>OY728125.1:345916552-350916552 GCA_963277665.1 Viscum album
ATGATACATATATTTATGCTTTATATAGTGAGTTTTCTCAATTTTCTATAAAATTAAAAATGTTCTATAATAAGAGAAGCGTTTTTAAGAAACCCTTCAACAAATATATAAATATTGATGGTAATTGTAAATAAGTGAGATGCTATGAATGAAAAAATCTTATACACATCAATTAAAATTGGACACTACTACAAGAATACCAAAAGATAGATAAAAATTACTTTAAGAAATTTGGATGCCAAAATGAAGACAATATATTAATGAATTCCACATTGAGTGCTTTAGAGGATTCTAGTGATGTCACATATTCAAAATAAAAAGTTGAAAATTCTAATTAGAAGGCCAACATGTTATTCATAGAGCACGTTAATGTGAAAAAGGTCCAATAGAATCAATGAAAAATTATATATGGATAGTGGATTTTCCATACATATGTGTTTATATTTCCATAACTTCTAATCCTTATCAAATATTAATGGAGTATATGTGACTTTTGGGGATAATTATTAAGTAACGATTATGGGAGTTGGATCAGTTGGACATCCAAACTCAGTCCACATCAACATAGTTCTTTATGTGGAAGCATTAAATCATAATCTACTAAGTATTTCTCCACATTTTGATGAAGGTTATTTTTTAGTTATTAAAATAATTAAAATTGAGTTTTGAATGACAAAACAGTTAAATTTATGGAACATAGAATTGATAATGTATATACTCTAGACCATAATTCTTTGAGTAAACAAAAATTTAACTTCTTAAATGATGAATCAAAAAAATCATGGATGTGTAATATAATTTTGGGAAATTTTAATTTTATTATTTAAAAACATTCTAAAATAGAATTATTATTAATTTAACCTCAATTTAATTTGTATAAAAATAAGATAAGTGATTCATTACAAAGGGGTAAGAAACATAGGTCATTATTTTAAACCAATTAAATAGGTTTCTACTTCTAGACCCATATAACTTATTTATATAGATATGTTTGGTACATCTAGAATTTTAATCCCAAGAGGTAAATATATTGTTAAGTATTAGTTGGTGATTTTTCTATATTTAATTAGGTTTTGTATTTAACTATTAAAAGTTATGTTATTCTGTTTTTATAATTTTTGATAGGTTGGTTCTAAAAGAGAAAGATTCCAAAATTATTAATTTATGTAGTGGCCATGGATGAGAATTTTTTAACAATGATTTTAATTAATATTTCTAAAAAATTGTATCAGGTATACTTTTTTCACATCCATAAAACATAAATAGAATGGTGTTGTTTAAAAAATTAATAATAATTTACAAAAAATATCTAAAACGATGTTTCGTGAATATAACATGCCTACTCATGTTTTGGCTAAAGCTGTAAATAAAAAATCTTATTCAATTAAAAGAGTTCTACTAATACTTATTATGAAGAAAAAGACATGTGAGATATGTAATAACATAATGACAAATGTTGGTTATGTTAATGTGATTGGATTAAATGTTTATATTCTAAACAAAAAGGACAATTAAGGAATATTTGATTCAAAGGATGATGATGGAATATACCTTGGATATTCCAATACATCCATGAAATATTGAGTTTTAAATAAATATTTGAAGACTTTTGAAGAATCAACTCATGTGAAATTTGATTAAAGTGGTCCTTTTGATCAAAAAATGACTCAATTTGATGAACTACATGATTATTTTGAAAACATGAGATCTAAACTACCCTTCTAAAAAAATGATGAATAATTGAAACATGATTTTCCCATACCAAATCTTGAAAATTGAAACACCAATAAACACTAAATTGTGCTACCAAGACAACCTTGGACTCTTAAAAACCATCCCTTAGAAACAGTTATTGGAATATTAGATGAAGTTATCGGGAATATAAGGAGTGTATGAAAACATATAGATTTTTTTCCTTTCTATCTCAACTATAACCTAATACTATAGAATATGTCTTAGTAGATGAGAGTTGGTTTGAAGTAATAAAAGAGGAATGAAAACATTTCATGGTGAATAAGGTATATATATTTCTTGATAGACTATATAACAATCATGTTATAGGTACAAAATTGGTTTTTAGAAATAAATAGGATGATCATGGTTTGATCATTATGAATAAGGCTATATTAATTTCAAAATTTTATAACCATGAAGAAGTTATAGATCATGAAGAGTCATTTGTTCCTATAGACAGATTGGAATCTATTAGGATTCTTCTAGCCTATGAATCACATAGGAATTTTAAATTATATAATATGTATGGAAAATAACATTTCCTAAATTTTATTCTTATGGATGAAGTTTATGTTGAACAACCTCTAGGTTTTGAAAATCCTCATTTTCCAAATTCAATTTTCAAACATAATAAATCTTTCTAAGGACTTAAAAAGCACCTATATTTTATCATGAATGTTTGTGTTTATTTATTTTATCATGTATTTTTTTAGTAGGAAAGCATACTCTACTAAATAAAACTTCAACTGCATATATTTTTCTAATTGATATTTATGTTCATCGTGTGGTTTTTCTCTCTACAAATTAAAAATTATCTAATGAATTTTTAACACTCGTGAAAAAAGAATTTTAAATGATCATGATGGGTTAGTTAAATTATTTTATAGGATTTCTAATTTATCAAAACTATTTTGGAAAAGTGTTAAATCAAATAAAATACATAATTTATTTCATAAAAGGTTTGTACTTGAATGTTGTAAAGTACATATAAATCCTATGATTTTTAATTAAAATATTGACCTAGATAGAGTAGGGAAACTAGTTGGAAAGAATCTATATAGTGGAATAATTGGGAATCTATTATATTTTACATACAGTATTCCATACATCATGATTGAATTATGACTTTGTGATATATTTCAATAAAATCCTAAATAATCCGATTTAAAATATTCCAAATTAATTTTAATATAATTAAAATGAGTTATTTTTATTTCATTAACATTTTATAGAAACTTGTAATTCTAATGTAACTTTACATTATAATTCCAAAATTGGTTTTTATATACTAGATATAAATAATACTTCAGAAACCTACTATTTTCTATATAAATCCTTGGTATCCTACTCCAATAATAAACTACACTCTGTTGCAATTTCTACTGCAGAAGAAAAATATATAATTGTTGGTCATTTTTGTGTACTAGTATTGTGGATTAAATTCCCATTAATAGATGTTGTATTCCATGAAAATTAAGTATTAATAAAATGTGATAACACTAGTTCTATCAACATTTCATATAATCCAATAAATAATCTAGGAACAAAGCATGTAAACTTACGGTATCATTTCATGAGATATCGTACTCAAAAAGGTGGAATTAATCTTGAGTTTATATCTACTTAGAATATGTTAGTAGATATTTTTACTAATAAAGTTTTGTGTGATAATTTTTATTTTATCAAAAAATAATTCTGATTATTCAAATTCAAATGAATTTAATGTGTCTTATATTGACAATGTTTTATTTAATCTTTATTTTTTAATGATTTTTGTTTAATGCTTCATTGAAATTAATTTAGTGTATTCAATTTCACTATTTAAATGTATATTTTTTAGAAACTAAAAGAATTATTTTCTTTTTTGTTTTTCTATTATTTAAAATTATTCAAAATCATCCCAAAACCAATTCGGTACATAAGAATTTTCGAATTCATTTTTGTTCACTAATTTCTATTTATCACTCAACTCATTCTTCTTTTACATGAATATCTTCCTCTATATTTCAAACCATCACCTCTAACCTAACATTCATCTCTTGACCTCTAATCGATTTATCTTCTATGGGAAATTCTAAACATATAGATGAGGGGAGCTTATGTTCTTCCCAGAAATCCAAATATGGCAGTTCACCATATAAGGTTATTACAAAAAAGGCCATAGATATGACATGGATGAAATCTATAGAGTTTATATTGAATAAGGTACTTCAGTTTCAAGGTTGGGAGTTTGTTTTGTATGAGAATAAATATGGATTCTTGTATAAAAAATAAGTATACTAGGTTTTGATAAATGATTAGTTTCGGTTCTCTAGTAGAGAGGATGTCATTTCATCAAATATAAATGGAAAGGGTGTGTTAATTTCATAAATTGAGTCAGTTGAGATCTTTAATTATCCCCATTATTAGGATTATAATTTCATTTAGACACTGGTTTGAATAAATATTTTATGTACGAAAGATATTATTAATTTTTAATTCGGAACCTCTATGCTTTTGAAAAAGCATGTAATGGATTTACCAGCTGTGTAGAAGGTCGTGTATATGTTTTTTCAAACTAGGATAGCCCATAGTGATAAAGAGGTGGAGAATTTATTTCATCATAGGTATTGGAAAGAAACAAACTTCTCATATAAAGATATTAAAGATTTTTAGTTGAATATTCATTATATTAAAATATCACATGCCTCCTAATTGTAAAGGTATGGTGCCTTTGGAAACTTGGACGCATAACCAACTTGTCAATAAGTGAGCTACAAAAACTCCCACGTTATTCTTCATAACTAGAACCCTTCATAGACATACCATACATAATAATTTTCATCATTAAATGGGGAAAGGAAATACAATAAAGGGTGATATTAGATGCTCGGTAAGGGTAAAAAATCTAGATATCAACATATCATAAGCATAATGGTGTGAGAACATTAGGATAAAATTTTAAAATCATACCCTATATATCATAGTTCATAAACATGATTCATGGAATAAATATTGATATATCATAATACATGAATTATAATGGAATTAAAGAACATGAACCATTAGATAATAACATTGGTATAAATTTGTGTTATATTTAAGAATGTAATTTCATTTCCTTAGTAGTTTAAGGATCATTACAAATACTATCATAGTGGATTTTTTTCACTCCCCAAACCACCATAGTAGTCATGGTTCACTCCCAAGACTATCATAGTGTAAAAATTCCCATAATAAACTGGGTTCACTATATATTCCATTAATGTTTATCTCATGAGAAATCAATCTTAACCTAATGTATTGGAGGGAGATATAAGACCAATCAAATAATAAAAATAATAAATATGTGTACCCGAAGATCATAAAACATTCATCATATCAGAACCCATAATATTAAATGGGTTTTATAAACATTTCATCATAATATAAACTATGATAAATACATTCGATTCATTATCATTTCATCATTTCACCAAAGCATAACCTGTGGAAAAATAAGTTGGTTTCATAATAATTTTATCATGGTATAACACATGGAAGATAAATGGGTTTCATAATAATATTTTCATCATGAATAGAAACTATAATGACCCCTACATTACATACATTTTTATTTCTTCAGAATTGAATCATACTTATTACAACATATAACAAACCCAGGAAAGGACCGTATAGGTATAGTGTCTTTATAAACTGGGAAACATAAACAACTAGTTCATAAAGCATCTACATTGTCTCCCATTTATTTCATCATATATAGAGTCCCTTTTGGAATATCCTACTTAATAACCTTCTTCCTGACCTGGGGAAAGAAAACATACAAAAGGGTGAGCTCAAATTCTCAGTAAGGGTAAACAAAAGAAATATCAATCACAACATATTCATAAGAACATAACATTCTGGAAATTATAACCTGCAAAAGTGATCATAATTTCATAATCATGGGATAAATAATAGTAGTGAAATGTAATCCCAATAATAATAACTTAAAACATGACACTTTGTGGAATACACACATAATCATAGAGAATCATTTTTTAGTATTCAAGACTCATTGCTAAGACAATCTTAGCGGACAAAGTCCATATCTGAACGGAGTTAACTCCTCGTTTCAGTCCTGTTTCACTGAACCGGTTTAACCTATCGTTCCAGCCATGTCTATCTCATGAGATATAAATATTTAACCAATTCATTGGAGGGAAATATATGTCCCACCCATCTCATAATGATACCATTCTTATGTGTGCCACAAAATCATACATCCTAGCATAACCCATGTAATAAAAATGGGATTCTTAAACATCATATCATCATATCATAATCCATATAAGATAAAAGGATATCATAAAATTAATTCCATCATAACATAATCAAATCAATGTGAAAATAGGGATAGAAATAGAACCCTATATTATCTTAGATGGAAAATAATTTTGATAAAACACTTGAACTCTATTCTTGAGGAAAATATCCTTTCTACTTCAAAAACATTTTTCCTTTCTTAACATATCATAAAATTTTAAACTAAAAGAAGTTGATTAAAAATAAACTTGAAAACTTATAAAGAAAGCTTCATGGATATAATTTTATAAAAATCCATTCAGGCCGTATAAGTTAAAAAACATTTTTCTCTTACTTTGGCCAGAAAAGTCAAAAAGTACCTCGTACGAAAAACGACAAAAGATTCCTTTCATATATTTTAATAAAAACTCACCTAATGGTAAAATTGGATTTAAAAAATTATAGGAGGATATAATTAATATTAAATATTGAGGAAACAGGGATTTGGATGATAAATATACCCCAGTAAATACCAAAGTATAAACAATCTCGGATAAAAATGAGATTGTGATTTTTTCCCTTACCATAGGTCTTATTTGCTTCGTAGTGTCTGAACCTCCTGTATAATGATTTAAATAATGTCATTGACTTATTACAGAATCATAATCATTGTTATGATATCATATATGGTCATATTCTTATCTTTTTATTAGTAATATTTCATTGCTACTTATTTTTCGGGTGTTTATTACTTTTTGTTCTTATGTGTGTTTTGTCGAATAAATTCTTATTCTTCTCTTTAGGTTATAGATACATCATTTTCAGAATGTTATTAGTGTAATATATATCATATTTATTCATTCAATTCATTTATATAATCATTATGTAATTAAGATCATGTAGAACGAGTTGCATCACATCGTGTAGACGGTAGGTTGTACGTACGCACGAGCGATGATATCGTTCCTATGATCGTATAATTGTATTGAAGTGTATGTATACTATTTCAGAATCAATATCACTTTACAATAATCATATATAGTTCTTATTTACACCATTATACCCATCCAATTAATGTGGTGGTGGAAAATAGATTACACCACGGCATGGAGACGGTATTTCGTACGTACGCACGCGCGGTGATTTCGTTTTCCGTAGGATGGATAGATGGTGAAATAGGGTTGTTTCATACTTATAATAAAATATCAGTATATTATTGATACTGATTTTATTACTTCATAATGAAACAACTAAATAAGAATAATTAGAAGAAGAAATAAAGTTGAAAGAATCGGTAACGGACATTACCTCTTCTTTGAAACACCTCTTCTTAACCTTCTCTTAGGGAACTAAAGATTATCTTTGAAGACGAAAAGTACCTCTAGGATATTTATAGGGATGTGGAGAAGAGAAATTGTCAGGGTTTGGCCGAGCTTGAAGGCTCAATGTGGTGTGAGGAAGAGAGGGAGGAGGTGCCCATTTATAAGGGAGGAGAGGGGCACCTTTGGAAAAACTAAAGCTATTATTTCATTATAAAGTCATATTCAGTTTTTATAGCTACAAATTTATTTATTTAGATAATAATGTGGGTATGGGTCGAAATTATCTCAACCAATAGAATTTATACAAGTTTAGGTTTCTATTTTAACCTTATCATTTAGATTTAACTTTAAGTTAAATAATTTTACTTCAACTGTGTCTTCTTGTTTTCTTACACTAAAAGGTTAATAAACGTACTATAACAATCCAAAAAAAACCCCAAGTTATTTATTATTAATATATATAAATTTATCTAAGTCATTTTTCCAAAACATAGATTTTTAAGAATATAATAAAAATTAATAATATAATATATTTTTTCAAAACTATTTTATGTTAGTTTTGACACTATTTGGTAATTGATTTTTGTGAAAATCATAACTACATGATTAGTTCGAAAAACATTAATTAAATCAATACTAACATGTCATATTAACCTATAAAATTATTTTAATTCATAAAAAGTCTCAAATTACATTTATTTGAGTATTTATAACATCAATTATTTTAATAGTTTATTAATAAGATAATTACTTCATCATCATTGTGTCATCAATAAATTAAATTATCTAATGTCTAAAAATTATAAATAAAATACCATTATGTAGGAAATCTTTTTAGATTTCTAATGAATATTTATAGTCTAATTTATCTTATGTATAACCCTATATTAAAAATGATTTAGTTATTAAACTTTGATTTTAACTATTTTAACCCTTCTTTAAATAAATTAATTATAAATGTCTTAATCTAATCCAAGTGGACCGAAATGGTCATATTTTATTCCTAAGGTTGTTTTTGGTCGAATTACACTTATCCAATAGAATTAGGACATGTGTTAGGGTAATAATAATATCATTTGTACTCTTAATTACCCTATTTACTTTTAACCGTGGTAAATTAAAGTAAAAGTTACTATTCACCAAAAACTATTTTCATCTCATTGAACTACATTTTAGTCCTTGATATTAACCGTGTCTCTCGGATTTTCGAAACTCCACTCACAAAAGCAGTAAAATTAAGTTTTATGTGAATTTGCAAATTTTTCTAGGAGGTGGGTAAAAGACGGTGAAAAGTTCAATAAAATTTTTATATAACTAAAATTATTATAAAATGACATAAATGAATTACATTGAACTTATATAGGTATTATGTATCAATTTTTACCTAAAATAAATTTAAATAAAATAAATAATTATTTAAATAAAAAGTCGGTTTTTAAATAGTAACCCAGTGTTTTCACTATTCATAAAAAATTGAATGTTTTCAGAAAAATACCAAAATTTCACCCTAGGCTAATTTTGATATACCGAATCCAAAAATGAAGACCATTTTGAAAGATAAAATTTATAAAATTTCAAAAAGTGGGTATTACTATTCATAATGGCTAGTTTTAATAATATTTTAATAGCACATCTTTGTTTAGTGAAATTCGGTATTGCGTACAACACAAGCTATCGAGGAAGGTCGCGGTTGCGTGTAAAGCAAGCCAAGCTAGTGTTGTGTGTAGTGAATGATTCCTTTGATGATTTATATAACATAAAAACAAAATATTTCTCATAAAAATCTCAGTTGTTACAGAAACCGTTAAAATAAATTACAATAATGGTGTCCTTGGATCATATCCCTAGTGAACCATATGTAGAATTAGTGGATGTCATATTAGATGGAAAATTATTTGGAAAGAAAAATCACATGGAATGGTTTTTGAGTAAATTGAGATGTATTTTAAAATCAGTTTTTTAAAATTACATGACATCAAGAAATTTCAATTCATGATGTACACTTTAAAATAAAGATTTCTTTCACATTTTTAGTAAGCTCCAATTATACCTTATTTGGAAAACAGCATAAATATTCATTTCAAAAAAATTAAAAACTAAAACATGGATAAAAATTTCTTTAAAAATTTATTTGGATACTGTGAAAAAATAATTTTTGAAATCATTTTTGGAAAACAAGGTCTTAAAATAAAAAGGGTTTTCAACCGAAGAGTTAGATAAAGACGGTTCTTATTAAACAAAAATTTTGAACTCTTGAGTATGTAAATAGGGGATAATTATGGGAAAATATTTATTCTTTGTAAATAACCAAAGGATAATAAAATTCAGGACTTATATATCATATGATTTCATCATTGGAAACATAATCACAAGCTATCCCAATAAATGATGAGATTGTAACCTAAAACACTTACCACTTAAATAACATTGAATCATAATACCTAAGAAATAATAAAGTTAAATGAAACATATAATATCATGAGAATAAATAATTTAAATAAATTATATGTTAAATGTTCTGTATATACACATTATAAAAGAAGAAAGGTGAATAACATAACATATATCTCATGGAAGGAAAATTGAGACAAAAAATCTCATACGTTTAGTATCAGATTACTTCATACACATTCAATCATCATGTATAATATATATAAGTATATTATAAATATATTATGGAACCATACATATATATATATATAATGACATATATGATTTACATATGACCTTTTATTACCCATTTATTAATAATTCCATGTTAAAGTCATGTTTTGGAAAAAAAAATCCTTTGTTCTTCATGTATGTCTTGATTTGTTATTTTTTCCTCTTAATTTTATCTTGGTTCCTTTATATAAATAATTTTAACCATGATATAAAAATAATATATATTTATTATAGAATTATTTATAGTAATATATAAAATCATAAAATAAAAATGAAATACACCATTCATGGAGATCGTAGGCCATACACACATAAGAACATTGTTTCCATTTTCTATAAGGATAGAGAGAAAGAGAGTAAAAGAATATATTTTCATTAAAGAATAAATTTTATATCATATATATCACATATTTTCATTAAACCATCCTTTTTATCTTCCATGTAAATCATGGACGAATCACATCATTCTGTGAGGCGATAGTTCTCCGTACACACGGGTGAAGTTATCATACTTCCATAGAATTGAAAGTAAGAAGTTATATAGGACATAATAATTAAATTTATATAATAATATCATAAATATAATATATATAAAAATTCAATACATCATTACATTCATCCAGAAGATGTGGTGATGGAAAATGAAGCATTATTTCTCGAGGCGATAGTCCACCGTACACATGAATATTGTATTTGTATCCCATTTGATGGAACTGGAGATGGTTGTAGTTGATTATCTTAAACTAAAAAATTATTATTATATATAAAATATTTAAGTTATTATATCATGATTGTTTAATAATAATTTATGTAGTTGTAGGAATAAATAATATAAAAATTCTCATTGAAGAACGTTACATATTCTTCTAGTTACCTCCTTAGGTTGGCACAAAAATCTTATAAATGAAGGAATTGTTTACCAAAACAAGGATGATATAATAATAGGAGGTAATTAATGAATATAATTGGTGATTTATTGGCTGAAAAAAAAAATTTGTAACTGTTTAAAGGAATGGATAAGGGTTTTCCTTTTATAAGTGAGGTGAGTGACACACTTGTAATATTTTGAAAAAAAATGTTTAACCATGTTTTGAAAAACTAAAAGACATAAAATATAATATTATTTGTAATTACAAATTATAAGGTCTAAATACTTCAATAAACGTGGTTTTTGATATGTCTTGGGCCATGTTTATCCCATAAAATTTTTGTTTGACCCCCAGTAAACATGGTTTTACATAAATCTCAATAAATAATTTTTATTATTTTTACAATTAATTAAGGTAAAAATTTACCTTATATTTTTAATTAATATAAATTATAATTATTCTAAATATTTATTACATTTCTCAAAATTCCATTCAGAGAAGTTGAAAAATGTAATTAAAAATTCAACCGGCAGACTCAATGAGAAAGCAATTTTCCAATGGGAAAATGTTCAAAAGTTTTAAAAGTTATTATATCCAAATTCAATATCAAAATGATTAAAATTTACTTAATTTAATTAATTAATATATAATAAAATAAATTTTAATTTTAAAACCATTTTAAAACAAAATTTAACCTCATAAATTCTGTAAAATAAAATGAATTTTTTAATAAATTTTGTATTTTTCATGATTCATTGAAAAATTAATACTTTTAGAAAATTAAAAAACATTAACCATACGGTTATTTTGACATAAATATATTGAAAATAAATTTTATTTTATCATATTCATATTCTAATGGTTTTATAAAATAATTTTATTATTTTTCACAAAAATAAATAAAAACATTTTTTTGAGAAAATTGTATTTTCAATACATATAAAGACTTTGCTGAAAAATAATTATTTTTTTATAAATACGTTTTATTTTTATTAAACAATTATAATTAATATTTGAAATTTGTTTATTTATATTCATTATGACATGTTTAATATAAAGGTATTAATAGTCTTATTTAAATAATAATATAAATAGTTTTTGTGATTCGTTAAAACTCGGTGTTGCGTGTAATGCAAGATGTTGAAGAAATTCAATTTATTCCAAATAATAATTCATAAAAACTCTAGGAGTTTGATGTATATATTTTATATCCTCATTAATAATTTTTTTCTCAACCTACCAAGGTACATGATGTGTTTTATAGATCACTACTGTTAGGTAAAAGTTATACTGAACTATTGCCCTTATGATAGACTTATCATCATAGATACGAAGAGGAAAAAAATGGATTTAAATAAAGTATATTCCAACAAATTCTATAAGATTAATACCATATATATATTTTTATTTTTAATACCATTGGGTACTTTTGGGACCCATCCCTAAATTCCTTGATGTATGTTGGTCATGAAGGAGTGGATCAGGGGGACCCATCCCAAACCTCACCACTTACAAATATAGAACCAATTGAGTTCGTGTGTCATAAAGAGGTTTAGGCATCTCAAGATGTAATAGAATGTCCATAGTTTCTCAAGGTTAGTCCTAAAATCGAAGAGATATCTCGGATTCAGAGAGAAAATGATACTAGAGCTGTTGAAATTTTCAGCATGTGCAACCAATTATTAAGACAACTATTTGAGTTCCCCAAAAGAGGAATGTATAGACAATTCCAATGGTTTAAAATGAACAAAATAGATTGGAAGCTGAATTTTAGTATCATACAGTGTGTCCAATTCTCCCTAGATAACATATTTATAGAGATCGAGTGGTTGATGTGGTTATGAAAACTATTTAACATTCTTGTACACCACCTCCTAATATGCATTGGGAAGTACCCTGAATTAGTAAGAGTTCAAAAATATATGAATTGAAATATTTTGTCCCTACTCTTCTAACTGAGTTTCATAATCATCAAGGATATTATAATGAGTTGAAATACTCTAACAATGACATCATATAACTCAAGGATTCCAATATTTATGAGGAGGATTTGGACAAGTTTCTTAGGTCAATGGATATTTAAATTGAGATAATTAACAATATTCAATAAGTCCCTCTTGTGCTATAAGTTTTTTGTGTAAGTTAAAAAGATCATAAAGAAATTAAAGGTCTAGTTTGTGATTTTGAGGATGTTTTTCAAACCATTTCTGAGTTCAATGAACTATGTTTGATGGTTTCATCTCAAATAGGAACTCTCCAAAATCTTCTAATGGGTCAATCAGAAATGTCTCAATATGTTGTTGATGAAATCAAGTATTTTAAGAAAACAATTAAGAAAATATTTTAAATTGTATTATTTTTTATTATAATTTAGTTTGAGTTCACCAAAAACATTAGTCATCTTCTTATGTCACTAAAAATCCCAGAGTTGTTCTTCATTTTCCCAATGGAATATATCACATGCTCTCAGACATGATTACTATGTTTTCATAGATTCAATAGAAAAAATTTGATATGTTAACACTAGTGATGATACAAAATTTAAATAGATGATTGGTGGTATATTTCCATGATACCAGATATTCTATTACATATTTTTGTATAGGAACGGATATGTACCTAAAGAAATTGAAGGGATAATATTAGGAATGTTATGGAAAATTAAAGGGGATCTAGAGTGCCTCTAATAATGTCTGTGAAATGGTTTTTAGATATCTTGGTCTAGTATCTAGAAACCATCAGTAATTTTTAACCTAAATGAACAAGGTCCATAAAGATATTCAAAGGTTGTATTCAGACTCTTAAAAGGGAAAATCAAGTGCAAACTAAGAAAAATATCCAACTATTCTATCTTTAATTACATTAAAGGAGTTAGTTGTCTATAGATATATAAGACCTATTCCTTATATAGAACATAAACCTTTCCCTTCTGATCCTTCTATAATTAGTGCTCCAACTCCTCATCTTCTGTTAATTTATCTTTAGGAGGTAGTAAATTTTTTAATAAAAAATGTGTCAAATGGGTATACAAAGCTTCAATCTATGTATGGAAGAATTATTGGAATTCAATGTTTTATAGATCCATTTCTGAAGAAGTTGTTAATGGAAGTTCCATAAAGTATATCTCTTACTAACATTTCTCCCTTGAAGATTTCTCCTCCCAATTTTTCATTTTTTCAGCTAGATTCCTTCAAAAGAATATTGAGAAATTGGTCATTCCCAATTTCTCAAATTCATAGAAAAGATTCAATGCTTATTTTTTTAGTTTTTCAAGTCATATATTCGGAAGAGGATAGACAGGTTTCCAAAGACTTTGTATCATCTAAGAGGGAGATTAAATATATTCCATACTCCTCTAAATACCTATAGATCTACCAAATATAAGGTGGATGGTGCTTATGATCCAACAATAATTTATTAGAAAGAGAAAACAAATATGGATGTTTCTATGACTGTTGAGCGATCTATGAAAGGAACCTTATCCTATGAACCTCTAAAGAATGTTCTTTTTTCATGAGGATTGGACCCATGATTTCATTATAGAAAAAGTGAATATTGAAGGATTTCTCATCAACCTTATTCAAAGCCCATAGGCCTAATAAACTATTGGTATTAGAGAAGGAGCTCATATACATATTGTAAGGGTTTCACTACCTTCTCCAATGGAGCCTCCTAATGCCTCTAGAACTGACCCAACACTCAAAATACCTCCACCCAAATCACCTTATCTATTTTACCCTATTTACAAACCTAGTTCTTTATACTGGTGTGTTGTATTTTTGATTTTTTGGATGTTGAGTGGATTTATATTTCCACATATTTGAAATTGATACAATTAATATTAATTCATTTCTTATATTTTTATTATCCATTATTTTCCTTTAATGTTTTTAATCTGTTTATTTTGTTAACTAAATTTCATTGATGTCATTATTTCATATTAATTTATAGCACAATAATTGAATAGTTTATTGATCTAAGTGATGCATTAATAGTGTTTACCTTATATTCACCTTATATTTTAATGTAACAATAAGGAAAAGAAGTTAGAAACATTTACCCTAAGGTTAATAAAAGTGGGATAATTAATCAATTAATACAAAATTGGGAAGTGTTTAACTAAGCATGAGAAACAAGACATTTTAAAAGAAATATATATATATTATATATTTTTGTACAAAACCCTTTTAAACTTTTTAAAAAATTTATGTTTAATATCATATTGGTTTTTCGATCATCAAAATGGGAGAGATTATGGGGATAAAAATATTGTTCCCACATATCACATGTACATTAGGTTTTAATGATCCCAAATACTCTTCATATTTTGTTAATGGTTTTCTCTATAAGTTTGTTCATTAGTATTTATCTTGTATTAAGTATAATTAAAGTTAACTTCATAAATTATATAATTCTTCTCAATTTGGATGAAATGTTCCTAAGAATGAAAAATATGCTATGTGTGGCATTTGGATACATGGATAATTGGCTACATTGATCATTTTTCTATCCCAATCACCTATGTGAAGAGTTCTCTTATATAAATTATTTATGTCATAAAATTTATGATGCAAAAATTTCCTACATCTATAAGTCGACTTCAAGAACAATTTTCTATGTGGATTAAACGACAATGAAAATTGGTTATGTGTAGTAATCTGCTATGTGGTTAAATTTTCTACATGGATTCAAATGGCTATGTTATTCACTTCATCTTGATAAGAATTTGGATACTTGAGAAAAAAAAGTCAACGTGAAATAAATTCGCTAAGTGAACAAGGAATATATAAATTCAACTATGTAGATGAATAAACTGCATGAAAAATCGAAATATGGATCAATTTATAAATGTGATTTAAAATAATTAATTCTTCTAGGTGGTGACCTGTAATCAGCTATGTCATGTTGTGACATCTATTTATTACCATTGAATTACATGAGTAATTTTTTTAATGAAGTTTTTACCTCATTATTGTAAAAATTATTATAATAAGAAGCAATAACAGATAAAAGAAATAAGTACAAGGATAATTTATTGGTATTTACTATTACTGAGGAATTTCTGAGAAAAGTTCATGTGTTTTTAAATTCAGATATGTGGATTTTATGGAGTCCTTCTATGACATTAAAAATAATTTTTTGAATGAGTTTTGTTAAATATTTAAAGTGAAAAAATAAATATATTGAGATTAATATAAGATCTTATATAATTTCTAAGAAAAACTCTCTCTCTCTCTATAAGCTCTCATGCACTACTTTTTTTACATGAGAAAAATATTAAGCTTAATGATATACAATAGTGCTGTCTTGATGAACTGTGTAGTCATTTAAGAAGACATGCCTCAAGATGTTATCTATTCTTATCATATCTTTTATAAATTTTTTCCTTATGTCAGTTTTGTTTTATATCTATGTGTTAAATCTATAAACACTCTATTTTCTCTATTTCATTGTAATAGATTCCTAGTAAAAGAACATTGATGTTTTCGATTTGTAAAGCCTTATTAAATATCGGTGGAAATATTATGTGTTCTTATAACTACGATATGTTACTTTCACTCTATCATGAAGTCCCTAGAAAAAGGATCGGTATTCCATGGAAAAAGGACTAGTAGTACCCAAAAAAAGACCATTCTATTGGAAATCACCAAACTCATGGAGAAGGGGTTAGAGGAGTGTACTAGAGGATTTCTTTTCTCTAACCACTATAAATATTTATGTATAATTTATTTCTATTTATCATCTATTTCTATAATAGATTATATTAATGAATATATTAAATGTTTTTCTATCTAATGGTGGATGTTTTTAAAATTTAAAAAAAATCAATAAATCAACTCATCCCCCCCACCTTCTTGAGTCTTATTTTAATCCTCGAAAGACCATACATATGACCTTAAAATACATGGAACCTAAATCCTTATCAAATGATGTTAAACTACAAAAAATTCATTCCACACTATATGACCTTAAAATACATTGATAGTTTGATTAAACTGACCCAATATCCTTATATGAGAGTTAGATCTATGTAAGGTTGCCTTACATGGATTTTTCTTTAAATAAATATCAAGATAAAATTCCTCCTCAATATTACATTATGATGTTCAGAACTTATTCATTAATACTAGAACTAAAAATGTATTGGTTCTCGTTATTGAAGGATATATAGTGGTAACCAAATCTCATAATCAAGACTCATCCAAAATTCATCGCCTATTCCAATTCATTATGAGGAAATCATAGAAATATAATCATGGTGAGTTCATGTTTGAAATTCCCCCATTATATTTTTTGAACATCCTTTTTCATAAATTACACTTCATGTGTCATGTTTCTTGTATTTACACAAACCATTCATGTATATCATTATGTAGATTATTATAATCTAAAGATATCTTATTTTTGAATATATATACACTCTCCTAAAATGGCTCTGCATATGGGCCCCAAGTATGGATTGTCAATCATAGTCATATTTATTATAAGAAGGAATATTATCTAATATTCATATGATTGTACAAAATCTTAATGGAATCCATATTTCAAATTTGTTCCATGGTTATCACATGAATACATGTTTCATTGCATTTCTATTAATCAAAAACCCAAGAATCATGATTTAAAACTTCACCACTCTTCCATTCAAAAGGTATCCTGATATTCTTAGTATTTGAGACCCATTTGGGTTGTGACTCTTACCTCACATAGGTTCATGGATCTTGACCATTAAATATTCTTTCCCCTTTGAAATTTCCTTTTCTGATATAAGGATCTTAACTCACATAAGGTTAATATTTCCTATACCCTTAGATAGTATGTATCGACCCCTAAGATCTAATAATTATGACCTTAAAATGTATACACATCCTCTAAGAGAGTTTATACTTCATTAAAACCCCATTCACATTGGGATTTACCTTTTTTGTATAAAGTTTCACCATCTATGGGTTGTACAACCTTAAACACAGAACTCAAGGCTCAATTTTTTATGAACTTAAACTCTATACCCTATTGGTCTAGATCACAAGTCCTTAAACATTATTAGAAAAACACAAAAAACATATCGGGAAGAAAACACATAAAGAAATATTTGGTAAAATTAAATTCCTATCTCATCATAGATTCCACTCATATTGCTTATAAAAAAATTAGGTCATAAATTGAAAATGAAAAAATACTTTTATGGACTTGAATATGGTCTTCGAAAAAGATAATTTAGGCTAATTAGACCCACTAGTTCAGGAAAACGTTAGAGTAGTGACATATCATATCTCTTCACCCTGATAATTTTTTCTATACATGGTGGCATAACTTTTATGGTTCTAAAACCCTTTGGGAATATCCCTTATATAAACCTACGTTATTTTAAAATATTTTGAATCATTACAAATCGTTGTGGATTTTTCTAATGAGTGTATTCAACTCCAAAGTATATTTCATCTTGTGTATTCATACATTCCCATCATATGTCTCTTCATATGCACCGCCAATTCCTCATTTCAACTAGAATAATATGTTTCCTAATGGGTAATACCAAATGATCTCTATATTCCCTACCACAATTATAAAGTATACCATATTTTAAATATGATATTCATGCATTCACTACATATGTATCCCATTTCATCATCCCTAATTTAAATAATTGGGTTATGACTTATATAACCTTCAATAAAAATATTCAAGTGGATTTAAAAAATTAAATTTTAGAAATTCAGCTGGGACTTCAAGCCAATCCATGGGACGTCAAATTGAAATTCACCTAGGAATTCAAGAAGAGCCACAAACATCTATACTGAACTCACACAACCATGTAAAGTATGGCACATAGTTTTTTTTATCATGGATTATTTTTCAAGAATAGAAAATCATGCATATCGAAGCCACTTATATGGACAACATCTTGAAGGTATTTATTAACATTTTACCCTAGCTGTTTAAATAATGAAATTCCCTTCAATGATAGCTTCATTGAATCCTAACTACATTCCAAGGCCTAAATCCACTTAATCTCATGAAAACATCATACCAAACTAACTTCATCACATGTATAATCTCACAACCTTGAGAATAATTCAAAGTCCACTAGTGACTTAAATTAATTCAATATTTAAACTATGATTCATTTTGAACTAGTGAAAAACTCGATCATGGTATGAGAATGATGTAAAAGGAAAAAATAAAAAACCAAGATAAATCCATCTTGATCCATAGGATGGACAAGTTCAAAACATATAAGGATAATTCCTTATAGCTCAACACTGAAGTTGATGAATATTATAAAGGGTTCTAGAATTATAGAGGAGGCCGAAGAATCATGTTCTAATCACGTGGTAAACATTGAAGGAAAACATAGATCTTGGTTAATTTTTCTATAAGAGGAATAGTTGTATAGTGATATGATCGAGGATAATTCTATAGCTACTTGATCGAGAGCTAGGATAGTGTTTTGCTATTTTTTTATTTTTTTGTAATAACTCCAGTGATGGAACACTAAGACCTTAGTGATTTATCCTAAGATTCTCTCATTTCCCTAGTTGATAAATTCCACATTTTAATAAAACATTTCTTTTTGATCTCACTATAATTGTTCAAAATATTTATAAATTATGATATTTCCTTATTTTTATAAATTCAAAATTCTTCATCCCTCTTCACTGGATTGCACACACTAATAATTTTGGGTCTCTACATTAAATTTAATCACGATCAATGAGATAATCATATGGTTATTGGTGGTCTTTGATCTCAAAATTATGTGATATTAAGGGATAAAGGATCCTTATACTTCTGTATTCAAAAAGAAACTTCTATGAGATGATAATCAAGTAATTTTTTACTTGATTAGTGATATGATCAAAGAGTAAAATAATGTAATCATGATTTAATAGGAAGTTATGGGATATCAAAGTTAATGAAACTATTTATAAATATAAATTAAAATCCAACTCAATTAATCTATAGTTTTAACCCACTCATAAAATTAAATAAGATAAGAAAAAATCAAGACACTCCCCTTTCTGGAGACAACTATATTCCGACAATTACTATATATAATTTAGGTTCAAAATTTCAATTTCTAGAAGCCATATGATAGGATATCCAACAAAATAGAATTTTTTGTTACGGAGTCCAAGAATGTGTCTTGAAGTTTTTTAAAAAATAAATAAGTTAATGACCAGATCTGGTTCATTTCACTTCACTAGTTTTGATCTACAGTTTGAATAAAATATGTTGTCAAGACAAAGGACCCTAAGAATCCTTAGACAAGTGTAAAGATAATTTTTCACTGACCTATTCAAAAAAAATACCAATTCATCTAATTCATACAAAAGAGGCACTATAGGAAGTGAATACATGGATAATAATTTAGCTCAACTGAACATGACCGTGAGAAAATTATACGCTCCTAATTTCAAAAATATTAATTGTCTTTAACAACCAAATAAACAATAAGAGTTTGAACTTATAATAAAAAAGATCTTAATATAGAAATTTTTTATTTGATTATAAGTAGATGATATTAACTGAAATTTAAATGAGTTTTCATATATCTTTAGTAATTTCAAAGTGACAAGAGCCTCAGAGGATCATGTTAGCTAGAAGTTATTTCCATTCTATCATAAAGGATCATCCAAGGAATTGATATGAAATTTATAACTTGGAGAAGTCGCCATCTAGGATAAAATACAAAACAATTTCCCCAAAATTATTTCCCTACCTCAAAGAGTAACCATCTGATGAAATTACTTTAAATAATTAAGAAATATATTGGAAGATAATTTTTTTAATTATAGGATAGATTCTATTCCATAACAACATCATTCCAACATCAAAAATTAAAATACCATAAATTACTAGAATTATTATTTCAAGGATTAATAGATAATGACTGAATGTTTAAAAATTATTCCTCTAGAGGATCACTAATTGATATGTTACATGTGGAATTCATAGAGATAATAGAAATAATTTCTCAAAACACCAAGAAATTTTTTACAAATACTACAACAAGATAACTGTATGAGGTTAAAATCTATAACTCCGCTTTAATTTAAAATAAAATTAGTGAATTAATGTCACTTTTGAGACATTTATATTTAAATAATGTATAGAAAATAAAACCCATCACACCTCCAAGGGTTTACACACAATGATACTCTCAATACCACTACATTGATGGTTTCTATAAAGTTCAAAGAACTAAAATCTCTAATTCCATGTACCAAACATGGTACTAACAACAACCAGTATGGAATCAAGGATTTAGAGAGTATTCAAAAATTAAATATGATGTAGAGGACCAATAGAAACAAATAACACCCTTATAGCAAAAATTACAACCACCACCCTTTCAAAGAGGTAACTCCCAACACTCTACAAGCTGTCAATAAAGAAATTACCAATAACATTTCATGAAGTAATTTATAAAACTATATTTAGAGTCTAACTCTACTTAATAAACTACTCTCATCGCATATGGGTTAGCAGGAAAGGAGATGTAAGGATAGTACATCCTAGTTATGTCTCCAATCAATGACATAAAAAATAATGTTTTAGGTAAGCTTTCTACATAGTTAATTCCTATTCTAAAGTGAAATTTTTATTATATTTTATTGATGATTATAAGGAAGCTAAATAATAGTGAATAACCCACATCTCAAGTTAAATCTGGAAGTGGATAACCCACTAACCTAGAATAATCTATCCTTGAAAGGAACCTTGAGATGAAGTATCGTTGGAGATGACCCATTAAATAAGGATAATGGAAAGGAAAAATTGGAGGAAATGAATCATCAATAAACTCTCTTACCAAATTGAGTAAAACTACCCAAGAGAATTAATTTAGGCACACTATAGTAAGAGATTCTAAAGATATTTAAAATGGTATAAATTGAAATTACATTAATAGATTCCATTCAAAAATCATAAGGTATTTAAAATTTATCAAATACATGTGTGTAGAGAATAGGTGGTTACAAGGACATAGAAAAGTAAATTAAGGTAGAAATGTATCTACCCTTTTTACCCTATGTGTACCTATCAAATTTCATGAACTAATTATATTCACCATCCCTTGAACCATAGGATAACTTGCTTTTTCAAATACACTATGTGATTAGGGATAATCTATTAATGTAATTACTTGATATTTTTTTTCCATTCATATAAAAAACCGCAATCCCAGATGAGTGGTTATGAAAATTTCTAACTGAACCAATACCTATCTGATTGGAGTTTTGGAGGATATTAGAGTTAGTTTACATGTATATTTATTCAATTCCAACTTATATATTCAAAACACTATGGAATAAAGTGTTAAAGTTCATTACATTACCATTTTAGGTAGGATACTTCTTAATACTATCAAAATAATGAAAAAATTTAATGAGGGAACTCTTTCAATGACTTTTAGAGAATTTTTGGTGAATTTTAATATTATTTATTCAAAGATATATAAACATTAAAATAAAACTATGTTAACATTAAATCACTTCAAATAACCTAATTTTACTATGTAATATATTTAATTTTTTTGATATAATACAATCATGAGAAGATCTATAAATACCTAACTTATTTGATGAATATATTTTTAAAATTAATGAAATCTAGAATCTATTTTATGTTCTGAACAAGTTGAAAAAAATGATGAAAATAATTTGGAGTATTTTCTCGAAACAATCACTAACACTGGTTATATATATATATATACATATATATATATGTAGGATATAAGTATGAATCATTCTAACTTCAAAACATCATTAAAACCCCCTAAACTAGAATTACAGTCTCTTCCATCCAAATTAAAATATTTTTTTCTTGAGTAAAATCAATAACAATTAAAAATAATTTTGAATAATATAAAACCTAATTAAAAAAACCTTTTAAAACCAAATAGTAGGTCTATAGTATAGACACTATGAGACATTCTAGGGATTATACCTACCACCTATATGGACATAATTTTCTAGAATTTGAGTCTAAAACTATGAGAAAACCCTAAATAAAACTCTACCCAACCCTCCTGGATGTTTTCAAGAATCAGTATAAATAAAATTAGGATCCGAAATCATATAATTAATCTTGAAATACCAATGGTTATGTACCATTAAAATTTCTGCATAGAAAATTTTATATGAAATTGTAAAAAATGATAAAAATAAGACAGTTCCCAAATTAATTAAAAATAGATGGAGAGTCTAAATTGACTACCAAAAATTAGACCACATAATAAGAAAGTACCACTTCCCCAATCTATTTATATACCAAATGTTATTTAAGGTTGTGGGGATGGGTCACTACTATCACCTCGATGTATTTCTTAGATATTTTTATGTTCCAACACCTTCTAAAGACCAAGAAAAGATTATATTCCCCTAACCCTTCAATACGTTTTCTTACCAATGATTCAATTTGGTACTTGAAATTCCATGGGTAAGGATTAATAGTATATGATGAGTATCTATTCAGATATTATTGTCAGATTCTTGGAGGAATTCATGTATGATTTCACTATTAATAGAACTTTTTTGAAAAAATTCTTATGAGTGTAGAAGTTTTTTATGAAAATATATTAAGAAAAACATGGGATTTAATTTTGAAAATGCCATTTTATGGAAGGGAAATGAAGTTTATTCAGATATATAATTTCTATGAATGGGATTGATGAAAACAAGGTCAAAATTTATGTGATTTTGATACTACCTTACCCCACTACTGTGAGTCACATTTGATCATTTCTAGGTCATGATAAATTTTATAAGAGGATTAAAATGAACTTTAGAAAAAATCATTTTCCCTAAATATCCTGATTAAAAAGGTTATTCCTTTTTTATTTTATAATTCAAGTAGAATAACTTTTGAAAATCTCAAATGACTCCCATGATTATCCCCCATAATCTATCCATTGGGATAGAGTTTCCCCATTGAAATACTGAGTGATTCCTCTAATATGGTTGTTGGATTTTTGTTATCCCATAAAATTATTGGGAACCATATATTTATATCCTGCAATTCTCAGGCCCCAAACATGGACCAAATAATTAAAAAAAACAAAAAATTGTTTTTGTCAGTTATTTTGGATTTAGAGAAATTTTAATCTTATTTATTAGGATTTAAAATAATTGTTTACTCTGATCTTCTATCACTAAGATATATTATTCAAAAGGATGATGAAAAACAAATACTAATGAGGTAGATAATGATACTATAAGAGTATTAATGGAAATCAAGGATAAAAATGGGTTGTGAAATTTTGGTTGTTGATCACATGGGTAGATTATCTCACACTATCAAGTTATAACCACCAACATTAATGAACTTTGAATATTCTTTACCTTGTGAGAAATTATAAAATGTAACCCAAGTTCCAAGTTACATTGATTTGGTCAATTTTATATTCACATCAAATGTATCCCCACTATTTACCAAGAATCAATCACTTAAATTAGAATTTAGGTTGAATTATTTTTTTGGGGATTATCTACATTCAAGGAAGATTTATATTGACTGGGAAATTCGAATGTGAATCCATAAGGAAGAAGAAAAAAAAATTCTCAAATTTTTTCACACATTTGAAAGTGGAGGTTATCTTGGACCTCAAATAACTACTTTGAATGTTTTATATTCTATTTTATTTTGGTCTAAAATTCTTATAGACGCGCATTATATTTGTAATGCCTCACTAAATTATTAATTTATAGGTGGATTTTTGAAAATACATGAAATACCCCAAATACATATTTATTTTTTGTGAAATATTTTTTGTATGGGGATTATATTTCATGGGTTCATTACATATATCCTTTGGTTTTTTGAATATGTTATTATTAGTGTACAATGTTTCTAAGTGGGTTGATGAAAAGTCCACTAGAACTGATGATTCCAATGTTACCCTAGAATTTCTGAAAATAAATATTTTTGTATATTTATAATACCACTAGAAATAATATGTGACCAAGCCACACACTTCTGTAATAATAACATGAGAAACCTATTAAAGATATATGTATTACATCACAAAACATAAACTACTAACCACCCATATAAAAACAAGTAAGTAGAGGTGTTAAACAGAGAGATTAATTGGACTTTGAAAAATAATGTATAACCCAACATGAAGGACTTGAGATAGAAGTTTTAGAATGAATTATGGGTTTACATAACTTGATAAAAAACCCCTTTTGATATTCCCTCGTATAGGATTGTGTATGGGAAAACCTTTAGATTCCTATTTATTTCTATCACAAGGACAACTATATTGTCAAGTAGGTGAATATAAAATTTAGAAAAGATAGAGAACATAAGAAATTGCAGATAATGCATCTTGAAGAACTATGAAGGGATGATTATGAAAATTAAATATTGTATAATGATAATTACAAATCTTTACTTGACAAGATCATTTAGAAAACAAGATTTGATATTAGAGACAACGTGATACTATTATCCTCAAGGATGAAGATCATTCCAAGTAAAATTCAGTCCATATGGACTAGACCTTACATAGATACTAAAACTTTTCTATTTGGTGGATTTGAGATCAAAGGAGAATAATAAATGAATCCCTTCAAGGTGAATGGACAAAAAGTGAAGCATTTCCATGAGGAGTTTTAAAATGTTCCAATGGTGGACTCCAAAATCCTCTTTGATTCTATTGAATAATTAACTACTAGGTTTTATCTTTCTTTCACACTATCCATGATGGTTTTTATTTTAAATATTAGTTCAATGATAAATGAATTATATAATTAATTGGAATGTTGTTTAAGATGAATATAGGGTAGAGGAAAAGGTAACATAGGATATAAATACCTTTTCTTATTTTGTTTTGATGTTTCTATATGATTTTTTACAAAGTTAAATAAATCAAAGTTTTCAAAACCTAATTTCAAAGACATTACATACTTTTTCTTTTTTCTTGAAATTTTAAAGTGTCTTTAGATAAGAAAACTTGAGTTGTGTATTTTCCTCTCTATTAAAAATACTAATATATAATGGAATAAAATTATTTGTTCTGAAATTGTGATATTTAAATTATTATTGAGAAAACTTACAAATAAAGTATTTTATTTTTACTGAAGAAAAGAGTTTTAATGAAAAATAACATATTTGAACTAAAATCATAGTTTTATATATCTATAATAATGAAATAAAACCTAAGTAACCAGACCATAGTGATTGAGTAAAACTTCATGGAGCCTCTTTGAAAGACAATCAGATAGATTATATGGACAAGGGTAAAATAGTCAAATGGGATATAATCTATAAGTCTTCCTAAATTAACATAAGAACATGTTTTCGTGTGTATTTCAACCATAAAATAAGAGTTCGAGTGGAATGATAGTTATCTTCTGAAGCATTAATTCTAGGAATTTACTATAAAATTGATTCCTTAGGGATACCAACTATATAGAGATGGTTTAGTTTTGGGATTATTTAACTTATTTAATATTTTTTTTAATAAATACAGCTGGGAAAAATCAATAAGTGCCAATTACCCAAGGGGTGGATAGGTTTGGAAAATATTGAACTTGGATGGATAAGGGGAATAATATATATCAATAATTAGTTAAAACGTATCAATAAAAAGTTAAAATGATCATCTAAAAAGAATATTTTTTGAGAACTAATTAGAAATTTCCCACTTTTTAAGACATTAACTCTACTAGTATCCATTCTATTTACAACAAAAAAATTGGAACAGTGTATGTGAATTAAATTGATACAATGAATTAAATTTATAAATGAGGAAATATAATTCAAATAATTATGAAATATATAATTCTATTCATCTATTTATTATGTATGTAAGTATAGGAAAGACTATCTACTCAATTAATTAAATTCACAGAAATTCACGATAGTATAACGGTTTTATGTATGGGGTGATGGGAGTCAAAAATTGCATAATTTTTAATATATTCCTTGATAAATAGTCCCCACATCCATTTAAGTATTAGGTAAATCATACATTTTTTATTATGTAGTGAACTCTATAATTAATTTGTAAAATAGATTAAATCGTGATTTTTTAATATTTTTTTATCCTTATGATTTCAATGAATTTTAATATAGTTCTTTATTATGTAATTTAAAAGGTTAGAGTCTTAAATATGTGTTTCATTATTTTTATTCATTATGTATTTAATCTAATAAAGCTTACACTAAGTGACTTCATTTTCATCATTTTCATGAAAAATATAACATTAGAATCATAAGACATTGTCCCTACATATAATAAGGATTGATTTGTGGGAATAAGACTATTCTAAGAGGAGTATTATAGGGATTTGTAGGATTGTAAGGGTCCGTAGATGATTATAATGATTTTTATAGTATTATAATTCTTTGGGGCTCTATGAAATTTCCACATAACACTATTGTAATGATTTTTCATCCTCGAGTGTAAGACATGAACTATGAATATAAGACATCAACCTAGAGTGTAAGAATCCAACCCTTAGTGTAAGAATTTTTCAAGAAGATCATCATAATTTAGAGATTATTTCCAAGATTAATTGCATTGTAAGGTGTCATGCCAATGTTAAAAAATTAATTTTTGGAAATTAAACTAGGGATTAAAGTCAATCCATGGGCCACTACATTAGAATTCAAATGGGATTTAAAGTCAATCTGTACACCTCTAATTTCGCACTCATACAACCATTAAAATTAATCCATGTGGATTTTAACCGTGTAATATTTTTAAGAAGAATGAATTCTTTAGATTAAAGATGATTGCAAGGCTAAAAAAATGATGATCCATATTAACATTCTATATAAACTATTTGAATAAAGTGCCATCATTCTAGGCCTAATTTTTTGAATACCAGTTATAATTCTAGGACCAAATCAACATAATTCTATTAAAAATATTCCAAAATTATCTCTAGAGCATGAATTATCTTCCACCCTTGAGAAGAATTCTATGTCCACTGAATTAATGGAGTACTATAACATTTTTTCACTAATTATTTTAAAACCAATACATAAATAAATCATGGGATGAGAGTAATTAACATTCTAATTTCGATATTCCTAAATAAAATCCATATTGACCCTCGAACAATAAATTTTCTAAACATATCAAGAATCAGATTTATTTAGATCTCAACACTAAATTTGAAAAATCTTCCAGAAACTATGGATGAAACAATGGAATCTAAAGAATTTTATGTTGACCACATTCTAAATTTAAAATCAATTCAAAGATATCAAATTAATCTACTATAATAGGATGAACTACTCACTGAGGGAAAATAGGTTACTTCTATAACTACTAAATATAGAGCTAAATTGTTGAATTTTCTCCACAGCTTTAGCATCTTCAAGTAACCTTTGGTTCTCAATCATATCTTCTTTTGTGTAATCCAATTCTCATTGAATTTTCTCAACTCAAATAGTTTGCTTATTGTGTAGGTTTTTTCATTCTACCGCCACATTTTTGTAATTAGCTCCTTCTCATGATGTTTCATCTTAGATATTAGAAGAGTGTTATGTTATTATTTTCCTTATAATGAGTTTCTATGAGGCGTCTTCCTATTTTCACCTATAAATTGTTTCCATTATATCATAGTGAATGATTTAGTAATCAAACCGTCCATACCTCAATGCTGCAAACATGTAACCATGATTTTGAAGTTTCATCGGCATATCATTCATATGATATTGTATGATCAGATTCCATACTTCTCCATATATTTATCATTAGGTAGTTTGGAAAGAACTTATGGGCTCCTTATCTCATTTAGGACTATATTCAAAAGGTGATATATATATATATATGTGAACAAACTCTCTTAAGGTGTCCACTGGTGGAACACACATAGATCTAGTATATCATATGGAAAGAACAAACTCTATATATCCTAACATCTGAACTATAGGGGTGGAAAACACTTCAATAGGTCCCACCATGGAAGTTAGCACTACTGGAACTCATAAAAAATGAGTTTTTATCAACATCCAAAATGTAAAAAAAAGAAAATTTGGGAAACTAAAAATACTCATTGAATGCTAATGCCTGGGTCTCCATAGTGACCACATCCCTCTTTAAAATATTATCCTTAGACACACCCTTGGTTGGAGTTTTACTCTCAACATGCATCAGAATAATGATCTCCAATGTTATCTCATCAGTGACTCCATTTATACTTGGATTAGTGGGTGGGATCAGATTATACACTATATTTATTTCCTCATTAACTAGTGTACAATAAGTATCCTATGGAAGTATTCCATCTTATGGACCCATATCACCCACCTATGGCCATCGAGTTGGATCCACACTCTCAGAGTCGCGGGGTGGTCGTACATCTACTAAAAGAGAAAGAAGGATCCAGGTATCCCACTTGTGAAGTATATTTGCAATGATCTATATGGGTAGAGATGAATGATTCAGAATGAAAAATCAGGATATTACACATAGAAATGTTTTAATCAAGAATTAATTAGGGGATCATATAATATCCTAGATCCTTGTGAAAATTCTTGATTTCATTTAAAGATTTATACTGATAAATAGTAGTTAATAAATTATCCATCATTAAAAAGACCTAATATTATTATATAAACCTTATTTTAAGTATAAATAATTGTAGATGGGTCCAAATTTTATAGTGCAGTTCATTCATGATGCATGAACCATCCCCACCTCTATCGTTTAGGGAAACAGTCGCAGGGCTCAAGCCAGGGTCTAAGTCAATGCCTTATTGGGAACCAATTATCGCTACTTCTATATCCACATTCTTGATAAGTACAATAACTGGATACTCGCAATATGTTGGTTCCTATACTCCCAAAGAACTAATAATGATATCTACAAAAGTTAGTGCGTTTTTAAGAAAGTGTCCTTGAGGGTTCATGTGTAATGGTAAATATAACATTTATATATTGTCCTTAAGTGAAGGAGAATATAAAATGAATTCATCACCTTTCATTATCAAATGTTCTTGAACATCAAGTATGAAGAAGTAATGATCGATAGGGATATCACACTCCTCGATCACCTATGGCATATGGTGTGTGTGCCAAACATACATGAATTCTCTAGGGGTGGATACTATTGAAATGATGGGATATGAAGCATCTATTGTCTCCTATAAAATTCAGAAAATAATAATTAAAATTCCGAAAATAATAATTAGTTCCATGAAAATTTCACTATCCAATTATTTTATTTGAAAAATTATATCATTCTTCCCTATTCTTGTGGTGACTTATGGTTATTATTGTCAACCTTGTTGTATGTACAAGGCTCCAACAACACTGAATACTTTTCTAAAAGAAAGGGTGTGTACTACATAAAAGAGATAACAACCACTAGATATATGGTATAAGATGGGGCCTCATGTGGTTCATCTCTATAAGATGTTTCAATAGGGATTGTGATCTAGCCAAATTCTAGAAGAAGAATGACCTTCAATCAAAACACATCCTAGACCACTATATTAGTTTTCGATTTTATCTATATATTCCACTATCTCATAACACCTAGATATTTAGAATTAGTAGGAATATATGGAGGTATGGTCACTTCACTCCATAATGGTAAAGAACCTATTTTCTTCAATTTCTTATTTTCCATCCAGGATGGTGAGGGCCCCTTGGAAGTTACCTTCTTCCTAGGTCATTCTGTTTCTTTTGGTTGTTGAGAAATCCTATTTCTAGGTGATGTCACATATGCCATAAGATCTAGTTCCTATTCAATTTTATATGATAATGAACCCATGAATTTTTCAATAACATTCCTAATATCCATTTAATATATGAGTGAATCTGATATTCCTCATACTCTATTACATGTCCCTTTACGGCGTTAGCTAGATGGAATGCCACTTGTACACTCAACTCATCCAACGTTAGAATTAACTAAAAATGGTGTACCACCATCATGTTTTTATCATCACATGTACTAGTGTGAGTGGTTGTAAATTTATTATGAATACAAATAAACAACCTTTTGGACCTATAAGGAATGTACCCAATGTACATGACCATCCCATCAATCCAAGATTCCAGGACACCCTCTCACATGGACAATATATAATCACATGCCTCGAGAGTCCTAGTGGGATTTTTAGTTACCATACCAGTGGTAGGGGATATGGTTTATTTTTAAACTAGTTAAGCTAGTCTATATTATCATTTACACCCCACTCCTTAAATTAGGTTTAACTAACCCCATTGATACTCTAGATAAAGTGTACAAACATACCAACATATATCTCTTGGGTATTGATAAATTCAAACATGCTAACATGAGCCATGATCCATGCCCATAACACCTAGAATAGTCCAACAATACAGAACAGGTCCTTCCCTCTATTATAATTCTTCATTTTTTAGTATATCGTGGCTAATATTAAAACACCCTAATACCTTATGATATTTTTACTTTTAAATAAATTCACGCTCTTTGATAGCTTCTGATAAATTCAACCTCGAGACTTAATTATAGTTAGTGAACATTCTATTTTAACAAAACTATAATAAAATGAACATTTTAATATTTCATGGAAAAATTCTAATTTACTAGGATGAATATAAATTTTGAACTTTGTTGGTCAAAAAATTCCTAGAATAATGTTTTTATACATTCCTTTAGAAATAAGACTTTATGAATAATCTAAAATATAGCACATAACTATTACTATATTTATTTATAATAATTTATTATAATATTAATAATTAATAATTTATTAACTTTAAATTTTATATAAATAAAGATAATAACATTTGGTTGTAAAAAACTATTTTTCAAAAATGCAGTTTATTTTTAAGGAATTGTTTTTGTTTATAATGGCATAATGTCTATCTATTTTAATTAATTATAATAATATTTAATGGTTAATAATTAATATTAAATCTATACGTTATATATCTAACCTAAAGAATTTAAATCCATCCCATGATTATTACAATCCATTTAGTTAATATAAGATCATTTTATGCTTTAAAATTACATTTCTTGAAAAATCATTGTTTGACACTACTTGTGGGTTTATTATAAAGTAAAATTTTCAAATTATGTGAGTTGAATTTATTAAAACTAATTTCCTATTTGGAATAATAATAATTAATATTATCTAATAATTTCAACTTATTTTTTTCATAACTATTAGAAAGTACATTAAAAATTAATTATACAGGTTAAGGTTAAAATAAGGTTTTATGCATTACATGTTCTTATGTTAAAATTATTTTTCCAAAAATATATAATTTTTATTTGATAAATTTAATTTAATATTTTAATAAAGGGGTCCAATTTATATTATAATATTTATATTATTTTAGAATCAATGTTGTAATTACATTGGTTAAAAACTAGTTTCGATAGAGAAAACTAAAGTGGTATATGTAAGTAAACTTAGAGATAAGAGGATATAATACTTAAAATATGTTTATTTATATGTTTTTGAAGTGTTCATTGAACATAATTTCTCTTAAATACATTATTTATCAATTTTTTAGGCACTTGGTGTCATAGCGACTTCCAATTATTGAATTGTTTTTTTGTATTTACAATATATAATAGTCCTCCTCAATTATAAAAGTGAAATCAATCCCCTATCTTATTCACACATATCAAGAAATTTGGATAAAAAATCCTACAAAAATATTTCCATAACATCCTTATGAACATTCTTCATATTGTTCTTCCAAAAATTCCAACCCGAGGGTCCTTAAGAGGAGAACCAGAGGAGGATTCTCTAAAAAATGGTAATCATCTTAACAAATATCTTTCTTTTTATTTATTCTTTTAAAACCATAAATTATGTATTAACATTTAAAATATAATAACACCAATATCTACCTTATACTTATATGTTATTAAGTTAATTTTATAACATATATCCATCACATCTTCCATCAAATTAGAAAATAAATTGCTGATCGTGTGTACGGAGGACTACCGCCTCTCAAACAGATGTAACTCATTTTCCATCAACACTTCTCATGGTTGGATATAATGATAAATTTAATTTATATATAATATATATATATATATAAAATTAAAATTATGTAATAATAATATCATATATACCTTATTACATTTTGTTTCATTAAAAATATAATAATTTCGCTCGTGTGTACAGTGGGCTACCGTCTCGCAAAGTGATGTGATTCATTTTTCACTTATGCTTTACATGGAAGGTAATAAGGATATATATAATAAATATATGTGATATATATATATATATGAAATTATATTTATTATATAAAATTAATATATCCCCTACTTCCTTCCCCTTCCCCAATTAATGGGATTATATCATCACTCACGCATACGTACGGTCTACCGTATCCAAGAAGTGATGCAATTAATTTTCCATGTACAAAAATAAATAATGATTATAAAAATGAATTTAATGAGTAAATATTATATTTATAACATTAATATAATTCTATATATGATGTATCTATATACTACGTACAAGAATTAGAACAATCAAAACAAAACATGCCTGAGAAAACAATGCAATTAACACCCCAAATAATGAAAATAATGAAATATTATTAAAAAAAGGGGTAAAATGTTATAAGAGGATCATATATAATTTTATTAATATTAATATGATCTTGGTATACATTAATATCATGATTAAAACTATTATATAGGAGTTTAAATCATGATCAACGAAAGAGAAGTGTAAAGTAAGGGATTACATCTCAATTTCCACTTCATTGGGATTTATTTGAAATTAGGCACCAATTTATTTTTATGTGATGTATATACTACCCCTATGATGTATTAAACATGAATATATACTTATTAATGATTTTTTAAGATTCTATTCAAGTTATTATTTCAATATTAATGTTTACAAGAAAATATGGAAATATTTCTCGTTCGATTGGTTATATATTATTCCTTTTATAAAAATACTTTATTTTACGAGAGAACATATAATTATAATGAATTAAAAGTTATATATAATTTATTTTTGATCATTTACATTCTATGTGAACATTAAATTTATTTTTATCATTTTAAAATTAATTTTACATTAAATATCCATCATTTATCATGGATATACTTATTTCTTAAACTATATGTGTTTCCTACATATGGTGTTTACATTGAATGTTATTTAATTAAATAGGGAAATTTTGATAGATTTTTATTATTTACTCAATGAAGATATTTTTTGATAAGGAATAATTTTCAAGAATTAAATTGATCATTGTATATATAAGGAATGCTTTGGACATGCAGTGAGGGGTGAGGCCAGAATTATATAGTCCATCAATGCATCGATAGGCCTCATGTGAACAATCAGTTAGAAATATTAGGTATGTTTTTACCTATAGTTTTAAACTATCTTGTGAATTCTCTTGATTTTATAGGTTTTATGAATCTTTATATCATTAAATCCAATAATTAAGCATTTCCTTCATTTATAATTTAGTTTTTATTATTATCCATGATATTTTCGCGTCCATATTATCTCTGGATGCATTTCAACCTATATTTATTTATTAAATGATATGTGTGTCTAGTAATTTATCTTTCCATTTTCCTCATGCCTTATTGATTCATAACAGATCCCACTATATTAACCCTTACTATAAATCTGACTTCACCCTTATTTTGTTTCCTTTCCTTGAGATATGAAGAAGAATTCTTGGAATGTGTTCAAGGATGTAGAATTGTTTACATTACATTTCTTTGTATTTTAAATCACTATGTAAACTAGGTATCATGTATGAATCTGGGTTTCCAAATATTCTAAATTGATTTATCATTCATGATTTGACCCCTTGTATCTATGACAATGTAATAAAGTAGATTTTTTCTATGGGTTACTGTAGTTTGGGTTGTTACAGTTTCTCTGAGAGAATGTTTAAAAAAATACTTCAAAACTAGATTAAGGAAAATATATATTAGGGAACATAACCCTGTGGTATACTTTGATTACAAGTATATAAAAACATCATAATGTTTTTTATGGAATATATTTTGTGTTTTACAGGAAATACATCCCCTTTTAGATATTATTAGAGGATGTGGTTTTGGAAACAATATACCAAGGGGTGATAATTCTAAAAAGGTACATTCAACTTGATTAAGAATTACTTGGTTAATCAAAATGGGACTTATTTTACACCTATTTTGGAACTCCTGGGGGATATTCATTGGATAATTCATATTTTCATTACTAACCTTATAAAGGATTTTAAATAAATATATCCCAAAAACCCAAGTTTAGGAATCCCTGATTAACAATGAAAAAATATTTAATTTATTTTATGTTCTACACCATATTTAAAATTATAAATTTGGATTTAAAATTCATAATTTTATGATCTAATCCAATATAAGACATTTTTTAGAAATTCCTCCTTGAAGAATGAATGGGATCAATATTCATGTCCAATATGGAGATTTCCCTACTGAGAAAGCCAATAAAGCTAGTATTGGAACTCTGAGGATCATGGCTATATTAGGGTAGCATAATATGGTTCTGACAAATTACCTTTCCCAGATGGATAAATCTATTTTTCCATAGCATGATTCTCCTATGATTTATCACTTCAAGCAGTATAATCCCCCATCATTTATTGGTACTATTAATAATGTGGTGGCCAAGGAATGTATTAAGTCCCATGATAAGATTTTTCAACCATTGGTATTTAATGAAGTCGAAAAGGTTGAATTTTTAGTATATTTTCTCAACAGTGATGTTGATCAATAGTCGTCATTTATCCAAAAAACTTGGGAGAAAGAGTAAATATAACCCATGTAATGGAAATATTTTAAAGAATCTTTATTTAAAAAATATTTACCTCATGAATATGGATTTAAATAAAAAGAAATTTATTCGTCTTAAAGGTAAAGGATGAATAAAGTTTTTTTGAGTATGAGGATACCATTATAAGGCTATCTAGGTATGCTAAGAATTACATATGAAACGTGGAGTACAAGATTGACCATTTATTTAAATATATTAATAAAAAGTCTCTAATGGGAACTAGTATCTCAAATTTTATTATCATATGATTAAATAGTTTTATTTCCCATCAAAATATATAATGAATTCTAAAAGTATTTTATATTAAAGGGACTCAAGAAGCTAAGTGGTCGAATCTGTATGTAGAAAAATAGAATAAATCAAAGAAGAATAAAAGAATTAAGAAATTTCCATCTTGTGAGGATTGTGGAAAGAATCATCCTAAGAAATAACTGAATGGAATGGGAGTTTGTTATAAGTATGAAGATAAGGGTCATTTGTAATGTAATATAGAATATGTTGTTCTTTAGATATTTAAATTTAAATAAATGGTTCATTATTCAAACCAATGTCACAAGCATCAAGGTATCTATCCAGAAAAGAGGCCAAGGGAAGAAGTACAAGCTTATGATATCACTACAACAAAGTTTAATGTTCCCAAAGATATGGTGGTAGGTACTTTAATCATGAATTGAAATTTATCTTATTAATTTTTTGATTCTAGATCCTCACACTCTTTTGTATCTTCCATGTTTACCAATATAATTATATATTTCCCTTTCACATTAAGAAATGAGGTATTAGTTAAAAATAATAGTGGAAATCTCACTATAATAAGGATGTGTCAGTAAATTACAATTATTTAATAACTCAGGCATTCCTTTTAGGTATGGGTTTTTCTTTTCTGTTGTCATTGAGGAAAATAGGAGAATATGGAAATTTATGGAGTACAGGCCGTGTACTTTGAAGTACATTCTATGTACCCAGTTTCCATGGGTTACCATGTACTAGTCGTGTAACGGCCGAGTACATGGCCATGTGGGGTGACCTAGAGACCACCTAAAGAGAGACCTGGTAAAGGAATATACATGTCATGTAATTTTAAAAGACATGTTCTGTACTTTTCTTTTTAATTGTTATATCGGACTGGGGTCGCGTCTCATTCACAAAACCCCTCCTTCCCAGCATGTCTAGTCCAAGAGCAACTGAGGCCGAAAAATCTTCCCAGAGCCCTATATCAATCATTTGTTCTCCAATTCAACCCTCTCTGATTGCATTATAATTGGAATAGTTAGTTCATTCTTCTTCTAGAGCCTCATTCCTTGATTTCTTCGCTTCCGTGAGATATCCTTGGATGAGTGTTTTGACATTTTTGTAGATCTACCAAATTTTTGGTCTATTAAAGGGCTAACTCCAGGTTATATTGATCACACAACACTGAGGTAGGTGGTTTTTTCTTTTCTATTGTTAGTCTTTGAATATTATGTGAAAAAGTACCCAATACCCTAGAATGGGTTTTAGCATCGAAATATGATTGTAGATTCACAATTACAAGAGGGGGTGAATTGTATGCTTAAAAACATATATTTTTAATTTTAAGTAAAACTATGTTTAACAAAGTTAAAAAATTTAAATTCAAAAGACCTCTTAGTTCTACAAAATTTCATGGTTCTGGAAATATGGTTCCGAAAATGAAAATTAATATAATTTTACAATGAAATGATTCTACCTTTAAGAGTATAGATTCTTAATTAATCAGAGAATACAAAATAACAAGAAAGTATAAGAAGGTTATACTTTCTTACTTTATCAAAATACAGTAGAATATAAACTTGAAACAAAACAACTAACAAGTATAAAATCTTTTAACCCAAAGTGATGGGTATCAAACAACCTTGTATAAAGGTCCCTTGATTTATACTTTCAAGAAATTCTATCTTACCCACACTAGGGTAATCCCTTGATAAGAATATAATAATCTATCTTGATATCCCTGTAAGCCCTTGAACTTTAAGGTAGTCAACACCTATGTCTTTATATCCCTGGAAGTCCTCGATTGTACATAATAACAATTGGATTTGCACGAAGCATGATGAACAAGATTTTTAGTATGCATAAGGCATAATTGTCTCTCTCTATAAATCACTTCAGTAGAATGTAATATCTAGAGTGATCAACAATTATGAGCTTGTTCAAATGAGATACTATTTTAGGCATTTTCCCAATGGTCGTCTCCCTCCTCCAGTGGTCATATTTTTCCTCAAATCTCTAAGGGACATGTACACATGTCACTAAAACAATGTTTAATTAGAAACAGATTGCACGAAATCATTTCATTACTATAAAAGGGGTAAGTAAAATATTTTTTCTTAACCAAATCCAGTTTTCTGGAGTCTAAGGAAAATAAATTTTGGAGTCTAAGTAAATAAACACACGGAGACTATAAATCATAAATATCTAGATTCTTTTTTAAAGGAATTTGGAACTTAAATTCTATAGATTTTGAAGTCTGAATTCTATTGAATTCGGAGTCTGAATTCTAAGGAATGCAGAGACTTAATTCTAAGGAATTCGGAACCTAAAATTTGAGGAATTCGAAACCTAAATTTTGAGGAATTCAGAATCTAAATTTTGAGGAATTTAGAATCTGAATTCTAAGGAATTCGAAATCTGAATTTTGAGGAATTTAGAACATTAATTCTAAAGAATTTAGAGTCTGAATTTCCAAGAATTTGGAAACTGAATTTCAGAGAACATGGAGTCTTAATTTCAGATAATTCAGAACCTAAATTCGAAGGAATTTGGAACCTGAATTCAAAGGAATTCAGATTCTGAATTTTAGAGAATTTGTAATCTGAATTTTAGAGAATTTGGAGTCTGAATTTCATAGAATTCAGAATCTATATTTTAGAGAATTCGGAATCTGTATTTCCTAGAATTCAGAATCTGAAAACAGAATACTCTATATCTAAGTATTTATAGGATTCTGATGTTTTTGATATGAAAATGATTTTTAGAATTTAGATATAAAATAAGTTAGAATAAGAGAGACCAAAAAATTAACAATGAAAACAAAGGTAAGGACAAAATTTCCTTGGGGGAGGAAACTTGTCCTTATTTATTTAAATATTATAAGGAATAAAATTTTCCTTAAGATAGGCTATTTGTGATTTTCAAAACATGAAGGAATGGAAAAATCATAAGTAAATCTTATTGACTCAATAATAACCCTCTTTTGGAAAGCACAAACATCCTTACTAAAAAGAATATAAGGACATAGAATTTATATGGACTTGAAAATAAAATCATATCTACCTTTACTTATGGAACAAAGTGAATACGAATAAATCTTCCTTAGGCTTTGGAAACACTAAGGATCATATTCTTGATTTCCGGAATGAGATTTTACCTTTTCTTTCATACGAAAAAATTCTTTGATAAGAACTTTCCCTAAGAAGAACTCCCCCTTACTTAGGAAAGTATCTTATTTAATTAGTATTATTTTTATCATTCCATTCTCCAACATTATGATTTTTGAAAAGAAATAGAGGGAATGGAAAAAATGGATGGTACCTAAAAACATTAGTAAAAAACAAGAAAATATATGGAGGGAAAAAATAATTTCACATAGATTGAAATAATCTATACAAGGAAAAACATAAACAAAATATTGTAATTGGAAAAATTATCCTTCTTTCTCTTTCGGAATCAGCTTTTTGACAATGGTTTTTAGCTTCTTGAGCTCCTTGTGATCTTCTTCCATATTCTTAAGAAACTGATCCTGATATTCAATTTTCTTCTCCAAGTCTGTAATCTTTTCTTACTAAGCCTTAAGACATTCTTCTTGAGCATTCAACACTTATTATTTCTTAACCAGCTTCTTTTCAAATTCTATTCTGAGATCCCTTTCCCACTTCCAATTCATGGCCACATAATTAAGCTTCCCATTCAGATCCTTAACTTCTTGCATTCGAGTAGTATATTCAAGAGTCATCTTTTCCTCAAATCTCTTATAAAGATCATTAATATTTCCATCTTTGGTGTTAAAGGCATCTTTGACATTATCTTGTAATTCATCAAAAATTCTCAGGTCTTCGACAGTCTTCCTTGACCAGCTTGTAATCTTCTTGCATGACCTTTTAAGAGTCTCATAACCAATGAAAAAGGATTTTAAATCATCCTCATGTCTGACAAATTTATCCAAAACCATGGAAACTAAATCTAATTTCTAATTCAACGAATGTTGAAGAATCTAACATCTAGAATCTATACCTAGAAATAATGGAATAGTACAAACCAGATTTTTCAAATATTGTACCACAAAATCCTTTCCAAGAGAGGATGATTTTGAATCAGAAAGTTTGGTTGGTGAATATTCTTTTTTCAACTCATCAGCTTTCCTCTTTGACGAACTTCCAACAAATTTCTTTTTCACTACATATTTTTTAGGTGTATGGACCAGCACCTGCTTTCCCTAATAATCTCTCTGAATGATATCTTCTAGTTTAGGTTATTCATCCGCACTATCCAATAACTGAATAATTTTTTCTTCCTCAACAATTTCTTTCTCTGCATCAGCCACTTGATATTTTGGATGAACAAAATCATGATTACTATTTTCTTCTTCAAAGAGTTCGTTTACTTCTTCCTGATCCATCTCTGCATTCCCTAGAGTTGAAAGTTTGGAGGATTTGTCTTGAGAAGTTTGGATTTATAATTTTATAGAGAGAATTTCCTTCTCATGATAATCTTTAACTTGCTTTATTACATCATTTGTTTCATTCTCTTATTCTTTTTTCTCTTCTTCTTCTTCTTCTTCTATTTCCTCTTCCTCTTCCTGAACAATTTCTTCTTCTTTTTATTGATTTTGAATCACCACTTTCTTTCCCAGAGTCTCAGGAAGTGATTCTATCAAAAATAATTCTGGCACAAAGATTTGTTTCGATGCTTTCTGATCATCCTTGAGAAGTGATTGTACAATTTCAGCTCCATACAACTTCTTCCTTTTCTTTTCTCTTTCTGTATCTTCTCAAATTCTTCACCAGCCTTTATTTATAACGCTTTCTCCTCTGTAAGGTCAAAACCAAAATTAAGATCCCATTAAATCTTATTTCTCTTGTCGTATCTTCACTTATCCACTACTTCATTAGGATAAGACTTTTTATTCTTTTGATTTAGTGGTGCTGATTGATTTTCCTTAGCCATAAATTTTTTTCCTTTTTCTTCCAGTCCCTTACCCTTCCTCTTCCTTCCAACCTTTTTGGAAGTCTCAGCCACTTGTTATTTCTTTGAAAGGGCTTGGATTTCAGCTTCTAACAAATCATAAAATTCTACTAAATCACTAAAAAATTCTACTTTAATACTCTTTGAAGTATCATCACTTTGGAACATTACATTGAAATTCCTTGGCTTATAACTGTAAGGAATTTTTAAAGACTGAAGGAAAATAACTATAATCATCGAAAGAATTGCCGGATACATCATAATCTGAGACTTAATATTTCCATTATTGATATTCTCAATTGTAACCAATATTTAATTGACCAGGTTAATCTTCCTAAGGTTCACCAAGAAGTCTAGAATATAGATATCACTTTTCTTTAGGGTGTCCTTATCACCATTTCTCGTAATGACAAAACCTTAGACCCAGAACTCAAGAATCCAAAGGTTTGTATATAGATGAACAATATTCAATGTCTTCACTCCTTACAAACCATGAAAAGCTAGAGCCTTCTCTTTATCAAAAGATCCTGAAGGATCTGTTAATTTGTGAGTACCAAATTCTGCTTCTCCTTTGTAATGAATTCTGATCAAATTTTCTACTTTGCTGTAAGAAAGTGAATAAGTCTTCCCATAGCTCTTGAAATAAAATTTATCTCTCCCTTATTCTATGAAAAACTTTTCATCTCATAAAATTAAATCAGAATGTACGAATAGACTGGATCATGTGCCTTTGGTTTTGATATACATAGGCTCTCCGATCCACTGAGCTTTAAATTATTTGAAATGATAGAGTCATAATTAGCATAAAATTTTGGATCGACCAACCTTTCTCGGTATATCTTCCATTCACAAATTTCTATTATAGTTTACATTTATTTCTAAGAAGAAGCTTCAAAAGACATTCAGAATTAAGAAAACCTTTCATATTCTGAACAAACTTATGTAGAGCTGTAGGGATTTAGCACGCCAGATCCTGAGCGCAACAACTTCAAGCTGTTATATATTCTACTTCAGCAGTGGAAAATGCTACTGAGTGTTTCTTTTTTCATGACCAAGAAACTAATGAATCTCCAAAGAAATGACAGGTTCTGGATGTACTTTTCATACCCATTCTACATCCAACAAATTCCGCAACTGAAAAAAAATTATAATGAAATCATTTCCAGTAGTATAAATCAGTCCTAAATCCATGGTTCCATTTAAGTAGTGAAAAATACTTTTCACTTCCTTTAAATGATATTCCTTATGATTGGATTGGTATATGGCACATAATAATACTAAAAACATTATGTCTGGACAACTAGATATTATGTCGAGTAGATTTCCTATCATACCTCTAAATGATGTTTGATCTACTGGTTTCCTAGCATCATCAAGATCAAGTGAATTGGAGGTACCAATGGGAGTACTTATACTCTTAGTGTTGTCATATTCTTAATTTTTAATAATATATTTAATATACTTATGTTGAGATATATAAATTCATTCTGGTTTTTGAGAAATTTTAAAACCAAGGAAAAATGTTAACTCACCCATCACACTCATTTCAAACTCAGATTTAATTAGATTTTCAAATGAATTAGTTAACGATTGTTGAGTTGAACCAAATATAATGCCATCAACATAAATTTGAATGATCAAAACTTTTTTCTTATCTTTCTTTATAAAATGTTTTGGATCTGCATTTCCCTTAATGTAATTGTTTTGTAACAAAAATCATGTAAGTATATCATACCAGGCTCTAGGGACTTGTTTAAGTCCATATAAATCATTGGTAAGTTTGAAAACATGTTCGGGCTGTTTTGTATCTTCAAAACTAGGAGGTTGTTCAACAAAAACTTCCTATTGAACAAATCCATTAAGGAAAGATCATTTAACATCCATTTGAAAAAGTTTGAAATTAAAGAATGCTGCAAAAGCATATAGAATATGAATAGATTCATGTCTATCTAATGGAGCATAAGTTTCGTTATAGCCTGTTTCTTCTTATTGATTACATCCTTTAGTAACCAATCTAGCTCTATTTCTTACTATGATTCCATTTTCATCACACTTATTTCTGAAGACTCATTTTACTCCAATAACAGAATTTTCCTTAGGTCTTTCTACCAAAGTATAGACTTTATTCCTTTCTAATTCATTTAGCATATCTTGCATTGCTTTTATCCAATCAGCATCGCCTAAAGTTTCATCAATTCTTTTAGGTTCTAATTGAGAAAGGAATGCATGATTTTATACTTCATTTTTTAAGGAACTTCTTGTCCTTACAGGTTGATTTACATCACCAATGATTCTATCACTGGGATGATTCTTAAGAAACAACTGATTTGGGTTTTGTAAAACTTTTTCATCAAAAAATGGTAGGGAATTTTCTAGGGTAAATGATTCAGAAACATTTTCTTGAACATTTTCCTTATCCGAAGGATCTTATATCAGGGGTTGATAATCAGTTTTAGAAAACACATCGGAAGATGTAGGTTGAGGTTGTTTAAAAACAAAAGGATCTGTTTCATCAAATTTAACATGTACTACTTTTTCAAGAGTACAATTACTTTTATTGAAAACTCTATAATCCCTAGAAGTTATGTAATAGCCTAATAAAATTCCTCCATTGGATTTGGGTGCGAATTTATGTAAATTATCTTCAGTATTTAGAATGAATACTTTAAAACCAAATACCATGAAGTAGGATAGTCTAGGTTTTATACCATTCCATAACTCATAAGGGGTTTTGTTAAGAAACTTTCTATTAAAAACTCGATTTATAGTATAAAAATCAGTACTAATAGTTTCAGTCCAAAACGGATTAACTATCAAATATTCACTCAACCTGGTTCTAGTTATCTCTTGAAGAACACAATTTCTTCATTCAACAACAGCATTTTATTGAGGAGTTCTTGGTGCTACGAAGTTATGAGTAATGCCTTTTCTACGACAAAAATTTCCCAAATCATAATTTTGAAATTATCCTCCATGATTACTATGAAAAGTTATCAATGGAAGGTTTTTCTGAATTTTAACTTGGGCTCTAAAAATTTTTAAATAAGAAAAATATTCAGATTTCCTTGAAATAAAATAGACCCACATAAATCTAGTGTAATCATCAACTGAGATAAATACATAATATTTCCCTCCAATGCATCCAGTTTGTGTTGGACTAAAAAGATCCATATGCACCAACTATAATGCATTAGTAGTTGATACTTCACTGACTGATTTAAAAGATTATTTATGTTGCTTTCAATATTGACAAGGATCAAAAACTTTTGAAGAATCAAATCTATTCTTCGATAGATCCTTAACTAGCATGTTCTTAGAGTGTTTACATAGGTTCCTAAGGTTACAGTGTCCTAACCTTCTATTCCATGACCAAGAATGATCTTCCATTGCACTAAGGAAATGTAGATCATGGCTCCTAAGGTCTTCTAAGTTTAGTGTGTATACATTCTCTTTCCTATTGGCAGAAAGAATAAACTCTTCCATGGAATTTTGTACTAAGTACTTTTCATTCCTAAAAATCACATGGTAACCTTCATCACATAATTGACTTATGCTAATAAGGTTTTGCTTAAGACCCTTAACAAATAATATATTTGAAATCAAAGTTTTTCCAAGAAGAACATTGTTACATATAGTAATAATTTCCCCCTTAGCATTATCTCCAAAAGTAATTTTCCTCCATTCTTCTTGGGAATCATTTCAAAGAAGTTTTTTTTACCCTTCATGTGCCGAGAACATCCACTATCCATGTACCATGTATTGATATTATTACTTTCATTACATTCCTGAAAATAAGAGTGTTAGACTTTTGGAACCCAAACTTTCTTGGATCTGGAAACTTCAAAAAGAAAAAGTTTAGGAATCCACATTTTCATAGAAAAATAAACATTATAAAAACATAAACAATTAATTTTTTTTAAGGAACAATTTTTTGCTCGATGTCCACCACACTAACACTTAGTGCAGAATGGAAAACTCTGAGGAACAAAATAATTATTACTAAAAACTGGTTTTGAATGAGTATAACAAAATCCATAATTATTCCTTAGAGGTAGAATTTGGGAATAAAACTTATCAAATTTTTCCTTACCTAAGGTAAATTTTGACACACTTTCTCAAGGAATATATATTTGACTTCAGTCTAATGACTAAGTTTTTATCCTCAAACAAATTAGTTTTAGCACTAAAGTTAGTCTCTAAAATATTTTTCATAGAAATTAAATTTTCTAGATCCTTAAAAAGTTTATCCTTCTCAGAATTAACTTCCTCAAGGTTTTTTGAAATAATTTTAAAATCATAAATTTTCTTATCAATATCTTTAGAATGATTTGATACTTATTTTGTAAGAATATAAATTCTAGAATTTTCCTTATCATGTTATTTCTTAACTTAAGAATTTTCAATATTAAGAAGCTTAGAAAACCTTGAATCTTATTCATATGTAGGAAAAGTATTGTCTTTATCAGAAGAAGACTCTTCATCCGAAGATTTATAATATTTATTATCACTATAATTAGCATTCAAGGATACATTGGTTATAGATTCAGGATTGTTTACCTTGTCCATTAGACAATGATTTCCAATGGGTAATATAGCTAGTAAACCAAGATTCTTCTAACCAGAAGATTCATACTATGAGGATTCATTAGAAGAGTCTCCACCACTGGAACTCCAGGACTCATTATCTTTCAAAACATTCTTAGTTTTATCTTTGTAGTACTTCTTTCTATTTTTCTCAGAATTCTTTTCATTTCTATCCTTTTTCTTAAGCATATGACAATATGGGCTTATATGCCTTACTCTTTTGCATTCATAACAAGTGACTTCTGATTCATTTGTATCCTTTATTTATTTTTTCTTAAATCAATAATGAAAGTCTTCATTCCCAACTATCTTGTTCATCTTCAAGCAAGATTAGCTAGACCATTCTCAGAATGTTCACATTCACTTGATTCAGATTGAACACTGACTTTTTTTTATCTTGGATCTTATAACCTTTTCAGGAGTCTTGAATTTAGTAGTATTAAAGACTACACTTCTATTACCATTCTTCTTCTTATTCATATCAGCATCTCTTTTAATTCTTCTCTCATGTTGAAGAATAGTTTCAAAAATCTCATCAAGAGTAATCTGAGATATATTCCTATTCTAATCAATAGTTGTTCTCTTAAATTCCCACTCATAAGGAATGATATATATAATCTTTTCCACAAGTGCCTCATCATCTAAACCTTTCTCACCCATGGATTGTAAACTGTTAACAATATCCATCAACCTTTTTTGTACCTTGCACACTTGTTCCCTATAAGGAAATATAAATCCATGATATTCTCATATAAGTATACCTCTTCTGGTTTCTATAACCTTGTATGTACCAAAATTAGTAACGTCCAAATCCTTCCAACTTCAATTTGTACCTTCAAAAGAAGAAATATTACTATATATATTCCTGGTCATGGAACATAATAAAGTATTGTGAACCTTGTAGTTTAGTTGATATTATGATTTTTCTTGATTAGTAAAAATTTTGACTTCCTTATCAAGAATCTTGTAAACTCCAGTAACCATAAAAAAGTTGTCCACTCTAGTATTGATAACAAAAGTCTTCATACGATCTCTCCAATATTCATAATCATTCACATTAAAATTATGTGTTCTCATAGGATTTATGTTTTCAATCAAACAAACATTCATTCCATCCATCTAAATGATAATTTCTTTCCACATAAACTTGTTAATAGAAAAATTTTGTAATCAATGAATAAAAATCCTAAGAAAGGAAAATATATAGAAAAATGAAAACTTAAGCAAGAAAATTTATACGTGAATATAAGTATTTTAGAGACCTGCTCTGATACCAATTGTAGGATCGAAATATGAATGTAGATGCTCAATTACAAGAGGGGTGAATTATAAGTGCAAAAACATTCATTTTTAACCTTAAGTAAAACTATGTTTAACAAAGTTAAATAATGTAAATTCACAAGACCTCTTAGTTCTAAAAACATTCTAGGTTCCAAAAAATTGGTTCCAAAAATGAAACTTAATAAAATCTTACGAGTAAAAGATTCTAACTTAAAGAATATGTAATCTTACTTAATCAGAGTATAAAAAAGAACAAGAATGTATAAGAAGGTTATACATTCATCCTTTATCAAAATAAAACATAATATAAAGTTGAAACAAAAAAGTAATAAGTATAAAATCTTTTAACTCAAAGAGAAGGGTATCCAACAAACTTGGATAAAGGTCCCTTGAGTTATACTTTCAAGAAAATCTATCTTACCCACACCTTGGTATTGCATCTATAAGAATATCATAATATGTCTTGCTATCCACACAATCCCTAAAACATTAAGGTAGTTGGAACCTCTATATTCCTATCCCCAGAAGACCTCGATTGTAAAAAGCAACAATCAGAGTCGCACAAAGAAAGATGAACAATATGTTTAGTATGCACAAGGCATGAGAGTCTCTCTCTTGAAATCACGTCTGCAGTGTGTAATCTCTTGAGTGATCAACCGTTATGAGCTTGTTAAAATGAGATACTATTGATAGGAATTTTTTCAACAGTAGGCTCCCTCCTCCAACGGTCATATTTTTTCTTGAATCTCTAAGGGACCTGTATACGCATCACTTAAACAATGGTTAATTAGACACAGATTGCACGACATTGTTTCATAACTATAACAGTGGTAAGTAAAATATGGTTCCTTAACTAAATCGAATTTTCTAAAGTCTAATGAAACTAATGTTCGGAGTCTATGTAAATAAACACTTGGAGATAATAAATCATAAATATCCAGATTCTATTTTTCAAGTAATTCGAAACCTGAATTCTATAGATTTGGGAGTCTGAATTCCAATGAATTTAGATTCTGAATTCTATGGAATTCAGAGTCTGAATTCTATGGTATTTGGAACCTGAATTTTGAGGAATTTGGAATATTAATTTTTAGGAATTTAAAAAATGAATTCTGAGGAATTTGGAATCTTAATTCTAAGGAACTCGGAACCTGAATTCTGAGGAATTCAGCGTTTGAATTTCAGAGAATTTAGAATCTAAATTTCAGAGAATTCAGAATCTAAATTTCAGAGAATTCAGAGTCTGAATTTTTGATAATTCGGAACCTGAATTATAAGGAATTTGGAACCTAAATTATAAGGAATTCAGAGTATAAATTTCAAAGAATTTAGAATATGAATTTTTGAGAATTCAGAGTCTGAATTTCAAAGAATTCAGAATCTGAATTTCAAAGAATTTGGGGTCTGAATTTCAAGGAATTCAAAATCTAATTTTAGATAATTCGGAATCTGTATTTCAGAGAATTTAGAATCTTAAAATAGAACACTCTATATCTAAGGATTTATAGGATTATAAGGTTTTAGATATGAAACTTATTTTTAGACATTGGAGATAAAAGAAGTCAGAATAAGAGAGACAAAAAAATGAACAATGAAAACAAAGGTAAGGAGAAAATTTCTATGGGGAAGGAAAATTTTCCATATTAAGATAAATCATAGAGGGAATAAAATTTACCTTAATATGGGTTGTTTGTGATTTTATAAACACTAAGGAATGGAAAATTCATAAGTAAATCTTATTGACTCAATACAGGGTATTATGTGTTTATGGATTTTAGCCCTGTTAATGCATGTTATGCCTTTTCTGCCTGAGTAAAGTTTATTTGATTGTGAATAGGGTTATTTCCCATGATATAGATGTGTTTACCATGTTTTTTTTGATATTTACCGTTCTCTATAGCTTTTCCGATTAGGCTGCTTTCTTTCCATTCCTATTGTTGTTAGGATGGAGTGTTTTATCTGATGTTGGTATATGCCAGTAGTTGTTTAGAAAAGTAGTTCTTGAAATATTTTAGCCAAGTGTTTATTAAGATTTACTTTTGATGTTGAACATTGTTGTGCATGATTGACTTACACAGGGATGTGGGAACCTGATGTAGTATACCATTGGGGGAATAGACGATGAGGGATTCCTTAGAGTGTCTGTTTACTTTTATGTTGTGGGACCATAGGGGGATGAACTTTGGGCTCCCTCAAAGTGTTAGTAGTTCCAAATTGCAAGACCACAGGGGTAATTAGATAATGAGTGATTCCTCATAGTGTCTATAGTTATGGATACAAGATCACAAGGGGAATTGACGGTGAGTGATTCGTCAGAGAGTCTTTTTTGCATGATACCAAAGGGGTTAGACCGTGTGAGCTACCTAGGAGGTTGTTATATCGTTGTTTAAGATGAACCGGAGGGGTTAGGATGTGAGAACTTACCTATAGGGTTGCCTAAGGATGATTGGTTGAACCATAGGGGTTAGGCTTTGAGTGCTTCCCAGAGGGTTACTTTTTTTTATTAGCTTCTTACTTGATATAAGAAAATGAATACAATTAAAACTATATGACTATTTACTTTTGAGTACTTCCTTTTTTAATACATCATTTTTCTTATTCCCTTCCATATATATTAACTGACTATTAGGCACAGATCATTGGGTGATTTTCTACTGGTACTCATCACACACCCAGTTTGGGTTATTCTTTTTTTCCCAAACAGATTATATTTCTATAGGTATAGATAAGGGAAAGTTCCCTTCTACTTCAGGTACTTGATTATTTTGGAGCTGGAGAGCATGGGACCAACCTGGGGCCTACGATGCTATTGGATCTTACGTTTTTCTTTTTTTACTTTGGTTTAGTACTATATTCCATCATTGTGACTTATTTGGATTCTTTCCTAGACATATGTATCATGCATCATTTATATATGTGATCTAGTTGTTTATTAATTTTAGTCTTTCGTTGTTTACTTATTGCATGTTATTACTGCTTCTGTTGTTTTTATCTTTTTATTTCCAATGTATTACTCTTCCAATGAGGGAATAGTTTCCCCACTATCACACCTAAGGTTCTCGCTACTAGTCGGTAGCCTCTGGCATTCGGGGAAATTCCCTTCAGGCTATGTGACCAACCGGGTACGAGGCATGTCTAGGCAGCACCCTGAACCGGGACATTTCAAAGTGGTATCATAGGAATTATTTTCTTCTTGACTTACTGTTTGGAGCTTATATCTAGGGATAGGAAGGAATAGGTAGTTGGTAATAAGATGTTCCCTGGAGTATCTAACCCGTGTATAGGGAAAAGCTAATTTACCTCAATTATTGCAATTTTTCTAGTATTGTAATTATTACAGTTGATTTAATTTCACCATTAGATGATTCACATGTTTTCTGTTGTTATTGTTGATATCATTGATGTTTTATTTCTTTTTTAAAATCAATGATATGAGGGTATTACAACTCATGAATCATATAGTCACTTTCTAGAGATCACATGTCATGCGTTCATGCCATGCCATTTAGGGTGTATTACTGATTGCATGTTGTTATGATAGATGTGGTGCTAGATATACTTCATGTTCATACAGATTCCTTAATAGAATACATTATATTTTATAGGTTATTGGATTTTGTAAGGTTTGGTATGAATGAAAGCCAAACTTTGGTTCTTGAGGTGTTATGGGCCCTCAGGGATAGGAATTTGGTGGATCATTGCACTGCTATACTTGTTTATGTCATATAAAAGATGAAAAACTTTGATTCATAGGGAGAATAGTCCCCCATGGATTGGAATTTGGAACATTAATGTTTTTTTTAGTGTTTTTTTGGGTTTCAGAGTAGTTTCTGAGGCTTACTATTCAGAAAAACCTAGAATACATAGTTTGTATTCCTGAATACATTCCATGTATCCTTATATTTAGGAAGGAACTATTTTTCTTAAGTATATGCTATGTAGTCTCTAACCATGTTTCTTCCTGTGTGGGTTGAAACACCGGGTTTGGAAATTTTTGGTGGAAAACACCGTGTACCGGAGGTACACACCGTGTGTATAAACCGTGTATCCATCTATGTGACCAACGATAAGGGTGGATTATGGGAAGTTAGTACATTTCATTTCTGGAAAAAACACACTGTGTAGAGTCAACCATGTAACCTGTCATGTGAATAATAACGTAGATCATTAAAGTTCCTTTTAGTACACGTTGTGTCTAGCACAAACACGCCGTGTAGTCTTGATCTAGAACTGTGGGGGTTAGTCGTGTCAAATAACTTGGGAAGGGGAAAATTATTCAAGTGCATTCCATGTCTAGGGAGAACACATTGTGTGTATGGGGTATTACATGACCTGGGTTGGCGATGCTACATGCCCATGTGAAGGCTTAAAGGAACGTGTTTTGTAAGGGTCATACATGTTGTGTATCCTTGTTTTGAAAAACTTAAATGCTTTCTTTATCCAGTTCCCTTATTGAACTTCTAAGTTTCATTCCTTGATAATCATGTACTAAGGTATGCGCTTAAACTTGAACAGTCATGCCACTGAGACGTCCTCTAATTGTATTCTAGATAAAATGTTGTGATCAAACACCAGACATGGAAGATCAGAGACTACAAGAAGATCCTCCAGTCATGCTTGTCTGGGCACTAGGTGTTTTTCCAAACATAGGTGATAATGCACAATTTCAATAAAAGGTTGTGATCAGACACCAGACATGGAAGATCAGAGACTACAAGAAGATCCTCCAGTCATTCTTGTCTGGGCACTAGGTGTTTTCCAGACATAGGTGACAATGCACAATTTCAATATGGCTTTATGAGGTTCATGCAGACCTTGAGGGGAGCACCGCCTCTTTCCCCATCTAAGGAAGATTTGACGTGGGTTTTTCAGTAGTAGCATCCTCCCTCCTTCACAGGGGATGGAGGACCTCAGGCTGCAGAATCATGGTTAGAATCCATTCTAACGATCTTTGAGCATCTAGATATGCCACTAGAGAGGATGGTGATTCTCTCTTCGTATATTCTTCTTGATTTCTCCAAGAGATGGTGGGATGAGATCTCATAGGTGGGACGCCAGCAGTTTATGGCTTGGGATGAGTTTCAGCGTGCCTTCTACGATAATTTCTACCTAGAGACTTTGAGGTCCGATCAATCCCAAGAGTTCATGAGTCTGGAATAGGGTACTCTCTTAGTCATAAGGTACCCTCCTCGCTTCACAGAGCTGCAGGGCTTCACACCCATTCCAGGATTTGATGAGTTATTCCTGGAAAGGAATTTTGAGGATGGTCTCAAGCATGACATATGATCTCAAGTGAACATCTTCAAGTTGACTTCCATCACCTCCATAGTCAACTAGGTGCTGATCATGGAGTGAAATCTGAGGGATTCTGGAATTATGAGGGGGGTGTCTTGGCATCCGGAGTTGGTACCCCTCCAACTGATATTAGGAAGCATCATAGGGATTCAACATGTTGAGACTCGAGGAAGCATAATACTTCTTCTGGTAGTCAGGTGGTGTGCTAACGGTGTGGGAAGAGCGGGCATGCGAGACCACATTTCCCACGATACCCATTGGAGTGCCGATCTTACGGTAAGATGGTACATCTTCAGTAGTTCGATTAGTTTTTCTCACTGACAGCTGGTGATAGGGGTTCATTTCTGACTCCTCATTCAGGAGCAGCACCAACAGTTTCTCTTTAGTCTAGGAACTAGAGTTCTTTCAGCCATTCAGGTTGAGGTGGAGGTCATCGTTGTGTTATCGAGTTGGAAATATTTCTGCAACAATAGGGTAGGCCATCTCGGGGTGGCCAGGCAGGGTCACAAGGCCGTGGTACAGGCCAAACTTTTTCAGTGGAGAAAACCCAACAAGAGAAGGATCTCAGACCCTCTACAGTTCAAGGTACTATTCTCGTTGCGTCAGTTCTAGATTATGCACTTTTTGATACCAGGGCTTCCCATAGTTTTGCATCTCTTGTTTTTGTGGAGAGACTTGATCTCTATATCTTTACTTCTGTTGATGTCTTGACAATGGATACTTCATTGGGGATAAGAATGGCCAGTGTACATCAGTCCAAGGAGTTCCCTCTTGAGGTTGGTTGGTGTCACTTCTTATGGGACCTCTAGGTCCGAGAGATGACATACTATGATTTCATTCTCTGGATGGATGGGTTAGTTCCCTTCTAGGTAGTTTCTGGCTATTATCATCGTAGGGTGAGTTTCACATCACCATAGGGTGGTTTGTTTTAACTCAATGGTTATTGGGATGTCCAGGAGAGAAGAGTAGGACCCGAACACCATGGCTTGGGAGGAGTTACGACCTATATTTCTACTCTATATCTAGATGACCCAGGGACTTCACAATTAGACATTCCTCTAGTGGTCTATTGTTTTAGGGATGTCTTTAGAGAGTACTTTTCAGGTGTTCCTCTATAGTGAGAGGTGGACTTTTCTATTTAGCTTGTTCTATGAGAGGCACTGACGTCCATTCCTCCTTATAGGATGGCTACAACAGAGTTATAGGATCTCAAGAAGCAGTTGGAGGAGTTGTAGGCAAAGGGTTTCATCTGACCCAATACTTGTCCTTGGGGTTCGCCTATCCTTTTTGCGAATAAGTCGGATGGTACCTTCAGACTTTGTGTGAATTATTGGACGTTTAACCATTTTACTGTCGAGAACTAATATCCCTTTCCGAGGATTGATGACCTATTTTATCATCTTCGAGGATCCAGGTTGTTCTTGAAGATTGACTTGAGATCTGGTTACCTTCAGTTTCACATTAGACCATATAATATACGTATTACATCCATTGAGAGCAGGTATGGTCTAAACAAGTATGTTTTTATGTCATTCAGTCTCATGAATGCGCCTGCAGTTTTCATTGCTCTGATGAACTGAGTGTTCTATCCATACTTGGATTCTTTCGTGGTAGTCCTCATGGAAAATATCTTGGTGTACTCACACACTCGATACGACCATGCCATACATCTTGATATCATTCTCATTACACTAAGAGAGCATCAGTTTTATTCTAAGTTCTCAAAATTCCACTTTTGGATGGACCAGATTCACTTCAGGGGTCAGGTTATCTCAAAGACAATATTATCATTAGACCTAGAGAAATTAAGAGAATTAGTTTCCTAGGAGATTCTAAAGAATGTATTTGAAGAACGGATTTTTCTTGGGCTGGTTTTTTACTACAGATGTTTCATACAAAACTTTTCACTCTTAGCAGTGCCACTGACGGGCTTGACTAAGAAGGGTGTGATGTATTTGTGGTCAAATTCTTGTGATTCATCCTTTCAGGAGCAAAAAGGGAGGTTGGATTTAGTTTCAACACTAGTTTTTACATAGTCTGGAAAGATCTATACTATATACTATGATGAATCAGGTATCGGACTAAGAGTTGTGGTTATACAGAGTGAAGGAGTCATTGCATACGGGTCTCAGTAGTTGAGGTCACATGAGAGAAATTACCCAATGCATGATCTCTAGATGGTTGTTGTTGTTTATGCATTACGCTATTGGAGACATTATATTTTGGGAGAGAGTTTTTTGGTTTTCACCGATCACAAAATTCTCAAGTATATATTTACACAACACGATATAAATTTGAGACATTGAAGGTGGGTTGAGTACCTTCATTATTTTTACTTTGAACTTTCCAACACTCCTAGGAAAGGAAATTCATTAGATGATGGGTTGAGAAGGAGGACTCAGATACAGGTAGTTCAGGAGGCCAACAGTGAGTGGAAGCTTATGGATCTGTTCTCTGAGATGCATTTGGAGGTTCATGATAGACAGAGGAAGACGTTTCTTTCTTCTGTGGTCATTACCTCTACACTACATGATCGAGCGTGAATGAGGAAAATATCAGATTCAGAAGGCCTATTCTTATGGGAATGTGTGTCATGAGAGGACCCTATTCCTGGATGGACCATAGGTAAGGATGAGATATTGTGTTTTCATGGGCACGTATGGGTGTTAGAATACATACGTGAGGAGCTAATTCAATACTTCCATTCCTCAATTTGGTAAGTTCATCCTAGTGTCACCAAGATGTATCGAGATTAGCACTATCAGTATTGGTGTCCAGGTATGAAGAGGGATGTTGTTGGGCTTGTCATGAGGTGTTCCACTTGTCATTAGGTGAAGGCAGAGCAACAGCGACCAATAGGAATTTTGCAGCAGGTACCCATTCTCGAGTGGAAGTGGAATGATTTCATGATGGATTTCGTAATAGGTTTTTTGAGGTCACCTTGAGGTAATGATTCATTATGGGTCGTCATTTAAAGACTCATGAAGGTTTCTCACTTCTTATCGACCAAGGAGACCTTCAGTGTTGATGAGATGGGATGGATGTACATCCAAGAGATTGTACATCTACATGGGGTTCCACACACAATTGTTTCAGATAGGGATGATCGTTTTACTTCTTGAGTATGGCAGGGACTCTAGAGGTTGTTGGGTGCACAGGTACTTCTGAGTACAGCTTACCACCCCCAAACATATGGCTAGTCTGAGTGTACAATATAGGTGCTAGAGGACATGCTTCGAGCATGCATCTTAGATTTTAGAGGTTCGTGGGAGAATCACGTACCTCTTGTGGAGTTTTCCTACAATAATAGTTTTCAAGAAACTATTCAGATGGAACCTTAGGAGGCTTTATATGGTAGCTCATGATGATCACCCTTATGTTGACTGGAGGCAAGAGAGGCAGCTATGATGGGACCTCATCTTGTCCAGGAGACCATAGAACAGATAGAGTTTATTCGGAAGAGGGTGGCTATTGCACAGTCATGTAGGAAGTCTTATGCTGACCGACAGCGATGACCTGTGGAGTTCGAGTTCGGAGATCAGGTATTCTTACATTTCACACTGAGGTTGGGACAAAGGAGGATTAGGAGACTTGGAAAGCTTTCACTGAGATTTTTGTACAGTTTGAGGTTTTGGAGAAAGTTGTTCTGGGTTCCTATTAGTTGCAGTTACCTAATAGGTACCCATCTATGCATGATGTCTTCCATGTTTCTCAGCTACGACGTTACTTCTAAGACTCATCTCATGTTTTTTAACCTGAGGTGGTTAACCTAGAGGTGGAAACAACATTCGAATAGCATCCTATCCAGATCATTGATCGCAACGCGAAGGTTCTCTATGGTCAATCTATTCCTCTAGTACGGTTTCCATGGCAGCGTGGGTGAGTACAGGATGAGACTTGGGAGAGGGAGGCCGACGTATGATCACAGTGGCCAGATCTGTTCGAAGATTCTTCTTCTATACATCCTTTCTATGGAAATTCTGGACAAATTTCTTTAAGGGGGGATGTTTTTAAGAACTTGGGTCATCCTTTCAAGAATGGGTTTTTCTTTTTTGGTGTTTTAGAAAAAAAAAGGAGAATCTAGAAATTTATGGAGTACACACCGTGTACTTTGAATTACACACCATGTACCCAGTTTCCACGGGTGACCGTGTACTGGCCGTGTAACGGCTGAGTACATGGCTATGTGGGGTGACCTGGAGATCACCAAAAATGGGGCATAGTAAAGGAATTTACATGCCATGTAATTTTAAAATACATGTTGTGTATTTTTATTTTAAATTTTTATATCAGACTGGGGTTGCGTCTCTTTCAGAGAAACCCCTCATTCTCGACCCATCTCATCCAGGAGTGACTGAGGCCGATGAATCTTCCCAAAGCCCCCAATCGATCATCTGTTCTCTGATTCAACCATAGTCGATTGCATTGAAATTATAACGGTGAGTTATTCCTTCTTCTAAAGAATCATTCCTTGATTTCTTTACTTTTGTGAGATATCCTTGGTTGAGAATTTTGACGTTTTTGTAGATATACCATGTTCTAGGTCGATTCAAGGGCCAACACTAAGGTATATCTATCATACAACACTGAGGTAGGTGGTTTGTTCCTTTCCATAGTTAGTCTTAGAATATTATGTGCAAAAGTTCCCAATACCCTAGAATGGGGTATTGTGTGTTTATGTATTTTATCCCTCTTAATTCTTGTTATGCCTTGTATACCAGAGTAGAGGGTATTTGATTGTGAATTGGGTTATTTTCCATGATATGGATGTGTTTCTAGTGTTTGTTTGGGTATTGACCATTTGGTCTAGCTTTTCCAATTAGGCTGCTTGTTTTGTATGCCTAGTGTTGTTAGGATGTAGTGTTTTATCTAATGTTGTTATATGATTGTAGCTATTTATCCAAGTAGTTCTTGAAAATTGTTAGCCAACTAGTTCATAAGGTTTAATTTTTTTGTAGAAAATTGTTGTGAACGATTAACTTACACAGGGCTAGGGAACCTGATGTAGTAGACCATAGGGGGAATGGATGTTGAGGGCTTTGCCAGAGTGTCTGTTTACTTTTACGTTGTGAGACCATAGGGGGGCGGACTTTGTGCTCCCTCGGAGTGTATGTAGTTCCATGTTGAGAGACCATAGGGGGAATTAGACATTGAGTGCTTCCTCAGAGTGTCTATAGTTACTGATACGAGAACATGGGTGGAATTGATGGTGAGTGATTCTTTATTGAGTATTTGTTTGCATGAGACCAAATGGGTTAGACGTTGTGAGCTACCCAAGAGGTTGTTATATCCTTGTTTAAGTTGAACCAGATGGGTTAGGCTATGAGAAATTATCTAGAGGATTTCTTGAGGTTGATTGGTTGAACCAAAAGGGTTAGGCTGTGAGTATTCCTATATGGTTACTTGTTTTTTATTAGCTACTTACTTGATATACAAAAATGAATAAAATTGAAACTATATGATTCTTTACTTTTGAGTACTTCCTTGTTTACTAATTCATTTTTTTATTGTATACCATATATATTAACTGACTGTTAGGCACAGATACCTGGGTGGTTGACAACAGGGACTCGTCACACACCCTATTTGGGTCATGCTTTTGGACCCAAACAGATTATATTGTTATAGGTATAGATAGGTAAAATCACCCATCTGCTTCAGGTCTTCATTGATGTGAAGCTGGAGAGAATGGGACCAAGCTAAGGCTTGTGATGCAGTTAGAATTTTTTTTTTCTTTTTACTTTGGTTTACTATTGTATTCTAGCATTGTGACTTGTTTTAATTCTTTCCTAGACACATGTATCATTCATCATTTATATATGTGCTCCACTTGTTTATTACTTTCAGTCTTTTGATGTTTACTTATTGCATGTTATTACTACTCCCGCTATTTTTATCTATTTATTTTTGTTGTATTTCTCTTCCAATGAGGGCATAATTTCCCCACTACCACATCCAAGTCCCTTGCTGCTAGTTGGAATCCTCTAGCATTCAAGGAAATGCACTTGAGGCAATGTGACCAACCTGGTATGGGGAACCTCTGGGCAGCACCCAGAACCGAGACTTTACAAATTATAACACATAAAACTAATATATTTATTGACGTTATTATCATACCTATATTTGACTTTAATATATTCCTTGGTATGGATTGGATTTCAAAATATAATGAAAACTTTTATTTTAAGGAAAATAAAGTTTCAATTCATGATGAAGATATCAAATTCACTATCATTAGAGAATATACTTCATCATCTAATTCATTTTTAAATCCACCCCCAATTGCTCTTCTGAATGAGATTCTGATGGAAGTAAAGAAAATAAGATCTATGGATGGGAATAGTAGTCTTCAAATTGATTATGTTCCAATTATAAATGAATACATTAATATATTTCCTGATGAATATCCTAGACATGCACCAGAGCATGGCATTGAGTTTTCCATTGATTTCATCCCAGATGCAAGACCAATATCAAAGGCTCTGTAATGAATGGCCAATATGGAGTTGGTGATGTTGAAGAAAAAACAAGATTATTTATGTGATAAGGGATTTATTATCCAAATTATTTCATAATGGGGATCCCATGTTGTCTTCGTTAAGAATAAATATGGATAGATGAGGTTTTCCACTGATTATTTGGAATACATTTCTATTACAATAATGAAAAAGTATCGTATGTATCATATTGATGATTTATTCAATCAAATTCATGGAGCTCAATATTTTTCAAAGATTAAACTACGTTCTGGGTATCATCAATTGAGATTAAATAAGTAAAACCTTTCAAAGACATCATTTTGTATGAGGTATGTATATTATGAGTTTATAGTAAATCCATTTACAATTCGTAATGCGCCCTTGTTTTTTATAGACCAAATGAACAAAGTATTCAAGAAATATATTGATGATTTTTTGTGGAATTCATTGAATATATATTGGTGTATTTTAAAATCTATCAAATCTATGAGAATAAATTTTGAATCATTCTTGTGACTCTTAGAAGAAAATAGATATATGGGAAATTTAGTAATTATGATTTTTGGCTTCAAGAATTTTTGTTTCTTGGGTATATTTTTCCTATATATGGAATCTTAGTTGATATTACAATGAAAAAGGTAGTAAGTTAATGTCCTACACTAATGAGCATAACTAATATATGTGGGTTTATTGGTTTAGAAGGTTACTATCAGATATTTATACAAAATATATCTTAATTAACAAACCCATTTACCAAGATTAATCGTAAAGTGTTTGTTTTTATATACATAAAGGAAAATGAATAAATGTTTTAATAATTTATGAGGATATTGTTCAATGCTCTTATTTTGACTCTACCATTAGTAAATAATGGGTTTGTGATATATAGTGAATCATCAAAGAAAGAAATTGGTTTTTTCCATATGAAAATTGATAAATTTTTTCATACACATCAAGGATGTTGAAGGCTCATGAAAAGAATTATATAACCCATGATATTGAGTACACAATTGTAATATTTTCATTCAAGATATTGAGAAATGTTCTCTATGGTAAAATATATGAGATATATACAGACTATTAGAGCCTGAAATACATAATTTCATAGAAAGATATCAACATAATGAAAATTAGACGACTTGATCTACTCAAGGATTATAATTTCTCAATACACTACCACCTAGGGAAGGAAAATAAGGTAGTTGATTATTTGAGTGGTATGGATCATGGAGTTATGATTCAAAGAGGATTGAGATGAATCTTATTTTCATGGATCTAGTAAAGATAGATCTAGGAATTATTAAGGAATGAGGGAAATCACTCCTCATAAAAAAATTGAAGCCATCTTTATTATAAAATATAAAAAGTTACTAATATGATGATGAGAATTTTCAAATAGAAATTAAAGAAGTGAATAAGGTAAAGTTTGCATACTTCATTCGTAAAGATTTTATTCTGAAATTTGGATAGAGATTATGTGTTTGATCTATACCTAAAATGAAGTGTAAATTGGTGGATAGCCCTTATAGCTTTACTTTCTCAATAGACACTGGTAGCACTAAGATGTATAAGGATTTTATGGAACATTTTTTTTGGATAATATGAAGAATGAAATTTCATATTATATATCAATATGCTCGGTTTTTGAATAGGTCAAGGATAATATATAGCATCTAAGATATTCCATGAGACCTCTTCCTATTCCTATGTGGAAATGGGATGAAATTACTATATAATATTTCATGGGATATCACTCATTCAAATGTTTTTGAAACCATATTTATTATAAAAGATAAAAAGTTTCCAATTTGATATTGAGAATTCTCAAATAAAAATTAAATCTATGAATGAGGTGAAGTTGTCAGACTTCATTTGTAAAGATTTAATTCTAACATTTGGAAAGAGATTATGTTTTCCAACTATACCTAAAATGAATAGGGAATTGTTGGATGGCCCTCATAGCATGAATTTCTCAATAGACCCTGGTAGCACTAAGATGTATAGGGATTTGATAGAACATTTTTTTGATAAAATGTAGCAAGAAATTGGTGATTATGTATCAATATACATGGGTTTTCAATAGTTTGAGGCTAATATATAGTATTCTAGAGGTTCCACAAAATTTCTTCCCATTCCTATGTGGAAATGGGATGACATTACGATGGAAATTTTCATGGGATTACCTCTGACACCTATAATGAATGAGGAAATATGGGTTATTATTGATTGATTAAACAAATATACACATTTCCTCACTATAAGGGAAGATTAAACTCTTGATCACCTTGAAAGGCTCTATATTAATTAATTTTTAAGACTTAATGTTGAACCTATTTCAATTTTTTCAGTTCATGATCACCTCTTTGCATTAAAATTTTGGAAGAGTATTCTAAAGGTTCTTGATATTGAGATTAATATTTTCACCACCTACATTCCTAAAACTAATGGAATGTCCAAAAATACTATTCAAAAAATGAAAGAAATTTTTAGGTCATGCTCACTTGACTATTAAGGTATGTGGGATTAGTATTTACTTTTGGTAGAGTTTCCCTATAACAAAAGTTTACATTCATGTGTTCAAATGGAACCGTATGATTGATTTTATGTCTATAGATATTATACTCTACCTTGTTGAGATGAATTTGGCGAAAGAGAATTTTTAGGCCTAGATATTGTTGACGAGACAATAAAATTGATAAATACTATTCAGACATATATTAAAGAAGATAAAATTAGGCAAAATAGTTTTGTTGATAATCAGAGCAACTATTCATAATTCAATGTGGGAGATCAAGTTTTCAGGAAATTTTCTCCATATAAGGGTCTCATAAGGTTTGATAATAAGGTAAATATAAGCCCTAGGTATATCAGACCCTTTCACAATTTTGGAAAATATTGGAGTTGTGGCTTATCGATTGGAAATGACTCCAAGCCTCTCTAAAGTACTTGATGTGTTCCATATATAATTGTTAAGGAATTAAATGATAGAAACAATTCATGTTATCACCTTTAAAGATATATAATTGGAACTTAACATATTGTACTCTAAATATACCATCCATATTCTTGATATTAGAGAACAAGTATATAGGAATCAGACGAATCGACTAGTAAAGGTACTTTATAGAAATCATAAAATAGAGGAATCAATGTGGGAATAAGAGGATGTTATGAATAAGAAATTATCTCATTTTATCATAAGGTAATATAAAAAAAATTCCAAGGATAAATATTTTGTATGATGGAAGAATCTAAAACCCTGAGATATTATAATATATATTACTTTTAAATAAATTCAATCTCTTCAATAGCTTCTGATACATGCAACTGTGAGCCTCAAATATAGTAAGTGAACATTCAATTTTAATAAAACTATAATAAAATGAACATTTAAATATTTCTTGTCATAAATATTCTAATTTTCTAGGATGAATTTTAATTTTTAACTTACTTGTTCAAAATAATCCTAGTTATAATTTTAGAAATTTTTCCTTACAAATAAGCTTTTATAAATAATCACAAATGTAGTATTTAAATATTCCAAATTTTCTTAATAATAATTTATTATAATATATGTAATTAAAAATTTATTATCTATCAGTTATATATGAATAAATATAATAATTTTTGGAGGAAAAAAGAAATTCCTTTCAAAAAACTGATTATTTTCCAATAAATTATTTTTATTTAAAAAAGAATAATGTCTATCCATTTTAATTAATTAAAAAAATATTTAATAAATAATGATTTATATTAAATTTATATATTATATATCTTAATTTATTAATTTAAATCAATCTAATGTTTAATATTATCTATATAGTTAATATAAGATCATCTTTTTCCTGAAAAATTCTTTTCGTGAAAAACTATTTTTCAACACAAATGGCTTGTTTATTTAAAAATAAACATTAATAATTATATGATTTGAATTTAATAAATTTAATTAAATATTTTTAATATTAATAATTAATATTATTTAATAATTTCAAATTAGTTTGGGAATAATGATTATAAAAGTCAGTTAAAATTAATTAGTTGGTTAAGGATAAAATGAGCTTTTGTGTGTTACATGCGCTTGTGTTAAAAATATTTTTCCATACATATAGAATTTTTTATTTATAAATATGATTTATTATTCATAATAATTATTTACAAATTATTTATTTAGTTTCATTTTATTTTAGACTTAAATTATTAATCACCTAGGTTAAAAATTAGTTACGTGGTGGAAATTTAAATGGTAAAATTGAATACACATAGAGGATAAGGAAACAAATATTTAAACATGTTTATTTTTTTGTGGTGGAGGTTTGTATTGACCCATAATTCACTCCAGTTCATTATTTATAAATTTTATAGGAACATGGGTGGAGAGTGGCTTCCCATTATTGAATAGTTTTTGGTATTTACAAAAAATGTCACTCCCCCTCAATTATAAAAGGGGGATAACACCCCTAACTTATTCACACATCTAAATCCATTTGGCTTAAGAAAACCCTACCATAATATATATCAAAAATCCAAATACACTTTCTATTGATACTTATATTCCAAAAATATCAACCCTATGATCCTTGAGAGGAGATCTAAAGGAGGTTTCTCTAAGTAAAGGTTGTCGTCATAACAAAGATCTTTCTTTTTCATTCTTATTTTACAACCATCAATTATTTCTTAAAACATACAATATAATAAAATTGGTATCTAAAAAATAGGTATATGGAATTATTTTAATGTAATAACCTATATCTATTACATATCCCATGAAATGGGGAATGATATCATTGATCGTGTGTATAGCAGACTACCGCTTTGCGATCTGATGTAACTCATTTTCCCTCAACATTTCTCATGGTTAGATTTAATTATTTATTTAATATATACATATATATATATATAATATTTATCATATAATTATTCTTATATAATTATAAAATCATATATACCTTCTTACTTTCCATTCTTTTTAAAATATGATTACATCACTCATGTGTACGGCGGACTACCGCCTCGCCAAGCGATGTGAATTAATTTTCACTTACGCTTTACAAGGAAGGTAATAAGCATATATTTAATGAATATATTTGATATCTATATATTAAATGATATTGAATCTTTAAAATAAATATATCACCTAATTCCTTACCTTTTTACCCATTAAAGTAATGATGTCACCGCTCGTGCGTATGTACGTCCTACCATCTCCATAAAGCAATATAATTAATGTTTCATGTAAAACCTTCAAGAATGATTCAAAAAATGAAAATAATGACTAAATATTATATTTTTAACATTAATATAATTCTATATATTGTGTATATATATCCTATGTATAAGAATAGGAAGCTTTATAATGAAACTTGCATGAGAAAATAAGGAAATTAAAACATGAAAAAATGAAAATAGTAAAATATTATTAACAAATGGGTGGTAAAATGTTATAAGAGGATCATATATGATATTATAAATATGAATCTGGTTTTTAAATAATTTAATAACATTATTAAAACCCTTATACATGAGTTTAAATTATGTTCAATCATATGGAATCATGAGGTAAGGGATTTCATTTAAATTTCCACTCCATTATAACTTATTTGAAATTATGCACATATTTATTTTTGTATGGTGTCTATACTACCCCTTTGAGTTATTTAACATGAATATAAAATAATTCATGATTATTTATCATTAAATTCATATTATTATTTCAAGATGTATTTTTAAAATAAAATATCATCTTATTTCTATTTTGATCGGTAATATTTTCTTCAATGTTCCAAAACACTTGACTTTACCACAAAACCTATAATTATAAATAATTAAAATTCATATATAATTAATTTTGGGCTCATTTATTTTATCTTGAAAAATTCACTTTTTATGATCATTTTATATTTAGTTTTTTTAAATATAAATTCTTTATCCTGTATATTCTTATTGCTTAAATAGTATATCATTCCTATATACGGTGTTGAATTTGAATGTTATTTGATTAACTGGGTGAATATTTAAAATTTGGTATTATTTAATAAAAAAAGATATTTCTTCAAAACTCACATTGTTAATGAATTAAATCAGTCATTCAATGAACGAGAAATTCTTTGCACATGTAGTGACAAGTGGGGCTCAGAATCATATAGCCCACCGATGCATTGACAGGTCTCATGAAATAAAATAGTTGGACAAATTAAGGGGATTTTTACCCTTAGTTTTAAAATGAATTCATAAAGGTATTGATAGTATAGGAATAATGATGACTAAGATCATGAAATACAATAGTTAAACATTCCCTTAATTGAGAATTCAGTTATTATTATTATCCATGAGAGTTTCGTAGTGATATTATCTCTGGATGGATTTCATTCTCTATTTATTGACTAAATGGAATGTGTATTCAGTTAATTACCTTTTTATATTGATTATTCCTTATTTATTCATGATATATTCTGACTTACATAACCCTTACTAATCATTTGAGTTCACCCTTATTTTTTTCCTTTCCTCAAGATATGAAGAATAAATCATGGAATGAGTTCAAGGATTCTAAATGTTTTCCATTACTATTATTTGAATTTTGTTTCCCTATGTAAAATGGGTATCATATATGTATCTGGTTCACCCAAACTTCTAGACTAATCAGTCCTTCATTATATGAACCCATGTATCTGTGCCAATTTAATAAATTAGACGTCGACTCTAGGTTGTTGGAGTCAGGGTTGTTACAAATACCAATACTACTAGACTAATAATGGCGTCGTTAGATAATCGGGAAGCCACGATGAATATCCATGTCCTACTACTGAATTTCAATTCTCACATTGGAAATAGATATCCATAGATATATTTGTCCAATATAACTACCATTTGGACTAGTCTATCTATCATAAAGATGACTTCCCAACCCTGCTTATCAAATTATCCATCTTCTAGAGTTGGCCAATAGGCACTGGGAAGTTCATACTTCTAGTGGTTTGGGAATGCCTAAGGTCTTTTATTATCTGGATCAATATCCATTATTTTTATGAATATAATCATCCATGATTTTAAAGACACATCATCTTTGGGACCAATTTTATCCCCCATTATGCCTTTTTCAAAATTTAGTAGCTCCTTAGAGAGTAGTGGGGTCCTATTATAATTCTCCCATGCATAGGCTGGGGGAAGAAATTCATCATATATATCCCTGAGAACTGCATCCACATAGATCATCTTCAGTCCCCATAGGCTGATTCTTACCTCTATATGAACCATATAAATGGTAATAGTGTCTAGGATCCACCTACAAAGTATTTTTGTGATCATATCCTAGTTGGGGTGATAATTTTTTGGGAAACTGATATGACTTCTACAATCCCACTACTTTCTACTCCCATTAAAAAAATTATAGCACCACTACATCTAGAATGGATATCCCAAATTCTTACTAAACCCTCCTCTAATATGGAGATCCCATTTATATAGCTATCCAAGTTCATGGGTTGTTTTTTACTTCCTAATAATTGACCTATCACTATGAAATTTTAGCTCAATTATGTATTGTTTCTCAAACAAATTCAAGGGATTACACCCCAAGACTTGCCCCTCAAGATATCCAGTTTATTTAATGTTGATTTTGACCATTGATATATTAGATCAAGTTAGCATTAGATACTTGTTAATCCAATTATGTGGATGATTGTAAACATTTGGGGTAGGAATCATCATGTTTTTATGTAGATTAATCCATACATGGTTACCTAATCTGATAGCAGATAGCCCTGAAGTCCAACATCCATAAAATGTGATGGGAACTGATGATTTGGTTTGATCTAATGATTATGTACATCCTCGATGATTTAGATCAATAAATCTATCTTGAGGACATAGTTTTGGAATTATCAGACTATTTTTTGGGCCATTCCCTACCAAAGTCATATCAAAATAGTTATATTCCATAAAATAAATTCAAATAATTGTTAAGTATAGATTTATACAAAATACCTATATGGATACTAACACTGCCCTATGACAATAAGGGAATTCTAATTACTATAAGAAAAAATGCATAATGTCTAATATCCAAGTGAATTTATGACACCACTTACTAGGATAATGGAGTACATGATTTCATTGAGGATGGTGGGTGGATTCAGACATGTGAAAGTTCTTTTGATCTGGGAAAATCCAAATTACTAAAGTAAGAAAGTTTAAATGATTGGAATGTATTTCCTAATTTATAAGAAAAATAATAACCTTTTCTTTACCCACATTATATGAGTTATTCACTAAACCACAAGCATTTCAGATCTCCTAGGAGATTACACAAAAAAAAATTGGGTTTATATTTACTTCCCTGGAATAAACCTCTATTTGTGTTGGTCAAACTTCATTCTAAGGGGTGTAATTTATTAACACCCACATATTCAAAATAATAAAAAATCAATGAAGGGACCCCATAGAGCTTCCAACTAGCACTATCCATTGGCCACCTACTGGGTGCATTGTAAAGACCCGTAAAATTCAAGGGAAATTTTTTCTTAATTTTCTTTGGAATTTTACAAGAGCGCGGTTTCTGACGGCACCTGATTCCGAGGCCCGGAGTGCCCGGAATCAATTTCCGAAGTTTGGCTCGGGTACGTTCAGTGAACGAACGAGTGGGAATTCCTAACTTTTGATCCGGTGCTCGGAATTGAAATCTGAGGGCACTGATGAACTCGCAGCGCCGATATTCGCTTAAGGAGACCTTTTCGGAAGTTGCGTTTGTTGCGAGACGAAAGTTAGTTTTTGGGAGATTTATAAAAAGTTGAATAAAAAAATGTGGAATTCTTTTTATTTTACTTTTGTAGGTTAACTCCTCTCAAAGGGAGTTAGGGGTGGGACCCACACCCACTTAACCTCCCTTGAGAGGATTAAGTGTGGTGGGACCCACACGAACCTAAACCTCTCATCTTCCCCCTTAAACTCCCCTCTCTCCCTCTTAAAAGTTTGTTAACTTAACATCTAATTAATTACACATGACATGTATAATTAATTAAGTGTTATGTTTTTGAATTTGAAGTTTTGAATTTCATGCCTTGGTAAATAAAATAAGGAGGAACCTTATTTTATTCGGTTAGTTTTGTTTAGCCAACTTAAGAGGATTTTTGAGAGCTCCTCCTCCTTCTTCTTCAACTTGACGAAGAACGCTCAACTTGATGAAGAACGCTCAAGTTCCGACGAAGAACGCCGCTCCTCTCTTCTTCGTCTTCCGTGTCAACGAGAGGTAACGCCGCTTCCTCCTCGGACTCCCTTCGTCGGCATACGAAGATTCGCCAACGACGTATCTCATCGGACGTACCTCTTCGTCATCGGATTTGACGAACGACTACCGCGACGCCCGACCTCCGCGACGTTGTCTTCCGCGGGACGTTGACAAATCTTCGAACTTATACCCAAGGTAGGGGTTGTTGATTATTGTTTAATTATTTTATTCTTTCTCTTGGTTCGCATGACTAACGTGAGGATATTGAATATTTAAGTTGTGTTTTAACGTGAGGGGGCCGGACCTCATGAACATGGCCGAACCCCCTCCTTAGTTCTTGGTGTTTTATTTTGCGGATGAATCAAGGTAGCGTGGTGCCGTCGCACCATGCGGAAATTCACCCAAATCTTTTTACGTGACGCCGTCGCGCCGCGCCATGGAAGAATCATCAAGAACGTGACGCCGTCGCGCCGCGTTGAAGGAAATCAAAGGCGTGGTGGAGGGGCGCGGTGCCGTCGCACCGCGCCGGACGATGAACACCGCGGCCGGTTCCGGGCCGTGGCGGAACGAGAAGACCGACGGCCGGGCCGCCGGCGTCGGAAGCCGGAAAGGGGACCGGATTTTCCGGTCCTGTTGGAGAAAACCGGTCGGCCAGCTGGCCGGCCGGATGGTCAAATCCGGGGGAAATTAATCCCCCGGCCAGCAATAAAGCCCCCCCATTTAATTGGGGGAGGCGGTTTCTTGAGGGGGGGCAGGCGGCCCCCCGGTTTCCGCTCAAGCAGGCCCCCCACGCGGGGGGGGGGGGGGGGGGGGGGGGGGGCGTTTTTAAAACAAAGGGGCGCGGCTGATTGTCGTGCCGCCATCCCAATCAAGCGGGGGGCTCCCCCCCCCCCCCCCCCCCCCCCGCGTGCTGCCTCCGTGCGGCGCCAGGCCGCCGCGCCGCCGGCCGGGCTGGGTCGGGTCGACCCGGTTCGGACCGACCCAGGGGGGTCGGGCCGGGTCGGCCCGGACCCGGACCCCCCGTTTCGGATCAGTTTCGGTCTTTTGGCCATAACTTGAGCCACGGACCTCCGATCTACGAACCGTCTGCGGAAACGCGATCCTTGGATCGAGACGGTCGTTTCGGTATATCTCACTCAAGGTTTCGGAATACTTTGAGTTCGGCCGGGTTGGTTCGTTCATGAAACCAACCGGGTCTTCGGAGCGGAAACGCTCATATCTTGAGCTACGGACGTCCGATTGACGTACCGTCAGCTTTGTTGTGTTCCTCTTAATGAGACAGGTCTTTTGGCATACTCCGCCCGAGGTTTGGATGCAGGTGGAGTACGGTCGGGTTGGTTTTGCCTTAAAAACCAACTGGGCCCCGGGGACGAAAATGCCAATAACTCTCAGACCGGGTGTCCGATCGACGCGCCGTCTGTTGCGTTGAGTTCCTGTTGGCGATACGGAACTTTTGGATACATCAACTCTGGACTTTGTGACAGTTTATGTATCAGCCTCTCGGCTCGTGGAGCGGACCCTCCAAACGAGCTTGCTGTGTGCGGGAACCCTAGTGCTGGCTGCGACTGTTGCTGTGACTACTACTACTGCTGCTACTACTACTGTGACTGCGACGACGACAGTACAGAGATCCTGTGTGGATTCGACGACGACGACTTCAGCACTCAGTGATCCTACGTGGATCAGTGCTACAGGTCCTGGGTGGGCCCGATCCTGTGTGGGTCCGATCCTGTGTGGGTCCTTGCGCTCAGCGGTCCTGTGTGAACCAGCGCCTACAGGTCCTATGTGGGCCCGATCCTGTGTGGGTCTTTTGCGGGGGTTAGTTTCCTATCGATCCTTCGTGGGTCCGACGACTTAGATGGATCAGAGATCATCTTTATCGTCCTTTGAAGAAGTATACCTGTGTGAGCTGAATCCTGTTGCTTTCCTGTGTGGATTGTGTTGTGCTATCCTGTGTGGATTACGTTTTGCTTTCCTGTGTGGAATACGTTTACTTTCCTGTGTGGACTGAGTTGTACTTGGGCTCGGAGGTTGGAGCGTATTTGAAATTGATGACTTAGGTATATGTATGGGCATATACCTAAGCAGTGTGGGTTATTACTTCGTGATTGTTCCTTTCTTCGTGGTTTATCCTTTTTGGATTTGAGAGACCTTCAGGGGTCTCGGGGTCCCTACTGAGTAGCTTATACTCACCCCTGCACGGGCTTTGCCCGCACTACGTTGTGTTGGTTGCAGATGACGGACAGCGTTGATCTTAGCTGAGGCTTGCAGAGCAGGATGGTACCTGGAGGTGGACCACTGGGCGGGACGTGCTCGGAACGGACGGCGGGACCCGTGGAGTAGTGGAGCTATCTGTACCCACCCTTCAGGTGGGATTTCCGGTGGACAGCTCGGTGTAGTGGCTTTTACCTTTCAGTTGATGTTTTCCCTTTCGAGTTGTACTTTACTTTCAGTTTGGGTTTGTATACTGGCCCATTTACTTTTCCGCACTTTCAGTTGTACTCTGCCTTTTCTTAGTGTTTACTTTCCGCTTGCTTACTCTGTGGTGTTTGTTTACTTTACAAAGGCAATGCCTTCCCTTTTTACCGGGATTTACGCCTTGGTTCTAGTCGCCAGCCCCTGGCCTATGGAAGGCGGGCTTGGGGTAGTCACGGCACAGACCCCGAGGGCGGGTCGTGACAAATTGGTATCAGAGGAGTTCGGTTCTACCGCGAACTCTGATCTTTTCTATGTGAAGCAATAATGTTTAGCGTATTGAGTGTGGTTATCAGTCTAGGGAGTCCAGTGTTGGTGCGGCGGCCGACGTATCCGTACACCAGGACCCTGACTTCTGATTTCCGACTTAATGCACGAAAACATTGATTGCGTGTGTGTTTCAAAGTTTTCTTTGTGATTACTTATATCAGCTCACCAGGTATACTATTCTGACCGTGGCGCACCTGTTTCCTTTTCAGGATGGCCCCACGACGGCAGCCAGCTAGGGTTCCGAGAGTCGAGCGTGACGACAGCCCACCAAGAGACGAGGCCTCGGTGCAGGGCCCTTTGTCAGCAGTGGCACCGGCGGTAGCTCTACCCGCCGAGCCCCCGATGCTTCCAGCAGCAGCCGCTGACGATGCACGTCGCCTCAGCGCACTGCATGAGTTTCAGCGCCAGCGACCGCCCAGGTTTCGCGGGGAGACGGATCCCCAGGCAGCAGAGGACTGGCTGGAGGCAGTGGTACGAGTGTTTAGGCTAGTGAGGACACCAGCAGACCTCATGGTGATCCTCGCTGCGAGCCTACTACACGCAGTAGCAGGACGATGGTGGAGCTTGATGCTCTAGGTGCACGATGAGGCATCTCTACTTTGGACGTACTTTGAGAGCCTCTTCCGCTCGGAGTTCGTCCCAGCCACCCTTCGTGCGGTGCGTATCCAGGAGCTTCTTCAGCTGCGGCAGGGCAGCATGACGGTCGCTCAGTACTCGGCGAGATTTACTGATCTCTCGGGCTACTCGACCGACATGGTACGAGACCCATTCTTCCAGGCCCGGACCTTTGAGCAGGGTTTGATACACGAGATCAGGGCATCGTTGATCTCCCTCAGCATACCGACTCAGACAGGAGTACTGGAGCGGGCCCTTCTGATCGAGAGCTTCCTTGCTGAGTCTACACCAGCACAGCGACCCACCGCAGGGCAGCACGTGGCAGAGTCATCTGCAGCAGGTAGTCGGCGGATGACTCAGGGGTCCAGACAGACCAGACCTTCGGGCAGACGACCTCAGGACACAGGCTCAGTAGTGCGGGGCACACAGCGAGGAGCTAGTCTTTCGAGAGGCAGACAGTGCTACTCGTGTGGCGGGCAGGGCCACAGGGCTCGTGACTGCCCAACCCGTCGTGCCGAGGAGCAGCAGACGGTTGAGGGACCACCGAGGCAGAGGCAGAGGGTCGACCGTGGCGGTCCGCAGGGAGGAGGCGGACGAGGCAGAGGAGCTGGACGAGCAGCCGGTGGTGGGCGACGCTTTGAGGCTCTGCCACCACCACCACCAGGAGGTTCACCCCGACCACAGGGAGCTGGCGGGCAGAGACAGGCACAGCTCCAGGCAACAGAGGCCTACGACCACGGCGCACCCGAGATGATTCGAGTTACTATCTGTGTCTACTCCACCCTTGCTGCAGTTCTTATAGACACAGGAGAGAGTCACTCTTTCATAGCCGCTGCCCTTGTTCGGAGGTCGGAGATTCCGACAGAGCCGTTGGCTCGATCCTTACGGCTAGAGACTCCTACGGGAGCAGACTCGACGATAACGCACTGGTGCCGGCAGTGTGAGATTAATCTAGGAGGCGAGAGCTTCGGCTGGGATCTTCTTGTAGCAGCATCGAGGCCTTACGACGTCATCTTGGGAATGGATTGGCTATCTACGGTCCATGCACAGATTGACTGTTTTAGGTGCAAGGTGCGATGTGTACGCACTGACGGGATCAGGTTCACCTTCACCGGTGAGAAGGGAGCCTTAGCAGCACAGGATGGACTTCCGCGGAGGAGAGGACAACCCATCACTCATCAGTTGGATAGCCTTATCCTTGGAGCAGTTGACGTGCGGAGTCCTGGTTTTCCTGCAGTGGTGGATCAGTTTGTGGACATTTTTCCCGACGATCTTCCAGGGCTACCTCCTCGCAGAGAGGTAGACTTTTATATTAACTTGTACCCCGGGACAGCCCCGATATCCACTCCAGCATATCGGATGGCCCCCGCCGAGCTTCGAGAGCTACGGGTACAGTTGGAGGACTTGCAGGGCAAGGGGTTCATCCGACCCAGTGTTTCACCCTGGGCTTCCCTGATTTTGTTCGCCAAGAAGGCGAACGGGAGCATGCGACTTTGTGTTGACTATAGTCGCCTGAACCAGGTGACAGTGAGGAACAAGTATCCGCTACCAAGGATTGATGACCTCTTTGATCAGCTCAAGGGAGCATGGTGGTTCTCGAAGATAGACCTTAGGTCAGGCTATCATCAGCTCAGAGTCAGAGACGAGGATGTGCAGAAGACAGCCTTCAGATGTCGGTATGGCCACTATGAGTTCTTGGTTATGCCATTCGGTGTAACCAATGCTCCAGCAGTGTTCATGGCTCTCATGAACAGGATCTTTCAGCCATACCTCGATCAGTTTGTCGTGGTCTTCATCGACGACATTCTGATTTACTCTACGACAGAGGAGGAGCACGCCTATCATTTGCGAGTTGTACTAGACACACTCCGAGAGCATCAACTTTATGGTAAGCTCTCGAAGTTCCAGTTCTGGATACGTGAGGTTCACTTCATGGGACACGTTATCTCTGAGGCGGGAGTTGCAGTGGATCCCGCGAAGATTGAGGCTGTGTTAGCTTGGGAGCCACCCAGGAGCGTGACTGAGGTTCGGAGTTTCTTGGGACTAGCTGGATACTATCGGAGATTCGTTCCAGACTTCTCTAGAGTTGCAGCATCACTCACAACTTTGACGAATAAGGGGAAACTCTTCGTGTGGTCTGACAGATGTCAGCAGAGCTTCCAGGAGCTGAGACAGAGATTGACTAGCGCACCTATCTTGAGGTTTCCCGAGGAGGGAGTAGGGTACGTAGTCTACTGCGATGCATCAAGGACCGGACTCGGATGTGTTCTGATGCAGGAGCGTGTAGTGATCGCATATGGATCACGTCAGTTGAGGCCGCATGAGCAGAACTACGCTACCCATGACCTGGAGTTAGCAGCAGTGGTCTTCGCTCTGAAGACATAGCGACACTATCTGATGGGTGAGCGCTTTACAGTCTTTTCTGATCATCAGAGTCTCAGGTATATCTTCTCTCAGAAGGACCTGAACCTGAGACAGCGGCGATGGCTCGAGTTCCTCCAGGACTATGACTTTGAGATAGTCTATACTCCTGGGAAGGGGAACGTAGTAGCCAATGCCCTTAGCAGGAGGACAGGCATTCAGCTACTTGAGGAGGCGACGGAGCAGCTAGCCTCTTTGCAGATATCCTTCGTGGATAGAGATGGAGCAGCCTTCCTTCAGTCTCTCACAGTCACTCCTCCACTACTGCAGCGATTCAGGGAGGCACAGCGTGGGGACGCTGACTATGAGACACAGCGTGCACAGATATCCTCGGGCACCTGATGGTTTCTCCCTTGGAGCAGAGCACGACATCCTTTTCAGAGGACGTACCATGGTACCAGTCGCTTTGCGAGAGGAAGTGCTGAGAGTGTTTCACACTTCTCCTTTGGCGGTACATCCTGGAGTGGCGAAGATGTACCAGGACCTCAGACGACAGCACTGGTGGCCGGGCATGAAGAAGGCAGTAGCAGAGTTCGTTTCTCGATGCCTTACCTGCCAGCAGGTGAAGGCAGAGCATCAGGTACCAGCAGGCTTGGTACATCCCTTGGAGGTTCCGGAGTGGAAGTGGGATGGAATATCTATGGACTTCGTGACTGGACTACCACGTACTTCCAGAGGTCACGACTCCATCTGGGTGATTGTTGACCGACTCACCAAGTCGGCACACTTCTTACCCATCACAGAGCAGGGCTCAGTAGAGAGCTTGGGACGTCTCTACGTTCAGGAGATTGTGCGGCTCCACGGCGTGCCATCATCTATCATCTCCGATCGAGATGATCGCTTTACTTCCCGGCTTTGGAAGGGGTTACAGGAGGTGTTCGGGAAGCAGCTACGTCTGAGCACAGCCTTTCACCCTCAGACGGATGGTCAGACGGAGAGGACCATTCAGACTCTCGAGGATATGCTCCGCGCATGTGTCATCGACTTTGGTCGTAGCTGGGAGGACCACCTACCCTTGGTGGAGTTTGCGTACAACAACAGCTACCACTCCACTATCGGGATGGCACCGTACGAGGCGTTGTACGGCCGACATTGTAGATCTCCTTTGTGCTGGACAGACCCTGGAGAGTCAACACTCGTGGGACCGAAGATGGTCCAGGCCACGACAGAGAAGGTCCAGGTCATCCAGGAGCGGATGAGGATAACACAGAGCCGGCAGAAGACATACACTGACAGGAGGCGGAGGCCACTGGAGTTCGAGGATGGCGACCACGTCTTCTTGCGGGTCTCACCTCGATGTGGTATTCGGAGATTTGGCCGAGGCGGCAAGTTATCTCCGCGCTTCATCGAACCCTTCCAGGTCCTCAGCAGGGTTGGCGAGGTGGCTTATCGCCTGGCTCTACCACCTCAGTTGCACTGGGTGCACGACGCCTTCCACGTATCCCAGATGAGGAGATACGTGCACGACCCGACGCACATCATTGACCATGGGAAGCTTGACATTGACGATGGGGCGACTTTTACGAAGGTCCCTGTGGAGATAGAGGATCGACAGGAGCGGGTCCTGCATGGGCGATCGATTCCTCTTGTGTGCATCAGATGGCAGCACGGGAATCTCCAGGAGATCACATGGGAGCGGGAGGCTCAGATGCGTGCTCAGTACCCTCATTTGTTTCCCTAGTTTTTAATGTATCTTTACGGGGACGTAAAGCCCTGAGGTGGGAGTAATGTAAAGACCCGTAAAATTCAAGGGAAATTTTTTCTTAATTTTCTTTGGAATTTTACAAGAGCGCGGTTTCTGACGGCACCTGATTCCGAGGCCCGGAGTGCCCGGAATCAATTTCCGAAGATTGGCTCGGGTACGTTCAGTGAACGAACGAGCGGGAATTCCTAACTTTTGATCCGGTGCTCGGAATTGAAATCCGAGGGCACCGATGAACTCGCAGCGCCGATATTCGCTTAAGGAGACCTTTTCGGAAGTTGCGTTTGTTGCGAGATGAAAGTTAGTTTTTGGGAGATTTATAAAAAGTTGAATAAAAAAATGTGGAATTCTTTTTATTTTACTTTTGTAGGTTAACTCCTCTCAAAGGGAGTTAGGGGTAGGACCCACACCCAGTTAACCTCCCTTGAGAGGATTAAGTGTGGTGGGACCCACACAAACCTAAACCTCTCATCTTCCCCCTTAAACTCCCCTCTCTCCCTCTTAAAAGTTTGTTAACTTAACATCTAATTAATTACACATGACATGTATAATTAATTAAGTGTTATTTTTTTGAATTTGAAGTTTTGAATTTCTTGGCTTGGTAAATAAAATAAGGAGGAACCTTATTTTATTTGGTTAGTTTTGTTTAGCCAACTTAAGAGGATTTTTGAGAGCTCCTCCTTCTTCTTCTTCAACTTGACGAAGAACGCTCAACTTGACGAAGAACGCTCAAGTTCCGACGAAGAACGCCGCTCCTCTCTTCTTCGTCTTCCGTGTCAAAGAGAGGGAACACCGCTTCCTCCTCGGACTCCCTTCGTCGGCATACGAAGATTCGCCAACGACGTATCTCATCGGACGTACCTCTTCGTCATCGGATTTGACGAACGACTACCGCGACGCCCAACCTCCGCGACGTTGTCTTCCGCGGGACGTTGACAAATCTTCGAACCTATACCCAAGGTAGGGGTTGTTGATTATTGTTTAATTATTTTATTCTTGCTCGGGGTTCGCATGACTAACGTGAGGATATTGAATATTTAAGTTGTGTTTTAACGTGAGGGGGCCGGACCGCATGAACACGGCCGAACCCCCTCCTTCGTTCTTGGTGTTTTATTTTGCGGATGAATCAAGGTGGCGTGGTGCCGTCGCACCACGCGGAAATTCGCCCAAATCTTTTTACGCGACGCCGTCGCGCCGCGCCATGGAAGAATCATCAAGAACGCGACGCCGTCGCGCCGCGTTGAAGGAAATCAAAGGCGCGGCGGAGGGGCGCGGTGCCGTCACACCGCGCCGGACGACGAACACCGCGGCCGGTTCCGGGCCGCGGCGGAACGAGAAGACCGGCGGTCGGGCCGCCGGCGTCGGAAGCCGGAAAGGGGACCATATTTTCCGGTCCCGTTGGAGAAAACCAGCAGGCCAGCTGGCCGGCCGGATGGTCAAATCCGGGGGAAATTAATCCCCCGGCCAGCAATAAAGCCCCCCCATTTAATTGGGGGAGGCGGTTTCTTGAGGGGGGGGGGGCAGGCGGCCCCCCGGTTTCTGCTCAAGTAGGCCCCCCACGTGGGGGGGGGGAGTTTTTAAAACAAAGGGGCGCGGCTGATTGCCTCGCCGCCATCCCAATCAAGCGGGGGGCTTTGCCCCCCCCCCCCCCCCCCCCCGCGTGCTGCCTCCGTGCGGCGCCAGGCCGCCGCGCCGCCGGCCGGCCGGCCGGCCGGGCCGGGTCGGACTCGGGTCGGGTCAACCCGGTTCGGACCGACCCAGGGGGGGGGGGGGGGGTCGGGCCGGGTCGGCCCTGACCCGGACCCCCCGTTTCGGATCAGTTTCGGTCATTTGGCCATAACTTGAGCCACGGACCTCCGATCGACGAACCGTCTGCGGCAACGCGATCCTTGGATCGAGACGGTCGTTTCGGTATATCGCACTCAAGGTTTCGGAATACTTTGAGTTTGGCCGGGTTGGTTCGTTCACGAAACCAACCAGGTCTTCGGAGCGGAAACGCTCATATCTTGAGCTACGGACGTCCGATTGACGTACTGTCAGCTTTGTTGTGTTCCTCTTAGTGAGACGGATCTTTTGGCATACTCCGCCCGAGGTTTGGACGCAGGTGGAGTACGGTCGGGTTGGATTTGCCTTAAAAACCAACCGGGCCCCAGGGACGAAAATGCCAATAACTCTCAGACCGGGCGTCCGATCGACGCGCCGTCTGTTGCGTTGAGTTCCTGTTGGCGATACGGAAATTTTGGATACATCAACTCTGGACTTTGTGACATTTGATGTATCAGCCTCTCGGCTCGTGGAGCGGACCCTCCAAACGAGTTTGCTGTGTGCGGGAACCCTAGTGCTGGCTGCGATTGTTACTGTGACTACTACTATTGCTGCTACTACTATTGTGACTGCGACGACGACAGTACAGAGATCCTGTGTGGATTCGACGACGACGACTTCAGCACTCAGCGATCCTACGTGGATCAGTGCTACAGGTCCTGTGTGGGCCCGATCCTGTGTGGGTCGGATCCTGTGTGGGTCCTTGCGCTCAGCGGTCCTGTGTGAACCAGCGCCTACAGGTCCTATGTGGGCCCGATCCTGTGTGGGTCTTTTGCGGGGGTTAGTTACCTATCGATCCTTCGTGGGTCCGACGACTTAGATGGATCAGAGATCATCTTTATCTTCCTTTGAATAATTATACCTGTGTGAGCTGAATCCGGTTGCTTTCCTGTGTGGATTGTGTTGTGCTATCCTGTGTGGATTACGTTTTGCTTTCCTGTGTGGAATACGTTTACTTTCCTGTGTGGACTGAGTTGTACTTGAGCTCGGAGGTTGGAGCGTATTTGAAATTGATGACTTTGGTATATGTATGGGCATATACCTAAGCAGTGTCGGTTATTACTTCGTGATTGTTCCTTTCTTCGTGGTTTATCCTTTGTGGATTTGAGAGACCTTCAGGGGTCTCGGGGTCCCTACTGAGTAGCTTATACTCACCCCTGCACGGGCTTTTCCCGCACTACGTTGTGTTGGTTGCAGACGACGGACAACGTTGATCTTAACTGAGGCTTGCAGAGCAGGACGGTACCTGGAGGTGGACCACTGGGCGGGACGTGCTCGGAACGGACGGTGGGACCCGTGGAGCAGTGGAGCTATCTGTACCCACCCTTCAGGTGGGATTTCCGGTGGACAGCTCGGTGTAGCGGCTTTTACCTTTCAGTTGCTGTTTTCCCTTTCGAGTTGTACTTTACTTTTAGTTTGAGTTTGTATACTGGCTCATTTACTTTTCTGCACTTTCAGTTGTACTCTGCCTTTGCTTAGTGTTTACTTTCCGCTTGCTTACTCTGTGGTGTTTGTTTACTTTACAAAGGCAATGCCTTCCCTTTTTACCGGGATTTATGCCTTGGTGCTAGTCGCCAGCCCCTGGCCTATGGAAGGCGGGCTTGGGGTAGTCACAGCACGGACCCCAAGGGCGGGTCATGACATGCATGATTCCAAGATACATATCTCTCCTGACCATCCATCTACCATGTGACTAATCATCAACCCCACATTAGCACAACAAACATGTAATTTTGATATGGGAACATTGAATGGTGCCCATAAACATGGTATCATCTTACCCCTCGTATTACACTTGTCTATTGTGAACTCCATATGAGGATCTACCACACAATCATGAACCCCATCCAGCATGACCACATATTTTGGGAAAGATTTTACCCATCCATTTCCTATAAATACCAAAGGATTTCATTTACAGAGAGGTGGGGAATATAAAAACCCTTAATTTTTTTACACACTAGGACATGATTTATTACATAAACTTCACTTGATACAATAGAAAAGATTGATTGGTCGAGTTTATTTTGGGCTTAGGATCATTACATAACAACTTAAAACATGAAATACAACATATTTATTGAAAACATCCATTACATGGCCACTATATTACCTTGTACTTAGCATTGCATGGGATAACTGAGGGAAACCATAAGAAACAGTTGTGATATAAATTATAGTAAGGGAATAAACATGGAATAAAATGAGGAATACAATACATGTTAGACAATAATCATATCAATGGAGCACAAGATAAACATGAACATAAAGGCATGATAAAGCATGATAATCATAACATGGAAATGTGGCAACAACACCTAACATGGAATTAGCATGAGAAAAGGATCATTCCATATAGATCATGAGTAAAACCTCATTTAACTTGAATTATCATGAGTAAACCCTCATTGCACTTGATGTATCATGATACAAATCTTTACCCAATGCATTGGAACGCTATCAAGGCGCACCCTTCTTAAACATTTCATTTCATGCATAAGTGTGCCACATGGATCATATAACATGAAATCAATCAACATCATAAGTTATTCCATGATTAAGTAATTCGGAATAAATATATGAAACTACCATTCAATATGTAAATGTGAATAAAGGTGAATACCCTTGATAGATACATGGGTATGGTATTCACTACACGATGATCTTGGCTTGGAAAAATGCGGTGCAATTTCAGCTGCATAACGGCGTGACATAAGGATTCATGAAAATGGTTGATGGGAGAGAAAAGGGTTTCTCATAATATGTACATGAAATGTACAGTAATTTGGACATAATGATACATATCCCAACAAACTTAATGGAATTTAGATGCATAATAAAAAATAATTACTCGGATGTAAAAGAGGAGAGAGAAATCCCTCACGGAATTTGGACATGGTAACAGGTGTACATGAGAGGCATTAATGAGAGAGAAAGGGGTATCCCATCATCCCAAAATAAAGAGGGTGGTATGGGTTAGGTGAAAAATCATACCCCAACATTTTTAATTGAAATCAAAAGGGCATAACAACTTAATAAAAATTGGACAAAATGAGAAAGGAAGAAATCCCTTACTTGGATGTGTGATCCCAAAAGCTTGGGAGAGGCTTGAGAGAGGATTCTTGGGAGATTGGGTCAACTTATGAGTATTATAGAGAGAAGAGGTCAGGGGTTGGTTGAACTCCAAAGGAATTTAGGGAAGTATAAGTGGGAGCTTGGGTGGGTTTATATAGGAAAGAAGAGGGAATTCCTTATTATTTAGGTTTGGGACACCTCACATTAAACTAATCAAAACCACCAACCAGCCTATGGGTTTTTCCCATGGATTTTGGAAAAGGGGATTGTAAAAAAAATATTTTATAATTCCAATGGACTAACCTCTTAAAATAATAGGGTTTCTTATGTGGAGGTGGGTCACACTCTCAAGGAAAACAATTTAAAAAGATAAAATATTTTATAAGCCTTGAAGGGTCCACTAAAGCTTCGTAAAATAAATCAAACAGGACCAAAATCAAATTTTATTAATGGTTAAATATATATTGGATGAAAATAATATTTATCTTATTTTATTACATCACTATTAGGGCATTATGATGTCATAAAACACATTATATATTTAAACGGTATTTAATTTTTACCCAAAAAATCAACTATCTCAGAAAATTATGAAAAATTCACCGTTGGATAATTTCGATGTCATGATTCCAAAAATAATATTCATTTTATCTAAATAATTTTCTAAATATGTGCATTTTTATTTTTAATATAAAAACCAACATTTATCGATAATTCATGGGTTTTGACATAAGCAGCTTTCAAACCTTAATAAAAATTACAATTGCATTCATAAAATTATACAATAATTTATATTAAATAAAAATTAATTTCATAATTGTAATAATATTTTATTGAAATATTATTTAAATCAAAAATCCAATAATTCATCCAAATAGATTTCATAATTGAATATTAAATAAAAATACTAAATGCGTTTTAAAAAATATTTAAAAATAAAAAATAGTAAAATTAATGTATATTCAATCTTATATAAAAAAATAATGCACATATTCGTAGTGTTAATTTCTTGTTACATAACCCCTTATAACACCCGCATAAGACCAAAGGGTACGGTGAATGATGGTGACAGACTCTTGGGGTGGCTCAGATAACATCGCTCGTGTTGTAATCTCTATTAACTTCAACTTCTCTCATTGTCGGTTCCGCTCAAGCTTAACGTGTTCAAGCTCAGCTTGGGATTGGTCAAGAGAAAATCCCAATGATGCCACCTACTTTCCGAGCTCCGACAAATGGGCTTCGTATGGGGAAAGTCTACTGGATGAGGTCATTGCTTCCTTTGTTTGAGTAAGTTGGATTTGTTAAATCCCTATATTTATACAAATCATGTGATCACTGTTCAACGGCTATATTAGAAGTGGTCACAATTCATAATGGCATTTTAAAATTTAAAAACATAAAACCAATGAAGTTGATATTTTATATAAAAAAATTACATAATGAGACATTAATTTGATCAGGGGGGAAGTTTTATTAATGAATGTTTGGGTCACTATAATCTTCCCCCTGTTAATAAATTTCTCCCTCGAAATTTCCTTTTCCCACAGTAAAACAAATGTGGGTAACTCTACTTCATCACTTCCTTTGACTCCCATGTCACTTCTTCAAACTTGTGGTTTCTCCATAACACCTTCACGAGGGGCATTGTCTTATTTCGTAGGACTTTTTCTCTACGATCTACGATCTTCACTGGTTGATCCTCATAAGAAATATCATACACTAATTTTAATACGTCTGAAGAGAGTATATGTGAAAGGTTTGGTTTGTAATTCCTTAAGAGGGTTACATGAAAGAAATAATTTACTTTTTCCATGGTAGGTGGGAGTGCTAGTCGATAAGTCACAACCCCTAGAAGATCAAGAATCTTGTAGGGGATGATTTACCGAGGACTTAACTTCCCTTTCTTTCCAAACCCCATGACCTTATTTGTAAAGACACAAACATGACGTACATGGACATTACATTACTTTTTCAGAATACCTAATACATAATAAAAAGGCTGACATCCATGGACCGTAATAGTTTAGTGTCTTTGGAAACTTGGAACACAAACTTCTAATCATGTTGAAAGATCTTCAACATCTCCCATAAAGATCTTCGCCTTTTGTTTTATTACCTAAAACCTTTATTTATATACTAGGGAAAATAAAACATAAAAAAGGTGAGTTCAAATTATCAGTAATGGTAATAATTGAGAACATATAAACAATCTATAAATATTTGAATGTAAAAACCTGAACATAATACATCAAAATCTTGAGCAATGACATGAATCGTGGCAGTACATAAGGAATAGATCATAATGGAACATCAATAATAATAAAATAGCATGGGAATAAAACATATAATTTTTTAAAACAATTATGGACATGATATTATTTCCATAGTAGTCAAATCATTGCTTCCAAGACCATTATAGTGGACAAATTCCATTACTGAATCGGGTTTACTTGTCGTTCCAGCCCTATATTACTAAAACAGATTTTATTTGCCACTCCAGCCATGTCTATCTCATGAGATATAAATCTTTACCCAATGAACTATATAGAGATATAGGTCCCACCCATATCATATTTAAATCATTCTTATGTGTGCCACAAAACAATCATAAATCATTCATCATAACCCACAGAATAAAATGGGTTTCATAAACATCATCCCATTGTGACATAACCCATATAAAACAAATGTATATCCATTCATCATAATAAAAATAAAACAATGTAAATAATAGATACATTATACTTGAAACATAAAATTTCTAAAAAATTTCATCTTATATTAAAAGTATTTTTGATAAAACACTTGAGATGGATTCTTGAGGAAAATATCCTTTCTTCTGCAAAATCATTTTTTTTCACAAAATGTCACGCAATTCTAAAAGAAAAGGATTTAATTGAAAATAATAATGAAATATTTTAGATTAATATTCATGAATAAAAGGAATTATTAAACCATAAAAATCCATTCATGTCATTTAAGTTAAAAAAACATTCTCCTCGTACTTTTACCGAAAAAGTCAAAAAGTACCTCGTATGGTAAACAAAAGAAAGATTCCTTCCATTACCCAAAGTAAAAGTAAAAAAGGTGTAAGAATGACTTTAAACATACATGTAATAATATTAATCACTTTATGAAAACATTTTTATGGATATGGATGAAAAATATAGCCCCAGTAAAAACTTACGTATAAGTAATCTCGAATAAAAATGAGATTTGAAAAATTATCCCTTACCTTATGTCCAATTTCTTCTGTATGTGTATAAAACTCTTGTATAGTGGGTTTAATCATATTATTAACTTGTAACATAGACATACTAATATTTATTATATCATATATGATTCACTTATGACTTTATATTACCCGTTCTTTTGTAAATTACATGTTAAAGCAGCATTTTAGGTAAAATCGTTTCATTTATCATACGTGTTTCGACTTGTTGGTCTTGATATTGTTACTTATATACTGATTTAATTAATTCCAGAATTTAAAACATTATTTATATATAATATATTTTCAGAATATAAATATATATATATGATAGATCGATAAACGGAATGAAATACATCGTTCATGGAGACGGTAGGTCGTACGTACGCATGAACGCAGTTTTCATTTCCTTATTGAATTGAATGTAATTAAGTAAATGAAAAATATATGTACATAAATACAGTATCATTATTATTTAATATCTTTCATGCTTATTTATTATATATACTTCATAATCATACTTGAATGGTTAATCATGGAAAATGAATCTAATCACATTCATGGAGACGGTCCGTACGTACGCACGAGCGATGATATAATTATTTTGATATTAAAATTGTATATAATTTGATGGTAATGTCAAATATAAATAATCATAATAATGTTATATTTATTGATTATATCATTTATACTCATTATTATACCCAACCAAATGATGAAATGTTTGAATAACAAATTACACCATGACGTGGAGACGGTAAGCCGTACGTACGCACGTGTGGTGACTTTTTCATTCATAGGATGAATAAGATAACTAATATGGTTGAAAAATTTTTATAATAACATATCATTATATATAATATACTGGATTTATTCTTTAATAATGGAAACAACAATTAAGGAGGATGTGGTAGAAGAAAGGAACTTGAAATAGGTGGTGAGATATTTACATCTTTTTTGGGTTCTTCCTTTTGATTTGATCAAAAGGGATCCTTATCTTGGATTTCTGACTAAAGGAAGACCTATAATATGAAGGTATGAAATGTTATATGGTATTCAGGCCAGTTTTGGCCGAACCAAATTGCTTTGGAAGTGTGAATTAGAGAGAAAGGGTAGTGCCCTTTTATAAGAGGGGTGAGGGGCAGCTTATGAAAAAATTAAAATATTATTTTATAACAAATTCATATTCGGTTTATAATGAATCAAAAGTGACTTATTTATATGTTAGGGTGTGGATGGGTCGAAATCCTCTCAAACAATAGGTTTTAGACAAGTTTAGGTTACCATTGTAACCTTATCATTTAGATTTAACTCTAAGTTAAATAATTTAACTTTTACCATGTCTTCTAGTATTCTTACATTATATGGTTAATAAACTTACTATAAACTTCCAATAGAACCCCAATTGGTTATTTAATGTCATATATATTATTATATAAGTATTTTAGCCGAACCTTATATTTTTAGGACCATTATATCAATTAATAATATAATATTTGTTTTAAAAACACTTTTATGTCAATTTTGACACTATTTGGTATTTTGTTTTCTCTAAATTCATAAAAGCATTATTACTTAGAAAACAAATCCTCTAACCAACCTCAATATGTTATAGTAACCTATAAAATTATTATAATTCATAAAAAGTCTCAAATTACATTTATTTGGCTATTTATAATATCAATTATGTTAATATTTCATTAATAAGGTAATTACTGCATCATCATTGTGTAATCAATAAATTAAATTATTTAATGTCTAAAATATATAAATAAAATACCATTATGTAGGAAATTATTTTATCTTTATAATTAATATTTATATTTGAATTTAGCTTATGTATTACCCTATATAAAAAATGTTTTAGTTATTAAACATTGATTTTAACTCTTTTTACTCTTCTTTTAATAAAATAATAATAAGTGTCCTAATCTAATCCAGGTGGACCAAAGAGGTTTATATTTTATTCATAAGGTTGTTTTTGGTCTAATTATACTTATCCAATAGAATTAGGACATGTGTTAGGGTAATTATAATACCATTTTTACCCTTAATTACCCTATTTACTTTTAACTGTGGTAAATAAAAGTAAAAAGTTAATATTCACAAAAAAACTTATTTGTATCTTATTGAACCACATTTTACTCCTTGATATTAATCGTGTCTCTCGAATTTTCGAAATTCAACTCACAGAAGCGGTAAAATTATGTTTTATTTAAATTTGCAAATTCTCCTAGGAGGGGGGTAAAAGACGGTAAAACGTTCAATAAAATTTTTATATATCTAAAATTACTATAAAATGACTCTAATAAATTACATTGAACATATATAAGTATTATGTATCTATTTTGACCTAAAATAAATTTCAATAAAATAAATAATTAATTAAATAAAAATTCGGTTTTAATCTATAACTCATTGTTTTTCACTATTCATCAAAAATTGAAAGTTTTAGAAAAATACCAAAAAATCACCTTAAGATAATTTTGATATTCTGAATCCTAAAATGAAGTCCATTTTTAAAGTTAAAATTTATAAAATCTCAAAAAGTGGGTATTACTATTCCTAACGGCTAGTTTATGTAATATTTTAATAACATATCGTTGTTTAGTGAAACTCAGTATTGCGTACAATGCAAGCAATTGAGGAAGGTCACTCTTGCGTGCAACACATTCCATGAATAGTGTTTGCATATAATACAAGCCAATACAGTGCTGCTTATAGCTCAAGCTATTCTTGGTGAATCTTACAATAAAAGACGTAAAATAAATTAAAAAGAATAATTCTCATAAAATCTCAGGGTGTTACATTCTACCCCCCTTAAAATTAATTTCGCCCTAGAAATTTGTTGGGGTTATAAATGGTTTTATACTTTAAAGTTTCTTTCATAGAAACCCACATCATAAAATGTAATACTAAGACATCATTTTAAAAAGGAACGTTAGAAACATAACAGATACCCAAAGTAACTCATCACTGGGTTTCCGCATAGGAGAACATAGTCGAAAACATGGATATGGAAGAGAAATATAACCATCAAGATCTGATGTAGAGTGGTAGAGAACATGGTTATGAAAAATCCAACAATCACAAAGCCATAAAATTGTGATGATCTAAGGTACCATATGATTCATTGGATATGAGGGTACTAAGACAAAGTGTTTTTTTCAATATCACTTCCCTAAAGTTGAAAATTTTGAATTAGAAGAAATACTTACTTGATTTTGGTACAATCTCATCGTTTTTCATCCCATGAACAATTTCTGCTTCATATCTTAAAGAAATAAAGTTGAATTTGTCATTTGTGAAATGTTAGCAGATCATGTGATAGAATGATGGGTCATTCCATCTGTCTCAAACAAAAGGTTAGAAAATTTTATCAAATATACATAAGTCCATCTATGGTGAGGTTAATCCTATATGATTCCAAAAATGGACTTATACTTCATCTATCATAACACATAATAAAATAAAACTATTTTATACTAATCAGAGACTTCCTGTAGGCCAAAGGTAGGTGATAAAGTCATGTCACACTTCGGTTATGGGTTCGATTCCCGCATCCTTGTCCGACGTGACAGGTTGTCTCCCATCCTACGGGTTGTCCTTTTTCTAAAAATATACTATTATAACATTTCATAAATAAAATCAAAAATTTATAGCCTTAAGAAATATTATATGATGTCTAAATTAATCCATTCCAACCTTTAGGCTTATCGAAAATACTTCTGTCCGATTACTAGAAATGTCATCTACCGAGCATGTGAATTCCTTTCATTTATCCCCCATATATCATAAGATATATCTTGTTGGTCACATTCCAAACATGTGAATACCTTAATCATGTATTCTCTTGAAACATGAATTTACATAGAATCTTTTTGAGAACATGAATGCTATCAAAAGTCAACTCTTTCCACATACCAAAATCCCAAAATTTCTATATACTCAAACTATGATATCACTTTGTCCTTATATGAGCTCATTAATACTATCAAAAATTTCATTATCTCTTTGTCCCTTTATTATGAGCATATCATCTGGTTTCCAAAAATATTTCAATCACTTTTCATGGTTTCCAGTACCATTCAACATATACTTTCAGATACTTTAGAAAAAACAATAGTGTAACAATCCTTAGAAGTTTCATTATTCCATAGTACCATAAATTATTCTTGATAAACATACAATCATTCCACTACCTTCATAAACCATTGACCGAGCTTCAAAACTTCTTTCATCTAATATATCATTTTTAGTCTCTTCATCATCATCAACATAAATACTACCCATATGTCTATGTTGATTCTCTTCATGAGACTTTCCCTTAGGGAATTGGTTTTCATAATTCCCCTACACTCCACATTTAAAACATTTTACCGTTGTTGATGTCTTAGCAATACCATTATCCTTTCCCATGGAGTTAAAAGAACCTTTTCCTTTGCAATTACTAGCTTTGTTTCCTTCTTTTCCACACCCAAATAATCTTCCAGTCCCTTTGAAACTTTCTCCTTGATGCCTCTTCCCACATTATTTTCATGAGGGAAATTGAACTTTCTTTCCTCTATGATCATCATGAAACTCTATCTTTCTCTTATTAGCCGAGTCAGGAAACTTACCAAAGTTGATATTATTGATCATATTATGAGATTTCTGATTAGGCATAATAAAGATGTTTGGACATCAAAATCCCATTTCATTTGTTTTCTCATGTAGACTATCATTCCATTGTCAATCATATTCTCCATTAACAAGAATCCTCCTGTTTCCTGCAATTTCTTAAAACCCAAAAAAGAATAGTATGAGAGGAAAAAATCGTACTAGAAAAACAACATAAGCATGGGGGATTACTATCAATCTATAACATATTAGGTTTAATTATATTATCGTTACCGTAATTCTAGGACTATAACCTATACTTATACTTAACCTTAGGGACATCCCTAGACATACCTTAGAAATATTTCTAGGGATCTCACTAAAGTTTCTTCATATTAGATTCCAATGGTTAACTAAACCTTTCCTCTGATACCAATTGTAAACACCCAAACTTTATGTACATGGACATTACACTACTTTTGTATAATACTTAACACATAACAAAAACTGACATCCAATGACCATTATAGTTTAGTGTCTTTGGAAACATGGAACATAAACTTCTAATCATGTTGAATGATATTTAATATCTCCAATAAATATCTTCCCCTTTGGTTTTCTTACCTAAAAACTTTCTTTATATCCTGGGGAAAAGAAAACATAAAAATGGTGAGCTCAAATTATCAGTAAGGGTAAAAATTTAGAATATATAAACAATCCATAAACATTTGAACGTAAAAACAAGAATATAATACCTCAAAATCTTGAGCAATGACATGAATATTGGTAGTACATAAGGCATAGATCATAATGGAACATCAATAATGATAAAATACCATGGGAATAAAACATATAATTGTGGAAAACAATTAATCACGTGATCTTATTTCCATAGTATTCAAAGCATTGCTGCCAAGACCATCATAGTGGACAAAATCCATTACTGAATCTGGTTTACTTGTCCTTCCAGCCCGGTATTACGGGACCAGATTTTACTTGTCGTTCCAGCCATGTCTATATCATGAGATATAAATCTTTACCCAATGAATTTGATGGAGATATATGTCCCACCCATCTCATATTGAAATCATTCTTACGTGTGCCACAAAACAATCATAAATCATTCATCATAACCCAAAGAATAAAATGGGTTACATAAACATCATCCCATCCTGACATAATCCATATAAAACAAATCGATATAAATTCATCATAATAATAATAAAACCATGTAAATAATAGAGTCATTATACTTGAAACATAAACATGCTAAATAATGTCATCTTTGATGGAAAATAGTTTCGATAAAACAGTTGAGATGAATTCTTGAGGAGAATATCCTTTCTTCTGCAAAATCATTTTCTTTTCACAAAATGCCGTGCAATTTTAAAAGAAAAATATTTTATTTAAAATAATCATGAAATCTTGTAGAGTAATATTAATTATCAAAAGGAATTATTAAACCATAAAAATTTGTTCAGGCCATTCAAGTTAAAAAAACATTCTCCTCGTACTTTTACCGAAAAAATCAAAAAGTACCTCATATGGTAAACAAAAGAAAGATTCCTTCCATAACGCAAAGTAAAATTCCAAAATGGGTAACAATGACTTTATCCATACATGTAATAATATTAAACACTTTATGAAAACATTTTTATGGACATGGATCCGAAATATAACCCTAGTAAATACATCCATATAAGCAATCCCGGATAAAAATGAGGTTTACAAAATTATCCCTTACCTTATGTAAAATTTCTTCAGTATGTTTTTGAGACTTATATAGAGGTTTTAAACATATTATTAACTTGTAACATAACAATAATAATATTTATGATATCATATATGATTCACTTATGACTTTATATTACCCGTTCTTTTGTAAATTCCATGTTAAAGCAGCGTTTTGGGTAAAATCGTTTCATTTGTCGTACGTGTTTCAACTTGTTGTTCTTGATATTATTACTTATATCCTTATTTACATAATTCCATAATGTAAAACATTATTTATATATAATATATATTTATCATATAAATATATATATATAATAGATCGATAAACGGAATGAAATACACCGTTCATAGAGACAGTAGGTCGTACGTACGCATGAACGCTGTTTCCATTTCCTTATTGAATTGACTAGAATTAAGTAAATGAAAAATATATGTACATAAATACAGTACCATTATTATGTAATATATTTCATGATTATGTATTATATATACTTTATAATCATACATGAATGGTTAATCATGGAAAATGAATCTCATCGCGTTCGTGGAGACGATAGTCCGTACGTACGCACAAGCGATGATATCGTTATTCTGATATTAAAATCATATATAATTGGATTTTATATCATATATAAAGAATCATAATAATGTTATATTTATTATTTATATCATTTATACTCATTATTATATCCATCCAAATGATGAAATGTTTGAATACAAACTACACCACGACGTGGAGATGGTAAGCCGTACGTACGCACGTGTGGTGACTTTTTCATTCATAGGATGGATAAAATAACTAATATAGTTGTAAAATTTTTATAATAACATCTCAGTATATATAATATACTCGATTTATTATTTTATAATGGAAGAAACAAAGAAGGAGGAAGTGGAAGAAGAAAAGAACATGAAATTGGTGGTGAGATATTTACCTCTTCTTCAGGTTCTTCCTTTTGATTTGATCAAAATGGCTCCTTAGGTTGGCTTTATGACTAAAGTAAGGCCTCTAGGATTAAGGGAGGATAGTTGAGATGGTATTTGGGTAGGTTTGGGTGGAGAAAAAGGGCTTTGTAAGTGTAAATTAGAGATAAGGGAGAGTTCCCTTTTATAAAAGGGGTGAGGGGAACCTTAGGAAAAACATAAAATATTATTTTATAATAAATTCATATTAGGTTTATAATGGATCCAAAGTGACTAATTTCAAGGCTATGGTGGGTATGTGTCGACATCCTCTCAACAAATAGGTTTTATACACGTTTAGGTTACCATTTTAACCTTATCATTTAGATTTAACTCTATGTTAAATAATTTAACTTTTACTTTGTCTACTTATATTCTTACACTATATGGTTAATAAACTTAATATAAACTGAAAATACAATCCACATTAGTTAATTAATGTCATATATATTAATATATAAGTATTTTGGCCGAACCATAGATTTTTAGGACCATTATATCAATTAATAATATAATATTTGTTTTAAAAACTCTTTTATGACAATTTTGACACTATTTGGTATTTTGTTTTCTCTAAATTCATAAAAGCATTATTACTTCAAAAACAGTTCATCTAACCAACCCTAATATGTTATATTAACCTATAAAATTATTTTAATTCATTAAAAGTTTCAAATTACATTTATTTGGGTATTTATAATATCAATTATATTAATATTTCATTAATAAGGTAATTACTGCATCATCACTGTGTCATAAATAAATTAAATTATTTAATGTCTAAAAAATATAAATAAAATACCATTATGTATTAAATATTTTTATCTTTCTAATGAATATTTCTAGTCTAATATATCTTATGTATAACCCTATATTAAAAAAAATTAGTCATTAAACTTTGATTTTACCTCTTTTAACACTTCTTTAAATAAAATAATAATAACTGTCCTAATCTAATCCAAGTGGACCAAAGAGGTTCATATTTTATTCCTAAGGTTTTGTTTGGTCTAATTATACTTATCCAATAGAATTAGGACATGTGTTTGGGGAATAATAATACCATTTTTACCCTTAATTAACCTATTTACTTTTAACCATGGTAAATAAAAGTAAAAAGTTACTTTTCACCAAAAATTATTTTTATCTTATTGAACCACATTTTACTCCTTTATATTAATCGTGTCTCTCGGATTTTCTAAATTCAACTCACAAAGGTGGTAAAACTAAGATTTATGTAAATTTGGAAATTCTCCTAGGAGGTGGGTAAAAGACGGTAAAAAGTTCAATAAATTTTTTATATATCTAAAATTATTATAAACTGACTCAAATGAATTAAATTAAACTTATATAGGCATTATGTATCTATTTTGATATAAAATAAAATAAATAAAATAAATAATTATTTAAATAAAAATTCATTTTTAAATTATAACTCAGCGTTTTTCACTATTCATCAAAAATTGAAAGTTTTCTAAAAAATACCAAAAATTCACCCTAAGCTAATTTTGATATTCCGAATCCTAAAATGAAGTCCATTTTGAATGATAAAATTTATACGATTTCAAAAAGGGGGTATTACTATTCATAACGGCTAGTTTATATGATATTTTAATAACATATCGTTGTTTAGTGAAACTCAGTATTGCGTACAACGCAAGCTATTGAGGAAGGTCACTCTTGCATGAAACGCAAGCCATGAATTGTGTTTGCATATAATACAAGATAATACAGTGTTACGTATAGCGCAAGATAATCTTGGTGAAGAGTACAACAAAAGACAACAAATAAATTAAAAAGAATAATTCTCATAGAATCTCGGGGTGTTACAATCATCCATGGAGATATGCATAGGAATACCATGTGTCCAACTTTAAACATAAGGTATCGTCGACGATTATCGGCATAACTCTTCTGCCGACTCTAGGATGCCTTGATATGTTACTGAATGGTTTTCACCTTGTCCACCATTTCTTCAACCATTTTTTGTCCTAGTAGCTTACGTTCACCAACTTCATCCCAACATGTTAGTGTTCTGCACCTCTTCCCATACAGGGCTTTATAAGGTGCCCTTCGGATGCTCGAGTAGAAACTGTTATTATAAGAGAATTCAACTAAAGGAATATGTTGATCCCATCCTCCTTTAAAGTCCATTGAACATGATATTAACATATCTTCCAGTGTCTGAATAGTTTTCTCAGGTTGGGCATCAGTTTGAGGATGATAGGTCGTACTGAAGTTCAGTTCAGTATCCAGAGCATGTTGAAGACTCTTCTAAAACATAGAGGTGAATCTTAGATATTGATTGGATTCAATATATAGTGTTACTCCAGACAACCTTACCACTTACCGATATATATCTATGTCAGTTGATCCATTAAGAAATCCTCCCAAATTGCAATGAAGTGTGTAGATTTTTAAGACGATCCACAATAACCCAGCATGCATTGTTTCTTTTGAATGTATTCAGAAGTCTGGTGAAAAATTCCATAGTGGTGTTCTCCCATTCCTATGTTGTTATAGGAAATGGTTTCATCATCCCGTTAGACTTCATCCTCTCTTCCTTCACTTGCTGCCACACCAGGCACTTTGATATATACTTAGTGATCTCCTTCTACATGTTATCCCACCAATAATATTCTCAGAGATCTCAATACATCTTTGTTTGTCCTGGGTGAATGGAGAAATTTGTACTATGTGCATCTTCCAAAAGTTCCTTCTTTTCTTTGGACTTGAGGGAACACATAGTCTTTTCCAAAATCTCACAATTCCTTTTTCATTAACCTTGAACTCTAAGGATTTCCCTTTTCTTATAGCTTCCACTTTCTTCTAAATTATCACACCATCCTTTTGAGAATCCTTTAACCTTTCCAAAAGAGACAGTTGAGAAATCATTTGTGAAAGGATTGATGATGTTCCCTTCATTATGATTCCCATGTCCAACTTCATCAAATCTAAGAAGATTGTATCCTTCTCAATTCTCATTAATGATAGAATCACAGGGTCCTTTCTACATAGAGAATCTTCCACATTGTTCGCTTTCCCAGGGTGGTGATGGATTTAGAAGTCATAGTCTTTGATCATCTCTAACCATATTTGTTGGTGCATGTTCAACTATTTCTGTGTGAATATATACATGAGTCTTTTGTGGTCCATATATATTTCACACTTCTCCCCAAAGAGATAATGCCACAATATTTTTAAAGCGAAGATCACCGTAGTCAACTCCAGATCATGTGTTGGATAATTCTGCTCAGGAGCTTTCAATTTCCTTGAAGCATAGGCAATGACTTTATCATTTTGCATCAACACACAGTCCAGGCCCTTCTTCAAAGTATCACTGAATACCAAAAAACGTTCTCCACTTCTGGGTAAAGTGAGCATGGTTTTAGTGGTAAGCCTACTTTTTAAAATTCTTGAAGATTTCTTCACATTCAGCACTCCAAGAAAACTTTACTCCCTTTATAGTTTTCTTGGTAAGAGGGTTGTACAATCTTGATAAATTTCTCACAAATCATCGATAATATCCAGCTAACCCCAAGAAGCTACTTATATCTATTACCGATGTTGGCCTCAGCCATCCCTCAATTGCAGCTATCTTGGAGGGATCCATATATATCCCATTGCTTGTGATGATATGGCCTAATAATGATACCCCCATCAACCAGAACTCATAATTGTTATAATTTCCATAGAGCTTCTCCTTCCGCAAGGTCTCTAGTACAGTTCTTAGATTCTCCTCATGATCCTCCTTGGTTTTGAGGAATATTATAATATAATCTATAAATACTACCATAAATTTGTCAAGGTAATCTCTAAAGACTCTATTCATCAATTCCATGAAGATTTTTGGAGCATTAGTGAGTCTGAAAGGCATTACTATCAATTCATAGTGCATGTATCTTGTAAGAAAAGTATTCTTGGGGATATCTTCCTTCTTCACACTTACTTGATAATATCTCGACCAAAAATCCACCTTAGAGAAGTATTATTCTCCACATAGTTGATCGAAAAAGTAATCAATTCGTGGGAGAGGATACTTTTTCTTTATCATGATTTTTTTAAGCTCACGATAATCGATACAAAGGTGCGTTGACCCATCCTTCTTCTTGACGAAGAGGACTGGTGCACCCCATGGTGAATCACTTGGGAGTATAAATCCTTTATCCAGATTCTCTTGTAGTTTCTTCTTCAGCTCCACAACAACCATTCTATATGGAGTCTTGGATATTGGCAATGCCCCAGGTATAAGGTCAATTGAGAATTCAACATCTCTTCTAGGAGGAAGACTGGGCAATTCCTCAGGTAACACTTCAGCGAATTCCCTCACAATAGGCATGTCATCAAGGATGGTTTCCTCATTGTACTCAATCATCTTATCTAGATACGCGTTCTCATAGGTCAGTAATATTCATTCTTGAGATGATGGAGCTAAATAATATTCATCTTCATCCTTGCACTTGTACAAAATCGGGGGTCGATTCTCCACATGGAGAGAGATTTCCCTCTCATGTCAATTTATGTTTTCTCTATAAAGTGAAAGCCAATCCATGCCATAAATTGCATCAAATTACACCATAGGGAGTATGATGAGATTCTCTGGGAAGTTCAATCCACCGATTAAGATAATGGAGGAGTTATATTCATGGGATGCAATGATTTCCCCATTTTCTATACTCACTGACATCTTTACTTCCATGATTTTTCGTGGTGTTGGGATTGTTCTACTAAACTTTCGGGATATAAAAGAATGCATAGAACCTGAATCAAACAGTAAATTCACTATTCTTTAATGAATAACTATCATACCTATCACCACTTCGTTGTCGAGGTTCACTTCGGCAGTAGTGATGGAAAAATAACTCCCTTGCTGCCTTGGAGGTTGTTAGTTGCCTCCAAAAACCCTTAGCTTGGGGAATTGGTCTGCAAAGTGCATCAGTTCATTACAGTTGAAGCAAGAAACAATGCATTGAGGTTCAAGCATAGCATTCATCTTTAATGTCGTAGTTGTGGGTTTTTTGTTGATAGTTAATATCCAAGTGCCCTTCTCTTCCACACCTAAATAATTTCCTTGTCACCTTCATGAAATATCCAGGGTGCTTCTTTCCACACCTTTGGCAAGTGGGGTGCTGGATTTTCTTAGAACCGTTGGATTTATCCATCAGACGACTAAAATTGAATTCCACCTTACGCTTTCTATCCCCATAATACCCCTAAGATTATCCGATCTATATTTCGACCTTGAGAGAACATCAGACAATTTCCTCATAGCTGTCAAAGTCACAGATTTCCAGTGCTTTCCGTAGGCTAGGTTTCATCTCACCAAAGAAGCGGTCAACCTTGCATTTGGGGGTAACGACAAAGCCAGAAGCATATCGTACAAGCCTTGTGATGTTTTCCTCATACTCTCTGACAGATTCGTCATCTTTTTTCATGAGGTCAAGAAAGTTCCTTTCCATCTTCAGTCAGAGGGTGTGTGGAAAATATTTATTGAAAAAAATATTCCAGAAATCCTTCCATTCCAACGCCTCGATATCCTCCTCAGGCTTTTTATTTTTTATCAATGTCCACTAATGATCAGCTTCACCATTCATATGAAAAGCAGTCATGAGAACCTTTTCATGTTCAAAACATTGAAGGACGGAGAATATCTTTTCAATGGTGTTGATCCATTGTTCGGAAATTTACGGATCAGATGATCTATTAAAAGTAGGAGGCCTTTATCTCATGAAGCTCTCGATAGCGACCTGTTCTTTCTTAGGGGGGGGGGGGGTTGAACATTCCTCTTGACCCATGTTTCTATTCAAATATTTAGTTAATTGAGAGATAATCATGACAAAGTTCATGATTCCTGCTACCATAGGATTGGGCATCTCAGTAATACAGTCATCACATTGATCTTCACATCGGTTGTTAGCCCGAGTCCCCCTATTACCGGCCATTGACTGGAATAATATGACAGTTAGGGGTAACAGATAAAGGGTAATCCAAGGAAAAAACTGATGACTTATAAATAACTTTTATTTCCTTGAATTTTGAATCAATAGGATTCAATCTATGTTATTCGTGATCTATTTTCTAACATATATTCTTAGGGACATTTTATTTCTGTCCCTTAATAATGGTTTATACTAAGCTTGTGAATTTACAAAATCATATCCATAGGGTGTGTCATAACCAAGAGTGCACTAAGACCCATTGTTGTGCACTAGTTCCCATTCGAGTCTAGCTCAAACCCGTGTTTTCGGGTTTTACCCCTAGGATACATCTGTGCCAAATCCACCTCTACCTACTCGTATCCAGACAGGAATGTATTTTCTTGATAAACCACTTACTCAATACTCACCAAAACTTAGGGATGTTTTTATTATACTTAGTCTTGTATCAAAGGATTCACTATGGTTTTCTAATCCTAATCCCAAAAATAACTAAACTTATCCTCTGATACCAACTATAACAACCCTTCATTTTGTTACACACTTAGAAATGATTTATTACATAAACATTACTTGATACAATATATAAGAAAGATAGGTCTAGTGTCTTTGGGGATTAGGATCATTACATAGGAACTTAAAACATGAAATACAACATCTTTATTGAAAACTTATTCACGTGACCACTATATTCCCTCGTACTTAGAATTGCATGGGATAACCTGAGGACATGCATAAGAAAAGGGTGAGCTATAAATCCCAATAAAAGAATAAACATGTAATAACATGGGTAATACAATACCTATTATAAAATAAGCATATCAATGGAGCATAAGAGAAACATGACCATAAAGGCATGATAAAGCTTTATAATCATATCATGGAAATGTGGAAACAACACTTAACATGTAATTAGCATGAGCCAAGGCTCATTCCACATGGATCATGAGTAAACCCTCGTTGCACTTGAATTATCATGAATAAACCCTCATTTCACTTGACGTATCATGATACTAATCTTTACCCAATTCATTGGGGTGATATTAGGGTGCACCCTTCTTAAACATTTCCTTTCATGCATAAGTGTGCCACATAGATCATATAACATGGAATCAATCAACATCATAAGTTATTCCACAATTAAGTAATGTGGAATAATTACATGAAAGTACCATTAAATATGATTATGTTCATAAAGGTGAATACCCTTTATAGAGACATGGGTATGGTATACACTACACAATGATCTTGGCTTGGAAAAATGTCATGCAATTTTGGTAGAATAACGGCGTGACATAAGGATTCATGAAAATGGTTGAATAGAGAGAAAAGGGTGTCTAATCATATGAACATGAAATGGAAAGTAAGGGGGTCATATAGATACATGTCCCAACAAACATAGTGGAACATAGATTCATAATACAAAATCATTACTTTGATGTAAAAGAGGAGAGAGAAATCCCTCACGGAATTTCGACAAGGTAACTAGTGTACACGGGAGACATTAATGGGAGAGAAAGGGGTATACCATCATCCAAAAATAAATAGGGCTATATGGGGGAGGTTTGAAATCACACTTCAACATTTGTAATTGAAAAAAAAATGGCATAACAACTTAACAAAAATTGGACAAAAATGAGAAAGGAACAAATCCCTTACATGGAAGTGTGATCCCAAAGGATTTGGAGAGGCTTGAGAGAGGCTTATTGGGTGATTGGGGAACCTTGATAGGATTATAGAGATAAAAGGGCTAGGTTTGGTAAAACTTAAAAGGCTTTGAGTGACGAGGAAGTGGGAGCTTCGGTGGGTTTATATAGGAAAGGAGAGGGAATTATTTATTATTTACGTATGGGACACCCCACAATAAACTTATCAAAACCACAACCCATCCCACGGTTTTTTCCAAACGAGAGTGGAAAACAATATTTTATAATTCCAATGGCTGAAATTATTAAAATAACATGGTGTCTTGTGTGGAGGTGAGTCCCACTCTCAAGGAAAACAATTTAAAAATATGAAATGTTTTATAAGCCTTGAAGAGTCCACTAAAACTTTGTAAAATAAATCAAACAAACCCAAAATCAAATTATTTTAATGGTAAAACATATATTCGCAGAACATAATATTTATAGTATTTTATTGCATTACTATTGGGTCATTATGATGTCATAAAACACATTATATATTTAAACGATATTTAACGTTTACCCAAAAAATCGACTGTCTCAAAAAATTATGAAAAATTCACCATCAGATAATTTCGACATCCTGATTCCAAAAATAATTTTCATTTTATCTAACTAATTTTCAAAATATGTGATTTTATAATTTTAAAATAAAAAGTGACATTTATCAATAATTCATGGGTTTTGACAAAAATGGCTTTCAAACCTTAATAAAAATTACAATTGCATTCATAAAATTATACGATAATTTGTATTTAATAAAAACTAATTTAATAATAGTAATAATATTTTAAAAAAAATTATTTAATTCAAAAATCCACTAATTCATCAAAATAGATTTCATAGTTTAATATTAAATAAAATTACTATATGTGCTTTAAAAACTATTTACAAAGTAACAATAATAAAATGAATGTATATTCATTATTGTATACAAAAATAATTCACATATTCATAGTGATAAGGTCTTGTTACATAACCCCTTATAACACCCGCATAAGACCAAAGGTTAAGGTGCGTGATGGTGACAGACTCTTGGGGTGGCTCGGATAACATCACTCGGGTGGTAATCTCTATTAATTTCTACTTCTCCCATAGTTGGTTCTGCTCAAGCTTCACCTATTCAAGCTCGACATGGGATTGGTCAAGAGTGAAGCCCAATGATGCCACCACCTTTTTGAGCTCTGAAAAATGGTCATCCTATAGGGAATGTCTACTGGATTAGGTCATCGCTTCCTTTTTCTGAGTAAACTGGATTTGTTAAAGCCCTATATTTATACTAATCATGTGATCACTGTTCAATATCTATATTAGAAATGGTCACAATTATTAATTGTATTTTAAAATCCAAAAACATACAACCAAGTTTACATTTTATATAAACATTTTACATAATGAGACATTTAATTATATCAAGAGGAATTTTTATTAATGAATGTTTGGTATGTTAAAGGGAACATCAAGAGTGAGGAAAATATGGAGAGACTCAAATGAAAATGAGAGAATATAATTCTTCAAAAACTAAATCTCAATATCCATGATTCATGTGAAAACGTTTCTTCTATGAATCCAATTCTATGAGATCTTAGCTACTATCCCGGTTCATGGTTCCTTTTCTAATTCGGCTATCAAATGGGGTCTTTTCTGCCACACATCTCCCTAGAGATTCAGCCCTCTTTCACATATCTTCCTAGTAGGACAACCTTCCATCATGTACCTCCCATGAGAATCATCCTACCCCACAAGGTTATTGTGTGTCTAATATTTCGTCACTCTTACTGACTATGTGGGATAATCCATCCTCATGTACCAATGGATATCCAACCACCTTCATGAGGTTTCCTTTAATATCAATGCTCTGTGAATCAATCTACTTAATTTATCAATCTAAATCATGCACATATCAAGCAGATGAACCTCCTGATGCACACCTACCATGTGAACTGAACTATCATTAGAGTGATTGAGCCCATCCCCCCATTGATGCCTACAAACAAGGTATCTAATCAACCCATGTCCCATTTTAACCAAGGAAACCCAATAATGGTGACCTAAACCCCCTATAAATCTATCAGAATTATATTATTTGGGAATGTGAACCAGTGTTCACCCCTTCAATCATGTATTCCCTTTATAAAAGGAGGCATGGGAATTGATATCCTAGGTAGGTTGAACCCTTGGGGGATCAAAATAATGAATTAACTTTATAGTTAGGGTCTTCATTAGAGATACACTGTAGTTGTATCTCCTATATTGATTATTCATTTCTTATGTATTTTTAAATCCATGGTATAAAGGGCATCCCTCTTAGAGTAAGTCCCTTGTCTTTCTTATAACAACCCTACTCGCACTGTCTCCATTTCCAGCCCTACCTATCAATAGGTATAAATATGGAATTATGGTCCTCCTATCACATATAATACCCAAGATAGTTCATGTTTTAAATACTATCAATTAACCAAAAATATTCAAAAATAGAATCCTTGGTTAATAAGCCCCATTCAAATCTAATTGTTTATTCTCATAAAGTTTTCTCGATCTTCTATTATATATTTTTTCTCACAATAAGCATCACATGAATGGTCCTTAAGAACAAAATTTATTCATGCCATTAGCATGACTAAAATTCCTCCCCGATGGGATTCCTTCTAGTTACAAGTCATAACTTCTGGATAAACGATGAAATATTTCTCCATCCAATGATCTATGTCCCTAATGGGCCTACTACTAGGTGTTTTAACCAACCATTCTTTCCAATATGGTCCCATATGAAAAATATTCACTTAATCCATTATTTTAAAACCTTTCATGACATAGGATTCCTACCAACATGACATTAAACTAAATGGATAACATCTATATAGCATGAAGCTAAACTAAATGCCTAACTACCTAGTCACATGATATAAAACCAAACAAAAACATCCTTACCATATGACATTGTACTCTATGGAATGGTATTTCAACTAAACCGTAAATTACGAATCTTTGAGACTATGGGTTCTAATTCTTGTGGAATGGGATATGTACAATGCCTCTCAGAGGTTCAAACCCAACATCGTCAATCTTTCACATCCATCCTTATGGGGTTATATTTTTCATGAAGTGACTTATGTCCCTCCTCATCAGGCTATATTCATCATGATTCTAGAAATCCTCACTCAATGTTTCTTATTCCCTATAAGAAAACACATTCACTTATTTAGTCCATATTCCAAATTGATTATCCTTTATTAGGCTATATTCATGATAAAATCTTTTTCCCACTTATAGTTCCATATTCCTTTTAGGACATATCTTATTTTTTCACTGGGCTACATTCCTTATGAAATCCATGTTCATTAGGACATATTCCCTTTTAGGAAAACAAGAGTGGGCCACTCCTATTTAAGTATAATACCAACAGTTTCTAGGAATCATTCTCTTAATTATCCTTAAAACATGTTGAAAAATTGCAAGGATCTGTCCTTGTCACATGACCTTAAATGATAGTACATGTCTCATTAATTGACATATAACTATGTTTGTTTTGATACCTTTCATAAGGATATGTAAGACAAACTTTCCAAGAGCTTGATCCCAATACCCTAAATACCAAGAACGTCCCTGTATGGAGATAAACTCTAGTTTCCCCATTTATGTAGTATTAAACTACATATTCTTAAAATTAAACATCAATAATCAATAAAGAACAATTATTGATAACTTTTGATACATATGGATGTTTAAATAAATTCTTGTAAATTAATCACTATTGGAACATAGGTTACCAATACTACATTGGTTCTTGGTAAGGATACAAAAAAACATGTCAAATCTATAGGAGAGTCTAAATATAGGTAATAATCACCTAAATATGTGCGATGAACCTAACCTCCCACCCTATCTACCAACATTAATTCTTAATAATCGTTGATAAAATACTTAAGTGTATGTTTTCTTTTTGAAATAATGCATGTAGCGATGTCCATATTGGACCATCTAGGCTTGAGGATACATTTGGGTTTCCCATTAGAAACACCCATAATATGAAAAAATCATTATCTTAGCTCTCTAATCTAGAGAATCTTCACCTAGGCCCTACACTGGGGTGAACAAATTCACCCATATCTACTTGGTTGAACCACCTTCCACAAATCCCAAATTATGGAACTGTGTTTAACTTAATGTCAACATTATATGACTGTACCCAAGTCTCCAACATGGGAATAACTTATTAAAGCAACCTCCAAAACCATCATATTCACATTATTGGGGAATTTGAAACAACATTCTCCCCTTTGATCATGTGTTCCCTTGATAAAAGTCATTTCTTGTTTTTTCCTCCCAGACTGATAGGGTCCCCAAGGTAAAAATGGTCATGTATTTCCACGATAAAGTGGAACCCTGTCATGAGGATACCATAGAGAGATTATTTATACCAGGATTATTATCTAAGATACTAAAGTTTTGGACTTTTCCACTTAATGATCCATGAGGTAATGTGCCTCCTTCTTAGGTATATTCCCTGACCATGTTCCTATTGATGATTTCATCACCAAGAGACATCAATGAGCTATGGACATCCATATCAGTGTAGCTAATGTGTATACCTCAACCTATTTCCAATGGGGCCATATTCCCACATAGGTTTTATTGTCCTTCTATCTAATGATAAATCAATAGGAGGAAAATTAACATATTAGATAGTGCCAATGAAAAATCCCTAAATCATCTTCATAGGGCCCTATCATCCTTGAGACCATCCTCAAAGGACCATATTTCATATGATCATTTCTAATAAAAGGGATATATTCCTTTGAAATGTATATTTCATCTCCTCAATCATAATCTCCACTCAATACTCTAGCATCCCCCCTTTCACCACATGGATGTCCTAGGTCCTTGATGTTAAAATAACTAGATTTTTTTCTGACATAAGACCTTATACTATTCCAGTTTAACTACATCAACTTTGATTCTTATTAATAAAAATGCATAAGATTCCAATTTGTGGTTTTAGCCTAGTAACATCAAAAACATTATTTCAACTGAGTCATATTATCTGCTAAAATCTAGATAATACTTTCACTATGTTATATTCAATATCAAAATCATAAACTCAAAGGGTAATATTCCCCCTGAGAAGAAACAAAAAAGGACCCCTATGAATAATCCCATGAACATTTATAGGAAACTTTTTCCACCATATACCATTATTTATGATGTTAAATTTATTATAAATAGTCATATTTTCATAACCTTAAAAAGAAACACATTATCCTCCTAGCATGACCTTAAAAGGTATAATGCATCTGATTATGAAACAATGATCTATTTGCATTATAATTCCCATTATAGATATTCCTAATAATCTCTTCTCCAGTCCTTATAAAAACAACATAAACACTTACCACCTCCTTGGATGGTGATGTTGGGACTAAGATGGTAGAAGGTGGTTATGAAGTTGTTGGATGTAAGAAATTTTGTTAGAAGATTTTTATTTTATTTTTTTGTATTTAAAGAAAATACCACACTTTGTTAATAGTTAAAACAATGATTATTATATAGAATTTTAATTTTATAAATAGGATCAAATAATAAATTATTTAACAATGTTGTTCGGATGTAAAAAAGGTTCAGACAAACAATGTTTGGTTAAGTAAAATCTGATGATTCTTTGTTGTTATGGAAGTTCCAAACATCGTAAGTTGTGAAAATTTGTGATCATAAGTTGTAAGGATGATAATATTTATTAAATTCCAATGTAGGAGAAATTTTTTATATACAAAATTTTTATACTATGGAGTTTTAAAGAATTAATCCTTTGAATTTTGTGCTTGGTGTTTCATGAAGGTTGAAATTTATGTCTATATAAAGTTATTTCACTTATCAAAGGAATGTTTTTTATGATTTTTCATCAAAAAATGTTCAATTAGAAAAATTCAATTAGATATATAGAGTTTCATTATTCTAATTCCTATGAAGTTCATCATATTGAAAAAATCAAATATATTTTTGGTTGAGGAATTTTGTTTGTAAAGATTAAAAGTTTAACAAAGTACATTTTAAGTATAAGAATGTTTGAAAGAGAATTCTTTACAAAGTTTATTATTTGAGTTTCTAAATAATTTCAAGGAAATGAAATTTATTGAGGCTTGAATGTATCTTTCTACAATTTCTCATTAAAAAAAGTCCATATAAAACAAATTCCACATAGGGTGAAGTTCAATCAGACAAAAGTATTTTTTAAAAATCCATTTGAAAAACTAATTGTATAATGTCCATCAGAAAAACATGTATCATGTTGAGATGTTGGAATATATACAACATAATAGAATGAACATTCTTGTATAAATATCATCAGATAGAGAATGATGTATGATGGAAACTGACCTAAATTTTCTAATACAGGGAATCAGATGAATAAATTCTTTGGGAAAATATTTATAAAATGTTCCCATGAAGGTTTATTAGATCATTGGATATACTCTTACCAGATGAAGAAAGTTTTTTTTGAAGAGGGGTTCTTTAATAAGTTTTTGTAAATAAAGTCAAAGTGGAGATATTGAGATAGAATATTAATATTAAAAACATCACCAAGGATAAAAGTGATACTCACCAAGTTTTAAAAAAATTCGAAGGTGGTTTATTTTGCTAAAGGTTCTTGTATTCATTCAAAAAGGTTCTAAATTTTTTGAAAATATTTCAGTGAATTGTTTTAGTGGTATATTTGAATTTCAGGTTTTCATTGAGAGGGAAACTAAATTTTGGTTCCCATATATTCTTTTTTATATGTTTCTATATAAATACATGGAAGTAAAATGTATAGTTATACTGTTCACATGTGAAAAATTTGAAGTGGTGGTGAATTGGTTTCAGATTGAGATTTCAGAATAACTTCTAAATAAAAAATTCGAGCGTGACATTTTTTAACCAAGGAATATATTAGTTAAATAATAAGAATAAGAAGAATTTGGTTTTTGATTTCAATTTTTTTAATATGAAGAAATGGAAAAAAACAATTCATAAGATAAACTATTATAACATGTGCAATCAGATGAAAAAATTGTGAGAACATTTTCATTGGATAAAAAATTCAGACATACCATTCAAACAAATTTTTTGGATTGATGAAATGGATTGAGTTTTCATAAAAAAAATTGAGAATATGTTCTTACCTCATTCTGGGTAATAAATTAATTAATAATTTTTTCTAAGAAGTGTAAGAGTGGATAAGTATAAATAGCATAGTGAAAATTTTCTGATCATGTTGGTTAAGGATTCTAAAAGATGATATGAACTATTCATTACTTATTTATCTTTGTAGAAATAATATGCATTATAGCTTGGATAATAGTGAAATATAAGTGTATGGATATTCCATTCTGGTTTTAACAAAATAAAAGGACTGTATTATATTAGATTTTATTATATTGAATTATTTCCAAACCATGACATGGACTAGCTACTCATGTTGAGTAGTGATCCTTGTGAATTATTGTGGTCTTAGGGTTTTGATCATGATTTTTTCTTTCCATAAAAGTTATAACTCTTTAATAAGAACCAAATGTGATTTTCATAATAAAGAAAACATAACAAAAAAAAGTAGATCATTGATTCACCCCTTACCCTCTCTCTAATTACATAGATTGTATTCAAGCCTTTCATTTGGTATCAGAGTGAGGTTTCCCATTACAGAATATTTGATGATTTTTTAATAATAGATAAGTTACAATGCATGTTCATAGGTTTATTAATAGTAAGGGAATTGTGGTTTTTTATGGAATTAACTATCATATATGGAAGGATAGAATGTTTCCATGTCTTATAAGTCTTGTTTTTTAAGTTCATGAAGTTGTGATTTATATTTTTCCACCTCATTCTACGAATATTCCTCTAACAGTTGATGATAATAAAAATTTAAAGACTAATGGGAAAGCCTAAAATTCTATACTTTCCTCACTATCTAAAAGTGATATTTTTAGAGTTAAATGAGTTAGGATTGCTAAAGAAATTTGGGATAAGTTGAATAATATATGTTAAGTAAATATGAAAGGTAAGAAGTCTATTTTATAAATCTAGAGGATGAAGTATGAATATATAAAAATAAATGATTATATATATATTGGTGACTTCTTTACAAGGGTGAATGACATTGTAAGAACCATAATATGTCTTAGTGGGATGTTCTAATATTTAACCATTTTTTAAAATATCTTACGAATTCTTCCTAATAGGTTTATTTCAAAAGTTTCAAGATTGGAAGATAGAGATCTGGATACTCTATCGTTGGATAATCAACACAGTACCCTCATCACATAATAAATGTGAAGATTGAAAGTTATCAAGAGAAACTATAAGGTTGGACATGAAATTTCCTTCAAATATAAAAATTAATGAAAATATAATAAGGTTCCATAGATAATGAATCTAGTGATTCTGAAACTGAGTAAGTGTTTATTAAAAAAATTATTGAATTTATTTCCTTGTTTTCTGAAAATGTAAAAAGGGCATAGAAAAGTACAAAGGGAAGTTACACCTGAAATTCTTTTCCTATAAATATATTAGTCATTTTTTTATATATTTCCCTATAAAAGGGATGATGAATAAGGAGATAGAGATGAAACAAATTCAAAACAAATATTTAAGAATAATGGAGGAAATACATTTATTATTCTGATGGAAAGCATAAAATTTTATTTATACCCAAAAGGAGACTATTTTTGTATAATAGTCATGAAGATGATAATGGTGAATAGGAATCTAAAAAATCACTGACAATACTACAAAAAAATATCTTACTGAAATAGTTAATTATGAAAAGTTCACTAGTGATTATTGATGTAGTTAAGTAAATGAAGAAACTCAATTGGAATTTGTGCTAAATGGAGATTTGAATGAGTGTCTTAAAAATATTTTAAGACATTAAAGACAGATAAATATTTTTAAAAAGTAAAGTATTATAGAAAATAATAATGAATATATTATTTAATTAAAATCTCAGTAGTTAAAATAGATTGATAATAATTATAATTCGGTTGATGATAATAAAAAACTCAACTTCAAGATTGAAGGAAATTTGATGGTAAAAGAGAAAGTATAATAAGTTACTCAATAAAAACATGCTAAATGAAATAAATGAATCTCAAAATTATAAAAATAAGTTATAGAAGTTAATAAAAATTCTAATATGTGAAAATCTAGTGAGGATCAGAAAACATTATCCTCAAAGTTTGATAATAATGATGAAGTTGTTCATAATAGTAAGAAGTTTGATAAAATATTTTATGTAATTAAAATCAACAAAGTTGAAAAATCTAAATTTCCAAATATTTTGATGTTTGAACCCAAAATTAATACCAATGGTGATTTTATTTTGTATTAGATGAATTTTAAGCTGAAGAATAAAATTTATGAAGATAACATAAATTTTGAGTTACTACAGAGTTCCAATGTGGGAAGTAAGAAAGTTCCTGAAAATAAAGTTTTCAACTATAGATATTATAGAATTTTTAGGGTAAAATATTCTTACTTTTATTACTAGTGGGATTGTGGTGGGATTTTCCATATAGTAAATATATGTTGTTTTAATAAACATCATTTCAATAACCATAATAGAAACTAGAAGTAGAGTTTGAGGGGGATTCAACCCACTTGAATAAGGACACCTAAGAAAGTTGGTGTAAAAATTGAAAATAGATTAAAACCTATAGAAATTTTTTTTGAATGATTTGAATTGCCAAGAAATCCTAAAAAAGGATTTATTGTAATATTTCCAGTACAAAAAAAATTTATAAAAATTCTCAAATGTTAGATGTAAAAAACATATAAAGATAAGGAATAAATCTCTTGTTATTTAAACTTCTCAAAAATCTAAAAAAAGAGAACGACCCTAGATTTTGGATAGTGGGTACTCTTCAAAGATGATAGTAAATTTAAAACCGTTAAAGAATGTGATGATATTAAATAAGGTACCATTACTTTTGGAAATGATGAGTCGCTTATAATGAAAGGTGATGGATCTATTATCATTGTGGAAGAAAATTAGAAATATAAAAGTTCCTTATTTGTTAATAGGATGAAACAAAACTTATTAAGCATTTCATATATTTGATAATGGAAATAAATTTGTTTTTAGAATAAATGTTTTTTCTATAAAAAATACTAGAATATAGAAAAAAATTTACAAAAGGCCAATGAACCAAGGGAAACTTTTTTTGGTTTCGTAGTGTATAAATTTCATGCTATCAGATCATGATGGAAGAAAAGTAGTTGTAGTATAAAAGGATTGTAAATATGTGCTAGTGGAATATGATAAAACTAAAAAAGATAGATAGTATTCATGGTATTCTTGATTTTACTAGAATATGAGAATTTCATTTCTCTATTTTCTAGAAAGGGAAGATTAAAAACCCAGTATGTAATAAATATTATATTGTTTCAACTCATCCCTTGGAGTTGATACATTCTGATATTTATGGGCCAATGAGACAATCAACACATAAAGATTAGTAATTTATTTCTTCCATTTATGACTTTACTCACATTACAAGAATTATTTTTTGGAAACATAAATCAAAGGCACTTACAATGTCTAATAATTTCAAGTGAAGTGCAGAGAAATAATGTGAATATTCAGTAAATAAGTTTCAAACTGATAATGGTGTAGAATACAAAAAAAATAGTTCAAATATTATCTTAAAAACCATGTCATTATTCATGAGTTTATTGTAACATCCCTTGTAAATAAAGAATAATACATTTTCATATTTATTAATATTTTTTAATTAAATATTAATTTTAATATTAAGGGGATGCTATGTTCAATGGCGTACCTATTACGCAATAATGAGTTTCTTTGAAATCTTACGTTGCACAATAATAATATAATATTATTATTTTAAATGGTAGTTAACGCCTAACCGTTGTATTAGTGTAAATTAATATAACTAACTACAATATGATTATACATGCTTGATAAATGTTTTTACAAATATCCAATAAAATTTAGAGGATTAAAATGTGAATAAATCTAATTTTAAGAATAATTTACTTTAAAAGGTTGATTTACCTCGTTTTAATAGAGAACTCTCTTTAAATATACTTTTTGTCACTTTTATATGTTCTATTTGAAAAAAATAAAATTCTTCTTTATAACCAATACATCAAAATTCACTTTGGGTAAAATTCTGGTATTTTTCTGATAAAATTCATTTCTTAATGAATGGTAAAATATACAATATTTTAATTCAAAAATGCCTTTTAATATAATTTATTTATATGGTTAGATTATCTTTTTAATTGTTTTTAAAGTATAATTAGATTATATTTTTAATATTTAATCCAAATTTGGTCATTGGGAGTAATTTCACTTTGAAATTGCACATAAATAAGTGTCAATCTTTTGATAGTTATTATTTCTTCAAAACACGCCTTTTGTTTTGACTGCAGGAATTAATTTTAAATTAATTTCTGCCACTTATCTGTTTTGAATTTGAAAAACTGGATTCCATATTTTTAATCCGGAGGTCCAAATTGTGTAAATAGGTAACTTTTATTTTTAGACATTATGAATATTTACTTCAGTAAATATTTTATTTACCATGGTTAAAGGGTAAATCCGGTAAATAAGAGAAAAATATTATTATAATAATATAAAATTACCATAACTTGTGTCCTAATCCTATTTTTTGATACATATTTTACCATGGTCATCCTTGGGTCAATTTGGGGTCCGCATAGATCCTCTTAGGAGTGATAATGACACTTCATATTAATTAATATAATGAAAAGACAAAAATGACCTAAACAAATATCTTTTAGTAAATTAATTTTTATATAGGGTTATATAAGTTATATTTTCAACTATAAATATTATTTGTAAAGATAAAAATATTACCTACATCATGGTATTTTTTTGATAATTTTTAGACATCAAATAAATAAAACTATTTATGACACAATAATGATGCAGTGTTTACATTGTTAATAAATGAGTTCAATAAATAAGATTATAAATATTAAAATAATTTCCAAAACCTATTAAATTCTTATTATATTATTCTATTTCGACCATTATTCATCTTATATTAGATTTTAATAAGTTTTGGACCTTTATAAATCGAAAATAAATATATAATAAAATAATATTTTCTCACTTTCCTAAAGAGCCCCTCCTCCACCTTATAAAAATCCCTCACCTCCAACCTATTCCTCACACCTCTCAAGCCCCATGGATCATCCAACATATTCCCAAATAATCTTTCATGATCCCTAAATTCCCCCTAGAATCCTTAACATAGGCATAAGGTGCTTCAAGAAGTCCTTTTGGTTCAAACCAAAGGGAGTTACCCAAATTAAAGGTAACAGATTCTCTTAAATTATTTTCTTTTATTTTACTTCTCCAACCCATAAACTCTTTTTATTCCATTATTTTATAACAACAACAATATCCTCAATATAATAGGTTTTTTTATGACAAGGATTCAAACTACACATTCACACACCTCCATCTAATGGGTAAATAACATATTGTTTCTGTGGATGGCAAACTAATGCCACACGAAATGATGATTGTTCAATTATCTCCTACCGCCTCTCATGGTGGCCATTATGATGAAACGGTATTTATATAAAATATATATTATGTTTATGTTTTCTTTATGCTTCTGTATTTTCCATTTATAGCATACCTTTATGGTTTCCATTGTGGGTAAACGTGATAATTTCATTTGAGGAAGTGCGGACTACCGCCCCCTCAAAGTGATATGACATGTTAATGCCTTATGTGTGATGTATAAAGGATAGAGTTAATGATATTATATATGATATTATACTCGAATTATAATATTCCTATTTATCATTATGTTTTAATTCCATTAAAATACAAAATAGAAATGGAAGAAGCATTCATGCGTACGTTCGGCTTAACGTCTCCATGAACAATGCATTTCATTTATTACCTTTATATTTTATGTAATATTATAAATACATGTATATACTGGATATATATGATATATAAGATATCTAAATCATGAATATCATTCTAGATATAATGGAATTTTGACCACCAAGAAAACTTGTAAATATAAGAAGTTCATTTTTTACTCAAGTACCAAATATCGACAAAATGACCGTTATTAACTTAAATGATCACATAATGTTTGTAACATGGTAATAATTGATATAAAAGGAATAATAAACTTGAAAAAGGTTCTTAAGAAATAATAAATTAACTTTTGTTTATTATTCAGGAGATTAAAGAATGAACGGATCAAGTCGGACACGATGTAAAGGACTTCATCTCAATCTCCTTTCATTGCGGCATATTTAGTTTTATACACTAATTTCTTTTATAAGGTGTATAAACCCATTTTATTTTTACTTTTATTAAAAAGGAATATTTTCTCTACTAATTGTTTTAATAAATAAAAAATAATAATGTTTCTTTTAACATATGTGATGACAACTACCATTCCGCTACCGCAAGTATTATTGATCTTTGGCTTCCTTAACAAGCCGTAATGTTTTTAAAAGAAAATTAAATATCATTTACTCTTTTATGTATATTGGTATTGAAAATGGTTTTGATAATTTATTTATTATTTCAATATATTTAAATGATATATTGTGTTTAAAATTTGGAAATTTTACCTTTCTTTTATGTTTGTTTTATGTTCTATGAATATGTTATGGATCTTGGGAATTGTTTATGTATACGGGTGGTTCAATGATAAACCTAGGGTGGGGGACCCCGAGATAGATCTTCAATGCATTGGGTAACTTGATGGAGGTATTCGTGGATGTTTCTCCTATGATATTTAGGGAATATATTGTGATGGGTATTCCAAATGTAACTCCCTATGTAGTTGTGATAGCTATAATGTACGTATGATATGGATTCCACAAGTTACCTTTATGATTTATGTTTTCTATGTGTTATTCATAAATTTTATGATTTCATTTGGTATTTTAAAAATATTATGTTTTGTATTTAATGATGAACTAATTTTTTCTTTCTTTGTTTTATAATCCTTACTGAGATTTTTATGCTCATCCCACATTTTGAAATGTTTTTCACAGGACCTAAAGATGAATAGGGTCAAGGATGGGATCAAGGAAAAGTCAAGCTGCCTAAAACATGGGACTATACATGACTCTTTTTTTCAAGAGTTTTTAATTTATGAAAAAATTGAAACAGAGTAGAAGTGCCTACCTTGTAATTTTTGAGGTGTAATTTAATAGTTACAGCCTAATTCTCTAAAACTCTAAACCTGAAAAGATCATCAATGTGAATTTTTCATTTATTTCAAGATTATGTAATGTTTAAGGATAGGTCCATCTAGTTGGTATCAGAGGTCGGTTTAGATAACTTTAGGAGTTAGGGTATTGTTAAATTAATATCCATAAATTAATTAAGTTAATATTTTAATGATATAATTTAAAGATTACCATGTTTCTTCACCTATGATATCCTTGTGTTCACAATGGTTTTCAATAGAGGAAACAGGGAAGTAATGTTGGGACGACATCAGGAGGAAGACAACCTTCCAGATCAACAACCTGAGATGGTCGGAATCATAACTGAACAGTTTTTTGTAGTGATGGAACAGTTGAATCAGGCTATAAATGGTGGTGGTATCTATGCACTAGAATAACCAGATCAACTGTAGATGAGAATGTCAGTAGTGGAGCATTTCATGAGGAAACATCCCCCATCTTTTAGAGGATTATATGACCTTGATCTATCTAAAGGGTGGATTAAAGCACTGGAGAATATTTTTGATGTTATGGGGTGTTCATAACATCAAATGGTTAGTCTCTTTGTTTACCATTTTGAAGGTGAAGTTGATCAGTGGTTGTCAATGGTGAAAAATATCAGAGATAGTGAGGATATTGATGCTCTTGATTGGGATGAATTCAAAGGTATATTTCTTGAGAAATATTTTCCTAAGGTGGTTCATCTAAGGATGGAAAAGAAATTCCTGGAATTGAGGTAGGAGGATGACTCAGTGGCTACTTATGAAGAAACATTCACTTGACTGGTAAGGTATTCTCCAAATTTCATATGATATCTTGATAATAAAATAAACCATTTTTACTCAGGATTAAATCCAAAGTATCGAAGGGATTTATCCTCTATTGAGTTCAAAAGTTATGAAAAACTTGTTTGATACGTAGAGAAGGTGGAAATGGAGTTTTTCGATGATCAGGTCTTCTTTGCAAAATAATAGAATAAGAGGTCAAGGTGGCTGGAGAAAGGGAAGAACTCTTTAAAGAAGTCTGATGGTAAGAAACTTAAGTTTACAGTTTGTGAAAATTGTGGTAAAAATAATGTTGGGGAATGTCTTTGGAATTCTCTTAAGTACTACTGATGTGGTAAAATGAGACATAAATCTCGTAATTACACTGAAAAATATCCGGGTAAGGGTAAGAAAAAATCCGATTTACAGTCAGCAAAATGTTTTAAGTGCAATGAAATGGGTCATTATGCAAATTAGTGTCTAACGAAGAACTCAACTGAGGTAAAGAAGCCATACTATAAGAAGAGAGGGGTGGTGAAATCCATTGTAACTACTTCAGAAGATGGTGGGCCATCAAATGAAGTAGTTCTAGGTACACTATTTGTTTGTTTAAATTTTGACAATGTGTTGTTTGATTTGAGGTCTACACATTCGTTCATTTCTGAGAAGTTTTCTAGTAAATTGGGAATTATATATGAAGATATGAATCCTAAACTTATGGTAAAAACACCTAGAGAAAATTTTGAGACAAAAAGAAATTTTAAGAACCTTCTGGTCCATGTGTACATAAAAAAATATACCTTTGAACATTATTGTTTTCCTCTAGTAGAGTTTGATGTAATTTTGGGTATGGATTGGATTTCTGTTTATCATGCTAATATTGACTACAGTGCTAAAGAGGTTTTTTTCAGAAAGATTTTTAGTGTGTGTACAAGAATTAACCCTTAATTTTGATAATATATCAGGAAGATGAGAAACTAGTAAAATATGGAAATGAATGTTACCTTGCACATATTGTGGAAAACAAAGGAACTGTACAGATTAATGATATGACAATAGTAAATGAGTATTTTGATTTTTTTTCATGAGTTGCCTGGTATTATACTTGATTGGGAAGTTGAATTTACTGTTGAATTAGTTCTTAATGCCAATCCAATTTCAAAACCCACCTATCGAATGGTTCAAATTTAACTTTTAGAGATAAATAAGCATTTTGAGGAGTTATTAGATAAAGGTTCCATTCAACCTAGAACATCACAATGGGGTGATCCCATATTATTGTTTAAAAATAAAGATGGTTCAATGAGAATTTTCATTGATTATAGATCATTGAAAAACATCACAGTTAAGAAAAATCATCATTTGCCTCATATTGATGATTTATTTAGTCAGCTCTAGGGTGCTCAGTATTTTTTGAAGATTGAATTGAGGTCGAGGTACCATTAGTTGAAAGTAAAGGAAGCATACATTCCAAGACTATGTTTTGTACTTGATATGGCCACTATGAATTTTTAGTTATGCCTTTTGGTTTAACAAATGCACCTACTGTATTCACTCAGATGGAATTGAACATGAGACATAGGACATGGTTTAAATTCATCAAGGATTATGATTTCATGATTCTTTATCATCCAGGAAAGTCAAATAATGTGGTTGATGCTTTGATTTGAAAAAATTAATGCTTCATCAACCATGATACTTTTGGGATGAGATCCTTCGGTTTTTTGATTTGATGAAATTTGGCATAGAAGTTGTTGGTGCAGGAAATTATTCTATTTTGTTTCAAGTGTCAGTGAGATCATATCTATCTGATAGAATTAAGCAAGTTCAGAAGTAAGACAATGAGTTGCAAAAAAAGGTAGAGTTGCTTTTGAAGGGTACGTTTCCTAAATTTAACATTGATAATAATTGTGTTTTGATATTTGAAAAGAGATTATGTGTGCCTTATGATTCAAAGTTGAAGAATGAGTTGTTTTGTGAAGGTCATAGTTCTATGTTTTTATTTCATCCTATCAGTACTAATATGTACAGAGATCTTAGATAGTATTACTGGTGGGATGGAATGAAAAGATATATTGCTTATTTTACTGTGAAGTGTTTGAATTTTCAGCAGGTTAAAGTAGAGTGGTAGTTACCAAAAGGGATGCTTCAGTCTTTTCTAGTACCAGAGTGGAAATGGGAAAATATATCCATGGACTTCGTTGTGGGATTACCGAATACATCTCAAGGTAATAATTCAATATTATTTATTGTTGATTGATTGACTAAATCTACTCACTTCCTTCCTATTGGAGATTCATTGTATCTAGATCAACTTTCTTGGTTGTATGTTAAAGAGATAGTCAGGTAGCATGGTGTTCCCCTCTCCATTGTATCTGTTCGGGATCCTAGGTTTACTTCTAACTTTTTGAAAGGCCTTAAGAAGTCGTTGGGTACTGAATAAAATTTTAGTACAACTTTTCATCCGCAATCAGATGGGCAGTCAGAACAAACAATTCAGACCTTGGAGGATATGCTACATGCTTGTTCACTGGATTACAAGGGACGTTGGGACCAACATATTTCTTTGGTTGAATTTTCATATAATAACATTTTTCATTCCAGTATACAGATGGCTCCATTTGAGTCATTATATGGAAAGCATTTTCAAAATCCAACTTTTTGGGATGAAGTAGGTAAAAGGAAGTTAATGCGACTATAATTGGTAAAAGAGATGGCAGAAGGTTCAGTTGATTCAGAAGCACATTAGAATAGCTCAGAGTAGGCAGAATAGTTATGCAGATAATCAGAGGAAGGATCTTTCTTTTGAGGTAGGTGATCATGTCTTTTTCAAAGTTTCTCCATGAAAAAGTGTGATGTGTTTTGGTAAAAAGGGAAATTTTAGTCTGAGGTTCATTGGACCTTATTAAATCCTTGATAAAGTTGGATTAGTTTCATACAGAGTGGCTTTACCTCTATTTTTTTCCATTTACACAATGTTTTTCATGTTTCAATTTTGAGAATATATATGCCAGATCCATCTCATGTTTTGAGCCCAGAGGTAGTTCAGTTGGAAGAAAATATCTATTATGAGGAGCAACCAGTCCAGATTCTTGACCGAAGAGATAAGGTGTGTCGGAATTAGTTAATTCATCAGGTAAAGTTTTTTTTTGAAAAAATCATATGGTTGAAGAGGCAACTTGGGAATATGAAAATGTTATAAGGGATAAATACACCCACTTATTTGATAAGCAAATAAAAATTGTGAGGACGCAATTTACAAAAGCGGGGAAGGATCTAACATCCCATGTAAATAAAGAATAATACATTTTAATATTTTTTAATATTTTTTAATTAAATATTAATTTTACTGAAAATGGGATGTTATGTTCGATGGCATGCCTGATTCGCAACAAGAAGTATCTTTGAAATCTTACATTGCACAATAATAATATAATATTATTATTTTAAATGGTAGTTAAATCCTAGACATTGTATTAGCATAAATGATTAGAACTAACTACAATATAATTACACATGTTTTTTAAATGTTTTTATATTTATCCAATAAAATCTAGAGGATTAAATGTGAATGAATATAATTTTAAGCATAATTTACTTTAATAGGTTGATTTACCACCGTTTAATAAAGAAATCTCTTTAAATATAGTTTATGTCCCTTTTATATGTTCTATTTAACAAAATAAAATTCATCTTTAGAATCGGGACATCAAAATTCACTCTGGGAAAAATTTTGGTATTTTATTGATATAATTCATTTCTTAATGAATAGAGAAAAATACTGTATTTTAATTCAAAATTGTCTTTTAATATAATTTATTTATATGGTTAAATTATAATATTAATTGGGTTTAATGTAAAATTATATTATATTTTTACTATTTAATCCAATTTTGGTCATTGGAAGTAATTATTTTTAAAATTTGACATAAATAAGTGTCAATATTTTGATAGTTAGAATTTCATAAAAACTCGCCTTTTGTTTTGACGGCGGGAATTAATTTGAAATTAATTTCTTCCACTTCTTTGTTTTGAATTTGGAAATGGATTCCATATTTGGAATCCAGAGGAACAAATTTTTTAAATAGTTAACTTTATTTCTAGACATTATGAATATTTACTTTAGTAAATATTTTATTTACCATGGTTAAAAGTTAAATCTGGTCAATAAGGGAAAACAAAAATTATTATAATAATATAAACTTACTCTAACATGTGTCCTAATACTATTGGTTGATACATATCTGACCATGGGCATCCTTGGGTCGATTTTGGGTCCCCATGGATCCACTTGGGAGTGATAATGACACTTTATATTAATTAATTTAATGTAAAGACAAGAATGTCATAAACAAATAACTTTTAGTAAATTAATTTTTTCATAGGTCTATATAAGTTATCTTTTCAACTATAAATATTATTTAGAAATATAAAATGAGTTCCTACATCATGATATTTTTTTATAATTTTTATACATCAAATAAATAAAATTATTTATGACATAATAATGATGCAGTGTTTACCTCATTAATAAATGGTTTAAATAAATAAGATTATAAAGATTAAAATAATATCCAAAACTGGTCCAATTCTTATTGGATTATTTTATTTCTACCATGAGTTATCTTATCTTTACCTTTAATAAGTTTTGGACCTTTAGAAACCGAAAATAATTATATAATAAGATAATATTTAAACACTTTCCAAAAGAGCCCCTCCTCCCCCTTATAAAAATCTCTCACCTCTAACCCATTCCTCACACCTCTCAAGCCCCTTGGATCATCCAAAATATTCCCAAATAATCTCTAAAGATCCCTATCTCTTACCTAGAATCCTTAACATAGGTACAAGGCACTTCAAGAAGTCCTTTTGGTTCAAACCAAAGGGAGTTACCCGAATTAAAGCTAACAGTTTCTCTTAAATTATTTTCTTTTATTTTACTTCTCCAACCCCTTAACTATTTTTATTCCTTTATTTAATAAAAACACCAGTATACTCAATATACTAGGTTTTAATTATGAGAAGGATTCAAACTACAATTTCACACACCTCCATATAATTGGTAAAGAACATACTATTTCTGTGGATGGCAAACTAACGCCTCACAAAATGATGATTGTTCAATTATCTCCTAATGCCTCTCATGGTGGACATTATGATGGAACTATATTTATATATGATATATATTATGTTTATGTTTTATTTATTCTTCTTTATTTTCCATTTATAGGATGACTTTATGTTTTCCATTATGGGTAAATGCGATCATTTCATTTGAGGAAGTGTGGACTACCGCCACCTCAAAGTGATATGAATCGTTAATGACATATGTGGGATGTATAAAGGATAGAGTTAATTATGTTATATATGATACTATACTGGAATTATAATATAACAATGTATCATTATGTTTTAATTCCATTAAAATATGAAATATAAATGGAAGTAGCGTTTATGCGTACGTACGGCTTACCTTCTCCATGAATAGTGCATTTCATTTCTTACCTCTAAATTTTATATAATATTATAAATACATGTATATAGTGGATATATATGATATATATGATATATAAATCATGAATATCATTATGGATATAATGTAATTTTGACCATATAGAAAACTTGTAAATATAAGAAGTTCATTTTGGACTCAAGTACCAAATATCGACAAAACGGCCGTTATTAACTTAAATGATTAAATAATGTTTATAACATGGTTATAATTGATATAAAAGGAATAATAAACTTTAAAAAGGTTCTTAATCCATTATAAATTAAATTTATTTTATTATTCATGAGATTAATGAACGAACAGGTCAAGTTGGACACGAGGTAAGGGATTTCGTCTCAATCTCCTTTCATTGAGGCATATTTTGTTTTATACAATACTTTCCTTTTACGGTGTATAAACCCATTTTACTTTTACTTTTATTCAAAATTAATCTTTTCTCTACAAATTGTTTTACTAAACGTCAAAAAAATAATGTTTCTTTTAATTTACGTGGTGACAACGAATTTTCTGCTGTCATGAGTATTATTTGATCTTTGGCTTCCATAATAAGCTATAATGTTTTTAAAAGGAAATTAAATATAAATTATTATTTTTATCTATATTTGTATTGAAAATGGATTTGATAATGGATTTATTATTTCAATATATTTAAATGATATATTGTGATTGAAATGTGGAAATGTCATCTTTCCTTTATGTTTGTTTTATGTTCTATGAATATTTTATGGTTCTTGGGAATTGGTTACATATATGGGTGGTTCCGTGATAAACCTAGGGTGGGTAAGCCTAAAATAGATCTCCAATTCATTTGGTAAAGTGACGGAGGTAAACGTGAATGTTTCTCCTAAGAGATTTAGGGAATATACTATGACAGGTATTTCAAATGTAACTCCCTACATAGATGTGATAGCTACAATGTAAGTATGATATGGATGCCACAAGTTTCCTTTATGATTTATGTTTTCTATGTATTATTCATAAATCTTATGATTTCATGAGGTATTTTAAAGAGAATATGTTTTGTAAGTAATGATGAACTAATTTTTTCATTCTTTGTTTAATAACCCTTACTGAGTTTTTATACTTATCCATATTTTTGAAATTTTTTGCACAGGACCTAAATATGAATAGGATCAAGGATGGGATCAAGGGAAAGTCATGATATCTAAAACCTGGGACTAGACATGACTCTTTTTTCAAGAGTTTTTAATTTATGAAAAAAATAGAAACTGAGTATAAGTGTCTATGTTGTAATTTTTGAGATGTAATATAATAGTTATGGCCTAATTCTCAAAAACTCTAAACCTAAAAAGATACTCAATGTGAATTATTCATTTAATTCAAGATTATGTAATTTTTAAGGTAGGTTCCTTATATTTATTGCATTGTACACACAATAGTATAATATTTTTTGTAAAAGAAAAAATTTAATTTTGGTGGATATTTTATTAACAATGTTTATTAGACATGATTAATCTCATTATTTTGGGAGGCATACTATCTGTATCAAAAATGATGTTCAAAATCAATGTTTCTATAGTAAAAACATAGATATGACTCCCTATGAAATGCATTTTAATGAAGATCCATATTTGAAGCACTTAAGGGTTTTTATAAGTCCCTATTCTATAAAAATAAAGGGTGTAAATCTTGGAAATTTTGATCAAATATAATGTGATGGAATATTTGTTGGTTATCCTTCGAAAAAATATAGAAGTTATAATAAAGAAATAATAAATATCTTTGATTACTTAAATGTAAACGTTTTTGAAAAATCTGATAAGCAACTTTTGAAATTAGATAAAGAGATGGAAGATGAGGAATATAATTTGCTTTTAGTTGAGAAAAGTGAAAAATTTCATCAAAATGACGATTCTGAATCAACTTTTTATATTGATATGAAACTACTTTTTATATATCATCCTATGATGAGAAATAATGTGGAATTTTAAAACAACGTTAGTGATTAACAAAAATAGGTTCAAACCAGAAGAAAATTAATGTTAGTTTCACATACTTATATTCAAAAGGTGAGCCAAAAGATATTAACAATGACTTTGAGAATCAAGAGTGTATTAATGTTATGAATTAAGAGCTGGATCAAATTAAAAGGAATGATACTTGGGAACTTTTACACAAAACAAATAATAAAATATTTATTAGTAAACATTGGGTGTTTCAGAATAAATTAAATGAATATGGTGAGGTGATAACAAACAATCCATGACTAGTTTGTAATGGTTACTCGCAAATTGAAGGCATTAGTTTTTATGAGACCTTTTCTCCAATTAAAATATTAGAAACTATCAAAATATTTTTTTCTATCACTTCAAAATGTGGTTATATAATTTTTCAGATGGATGTTAAGTTAGATTTTCTTAACTGGGAACTTGATGAAGAAGTATATATATTGAATAACCATGTGGATTTTCAATTGGTAAAGATCAAAGTTTTGTGTGTACATTGAAGAATAATTTTTATGGGTTTAAGAAATATCCAAGATCTTGGAATTCCAAATTGGATAAATATATATGGAAATTGATCTTAAAGAGACAAATTTTTGATAGCAATATCTACATCAAATAAAATCAATTGGTTTAACTAATTTTTATTGTTTATATCAATGATATTATCTTTGCTTATAATGAAGAAGAAACTTGTGAAAACATTTTTGAGGAGATGATGAAATTTTTTTAAATGTTCATGATCAGAGTAATGAAATATTTTCTAGGGGTAAAAATTCCACAAAATAAGAAATATATTTTTCTATATCAAGAAAATAATGATGAGGAACTTCTTATTAAGTTTGTCATAAAAGTGTTAAAACCAGTTCCTACACTAATTTCAGTGGGAACTAAGTTTCTGAAGGATGGAGAATATAAGGACGTTGATTGTGACACCTCCACATCACAGTGTTTATTTTGTATTATTTTATTTTTTCTTGAGTGGTTTTGAGTTTATGTTGGTTACGAGCTGAAAATTAATGTTTTTAGAGGCTTTTTTAGGATCATGGTTAGCCCTCATGTTTAGGAGTAACCTTTTGGTGCAAATGTGGGTGGCTCTATCATTTTTCTAGAGTTGTTTTATATGGATTATCATGGTTTGAAACACTATGCAGAGCTCCCACAAGGTTATGTGGTGCCTTAAGTTTGTATGGGGTGAGGCATATAGTTTCTCTAAATCAAACAATGACTAGGAGTAACCATGTTAATGGGATCTTGGATTAAGTAGTGGTCACTGCACAGTTAGCATACAGTTGGGAAAAATGTATAGCCAAACCATATTCCATGTTCAAGTGAATAAAAATTGGGAATTTTCAAAAATTCTTCACTTTTACTTTAAGGTGTTCACCCCTTTTCTTCCCATTCAGATCATTTAACCCATTGTAATATCAAGGAGGACATCGAACCCCCTCCACCTTGGATTCATACCCTTTTTTGTATGATTTTGAAGAGGTTTGATGTGCATTATTCCTCTCTTTATCTTTTCCTCCTTTATCCCTCTATTCTCTCTTAGTTTTGGATTCCCTAATAAACCCTAAATATAATTTGGCCAATTTTAGTGTTATGGGTGGATCAAAGGATGGTTTTTAATTTTCATCTATATCCCATAGACACTGTTTATATTCCCATGGGTGTGGTATTCTTTGAAGGAGACATGTTCAGAAGCTTTTATACTTGTTTCTCATCTATTTTAAGTATTTTTTTCTTTGAAATTGTTTCCTTTTGGAATTAAAAATGTGAATGGGTTTTATAAATTCATTTTTCGAAAATAATTGCGATATCTCCTTAATGATTTGAAACCATTTCTCAATGTTTCAAGCTTAGAATAATTGGTTTTTCCTGTAAATTCCATGTTTTCCTATTTGAAATGGAATATTTTAACATGAAAATATTTTTTAAACACCCATAGAGATTTTTAAACAGGTGTCAATGTTGTTCATTGGGTTTTAATAAATTTTTGGTTTTCAATGAGAGAAAACAATGTTAAAAAGGGGATTTGGTAATAAATTTAGGTGTTTATCTTGAAATTATTTGGAAAATGGGTTATTAGATTAAATTGAAATGGGGATTTTAAATGTGTGTGAAACTTTTCCATTTGTGAAAATGTCTTATTGGATCTTGTAATGGTTTAATGAAAAATAAATTTCCTTTGAGTCCTGTTTGGGATTTCAAAGAAGGGATCCCACGGGTAAGGGTGAATTTGAAATATTTTTAAATAGTGTTTGATTTATATTGTTTTCCAAATGGTGTTTGGAAAGGTGTTTTATAAAATGTGAAAGGGCTTGGCATCTCAAGTCATGTTTTTATGTTAAAGTCCCCATTAGAACATTAATTCTTAAAATAGTGGAAGTTATACACCACTTGTTCTCACCTTGTTTTTATACCCCTTATGAGGGTTCTTTATCATTATGTGATGTTGTTGATCCACTTGTGTGGGAATATACTTGTTTTGTAGTGGGTTCATGTTATATTTGTATAGGTATTTTCTTCATTGGGTTTTAGGAGTGAGTGTAGTTATGGTTATGCCTTGTATGTTAGACTTGGCGTGATTATACTATTCCTTATTTCCTATGTATCAATCATGGAACCTGAATACTAGGTGAGATTCTAGACCTATATTACACTAGGGAGACACACACTACTAGTATCCCCTAATGAATGAAAAATGGTTTTATGAGGGTGTTCCATTTCAATGAGGCTGGTGTAATCTACCAAGGTAGTTTTTTATTAGAAAGCAACATAATTCATCAATTTGGTCTATTTTAAGCTAGTCTTGGATTCCCACACATTAGGAATATAAGGGTAGATTATATGAAACATTAAATTTCGTGATATTATTTGGTGATTTGGGAGTGTTCAATCTAGTGATTGTTTGTATCATTTCCCATTCTTCCATTTTTTTTCACATATCATGTTTGTATGGTTATATGGCATGTTCTAAGTATAGTTCCTATTTTTTCATTGTTTGACCTGAGTATGTGTTGGGACATTTATTTTGGAAATGTGTTTTTAGATATTTTTGGAAAACTCATTTTTAATTTTGAAATATCTTTTGTGTGATCCTTAAAGAGAGTTTCAAAATGGGTGTTTCATTTTAATATAGATTCAGCTGGGGAAATGTTTTAGGTGACCATTTTCATTTAAATATAAAAATTGTGATATTTTTAAAAATGAAGATGGTGTGTGAGATTTTGGAAATGGATTTGGCTAGTAGTATTGTTTTGAAAACATGAATTTTGTTTTAGAAAATAGAAATGAATTTTTCAAAAGGTTATTATGGACTTATTTGTTTTTTCGTATGGAATGTTAGAAAATCCTATTTTATAGTTTATTTTACAACTAGCATTGATGAATTTTCTTATCAAACATATTTCAAATTTTTAGTGGGTTATGGTGGCCTACTAGGATTTTTAGGTCATGCCTATATATTTCTAGTTCCAATTTTAAAATTTGACCCATTCATTCTCATCACGGCCATCATGGGAAAATTTTGGTCTTGGTGAGAAACTGGATATTGTATGGAGATATTTTGAGTCCGGGTCAAGTCGAATTATTTTATTTTGTCTTTAGTTTGAATTTTTTATGTATACATACCAATATCGTTGTTTAGGATTATGTATATGTATAAGGGTTGGATCATTATAGTTTTTTATGACCTGTTTTAATGTTAATTAATTTAGAACCTTTATTTATTCATTTTCTATTGTTATTTAACTATTTTGTGATTGAAATTGTTCTTAAATGGATTCTAGTGACCCCAAAGCACTAGTTCCATCTTGTGGGGATTAGGAACACTCTTTAGGGCTTATGGAAGGTCGGGTCAGTGCTGGGTAGGAAAACATACCCAGATAGTTCCTTAAAAAATGGTATTAGAGATTTATGTATCCTTCAATGGGAGCCTAATATTTGTATATAGAACTTTTTATTTAGTGATGTCCTGGTAGAAATGATATTCAGGTTCATTAAGCATAAGAGGTAAGGATACGAAGAGTCTATCTATATCTTTCTCATCCCAAACCTCAAACTACCTAGGGAACTTGGGTTTTGAATTGTGAATTTGAGTTTTTCTTGTTTTTTATAGATTTTAATGTTTTGATTCACTTTAAATATGTAAGTGATATTGGGGATCACTATTTAGTTTCGTGGATAAAAGGGATGTGAGCATATGTATTGTGATTATCGCACACACCTTGGGAAATCGTGGGGTGCCTATGTGGTCAAGAATGACTCCTTTAAAGAGTGTGTCTCTCAGTTTTTACATCATTTCACAATTTTTGTTTCCAATGAATACACAAAATATTTTCCCTAGGTGACATGTTTGGACTAATCTTGATTCTAGATTTCTATTAATTAAATTTTCAAATGTTAGAGGTTTATTGAGGATTGATTTGAAGTTTTTCTATGTGATTATTATGAGCCTTGTTTGATTGCCTGTGTGTGACTATTTTCACATGGTATTGAAAACCTTGATTTGGGAAAGGAATGGATCTTGTGAGGTGTTCATTTTCAGATTGGGATTTTATGAAATGTTTTATAAAGTGGTATTTTCCCTTGAGGTGTTTTGAAAATAGGATGTTTCAAAAAGGGATAATTTATTTACAATGGTTTGGAAGTGTTTTGAAAAAAGGAATCATGTTTTCATAATAATTATTGAATGATTGGTCTTAAAACTATAATGGAATTATAAAAAATTGATTTTGTAAAATGCCTTGTTTTCCAAATGTGTGTTCCACTAAGGTTATTAGGCTTTGATAATGGTTTTTCTTGGTGTGAAACATGTACCTTGGTAGAGGGTGATTTTAAAAATTCTTTGTTGAATATTGTTCCATGTTTAATGTATTTTTTTGTCTTGATTCATACATTGGTATACAATCCTTTAGTTTTATTTTATGGCATGAATTTTTTATATTCATGTCTTGGGTTAATCTTTTCCCCTAGAATGGAAGAAAAGGTTTCTCTAATTCTTATGTATACCCAGACTCCAAATGGATTTGTAGACATTGAACTCTTTGATGATCATATCCCATTTTGGACTTCTTAAATTGGAATCTTCATTTCTTGGGTGGTGATTAGGAGTTAGTAGAAGTGGTTTGGTGGTAGAAATAGATTTAATTGATCCTAAACTCCTTGGAAACAACCAAATATTCATAAGTAGGAGTTGGGATGATTTTCTTATTAGTTTGTAGTATAGTGTTTGGGATCCATTTGGTTTGACATTGTCAAATGATTAGTCCTAAGAAAGTGAAAGAGGAGAACCTCTTGACGTTGTGATCCTTTTTAAAGGTGATAGATCTGTGGGGGGGTGCTAGTCACTTTTTCAAGTTGATCGCATATTTTCAAAACTGATGGTCAACAATTCTTATAGTGATTTTTTACTTGGAGATTGTAAGTGGTTGGAAATTCCATAGTTACATCTAGAACACAATGGAGGTATGGTTGGTGTAAGGATAACCTGGTGGGTGTGGAGTGGGAGAAGGTTGAGCTAGGACTTGGAAAAGATGTCTTTCTTGTTGGAAGAAAATATCTCCCATGTTATTCTAGTTTATTGCTCTGGATTATGCAATACCCTCCTATCATAATCCTCCTTGAGTTTCCTCTATTGTGATCATTTAGGTCTTCTTCATATGTTTTGTAAGAAGGAATTTCTTTTAAGAGTTCTTGGGTTTTATCTTTGAGGATTGGATTTTTTTAGGGGCCTTTCCTTTGATGTTTGAAATACTCGTTTCAATAGCCTCAGTTGTTGTTGTTATTAAGATCTTTTGGATGTTATCTTTTCAGATGTTTTTATGGATGGTTTGAATGCTGATTTATGAAAGGATTTTCTCTTCAAGTGGAATACCTCCATACTCCTCTCATGGTTGGATATGAATGACGTTTGTTGATCTTCATTGTTTTGGTAGACTTTATTTTATAGTTTTGGTTGTTCTCGTTCCATGGTTGATCCTTTGAGGTGCTCATTATTAGGATATGATATTGGGATTGGGTGCATGATCTGGTAGTTAGGGTGTTCATTTTAATCGATGATCTATGTAAACTAACTGGTATTCATTTTTGGCTATTTGAATGGACTGTGTGATGGTGATCCAAGGCTAGAACCTAGGTTATATGTGATTTTCATATCCTGAGGTGAGAGCGCATGTCATTATTGTGAGGCTGGTAGTGGTTGTTGTTCCTCCGATTTGGTTTCAAATCACTTTTGGTTTTAGAGTGAATTTCTCTCATGGTTTCTTATAGTTTAATTCTTTGTTTTTTGTAGTTATTTTTGGTGCCACAATTGTACAGGAACCTTAATTGGTGGGGAGACCATGTTAGGTCTCTAATGCTTCATAGGACCTTTTTTTACGGTTCTCATTTCATCTCTATTTGGAGATGTTTGGGAACATTATGGTTGATCAGTTCAATCATTTTTTTAGAATTTTTCTATTAGAACTATTGTTGATTGGTCTTTATAAGTTCATTTAGGTTAGTTTATCTTTGTATATTTTATTTTCTCTCATATTTATTTTTGATCGTGGTATTTTGGGGTGCATAAATTTGAATGGTGGGGAATTTCCAACACCCCCTATTTCATGGTGTTGTTTATTTTGTATTATTTGGTTTTTTTCATGATTTATTTTGAGTTTTGGTTGGGTTTGACCTAAAAAATAATTTTTGGGGGGATTTTCGGGAGGAGAATAGTTAGGAGTAACCATGTGGTTCCCCTATAGGTGTCTCTATCATTTTTACTAAGATATTTTTTCACATATTTTTATGGTTTATCAAAATATTCAAAGCTCCCCTGAGACAATGTGGGACCTTTTTGTGTCTTGGGTGACGTTTATGATTTTCCCAAACCCTGTGACACTTATGAGTGACCATTCGATGGGTTTTCTGGCCTAGGAAGTGTATTTTTCATTGGTTCATGGTTTAGAAAATCATGTAGCCACACCAGACACCCTATCCCTATGTTTAAAAACTGACAATTTATTAAAATAATACTATTTTCTTTTAAGGTGTTTCACCCCTATTAGTCCCACTTCATGTCATCCTACACCTTGGGAACTAAATCAGGACCTTCAACCTCCTCCACCTTATATTTTGGCCCTTCTTAGTATGAAAACCAAAAGGTTTGAGGTGAATTCTTCCTCTCTTTCTCTCTTCTTCCATTATACCACTCTTTTCACTTGGTTTTGGATTCCCCCATAAACCATATATATCATTCGGATTATTTTAGGGTTTCTAGTTATTCTAATGATGGTTTTTTTGTTTAAAGGGTTTATAGAAACCATTAATATTCATGTGGTTTTGGTCGTTATTGAAGGCAACATATTTTAAAGTGGAAACATATTATAAAGTGTTTCGGCTTGTTTCTCATCTCATTAAGGTAGGTGTTCTATGAAATTGTTGACTTTTGGAATACTAGATGTTCTTGTGCTTTCTAAATTCATTTTTCATGAAATTGTGATTATATTTGATATCTATTACGTGATTTGAAACCATTTATCTGTGTTTTGATCTTGCAATAATGGTATTTTTATTTTAAAGCCATGTTTTCTTTCTTTAAATGGAATGTTTTAAGATGCTCTGATTTTTTCAAATGTGTGTATGACTTTATAAATTGGTATCCTTGTGGTTCATTGGGTTTTGACCTAATTTTGGATTTCAATGATTAAAAAATTTCAAAAAATGAATTTAGTTTTAAATTGAGGTGTTGACCTCAAATTTTTTTTGAAAATGGGTTATTGGGTTAATTTGAAATTGCTATTTTAAGTGTGTATGAGATTTTTCTTTTTGAAAAGGACTTAGTGGCTCTTCAAAGGGTTTCATGGAAAATGAATGGACTTTGGGACTTTTTGGATTTAAAAGAAGGTATCTAATGGGTAAGGTTGAATTTGAAATGTTTTTGAATGGTGTTTGATTTTAATTATTTTCTAAATGGTGTTTTGAAATGTGTTTTTTGAAATGGAAAAGGTATTAGAATCCTGAGCTATGTTTTGGTGTAAAAGGCTTGGTTGGAACTTTTGTTTTTAAAATGGTGGAAGTGAGACACTCTTTGATTGCACCTTGTGGGGGTTCTTGATCATTTTGTGATGTTTGTGCTTACTATGTGTGGGAATGTTCATTTTATTACATTGGTGATTTTTTTATTTGTATGGGGTTATTCTTCATTGTGTGTTAGGTATAAGGGTACTTATTGTTATGTGTTGAACTTGTATCAGTCATGAGAACCCAGATACTAGGTTGTAACCTCAATCTCTGTAGAATAAGGGAGCATCACACTACTTGTGACCCCTATAGTATGAAAAGGGTCTAGATGGGGGTGTACCATTCCAATGAGGTTGATGAAATCTACTCAGATGGGTTGTTTTTAGGATGAAACGTATGCTGTGAAGTTTATCCATTTTAAGTGAGTATAAGATATCTTCACATTAAAAAACCAATGGTAGATCCCATGATACATTCGATTTCTTTATGCTTGGTTAGTGATTAATGGGAGTTTTATTTAGTTTTATTTTTCATTGTTTCCCCTGATTTTATTATTTTGGAACCATTATTATTTTTATGGTTATATTATTTATGTCATGTATGGTGCCTATTTTGTGATTTTTTGCCTATGTGTGTGTTGGGTCATTCCTTTGGAAACTGTATTTCCAAAGATGATTGGAAAACCCATTTTGAATTTTAAAGGCTCTTATGTGGGTGATTTGAATTGGGTTTCAAAATGTGTGTTTCGTTTTAAATATGGATTCCACCGGTGAAATGTTTTAAAGAGGTTATTTTAATTTAAATAAAACAAATTGGTTGTTTTGAAAAATGAAAATGGTGTGTTTGAATTTGGAAATTAATTTTTCTAGTAGATTTGATTTCAACAGGAATTTTTCTATTTTAGAAAACAAAAGGAATTTTCTAAAAGGTGATTATAGACGTCTATTTTTTTTATATGGTATGTTAGGGAATCACATTTTCAGTTTATTTTCATACTATCATTGATGAATTTACTTATAAAACATATTTTATAATTTCATTGGGTTGTTGTGATATACAAGTATTTTTATCTCATATATATATATATATATTTCAAGTTCTTGGTTTTCAATTGTACTCATTTATGCTCATAGCAACTGATGTGGGAAAATATGGGTGGTGGGGAGAAACCGTAGGTTTTTTGGAGATGGTTTGGGCCCGTCTTGAGTTGGTATGTTTTATTTGTTATTTAGTTAGTATTATTTATGTATTCATGCATATATCTATATTTAAGTTTATATATATTCTTATGGTTTGGATCTTTATTGTTGGTTATTACTTGTTTGGAATGTTAATTTATTTTTCATCATGTATTTATTCATTTTTTATGTCATTTAACACTGCTTTGAGAGAAATTGTTCTCAAATGGATCAATTTGATTCCCAGATACAAGTTATCAGCCTATGGGGATCAAGAACACCATTTGGTCCTTATGATAGGTTAGGTATAATAGAGTTCCAATACTGTTTGTTACATTGATCCTAAGTAATTTAGGAATTTACATGAATTTTTTCCATACCTAGTGTCATCAAGGATAGATATTATATATGTTGTTACTTTCTGTGAAATATTTTAGAGTTCACCAGGAGAATATCATCACATGGAAATAAAAATAATTCTCAGATTTATCATAGGCATAATATATTTTCATATAAACTATTACAACTTAAAAATTATTGATTTGTTTGCTGATACTGAAGTGTTGATGATAGAAGATCCAGATCTATTGGATTTTTCTTTCTAGATGAAATTTGTGTGAGTTGGGAAATAATGAAATAAAATTATGTAACACTCAATATGGATAAATATGAGTATGTGGCATACACTAATGTTGCAACACGACTTATGTGTATGAAGTATCAATTATAATATTTGTTAGTTTAAGTGAAGTTACCCCTAATATTGGGTTGTGATAATCAAAGAGTTATAAATCTCATTAAAAGTATTTTGAAAAATTCTTGTTCAAAGATAATTGATTTAAAAAATTACTTCACAAATAGAATTTAGAGAAGAATGAACTGAAGCTAGAATATGTTCTAACAACGGAGCAAGTTTTTGATATATTAACAAAATATTTGTGAAAGGAAACATTTTATAAACTAAGGTTGAACATCGACATAAATACTACCTCTCTCCAATCCTAAGGTATGTGAATCTATCCCCTATCTCATCTTTTATTTGGATAGTATTTTCAAAGGGAGAGATTATGTTACATAACTCTATCCATTATTATGTTCTCAACCATTTAAAGAAGGCATATATTTAGGGGAGTTTTTTTTAAAAAAAGGGTTATCTAGGATTTTAACAAGTGTGAAATGCTGTAATTATTTATTAAAGTGGATATTGGAAACATTTATCTTGTAGGAAAATGGGAAAAATTTATTAAAATTTGAATCTTGATAAAGTGTCTAAGAAGAAGTTTATTAACTCACTGCTTATGGAAAATATGTTTTTTTTATCAATGATTCTTGTTTCCTACATCATGTTCACTCACATATGTTTAAAATATTTTGATATTTAATTCATGTCTTGATATATAATGTTTTTATGATGTATGATTCTTAGTGAATAACAAAATCAAAATGGGGAGATTTATTGGACCATGATGGATGAAATTGTTTATAAAGTTTCTGGATTTAAGAAGTTTTCTTATAATAATTTTATTTTGTTTTAATTGAAAAAATTACATCACTTTGTTAATGTTTACAAAAATAGTGATTTTATAGATTTTGAATCATATGGAGAGGACCAGAAAATGTTTTTTATACAGTTAGATTAGATATACAAAAGGTTAGAACAAAAACAGTCTATGAAAAAAAATCTAACAATTTTTGGTTGTTCTATAAGTTCACTACATAATGAGTTTCAAAACCTCATGATCTAAGATTGACATGGAAGGATGATAATTTTTCTTAAATTCAAAAGTAATGGAAATATATTTTTATATAAAATATTTATACTATGAATTAATAAGGAAGAAATAAAATGATTTATGTCTTTGAAGTTTCATTACGGTTAGATGTTTTGGATATATGAAGAGCTTTAATTTATTAAAGAAAATTTTGTAATGATTTTTTATAAAACAAGGTTTATTTTAATTAATCACTTAAAATGTATAAAGTTTAATTTTATTAATTCCTATTAATTTAATTATATAAACAAAATCAGATAATGTTTTGGATGAGAAAATTGTTTTTCAAATATTACAGAGTCATTCTATATTTAATAACATTTGAAAGTTGGGTCTTTATGAAGTTTGTGTGTTGATTTTCTTAAGTATGTTGATCAAAAGGAATTTATTGTCATTTTAAGGGATTTTTTTTGTTTCTCATCCAATGAATTTTATATTGGATGAATTCCACATAGGTTGACTTTTAATCAGAAAAATATTCATACAAATTCCATCAGAAAAACTAATTGTGCAATGTCCTTCTGAAAAACATGTATAATGTTTATATGTTTGAATAGCTACAATATGATAAGATTAAATTTATAGTATAAAGATCTTCAAATATATAATTAAGTATGAAGGTGGTTAACATAATTTTTCTAAAACAATGAATTGAAAGAAGAAAGTATCTGTAATAATATTTTCATAATGTTTCTATAAAGTTTTATCGGATCATCTGACAGGCTCTTAATGTGTGATGAATGTTTGGGATGTGGGTTCATTATGATGTTTCCTTAAAGGCAAAAAAATTGGTGGTGATGATATGTTATTTTAGTGTTCCAAATATCATGAGAGAAAATAGTGATACTTGACATTTTTTAAGGAAATTTAAATAAGGGTGATGTCACTAAAGGTTCTTTTATTTATTCAAGAAGTATCTAGATTGGTTGAGAAGATTTCAATGAATTTTTTTAGAAGGATATTTTAATTTTATGTTTTTGATGCCAGGGAAACTAAATTGTTTTTACTATATGTTCTACCTTGGATTTTTATATATAAATGTCTATAATTAAAAAATTATAGTTGTACTATTAACATGTGAAAAATTGAAGTGATGGATAATTGATTTCAAATAGATATTTTTGATAAACATCTAAATCCATAATTTAAGAAATAAAGTTTCCAAGAAAGGAATCTCTTCCTTGATGAAGAAGAATAAGAATAAGTAGAATTTAGTTTTTGATTAGAAGTATTGTAATCATAAGACATGGATGTACAAAGTTTTCACCAGATAATCATTCATAACTAGTGGAAACAAATGAAAAAAAAGTTTGGGAAGATTATCACTAGATTAACTTTTCAGATAGAAATTTAAAACTTAAAAAAAGATATATTTTTCATAATAAATTCTAATACGAATTTCTTAATGTTTATTCGATAAGAATCTAAAGAAGTTGTTTTTGTGAGAACTGAAAAGGTGAAGAAGTACAAGTAGTATAGTGAAAACGTTCTGAGCCTGTTGGTGAAGGCTTCTAAAATCTTTTATGAAATATTTTTTTACATATTTGTCTATTTAGAAAGAACATGCATAGCAGTTTTGATTAGAGTGAATTTCCAGTGTAACAATATTTCCTACTTCCTGTAACTGCACAAAAGGATTGTTTTCTAGTGGATGGTATATTTTTGTATTATTCAAAAACCATTCCATGGACTAGATACTCTTATTTAGTAGTGAACCTTGTAAATTATTTTGTTCCACTGGTTGTTCCCATGAGTTTTTTTAAAAATGTTATATCTATTTAATAGGATGTGAGTTTTGTTTCATAAGAAAGAAAACATAAAATAATAATATATCACTAATCCTCCCTTCCACCTCTTAGTGGTAACATAAACCCTTCTTGGACCTTTCAGGTAGAAAATTCAAAAGTGACAACCTATTTGGCTTTAAAACATAGTATCACTAATTAAAAAGAAAAATATAAAGAACCTATGATTTTTATATATGGATACATCAATAGAGAACCTCAAATTCATATAGATATTCACATGGATTGGGAACCTATGATGCATATATAGGTTCACAGAAATGCATGATTATGATTGAATCCCTAGGACTGGTGAATCAAATTCTACTCTAAGATTTGGTAATGATTCAATATTAGATATTAAATATTTAATAGAGTCCTGAAGCATGTAATAATTCCCCCTAAAGGGTGTAAAAATACAATATTCCCATCCTCTTAGCCAATGCATATTTCAATCTATCATTTTTAAATTCTTAATGGTCGCTTACTTTTGAAAAGAAGTTATTTGATGACTCATAATATCAGGAAGAAAATACACCAGGGTTTCCTCCATAAAAAAAATAATAAACCTTATGTTAATGATTTAACTATGAAAGTGATAAATCAAATATTCCCTTATTTTTGATACTGTGGTGATGGGTTTTCTTATTTGTGTTTAAAAATCCTTCAGGTATTCTGGGAACACTTTGACAATTCCATTTAATGAAAAACAAGGGAATAATCACTATATGAAACTAACATTAAATATACTCGATAGACATATTCCATGACCATAATGATGGTTTTAGCCAAAATACATAAGAGAAACGTGAAACATATGTAATGCCTTCATCACTAGGTGATAAATGAAAAAAATAGAGTATTACGAAAAAGGTATCATAAAAAATATGGAGGTTGTATGTGAGATCCTCCATAAATTATACCCTCAAAGGTTGTCCACTCAATGACGACCTATAGGGAAGTCTGTGGAACCTATCACCACCTCCAACTATTTTGGGTGTATTTACTCAAATTTCATAAATTCATACTTCCTTTTTCATAAGAAGGAAAACAAGAGGTGAATCACAAACTCAATTATAACTAGGATATACCTAGGTGGGATCTTGTCACCATCACTCACCACTATCAATGTCACAAAATCCTAATTAATTAGAATAATTATAAAGAGGCTAATTTGGAATCCCAAAACTCATATATTCAATTCAATGCACTCAGGAGGAGATCCTACCAGGGTTAGTAGACTTCTGAACATCGATAATAATCCTATATTCCTATTCCTTATAAGGGATTTGGTTATCACATACTAATAGAGACTAATGAATGGGATAATATCCTAGCTCATACTGAACAAAAAAAACCATCATATCCTCATAGAATTAAAAGAATCATGTTGTAATATTCTAACATCCATCAGTGGGAAAGACCATATTCTTACCCTTACATGTGAAGCCCATTGACATAATCCAACTAAAACTTAAGGACAAGGGTGATCCTATATTCCAATTCTAGTTAAAGAGCATGATCATATCTATGTTCTTGAAGAAAAATCCCATCATTATATCCTTGAAGAATGGAGAGAAAATCTTATATATATACCCACATTTTTTGAAGTTTCAAGTTTATCCTAGAAGAAGCAGAGGAAGGACATTGAAATATTTTGATGAGCACCAGGGGTAGGCCCATATTCATGCTCCCCCCAATATTGATGTATCTTGATAGCATATCCTGATTACTAATTAATAGTGCACCCATATCCCCACTCACATTCAAGATGATCTTTTCTATAATAGGATAAATAATGAATTTTGGTATCAATATCATATTCATTATCTAACTAATTTTATTCATTATATATTATAATCCACTTAAAGGAAAGATCATATCTCTACCAACCTAATTGGAATTTTTCATCATAGTCTGGTAGTCACTCAGAAGTAGGCTGATATTTTTTTCTCCTCTTTATTTTAGGTATAGTTTTATGAATATACAAACAAAAACTAAGAGGAAAGATAATAATATTTATAGTTATGATGAAGATCACAAGTATATTTCAGTGGGTAGCATGGAGAATTTTCATATTCATGTCCAATCTCAAGAATTTCATCAACATATTTTGATAATAATATGGGAGTCTCCTATGACAGATATCTCCTATAAAAGACATTATGTATGGTGAATAAACCAAACTACATAATAGAAATCATCTATGAATAAGTATCGGTGAGGGAAACATATGACCTAAGGGAAGGATTATATCCCAACCCTTGTGAATACAGATGTTCTTCAAGCCCATCAAAATCTCTCAATAGCATTCCAAGAATTTTTCAGCTAATCATCAAAAGGAGAATTAAATTGTATTTGAAAAGGTAATCCATGTGATACTATGATCAGTGTCTCTATAGTTCCTTATCATTATGTCTTTCATAGAGTTCATTCCTATGTAATAATGAATATTGAAAATGGGATTTTTTTACCTAATGTGAGTAGGGAAAATTTTCCTTGTATCCATAAGATCAATCACCATGAAGGTAGTCCCCTAAATAATACATCAAAAATGGGTAACCTTGAGGATAATCCCTATGTAAACTAGTCCATCTACCCTATAGGCCCTACCTATGGAATATGTTGCATTGGTCATCCCTATACCAAGATATTGAGAAAGAATTGACGTATTACCCATGATAGTAGATAGGAATATGACTCTGGAGTTGCTCTCTATGGAATTAACTATGAAGGTCCCCTACACAAAAATATTCCCCTCTGACAAGAATCTCTTTTTTTAAGAACTACTTTGAGAATTCTCTAAATAATATATGATCTTAGGAGATAGAGTCTATGAATGCTAACAATCTCATCACTATGTTGAGATATCTCTTCTCAGCTTATGGTTATCTCAAGGGAGCAGTCATTGGCTTCACCACCCTTAAATTTTTTACCCACTGGTAAAATGGAGAATAATTTAAAAAATACCACTCTCCTTAATAAGGTAGTTGGGAATAAACCACTCTGGTCAGATCAGGTAGAGGAATCCCTCTCAAAAGATTAAAATAATGATATAGTATTGGGGAAGGAACTTGTTGTAGATAACATATTAGCTATGTTCTAGCTCATATCCACCTCTTAGTATGAAATTTTGGATACTTTTGAAATATTAATTCATACATTACCCATGAAAATGTTTTTTGAAAACTTTCCACCACCTCAAGGTAAAATGCTTGTCTTACAAGGATTATTCTAACCATATCAAGGTGATAAGTTAACTGTATCAACAAATTGACTTGTCTATCCCATTGGATACTTGAAATCCAAATTATGGAGAGAAATGTGAAGATCTATAACATGTATGCCTCAATTATTTAAAGCCTTATCACTAAATGATTTTTTATTCCCCTTATTAAGTGCACATTAGAGGTTCGGGGATTATAGATCATTATATTTTACCCCTCTCCAAACCAATAAATTCATCCATGATAAACATTATGTAATGAAATTTCATTGGGCTAAGTCTTGTGCATGAGGTCTATATATGAGAGATGTTTTTTCTTGAATAGTCCTTCCATTTGTAAAACTTAGAAATAGCATACTCTTCTAGAATAGGCTATAAATAGGTTCTTACACTAAGTTTCTATGAAATTCGAATGAGATTCTCGTATAAGTAAAGTAAAGGAATTAATTATAAACCAACCCCTAGTGGTCAGTAACTCATGTTAAAAACATGCACTTCATCCAACAAAATGATGGACTAAATATTAGTAAATCAAGTAGGTGGTTTTGAAATCCACCTCAATAAAATTATGGGAGAATCCCTGACCCATATATTTGGGGGTATTTTTACCACAATCACCATCCTTGAGATCATAAAATCCTAAATGGATCCAAGATATTATGGTGGAAGAAGAAATCTAAACCTACCCCTCATGGTTTTAGGTATCTATATCACCACCTCCTCCTCTCCTATAGAAATTGGTCTTATCTAGACTTGTGGAAACCTCAAAAGATAATCCTCCACAGTTTCTTATGATACATGGCCCTTATTCCTCTTTGTGGAAACACTTAGTAAAGAATGTCCAGGATTCCCTCAAGATCACTATTTAAACTCGCTTTTATGGTAGTATCGAGTTAAGAGGTAAGAGATTGAAGGGGTCGTAAACTAAACTGATCCCTAAACAAGGTAAATACTAAGGAGTATTTTGGTTTATCCTTTAATAAATACTCAAGAGATGATCACTCCCCTTACCCTATTGATAAATATTTGGTTCTTGTAGTGTATTAAACATTAGTGAATATTGTCAATGTCATCCCTATAGATAATTTATAACATGATGTCTGTCTATAATATCATGATGAGGATGTTTCTATTTGATATATAGTCCACATTGAAACATTTGAAAAAAAAAAATTACCCAAAAACATAGATGGGTTCAAAATTTTGGAGATCCTATAAATACACAGTTACTACCTTTTTAGAGAGAATCTACCAAATAAAAAAGGGAAAAGTGTGCTCACATCTCACCCACAACCTAGAAAAACTGATATATTCATTTTCGAGGAGAAATTAACCCAATATGAAGTTCAATTAGAGGAATTAATATGAATCGTCATTGAATTAATCATGATAAATATTCCAAATGGGTATAATTTCCATGTAAAGACAAAAATATCTCCTCAAATGAATATAATTCAACTTGAGAAAGTTTCCCAAACCATGATGGATGATTTAAACCATCTAACAAGATCATGTTCAAGATAACCTGCCTATTTAAACCCATTAGATGAAGACTATAAGGAGTTCCATCCAATAACATGGTATCTGGATCTATGTTAGGCAAGCTACCCTAGTCTTAATCATACTAATATTAACAGTAGACATGGGTGAGTTGAATATATCATGCTCCAACCATCATCTCTAATTAATTTTCTACCAATCCAAAAATACTACAAGAACTTATTGATTCCATTGAATATATAGTGGATTGAATTAATGGTATATAAGCACAGTGTGAACTAGGGAAAGTAGAGAGGAACCCATATCTTGAATAGGTTGATGTGATTCATCCTCTACCCAACTTTGGGAATCAAAAATTCTTGATATTCAATGGAACTGAAAATCCATCGTATCATTTGATTCAATTTTGGTCTCAATATGGCCCCACGATGGGAATAATATAAAACTAAGAAACATATAAAGATAAATGTTTTTTTGACATTCTAGAAGGACTGAAATTTTTAGGAAAATAAATTTACCATATGGGTCTATTATATGTTGAAAGAACATGTATTTTAAATTGCTTTATAAATTAATATCCACTCAAGGAAAGATAAAAAACCTCAATCTCTATAATTGATATTAGTGGAAGAATGAACGGGTCACAGAATTCATTATCAAATGGAAGGGTGTGACTTACTCTCTGAAGATAAAACACTCATTGTAAAATTACTATATATATGTATATAAATTAACCATGATTTAATAAAAACATTATTAATCACATTGAAATACTCTTGTGGGTTCCTAGATTTTTCATCAATTGAAAAAAGGTTAGAGGATGATATATGATAATCAAAGGCTAAATCTTGGCTAGTGCCAACAACTCATGGAAATAGGGTTGGTAAAGTAAAAGAGTTAGTCTTTATTCTAAATGAGAACAGGTACTGAATCTATCCCCCAACCCCTGAAATATCACACGATAACCCACCCAAAATTAAAAAACCCCAAAATACCTTATAGGAGGGATTAAAAGAGAGGAACCCATCATTTAATAATAGAAAGAATAAAGTGTATACTTTATTAAATGATAAATCCCTGGTGTGCTTCATTTCTTCCCTTGAAAACTACTTTATAAAGATTCCCAAGTCTAGGAAACCCAATGAAATCAGCCTCAACGATCTCCATGATTATTACACCTACCCTCAAATACTAAATCACAACATCCACGAGTGATTTTTCATACAACACATCTTATAGAATATGGTTCATTCTGGGAATGTAAAATTAGGAAATTTTTCAGTGTAACTAACTTGTATCTCAATTATCCTTTAAAGAGTTTTGGAAGGATTAATGAAAATTCTATGTAAAGGTGAAAAATAAAATTATGACTACATATTTAGAAAATTAGTCAATAATATTTCTTGTTATCATTTGGGTGAAATTGCATCAACTAGTTGTCACCCTCACTCCCTTAGCAGTGATTAGGCCATCACATTTAGTGTCACAGTATCCAAAAAAGTCGATGTAATTTATGTATAGAGAACAAATAATGCAAAAAATAACCCATGTCAGTTCCCAAATGGTTAAGAATCTTCATGAATTCCTACCTCCATTATTGGGAGGACTGGAAACACCCTACAAAAATGGAATTTCATTAGATTAGGAGTCACAATATTATTTTTTTCAGTATGATCCACAATGTGAATCCATTCTATAATTAAGAAGATTCATATATAAGATGTAATTTCTCGCTCATAACTAGAGAATTGTTCATAGAGTAAAATAATTTAGTGTAATAAATGGTGTACATGAATCAAAATTGTTAGGAAATATTTCTATTGAATCCATATATAATGAAAAAATCCATGGGAAGGTGATTTAGTGGGATAAATAGAAGTATAAAATTACTCTTTGATCATCTGAATCTTGAGCAGATCCAATTATATTAGAAAATAAACTATTGTTTCTGTATTTTCTTAATTCACATTAATATTTAAGAGATTCAGTTCATCTTGTAAAATAGAAATAAAAAATCACCCAAATTCTAGTCAAGGAAAGAAACCACCAACACAAGTAGTCTCAAGCTCTAAGACTTGGGCTAGGGAACATCCTCACTGTGGGAAATACAAAACCCTAGTCCAGAAGTACATTATTTTGAAATAGATTGTTATCACATGAGCCAATATTTTAATATTTTATTCCCTTCAACTTTAAATGGGGATTTTGGTGGCTCTCATAGTGTCCCTTTTAATCCCCTATAGAGTTTGAGGTTGATGTAGCATCTACTGAGTTATATCATACTGATACTGACCCTCTCAAATGTCATATAGTCATCTCATTTATTGATAAAGATCATGAATTTTCCATATAGAGACATAGAAATCCCATTTTTATCTTTATAAATCTATATAAAATTTACTTATATCTTGAACTTATTGATAATTGTTCCAGAACCAACCTCATACCAATCTACATCCTATAATACTTGGGTTATAATGATGTTGACTTGTATACCTCAAATCTAACAATCTAGGGATATGATAAGAGTGAACACAAACCTATTGAATGAATCAATTTCAAATCTTGGTTCATGGTTCTTGTATTTAACTCTAAATTAATGATAATCTTCTAAGATATAGCTTTTAACGATCTATTGGTAAGTCCCTGGTTTTATTTTCATGTGGTCGTTCCTTCATTATATCATCAGTGCCTCAAATAATCTATTAATGGGAATTTTTGAGCATTGTATACTAATGAGAAATTTTGAGTATTTTGAATATCTATATATATAGTATTATAAAAAAAGTAATAAATAATGTTTTTGGTTGATAGTACCTTCTAAATAGGATCCCTTAACAACCTAGAAATGGGTGGTATCAACCCATTCAATAAACATTGTGAGGAGTATGTGCTTCCCATCAATTGGATAGAGAAAATAATTCTAGATTTATGAATCCATCAATTCATAAAAATCCAATATAAAAGTTAAAATCATATGATTTCCTTTTCATCTTGTGAAGGTTAGGTAGCTACCCCCAAAAAACATCCACTGATGATATAGTAAAAGGCATGCACTCTTCCATGTAGATTAATCTCACTCATGAATGACTTTACTCAATGTTTATCTTGACCAATATCCAAACCACACATCCAGGTATATTCATTGAAATTGACCTCATCACATGGGGAAGGAATTTTCATATATCTTATGCATTTTTTATATTTCCCTTATGATCAGTTGGATCAGATCAACTCACTCATGCATATGAGGAATTTTATTTTAGTGGAGTAACAATTCCCTAGATAAAAATACATCTTTTTTATCTTTGAGATCTGAATATTACCCTAAATTATCATTTTCAAGGTCTAAATATGCCTCCCTATCATCCATATAAAATACAAGTTCCCCCACGTCATCTTTAAAGTCTTAGGATATCGAGGATACTGTCAACCTCTAGTGATAGTGGGGATATATGAGAAAATATTCAGGATTCCATTAATAATAATTCATATTTGTTGGAATTATTGGGATCTAGAGGTTCCTAGTCATCATTAAAAAGTGATAAAAATGTCCCAATGACATCTTATGAATCCAAAAATATCCCCTCATCTCGAAAATCCATAGTAATTAAAGCAGATGGATAAGAATAACATCTTGAAGATACTTCTTATAAATTTATGTAAGTTTTCTCTACCACTATTAATAAGACCAAAAAAGTAAATATAGGTATATCATAGGATCCATGACCCATGTTGATCATTATTTCATTTCACTAAAGTAGTAGTATTTATATATTTCCTTCATGAAGCAACACAATGACATATTCTCCTAGAATTATGTAGATATTATTAGACAATATCCTAATTTGGCTACCCATCACTAGGGTATTCCACAAGATCACCATGGTTTTATATAGGAATATAGAAGAATAATTGACACTTCCCAAAGGATTAGTTCGTGGTTCCAATCAAAGATCTTCTTATTGATAAAATAGTAAGTTTCTAGGCCCTCTCTTTCAAGGATGTGTATTTATACTATAATTAGATCTGGATGTCCCTTAATGATTAGAAGTATACTACTTTAAAGGCATCCCAATGATCATATTTCTATAAATGTGTCTTTATGAATATTGGCACCACATACCAACACATCACTACCATATCTTCAATCCCATTTTGTCAAAAATTGTAGAATTATACATTAATGATTTGGTAGTAAAGTCTAGATAGTTTTGTGATCATCATGCCAATTTTGAAATGATGTTCAGTAAGTTTTCATAGATTAATATAAACACAAACCCCATATCATGTTATTTTTGGGTGACATAATGGAAATTCCTTGGATTCATGGTTCACCATCTGGGCATCGAACTCAATCGTGAGAATAACAAGGTGATCCTTTTAATTCTATCTCCTCAAAACCTAAAAGAGTTATGAAGGATTCATAGACTTAGTTCCTTCATATAGTGTTTCATAACCAACCTTATCATCATGTTTTTAGCCTTCACAAAGTTAATGGTGAATGGAGTCACCTATCTAGGGGAAAATGTTATTAAAGGATCAAGATCCTATTATGGTAAAAATAAGAGGGGCGAATCAGTGGTTAAAACATATTTTAAAAATTCCTTTTGAATTTGACCCCAATTATAGTTTAATGTCTAAATTATCTCAAGAAAACACATCTCCTCACCTTTATGAAATAATATTAATGAAATATATTACATAGAAAAAATTACAAAATTTGTCCTCGATGTGAGAGCCTACTCATTGACATGTTCAGACATTAGTTGAGTTATGGATTTTATTGTCACTATAATTTGAAGTGATTCCAAATTAATTATAGTTTTAACACAAAGTTCAAGAGGTTAGTATCTAATATTATTTTATAGAATGTATTATCCACTTCCCACTATCAATTATTTAACATTGTTTAGATAGGAACCACCAGTTCTTAAAAGCTTCTTTCTTCACTCTAGAGTGAGAAAAAATTTCAATAAGTCAAAAGATTACTGAATATCAATAAAATATCTACTTATTAAAGAACTATAAAGTCCAAGATGAATACATAAATATATCATCAAGTCAACGTTTACTCATAATTATATAGTATGATTTCTCAATTCATGAGTTCATGAATGCATGAATATGGCCTCCTTCCTTCTCAATGACAAGAATTTCATGATCATCAAAATAAACTATCTTTCCATGACACCTTTAAAAATTAGAATGTATTACTGATCAAAATTAATCAGCTTATCACTCTTTGATATAGAATATTATTGGGTTATATCTTAAAAATTCTCAAAAATGTTTCTCATATTAATTTATATAATTAATATTCACAAACCATGTGAATATTACTTCCTAATTTATCATTATTTAAAAATTACATCTATCTTATCATTAAATTCCTATAATAGCTTTTTTTAAATTTCATTTAAAATAGATAGATAAAATCATTTAAAACCTCTTAAGTTCAATATTTTATCTCCCAGTTGATATCTTGATATTCATGGCTCCTTAATCTCCCAAAAAACACAAAAAAATCATTGCATGTCAGTGTGAATATGAAATTATTACAAGACTAAAATTCCCCATGATTTGTAGTACTCATCTCATAAGGATGATCTTCACTTGATATTTAATCTTAGCAAGAATCATAATTAATGAGAATAATTTTGATAAATAACTCCCATGAAGAAAAACACCTTAAGTATCATTGGAATTAAATCTCCAAAAACTTCTAAATATAATTTCTAGAAATATCAATATCCACATAAGGATAACTAATCCTCTTATGGGGATTCCATTTCATGGTGGCTCATCCCCTTACATGGATCCTCTATTTTAATCTCATTTTATAGATCTTCTTCTATGATATTATACTTTTACATAGAGAATATATTTATAAATCACATTAATAGAATCCATTTATATGGTTTCTAGGATGAAAATAACCTTAAATGGATAACACATTTTCATATCCCCTTATATTGTTAGTAGATGACGTTTACGCAGAATAGATTGTGTTTATATATTAATCCTTACACACTCCATGGAATGTTATTTTTAGTTCAACTCAAATTGATCCTTAAAAAATGATTCTAATAGAATTATGACTACAAAATCATGCTCATGGAATGATGATCCATATAGGGTCATCCATATGGATCATCATCATTATATATCATCGTGCTTAAGGGTTCATCTTCACATCTCAACATCCTTATTGCTTTTCATGCTTATGGGGTCATCCTTATAGTCATGCATGAAATTCCATATTTCCTTAGAAAAATCATAGAACCTTTTGAAACTCATATCCATACAATTATAACAAACTCAAAATCACTTCAAGAACATTCTTTAACATTCTTATCAGTTTCCAAAAAATGGTTGACAACAAATACAACTCATTAAAAAATTCCATAAGACAATTCAACCTTTCCCTTTGTATTTATTGTCAAACATCATTAAAATCATTCTAATTGAAACCTGAAACTAAAATTATGAACTAAATTAAAAAATAATAATAGCATTTTCAGGTTAAAAACATCTTTCCAACATACCAAAGGTTATTGTAGTGTTTTTGAGAGAACTCTCTCTCTCGGTGATAAGAATCATTTCAACATGTAATAAGGTTCTCTATCCATCAATCCATACAGTGAACATGTCAAAACAGTCCACATTTTCAGAATGAAAATATAAAATAAATTAAAAGGACTAAAATGAAATTCTCCCCATTTGATAATACACATCTCCAATTTTAATAAGAAAATATGTTCTTTAATAAGAAAATATTGGTGAACGTACTTCTCACCCTCTGATAGTGTAATCTAAGACTCTTTGGGGGTCTTAATAATTCTTATTAAGATATAGGGAGGAGATGAAAACCCATATTTAGATTCAAGGTATCAAATCTATCCATATATAATACTTGGTGAATATATTTTTCAAAGGATTTTATCTTGAAAAAAATATAGTTTTATGTCTCCATTTTCCACCTTCTCCTTGATAAAATTAGATTTAATATCAATATTAATGGACCTAATGTATTGTAATTTGTTTTTAAAATAGGTATCTATCACTTGTATTATCACATAAGATTATAAGTGGTTTTTAAACCATCACTATAAAATCATCAAGTTGTTATTTTATCTATATAATATGGGTGTACAAAATTATAGCACCTACATATTTCAATAATGTGGTGTCTAAAGTAACTAAACATTCCTTCTCATAGTTCTAGCTAACAATTATTTATCCTAGAAAAAATATTCCCCATAATGTTGAAATTATATCAAAACAATATATGTCCCTTCCTATATTAGTAAATATGGACAAATTTATACTATTTAATTTTTTGAATAGCATCGCAAAGAATAATATTATATTGATGTATTTTATAAACACTATTTTCTACCATAAGATGAGATTATTTAAGATAACTTAGATATCTAGTACCCAAAATCGAAATATTGTCTATATAGATTTTAGATGTAGTGAGGAAAAATGAACTCTAAATAGGCTTTCAAAACTCCTTTTCCTCCACACTTTCACCTTCAATGTCTATTTAAAATTTCATCCCCACTATAATAGGTGTTGATACAAGTTTATATTCCTCCATCTCAAAATTATTTAACAATTTTTTAGAATAATTATCATGGGAAAGAAACATAAAGTTTCCAAATTATAACTCTTATAAACCCAATAATTATTTTATCTCAACAAGAATAGACATTTTAAATTTTTACATCATTTAATTCAAAAACATTTGAAAATAAATCTCACAATCACTTATAAAAATGATATCATCAACATATATATTTATAACTATTGTGAAAATATTTTTTTATTTGATATACAAGATTTTATCCCCTTTGAATTTAATGAATTTTAACTCGTTCAACAAGTTTTTCAGCCTTGAATATTGTTCCCTTGGGAATTGTTTTAAGCCATATATATCCTTATTCAATTTTAACACTATAGTTCAATCATAATAAATCAAAAAACAATTAAGATTCCCAATATATACCTAGTATTTATGATCACAATTTAAGAATACATATTTTTCATTCATCAGATAGAAATTATACTTCTGTCAACTACAAAAGCAAGGTACATCTTTCCATATCCCAACCTATAAACTATAGAAAACTTATCTTAAAAAAATATTCTTTCAACATGAAATTTCCCTTTTCAAACCAGTCTATTCCTTTTCTCGATAACCACCCACTGATCATTTATCCTGTTTCTAAATACTCATTATGTTCCAATTACATTCTTATTATTGGGTCCTATAATAAGGTCTTATATATAATTATTTTCAATCTAATTCTACTCATAATCCATAGAATCAATCCAATACTTTTTTACAAGGGATTATATCACTGATTGTATTTCAACCTAAGAGATAAGTGAGGTCACATTCTCAAACCTCAACCTTATTTTAGTTAGTTCACCTATGTGTTCCTCATATTAATGTTTTCTACTTGTATTTAAAACTATATATTGTTCTCTAGTAATATTTTATTTCTCAATATACTTCTTCAACCTTGAAAAATATCTCTCAAACTCATTAATATAATTTTCACCATTTTCATAGTCAGAAATCAAATCAACTCTTTGTGGCTCAAAGTCAATATGTTATTCAGTATTCTACTTAATTTTCTACTCATTATCTTTGCCTATTTCTTCAAATAATTCTATATCAAGAAATTTATTTTTGGTTGGTTTTAAATTATTTTTTTATGAATACAGTCAATCAACTTGTAAAATATTTTATTCAAGAATCTATAGATTTTTATATTAGATAGGTACCCAAGAAGGGTACCTTCCACAACTCTTTAATAAATTTTTTCTAGATTTAATTATATGATATTAATATGGTAGGGAAACCAAAACCCCTAAAATAAATCACTATATATAGATAATGAGATACCAATAACTCTTATATTTGTGGTGTCAGAGGATGGGGGAGGAAGCCATCAGAAGCACTACTTCAGATTCCATGGTTAAAGGGCTTTATTATGAGAAAAACATTTATAAGATATGATAAGGTATTATAAGACAAAATAAAATTAAAAATATATCTGAAAGTGTCATCAAATACCAATATAAATAGTATCTTAAAAATATATGGAAAATGGTTGAGTTAGGGAAGAAATCACAATGGACTCTTAAGAATATTTAATCACTGAAGGAAAAAATTTGGAGAACTAAATCTCAGCTATGAAAATATAGATGGATAGTTGAAAAATTAGAAAGAAATCTTGGAAATCAATAGAATGATATAATTTACATAGAAAAAAAATTTGATAAGGAAAAGGATCAAGAGTTAAACTAAATATTTTAGATATTTGGATACAGGTTTAAGGGAGAGAATCCGATAAAGCCTACAATCATTGAAGAGTTATTATCATGAATACAAATCAAAATATGAAATGGTACATAGAAAGATAAATTATATCAAGGAAATATAGTATATAGTATTATATCATGAATTTAGTTGGAGAAAATCAAGTGTATTATGAAGAGGTTTCGAGTATTCCTTAAAGTACCCAAAAGTATCATAAATAGATCTAGGATATAATTTCTCCATAAAAATGGAAAATTCATGATATAAAACGTTTCTCCAAATATTATATTGAAAATATCAAAAAATTATAAATCCTGTAAGGTTGAATCATGTAAAATAAAAATATAAAATAAGAAATTTTTCTGAAGGACTTAGTGTAAAGCCTCCATAATCCAAGTCAGTATAGTATATGATCTCCCAAAAACCAACTCCTTAAGAATGATAGAAATGATCATTAAAGGATCTATTTAAAATTATTAATCAATAAGAAACTCCTAAATAACCTAGCTATATTTTGGAAGAATATTAATTAAGGAAGTGACATCCAAAAGGAGTTTCATATAATGGTACTATCATTAATCTAGATTCTGAAAAGGGTTTTTGACTATTAGTAAATGAATAGGCTCTAGACCTTTGATACTATATTATATCAGTTGGATTATAGTCATGGACCATAGATAGTTAACTCTACTTCAAAAGAGCTACCATGAAGGGTAATGTGGGAATATTTTGGGATATGTTGTTAAGATTCTTAGAAGTGAGAAAGATTATCCAAGAATATATCACGTTTCTAATAAAATTAATACCAGTAGTAGTTGATTTATTCAAATTTGATTTTTTTATGAAAATAATTGGTTGAATGGGATATAGAATTAGTATAAAATTTTAGAACAAATTTGTCTAATATATAAATTAGTGACATGTGTTATTTCAAACAACATAATTTTGAGTTTCAACATCGGTTTTATCTTCTTAGACCATATGACCAAGAATATGGTTTATATTTATGTATCCAAAAGATTTTTGGAAGTTAAAAAAATTAGTTTAACGATCCTTAAAGACTCATCTTTATCAAAGTGTATATTTATAAGATTCTTTGGGAGTTTAATCAGAAAAAATAAGGTAGGTGATTTGACTCCTATATATGAAGAGGCATGTATTACAAGATGTTATAAATATTATATATATGAGTTCATTATGTTTCTCGAGAGGTTGAGGATATTTCAGGAAGATATAGGTGTGTTCCATCCAAGCATGTGTTTGGTAAATGAATAAAAAATAATTCAAAACACATTTAAAATATGGAGAGTGTTGATGAAAAAAATCAAGAAAAAAATTCTTGAAAGGATTTAGTAAAAGTATATCATTGAGTATATTTTTATATAGAACTTCAGAAAAGAATACGATACATATTAGACTAAATATAATCTCATGGAATGAGAAAATAATTTAAGGTATATTATCATAAGAATCCTAGATTCAATAAAGGAAAATATATATTGGGTTGTGATTAGTGTTGTTTATATGGTAGAAAGGTCACTAGGATGAAAGTCTTTCATATTTATGTAGACAAAGATATATCCTTACAGAAATACATATAGAAGATGTTTTGAATATTTTTTTATTATATTTTTGGAAAAGATATAAACTAAGATGATGAGAGTTTACATTACTTATATTCAATGTATTTAGAAGAGGAAGAATAAAACTCTGATGAGGAAAATAAAACCCCCAATATAGTTTTGATCCAAATCTAATAGAAATGATTCATGCTGGGTCTAGTACACTGGAATAATTTCTGGAGCTAGTAATGATAAAGGAGATAGAATATGGTCTATTAAAATCTTTAAAAAAATAAAATCACTTTAGAGGGAAGAGATTTTTGAGAATGTAATATTATTATAGTTGATAGTTCTGATGTATACCAAAAGTCTTAGGTACCATATTGAAAAATGGCCAAGATATTCAAGGATGAAGTAAAAGAGTATATCTATAAAACAGATAGAGTATTGTTTATAATGCATTTTCTTAATCCAGAAATGTTTAGTAAGTATATCCAGAATAATGATAAGTATTTTAACATTAGAATAATATAGATCATTGTAGATCATCTTATTATAAAGGTAAAATACCTACCATTATTAATTATATTGATAGATGGTAGATTATCCATTTTCCATAATGTGTTATTTGGAGGAGTATAAGAAAATTTTCATATAGATTTAGCATGGGTAAATGTGATCCAATATTTTTATACAGTGGTTATAGAAATAAGTAATAGTAATAGTATTGATGTAAAGATAAAAATAAGGAATTGGAAGAATGTTCTAGGATCTCCGCTTGAAAAAAGATGTGTTAAAATAATTACTCATATTTATATAAATTTTTATAATATTAAGAGACTAGCTCTAAGGTGTTGAAATATTTACACATACTTTCAATTATAAAATAACATCAATAAGATAAATGAAACTGAAAGTGGTAAACCCTAAAAGGATGATAGGGTCTAGGGAGTATGTTTAACCTAATATATAACAAGAAATAATGTATAAGCTACTTCATCCAGATGTAATCAAACAAGTCATGAATTAACATATCAACTATGAAATTGGAGATGAAGGTGATCTGAGGTTAGAAGACTGATTATTAGGAAGATTAAACTTGAAGGTAAAATATCTCAAATTTGAAATATTTGAGAACCTTTTGAATAATATAAGAACTCAGTTAGAAAATATGAAAGTAATTTTTCTTAAGTACTTGGAAGTTTGGGTTTTAGAAAAATATTTATATAAAAGATAGTTCAAACACCCATCTATGAGGATAAATTATCCCATTTTTTATATATTGGATCTTCATTACTTAGTATGATAAAATAATAGGTCACATTAGTAAAAATAAGTATTAGTTGAACTATTTGTACTTCCCTAGTTGGTAACTGATGTACCTTCTCTTATATTAGAATATGATTATCAAGAGTAACCTTATAATCCATAAATTTTTGAGTTACTATAGGTAATGATGAAATATATTTAATTCAAGAAGTGTAAAAATATGTTCACATTGAGCTAAATGGGGAAATATTAATAGAGTAGTTTCTTTGATTTATTCCTCGATTTTCAGATGTATTCTTGATTTTAAATCAATTCATTAAATTATATTACCTAGTAAAAATATTTTCAGAAGGAATTATCTTTGATAATTATATGATTTCATATTCTTTTTCAAAAATTATAATGGTTAAATAAAATTATTTATCTATTATCCAAGTGGTAAATTATCTAGATGATGATAAAGAATATCATAAAAATATGGTGTAGTGGATAAAAAATTGGACTACAAATTTCAAGGGTAAATAAAGAAATGTAATTGATTAATATAATAGATTAATTATCATCGATTTGGTTATCGACCCCATATTAAATTCTGGTAGAATACAATACAAAAAGCTATAATTACCCTAAATAATACCGGTATGGTGATAATAAGTAAGGGAATTTACAATCTAGATGGAATGATTATGGATTTTTAGAAATATATTCTATAATTAATCAATCTTAGTTTAATTAAGAATATTTAAAGTCTTAAAAGGAGTGTAACATTCATGGTAACAAATCATGTTGAGAAATAGTATGGAAAATCCATATTGGTTATTGATTACCATGATCCTAATAATTCCAAAATGGATAATGGTGATAATTAGGATACTTTAAGTAGTGAGATTAGTAATTAGAGTATAATGGTATATTTTAATTTTGATCATAATTTATGATATGGCAATGGATTTTTCATCCTGGTGTACATTGTTCAGTTGTGTCAGGGAAACTCAATCCAGGCAGAAGCTAGGGCCAACCTCATGGGTCTTCGTGTATTTGAACAATGAAATTTTGATATCTTAGAGGCTGAAAGGGATTCAATGATTTTGTATAATTCTCTTCATGGAATCAGTGTTTTCCTTTGTTCGATTTTCTATATCATTATAAAATGTTTTATGATACTTGGAAACAACATCAGAGCGATCCATACATGGAGGGAGGGAAACAAAGCTGCAGAATACCTGGCCTCGCTCATCACCCTTGTCCCCAAGAGCATATTTCCCAACAACCTTAATACTTTTAAGATGATGGGATTCAATATTATTAGAGGGTATTCCCTCAGTCTCTGCCATTTTAGCCCCTCATATCCTTGTTCCTCAGTCTATCTCTACGGGCTATTTTTATATCCCTATGTTTCTTTTCTTTAAATAAAAATTTACATGATGATGATAATGGCCAAGAATATTCCAAAGGATAATAAACAATCCATTAAATTTATTATCACAGTTCATGATATTCTAAATTAATGATTTGTTTTTATTAATTTAAAATAAAAAAGATCATATTGATCACTTACAACATGTAGTTGAAGTGTTAATAAAATAAAAGATGATGAATCCAAAAAGAAGATATTTTGGATGCAATATAAGATACAATTATTGTGATTGATGAATCTATTGAAGTAAATAGAAGATTCAACTATATATTTTAAAGTAGATAGAAACTATCCCATATAATCTTTCATATCATAAGAAAATAAAAGTGTTTTTTTTAATTTATTAATGAAAGAGTATACATCAATTTTCTGGAAAATATCTTATCAATAATATAGAAAAAGGTATCTGGTTAGGTACCTTGGAATTGGATTGGAGAATATTCTAAAAGTAATTAAAATTAAAAATCAAAAAACTCGGAAACAACCTAAATTGGATTAACTATAATGGAGTGATGATCAACTTAGCTTAGAAATATATGCATTATACCAAGAATAGGGATGTAATGAAATGAAAATTAAAAACAATGATAAAAGTATTAGTGGGAACTAGAGTATATGTTTCAATGTGATAGAAAATAATTATCCTATATATGAATGAAATTTTCTTGAATTTCTTAAAGGAATTAAGGATAATGATATTTTCTTGAGAAAACATTTCACTATAAGGATAGAGATTTATTATTTAAATAATTTCATGAAAATAAAATTAAAACGTTTTACCCATGAATAGTTTTAATGATGAAGGAATAAACTACAATGCAATGAATTTAATATAGAAAATATTAAAGGAAAATATAATTTCATTCCAAATGAACTGACACACTATTTGACTAAGGTAGGTGCAACACCATAACATAGAATACTGAGGTTCTATATAGTTAACATTAATAACAATTATATATAATAATGCTTAGATATTAAGAAAATGAATAAAATAAGATGTAAAATCAAAGAAAGGATACAAAATAATCTTCTTCAAAGGAAAAGATCTTTATCTAGTAAGGGTGAACAATCATAAATCATAGCTTGTTTAAGAAAAATCATTGAAAATATAATAATTTATAAAAAGATATTTCTATAGATAATACATATTTAATTCTTTGTATGTGGTCCAAAAGTCTATTACTGTACTCAATATAGAAATCATAAGAAACGGGAAGGCTCAAAAGAAATGAAAGTTAGAAAAAAAGGTGTATCTATAGGAAAAGAGAAAACTATTTCTAAAAGATATTTTTATCAATTTAAATAAGAACATGAGTTGAATACATTCTAAAAATACCTTGATCAAGAAAGCATGGATGATAACCAAGATGAAGAGCCAAATCTAGTGAAGAAAATCTAGAAATATTTCTGAAGGATTCCAAATATTTATTGAATGAAATCCATAATTTTTTATAACCTGATCCAAAATATTATGTTTGATCAAATATTCTAGAGATTTATAAACCATGTTCTATATATTCTTAATGAATTTCCAAACCATATAGAATATTATAAATGGATAGGACAAAAAATGATCTCTATGATCGTTATTGAAGATATCCAACTAAAGTTTCAAGTTCATAGTCATCTTGAAAGAATTTAAAAGATCAAGGAAATAGTTATAAATTAATTTGTAATACTAAGTAGGATTTTTTTAAAAATATAACATGGATTAAAAAAATCACATACCAGATATATAATTAGAACTAGAATAGTTTTTCAAGTGCCAAAAACTTTCAGAATGAGAGCAGTTCAATTTTAATTTATAATCATTATATAGAAAAATGTCCATCTATAAAAGAAATGAATAACATAAGACAAAAAAGTGAGGGACGACTAAAAAATAATCCCCTTTAAAAGAAAATTTTATTTATCCAATACGGTTGAATAACTAAAAAACATATCTTCTTCAAGAAGAAAGTCTAAAAACCAGGATAGAATGGGACTTCTATTCTATTCTTAAAGGATATAAATTTGGAATAGAAATCACTGAAATTATAGAAATTCTTTGTCTTAAATCTCTCACCATTCTTTATGGTCTTCACATAAAGTGATTTATAATAGTGATTATATGATTTAATGATAGGTAGTCCTTTTATTATTTTTTGAATAATCATTTTTTTCTTTATTATGGGGGTTTTTTTAATCCATTCTAGATTCCTTAAGTGGAATCCATGGGAACATTATCCGAGATTTTTATATTATTGGTATCAAAGAAAAGGGGTAAAGAGGGTATCTAGCTATAATGATACTTTTGATTCTATGGTTAAATGTCTACATTATGAGAAGAAACATTTAGAAGATATGTAGAGATATCAAAAAAATAAAATCAATTACATTTGTATTTGAAAGTATCATAAAATATTGTTAGTCATACTATCTTATAAAAATTAATATGAAGTTCTTGATTTTGGGTATAAATCCTAATAGAATTATGATATTCTTGAAGCACTAGAGGTAAAAATTAGGTGAATTGAATTCCATTTATGACAAGAAAGATAGAAAGTCAAAAAACTATAATGAACTCTATGAGATCAAGAAAGTGATATAATTTTCCTATAAATGTAAATTATCAAAGGAAGATAATCTGATTTTAGACCAAATATTAGAGATATTTGGATAAATCTGGAAGGGAGAGCTTCAGAAAAAGACTCTAATAAACCAGGAGATGTTATTGCAAATAAAAATCCAAAGATATATCAGGATAAAGACCTCAAAATTATTCTAGTGAGATAAAAGGCATAATATTATGTGTATCCATTAGTAGTATAATCTCAAGAGTGGGAAAATATCAAGAGTGTCATAAATAAGTTTTGAGTATTCCACATAGTATCAAGGAGTACTAGAAACTATTCTTTGATATAATTACTTATAAAAATGAGAAATTAGAGATCTGATAGGCGTCACCAAATATATAAATGAAAATTTTAGGAAAGTTAAATTCCTAAAATATAGAGTCAAATTGAAGAAGAAGATAAATAATGAATGTTCATATCCTACTAAAGGATTCAGTGAAAATTCTATGTAAGCTAATCGAGTATGGCTGGATATCTCTAATAATCCAACTCCTTTGGAATGAAGAAAAAGTATTGTCCATGGATTTAATTCAGAATATCAATTAGTAAGCAATTTACACATGTCCTATTTAAATTAGGGAAGAATTTATACCAATAAATACACATACAAAATGGATGACATGGAATGGGACAATCCTTAAGATATATTATAAAAATGATCATAAAGTAGTTATAGAAGAATAGGCACTTGAACTTAAATACTATATGTCATCAATTGGTTTGCAGTCATAGACTATAGATACTGTACTCAATTTCAATGGAGCATCCTTGAGGGGTAATGCTGGGTTATTTTTGTATATTTTTATAATAAACTCATAAGTGAGAAAAAATCTCTTAGAATATTTCACGTTATCAATCATAATTATACTATAAGTAGCTGATTATCTCAAATAGGAGTTTACCAGAAATTCACTGTTCAATCGGGGTGGAGAACTGGAAAAAAATATAGATCATATTTAACCAAAATCTATATTTGTGAAATTTTTTATTTTGAAGATTATTTTTATAAGTTTCAATATTGGGATTATATTTTTTGGATAAAGAGATAAAGAATATGCTTTTGATGTATTTATATAAAATATTCTAGTTTGTTATCCTGAAATATTTTAATAATACTTAAGGACTCTTATTTCTCAAAAATAAATATTTACAAGATACTTTGGTAGTTTTTAAAAAACAATAAGTTTGGTGAAAATACTTTACTATATAGATAGGTCTTAAAGTACATGATAAATATTCCATATATGAGTTCCATATAATTCCCAAAGGTTAAGGGTATTGCATGAAGATATGGTAGTGGTCTAACGAAGAAATATCCAAGTAATCACTGGAAAAAATCATTCCGAATACACTTAGAGTATATAAGGTGTGAGAGAAAGAAATCACAGAAAAATTATGTAATGGTTTGTTGAATGAATTTCATCAAGTAGATTTTGAGGTAGATAGGAAAAAAGCCTAAGATATATATTAAACAATATATAATCCAAAAGGATGTGAGAAAAAACATTATAAAAGAATATATGAAGAATCCAAAATTCCCTAAATTAAAATCTCTATCTTGTTGTGATTTTTGTTGGTTTTGTAGGAATAAAGGTTACAAGGGTGAAACATTCCAAGATGTAGATAGATGTAGAGGTAGCCTCAAAGAAATATTGATGGAATATACATCATATATATTTTTTTGATTTATATGCGGATAATATTCATACTCATATGATGAGAGTTTATATTACTCAATGTACTCAGAGGAGGAAGAATCCACCTCAAACATGAAATAAAAAACCCAATACAGTTTTGATCAAACATTGAATAGTAATGATTCAATCAGAGGCTAGTACACCAGAAGAATCTTCATATATAGTAATGATATATGATATATAAGTTAATATAGTTCATTATTCATAAATTTAAATCCATTCATAAGGAATATATTTTCAAGAATGGAATATCTCTAGAGTTTATCGGTCCATGGAATACTAAAAATCTTGTACACTATGTTTAGAAATCACTAAGATCTTAAAGGATGAAGAGAAATGTGAAGTATATTAAACAAGTATAGAATTATTTATAATTCCTTTGATAAATCCAAATATAGAGAGTAAGTCTATTCAAAAAAAATCCAAGTATTTTTAGTTTAGAATAACCAAGATTGGTGTGAATACACTAGTCAGAAAGGGAAATGGACTATAAATCCTAAATATAATAGGTGATGGTTAGGTTATCCAATTTATTTTACGAATTATTAAAAGGATGTGAAATAAAATTATTCTAGGAGTATTATGGGTAAATGTTATCCTGGATTTGTATATTGCACGTATATATAAAAGTATTAATAAAAATATTAAAGTAAATATCAATATGGGGAACACGAAGAAGAATTTGAGATATCCACCAAATAAAATATGTGTTAGAATAATTAATCATCTTTTTATAAAGTTTTACAATAATAGTATATCAACTATAAGGGAAGTATTGAATTATTTATGCATCCTTTCTAGGATGAACGGTCATCATTAAGAGAATTGAATCTAAATTTGGTAAACCAAACTAACCTATCCAAGCTAATGGGTTTCACCTAATCCAGAAGAGGAACAAAGGAATAGGATACTTCCATATGTGGTGAAAACGGTTGATAATAGACTTTTTTTTACACCCTAAGTTTAATGAATTATTTTTTCAATTAAATTAAATTTATTTGATGGCATGTGTTACATAAAACACAAAGTTAATATTGCATCACATACAACTCTATCTTATCTTGTTTTGCATGAAACATTGAGTTTTGAAAAAACCATTATGATATTAATTTTAATAAATATTTTTAAAATATTATGTATAATGGTTTTATACAAAGAAAACATATTCATAATAAATACATAATTTTGGGTAAAGTCTATATATATTTCCAAAATAATATTTTCTAAAAAAAATTCATAACTTTTTGTGGACAATAATAAAATAAATTTTTGACACTTTTAGAAATTTAATTTGAAAAAATAAACATCATTTCTGAATTCAAAATTTAAAAATTATCTTAGGGTGAAGTTTTTGTATTTTTCTGAAAAGTTTTTGTTTATGAATAGTGAAAATTTTATAATTTTAATTGAAATATGCCTTTTCATTTAATTTATTTATAAAGTTAAGTTGTATTTTAAATTTGTTTTAAAGTATAATTATTTAAATTTTAAATATATTATTAAAAGTTAGTTCATTTTAATCAATTTTGTAGGACCGAAATAATGAATGTAGATGCTCAATATACAAGAGGGGGTTGAATTATATATTTTAAAAATTCCTTTGGAACCTTTAAGGTAGATATAAAACTTTCGTTTTCAACATTGAGGAAAAATATGTTTAACAAAGTTAAACAAGGTAAATTCACAAGACCTCTTAGTTCTACAAACTTTCTAGGTTCCGGAGAAATGGTTCCAGAAATTAAACATAATAAAAGTTTAAAAGGAAAAATATTCTACCTTAGAGAATATAGAATCTTATTAATCAGAGTATAAAAGTTTAAGAAAGTATAAGATAGTTATAATTTCCTTATTAATCAAAATTCAGCGGAAAATAAACTTGAAATAATACAAGTAACAAGTATGAAATATTTTAACCCAAAGAGTAGGGTATCCAACAACCTTGAATAAAGGTCCCTTGATATATACATTCAAGAAAATTTTTCTTACCCACACCAGGGTAATCCCTCGATAAGAATATTGGAGTTTGTTTTGCTATCCCTGAAATCCCTCAAACTTCACGGTAGTCGGCACCTATGTCTTCCTAATCAAGGAAGTCCTTGAAGTTTAAGGTATTTGGCACCTATATATTCTTATCCCCGAAAGTCCTTGATTGTACATAGCAACAATCAGAGTCGCATGAAGAAATTTGAACAAGATGTTCAGTATGCACAAATCATGAGATTCACTCTCTTTAGAATTCACTTCAATAGCTCGTAATCTATAGATTGATTGACCGGTTAGTAATGAGCTCATTAAAATTAGAACCTATTTAATTCATTTCCCCAACAGTCGGATTCCTCCTCCAATGGTCATATTTTTCCTTGAATCTCAGATAGACTTGTACATGTGTCACTCAAACAATGGTTAATTAGAAACAGAATGTACGACATTGTTTCATAACTATAATGGGGGTAATAAAAAAATGATTTCTTAACCAAATCTATTTTTTGGAGTCTAAGGAAAAAAAGTTTGGAGTCTAAGAAAATAAAAATTCAAAGTCTATATTACATGGATATTCAAATTCTATTTTTCCAGGAATTTGGAATCATAATTCTATAGACTTTGGAATCTGAATTCAATGAAATTCAGAACCTGAATTCTAAGGAATTCCGAATCTAAATTCTGAGGAATTCAGAGTCAAAATTATGAATAATTTTGAATCAGAATTATGAGGAATTTGGATTCTGAATTTCAGAGAATTCGAAATCTGAATTTCAGAGAATTAGAAGTCTTAATTAAGAGGAATTTAGTGTCTGAATTTCAAAGAATTTGGATTCTGAATTCAGTGGAATTAGGATTCTGAATTCATGGGAATTCTGAGTCTCAATTTTGTGAATTTAGAGCCTAAATTTAGGGGAATTCAGAATCTGGATTTTAGATAATTCAGAGTCTAAATTTAGATAATTCAGATTCTGAATTTAGATAATTCAGAGTCTGAATTCATAGGAATTCAGAATCTGAATTCAAATAATTCAAAATCTGAATTTTATAGAATTCATAATCAGAATTCTGAGAAATTCAGAACCTGAATTCAGAACCTGAAAACAAAATTCTCTATATCCAATTATTAATAGGATTATTAGGTTTTTAGATGTGAATCCTATTTTTACACTTATAAATAAAAAGAGTTAGATTTATAGAAACTATGACATAAACAATGAAAAAATCAGTATGGAGAATATTTCCTTGGGTAAGAAAAATTTCCTTATTAAGGCAAATATTTGGGGAAATAAAAATTTCCTTGAGGTAGAGTGTTTGTGGTTTTCAAAACATAAATGAATGGAATAGTCATAAGAAAACCTTATTGACTCAACAATCTCCCCCTTTTTGGAAAGTACAAACATCCTTAATAAAAAAATCTAAGGACATGGAAATTTTATGGACCTGAAAATAAAAACTTATCTCCCTTTACTTATGGATCATAGTGAATATTAATAACTATACCTTAGGCTTTGAAATCCCTAAGTATCATATTCTTGATTTCCTGAATGACATTTTACATTATATTGCATATGAAAATATTCATTGATAAGAACTATACCTTAGATGAACTCCCCCTTACTTAGGGAAATATCTTCTTTACTTTGTATTCTTTTTATCATTCCTTTACCCCCCTTTGTTATTTCCAAAAAGGAATAAAGGGAATGGAAAAAATTAGTACCTGCAATATTAGTACTAAACAACCACAAACAAAATATATAAAGAACAACCAAAATTTCATTAATGTTGAAATAATTTTTCTAAGAAAGAGTACAAAAAAATATCAGAATGGAAATAAATTATCTTTCATTCTCCTTTGGCGTCACCTTATTCATAATGTTTTTTAGCTTCTTGAGCTCCTTGTGATCTTCTTCCATATGCTTGAGTAGTTGATCTGAATCTTCATTCTTCTTATCCAAGGCTTTAATTTTTTCTTCCTAATCCTTAAGACATTGAACTTGATATTTCAACACCTTTTCTTTCTTAGAAAGCTTCTCTTCAATCTCTATTCTGATATCCCTTTCCCCCTTCCAATTCATGGCCACAAAATTAAAGTTTCAATTCAGATCCTTAACTTCTTTCTTCCAAGGGGTCTGTTCTAGGCTTAACTTTTCCTCAAAACTATTTGAAAGATCCTTGATCTTCCCATATTCAGTGTTACAAGAATCCTTGACATTATCATGAAATTCATTGAAGATTATCATTTATTCAATTTTCTTCTTTGACCATCTTGTAATCTTCTTGCAAGATCTTTTATAAGCCTCATAACCAATGAGAAATGTTATGAAATCCTCCTCTATTCCGACACATTTTTCCATAACCATGGAAATGGAATCTGATTTCGGATTTATCGTATGCTAAAGCATCTATAATCTTGAGTCTATACTTGGGAATAAGGGAATAGTACCAACTAGATTTTTCAAAAACTAAACAACAAAAATCATGTCCAAGGGAAGATGATTCTGAATCCAGTGTTTGGTTGGTGAGGATTTTTTTTCTATGTCCTCATATTTCCTCTTTGATGAAGCACTGCCATATTTATTCTTCACCATAGATTTACAATGTGTATCTACTTCCACCCGCTTTCCATTTTCAGCTCTCGGAATGATATCTTTTTCCTTGGGGATTCATGCTCACTATCAGATAACTGAACAATTTTTTCTTCCTCAACTTCCTCTTTCTCTGCATCAGCCACTTTATCTTCCGGATGAATGAAGTTATGATTACTACTTTCATCATCTATTGGCTTATTCACTTCTTCCTGACCCTTCTATTCAATCCCTAGTGTAGAAAGTTTTGAGGATTCGGCTTGGGAAGTCCAGATTGATAATTTTATAGAGGGGCTTTCCTTATCAAGGTAATCTTCACCTTCCTTTATGATATCATCAGTTTCATTCCCTTATTTTTCCTCCCCCTATTCTTCTTCTATTTCCTCTTCCACTTCTTCTTCTTCAACTATTTCTTCTTCATGATGTGATTCTAGAATCACCACTTTCATTCTTGGATTCTTTGGTAATGGTTCTAATAAAAAATATTCTGTTATCGAAATTTGTTCAGATGCTTTCTCAGCATCCTTGAGAAGTGATTAAAATATCTCAGCCTCAGATATCTTCTCCTTTTTCTTCTCTTTTTGCTGCTTCACAAGCTCTTCAACAGCCTTTATTTTTATGGATTTTTCCTCAGCATAATCTAATCCAAATTTAGACTCCCCTTATTTCCTCTTTTTTATCTTCTCCATACTTAGCCACTACTTCATCAGGATAAGATTTTGGCTTCTTTGGATTCGTTGGTGATGATTGAGTTTCCTTAGCCACAAGAACTTTTTCTTTCTATTTTAGATCCTTTGCCTTTATCTTCCTTCCACCTTTTTTATTGGTTTCAAACACATCTGGATTCTTTGCAAAATCCTCTACTTCTTATTTAAATAGACCATAAAATTCTCCAAATTCAATAGAGAATCCAACATTCATCCTCCTTAAGGTATCATCACTCAAAAACATTACCTTGTAATTTCTCATCATGGAACTACATGGAATTCTTAAATATTCTAAATAAAGAACTATAATTTTTGAGAGAATAGTTGGATACATAATGATTTGAGATTTCATATTTCCATTCTTGATATTCTCAATCGTTTCCAAGATATACTTAACCATTTTTATCTTCCTTAGGATCACCAAGAAATTCAGTATATATATATCACTCTTCTTTAGAGTATCTTTATCCCCTTTCCTTGGTATTATAAATCCTTGAACCCACAATTCAAGAATCCATAAGTTAGTATACTGATGAACAATCTTCGGAGTCTTCACTCCTTTCAATCCAGGACATGCAATAGACTTTTCCATATCAAAAGATCCTGATACATCAGGTAATTTGTGAGTACAGAATTTTGCTTCCCCTTCATAAGGAATTCTAATCAGACTTGTTGCCTTACTGTAAGAAAGAGAGTAGGTATCTCCGTAACTCTAAAAAGAGAACTTTTCTCTACCTTATTCCATGAAGAAACTTTCTGTCACATAGAACTCAATCAACAAGTCCAGATAGACCAGATCTTGTGCTTCTGGTTGCGATACACAAACACACTCTCGACCATTCATCTTGACATTATTAGATATGATAGAGTCATACTTATCATAAAACATTGGTTCAAACAGCCTTTCCCTATATATCTGCCACTCATATATTTCTTTAACAGACGATATATCTTTCTGAGAAGAAGCTTTAGCAGACATTCAGAACTGAGGAATCATTAGAGATTTGGAACGACCTTAAGTACAAAGGCAGATCTCCAGCACGTAAAATCTTGAAAAACCTATGTGGGAAAAAAATATCAGGGGGTTCTTATATACGCGATTTGGGTGATGATTTAACTTCCTTGGTTGATCCAACAGTTGAAATAATTCTGATCAAATCTAACGGTTGATATGATAACCGAAGAAGGATTTTGATAGGTTTCGATCTTTTGAGGTTTTTAAGATAAACACTCATATTTAAGGAAAAGTGAATCTAGAAAATTTAAAACAAAATGAAAATACCAGAATGTAAAAAGATGATTATAAAAACTTAGGAAAGGAAACATACCATTCATATTACTTAGAGAAAATTATTTTTAATAAGGAAAATTCATCTTGAAGAACTTTAGATTTCATTAAAATACTATGAATAATTCTAACTATGAAAAATTTAGATTATGAAAATTTTAGATTAAGAAAAATTTAGATTATAATAAATTTAGATTACGAAAAAAAATTCACTATGAAAAATTTTGACTATGAAAAATAAATTTGACTAAGAGGAAAATGTATTCCCTCTATGAAAAAGAGTTTCTTACTATAAAGAGATAGGTTTCAACAAAAAGTTAATATGTAATATTTACTTATGGTTATCATTCCTAACTTTTGTTTAATATATTCAAATATATCAAAGGGTAAATATTTTGTGAAAATATCAGCAAGTTGATCTTCCGTTCTGATAAATTGAAGAATGATATCTCCTTTTTGTGTGTGATCCCTAAGAAAGTGATTCCTAATATCTATGTGTTTTGAACGAGAGTGAGGTGTAGGGTTTTAATTAAGGAAATGGCAATAGTATTATCACACATTATTTGTGTTTTGGTAACACTCACACCATAGTCTGTGATTTTGTGTTGCATCCACAATACTTGAGCACAACAACTTTCAGTTGCAACATATTCAGCTTCAGTAGTGGAAAGTGCTACTAAGTGTTTCTTTTTGCATAACCAAGAAACTAATTAATATTCTAAGAAATGAAAAGTTTCATATGTACTCTTCCTATCCATTCTACATCCACCAAATTCAGTATCTGAAAAACTTTTTAAAACAAAATCATATCCAGAAGTATAAAATAGTTCTAAATCCATGGTTCTCTTTAAGTAGAAAAAAATCATTTTCACTGCCTTTAAATGAGATTCCATAGGATTGGATTGATATCTTACACATAAGAATACTGAAAACATTAAGTCTGGATGACTGGATATCAAGTAAAGTAGACTTCCTACCATAACTCTAAAATATGTTTGATCTACTAGTTTCCCAGCTTCATCAAGATCAAGTGAATTTGAGGTACTAATGGGAGTACTTATACTCTTAAAGTTTCCATATCTATAATTTTTAAGAATATCATTTATATACTTATGTTGGGATATATAAATTCTTTCTGGTTTTTGGGAAATTTGAAAACCAAGGAAAAATGTTAACTCACCAATCATACTCATTTCAAACTCAGATTTCATTAGATCATCAAAGAAATTAGTTAAATATTACTGAGTTGAACCAAATATTATTTTATCAACATAGATTTGAACAATAAAAACATTTTTCTTATCTTCTTTGTAAAAAGGGTTGGATCAGCATTTCCCTTAATGTAATTCTTTTGAAGCAACACCCATGTAAGTCTATCATACCAAGTTCTAGGGGATAGTTTAAGTCCATATAAAGCTTTGGTAAATATGAATACATGTTTAGGAAGTTTTTTATCTTCAATACTATAAGTTTTTTCAACAAAAACATCCTCTTGAACATAAACATTAAGGAAAGCACATTTAACATCTATTTGAAAAAATTTGAAGTTAAAAAATAATATAAAGGAATGTATAATTATAATGGATTCAATTCTTGCTATTAGAGAATAGGTTTATTCATAGTCTATTCCTTATTTTTGATTATAGCCTTTAGCAACTAATGTAGCTTTATTTCTTACTATGATTCCATTTTCATCACACTTATTTCTAAATACCCATTTTACTCAAATAATAGAAGTTACCTTAGGTCTTTCTTCCAAGGTCTAGACTTTTTTCCTCTCGAACTTATTTAGCTCATCTAGCATGGACTTTATCCAATCATCATCACCTAAAGCTTCATCAGTTATTTTAGGTTATAATTGAGAAAGAAATACTAGAAGTTCTACTTCATTTCTTAAGGAACTTCTAGTCCTTATAGGTTGAATTACACCCCCAATCATACTATCACTAGGATGATTCTTATGAAACAACTGATTTGGGTTTTATAAAACTTGTTCATTAACATATGGTAGGAAATATTCTTGGGTAAATGTGTCAGAAACATTTTCTTGGATATTTTTCTTATCAGATGGATCTTCTATCAAGGGTTGATAATTAGTTTTTGAAAACAAATTAGAATATATAGGTTGAGGTTGTTTTAAAATAAAAGGATCAGTTTTATGAAATTTAACATGTACTGTTTCTTCAACAGTACAAGTATTTTTATTAAAAACTCTATAAGTCTTAGAAGTTGTGGGGTAGCCTAAGAAAATTCTTTCATAATATTTTGGTGCGAATTTATTTAGATTATCGTTAGTATTCAGAATGAATACTTTGCAACCAAATACTTTGAAGTAGTAAAGTCAAGGTTTTCTACCATTCCATAACTCATAAGGGATTTCTTTTAAGAAAAGGTCTAATCAAAACTTCATTTATGCTATAACAAGCAGTACTTACAGCTTCAGTTCAAATATTATTAGCTATCAGATATTAACTCAACATGGTTCTTGTGATTTCTTGAAGAATTTGGTTTCTTCTTTCAAAAACAACATTTTTTTAGGAGTTCTTGGTGCTAAAAAGTTATGAGTAATTCCTTTTCTACTACCAAAAGTTTCAAAATAAAGATTTTGAAATTATCCTCCATGATCACTATGAATAGTTATCAATGTAAGATTTTCCTCATTTTTAACTTGGGCTCAAAAAAATTTGAAATTATAAAAATCTTCATATTTCTTTGCTAGAAAATATAACCATGTAAATCTAGTGTAATCATAAACTAATACAAATACATAATATTTGCCTCCAATTCTTATAGTTTTTATTGGTCTAAAAAGATCCATCTACACAAACTATAATGCCTATGTAGTTGAGACTTCACCAATTTATTTAAAACATGATTTACCTTTCTTTCTATATTGACAAGGACTACAAACTTCTGAAGAATCAAATATATACTATGTTATATCCTTAACTAGTCTTTTATTAGAGAGTTAGAATAGGTTCTTAAGGTTATAGTGTCCTAACCTTCTATGCCATAACCAAGAATGATCTTCCATTGCACTAAGACAAGGTATGTCTTGGCTCCTAAGGTCTTCTAAGTTAAGTGTGTATACATTCTCTTGCCCATGGGCAGAAATAATAAATTCTTCCTTGGAATTGTGTACTAAGAACTTTTCATTCCTAAAATTCACAAGTTAAATTTCATCACATAACTTACTTATGCTAATAAGGTTTTTATTAAGACCCTTAACAAATAAAACATTTGAAATCAAAGTTTTTATGAAAAGAAAAATGTTGCCTATTCCAATAATTTCTCCCTTAGCATTATCTCTGAAAGTTACTTTTCCTACTTTTGTATTGATAATATTTTCACAGAATTTTTTTTTACCAGTCAGGTGACAGGAACATCCACTATACATGTACCATGTATTTATGTTGGTAATTTCTTTACTTTCTTGAAAATAAGAGTGTTAGACTTTCAGAACCCAAAGTTTCTTGGATCCAGAAACTTCAGAAAGAAAAATTTTAGGAATCCAAATTTTCATAGAAAAATATGTTTTATGAAAAGATAAATACTAAGTATTGTTTAAGGAACAATTTTTTTTCCCAATGCCCACCGCATTGATACTTAGTGCAGAATAGAGCACTTTGAGGAATAAAATAATTATTACTAAAAATAGGATTTGAATGAGTATAACCAAATCCATAATTATTCCTTAGAGGTCTAATTTGGGAATACATCATATAAAAGTTTTCCTTACCTAAGGTAATGTTTTAAAAACACTTCCTCAAGGAAACTATTTCTGACTTCAGTCTAATAAATAGGTTTTTATCCTCAAAAACATCATTTTTAGCACTAGAGTTAGTGTCTAAAATAATTTTCATAGAAATTACTTTTTCTAGATCCTTAGAACTTTTATCCTTCTCAGAATTAACTTCCTCAATGGTTTTTGAAATACATTCAAAATCCTAAATTTTATTATCAATATCTTTATAAAGATCTGATACTTATTTATTAAGAATATAAATTCTTGATTTTTCCTTATCATGATTTTTATTGACTTTAGAATTTTCATTCTCTAGATGCTTAGAAAACTTAGACACTTATTCATAAGTAGGTAAAGTATAATCTTCATCAGAAGATGATTCCTCATCCGAAGATTCATAATATTTAACATCACTATAATTATTATTCAATGATACATTGGTTATTGATTCATCATTGTGTACATTGGCCATTAAACAATGATTTTCAATGGGTAACTTGGAAAATAAACCAAGATTCATCTGACCAGAAGATTCATACTATGAGGATTTATCAGATGAGTCTCCACCACTAGCACTCCAGATGTCATTTTCTTTCAAAAATTTCTTAGATTTATATTTGTAGTAATTCTTTCTATTCCTCTCAGAATGCTTTTCCTTTCTATCCTTTTTCTTAAGCATAGGACAATCTGGCCTAATATGCCATGCTCTTTTTCATTCAGAACAAGTAACATTAGAGTCCTTATTTCCCTTTATTTCTTTCTTCTTAAATCCATAGTGAAAGTCTTTCTTCCCAACTATCTTGTTCATCTTTCGAGAAAGATTAGCTAGTTCATTCCCAGAATGTTCACTTTCACTTGATTCAAATAAAATAGTGACTTTATTCGACATGGATCTTGTAACCCCTTCAGGAGTCTTGGACTTCGTAGTAGTAAAAGATACACTTCCATTTCCATTATTATTTTTATTCAAATCAACATCTCTTTTAATTATTGTCTCATGTTGTAGAAGAGTTCCAAAAATCCCATCAAAATTAATCTAAGATACTTTTCTATTCTCATCAATAGTTGTTCTCTTAGATTCCCACTCATTAGGCATGATATCTATAATCTTGTCCACAAGTACCTCATCATCTAAACCTTTTTCACCCATGGATTATAAACTGTTAATGATAGTCATAAACCCTTTTTGTACCTTGCACACTAGTTCTCCATAAAGAAATAGAAATCCAAGATATTCTGCTCTAAGCATGGCTCTTCTCGTTTTTATAACCTTGGATGTACCAAAATGAGTAACCACCAATTTATTCCAAAAAAAATTTGTAGCTTCACAAGAAGAAATCTGACTATATATATTCCTATTCATGGAACACAACAAAGTCTTGTATACCTTATAGTTTAGTTGATACTCTGACTTCCTTATGAGGAATCCTGTAATCTCCAAAAAGCATAACAAAGTTTTCCACTGCAGTATTAATAACAAAACTCTTCATATGATCTACCAATATTCATAATATTTCTCATAAAATATAGGTGGTCTAGTATGATTAATATTTTCAATCGAACCAACATTCATTACTTCCATCTAAAAGAAAATATTCTTCCACAGAAACTTGTTAATAATAAAAGTTTGTAAACAAGGATAAAAATCATAAGCAAGGAAACTATATTCAGAATAATGAAAACTGAGAAAGAAAACATATATGTGAATATAATTATTCCAGAGACCTCCTCTGATACGAATTTTTGGATCGAAATAATTAATGTAGATTCTCAATATAAAATAGGGGTGAATTGTATCCTTTAAAAATTCTTTTAGAACCTTTAAAGTTAATATAAAACTTTCATTTTCATCCATGAGGAAAATTATGTTTAACAAAGTTAAATAAGGTAAATTTACAAGACCTATTAGTTCTAAAAACATTCTAGGTTCCATAAATATGGTTCCAGAAATGAAACTAAATAAAATTTTACAAGGAAAAAGATTCTACCTTAAAGCATATAGAATCTCATTAATCAGAGTATAAATGTACAACAAAGTATAAGATAGTTATACTTTCCTTATTAATAAAAATGCAGTGGAAAATAAACTTGAAACAATATAAGTAAGAAGTATGAAATATTTTAACCCAAAGAGTAGGGTATCTAATAACCATGGATAAAGGTCCCCTGATTTATACTTTCAAGAAATTTTTTCTTACCCACACCAGGGTAAGCCCTTGATAGGAATATCAGATTCTGTCTTGTTATCCCCACAATCCCTCGAACTTAAATGTAGTTGACACCTCTTTCTTCCTAATAAAATAAGTCCTCAAACTTTATGGTAGTCATCACCTCTATCTTCATGTCTTCAGGAGTCCTCGATTGTACACATCAACAATTAGAGTCACACAAAGCAATCTGAACAAGATGTTCAGTACGCACAAATCATGAGAGTCTCTCTCTCTATAAATCAATTCAACAGCATATAATCTCTAGATTTATTGCTCGGTCAGTAATGAACTCATTCAAATAAGGTCTTATTTATAGGAATTTCTCCAACGATCGGCTCCCTCCTCCAATGGTCATATTTTTCAGTGAATCTCGGAGGGACCTGTACATGTGTCCCTCAAACAATGGTTAATTATAAGTAGAAAGTATGACATCATTTCATAACTATAACAAGGGTAAGAAAAAAATGATTACTTAATCAAATCCATTTTTCAGAGTCTAAGAAAAAACAAAGTTCGGAGTCTAAGAAGATAAACATTTAGAGTCTATATTACATGGATATTCAGATTCTATTTTTCAAGGAATTCAGAATCAAAATTCTATAGACTTAAAAATATGAATTATAAAGAATTCAGAACCTGAATTCTATGGAATTCAGAATCTGAATTCTGAGAAATTTGGAGTCATAATTCTGAAGAATTAAAAATCAGAATTCTGAGGAATTTAGAGTATAAATTTCAGAGAATTTGGAATCTGAATATCAAAGAATTTAGAGTCTAAATTCAGAGGAATTAGGAATTTGAATTTCAGATAATTTGGAGTCTGAATTCATAGGAATTCCGAATCTGAATTTACAGAATTCAGAGTCTTAATTCAGAGGAATTCGGATTCTGAATTCAAATAATTCAGTGTCTGAATTTAGAGGAATTAAGAATCTGAATTTCAGAGAGTTCAGAGTCTGAATTCAAATAATTCGGAGTCTAAATTCAGAGGATTTCAGAGTCTGAATTCAAAGAATTCAGAATTCGAATTTTAGAGAATTCAGAGTCTGAATTATGATCAATTCAGAATCAGAATTATGGGGAATTCAGAACCTGAATTCAGAACCTGAAAATAGAATATTCTATATCTATGTATTTATAGTATTATGAGGTTTTTAGATGAGAAACCAAATTTTACACTTATAAATAAAATGAGTTATATTTATAGAAACAATGACATGAACAATGAAAATAAAGGTAAGGAAAAAAATTCCTTGGGGAAGGAAAATTTCCTTATTAAAAAAAAATCATCAGGGAAATAATTTTTTTTTTGAGATAGAGTGTTTTTTATTTTTAAAACATAAAGGAATTAAAAAGTCATAAGGAAACCTTATTTACTCAACAAATTCCATATTTAAATTGGATATAAAAACATGGTAAAATTTTGATTGATTTCACATTAAAAACACTGTATTCTCATCACGTCTATAGGATTAATTTTAAATTAATTTTTCCAAATTATTTGAATGTAATTTCTGAAAATAGAATAAAAATTTGGAATCATAATAATTTATATTATATAATAATTTCAACTTAAATTTTTACCCAAATGAATAGTGAATGAAGTAAAAAATGTATTACCACAGTTAAGGTAAAAATGGGTTTATTAGGGGTTAAAAAAACATAAGGGTAAAAATAACATATTAACTTTTATAAAAACTATTTTATGGAAATATAACTCTTGGACATATAAAAAATGTGGGAGAACTCAATTCTTTTCAAAAATACCAAGTGTGTCTGCTCCGCCACTTATAAAAGGTCACCCTCTATCTTATCTTATTCATGTCTTCAAACCCTTATGGTTCATCCAATAACTCCACAAATACCTTCACAACTTACCTCCACTCATCATATAATCCTTAATTTGGATGTAAATCCATCTTTGGAAGGCTTTCGGTGAAAACCTACGGAGGATACCCGAAGAAGAGGCAATGTTCATCAATGAGTGTTTTTGTATTATTTCTTCCTTCACCCCTTTAAATTATTATTATACCATGATGATATAATAACCTCAATATCTAAAATATAATTATATTTTTTATATTAATTTTATGATTTGAAACCATATGTACTTCTATTAAATGGGTTATGAAGTCATCATTTAGGTTTACAGCGGACCACCGCCTCGTGAACCGATGTCATTCATTTTTTTCATTAACAACAATAAAGGATATGTATAATGATATATTTATTATTAATATGTGATATTTATGATTTTATTTTTATTATGGAATTATTATATCACACATTACAGCATACTCTCCATTTTGGGGGAATACGATAATGTCGCTCATGTGTATGTTGGACTATCATCTCAAGAAGTGATGTGATTCATTCAAAATTTATGTGGAATGTATTTATCATGTGTTTAATAAATAGATATTATATGTATTAAATAAAAATTATTCGGTAATGATAATATATATATAATTTTCTTTTCTTTCTTTGAATCTGATAAGAAAATGGAAATTGCGTTCAGGGGTTCATTGGCCTACCGTCTCCATGAACGGTATATTTCATTTCTTATCACTAAATTTTATTTATTACTCGTAATACATATATAATGAATATATATTATATTTATGTAATTTTTTACATTCATGGGAATATAAAACCATGATAAAATGAAAAATATCAAAAATAATAATAATTCAAAACATATATCAAAAATAAAGTTGTTATTACCGTAAACATAACATTAACATGGAATCATTAATAAACGGGTAATAAAAGGGAATAATTAAATCATATATGGTATTATATATATGAATATTTTCCTTTAATATATTTATAGTAAACTTATATATATTATACAGGAGTTTTGAATGAGTATGACAGAATTCAATACTTAATGTAAGGGGATTTTTGTCTCAAGTTTCCTTATTTGATACATACTTTATATTATGAGCCTATATTCATTCCTGAGTTGTATATACAGCCCCTTTTACATGTAATATCGTGAATTTCTTCATCCTCATTATGTTTTAAGTTTCATTTTATTTTATTTCTTCTAGGGTCTTGTGATTCAAGGTATCCAAAGTGGTAAGTGTATTATGTTACAATTTCACTAATTATCGAGATTGTTTTTTATTAAGTATACTATATGGAAATATTATGATCTACCTCTCAATAATAATCATTAATTTTCCTATACTCTATTCATTCATGACATCTTTATGTAATTGTGTCATTTCTCCACACATTGGTTCATAAAATTATTATGAAAATTTTTTTAATAAAATTTAACTTTATTTCACTCTTCGGTTAGAAATCTATTTTCCTCAAAAACCATATTTTATAAAAAAAATTATAAATTTTTTAGTAATATCTTATGAATTTTAAAATAAATGTTTACCTATGTTTTTCTTTTTTACAAAATGTTTTGAAAGGAATCTTCATGTCACTTTCCAAACAAATAATGTTTGGATTTTACCAAAAATGTGAAAGGAATCTTCGTTTTATTGTGTATGACATGAAAAAAATATTCCAACATCATGAACAATAATTAGATAAAATATTCCTTTATATTTCCTCAAGGTTATTTTCCAATAAAAATATGTTAAAAATGATTTATGATTTAAAAATCATTTTTCAAATTGACAAAGATATTTTCCTCAAAAAAAATTTTAAATCGTATTTTATAATTACTTTCTATCTAGGATGACATCTATTGGTTTTACATATTCCTTAATGGGAATATAATCTATGGATATCATTCATATTCTTTCTCTGAATGGTTTATGTTTTTATATAATTGTTTTTATGTAACCTATTTTTTCTTCTACGAGTTATACCATGATTAAATACTTATGAAACCCACTTCTTTTCATGGGTTATTCTGTAATGAAATTACTATAAAACATTTTTATTTTCCACGAGTTATCATATGATGAAAGTTTTATGATTCCAATTTCGATTGATGGGTTATGATATGATGAATTTTTATAATCTTTTGGAACACATAAATATTGTCTTCATTATGTCACGGGGTGGGACCTATATCTCTCTTTAATGCATTTGGTAATAACTTATGTCTCATAAGATAGATTGTACTAAAATTGGGAGGGAGCTCAATTCAGTAAGACAGGGTTGTAACGGGGAGTGAAACTGGTTTAGTAATACGGGGTTGGAATGGGGAGTGAACTCGGTTTAGTAAGATAGGGCTAGAATGAGGATTGACCTCAGTTTAGTAATGTAATTTTTCTACTATGATGTCTTGGCAGTGAGCCTTAACTATTGTGGAAGTGATTTTATATGATTATTTTTGTTCCAAAAATTTCATGTATTATGATAATATTATGCTCTCATGGATCATATTCTTTGATTCCATTATGATTCATGTCTTATGAAATGAAAATATTTATTCCAAGACTCAATACTAAGATATTTGATTTGTTGGGTATGGTTTTCAAGTTTTATTGTCATGTTCTCATGCTTTTGTGTTCATGTTATACTTAGGTATCTTCCTTGTTTACCCTTACTAAGAATCATATCTCACCCTTTCTTATTTTTCCTTTCCCCAGGTTATAAAGATATGTATTATGAATGATATTTCTAATAAGGTTTCTTGTTATGAAGAACTTAGTGTGAGATGATGTAGCCAACTTATGGACCAATGTTTATGTTTACAAGTTTCTAAAGGCACTAAAGTATTATAGTCCTTGGGTGTTTGGTTGTGTAATGTAATGAATATTCATCAAAAATGATATAATAACTTTTTATGAAAAGTTTGGTTCGATATAGTTGGTATTAGAGGACAGGTTATATAAGTCCCTAGCCTTAAACATTACATAATCTAGATTTAAGTCAAGAATTTTCATTGAGGATCTTTTCAGGTATATAGTTTTAGAGAATTAGGCCATAACTATTATATTATATCTCAAATATTACAAATTATACACTTACAATATATCCAATTTTTTCACAAAAATAAAGCTTCTTAAAAACAAGAATTCTTTTCTTGATAAAAATATTCATGAATTATTCCTTTATCTTACCCTTCCATATACCCTGTGAAAATTTTTTCAAAAACATGGGATGAGAATAAAAAACTCAGTAAGGGAAATAAAAATAAATAAAAATTGTTATTCTACTTAAAACCTGATAACCCATTCAATGTTCTTTGATCTGATGAAACAAAACATTTTCAAGTGAATAACAGTCATACTTTTTGCGCAATGAAAAAATCTAAATCCAATCGAAATCAATTAAAACTCATATAGGTGACTTAGATAATCATATACATAAAACCCTTTCAAACATATTTCAATTGTAATAAACATATGGTTGACTTCCAAATTAGAGACCTATGATGGGGATCACCCTTCATATAAGCTATATCGGTCTCATGTGTGAGCTATAATGGGGCTCAACCCTTGGTATAAGCTATATTGGGATCACACGTGAGTTATAATGGGGCTCAAACATTAATATAATCTATATCGGTCTCACCCATGAGCTATAATAGGGATCAAACCTTATTATAAGCTATATTGGGCTCACCCGTTTCATATAATTCTCAAGTGCCATTTCAAAAACACGTTCTTCACAAAACCCTTTTGAAAAACTCTTCTAATTCCATATTAAAAAAACTTATAAAAAATACCATTTTAATTTAAGAACCTATTTTCAATACCAAGATACCCAAATAAGTGATTTATTTTCCTTTTAAAATACATTAAGGATTATAGAGGAAGCCAAATATCAGATAATGGTAACAGCGGTGGAGAAGTCATTATAGTTGTATATATTAAAACAAAAAACATTCCTATTATCATTATGTAATGAAAGTAAAATTGTTTTTATCAAAATATTCCATTTATAAAACTTTGAATGAAATTTCATATAGACATAATATTTCTTGAATAATCATTTTATATCCATATAAATAAATATGTAAATTAATATCTTGATGAAAAAGATTTGATAATTAAATATTTAAATGTTCAGGGTGTCCCATACCCCTTTGAACATTTAAATATTAATATACATGAATTAATAAATTTATCAAAACAATAAATAACATTATTATAGAGAAAATATGGATATGAAATGTTATAGAGGTTGTATAAATACCTTATAAAATAATAAAGCTTCATATTATCAAGAAATGCCTCAAATAAAGGAGATTGAGATGAAATCCTTTACCTTGAGTCTGGCTTCTCTAATTTGTTATTTATCTTCATAAAAAATAAAATTAGGTTTATTTATAAATTCTTAAAACCATTTTTCATGTTTATTATTCATTTTACATCACTAATTATCATGTTATGAAAATTTTATAATGATTTGAGTTCATATTAGACATTTCATTAATCTTCATTACTTTATTCAAAAATGAACTTGTTTTGCTGCATATTATCCATGTGTTCCTAATTATATTATCTCCATAATTATATTATTTATTTAAATATCATATATATATAATATATATGTATTTATAATAGTCTATATTGCTTGTAGATAATAAATGAAATACATCATTCATGAAGACGGTAGGTCGTACGCATGCATGAACGCTACTTTCATTTCTTTGTCATATTAAAGGAATGAAATCAATTAATATATATGTATATTATATTTATATTATAAAATATATGTTATATATGTTACATAATTTCATTAACTCCATCTTTTATACGTTCCATGTATGGCATAAACGAGTCATATCACATTGAGGGTGTGGTAGTCCACACATCTCAAATGAAATTACCATATTCACACATTGTGGAAAGAATAAAGGTATGTTGAAAATAAAAATTATAGAAGAATAGAGAAAATAAAATTATAATATATATCATATAAAAATATTGTTCCATCAAAATGGCCACCATGATAGGTGGTAGGAGAAAATTGAACAATCATCGTTCCATGATGTAATAGTTCTCCACACATAAAAACAGTATGTTATATATCCATTAGATGGGGGTGTACGTAAGTTTAGATAAAAACCATAGAAAAAAACATCCTAGTATATTTGTAATGCTTTTTCTGTTATAAATTAATGGATTAAACAGATCGTAGGGGGTGTAGAATGAAAATAAATGAAATAAGCTTGAGATTAGACATTACCTATAAATTGGGTAACTCCTTTTGATTTAAGCCAAAAGGATTTATTGAATTGAATTATGCTCAAATTAATTATTATAGTCGTAAGTTAGGTATGTTAGGATATTATTTGAGTATAATTTGGAAGATCCAAGGGGCTTGAGAGTTGTAATTAAATGGGTAGAGGTGGTGGACTTTTATTAGAGGGAGGTGGGTCACTTTACAAAAGTCATGAAATATTATTTTTTTTATAAATTGATTTTCTAATTATCATAGTTAATAAGTGATAAATTTATAGGATAAGATTATGATGGGTATAAATCCTCTCAACTAATATGTTTTAGACAAGTTTAGGTCAAAAAATTAACCTTATCTTTTAGCTTTAACCCTTAGTTAAATATATTAACTCTTACCATGTCTTCTTGTATTTTAATAATATATGGTTACTATTGTTAATATAAAGTACCAATAGAACAAAAATTGGATCATTAATGAAATTTTTAACATTATATAAGTCATTTTTCAGAATCTAATATTTTTAGGATTATTATATCATTTAATAAAATAGTATTGTTTCCTAATTTATATCAATTTTGATAGTATTTATTAATTGATTTTTGTTAAAGTCATAACAACTTTATTACTTCTAAAAAAATTCATTAAATAATATATAAAATTTCAATATAATCCAAAAAATTATTTTACGGAATAAAAATGTTCAAATTACATTTATTTTAATATTTATAATATAATTTATTTGAATTCTTCATTAATAAGGTAATCATTGCATCCTCATTGTGTCATAAAAAATTATTTATTTAATTTCTAAAAATTATAAATAAAATACCATGATGTAGTAAATTGTGTTATCTTTATAATTACTACTTATAGTCTAATATATCGTTTATATAAACTAAATAAAATTTATTTTAGTTAGGAGATACATGTTTATGTTATATTTCGCTTTTCCTTAAAATAAATATTATAAAAGGTCATAATCACACCCAAGTGGCTCCATGGGGTCATAAAATTGAGCCAATGATGATAATGGTCCTCCATATCACTTCCAATAGTATTAGGAAATGTTTTAAGGTAGTTTTATATTAATGTAATATTATTTTTACCCTTATTTACCTGATTAACCCTTTCAGCATGGTAAATAAAAATAATTACTGAAGTTACTATTCATAATGTCCAAAAATACAAGGTACCTATTTACAAAATTTTGACCTTATGATTCCAAAAATAGAATCCATTTTTTCAAATTCAAAACAAAAAATTTTCAATAATTAATTTAAAATTAATTCCCATTGTTAGAACCAAAAGTAAGTTTTTAAGAAGTAAAAACTATCAAAAGATTGATAAGTGTTTATGTCCAATTTAAATGTGAAATTGCTTCCAATGACCATAATTAGATTAAATGATTAAAAATTAATCCAATAAAACTTTAAATCCTATTAAATGGATAATATAACTATATAAATAAATTATGTGATAAGTCAATTTTGAATTAAAATGCCGTATTTTTCACTATTCATAAAAATATGGGTTTTATCAGAAAAATACCAAAATTTCAACTAAATTAAATTTAAATGTACCTATAATAAATAATAAGTTAATTTTTAAAAATATAACAATAAAAGTGACAAAAAAAATTTTAAAATGGTTTCTCCATCAAAAGGTGTAAAATGACCATTTAAAAATATTAGAGTATTTTTTGTTTAAAATTGGATTCATTACCATTTTAAGGAACTAAAATTCACTGGATAAGTGTAAAAACATTTAAAAAAATATATAAAATCATAATATAGTTAATTCTATTCATTCACACAAATAAAATGGCTAGGCGTTAACTACCATTTAAAATAATAATATTATTGTAGTATTATTCTTTGGTATAACTCAATGTTGTGTGCATCGTAGGATTTTAGAGAAACCCGTTGTTGTATTTTGGGTATGTTATCATACATTGTGTCCCCTTTAAACTAAAATTAATATGAAGGTCAAAAATATTTAAGGATATGATAATGTATTATTCTATAAAACCTGGGATGTTATAGATTTAGTTAACCTTTGGAAACTAGGATGAGAAAACCTTAGTGAGATCCCTAATAATAGCTCAAAGGATGATTCTAAGGATGAGATAAAGTATAGGAAAATATCTTAGAATTTTGGTAAAGGAGAGAGTGTGTGGTTTTCTATAAATACATCATTTTCTATATACTATAAGTGTATGTGGATCTCGTACAGATGTACCAAGGGGTAACAACCCTAAAAACACTAAATTGAGCTGGACTTGATCGAGAGAAGCTGCATGAAAATGCTCTTTAATTCACACCTGGTTTTAAATTTCTGAGGGATACACATTAGAAATCCATAACTTTTTTTAACCATTATATAATATGACTATGAATTACCTTGTATAAACATAAGTTTTCATAGATTAGATAAGGTGCAAGGATTTATAGATTGTATAAGTTATTCTTCCTGATTATGTGGTTCCCAACTGTGATTATTTTTTCTTACTCTATGGTATTTGATTTTATTCAATGTATAGTACCTATTGGAACCATATTAATACTGAGTTCAATAGATAATGAAATGTTTTTCCTTTTGAGTATCCAAATATTATGGGTTCTTGACTAAAAAATATCATTTAAATGCTCACAAAACTTTCTCAGGCTATGAATCATGATGGACTTTAAAACAAACAAAGAAGGGAACAATATTTTGTTGGTTACTTATTGGGTTAATTCCACATTCTTTAAATGGGTCTTATAATCCACTATAAGTACCATAGAAAAGATATTTTCCATTATCTAATGTTCATAACATGAAAAATTCATCTTGGTTGTCTACCGTTTGAAAGGTGAATTTGATCGATAGTGGACTCTTATTAAGAATTTGATATAATAAGTATAAATTGACTCCATGGATTGTGATGATTTCAAGAACTTGTTTTTCAAAGGGTAATTTCCTCGTATTCTCTATATGATGATGGAGAATTATTTACTTGAGATAAAGAAAAAGGGTGATGAATCTATTGATATCTATGAGGAAAATTTTATAAGACTTGTGAGGTACATTTCGGGTATTAAAATACTACCTAAAAGTAAGTTTGATCAATTCATTAATAGGTTAAAACCAAGTCTCTGCAAGTTATTATCCATAAGAGTCTTTGGTATATATGAAGATATTGTTTGATGTTATATCAAGGCATAAATTGAGGTTGGAATTATATATCAATATCAGGATTTTGAAAAGAAAAGTATAATGGAGATCAAAGGGAAATTTAAAAAACATTCAGAGAAGAATATGAGCTTTAATTTATTCTAAATGTGTGGGAATAAATATATTGTAAATTTCCTTAATGGTACTAGTAAATTTGTTAATAATATGAGATTTTCTTTTATATAATGACCTCGTTATATCTTATCCCTCATGAAAATTGAATGTTCATGAGAAATATTACCTAACTCATGATTTAGAGTTAGCTATAACAATTTTTTCATTAAAGATACGGAGGCATTATGTTTATGAAGAAAATTGTGATATATATATCTACTATAAAATTTTGAGTATATATTAACACAGAATGAGTTGAATATGCACCAGAAAGATAGTTAGAGATGATTAAAGATTATGACTGCTCAATACGTTACCATCCATAGAAAGCGAACAAGGTGGATGATTCTTTGAGTTAAAAGGATCATGCTAGCTTATCCATGATCATCATCATCATTTATTTATTTATTAAAAGGATGGAAAAGAACAAGAAGGAATAGGGGCCAAACTAGGCCAAGCAGGATCCTAAGGGGGATTGAAGTAATGTAGCCCAAGAGCATCCCCTCTAACAATATCTTCCCCTCAGGATTCAAAACGTTCACATTCAAGAAGCAGGAAACGGCATGCCCTAGGCTAGTTAAGGATTCAAGATAGTCCAAAACATTCTTAACTTCATGCCAACTATGTGATACTTTGGTGTCTCTATTGAGAATAACTCTACATTTTATGATGGTATAAAATATTGACCATGGGGTTGGGCACTTTCTGTGTAGGGAATTATGGAGTATAAAATATTCAGTTTCCACTTTCGAGATGACAATATTGGCCTATCGGCAGAGCGATATGCTAGTGAACAAAGCTTTGTCCTCCACCTGGAGTGAGGAACCGCTGTCGAGGTGAGCTGTAAATTCTATAATGATAGAACCTCTTAAATCACAGAAAACTCCACCTCCCCTAATGATCCCTAATCTGCAATAACTGTTAGTGTTGATTTTCAGACCCATGGTGGGTGGGAGCCAATGAACCCATAAAGATATCAAGTCAATGGGGACTAGGTGGGACACTTTATTAGAAGGGAGGAGTTATTGAAGAATAGAATAATCACAAAATTTGCGGCATAACCTAACCAATTCCACCAGAAAGCTCCATGTTCTAGCAACAATGGACCTTCCCAAAGTTTATATCCCCTCGAACATCGACTTATTCCTCACCTTCCAGAAGAATAAGCAACCAGCATGAACAAAAATTTCATAATCCATCCTCTCTAGTCCATTATCTCCTGATCCATGAAACCACTTATCCAAGAAGGGGTCCTCATATATGATGTTAACAGAAAGACCAGTAAACTCACCAAAAAAAATCCAGACCTTACATGACCATTTTCCTTCAAATAAAATATGTTTTGGGTTCTCCTCCCAGTGTTTCTTACATCAACAGAACCTAGAAGCTATGTTGATACTACATCTTTTGATTTTATCATCATAGGGTATAGCATTTTTCCTTATTCTCCCAGAATGAAAATTGTTTTTGATAGTAATTATTATGATCCACATTGTGTCATTCCAGTATTTTTATGAGTACTGAGAAGTTGAAATCATTCTAAAATCCCTTGAGAAGAAGACCCCTAAACTGGATAGGGTGAAAATGCAACTGTCAGGCTCCCCGTTAAGATCAATGAGGTCGAACATATTCTTTTTATCCTTGTCCAGAATAGCCCTGATAAAGGACGTGTGCATGACATCCCATATAAAGGATATATTAGTGGTAGGGTACCCCGAGAAGCTAATGATAGAGCCTTCCCAATTCTAGATCTAGAAATATATGCCACCCTCCCCTACAATGCAACGTTCTAAGGGTTGGAGATCATGAATGATAGGTAGAATCATGGACCAAAATGGGGACCCATTCCCTACATCTCTATCTGAGCTCCCATGCCGTTTATCAGTCATAGCCTTCCTCAATAACGTACATTATTCTAGGACTTCCCATGCCAATTTTTATAAAATCATCGAAGGGTCTCATCCAAGATCCTAAAATTGATACCACCCTCTTTATTAGGTCTTTCCATATTACCCCCAGGACATCCAATGACATTTTCCTTCCAAGAGAGCATCCCATATGAAGTTGGACATGATCTTGTCAATGCTAACAATGATAACTTTTAGGACTTTAACAGAAGAGATATCATGGATAGGGGTATCCAATAGAAAACTATTAACCAATTCTATACAACCTCTAAAGGATAGATAGAGATTTTTTCAGTTAAGTACTCGATCCTAACTCTTATAGAAAATGTGGTCAAAATCCCAGATGTGAAGCCTTCTCGATGAGATAGGAGCTCCCAGGTAATACATCAGGAAATTCCCACTTTACATATCAAACGTAGTGCATAGGGAAGATACACGCCAAGCAGTACATATTATGGATATATACAAGCTTCTCTTCACAGTATTGATAACTTGACCACTCTAGTGGAAATATTCTTCCAAAACATTATTTATTCCTCACACCGAATGCCGATGGGAATTCAAGAAAATTATAATATCATCTAAAACCATTATATGAGAGATGTTGGTGGAACCCATATTCCTAAAATATGGTATAATATCACCATTGATCACACTCCTATTGATGATCTGACTCTGAATGCCCTAGGATAGAATGAAGATGCTCGATGAGAGGGGTCCCCTTGCCTTAATCCTCATGTCAACTTAAAGAAACCATGATTCATTCCCATAAAAGATTCATCCAACCAAGAGAATATAAAGCATCTAAAAATAAGATCAGTATTTCAGGATGAGAACCTCAAACCAGTTAGCACCATTTTGTTGAAACTTCACTTGACCCAGTCATACAATTTTCTCATGTCCAGCTAAATAGTCGTGTCTGAGTTGTGAGTTTTAGAATCAATGTCTATGAACAGATCATGGGACAAATCTACAACCCCTTGAATGCATCTTTCCTTCACAAAACCATGTTGTTCTAGAGATACCCATCTAGGTAGATGATTTGTTACCTGTTAGTTGATGATGCTATCCAGAATTTTGTATGGAAATTTCCACATACTCATTGGTCTAAAGTGCATAAGGGGTGTAGGATTTATTATCTTTGGAATTAGAACTAGGTTAGTGGCCTTTATGACCCTAGATAAGCTTCCACCCCAGAATAAATCCTGATTCTCTACTACTATATAATCTTTTACCACATCCTAGGAGCTTCGGTAAAACAATCCCAGGAAGTAGTATGGTCCCGGTGCACTATCCTAGTTAAGGTTCAACATAGACTCAACACATTTAGTCTCATTAGGGATAACACATAGAATCTCATTGACCTGTGTTGAAACTTGGTTAGAAATCAATTTCATAATGTCACAATTACCTCCTAGGTACCCAGATGTCATACACGGTTTGGGTCCTTCCATTAGGTTAGACAAGAATAAATGGGCTTGAGCCCCCACTATGTCCCTAACATCCAAGAATGTTCCATCATCAAGCGGAATTTTGGGAGTAGTTGGCCACTTCCTTTACTTAATACAAGCATGGAAGAAAAGTATTATTTCTATTTCCCTCCCTCAACCACTTGATCCTTTCAACCTCCCTTTCTAATCATTCCTTCTTGAGGATCATTTTAGTTATTGAATCCTCCTAATTAGACAGCTCCTCAAACACCTGATCATCTGATAACTCCTCTAGGATTGTCTTAAAAAAAATTACGTTATCCATCAGCACATCCATATCCTTGTCAATAGGGGGTAACGAACTGGAAAAATCTTGGAGTGCATCCTTAAGCTACCTTAATTTGTTCTGGAAGGTGATCCATAGTGCCCCTTTGAGGGAACTTTCCAAATCTCATTGACCAAATAATTGTAGCTAGGTAAGCAGGTCCATTATTGATGAAAACTATATCTGGAATGGGCCTCCATCCTAGAGGACAATGAGACTAGGAGTGGAGAGTGATCTGACACTCCATGCCCCAAATTATTAACCTTATTGATATCAAACATTGAGAGGGCATGAATGTTGGCAAGTTAGCAGTCAAGGTCACTCTATGATTTTCGGTTTCCCCTTTTCTTACAGTACCAAGTGAAGTGATCACTATAAAATCTGAGGTCCATGAGACCCTTTCCCACCATGAATCGGTCGAAGTCCATGTTGGCTTTCCTTGGGAAAGGACCCCTACCTTTATTCTTCTCCAGGGAAGCCATGATATTGAAATCCCCCTCAACAATCCATGCCTGGATACCTAGATTAAAAAAATTATGTTCACACCATAAAAATTCCCTTTTTGAGTGTCACAACTCCCATAGATGAAAGAAGAAAAAATGAAATGGTTCCCCATTGTCACCATAGTAGTGATGAACTGATCACCTTCCTGGACCTCCTCTATAGAAATGCTCTTTTACCAAAAAATCCAAATGTGCATGTTCGTGGAATCAACATACATGTATCCCTACAACTAGAGTCTTCAAGAAAACTCACTTATTCTCAATGAATTTTGTTTATGTTTGGGGATTGAGAAAATAAAAACCTTAGTGTTACTAGTATTAGTGGCTATGAAATCAGATTTAACCTGAGAACCTAGCCCTCGGGCATTCCAAATAATGATATGTAACATTAAAAGAAGATATCCCTGACATTGTCCTTAGAGCTCTTGGGCGTATTGGAATGGGAGGCAGAACATTCCTTACGTCACTTGGATTTAGATCTCATACACATTTTTGTATTCACCTTATCTACATTCGAATGGGAAGGTGTAGAGTAGTCCTGATCACAGTAGGCCAATTCTCCCTAGGCAGGACCTGCACTCCTATTTTTTCAATCTAGGGATCCATGTACTGGATGTTGAGATGGGCATGAAAGAAGCTTGGATTCCAAAGGGTAAATGGACCATTGCTATTTTTAGGGGGTATGAAGTAGAGAGAGTCCCACGGTATCATATATCCCTTACTTCTTTGATCATTTGATAGGATTACAAAAGGGAGTCATAAGAATAGGTAGAGAAACTGGGGGCTTATAATTCCCCATCAGGATCTTCATGGTGTTAGACATAGAAGGAATAAAATTTTAGTTGAAAGAGGGTCTGAATGAAACGACTAAGGGAACATACAAGTTCATGTGAACAAGAGGCACCATATCAAAGGGTGAAGAAAAATCACACTCTCACAAAGTATCCAAATTATGCTCTGGCTCTAGCTCTGGTGATATAAGGGTATTCACCACAGTAGCATCAACCAAGTGCTGAGAGAACTCATGGGAGGTGTCCAAGGGAAGGGGGACAACTGATTATGATGCATCATCCTTATGTTCACCTCCTGCGAAGGTTGTTGACGACCACCAGAATAAAATATTCTACATACATGTAGGTAATGACCCTGAAGAAAACAATGCATACAATACATGGGGAATACTAAGTATAATATGTCATGGTTCCAACACAATGTGTACTGCACCCACACCTCAATGGTGTCTTGTGGGGGTAAGTAAATTTCCATTTCAATGCAAATACAAGCTGCTGAGGTGTCATCACAACTCCAGGTACGGTCTTCTGAGCACCAGAAGCCTCCAAGAGCATCGCTAATGGGTTTTAGGAAGCCTCCATTTTGGAAAGGTAAAGATATTATAGGGAGGAAGATCCAAACTACTGTAAGAGGACTTTTCTTACCATTGTGAACTTCTAGTGACCAGTGAGGCAGGTTAAAACTCCATAATCCCTAGGATTGAGGAGATTTACACCGTTCTTAGATGAATTAAACCTCCAAAGTAAAGACCAGACAAAAGGAGTTCCAATGGACAATTGAGATCTGCACCGGGTCGGCCATACCCCATGAGAGAACAAAGCGCAAGAATGTCTAGAGAGGTGGTTTTGTGCCCCCAAACCTCGCCACTAGAAGCCTAAAGATGTATATATATTTGAAATAATATTTTGGGGGGGGATTTCATGAAGAGAGATATCACAGATTTTGTATCTCATTTCTTGGTATGTCATCATGTTAAGGCTAGAATATGAATGTATAAGGGCATGTTGCATCCATTACCCATACTAGAATGGAAATTGGATAACAGCACCATGGATTTTTTTTCATTAGACTCCACAAATTGTCTAAAGTTCACAATTTTATATGGGTTCTAGTCCATTTCCTTACGAAGTAAGCATGATTCATTACTATCAGATAATAATTCTATCAAGATCAGCATTACATGATATATATTAAGGATGTGGTAAGGCTACATGGAGTACCACATTCTGTTGTGTCTTATGGAGATCTAAGGTTTACCTAAAAGTTATGGTGTATTATTTATTAAGATCTTCATACATAGTTGAGTTTCAGAACTATGTATCATCCCTAAATAGATGGTTACTCTAAAAGAACAATTAAAACCGTAAAGGATACATTGAGATCTTGTTCTTTGGATTTTAAAGGTGGCTGGGATCAATATCTTCCTCTAATTTATTTTTTATAATAATATATTTCACCCAATAATTCAGATGGTTCCTTATGAAGCCCTCTATGGGAAGAAATGTAGATATCTAACATGTTGGAATGGAGTTGGAGAAAGAATATTATTGGGATCTAAGATAGATTAAGAAATGGAAGATAATGTTAAATCCATTTTAAAACACATAAAGGAATCTCAGAGTTGGTAGAAAAGTTATACTGACAATCAACGACATGATCAAGATTTTTAAGTTGGTGATATGGTGTTTTTAATAATTTTTCATGGAGAAATTTTATGAGATTTGGGAAAAAAGAAACTAATACTGTGGTATATCGGTCCCATTAAAATTATTGATCATAATAGGATATTATCCCATCCCTCAGTGCTTCCAAAAATATCCCTCAACACCATGATGCATTCGATGTATCTCACCTAAGGAATCACATAAATTTCCTTTCACATATACTAAACACAACGGTCATACTGTTGGAGAAAGATATTTCTTATGAGGAACAACTGATAGAGATTCTAGATCGTACTAAGAAATTTCTACAAATTAATATCACTCACCTAATCTATGTTTTTTGGTGAAACCATCAGTTTTTAGAATCTACATGGGAACTTAATGATAAGGTGAGGTAAAAGTATCGACATTTTTGTATTAGAGTGATGAATTTCAAGGTCAAAATTCATTTTATGGGGGTAGAATGTAAAAACCCAAATTTTTATAAATTATTTTTTTTCAAATAAATTAAATATATATGATGGAATGCGTAAAAATCAACACCAATTTAATATTATGCTACAAGAAACACTAGTTTAGGATTACTTTGACAGAAATCACTTGAGAATGTGTGGCATGTTCCCCCGGAGTTTTAAAATTTTTGAATTTTTCTCCTTGTTTCCCTATGATTGAGACAGCGATGCATCTAGTGGTGTTGATCCCTATCTATCCTTCAGCTTTGCTAAACTCTCTGCCCATCGGTAGTGATATTTCATCTTCTGATCCTTCCCATCCCAAATCTTCTGTGGATACGTAGACCAGCCCATCCCTAAAACATATTCTACTTATTTCGGTGCCTCCTCTATCAAGTGTCCTTCATTCATTCCTAGAAATAGTTTCAGATCCATTTAGCCCCACCATGGTGGATGGATACCCGATGCTGTCTTTTCTGATGGAAAATTTTGAATCGGCTTCAAAGTTCCACCAATGGGATCTAGTTGTGTGATTTGGGAGGGTCCATCCTCCACTTTTGTATTTCCAGAAGGAGGTGGATAAATAGGGGTCTTTCACCCTATCGTAGGTATCAATTCTTAATAGAGGGGATTACTATGTGGTTTTACCTAGTGTGAAGGATTTTGTTACAGCCTGGTCTTCATATTCCAGATCATGAGGCAACAGGTGATTCAATCTAATTTAGTGGTCGCTGGTGGTCCACTCTTGTTGGGACTCCCTGCAAGAAGTGCTGTGGTTTAAACTTATAGGCCTTCCTTTTCCATTTTAGAATGTCGTGATTATAACACCCAAAGATTTTATGAAAAGTATTCTTTTTAATTTCATTAATTGCTTGTGTTGTACGCTATAGGGAGCATTCACAACACGCATCCCTGACTTTTCTTTCATTACACGCAATCGCGACCTTCCTCGATAGCATGTGTAGTACACAATACCGAGTTTCACTAAACAAGATATTATTATAATATTATTATAAACTAGCCTTTATGAATAGTAATACCCACTTTTTGAAATTTTATAAATTTTATCTTTCAAAATGGACTTCATTTTTGGATTCGGAATATCGAAATTAGCTTAGGGTGAAATTTTGGTACTTTTCGGATAACTTTCATATTCTGATGAATAGTGAAAATTACTAAATTTTAATTATAAACAACTTTTTAATCGAAATAATTAATAGTGATAAATTATTAATTGGAGTGGTTTTAAAGTATATTTAGAATATAATTTTACAATTTAATACAATGTTTTTCATTGGATGTAATTTCACATTTAAACCAAACAAAAACAAGTGTCAATCTTTTGATAGTTATTATCTCTTAAGAACACGCTATTTGTTTTGACGATGGGAATAATTTTTAAATTAATTAATGCAACTGATATGTTTTTATTTTGGTAAAATAGACATCACTTTTTAATTCATAATATCAAATATATCTTAGTCCTAATTTTTGGTTTTTTTCTGGAAACTTTCATTTTTTGATGAATAGTGAAACCACTAAGTGGAAGTTAAAAAAACTAAATTTTTCAAAAAACATAATTTTACCGCTTCTGTGAGTGGAATTTCGAAAATCCGAGAGACATGGCTAATATCAAGGACTAAAATATGGTTCAATTAGATGAAAATAATTTTTTGTGAATAGTAACCTTTTACTTTTTTTTACCACGGTTAAAAGTAAATAGGGTAATTAGGGGTAAAAATGATATTATTATTACCCTAACACATGTCCTAATTCTACTGGATAAGTGTAATTCGGCAAAAAACAACCTTAGTAATAAAATATGACCATTTAGGCCCACTTGGATTAGATTAGGACATTTATTATTAATTTATTTAAAGAAGGGTTAAAATAGTTAAAATCAATGTTTAATAGATAAATCATTTTTAATATAGGGTTATACATAAGATAAATTTGACTATAAATATTCATTAGAAATAAAAAAAGATTTCCTACATAAGGGTATTTTATTTTTAATTTTTAGAAATTAAATAATGTAATTTATTTATGACACAAAGATTATGCAGTAATTATCTTATTAATGAAATATTGACATAATTGATGTTATAAATACCCAAATAAATGTAATTTGAGACTTTTTATGAATTACACTAATTTTATAGGTTACTATGACATGTTAGTATTGATTTAATTAACATTGTTCTAACTAATCATTCTGTTATGATTTTTACGAAAATCAATTTCTAAATAGTGTCAAAATTGACATAAAATAGTTTTTAAAACAAATATTATATTATTAATTGTTATTTTATTCCTAAAAATATAAGTATCAGACAATATACTTATATTTTTATATTTTTATCATTAATGGACCACTTTGGGGTCTCTTGGATGTATATGGTATGTTTATTAACTATATAATATAAAAATACAAAGTGACAATGTAAATGTCAATCTAATTAACTAAGAGTTAAAACTAAAAGATAAGGTTAATATAATGACCTAAACTTGTCTAAATTATATTTTATGAGACTAATTAGACCCATACCCACCTTATCTTATAAATATATCAATTTGGAGCTATTAAAAACCGAATTTTACTTTATAATAAAGTAATATTTTTAGTTATTCGAAAGGTGCCCCTCTCCTCCCTTATAAGAGGGAACCACCTCCCTCTCTTCCTCACACCACTTTGATCCTTCAAGCTCATCCAACCCCTGAAAAATTATCTTCTCCACTTCCCTAGAAAAATCATAGAGGTCCTGGTATTCTTCAAAGACCAATTTTAGTGCCCTAAGAGGAGGTCTCAAAGAGGCGCTTCAAAGAAGAGGTAATGTCTGTTACCAATTCATTCAACTTTATTTCTTCTTCCACTTTTTCTTCTTAGGTTGTTTCATTATGAAGTAATAACATAAGTATCAATCATATACTGATATGTTATTATAAGTATTAAACAACCCTATTTCACCATCTATCCATCCTACGGAAAACGAAATCACCGCGCATGCGTACGTACAGAATACCGTCTCCACGCCATGGTGTAATCTATTTTCCACCACCACCTTACTTGGAAGGGTATAATGGTGTAAATAATAACTATATATGATTATTGTAAAGTGATATTGATTCTTTTATAGTATACATACACTAAAATTAAATTCCACAATCATGGGAACGATATCATCCCTCGTGCGTACGTACGGAATACTGTCTCCACGACGCGATGAGATTCATTCTCAATGATTAACCATTCATAAATGATTATAAAGTATATATAATAAGTAATAATGAAATATATGACATAACAATGATACTGGATTTATGTATATATATATATGTATGTCATCCAATTAATTCCATTCAATTCAACGAGGAAACGAAAACAGCATTCATGTGTATGTACGTCCTACCGTCTCCATGAACGGTGTATTTCTTTCCATTTATCAATCTATTATATATATGTATATTTTGAATATATATTATATATAAATAATGTTTTATATTATGGAATCAAGTAATCATGATCTATGTAATCATATGAATAATTACAATTCAAAACACGGACGACAAATGAAATGATTTTACCCAAAACTCTCTTTAACATGGAATTTACAAAAGAACGGGTAATATAAAGTCATAACTGAACCATATATGATATAATAACAATGAATATGATTCTGTAATAAGTCAATAACATTATTTAAATCATTATACAGGAGGTTCGAATACATACGAAGCATATCGAACCTAAGGTAAGGGATAATTTTTCAAATCTCATTTTTATCCGAGATTGCTTATTCATAAGTATTTACTGGGGTTGTTGCAATTATCCATGTCCATGTTTTATAAAAGTGTTTTCATATATGTTTACTGTCCTTTTTACCCATTTTGAATTTTACTACATGGTATGTAAGTAATATTTCTTTTGTTTATGTTACGAGGTACTTTTTTGACTTTTCCGGAAAAGTACGAGAAGAATGTTTTTTTTAACTTATACGGCACGAACGGATTTTTACGGTTTTATAAAGCCTTATTTTCATGAAGCTTACTCCAAAATATTTCATGACAATTTTCAACAAAATCCTTTTATTTTAAAATTGCATGACATTTTTTCAAAAAGAGAATGATTTTGAAGAAGAAATGATATTTTCCTCAAGAATTCATTTCAAGTGTTTTATCAAAACCATTTTCTATCCATGATGACATTATTTCATATGTGTATGTTTCAAGTATAATGTCTCTATGATTTACATAGTTTCAATTTTCTTATGGTGAAATATCCATTTGTTTTATATCGATTATGTGATGATGGGATGATGTTTATGAAACCCATTTTATTCTTTGGGTTATGATGAATGTTTTAAGTTTATTTCTTGGAACAAGTAAGAATGATTTCACTATGAGATGGGTGGGACCTATATCTCCCTCCAATGAATTGGGTAAAGATTTATATCTCATGATATATACATGGATGGAAAGTTAAGTTAATATGGTTCAGTATTACATGACTGGAACGAGGAGTGAACTCGATTCAGAAAGGGACACTAAGATGGTCTTGGCATCAATGCCTTGGCTACTATGGAAATCATTACATGTGTTTAATGGATTCCACAATTACATGTTTTATTCCCATGTTATCTTATCATGTTTTATGTTACATTATGATCTATGCCTTATGTTCTTCCATTTTTTTAAGTCGTTGCTCAAGATTTTGATGATTAAACATTATGTTCATGTTTTTAAGTTCAAATGTATATGGTATGTTTTATTTTATACATGCTTACCCTTAATGAGCATTTGAGCTCACCCTTTTTATATTTTATTTTCCCCCAAGATTAAAAGAAAAGTTTTAGGTAAGGAAACAAAAAGTGGAAGATCTTTATGGGAGATGTTGAAGATCTTTCACCACGATTAGAAGATTACGTTCCACGTTTCCAAAGACACTAAACTATTACGGTCCTTGTGTGTCTGTTTTTGTTATTTATTATGTATTCCGCAAACGTAATGTAATATCTATGTATTTCAAGCTTCGGGTCTCTACAGTTGGTATCAGAGGAAAGGTTTAGTCAACCTTTGGAAACTAGGATGTGAAAACGTTAGTGATATCCCTAGAGATATTTCTCAGGTATGTCTAGGGATGTCCCGAAGGATAAGTATACGTATAGGATATAGTCCTAGAACTATGGTAACGATCATAGAATTTAACCTAAGATGTTAGATATTGAGGGTGCTCCCCCTTTACTATGTTGTTTTTCCTAGCATTAATTTTGCCTCTCACACTATTCTTTTTGGGTTTTAGAAAATGGCTAGAAACATTCACGATAATGGAGGATATTATGGACAATGGAATGATATTATTTATGAGAAACCAAATGAAATGGGATTTGGAAGTCCAAGAATCATTATTCTTCTGAATCTGCAATCTCATAATATGATCAATAAACTCAAATTTGGTAAGTTTCCGGACTCGGCTAATAAGAGAAAGATGGATTTTCATGATGATCATAGAGGAAAGAAAGTTCAATTTACCCTATGTAAATCATGTGGGAAGAGGCATCAAGGAGAATGTTTCAAAGGAACTGGAATATGGTTTTGGGGTGGAAAAGAAGGACACAAAGCCAGTAAGTGAAAAGGAAAAGGTTCAGTTAACACCATGGATGAGTATAATGGTATTACTATGACATCAACAATGGTTAAATTTTTTAAATGTGGAATGTACAGGCATTATGAAAACCAATGACCTAAGGGAAAGTCTCATGAAGAGAATCATTATGGTCGTATGGGTAGTATTTATGTTGATGATAATGAAGAGACTACAAATGATATGGGAGATGAAAGAATTGTTGATTCTCGGTCAATGGTTTAAGAAGGTAGTGGAATGATTACATGTTTATCAATTGTAATGTTGTATAAGTAATCTCATGGTACTATGGAATAAATAGACATCTAAGGATTGTTACACTTTTGTATTTCCTTATGTTTTGAAATTGTATGATTAATGGTACCAGTAGCCATGAAAGGTTATTCAGATATTTTTGGAAAGTAGCTGATATGCGCATAATGAAGGGATAAGGAGAAAATTAATTGTTTGATAGTATTCATGAGCTCATGACTGATATAAAGAGAAGTTTATATCATGGTTTGAGTATATAGAATTTTTGGATTTTTTTATGTTCAAAGAGTTTACTTTTGACAGCATTCATGTTTTCACTAAGATTCAATGGGTATTCATTTTTCAAGAGAATACATGATTAAGGCTTTCGAATGTTAGGAATGTAACCAACAAGACATATCTCATGATATATGTGGATCAATTATGGTATTAACATGCTTGTTATATAAACTCTTTGGTAATCGTTTTCACTATAATATGAGATTAGACAGCAGAATTTTGGATAAACCTAAAGATTGGAATGTATTATGTTGGACATAAGTTAGTATTGATTAAGGATAGAAGTTGTTTTTCGATATTATTTATGAGATGTTATAGTAATGTAGTTTTAGAAAAAGGACAACCTGCAGGACGGGCGACAGCCCATCGCGCCGGACAAGGCTATGGGAATCGAACCCACAACTGAAGTGCGACTGGCCTTTATCGCCTACCACTGGCCTACAGGAAGTCCCTGTTTAGTAGAAACTAGTTTTATTATATTAAGAAGTATGATATATGAATTATAAGTCCATTTTAGGAACCATATATGATTAATCTCACTATAGATAGACTTATGTATTTTTTGATAACATTTCTAACCTTTTGTTTGAGACAGATGGAATGACCCATCATTCTATCACATGATCTTCTAACACATCACGGATGACAAATTCAACTTCATTTATTTAAGAGATGAAGTGGAAATTGTCCAAAGAACGACCAACGGTGAGACTGTACAAAAATCACGAAAGTATTTCTTTTGATTCCAATTTCATCAACTTTAGGGAAACAGTCTTGAAGACCAAAAATGTTTTCCTAGTCCTCTTATATCCGAGGAATCAAATGGTACCTTAGATCATCACAAATCTATGGATTTGTGATTAATGTCTTTTTCATATCTATATTCTCTACCACTCTCCATCAAGAACTTGATTGTTAGATTTCTCTTCTATATCCATATTTTCACCTATGTTCTCCTACGTGGAAACCCAGTGATGAGTTAATTTGGGTAACCGTTACGTTTCATACATTAGTTTTTAAATATTGGTTTTTATACTCCTTTTTACGATGTGGGTTTCTATTAAAGAAACTTTTGAGTAGAAAACCATTTATAACCCTGACAAATTTCGAGGGAGAAATTCATTTTAAGGGGGGTAGAATGTAACACCCCGAGATTTTATGAAAAGTATTCTTTTTAATTTCAATAATTTCTTGTGTTTTATGCTACAAGGAGCATGCACAACACGCATCCCTAACTTTCCTTGAATTAAACGCAGTCGCGACCTTCCTTGATAGCGTGTGTAGTACGCAATACCGAGTTTCACTAAAAGAGATATTATTATAATATTATTATGAACTAGCCTTTATGAATAGTAATACCCACTTTTTGAAATTTTATAAATTTTATCTTTAAAAATGGACTTCATTTTTGGATTCGGAATATCGAAATTATCTTAGGGTGAAATTTTGGTACTTTTCGGATAACTTTCATATTCTGATGAATAGTGAAAATAACTAAATTTTAATTAAAAACAACTTTTTTAATCGAAATAATTAATAGTGGTAAATTATTAATTGGAGTGGTTTTAAAGTATATTTAGAATATATTTTTACAATTTAATACAATTTTGTTCATTGGATGTAATTTCACATTTAAACTAGACAAAAACAAGTGTCAATCTTTTGATAGTTATTATCTCTTAAGAACACGCTATTTGTTTTGACGACGGGAACTAATTTTTAAATTAAATGATGAAACTGATATGTTTTGAATTTGGTAAAATAGACATCATGTTTTAATTCATAATATCAAATATATCTTATGCCTAATTTTTGGTATTTTTCTGGAAACTTTCATTTTTTTGATGAATAGTGAAACCACTAAGTGGCAGTTAAAAAAACTGAATTTTTCATAAAACATAATTTTACAGCTTCTGTGAGTGGAATTTCGAAAATCTGAGAGACACGGTTAATATCAAGGACTAAAATGTGGTTCAATGAGATGAAAATAATTTTTGGTGAATAATAACTTTTTACTTTTTTTACCACGGTTAAAAGTAAATAGGGTAATTAAGGATAAAAATGATATTATTATTACCCTAACACATATACTAATTCTATTGGATAAGTTTAATTCGGACAAAAAAAACCTTAGGAATAAAATATGACCATTTAGGCCCACTTGGATTAGATTAGGACATTTATTATTAATTTATTTAAAGAAGGGTTAAAATAGTTAAAATCAAAGTTTATTAACTAAATAATTTATAATATAGGGTTATACATAAGATAAATTTGACTATAAATATTCATTATAAATATAAAAATATTTCCTACATAATGTTATTTTATTTGTAATTTTTAGACATTAAATAATTTAATTTATTTATGACACAATGATGATGCAGTAATTATCTTATTAATGAAATATTGACATAATTGATGTTATAATTACCCAAATAAATGTAATTTGAGACTTTTTATGAATTCCACTAATTTTATAGGTTAATATGACATGTTAGTATTTATTTAATTAACTTTTTTTGAACTAATCAATCGGTTATTAGTTTTACAGAAATCAATTACTAAATAGTGTCAAAATTGACATAAAATGGTTTTTAAAACAAATATTATATTATTAATTGTTATTTTATTCCTAAAAATCTAAGGTTCATCCAAGATACTTATATAATTATAGGTGTATCATTAATGGACCACTTGGGGCTCTCTTGGATGTATATGGTAAGTTTATTAACTATATAATATAAAAATACAAAGTGACGTGGTAAATGTCAATCTAATTAACTAAGAGTTAAAACTAAACGATAAGGTTAATATAATCACCTACACTTGTCTAAAATCTATTTTATGAGAGTATTTCGACCCATAACCACCTTAGCTTCGAAATATATCAACTTGGAGCAATTAAAACCCGAATTTTACTTTATAATAAAATAATATGTTTAGTTATTCCAAAGGTGCCCCTCTCCTCCCTTATAAAAGGGAACCTCCTACCTCTCTTCCTCACACCAATTTGAGCCTTCAATCTCATCCAAACCCTGCCGAATTATCTTCTACACTTCCCTAGAAACATCCTAGAGGTCCTGGTCTTCTTCAATGACCCATTTTAGTGCCATAAGAGGAGGTCTCAAAGAGGCGCTTCAAAGTAGAGGTAATGTCCGTTACCGATTCTTTCAACTTTATTTCTTCTTCCACTCCTTCTTCTTAGGTTGTTTCATTATGAAGTAATAACATCAGTATCACTAATATATTTATATGTTATTATAAGTATTAAACAACCCTATTTCACCATCTATTCATCCTACGGAAAACGAAATCACCGCGCGTGCGTATGTACGGAATACCGTCTCCACGCCGTGGTGTAATCTATTTTCCACCACCACCTTTCTTGGATGGGTATAATGGTGTAAATAATAAATATATATGATTATTGTAAAGTGATAATGATTATTTTATATTATACATACACTCCAATAAAATTCCACAATCATGGGAACGATATCATCGCTCGTGTGTACGTACGGAATACTGTCTCCGCGACGCGATGAGATTCATTCTCAATGATTAACCATTCATAAATGATTATAAAGTATATATAATAAGTAATCATGAAATATATGACATAATAATGATACTGGATTTATGTATAAATATATTTATTTCATCGAATTAATTGCATTCAATTCAATGAGGAAACGAAAACAGCGTTCATGCGTACGTACGGCCTACCGTCTCCATGAACGGTGTATTTCTTTCCATTTATCGATCTATTATATATATGTATATTCTGAATATATATTATATATAAATCATGTTTTATATTCTGGAATTAAGTAATCATGATCTGTGTAATCATATGAATAATTACAAGTCAAAACACGGACGACAAATGAAACGATTTTACCCAAAACGCTCTTTAACGTGGAATTTACAAAAGAACGGGTAATATAAAGTCATAAGTGAACAATATATGATATCATAACAATGAATATGATTCTGTAATAAGTCAATAACATTATTTAAATCATTATACAGGAGGTTCGGATACTTACGAAGCATATCGGACTTAAGGTAAGGGATAATTTTGCAAATCTCATTTTTATCTGAGATTGCTTATTCATAAGTATTTACTGGGGTTGTTGCAATTATCCATATCCATGTTTTATAAAAGTGTTTTCATGTATGTTTAATGTCCTTTTTACCCATTTTTATTTTCAATACCTGTTATGTAAGGAATCTTTCTTTTGTTTACGTTACGAGGTTCTTTTTTGACTTTTCCGGCAAAAGTACGAGAAGAATGTTTTTTTAAGTTATACGGCACGAATGGATTTTTACAGTTTTATAAAGCCTTATTTTCATGAAGCTTACTCCGAAATATTTCATGACTATTTTCAAAAAAATCATTTTCTTTTAAAATTTCATTACATTTTGTGAAAAGAGAATGATTTTGAAGAAGAAAGGATATTTTCCTCAAGAATTCATTTCAAGTGTTTTATCAAAACCATTTTCTATCTAAGATGACATTATTTCATATGTGTATGTTTCAAGTATAATGTCTCTATGATTTACATAGTATCACTTTTATTATGGTGAAATATCCATTTGTTTTATATCGATTATGTGATGATGGGATGATGTTTATGAAACCCATTTTATTCTTTGGGTTATGATGAATGTATTAAGTTTCTTTTGTGGCACAAGTAAGAATGATTTCACTATGAGATGGGTGGGACTTATATCTCCCTCCAATGCATTGGTTAAAGATTTATATCTCATGAGATAGACATGGCTGGAATGGTAAGTTAATCCGGTTCAGTATTATAGGACTGGAACGAGGAGTGAACTCAATTTAGAAAGGCACTTTGTCCACTAAGATGGTCTTGGCAGCAATGCCTTGGCTACTATGGAAATCATTATACGTGCTTAATGGATTCCACAATTACATGTTTTATTCCCATATTATGTTATCAAGATTTATGTTCCATTATGATCTATGCATTATGTTCTTCCATGTTTTTAAGTTGTTGCTCAAGATTTTGATGTTTAAACATTATGTTCATGTTTTTAAGTTCAACTGTATATGGTATGTTTTATTTTATCCATGATTACCCTTACTGAGCATTTGAGCTCACCCAATTTATGTATTATTTTTCCCCAGGATTAAAAGAAAGGTTTTAGGTAAGGAAACAAAAAGTGGAAGATATTTATGGGAGTTGTTGAAGATCTTTCACCACGATTAGAAGATTACGTTCCACATTTCCAAAGACAATAAACTATTACGGTCCTTGTGTGTCTGTTTTTGTTATGTATTATGTATTCCGCAAAAGTAATGTAATATCTATGTACGTCAAGGTTCGGGTCTCTACAGTTGGTATTAGAGGAAAGGTTTAGTCAACCTTTGGAAACTAGGATGCGAAAACGTTAGTGAGATCCCTAGAGATATTTCTCAGGTATGTCTAGGGATGTCCCTAAGGATAAGTATACGTATAGGATATAGTCCTAGAACTATGGTAACGGTCTTAGAATTTAACCTAAGATGTTAGATATTGAGGGTGCTCCCCCTTTACTATGTTGTTTTTTCTAGCATTATTTTTGCCTCTCACACTATTCTTTTTGGGTTTTGGAAAATGGCTGGAAACAAGATGATTCACGATAAAGGAGGTTATTATAGACAATGGAATGATATTCTTCATGAGAAAACAAATGAAATGGGATTTGGAATTCCAAACTACATTATTATTCCGAATCAGCAATCTCATAATATGATCAATAAACTCAAATTTGGTTAGTTTTTTTGACTCGGCTAATAAGAGAAAGATGGAGTTTCATGATGATCATAGAGGAAAGAAAGTTCAATTTCCCCTATGTAAATAATGTGGGAAGAGGCATCAAGGAGAATGTTTCAAAGGAACTGGAATATGCTTTGGGGTGAAAAATAAGGATACAAATCCAGTAAGTGCAAAGGAAAAGGTTCAGTTAACACCATGGATGAGGATAATGGTATTTCTACGACATCAACAATGGTTAAATGTTTTAAATGTGGAATGTATGGGAATTATGAAAACCAATGCCCTAATGGAAAGTCTCATGAAGAGAATCAGTATGGTCATATGGGTAGTATTAATGTTGATGATGATGAAGAGACTACAAATGATATGTGAGATGAAAGAATTGTTGAAGCTCGGTCAATGGTTTAAGAAGGTAGTGGAATGATTACATGTTTATCAAGTGTAATGTTGTATAACTAATATCATAGTACTATGGAATAAATAGACATCTAAGGATTGTTACAATGTTGTATTTCCTTATGTTTTGAAATTGTATGATTAATGGTAACAGTAGCCATGAAAGGTTATTTAGATATTTTTGTAAAGTAGCCGATATGCGCATAATGAAGGGATATGGAGAAAATTAAATGTTTGATAGTATTCATGATCTCATGACTGATATAAGGAGAAGGTTATATCATGGTTTGAGTATATAGAATTTTTGGATTTTGGTATGTGGAAAGAGTTAACTTTTGACAGCATTCATGTTTTCACTAAGATTCAATGGGTATTCGTTTTTCAATAGAATACATGATTAAGGCCTTCGAATGTTTGGAATGTGACCAAAAAGACATATCTCATGATATATGTGGATCAACGATGATATTAACATTCTTGTTATATGAACTCTTTGGTAATCGTTTTCACTGTAATATGAGATTGGAGAGCAGTGTTTTGGATAAGCCTAAAGATTGGAATGGATTATGTTGGACATAAGTTAGTATTGATTAAGGATAGAAGTTTTTTTTCGACATTATTGATGGGATGTTATAGTAATGTAGTTTTAGAAAAAGGACAACCTACAGGACGGGCGACAGCCCATCACGTCGGAAAAGGCTGTGGTAATCGAACCCACAACTGAAGTATGACTGGCCTTTATCACCTACCACTGGCCTACAGGAAGTCCCTGTTTAGTAGAAAATAGTTTTATTATATTAAGCAGTATGATATATGAAGTATAAGTCAATTTTAGGAACCATATATGATTAATCTCACTATAGATGGACTTATGTATTTTTTGATAACTTTTATAACCTTTTGTTTGAGATAGATGGAATGACCCATCATTTTATCACATGATCTGCTAACACATCATGAATGACAAATTCAACTTCATTTATTTAATAGATGAAGTGGAAATTGTCCAATGAATGACCAGCGGTGAGACTGTACAAAAATCACGAAAGTATTTCTCGTAATTCCAATTTCATCAACTTTAGGGAAATGGTCTTGAAAACCAAAAATGTTTTCATAGTGCTCTTATATCCGAGGAATCAGATGGTACCTTATATCATCACAAATCTATGGATTTGTGATTAATGGATCTTTCATAACCATGTTCTCTACCACTCTCCATCAAGAACTTCATGGTTAGATTTCTCTTCCATAGCCATATTTTCACCTATGTTCTCCTTCGTGGAAACCCAATGATGAGTTAATTTGGGTAACCGTTACATTTCATAATTTAGTTTTTAAAGATTGGTTTTGATATTCCTTTTTACGATGTGGGTTTCTATTAAAGAAACTTTCGAGTAGTAAACCATTTATATCCCCGAAAAATTTCGAGGGCGAAATTCTTTTTAAGGGGGGTAGAATGTAACACCCTGAGATTTTATGAAAAGTATTCTTTTTAATTTCATTAATTTCTTGTAGTGTACGCTATAGGGAGCATGCACCACACTCATCCCTAACTTGCCTTTCATTACATGCAATCGCGACCTTCCTCGATTGCGTGTGTAGTACGCAATACCGAGTTTCACTAAATGAGATATTACTATAATATTATTATGAACTAGCCTTTATGAATAGTAATACCAACTTTTTGAAATTTTATAAATTTTATCTTTAAAAATGCCCTTCATTTTTGGATTCGAAATATCGAAATTAGATTAGGGTGAAATTTTGGTACTTTTCGGATAACTTTCATATTCTGATGAAGAGTGAAAATTACTAAATTTTAATTAAAAACAACTTTTTTAGTTGAAATAATTAATTGTGGTAAATTTTTAATTGGAATGGTTTTATAGTATATTAAAATATATTTTTACAATTTAATACAATTTTGTTCATTGGATGTAATTTCACATTTAAACCAGACAAAAACAAGTGTCAATCTTTTGACAGTTATTATCTCTTAAGAACACGCTATTTGTTTTGACGACGAGAAATAATTTTTAAATTAATTAACGCAACTGATATGTTTTGAATTTGGTAAAATAGACATCATTTTTGAATTCATAATATCAAATATAGATTAGGCCTAATTTTTGGTATTTTTCTGGAAACTTTCATTTTTTGATGAATAGTGATACCACTAAGTGGTAGTTAAAAAACGGAATTTTTCATAAAACTTAATTTTACCTCTTCTGTGAGTGGAAATTTGAAAATCCAAGAGACACGGTTAATATCAAGGACTAAAATGTGGTTCAATGAGATGAAAATAATTTTTGATGAATAGTAACTTTTTACTTTTTTTTACCACGGTTAAAAGTAAATAGGGTAATTAAGGGTAAAAATGAGAGTATTATTACCCTAACACATGTCATAATTCTATTGGATAAGTGTAATTCGGCCAAAAACAACCTTAGGAATAAAATATGACCATTTAGGCCCACTTGGATTAGATTAGGACATTTATTATTAATTTATTTCAAGAAGTGTTAAAATAGCTAAACTCAAAGTTTAATAACTAAATCATTTTTAATATAGGGTTATAAATAAGATAAATTTGACTATAAATATTTATTAGAAATCTAAAAATATTTCCTACATAATGGTATTTTATTTGTAATATTTAGACGTTAAATAATTTAATTTATTTATGACACAAAGATGATGCAGTAATTATCTTATTAATGAAATATTGACATAATTGATGTTATAAATACTCAAATAAATGTAATTTGAGACTTTTTATAAATTCCACTAATTTTATAGGTTAATATGACATTTTAGTATTTATTTAATTAACTTTTTTCGAACTAATCATTCTGTTATGATTTTTACAAAAATCAATTACTAAATAGTGTCAAAATTGACATAAAATAGTTTTTAAAACAAATATTATATTATTAATTGTTATTTTATTCCTAAAAATCTAAGGTTCGGACAAGATACTTATATCATGATAGGTGTATAATTAATGGACCACTAAGGGGTTTATTGGATGTATATGGTAAGTTTATTAACTATGTAATATAAAAATACAAAGTGACATGGTAAATGTCAATCGAATTAACTAAGAGTTAAAACTAAACGATAAGGTTAATATAATGACCTAAACTTGTCTAAATTCTATTGGATTAGAGGATTTCGACCCATACCCACCTTATCTTCAAAATATATCAATTTGGAGCTATTAAAAACCGAATTTGACTTTATAATAAAACAATATTTTTTGTTATTCCAAAGGTGCCCCTCTCCTCCCTTATAAAAGGGAACCTCCTCCCTCTCTTCCTCACACCACATTGAGCCTTCATGCTCGGACAACCCCTGCCAAATGCTTTTCTCCACTTCCCTAGAAACATCCTAGAGGTCCTAGTCTTATTCAGAGACCATTTTTAGTGCCCTAAGAGGAGGTCTCAAAGAGGCGCTTCAAAGAAGAGGTAATGTCCGTTACGGATTCTTTGAACTTTATTTCTTCTTTCACTTCTTATTCTTAGGTTGTTTCATTATGAAGTAATACCATCAGTATCACTCATATACTAATATGTTATTATAAGTATTAAACAATCCTATTTCACCATCTATCCATCCTACAGAAAACGAAATCACCGCGCGTGCGTACGTACGGAATACCGTCTCCACGCCGTGGTTTAATCAATTTTCCACCACCACCTTAATTGGATGGGTATAATGGTGTAAATAATAACTATATATGATTATTGTAAAGTGATATTGATTCTGTTATAGTATACATACACTCCAATAAAATTCCACAATCATGGGAACGATATCATCGCTCGTGCGTACGTACGGAATACCGTCTCCACGACGCGATGAGATTCATTATCAATGATTAACCATTCATAAATGATTATAAAGTATATATAATAAGTAATCATGAAATATATGACATAATAATGATACTGTATTTATGTATATATATATGTATGTCATCTAATTAATTCCATTCAATTCAACGAGGAAACGAAAACAGCGTTGATGCGTACGTACGGCCTACCGTCTCCATGAACGGTGTATTTATTTCCATTTACTAATCTATTATATATATATGTATATTATGAATATATATTATATACAAATAATGTTTTATATTCTAGAATTAAGTAATCATGATCTCTGTAACCATATGAATAATTACAAGTCAAAACACAGACGACAAATGAAACGATTTTACCCAAAACGCTCTTTAACATGGAATTTACAAAAGAACGGGTAATATAAAGTCATCAGTGAACAATATATGATATCATAACAATGAATATGATTCTTTAATAAGTCAATAAAATAATTTAAATCATTATACAGTAGGTTCTGATACGTACGAAGCATATCAGACCTAAGGTAAGGGATAATTTTTCAAATCTCATTTTTATCCGAGATTGCTTATTCGTAAGTATTTACTGGGGTTGTTGAAATTATCCATGTATATGTTTTATAAAATTGTTTTCATGTATTTTTAATATCCTTTTTACCCATTTGGACTTTTACTACATGGTATTTAAGGAATATTTCTTTTGTTTACGTTACGAGGTACATTTTTGACTTTTCCGGCAAAAGTACGAGAAGAATGTTTTTTTAACTTATACGGGATGAATGGATTTTTACGGTTTTATAAAGCCTTATTTTCATGAAGCTTACTCCAAAATATTTCATGACTATTTTCAACAAAATCCTTTTCTTTTAAAATTGCATGGCATTTTGTGAAAATAAACTGATTTTGAAGAAGAAAGGATATTTTCCTCAAGAATTCATTTCAAGTGTTTTATCAAAACCATTTTCTATCTAAGATGACATTATTTCATATGTGTATGATTCAAGTATAATGTCTCTATGATTTACATAGTTTCAATTTTCTTATGGTGAAATATCCATTTGTTTTATATCGATTATGTGATGATGGGATGATGTTTATGAAACCCATTTTATTCTTTGGGTTATGATGAATATTTTAAGTTTATTTTGTGGCACAAGTAAGAATGATTTCACTATGAGATGGGTGGGACCTATATCTCCCTCCAATGCATTGGGTAAATATTTATATCTCATGAGATAGACATGGCTGGAACGGTAAGTTAATCTGGTTCAGTATTACAGGACTGGAACGAGGAGTGAACACGATTCAAAAAGGGACTTTGTCCACTAAGATGGTCTTGGAAGCAATGCCTTGGCTACTATAGAAATCATTAGACGTGCTTAATGGATGCAACAATTACATGTTTTATTCCCATGTTATGTTATCATGATTTATGTTCCATTATGATTTATGCCTTATGTTCTTCCATTTTTTTAAGACGTTGCTCAAGATTTTGATGTTTAAACATTATGTTCATGTTTTTAAGTTCAAATGTATATGGTATGTTTTATTTTATCCATGCTTACCCTTACTGAGAATTTGAGCTCACCCTTTTTATGTTTTATTTTCCCCCAAGATTAAAAGAAAGGTTTTAGGTAAGGAAACAAAAAGTGGAAGATCTTTATGGGAGATGTTGAAGATCTTTCACCATGATTAGAAGATTATGTTCCATGTTTCCAAAGACACTAAACTATTACGGTCCTTGTGTGTCTGTTTTTGTTAAGTATTGTGTATTCCTAAAAAGTAATGTAATATCTATGTACGTCAAGCTTCGGGTCTCTACAGTGATTGGATATTTGGTTGGTTATTTTTAGTGCACGGATGACCATACTTATTTGTTGTTGGATTCTTCAACAGCTCAGATTTTTGTCAAGGTTGATCTATCCTACCCACATATTGATTGAATCACTCTTAGAGTTGGAGATTTCCCTTGGTGGTGGAATCTGATTCCTCAGTCCCCGACATGTTTTTGTACCTTTTTCAGTTCTATGGTCATTCCTCAATAGTGTATAGGAGTGCTGGTCATGATATACAAGCTTCCCTTTGGGATGGATCCCCTTATTCTCTTCCATTAAAGATTCTCAACCTAACATAGGGCGGTCGGCCTCACACATATAAAAATATCCTCCTCCCCTCATTCGGCTTCCCTAGAGTTTTTGGTGGAATATCCTCTGAGAAGTTGGTGCTCCTCCCCTAGTCATCCTCCCTCTATCCATTCATCCTATAAGGCCTTGGTGATATTCAAGCCTCTCGTGTAGGGATAGATTTTGTCTCCACCCATGTGAATGATTTTGTTAAAAAAGGAAAATGTGTTCATGATTCATTTACTTATTCTGTTCCAGGTGAAAGACCTAAGTCCATTAGGTACTTCCTATTTTCCTTTATCCAATATATTTTATGTTCTCTCACTTCTACAAGGTTAAATTCAAAACTTGATCCTATGGAGCTGCCAGATTTGTTTCATTCCCCTCCATCAAGTGGAGTTCAAACTAGAACCCAGTTAAGTTATATTTTTGCAGAATCTTCTAGGTTCTCACCATTGGAAGTGGTCGGCCTCATTTCCCCAATTCAAAAATGATTGATTTCTTAGTTTGGAATGCCCAGGGTGTGGGTGCCCAGTTGAAAATATATTTTCTTGCTCATGAGTACCAATATCACAACCTCTCACATACAGCAGTTTTAGATCCAAATCAGTCTTCATATAACATCAAGGATATCGTGTTCATAATTAAAGTTCAAGGTTTCATGAATTGAAACCCCCAAAATTAGTATATATGGATTTTCTGGAATCATAAAATTTCTATCAAACTTATTGGCTCTACAGATCAGGTTATCTGTACTGAAGTAAGATAGGGAAACCAGTGTATTATAATTACATTCTTCGATGCGAAATGTGATATGCTTACTAGATATTCCTTATGGGAAGACCTTTGGTCCTTCGATTCAAGATCATTTCATTGGATGGTGGGAGGTTGTTTTAACACAATTTTAGAGCCCTCTAAAAAATGGATAGGATTTTTCCTAAGGAGGTCCAATGCTTCTTTCTCATTTGTTTATATCTTAGAAGATCCTGTTAGATCTAGGCATCACCAAGGATCATTACACTTTGTGTAATAATCAGAAATCAGTATCTCGAACATGGTGTAGGATTGATTTATACCTTGATAATATGTATGTTATATCTTCCTTCCCTGATGTTAAAGTACATTATTTTATTCAGGCTCTTTCGGACTATTCTCCTATCCGAGTGTATTTGGATATGATTAAATTCAAGGAGAGTAGATTCATTTTCTCTCAAAGATGGATCATGGACCCTAGGTTTCTCTAGACTATAGCTAACTCGTGGGCCAAACAAGTGTAAGGGGAGAAGTGGATATGTATTTACAATAGGCTAAAGAACCTTCTAAATGAACTTTAGGTGTGTAGAAAGAGTATTCCCCCATGTTCTATTAATTTGGATGTTCTTTCCCATTAAGTTGAGCATCTTGAGATAAGACTTGAGAATGGCTAGGATGATAGTCTTTTTAATAGTCTAGTCTCCAAAAATAATGATATGGAATAATTACTTTTGTAATAGGAATTCATTCCCTATAATCAATAAATAGATAGATAGCAGCAATAGGGGGATTGAAATATAGCATACATTCATGCTTGTATTAAAGAAAACAGAAGGATAACAAGGCTGAATATTCTTCGAGATGATAGGTCCTTTTCTAATGACCAGGATGAGGTGGGATTTATATTTGTTCTTAACTTTAAAACCCTATTGGTTAATCACAACCCCTTCATGGTTGATGGTTACCCGACGGGGAACATGGATATTTTTAATTTTCTTACACACACCATATCTTGTCAAGATAATTTGGGGATGGAATTAGTCCTAGATGAACATGATATTCATGATCCTTCTCTTGCACTCAGACTAGATAGTGTACTCAACCCATATGGTTTCCTAGGTTCCTTTTTTATTTCCTATTGGGATTTTATTAAGCATTCAATTGTGGAATTGGTTCAATATTTCTTTAGCAGTAGAAGTATCCCTCTTGTGGAAAGTAAAATATTGATGGTTCTTATTCCAAAATGTAAATACCCCTCTTTTCTAAACCATTATTGACCCATAAGTCTATGTAATTTTGTGTAGAAAATTCTATCAATGATGATCAATATATGGTTATCTTCTCATCTTCATGGGTGGGTCTCAGAGGAATAACATGCCTTTATCAAGGGGACGATAATCCAAGGTGAAATTGGTCTAGCTCAGGACATGTTAAATGATTTAAACCTAGATTATCATGGCTATAATATTTTCATCCAGATATATATGAATAAAGATTATGATCAAATGGATTGGTCCTTCATTTTCATGGTACTCTCTGGCATGGTTTTAAGATTTTAATATTGATATATTTTTTAGATGTTTTTTCTCTCTGTGGTTTTCAATTACATTTCTGGGGAATAATTATGGTATTTCCAAATCATTTTGGGGGTTCTATCAAAGATATACATTTTCACCCACCTTATTCATTTTAATTCAATACACCTTGTATAAATATATTAACAAGAGCCTTTTGGAGGGTAATATTTCCTTATTTCAGTGTAGTAATTTGTTCCATATCTTTTCTCATATAATGTATCCAAACACTATGATTTTCATCAATGGAAATAAATTTTCTATTATCATTGTGAATAATATTATGGAGGTCTATTTTCATTGGAGTTGAGATTATGTCAATAATAAGATGATAAGCATTATGATTTTGGACCGTTACCCAAACAAGAGGAGAAGGTCCTTAGAGGACATTTTAAGAATTAACTGGAGGAGTTTACCCATGGAGTATCTTGGTATCCACATTTATTTTGGACATCTTACAGTGTGTCATTTTGATTAAGTGGTGGATAAAATCATGAGTTAGATTACTAATTAGAGTATTCACTTTTTCTCATTTAGTGGAAGAATTAAATTGAAAAAATAGTGTGATTTCTACTTACCTTATACATGTCATTTCAGTGTGTAGACTCCTAAAACCTATTATTTATAATATGGATAAAATCATGTGATCTTTTTCATGGGATTCTTACTCAGAAGGGATGTGACATTGGACCTCATAGGGATGAATTACTAGGCTGATGAAAGAGGGAGTAATTAGTGTCATGAGCCTTTCAGAGTCTACGTATGGGATGCACGTGATGCTAGCATTGGAACACATCTAAGGCTAAATAGTATTGAGTAAATTACCCATTGAGAAATATGGGTACACTTTTTAATATTTATCAGGTAGGGTGTCTTCCCATTGGTATTCCATGAGTTTATTCTTCACAGAGCTTGAGAAAAAGTCTTGATGGATCATTTTCTAGGGAAATATTAGTTTTTGGTTTCATTACTAGAGTGGGTTTAATCATGGATTTCCTAGATGTCCTACTCCTAGTATCTCTTTTAGAGAAGCTTGAAATTATATACTTTTAATAAATTCTATTTTGAAAAAATTCTAGCATGAGGTTTTTGATTTAATTAAAATTTCATTGGACCCGAATGAATTATCGTTTACTAGATTGGATTTTAGGGTGTTCTTTGTCAACAATTTCCATAGGTTGGATCACTTGAAATTAGAATGGGATGATTGGGGTGTCAAATTGTGGGGTAATAACATTCCCTATGAAGTGAGTTTTCTTATGTGGAAGATTAGAAATAATTCCCTCTCAATGGATGATAATGTTCAATGGTCTAGAATTCATCATGTCTTTAGATTTAATTACTGTAAGAAGTATGGAGATGAAACTATAATTCATATATTCTTTATGGGATAATGGGCTAGATGGATTTGGGTGACTATGGGTAGTTTCACTTGTGTGGCTTCACCTAATATCATGGGAAATGTTTTTGTATTTCTAGTGTCAATCTATGTGGGATAATACCTACAATATGAATGTGAGATCTCTTATCCTTTCTATGGGATGTTGGTGTCTTTGGACCACTCAGAATAAATCCCATTTCGAAGGTATATATTGTTCTCAGACTTCCATGGAATGGAGAAAGAAATTATTGCTGGATGAATTGATCTGTTATATGGAGATCTTGGAGAGGTATCCATTTATGAAATCTCTCAAGTTCCCAGGTATCTGTTGTGTGTCTTACCCAATTCCCATCCCTGGTTGTTAGATCTGTTGGACTCCACTAGAGATTGGTTTGAAGTTAAACACGGATGGTTCATGATCTTCAGGCATGATGTGGGGAGGTGGTCTTGTTCATTATCGAAAAGGCTCTATTATTATCACTTTCTCAATTTATTTTGTCCTTGGTGACTCAATTTAAGTGGAAGACAATGTGGTTCTTTTCGATCTTCAGATGTGAAACAATATGAGTATCAGTCTTGCGGTGTTGGAAACCAACTCTGTGATCATTTTCAACTCTTTCCAAGGTAATACCACTACTCCTTGGTCTATTACTCACCCGGTCCATAGCTGTAAGATATTAATTAATGGTGAAAAAAATATTTACCATACTTGGAATGTGTGGAATAAATCAGACAATTATTTTTCATCTCAGGCTCTACTAGGTGATTTTATTACTTTCTTTTCTAACTTGGTGTCCTTTACTCAAGAGGGTTATATTTTTTCAATTAATGATTCCCCAGGGATGAATTAATATTTCCCTTTATGACATTATATACTCCTCCCTATCCCCAAATTTTTGGGTCTGGCTTCTTCATTTTTAATAAAATTATTAATTTTTGTGTGTGTCTTAGCTTGCGTAACACAAAACACTGAGTTTTAACAAAACCATGATTTATTATTAATATATTTATTTAAATGAAACTTTTATAAAATCACCATTAAACATAGTGATATGAATAGAAAAAAATATTTTTAAAATATTAAGTATAATGGTTTTATATAAATAAAATTTATTTATAATAAAATACATAATTTTCTGTAAACTCTTTAAATGTTTCAAAAATTGTGTGTCTTCAAAAAAATGTTTTTGGAATTTTTTGTGATCAATAATAAAATTAATGTTGGATAATTTTAGAAAATTAATTTCATAAAATAAACTTAATTTTTTAATTCATAATGTAAAAATTATCTTAGGGTTAATTTTTGGTATTTTTCTAAAAAGTTCTTTTTTTGATGAATAGTAATATATATAGAATTTTAATTGAAAACTGTTTTTTTATTTTATTTATTTATAAAGTTAAATTATATTTTAAATTGATTTTGAAGTATAATTAGTTAAATTATACATATATTAATATAATTTAGTTTATTTTAATTAATTTTATATTGAAATTGGATATAAAAACATTTTAAATGTTTCATCATTTTCTCTTCAGAAACTCATTTTCTCGTGACGCCTGGGGGATTAATTTTAAATTAATTATCTCCAATCATGTGAATAGAATTTTTAATAGTATATTACATGTTTATAATCATATTAATTTATCTTATTTAGTATTTTAAACTTAATTTTTAACCAAAATAAATATTGAATGCTGTAAAAAATTATTATTGTAGTTAAGGTTAAAATTGGTTTACTCGGGAAAAATTAAAAAGATAAGGGTAAAAATATCCTATAAATTTGTAAAAAAAACTATTGGATGGAAATATATTTATAATTTCACCTATAATGTCTAAAAATATCCTATTTTTTACCCTTGTGACATATGAAAAATGTGTAAGAACTTAATTATTTTTAAACATACTGAGTGTATCCTCTCATCCACTTATAAAAGGCCACCCTTTATCCTCTATTATTTACACCTTAAACCCATTTTGGTTCATACAATATCTGCCCAAAAAATTCCAAATTCCCTCCTATAATCCTATAATCCTTATTTTAGATATAAATCCAACCTATGAATGATTTTTGTGAAAACCAAAGGAGGATACCTGAAAAAATCTAACATTCTTCCATGATAATTTCAGTTTTATTTATTCCTCCACCACCCTTTAATTCTTATTATATGATTCTGATATAATATATGCAATATATACCATATACTAAGATGTTTTATTTTAATTTATTGATGTAAAACCATCACCACCTCCATCAAATGCATTACGAAATCATCTTTCATGTGTACGGTGGACTATTGCCTCATGAACCAATATCATTCGTATATCCATTACCACCGATCAAGGATGGTTATAAAAATGTACTTATTGTTTATATATTAATTTTATTATTTTATTATTATTATGGAATTATTAAATCACACATACCTTTATACTCCCCTTTTTTTGAGAATATGATAACATTGTTTTTGTGTACGGTGGACTACCGACATGCGATATGATGTGATTCATTTAGGATTTACATGGTATGTACTAAGGATGGGTTTAATAAAAATATTTGATATGTATTACATAAAAATAATTCAATAATGACAATATATATATATATCATTTACTTTTCTTTATTTCTTTCCGGCAATAAAATTTAAAAAGCATTCATGTATATGTACGGTATACCATATCTATAAACATTGTATTTCATATCCTATCACTAAATTTTATGGATTACTCAAAATACATACATAATAAATATATATGATATTTATATCATGATTTAAATTCTGGAGATTATGAAACCATGATCAAATTAAGAATACCATAAATCAAAAAAAATCAAAACATATAAGAAAAACAAAGTGGTTATTATAAAAAACAAAACATTAACATAGAATAATTAATAAATGGGTAATAAAAGGGCATATGTAAATCATATATGGTATTATATATATGAATATTATTATATAATATATTTATGATATAATTAAATTTATTATACATGAGTATTGAATGACTATGATGGAATTCAAGACTTAAGGTAAGGGATTTTTTCTCAATTTTCCTTCATTGAGACATACAATATGTTTTGAACCTATATTCTTTCATAGGGTGTATATATAGCACCATTGAAATTTAATATCAAGAATCTATTCAAAATAATTATATTTTAAGTTTCATTTTATATTATTCCTCCATGGGTATTATGATTCAAGGCTACCAAAGTGGTAAGAGTTTTATGTTATAATCTCACTGATTATTAGGATTGTTTATAATTAAGTATCCAATATTGAAATATTATAATCTAACTCTAATGAATAATCATAAATTTTATTATCCTCTTTATATTCATGTTATCTTCAAGTAATGTTACCCTTTTCACTCTTTGTTATATAAAATTATTAATAAAATGTTTTTAATAAAATCTGACTTTACTTATCTCTTCCCTCAAAAATCAGTTTTCTTCCCAAATTATTATTTTTTTAAACGTTTTCAAAAATGTTCAATTAATCTATTATTATTTATTAAAATAAATTTTTACCCCTATTTTAATTTTTCTATTTTTTTTAATTAATATTCATGTCAAATTCCAAACACTCTTTGTTTAGATTTTACAAAAAATATGAATGGAATCTTAATTTTAACGTGTACAACATGAACGTATTTTTCTGAAGCCATGGGAAATATTTTATTAGAATATTTCATGGTAATTTTTAAATTTTATTTTCAATGAAATGATATTTAATAAATTTTTATGGTTTAAAAACATTTTTCAAAGGGTAAAGTATATTTTCCTTAAGAAATGTTTTCAATGATCTTTAAAAATTATTTTCCATATAATATGACATATTTTGTTGTTACCTATGTATTACTTGGGATATGAACCAAGGATAATACTCAAATTATTTCTATGAATGGTTTATGTTTTGAGGGAATGGTTTTTATGAAACTTTTTTCTCTTCCACGGGTCATACCATGAAGAAATTATGATAAAACTCTCTTTTTTTCATAGGTTATTCAATGATGAATTGGTTATGGTACCTATCTATTTTCCATTGGTTATGATATGATGAATATTTTATGATACCTATTTGATTTCATGTATTATGATATGATGAATTTTTATAGTCTTATGCCACACAAAAATATGGTTTTCATTATTTGATGGGTGGGGTTTATATCTCCCTCCAATGCATTGGGTAAAAATTTATATCTCATGATATAGATAGTACTATAATGGGGAGTGCGCCTGGTTTAATAAGATGGTTTTGGAATGGGGAATGAACCCAGTTCAGTAATAAAATGATGGAATAGGGAGTGAACGTAGTTATGTAAGATTGGGATGAAATGGGGAGTAAACCCAGTTCAGTAAAGTACTTTATCTGATATGATGGTCTTAGTAGTGATCCTTGACTAATATGGAAATGATTTTCTATACTTATGTGTATGCCATAAATTCCATGTCTTGTGCCAATTTTATTCTCTCACAGATCATGTTATTTGATTTTATTATGATTTATGTCATATGAAATTCCAATATTTATGCCATGACTTAAGATTATGATCTTGGATATGTAGGGTATGGTTTTTAAATGTTATTCTCTTGTTCTCATGCCCTTATGTTCATGTTATTATTATGTATCTCCCATTTTTACCCTTAATAACCATCTATTATCACCCTTATTTTGTTTCTTTTCCCTGTTTTATGAAGATATATATTATTTATTATATTATTTAGAAGGGTTCTAGTTGTGAAGAACAGAGTGAGATATGAGTATCTCATTTATGGACTAGTGTTTATGTTTCCAATTTTATAAAAACACTAAACTGTTATGGTCCTCAGGTGTGTGATTCTGTAATTTAATTAATATTCATACAAAATGATGTAATTCATATGTATGAAAATCCTGGTTTGTTATACTTTTCATCTATGAAATTAGATAAGATGGTGATCTAAGGTTGGAACATCAAGATCTGGAAGATTGGATTTGGAGATAAAATATCTAAAATTATATATACTTGAGAATCTTATAAATAATCCAAGTATTTCAATTGTAAAATATGATTTTACTTTTGAAAAATCACTTAAAATATCTATTTTTAGAAAATTAGTTAGACAAAGGATAGTTTGAGTAGCCATCTATGGGGATGTGGAATCTTAGGTAAGATATATGTGATCTTCATTACTCAGAGAAAATATAGAACAATTAGTAAATATAAATATTATTGGAACTATATATACATCCCTAGTGGATAAAGGATATACCTTATCTTGTATAAGAATAAAGTTTCTAGGAGTAACCTGGTAATCCAAAAAGTGTTGAGTTATAAAATCCTATAATGCAATATTTTTTATTCAAGAAATAGACAAATATTCATGTTGATAAAAATAAGAGAATATTTATATATGAGTTTATTTTCTTTATTCATCAATTTACAGATTACTTCTTTATTCTAAATTGATTCCCTAAAATATTTTATCCAGTGATGATATCTTCAAAATTAATTATCCCATACAATTACATGATTTCAACTACATTTGAAAAAACTAGAATAGTTGAAGAAAATAAAGTTTCAACTTTTAGGTTGGAATATTATATAGATTAGGATAAATAATACCATATAAATATGAATCAAGGGAAATAATTATTTAGAGTAAAATCTCTGAGAATAAATTAAGAAGATCCATTGGAAAATAGAAGAGATTGCTTATTGAATAATTACTTAGGAAACCCTTTGAAATAGTGGTAATATACAATTATTGAACATAATATTACCAAAACATAACCCATTATTGTGATCAAAAGAAATGGACTTTCCTATCAAGATAGAATTTTTAAGGAATTTGAGAAATAGATTCTATAATTAATCAATTTTGGGTTAATTAGGCATAGTGAGAGTCCCCATAGAAGTGTGAAATTTATAGAAATTAATCATGCTACACTACAACAAAATATGGGTGTAAAAGTTGCTATTTTTTATATTGGTGGTGTTTTAAACCACCACAAAATGATTCCTTGATGGGTAATTAAAAAACCACTAAATTTGGTGTCAGAATCCAACTTTCATCAGTTTTGTTCATTTAGCAACAAATTCTAGGAAGTTTTGTGAAATATTTTTTAGCTGTGGTAATTTTATTTTTAAGTGGTGGTTTTTCCTCTCATAACTACTGAGTATTTATTAGTGGTTTAAACTACTAATATATTTTATAATATATAATGGAATTTTATACTACCACTATATATTTCTATTATGAAAATAAAAAACTCAAGATGTTGAATCCCCATAAAACAAAACAGAATCATACATAATAATAACATCAGACCGGCTATGAATGAAACATAACAGAACAACTGTAAATTTAGTTTCAATGAGAAAATAATCAAAATCAAAATACAAACCAAACAAATATTATATACATAAGAAAATTTTTCACAAGGATATACACACAACATTCATTATCATTCACCAATATACACACTAGTGAACCACAATCAAGAAGCACTTAAGAATTTAAAATTTTAAGGCATAAACAATAAAAGTTTAAACATACTAAAAATGGCTGAATCAAGCCTCTTTGGCATTCGTTTGGAAACCAAGTCAAATCCATTTTCCATGTTATTTGAAAAATGTACCAAATGTCATTTTACTCATGTTAGGACCTTAGAAAAATTCTATAAAATGTTCTTTAAAAACCCCCATTTTTCATTTCGATATACCATTTCAAACCCCATTTTATAGATAAACATTTTAACTTTAAATTGTACTTATAAATAATTAAACATTCAAAAATAAAATTTTAAAAAGGAATACCATGTTACTTTTAAGATCCAATACATTCCTTCAAAAAATCCATAAATAGGGACATTGAAGCTCATTTGACCAAGGCACCACCATCAAATTATTTAGTAAGCTAGGTGGTACATGTTTAATATTAGGTCAACACGAGTGCATACCAATCTTATAGAGAAAATCACAAAATATAAGAAATATATATAATAATAATAAAGTCATGTGAATATAAAATTTCTATAATAATAAGAGACAATGTTATATAAGGGATAGTTACATGAAAATAAACCACATAAAAAAAACTGTAAATAGAGTTTTAATTAAAACATAATTATAAAAATTAAAATAATAGCCAACAAATATTATAAAATTGATTAATAATTAATCCAATTTTCTAATTAAAATAAAAATGAAGACTAAAATTTGTAAAATTAAACCAAACTAGCTTTCAAAATTCATTTTTAATGATTTTTAAACCCATGATTATGATTTTAAAGATCACATTCCCAAATAGAAAATTCTATCATTAATAATAAAATTAAAATAATAGAAAAGTTAGAAACATTATATAATCAGAATTAAATCAAACTAGAAAATAAAATGAACCATTAACCATTATAAAAAATTTAAAGTGATGATAAAATAAAAATCATTTCACCACAAATTTTCAAATCCATCGTATTCATAAAATTAATCATTTATTTTTCATTGTGTGTGTATATATATATATAACTAAATAAAACCAAAAATTAAGAACCCACATATAATATAAGAAAAAAATTCTTCTATACAATAATGAAATACTTCTAACCTCATAATCATATGGTCTAACCTACCTCTCCCTCCTAAAATGAGCTTACTAAAATCCATTCTTTCATCATAGTAATCATATAATACCCATCCCAACTAAAATATAAAATTTAATAAAAGGAAAAATTCAACAAACTATAATGGAATAAATTACATGGAATAACTTAAAAGTAACCCAATAGAGCCTATGAATGATGAGTATAAGGGAAAATTTATAAGAAAACATAGAAAATCATCCAAACATGTAGATTTCATGCAGTGTAAGAGAAAAATATATATCCCCTACCTCAAACCATAACATGGATTCTCAATCACCATATCAGTTTTTTAGTACGTCATGATTTCAGTTACACATCACCATCACTAAATCCAAAGTCAACCCTCATCACTACTCAACAAGCTATGATTGACACCATCACTCTATCTCTCTCTATGTATCCACTCCCTTCTATCAATACCCATATGAACCTTTCTTGAAAGTTAAATTGTTTTTTATATTTAAATTTAAATTTAAAACTAAGAAAAGTTTGTGGAATAAATGATTGTGAATTTTTTTGATTTACCTTCTCACTCAAACCATCTATTTATGTAATATCACTAGGGACACATCCAGTCTTATTGTAATATAAATCAACTAATACTTTTTGCAGAGAAAGGTCTTTCACATCTGGAATCTATATATGATCCCATATTGTTGGATTGTGCTCCCCTTATTGTTTAATTTTGATTTTCATTTTCATAAATGACCTCTATGAATCTCAGGGTATGGGGTAACTAAAACCAGAAGTATATGTGGTTGTAATCCCCAGTGACCATCTAAACACATCAGATGGTACAGGTCCTGAACCCATCCTACACACTCAACAAGGATTTTCCTTCCTATGGACTTGACCAACTAGACCTTCAAGATTGAGGCATATTCTTGCAATCATAATATGTAATTGTAAGGGAAATTGGATTAGCTACCAAATGGCTGAGAATCTAGATGAATAATCCTACAAAATCTTATGTGGGACCCCATTATAATAAAATGTGAAAAAAACTTCAATCTGTTCAGATTCCAAACATATAAACTATTAATATTTATCTTAGTAGTAAAATGGTTTCCAAATTTTATGAAAAAATAATTATTAGTATAAAAATTGTTATGACTTTATTCACATTAAAATTTGTACCTATAACTATCACACTCCAATATCCTCATGATTAAATGTATGTAACCACATTTTCCATTATGGTGGAGTTGTTGTGTGCTAAACCTGGTGAATCAAAAGGAAATGTTCTAGATAATTGTGGGACGGATAAGGAGAGTGTCCTAGACACTTAAGAGATGGAGATGGAGGGTGTGGAAAATGATAAAGGGGGAAAACAGAGGGTTTCTCATATTCTATTGAGAGGGAGACCAATGGATCATCAGATGTTAGCGTGGTTGATGGAACATCAACTATGAGTTGACTAGGATCATTGAAATGTTTCTTCCTTGGAATTATAATCATTTAAACAAATAAAAATTAATTTAGAACATATATTTTTGTGAAATTCATGTAGAAAAGGAAATTCAGAAATTATAAAAAATTAGCAATAGTAACAAAAATAATATACATAGGTATGATAATTAATGACTACACATAAAAAATATAACATTTACTTTTTCAAAATTATACAAATCATGTATAAAAATCAATTTAAATATGATAAAATATCCATAGTATTATAAATGAATAACAAATAACTTAAGTGGTTGATAAATTAATGGATAACTACATAGACAATCATTTTTTCCATCAATCATGTCGTTATACAACTCCACCATTACTTCATCTACTTTATCCACCCTTGTAAGACTAATATTTTTAATATAGTTATGGAAAAATAATTCAGTTTCTTGTTGTTGATGAGACTAAATTTTAGAGGTCAAATCTTCCACTTTGTTTCCCATATCACACAAGTTTTTTTGTTTTATGGGAACAATTACACTCCACCATTCATCCATGACGTATTCCACATAATATATCATGTTCACCTGCAATGAGAAGATATATGGATCATGTAATTCATGATCACTGACATCTATAATGTGAGATAACTTCACAAAAAAAATTATAAGGAATCTCTTTTAATTCCCCTAGTAATATCATCACACTTTCATTTGAATAAAACAACTAAAAAATAATTGTGGTTGTTTAATTAAAAAATATTAGTCAACTTTTCATAGTATCCCAATTCATCAGTTGTAAATATACCACTATTCTATTTTTTTAAACACAATTCCTGATCAACTGTACAAAGTTTGAATCCATTTACATTATAAGTGTTGATCTTTATAGACTGTTTAAGAATACCTCAAGACAAAAACTTTGAATCTTCTAACAACTCAACTTGAGTGTTAGTATTCAAAATTTACAAAAAGTAATACAAGTTATTATATTTAAAAAATTTATGTGTTAACCTAATATCTATATTGATTTCAATATTTATGAACTTACATGACATGAAAACCATTCTAAGAGATCTTTATTAACAGATTTTGTTATATCTTTCTCATTTCATGTTAAAATTCTTAATTTTCTATTTGTTTTTATATAGAGCTCTTCAAAAAATGTATCTTAAATTTCACTATTTGTTATTACATATCTATGTTCCTAAAACAATACCATTTTTTTCCAGTGTAATATTTCAGATCCTCCCAACTGATTGGCTAGTAGTAGGAAAGATTTGTTATTTCTAGTGTAATTGATATTGATTCGATATTTTATCAACAAGTCCAAATCAATTCAATCTTGTCTCAATATTATCCAAGTATCTATAAAAAAATTTAAGAAACTCCTCTATTAAATAACCTTCAGAAATAGAGCCTTTAGGTAGAGATTTATTCTTCATGTATGATTTCAAATGAATAGGGTATCAGTGAAATAAAATAAATAAATCATAATTAAAAATTTAATTAAGTTCTAAGAATTGTTTTCTTAAGATGAAAAGCATATAAATAAATTAACTCAAAATTTCTTACATCCATCAATAATGTACAGGAACTCCTAATTTATTTTCCTTGGCCAAATACATAGTAAAATGTATCATGATAGTAAAAATGATGTCGGAAAGCTTGTCTCTATTACAGAAAGTGTCTGTAAAAATGTATCTATAAGGTTTTCAAGCTTATCCGGTTATAGTTTTTTGTCACATATTTTTCTAAAGAATTCAAAATTTTAGAGTAAAACTATAGACACCATTTCAGGTAAAAATGTACAGAATTACAATGGTAGTAACTTTTGTAAAAAAATATGTGAATCATTACTTTTAAATCCATGTAACATATGATGCATTAAGTATACACACCTTGAGATGTTACTTGAATACTCATCAAATACTTTCAAATGTTTTAATATCTAATGGAATGTATCTTTATCCCAATTTTTATTGAAAATCTTTATAGATCATACTTTTCATTCTCATATATCCATAGATGATGCTTTATATTCATTGTCTGTAAGTTCTTTTGAGCATTGATATGGTCCTCAAGTTTTTCATTCTCATTAATTAATGTGAAGATCAAATTTTCACAAAAAGTATTCTCAATATACATAACATCATGATTATGATTCAACAAATTAAATTCCCAAAATGGATGCATGAATAATATACTTTTTTCGTCCATTATTATGTTATGATTTCAATTGATGATACACTTCAAAATTGTTTCCCACTATCATTAAAATTATTCAACTTCCCAAATTTTGTTTTATAATTTACTAGTTACTCTAATATTTCAGAACATGTCAATAAGTTTAGAGGTGGTCTATGATTAATAGACCCATTGAATTTTGAATTGTTCATCCTGAATCTATGAAATGCATTGAGAAATATGTGATGACACAAGAAGCACCATTTATTACTATAGGGTAGTCATTCAATCTCAAAATAAGATTTACAAATAGGAAAATCCAAACTCATGTAAATATTCCATAAAAATAAGTTCCCAAGTCTAGGGAACTCACAAATGATCTATATTAGAGTAGTGTGCATTTTGAACATTTTTCTAGAAGATTAATCATATGTCTCAACACTATTTCTCTATAACTCCTGTAATTATTCAATTAGAGGCCACAAGTATATATCAATATCACTTCTAGGAATGTTTTCTAGTAATAATCATCAAAATGATAAAAAAAATGTTTGTTGTATACACATACATAGAGGTAGATTGTAAGGGATCAAAACAACCAGCCAAATGCTATAGCTAGTACTAAAAGTCCCAAATGGGTTGAATCCATCGAAATCCAATCCTAATATCACATTCCTAGGATTGGATGAGAAATATGGATGTAATGAATAAAATTTCTTCCATGATTTTGAATCTATTGGATGTCATATTAACCCATCATTATAATTATCTATAGAATGCCACTTCATATGCTTGGAAGATTTCTATAACATGTTTAATCTTTGTAATATAATTTTTAAATGGAAGTAACAAACAAATTATAAAGGTACATTTTATTTCTTCTTCTTCATAGTAGTGTGTTGATTTAGACTTCCAACATTACCCATTTACTTCTATAAGTTTAACATTTTTTTCAATCATGTCTTCTTGAATCCTCTCCCCAATAAATCATACAATCATGTGGAAAAGTATGTATTTTTTTATAATTCATACTAATATTGTTAAAAACGTTTTTAATATCATAAATATGCTCTAAGATATTAGATTTAGGAAATTTATCATGTGATAGTTCCAATATCATGGAAATCATCTTATTTTTAATTCTTCAAAGTAATTTGATTTGGTACAACTCCTGTCAAAAAAATTGAATATTCAGACATCCACCATACAACTCCTGATTTCCATCATCAACTAAATCATGAAACACATTAGTCTTCTATTTTAAGTTCACTCTTACATTAGTCTTTAAATAATCAAGGGGAGGATCCAATAATATTTCATGATCTTGATCTAGCTGTCCTATAGTCCCAAAAACATCATTTGTAAAGTTACTATTTGTATCACCCTCAATTGGTTTTCTGATAGTTTTTTATTTTTATGTTGTTTTTTTGAAATACCAAAATAATCATTTATAAGGTTTTACATATCATTTCCAAATGTCAAAAAAGTTGGTAGCTCATTCTATTGACTTACATTAGTGATCAAACTTTTTGTATTGTTTGATTATCCATGAAAAAACCAACACAAATATTTAGTAGGTAATTACTTCAATATAAAGTGTTTATAAACTTAATGCCTCTTCAACCATATTTTAAATTTATATTTAGGTCATGTATATCTTATAGTCCTATCAACATATCGATTGGAAATTTAAAGATCTAAAAACTCTTATAAACCCTTAGCATATCGAGGTGTGTTCCTCAGTAACGTGATCTATATTTTATACATATATCAAAATTTTCATATACTTCAATAAATAAAATTAAAACACTAAATAAATATTATGTAATTTAAAAAAAGTACTAATTTATTTGAAATAAAAAATTAAAACAATTATTAATATACATATATCACAAGTTCCTACACTTTGTGAAATAAAATTAAAACATAGAATAAATATTATGTAATTTAAAAAACAATTACAAATTTATTTGAAATTAATAATATAAAAAATTACTAATATCCATAAATCTCAATGTGCTGACACTTTATTAATGAAACTTAAAACACATAATAAATATTATATAATTTAAAAAGAAATTATTAATTTATTCAAAATCAATAATATAAATAATTACTAATATCCATATAACATAATAAATATTTATTAATTTAAAAAATATATTAATTTATTCGAATTCAACAATATAGAAAATTAATAATTTATTCGAGGATAAGGGCCCGGGAATAGTGGTGAGGGTTCGGTGGCTCAGCGGTGAGGGTTTAGGGGTTCACCCAATATCTTCTTATAGTTTTACCTAAAAACAGCCCAAAAAATTCCATGTAAATAAAAAAAATTAGAATTAAATTATAAGGGATCCTTATTTGCTAAAATAAATAAAGAAGGGGTGAAAATGAAATATATACTAACCCTAAAGTATTTATTTCCCCCAATGATGGGAAAATGGACTATGAATGAGAGATATTCACTACAGCCTTTAGATGAGGAGAGAAAGGTGTGGGAGAGGTGATACTAGCTGAATGGGGGATAATATTTTGAGTGGTGGCTCAGCGGAAAGGGGAAAGGGGAAAGGGGAGTGGGCATGGGAAGGGGAGTCAATGGATCCGTCAGTGGCTTGGAGAGGGGCATCGATGTCTACGGGAGGGTAGTCGATGGCTTGAGGAGTAGTGAGGGGGGAGAGGTTTCAATGTCTAGGGTATGGTAGTTGAGGGGTTGGGGGATAAGGGGAGCATCAGAAGTGGAAAGGGGGAAAGTGAAGTGGTGATGAGGGGGAAAGGGGAGAATCAGTGGTGGAAAGGGGGAAACTAGAGTGGTGGTGATGGGGGAATGGTATTAGTGGTGAGGGATCAAGGTAGAGGTGGGAATAAGTGGAGAGGGGGAGATGAGAGAAGTATTTTTTAATAAATTGAAAACATTTAGCATCATATTTTAAAAAAAATCTGATAAATTCTTTCAATTTGTTTAGTGATAGTTTCTTAAACCACCATTAAATTCTGAATTTGGTGTATTTCTAAGAAATGATATGGTTAATCCATAATTTTATAGTTTACCCTGGTATTAATATTTCCAGAAATGATTATGGATAAAATATTCCTAACAACAATTATTTAAGAAGTGATATTATAAATAAGAGGCCAGTGGTATATTTTAGGTTTGATCTTAAGTTAGGAAATTAGCATATTAATATCAAGGAGGATGAAATACCATTAATAGAATTTATAATTCTAGTAATCATATTTTAATGTATTGTTATTCCATTTGTACTCAAGAATTACCTAGTAATGTTCTAGTGGAAAATATAAGAGACATTTAGTAAAATATCATAGTTTTACAATCTATATTGATGATGTTATTGCATTCTATAAATATAAATAAAATAATATTGATCAATTACAGTATGTAGTTGTAGTGTTTAAGAAAAAGGCTGAAACTTTCATAAATAAGGATTATTCGGATAAAACCTAAGATATAATTCTTGGAATTACAAATCTTGGGAAGTATAGATAATATTTTCAACCACATATAGCACAAGATCTAGAAACTTTAATATATGAGATTGCATATCATAAGTAGGTAAAAAAAATTTGTAATGTTAGGTTATTCAAAATAAAACATAAAATATCATAAAATTATCTTAGGACCAATCCATAAAAATTTATCCAATAAGTAACCCTAGTACTAGATAGAAGAAGATTTTAAAGTAACAAAAAATATAAATAAGCAGCTCAAAAACTCCCAGAATTAGAGTATCCATATGGGATTTAAGATCTACTTATATTATAAAAAATTCATCAAACTCATCATGGTTATATACCTTAATTATATGTAATAACCATGATGAAAGTTTTAGTAGATACTGAGGTGGATGTTTCAATGGGAAAGAAAAGAATTGTCATATCCATGAATGAGAAATGCTTGCAGTCCTTAAAACAATTAGGGTTGAAGATATTTTCCTTATAAAACCATTCACTATATAGGAAAATATTTCTTATAAAACTAATTTTATGTAAATAAAATTAAAAAGGTATACCCTATAATGATTAGTGAATTATAGGAATTAACTACAATAATATAACTTTAATATATAAATTTTTAAAGGAAATGATAATTTCATTCCAGATGTACTAACATGAAATTTTTAATCAAGGTAAAATGGTATAAATTATTAGAGAAATGTGGTGTCTAGTTTTCATTGATAATAATTCAATATATAAATACCTAGTTATTGAAGCAATAAATGATAGAATATTGAAAAGAGAGGGAAGACTAGAAATAAATATTCTTCAAAGGAAATGGTCCTCATTGGGTAAGGGTGAATGGTTAGAAATCATAGGTTCTTCAAGAAGAAACACTAAAAACCCATAAATTATAGAAAAAATATACATAGATAGAAATTTTAAATATAAAATTCATATTGAATGCTTTGTATATTGTCATAAATTAAATTACAACACTAAATGTGTAGAAACCCCATGAAATAAGAAGGTTCTAAAGAACCAAAATATAGAAATAGAAAGGTTCTTTATAGTAAAATATAAAACTATTTCTAAAATATATGAATATTAAGTAGAATAATAACTTGATCAAAATAAAATTAATATAGAACATTTTCATAAAAGAATATATGATGACCTAGATAAAGTGCCTAATCCAATGTATGAAATCGTGAAATATTTTCAAAAGATTCTAAATATGTCTAGGAATAAATCCACATTTATTTATAATCTAATATATAATAGTAAGGATACTCAGGTGTTAATTAGAGGTATAAATCATTTTGTAGACATGATCGAATAATATAAAGCCCTTATAAAATATTATAAGAAGATAGATCGACATATGATTAGTATGATAATTATCTATGTGATCTGATTAATGTTTCAAGTTTATAGTCTTCTTAAAAAATTAAAATATTATGGAAATAGGAATTAAATAATTTCTATTCCTAAATAGTTTTTGGATAATATCAAGAACAAGGATTCCAAAACATTATATATCATATATGGACATGGAACCAAAATATTTCATTGAGTGTTATATATCTTTTAGAATATGAGTAGTTTTGTTTTCATTGATAATAATTTTATAGTAAAATTCCCATTTATCAAATCAATATATGATAAAATCTAGAAAAGATAATGAATAATAGAATAGAACCTCGTTTAAAGGAAATTATCTTTATCTAGTTGAGGCGAATGATAATAAATCATAGGTTTTTCAAGCATAAAGACTAAAAACCCAAGAAGGAAAGGGACTTTTAATTGAATTGTTCAAGGATATGACCTAGGAAATAAATCAGTATGATTTCATATATTCTATCTATATAGACTCTCTCTATTATTCATATTCTATATGAAAAGTAATTTCCCATAGTGATCATTTAAGTTAACTATAGGTAGTTCATTTATCCTTGTTTAGAAATTCATTTTTTTACATTGATTATGAGTGTTTTTGTAGACTTTTTAGATTCCTTAAGTATAATTTCTAGATCCCATATAAAATACTCATCTATTAGTGGTATTAGAGTGTGGTGGGTAGAATATTTCCAAAATTATGCTTTAGATTCCATATTTATAGGTCTTTATTATGAGTAGAAATTTCTAGAATCTAGGATAAGGTACTATGAGAAGAAAATCCAATTAAAATTGTCTTAGAATGTACCTTCAAATACTATAATACATATTTTCTTATAAAAAACTTAAATTAATAAATTTAGGGAAGAAATCCTGAAATACTCTTAGTAATATTATAGCACAGAAGGTAGAACTTAGGTGAATAGAATCTAAACTACAACAAGAAATGTGACTAGTAAAAAACATAGAAACAACTCTAAGATATCTATATAGTGATATAATTTTCATAAAAAAGTTAATTATTATAGTATGAGGATCTAGATTTGGACCAAATATTCAAGATATTTTCATGTGGCTTTGAGGTAGAGATTTAAACAAATCCTATAATAAACTATGAGTTATTATCACAAATACAAATATATATATATATATATATATATATTAGGATACAAAAAGAGAAACTATATCCAAGATATATACTACAGAATATTATTCATGTCCATTATAAGGAGAATATCAATATTATTAGGAGTAATATTTCATTATTCCTTGAATTATACAAGATTACCAAAATAAACTACATGGTATAATTTCTTAATGAAAATGGAAACACTGATATATATAACGTGTCTTTAATGATCTAAATAAAAAATCAAGAAATTAAAAAGACATATAAGTCTAAATCTGAGAGAAAAATAAGCATAAATTATAATTTCCATCTCTAGTTGAAAGACTTAGTGTTATGCATTGGGAATTCAAGCCAGTATGGTAGGAAGTATCCTTCAAACCAACTATGTAGGAATGATAAAAAGGTTCATTCAAGGATTCATTTTAGAAGATCAATTAATAATAATGTCTGATATATCATATCATTATCCATGAAGAATATATACTAAGTAAGATACATCCATAAATGGTTCCACAACATAGTACAATCCTTAACCTAGATTCAAAAGAAAAAATCTTGGAGCATCCATATGTGAATGAGATATGGACCTTTGATACTATATTCTATAAGTTTTATTATCTTTTTAGACCATAGATGGGGCACTCAATTTCACGGAAGATGCCTTAAGGTGTATTTTTGGGTAATTTTTGTATAATTTATTAATACACTCAAAATTTATAATGGATATCAAAGAATATGTCACTTTTCCAGTTGAGGTTATACCAAAAGTCGCTAATCTATTCAAATAGGAACTTAATGGAAATTCATCGATTGATTGTGATAAATAATTCGTGGAAAATTGAAGAATAACTTTAAAAAATATCTATTATTTTAAAATGTACTATTTATAATAATATATTTATGATTTTTAGCATTGGTATTATCTTTATAGACCATAAGATCAATCATATTCTTTAAATGTCTTTATCTGAAAGCTTCCAGGTAGTTAGAATGAAGAAGTTCAAAAATACCATAAATACTTGTCTTTATCAAATTATAGATTTATAAGATACCTTATGATTTCAATTAGAAACAACAAGGTAGGTGATAATAATCTACTAGATATAGAGGCTTTTATTATGGGACATAAGATATATTCCATATATAAGTTCAACACGTTACTTGAAGGTTATGGGTATTTTTGTAAGATATGGGTGTGGCCCAACCATGTATGAGAATGGTAAACACTAGAAAATATATTTTAAAACACATTTATAGGATGTAAATTGTGAATAAAATAAATCACACAATAAATTTTGGAAATTATTTGGTAAAAGATGATCATCATGTAATTTTTTAGGTAGAAATATAGAGAAGAGTATGATAAATATTAACCCAAATAGAATCTATATAGACATGAGATAAATATTTAAGGAAATTTATTAGAAGTATCCCAAATTCTCTAATACAAAATATCTATCAAGTTGTGATTTTTTTTTGTTGTGATGGAATAAAGGTCACAAGTATGACACATTCCTAGATGCAGATAGGTGAAGAGGTATTATCAAAGAAATACTAATAGAGTATAAGTTTGAGAAATTATTTAAACCTATATATAGAGAAGATATTGGAATAGATGAGGATTTCATATATTAATTATATTAAGAGTAACCAGAGGAAGAATAATCCAACTCATATGAGGAATAAAAAACCCAATATAAATCTTAGAATAGTAATGATTCTAGAAAGGGAGGTTATGCCAAATGACTCTATAGTGATAGTAATGCTATAAGAGATGAAAGGTGGTCCATTTCATTATTTTGAAACTAAGACACCATTAGAATTAACATATTGTAAATAATGGAATAATCCTAGATTTATTGTTCTAAGGTATACAAAAAAACTTAAGTTTCATATCTCGAAATGACCAAGATCTTTGTGGACTGATAGAGAGGTGAAGTCTATAAAATATATAGATCATTATTTATGATATATTTTCTAATTCCAGAAATGGTTAATAAGGATATCTAGAATAATTCCAAGTATGTACATTTTGGAATAATCCAAATTATTGTGAATCTTCTTATCAAAATGATATATGACCTGCTAATCCAAAATGTAGTAGTAAATAGAAGTTTTTCCTATTTCTTTAATTTATTATTAGGAGAATCATAAGAAAATATATATATAGGATAAGTATGGGAAATGGTGATCCATGATTTGTCTATAGTGATTATGGGTAGAAGTGTTAGTAAAAATCTTGAAGTAAATATTGACATGAGGGACTGGAAGAAGACATTGGGATGTCCACCTGACAAAAGATGGGTTAGAATAGTCACTCCTCTTTATTTAATGTTTTAATATGCGAGGATATAAGCTCTAATGAAAATTATTTAATGATTTATTCAAATTTTCAGTTATTAAGAACATTAATAAGAGTAATTTCTTCACAAGTGGTAAATTTATAAAGGAAAACATGGCTTATGGAATGGTTTCACCTAATCCAGAAGAGAAAAGAGTGAAGAATATACTTCTTTAATATGTGATCAAAAGAATAGATAATAGCTTATCATCACAAGAATTAGAAAAGAAGAAGATCTAAGGTCATAAGACTAAATATTAGTAATATTATATTTGAAGATATAATATCTCAATGTACAAATACATGATAACTATTCAAATAATCCAAGAATCTCAGTTTGAAAACATGAAAGTACTTTAGTAAAAGAACATAGAACTTACATTTCTAGAAAATTATTTGGAAGAAGGAAAATTCAAATACTGATTTATAACGATGAAGAATCCCATGAAGGTTATATGGGGTCTTCATTACTCAGTTCAATAAGAATCTAGTTTTTAGGAGTAACCTGAGAATCTAGAGAGTTGCAAGTTACATTAGGAAAAAATTTAACAGTTGTGATTCAAGAAGTGGAAAATAAGAACATATTGAACTAAATGGGATAATATTTATAGATTATTTTCCTAAATTTATTCCAAAATTTATAAATAACTTCTTGATTATAAATCAATTACTTAGAAGATATCATCTAGTACTAATATTTTCAAGATAAATTATCCTCAAAAATTACATAATTCTAACTACTTTTGAAAAATCTATAATGGTAAAAAAGAAACTATCTAGTATCTAAATGAAAATATTTCTAGATAAGTATAAATAATAACACAAAAAATATGGATAAGTAAAAATAATTGATTGGAGATACATTTTTGGGGATAAATGAAGAAGATACATTTTTCAATATAAGAGATTACTTATTAAAGAATCGATTAAAAAACCTCTTAAATTGTGGTATAAGACAATTCCAGATGTTATAATTCCCCTAAAAGATCCTAATATACTGATCAAAAATAAAGGTAATTTCCTATCCACAAAAATTATTAAGTATTTTAGTAAATATTTTCTAGAATTTATCAATCTTGGGTTAATTATGCATAGTAAAAGTCATCACAAGAGTGTGGGATTCATGGTAGTGAATCATATTAAGAAATAGCATGGTAAAGATATAATAGTTATTTATTATCAAAATCTTAATAATTTCATGAAGAATTTTTACTACAATGTTTTTAATCAAGTGGAATCAATAGGAAGGATTAAAAATGAGTAACTGGTGGTATACTCTATGTTTGATCTTAAGTCAAATTATTGGAAGATTAAGATCAAGGAAGAAGGGATATAATTGATTGTATTTATAGAACTAGTTATCCTATTTGAATGGATAGTTATTCCATTTAGACTCAATAATTGTCTAAGAAGATTATTGAGGTTAATAGACAAGGAATTTATCAAATTATCATATTTTTTGGTAATCTTATATTAATGATGTGCTCATATTTAGTAAAAAACCCAAATAGAATGTTGATAACTTATAATAGGTGACCCAAGTGTTTATGAAAAAAGGGATGATAATTTTATATAGAAATATATTTTAGATGAAAATTAATATATAATTCTTTCAATTGAAGATCCAAGTAAATATATAGAATCCTTAACCACATATTTCAGAGAAGATAAAAACATTCCACGATATTCTTATATATCGTAATAAGAAACAAGTTTTTATTATCATATTATTTTATGTAAGATAATATGTCAAATATAAAGAAAATATATCTACACTAATCTATAGAAATTTATCTGGTAAGGTACCCTATAATTAACCAAAACAAGATTCTAATTTAATCATAATTATGAAGCTGCAATCTCATAAACTCGTAGAATTGGAGTATTTATATGGGTGTGAAGATCAACTTATATTAAAAAGATATGCAAAACATATAGAATGGGTATATATCATAAATATAACTAAGAACCATGATGAAAGTACAATAAGGTATTGGAGTGTATTTTTCAATGGTATTGAAAAGAATTATCATGTCCTTGAATAATAATTGATTTAAGTCCTTAATGGAATTGTGCATAATGATCTATTCTTTGAAAAACCTTTTACTCTATAGATAAATAATTTTATATAAATAATTTCATGAAAACTAAATTAAAAAGTTTTATTCATTCATGATTAGTATAATAGGGAAATGAACTAAAATATTATAACATTAATATTCAAAAAAATGAAAAGAAAATATAATGCCATTCCAAATGCACTGACATTCTATTTTGACTCTTCTAGGTGAAATGATAGAAAATTGTATGTAAAATAGTTATATAGAATTTATTGATCATCATTTTGTGGAAGAATGTCTTGTTATCAAAGAAATAAATGGTAGAATCCAGAAAAGAGAGGGAACACTTGAAAAAATCTCCTTCAAATGAATGGATCTCTATCCAATAAGGGTGAATAATTAGAAAGAATATGTTCTCTGGTCATAAAGAATGAAAAACCATGAACTGTAGAAAATGATATCTAGATAGAAATTTTAAAGATAAAGGTATTATTAAATTCTTTGTGTGTGGTCATAAGGAGCACTACAACACTGCCTATGTAGAAAACCAAAGAAACAAGAATCCTCAAAAAAACTAGAACATGAAAATAGAATGTGTATTTATAGGAAAAAGAGAATATTATTTCCAAAAGATGAGAATATCTAGTAGAATAAGAACATAATCAAAAGAAATTTCATAAATAAATTTATAAAGAAAGAATATATGATGAGATAGATGAAGATTTTAATCAAGAAAAGGAAATCCTGAAATAGTTTCAAAGGATTCCAAATATTTCTAGGAGAAAATCAATAGTTTTTTATAATCTTATCCAGAAAAGAAAGGATGGTCATATATTTAAGAGGGGTCTAAACCATGTTTAATAAATTCTTGATGAATCCAAATACCTTATATAAGATTATAAGAAGATATATTAGGATATTATTAGTATAATAATTACTAAAGAGATCAAGATGAAATTTCATGTTTTTGGTCTTCTTGATAAAATTATAATGGTCAGCGAAAGTGGCACAACATAATTTCAATTCCTAACTAGGTTTTAGATAATTCCATGTATAGGGATTCTAAAAGTTCATATACTGGATATGACCCTTAAACTGGAAGAGTTCACCAAGTTCTTGAAAGCTTTTATAGTGGGAGAAGTTCAATTTTTTGGTATTTAATAAAATAAATTACAAATTTAAATGGGTACCAAAAATGGTGAAGATAGTTCTGAACAATTAATATCCAAGTTTTCTATGGTGGAATTCACACATTGCTCCTAACATATTAATAGAAAATTTAGTGATGTTTTGGAAGTTGTACCAAAGGAACTAGACAAAAGGACCAATCAATAAATCATTTGAGTAATCAATGTTTAGGATGAATATTGTATAGAGTTTAGTTTTAAAAAGAGCCATTATTATTGAATCATGATAGCATGGAGTATCTATATAAATGAATCTGTTTTTAAAAATAATAGATTGTATGTTCTTTTTAGAATATAATGTGTTAATTTCTATCAAACCAACATATTTGAAGATGGTATATATGTTAGATATAACTGAATTTGGGTTGAAATAATACACAGTACCTAGAGAACTAATGTCTTTTAAATGAAAAAAATAATATTTATTTATTATAATATAAAATATTCAATTCAACATAAAAGAATTGATAAAAATTAAAGTGTCAAAAAAATGAGTTATCGATCAATGAGAAGGTCAATGCTCTATATGACTTTGATGGATTCCAAGAACTAATCCAGACATGAAACATATCTATCTTGGATTATTAGATTGAATTGGAAATTCCAATTATCATATATTATCATTTATATTCTTAGTGTGTGGTGAAAGATTAGTGATTTTTTACTCCACTTTTTATTTTGATTTTGTTTTTTTTAATTTTCTTTTTTGGAAGTATACAATATAATATTCAACAATATGTCCAGTATTTCTGTGGAATTAGAGTCAGCTACTCAAGAAAAATATTCCTAGAGACCTATATAATGGGATCACTAGTATATTTATTCAGAGAGATGAACATGGAATTGAAATCAGTATTGTTTTTGATATTGTATCACTTCAATCTCTATATATTATTTTTTTTAATCATGAAACTTTATTTACAAGAGAGATCCAATGAGATGTTTATAGGTTTTCCCTTTATCTATTTATAGGAAATCATTATGATATCTAGCTTGTAAGTTTCTTTCATCCTTTTATATTTCTTCAGTAAAATTCTTCAATGCCACATTAACAATCCATCCATTTGTGGGAAATAGTGCACAGTAATCTATCAAAAAAACATTGAATGTTAACATTAGTGTACACTACTTATCTCCAAAATAACCTTGATCATTAAAATTAAATAAACATTATTCTCCCTATTTTCACAATTCTCATATTCTTTATTTCAGCAACCCCATTCTATTGGGGTGTTTAAGGAGTGATATATTTATTTTTAATCCCATAATTTCTAAGGTAAGAATGAAATTCATTTATAATGTAATCCTTTCCATTATTAGTTCTCAATTTGTAACTATAAATTCCAAGATCTCTTTCAACATATATTTTATAAATATTGAACATGTACACTGATTTTTGTATGTGATTTAAAAATAATACTCATTTTATTATTTTATAATCATTAGTGAAAGTGAAAAATTATAATTCCTTTATTATGGATTTGTATCTCCTGGATCAACAAAAATCTGAGTGAAAATTTTAAAGAGGCCTTATTGATTGTGTCACCACTCTTATGTGATTTATTTTCACCATTTTCACCATTTTAAAGGTTTTATAAACTAGACCTCTATCATGGATTAATTAGGAAAGATCCCTCATAGAAGTTTCATTAGATATTTTAGTTAGATTCATTTAGTAAATGTGGATCAGTATTCGATACAAAATATTATTTTCCTCTCTTAAACTGAGATATCATGAATTTATAATATCTCCAATATTAAATATATACATGTAGGTTCTTCTATTATAATAATTTTCCCATCTCTGGTGATTTTGAGGATAATAATTTTTCTTGAAGATCAACTCATGACCTTCCTCACAAAGTTAACTTTCACTCAATATGTTATGATTGAACCCATAAATAAACAAACATATTCATAATTAATACTTGTCTTCTATATTTAAATTATTCTTAATCTAACACATGAGCATCAATTATAGTAACTAATCTTTTCCTTCTAAAGAAAAAAATACCAAAATACACATATATTTAATCAAAAATGTCATTAAAACCTAAATTCCAAAATTTTATAAATTTGTTTTGATGAAATGAATATAAATATTTAATTCAACATGTGGAAATTATATTTAGGGTAATTTTTGGGATTTTCCAGAAATAATTGATTTTTGGGTGAATTGTAAAAAAATAAAGATTTTACAAAAACTTTTATTTTTATGAAATTATAAGGATATAATGATAACATGATAATTTATGAAAAGGAATTTATATGATAAATATATATTTAATAATTAATATAAGTAATATAAAAATATACTAGTGAATTAATTAATATATACTTAACATTTTTCAAAATCTATATAATTTTTTTGTTCATATAAAAATTGTTTTAGTTATTATCTTTTAATCATGTATTTATTCGGTTCCTTTTAGTTTTTGAATTTTTTTTAAATAAAAAAATATACTTTTTTTAAATAATCCAATTAATTCTATTGAAATAAATAACATACATTATTTTTCTATAAAATTGTTTTTATGCTCAAAACAAACATTTTTCTAAAAAACGTTTTTTGTTGCATTTTACGGACACATGTAAAATGTTTATTTTTAACACTTATAGGAATTAATTATTTTAAAATGGATTACATATTTTGAATCATAATAATTAATATTATGTAATAATTTTAAATTAATTTTTCATCATAATGAATAGTAAAAATTATTTACTATAGTTAATGTTAGAAGGGTTTATCAGGGCTTAAACTAAGAGATAAGGTTAAAAATGCCACTTAAACTTGTATAAATATTATAGGTTAAATAAATATAGAAATTATGTTATCTTAAATTCAAATTTATATGCATTTGTTTCACTTTCTTGGGAAAATCACTTTATAATATTTAAATCTTTTAAGTGATTCCATGGGTGTCTCTCCCAAACTTATAAAATGGAACCTATTGTCTACCATTATTAACAGAAATTAACATCCCTAAATCATCCAATACCTACCTAAAACCTTATTTTATTCATTCCATTCATTCTTGGTATTTTTGTTTCATTCTCTAATACTGTACTAATAAGGTTTATGGTGTAAGACAAAGAAGGTCTCTTAATGTAGAGGTAATTGTATTACTGAACTTTTTCAAAGTTAGTTTCCTCTTATACTTACTCTAAATATGTTGTATACATATTAAAATAATGAATATAATAACATTAATATATTAATATGTTGTTATTATTATCTTACAACCATTTTCCATATCATTTCTATCAAATGAGAAATGAATGTATCATTCATGCATATGTGTGGATTACCACCTCCACATAGAGATATGATTCATTTTACATAATTGTCTCACATTTATGGGTATAATAGTATATTTAATACATATTTATGATCATTATGATGTCATTATGATTCAATAATTATGTAATATTATTTATCTTTATTTATTTCTTTTTTCTAGAGAATTAAAACAACATTCATGCATATAAATGGATTACCCTCTCCATGAACAAAGTAAATAATTTTTAAATATATGCCTCTAATGGAAAGTTATAAATATTTATATAATGAATATATATGATAATTTTATAATTATTAACATTTCGGAGATGATTTTACCATGATCAAGATGTAAGGACCATAACTGTCGAATCCAAACATACATTAAAAATGTAGCAGTTAACACCCAAAATGATGATGATAATGAAATATTGTTAATGAATAGGCTAGGATATGTTATAAGTAATAAATGTATGGTATTTTTAGTATGAATATGATTATTTTATATAATTATAATAAATTTAAATTTATTATATAGGGTTTAAAATCATTTATGAATAAAATTGGGCTTGATGTAAGAATTTATTCTATAATATCATTTTTATTCAAAATTATTTATGTTTAAATTTACATTGAAGGGAATTATAAAATAATTTCCTTTTAAACATCATATATTTTTATCTCCACTAGTTATTTATTTATCTTACATGTTTTATATTCATTTTTATCTCTTTTTTACTTAATACTATTGAGAAAATGTTTTTCAAGAAAATCTTAGTTATTTCCTCTTTAGTCGATAAACTTTTTCTTTCATTTCCATGTTTCATAAAATGTTTTCAAGAATTTTATTTTATATGATAAAATTATATTTTAGATTCATTTTGAATCCTATTTTACATTATTTCAATTATTTTAAAAGAAATATTCTTGTCACTTTCTGAATTATCTACTTTAAATTTTTTTCCAAAAATGTGAAACTAATATTTATTTTTAACATTAAATTAATGAATGTATTTTATTATCATCATGAGTATTATTTAATTTGAAATTTACTTTGGTTATTTACAAATAAATTTTTTTCCTTGATATGTTGGAATTTTTTTTCTTTTAAATAAGTGATTTCAAAATGAAAATAGTATTTTCCACAAAAAATGTTCCAATGATATTTTAAAAATTATATTAATCAATTTCAATATCCTTTGATGAATCGTTTTTTATTAAGGATATACTCAAATTATATCATCCCCCATATTAATCTAGATGGATTATGATCATATTTCTCTAGTGATTTACTGGGGAAAATATTAATTTTTCATATGCTATTTTTTCAATATGAATGTTTATATTGATTTTTGATTTCATTATTATTCATTTATTTCTTATGATGAATTAGTTGAACTTATTATGTTAAGGTAAGGACCTATTATATTACCTTTATTCATTGGTTGGTCTCATGAGACAAATTATTTTATGAATTTAGCATACACCTTGCCTATTTATTTAATATGTATTGAGACGAGGCCTTGGTCGTAAGATTATGATGTCCAACATTATGAATTATACCTTTATAGAACTAGTTATTATTATCCATGTGATTATTTATGTTGTTAGGTTATCCATGGATGTATTCTCCTTTTTTGATATTATTTATATGGAATATTTGATTATTGTTTATCTCTTCCATATTATTCATGCTTTATTTATTCTATGATAGCTTATATTGCATGATTTACCATACTATGCAGATGAGATCACCCTTTATTATATTTTCCTTTCAATGGGATCCCAAGAAGGAATATATGAATTATTTTTAGGTATATACTAGAATAAATAATAAATTGTTTACTATAATTTTAAGATGTATTTAATTTTTTAAAATGTAATGTAGAATTCTGTATATATCTAGTCTCTAAATATTGTTAAACTATTCAATCATTTGGGATTTGATATCTTATTTCATATTCTAATGTAGTAAAATAACCGCCATCTTTGGTTCACTATAGTATAGATGGTTACACTAATACATATTATTTTCAAAGATATATCATTGAAAAAAAGTTACTTTGTTTCCATCATGTTCTTTTATATTTTCAGAATCATTGTATCCTCTATCATGTATGATCAGTATCTACAATAAAGGATCCATGGATTTCTAATTTTAATTTCATTGAGATAAAACCCCATAATCAATGACTTTTCTATCCTAATAGTAACCTCTATAATCAATTATCATTCTTATGAGGAGCATTCGATGATGATTCTACATCATAGATATAAAGTTTTATGAAATAAGATAACTCACCTGGACAAAGTAATATTGTGGAACCATAAGTATGAAGATGAAACATATGAACCTAAATAATAAATGAAATAAAATTATCCTCATCAATTTTAGGGTATGAAATGAAATTTTGAGGTAATAATTTATAGGGTGGGATGTAATGACCCGGACTTTTATAAATGAAATTTTCCTTCAAAATGAATTTATATCCCATTTAGTAACATATAAAACACGAACCATTTAATTAAAATCATAAAAACATTATTATTATTGTAAAATAAATCCATAATATTTTTTTGGTAATTATAACCATTGAACATTATAACTATTGGTAATATATCCATAATAATATGACCTGTATAATTAGTATATATTAAGTGTAATAATAAAAGCTAATTGATGTAGAAAGAATAATTCATAGCACTGACTAGTAGGAATTTCCCTTGTGATGAAAATTTATTAGAGCTTTTAAGGGAGATAGAATCATTCGGGTTCTACCTTGACCAATCATAAGCTATTATTCATAAACTAATACTTGAGTGGAATTGATTATGGGAGAAGATCAAGCATATAAAACTCATTTCCCCATCAGTGTTCACCAAACCACCCCATGAAAGTACTACCATCACAAAATGTACCCTTACAGAGTATGGTGGTGTAATATAGGGTTATATATCTATATATTATTATAATAATGGTATAAATTTTCTTGTTAGAAATGAAAATTTTCTTACTATAATTCCATTTCTTTTATTATTTAAAATAAACATGAATAAAATATGAATATGATAAATATATTTTTTGGAAATAAGGAAAAAAATTATGTTTGGAAAATATGGTATTACAATTAAAATACACTTTTATAATAAATTAAAGAATTTAAAATTAAAAAAATTCCATTTAAATGGTCTTATAAAATATTATCTATTTGAATATATATGATAATATAATTTAATGAAATCCTAATTATTATTTTTAAGAGTTAGAAAGTTAATTACGTCATAAAAACTAGAATGTTTTAATAATTAAGAATTTTTATTTAAAAAATTAAATTTATCATATTTAAAAAAAATTAAAAAAATAAATTTCATTTTTTAAATCATCGTATTGATTTTATCTAACATTGGTATATTCATGATTTTCTGAGACACTTAAATTTTTTGGGTAAAAAATAAATACGGTATAAATATACGTTAAGTATTATGACATGATAATGACATAAAATTGATTTAATAAATACTATAAAGGTATTTATTGTCCAAAAAACGTATTATTCATAAAAATATATATTTTAAAGTTATAATATTAATCTTCTAAACCTATAATGAATATTTAAAAACATAAAGTATATTTTAAAGGTTTTAAAAATTATTCTTTATGAAATGAAATCCGTTCTACCTCAAAAATATCATTATTTAAAGATTTTAAGTCCTTAAGGAATTAAAATTTTAAAATCCACTCCTCCATGGAAAATATCATGGGTAAAATCCATGGTAATGCCAATGTTTTTTTCATTTTTTGTTAACTAGATGTCCAAGGACAACGTTTATAAATTAATAAAGACTTCCCCCTACTTTGTTATAAATACCCGCCAATTATCACATTCCTCTTCACTAAAAATTAATTGATCATGAATTTACTATCATTTTATCTTTCAAGATCACTATTAAAGAGTTTTAATGGTTATATGGAGATCCTTACAAGATTTAACAAGAAAACGCACAAAGTAATGGGTTCTCTCTATCCTATATTACATTCAAGCACTTACTTTATAATAATCCATTTAATTCTAAATTTTTTTATGTTTTATTAGGTTTATGAATATTAATTTACTATTCAAATGATTCCCAAATAATGAGATGATACATTCCTCTCTCATTAATTCCCTTCATAAAATTTTATGTATACTCATTTTAGTATCAAAATTATCTTTTGATGTTCCATGACATGACTTTTCTACTATTATACACAACCCTATTTTCATTCAGTGGTATTAACCTAAATATAACTATAATTCATTGAATAGGGGCTTCTATTTATGAAACCCACATTCCTTATCATGGGATTGAAATGAATAAGTATATTCAAATATTATACGGTCGATGTGACACATGTAAAGTTAGGAATATGAAGGGTGCACCCTGGTTTCACTCCAATACATTGTGAAATGTTTTCATCTAATGAGAAACCATAAATAATGTATGAGATTTCATCCTAGGAATATTATGTTATGATTTATTTATGGTTATCCTTAAATTATTACTATGTTTAAATATTTTATGTTGTTTTTACATTCTTATTATACCTTGATCTTATGATATCATCCTCTCATTTCATGCTTCAATGTTTATGTATATGATTCTAACCATTTCCAAGAAATATGTGTGGATTGATTCCTATTATTACAAGATATATAGTTTCCCCCAGATCTATTATCATGGGCCTAGTTTCAAATCCTCATCACTCTTAATCCTCCAAAAGGATATCTCGATCCATGTGGGAGTTTTTAATGAATGATGTTTCTACATCCATGTTTACAATAAGAATAAAATCCCCTATATTATACTCATACTCAGTATGAGACATTAAATAGTATATCCAAGGTCCTCATCTTGTAACCTAAAACCAAATAATTCATTTTTTCCTCTTTTCATGAGATTAAACTACATGATATAGATGCCTATTATACACCAACTATCAAACTATTTGGGTTTGGCTATTTGTGAGACCCATTCTCCTCACACTTGATCCAGATCCACATAATAATTCTTGGTGAATTCATTAATCCACACTAATATAAAATTCGTTCACATATATTAGAACTATGCATGGATTTATTCTTTTATTATGTGATATGTTTTGAGGATTGGATATTTTTTCCTAGGTCCAGTAGTCAATTCCTCAGTGTATGGCCTCCTCATTTATTTTGGTTTTACCTAAATAGATCCAACATTAATATTAGTCCATCTTATTATGTGCATGATTTGGGTCAGTGAAAGACCCTTTGTGTATGGTTATTCATTTACAAACCTATGACTGGGTTAAAAATATCTATAATTCCTTGTTTCCTTGTAAGATCAAGTCCTAGATTCATGAAAATAAACAACATAAAATACCATCCTAGTAATATGAAAATAAACTACATAACATCTAGTCCAACCAATAATTCCATAAACCTATTATATCAATCTATGGAACATGACTTGAATACCGTACATGGGAGTTCTAAATCCCTAATGTCACATAGAATGATATATATCCTGAAATGGGGTGAATTGGGGTATGTAATGATTTTCCAATTTAAACACTTTTTCCATTTAGGTATCACTTCCCTAACAGGTCTTGAAGTATTAATTGTTAGGGTCACTTTTTATACACATTTCATTGGATGTTGATCTGATTATAAAAACTTGAGCATCCTTTTTACCCAATATTGATTAGATTGTTTGATCCTTTTTGTGTTAATTTAGAACGTAAGTAGAACATGGTGAATTTTTTACTTGTTTCACCAACACTAGGATACTCCAAGGATAATACTTTAAACATTGTATTGATATACCATTTCTACCAATCACATTTATCTGTAAGAGGGTTCAGGCTAGGTCACTCTTTCTTGGTTTCACTTCTTTTACAAGGTTTTTGGTCGGATCACTGCCATCCAAGGATCACTACCTATAAATATTCACTGCCTTATTCCTCCTCCTTCATGAACTACTTCAGGTTATGAATCATAGGTCCCTTAAAATAAAAACACATATATATGATTGTATTCTCATATGTGAATGGATGCATTGTTGAATCTCATTTTTTGCTTCTCCACAAGATTTCTATGAACTTCCCTTCAAATAAATTCTTATTATTTCTATCGTAAATCAAAAACTTCACTTTATAGTGTAGTTACTAGATTGCATTTTCTTCCTTATGTTAGAAAAGATCCTCTTCTTTACTTTGTTTCAAAAAAGTGATCTTCTTCCAATGCATGACTGGAACTTCACCTCCTTCCTGTAAATCATATCTCCAAGGTAAGAAAAAGTTCATTCTTATTCTATTATCCATGTATACAAGAATAAACATTTTAACTCTTTTCTTATCTTCTCATTAATGTTCCAATAAAATAATCAATGAGTGATTCATCTTTGGAATATCACTTTTTTATTTATTATTGAAGATAGAATAACTCCACCAAGATCTCATTATTACTTTCTCAATAATGTTGTAAAAGATATTAGTGTGAAGTGATTTTTCATTTTCCACAAATGGAAACTTTGAAGACATATATATAGTTCCAAACATGAACTCTGCTTATTTTGTGTAACTTATATAGCTTCTCACATGATATAAAAAATTTGTGTTTAAAATAACTGCAAGTCTTATATACTACATCTTCAACGATGTTTCTTCCTTATTCATTGGTATGTTTTTTGGATAACTTATAGATTTTCCATAACTATGGCCTCTTATCACATGAATATTTCCAAACTGACTTCTTAAATAAAATATTTTTCTTAATATTCATGAAGTAAGGCTAATTTTTAGATGGTTCCTTTTCATTTGTGGCATGAACTGCTCCACATTTTCATGAGTAATATCAAATTTTATTCACTGCTTCTCACCCACAATTTTGAAATTCAATTTCATCTTAGATCATGGAACTTATATGAAGTTATATGATGTTTAAACCAATATCAAATAGTTCCTACGTAACCTGATGTAATGTCACAAATGGCCGATATATTCGGAAAATCATATAATAAATCCCCCTCAAATTTTAAATTTCACTTACATCAATCCATTTGATTGCGTACATCCCCTTATTTGGAATCTTTTTATGTTGATACTTATCAAAACACCATATGTTGAGTTGGCCTATATGGGGAGAGAAATTACTTATGCCACCTGATTCACATAAGTGAAATCCCTCATATAGCATGATTCTCTTACTTCATCAGAATTCCCTTATATTGGGAAATTTTATATGTGAAGTTCCTCATGTAGTTCAATTCACATAAATCGCCATATTTGGATACATGAACTCTCTCAAATAGTCAAATTTTCTTACACCAAAATTTTCATATTTTGGGTTTTTTCATATGAAAACTCTTACATAGCCAAATTTACTTTAATGGATATAAAATCTGTTTTGTGCAAATTTACCTATGTGGGTACTTGGGTAGATTTCAGAAAATATGTTCATCTTTTTTATTTGATCTAAACTACTTCTAGATCTCTTTTCCATGTCTTTTGGTATTCATGGATCATCCCATAAACTTCTCCTATGGTTTCTTTAGGGTTTTATTCAAAGATATAATCATTATTCCTCCATTAAAAGATCTATGAACCACTTCATCTTATACATATATTTGTTAAAAAAAGAAAAGGTTGATCGATCAATCTTTATCTGTCAAAAAAAATAAAAAACACCTTGGAAAACTTATTAGAAAACCCAAAACACACTTAGGGGTTTCCCAAAATCTCCCCATCGGTAAAAAAATATCACACAACCCAATGGGTCTCCAAAAATATCCCCCTTTATATTTTTTTTACAAGACTCTCCCAGATAAATTATCTCTCCTTTTTTCAATTAAATGCCAAGGGTCCAACTATTATTAGGTTATATATTTTAATTTTTATCGCCCAGGGTGTTCTATGATCTATTCCCCCTTGGTTGAAGGCTTATATAACTCATCATATTCTGCCCCTTTTAATGGGTATATCTTTTTGAACCTTTAGATTAACAGATATTATCTGCCCCATTTGTTAATTCTTAGGCTTCCACATGGTCTTATTTTGGAATCGTTAAGGGTAGGGAAGTCTTTTACTAATCTTTACATATCCCATTTGTTTAAGACACTTGATCTTATAGTCTCTCTCTTTTTCAATTATCATGATGATGCCATTTTTTTATTCACATGTGGGGAAACTTTTGAGATCTATAGATCAAGTTTATATAACTTTCTGGTTGGAATACTCAATTCTATAATTACATTTTCTCACACAACTACACTTTCCAATGAAAATAAGTGAGTGTATTTACTATATAGCACTTGGGAAATAAATAAATTCTCTAATCCTACTAATCTTGATCTCAGTATGGGAAAAAGAGTTTCTGTAAAAAAACACCAAAGTTTTCCAAATCACTCCTAATTCCAATAAAATTCAAGTAACTTAAACTTTCACATTCCCACAAAAAACATGTGATATCCATCCCACTTTCACACCAAATATATGTTATATAAAATTGAAGCACATTTTGTTTGTTAAATACCACATAATTAAGAATAAATATATAAAACTTTCTATATATTGAAAAAATGATACAATTTATACTCAAGGATTTTTCATTACCTCACAGGATTTCTCTATCTTCACATAAGTCTTAACATCCATGAATTATCATATTTATAATCCCAATAAATTATATCTTCATCTCTTGATACCAAATACTGAAATTTTCTTTATTTTTGGGGTTCCAATTTTTGGTAAAAACATATCTAGACCAGAAATAATGAGTATCCTATACACATTAGATAGCTGATACAAACATTTATCACAAAAACATAAATAAACAAATAAATTTTTCATACATAATTCTATTGTTTTCATGTATTCCCACTTCATTTAAGTTTTCTATTAATACTCATTTTAATACCTGATACCACTAGAATAATATTAGGTATGATACCATCTAAAATCCTAGTTACGATTTTGACACTTGTTTTAGCCTTATTTCATTTTTTTTATAAACTAAACTATTTCTTTCCAGTGTGCGGAATTCTATTTTCAGATTTCACATTATTTTCCAAAAGTAAACTTCCAAGTGAATTTTATGATTGAAAACTTGATTCATGAAACATATAGATGAGTCACATTTATCCTTCACTTTTTTTCCATCTTGATACCAACTGATACTTGTAATACTACATACATCCTCCAGTTTAATGTATTTTTCATACCTATATAGATTTATATAATGGTTTAATTTCTTATTTTTTTCTAGAATAATTTCCCAGTAGATTATTTCTCCATCATATGAATAAACTACTTTAATAAATTTATAATAATTTAATCTCATGGGGTGATGGGAACCTCAAAATTACTCAAGTAGAGGAGTGGGACAGGTCATGTGGGACAAACCCATTTATTTCCACCATTTCATCTCCCCTTTTCAATTTTAGAGAGGGGAATTCCATCAATTATTCTATTTATTTTTTCCTCTAGATCATATTTTATGATAATATTATTCTTTATTTTATTATGATTCCTCTATATTATAATATAATTCCCACATGGGTTCTTTTTTAACATTATATGATTATCATGACCTCTTTTATGAGTTTTCTTTCCTTATTAAAGAAGAATTTCACCAATCATCATCTCTTACCTTTTAGTGGTTATTTCCATACAACAAGAGAATTTTTCTAATATCTCCTCCTTGGTGTGTATTAGTTTTATCTTATACTTCTTCTTATTTATATTCCTCTTCATATTTTATTCAACTATCCTCATAGCCTGAGCATCTACTTTTTTCTTCCTCCATGAATTTTTTCTCCCTTTCCAAGAAGTTTATTATAAGTACGTTGATTTCTATGGTTGATGAAACCCATTTTGATATATTTTTCTTCAATCTAAATCATTGAACTTATTTTATAGCTAAAAAGTCTTCTTATGAAGATATGTTTTTTAATTTTATGTCATAGGAGTCGAGTGTCTTGAAATGGAATCATTTTCTTCATGAAATTCTTCTAACTTTAATTCATCTCCATATGAAAATAGTTATAATAGATAAATAATTTTACAATAAATCATAAATCATTTGGTCTTCTCTTAATGAAGATGTTGGGGTATCATATTTTCTCATACTTTTGGGATTTTTTCTTTAATACTCATGATAATATTATGTCCAAATATCCAAAAAAAATTATCACTTTATTGCTACCTTCTTCTAGACCTAATTTCTTTCAATTTGTAAGGAAGCTTTAATTTTATCCTAGATTCCGTATTAATTTTATTTAATGATATTAGATTTTGGATTACTCTTTCATATCCAAATTTAACATTTAGATTCCTTATTTATTCCCTTGATGGAGTTTTCATAGTGGGAAAATCCACATTATCTATTCTCTTTATTGATCTAATCCTTATTTCCATATCATTGATCCTTTCATCTTTATTTATCAATATGGAAGCCATATAATTTTAAATTTAGGTAGCATATATCCCTGATAGTATTATTTCTTAAATATATTTTTTAAGTTGAATGATTCTTTCATTTATTTCCTTCTATATGGATATATGATTCAAGATTTCTTGGTAGAGATATTAAATCATGTTACTTTATTCCCTTATCCTTTTTCTCATTTTATTTACACTAAAATTAAAGGAAACTTCTTCTCTATTTTTCCTCTTTTTTCAAGAAAAATCTTCAAATATCACATAATAAGCTTCATGCATGAATTCCCATTATTCCACCTTCTCTTATAATGTTGGGATCTCCTCTTAGACATTGTATAAACACCTCCTTTTCAGATCCAATATAGAGTCTAAAATATCACATTTTTTCTATGAACTAGTATTAAAATTAGATATATAAATATAATTTGTTACCTTAGTTGAAGATATCCTTCTTTTGGTATTGTTCTCATTCTTCCCTTATACATAAGAAAATTTTCATATATCCCTTGTTATTTTCCAAATGAATCTTATGAATTTATTTATATACCATTAGATATTATAAAAAGATAAATCTCCTTGTACACTCCATCCTATAGATCACCCTTTAATTCATTTTTGACTGATGCATTAATCTTAATATTTATTTGATCTTTCTCAAAGATAACTCCATGTCATCTAAACATAACAATTCCATCTAGCACAACCTCTCTAGGAACTCAAAGTGAATATCCATGAATGTCATGAACTCTTTTTTATAATTTCTAAAATTCTTTCGATAAAATAAGGGATCCTTCATTATGGATTCCATATTTATTCAACCACTTCAAATCAAGTTATATATATATATAATATAGTAAAATAAATCTATTTCTCTGATACCAACCTTTAGACAATAAAGTGTCTTAGATTGAGATATATCCTAATGGGAGAGAATTATGGTATACAATGTTCCTCCAATTTAATAACTTTTTTATCTTACATCTCACTTCTCTAACAAATATTAACCTATCATCCTTGAGGATCACTTATTATACACATTTATTTAGAAATTTCTTGATTAAAAACACTTCAATAGTCCTTTTTAAGATATCTATTAGATTGTTTTATCCTCTTTTGGGGTGCATGTATAAATTAAATAAGACACGAATATTTGTTACTTGTTTCACCTACTATGGGAACTCTAAGGAGAATTATATCAACATTGTGTCAATACATAAAATCAACTAAATTCATGAATATATGTAAGGATTTGAGCTGTGTCACACATTCCCTAGAACACTTCCCCTACAAGGTTTTTTGTTGGCTCGCTACCACCCAAGCATTATTGCCTATAAAGATTCACTATCTTATTTCTCCTCCTTCATGAACTAATCTAGGATGGGACTTCATATTGTTTAAAAAATTATAGGTCCCTTGAAATAGAAGCATTTACATTGGGTTGTATCATTTTATGTTAATGGATTCACTATAAAATCACTTTACGGCCCCGTTATAGACTTTTTGTGAACTATCCTTTGAGAAAATGTTTTCTCATTCTAGAATAAATTTGGAACTTCACTTTCCAGTGAATTTCTTAGAATTTCTTCACGTTGTTTTGTTTCAATAACTCCTCTTCTTAACTTTTTTATATAGAATCAATCTTCTTCCATTGCAAGATTGGAAATTATTCTCCTTCCTGGAAATTTGATCTTAAAGGTGAGTGCAAGTTTCTTATTATTTTACTATCCATGTATATAAGAAAAAATAGTAAAAATCTCTTGTCCTCTTCTCACATATTTTCTAATGAATGTTTTGCAGTGATACTTATCCTACTTCTCACTTATATTCTTCTATTTTGAATATAAAATATCTACATTGAGATCTCCTTCTATCTTTTTCAATCGTGTTGTGAAATATTTATGCATGAATTTCTTCTCAATTATTCACTAATAGAAACTGAGAATAATTTTATACAATTCCAAACTATTACTCCCCTTATTTTTTTAACTTTTCCATCTTCTTACCAAATTGAAAAAAATGTGTATTTAAAATATATGCAAGTATTTACTGCTACAACTTCTATTATTCCACTTCCCTATGCATTGGCATATTTCAAGGAAAACCTCTGGATATTTTACAACCATGACATAACATTACATGCATCTTCCCAAAATGCCATATTGAATTCAAATACATCACCAAATTTGGATATGTGAACTCCCTCATATAGCCAAAGTTAATTATGTTGTAATTTTCATATATCATTTATTTGAATACAAAAACCGTTATACAACCAAATTTTCCTTTATGTCTAGAAATTCCGTTATGTGGGAATTTTCCTATGTGGGAAGTAGATTTCTGAAAAATATACTCATCTTCCAGATTTGATTCAAACTACTTCCAGATTTGATATGGCCATTTTTTCTCCATCCCAAGATTTGTGAACAACTTAGTTCTACATATCTCCATTTCAAAAAACTACAACATTTATATTGATCAATCACAATTTTTTAAGAAAAAAAAAGAGTAAATCAAACACATTGTCAATAAAACCAACACACACTTAGGGATTCCCAAAAATCTCCCTTTATTTTCAAAAACTCACCTAGGGTCAAGTCCTCACCTCTTATCAAAAAATCTAACACATACCAAGGGTGTCTAGTAAGATATAGATCTAAATAAGGTGGAACAGCCTGTGGGACCCTACACTAGGATAAATTTCCCCTTTCTTCCTAAAAACCCAAGTGTTTTATATCCCCATATCTATCATTTTCCATGAACCAAGTTAATTCCCTCTATACGGTCATGGGGATTTTTTAAATCCTACACCAAAAGATTAAAATTACCCTCCCCTGTATCTAAGATAGATTAATGAAGGGTTATAATTTTTAAATAATATGTTTGTGTTAATTCTCATTACCATGGGATATATAGTGATGCATATATCCCTTTTCTTAGGCCCATTCAAAAATAATTTTCCATCCATATTCTCCTTTCACTATCCCATAATAGTATTATCCTGGTTAGTTCAAGGATAAGACTTTTTTACCACAACTTGGATGTCTCCACCCATATATAACACTTCATACCTTAAGCATTTGAATCACCACAAATATTTAATGGCTATTGCTAATGAGTTTATTCAGCTATAGGGGACAACTATTCTTGGTAATGTTCATGATTATATATTAGATAATACTAACTAGAGGTATCCACATCCTTAGGAGAAGGTCCTCTAATATTTATAAATCTTTAATGACAATGTCATGGGACTCATCATTTGAATTTTGGTTAGTGGTCATCCTTGAAATATTATCCCAATATCAAGTTCTTGATTCAAATACATCAAATTATGATTTAAATATTGTAAATTACACATTCAAATGTATTGGGGTATTATAAGTTATCAAGTCTCATGTGTGTTTTTATATCGCACCTCTTACTTATGGATTATGCATCATGAACTTAAACTTTTTGAACTAACCTATGAGATAGTCTAGACTATAATTGGACTCCTAATTCCCAATATTATTTTCCTAACCATTATCATATAGAATATCTTATCAATGTGGTCAAAGTTTAATAACCTTAAACTTCATCTATTTATATCCCAATAATTATGACCTTAAATAGTATGAACCCCTCTTAAATATAGTATGTAGTAGAAATGGGATCTTAGTTCATGTAAAATTTTATTTTAAAATTTCTCCATAGGTTTACTCATTTATCATCGCTCAAAGTTATATGACCTTAAACTATGTGAATCCCTTTTGATATGGTATATACTAGAATTGGTCCCCTAATACATGTTTGGATTCATTGTTCTCTCAGTTAGTTAGGCTATCTCACCCTTTAGTCAAAGTTGTATGAACTTTAGACCTAGAAAAGTTTCTCCACAGCTATGTGACCTAAAACCCCATCCCTTAATGGTCTGAATTACATAACCCTTAAATTTTGGATGAAAAAGGCATAATGATTATTTTGTTAAAAAATCATGAAGTGTGTCGTGAGTTGAATTCATGTCTCTACTCATTAGATCATCCCTTTCGTGATCTAAGAAAACGTTAAAGAGTAGACAAAAGAAGAAATAAATTTCATAGTTCCCACCATATATCCTTATAAAAACAATGTTATGATCACTAGATCCACTTGCCCAAGAAAAATTATGAAAAATTTCACATCATGTTTCTTTATCATGAATTATTGTTCAGTACATGATGGTGTAACTTTTAGGGTGATAGAGCCCTTATTGAATACCCTTTCGTATGTAATATTACTCTATTCCTTAGGTATTTGAATATGAGTAAGTATTTCATTTCTATTAGTAAATAGTGTATTCAAATCCAAAGGAAAAAAGTGTTTGGTAATGTTAATGCATAATTATTCAACACTACCGACTAGTGGAAGCTTCATCTTGAGGGTAAGGTTCTTTAATATCCATGTGCCTTAATAAAATAATAATAGAACCCATTATTTGAATGTGGTCATCGTTCATCCACCATATACCTATTCTATACCACCACCTCTTGATTAAAATAGTTGAAATTATGATTTACACATCCAAAATAAAAATATTCATGTGGATTTGAATACTCTTGTTTTTACACATTAATTTATCACTCCCATTTTTTCAAAGAATAAGTATAACATACATCTCTTGAAGATTTTTTTGTTCCTCATCGTATTTCCCTAAACTACATGGAATAGTGGTCCAGAAATCATGACTTGAAATTATATTCACTTCTTTATTGTGTAATTTACACTAGTATTGAGGATCTAATTCACACTGGGTTATTTCCATACCCTTTCTACAAAGATCATTCCATCCTTTAGTTAAAGTTGTTTGACCTTAAATATCAACTCTATGGTCCACACATCATGACTCTAAATAACAGGAACCTATCCTTGATGTTGTTTACAATAGTGACATTCGAATATCCATTCACATAATGTTTTATTTTCCCATGTTTCTATACATAGTAAATCACCTTTTTGGTAAAAGTTATCCAACCTTAAATACTGGCTAAATTTTTCTAGCTTGCATGACTATAGACTATAAACGGAAAGAGATGTAACACTCTCTAAGATGAAAAACTATAAATAGAATCTAAGGAAAAAGATCATCTTCCGCTCATTGAACATGAATCTCACATGATGTAGTTAAAATTGATCACATTAATAGGATAAGTAATAAAACTCTTCAGTCTAAGTACCCATAAAAGAAATCTTGAGAAAAAACCAAGTTCCAATCCACTAAGTCTACCCCATTTGAGACTTTGGAAAAAATTATGTTAAACATAAAAAAATAAAATTAAAAAAAATAAAATGATAAAATAAGAAAAAAATCTATTTGGGTCTACTATATTATCCCAGTTAAATCCTTTTCGTGCACATTAGGTCGTTAAAACTAGTTAAAAATTAGATCTTCTTTTTATTTCTCTAATATATTGGTTCAAATTGTCTATGTAAAATATGAAAAGATGTTATTTTAGGGTACCAAATTTATTTTAAAGGTTGGAATACTCATTCCAAATTTCCAACCTTCGTGATCCTATCACATTAATTCATTCATCTACATATCTGACCAGACCAACTCTAGTGTTTTGGTGATCGTATATGTCCATGTACTGATCTAAGAGAACGCACATAGAAAGAAATTATCTCTATATATGAATGGACCCACACTAGTATTATAGTATTGTTACACATTAATATACCCATATATGATCACATACATAGAATGAAACCTTTTTATATATTCTAACAAACCAACTTTAGTGTTATAGTGATTGTACACATGCCTATACCCATCCATGAGAACTAGACAAGGAGGAAACCCCCACTGTCTTAACAAGTTGGAGATCATGATTAAACTTGTTTCATTTTCATTTATTGTTTATAAGGATTTTATTATCTTGTTATAATCCACTGATATTTTCTTGGATTATCATGAATTGATTATTTGAGTGGGATAAGAGAATAAAAGAATTGACAATAATGGGAAGTAATTATTTTTATTCATTGATTAGAAAAAGGTAAAATGAACATACTTAAGTTTGAGTATCTCTAAATAGTGAGTAAAGAATTTCCTCTATAAATACTTGGATTCCATCAATTGATTTTCAAGTTCCAACTATATCATGTTCAATTTTTATAACTTTGTAGCCTCACCCCACTCAATGAGATGGTGATTCTTTTCCTTAGTAGAAACACTCTTATCTCTGGTCATGGATTCTTCAAATAACCTTTAGTATTATATCATCATCTCCTTAGTGACATCTATCTCTCAATAGAGTTTGTTCACCAAAATTGATTATTCATCAACTAGATTCTTCTACTCCACTACTTCCCTTGCATTACCAAACTTCTCTTAGAGCGTTGTAGCTCAAATATTTGTGTATTTTGTAAATAATATCACATTTAAGAGGATTTAATGTGATGTATTACCTTACTCACGCCTCTAAAGGATGTACTTCAAGGTGTAATGAATCATGCAATAATAAAACCCATCATATCCCAGCATTGTGAACATGAAATAAAGCTTTTGGAGCGTCTTTGGTAGATCCTATAAGGAATTTGTTATATTTATCTCCATATAAGTCCCTAGACATATCAATGGGAGGTGTTTCACATGCTAATTGTAACATCCCCAAATGATAAAGGGTTAAATGACTAAATGATATGACTCATGTCAACAAGGTGCACCTTCCTTTTCGGGAGCCTGTCTGATTAGAAATCCACAGTTAAGCGTGCTTGGCCTGGAGTAGTGATCAGGATGGGTGACCTTCTGGGATGTTTCTCAGGATGTGTGTGAGTGAGGACAAAGCACACTGAAAAGGACATGTGTTGGCCTATGAGGATTTTTATTATTCAGATGATCTGTTCAGGCATGTGGGTGGACCCTATAGTGGGCCCCACGTGTCTGTGGGGCAACTGGTGGTACCTAGTGGGCCAGGACCCGACAGCCATGTTAAGGTGGGGTGGTTGTGCTGTCACCGGGGCCCGGTTGTCACATTAAACCTATTCTACATGAACCCCCCCCCCCCCATTTCCCTTACCCCGTCGCGAGCCCCCCCCCCCCCCTCGTTCTCCTGTGCGCATCCGGAGCCCAGGTCGTCTCCCGCTCCGGCCACACCAAACTACTGGCGGTCATCCCCTCCCTATGCCACTGCTGCCCTCTCCCCCCCCCCCCCCCGGCGACCCGCGACACCAATGCCTCGTGCCAAACCTACATTTTGGCTCGCATCGCACCGACCCGGCCTCCCTCTCCCATGGTGCGCCGCCCTGCCTCCCGGCCTCCCGCTATGCAGCCGTCGCGGCCTCCTCCTACGACGGACCTAACTCATGTCGCGCCTCCCTCTCGACGAGCGGCTCGCAAGCACCCGTCAACTGGCAGCCCCCTTGTTTTTCGACCCAACTAGCCGCCAATGTCGTCTCCCTCTGGTGACCCCCTTTGCTCTCGCGTGAATTCCCTTGGGTAAGACCTTTATCCGATCTAGGGTTTTGGTTCTTTCAATTTGGGTTTTTTAGGTTTTCATCAATTATGGTTTTAAATTAGGGTTTATCATGGGGTTTAGTTTTATTATGGTGTAGTTGGTTCAATCTTGAGTTTGGTTCAATTTCTTATTTTAGGGTTTATTTGATTCTGTTGGTGGAGCGATTGTCATGTAGTGGATGTTTTGCACCGAAATTTTGAGGCGTTCTTCCCCGAGGTAGGTGGTTCCGCTCACAATTTTTATATGATGATTTCACTTGCTTACTTAATTAACTCAGCACTGTTTTTAATTATTTTTCATGCCGTGAAATTGTTGTTGATTTGGTTTCAATGTGCATTTAAATTGCGATTATCATGTTTAAGTGGTGTTAGTGTATTTTATTTTCAAAACCCACTTTGGGCTATTTATCAACACCGATAAATTGTGCAGTTTGCATATTTGAAAGTGCAGTTGTTGCAGTGGACATTTTGGTGTGGGGTCAAAAGTGTGTTTAGTCCTAAAAATGGTTTTGGATGAGTTTTTTTTCTTTATATATTCAAAGTTTGTGAAATGTTTGAAATCTATTTAATAAATTTTCTTAGCATTTTTTTATAAAAAAAATGACTTTTCAGACTGTGCATTTAGTTCATTATGTTGCGCACGGGCTGTGTTTTCTGTTTTGACAATTGAGTGGTGTTCGTTTTGCCTTAGAATAGGTTTTGGGGTGGGTTTTTGTGTTCAATGTCTTGTAGTACCGCTCGGAGTTTTTTTATAAAATTTCTAAGTGGATTATTAAATGTTGTAAAGTGTGTGAAACATGTTTGTATATTGTTTTGGTGTGTGTATGTTTTCAAAAAGTGGGTTTGAGCATATATATAAGGGTATATGTGTGCGGATATTGTTGTGACAATCATTGTAAGTGTTCAATTAATTGTTTGTGTAGTGCGAAATGTATTTTTGTGGGTACTTGAGGTGCGTGGGTGCTGGAAAAGAATTTTTGATGGAAAATGTACCACTTTGATCATGCTGAAATGTTTTATAAATTTGTCAAATATTTGATTATGTTTTTGAATTATTTCATTAAATTTTATGTGTAGTGTGTTGTACCTCGCTGCGATGATTTTGGGTCGTGGGTATCGAGGATCCCTGCATGTACATGCATACGGTAAGACATATATATACATATTCCCTCATTGTGAAAATTCCCTCATGGCGTAGGGAATATGTGAAATGCAACTAGGGGTGTATATATATATATGTATAAATTCATGTGTGTGTATGTGCCAAGGATCAGTTTGAATGTTCGTCTTCAAGCAGCGACATGTTGAGGTAGGTCCCCTATGCCTAAGCTTTTAATTTGAAATTCATAATTCCTTGATTGTTTTAAATATATGTTTTACACTATGCTATATACACATGCTATGGAATATGATTGCAGTTGCTAGAAACTATTATGCCTTGTATTGGAAAATTGAAATGTATTTCAAAGCCATTGGTCTTAAGTGACTTTTCTTGAAAAATTGATTTCTTAAGTGGTTTTGAATTGGTAAGGTGTATTTCCAAATTTGTTTGGCCTTTTGGCCGGTTGATTGTTAAAAAGTGTTCCCTTTATGTAATTAAGCATGTTCGGCATCTTAGGAATGTTTTATGAAATAGAAAAACCTCTATTGAGGCCCGTTTGGCACTTTAAGATTTGGTTTTCGAAAATAGAAAACCCCTTTTGAGTCATTCCCCTAAATTTGAAAATAAAATGTGATGAAAGTGTTAATGAGTGGTTTGTGATATGTGCCTAGTGTAAAGGCTTGTGCATGATTGTGTGATGTAAAGAGGGGTAATGCACTTAAGTAGGGAGTGTGGTGGTGAAAGGTTGAATGAGTTTTAGATAAAGAAAGTGTAATGTACTTGTTTGATTGCTTGATAAAGAAAACTCACCACCATTTGAAATAGAGCACAATGGGAAACCCAGGTATCTTGGTGGGTGACCAGGACTAGTACGCTAGATGATACGGCAGGGGTTCGTCTTGGTTTATCTAGCAGGATTGATGCAACAACACTAACTAAACATATGAATTTCTGAGGGTCGTGGTCTTCTAAGCCATGTTTTCTGAGGGTCGTAGCCTTCTAAGCCACGTTTTCTGAGGGTCGTGGTCTTCTATGCCACGTTTCACCGAGGTACAAGGTCTCTAGGTTCCCACTTATTCTAGTTACCTATAGAAATTACCCATATTGATCATTTGTGACATGTTGCTTGTGATGTAACTTTCTTTTCAGTTATTTCATACCTGGTGACATGTTTGTAAAAATCACATTTTATTTCAAACTGGTTTCTTTTCATTTTGAAATGTTAATGCATGCTTGGAACCTATTTTGAAAATGTAGTAAGAGTGAAATGTTTTATTTAAAAATGCAAACTCATTACTTGAATTTGAAAAGAAGGGAAAACATTATTTTCTTATATATTATTTTCAAACTGGCATAGTTGGATTTCTTAATAAAGGTGGAGGCATAGGACGTGGTTATATTTTGGCCTTCCTACTGAGCATCTCAGTGATCATGACTACATTACTTTTCAGTTCTAGGTTTCAGTCTTAGATCTCTTTTGGGAGCGAGTTTGGTTGTCGTACCGTGGTGATCCACGGGGTCACCTGAGGTATGTCACGTTTCTTTGTTTATTCCTTTTTCTGCTGCCACGTTGTTCAGGTTATTTTCCTTTATTTATCTGCTTGTTTAGTTTATGTTTATTTATCTTTGTCATGGGCCAAACCGTTCCCAACTGTTTTTTTGATGCCCGGCACTAGTTGCCAGCCTGTGGGGATCAGGAACGCCCTTCGGGCCATGTCGCGGACCGGGTCGGGCGTTGGGTCAGATGATGATCCGGCCTGGTTCGTGAAAAAATGGTATCAGAGGTGCCCTTGTTATTTGGGGTGTCAAGTAGCTTGGTGATTAGGTGTGTCGGGACTCGAGAGGTAGGTGCGGGAAGGACTTCATGAACCCTTTCCCGTCCCGAGACTCGAGTTGCCAAGGGCAGTTCAGGATTTGAATTTGATTCTTTGGATTGGTATGTGTGGATGAGGGATGACAAGGGAAGTGATCCGATGTTACGCGACGAGCCTGCACGGAGTAGCGACCCATGTAAGGCCCGAGTGCACGGTTCAAGATGCTTCCTCTGGTTGATGCTCGCTGGGAGCATGGCCTGCTAATCCATGTTACTGGGTTGGTATAACCACTAGTCCCTTTTTTTGATTTTTTAATGTGAGTTATGTTCAACCTTCATTTTGGTTGGTGTGAGTACATCTCAAAAATGAAAATGGATTTTTGTGAAGCTGTTTTCAAAAGGTAATATGGCTGTTGGAGTGGAAAATGGTTTTTGAAATGGAAGACGTTTTGGAATTTTTAAATGTGTTTCTTTAATGATAAGTGACTTTCTCAATTGGTTGGGAATTTGTGCTTTGTGCTTAATGGTCTGTTTTGGAAATGTGAAGTGTCTTGAATTGACCCATGGTATTCCTATGAGTGATCACATACATTGAGGTGTGCATGTGGAAAGTGGGGAAATTGGTGATGTGAGTGGATGGGTGCTTGAGCTAGCACAGGGATAAGTCTGTGTGAGACTTCATGAGATATCAATGGTGGATATTTTAGTGGTTTTGGTTTCTGAAAAATGGTTTTCAAAAGGGTTCTTTCAAATGTTTAGAAAAGTGACTGAGAAATTGTTTAGTGTTCTCTTTTCATGTTGGGTATTCTTTTTCGTGAGTTCTTGGTTTTGATGTACTGAATTGTGGTAGGAATAGTGATTTGGGTTTCAGCTTTCGTTTGTGATTGAGGTGTGGAATTTTGATTTATGATGAGTTTTGATTCGGATTTGTGCCTCTTGTTTTTGAGTATGACACCCAGAAAAGTCCCAGAAGGTTCTAGTGAGTCACTTCTAGTTGTTGGTTCTACCCAGACTCATAGAGGAGTGGTGGAATTGAATTATTTTCGGTTATTGTACAACATATGTAGTGATAGTGATCTATTGAAGGTAGCGGACTTGCTTGGTGAAATCGTTGGTGTTTCCAAGTTATTGGAAACTCCCAAAACTATGAGAGTCCGTGTTGGTTCGGGTCCATTTGAAGGTGAAACTTTGGATTGGTGGAGGAGATAATCCCTGCGTCGTTGCATGATGGTATGTCTTGGAAGGTGTTTAATACCTCTCTCATTCGATGGTTTATGCTCGAGGAAGTGAAGGCTAGGAAAATGGCAGAACTAGTGAGTGTCGAGTAAGGCCAACGAGCAGTGAAGGCCTACGTGGGGAATTCCAAGGGTTTGATTCCATTTTCTCCAGGGGCAGCGTAGTGGAATCAGTTAAAGTCTCTCTTGTGTGGGGTTTTCGTCCAGGGTTCCAAGACTGTTTCTTTTTGGTGTTCAGGAAGGTTCCTCATCCGGTGACGAGATCGAATTGGAGGAACCTGTCTCAGACAAGTCTTCTTGTCAATTCCATCTTCTATTAGTTGGTCCACCCCCTTTGTTTCTTCTAGTGTGCTCGGTTTCGGTACTTTAAGTCGCCCTGCCATCATTCTCCAAAGGCTTGCCGTCAGTGTGGCCATTTGGGACAATTGGAGAGGTTCCGCTAGCGGCATCATCAGTAGGAGTCTCGACCGAAGGATGTCAGCCCCTGACTGCGGGGCAGCAGATACTTCAAGCCATCAGAGCTCCAGCCACTGGTCTTGTAGTGAAGCCTTTCACGCAGTCAGGAATCGTTGTGTGTGGGGAACCTTGGCCTAACTTTTGTCATCAGTGCTAAAATAGGGACGATTTAAATCCCTCTGTTGTAGCTTCCTCGTCTTTGAAGGTTCTTTTTAGCTATAAGAGGCGTAAAGGTCTCCTTTTCTCATTGTGGTCTTTGTTCTTTGAATACCCCACTTTGGTTGTAAGGAGGTGTGGTGATCACATTTTCTTGTAATTCCCGTAGTTGTGCCTCCTCAAATATGAGTTTTGAAGTTTGTCTCTTTATGCCTGTGAGTATCAAGGTTTTTGTATCTCTTGTGTGGCTTTCTCCTTTGGTGACCCACTCTTTTTTTAGGACGTGCTCTTTTTGGGAGACATGCATTTTGGGCAATAATGAATAGGGGTTTTGTCTGCCATTCAGTTTGGGGTCTTTCGTCAGGGTCCCCATGTGGTGGGGGTCTAGTTTGCATGAAGAGTTCATGGGTCAGTTTGTGTGGGCCCTTGTCGGTCTGTTCTAATTGGCTTATGCTGTTGAGTTCTTAAATGGTGGGGAGACCCACCATGAATCTTTTCGTGCCTTCTTTGAGGTTTGGTCTGTGTGGCGGTTTCCTCTTGGATCAAGTTAGTACTTCCAGTGTTGGCATGCGATAAGAGTCTCAATATGGGTTGTGCTAGTTTGGTTCTTACGATGGGGAGAACCCTTCTCATTTCATGAGTGCTTTTCTCGTTGCGTGTTCCCTTAGAGTTGGTCAGGTGTGATTGATGGAGTGAAAATTCACACCGAGTTTGTTTTTCTGTTGTTCTCATTCAGGTTCGACCTTGAGTTTGATTCCTCATTTGGCTGAGTGACTTTCTGGGGGCAGAAAGTTCTTGTGGTGCGGAGAATTTTCACACCCCGGTCCGAATTATTACAGTCGCAGTTATTTATATTTTTGTTTGAGTCTTTTGGTTTCTTCAAGTTAATAAAAAAAATTAGTTAAATTAGAAACGAAATGAAAATAAAATAAAATAAATGGAAAACGATTTAATAACATTAATAATGATATTATTATTTAGTTTGTATTATAATTATTATTAACTTATTATTCATATTATTTATATTATTATTATTATTATTATTATTACAAAAAAATGGCAAAACATATTCTACCCGAGCCTCCCCCCGCCCCCATTTCCCTTACCCCTTAGCGATCCCCCCCCCCTCGTTCGCATGTGCGCATCCAGATCCCAGGTCGTCTCCCACTCCGGCCACACCGAACCACCAGCGGCCATCCCCTGCCTGTGCCGCTGCTGCCCTCTCCCCCCCCCCCGGCGACCCGTGATGCCGATGCCTCATGCCAAACCTACATTCCGGCTCGCATCACACCGACCCGGCCTCCCTCTCCCATGGTGCGCCGCCCTGCCTCTCGGCCTCCCGCTATGTAGCCGTCGTGGCATCCTCCTCCAGCGGACCTAACTCGCGCTGCGCCTCCCTCTCGACCAGCAGCTCGCACGCACCCGTCAACCGGCGGCCCCCTTGTTTTGCGACCCAACTAGCCGCCAACATCGTCTCCCTCCAGTGGCCCCCTTTGCTCTCGCGCGACTTCCCTTGGGTAAGAACTTTCTCCGATCTAGGGTTTTGGTTCTTTCAATTTGGGGTTTTTAGGTTTTCATCAATTATGGTTTTAAATTAGGGTTTAGCATGAGGTTTAGTTTTATTATGGTGTAGTTGGTTCGATCTTGAGTTTGGTTCAATTTCTTATTTTAGGGTTTATTTGATTTTTTTGGTGGTGCGATTGTCATGTAGTGGAAGTTTCACACCGAAATTTTGAGGCGTTCTTCCCCAAGGTAGGTGGTTCGGCTCACAATTTTTATATGATGATTTCACTTGCTTACTTAATTAACTCAGCACTGTTTTTAATTATTTTGCATGCCGCGAAATTGTTGTTGATTTGGTTTCAATGTGCATTTAAATTGAGATTATCATGTTTAAGTGCTGTTAGTGTATTTTATTTTCAAAACCCACTTTGGGATGTTTATCAGCGCCAATAAATTGTGCAGTTTGCGTATTTGAAAGTGCAGTTGATGCAGTGGACATTTTGGTGTGGGGTCAAAAGTGTGTTTAGTCTTGAAAATGGTTTTGGATGAGTTTTCTTTTCTTTATATATTCAAAGTTTGTGACATGTTTGAAATCTCTTTAATAAATTTTCTTAGCATTTTTTTATAAAAAAATGTCTCTTCAAACTATGCATTTAGTTCATTATGTTGCGCACGGTCTTCATTTTCTGTTTTGACAATTGAGTGGTGTTCGTTTCTCCTTAGAAGAGGTTTTGGGGTGGGTTTTTGTGTTCAATGTCTTGTAGTACCGCTTGGAGTTGTTTTATAAAATTTTTAAGTGGTTTATTAAATCTTGTAAAGTGTGTGAAACATGTTTGTATATTGTTTTGGTGTGTGTATGTTTTCAAAAAGTGGGTTTGAGCATACATATAAGGGTATATGTGTGCGGATATTGTTGTGACAGTCATTGTAGGTGTTCAATTAATTTTTTGTGTAGTGCGAAATGTGTTTTTGTGGGTACTTGAGGTGCATGGGTGCTGGAAAAGAATTTTTGATGGAAAACGTACCACTTTGAGCATGCTGAAATGTTTTATAAATTGGTCAAATGTTTGATTATGTTTTTGAATTATTTCATTAAATTATATGTGTAGTGTGTTGTTGTAACACCCCAAGAATTCATAGTGTGTTATTTCTTCAAAATAATTCAATAACTTGCACTACACGCAACACCGAGTTCAATTACACCATGACTTACCAAACAAGCCGTTCAAAAGAGGTTATGAATAGTATTAACTAAATTTTAAACTTTATATAATCCTTATAATTTTAGAATCCATATTATGAGTTTCTTAGACATAATGTAAGAACAAATTCATTTTCAGTATTGCACTTTTACCAACTTTTAATGGTGAACCCTTTTTAAATAAAATATTTTAAACTTTTTGACTAAATGGGGACATCAAAACAAAATTAAAATGAAACATCACAGGCTTCCACGGTATGCTTTCCTTTGAATAATACAGTAGCGTGTGTTGTACGCAACTTCGAGTTCTAACACACATCACAACCAATCAAACTAGCAGTTAGGAATAGTAATACCAACTTTTTAAAATTATATATATTTTATATTTCAAAATGGACTTCATTTTTGGATTCAGAATATCGAATTTAGCCTAAGGTGAAATTTTGGTACTTTTCGGATAACTTTAATATTTTGATGAATAGTGAAAATTACTAAATTTTAATTAAAAACAACTTTTTTAATCAAAATAATTAATAGTGATAAATTATTAATTTGAGTGGTTTTAAAGTATATTTGGAATATATTATTACCATTTAATATAATTTTGGTCATTGGACATTATTTTGCAATTAAACCTGAACATAAACAATTGTCAATCTTTTGATAGTTATTATCTCTTAAAAACACGCTTTTTGTTTTGACAGCGGGAATTAATTTTAAATTAATTTCTGCCACTTCTGTGTTTTGAATTTATAAAAATGGATTCCATATTTGGAATTAGGATGTTAAAATTGTGTAAATAGGTAACTTTTATTTTTAGACATTTTGAATAATTACTGTGGTAAATATTTTATTTACCATGGTTAAGGGTAAATCCGGTAAATAATGGTTAAAAATAATATTATAATAATACTAAATTACCCTAAAACGTGTCCTAGCCTTATTGGTTGATACATGTTCGTACATAGTCATATTTGGGTCGATTTTGGGACCTCATGGTGCCACTTGTAGGTGATAGGGACACTTTATTTTAATTAAGTTAAAATGAATACAAAAATGACACAAGCATATATCTTTTAGAAAAACAATTTTTACATAAGGTTATATATGTTTTATTTTTGATTATAAATATTCATTAGAACGATAAAACGATTTCCTACATAATTATATTTTATTTATAATTTTTAGACAATAAATAATTTAATTTATTTATGACACAATGATGATGAAGTAATTACTATAATAGTGAAAAATCAAAATAATTGATATTATAAATACCCAAATAAATATAATATGAAACTTTTAATGAATTAAACTAATTTTCTAGGATAATATGACATATTAGTATTGATTTAATCATCTTTTTTAGAAGTAATAATTCTTTTATGAGTTTCACAAAAATCAACTATTGAATAGTGTCAAAATTGACATAAAAGAGTTTTTAAAACAAATATTATATTATTAATTGATATTAAATTCCTAAAAATCTAAGGTTCATCCAAGAGACTTATATCTTGATATTTTTATCATTGATGGACCACTTGGGGGTCGCTTGGATATATATGGTAAGTTTATTAACCATATAATATAAAAATACAAAGAGACAATGTAAAAGTGAAACTAATTAACTTAAAGTTAATACTTAAAGATAAGGTTAATATAAGTACCCAAACCTGTATAAATTATATTGGTTGAGTTGTTTTCGACCTATCCCCACCTTAAACTTTTAATAATCAACTTTAGAGCCATTAGAAACCGAATATGAATTTATTATAAACTAATATTTCTGGCTTTCCCAAAGGTGCCCCTCACCCCTCTTATAAAAGGGCACTCCTCCTTCTCATTTCTTCACACCTTCAAAACCTTTTTGTTCGGAACAACTCTTCCCAAATACTCTCTCAACTTCCCTCAATAAAACCTAGAGTCCTTAGTTTGATCAGAAAGCCAACCTAAGGATCCCTTTTGATCAAATCAAAAGGAAGAACCCGAAGAAGAGGTAATGATTTCACCACCCTTTTCCAAGTTCCTTTCTTCTTCCACTTCTTCTTCCTTTGTTATTACCATTCTAAAATAATAAATCCAGTATCATATATATACTATGATGTTATTATAAATATGGTACAACCATATTCAGTATTCTATCCACCCTTTGAATAACATGTCACCATACGTGCGTACGTACGACTTACCGTCTCCACGTCGTGGTGTAATTTTTATTCAATATATTATTATTTGGATGGGTATAATAATGATATGTAACTCATGTAAATAATAAATATAACATGTTAATTATTCTGTATATATGATATAACAACCATTTATATATTATTTCAAAAGAATTATATTGCCGCTCGTGCGTACGTACGGACTACCATCTCCACGAACGAGATGAGATTCATTCTCCATCGTATCCATTCAAGTATAATTATCATTTGATGATTTAAAAATGATTTTTAAGGACTTGATATCATTATGGATATGAATAATATACAACTTATCCATTACAAACATGGCTTACGTAACAAAACATATAAAAGAAAACAAGTAAGTTAACACCTGAAACAACGATAATACTAAGATATTATTATCATATCAATATTAAAGGATCATATATGATACCATATTAATGTATATGATTATTGTATAATTTAATAACAATTATTTCAACATTATACAGGAGGTTAACCTACCCCAACAAAGGAAAAGTACAAGGTAAGGGGTTTTCATCTCACTCCTTATTCCCATGAGATTCATGCCATATTGCCACCATCACCTTTTGTGTGGTGTATGTACTATCCATAATTATATTCTTTGTGTAATACACTCTAATTTATGTGTATTTACATATTCATTGTATGATACCTCTTTCATGGGTTGTATGTTTCATAAGTTACCAAATTGGTAAGGTTTATTTCACAATCTCTTCATTATCCGAGGTTGTTTATACGTAAAAATCTACTGGGATCTCTTTATCATCCACATCCATGTTTCTTAATAATGTATTTCAAAACATTTTTACTATTTACAAGAATATTGGTTAAAGTAATTTATACCCTTATGTGTTTCTAAAGGAATCTTTCTGTCGTTTTCCAAACAAGGCACTTTTAACCTTTTTGAAAAATTTAAGGTAAGAATGTTTTTTTTACTTATACGGCGGGTGCGGCTATTTACCGCCGTTATAAAATCGTTAAAGCTTCCCTTACAAGCTTATAGGAATATTTTCAAAGAAAATGTTTTATTTCATAAATATAAGACTCTTAAATGATTTCAAAATAGAAAGAGATATTTCTCTAAAATGATTTTTGATTTCATCTATGTCAACATCCTTTGATGGATTTTACGCTTATTTGAAGTGGATTTATTATGATACAAAACATCCATATTTTATTGAAGGTTCTGTGATATTTTTGACTATGGATAAGCTATTCTTATGTCACTCATAGTTTTTTTTTAAATTATTGACATTTCATAAGTTATTTTTAATCTGAATGTTTATGTTATATTTCAATCTTTCTTTCAGATGAATGTGTTAGACAAGTATGTTCCGGGTTGGGAACCGGTAAAAGTAAGCCCTCCGTTTTGGTCTCCGGTTATTAGAGAAACTCTGGTTTGGCCTCCGGTTATTAGAGGCACTCCGGGTTGGTGTCTGGTTATTAGAGGCACTCTGGGTTGGGTTCCGGTTACAGTTAGCCCCAAGGTCTTGGGACGAGGCCTTGACAAAGAAATTAAAGTTCAGCATTATGCATTCCGTCATTATGAAAGTGGTTATTTATTTTGCATGTGATTATTCGATTAGTAGAATATCCATGTGAATAAGTAAATGGCATTATTTCATTTTATTTATTCCATACTATGTTGAAAGTTCAAGTTTGAAATGCTTTTGTTTTAGTTATACATTTCCTTAAATGTTTATTCTTATTTATGAAAGTTTCCGCTATATTGTTATCCTTACTGGGCATTTGAGCTCACCCCTTTTCAATGTTTTATTTTTCCCAGGAAGTGAAGAAGTAAATTATGAATGACCTGCATGGATATTATGTGGGGATATGAGTGTGGATTATGGAGACAATATGTTGTTGTAGTAGTTTTTCATTTTATGATGTAATGTAAGACTTATGAATATATCTAGTGTTTCCAAGGCTACTAAACCAATCGGTCTTTCGAGATTTGATCTTTCTTGTGATCATGCCAATGTTATGTAATAATGCACAGACTCTGGGTAACTAGGGTCGGGGCGTTACAGTTGGTATCAGAGGAAGTTTAGTACAAACCTTGGAAGCTAGATTTAGATAAACTCTGATTAGAGCACATAGATTTAAGATGAATTTTGAGGATTTGTATAGAAGAACTTCCTAGAATTTTGGTATTGTAGAGATTTTGTGAGTTTTCCGAGCAATACACCCCTGTCTGGATACGAGCAGGTAGAGGCGGCTCTGGCACAGATGTACCTAGGGGTAAAACCCGAAAACACCGCTTTGAGCTAGACTCGAACGGGAACTGGTGCACGACAACGGGCCTTGATGCACTCTTGGTTACGACACTCCCGGGGGATATACTTAGGATAACTCTCATTTTCTTTACAAATCATTATGAAGGGTTTATGAGTATATACTTCCTCAAAAGAGACGTTTTTATGATTATGGATTATATCCATAAACTATTCAATTTATGTTATGTGTTTCACAAGTTTGGGATTAGGTATTGTTATTCATAAACTAATCTAGTGTATGTCATTGTTTAGAAATGGTGCCCAGTATAAGGAATGAGAACTCCAGCAATGCACATGATACAAAGAGAAAGAAGGATCATATATTTCATGGCCTTAATCCAGAATTTATAAGAGAAATAGTCTCACATGTATTATCATCATATGAAGAAATAATATCATGTGTTGATAAGATAAGTAAAGAGTTTACTGAGTCCTATGGATTTGAAGGGAAGAAAGAGAAGAAAAGGATGGAAGAGAGAAAGATGGATAAAGGGAAGAGGAAAAAGAAGAATTTTCCCATATGTGATAACTATGGGAAGAAACACCCTGGAACTTGCCTGAAAGGAATGGGAGTTTTTTATATGTGTGGAAGAAAAGGGCACAAAGTACGTGACTGCAAGGGTAAGAAAATGGTTTCAAATGTACAATGCTTCATTTGCAAGGAGTTTGGACACTACGCGAACCTATGTCCCAGTCATCAGACTATGCCACAAATGATGCTATTGGATAATAATCAAGTTATGATACTACCACAGATGAAGAGGAATGATTAGAGTTCTTATGTTGATTATGTCAATTGAGTGTTGTATCAACAATGTACTTGTTATAATAATTATGGAGTATATAAGGATTGTAATGCAGTACTATTTCATTAAGGAATTGAGATTGTTTGGAACAAAGAAAAGTGACTTAATATAAGGTTAAATTTTTGGGAAATATATGGTTGAGAGAAAGATAAACCATAATATGGTTCTGATACTGAGGTAGTGATTTTAGAATAATACATGATTGATTTGGATACATTATATTGGATATTCTTGACTACCTTGAAGCTGATTAATGATTTGTATATTCCATCATTGTTGGGATTTAAAACATTTTTGGATTGATGAATTATATCCAGCATTCTATATGGAATAAGGGAGCATGAATGTAATAAATAAGGAATAAGGTAATTCAGGATGTTTCAGTGTATTAAAAGAATACATGATGAAGGTATTTATATGCTATTACGAGGTAAAAAGGATCTACATTATGTTTACCTTCCATATAAATGTTGGACTGTGAGTTTGGAAAGAAGTATTTCGGATAGTTCTAGTTTGGATTATTTTGGATTGCCATAAAAGGACAACCCGGAGGTCGGGCGGCAACCCGTCGCGTCCGGCAAGGCTGCGAGACTTGAACCCGCAACCGAAGGGCGACAAGGGTGTATCACCTACCACTGGCCCACGAGATGTCCTAGATTAAATAATGTAGTTTTTTTAAAAAAGATCTTGTAGATGAATTATAAATTCATTTATTTTGGAACCCTGTACGAATATTATAAATAGAAATTTTTTTACGTTCTATTATCTTTTAGAGTGAAAGATGAGTTTGTGGTAGAAATTTATTAATGGATAAAACTCTAATTATAAATTAAGTATATATCCTTATGATCTTAGACAATCTCATAAATAAATTCCTCAACATTAAGAAAAGGAACTTAGAACAAAAATTTTGTCCTAGATGGTACCTTAAATCATCACTAATTTATGGCTTTGGGATTGTTGGCCTTTTCATATCCATGTTCTCTACCACTCTCCATCAGATAATTGATGGTTATATTTCTCTTCCATATCCATATTTTCCTACATGGAACCCTAGTATGTGTTATTTTTGGTAATCTTCATACTTTCCACTCTTTATTTTAAATAGAGGCCTCATTAATTCATTTTTCGATGTGGTATTTCAACTAAGATATTTTGAAACGTCAAAAATGTGTTATCCCAATACCCTATGTTTTGTTGAACCGATGGTATTTCAAATCATCATAGATTGATGAGTTTAAGAACCTCAATTTTATAATTGTTTGTGATTTATTACCTCAATCACTACCTATAAATATTTACATTTTTCCTCCAATTATATGTCTCTAATTGCCACCAATGTTCTCCTAATCGAGATCATAATTTGGTGGTGACCCTTTCATTTCTCTTTTCCTCATATTAAGACTAAATTTTAGTAACCCAATTTCCGATGTGGGTTTTCCCACAAATATATTTTCTATTTTCAACCTTTTATTTTCGAAGAACAATTTCAAATTGCGAGGACGCAATTTATTGAAGGAGGGGAGAATGTAACACCCCAAGAATTCATAGTGTGTTATTTCTTCAAAATAATTCAATAACTTGCACTACACGCAACACCGAGTTCAATTACACCATGACTTACCAAACAAGCCGTTCAGAAGAGGTTATGAATAGTATTAACTAAATTTTAAACTTTATATAATCCTTATAATTTTAGAATCCATATTATGAGTTTCTTAGACATAATGTAAGAACAAATTCATTTTCAGTATTGCACTTTTACCAAATTTTAATGGTGAACCCTTTTTAAATAAAATATTTTAAACTTTTGGACTAAATGGGGACATCAAAAAAAATTTAAAATGAAACATCCCAGGCTTCCACGGTACGCTTTCCTTTGAATAATACAGTAGCGTGTGTTGTACGCAACTTCGAGTTCTAACACACACCACAACCAATCAAACTAGCCGTTATGAATAGTAATACCTACTTTTTAAAATTATATATATTTTATATTTCAAAATGGACTTCATTTTTGGATTCGGAATATCGAATTTATCCTAAGGTGAAATTTTGGTACTTTTCGGATAACTTTAATATTTTGATGAATAGTGAAAATTACTAAATTTTAATTAAAAACAACTTTTTTAAACAAAATAATTAATTGTGATAAATTATGAATTTGAGTGGTTTTAAAGTATATTTAGAATATATTATTACCATTTAATATAATGTTGGTCATTGGACATAATTTTACAATTATACCGAACATAAACAAGTGTCAATCTTTTGATAGTTATTATCTCTTAAAAACACGCTTTTTGTTTTGACAGTGGGAATTAATTTTAAATAAATTTATTCCACTTCTGTGTTTTGAATTTATAAAAATGGATTCCATATTTGGAATCAGGATGTTCAAATTGTGTAAATAGGTAACTTTTATTTTTAGACATTTTGAATAATTACTGCGGTAAATATTTTATTTACCATGGTTAAGGGTAAATCTAGTAAATAAGGGTTAAAAAATAATATTATAATAATACGAAATTACCCTAAAACGTGTCCTAGCCTTATTTTTTGATACATGTTCGTACATAGGCATATTTGGGTCGATTTTGGGACCCCATGGTTCCACTTGTAGGTGATAGGGACACTTTATTTTAATTAAGTTAAAATGAATACAAAAATGACACAAGCATATATCTTTTAGAAAAACAATTTTTACATAGGGTTATATATGTTTCATTTTAGATTATAAATATTAATTAGAAAGATAAAACGATTTCCTACATAATTATATTTTATTTATAATTTTTAGACATTAAATAATTTAATTTATTTATGACACAATGATGATGAAGTAATTACTATAATAGTGAAAAATCAAAATAATTGATATTATAAATACCCAAATAAATAAAATATGAAATTTTTAATGAATTTCACTAATTTTCTAGGATAATATGACATATTAGGATTGATTTAATTAGCTTTGTTAGAAGTAATCATTCTTTTATGAGTTTCAAAAAAATCAACTATTGAATAGTTTCAAAATTGACATAAAAGAGTATTTAAAACAAATATTATATTATTAATTGATATTAAATTCCTAAAAATCTAAGGTTCATCCAAGAGACTTATAGCTTGATAGGTGTATCATTAATGGACCACTTGGGATTCTCTTGGATGTATATGGTAAGTTTATTAACCATATAATTCTAAAAATACAAAGAGACATTGTAAAAGTGAAACTAATTAACTTAGAGTTAATACTTAAAGATAAGGTTAATATAAGTACCCAAACCTGTCTAAATTATATTGGTTGAGTTGTTTTCGACCTATCCCCACCTTAACCTTTGAATAATCAACTTTGGAGCCATTAGAAACCAAATATGAATTTATTATAAACTAATATTTCTAGCTTTCCCAAAGGTTCCCCTCACCCCTCTTATAAAATGGCACTCCTCCTTCCCATTTCTTCACACCTTCAAAACCTTTTGGTTCGGAAAAACTCTACCCAAATACTCTCCCAACTTCCCTCAGTAAAACCTAGAGGCCTTAGTTTGATAAGAAATCCAACCTATGGAGCCCTTTTGATCAAATCAAAAGGAAGAACCTGAAGAAGAGGTAATGATTTCACCACCCTTTTCCAAGTTCCTTTCTTCTTCCACTTCTTCATCCTTTGTTATTACCATTCTAAAATAATAACTCCAGTATCATATATATACTGTGATGTTATTATAAATATGGTATGACCATATTCTGTATTCTATCCACCCTTTGAATAACATGTCACCATACGTGTGTACGTACGGCTTACCGTCTCCACGTCGTGGTGTAATTGTTATTAAATATATTATAATTTGGACGGGTATAATAATGATATATAACTCATGTAAATAATAAATATAACATTTTAATTATTCTTTATATATGATATAACAACCATTTATATATTATTTCAAAATAATGATATTGTCGCTCGTGCGTACGTACGGACTACCGTCTCCACGAATGCGATGAGATTCATTCTCCATCGTATCCATTCAAGTATAATTATCATTTGATGATTTAAAAATGATGTTTAAGGACTTGATATCATTATGGATATGAATAATATACAACCTATCCATTACAAACATGGCTTACGTAACAAAACATATAAAATAAAATAAGTAAGTTAACACCCGAAACAACGATAATACTAAGATATTATTATCAAATCAATATTAAAAGATCATATATGATACCATATTAATGTATATGATTCTTGTATAATTTAATAACAATTATTTCACCATTATACAGGAGGTTAACCTACCCCAACCAAGGAAAAGTACAAGGTAAGGGGTTTTCATCTCACTCCTTATTCTCGTGAGATTCATGCCATATTGACACCATCACCTTTTGTGTGGTATATGTACTGCCCATAATTATATTATTTGTGTAATACACTCTAATTTATGTGTATTTACATATTCATTGTATTATACCTCTTTCATGGGTTGTATGTTTCATAAGTTACCAAATTGGTAAGGGTTATTTCACAATCTCTTCATTATCCGAGGTTGTTTATACGTAATAATCTACTGGGATCTCTTTATCATCCACATCCATGTTTCTTAATAATGTATTTCAAAATATTTTTACTATTTACAAGAATATAGGTTAAATTCATTTATACCCTTATGTGTTTCGAATGGAATCTTTCCGTCATTTTCCAAACAAGGCACTTTTAACCTTTTCGACAAATTTAAGGTAAGAATGTTTTTTTTACTTATACGGCGGGTGCGGCTATTTACCGCCATTATAAAATCGTCAAAGCTTCCCTTACAAGCTTATACGAATATTTTCAAAGAAAGTGTTTTATTTCATAAATATAAGACTCTTAAATGATTTCAAAATAGAAAGAGATATTTCTCTAAAAAGAGTTTTGATTTCATCTATGTCAACATCCTTTGATGGATTTTACGCTTATTTGAAGTGGATTTATTATGATACAAAACATCCATATTTTATTGAAGGTTTTGTGATATTTTTGAATGTGGATAAGCTATTCTTATGTCACTCATGGTTTTTTTTAAAGTATTGACATTTCATAAGTTATTTTTAATCTGAATGTTTATGTTATATTTCAACCTTTCATTCAGATGAATGTGTTAGACAAGTATGTTCCGGGTTGGGGACCGGTAAAAGTAAGCCCTCCGGTTTGGTCTCCGGTTATTAGAGGAACTCCGGTTTGCTCTCCGGTTATTAGAGGCACTCCGTGTTGGTGTCCGGTTATTAGAGGCACTCCGGGTTGGGTTCCGGTTACAGTTAGCCCCAAGGTCTTGGGACGAGGCCTTGACAAAGAAATTAAAGTTCAGCAATATACATTCCATCATTATTAAACTGGTTATTGATTTAGCATGTGATTATTCGATTAGTATAATATCCATGTGAATAAGTAAATGGAATTATTTCATTTTATTTATGCCATACTATGTTGAAAGTTCAAGTTTGAAATGCTTTTGTTTTAGTTATACATTGCCTTAAATGTTTATTCTTATTTATGAAAGTTTCCGCTATATTGTTATCCTTAATGGGCATTTGAGCTCACCCCTTTTCAATGTTTTATTTTTCCCAGGAAGTGAAGAAGTAAATTATGAATGACCTGCATGGATATTATGTGGGGATATGAGTGTGGATTATGGAGACAATATGTTGTTGTAGTAGTTTTTCATTTTATGATGTAATGTAAGACTTATGAATATATCTAGTGTTTCCAAGGCTACTAAACCAATCGGTCTTTCGATATTTGATCTTTCTTGTGATCATGCCAATGTTATGTAATAATGCACTGACTCTGGGTAACTAGGGTCAGGGCGTTACAGTTGTACCACGCTGCGATGATTTTGGGTCGTGGGTATCGAGGATCCCTACATGTACATGCATACGGTAAGATATATATATAGATATTCCCTCATTGTGCATATTCCCTCATGGTGCAGGGAATATGTGCAATGAACCTAGAGGTGTATATATATATGTATAAATGCATGTGTGTGTATGTGCCAGGGATCAGTTTGAATGTCCGTCTTCAAGCAACGACATGTTGAGGTAGGTCCCCTATGCCTAAGCTTTTAATTTGAAATTAATAATTGCTTGATTGTTTTAAAAATATGTTTTACACTATGCTATATACACATGCTATGGAATCTGATTTTGGTTGCTATAAACTATTATGCCTTGTATTGGAAAATTGAAATGTATTTCAAAGCCGTTGGTCTTAAGTTACTTTTCTTGAAAAATTGATTTCTTAAGTGGTTTTGAATTGGTAAGGTGTATTTCAAAGGTGTTTGGACTTTTGGCCGGTTGATTGTAAATAAGTGTTCCCTTTATGTAATTAAGAATGTTTGGCATCTTAGGAATGTTTTATGAAATAGAAAAACCTCTATTGAGGCACATTTGGCACTTTAAGATTTGGTTTGCGAAAATAGAAAACCCCTTTTGAGTCATTCCCCTAAATTTGAAAATAAAATGTGATGCAAGTGTTAATGAGTGGTTTGTGATATGTGCCTAGTGTAAAGGCTTGTGTGTGATTGTGTGATGTAAAGAGGGGGAATGCACTTAAGTAGGGAGTGCGGTGGTGAAAGGTTGAATGAGTTTTAGATAAAGAAAGTTTAATGTACTTGTTTTATTTCTTGATAAAGAAAACTCACCACCATTTGAAATAGAGCACAATGGGAAACCCGGGTATCTAGGTGGGTGACCAGGACTTGTACGCTAGATGATACGGAAGGGGTTCGTCCCGGTTTGTCTAGCAGGATTAACGCAACAACACTAACTAAACATATGAATTTCTGAGGGTCGTGGTCTTCTAAGCCACGTTTTCTGAGAGTCGTGGCCTTCTAAGCCACATTTTCTGAGGGTCGTGGTCTTCTAAGCCACGTTTCACCGAGGTACGAGGTCTCTAGGTTCCCACTTGTTCTAGCTACCTATAGGGATTACCCATAGTGCTCATTTGTGACATGCTTATTGTGATGTAACTTTCTTTTCAGTTGTTTCATACCTGGTGACTTGTTTGTAAAAATCACATTTTATTTCATACGGGTTTCTTTTCATTTTGAAATGTTAATGCATGCTTGGAATCTATTTTGAAAATGTAGTAAGAGTGAAATGTTTTATTTGAAAATGAAAACTCATTACTTGAATTTGAAAATAAGGGAAAACATTATTTTATTATATCTTATTTTCAAACTGGCATAGTTGGATTTCTTAATAAAGGCGGAGGCATAGGACGTGGTTATATTTTGGATTTCCTACTGAGCATCTCTGTGCTCACGCCTACATTACTTTTCAGTTGCAGGTTTTAGTCTTGGATCGCTTTTGGGAGCGAGTGTGGTTGTCATACCGTGGTGATCCACGGGGTCACCTGAGGTATGTCACATTTTTTTGTTTATTTTTTTTTCTGCTGCCACGTTGTTTAGGTTATTTTCCTTTATTTATCTGCTTGTTTAGTTTATGTTTATTTATTTTTGTCATGGGCCAAACCATTCCCAACTGGTTTGTTTTGACAGCCCGTGGGGATTGGGAACGCCCTTCGGTCCATGTTGCGGACCGGGTTAGGCGTTGGGTCGGATGACGATCCGGCCTGGTTCGTGACACTAATGGCCTATTGGTCAAACTCAGAGCCTATATCAAAAGATGAAGTGTACTCAGGAACCAACTCACTCAAAGGTGTCACTTAAGATTATCTCATTGGGAGATATAACCTTAGGTTTATTTCACTTTAATAAATGAGTTGTTGGGAAAAATTCCTTTTCAATAATTTTGGAATTTTGGGCTGATGTTTCTATGTATGATAAGTGGAACCATATACATCAATAGATGAATGTGAAAATGAATGTCCTCAATGACATTGTCACTCACTAACTCTTAGAGCTTGGTTTTATTTTGTAGTTTCCACCTTTGAAAGGGTAACATCTTGGGTCTCTCTATTGATGAGAGATCTATTATTTTTAGTGTTCATGTGGATTATCCATGTTTTCACTATATCCTAACATGGTTTGGATAGTTGGAGGATCTAGACATTCCCCCAAGATTCTAGCCTCATTATATTGTATGGTGGAATTATCCAGATGAGGTGAATCCTTTAAAGGAAATATAAGGTTTACTCTAGATGGTTTGAAGGTATTTTCCCCTATGGAGTCATAGATAATAAATTCCTCCACTTCAAAGAGATTGATTGACCTAGTCTCCCATTTATGAAGTAACACAATGATGTTCACTATAGATAGAGATGCATGAGTTAGGGATTGGAATAATTACAATATATGGGTAAGACTCAAGTGATTACAAGTAAAGGAAATCTATATCCCTTTAGTTCCTTATTTAACTCCTTTGGTTCGTCTAAGGAAGTATAAAAATTCATGTGTAATAAGAGGTCATCCACTGTAGTTTTGGACTAAAACAATATGATAAACCCTATCATGATCAGGGATGCTAGTAATGGAAACCTAATTCCAACATTTAAAATTGTTTATCATACCTGATTTATTCATTCTTTTAATCATAGATTCATTTGGGACAACCACTATTGGTGCTTCCCATACTAAAAGTATGTTTTTTTTAAATGGGAGGTGTAGGCCCATCTTAAAACTCCCTTTCAACACTCCTGAGGCCCACATCGATGGAATCCCTATTGGGAGAGTGGATTAATTTAATCAAAATGACTTGAAATTGGATTTTTAGTATACAAGGACATAGGAAAGAAAACAAATATGGATTTAGAAAATAACCTCTCTTTTTAGAAGTAATAAAATTGGTTAATTTCTTTTCCCTTCATCAGTGCTTAATCACAGATGTTAAAGTGTCAATACATGTTTCTGAATTGTTTATCATAGGCAAGGGGAATACATGAAGATACCCTCCTCTTTTAACCCCTTATATCACCTATTTCTTATGAGATAAATCTCCATCTTCCTTAGGATAAGATATTCTTACTATGTTTCCAATTGGAGTGACCATACTTGTATACTCAGGAGACTTCATTAGAATTATTATTTACCCCACTCTCTATAAATAATAAAGAGTTAAATGTTAGAAAATAACTCCAAATTATAAAGTTATATCCTTGAAAGATTTCATGTATTATCTAAAAGCCCAAGATTGATGTACATGGACATTACATTACTTTTTTGGAATATTGACTGCATTACACAAATATATTCCCAAATATCATATTAGTTTAGTTTCTTTGGAAACTATAAACACATTCTTTTAGCTTTCTGAACAATCTTTAATATCTCCCATAAATATATTCACATTTAGTTTTCTTAACTAAAACCTTTATTTATGTCCTGGGGAAAAGGAAACATAAAAAAGGGTGAGCTCAAATGCTCAGTAAGGTTAAACATAGAGAACATCAAAAAATCATAAACATAATAATTTAAAAAGATGAACATAAATTTTGAGTATCAAAATCTTGATTCATGAAATAAATATTGGTTGTTCATAAGGCATAAATCATAAATGAAAACAAACCATGATAAAATAGAATTGAAATAAAACATAGAATTATGGAAAAAAAGTAATCATAGAAAATAATTTCTATATTAGACAAGTCTCATTTCCAAGACCATCATAGAAAACAAATTCCATCAATGAACTGACTTCACTCCTCATTCCAACCTTGTATTACTGAACTGGATATACTTGTCATTTCAGCCTTGTATTACTTAATAGGATTTAATTTCTATTTCATCACTATCTATATAATGAGATATAATTTTTTACCCAATGCAATGGAGGTATATATAGGTCACACCCATATCATAATGAAATTAGTCTTACATGTTCCACAAAAACATAAATCATCCGTCATAGCATAACCCAAGAAATAAAATGGGTTTCTTAAACATTATTCCATAAAAACATAATATATATAAAATATCACTCCATAATTAACAAAATAAAATAATAGTAATAATAGGGATAGAAACATAACCTTTTTTAAAGAGAATCATCTTATATGGAAAATAATTTTAATAAAACACTTGAACTTAATTCTTGAGGAAAATATACTTTCCTCTTCAAAAAAATTTTATTTTATTAAAACTCCATGAAATTTTAAAAGAGAGTAATTTTTTTGAAAATAAAATTTAAATAATGTAGATAAACATTTATTGAAATAAGTTGTTATGAATAAGTAAAAATACATTCATTCCGTATAAATTAAAAAACATTCATTGTGTACTCTTGCCTGGAAAGTCAAAAAGTACCTCGTATGGAAAATAAAAGAAAGATTACTTTCATAACATTTAATAAAAATTCACTAATGGTTAAAATTGAATTTAAAAATAATATAAGAATATAAATAATATCATATATTTATGAAACATGGATATGGATGATAAATATAACCCTGTAAATACTTACGTATAAACAATATTGAATAATAGTGAGATTGTGAAATTATCCCTTACCTTAGGTCCTCTGTACTTTTTATGTATTATAACCTCTTGTAAAATGATTTAAAAGATGTAATTTACCTATTCTAAAATCATAGTAATTTTTTGATATCATATATGATCATATTATCATATGTTTGGTAATAATATTTTATTATTACTCGTTATTCGGGTATTAACAGCTTCATTTTCTCAGGCATGTTTTGTCAGATCAGTTCATGTTATCTTTCTTAGGTAATATTCATATCATTAAAAAATTATATTAACATAATATATACAATATTTATTTATCATTTACATTTATATAGTCATGATTTAATGTATATCATGTAGAACGAATCACATTGCACCGTGGAGATGGTAGGTTGTACGTACGCGCGAGCGACGATATCATTCCCATAATTGTTGGATGGTATTGAATTAAATGATTTATGATATTTCATAATCCATATAATGTTATAATAATAATATATATTTTTTATTTCCATCAATTATATCCCCCCCAAGTAAGGTGGTGGTGAAAAACATATTGCACCAAGGCTTGGAGACGATAAGTCGTATGTACACACATGTGGTGATTTTGTTTTTATTAGGATGGATAAAAGGTGTAATAAGGTTTTCTAATAATTATAATAATGTATAATTATATGATTTATACTTATGTTATTACTTTATAATGATAAAAATAATGGATAGGAAGTAGAAGAAGAAAGGAGTTTGAAAGAATTAGTAGAGGAAATTACATATTCTTTAAGGTGCTTCCTCTAAACATCCTCTTAAAGGCACTATAGTTGGAATTTTGAGAAGATATAAACCTATATAATGTTACTAAGTATGTTAATAATGTAAAATTTTAGGTTATGTCTGAGATTTAAGGCTCAAATTGAAGTGAAGAGGTGAGGGAGGAGGTGCCCTTTTATAATTGAGGTGAGGGGCACCCTTGGTAATTCCTAAAATATTAAATTAATATAAATTAATTTTGTCATACGAAAGCTTAAAATTTTAAAAATTTCAAATATAAGATGAGTATATTTCTAAATACACTCATCCAATTATTTTTAGACATATATTGAATTTATTTTCAACCTTATCTTTTTGGTTTACCCTTAATTATTCTCTTTTAATGTTAATTGTGGTAACAACATTTTAATTATTAATAGGATATTAATTTTACTTAAATGAGTTCAATTTCCAATAATTGGAAAATTAATGAAATTTTCAACCTTATAATAGTATCTTTTTTATTTTAAAAGATTTTTTAGGATGTTAAAATAATTTAATAAATTGTTAGTTTTATAAAACATCAATTATGTCAATTTTTACACTATTCATTTCATGAAATTTAAATAAACTCCAAGCAAAGGTTTAACTTTAAAAAAAGAATTTAATACTCTTATTAAATATCATATTCACTTAGAAAATGTTTTTATGACATTAATTCATTCATATAATGTTTATTTTAATATTTATAATATCATTTATTTTATATTTCTCTTAATAAAAGAATTATTTTATCACTCTTGTGTCAATATTTATGGTAATTATTTAATCTTTAAAAATTATAAATAAATTAACATGATGTAGATACTTTCATTATATTTCTATATACTACTTATTTTCATAGTTTATATATAATGACCCATACTTTACATACATTGTTATTTCTTCAGAATTGAAGCACACTTATTACAACATATAACAAAACCAGGAAAGGACCATATATGTATAATGTCTTTAGAAACTACGAAACATAAACAACTGGTTCATAAGGCATCTATATTTTCTCCCATTTATTTCATCATATCTAGAGTCCCTTTTGGCATATCCTACTTAATAAGCTTCTTCCTGACCTGGGGAAAGAAAACATACAAAAGGGTGATCTCAAATGCTCAGTAAGGGTAAACAAAAGAAATATCAATCACATCATATTCATAAGAACATAACATTTTGGAAATCTTAACCTGAAAAAGAGATCATAATTTCACAATAATGGGATAAATCATAGTAGTGAAATGTAATCCCAATAATCATAACTTAAAACATGAAACTTTGTGGAATACACACATAATAATATAGAATCATTTCTTAGTAGTCAAAACTCATTTGCAAGACTATGTTAGCGGGCAAAGTCCATTTCTGAACCGAGTTCACTCCTCGCTTCAGTCCTGTTTCACTGAATCGGTTTAAACTGCCATTCCATCCATGTCTATCTCATGAGATATAAATCTTTACCCAATGCATTGGAGGGATATATAGGTCCCACCCATCTCATAATGGTACTATTCTTATGTGTGCCACAAAATCATACATCATAGCATAACCCATGTAATAAAAATGGGATTCTTAAACATTATGCCATCGTAACATACTCCATATAAAATAAAAGGACATCATAAAATTAATTCCATCATAACTTAATCAAATAAATGTAAAAATAGGGATAGAAATATAACCCTATCTTCTCTTAGATAGAAAATAATTTTTGATAAAAAACTTGAACTCTATTCTTGAGGAAAATTTCCTTTCTACTTCAAAAACATTTTTCCTTTCTTAACATGTCATACAATTTTAAAATAAAAGAAGTTGATTAAAAATAAACTTGAAAACTTTTAAAGGAATCTTCATGGAAATAATGTTCTAAAAATCCATTCAAGCTGTATAAGTTAAAAAACATTCTTCTCGTACTTTGGCCAGAAAAGTCAAAAAGTACCTTGTACGAAAAACAACAAAAGATTCCTTTCATATATTTTAATAAAAAATCACCGAAGGGTAAAATTGGATTTAAACAATTGTAGGAGGATGGAAATAATATTACATATTTAGGAAACATGGATTTAGATGATAAATATACCCTAGTAAATATCAAAGTATAAACAATCTCGGATAAAAATGAGATTGTGATATTTTCCCTTACCTTAGGTCTGATTTGATTCCTAAGTGTCCGAACCTCCTGTATAATGATTTAAATAATGTCTTTGACTTATTCCATAATTATAATAATTGTTATGATATCATATATGGTCATATTCTTAGCTTCTTATTAGTAATATTTCATTGCTACTTGTTATTCAGGTGTTTATTACTTTTTGTTCCTCTATTTGAATCTCATTTTATAGATCTTCTTCCATGATATTATACTTTTACATAGAGAATATATTTATAAATCACATTAATAGAATCCATTTATATGGTTTCTAGGATGAAAATAACCTTAAATGGATAACACATTTTCATATCCCCTTATATTGTCAGTAGATGATGTTTACGCAGAATAGATTGTGTTTATATAGTAATCCTTACACACTCCATGGAATGTTATTTTTAGTTCAACTCAAATTGATCCTTAAAAATGATTCTTATATAATTATGACTACAAAATCATTCTCATGGAATGATGATCCATATAGGTTCATCCATATGGATCATCATCATTATAGATCATCGTGCTTAAGGGTTCATCTTCACATCTCAACATCCTTATTGCTTTTCATGCTTATGGGGTCATCCTTATAGTCATGCATGAAATTCCATATTTCCTTAGAAAAATCATAGAACCTTTTGAAACTCATATCCATATAATTATAACAAACTGAAAATCACTTTAAGAACATTCTTTAACATTCTTATCAGTTTCCAAAAAATGGTTGACAACAAATACAACTCATTAAAAAATTCCATAAGACAATTAAACCTTTCCCTTTGTATTTATTGTCAAACATAATTAAAATCAACCTGAAACTAAAATTATGAACTAAATTAAAAAATAATAATAACATTTTCAGGTTAAAAACATCTTGCCAACATACCAAAGGTTATTGTAGTGTTTTTTAGAGAACTCTCTCTCTCGGTGATAAGAATCATTTCAACATGTAATAAGGTTCTCTATCCATCAATCCATACAGTGACCATGTCAAAACACTCCACATTTTCAGAATGAAAATATAAAATAAATTAAAAGGACTAAAATGAAATTCTCCCCATTTGATAATACACATCTCCAATTTTAATAAGAAAATATGTTCTTTAATAAGAAAAGATTGGTGAACGTACTTCTCACATCTCTGATAGTGTAATCCAAGACTCTTTGGGGGTCTTAATAATGCTTATTAAGATATAAGGAGGGGATGAAACCCAATTTTTGGATTCAAGGTATCAAATCTATCCATATATAAGACTTGGTGAATATATTTTTCAAAGGATTTTATCTTGGAACAAATATAGTTTTATGTCTCCATTTTCCACCTTCTCCTTGATAAAATTAGATTTAATATCAATATTCATGGACCTAATGTATTGTAATTTATTTTTAAAATAGGTATCTATCACTTGTATTATCACATAAGATTATAATTGTTTTTTAAACCATCACTATAAAATCATCAAGTTGTTATTTTATCTATATAATATGGGTGTACAAAATTATAGCACCTACATATTTTAATAATGTGGGGTCTAAAGTAACTAAACATTCCTTCTCATAGTTCTAGCTAACAATTATTTATCCTAGAAAAAATATTCCCCATAATGTTGAAATTATATCAAAACAATATATGTCCCTTCCTATATTAGTAAATATGGACAAATTTATACTATTTAATTTTTTGAATAGCATCACAAAGAATAATATTATATTGATGTATTTTATAAACTCTATTTTCTACCATAAGATGAGATTATTTAAGATAACTTAGATATCTAGTACCCAAAATCGAAATATTGTCTATATGGATTGTAGATGTAGTGAGGAAAAATGAACTCTAAATAGTCTTTCAAAACTCCTTTTCCTCCACACTTTCACCTTCAATGTCTATTTAAAATTTCGTCCCCACTATAATAGGTGTTGATACAAGTTTATATTCCTCCATCACAAAATTATTTAATAATTTTTTAGAATAATTATCATGGGAAAGAAACATAAAGTTTCCAAATTATAACTCTTATAAACCCAATAAGTATTTTATCTCAACAAGAATAGACATTTTAAATTTTTACATCATTTAATTCAAAAACTTTTGAAAATAAATCTCACAATCACTTATAAAAATGATATCATCAACATATATATTTATAACTATTGTGAAAATATTTTTTTATTTGATATACAAGTTTTTATCCCCTTTGAATTTAATTAATTTTAAATCGTTCAACAAGTTTTTCAGCCTTGAATATTGTTCCCTTGGGAATTTTTTAAGCCATATATATCCTTATTCAATTTTAACACTATAGTTCAATCATAATAAATCAAAAAACAATTATGATTCCCAATATATACCTAGTATTTATGATCACAATTTAAGAATACATATTTTTCATTCATCAGATAGAAATTATACTTCTTTTCAACTACAACAGCAAGGAACATCTTGCCATATCCCAACCTATAAACTATAGAAAACTTATCTTAAAAAAATATTCCATCAACATGAAATTTCCCTTTTCAAACCAGTCTATTCCTTTTCTCGATAACCACCCACTGATCATTTATCATGTTTCTAAATACTCATTATGTTCCAATTACATTCTTATTATTGAGTCCTATAATGAGGTCTTATATATAATTATTTTCAATCTAATTCTACTCATAATCCATAGAATCAATCCAATACTATTGTACAAGGGATTATATCACTGATTGTATTTCAACCTAAGAGATAAGTGAGGTCTCATTCTCAAACCTCAACCTTATTTTAGTTAGTTCACCTATGTGTTCCTCATATTAATGTTTTCTACTGGTCATTAAAACTATATATTGTTCTCTAATAATATTTTATTTCTCAATATACTTCTTCAACCTTGAAAAATATCTCTCAAACTCATTAATATAATTTTCACCATTTTCATAGTCAGAATTCATATCAACTCTTTGTGGCTCAAACTCAATATGTTATTCAGTATTCTACTTAATTTTCTACTCATTATCTTCGCCTATTTCTTCAAAAAATTCTATATCAAGAAATTTATTTTTGGTTGGTTTTAAATTATTTTTTTATAAATACAGTCAATCAACTTGTAAGATATTTTATTCAAGAATCTATAGATTTTTATATTAGATAGGTACCCAAGAAGGATACCTTCCTCAACTCTTTAATAAATTTTTTCTAGATTTAATTATATGATATTAATATGGTAGGGAAACCAAAACCCCTAAAATAAATCACTATAGATAGATAATGAGATACCTATAACTCATATATTTTTGGTGTCAGAGTAAGGGGGAGGAAGCCATCAGAAGCACTACTTCAGATTCCATGGTTAAAGGGATTTATTATGAGAAAAACATTTATAAGATATAATAAGGTATTATAAGACAAAATAAAATTAAAAATATATCTGAAAGTATCATAAAATACCAATATAAATAGTATCTTAAAAATATATGGAAAATGGTTGAGTTAGGGAAGAAATCACAATGGACTCTTGAGAATATTTAATCACTGAAGGAAACAATTTGGAGAACTAAATCTCAACTATGAAAATATAGATGGATAGTTGAAGAATTAGAAAGAAATCTTGGAAATCAATAAAATGATATAATTTACTTAGAAAAAAAATTAGATAAGGAAAAGGATCAAGAGTTAAACTAAATATTTTAGATATTTGGATACAGGTTGAAGGGAGAGAATCCGACAAAGCCTACAATCATTCAAGAGTTATTATCATGAATACAAATCAAAATATGAAATGGTACATAGAAAGATAAATTATATCATGGAAATATAGTATATAGTATTATATAATGAATTTAGTTGGAGAAAATAAAGAGTATTAGGAAGTGGTTTCGAGTATTCCTTAAAGTACCCAAAAGTATCATAAATAGATCTAGGATATAATTTCTCCATAAAAATGGAAAATTCATGATATAAAACGTTTCTCCAAATATTATATTGAAAATATCAAAAAATTATAAATCCAATAAGGTTGAATCATGTAAAATAAAAATATAAAATAAGAAATTTTTCTGAAGGACTTAGTGTAAACCCTCCATAAGCCAAGTCAGTATAGTATATGATCTCCCAAAAACCAACTCCTTTAGAATGATAGAAATGATCATTAAGGGATCTATTTAAAATTATTAATCAATAAGAAACTTCTAAATAACCTAGCTATATTTTGGAAGAATATTAATTAAGGAAGTGAAATCCAAAAGGAGTTTCATATAATGGTACTATCATTAATCTAGATTTTGAAAAGGGTTTTTGAGTATTAGTAAATGAATAGGCTCTAGACCTTTGATACTATATTATATCAGTTAGATTATAGTCATGGACCATAGATAGTTAACTCTACTTCATAAGAGCTACCATGAAGGGTAATGTGGGAATATTTTGGGATATGTTGTTAAGATTATTAGAAGTGAGAAAGATTATCCAAGAATATATCACGTTTCTAATAAAATTAATACCAGTAGTAGTTGATTTATTCAAATTTTATTTTTTTATGAAAATAATTGGTTGAATGGGATATATAATTGGTATAAAATTTTAGAACAAATTTATCTAAAATATAAATTAGTGACATGTGTTATTTCAAACAACATAATTTTGAGTTTCAACATTGGTATTATCTTCTTAGACCATATGACCAAGAATATGGTTTATATTTATTTATCCAAAAGATTTTTGGAAGTTAAAAAAATTAGTTTAACGATCCTTAAAGACTCATCTTTATCAAAGTGTATATTTATAAGATTCTTTGGGAGTTTAATCAGAAAAAATAAGGTAGGTGATTTGACTCCTATATATGAAGAGGCATGTATTACAAGATGTTATAAATATTATATATATGAGTTCATTATGTTTCTTGAGAGGTTGAGGATATTTCAGGAATATCTAGGAGTGTTCCATCCAAGCATGTGTTTGGTAAATGAATAAATAATCATTCAAAACACAGTTAAAATATGGAGAGTGTTGATGAAGAAAATCAAGAAAAAATTTCTTGAAAGGATTTAGTAAAAGTATAGCATTGATTATATTTTTATATAGAACTTCAGAAAAGAATACGATACATATTAGACTAAATATAATCTCATGGAATGAGAAAATAATTTAAGGTATATTATCATAAGAATCCTAGATTCCATAAAGGAAAATATATATTGGGTTGTGATTAGTGTTGTTTATATGGTAGAAAGGTCACAAGGATGAAAGTCTTTCATATTTATGTAGACAAAGATATATCCATACAGAAATACATATAGAAGATGTTTTGAATATTTTTTTATTATATTTGTGGAAAAGATATAAACTAAGATGATGAGAGTTTATATTACTTATATTCAATGTATTTAGAGGAGGAAGAATAAAACTCTAATGAGGAAAATAAAACCCCCAATATAGTTTTGAGCCAACATCTAATAGAAATGATTCATGCTGGGTCTAGTACACTGGAATAATTTCTGGAGCTAGTAATGATAAAGGAGATAGAATATCGTCTATTAAAATCTTTAAAAAAAATAAAATCACTTTAGAGGGAAGAGATTTTTGAGAATGGGATATTATTATAGTTGATAGTTCTGATGTATACCAAAAGTATTAGGTACCATATTGAAAAATGGCCAAGATATTCAAGGATGAAGTAAAAGAGTATATCTATAAAACAGATAGAGTATTGTTTATAATGCATTTTCTTAATCCAAAAATGTTTAGTAAGTCTATCCAGAATAATGATAAGTATTTTAACATTATAATAATATAGATCATTGTAGATCATCTTATTATAAAGGTAAAATACCTACCATTATTAATTATATTGATAGATGGTAGATTATCCATTTTCCATAATGTGTTATTTGGAGGAGTATAAGAAAATTTTCATATAGATTTAGCATGGGTAAATGTGATCCAAGATTTTTATATAGTGCTTATAGAAATAAGTAATAGTAATGGTATTTATGTAAAGATAAAAAATAATGGATTGGAAGAATATTCTAGGATCTCCACTTGAAAAAAGATGTGTTAAAATAATTACTCATATTTATATAAATTTTTATAATATTAAGAGACTAGATCTAAGGTGTTGAAATATTTACACATACTTTCAATTATAAAATAACATCAATAAGATAAATGAAACTGAAAGTGGTAAACCCTAAAAGGATGATAGGGTCTAGGGAGTATGTTTAACCTAATATATAACAAGAAATAATGTATAAGCTACTTCTTCCCGATGTAATCAAACAAGTCATGAATAAACATGTCAACTATGAAATTGGAGAAGAAGGTGATCTGAGGTTAGAAGACTGATTATTAGGAAGATTAAACTTGAAGGTAAAATATCTCAAATTTGAAATATTTGAGAACCTTTTCAATAATATAATAACTTAGTTAGAAAATATGAAAGTAATTTTTCTTAAGTACTTGGATGTTTGGGTTTTAGAAAATTATTTATATAAAAGATAGTTCAAACACCCATCAAAGAGGATAAATTATCCCATTTTGTATATATTGGATCTTTATTACTCAGTATGATAAAATAATAGGTCACATTTGAAAAAATAAGTATTAGTTGAACTATTTGTACTTCCCTAGTTGGTAACTGATGTACCTTCTCTTATATTAGAATATGATTATCAAGAGTAACCTTATAATCCATAAATTTTTGAGTTACTATAGGTAATGATGAAATATATTTAATTCAAGAAGTGTAAAAATATGTTCACATTGATCTAAATGGGGAAATATTAATAGAGTGGTTTCATTGATTTATTCCTCGATTTTCAGATGTATTCTTGATTTTAAATCAATTCATTAAATTATATTACCTAGTAAAAATATTTTCAGAAGGAATTATCTTGGATAATTATATGATTTCATATTATTTTTCAAAAATTATAATGGTTAGATAAAATTATTTTTCTATTATCCAAGTGGTAAATTATCTAGATGAGGATAAAGAATACCATAAAAATATGGTGTAGTGGAAAAAAAATTGGACTAAAAATTTCAAGGGTAAATAAAGAAAAGTAATTTCTCAATATAATAGATTAATTATCATCGATTTGGTTATAGACCCCATATTAAATTCTGGTAGAATACAATACAAAAAGCTATAATTACCCTAAATAATACCGGTATGGTGATAATAAGTAAGGGAATTTACAATCTAGATGGAATGATTATGGATTTTTAGAAATATATTCTATAATTAATCAATCATAGTTTAATTAGGAATATTTAAAGTCTTAAAGGGAGTGTAACATTCATGGTAACAAATCATGTTGAGAAATAGTATGGTAAATCCATATTGGTTATTGATTACCATGATCCTAATATTTCCTAAATGGATAATGGTGATAATTAGGATACTTTAAGTAGTGAGATTAGTAATTAGAGTATAATGGTATATTTTAATTTTGATCATAATTTATGATATGGCAATGGATTTTTCATCCTGGTGTACATTGTTAAGTTGTGTCAGGGAAACTCTATCCAGGCAGAAGCTAGGTCCAAGCTCATGGGTCTTCGTGTATTTGAAAAATGAAATTATGATATCTTAGCGGCTGAAAGGGATTCAATGATTTTGTATAATTCTCTTCATGGAATCGGTGTTTTCCTTTGTTCGATTTTCTATATCATTATAAAATGTTGTATGATACTTGGAAACAACATCAGAGCGATCCAAACATGGAGGGAGGGAAACAAAGCTGCCTAATACCTGGCCTCGCTCATCACCCTTGTCCCCAAGAGCATATTTCCCAATAACCGTAATACTTTTAAGATGATGGGATTCAATATTATTAGAGGTTATTCCCTCAGTCTCTGCCAATTTAGCCCCTCATATCCTTGTTCCTCGGTCTATCTTTACGGGCTGTTTTTATATCCCTATATTTCCTTTCTTTAAATAAAAATTTACATGATGATGATAATGGCCAAGAATATTCCAAACTATAATAAACAATCCATTCAAATTATTGTCATAGTTCATGATATTCTAAATTAATGATTTGTTTTTATTAATTTAAAATAAAAAAGATCATATTGATCACTTACAACATGTAGTTGAAGTGTTAATAAAATAAAAGATGATGAATCCAAAAAGAAGATATTTTGGATGCAATATAAGATACAATTATTGTGATTGATGAATCTATTAAAGTAAATAGAAGATTCCACTATATATTTTAAAGTAGCTAGAAACTATCCCATATAATCTTTCAGATCATAAGAAAATAAAAGTGTTTTTTTTAATTTATTAATAAAAGAGTATACATCAATTTTCTGGAAAATATCTTATCAATAATATAGAAAAAGGTATCTGGTTAGGTACCTTGGAATTGGATAGGAGAATATTCTAAAAGTAATTAAAATTAAAAATCAAAAAACTCAGAAACTACCTAAATTGGATTAACTAGAATGGAGTGATGATCAACTTAGCTTAGAAATAGATGCATTATACCAAGAATAGGGATGTATTGTAATGAAAATTAAAAACAATGATAAAATTATTAGTGGGAACTAGAGTATATGTTTCAATTTGATAGAAAATAATTATCCTATATATGAATGAAATTTTCTTGAATTTCTTAAAGGAATTAAGGATAATGATATTTTCTTGAGAAAACATTTCACTATAAGGATAGAGATTTATTATTTAAATAATTTCATGAAAATAAAATTAAAATGTTTTACCCATGAATAGTTATAATGATGAAGGAATAAACTAAAATGCAATGAATTTAATATAGAAAATATTAAAGGAAAATATAATTTCATTCCAAATGAACTGACACACTATTTGACTAAGGTAGGTGCAACAAAATAACATAGAATACTGAGGTGCTATATAGTTAACATTAATAACCATTATATATAATAACGCTTAGTTATTATGAAAATGAATAAAATAAGATGTAAAATCAAAGAAAGGATATAAAATAATATTCTTCAAAGGAAAAGATCTTTATCTAGTAAGGGTGAACAATCATAAATCATATCTTGTTTAAGAAAAATCATTCAAAATATAATAATTTATAAAAAGATATTTCTATAGATAATACATATTTAATTCTTTTTATGTGGTCCAAAAGTCTATTACTGTACTCAATATAGAAATCATAAGAAACGGGAAGGCTCAAAAGAAATGAAAGTTAGAAAAAAAAAGGTGTATATATAGGAAAATAGAAAACTATTTCTAAAAGATATTTTTATCAATTTAAATAAGAACATGAGTAGAATAAATTCTAAAAATACCTTGATCAAGAAAGCATGGATGATAACCAAGATGAAGAGCCAAATCTAGTGAAGAAAATCTAGAAATATTTCTGAAGGATTCCAAATATTTATTGAATGAAATCCATAATTTTTTATAACCTGATCCAAAATATTATGTTTGATCAAATATTCAAGAGATGTATAAACCATGTTCTATACATTCTTAATGAATATGAAGACCATATAGAATATTATAAATGGATAGGACAAAAAATGATCTCTATGATCGTTATCAAAGATATCCAACTAAAGTTTCATGTTCATAGTCATCTTGAAGGAATTTAAAAGATCAAGGAAATAGTCATAAATTAATTTGGAAACCTAAGTAGTATTTTTTAAAAAATATAACATGGATTCAAAAAATCACATACCAGATATATAATTAGAACTAGAATAGTTTTTCAAGTGCCAAAAACTTTCAGAATGAGAGCAGTTCAATTTTAATTTATAATCATTCTATAGAAAAATGTCCATCTATAAAATAAATGAATAACATAAGAAAAAAAAGTGAGGGAAGACTAAAAAATAATCCCCTTTAAAGAAAATTTTATTTATCCAATACGGTTGAATAACTAAAAAACATATCTTCTTCAAAAAGAAAGTCTAAAAACCAGGATAGAATGGGACTTCTATCCTATTCTTAAAGGATATAAATTTGGAATAGAAATCACTGAAATTATAGATATTCTTTGTCTTAAATCTCTCACCATTCTTTATGGTCTTCACATAAAGTGATTTATAATAGTGATCATATGATTTAATGATAGGTAGTCCCTTTATTATTTTTTGAATAATCATTTTTTTCTTTATTATGGAGGTTTTTTAAATCCATTCTAGATTCCTTAAGTGGAATCCATGGGAACATTATCCGAGATTTGTATATTATTGGTATCAAAGAAAAGGGGTAAAGAAGTTATCTAGCTAGAATGATACTTTTGATTCCATGGTTAAATGTCTACATTATGAGAAGAAACATTTAGAAGATATGTAGAGATCTCAAAAAAATAAAATCAATTACATTTGTATTTGAAAGTATCATAAAATATTGTTAGTCATACTATCTTATAAAAATTAATATGAAGTTCTTGATTTTGGGTATAAATCCTAATAGAATTATGATATTCTTGAAGCACTAGAGGTAAAAATTAGGTGAATTGAATTCCATTTATGACAAGAAATATGGAAAGTCAAAAAACTATAATGAACTCTATGAGATCAAGAAAGTGATATAATTTTCCTAGAAATGTAAATTATCAAAGGAAGATAATCTGATTTTTGACCAAATATTAGAGATATTTGGATAAATCTGGAAGGGAGAGCTTCAGAAAAAGACTCTAATAAACCAGGAGATGTTATTGCAAATACAAATCCAAAGATATATCAGGATAAAGACCTAAAAATTATTCTAGTGAGATAAAAGTCATAATATTATGTGTATCCATTAGTAGTATAATCTCAAGAGTGGGAAAATATCAAGAGTGTCATAAATAAGTTTTGAGTATTCCACATAGTATCAAGGAGTACTAGAAACTATTATTTGATATAATTACTTATAAAAATGAGAAATTAGAAATCTGATAGGTGTCACCAAATATATAAATGAAAATTTTAGGAAATTTAAATTCCTAAAATGTAGAGTCAAATTGTAGAAGAAGATAAATAATGAATGTTCATATCTTACTAAAGGATTTAGTGAAAATTCTATGTAAGCCAATCGAGTATGGCTGGATATCTCTAATAATCCAACTCCTTTGGAATGAAGAAAAAGTATTGTCCACGGATTTAATTCAGAATATCAATTGGTAAGCAATTTACACATGTCCTATTTATATTAGGGAAGAATTTATACCAATAAATACACATACAAAATGGGTGACATGGAATCGGACAATCCTTAAGATATATTATAAAAATGATCATAAAGTAGTTATAGATGAATAGGCACTTGAACTTAAATAACATATATGTCATCAAATGGTTTGCAGTCGTAGACTATAGATACTGTACTCAATTTCAATGGAGCATCCTTGAGGGGTAATGCTGGGTTATTTTTGTATATTTTTATAATAAACTCATAAGTGAGAACAAATCTCTTAGAATATTTCACGTTATCAATCATAATTATACTATTAGTAGCTGATTATCTCAAATAGGAGTTTACCAGAAATTCATTGTTCAATCAGGGTGGAGAACTGGAAAAAAATATAGATCATATTTAACCAAAATCTATATTTGTGAAATTTTTTATTTTGAAGATTATTTTTATAAGTTTCAATATTGGTATTATATTTTTTGGATAAAGAGATAAAGAATATGATTTTGATGTATTTATCTAAAATCTTCTAGTTTGTTATCCTGAAATATTTTAATAATACTTAAGGACTCTTATTTCTCAAAAATAAATATTTACAAGATACTTTGGTAGTTTTTACAAAACAATATGTTTGGTGAAAATACTTTACTATATAGATAGGTCTTAAAGTACATGAGAAATATTCCATATATGAGTTCCTTATAATTCCCAAAGGTTAAGGGTATTGTATGAAGATATGGTAGTGGTCTATCGAAGAAATATCCAAGTAATCACTGGAAAAAATCATTCCGAATACACTTATAGTATATAATGTGTGAGAGAAAGAAATCACAGAAAAATTATGTAATGGTTTGTTGAATGAATTTCATCAAGTAGATTTTGAGGTAGATATGAAAAAAGCATAAGATATATATTAAACAAAATATAATCCAAAAGGATTTGAGAAAAAACATTATAAAAGAATATATGAAGAATCCAAAATTCCCTAAATTAAAATCTCTATCTTGTGGTGATTTTTGTTGGTTTTGTAGGAATAAAGGTTACAAGGGTGAAACATTCCAAGATGTAGATAGATGTAGAGGTAGCCTCAAAGAAATATTGATGGAATATACATAATATATATTTTTTAAATTTATATGCGGAGAATATTCATACTCATATGATGAGAGTTTATATTACTCAATGTACTCAGAGGAGGAAGAATCCACCTCAAACATGAAATAAAAAACCCAATACAGTTTTGATCAAACATTGAATAGTAATGATTCAATCAGAGGCTAGTACACCAGAAGAATCTTCATATATAGTAATGATATATGATATATAAGTTAATCTAGTTCATTATTCATAAATTTAAATCCATTCATAAGGAATATATTTTCAAGAATGGAATATCTCTAGAGTTTATCGGTCCATGGAATACTAAAAATCGTGTACACTATGTTTAGAAATCACTAAGATCTTAAAGGATGAAGAGAAATGTGAAGTATATTAAACAAGTATAGAATTATTTATAATTCCTTTGACAAATCCAAACATAGATAGTAAGTCTATTCAAAAAAAATCCAAGTATTTTTATTTTAGAATAACCAAGATTGGTGTGAATACACTAGTCAGAAAGGGATATGGACTATCAATCCTAAATATAATAGGTGATGGTTAGGTTATCCAATTTATTTAATGAATTATTAAAAGGATGTGAAATAAAATTATTCTAGGAGTATTATGGGTAAATGTTATCCTGGATTTGTATATTGCACTTATAGATAAAAGTATTAATAAAAATATTAAGTAAATATCAATATGAGGAACACGAAGAAGAAGTTGAGATATCCACCAAATAAAATATGTGTTAGAATAATTAATCATATTTTTATAAAGTTTTACAATAATAGTATATCAACTATAAGGGAAATATTGAATTATTTATGCATCCTTTCTAGGATGAATGGACATCATTAAGATAATTGAAACTAAATTTGGTAAACCAAACTAACCTATCCAAGCTAATGGTTTTCACCTAATCCAGAAGAGGAACAAAGGAATAGGATACTTTCATATGTTGTGAAAACGGTTGATAATAGTCTTTTTTTAACACCCTAAGTTTAATGAATTATTTTTTCAATTAAACTAAATTTATTTGATGGCATGTGTTACATAAAACACGAAGTTAATATTGCATCACATACAACTCTATCTTATCCTGTTTTGCATGAAACATTGAGTTTTGAAAAAACCATTATGATATTAATTTTAATAAATATTTTTAAAATATTATGTATAATGGTTTTATACAAAGAAAACATATTCATAATAAATACATAATTTTGGGTAAAGTCTATATATATTTCCAAAATAATATTTTCTAAAAAAAATTATAACTTTTTGTGGACAATAATAAAATAAATTTTTGACACTTTTAGAAATCTAATTTGAAAAAATAAACATCATTTCGGAATTCAAAATTTCAAAATTATCTTAGGGTGAAGTTTTTGTATTTTTCTGAAAAGTTTTTGTTTATGAATAGTGAAAAATTTATAATTTTAATTGAAATGTTCCTTTTCATTTAATTTATTTATAAAGTTAAATTGTATTTTAAATTTTTTTAAAAGTATAATTATTTAAATTTTAAATATATTATTAAAATTTAGTTCATTTTAATCAATTTTGTAGGACCGAAATTATGAATGTAGATGCTCAATATACAAGAGGGGGTTGAATTGTATATTTTAAAAATTCCTTTGGAACCTTTAAGGTTGATATAAAACTTTCATTTTCAACATTGAGGAAAAATATGTTTAACAAAGTTAAAAAAGGTAAATTCACAAGACCTCTTAGTTCTACAAACTTTCTAGGTTCTGGAAAAATGGTTCCAGAAATGAAACATAATAAAAGTTTAAAAGGAAAAATATTCTACCTTAGAGCATATAGAATCTTATTAATCAGAGTATACAAGTTTAAGAAAGTATAAGATAGTTATAATTTCCTTATTAATCAAAATGCAGCGGAAAATAAACTTGAAATAATACAAGTAACAAGTATGAAATATTTTAACCCAAAGAGTAGGGTATACAACAACCTTGGATAAAGGTCCCTTGATATATAAATTCAAGAAAGTTTGTCTTACCCACACCAGGGTAATCCCTCGATAAGAATATTGGAGTTTGTTTTGCTATCACTGAAATCCCTCGAACTTCACGGTAGTCGGCACCTCTGTCTTCCTAATCAAGGAAGTCCTTGAAGTTTAAGGTATTCGGCACCTATATATTCTTATCCCCGAAAGTCCTTGATTGTACATAGCAACAATCAGAGTCGTATGAAGAAATTTGAACAATATGTCCAGTACGCACAAATCATGAGATTCGCTCTCTCTAGAAATCACTTCAATAGCTTGTAATCTATAGATTGATTGACCGGTTAGTAATGAGCTCATTAAAATGAGAACCTATTTAATTCATTTCCCCGACAGTCGGCTGCCTCCTCCAATGGTCATATTTTTCCTTGAATTTCAGATAGACTTGTACATGTGTCACTCAAACAATGGTTAATTAGAAACAGAATGTACGACATTGTTTCATAACTATAATGGGGGTAAGGAAAAAATGATTTCTTAACCAAATCTATTTTTTGGAGTCTAAGGAAAAAAAGTATGGAGTCTAAGAAAATAAAAATTCAAAGTCTATATTACATGGATATTCAGATTCTGTTTTTTCAGGAATTTGGAATCATAATTCTATAGACTTTGGAATCTGAATTCAAAGAAATTTAGAACCTGAATTCTAAGGAATTTCGAATCTGAATTCTGAGGAATTCAGAGTCAAAATTATGAATAATTTTGAATCAGAATTATGAGGAATTTGGAGACTGAATTTCAGAGAATTAGAAATCTGAATTTCAAAGAATTAGAAGTCTTAATTAAGAGGAATTCAGTGTCTTAATTTCAAAGAATTTGGATTCTGAATTTAGTGGAATTAGGATTTTGAATTCAGAGGAATTCTGAGTCTCAATTTTGTGAATTTAGAGCCTAAATTCAGGGGAATTCAGAATCTAGATTTTAGATAATTCAGAGTCTAAATTTTGAGAATTTAGATTCTGAATTTAGATAATTCAGATTTTGAATTCAGAGGAATTCAGAGTCTGAATTCAAATAATTCAAAATCTGAATTTCATAGAATTCATAATCAGAATTCTGAGAAATTCAGAACCTGAATTCAGAGCCAGAAAACAAAATTCTCTATATCCAATTATTAATAGGATTATGAGGTTTTTAGATGTGAAACCTAATTTTACACTTATTAATAAAAAGAGTTAGATTTATAGAAACTATGACATAAACAATGAAAAAACGGTATGGAGAATATTTCCTTGGGTAAGAAAAATTTCCTTATTAAGACAAATATTTGGGGAAATAAAAAATTCCTTGAGGTAGAGTGTTTGTGGTTTTTAAAACATAAATGAATGGAATAGTCATAAGAAAACCTTATTGACTCAACAATCTCCCCCTTTTTGGAAAGTACAAACATCCTTAATAAAAAAATCTAAGGACATGGAAATTTTATGGACATGAAAATAAAAACTTATCTCCCTTTACTTATGGATCATAGTGAATATTAATAACTATACCTTAGGCTTTGAAATCCCTAAGTATCATATTCTTGATTTCCTGAATGAGATTTTATATTATATTGCATATGAAAATATTCATTGATAAGAACTATACCTTAGATGAACTCCCCCTTACTTAGGGAAATATCTTCTTTACTTTGTATTCTTTTTATCATTCCTTTACCCCCCTTTGTGATTTCCAAAAAGGAATAAAGGGAATGGAAAAAATTAGTACCTGAAATATTAGTACTAAACAACCACAAACAAAATATATAAAGAACAACCAAAATTTCATTAATGTTTAAAGAATCTGTCTAAGAAAGAGTACAAAAAAATATTAGAATGGAAATAAATTATCATTATTTCTCCTTTGGCGTCAGCTTATTCATAATGTTTTTTATCTTCTTGAGCTCCTTGTGATCTTTTTCCATATGCTTGAGTAGTTGATCTAAATCTTCATTCTTCTTATCCAAGGCTTTAATTTTTTCTTCCTGATCCCTAAGACATTGAACTTGATATTTCAACACCTTTTCTTGCTTAGAAATCTTCTCTTGAATCTCTATTCTGATATCCCTTTCCCCCTTCCAATTCATGGCCACAAAATTAAATTTTCAATTCAGATCCTTAACTTCTTTCTTCCAAGGGGTCTGTTCTAGGCTTAACGTTTCCTCAAAACTATTTGAAAGATCCTTGATCTTCCCATATTCAGTGTTACAAGAATCCTTAACATTATCATGAAATTCATCGAAGATTATCATTTATTCAATTTTCTTCTTTGACCAGCTTGTAATCTTCTTGCAAGATCTTTTATAAGCCTCATAACCAATGAGAAATGTTATGAAATCCTCCTCTACTCCGACACATTTTTCCATAACCATGGAAACGGAATCTGATTTCTGATTTATGGTATGCTAAAGCATCTATAATCTTGAGTCTATACTTGGGAATAAGGGAATAGTACCAACTAGATTTTTCAAAAATTAACAACAAAAATCATGTCCAAGGGAAGATGATTCTGAATCCAGTGTTTAGTTGGTGAGGATTTTTTTTCTATGTCCTCATATTTCCTCTTTGATGAAGCACTGCCATATTTCTTCTTCACCATAGATTTACTATGTGAATCTACTTCCACCCGCTTTCCCTTTTCAGCTCTCGGAATGATATATTTTTCCTTGGGGATTCATGCTCACTATCAGATAACTGAACAATTTTTTCTTCCTCAACTTCCTCTTTCTCTGCATCAGCCACTTTATCTTCCGGATGAATGAAGTTATGATTAATACTTTCATCATCTATTGGCTTATTCACTTCTTCCTGACCCTTCTCTTCATTCCCTAGTGTAGAAAGTTTTGAGGATTCGGCTTGGGAAGTCCAGATTGATAATTTTATAGAGGGGCTTTCCTTATCATGGTAATCTTCAACTTCCTTTATGATATCATCAGTTTCATTCCCTTATTTTTCCTCCCCCTATTCTTCTTCTATTTCCTCTTCCACTTCGTCTTCTTCAACTATTTATTCTTCATGATGTGATTCTAGAATCACCACTTTCATTCTTGGATTCTTTGGTAACGGTTCTAATAAAAATATTCTGTTATCGGAATTTGTTCAGATGCTTTCTCAGCATCCTTGAGAAGTGATTAAAATATCTCAGCCTCAGATATCTTCTCCTTTTTCTTCTCTTTTTGCTGCTTCACAGGATCTTCAGCAGCCTTTATTCTTATGGATTTTGCCTCAGCATAATCTAATCCAAATTTAGACTCCCCTTGTTTCCTTTTTGTATCTTTTTTATACTTAGCCACTACTTCATCAGGATAAGATTTTGGCTTCTTTGGATTCGGTTGTGATGATTGAGTTTCCTTAGCCACAAGAACTTTTTCTTTCTTTTTCAGATCCTTGGCCTTTATCTTCTTTCCACCTTTTTTAGAGGTTTCAAACACATCTGGATTCTTTGAAAAATCTTCTACTTCTTATTTAAATAGACCATAAAATTCTCCAAATTCATTAGAGAATCCAACATTCATCCTCCTTAAGGTATCATCACTCAAAAACATTACCTTGTAATTTCTCATCATGGAACTACATGGAATTCTTAAATATTCTAAATAAAGAACTATAATATTTGAGAGAATAGTTGGATACATAATGATTTGATATTTCATATTTCCATTCTTGATATTCTCAATCGTTTCCAAGATATACTTAACCATTTTTATCTTCCTGAGGATCACCAAGAAATTTAGTATATATATCACTCTTCTTTAGAGTATCCTTATCCCATTTCCTTGGTATTATAAATCCTTGAACCCACAATTCAGGAATCCATAAGTTAGTATACTGATAAACAATCTTCGGAGTCTTCACTCCTTTCAATCCAGGACATGCAATAGACTTTTCCATATCAAAAGATCCTGATACATCAAGTAATTTGTGAGTACAGAATTTTTCTTCCCCTTCATAAGGAATTCTAATCAGACTTGTTGCCTTGCTGTAAGAAAGAGAGTAGGTATCTCCATAACTCTTAAAAGAGAACTTTTCTCTACCTTATTCCATGAAGAAACTTTCTGTCACATAGAACTCAATCAACAAGTCTGGATAGACCGGATCTTGTGCTTCTGGTTGCGATACACAAACACACTCTCGACCATTCATCTTAACATTCTTAGATATGATAGAGTCGTACGTATCATAAAACATTGGTTCAAACAGCCTTTCCCTATATATCTGCCACTCGGATATTTCTTTAACAGTCGATATATCTTTCTGAGGAGAAGCTTTAGCATACATTCAGAACTGAGGAATCATTGGAGATTTGGAACGACCTTAAGTACAAAGTCAGATCTCCAGCACGTAAAAGCTTGAAAAACCTATGTGGGAAAAAATATCAGGGGGTTCTTATATAGGCGATTTGGGTGATGATTCAACTTCCTTGGTTGATGCAACCGTTGAAATAATTCTGATCAAATCTTACGGTTGATATGATAACCGAAGAAGGATTTTGATAGGTTTCGATCTTTTGAGGTTTTTAAGATAAACACTCATATTTAAGGAAAAGTGAATCTAGAAAATTTAAAACAAAATGAAAATACCAGAATGTAAAAAGATGATTATAAAAACATAGGAAAGGAAACATACCATTCAGATTACTTAGAGAAAATTATTTGTAATAAGTAAAATTCATCTTGAAGAACTTTAGATTTCGTAAAAATACTTTGAAGAATTATAACTATGAAAAATTTAGATTATGAAAATTTTAGATTAAGAAAAATTTAGATTATAATAAATTTAGATTACGAAAAAAAATTTACTATGAAAAATTTTGACTATGAAAAATAAATTTGACTAAGAGGAAAATGTATTCCCTCTATGAAAAAGAGTTTCTTACTATAAGGAGATAGGTTTCAACAAAAAGTTAATATGTAATATTAACTTATGGTTATCATTCCTAACTTTTGTTTAATATATTCAAATATATCAAAGGGTAAATATTTTGTGAAAATATCAGCAAGTTGATCTTCCGTTCTGATGAATTGAAGAATGATTTCTCCTTTTTGTGTGTGATCCCTAAGAAAATGATTCCTAATATCTATGTGTTTTGAACGAGAGTGAGGTGTAGGGTTTTACTTAAGGCAATGGAAATAGTATTATCACACATTATTTGTGTTTTGGTAACACTCACACCATAGTCTGTGAGTTTGTGTTGCATCCACAATACTTGAGCACAAAAACTTCCAGTTGCAACATATTCAGCTTCAGTAGTGGAAAGTGCTACTGAGTGTTTCTTTTTTCATGACCAAGAAACTAATTAATCTTCTAAGAAATGAAAAGTTCCATATGTACTCTTCCTATCCATTCTACATCCACCAAATTCAGTATCTGAAAAACGTTTTAAAACAAAATCATATCCAGAAGTATAAAATAGTTCTAAATCTATGGTTCTCTTTAAGTATAAAAAAAACATTTTCACTGCCTTTAAATGAGATTCCATAGGATTGGATTGATATCTTACACATAAGAATACTGAAAACATTAAGTCTGGATGACTGGATATCAAGTAAAGTAGACTTCCTATCATAACTCTAAAATATGTTTGATCTACTAGTTTCCCAGCTTCATCAAGATCAAGTGAATTTGAGGTACTAATGGGAGTACTTATACTCTTAATGTTTCCATATCTATACTTTTTAAGAATATCATTTATGTACTTATGTTGGGATATATAAATTCTTTCTGGTTTTTGAGAAATTTGAAAACCAAGGAAAAATGTTAACTCACCCATCATACTCATTTCAAACTCAGATTTCATTAGATCATCAAAGAAATTAGTGAAATATTACTAATTTGAACCAAATATTATTTCATCAACATAGATTTGAACAATCAAAACATTTTTCTTATCTTTCTTTGTAAAAAGGGTTGGATCAGCATTTCCCTTAATGTAATTATTTTGAAGCAACACCCCTGTAAGTCTATCATACCAAGTTCTAGGGGATAGTTTAAGTCCATATAAAGCTTTGGTAAATCTGAAGACATGTTTAGGAAGTTTTTTATCTTCAAAACTATAAGTTTTTTCAACAAAAACATCCTCTTGAACATAAACATTAAGGAAATCACATTTAACATCTATTTGAAAAATTTTGAAGTTAAAAAATAATGTAAAGGAATGTATAATTATAATGGATTCAAGTCTAGCTATTGGAGAATAGGTTTCTTAATAGTCTATTCCTTATTATTGATTATAGCCTTTAGCAACTAATGTAGCTTTATTTCTTACTATGATTCCATTTTCATCACACTTATTTCTAAATACCCATTTTACTCCAATAATAGAAGTTACCTTAGGTCTTTCTTCCAAGGTCTAGACTTTTTTCCTCTCGAATTTATTTAGCTCATCTAGCATGGACTTTATCCAATCATCATCACCTAAAGCTTCATCAGTTATTTTAGGTTATAATTGAGAAAGAAATACTAGATGTTCTAATTCATTTCTTAAGGAACTTCTAGTCCTTATAGGTTGAATTACATCACCAATCATACTATCACTAGGATGATTCTTATGAAACAACTTATTTGGGTTTTATAAAACTTGTTCATTAACATATGGTAGGAAATATTCTTGGGTAAATGTGTCAGAAACATTTTCTTGGATATTTTTCTTATCAGATGGATCTTCTATCAAGGGTTGATAATTTGTTTTTGAAAACAAATTAGAATATATAGGTTGAGGTTGTTTGAAAATAAAGGATGAGTTTCATCAAATTTAACATGTACTGTTTCTTCAACAGTACAGGTATTTTTATTAAAAACTCTATAAGTCTTAGAAGTTGTGGGGTAGCCTAAGAAAATTCTTTCATCATATTTTGGTGCGAATTTATGTAGATTATTGTTAGTATTCAGAATGAATACTTTGCAACCAAATACTTTGAAGTAGTAAAGTCAAGGTTTTCTACCATTCCATAACTCATAAGGGATTTCTTTTAAGAAAAGGTCTAATCAAAACTTCATTTATACTATAACAAGCAGTACTTACAGCTTCAGTTCAAAAATTATTGGCTATAGAATATTCACTCAACATGGTTCTTGTGATTTCTTGAAGAATTTTGTTTCTTCTTTCAAAAACAACATTTTTTTAGGAGTTCTTGGTGCTAAAAAGTTATGAGTAATTCCTTTTCTACTACAAAAAGTTTCAAAATCAAAATTTTGAAATTATCCTCCATGATCACTATGAATAGTTATCAATGTAAGATTTTCCTCATTTTTAACTTGGGCTCAAAAAAATTTGAAATTTTAAAAAACTTCATATTTCTTTGCTAGAAAATATAACCATGTAAATCTACTGTAATCATAAACTAATACAAATACATAATATTTGCCTCCAATTCTTATAGTTTTTATTGGTCCAAAAAGATCCATCTACACAAACTATAATGCATATGTAGTTGAGACTTCACCAATTTATTTAAAACATGATTTACCTTTCTTTCCATATTGACAAGGACCACAAACTTCTGAAGAATCAAATATATACTATGTTATATCCTTAACTAGTCTTTTATTAGAGAGTTAGCATAGGTTATTAAGGTTATAGTGTCCTAACCTTATATGCCATAACCAAGAATGATCTTCCATTGCACTAAGACAAGGTATGTCTTGGCTCCTAAGGTCTTCTAAGTTAAGTGTGTATACATTCTATTGCCCATGGGCAGAAATAATAAATTCTTCCTTGGAATTGTGTACTAAGAACTTTTCATTCCTAAAATTCACAAGTTAAACTTCATCACATAACTTACTTATGATAATATGGTTTTTATTAAGACCCTTAACAAATAAAACATTTGAAATCAAAGTTTTTATGAAAAGAAAAATGTTGCATATTCCAATAATTTCTCCCTTAGCATTATCTCTAAAAGTTACTTTTCCTACTTTTGTATTGATAATATTTTCACAGAATTTTTTGTTACCAGTCAGGTGACAGGAACATCCACTATACATGTACCATGTATTTATGTTGGTACTTTCTTTACTTTCTTGAAAATAAGAGTGTTAGACTTTCAGAACCCAATGTTTCTTGGATCCAGAAACTTCAGAAAGAAAAATTTTAGGAATCCAAATTTTCTTAGAAAAATATGTTTTATGAAAAGATAAATACTAAGTATTGTTTAAGGAACAATTTTTTTCCCAATGTCCACCGCATTGATACTTAGTACAGAATAGAGCACTTTGAGGAATAAAATAATTATTACTAAAAATAGGGTTTGAATGATTATAAACAAATCCATAATTATTCCTTAGAGGTCTAATTTGGGAATACATCTTATAAAAGTTTTCCTTACCTAAGGTAATGTTTGAAAAACACTTCCTCAAGGAAAATATTTCTGACTTCAGTCTAATAAATAGGTTTTTATCCTCAAAAACATCAATTTTAGCACTAGAGTTAGTATCTAAAATAATTTTCATAGAAATTACTTTTTATAGATCCTTAGAAAGTTTATCCTTCTCAGAATTAACTTCCTCAATGGTTTTTGAAATACATTCAAAATCCTAAATTTTATTATCAATATCTTTATAAAGATCTGATACTTATTTATTAAGAATAGAAATTCTTGATTTTTCCTTATCATGATTTTTCTTGACTTTAGAATTTTCATTCTCTAGAAGCTTAGAAAACCTAGACACTTATTCATAAGTAGGTAAAGTATAATCTTCATCAGAAGATGATTCCTCATCCGAAGATTCATAATATTTATCATCACTATAATTATTATTCAATGATACATTGGTTATTGATTCATCATTGTGTACATTGTCCATTAAACAATGATTTTCAATGGGTAACTTGGAAAATAAACCAAGATTCTTCTGACCAGAAGATTCATACTATGAGGATTTATCAGATGAGTCTCCACCACTAGCACTCCAGGTGTCATTAGCTTTCAAAAATTTCTTAGATTTATATTTTTAGTAATTCTTTCTATTCCTCTCATAATGTTTTTCCTTTCTATCCTTTTTCTTAAGCATAGGACAATCTGGCCTAATATTCCATGCTCTTTTTCATTCATAACAAGTAACATTAGAGTCTTTATTTCCCTTTATTTCTTTCTTCTTAAATCCATAGTGAAAGTCTTTCTTCCCAACTATCTTGTTCATCTTTCGAGAAAAATTAGCTAGTTCATTCCCAGAATGTTCAATTTCACTTGATTCAAATAAAACTGTGACTTTATTCGACTTGGATCTTTTAACCCCTTCAAGAGTCTTGGACTTAGTAGTAGTAAATGATACTCTTCCATTTCCATTATTATTTTTATTCAAATCAACATCTCTTTTAATTATTGTCTCATGTTGTAGAAGAGTTCCAAAAATCCCATCAAAATTAATCTAAGATAATTTTCTATTCTCATCAATAGTTGTTCTCTTAGATTCCCATTCATTAGGCATAATATCTATAATCTTGTCCACACATACCTCATCATCTAATCCTTTTTCACCCATGGATTATAAACTGTTAACAATAGTCATAAACCCTTTTTGTACCTTGCACACTAGTTCTCCATAAAGAAATAGAAATCCAAGATATTCTTCTCTAAGCATGGCTCTTCTAGTTTTTATGACCTTTGATGTACCAAAATGAGTAACCACCAATTTATTCCAAAAAAAATTTGTAGCTTCACAAGAAGAAATCTGACTATATATATTCCTATTCATGGAACACAACAAAGTCTTGTGTACCTTATAGTTTAGTTGATATTCTGACTTCCTTATGAGGAATCCTGTAATCTCCAGAAAGCATAACAAAGTTCTCCACTCCAGTATTAATAAAAAACTCTTCATATGATCTATCCAATATTCATAATATTTCTCATAAAATATAGGTGGTCTAGTATGATTAATATTTTCAATCGAACCAACATTCATTACTTCCATCTAAAAGAAAATATTTTTCCACAGAAACTTGTTAATAATAAAAGTTTGTAAACAAGGATAAAAATCATAAGCAAGGAAACTATATTCAGAATAATGAAAACTGAGCAAGAAAACATATATGTGAATATAATTATTCCAGAGAACTCTTCTGATACGAATTTTAGGATCGAAATAATTAATGTAGATGCTCAATATAAAATAGGGGTGAATTTTAGCCTTTAAAAATTCTTTTAGAACCTTTAAAGTTAATGTAAACATTCATTTTAATCCATGAGGAAAATTATGTTTAACAAAGTTAAATAAGGTAAATTTACAAGACCTATTAGTTCTAAAAACATTCTAGGTTCCAGAAATATGGTTCTAGAAATGAAAATTAATAAAATTTTACAAGGAAGAAGATTCTACCTTAAAGCGTATAGAATCTTATTAATCAGAGTATAAAAGTACAAGAAAGTATAAGATAGTTATACTTTCCTTATTAATAAAAATGCAGTGGAAAATAAACTTGAAACTATATAAGTAAGAAGTATGAAATATTTTTACCCAAAGAGTAGGGTATCTAATGACCATGGATAAAGGTCCCATGATTTATACTTTCAAGAAATTTTTTCTTACCCACACCAGGGTAAGCCCTTGATAGGAATATCAGATTCTGTCTTGTTATCCCCACAAGCCCTCGAACTTCAATGTAGTTGACACCTCTGTCTTCCTAATAAAATAAGTCCTCAAACTTTATGGTAGTCATCACCTCTATCTTCATATCCTCAGGAGTCCTCGATTGTACACATCAACAATTAGAGTCACACAAAGCAATCTGAACAAGACGTTCAGTATGCACAAATCATGAGAGTCTCTCTCTCTATAAATCACTTCAACAGCATATAATCTCTAGATTTATTGCTCGGTCAGTAAAGAACTCATTCAAATAAGATCTTATTTATAGGAATTTCTCCAACGATCAGCTCCCTCCTCCAATGGTCATATTTTCAGTGAATCTTGGAGGGACCTATACACGTGTCCCTCAAACAATGGTTAATTATAAATAGAAAGTATGACATAATTTCATAACTATAACAAGGGTAAGAAAAAAATGATTACTTAATCAAATCCATTTTTCAGAGTCTAAGAAAAAACAAAGTTCGGAGTCTAAGAAGAACATTTAGAGTCTATATTACATGGATATTCAGATTCTATTTTTCAAAGAATTCAGAATCAAAATTCTATAGGCTTAAAAATATGAATTATAAGGAATTCAGAACCTGAATTCAATGGAATTCAGAACCTGAATTCAATGGAATTCATAACCTGAATTCTATAGAATTCAGAACCTGAATTCTATGGAATTCAGAATCTGAATTCTGAGAAATTTGGTGTCATAATTCTGAAGAATTAAAAATCAGAATTCTGAGGAATTTAGAGTATAAATTTCAGAGAATTTGGAATCTGAATATCAAAGATTTTAGAGTCTAAATTCAGAGGAATTAGGAGTCTGAATTTAAGATAATTTGGAGTCTGAATTCATAGGAATTCTGAATCTGAATTTACAGAATTCAGAGTCTTAATTCAGAGGATTTTGGATTCTGAATTCAAATAATTCAGTGTCTGAATTTAGAGGAATTCAGAATCTGAATTTCAGAGAATTTAGAGTCTGAATTCAAAGAATTCGGAGTCTAAATTCAGAGGAATTCAGAGTCTGAATTAAAAGAATTCATAATCCGAATTTTAGAGAATTCAGAGTCAGAATTATGATCAATTCGGAATCAGAATTATGGAGAATTCAGAACCTGAATTCAGAACATGAAAATAGAATATTCTATATCTATGTATTTATATTATTATGAGGTTTTTAGATGTGAAACCAAATTTTACACTTATAAATAAAAGTAGTTATATTTATAGAAACAATGACATGAACAATAAAAATAAAGGTAAGGAAAAAAATTCCTTGGGGAAGGAAAATTTCCTTATTAAAAAAATCATCAGGGAAATAATTTTTTTTTTTGAGATAGAGTGTTTTTTATTTTCAAAACATAAAGGAATGAAAAAGTAATAAGGAAACCTTATTTACTCAACAAATTCCATATTTAAATTGGATATAAAAACATGGTAAAATTTTGATTCATTTCACATTAAAAACATTGTATTCTCATCACGTCTATAGGATTAATTTTAAATTAATTTTTCCAAATTATGTTAATGTAATTTATGAAAATAGAATAAAAATTTGGAATCATGATAATTTATATTATATAATAATTTCAACTTAAATTTTTACCCAAATGAATAGTGAATGAAGTAAAAAATGTATTACCACAGTTAAGGTAAAAATGGGTTTATTATGGGTTAAAATAAAAACATAAGGGTAAAAATAACATATTAACTTTTATAAAAACTATTTTATTGAAATATATCTCTTGGACATATAAAAAATGTGGGAGAAATCAATTCTTTTCAAAAATACCAAGTGTGTCTGCTCCGCCACTTATAAAAGGTCACCCTCTATCTTATCTTATTCATGTCTTCAAACCCTTATGGTTCATCCAATAAATCCACAAATACCTTCACAACTTACCTCCACCTATCATATAATCCTTAATTTGGATGTAAATCCATCTTTGGAAGGATTTCGGTGAAAACCTACGGAGGATACCCGAAGAAGAGGCAATGTTCATCAACGAGTGTTTTTGTATTATTTCTTCCTTCACCCCTTTAAATTATTATTATACCATGATGATATAATAACCTCAATATCTAAAATATAATTATATTTTTTATATTAATTTTATGATTTGAAACCATCTGTACTTCTATTAAATGGGTTACGAAGTCATCATTTGGGTTTACAGCGGACTACCGCCTCGTGAACCGATGTCATTCATTTTTTTCATTAACAACTATCAAGGATATGTATAATGATAGATTTATTATTAATATGTGATATTTATGATTTTATTTTTATTATGGAATTATTATATCACACATTCCAGCATACTCTCCATTTTGGGGGAATACGATAATGTCGCTCATGTGTATGTTGGACTATCATCTCAATAAGTGACGTGATTCATTCAAAATTTATGTGGAATGTATTTATCATGGGTTTAATAAATAGATATTATATGTATTAAATAAAAATTATTCGGTAATGATAATATATATATAATTTTCTTTTCTTTCTTTGAATCTGATAAGAAAATGGAAATAGCGTTCAGGCGTTCATATGGTCTACCGTCTCTATGAACGGTATATTTCATTTCTTATCACTAAATTTTATTTATTACTCGTAATACATATATAATGAATATATATTATATTTATATCATTTTTTACATTCATGGGAATATAAAACCATGATAAAATTAAAAATATCAAAAATAATAATAATTCAAAACATATATCAAAAATAAAGTTGTTAGTACCTTAAACATAACATTAACATGGAATCATTAATGAACGGGTAATAAAAGGGAATAATTAAATCATATATGGTATTATATATATGAATATTTTCCTTTAATATATTAATAGTAAACTTATATTTATTATACAGGAGTTTTGAATGAGTATGACAGAATTCAATACTTAATGTAAGGTGATTTTTGTCTCAAGTTTCCTTATTTGATACATACATTATATTATGAGCCTATATTCATTCCTGAGCTGTATATACAGCCCCTTTTACATGTAATATCATGAATTTATTCATCCTCATTATGTTTTAAGTTTCATTTTATTTTATTTCTTCTAGGGTCTTGTGATTCAAGGTATCCAAAGTGGTAAGTGTATTATGTTACAATTTCACTAATTATCGAGATTGTTTTTTATTAAGTATACTATATGGAAATATTATGATCTACCACTCAATAATCATCATTAATTTTCCTATACTCTATTCATTCATGACATCTTTATGTAATTGTGTCATTTCTCCACACTTTGGTTCATAAAATTATTATGAAAATGTTTTTAATAAAATTTAACTTTATTTCACTCTTCAGTTAGAAATCTATTTTCATCAAAAACCATATTTTATAAAAAAAATTATAAATTTTTCAGTAATATCTTATGAATTTTAAAATAAATGTTTACCTATGTTTTTCTTTTTTACAAACTTTTTTGAAAGGATTCTTCATGTCACGTTCCAAACAAATAATGTTTGGATTTTACCAAAAATGTGAAAGGAATCTTCGTTTTATTGTGTATGAAATGAAAACAATATTCCAACATCATGAAAAATAATTACATAAAATATTCCTTTATATTTCCTCAAGGTTATTTTCCAATAAAAATATGTTAAAAATGTTTTATGATTTAAAAATCATTTTTCAAATTGACAAAGATATTTTCCTCAAAAAATGTTTTAAATCGTATTTTATAATTATTTTCTATCTAGGATGACATCTATTGGTTTTACATATTCCTTAATGGGAATATAATCTAGGGATATCATTCATATTCTTTCTCTGAATGGTTTATGTTTTTATATAATTGTTTTTATGTAACCTATTTTTTCTTCTACGAGTTATACCATGATTAAATACTTATGAAACCCACTTCCTTTCATGGGTTATTCTGTAATGAAATTACTATAAAACATTTTTATTTTCCACGAGTTATCATATGATGAAATTTTTATGAATCCAATTTCGTTTGATGGGTTATGATATGATGAATGTTTATAATCTTTTGGAACACATAAATATTGTTTTCATTATGTGACGGGGTGGGACCTATATCTCTCTTTAATGCATTTGGTAATAACTTATGTCCCATAAGATAGATTGTACTAAAATTGGGAGTGAGCTCAATTCAGTAAGATAGGGTTGTAACAGGGAGTGAAACTGGTTTAGTAATATGGGGTTGGAATGGGGAGTGAACTCGGTTTAGTAAGATAGGGCTAGAATGAGGATTGAACTCAGTTTATTAAAGCAATTTTCTACTATAATGGCCTTGGCAGTGAGCCTTAACTATTGTGGAAGTGATTTTATATGATTATTTTTGTTCCAAAAATTTCATGTTTTATGATAATATTATGCTCTCATGGATCATATTCTTTGATTCCATTATGATTCATGTCTTATGAAATGAAAATATTTATTCCAGGACTCAATATTAAGATATTTGATTTGTTGGGTATGGTTTTCAAGTTTTATTTTCATGTTCTCATGCTTTTGTGTTCATGTTATACTTAGGTATCTTCCTTGTTTACCCTTACTAAGAATCATATCTCACACTTTCTTATTTTTCCTTTCCCCAGGTTATAAAGATATGTATTATGAATGATATTTCTAATAAGGTTTCTTGTTATGAAGAACTTAGTGTGAGATGATGTAGCCCACTTATGGACCAATGTTTATGTTTACAAGTTTCCAAAGGCACTAAACTATTATAGTCCTTGGGTGTTTGGTTGTGTAATGTAATGAATATTCATCAAAAATGATATAATAACTTTTTATGAAAAGTTTGGTTCGATATAGTTGGTATTAGAGGAAAGGTTATATAAGTCCCCAGCCTTAAACATTACATTATCTGGATTTAAGTCAAGAATTTTCATTGAGGATCTTTTCAGGTATATAGTTTTAGAGAATTATGCCATAACTATTATATTATATCTCAAATATTACAAATTATACACTTACAATATATCCAATTTTTTCACAAAAATAAAGCTTCTTAAAAACAAGAATTCTTTTCTTGATAAAAATATTCTTGAATTATTCCTTTATCTTACCCTTCCTTATACCCTATGAAATTTTTTTCAAAAACATGGGATGAGAATAAAAAAACTCAGTAAGGGAAATAAAAATAAAGAAAAATTGTTAGTCTAGTTAAAACCTGATAACCCATTCAATGTTCTTTGATCTGATGAAACAAAACATTTTCAAGTGAATAACAGTCATACTTTTTACGCAATGAAAAAATCTAAATCCAATAGAAATCAACTAAAACTCATTTAGGTGACTTAGATAATCATATACATAAAACCCTTTCAAACATATTTCAATTGTAATAAACATATGGTTGACTTCCAAATTGGAGACCTATAATGGGGATCACCCTTCATATAAGCTATATCGGGCTCACCTGTGAGCTATAATGGGGCTCAACCCTTGGTATAAGCTATATTGGGATCACACGTGAGTTATAATGGGGATCAAACTTTAATATAATCTATATTGGTCTAACCCATGAGCTATAATAGGGATCAAACCTTCTTATAAGCTATATTGGGCTCACCCGTTTCATATAATGCTCAAGTGCCATTTCAAAAACACGTTCTTCACAAAACCCTTTTGAAAAACTCTTCTAATTCCATATTAAAAAAACATATAAAAAAATACCATTTTTATTTAAGAACCTATTTTCAATACCAAGATACCCAAATAAGTGATTTCTTTTCCTTTTAAAATACATTAAGGTTTATAGAGGAAGCCAAATATCAGATAATGGTAACAGCGGTGGATATGTCATTGTAGTTGTATATATTAAAACAAAAAACATTCCTATTATCATTATGTAATGAAAGTAAAATTGTTTTTATCAAAATATTCCATTTATAAAACATTGAATGAAATATCATATAGACATAATATTTCTTGAATAATCATTTTATATCCATATAAATAAATATGTAAATTAATATCTTGATGAAAAAGATTTGATAATTAAATATTTAAATGTTCAGGGTGTCCCATACCCCTTTGAACATTTAAATATTAATATACATGAATTAATAAATTTATCAAAACAATAAATAACATTATTATAGAGAAAATATGAATATGAAATGTTATAGTGATTGTATAAATACCTTATAAAATAATAAAGCTTCATATTATCAAGAAATGCCTCAAATAAAGGAGATTGAGATGAAATCCCTTACCTTGAGTCTGGCTTCTCTAATTTGTTATTTATCTTCATAAAAAATAAAATTAGGTTTATTTATAAATTCTTAAAACCATTTTTCATGTTTATTATTCATTTTACATCACTAATTATCATGTTATGAAAATTTTATAATTATTTGAGTTCATATTAGACATTTCATTAATCTTCATTGCTTTATTCAAAAATGAACTTGTTTTGCAGCATATTATCCATGTGGACCTAATTATATTATCTCCATAATTATATTATTTATTTAAATATCATATATATATAATATATATGTATTTATAATAGTCTATATTTCTTGTAGATAATAAATGAAATACATCATTCATGAAGACGGTAGGTCGTACGCATGCATGAACGCTACTTTCATTTCTTTGTCATATTAAAGGAATGAAAGCAATTAATATATATGTATATTATATTTATATTATAAAATCTATGTTATATATGTTACATAATTTCATTAACTCCATCTTTTATATGTTCCATGTATGGCATAAACGAGTCATATCACATTGAGGGTGTGGTAGTCCACACATCTCAAATTAAATTACCATATTCACACATTGTGGAAAGAATAAAGGTATGTTGAAAATAGAAATTATAGAAGAATAGAGACAATAAAAATATAATATATATCATATAAAAATATTGTTCCATCAAAATGGCCACCATGAGAGGTGGTAGGAGAAAATTGAACAGTCATCGTTCCATGATGCAATAGTTCTCCACACATAAAAACAGTATGTTATATATCCATTAGATGGGGGTGTATGTAAGTTCAGATAAAAACCATAGAAAAAAACATCCTAGTATATTTGTAATGCTATTTTTGTTATAAATTAATGGATTAAACAGATCATAGGGGGTGTAGAATGAAAATAAATGAAATAAGCTTGAGATTAGACATTACCTATAAATTGGGTAACTCCTTTTGATTTAAGCCAAAAGGATTTATTGAATTGAATTATGCTCAAATTAATTATTATAGTCATAAGTTAGGTATGTTAGGATATTATTTGAGTAAAATTTGGAAGATCCAAGGGGATTAAGAGTTGTAATTAAATGGGTAGAGGTGGTGGACTTTTATTAGAGGGAGGTGGGTCACTTTAGAAAAGTCATGAAATATTATTTTTTTTTATAAATTGATTTTCTAATTCTCATAGTTATGAAGTGATAAATTTATAGGATAAGATTATGATGGGTATAAATCCTCTCAACTAATATGTTTTAGACAAGTTTAGGTCAAAAAATTAACCTTGTCTTTTAGCTTTAACCCTTAGTTAAATATATCAACTCTTACCATGTCTTCTTGTATTTTAATAATATATGGTTACTATTGTTAATATAAAATACCAATAGAACAAAAATTGGATCATTAATGAAATTTTTAACATTATATAAGTCATTTTTCAGAATCTAATATTTTTAGGATTATTATATCATTTAATAAAATAGTATTTTTTTTCCTCATTTATATCAATTTTGATAGTATTTATTAATTGATTTTTGTTAAAGTCATAACAACTTTATTACTTCTAAAAAAATTCATTAAATAATATAAAAAATTTCAATATAATCCAAAAAATTCTTTTACAGAATAAAAATGTTCAAATTACATTTATTTTAATATTTATAATATAATTTATTTGAATTCTTCATTAATAAGGTAATCATTGCATCCTCGTTGTGTCATAAAAAAATTATTTATTTAATTTCTAAAAATTATAAATAAAATACCATGATGTAGGAAATTGTGTTATCTTTATAATTACTACTTATAGTCTAATATATCGTTTATATAAACCAAATAAAATTTATTTTAGTTAGGAGTTACATGTTTATGTTATATTTCGCTTTTCCTTAAAATAAATATTATAAAAGGTCATAATCACACCCAAGTGGCTCCATGGGGTCATAAAATTGAACCAATGATGATAATGGTCGTCCATATCACATCCAATAGTATTAGGAAATGTTTTAAGGTAGTTTTATATTAATGTAATATTATTTTTACCCTTATTTACCTGATTAACCCTTTCAGCATGGTAAATAAAAATAATTACTGAAGTTACTATTCATAATGTCCAAAAATACAAGGTACCTATTTACAAAATTTTGACCTTATGATTCCAAAAATGGAATCCATTTTTTCAAATTCAAAACAAAAAAATTTCAATAATTAATTTAAAATTAATTCCCATTGTTAGAACTAAAAGTAAGTTTTTAAGAAGTAAAAACTATCAAAAGATTGATAAGTGTTTATGTCCAATTTAAATGTGAAATTGCTTCCAATGACCATAATTAGATTAAATTATTAAAAATTAATCCAATCAAACTTTAAATCTAATTAAATGGATAATATAACTATATAAATAAATTATTTGATAATTCAATTTTGAATTATAATGCCGTATTTTTCACTATTCATAAAAATATGGGTTTTATCAGAAAAATACCAAAATTTCAACTAAATTAAATTTAAATGTACCTATAATAGATAATAAGTTAATTTTAAAAAATATAACAATAAAATTGACAAAAACAATTTTTAAAATGGTTTCTCCATCAAAAGGTGTAAAATGACCATTTAAAAATATTAGAGTATTTTATGTTTAAAATTGGATTCATTACCATTTTAAGGAACTAAAATTCACTGGATAAATGTAAAAACATTTAAAAAAATATATAAAATCATAATATAGTTAATTCTATTCATTCACACCAATAAAATGGCTAGGCGTTAACTACCATTTAAAATAATAATATTATTGTAATATTATTCTTTGGTATAACTCAATGTTGTGTGCATCATAGGATTTTAGAGAAACTTGTTGTTGTATTTTGGGTATGTTATCATACATAGTGTCCCCTTTAAACTAAAATTAATATGAAGGTCAAAAATATTTAAGGATATGATAATGTATTATTCTATACAACCTAGGATGTTATAGATTTAGTTAACCTTTGGAAACTAGGATGAGAAAACCTTAGTGAGATCCCTAATAATAGCTCGAAGGATGATTCTAAGGATGAGATAAAGTATAGGAAAATATCTTAGAATTTTGGTAAAGGATAGAGTGTGTGGTTTTCTATAAATACATCATTTTCTGTATACTATAAGTGTATGTGGATCTCGTAAAGATGTACCAAGGGGTAACAACCCTAAAAACACTAAATTGAGCTGGACTTGATCGAGAGAAGCTGCATGAAAATGCTCTTTAATTCACACCTGGTTTTAAATTTCTGAGGGATACACATTAGAAATCCATAACTTTTTTGAACCATTTTATAATATGACTATGAATTACCGTGTATAAACATAAGTTTTCATAGATTAGATAAGGTGCTAGGATTTAGAGATCGTATAAGTTATTCTTCCTAATTATGTGGTTCCCAACTGTGATTATTTTTTCTTACTCTATGGTATTTGATTTTATTCAATGTATATTACCTATTGGAACCATATTAATACTGAGTTCAATAGATAATGAAATGTTTTTCCTTTTGAGTATCCAAATATTATGGGTTCTTGACTAAAAAATATCATTTAAATTCTAACAAAACTTTCTCAAGCTATGAATCATGATGGACTTTAAAACAAACAAAGAAGGGAAAAATATTTTGTTGGTTACTTAATGGGTTAATTCCACATTCTTTAAATGGGTCTTATAATCCACTATAAGTACCATAGAAAAGATATTTTCCATTATCTAATGTTCATAACATGAAAAATTCATCTTGGTTGTCTACCGTTTGAAAGGTGAATTTGATCGATAGTGGACTCTTATTAAGAATATGATATAATAAGTATAAATTGACTCCATGGATTGGGATGATTCCAAGAACTTGTTTTTCAAAGGGTAATTTCCTCTTATTCTCTATATGATTATGGAGAATTATTTACTTGAGACAAAGAAAAAGGGTGATGAATCTATTGTTATCTATGAGGAAAATTTTACAAGACTTGTGAGGTACATTTCGGGTATTAAAATCCTACCTAAAAGTAAGTTTGATCAATTCATTAATAGGTTAAAACCAAGTCTCTGCAAGTTATTATCCATAAGATTCTTTGCTATATATGAAGATATTGTTTGATGTTATATCAAGGCATAAATTGAGGTTGGAATTATATATCAATATCAGGATTTTCAAAAGAAAATTATAATGGAGATCAAAGGGAAATTTAAAAAACATTGAGAGAAGAATATGAGCTTTACTTTATTCTAAATTTGTGGGAATAAATATATAGTAAATTTCCTTAATGGTACTAGTAAATTTGTTAATAATATGAGCTTTTCTTTTATATAATGACAGGTTATATCTTATCCCTCATGAAAATTGAATGTTCATGAGAAATATTACCTAACTCATGATTTAGAGTTAGCTGTAACAATTTTTTCATTAAAGATACGGAGGCATTATGTTTATGAAGAAAATTGTGATATGTATATCTACTATAAAATTTTGAGTATATATTAACACAGAAGGAGTTGAATATGCACCAAAATGATAGTTAGAGATGATTAAAGATTATGACTGCTCAATACATTACCATCCATAGAAAGCGAACAAGGTGGATGATTCTTTGAGTTAAAAGGATCATGCTAGCTTATCCATGATCATCATCATCATTTATTTATTTATTAAAAGGATGGAAAATAACAAGAAGGAATAGGGGCCAAACTAGGCCAAGCAGGATCCTAAGGGGGATTGAAGTAATGTAGCCCAAGAGCATCCCCTCTAACAATATCTTCCCCTCAGGATTCAAAACGTTCACATTCAAGAAGCAGGAAACGGCATGCCCTAGGCTAGTTAAGGATGCAAGATAGTCCAAAACATTTTTAACTTCATGCCAACTATGTGATACTTTGGTGTCTCTATTGAGAATAACTCTACATTTTATGATGGTATAAAATATTGACCATGGGGTAGGGCACTTTTTGTGTAGGGAATTATGGAGTATCAAATATTCAGTTTCCACTTCCGAGATGACAATATTAGCCTGTCGGCAGAGCGATATGCTAGTGAACAAAGCTTTGTCCTCCACCTGGAGTGAGGAACCGCTGTCGAGGTGAGCTGTAAATTCTATAATGATAGAACCTCCTAAATCGCAGAAAACTCCACCTCCCCTAATGATCCCTAATCTTCAATAACCATTAGTGTTGATTTTCAGACCCATGGTGGGTGGGAGCCGATGAACCCATAAAGATATCAAGCCAATGGGGACTAGGTGGGACACTTTATTGGAAGGGATGAGTTATTGAAGAATAGAATAATCACACCATTTGTGGCATAACCTAACCAATTCCACCAGAAAGCTCCATGTTCTAGCAACAATGGACCTTCCCAAAGTTTATATCCCCTCGAACATCGACTTATTCCTCACCTTCCAGAGGAATAAGCAACCAGCATGAACAAAAATTGCATAATCCATCCTCTCTAGTCCATTATCGCCTGATCCATGAAACCACTTATCCAAGAAGGGGTCCTCATATATGATGTTAACAGAAAGACCAGTAAACTCACCAAAAAAAATCCAGACCTTACATGACCATTCGCCTTCAAATAAAATATGTTTTGGGTTCTCCTCCCAGTGTTTCTTACATCAACAGAACCTAGAAGCTATGTTGATACTACATCTTTTTATTTTATCATCATAGGGTATAGCATTTTTCCTTATTCTCCCAGAAAGAAAATTGTTTTTGATAGTAATTATTATGATCCACATTGTGTCATTCCAGTATTTTTAAGAGTACTGAGAAGTTGAAATCATTCTAAAATCCCTTGAGAAGAAGACCCCTGAACTGGATAGGGTGAAAATGCACCTGTCAGGCTCCCCGTTGAGATCAATGAGGTCGAACATATTCTTTTTATCCTTGTCCAAAATAGCCTTGATAAAGGACGTGTGCATGCCATCCCATATAAAGGATATATTAGTGGTAGGGTACCCCGGGAAGCTGATGATAGAGCCTGCCCAATTCTGGAGCTAGAAATATATGCCCCCCTCCCCTAAAATCCAACGTTATAAGGGTTGGAGATCATGAATGATAGGTAGAATCATGGACCAAAATAGGGACCCATTCCCTACATCTCTATCTGAGCTCCCATGCCATTTATCAGTCATAGCCTTCCTCAATAACGTACATTATTCCAGGACTTCCCATGCCAATTTTTATAAAATCATCGAAGGGTCTCATCCAAGATCCTAAAATTGATACCACCCTCCTAATTAGGTCTTTCCATATTACCCCCAGGACATCCAATGACATTTTCCTTCCAAGAGAGCATCCCAAATGAAGTTGGACATGATCTTGTCAATACTAACAATGATACCTTTTAGGAATTTAACAGAAGAGATATCATGGATAGGGGTATCCAATAGAAAACTATTAACCAATGCTATACAGCCTCTAAAGGATAGATATAGATTTTTTCAGTTAAGTACTCGATCCTAACTCTTATAGAAAATGTGGTCAAAATCCCAGATGTGAAGCCTTCTCGATGAGATAAGAGATCCCAGGTAATACATCAGGAAATTCCCACTTTACATATCAAACTTAGTGCATAGGGAAGATACACGCCATGCAGTACATCTTATGGATATGTACAAGCTTCTCTTCCTAGTGTTGATAACTTGACCACTCTAGTGGAAATATTCTTCCAAAACATTATTTATTCCTCACACCAAATGCCGGTGGGAATTCAAGAAAATTATAATATCATCTAAAAACATTATATGAGAGATGTTGGTGGAACCCATATTCCTACAATATGGTATAATATCACCATTAATCACACTCTTATTGATGATCTGACTCTGAATGCCCTGGGATAGAATGAAGATGCTCGATGAGAGGGGTCCCCTTTCCTTAATCCTCATGTCAACGTAAAGAAACCATGATTCATTCCCATAAAAGAGACATCCAACCAAGAGAATATAAAGAATCTAAAAATAAGATCAGTATTTCAGGATGAGAACCTCAAACCAGTTAGCACCATTTTGTTGAAACTTCACTTGACCCAGTCATACAATTTTCTCATGTCCAGCTAAATAGTCGTGTCTGAGTTGTGAGTTTTAGAATCATTGTCTATGAACAGATCATGGGACAAATCTACAACCCCTTGAATGCATCTTCCCTTCACCAAACCATGTTGTTCTAGAGATACCCATCTAGGTAGATGATTTGTTACCTGTGAGTTGATGATGCTATCTAGAATTTTGTATGGAAAGTTCCACATACTCATTGGTCTAAAGTGCATAAGCGGTGTAGGATTTATTATCTTTGGAATTAGAACTAGGTTAGTGGCCGTTATGACCCTAGATAAGCTTCCACCCCAGATGAAATCACGAATCTCTACTACTATATAATCTTTTACCACATCCCAAGAGCTTCGGTAAAACAATCCCAGGAAGTAGTATGGGCCCGGTGCACTCTCCTAGTTAAGGTTCAACATAGACTCAACACATTTAGTCTCATTAGGGATAACACATAGAATCTCATTAACCTGTGTTGAAACTTGGTTAGAAATCAATTTCATAATGTCACAATTACCTCCTAGGTACCCAGATGTCATACACGGTTTGGGTCCTTCCATTAGGTTAGACAAGAATAAATGGGCTTGAGCCCCCACTATGTCCCTAACATCAAAGTATGTTCCATCATCAAGTGGAATTTTGGGAGTAGCTGGCCACTTCCTTTACTTAATACAAGCATGTAAAAAAAGTATTATTTCTATTTCCCTCCCTCAACACTTGATCCTTTCAACCTCCCTTTCTAATCATTCCTTCTTGAGGATCATTTCAGTTAATGAATCCTTCTAATTAGACAGCTCCTCAAACACCTGATCATCTGATACCTCTTCTAGGATTGTCTTAAAAAAAATTATGTTATCCATCAGCACATCCATATCCTTGTCAATGGGGGGTAACGAACTGGAAAAATCTTGGAGTGCATCCTTAAGCTACCTTAATTTGTTCTGGAAGGTGATCCATAGTGCCCCTTTGAGGGACCTTTCCAAATCTCATTGACCAGATAATTGTAGCTAGGTAAGAAGGTCCATTATTGATGAAAACTATATCTGTAATGGGCCTCCATCCTAGAGGGCAATGAGACTAGGAGTGGAGAGTGATATGACACTCCATGCCCCAAATGATTAACCTTATTGATATCAAACATTGAGAGGGCATGAATGTTGGTAAGGTAGCAGTCAAGGTAACTCTATGATTGTCAGTTTCCCCTTTTCTTACAGTACCAAGTGAAGTGATCACTAAAAAATCTGAGGTCCATGAGACCCTTTCCCACCATGAATTGGTCGAAGTCCATGTTGTCTTTCCTTGGGAAAGGACCCCTACCTTTATTCTTCTCCAGGGAAGCCATGATATTGAAATCCCCCTCAACAATCCATGCCCGGATACCTAGATTAAAAGAATTATGTTCACACCATAAAAATTCCCTTTTTGAGTGTCACAACTCCCATAGATGAAAGATGAAAAAATGAAATGGTTCCCCTTTGTCACCTTAGTAGTGATGAACTGATCACCTTCCTGGACCTCCTCCATAGAAATTCTCTTATACCAAAAAATCCAAATGTGCATGTTGGTGGAATCAACATACATGTATCCCTACAACTAGAGTCTTCAAGAAAACTCACTTATTCTCAATGAATTTTGTTTGTGTTTGGGGATTGAGAAAATAAAAACCTTAGTGTTACTAGTCTTAGTGGCTATGAAATCAGATTTAACCCAAGAACCCAGCCCTAGGGCATTCCAAATGATGATATGTAACATTAAAAGAAGATATCCCTGACATTGTCCTTAGAGCTCTTGGGCGTATTGGAATGGGAGGCAGAACATTCCTTACATCACTTGAATTTAGATCTCATACACATTTTTGTATTCATCTTATCTACATGTGAATGGGAAGGTGTAGAGTAGTCCTGATCACAGTAGGCCAATTCTCCCTAGGCAGGACCTGCACTCCTATTTTTTCAATCTAGGGATCCATGTACTGGATGTTGAGATGGGCATGAAAGAAGCTTGGATTCCAAAGGGTACATGGACCATTGGTATTTTTAGGGGGTATGAAGTAGAGAGAGTCCCTCGGTATCATATATCCCTTACTTCTTTGATCATTTGATAGGATTACAAAAGGGAGTCATAAGAATAGGTAGAGAAACTGGGGGCTTATAATTCCCCATCAGGATCTTCATGGTGTTAGACATAGAAGGAATAAAATTGTAGTTGAAAGAGGGTCTGAATGAAATGACTAAGGGAACATACAAGTTCATGTGAACAAGAGGCACCATATCAAAGGGTGAAGAAAAATCACACTCTCACAAAGTATCCAAATTATGCTCTGGCTCTAGCTCTGGTGATATAAGGGTATTCACCACAGTAGCATCAACCAAGTGCTGAGAGAACTCATGGGAGGTGTCCAAGGGAAGGGGGACAACAGATTATGATGCATCATCCTTATGTTCACCTCCTACGAAGGTCGTTGACGACCACCAGAATAAAATATTCTACATACATGTAGGTAATGACCCTGAAGAAAACAATGCATACAATATATGGGGAATACTAAGTATAATATGTCATGGTTCCCGCACAATGTGTCCTGCACCCACACCTCAATGGTGTCTTGTGGGGGTAAGTAAATTTCCATTTCAATGAAAATACAAGCTGCTGAGGTGTCATCACAACTCCAGGTACGGTCTTCTGAGCACCAGAATCCTCCAAGAGCATCGCTAATGGGTTTTAGGAAGCCTCCATTTTGGAAAGGTAAAGATATTCTAGGGAGGAAGATCCAAACTACTGTAAGAGGACTTTTCTTACCATTGTGAACTTCTAGTGACCAGTGAGGCAGGTTAAAACTCTATAATCCCTAGGATTGAGGAGATTTACACCATTCTTAGATGAATTAAACCTCCAAAGTAAAGACCAGACAAAAGGAGTTCCAATGGACAATTGAGATCTGCACCGGGTCGGCCAGACCCCATGAGAGAACAAAGCGCAAGAAAGTCTAGAGAGGTGGTTTTGTGCCCCCAAACCTCGCCACTAGAAGCCTAAAGATGTATATATATTTGAAATAATATTTTGGGGGGGATTTCATGAAGAGAGATACCGCAGATTTTGTATCTCATTTCTTGGTATGTCGTCATGTTAAGGCTAGAATATGAATGTATAAGGGCATGTTGCATCCATTACCCATACTAGAATGGAAATTGGATAACAGCACCATGGATTTTTTTTCATTAGACTCCACAAATTGTCTAAAGTTCACAATTTTATATGGGTTCTAGTCCATTTCCTTACGAAGTAACCATGATTCATTACTATCAGATAATAATTCTATCAAGATCAGAATTATATGATATATATTAAGGATCTGGTAAGGCTACATGGAGTACCACATTCTGTTGTGTCTTATGGAGATCTGAGGTTTACCTAAAAGTTATGGTGAATTATTTATTAAGATCTTCATACATAGTTGAGTTTCAGAACTATGTATCATCCCTAAATAGATGGTTACTCTAAAAGAACAATTAAAACCGTAGAGGATACATTGAGATCTTGTTCTTTGGATTTTAAAGGTGGTTGGGATCAATATCTTCCTCTAATTTATTTTTTATAATAATATATTTCACCCAATAATTCAGATGGTTCCTTATGAAGCCCTCTATGGGAAGAAATGTAGATATCTAACATGTTGGAATGGAGTTGGAGAAAGAATATTATTGGGATCTAACATAGATTAAGAAATGGAAGATAATGTTAAATCCATTTTAAAACACATCAAGGAATCTCAGAGTTGGTAGAAAAGTTATACTGACAATCAACGACATGATCAAGATTTTTAAGTTGGTGATATGGTGTTTTTAATAATTTTTCATGGAGAAATTTAATGAGATTTGGGAAAAAAGAAACTAAGACTGTGGTATATCGGTCCCATTAAAATTATTGATCCTAATATGATATTATCCCATCCCTCAGTGCTTCCAAAAATATCCCTCAACACCATGATGCATTCCATGTATCTCACCTAAGGAATCACATAAATTTCCTTTCAAATATACTAAACACAACGGTCATACTGTTGGAGAAAGATATTTCTTATGAGGAACAACTGATGGAGATTCTAGATCATACTGAGAAATTTCTACAAAATAATATCACTCACCTAATCAATGTTTTTTGTTGAAACCATCAGTTTTTAGAATCTACATGGGAACTTAATGATATGGTGAGGTAGAAGTATCGACATTTTTGTATTAGAGTGATGAATTTCAAGGCCAAAATTCATTTTATGGGGGTAGAATGTAAAACCCCAAATTTTTATAAATTATTTTTTTTCAAATAAATTAAATATATATGATGGAATGCATAAAAATCAACACCAATTTAATATTATGCTACAAGCAACACTAGTTTAGGATTACTTTGAAAAAAATCACTTGAGAATGTGTGGCATGTTCCCCCGGAGTTTTAAAATTTTTGAATTTTTCTCCTTTTTCCCCTATGATTGAGACAGCGATGCTTCTAGTGGTGTTGATCCCTATCTATCCTTCAGCTTTGCTAAACTCTCTTCCCATCGGTAGTGATATTTCATCTTCTGATCCTTCCCATCCCAAATCTTCTGTGGATACGTAGACCAGACCATCCCTAAAACATATTCTTCTTATTTCGGTGCCTCCTCTATCGAGTGTCCTTCATTCATTCCTAGAAATAGTGTCAGATCCATTTAGCCCCACCATGGTGGATGGATACCCGATGTTGTCTTTTCTGATGGAAAATTTTGAATCGGCTTCAAAGTTCCACCAATGGGATCTAGTTGTGTGATTTGGGAGGGTCCATCCTCCACTTTTGTATTTCCAGAAGGAGGTGGACAAATAGGGGTGTTTCACCCTATCGTAGGTATCAATTCTTAATAGAGGGGATTTCTATGTGGTTTTACCTAGTGTGAAGGATTTTGTTACAGCCTGGTCTTCATATTCCAGATCATGAGGCAACAGGTGATTCAATCTAATTCAGTGGTCGCTAGTGGTCCACTCTTGTTGGGACTCCCTGCAAGAAGTGGTGTGGTTTAAACTTATAGGCCTTCCTTTTCCATTTTAGAATGTCGTGATTGTAACACCCCAAGATTTTATGAAAAGTATTCTTTTTAATTTCATTAATTTCTTGTGTTGTACGCTACAGGGAGCATTCACAACACGCATCCCTGACTTTTCTTTCATTACACGCAATCGCGACCTTCCTCGATAGCGTGTGTAGTACGCAATACCGAGTTTCACTAAACAAGATATTACTATAATATTATTATGAACTAGACTTTATGAATAGTAATACCCACTTTCTGAAATTTTATAAATTTTATCTTTCAAAATGGACTTCATTTTTTGATTCGGAATATCGAAATTAGCTTAGGGTGAAATTTTGGTACTTTTCGGATAACTTTCATATTCTGATGAATAGTGAAAATTACTAAATTTTAATTATAAACAACTTTTTAATCGAAATAATTAATAGTGATAAATTATTAATTGGAGTGGTTTTAAAGTATATTTAGAATATATTTTTACAATTTAATACAATGTTGTTCATTGGATGTAATTTCACATTTAAACCAAACAAAAACAAGTGTCAATCTTTTGATAGTTATTATCTCTTAAAAACACGCTATTTGTTTGGATGATGGGAATAATTTTTAAATTAATTAATGCAACTGATATGTTTTGAATTTGGTAATATAGACATCATTTTTTAATTCATAATATCAAATATAGCTTAGGCCTAATTTTTTGTTTTTTTCTGGAAACTTTCATTTTTTTGATGAATAGTGAAACCACTAAGTGGAAGTTAAAAAAACTAAATTTTTCAAAAAACTTAATTTTACCGCTTCTGTGAGTGGAATTTCGAAAATCCGAGAGACATGGTTAATATCAAGGAATAAAATATGGTTCAATTAGATGAAAATAATTTTTGTGAATAGTAACTTTTTACTTTTTTTACCACGATTAAAAGTAAATAGGGTAATTAAGGGTAAAAATGATATTATTATTACCCAAACACATGTCCTAATTCTACTGCATAAGTGTAATTCGGACAAAAACAACCTTAGTAATAAAATATGACCATTTAGGCCCACTTGGATTAGATTAGGACATTTATTATTAATTTATTTAAAGAAGGGTTAAAATAGTTAAAATCAATGTTTAATAGATAAATCATTTTTAATATAGGGTTATACATAAGATAAATTTGACTATAAATATTCATCATAAAGCAAAAAAGATTTACTACATAAGGGTATTTTTTTTAATTTTTAGAAATTAAATAATGTAATTTATTTATGACACAAAGATTATGCAGTAATTATCTTATTAATGAAATATTGACATAATTGATGTTATAAATACCCAAATAAATGTAATTTGAGACTTTTTATGAATTACACTAATTTTATAGGTTACTATGAAATGTTAGTATTTATTTAATTAACTTTGTTCGAACTAATCATTCTGTTATGATTTTTACAAAAATCAATTACTAAATAGTGTCAAAATTGACATAAAATAGTTTTTAAAAAAATATTATATTATTAATTGTTATTTTATTCCTAAAAATCTAAGTATCGTGCAATATACTTATATATTTATAGGTGTATCATTAATGGACCACTTGGGGGTCTCTTGGATGTATATGGTATGTTTATTAACTGTATAATATAAAAATACAAAGTGACATGGTAAATGTCAATCTAATTAACTAAGAGTTAAAACTAAAAGACAAGGTTAATATAATGAACTAAACTTGTCTAAATTATATTTCATGAGAATAATTAGACCCGTACCCACCATATCTTATAAATATATCAATTTGTAGCTATTAAAAACCGAATTTGACTTTATAATAAAGTAATATTTTTAGTTATTCGAAAGGTGCCCCTCTCCTCCCTTATAAAAGGGAATCTCCTCCCTCTCTTCCTCACACCACTTTGAGCCTTCAAGCTCTGCCAACCCCTGCCAAATTATCTTCTCCACTTCCCTAGAAAAATCATAGAGTTCTTGGTATTCTTCAAAGACCAATTTTAGTGCCCTAAGAGGAGGTCTCAAAGAGGCGCTTCAAAGAAGAGGTAATGTCTGTTACCGATTCATTCAACTTAATTTCTTCTTCCACTTCTTCTTATTAGGTTGTTTCATTATGAAGTAATAACATCAGTATCAATCATATACTGATATGTTATTATAAGTATTAAACAAGCCTATTTCACCATCTATCCATCCTACGGAAAACGAAATCACCGCGCGTGCGTACGTACGGAATACCGTCTCCACGCCATGGTGTATTCTATTTTCCACCACCACCTTACCTGGAAGGGTATAATGGTGTAAATAATAACTATATATGATTATTGTAAAGTGATATTGATTCTTTTATAGTATACATACACTAAAATAAAATTCCACAATCATGGGAATGATATCATCCCTCGTGCGTACATACGGAATACTGTCTCCACGACGCGATGAGATTCATTATCAATGATTAACCATTCATAAATGATTATAAAGTATATATAATAAGTAATAATGAAATATATGACATAATAATGATACTGGATTTATGTATATATATATATGTATGTCATTCAATTAATTCCATTCAATTCAACGAGGAAATGAAAACAGCATTCATGCGTACGTACGTCCTACCGTCTCCATGAACGGTGTATTTCTTTCCATTTATCGATCTATTATATATATGTATATTTTGAATATATATTATATATAAATAATGTTTTATATTATGGAATTAAGTAATCATGATCTATGTAATCATATGAATAATTACAATTCAAAACACGGACGACAAATGAAATGATTTTACCCAAAACACTCTTTAACATGGAATTTACAAAAGAACGGGTAAGATAAAGTCATAACTGAACCATATATGATATCATAACAATGAATATGATTCTGTAATAAGTCAATAACATTATTTAAATCATTATACAGGAGGTTCGGATACATATGAATCATATCGAACCTAAGGTAAGGGATAATTTTGCAAATCTCATTTTTATCCGAGATTGATTATTCATAAGTATTTACTGGGGTTGTTGCAATTATCCATGTCCATGTTTTATAAAAGTGTTTTCATATATGTTTACTGTCCTTTTTACCCATTTTTACTTTTACTACATGGTATGTAAGGAATCTTTCTTTTGTTTATGTTACGAGGTACTTTTTTGACTTTTCCGGAAAAGTACGAGAAGAGTGTTTTTTTAACTTATACGGCACGAACGGATTTTTACAGTTTTATAAAGCCTTATTTTAATGAAGCTTACTCCAAAATATTTCATGACAATTTTCAACAAAATCCTTTTCTTTTAAAATTTCATGACATTTTGTGAAAAGAGAATGATTTTGAAGAAGAAATGATATTTTCCTCAAGAATTCATTTCAAGTGTTTTATCAAAACCATTTTCTATCCATGATGACATTATTTCATATGTGTATGTTTCAAGTATAATGTCTCTATGATTTACATAGTTTCAATTTTCTTATGGTGAAATATCCATTTGTTTTATATCGATTATGTGATGATGGGATGATGTTTATGAAACCCATTTTATTCTTTGGGTTATGATGAATGTTTTAAGTTTATTTCTTGGCACAAGTAAGAATGATTTCACTATGAGATGGGTGGGACCTATATCTCCCTCCAATGAATTGGGTAAAGATTTATATCTCATGATATATACATGGCTGGAAAGGTAAGTTAATCCGGTTCAGTATTACAGGACTGGAACGAGGAGTGAACTCGATTCAGAAAGGGACACTAAGATGGTCTTGGCAGCAATGCCTTGGCTACTATGGAAATCATTACATGTGCTTAATGGATGCCACAATTACATGTTTTATTCCCATGTTATCTTATCAAGTTTTATGTTACATTATAATCTAGGCCTTATGTTCTTCCATGTTTTTAAGTCTTTGCTCAAGATTTTGATGTTTAAACATTATGTTCATGTTTTTAAGTTCAAATGTATATGGTATGTTTTATTTTATACATGCTTACCCTTAATGAGCATTTGAGCTCACCCTTTTTATATTTTATTTTCCCCCAAGATTAAAAGAAAAGTTTTAGGTAAGGAAGCAAAAAGTGGAAGATCTTTATGGGAGATGTTGAAGATCTTTCACCACGATTAGAAGATTACGTTCCACGTTTCCAAAGACACTAAACTATTACGGTCCTTGTGTGTCTGTTTTTGTTATGTATTATGTATTTCGCAAAAGTAATGTAATATCTATGTATGTCAAGATTCGGGTCTCTACAGTTGGTATCAGAGGAAAAGTTTAGTCAACCTTTGGAAACTAGGATGCAAAAACGTTAGTGATATCCCTAGAGATATTTCTCAGGTATGTCTAGGGATGTCCCGAAGGATAAGTATACGTATAGGATATAGTCCTAGAACTATGGTAACGATCATAGAATTTAACCTAAGATGTTAGATATTGAGGGTGCTCCCCCTTTACTATGTCGTTTTTTCTAGCATTATTTTTGCCTCTCACACTATTCTTTTTGGGTTTTAGAAAATGGATGGAAACAAGATGATTCACGATAATGGAGGATATTATGGACAATGGAATGATATTCTTCATGAGAAACCAAATGAAATGGGATTTGGAAGTCCAAGCATCATTATTCTTCCGAATCTGCAATCTCATAATATGATCAATAAACTCAAATTTGGTAAGTTTCCTGACTCGGCTAATAAGAGAAAGATGGAGTTTCATGATGATCATAGAGGAAAGAAAGTTCAATTTCCCCTATGTAAATCATGTGGGAAGAGGCATCAAGGAGAATGTTTCAAAGGAACTGGAATATGCTTTGGGGGTGGAAAAGAAGGACACAAAGCCAGTAAGTGCAAAGGAAAAGGTTCAGTTAACACCATGGATGAGTATAATGGTATTGCTACGACATCAACAATGGTTAAATGTTTTAAATGTGGAATGTACAGGCATTATGAAAACCAATGACCTAAGGGAAAGTCTCATGAAGAGAATCAGTATGGTCGTATGGGAAGTATTTATGTTGATGATAATGAAGAGACTACAAATGATATGGGAGATGAAATAATTGTTGAAGCTCAGTCAATGGTTTAAGAAGGTAGTGGAATGATTACATGTTTATCAAGTGTAATGTTGTATAAGTAATCTCATGGTAATATGGAATAAATAGACATCTAAGGATTATTACACTGTTGTATTTCCTTATGTTTTGAAATTGTATGATTAATGGTACCAGTAGCCATGAAAGGTTATTCAGATATTTTTGGAAAGTAGCTGATACGCACATAATGAAGGGATAAGGAGAAAATTAAATGTTTGATAGTATTCATGAGCTCATGACTGATATAAGGAGAAGGTTATATCATGGTTTGAGTATATAGAATTTTTGGATTTTGTTATGTTGAAAGAGTTTACTCTTGACAGCATTCATGTTTTCACTAAGATTCAATGGGTATTCATTTTTCAAGAGAATACATGATTAAGGCCTTAGAATGTTTGGAATGTGACCAACAAGACATATCTCATGATATATGTGGATCAATGATGGTATTAACATTCTTGTTATATGAACTCTTTGGTAATCGTTTTCACTGTAATATGAGATTGGACAGCAGTATTTTGGATAAGCCTAAAGATTGGAATGTATTATGTTGGACATAAGTTAGTATTGATTAAGGATAGAAGTTGTTTTTCGATATTATTGATGAGATTTTATAGTAATGTAGTTTTAGAAAAAGGACAACCTGCAGGACGGGCGACATCCCATCGCGCCGGACAAGGCTATGGGAATCGAACCCACAACCGAAGTGCGACTGGGCTTTATCGCCTACCACTGGCCTACATGAAGTCCCTGTTTAGTAGAAACTAGTTTTATTGTATTAATCAGTATGATATATGAATTATAAGTCCATTTTAGGAACCATATATGATTAATCTCACTATAGATGGACTTATGTATTTTTTGATAACATTTCTAACCTTTTGTTTGAGACAGATGGAATGACCCATCATTCTATCACATGATCTTCTAACACATCAAGGATGACAAATTCAACTTCATTTATTTAAGAGATGAAGTGGAAATTGTCCAAAGAATGACCAACGGTGAGACTGTACAAAAATCACGAAAGTATTTCTCCTAATTCCAATTTCATCAACTTTAGGGAAATGGTCTTGAAAACCAAAAATGTTTTCCTAGTCCTCTTATATCCGAGGAATCAAATGGTACCTTAGATCATCACAAATCTATGGATTTGTGATTAATGTCTTTTTCATATCCATGTTCTCTACCACTCTCCATCAAGAACTTGATTGTTAGATTTCTCTTCTATATCCATATTTTCACCTATGTTCTCCTACGTGGAAACCCAGTGATGAGTTAATTTGGGTAACCGTTACGTTTCATACTTTAGTTTTTAAATATTGGTTTTGATACTCCTTTTTACGATGTGGGTTTCTATTAAATAAACTTTTGAGTAGTAAACCATTTATAACCCTGACAAATTTCGAGGGCGAAATTCATTTTAAGGGGGGTAGAATGTAACACCCCAAGATTTTATGAAAAGTATTCTTTTTAATTTCATTAATTTCTTGTGTTTTACGCTACAAGGAGCATGCACAACACGCATCCCTAACTTTCCTTGAATTACATGCAATCACAACCTTCCTTGATAGCGTGTGTAGTACGCAATACCGAGTTTCACTAAATGAGATATTATTATAATATTATTATGAACTAGTCTTTATGAATAGTAATACCCACTTTTTGAAATTTTATAAATTTTATCTTTAAAAATGGACTTCATTTTTGGATTCGGAATATCGAAATTATCTTAGGGTGAAATTTTGGTACTTTTCGGATAACTTTCATATTCTGATGAATAGTGAAAATTACTAAATTTTAATTAAAAACAACTTTTTTAATCAAAATAATTAATAGTGGTAATTTATTAATTGGAGTGGTTTTAAAGTATATTTAGAATATATTTTTACAATTTAATACAATTTTGTTCATTGGATGAAATTTCACATTTAAACCAGACAAAAACAAGTGTCAATCTTTTGATAGTTATTATCTCTTAAGAACACGCTATTTGTTTTGACGACAGGAACTAATTTTTAAATTAATTGATGAAACTGATATGTTTTTAATTTGGTAAAATAGACATCATTTTTGAATTCATAATATCAAATATATCTTAGGCCTAATTTTTGGTATTTTTCTGGAAACTTTCATTTTTTGATGAATAGTGAAACCACTAAGTGGTAGTTAAAAAAACTGAATTTTTCATAAAACATAATTTTACAGCTTCTGTGAGTGGAATTTCGAAAATCTGAGAGACACGGTTAATATCAAGGAATAAAATGTGGTTCAATGAGATGAAAATAATTTTTGGTGAATAGTAACTTTTTACTTTTTTTTACCACGGTTAAAAGTAAATAGGGTAATTAAGGATAAAAATGATATTATTATTACCCTAACACATATACTAATTCTATTGGATAAGTTTAATTCGGAAAAAAAAACCTTAGGAATAAAATATGACCATTTAGGCCCACTTGGATTATATTAGGATATTTATTATTAATTTATTTAAAGAAGGGTTAAAATAGTTAAAATCAAAGTTTAATAACTAAATCATTTTTAATATAGGGTTATACATAAGATAAATTTGACTATAAATATTCATTAGAAATATAAAAATATTTCCTACCTAATGGTATTTTATTTGTAATTTGTAGACATTAAATAATTTAATTTATTTATGACACAATGATGATGCAGTAATTATCTTATTAATAAAATATTGACATAATTGATGTTATAAATACCCAAATAAATGTAATTTGAGACTTTTTATGAATTCCACTAATTTTATAGGTTAATATGACATGTTAGTATTGATTTAATTAACTTTTTTTGAACTAATCATTCGGTTATTATTTTTACGAAAATAAATTACTAAATAGTGTCAAAATTGACATAAATAGTTTTTAAAACAAATATTATATTATTAATTGTTATTTTATTCCTAAAAATATAAGGTTAACCCAAGATACTTATATAATTATAGGTGTATCATTAATGGACCACTTGGGGCTCTCTTGGATGTATATGGTAAGTTTATTAACTATATAATATAAAAATACAAAGTGACGTGGTAAATTTCAATCTAATTAACTAAGAGTTAAAACTAAACGATAAGGTTAATATAATGACCTACACTTGTCTAAATTCTATTGGATGAGAGTATTTCGACCCATAACCGCCTTAGCTTCTAAATATATCAACTTGGAGCTATTAAAACCCTAATTTTACTTTATAATAAAATAATATGTTTAGTTATTCCAAGGTGCCCCTCTCCTCCCTTATAAAAGGGAACCTCCTACCTCTCTTCCTCACACCACTTTGAGCCTTCAATCTCGTCCAAACCCTGCCGAATTATCTTCTCCACTTCCCTAGAAACATACTAGAGGTCCTGTTCTTCTTCAATGACCCATTTTAGTGCCCTAAGAGGAGGTCTCAAAGAGGCGCTTCAAAGAAGAGGTAATGTCCGTTACTGATTCTTTCAACTTTATTTCTTCTTCCACTTATTCTTCTTAGGTTGTTTCATTATTAAGTAATAACATCAGTATCACTAATATACTGATATGTTATTATAAGTATTAAACAACCCTATTTCACCATCTATCCATCCTACGGAATACGAAATCACCGTGCGTGCGTACGTACGGAATACCGTCTCCACGTTGTGGTGTAATCTATTTTCCACCACCACCTTACTTGGATGGGTATAATGGTGTAAATAATAAATATATATGATTATTGTAAAGTTATAATTATTCATTTATAGTATACATACACTCCAATAAAATTACACAATCATTGGAACGATATCATCGCTCGTGCGTACGTACGGAATACTGTCTCCGCGACGCGATGAGATTCATTCTCAATGATTAACCATTCATAAATGATTATAAAGTATATATAATAAGTAATCATGAAATATATGACATAATAATGATACTGGATTTATTTATATATTTATTTATTTCATCGAATTAATTCCATTCAATTCAACGAGGAAACGAAAACAGCGTTCATGCGTACGTACGGCCTACCGTCTCCATGAACGGTATATTTCTTTCCATTTATCGATCAATTATATATATGTATATTCTGAATATATATTATATATAAATAATGTTTTATATTCTGGAATTAAGTAATCATGATCTGTGTAATCATATGAATAATTACAAGTCAAAACACGGACGACAAATGAAACGATTTTACCCAAAACGCTCTTTAACGTGGAATTTACAAAAGAACGGGTAATATAAAGTCATAAGTGAACCATATATGATATCATAACAATGAATATGATTATTTAATAAGTCAATAACATTATTTAAATCATTATACAGTAGGTTCGGATACTTATGAAGCATATCAGACCTAAGGTAAGGGATAATTTTGCAAATCTCATTTTTATCCGAGATTGCTTATTCATAAGTATTTACTGGGGTTGTTGCAATTATCCATGTCCACGTTTTATAAAAGTGTTTTCATGTATGTTTAAAGTCCTTTTTACCCATTTTTACTTTTACTACATGTTATTTAAGGAATCTTTCTTTTGTTTACGTTACGAGGTTCTTTTTTGACTTTTCCGGCAAAAGTACGAGAAGAATGTTTTTTTAACTTATACGGCACGAACGGATTTTTATAGTTTTATAAAGCCTTATTTTCATGAAGCTTAATCCAAAATATTTCATTACTATTTTCAACAAAATCATTTTCTTTTAAAATTTCATTACATTTTGTGAAAAGAGAATGATTTTGAAGAAGAAAGGATATTTTCCTCAAGAATTCATTTCAAGTGTTTTATCAAAACCATTTTCTATCTAAGATGACATTATTTCATATGTGTATGTTTCAAGTATAATGTCTCTATGATTTACATAGTATCAATTTTCTTATGGTGAAATATCCATTTGTTTTATATCGATTATGTGATGATGGGATGATGTTTATGAAACCCATTTTATTCTTTGGGTTATGATGAATGTTTTAAGTTTCTTTTGTGGCACAAGTAAGAATGATTTCACTATGAGATGGGTGGGACTTATATCTCCCTCCAATGCATTGGGTAAAGATTTATATCTCATGAGATAGACATGGCTGGAACGGTAAGTTAATCTGGTTCAGTATTATAGGACTGGAACGAGGAGTGAACTCAATTTAGAAAGGGACTTTGTCCACTAAGATGGTCTTGGAAGCAATGCCTTGGCTACTATGGAAATCATTATATGTGCTTAATGGATGCCAAAATTACATGTTTTATTCCCATGTTATGTTGTCAGGATTTATGTTCCATTATGATCTATGCCTTATGTTCTTCCATGTTTTTAAGTTGTTGCTCAAGATTTTGATGTTTAAACATTATGTTCATGTTTTTAAGTTCAAATGTATATGGTATGTTTTATTTTATCCATGATTGCCCTTATTGAGCATTTGAGCTCACCCAATTTATGTATTATTTTCCCCCAGGATTAAAATAAAGGTTTTAGGTAAGGAAACAAAAAGTGGAAGATATTTATGGGAGTTGTTGAAGATCTTTCACCACGATTAGAAGATTACGTTCCACGTTTCCAAAGACACTAAACTATTACGGTCCTTGTGTGTCTGTTTTTGTTATGTATTATGTATTCCGCAAAAGTAATGTAATATCTATGTACGTCAAGGTTTGGGTCTCTACAGTTGGTATTAGAGGAAAGGTTTAGTCAACCTTTGGAAACTAGGATGCGAAAACATTAGTGAGATCCCTAGAGATATTTCTCAGGTATGTCTAGGGATGTCCCTAAGGATAAGTATACGTATAGGATATAGTCCTAGAACTATGGTAACGATCTTAGAATTTAACCTAAGATGTTAGATATTGAGGGTGCTCCCCCTTTACTATGTTGTTTTTCCTAGCATTATTTTTGTCTCTCACACTATTCTTTTTGGGTTTTGGAAAATGGCTGGAAACAAGATGATTCACGATAATGGAGGATATTACGGACAATGGAATGATATTCTTCATGAGAAAACAAATGAAATGGGATTTGGAATTCCAAACAACATTATTATTCCGAATCAGAAATCTCATAATATGATCAATAAACTCAAATTTGGTAAGTTTTTTGACTCGGCTAATAAGAGAAAGATGGAGTTTCATGATGATCATAGAGGAAAGAAAGTTCAATTTCCCCTATGTAAATCATGTGGGAAGAGGCATCAAGGAGAATGTTTCAATGGAACTGGAATATGCTTTGGGGTGAAAAAGAAGGATACAAATCCAGTAAGTGCAAAGGAAAAGGTTCAGTTAACACCATGGATGAGGATAATGGTATTTCTACGACATCAACAATGGTTAAATGTTTTAAATGTGGAATGTGTGGGAATTATGAAAACCAATTCCCTAAGGGAAAGTCTCAGGAAGAGAATCAGTATGGTCATATGGGTAGTATTTATGTTGATGATGATGAAGAGACTACAAATGATATGTGAGATGAAAGAATTGTTGAAGCTCGGTCAATGGTTTAAGAAGGTAGTGGAATGATTACATGTTTATCAAGTGTAATGTTGTATAACTTATATCACAGTACTATGGAATAAATAGACATCTAAGTATTGTTACAATGTTGTATTTCCTTATGTTTTGAAATTGTATGATAAATGGTACCAGTAGCCATGAAAGGTTATTTAGATATTTTTGTAAAGTAGCTGATATGTGAATAATGAAGGGATAAGGAGAAAATTAAATGTTTGATAGTATTCATGAGCTCATGACTGATATAAGGAGAAGGTTATATCATGGTTTGAGTATATAGAATTTTTGGATTTTGGTATGTGGAAAGAGTTAACTTTTGACAGCATTCATGTTTTCACTAAGATTCCATGGGTATTCATTTTTCAATAGAATACATGATTAAGGCCTTCGAATGTTTGGAATGTGACCAAAAAGAAATATCTCATGATATATGTGGATCAACGATGATATTAACATGCTTGTTATATGAACTCTTTGGTAATCGTTTTCGCTGTAATATGAGATTGGAGAGCAGTATTTTGGATAATCCTAAAGATTGGAACGGATTATGTTGGACATAAGTTAGTATTCATTAAGGATAAAAGTTGTTTTTGACATTATTGATGGGATGTTATAGTAATGTAGTTTTAGAAAAAGGACAACCTACAGGACGGGCGACAGCCCATCGCGTCGGACAAGGCTGTGGGAATCAAACCCACAACTGAAGTGCGACTGGCCTTTATCACCTACCACTGGGCTACAGGAAGTCCCTGTTTAGTAGAAAATAGTTTTATTATATTAAGCAGTATGATATATGAAGTATAAGTCAATTTTAGGAACCATATATGATTAATCTCACTATAGATGGACTTATGTATTTTTTGATAACTTTTCTAACCTTTTGTTTGAGATAGATGGAATGACCCATCATTTTATCACATGATCTGCTAACACATCATGAATGACAAATTTAACTTCATTTATTTAAGAGATGAAGTGGAAATTGTCCAATGAATGACCAGCGGTGAGACTGTACAAAAATCACGAAAGTATTTCTCTTAATTCCAATTTCATCAACTTTAAGGAAATGGTCTTGAAAACCAAAAATGTTTTCATAGTGCTCTTATATCTGAGGAATCAGATGGTACCTTAGATCATCACAAATCTATGTATTTGTGATTAATGGATCTTTCATTTCCATGTTCTCTACCACTCTCCATCAATAACTTGATGGTTAGATTTCTCTTCCATATCCATATTTTCACATATGTTCTCCTTCGTGGAAACCCAATGATGAGTTAATTTGGGTAACCGTTACATTTCATAATTTAGTTTTTAAAGATTGGTTTTGATATTCCTTTTTACGATGTGGGTTTTTATTAAAGAAACTTTCGAGTAGTAAACCATTTATATCCCCGACAAATTTTGAGGGCGAAATTCTTTTTAAGGGGGGTAGAATGTAACACCCCGAGATTTTATGAAAAGTATTCTTTTTAATTTCATTAATTTCTTGTAGTGTACACTATAAGGAGAATTCACAACATGCATCCCTAACTTTCCTTTCATTACATGCAATCACGACATTCCTCGATTGCATGTGTAGTACGCAATACCGAGTTTCACTAAATGAGATATTACTATAATATTATTATGAACTAGCCTTTATGAATAGTAACACCAACTTTTTGAAATTTTATAAATTTTATCTTTAAAAATGGACTTCATTTTTGGATTTGGAATATCGAAATTATCTTAGGGTGAAATTTTGGTACTTTTCGGATAACTTTCATATTCTGATGAATAGTGAAAATTACTAAATTTTAATTAAAAACAACTTTTTTAATCGAAATAATTAATTGTGGTAAATTTTTAATTGGAGTGGTTTTAAAGTATATTTAGAATATATTTTTACAATTTAATACAATGTTGTTCATTGGATGTAATTTCACATTTAAACCAGACAAAAACAAGTGTCAATCTTTTGATAGTTATTATCTCTTAAGAACACGCTATTTGTTTTGACGACGAGAACTAATTTTTAAATTAATTAACGCAACTGATATGTTTTGAATTTGGTAAAATAGACATAATTTTTGAATTCATAATATCAAATATATCATAGGCCTAATATTTGGTATTTTTCTAGAAACTTTCATTTTTTGATGAATAGTGAAACCACTGAGTGGTAGTTAAAAAACTGAATTTTTCATAAAACTTAATTTTACCGCTTCTGTGAGTGGAATTTCAAAAATCCGAGAGACACGGTTAATATCAAGGACTAAAATGTGGTTCAATGAGATGAAAATAATTTTTGATGAATAGTAACTTTTTACTTTTTTTACCACGGTTAAAAGTAAATAGGGTAATTAAGGATAAAAATGAGAGTATTATTACCCTAACACATGTCTTAATTCTATTGGATAAGTGTAATTCGGCCAAAAACAACCTTAGGAATAAAATATGACCATTTAGTCCCACTTGGATTAGATTAGGACATTTATTATTAATTTATTTCAAGAAGGGTTAAAATAGATAAAATCAAAGTTTAATAACTAAATCATTTTTAATATAGGGTTATACATAATATAAATTTGACTATAAATATTTATTAGAAATATAAAAAGATTTCCTACATAATGGTATTTTAATTTTAATATTTAGACGTTAAATAATTTAATTTATTTATGACACAAAGATGATGCAGTAATTATCTTATTAATGAAATATTGACATAATTGATGTTATAAATACTCAAATAAATGTAATTTGAGACTTTTTATAAACTCCACTAATTTTATAGTTTAATATGAAATTTTATTATTTATTTAATTAACTTTTTTCGAACTAATCATTCTGTTATGATTTTTACAAAAATCAATTACTAAATAGTGTCAAAATTGACATAAAATAGTTTTTAAAACAAATATTATATTATTAACTGTTATTTTATTCCTAAAAATCTAAGGTTCGGAAAAGATACTTATATCATGATAGCTGTATAATTAATGGACCACTTGGGGGTTTCTTGGATGTATATGGTAATTTTATTAACTATATAAAATAAAAATACAAAGTGACATGGTAAATGTCAATCTAATTAACTAAGAGTTAAAAATAAACGATAAGGTTAATATAATGACCTAAACTTGTCTAAATTCTATTGTATGAGAGGGTTTCGACCCATACCCACCTTATCTTCAAAATATATCAATTTGGAGCTATTAAAAATCGAATTTGACTTTATAATAAAACAATATTTTTAGTTATTCCAAAGGTGCCCCTCTCCTCCCTTATAAAAGGGAACCTCCTCCCTCTCTTCCTCACACCACATTCAGCCTTCAAGCTTGGCCAAACCCTGCCAAATTCTCTTCTCCACTTCCCTAGAAACATCCTAGAGGTCATGGTCTTATTTAGAGACCATTTTTAGTGCCCTAAGAGGAGGTCTCAAAGAGGCGCTTCAAAGAAGAGGTAATGTCCGATACTGATTCGTTCAACTTTATTTCTTCTTCCACTTCTTCTTCTTAGGTTGTTTCATTATGAAGTAATACCATCAGTATAACTCATATACTGATATGTTATTATAAGTATTAAACAACCCTATTTCACCATCTATCCATCCTACAGAAAACGAAATCACCGCGCGTGCGTACGTACGGAATACCGTCTCCATGCCGTGGTGTAATCTATTTTCCACCACCACCTTAATTGGATGGGTATAATGGTGTAAATAATAACTATATATGATTATTGTAAAGTGATATTGATTCTATTATAGTATACATACACTCCAATAAAATTCCACAATCATGGGAATAATATCATCGCTCGTGCGTACGTACGGAATACCGTCTCCACGACGCGATGAGATTCATTCTCAATGATTAACCATTCATAATGATTATAAAGTATATATAATAAGTAATAATGAATTATATGACATAATAATGATATTTTATTTATGTATATATATATGTATGTCATCTAATTAATTCCATTCAATTCAACGAGGAAACAAAAACAGCGTTCATGCGTACGTACGGCCTACCGTCTCCATGAACGGTGTATTTCATTCCATTTATTAATCTATTATATATATATGTATATTCTGAATATATATTATATACAAATAATGTTTTATATTCTGGAATTAAGTAATCATGATCTATTTAATCATATGAATAATTAAAAGTCAAAACACAGACGACAAATGAAACGATTTTACCCAAAACGCTCTTTAACATGGAATTTACAAAAGAACAAGTAATATAAAGTCATAAGTGAACAATATATGATATCATAACAATGAATATGATTCTTTAATAAGTCAGTAAAATTATTTAAATCATTATACAGTAGGTTCTGATACGTACGAAGCATATCAGACCTAAGGTAAGGGATAATTTTGCAAATCTCATTTTTATCCGAGATTGCTTATTCGTAAGTATTTACTGGGGTGGTTGCAATTATCCATGTATATGTTTTATAAAAGTGTTTTCATGTATTTTTAAAGTCCTTTTTACCCATTTTGACTTTTACTACATGGTATTTATGTAATATTTCTTTTGTTTACGTTACGAGGAACATTTTTGACTTTTCTGGAAAAAGTACGAGAAGAATGTTTTTTAACTTATACGGGATGAATGGATTTTTACGGTTTTATAAAGCCTTATTTTCATGAAGCTTAATCCAAAATATTTCATGACTATTTTCAACAAAATCATTTTCTTTTAAAATTGCATGACATTGTGTGAAAATATAATGATTTTGAAGAAGAAAGGATATTTTCCTCAAGAATTCATTTCAAGTGTTTCATCAAAACCATTTTCTATCTAAGATAACATTATTTCATATGTGTATGTTTCAAGTATAATGTCTCTATGATTTGCATAGTTTCAATTTTCTTATGGTGAAATATCCATTTGTTTTATATCGATTATGTGATGATGGGATGATGTTTATGAAACCCATTTTATTATTTGGGTTATGATGAATATTTTAAGTTTATTTTGTGGAACAAGTAAGAATGATTTCACTATGAGATGGGTGGGACCTATATCTCCCTCCAATGCATTGGGTAAATATTTATATCTCATGAGATAGACATGGCTGGAACGGTAAGTTAATCTGGTTCAGTATTATAGGACTGGAACGAGGAGTGAACTCAATTCAGAAAGGGACTTTGTCCACTAAGATTGTCTTGGAAGCAATTCCTTGGATACTATAGAAATCATTAGATGTACTTAATGGATGCCACAATTACATGTTTTATTCCCATGTTATGTTATCATGATTTATGTTCTATTCTGATCTATGCCTTATGTTCTTCCATTTTTTTAAGTCGTTGCTCAAGATTTTGATGTTTAAACATTATGTTCATGTTTTTAAGTACAAATGTATATGGTATGTTTTATTTTATCCATGCTTACCCTTACTGAGAATTTGAGCTCACCCTTTTTATGTTTTATTTTCCCCCAGGATTAAAAGAAAGGTTTTAGGTAAGGAAACAAAAAGTGGAAGATCTTTATGGGAGATGTTGAAGATCTTTCACCGCGATTAGAATATTACGTTCCGTGTTTCCAAATACACTAAACTATTACGGTCCTTGTGTGTCTGTTTTTGTTATATATTATGTATTCCTAAAAAGTAATGTAATATCTATGTACGTCAAGCTTCGGGTCTCTACAGTGATTGGATATTTGGTTGGTTATTTTTAGTGCACGGATGACCATACTTCTTTGTTGTTTGATTCTTCAACAGCTCATATTTTTGTCAAGGTTGATCTATCCTACCAACATATTGATTGAATCACTCTTAGAGTTGGAAATTTCCCTTGGTGGTGGAATCTGATTTCTCAGTCCCTGACATGTTTTTGTACCTTTTTTCAGTTCTATGTTCATTCCTCAATGGTGTATAGGAGTGATGGTCATGATATACAATCTTCCTTTTGGGATGGATCCCCTTATTCTCTTCTATCAAAGATTCTCAACCTAACATAGGGCGGCCGACCTCACACTTATAAAAATATCCTCCTCCCCTCATTCGGCTTCCCTAGAGTTTTTGGTGGAATATCCTCTGAGCAGTTGGTGCTCCTCCCCTAGTCATCCTCCCTCTATCCATTCATCCTATAAGGCCTTGGTGATATTCAAGCCTCGCGTGTAGGAATAGATTTTGTCTCCACCCATGTGAAAGATTTTGTTAAAAAAGGAAAATGTGTTCATGATTCATTTACTTATTCTGTTCCAGGTGAAGGACCTAAGTCCATTAGGTACTTCCTATTTTCCTTTATCCAATATATTTTATGTTCTCTCACTTCTAAAAGGTTAACTTCAAAACTTGATCCTATGGAGCTGCCAGATTTGTTTCATTCCCCTCCATCAAGTGGAGTTCAAACTAGAACCCAGTTAAGTTATATTTTTGCAGAATCTTCTAGGTTCTCACCATTGGAAGTGGTCGGCCTCATTTCCCCAATTCAAAAATTATTGATTTCTTAGTTTGGAATGCCCAGGGTGTGGGTGCCCAGTTGAAAATATATTTTCTTTCTCATGAGTACCAATATCACAACCTCCCACTTACAGCAGTTTTAGATCCAAATCAGTCTTCATATAACATCAAGGATATCATGTTCATAATTAAAGTTCAAGTTTTCATGAATTGAAACCCCCAAAATTAGTATATATGGATTTTCTGGAATCATAAAATTTCTATCAAACTTATTGGCTCTACAGATCAGGTTATCTGTACTGAAGTAAGATAGGGAATCCAGTGTATTATAATTACTTTCTTCGATGCGAAATGTGATATGCTTACTAGATATTCCTTATGGGAAGACCTTTGGTCCTTCGATTCAAGATCATTTCATTGGATGGTGGGAGGTTTTTTTAACACAATTTTAGAGCCCTCTAAAAAAATGGATAGGATTTTTCCTAAGGAGGTCCAATGCTTCTTTCTCATTTGTTTATATCTCAGAAGATCCTGTTAGATCTAGGCTTCACCAAGGATCATTACACTTTGTGTAATAATCAGAAATCGGTATCTCGAACATGGTGTAGGATTGATTGATGCCTTGATAATATGTATGTTATATCTTCCTTCCCTGATGTTAAAGTACATTATTTTATTCAGGCTCTTTCAGACTATTCTCCTATCCAAGTGTATTTGGATATGATTAAATTCAAGGAGAGTAGATTCATTTTCTCTCAAAGATGGATCATGGACCCTAGGTTTCTCTAGACTATAGCTAACTCGTGGGCCAAACAAGTGTAAGGGGAGAAGTGGATATGTATTTACAATAGGCTAAAGAACCTTCTAAATTAACTTTAGGTGTGTAGAAAGAGTATTCCCCCATGTTCTATTAATTTGGATTTTCTTTCCCATGAAGTTGAGCATCTTGAGATAAGACTTGAGAATGGCTAGGATGATAGTCTTTTTAATAGTCTAGTCTCCAAAAATAATGATATGGAATAATTCCTTTTGGAATAGGAATTCATTACCTATAATCAATAAATAGATAGATAGCTGCAATATGGGGATTGAAATATAGCATACATTCATGCTTGTATTAAAGAAAAGATAAGGATAACAAGGCTGAATATTCTTCGAGATGATAGGTCCTTTTCTAATGACCAGGATGAGGTGGGATTTATATTTGTTCTTAAATTTAAAACCCTATTGGTTAATCACAACCCCTTCATGGTTGATGGTTACCCGACGGGGAACATGGATATTTTTAATTTTCTTACACACACCATATCTTGTCAACATAATTTTGGGATGGAATTTGTCCTAGATGGACATGATATTCATGATTCTTCTCTTGCACTCAGACTAGATAGTGTACTCATCCCATATGGTTTCCCAGGTTCCTTTTTTATTTCCTATTGGGATTTTATTAAGCATTCAATTGTGGAAGTGGTTCAAGATTTCTTTAGCAGTAGAAGTATCCCTCTTGTGGAAAGTAAAATATTGATGGTTCTTATTCCAAAATGTAAATACCCCTATTTTCGGAACCATTATTGACCCATAAGTCTATGTAATTTTGTGTAGAAAATTCTATCAATGATGATCAATAGATGGTTGTCTTATCATCTTCATGGGTGGGTCTCAGAGGAATACCATGCCTTTGTCAAGGGGAGGATAATCCAAGGTGAAATTGGTCTAGCTCAGGACATGTTAAATGATTTAAACCTAGATTATCATGGCTCTAAAATTTTCATCAAGATATATATGCATAAACATTATGATCAAATGGAGTGGTCCTTCATTTTCATGGTACTCTCTTGCATGGTTTTAAGATTTTAATATTGATATATTTTTTAGATGTTTTTTCTCTCTGTGGTTTTCAATTACATTTCTGGGGAATAATTATGGTATTTCCAAATCATTTTGGGGGTTCCATCAAAGATATACTTTTTCACCCACCTTATTCATTTTAATTCAATACAACTTGTATAAATATATTAACAAGAGCCTTGTGGAGGGTAATATTTCCTTATTTCGGTGTAGGAATTTGTTCCATATCTTTTCTCATATAATGTATGCAAAAACTATGATTTTCATCAATGGAAATAAATTTTCTATTATCATTGTGAATAATATTATGGAGGTCTATTGTCATTGGAGTTGAGATTATTTCAATCATAAGATGATAAGCATTATGATTTTGGACCATTACCCAAACAAGAGGAGAAGGTCCTTAGAGGACATTTTAAGAATTAACTGGAGGAGTTTACCCATGGAGTATCTTGGTCTCGACTTTTATTTTGGACATCTTACAGTGTGCCATTTTGATTAGGTGGTGGATAAAATCATGAGTTGGATTACTAATTAGAGGAGTCACTTTTTCTCATTTAGTGGAAGAATTAAATTGAAAAAATAGTGTGATTTCTTCTTACCTTATACATGTCATTTCAGTGTGTAGACTCCTGAAACCTATTATTTATAATATGGATAAAATCATGTGATCTTTTTCATGGGACGCTTACTCAGAAGGGATGTGACATTGGACCTCATAGGGATGAATTACTAGGCTGATGCAAGAGGGAGTAATTAGTGTCATGAGCCTTTCAGAGTCTATGTATGGGATGCACGTGATGCTAGCATTGGAACACATCTAAGGCTAAATAGTACTGAGTAAATTACCCATTGATAAATATGGGTACACTTTTTAATATTTATCAGGTAGGGTGTCTTCCCTTTGGTATTCCATGAGTTTATTCTTCATAGAGCTTGAGAACAAGTCTTGATGGATCATTTTCTAGGGAAATATTAGTTTTTGGTTTCAAAACTAGAGTGGGTTTAATCTTGGATTTCCTAGATTTCCTACTCCTAGTATCTCTTTTAGAGAAGCTTGAAATTATATACATTTAATAAATTCTATTTTGAAAAAATTCTAGCATGAGGTTTTTGATTTAATTAAAATTTCATCGGACCCGAATGAATTATCGTTTACTAGATTGGATTTTAGGGTGTTCTTTGTCAACAATTTCCATAGGTTAGATCACTTGAAATTAGAATGGGATGATTGGGGTGTCAAATTGTGGGGTAATAACATTCCCTCTGAAGTGAGTTTTCTTATGTGGAAGATTAGAAATAATTCCCTCTCAATGGATGATAATGTTCAATGGTCTAGAATTCATCATGTCTTTAGATTTAATTATTGTAATAAGTATGGAGATGAAACTATGATTCAAATTTTCTTTATGGGATAATGGGCTAGATGGATTTGGGTGACTATGGGTAGTTTCACTTGTGTGGCTTCACATAATGTCATGGGAAATGTTTTTGTATTTCTAGTGTCAATCTATGTGGGATAATACCTACAATATTAATGTGAGATCTCTTATCCTTTCTATGGGATGTTGGTGTATTTGGACCACTCAGAATAAATCCCATTTCGAAGGTATTTATTGTTCTCAGACTTCCATGGAATGGAGAAAGAAATTATTGCTGGATGAATTGATCTGTCATATGGAGATCTTGGAGAGGTGTCCATTTATGAAATCTCTCAAGTTCCCAGGTATCTGTTGTGTGTCTTACCCAATTCCCATCCCTGGTTGTTAGATCTATTGGACTCCACGAGAGATTGGTTTGAAGTTAAACACGGATGGTTCATGCTATTCAGGCATGATGTGGGGAGGTGGTCTTGTTCATGATCTAAAAGGCTCTATTATTATCACTTTCTCAATTTATTTTGTCCTTGGTGACTCAATTTAAGTGGAAGACAATGTGGTTATTTTCGATCTTCAGATGTGAAACAATATGAGTATCAGTCTTGCGGTCTTGGAAACCAACTCCATGATCATTTTCAACTCTTTACAAGGTAATACCACTACTCTTTGGTCTATTACTCACCCGGTCCATAGCTGTAAGAGATTAATTAATGGTGAAAAAAATATTTACCATAATTGGAATGTGTGGAATAAATCAGACAATTATTTTTCATCTCAGGCTCTACTAGCTGATTTTATTACATTCTTTTCTAACTTGGTGTCCTTTACTCAAGAGGGTTATATTTTTTCAATTAATGATTCCCCAGGGATGAATTAATATTTCCCCCTATGACATTATATACTCCTCCCTATCCCCAAATTTTATGGTCTGGATTCGTCATTTTTAATAAAATTATTAATTTTTGTGTCTGTCTTAGCTTGCATAACACAAAACACTGAGTTTTAACAAAATCATGATTTATTAATAATATATTTATTTAAATGAAACTTTTATAAAATCACCATTAAACATAGTGATATGAATAGAAAAAATTATTTTTAAAATATTAAGTATAATGGTTTTATATAAATAAAACTTATTTATAATAAAATACATAATTTTCTGTAAACTCTTTAAATGCTTCAAAAATTGCGTGTCTTCAAAAAAATGTTTTTGGAATTTTTTGTGATCAATAATAAAATTAATGTTTGATAATTTTAGAAAATTAATTTCATAAAATAAACTTCATTTTTTAATTCATAATGTAAAAATTATCTTAGGGTTAATTTTTGGTATTTTTCTAAAAAGTTCTTTTTTTGATGAATAGTAATAGATATAGAATTTTAATTGAAAGCTGTTTTTTTATTTTATTTATTTATAAAGTTAAATTATATTTTAAATTGATTTTGAAGTATAATTAGTTAAATTATACATATATTAATATAATTTAGTTTATTTTAATTAATTTTATATTGAAATTGGATATAAAAACATTGTAAATGTTTCATCATTTTCTCTTCAGAAACTCGTTTTCTCGTGACGCCTAGGGGATTAATTTTAAATTAATTATCTCCAATCATGTGAATAGAATTTTTAATAGTATATTACATGTTTATAATCATATTAATTTATCTTATTTAGTATTTTCAACTTAATTTTTAACCAAAATAAATAGTGAATGCTGTAAAAAATAATTATTGTACTTAAGGTTAAAATTGGTTTACTCGGGGTTAAATTAAAAAGAAAAGGGTAAAAATATCCTATAAATTTGTAAAAAAACTATTGGATGGAAATATATTTATAATTTCACCTATAATGTCTAAAAATATCCTATTTTGTACCCTTGTGACATATGAAAAATGTGTAAGAACTTAATTATTTTTAAACATACCGAGTGTGTCCTCTCATCCACTTATAAAAGGCCACCCTTTATCCTCTATTATTTACACCTTAAACCCATTTTGGTTCATACAATATCTGCCCAAAAAAATTCCAAATTCCCTCCTATAATCCTATAAGACTTATTTTAGATATAAATCCAACCTATGAATGATTTTTGTGAAAACCAAAGGAGGATACCTGACCAAATGTAACATTCTTCCATGATAATTTCAGTTTTATTTCTTCCTCCACCACCCTTTAATTATTATTAAATGATTCTGATATAATATATGCAATATATACCATATACTAAGATGTTTTATTTTAATTTAATGATGTAAAACCATCACCACCTCCATCAAATGCATTACGAAATCATCTTTCATGTGTACGGTAGACTACTGCCTCATGAACCAATATCATTCATATATCCATTACCACCGATCAAGGATGTTTATAAAAATGTACTTATTGTTTATATATTAATTTTATTATTTTATTATTATTATGGAATTATTAAATCACACATACCTTTATAATCCCCATTTTTTGAGAATATGATAACATTGTTTTTGTGTACGGTGGACTACCAACATGCGATATGATGTGATTCGTTTAGGATTTACATGGTATGTACTAAGGATGGGTTTAATAAAAATATTTGATATGTATTACATAAAAATAATTCAATAATGATAATATATATATATATATATATCATTTACTTTTCTTTATTTCTTTCCGGCAATAAAATTTAAAATCATTCATGTATACGTACGATATACCATATCTATAAACATTGTATTTCATATCCTATCACTAAATTTTATGGATTACTCAAAATACATACATAATAAATATGTATGATATTTATATCATGATTTAAATTCTGGAGATTATGAAACCATGATCAAATTAAGAATACCATAAATCAAAAAAAATCAAAACATATAAGAAAAACAAAGTGGTTATTATAAAAAACAAAACATTAACATAGAATAATTAATAAATGGGTAATAAAAGGGCATATGTAAATCATATATGGTATTATATATATGAATATTATTATATAATATATTTATGATATAATTAAATTTATTATACATGATGATTGAATGACTGTGATGGAATTCAAGACTTAAGGTAAGGGTTTTTTTCTCAATTTTCCTTCATTGAGACATACAATATGTTTTGAACCTATATTCTTTCATAGGGTTTATATATAGCACCATTGAAATTTAATATCAAGAATCTATTCAAAATAATTATATTTTAAGTTTCATTTTATATTATTCCTCCATGGGTATTATGATTCAAGGCTACCAAAGTGGTAAGAGTTTTATGTTATAATCTCACTGATTATTAGGATTGTTTATAATTAAGTATCCAATATTGAAATATTATAATCTAACTCTAATGAATCATTATAAATTTTATTATCCTATTTATATTCATGTTATCTTCAAGTAATGTTACCCTTTTCACTCTTTGTTATATAAAATTATTAATAAAATGTTTTTAATAAAATCTGACTTTATTTCTCTCTTCCCTCAAAAATCAGTTTTCTTCCCAAATTATTATTTTTTTAAACGTTTTCAAAAATGTTCAATTAATCTATTATTATTTATTAAAATAAATTTTTACCCCTATTTTAATTTTTATATTTTTTTTAAATTAATATTCATGTCAAATTCCAAACACTGTTTGTTTAGATTTTACAAAAAATGTGAATGGAATCTTAATTTTAACATGTACAACATGAACGTATTTTTCTGAAGCCATGGGAAATATTTTATTAGAATATTTCATTGTAATTTTTAAATTTTATTTTCAATGAAATGTTATTTAATAAATTTTTATGGTTTAAAAACATTTTTCAAAGAGTAAAGGATATTTTCCTTAAGAAATGTTTTCAATGATCTTTAAAAATTATTTTCCATATAATATGACATATTTTGTTGTTACCTATGTCTTACTTGGGATATAAACCAAGGATAATACTCAAATTATTTCTATTAATGGTTTATGTTTTTAGGGAATGGTTTTTATGAAACGTTTTTCTCTTCCACGGGTCATACAATGAAGAAATTCTGATAAAACTCTCTTTTTTCATAGGTTATTCAATGATGAATTGATTATGGTACCTATCTATTTTCCATTGGTTATGATATGATGAATATTTTATGATACCTATTTGATTTCATGGATTATGATATGATGAATTTTTATAGTCTTATGCCACACATAAATATGGTTTTCATTATTTGATGGGTGGGGTTTATATCTCCCTCCAATGCATTGGGTAAAACTTTATATCTCATGATATAGATAGTACTAGAATGGGGAGTGAACCTGGTTTACTAAGATGGTTTTGGAATGGGGAATGAACCCAGTTCAGTAATAAAATGATGGAATAGGGAGTGAACGTAGTTCAGTAAGATTGGGATGAAATGGGGAGTGAACCCAGTTCAGTAAAGTACTTTGTCTGATATGATGGTCTTAGTAGTGATCCTTGACTAATATGGAAATGATTTTATATACTTACGTGTATGCCATAAATTCCATGTCTTGTGCCAATTTTATTCTCTCATAGATCATGTTATTTTATTTTATTATGATTTATGTCTTATGAAATGCCAATATTTATGCCATGACTTAAGATTATGATCTTTGATATGTAGGGTATGGTTTTTAAATGTTATTCTCTTGTTCTCATGCCCTTATGTTCATGTTATTATTATGTATCTCCTAATTTTACCCTTACTAACCATCTATTATCATCCTTATTATGTTTCTTTTCCCTGTTTTATGAAGATATATATTATTTATTATTTGATTTAGAAGGGTTCTAGTTGTGAAGAACAGAGTGAGATATGAGTATCTCATTTATGGACTAGTGTTTATTTTTCTAATTTTATAAAAACACTAAACTGTTATGGTCCTCAGGTGTGTGGTTGTGTAATTTAATTAATATTCATACAAAATTATGTAATTCATATGTATGAAAATCCTGGTTTGTTATACTTTTCATCTATGAAATTAGAGAAGATGGTGATCTAAGGTTGGAATATCAAGATCTGGAAGATTGGATTTGGAGATAAAATATCTAAAATTATATATACTTGAGAATCTTATAAATAATCCAAGTATTTAAATTGGAAAATATGATTTTACTTTTGAAAAATCACTTAAAATATCTATTTTTAGAAAATTAGTTAGACAAAGGATAGTTTGAATAGCCATCTATGAGGATGTGGAATCTTAGGTAAGATATATGTGATCTTCATTACTCCAAGAAAATATAGAACAATTAGTAAATATAAATATTATTGGAACTATATATACATCCCTAGTGAATAAAGGATATACATTATCTTGTATAATAATACAGTTTCTAGGAGTAACCTGGTAATCCAAAAAGTGTTGAGTTATAAAATCCTATAATTCAATATTTTTTATTCAAGAAATAGACAAATATATTCATGTTGATAAAAATAAGAGAGTATTTATATATGAGTTTATTTTCTTTATTCATCAATTTAAAGATTACTTCTTTATTCTAAATTGATTCCCTAAAATATTTTATCCAGTAATGATATCTTCAAAATTAATTATCCCATACAATTACATGATTTCAACTACATTTGGAAAAACGAGAATAGTTGAAGAAAATAAAGTTTCAACTTTTAGGTTTGAAAATTATATAGATTAGGATAAAGAATACCATATAAATATGAATCAAGGGAAATAATTATTTAGAGTAAAATCTCTGAGAATAAATTAAGAAGATCCATTGGAAAATATAAGAGATTACTTATTGAATAATTACTTAGGAAACCATTTGAAATAGTGGTAATATACAATTCTTGAACATAATATTACCAAAACGTAACCCATTATTGTGATCAAAAGAAATGGAATTTCCTATCAAGATAGAATTTTTAAGGAATTTGAGAAATAGATTCTATAATTAATCAATCTTGGGTTAATTAGGCATAGTGAGAGTCCCCATAGAAGTGTGAAATTTATAGAAATTAATCATGCTACACTACAACAAAATAGGGGTGTAGAAGTTGCTATTTTTTATATTGGTGGTGTTTTAAACCACCACAAAATGATTCCTTGATGGGTTATTAAAAAACCACTAAATTTGGTGTCAGAATCCAACTTTCATCAGTTTTGATCATTTAGCAACAAATTCTAGGAAGTTTTGTGAAATATTTTTTAGCAGTGGTAATTTTATTTTTAAGCGGTGGTTTTTCCTCTCATAACTACTGAGTATTTCTTAGTGGTTTAAACCACTAATATATTTTATAATATATAATGGAATTTTATACTACCACTATATATTTCTATTATGAAAATAAAAAACTCAAGATGTTGCATCCCCATAAAACAAAACAGAATCATACATCATAATAACATCAGACCGGCTATGAATGAAACATAACAGAACAACTGTAAATTTAGTTTCAATGAGAAAATAATCAAAATCAAAATACAAACCAAACAAATATTATATACATAAGAAAATTTCTCACAAGGATATACACACAACATGCATTATCATTCACCAATATACACACTAGTGAACCACAATCAAGAAGCACATAAGAATTTAAAATTTTAAGGCATAAACAATAAAAGTTTAAACATACTAAAAATGGCTGAATCAAGCCTCTTTGGCATTCGTTTGGAAACCAAGTCAAATCCATTTTGCATGCTATTTGAAAAATGTACCAAATTTCATTTTACTCATGTAAGGACCTTAGAAAAATTCTATAAAATGTTCTTTAAAAACCCCATTTTTCATTTCAATATACCATTTCAAACCCCATTTTATAGATAAACATTTTAACTTTAAATTGCACTTATAAATAATTAAACATTCAAAAATAAAATTTTAAAAAGGAATACCATGTTACTTTTAAGATCCAATACATTCCTTCAAAAAATCCATAAATAGGGACATTGAAGCTCATTTGAACAAGGCACCACCATCAAATTATTTAGTAAGCTAGGTGGTACATGTTTAATATTAGGTCAACACGAGTGCATACCAATCTTATAGAGAAAATAACAAAATATAGGAAATATATATATAATAATAATAAAGTCACGTGAATATAAAATTACTATAATAATAAGAGACAATGTTATATAAGGGATAGTTACATGAAAATAAACCACATAAAACAAACTGTAAATAGAGTTTTAATTAAAACATAATTATAAAAATTAAAATAATAACCAAAAAATATTATAAAATTGATTAATAATTAATCCAATTTTCTAATTAAAATAAAAATGAAGACTAAAATTTGTAAAATTAAACCAAACTAGCTTTCAAAATTCATTTTTAATGATTTTTAAACCCATGATTATGATTTTAAAAATCACATTCCCAAATTGAAAATTCTATCATTAATAATAAAATTAAAATAATAGAAAAGTTAGAAACATTATATAATCAGAATTAAATCAAACTAGAAAATAAAATGAACCATTAACCATTATAAAAAATTTAACGTGATGATAAAATAAAAATCATTTGACCACATATTTTCAAATCCGTCGTATTCATAAAATTAATCATTTATTTTTCATTGTGTGTGTATATATATAACTCAATAAAACCAAAAATTAAGAACCCACATATAATATAAGAAAAAAATTCTTCTATACAATAATAAAATACTTCTAACCTCATAATCATATGGTCTAACCTACCTCTCCCTCCTAAAATGAGCTTACTAAAATCCATTCTTTCATCATAGTAATAATATAATACCCATCCCAACTAAAATATAAAATTTAATAAAAGGAAAAATTCATCAAACTATAATGGAATAAATTACATGGAATAACTTAAAAATAACCCAATAGAGCCTATGAATGATGAGTATAAGGGAAAATTTATAAGAAAACATAGAAAATCATCCAAACATGTAGATTTCATGCAGTGTAAGAGAAAAATATATATCCCCTACCTCAAACCATAACATGGATTCTCAATCACCATATCAGTTTTTTAGTACGTCATGATTTCAGTTACACATCACCATCACTAAATCCAAATTCAACCCTCATCACTACTCAACAAGCTATGATCGACACCATCACTCTATCTCTCTCTATGTATCCACTCCCTTCTATCAACACCCATATGAAACTTTTCTTGAAAATTAAATTGTTTTTTATATTTAAATTTAAATTTAAAACTAAGAAAATTTTGTGGAATAAATGATTGTGAATTTTTTTGATTTACCTTCTCACTCAAACCATCTATTTATGTAATATCACTAGGGACACATCCAGTATTATTATAATATAAATCAACTAATACTTTTTGCAGAGAAAGGTCTTTCACATCTGGAATCTATATATGATCCCATATTGTTGGATTGTGCTCCCCTTATTGTTTAATTTTGATTTTCATTTTCATAAATGACTTCTATGAATCTCAGGGTATGGGGTAACTAAAACCAGAAGTATATGTGGTTGTAATCCCTGGTGACCATCTAAAAACATCAGATGGTACAGGTCATGAACCCATCCTACACACTGAACTAGGATTTTCCTTCCTATGGACTTGACCAACTAGACCTTCAAGATTGAGGCATATTCTTTCAATCATAATATGTAATTGTAAGGGAAATTGGATTAGCTACCAAATGGCTGATAATCTAGATGAATAATCCTACAAAATCTTGTGTGGGACCCCATTATAATAAAATGTGAAAAAAAAACTTCAATCTGTTCAGATTCCAAACATATAAACTATTAATATTTATCTTAGTAGTAAAATGGTTTCCAAATTTTATAAAAAAATAATTATTAGTATAAAAATTGTTATGACTTTATTCACATTAAAATTTGTACCTATAACTATCACACTCCAATATCCTCATGATTAAATGTAAGTAACCACATTTTCCATTATGGTGGAGTTGTTGTGTGCTAAACCTGGTGAATCAAAAGGAAATGTTCTAGATAATTGTGGGACGGATAAGGAGAGTGTCCTAGACACTTAAGAGATGGAGATGGAGGGTGTGGAAAATGATAAAGGGGGAAAATAGAGGGTTTCTCATATTCTATTGAGAGGGATACCAATGGATCATCAGATGTCAGCGTGGTTGATGGAACATCAACTATGAGTTGACTAGGATCATTGAAATGTTTCTTCCTTTGAATTATAATCATTTAAACAAATAAAAATTAATTTAGAACATATATTTTTGTGAAATTCATGTAGAAAGGGAAATTCAGAAATTTTAATAAATTAGCAATAGTAACAAAAATAGTATACATAGGTATGATAATTAATGACTACACATAAAAAATATAACATTTACTTTTTCAAAATTATAAAATCATGCATAATAATCAATTTAAATATGATAAAATATCCATAGTATTATAAATGAATAACATATAACATAAGTGGTTGATAAATTAATGGATAACTACATAGACAATCATTTTTTCCATCAATCATGTCGTTATCCAACTCCACCATTACTTCATCAACTTTATCCACCCTTGTAAGACTAATATTTTCAATATAGTTATGGAAAAATAATTCATTTTCTTGTTGTTGATGAGATTAAATTTTAGTGGTCAAATCTTCCACTTTGTTGCCCATATCACACAAGTTTTTTTGTTTTATGGGAAAAATTACACTCCACCATTCATCCATGGTGTATTCAACATAATATATCATGTTCACCTGCAATGAGAAGATATACGGATCATGTAATTCATGGTAAATGACATCTATAATGTGAGATAACTTCACAAAAAAAATTATAAGGAATCTCTTTTAATTCCCCTAGTAATATCATCACACTTTCATTTGAATAAAACAACTAAAAAATAATTGTGGTTGTTTAATTAAAAAATATTAGTCAACTTTTCATAGTATCCCAATTCATCAGTTGTAAATATACCGCTATTCTATTTTCTTAAACACAATTCCTGATCAACTGTACAAAGTTTGAATCCATATACATTATAAGTGTTGATCTTTATAGAATGTTTAAGAATACCTCAAGCCAAAAACTTTGAATCTTCTAAAAACTCAACTTGAGTGTTAGTATTCACAATTTACAAAAAGTAATACAAGTTATTATATTTAAAAAATTTATGTGTCAACCTAATATCTATATTGATTTCAATATTTATGAACTTACATGACATGAAAACCATTCTAAGAGATCTTTATTAACATATTTTGTTATATCTTTCTCATTTCATGTTAAACTTCTTCGTTTTCTATTTGTTTTTATATTGAGCTCTTCAAAAAATGTATCTTAAATTTCACTATTTGTTATTACATATCTATGTTCCTAAAACAGTACCATTTTTTTCCAGTGTAATATTTCAGATCCTCCCAACTGATTGGCTAGTAGTAGGAAAGATTTGTTATTTCTAATGTAGTTGATATTGATTCGATATTTTATCAACAAGTCCAAATCAATTGAATCTTGTCTCAATATCATCCAAGTATCTATAAAAAAATTTAAGAAACTCCTCTATTAAATAACCTTCAGAAATAGAGCCTTTAGGTGGAGATTTATTCTTCATGTATGATTTCAAATGAATAGGGTATCAGTGAAATAAAATAAATAAATCATAATTAAAAATTTAATTAAGTTCTAAGAATTGTTTTCTTAAGATGAAAAGCATATAAATAAATTAACTCAAAATTTCTTACATCCATCAATAATGTACAGGAACTCCTAATTTATTTTCCTTGGCCAAATACATAGTAAAATGTATCATGATAGTAAAAATGATGTCGGAAAGCTTGTCTCTATTACAAAAAGTGTCTATAAAAATGTATCTATAAGGTTTTTAAGCTTATCCAGTTATAGTTTTTTATCACATATTTTTCTAAAGAATTCAAAATTTTAGAGTAAAACTATAGACACCATTTCAGGTAAAAATGTACAAAATTACAATGGTAGTAACTTTTGTAAAAAATATGTGAATCATTACTTTTAAATCCATGTAAGATATGATGCATTAAGTATACACACCTTGAGATGTTACTTGAATACTCATCAAATACTTTCAAATGTTTTAATATCTAATAGAATGTTTCTTTATCCCAATTTTTATTGAAAATTTTTATAGATCATACTTTTCATTCTCATATATCCATAGATGATGCTTTATATTCATTGTCTGTAAGTTCTTTTGAGCATTGATATGGTCCTCAAATTTTTCATTCTCATTAAGTAATGTGAAGATCAAATTTTCACAAAAATTATTCTCAATATACAAAACATCAAGATTATGATTCAACAAATTAAATTCCCAAAATGGATGCATGAATAATATACTTTTTTCGTCCATTATTATGTTATGATTTCAATTGATGATACACTTCAAAATAGTTTCCCACTATCATTCAAATTATTCAACTTCGCAAATTTTGTTTTATAATTTACTAGTTACTCTAATATTTCAGAACATGTCAATAAGTTTAGAGGTGGTCTATGATTAATAGACCCATTGAATTTTGAATTGTTCATCCTGAATCTATGAAATGCATTGAGAAATATGTGATGACACAAGAAGCACCATTTATTACTATAGGGTAGTCATTCAATCTCAAAATAAGATTTACAAATAGGAAAATCCAAACTCATGTAAATATTCCATAAAAATAAGTTCCCAAGTCTAGGGAACTCACTAATGATCTACATTAGAGTAGTGTGCATTTTGAACATTTTTCTAGAAGATTAATCATATGTCTCAACACTATTTTTCTATAACTCCATTAATTCTTCAATTAGAGGCCACAAGTATATATCAATATCACTTCTAGGAATTTTTTCTAGTAATAATCATCAAAATGATAAAAAAAAATTTTGTTGTATACACATACATAGAGGTAGATTGTAAGGGATCAAAACAACCAGCCAAATGCTATAGCTAGTACTAAAAGTCCCAAATGGGTTGAATCCATCGAAATCCAATCCTAATATCACATTCCTAGGATTGGATGAGAAATATGGATGTAATGAATAAAATTTCTTCCATGATTTTAAATCTATTGGATGTCATATTAACCCATCATTATAATTATCTATAGAATACCACTTCATATGCTTGGAAGATTTTTATAACATGTTTAATCTTTGTAATATAAGTTTTAAATGGAAGTAACCAACAAATTATAAAGGTACATTTTATTTCTTCTTCTTCATAGTAGTGTGTTGATTTAGACTTCCAACATTACCCATTTACTTCTATAAGTTTAACATTTTTTTCAATCATGTCTTCTTGAATCCTCTCCCCAATAAATCATACAATCATGTGGAAAAGTACGTATTTTTTTATAATTCATACTAATATTGTTAAAAACTTTTTTAATATCATAAAAATGCTCTAAGATATTATATTTAGGAAATTTATCATGTGATATTTCCAATATCATGGAAATAATCTTATTTTTAATTCTTCAAAGTAATTTGATTTGGTACAACTCCAGTCAAAAAAATTGAATATTCATACATCCACCATACAACTCCTGATTTCCATCATCAACTAAATCATGAAACACATTAGTCTTCTATTTTAAGTTCACTCTTACATTAGTCTTTAAATAATCAAGGGAAGGATCCAATAATATTTCATGATCTTGATCTAGCTGTCCTATAGTCCCAAAAACATCATTTGTAAAGTTACTATTTGTATCACCCTCAATTGGTTTTCTGATAGTTTTTTATTTTTATGTTTTTTTCTTGAAATACCAAAATCATCATTTATAAGGTTTTATATATCATTTCCAAATGTCAAAAAAGTTGGTAGCTCATTCTATTGACTTACATTAGTGATCAAACTTTTTGTAATGTTTGATTATCCATGAAAAAACCAACACAAATATTGAGTAGGTAATTACTTCAATATAAAGTGTTTATAAACTTAATGCCTCTTCAAACATATTTTAAATTTATATTTAGGTCATGTATATCTTATAGTCTTATCAACATATTGATTGGAAATTGAAAGATCTAAAAACTCTTATAAACCCTTATCATATCGAGGTGTGTTCCTCAGTAATTTGATCTATATTTTATACACATATCAAAATTTTCATATACTTCAATAAATAAAATTAAAACACTAAATAAATATTATGTAATTTAAAAAAAGTACTAATTTATTTGAAATAAAAAATTAAAACAATTATTAATATACATATATCACAAGTTCCTACACTTTGTGAAATAAAATTAAAACATAGAATAAATATTTTGTAATTTAAAAAACAATTACAAATTTATTTGAAATTAATAATATAAAAAATTACTAATATCCATAAATCTCAATGTGCCGACACTTTATTAATGAAACTTAAAACACATAATAAATATTATATAATTTAAAAAGAAATTATTAATTTATTCAAAATCAATAATATAAATAATTACTAATATCCATATAACATAACAAATATTTATTAACTTCAAAAATATATTAATTTATTCGAATTCAACAATATAAAAAATTAATAATTTATTAGAGGATGAGGGCCTGGGAATGGTGGTGAGGGTTCGGTGGCTCAGCGGTGAGGGCTTAGGGGTTCACCCAATATCGTCTTGTAGTTTTACCTAAAAACAGCCCAAAAAATTCCATGTAAATAAAAAAATTAGAATTAAATTATAAGGGATCCTTATCTGCTAAAATAAATAAAGGGGTGAAAATTAAATATATACTAACCCTAAAGTATTTATTTCCCCCAACAATGGGAAAATGGACTATGGATGAGGCAGATTCACTACAGCCTTTAGATGAGGAGAGAAAGGTGTGGGAGAGGTGATACTAGCTGAATCGGGGACAATATTATGAGTGGTGGCTCAGCGGAAAGGGGGAAAGGGGAAAGGGGAGTGGGCATGGGAAGGGGAGTCAATGGATCTGGAAGTGGCTTGGAGAGGGGCATCGATGTCTACGGGAGGGTAGTCGATGGATCAAGGAGTAGTGAGGGGGGAGAGGTTTCATTGTCTAGGGTATGGTAGTTGAGGGGTTGGGGGATAAGGGGAGCATCGGAAGTAGAAAGGGGGAAAGTGAAGTGGTGATGAGAGGGAAAGGGGAGAATCCGTGGTGGAAAGGGGGAAACTAGAGTGGTGGTGATGGGGGAATGGTATTAGTGGTGAGGGATCAAGGTAGAGGTGGGAATCAGTGGAGAGGGGGAGATGAGAGAAGTATTTTTTAATAAATTGAAAACATTTAGCATCATATTTTAAAAAATTTCTGATAAATTCTTTCAATTTGTTTAGTGATAGTTTCTTAAACCACCATTAAATGCTGAATTTGGTGTATTGCTAAGAAATGATATGGTTAATCCATAATTTTATAGTTTACCATGGTATTAATAGTTCCAGAAATGATTATGGATAAAATATTCCTAACAAAAATTATTTAAGAAGTGATATTATAAATAAGAGGCCAGTGGTATATTTTAGGTTTGATCTTAAGTTAGGAAATTAGCATATTAATATCAAGGAGGATGAAATACCATTAATAGAATTTATAATTCTAGTATTCCTATTTTAATGTATTGTTATTCCCTTTGTACTCAAGAATTACCTAGTAATGTTCTAGTGGAAAATATAAGAGACATTTAGTAAAATATCATAGTTTTACAATCTATATTGATGATGTTATTGCATTCTATAAATATAAATAAAATAATATTGATCAATTACAATATGTAGTTGTAGTGTTTAAGAAAAAGGCTGAAACTTTCATAAATAAAGATTATTCGGATGAAACCTAAGATATAATTATTGGAATTACAAATCTTGGGAAGTATAGATAATATTTTCAACCACATATAGCACAAGATCTAGAAACTTTAATATATGAGATCGCATATCATAAGTAGGTAAAAGTGTTTCTTGTAATGTTAGGTTATTCAAAATAAAACATAAAATATCATAAAATTATCTTAGGACCAATCCATAAAAATTTATCCAATAAGTAACCCTAGTACTAGATAGAAGAAGATTCTAAAGTAACAAAAAATATAAAGAAGAAGCTCAAAAACTCCCAGAATTAGAGTATCCATATGGGATTTAAGATCTACTTATATTATAAAAAATTCATCAAACTCGTCATGGTTATATGCCTTAATTATATGTAATAACCATGATGAAAGTTTTAGTAGATACTGAGGTGGATGTTTCAATGGGAAAGAAAAGAATTGTCATATCCATGAATGAGAAATGCTTGCAGTCCTTAAAACAATTAGGGTTGAAGATATTTTCCTTATTAAACCATTCACTATATAAGAAAATATTTCTTATAAAACAAATTTTATGTAAATAAAATTAAAAAGTTATACCCTATAATGATAAGTGAATTATAGGAATTAACTACAATAATATAACTTTAATATATAAATTTTTAAAGGAAATGATAATTTCATTCCAGATGTACTAACATGAAATTTTTAATCATCAAGGTAAAATGGTATAAATTATTAAAGAAATGTGGTGTCTAGTTTTCATTGATAATAATTCAATATATGAATACCTGGTTATTGAAGCAATAAATGATAGAATATTGAAAAGATAGGGAAGACTAGAAATAAATATTCTTCAAAGGAAATGGTCCTCATTAGGTAAGGGTTAATGGTTAGAAATCATAGGTTCTTCAAGAAGAAACACTAAAAACCCATAAATTATAGAACAAATATACATAGATAGAAATTTTAAATATAAAATTCATATTGAATGCTTTGTATATGGTCATAAATTAAATTACAACACTAAATGTGTAGAAACCCCATGAAATAAGAAGGTTATAAAGAACCAAAATATAGAAATAGAAAGGTTCTTTATAGTAAAATATAAAACTATTTCTAAAATATATGAATATTAAGTAGAATAATAACTTGATCAAAATAAAATTAATACAGAACATTTTCATAAAATCATATATGATGACCTAGATTAAGAGCCTAATCCAATGTATGAAATCGTGAAATATTTTCAAAAGATTCTAAATATGTCTAGGAATAAATCCACATTTATTTATAATCTAATATATAATAGTAAGGATACTCAGGTGTTAATTAGAGGTATAAATCATTTTCCTAACATGATCGAATAATATAAAGACCTTATAAAATATTATAAGAAGATAGATCGAGATATGATCAGTATGATAATTATCTGTGTGATCAGATTAATGTTTCAAGATTATAGTCTTCTTAAAAAATTAAAATATTATGGAAATAGGAATTAAATACTTTCTATTCCTAAATAGGTTTTGGATAATATCAAGAACAAGGATTCCAAAACATTATATATCATATATGGACATGGAACCAAAATATTTCATTGAGTGTTATAGATCTTTTAGAATATGAGTGGTTTTGTTTTCATTGATAATAATTTTATAGTAAAATTCCCATTTATCAAATCAATAGATGATAAAATCTAGAAAAGATAATTAATAATAGAATAGAACCTCGTTTAAAGAAAATTATCTTTATCTAGTAGAGGCGAATGATAAGAAATCATAGGTTCTTCAAGCATAAATACTAAAAACCCAAGAAGGAAAGGGACTTTTAATTGAATTGTTCAAGGAGATGAACTAGGAAATAAATAAGTATGATTTCATATATTCTATATGTATAGTCTCTCTCTATTATTCATATTCTATATGAAAAGTAATTTCACATAGTGATCATTTAAGTTAACTATCGGTAGTTCATTTATCCTTGTTTAGAAATTCATTTTTTTACATTGCTTATGAGTGTTTTTGTAGCCTTTTTAGATTCCTTAAGTATAATTTCTAGATCCCATATAAAATACTCATCTATTAGTGGTATTAGAGTGTGGTGGGTAGGAATATTTCCAAATTTTTACTTTAGATTCCATATTTAGAGGTCTTTATTATGAGTAGAAATTTCTAGAAGCAAGGATAAGGTACTATGAGAAGAAAATACAATTAAAATTGTCTTAGAATGTACCTTCAAATACTATAATACATAATTTCTTATAAAAAACATAAATTAATAAATTTAAGGAAGAAATCCTTAAATACTCTTACTAATATTATAGCACAGAAGGTAGAACTTAGGTGAATAGAATCTAAACTACAACAAGAAATGTGACTAGTAAAAAACATAGAAAGAACTCTAAGATATCTATAAAGTGATATAATTTTCATAAAAAAGTTATTTATTATAGTATGAGGATCTAGATTAGGACCAAATATTCAAGATATTTTCATGTGGCTTTGAGGTAGAGCTTTAAACAAATCCTATAATAAACTATGAGTTATTATCACAAATACAAATATATATATATATATATATATTAGGATACAAAAAAGAGAAACTATATCCAAGATATATACTACAGAATATTATTCTTGTCCATTATAAGGAGAATATCAATATTATTAGGAGTAATATTTTATTATTCCTTGAATTATACAAGATTACCAAAATAAACTACATGGTATAATTTCTTAAAGAAAATGGGAACACTGAGATATAGAACGTGTCTTTAATGATCTAAATAAAAAATCAAGAAATTAAAAAGACCTATAAGTCTAAATCTGAGAGAAAAATAATCATAAATTATAATTTCTATCTCTAGTTGAAAGACTTAGTGTTAAGCATTGGGAAGTCAAGCTAGTATGGTAGGAAGTATCCTTCAAACCAACTATGTAGGAATGATAAAAAGGTTCATTCAAGGATTCATTTTAGAAGATCAATTAATAATAATGTCTGATATATCATATCATTATCCATGAAGAATATATACTAAGTAAGATAAATCCATAAATGGTTCCACAACATAGTACAATCCTTAACCTAGATTCAAAAAAAAATCTTGGAGCATCCATATGTGAATGAGATATGGACCTTTGATACTATATTCTATAAGTTTTATTATCTTTTTAGACCATAGATGGGGCACTCAATTTCACGGAAGATGCCTTAAGGTGTATTTTTTGGTAATTTTTGTATAATTTATTAATACACTCAAAATTTATAATGGGTATCAAAGAATATGTCACTTTTCCAATTGAGGTTTTACCAAAAGTAGCTAATCTATTCAAATAGGAACTTAATGGAAATTCATCGATTGATTGCGATAAATAATTGGTGGAAAATTGAAGAATAACTTTAAAAAATATCTATTATTGTAAAATTTACTATTTATAATAATATATTTATGAGTTTTAGCATTGGTATTATCTTTATAGACCATAAGATCAATCATATTCTTTAAATGTCTTTATCTGAAAGCTTTCAGGTATTTAGAATGAAGAAGTTCAAAAATACCATAAATACTTGTCTTTATCAAATTATATATTTATAAGATACCTTATGATTTCAAATAGAAACAAAAAGGTAGGTGATAATAATCTACTAGATATAGAGGCTTTTATTACGGGACATAAGATATATTCCATATATAAGTTCATCACGTTACTTGAAGGTTATGGGTATTTTTGTAAGATATGGTTGTGGCCCAACCATGTATGAGAATGGTAAACACTATAAAATATATTTTAAAACACATTTATAGGATGGAATTTGTGAATAAAATAAATCACACAATAAATTTTGGAAATTATTTGGTAAAAGATGATCATCATCTAATTTTTTAGGTAGAAATCTAGAGAAGAGTATGATAAATATTAACCCAAATAGAATCCATATAGACATGAGATAAATATTTAAGGAAATTTATTAGAAGTATCCCAAATTCTCTAATACAAAATATCTGTCAAGTTGTGATTTTTTTTTTGTTGTGATGGAATAAAGGTCACAAGTATGACACATTCCTAGATGCAGATAGGTGAAGAGTTAGTATCAAAGAAATACTAATAGAGTATAAGTTTGAGAAATTATTTAAACCTATATATGGAGAAGATATTGGAATAGATGAGGATTTCTTATATTAATTATATTAAGAGTAACCAGAGGAAGAAGAATCCAACTCATATGAGGAATAAAAAACCCAATATAAATCTTAGAATAGTAATGATTCTAGAAAGGGAGGGTATGCCAAATGACTCTATAGTGATAGTAATGCTATAAGAGATGAAAGGTGGTCCATTTCATTATTTTGAAACTAAGACACTATTAGAATTAACATATTGTAAATAATGGAATAATCCTTGATTTATTGTTCTAAGGTATACAAAAAAACTTAAGTTTCATATCTTCAAATGACCAAGATCTTTGTGGACTGATAGAGAGGTGAAGTCTATAAAATATATAGATCATTATTTATGATATATTTTCTAATTCCAGAAATGGTTAATAAGGATATCTAGAATAATTCCAAGTATGTACATTTTGGAATAATCCAAATTATTGTGAATCTTCTTATCAAAATGATATATGACCTGATAATCCAAAATGTAGTAGTAAATAGAAGTTTTTCCTATTTCTTTAATTTATTATTAGGAGAATCATGAGAAAATATATATATATATATATATAGGATAAGTATGGGCGATGGTGATCCATGATTTGTCTATAGTGATTATGGGTAGAAGTGTTAGTAAAAATCTTGAAGTAAATATTGACATGAGGGACTAGAAGAAGACATTGGGATGTCCACCTGACAAAAGATGGGTTAGAATAGTCACTCCTCTTTATTTAATGTTTTAATATGCTAGGATATAAGCTCTAATGAAAATTATTTAATGATTTATTCATATTTTCAGTTATGAAGAACATTAATAAGTGTAATTTCTTCACAAGTGGTAAATTTCTAAAGGAAAACATGGCTTATGGAATGGTTTCACCTAATCCAGAAGAGAAAGGAGTGAAGAATATACTTCTTTAATATGTGATCAAAAGAATAGATAATAGCTTATCATCACAAGAATTAGAAAAGAAGAATATCTAAGGTCATAAGACAAAAATATTAGTAATATTATATTTGAAGATATAATATCTCAATGTACAAATACATGATAACTATTCAAATAATCCAAGAATCTCAGTTTGAAAACATGAAAGTACTTTAGTAAAATAACATAGAACTTACATTTCTATAAAATTATTTGGAAGAAGGAAAATTCAAATACTGATTTATAACGATGAAGAATCCCATGCAGGTTATATGGGGTCTTCATTACTCAGTTCAATAAGAATCTAGTTTTTAGGAGTAACCTGAGAATCTAGAGAGTTGCAAGTTACATTAGGAAAAAATTTAACAGTTGTGATTCAAGAAGTGGAAAATAAAAAAATATTGAACTAAATGGGATAATATTTATAGATTATTTTCCTAACTTTATTCCAAAATTTATAAATAACTTCTTGATTATAAATAAATTCCTTAGAAGATATCACCTAGTACTAATATTTTCAAGATAAATTATCCTCAAAAATTACATAATTCTAACTACTTTTGAAAAATCTATAATGGTAAAAAAATAACCTATCTAGTATCTAAATTAAAATATTTCTAGATAAGTATAAATAATAACACACAAAATATGGATAAGTAAAAATAATTTATTGGAGAAACATTTTTGGGGATAAATGAAGAAGATACATTTTTCAATATAAGAGATTACTTATTAAAGAATCGATTAAAAAACCTCTTAAATTGTGGTATAAGACAATTCCAGATGTTATAATTACCCTAAAGGATCCCAATATACTGATCAAAATTAATGTTAATTTCCTATCCACAAAAATTATTAAGTATTTTAGTAAATATTTTCTAGAATTTATCAATCTTGGGTTAATTATGCATAGTAAAAGTTATCACAAGAGTGTGGAATTCATGGTAGTGAATCATATTAAGAAATAGCATGGTAAAGTTATAATAGTTATTTATTATCAAAATCTTAATAATTTCCTGAACACTTTTTACTACAATGTTTTTAATCAAGTGGAATCAATAGGAAGGATTAAAAATGAGTAACTGATGGTATACTCTATGTTTGATCTTAAGTCAAATTATTGGAAGATTAAGATCAAAGAGGAAGGGATATAATTGATTGTATTTATAGAACTAGTTATCCTATTTGAATGGATAGTTATTCCATTTAGACTTAAGAATTGTCTAAGAAGATTATTGAGGTTAATAGACAAGGAATTTATCAAATTATCATATCTTGTGGTAATCTTATATTAATGATGTGCTCATATTTAGTAAAAAACCAAATAGAATGTTGATAACTTATAATAGGTGACCCAAGTGTTTATGAAAAAAGGGATGATAATTTTATATAGAAATATATTTTAGATGAAAATTAATATATAATTCTTTCAATTGAATATCCAAGTAAATATATAGAATCCTTAACCACATATTTCAGAGAAGATAAAAACATTCCATGATATTCTTATATATCTTAATAAGATACAAGTTTTTATTATCATATTATTTTATGTAAGATAATATGTCAAATATAAAGAAAATATATCTACACTAATCTATATAAATTTATCTAGTAAGGTACCCTATAATTAACCAAAACAATATTCTAATTTAATCATAATTATGAAGCTGCAATCTCATAAACTCGTAGAATTGGAGTATTTATATGGGTGTGAAGATCAACTTATATTAAAAAGATATGCAGAACATATAGAATGGGTATATATCATAAATATAACTAAGAACCATGATGAAAGTACAATAAGGTATTGGAGTGTATTTTTCAATGGTATTGAAAAGAATTATCATGTCCATGAATAATAATTGATTTAAGTCCTTAATGGAATTGTGCATAATGATCTATTCTTTGAAAAACCTTTCACTCTATAGATAAATAATTTTATATAAATAATTTCATGAAAACTAAATTAAAAAGTTTTATTCATTCATGATTAGTATAATAGAGAAAATAACTAAAATATTATAACATTAATATTCAAAAAAATTAAAAGAAAATATAATGTCATTCCAAATGCACTGACATTCTATTTTGACTCTTCTAGGCGAAATGATAGAAAATTGTATGTAAAATAGTTATATAGAATTTATTGATCATCATTTTGTGGAAGAATGTCTTGTAATCAAAGAAATAAATGGTAGAATCCAGAAAAGAGAGGGAACACTTGAAAAAATCTCCTTCAAATGAATGTATCTCTATCCAATAAGGGTGAATAATTAGAAAGAATATGTTATCTGGTCATAAAGAATGAAAAACCATGAACTATAGAAAAATGATATCTAGATAGAAATTTTAAAGATAAAGGTATTATTAAATTCTTTGTGTGTGGTCATAAGGACCACTAAAACACTGCATATGTAGAAAACCAAAGAAACAAGAATCCTCAAAAGAACTAGAACATGAAAATAGAATGTGTATTTATAGGAAAAAGAGAATATTATTTCCAAAAGATGAAAAGATCTATTATAATAAGAACATAATCAAAAGAAATTTCATAAATAAATTTATAAAGAAAGAATATATGATGAGATAGATGAAGATTCTAATCAAGAAAAGGAAATCTTGAAATAGTTTCAAAGGATTCCAAATATTTCTAGGAGAAAATCAATAGTTTTTTATAATATTATCCAGAAAAGAAAGGATGGTCATATATTTAAGAGGGGTCTAAACCATGTTCAATAAATTCTTGATGAATCAAAATACCTTATATAAGATTATAAGAAGATGTATTAGGATATTATTTGTATAATAATTACTAAAGAGATCAAGATGAAATTGCATGTTTTTGGTCTTCTTGATAAAATTATAATGGTCAAAGAAAGTGGCACAACATAATTTCAAGTCCTAACTAGGTTTTAGATAATTCCATGTATAGGGATTCTAAAATTACATATACCGGATATGCCCCTTAAATTGGAAGAGTTCACCAAGTTCTTGAAAGCTTTTATAGTGGGAGAAGTTCAGTTTTTTGGTATTTAATAAAATAAATTACCAATTTAAATGGGTACCAAAAATGGTGAAGATAGTTCTGAACAATGAATATCCAAGTTTTCTATGGTGGAATTCACACATTGTTCCTAACATATTAATAGAAAATTTAGTGATGTTTTGGAAGTTTTACCAAAGGAACTAGACAAAAGGACCAATCAATAAATCATTTGAGTAATCAATGTTTAGGATGAATATTGTATAGAGTTTAGTTTTAAAAAGAGCCATTATTATTGAATCTTGATAGCATGGAGTATCTATCTAAATGAATCTATTTTTAAAAATAATAGATTGTATGTTCTTTTTAGTATATAATGTGTTAATTTCTATCAAACCAACATATTTGAAGATGGTATATATGTTAGATATAACTGAATTTGGGTTGAAATAATACACAATACCAGGAGAACTAATGTCTTTTAAATGAAAAAAATAATATTTCTCTATTATCATATAAAATATTCAATTCAATATAAAATAATTGATAAAAATTAAAGAGTCAAAAAAATGAGTTATCGATCAATGAGAAGGTCAAGGCTCTATATGACTTTGATGGATTCCAAGAACTAATCCAGACATGAAACATATCTATCTTGGATTATTAGATTGAATTGGAAATTACAATTATCATATTTTGTCATTTATATTCTTAGTGTGTGGTGAAAGATTAGTGATTTTTTACTCCACTTTTTATTTTGATTTTGTTTTTTTTTTAATTTTCTTTTTTGGAAGTATATAATATAATATTCAACAATATGTCCAGTATTTCTGTGGAATTAGAGTCAGCTACTCAAGAAAAATATTCCTAGAGACCTATATAATGGGTCACTAGTATATTTATTCAGAGATATGAACATGGAATTGGAATCAGTATGGTTTTTGATATTGTATCACTTCAATCTCCATATATTATTTTTTTTAATCATGAAACTTTATTTACAAGAGTGATCCAATGATATGTTTATAGGTTTTCCCTTTATCTATTTATAGGAAATCATTATGATATATAGCTTGTAAGTTTCTTTTATCCTTTTATATTTCTTCAGTAAAATTCTTCAATGCCACATTAACAATCCATCCATTTGTGGGAAATAGTGCACAGTAATCTATCAAAAAACATTGAATGTTAACATTAGTGTACACTACTTCTCTCCAAAATAACCTTGATCATTAAAATTAAATAAGCATTATTCTCCCTATTTCCACAATTCTCATATTCTTTATTTCAGAAACCCCATTCTATTGGGGTGTTTAAGGAGTTATATATTTATTTTTAATCCCATAATTTCTAAGGTAAGAATGAAATTCATTTATAATGTAATCCTTTCCATTATTAGTTCTCAATTTGTAACTGTGAATTCCAAGATCTCTTTCAACATATCTTTTATAAATCTTGAACATGTACACTGATTTTTGTATGTGATTTAAAAATAATACTCATTTCATTATTTTATAATCATTAGTGAAAGTGAAAAATTATAATTCCTCTATTATGGATTTGTATCTCCTGGATCAACAAAAATCTGAGTGAAAATTTTAAAGAGGCCTTATTTATTGTGTCACCACTCTTATGTGATTTATTTTCACCATTTTCACCATTTTAAAGGTTTTATAAACTAGACCTCTATCTTGGATTAATTAGGAAAGATCCCTCACAGAATTTTCATTAGCTATTTTGGTTAGATTCATTTAGTAAATGTGGATAAGTATTCGATACAAAATATTATTTTCCTCTCTTAAACTGAGATATCATGAATTTATAATATCTCCAATCTTAAATATATCCATGTAGGTTCTTCTATTATAATAATTTTCCCATCTCTGGTGATTTTGAGGATAATAATTTTTCTTGAAGATCAACTCATGACCTTCCTCACAAAGTTAACTTTCACTCAATATGTTATGATTGAACCCATAAATAAATAAACATATTCATAATTAATACTTTTCTTCTATATTTAAATTATTCTTAATCTAACACATGAGCATCAATTATAGTAACTAATCTTTTCCTTCTAAAGAAAAAAATACCAAAATACACATATATTTAATCAAAAATGTCATTAAAACCTAAATTCCCAAATTTTATAAATTTTTTTTGATGAAATGAATATAAATATTCAATTCAACATGTGGAAATTATATTTAGGGTAATTTTTGGGATTTTCCAAAAATAATTGATTTTTGGGTGAATTGTAAAAAAATAAAGATTTTACAAAAACTTTTATTTTTATGAAATTATAAGGATATAATAATAACATGATAATTTATGAAAAGGAATTTATAAGATAAATATATATTTAATAATTAATATAAGTAATATAAAAATATAATAGTGAAGTAATTAATATTTACTTAACATTTTTCAAAATCTATATAATTTTTTTGTTCATATAAAAATTGTTTTAGTTATTATCTTTTAATCATGTATTTATTCGGTTCCTTTTAGTTTTTGAATTTTTTTTAAATAAAAAAAATCTACTTTTTTTAAATAATCCAATTAATTCTATTGAAATAAATAATATACATTATTTTTCTATAAAATCGTTTTTATGCTCAAAACAAACATTTTTCTAAAAAACGTTTTTTGTTGCATTTTACGGACATATGTAAAATGTTTATTTTTAACACTTATAGGAATTAAATATTTTAAAATGGATTACATATTTTGAATCATAATAATTAATATTATGTAATAATTTTAAATTAATTTTTCATCATAATGAATAGTAAAAATTATTTACCATAGTTAATGTTAGAAGGGTTTATCAGGGCTTAGACTAAGAGATAAGGTTAAAAATGCCACTTAAACTTGTATAGATATTATAGGTTAAATAAATATAGAAATTATGTTATCTTAAATTCAAATTTATATGCATTTGTTTCACTTTCTTGGGAAAATCACTTTATAATATTTAAATCTTTTAAGTGATTCCATGGGTGTCTCTCCCAAACTTATAAAATGGAACCTATTGTCTACCATTATTAACAGACATTGATATCCCAAAATCATCCAATACCTACCTAAAACCTTATTTTATTCATTCCATTCATTCTTGGTTTTTTTCTTTCTCTAATACTATACTAATAAGGTTTATGGTGTAAGACAAAGAAGGTCTCTTAATGTAGAGGTAATTGTATTACCGAACTTTTTCAAAGTTAGTTTCCTCTTATACTTTCTCTAAATCTGTTGTATACATATTAAAATAGTGAATATAATAATATTAATATATTAATATGTTGTTATTATTATCTTACAACCATTTTCCATATCATTTCTATCAAATGAGAAATGAATGTATCATTCATGCATATGTGTGGATTACCACCTCCACATAGAGATATGATTCATTTTACATAATTGTATCACATTTATGGGTATAATAGTATATTTAATACATATTTATGATCTTTATGATGTCATTATGATTCAATAATTATGTAATATTATTTATCTTTATTTATTTCTTTTTTCTAGAGAATTAAAACAACATTCATGCGTATAAATGGATTACCCTCTCCATGTAGAAAGTAAATAATTTTTAAATATATGCCTCTAATGGAAGGTTATAAATATTTATATAATGAATATATATGATAATTTTATAATTATTAACATTTCGGAGATGATTTTACCATGATCAAGATGTAAGGACCATAACTGCCGAATCCAAACATACATTAAAAATGTAGCAGTTAACACCCAAAATGATGATGATAATGAAATATTGTTAATGAATAGGCTAGGATATGTTATAAGTAATAAATGTATGGTATATTTAGTATGAATATGATTATTTTATAAAATTATAATAAATTTAAATTTATTATATAGGGTTTAAAATCATTTATGAATAAAATTGGGCTTGATGTAAGAATTTATTCTATAATATCATTTTTATTCAAAATTATTTATGTTTAAATTTACATTGAAGGGAATTATAAAACAATTTCCTTTTAAACATCATATATTTTTATCTCCACTAGTTATTTATTTATCTTACATGTTTTATATTCATTTTTATATCTTTTTTACTTAATACTATTGAGAAAATGTTTTTCAAGAAAATCTTACTTATTTCCTCTTTAGTCGATAAACTTTTTCTTCCATTTCCATGTTTCATAAAATTTTTTCAAGAATTTTATTGTATATGATAAAATTATATTTTAGATTCATTTTGAATCCTATTTTACATTATTTCTATTATTTTAAAAGAAATATTCTTGTCACTTTCTGAATTATCTACTTTAAAATTTTTCCATAAATGTGAAACTAATATTTTTTTTAACATTTATTTAATGAATGTATTTTATTATCATCATGAGTATTATTTAATTTGAAATTTACTTTGGTTATTTACAAATAAATTTTTTTCCTTGATATGTTGGAATTTTTTTTCTTTTAAATAAGTAAATTTCAAAATGAAAATAGTATTTTCCACAAAAAATGTTCCAATGATATTTTAAAAATTATATTAATCAATTTCAATATCCTTTGATGAATCGTTTTTTATTAAGGATGGAATCAAATTATATCATCCCCCATATTAATCTAGATGGATTATGATCATATTTCTCTAGTGATTTACTGGGGAAAATATTAATTTTTCATATGCTATTTTTTCAATATGAATGTTTATATTGATTTTTGATTTCATTATTATTCATTTATTTCTTATGATGAATTAGTTGAACTTATTATGTTAAGGGAAGGACCTATTATATTACCTTTATTCATTGGTTGGTCTCATGAGACAAATTATTTTATGAATTTAGCATACGCCTTGCCTATTTATTTAATATGTATTGAGACGAGGCCTTGGTCGTAAGATTATGATGTCCAATATTATGAATTATACCTTTATAGAACTAGTTATTATTATCCATGTGATTATTTATGTTGATAGGTTATCCATGGATGTATTCTCCTTTTTTGATATTATTTATATGGAATATTTGATTATTGTTTATCTCTTCCATATTATTCATGCTTTATTTATTCTATGATAGCTTATATTGCATGATTTACCTTACTATGCAGATGAGATCACCCTTTATTATATTTTCCTTTCAATGGGATCCCAAGAAGGAATATATGAATTATTTTTAGGTATATACTAGAATAAATAATAAATTTTTTACTATAATTTTAAGATGTATTTAATTTTTTAAAATGTAATGTAGAATTCTGTATATATCTAGTCTCTAAATATTGTTAAACTATTAAATCATTTGGGATTTGATATCTTATTTCATATTCTAATGTAGTAAAATAACCGCCATATTTGGGTCACTATAGTATAAATGGTTACACTAATACATATTATTTTCAAAGATATATCATTGAAAAAAATTTACTTTGTTTCCATCATGTTCTTTTATATTTTCAGAATCATTGTATCCTCTATCATGTATGATCAGTATCTACTATAAAGGATCCATGGATTTCTAATTTTAATTTCTTTGAGATAAACCCCCATAATCAATGACTTTTCTATCCTAATAGTAACCTCTATAATCAATTATCATTCTTATGAGGAGCATTCGATGATGATTCTACATCATAGACATAAAGTTTTATGAAATAAGATAACTCACCTGGACAAAGTAATATTGTGGAACCATAAGTATGAAGATGAAACATATGAACCTAAAGAATAAATGAAATAATAGTATCCTCATCAATTTTAGGGTATGAAATGAAATTTTGAGGTAATAATTTATAGGGTGGGATGTAATGACCCGGACTTTTATAAATGAAATTTTCCTTCTAAATGAATTTATATCCCATTTAGTAACATATAAAACATGAACCATTTAATGAAAATCATAAAAACATTATTATTATTGTAAAATAAATCCATAATATTTTTTTGGTAATTATAACCATTGAACATTATAACTATTGGTAATATATCCATAATAATATGACCTGTATAATTAGTATATATTAAGTGTAATAATAAAAGAAAATTGATGTAGAAAGAATAATTCATAGCACTGACTAGTAGGAATTTCCCTTGTGATGATAATTTATTAGAGCTTTTAAGGGAGATGGAATCATTTGGGTTCTACCTTGACCAATCATAAGCTATGATTCATAAACTAATACTTGAGTGGAATTGATTATGGGAGAAGATCAAGCATATAAAACTCATTTCCCCATCAGTGTTCACCAAACCACCCCATGAAAGTACTACCATCGCAAAATGTACCCTTACAGAGTATGGTGGTGTAATATAGGGTTATATATCTATATATTATTATAATAATGGTATAAATTTTCTTGTTAGAAATGAAATATTTCTTACTATAATTCCATTTCTTTTATTATTTAAAATAAACATGAATAAAATATGAATATGATAAATATATTTTTTGGAAATAAGGAAAAAAATTATTTTTGGAAAATATGGTATTACAATTAAAATACACTTTTATAATAAATTAATGAATTTAAAATTAAAAAAATTCCATTTAAATGGTCTTATAAAATACTATTTATTTGAATATATATGATAATATAATTTAATGAAATCCTAATTATTATTTTTAAGCGTTAGAAAGTTAAATACGTCATAAAAACTAGAATGTTTTAATAATTAAGAATTTTTATTTAAAAAATTAAATTTATCATATTTAAAAAAAATTAAAAAAATAAATTTCATTTTTTAAATCATCGTATTGATTTTATCTAACATTGGTATATTCATGATTTTCTGAGACACTTAAATTTTTTGGGTAAAAAATAAATACGGTATAAATATACGTTAAGTATTATGACATGATAATGACAGAAAATTGATTTAATAAATACTAAAAAGGTATTTATTGTCCAAAAAACGTATTATTCATAAAAAAATATATTTTAAGGTTATAATATTAATCTTCTAAACCTATAATGAATATTTCAAAACATAAAGTATATTTTAAAGGTTTTAAAAATTATTCTTTATGAAATAAAATCTGTTCTACCTCAAAAATATCATTATTTAAAGATTTTAAGTCCTTAAGGAATTAAAATTTTAAAATCCAATCCTCCATGGAAAATATCATGGGTAAAATCCATGGTAATGCCAATGTTTTTTTCATTTTTTGTTAACTAGATGTCCAAGGACAACGTTTATAAATTAATAAAGACTTCCCCCTACTTTGTTATAAATACCCTCCAATTATCACATGCCTCTTCACTCCAAATTAATTGATCATGAATTTACTATCATTTTATCTTTCAAGATCTCTATTAAGGAGTTTTAATGGTTATATGGAGATCCTTACAATCTTTAACAAGAAAACGCACAAAGTAATGGGTTCTCTCTATCCTATATTACATTCAAGCACTTACTTTATAATAATCCATTTAATTCTAAATTTTTTTATGTTTTATTAGGTTTATGAATATTAATTTACTATTCAAATGATTCCCAAATAATGAGATGATACATTCCTCTCTCATTAATTCCCTTCATAAAATTTTATGTATACTCATTTTACTATCAAAATTATCTTTTGATGTTCCATGTCATGACTTTTCTATTATTATACACAACCCTATTTTCATTCAGTGGTATTAACCTAAATATAACTATAATTCATTGAATAGGGGCTTCTATTTATGAAACCCACATTCCTTATCATGGGATTGAAATGAATAAGTATATTCAAATGTTATATGGTCGATGTGACACATGTAAAGTTAGGAATATGAAGGGTGCACCCTGGTTTCACTCCAATACATTGTGAAATGTTTTCATCTAATGATAAACCATAAATAATGTATGAGATTTCATCCTAGGAATATTATGTTATAATTTATTTATGGTTATCCTTAAATTATTATTATTTTTAAATATTTTATGTTGTTTTTACATTCTTATTATACCTTGATCTTATGATATCATCCTCTCATTTCATGCTTCAATGTTTATGTATATGATTCTAACCATTTCCAAGAAATATGTGTGGATTGATTCCTATTATTACAAGATATATAGTTACCCACAGATCTATTATCATGGGCCTAGTTTCAAATCCTCATCACTCTTAATCCTCCAAAAGGATATCTAGATCCATGTGGGAGTTTTTAATGAATGATTTTTCTACATCCATGTTTACAATAAGAATAAAATCCCCTATATCATACTCATACTCAGTATGAGACATTAAATAGTATATCCAAGGTCCTCATCATGTAACCTAAAACCAAATAATTCATTTTTCCTCTTTTCATGAGATTAAACTACATGATATAGATGCCTATTATACACCAACTATCAAACTATTTGGGTTTGGCTATTTGTGAGACCCATTCTCCTCACACATGATCCAGATCCACATAATAATTCTTGGTGAATTCATTAAACCACACTAATATAAAATTCCTTCACATATATTAGAACTATGCATGGATTTATTCTTTTATTATGTGATATTTTTTGAGGATTGGATATTTTTTCCTAGGTCAAGTAGTAAATTCCTCAGTGTATGGCCTCCTCATTTATGTTGGTTTTACCTAAATAGATCCAACATTAATATTAGTCCATCTTATTATGTGCATGATTTGGGTCAGCGAAAGACCCTTTGTGTATGGTTATTCATTTACAAACCTATGCCCGGGTTAAAAATATCTATAATTCCTTGTTTCCTTGTAAGATCAAGTCCTAGATTCATAAAAATAAACAACATAAAATACCATCCTAGTCATATGAAAATAAACTACATGACATCTAGTCCAACCAATAATTCCATAAACTTATTATATCAATCTATGAAACATGACTTGAATACCGTACATGGGAGTTCTAAATCCCTAAAGTCACATAGAATGATATATATCCTGAAATGGGGTGAATTGGGGTATGTAATGATTTTCCAATTTAAACACTTTTTCCATTTAGGTATCACTTCCCTAACAGGTCTTGAAGTATTAATTGTTAGGGTCACTTTTTATACACATTTCGTTGGATGTTGATCTGATTATAAAAACTTGAGCATCCTTTTTACCCAATATTGATTAGATTGTTTGATCCTTTTTTGTGTTAATTTAGAACGTAAGTAGAACATGGTGAATTTTTTACTTGTTTCGCCAACACTAGGATACTCCAAGGATAATACTTTAAACATTGTATTGATATACCATTTCTACCAATCACATTTATCCGTAAGAGGGTTCAGGCTAGGTCACTCTTTCTTGGTTTCACTTCTTTTACAAGGTTTTTGGTCGGATCACTGCCAACCAAGATCACTACCTATAAATATTCACTGCCTTATTCCTCCTCCTTCATGAACTACTTCAGGTTATGAATCATAGGTCCCTTAAAATAAAAACACATGTATATGATTGCATTCTCATATGTGAATGGATGCATTGTTGAATCTCATTTTTTGCTTCTCCACAAGATTTCTATGAACTTCCCTTAAAATAAATTCTTCTTATTTCTATAGTAAATCAAAAACTTCACTTTATAGTGTAGTTACTAAAATGCATTTGCTTCCTTATGTTAGAAAAAATCCTCTTCTTTACTTTGTTTCAAAAAAGTGATCTTCTTCCAATGCATGACTGGAACTTCACCTCCTTCCTGTAAATCATATCTCCAAGGTAAGAAAAAGTTCATTCTTATTCTATTATCCATGTATACAATAATAAAAATTTTAACTCTTTTCTTATCTTCTCATTAATGTTCCAATAAAATAATCAATGATTGATTCATCTTTGGAATATCACTTTTTTATTTATTATTGAAGATAGAATAACTCCACCAAGATCTCATTATTACTTTCTCAATAATGTTGTAAAAGATATTAGTGTGAAGTGATTTTTCATTTTCCACAAATGGAAACTTGGAAGACATATATATAGTTCCAAACATGAACTCCGCTTATTTTGTGTAACCTGTATAGCTTCTCACATGATATAAAAAATTTGTGTTTAAAATAACTGCAAGTCTTATATACTACAACTTCAACGATGTTTCTTCCCTAATCATTGGTATGTTTCTTGGAGAACTTATAGATTTTCCATAACTATGGCCTCTTATCACATGAATATTTCCAAACTGTCTTCTTAAATAAAATATTTTTCTTAATATTCATGAAGTAAGGCTAATTTTTAGATGGGTCCTTTTCATTAGTGGCATGAACTGCTCCACATTTTCATGAGTAATATCAAATTTTATTCACTGCTTCTCACACACAATTTTGAAATTCAATTTCATCTTAGACCATGGAACTTATATGAAGTTATATGATGTTTAAACCAATCTCAAATAGTTCCTACATAACCTGATGTAATGTCACAAATGGCCGATATATTTGGAAAATCATATAATAAATCCCCCTCAAATTTTAAATTTCACTTACATCAATCCATTTGATTGCGTACATCCCCTTATTTGGAATCTTTTTATGTTGATACTTATCAAATCACCATATGTTGAGTTGGCCTATATGGGGAGAGAAATTACTTATGCCACCTGATTCACATAAGTGAAATCCCTCATATAGCATGATTCTCTTACTTCATCAGAATTCCCTTACATTGGAAAATTTTATATGTGAAGTTCCTCATGTAGTTCAATTCACATAAATCGCCATATTTGGATACATGAACTCTCTCAAATAGTCAAATTTTCTTACACCAACATTTTCATATTTTGGGTTTTTTCATATGAAAACTCTTACATAGCCAAATTTAATTTAATGGATATAAAATCTGTTTTGTGAAAATTTACCTATGTGGGTACTTGGGTAGATTTCAGAAAATATGTTCATCTTTTTTATTTGATCTAAAATACTTCTAAATCTCTTTTCCATGTCTTGTGGTATTCATGGATCATCCCATAAACTTCTCCTATGGTTTCTTTAGGGTTTTATTCAAAGATATAATCATTATTCCTCCATTAAAAGATCTATAAACCACTTCATCTTATACATATCTTTGTTAAAAAAAAGAAAAGGTTGATTGATCAATAATTATCTGTCAAAAAAAATAAAAAACACCTTGTAAAACTTATTAGAAAACCCAAAACACACTTAGGGGTTTCCCAAAATCTCCCCATCGATAAAAAAATATCACACAACCCAATGGGTGTCCAAAAATATCCCCCTTTATATTTTTTTTTCAAGACTCTCCCAGATAAATTATCTCTCCTTTTTTCAATTAAATACCAAGGGTCCAACTATTATTAGGTTATATATTTTAATTTTAATTTCTTAGGGTGTTCTATGATCTATTCCCCCTTGGTTGAAGGCTTATATAACTCATCATATTCTCCCCCTTTTAATGGGTATATCTTTTTGAACCTTTAGATTAACAGATATTATTCGCCCCATTTGTTAATTCTTAGGCTTCCACATGGTCTTATTTTGGAATCGTTAAGGGTAGGGAAGTCTTATCCTAATCTTTACATATCCCATTTTTTTAAGACACTTGATCTTATAGTCTCTCTCTTTTTCAATTATCATGATGATGGCATTTTTTTATTCACATGTGGGGAAACTTTTGAGATCTATAGATCAAGTTTATATAACTTTCTGGTTGGAATACTCAATTCTATAATTACATTTTCTCACACAACTAAACTTTCCAATGAAAATAAAGTGAGTGTATTTACTATATAGCACTTGGGAAATAAATAAATTCTCTAATCCTACTAATCTTGATCTCAGTATAGGAAAAAGAGTTTCTGTAAAAAAACACCAAAGTTTTCCAAATCACTCCTGATTCCAATAAAATTCAAGTAACTTAAACTTTCACATTCCCACAAAAAACATGTGATATCCATACCACTTTCACACCAAATATATGTTATATAAAATTGAAGCACATTTGGTGTGTTAAATACCACATAATTAAGAATAAATATATAACACTTTCTATATACTGAAAAAATGATACAATTTATACTCCAGGATTTTTCATTACCTCACAGGATTTCTCTATCTTCACATAAGGCTTAACATCCATGAAGTATCATATTTAGAATCCCAATAAATTATATCTTTATCTCTTCATACCAAATACTGAAATTTTCTTTATTTTTTGGGTTCCAATTTTTGGTAAAAACATATCTAGACCAGAAATAATGAGTATCCTATACACATTAGATAGCTGATACAAACATTTATCACAAAAACATAATTAAACAAATAAATTTTTCATACATAATTCTATTGTTTTCATGTATTCCCACTTCATTTAAGTTGTCTATTAATACTCATTTTAATACCTGATACCACTAGAATAATATTAGGTATGATACCATCTAAAATCTTAGTTACGATTTTGACACTTGTTTTAGCCTTATTTTATTTTTTTATAAACTAAACTATTTCTTTCTAGTGTGCGGATTTCTATTTTCAGATTTCACATTATTTTCCAAAAGTAAACTTCCAAGTGAATTTTATGAATGAAAACTTGATTCATGAAACATATAGATGAGTCACATTTATCCTTCACTTTTTTCCATCTTGATACCAATTGATACTTGTAATACTACATACATCCTCCAGTTTAATGTATTTTTCATATCTATATAGATTTATCTAATGGTTTAATTTCTTATTTTTTTCTAGAATAATTTCCCAGTGGATTATTTCTCCATCATATGAATAAACTACTTTAATAAATTTATAATAATTTAATCTCATGGGGTGATGGGAACCTCAAAATTACTCAAGTAGAGGATTGGGAAAAGTCATGTGGTAAAAACCCATTTATTTCCACCATTTCATCTCCCCTTTTCAATTTTAGAGAGGGTAATGCCATCAATTATTCTATTTCTTTTTTCCTCTAGATCATATTTTATGATAATATTATTCTTTATTTTATTATGATTCTTCTATATTATAATATAATTCCCACATGGGTTCTTTTTTAACATTATATCATTATCATGACCTCTTCTATCAGTTTTCTTTCCTTATTAAAGAAGAATTTCACCAATCATCATCTATTACCTTTTAGTGGTTATTTCCATACAACATGCGAATTTTTCTAATATCTCCTCCTTGGTGTGTATTAGTTTTATCTTATACTTCTTCTTATTTATATTCCTCTTATTCTTTTATTCAACTATCCTCATAGCCTGAGCATCTACTTTTTTCTTCCTCCATGAATTTTTTCTCCCTTTCCAAGAATTTTATTATGAGTACGTTGATTTCTATGGTTGATGAAACCCATTTTGATATATTTTTATTCAATCTAAATCATTGAACTTATTTTATAGCTAAACAGTCTTCTTATCAAGATATGTTTTTTAATTTTATGTCATAGGAGTCGTGTGTCTTGAAATGGAATCATTTTCTTCATGAAATTCTTCCAACTTTAATTCATCTCCATATGAAAATAGTTATAATAGATAAATAATTTTACAATAAATCATAAATCATTTGGTCTTCTCTCAATGAAGATGTTGGGGTATCATATTTCCTCATACTTTTGGGATTTTTTCTTTAATACTCATGATAATATTATGTCCAAATATCCAAAAAAAATTATCACTTTATTGATACCTTCTTCTAGACCAAATTTCTTTCAATTTTTAAGGAACCTTTAATTTTTTCCTAGATTCCGTATTAATTTTATTTAATGATATTATATTTTGGATTACTCTTTCATATCCAAATTTAACATTTAGATTCCTTATTTATTCCCTTGATGGAGTTTTCATAGTGGGAAAATCCACATTATCTATTCTCTTTATTGAGCTAATCCTTATTTCCATATCATTGATCCTTTCATCTTTATTTATCAATATGGAAGCCATATATTTTTAAATTTAGGTAGCATATATCCCTGATAGTATTATTTATTAAATATATGTTTTAAGTTGAATGATTCTTTCATTTATTTCCTTCTTTATGGATATATGATTCAAGATTTCTTGGGAGAGATATTAAATCATGTTACTTTATTCCCTTATCCTTTTTCTCATTTTATTTACACTAAAATTAAAGGAGACTTCTTCTCTATTTTTCCTCTTTTTTCAAGAAAAATCTTCAAATATCACATAATAATCTTCATGCATGAATTCCCATTATTCCACCTTCTCTTATAATCTTGGGATCTCCTCTTAGACATTGTATAAACACCTCATTTTCAGCTCCAATATAGATTCTAAAATATCACATTTTTTCTATGAACTAGTATTAAAATCAGATATATAAATATAATTTGTTACCTTAGTTGAAGATATCCTTCTTTTGGTATTGTTCTCATTCTTCCCTTATACATAAGAAAATTTTCATATATCCCTTGTTATTTTCCAAATGAATCTTATGAATTTATTTATTTACCTTTAGATATTATAAAAAGATAAATCTCCTTGTACACTCCATCCTATAGATCACCCTTTAATTCATTTTTGACTGATGCATTAATCTTAATATTTATTTGATCTTTCTCAAAGATAACTCCATGTCATCTAAACATAAAAATTTCATCTAGCACAACCTCTCTAGGAACTCAAAGTGAATATCCATGAATGTCATGAACTCTTTTTTATAATTTCTAAAATTCTTTCGATAAAATAAGGGATCCTTCATTATGGATTCCATATTTATTCAACCACTTCAAATCAAGTTATATATATATAAAATATAGTAAAATAAATCTATTTCTCTGATACCAACCTTTATACAATAAAGTGTCTTAGAGTGAGATATATCCTAATGGGAGAGAATTATGGTATACAATGTTGCTCCAATTTAAGCACTTTTTTATCTTACATCTCACTTCTCTAACAAATATTAACCTATCAACCTTGAGGATCACTTATTATACACATTTATTTAGAAATTTCTTGATTAAAAACACTTCAATAGTACTTTTTAAGATATCTATTAGATTGTTTTATCCTCTTTTGGGGTGCATGTATAAATTAAATAAGACACGAATATTTGTTACTTGTTTCACCTACTATGGGAACTCTAAGAAGAATTATATCAACATTGTGTCAATACATAAAATCAACTAAATGCATGAATATATGTAAGGATTTGAGCTAGGTCACACATTCCCTAGAACACTTCCCCTATAAGGTTTTTTTGGCTCGCTACCACCCAAGTATTATTGCCTATAAAGATGCACTATATTATTTCTCCTCCTTCATGAACTAATCTAGGATGGGACTTCATATTGTTTAAAAAGTTATAGGTCCCTTGAAATAGAAGCATTTACATTGGGTTGTATCATTTTATGTTAATGGATTCACTATAAAATCACTTTACGGCCCTGTTATAGAATTTTTGTGAACTATCCTTTGAACAAATGTTTTCTCATTCTAGAATAAATTTGGAACTTCACTTTCCAGTGAATTTCTTAGAATTTCTTCACGTTGTTTTGTTTCAATAACTCCTCTTCTTAACTTTTTTATATAGAATCAATCTTCTTCCATTGCAAGATTGGAAATTATTCTCCTTCCTGGAAATTTGATCTTCAAGGTGAGTGCAAGTTTCTTATTATTTTACTATCCATGTATATAAGAAAAAATATTAAAAATCTCTTGTCCTCTTCTCACAGATATTCTAATGAATGTTTTACAGTGACACTTATCCTACTTCTCACTTATATTCTTCTATTTTGAATATAAAATATCTACATTGAGATCTCCTTCTATCTTTTTCAATCGTGTTGTGAAAGATTTATGCATGAATTTCTTCTCAATTATTCACTAATAGAAACTGAGAATAATTTTATACAATTCCAAACTATTACTCCCCTTATTTTTTTTAACTTTTCCAGCTTCTTACCAAATTGAAAAAAAGGTGTATTTAAAATATATGCAAGTATTTACTTCTACAACTTCTATTATTCCATTTCCCTATGCATTGGCATATTTCAAGGAAAACCTCTGGATATTTTACAACCATGACATAACATTACATGCATATTCCCAAAATGCCATATTGAATTCAACTTAATATTACATGCATCTTCCCAAAATGACATATTGAATTCAAATACATCACCAAATTTGGATATGTGAACTCCCTCATATAGCCAAAGTTCATTATGTTGTAATTTTCATATATCATTTATTTGAATACAAAAACCGTTATACAACCAAATTTTCCTTTATGTATAGAAATTTCGTTATGTGGGAATTTTCCTATGTGGGAAGTAGATTTCTGAAAAATATACTCATCTTCCAGATTTGATTCAAACTACTTCCAGATTTGATATGGCCATTTTTTCTCCATCCCAAGATTTGTGCACAACTTAGTTCTACACATCTCCTTTTCAAAAAACTACAACATTTAGATTGATCAATCACAATTTTTTAAGAAAACAAAAGAGTAAATCAAACACATTGTCAATAAAACCAACACACACTTAGGGATTCCCAAAAATCTCCCTTTATTTTCAAAAACTCACCTAGAGTCAAGTACTCACCTCTTATCAAAAAATCTAACACATACCAAGGGTGTCTAGTAAGATATAGATCTATATAAGGTGGAACAGTCTGTGGGACCCTACACTAGGATAAATTTCCCCTTTGTTCCTAAAAACCCAAGTGTTTTATATCCCCATATCTATCATTTTCCACGAACCAAATTAATTCCCTCTATATGGTCATGGGGATTTTTTAAATCCTACACCAAAAGATTAAAATTACCCTCCCCTGTATCTAAGATAGATTAATGAAGGGTTATAATTTTTAAATAATATGTTTGTATTAATTCTCATTACCATGGGATATATAGTGATGCATATATCCCTTTTCTTAGGCCCATTCAAAAATACTTTTCCATCCATATTCTCCTTTCACTATCCCATAATAGTATTATCCTGGTTAGTTCAAGGATAAGACTTTTTTACAACAACTTGGATGTCTCCACCCATATATAACACTTCATACCTTAAGCATTTGAATCACCACAAATATTTAATGGCTATTGCTAATGAGTTTATTCAGATATAAGGGACAACTATTCTTGGGAATGTTCGTGATTATATATTAGATAATATCAACTAGAGGTATCCACATCCTTAGGAGAAGGTCCTCTAATATTTATAAATCTTTAATGACAATGTCATGGGACTCATCATTTGAATTTTGGTTAGTGGTCATCCTTGAAATATTATCCCAATATCAATTTCTTGATTCAAATACATCAAATTATGATTTAAATATTGTACATTACACATTCAAATGTATTGGGGTATTATTAGTTATCAAGTCTCATGTGTGTTTCCATATCGCACCTCTTACTTATGGATTATGCATCATGAACATAAACTTTGTGAACTAACCTATGAGATAGTCTAGACTATAATTGGACTCCTAATTCCCAATATTATTTTCCTAACCATTATCATATAGAATATCTTATCAATGTGGTCAAAGTTTAATAACCTTGAACTTCATCTACTGATATCCCAATAATTATGACCTTAAATAGTATGAACCCCTCTTAAATATAGTATGTAGTAGAAATGGGATCTCAGTTCATGTAAAATTTTATTTTAAAATTTCTCCATAGGTTTACTCATTTATCATCGCTCATAGTTATATGACCTTAAACTATGTGCATCCCTTTTGATATGGTATATACTAGAATTGGTCCCCTAATACATGTTTGGATTCATTGTTCTCTCAGTTAGTTAGGCTATCTCACCCTTTAGTCAAAGTTGTATGAACTTTAGACCTAGAAAAGTTTATCCACAGCTATGTGACCTAAAACCCCATCCCTTAATGGTCTGAATTACATAACCCTTAAATTTTGGATGAAAAAGGTATAATGATTATTATGTTAAAAAATCATGAAGTGTGTCCTGAGTTGAATTCATGTCTCTACTCATTAGATCATCCCTTTCATGATCTAAGAAAACGTTAAAGAGTAGACAAAAGAAGAAATAAATTTTATGGTTCCCACCATATATCCTTATAAAAACAATGTTATGATCACTAGATCCACTTGTCCAAGAAAAATTATGAAAAATTTCACATCATGTTTCTTCATCATGAATTATTGTTCAATACATGATGGTGTAACTTTTAGGGTGATAGAGCCCTTATTGAATACCCTTTCCTGTGTAATATTACTCTATTCCTTAGGTATTTGAATATGAGTAAGTATTTAATTTCTATTAGTAAATAGTGTATTCAAATTCAAAGGAAAAAAGTGTTCGGTAATGTTAATGCATCATTATTCAACACTACCGACTAGTGGAAGCTTCATCTTGAGGGTAAGGTTCTTTAATATCCATGTGCCTTAATAAAATAATAATAAAACCCATTATTTGAATGTGGTCATCGGTCATCCACCATATACCTATTCTATTCCACCACCTCTTGATTAAAATAGTTCAAATTATGATTTACACATCCAAAATAAAAATATTCAAGTGGATTTGAATACTCTTGTTGTTACACATTAATTTATCACTCCCATTTTTTCAAAGAATAAGTATAACATACATCTCTTGAAGATTTTTTTGGTCCTCATCACATTTCCCTAAACTACATGGCATAGTGGTCCAGAAATCATGACTTGAAATTATATTCACTTCTTTATTGTGTAATTTACACTAGTATTGAGGATCTAATTCACACTGGGTTATTTCCATACACTTTCTACAAAGATCATTCCATCCTTTAGTTAAAGTTGTTTGACCTTAAATATCAACTCTATGGTCCACACATCATGACTCTAAATAACAGGAACCTATCCTTGATGTTGTTTACAATAGTGACATTCGAATATCCATTCACATAATGTTTTATTTTCCCATGTTTCTCTATATATTAAATCACATTTTTGGTAAAAGTTATCCAACCTTAAATACCGACTAAATTTTTCTAGCTTGCATGACTATAGACTATAAACGGAAAGAGATGTAACACTCTCTAAGCTGAAAAACTATAAATAGCATCTAAGGAAAAAGATCATCTTCCGCTCATTGAACATGAATCTCACATGATTTAGTTAAAATTGATCACATTAATATGAAAAGTAATAAAACTCTTCAGTCTAAGAACCCATAAAAAAAATCTTGAGAAAAAACCAAGTTCCAATCCACTAAGTCTACCCCATTTGAGACTTTGGAAAAAATTATGTTGAACATAAAAAAATGAAATTAAAAAAATAAAATGATAAAATAAGACAAAAATATATTTGGGTCTACTATATTATCCCAGTTAAATCCTTTCCATGCACATTAGGTCCTTAAAACTAGTTAAAAATTAGATCTTCTCTTTATTTCTCTAATATATTGGTTCAAATTGTCTATGTAAAATATGAAAAGATGTTATTTTAGGGTACCAAATTTATTTTAAAGGTTGGAATACTCATTACAAATTTCCAACCTTTGTGATCCTATCACATTAATTCATTCATCTACATATCTGACCGGACAAACTCTAGTGTTTTGGTGATCGTATATGTCCATGTACTGATCTGAGAGAACGCACATAGAAAGAAATTATCTCTATATATGAATGGACCCACACTAGTATTATAGTATTGTTACACATTAATATAACCATATATGATCACATACATAGAATGAAACCTTTTTATATATTCTAACGAACCAACTTTAGTGTTACAGTGATTGTACACATGCCTATACCCATCCATGAGAACTAGACAAGGAGGAAACCCCCATTGTCTTAACAAGTTGGAGATCATGATTAAACTTGTTTCATTTTCATTAATTGTTTATAAGGATTTTATTATCTTGTTATAATCCATTGATATTTTCTTGGATTATCATGAATTGATTATTTGAGTGGGATAAGAGAATAAAAGAATTGACAATAATGGGAAGTAATGATTTTTATTCATTGATTAGAAAAAGGTAAAATGAACATACTTAAGTTTGAGTCTCTCTAAATAGTGAGTAAAGAATTTCCTCTATAAAGACTTGGATTCCATCAATTGATTTTCAAGTTCCAACTATATCATGTTCAATTTTTATAACTTTGCAGCCTCACCCCACTCAATGAGATGGTGATTCTTTTCCATAGTAGAAACACTCTTATCTCTGGTCATGGATTCTTCAAATAACCTTTAGTATTATATCATCATCTCCTTAGTGACATCTATCTCTCACTAGAGTTTGTTCACCAAAATTGATTATTCATCAACTAGATTCTTCTACTCCACTACTTCCCTTGCATTACCAAACTTCTCTTAGAGCGTTGTAGCTCAAATATTTGTGTATTTTGTAAATAATATCACATTTAAGAGGATTTAATGTGATGTATTACATTACTCACGCCTCTAAAGGATGTACTTCAAGGTGTAATGAATCATGCAACAATAAAACCCATCATATCCCAGCATTGTGAACATGAAATAAAGCTTTTGGAGCGTCTTTGGTAGATCCTATAAGGAATTTGTTATATTCATCTCCATATAAGTCCCTAGACATATCAATGGGAGGTGTTTCACATGATAATTGTAACATCCCCAAATGATAAAGGGTTAAATGACTAAATGATATGACTCATGACAACAAGGTGCACCTTCCTTTTCAGGAGCCTGTCTGATTAGAAATCCATAGTTAAGCATGCTTGGCCTGGAGTAGTGATCAGGATGGGTGACCTTCTGGGAAGTTTCTCAGGATGTGTGTGAGTGAGGAAAAAGCACACTGAAAAGGACATGTGTTGGCCTATGAGGATTTTCATTATTCAGATGATCCGTTCAGGCATGTGGGTGGACCCTAGAGTGGGCCCCACGTGTCTGCGGGGGCAACTGGTGGTACCTAGTGGGCCAGGACCCGACGGCAATGTTAAGGCGGGGTGGTTGTGCTGTCACTGGGGCCCGGTTGTCACATTAAACCTATTCTACCCGAGCCCCCCCCCCCCCATTTCCCTTACCCCGTCGCGAGCCCCCCCCCCCCCCCCTCATTCGCCTGTGCGCATCCAGAGCCCAGCCCGTCTCCCGCTCCGGCCACACCGAACCACTGGCGGTCATCCCCTCCCTATGCCGCTGCTGCCCTCTCCCCCCCCCCCCCCCGGTGACCCGCGACACCACTGCCTCGTGCCAAACCTACATTCTGGCTCGCATCACACCGACCCGGCCTCCCTCTCCCATGGTGCGTCGCCCTACCTCCCGGCCTCCCGCTATGCAGCCGTCACGGCCTCCTCCTCCGACGGACCTAACTCGTGTCGCGCCTCCCTCTTGACGAGCGGCTCGCAAGCACCCATCAACCGGTGGCCCCCTTGTTTTGCGACCCAACTAGCCACCAACGCCGTCTCCCTCCGGTGACCCCCTTTGCTCTCGCGTGAATTCCCTTGGGTAAGACCTTTATCCGATCTAGGGTTTTGGTTCTTTCAATTTGGGTTTTTTAGGTTTTCATCAATTGTGGTTTTAAATTAGGGTTTAGCATGGGGTTTAGTTTTATTATGGTGTAGTTGGTTCGATCTTGAGTTTGGTTCAATTTCTTATTTTAGGGTTTATTTGATTCTGTTGGTGGAGCGATTGTCATGTAGTGGAAGTTTTGCACCGAAATTTTGAGGCGTTCTTCCCCAAGGTAGGTGGTTCCGCTCACAATTTTTATATGATGATTTCACTTGCTTACTTAATTAACTCAGCGCTGTTTTTAATTATTTTGCATGCCGTGAAATTGTTGTTGATTTGGTTTCAATATGCATTTAAATTGCGATTATCATGTTTAAGTGGTGTTAGTGTATTTTATTTTCAAAACCCACTTTGGGCTATTTATGAACGCCGATAAATTGTGCAGTTTTCATATTTGAAAGTGCAGTTGTTGCAGTGGACATTTTGGTGTGGGGTCAAAAGTGTGTTTAGTCCTAAAAATGGTTTTGGATGAGTTTTCTTTTCTTTATATATTCAAAGTTTGTGACATGTTTGAAATCTCTTTAATAAATTTTTATAGCATTTTTTTTATAAAAAAAATGTCTTTTCAGACTGTTCATTTAGTTCATTATGTTGCGCACGGGCTGTGTTTTCTGTTTTGGCAATTGAGTGGTGTTCGTTTCGCCTTAGAATAGGTTTTGGGGTGGGTTTTTGTGTTCAATGTCTTGTAGTACCGCTTGGAGTTGTTTTATAAAATTTTTAAGTGGTTTATTAAATGTTGTAAAGTGTGTGAAACATGTTTGTATATTGTTTTGGTGTGTGTATGTTTTCAAAAAGTGGGTTTTAGCATATATAAAAGGGTATATGTGTGCGGATATTGTTGTGACAATCATTGTAAGTGTTCAATTAATTGTTTGTGTAGTGCGAAATTTATTTTTGTGGTTACTTGAGGTGCGTGGGTGCTGGAAAAGAATTTTTGATGGAAAATGTACCACTTTGAGCATGCTGAAATGTTTTATAAATTTGTCAAATATTTGATTATGTTTTTGAATTATTTCATTAAATTATATGTGTAGTGTGTTGTACCTCGCTGCGATGATTTTGGGTCGCGGGTATCGAGGATCCCTGCATGTACATGCATACGGTAAGACATATATATACATATTCCCTCATTGTGAAAATTCCCTCATGGCGTAGGGAATATGTGAAATGCACCTAGGGGTGTATATATATATGTATAAATGCATGTGCGTTTATGTGCCAATGATCAGTGTGAATGTTCGTCTTCAAGCAGCGACATGTTGAGGTAGGTCCCCTATGCCTAAGCTTTTAATTTGAAATTCATAATTCCTTGATTGTTTTAAAAATATGTTTTACACTATGCTATATACACATGCTATGGAATCTGATTGCTGTTCCTAGAAACTATTATGCCTTGTATTAGAAAATTGAAATGTATTTCAAAGCCATTGGTCTTAAGTGACTTTTCTTGAAAAATTGATTTCTTAAGTGGTTTTGAATTGGTAAGGTGTATTTCCAAATGTGTTTGGCCTTTTGGCCGGTTGATTGTTAAAAAGTGTTCCCTTTATGTAATTAAGCATGTTCGGCATCTTAGGAATGTTTTATGAAATAGAAAAACCTCTATTGAGGCCCGTTTGGCACTTTAAGATTTGGTTTGCGAAAATAGAAAACCCCTTTTGATTCATTCCCCTAAATTTGAAAATAAAATGTGATGCAAGTGTTAATGAGTGGTTTGTGATATGTGCCTAGTGTAAAGGCTTGTGCATGATTGTGTGATGTAAAGAGGGGGAATGCACCTAAGTAGGGAGTGCGGTGGTGAAAGGTTGAATGAGTTTTAGATAAAGAAAGTGTAATGTACTTGTTTGATTGCTTGATAAAGAAAACTCACCACCATTTGAAATAGAGCACAATGGGAAACCTGGGTATCTTGGTGGGTGACCAGGACTAGTATGCTAGATGATACGGCAGGGGTTCGTCTCGGTTTGTCTAGCAGGATTGACGCAACAACAGTAACTAAACATATGAATTTCTGAGGGTCGTGGTCTTCTAAGCCATGTTTTCTGAGGGTCGTGGCCTTCTAAGCCACGTTTTCTGAGGGTCGTGGTCTTCTATGCCACGTTTCACTGAGGTACGAGGTCTCTAGGTTCCCACTTGTTCTAGTTACCTATAGAAATTACCCATAGTGCTCATTTGTGACATGCTGCTTGTGATGTAACTTTCTTTTCAGTTGTTTCATACCTGGTGACTTATTTGTAAAAATCACATTTTATTTCAAACTAGTTTCTTTTCATTTTGAAATGTTAATGCATGCTTGGAGCCTATTTTGAAAATGTAGTAAGAGTGAAATGTTTTATTTAAAAATGCAAACTCATTACTTGAATTTGAAAAGAAGGGAAAACATTATTTTATTATATATTATTTTCAAACTGGCATAGTTGGATTTCTTAATAAAGGCGGAGGCATAGGATGTGGTTATATTTTGGCTTTCCTACTGAGCATCTCAGTGATCATACCTACATTACTTTTCAGTTCCAGGTTTCAGTCTTAGATCGCTTTTGGGAGCGAGTGTGGTTGTCGTACCGTGGTGATCCACGGGGTCACCTGAGGTATGTCACGTTTCTTTGTTTATTCCTTTTTCTGTTGCCATGTTGTTCAGATTATTTTCCTTTATTTATCTGCTTGTTTAGTTCATGTTTATTTATCTTTGTCATGGGCCAAACCGTTCCCAACTGGTTTGTTTTATGCCCGGCACTAGTTTCCAGCCCGTGGGGATCAGGAACGCCCTTCGGGCCATGTCGCGGACCGGGACGGGCGTTGGGTCAGATGATGATCTGGCCTGGTTCGTGAAAAAATGGTATCAGAGGTGCCCTTGTTATTTGGGGTGTCAAGTAGCTTGGTGATTAGGTGTGTCGGGACTCGAGAGGTAGGTGCGGGAAGGACTTCATGAACCCTTGCTCATCCCGAGACTCGAGTTTCCAAGGGTAGTTCGGGATTTGAATTTGATTCTTTGGATTGGTATGTGTGGATGAGGGATGACAAGGGAAGTGATCCGATGTTACGCAACGAGCCTGCATGGAGTAGCGACCCATGTACGGCCCGAGTGCACGGTTCAAGATGCTTCCTGTGGTTGATGCTCGCTTAGAGCATGGCCTGCTAATCCATGTTACCGGGTTGGTATAACCACTAGTCCCTTTTTTTATTTTTTAATGTGAGTTATGTTCAACCTTCATTTTGGTTGGTGTGAGTACATCTCAAAAATGAAAATGGATTTTTGTGAAGGTGTTTTCAAAAGGTAATATGGTTGTTGGAGTGGAAAATGGTTTTTGAAATGGAAGACGTTTTGGAATTTTTAAATGTGTTTCTTTAATGATAAGTGACTTTCTCAATTGGTTGGGAATTTGTGCTTTGTGCTTAATGGTCTGTTTTGGAAATGAGAAGTGTCTTGAATTGACCCATGGTATTCCTATGAGTGATCACATACATTGAGGTGTGCATGTGGCAAGTGGGGAAATTTGTGATGTGAGTGGATGGGTGCTTGAGCTAGCACAGGGATAAGTCTGTGTGAGACTTCATGGGATATCAATGGTGGATATTTTAGTGGTTTTGGTTGCTGAAAAATGGTTTTCAAAAGGGGTATTTCAAATGTTTAGAAAAGTGAGTGAGAAATTGTTTAGCGTTCTCTTTTCATGTTGTGTATTATTTTTTGTGAGTTCTTGGTTTTGACGTACTGAATTGTGGTTGGAATAAGGATTTGGGTTTGAGCTTTCGTTTGTGATTGAGGTGTGGAATTTTGATTTATGATGAGTTTTGATTCGGATTTGTGCCTCTTGTTTTTGAGTATGACACACAGAAAAGTCCCAGAAGGTTCTAGTGAGTCACTTCTAGTTGTTGGTTCTACCCAGACTCATAGCGGAGTGGTGGAATTGAATTCTTTTCGGTTATTGTACAGCATATGTAGTGATAGTTATCTATTGAAGGTAGCGGACTGGCTTAGTGAAATCGTTGGTGTTTCCAAGTTATTGGAAACTCCCAAAACTATGAGAGTCAGTGTTGGTTCGGGTCCATTTGAAGGTGCAACTTTGGATTGGTGGAGGAGATAATCCCTGCGTCGTTGCATGATGGTATGTCTTGGAAGGTGTTTAATACCTCTCTCATTCGATGGTTTATGCTCGAGGAAGTGAAGGCAAGGAAAATGGCAGAACTAGTGAGTGTCGAGTAAGGCCAACGAGCAGTGAAGGCCTACGTGGGGCATTCAAAGGGGTTGATTCCATTTTCTCCAGGGGTAGCGTAGTGGAATCAGTTAAAGTCTCTCTTGTGTGGGGTTTTCGTCCAGGGTTCCAAGACCGTTTCTTTTTGGTGTTCAGGAAGGTTCCTCATCCGGTGACGAGATCGAATTGGAGGAACCTGTCTCAGACAATTCTTCTTGTCAATTCCATCTTCTATTAGTTGGTCCACCCCCTTGTTTTCTTCTAGTGTTCTCGGTTTGGGTACTTTAAGTCGCTCTGTCATCATTCTCCGAAGGCCTGCCGTCAGTGTGGCCATTTGGGTCAATTGGAGAGGTTCCGCTAGCGGCATCATCAGCAGGAGTCTCGACCGAAGGATGTCAGCTCCTGACTGCGGGGCAGCAGATACTTCAAGCCATCAGAGCTCCAGCCACTGGTCTCGTAGTGAAGCCTTTCACGCAGTCAGGAATCGTTGGGTGTGGGGAACCGTGGCCTAACTTTTGTCATCAGTGCTAAAATATGGACGATTTAAATCCCTCTATTGTAGCTTCCTCGTCTTTGAAGGTTCTTTTTAGCTATAAGAGGCATAAAGGTCTCCTTTTCTCATTGTGGTCTTTGTTCTTTGAATACCCCACTTTGGTTGTAAGGAGGTGTGGTGATCTCATTTTCTTGTAATTCTCGTAGTTGTGCCTCCTCAAATATTAGTTTTGAAGTTTGTCTCTTTATGCCTGTGAGTATCAAGGTTTTTGTCTCTCTTGTGTGGCTTTCTCCTTTGGTGACCCACTCTTTTCTTTAGGACGTGATCTTTTTGGGAGACATGCATTTTGGGCAATAATGAATATGGGGTTTTGTCTGCCATTCAGTTTGGGGTCTTTCGTCAGGGACCCCGTGTGGTGGGGGTCTAGTTTGCAGAAAGAGTTCATGGGTCGGTTTGTGTGGGCCCTTGTCGGTCTGTTCTAATTGGCTTATGCTGGTGAGTTCTTAAATGGTGGGGAGACCCACCAGGAATCTTGTCGTGCCTTCTTCAAGGTTTGGTCTGTGTGGTGGTTTCCTCTTGGATCAAGTTAGTATTTCCAGTGTTGGCATGTGATAAGAGTCTCAATATTGGTTGTGCTAGTTTGGTTCTTATGATGGGGAGAACTCGTCTCGTTTCATGAGTGCTTTTCTCGTTGCGTGTTCCCTTAGAGTTGTTCAGGTGTGATTGATGGAGTGAAAATTCACACCGAGTTCATTTTTCTGTTGTTCTCATTCAGGTTCGACCTTGAGTTTGATTCCTCGTTTGGTTGAGTGACTTTCTGGGGGCAGAAAGTTCTTGTGGTGGGGAGAATTGTCACACCCCGACCCGAATTATTACAGTCGCAGTTATTTATATTTTTGTTTGAGTCTTTTGGTTTCTTCAAGTTAATAATAAAAATTAGTTAAATTAGAAACGAAATGAAAATAAAATAAAATAAATGGAAAACGATTTAATAACATTAATAATGATATTATTATTATTTAGTTTGTATTATAATTATTATTTACTTATTATTCATATTATTTATATTATTATTATTATTATTATTACAAAAAAAAGGGAAAAACATATTCTACCCGAGCCTCCCCCCCCCCATTTCCCTTACCCCTTAGCGAGCCCCCCCCCCCCCTCGTTCGCATGTGCGCATCCAGATCCCAGGTCGTCTCCCGCTCCAGCCACACCGAACCACCGGCGGCCATCCCCTCCCTGCGTCGCTGCTGCCCCCCCCCCCCCCCCGGCGACCCGCGATGTCGATGCCTCGTGCCAAACCTACATTCCTCCTCTCATCACACTGACCCATCCTCCCTCTCCCATGGTGCGCCGCCCTGCCTCCCGGCCTCCCGCTATGTAGCCGTCGTGGCCTCCTCCTCCAGCGGACCTAACTCGCGTCGTGCCTCCCTCTCGACCAGCGGCTCGCACGCACCCGTCAACTGGTGGCCCCCTTGTTTTGCGACCCAACTAGCCGCCAACATCGTCTCCCTTCGGTGGCCCCCTTTGCTCTCGCGCGACTTCCCTTGGGTAAGACCTTTCTCCGATCTAGGGTTTTGGTTCTTTCAATTTGGGGTTTTTAGGTTTTCATCAATTATGGTTTTAAATTAGGGTTTAGCATAAGGTTTAGTTTTATTATGGTGTAGTTGGTTCGATCTTGAGTTTGGTTCAATTTCTTATTTTAGGGTTTATTTGATTTTGTTGGTGGCGCGATTGTCATGTAGTGGAAGTTTCACACCGAAATTTTGAGGCGTTCTTCCCCGAGGTAGGTGGTTCGGCTCACAATTTTTATATGATGATTTCACTTGCTTACTTAATTAACTCAGCACTATTTTTAATTATTTTGCATGCCGCGAAATTGTTGTTGATTTGGTTTTAATGTGCATTTAAATTGAGATTATCATTTTTAAGTGGTGTTAGTGTATTTTATTTTCAAAACCCACTTTGGGCTGTTTATCAGTGCCGATAAATTGTGTAGTTTGCGTATTTGAAAGTGCATTTGATGCAGTGGGCATTTTGGTGTGGGGTCAAAAGTGTGTTTAGTCTTGAAAATGGTTTAGGATGAGATTTATTTTCTTTATATATTCAAAGTTTGTGACATGTTTGAAAGCTCTTTAATAAATTTTCTTAGCATTTTTTTTATAAAAAAATGTATTTTCAAACTGTGCATTTAGTTCATTATGTTGTGCATGGGCTGCGTTTTCTGTTTTGACAATTGAGTGGTGTGCGTTTCTCCTTAGAAGAGGTTTTGGGGTGGGTTTTTGTGTTCAATGTCTTGTAGTACCGCTTGGAGTTGTTTTATAAAATTTTTAAGTGGTTTATTAAATCTTGTAAAGTTTGTGAAACATGTTTGTATATAGTTTTGGTGTGTGTATGTTTTCTAAAAGTGGGTTTGAGCATACATATAAGGGTATATGTGTGCGGATATTATTGTTACAATCATTGTAAGTGTTCAATTAATTGTTTGTGTAGTGAGAAATGTGTTTTTGTGGGTACATGAGGTGCGTGGGTGCTGGAAAAGAATTTTTGATGGAAAATGTACCACTTTGAGCATGCTGAAAGGTTTTATAAATTGGTCAAATGTTTGATTATGTGTTTCAATTATTTCATTAAATTATATGTGTAGTGTGTTGTACCTCGCTGCGATGATTTTGGTTCGCGGGTATCGAGGATCCCTGCATGTACATGCATACGGTAATACATATATATAGATATTCCCTCATTGTGCATATTCCCTCATGGCACAGGGAATATGTGCAATGCACCTAGGGGTGTATATATATATGTATAAATGCATGTGCGTGTATGTTCCAAGGATTAGTTTGAATGTTCATCTTCAAGTAGCGACATGTTGAGGTAGGTCCCCTATGCCTAAGCTTTTAATTTGAAATTCATAATTGCTTGATTGTTTTAAAAATATGTTTTACACTATGCTATATACACATGCTATGGAATCTGATTTCGATTGCTAGAAACTATTACGCCTTGTATTGGAAAATTGAAATGTATTTCAAAGCCGTTGGTCTTAAGTGACTTTTCTTGAAAAATTTATTTCTTAAGTGGTTTTGAATTGGTAAGGTGTATTTCCAAAGGTGTTTGGCCTTATGGCTGGTTGATTGTAAAAAAGTGTTCCCTTTATGTAATTAAGCATGTTTGGAATCTTAGGAATGTTTTATGAAATAGAAAAACCTCTATTGAGGCCTGTTTGTCACTTTAAGATTTGGTTTGTGAAAATAGAAATCCCCTTTTGAGTCATTCCCCTAAATTTGAAAATAAAATGTGATGCAAGTGTTAATGAGTGGTTTGTGATATGTGCCTAGTGTAAAGGCTTGTGTGTGATTGTGTGATGTAAAGAGGGGGAATGAACTTAAGTAGGGAGTGTGGTGGTGAAAGGTTGAATGAGTTTTAGATAAAGATAGTGTAATGTACTTGTTTGATTGCTTGATAAAGAAAAATCACCACCATTTGAAATAGAGCACAATGGGAAACCCGAGTATCTAGGTGGGTGACCAGGACTAGTACGCTAGATGATACTTCAGGGGTTCGTCCCGGTTTTTCTAGCAGGATTGACGCAAAAACACTAACTAAACATATGAATTTCTGAGGGTCGTGGTCTTCTAAGCCACGTTTTCTGAGGGTCATGGCCTTCTAAGCCACGTTTTCTAAGGGTCGTGGTCTTCTAAGCCACGTTTCACCAAGGTACAAGGTCTCTAGGTTCCCACTTGTTCTAGCTACCTATAGGGATTACCCATAGTTATCATTTGTGACATGCTCCTTGTGATGTAACTTTATTTTCATTTGTTTCATACCTGGTGACTTGTTTGTAAAAATCATACTTTATTTCAAACTGGTTTCTTTTCATTTTGAAATGTTAATGCATACTTGGATCCTATTTTGAAAATTTAGTAAGAGTGAAATGTTTTATTTAAAAATGAAAACTCATTACTTGAATTTGAAAAGAAGGGAAAACATTATTTTATTATATCTTATTTTCAAACTGGCATAGTTGGATTTCTTAATAAAGGTGGAGGCATAGGACGTGGTTATATTTTGTCTTTCCTACTGAGCATCTCGGTGCTCACGCCTACATTACTTTTTAGTTGCAGGTTTCAGTCTTGGATCACTTTTGGGAGCGAGTGTGGTTGTCATACCGTGGTGATTCACGGGGTCACCTGACGTATGTCATGTTTCTTTGTTTATTCCTTTTTATACTGCCACGTTGTTCAGGTTATTTTCCTTTATTTATCTACTTGTTCAGTTTATGTTTATTTATCTTTTTCATGGGACAAACTGTTCCCAACTGCTTTGTTTTGATTCCCGGCACTAGTTGCCAGCCCGTGGGGATTGGGAACGCCCTTCGGGCCAAGTTGCGGACCGGGTCGGGCGTTGGGTCGGATGAAGATCCGGCCTGGTTCGTGACAAAATGGTATCAGAGGTGCCCTTGTTATTTGGGGTGTCAACTAGCTTGGTGATTAGGTGTGTTGGGACTTGAGAGGTAGGTGCGGGAAGGACGTCATGAACCCTTGCCCGTCTTGAGACTCGAGTTTCCAGGGGTAGTTCGGGATTTGAATTTTCTTCTTTGCATTGGTATGTGTGGATAAGGGATGACAAGGGAAGTGATCCGATGTTACGCGACATGACTACATGGAGTAGCGACCCATGTGCGTCCCGAGTGCACGGTTCAAGATGCTTTATGTGGTTGATGCTCGCTTGGAGCATGCCCTGCTAAGCCATGTTACCGGGTTGGTATAACCACTAGTCCCTTTTTTTGATGTTTTAATGTGAGTTATGTTTAACCTTCATTTTGGTTGGTGCGAGTACATCTCAAAAATGAAAATGGATTTTTGTGAAGGTGTTTTCAAAAGGGAATATGGTTGTTTGAGTGGAAAATGGTTTTTGAAATGGAAGACGTTTTGGAATTTTGAAATGTGTTTCTTTTATGATAAGTGACTTTCTCAATTGGTTGGGAATTTTTGCTTTGTGCTTAATGGTCTGTTTTGGAAATGAGAAGTGTCTTGAATTGACCCTTTTTATTCCTATGAGTGATCACATACATTGAGGTGCACATGTGGCAAGTGGGGAAATTGGTGCTGTGAGTGGATGGGTGCTTGAGCTAGCATAGGGATATGTCTGTGTGAGACTTCGTGGGATATCAATGGTGGATATTTTAGTAGTTTTGGTTGCTGAAAATTGGTTTTCAAAAGGGGTTTTTCAAATGTTTAGAAAAGTTAGTGAGAAATTGTTTATCATTCTCTTTTCGTGTTGGGTATTCTTTTTCTTGAGTTCTTGGTTTTGACGTACTGAATTGTGGTTGGAATAGTGATTTGAGTTTGAGCTTTCATTTGTGATTGAGGTGTAGAATTTTGATTTATGATGAGTTTTGATTCGGATTTGTGCCTCTTGTTTTTGAGTATGCCTCCCAGAAAAGTCCCAGAAGGTTCTAGTGAGTCAATTATAGTTGTTGGTTCTACCCAGACTCATAGTGGAGTGGTGGAATTGAATTCTTTTCGGTTATTGTCCAGCATATGTAGTGATGGTGATCTATTGAAGGTAGCAGACTGGCTTGGTGAAATCGTTGGTGTTTCCAGGTTATTGGAAACTCCCAAAACTATGAGAGTCTGTGTTGGTTCGGGTCCATTTGAAGGTGCAACTTTGGATTGGTGGAGGAGATAATCCCTACGTCGTTGCATGATGGTATGTCTTGGAAGGTGTTTAAGAACTCTCTCATTCGATGGTTTATGCTCGAGGAAGTGAAGGTGAGGAAAATGGCAGAACTAGTGAGTGTCGAGTGAGGCCAACGAGCAGTGAAGGCCTACGTGGGGCATTCCAAGGGGTTGATTCTATTTTCTCCAGGGGTAGCGTCGTGGAATCCGTTAAATTCTCTCTTGTATGGGTTTTTCGTCCAGGGTTCCAGGAACGTTTCTTTTTTGTGTTCGGGAAGGTTCCTCATCCGGTGATGAGATCGAATTGGAGGAACCTGTCTCAGACAAGTCTTCTTGTCAATTCCATCTTTTATTATTTGGTCCACCCCCTTTTTTCCATCTAGTGTGCTCAGTTTGGGTACTTTAAGTCTCCTTGTCATCATTCTCCGAAGGCTTTCCATCAATGTGGCCATTTGGGGAAATTGGAGATGTTCCGCTAGCAGCATCGTCAGCAGGAGTCTCGACTGAAGGATGTCAGCTCCTGACTACGGGGCAGCAGATGCTTCAAGCCATCAGAGCTCCAGACACAGGTCTTGGAGTGAAGCCTTTCACGCTGTCAGGAATCATTGGGTGTGGGGCACCTTGGCCTAACCTTTTTCATCAGTGATAAAATAGGGACGATTTAAATCCCTCTGTTGTAGCTTCCTCGTCTTTGAAGGTTATTTCTAGCTGTAAGAGGCGTAAAGGACTCCTTTTCTCGTTGTGGTATTTGTTCTTTTAATACCCCACTTTGGTTGTAAGGAGGTGTGGTGATCTCATTTTCTTGTAATTCCCATAGTTTTGCCTCCTCAAATATGAGTTTTGAAGTTTGTCTCTTTATGACTGTGAGTCTCAAGGTTTTTGTCTCTCTTGTGTGGATTGCTCCTTTGGTGACCCGCTGTTTTTTTTAGGACGTGCTCTTTTTGGGAGACATGCATCTTGGTCAATAATTAATAGGGGTTTTGTCCGCCATTCAGTTTGGGGTCTTTCGACAGGGACCCCATGTGGTGGGGGTCTGGTTTGCGCGAAGTGTTCGTGGGTCGGTTTGTGTGGGCCCTTGTCGGTCTTTTCTAATTGGCTTAAGCTGTTGAGTTCTTAAATGGTGGGGAGACCCACCATGAATCTTTTCTTGCCTTATTTGAGGTTTGGTCTGTGTGTCGGTTTCCTCTTGGATCAAGTTAGTATTTTCGGTGTTGGCTTGTGCTAAGAGTCTCAATATTGGTTGTGCTAGTTGGGTTCTTACGATGGGGAGAACCCTTCTCATTTCATGAGTGCTTTTCTCATTTCGTGTTCCCTTAGAGTTGGTCAGGTGTGACTCATGGAGTGAAAAGTCACACCGAGTTCGTGTTTTTGTTGGTCTCATTCAGTTTTGACCTTGAGTTTGATTCTTCATTTGGCTGAGTGACTTTCTGGGGGCAGAACGTTTTTGTGGTGGTGAGAATTGTCACACCCCAACCCGACTTATTACAGTCCCAGTTATTTATATTTATGTTTGAGTCTTTTGGTTTCTTCAAGTTAAAAAAATAGTTAAATTAGAAACGAAATGAAAATAAAATAAAATAAATGGAAAACGATTTAATAACATTAATAATGATATTATTATTATTTAGTTTGTATTATAATTATTATTAACTTATTATTAGTATTATTTATATTGATATTATTATTATTATTATTATTACAAAAAAGGGGCAAACCATATTCTACCCGAGCCTCCCCCCCCCATTTCCCTTACCCCTTCGCGAGCCCCCCCCCCCCCCCTCGTTCCCCTGTGCGCATTCGGAGCCCAGTCCATCTCCCGCTCCGGCCACACCGAACCACCGACGGCCATCCCCTGCCTGTGCCACTGCTGCCCTCTCCCCCCCCTGGCGACCCGCGACACCGTTGCCTCATGCCAAACCTACATTCCGGCTCGCATCGCACCAACCCGGCGTCCCTCTCCCATGGTGCGCCACCCAGCCTCCCGGCCTCCCACTATGCAGCCGTCGCGGCCTCCTCCTCCGGCGGACCTAACTCGTGCCGCGCCTCCCTCTCGACCAGCGGCTCGCACGCACCCGTCAACCGGCGGCCCCCTTGTTTTGCGACCCAACTAGCCGCCAACGTTGTCTCCCTCCGGTGACCCCCTTTGCTCTCGCGCGACCTCCCTGGGGTAAGACCTTTCTCTGATCTAGGGTTTTGGTTGTTTAAATTTGGGGTTTTTAGGTTATCATCAATTATGGTTTTAAATTAGGGTTTAGCATGGGGTTTAGTTTTATTATGGTGTAGTTGGTTTGATCTTGAGTTTGGTTCAATTTCTTATTTTAGGGTTTATTTGATTTTTTTGGTGGCGTGATTGTCATGTAGTGGAAGCTTCGCACCGAAATTTTGAGGCGTTCTTCCCCAAGGTAGGTGTTTTTGCTCACAATTTTTATATGATGATTTAACTTGCTTACTTAATTAAGTCAGCGCTATTTTTAATTATTTTTCATGCCGCAAAATTGTTTTTGATTTGGTTTAAATGTGCATTTAAATTGTGAGTATCATGTTTAAGTGGTGTTAGTGTATTTTATTTTCAAAACCCACTTTGGGATGTTTATCAGCGCCAATAAATTGTGCAGTTTGCGTATTTGAAAGTGCAGTTGATGTAGTGGACATTTTGGTGTGGGGTCAAAAGTGTGTTTAGTCTTGAAAATGGTTTTGGATGAGTTTTCTTTTCTTTATATATTCAAAGTTTGTGACATGTTTGAAATCTATTTAATAAATTTTCTTATCATTTTTTTATAAAAAAAATGTCTTTTCAAACTGTTCATTTAGTTCATTATGTTGCGCACGGGCTGCATTTTCTGTTTTTACAATTGAGTGGTGTGCGTTTCTCCTTAGAAGAGGTTTTGGGGTGGGTTTTTGTGTTCAATGTCTTGTAGTACCGCTTGGAGTTGTTTTATAAAAAATTTAAGTGGTTTATTAAATCTTGTAAAGTGTGTGAAACATGTTTGTATATTGTTTTGGTGTGTGTATGTTTTCAAAAAGTGGGTTTGAGCATACATATAAGGGTATATGTGTGCAGATATTGTTGTGACAGTCATTGTAAGTGTTCAATTAATTTTTTGTGTAGTGTGAAATGTGTTTTTGTGGGTACTTGAGGTGCGTGGGTGCTGGAAAAGAATTTTTGATGGAAAATGTACCACTTTGAGCATGCTGAAATGTTTTATAAATTGGTCAAATGTTTGATTACATGTTTGAATTATTTCATTAAATTATATGTGTAGTGTGTTGTTGTAACACCCCAAGAATTCATAGTGTGTTATTTCTTCAAAATAATTCAATAACTTGCACTACACACAACACCAAGTTCAATTACACCATGACGTACCAAACAAGCCGTTCAAAAGAGGTTATGAATAGTATTAACTAAATTTTAAACTTTATATAATCCTTATAATTTTAGAATCCATATTATGAGTTTCTTAGACATAATGTAAGAACAAATTCATTTTCAGTATTGCACTTTTACCAACTTTTAATGGTGAACCCTTTTTAAATAAAATATTTTAAACTTTTTGACTAAATGGGGACATCAAAAAAAAATTAAAATGAAACATCCCAGGCTTCCACGGTACGCTTTCCTTTGAATAATACAGTAGCGTGTGTTGTACGCAACTTCGAGTTCTAACACACACCACAACCAATCAAATTAGCCGTTATGAATAGTAATACCTACTTTTTAAAATTATATATATTTTATATTTCAAAATGGACTTCATTTTTGGATTCAGAATATCAAATTAAGCCTAAGGTGAAATTTTGGTACTTTTCGGATAACTTTAATATTTTGATGAATAGTGAAAATTACTAAATTTTAATTAAAAACAACTTTTTTAATCAAAATAATTATTAGTGATAAATTATGAATTTGAGTGGTTTTAAAGTATATTTAGAATATATTATTACCATTTAATATAATGTTGGTCATTGGACATTATTTTACAATTAAACCGAACAGAAACAAGTGTCAATCTTTTGATAGTTATTATCTCTTAAAAACGCGCTTTTTGTTTTGACAGCAGGAATTAATTTTAAATTAATTTCTGCCACTTCTGTGTTATGAATTTAGAAAAATGGATTCCATATTTGGAATCAGTATGTTCAAATTTTGTAAATAGGTAACTTTTATTTTTAGACATTTTGAATAATTACTGCGGTAAATATTTTATTTACCATGGTTAAGGGTAAATCCGGTAAATAATGGTTAAAAAATAATATTATAATAATACTAAATTACCCTAAAACGTGTCCTAGACTTATTGGTTGACACATGTTCGTACATAGGCATATTTGGGTCGATTTTGGGACCTCATGGTGCCACTTGTAGGTGATAGGGACACTTTATTTTAATTAAGTTAAAATGAATACAAAAATGACACAAGCATATATATTTTAGAAAAACAATTTTTACATAGGGTTATATATGTTTTATTTTAGATTATAAATATTAATTAGAAAGATAAAACTATTTCCTACATAATTATATTTTATTTATAATTTTTAGACATTAAATAATTTAATTTATTTATGACACAATGATGATGAAGTAATTACTATAATAGTGAAAAATCAAAATAATTGATATTATAAATACCCAAATAAATATAATATGAAACTTTTAATGAATTACACTAATTTTATAGGATAATATGACATATTAGGATTGATTTAATTAGATTTTTTAGAAGTAATAATTCTTTTATGAGTTTCACAAAAAACAACTATTGAATAGTGTCAAAATTGACATAAAAGAGTTTTTAAAAACAATATTATATTATTAATTGATATTAAATTCCTAAAAATCTAAGGTTCGTCCAAGAGACTTATATCATGATAGGTGTATCATTTATGGACCACTTGGGGGTCTCTTGGATGTATATGGTAAGTTAATTAACCATATAATATAAAAATACAAAGAGACATTGTAAAAGTGAAACTAATTAACTTAGAGTTAATACTTAAAGATAAGGTTAATATATGTACCCAAACATGTCTAAATTATATTGGTTGAGTTTTGTTCGACCTATACCCACCTTAAACTTTGAATAATCAACTTTGGAGCCATCAGAAACCGAATATGAATTTATTATAAACTAATATTTCTAGCTTTCCCAAAGGTGCCCCTCACCCCTCTTATAAAAGGGAACTCCTCCTTCTCATTTCTTCACACCTTCAAAACCTTTTGGTTCAGAAAAACTCTACCCAAATACTCTCCCAACTTCCCTCACTAAAACCTAGAGGCCTTAGTTTAATCAGAAATCCAACCTAAGGATCCCTTTTGATCAAATCAAAAGGAAGAACCCGAAGAGGAGGTAATGATTTCACCACCCTTTTCCAAGTACCTTTCTTCTTCCACTTCTTCTTCCTTTGTTATTACCATTCTAAAATAATAACTCCAGTATCATATATATACTGTGATGTTTTTATAAATATGGTACAACCATATTCAGTATTCTATCCACCCTTTGAATAACATGTCACCATAGGTGCGTACGTACGGCTTACCATCTCCACGTCATGGTGTAATTGTTATTCAATATATTATTATTTGGATGGGTATAATAATGATATGTAACTCATGTAAATAATAAATATAACATGTTAATTATTCTGTATATATGATATAACAACCATTTATATATTATTTCAAAAGAATGATATTGCCGCTCGTGCGTACGTACGGACTACCGTCTCCACGAACGCGATGAGATTCATTCTTCATCGTATCCATTCAAGTATAATTATCATTTGATGATTTAAAAATGATGTTTAAGGACTTGATATCATTATGTATATGAATAATATACAACCTATCCATTACAAACATGGCTTACATAACAAAACATATAAAAGAAAACAAGTAAGTTAACACCCGAAACAACGATAATACTAAGATATTATTATCAAATCAATATTAAAAGATCATATATGATACCATATTAATGTATATGATTCTTGTATAATTTAATAACAATTATTTCACCATTATACAGGAGGTTAACCTACCCCAACCAAGGAAAATTACAAGGTAAGGGGTTTTCATCTCACTCTTTATTCCCGTGAGATTCATGCCATATTTCCACCATCACCTTTTGTGTGGTGTATGTACTGCCCATAATTATATTCTTTGTGTAATACACTATAATTTATGTTTATTTACATATTAATTGTATGATACCTCTTTCATGGGTTGTATGTTTCATAAGTTACCAAATTGGTAAGGTTTATTTCACAATCTCTTCATTATCCGAGGTTGTTTATACGTAATAATCTACTGGGATCTCTTTATCATCCACATCCATGTTTCTTAATAATGTATTTCAAAACATTTTTACTATTTACAAGAATATTGGTTAAAGTCATTTATACCCTTATGTGTTTCGAATGGAATCTTTCCGTCGTTTTCCAAACAAGGCACTTTTAACCTTTTCGACAAATTTAAGGTAAGAATTTTTTTTTTTACTTATACGGCAGGTGCGGCTATTTACCGCCGTTATAAAATCGTCAAAACTTCCCTTACAAGCTTATAAGAATATTTTCAAAGAAAATGTTTTATTTCATAAATATAAGACTCCTAAATGATTTCAAAATAGAAAGAGATATTTCTCTAAAAAGAGTTTTGATTTCATCTATGTCAACATCCTTTGATGGATTTTACGCTTATTTGAAGTGGATTTATTATGATACAAAACATCCATATTTTATTGAAGGTTTTGTGATATTTGTGACTGTGGATAAGCTATTCTTATGTCACTCATGGTTTTTTTTAAAGTATTGACATTTCATAAGTTATTTTTAATCTGAATGTTTATGTTATATTTCAACCTTTCATTCAGATGAATGTGTTAGATAAGTATGTTTCGGGTTGGGGACCGATAAAAGTAAGCCCTCCGATTTGGTCTCCGGTTATTAGAGGAACTCTGGTTTGGTCTCCGGTTATTAGAGGCACTCCGGGTTGGTGTCCGGTTATTAGAGGCACTCCGGGTTGGGTTCCGGTTACAGTTACCCCAAGGTCTTGGGATGAGGCCTTGACAAAGAAATTAAAGTTCAGTATTATGCATTCCATCATTATGAAAGTGGTTATTGATTTTGCATGTGATTATTCGATTAGTAGAATATCCATGTGAATAAGTAAATGGAATTATTTCATTTTATTTATGCCATACTGTGTTGAAAGTTCATGTTTTAAATGCTTTTGTTCTAGTTATACATTGCCTTAAATGTTTATTCTTATTTATGAAAGTTTCCGCTATATTGTTATCCTTACTGGGCATTTGAGCTCACCCCTTTTCAATGTTTTATTTTTTCCAGGAAGTGAAGAAGTAAATTATGAATGACCTGCAGGGATATTATGTGGGGATATGAGTGTGGATTATGGAGACAATATGTTGTTGTAGTAGTTTTTCATTTTATGATGTAATGTAAGACTTATGAATATATCTATTGTTTCCAAGGCTACTAAACCAATCGGTCTTTCGAGATTTTATCTTTCTTGTGATCATGCCAATGTTATGTAATAATGTACAGACTCTGGGTAACTAGGGTCGGGGCGTTACAGTTGGTATCAGAGGAAGTTTAGTACAAACCTTGGAAGCTATATTTAGATAAACTCTGATTAGAGCACATAGATTTAAGATGAATTTTGAGGATTAGTATAGAAGAACATCCTAGAATTTTGGTATTGTAGATATTTTGTGAGTTTTCCGAGCAATACACCCCTGTCTGGATACGAGCAGGTAGAGGCGGCTCTGGCATAGATGTACCTAGGGGTAAAACCCGAAAACACCGCTTTGAGCAAGACTCGAACGGGAACTGGTGCACGACAACGGGCCTTGCTGCACTCTTGGTTACGACACTCCCGGGGGATATGCTTAGGATAACTCTCATTTTCTTTACAAATCATTATGAAGGGTTTATGAGTTTATACTTCCTCAAAAGAGACATTTTTATGATTATGGATTATATCCATAAACTATTTAATTTATGTTATGTGTTTCACAAGTTTGGGATTAGGTATTGTTATTCATAAACTAATCTAGTGTATGCCATTGTTTAGAAATGGTGCCCAGTAGAAGGAATGAGAACTCCAGCAATGCACATGATACAAAGAGAAAGAAGGATCATATATTTCATGGTCTTAAGCCAGAATTTATAAGAGAAATAGTCTCGCATGTATTATCATCATATGAAGAAATAATATCATGTGTTGATATGATAAGTAAAGAGTTTACTGAGTCCTATGGATTTGAAGGGAAGTAAGAGAAGAAAGGGATGGAAGAGGGAAAGATGGATAAAGGGAAGAGGAAAAAGTTGAATTTTCCCATATGTGATAACTGTGGGAAGAAACACCCTAGAACTTTCCTGAAAGGAATGGGAGTTTGTTATAAGTGTGGAGGAAAAGGGCACAAAGTACGTGACTGCAAGGGTAAGAAAATGGTTTCAAATGTACAATGCTTCATTTTCAAGGAGTTTGGACACTACGCGAACCTATGTCCCAGTCATCAGACTATGCCGCAAATGATGCTATTGGATAATAATCACGTTATGATACTACCACAGATGAAGAGGAATTATTAGAGTTCTTATGTTGATTATGTCAATTGAGTGTTGTATCAACAATGTACTTGTTATAATAATTATGAAGTATATAAGGATTGTAATGCAGTACTATTTCATTAAGGACTTGAGATTTTGTAGAACAAAGAAAAGTGACTCAATAGCAGGTTAAATTTTTGGGAAATATATGGTTGAGAGAAAGATAAACCATAATATGGTTCTGATACCGAGGTAGTGATTTTAGAATAATACATGATTGATTTGGATAAATTATATTGGATATTCTTGACTACCTTGAAGATGATTAATGATTTTTATATTCCATCATTGTTGGGATTTAACACATTTTTGGATTGATGAAGTATATCCAGCATTCTATATGGAATAAGGGAGCATGAATGTAATCAATAAGGAATATGGTAATTCAGGATGTTTCAGTGTATTAAAAGAATACATGATGAAGGTATTCATATGCTATTACGGGGTAAAAAGGATCTACATTATGTTTACCTTCCATATAAATGTTGGACTGTGAGTTTGGACAGAAGTATTTTTGATAGTTCTAGTTTGGATTATTTTGGATTGCCATAAAAGGACAACCCGGAGGTCGGGCGGCAACCCGTCGCGTCCGGCAAGGCTACGAGACTTGAACCCGCAACCGAAGGGCGACAAGGGTGTATCACCTACCACTGGCCCACGAGATGTCCTAGATTAAATAATGTAGTTTTTTTAAAAAATATCTGGTAGATGAATTATAAATTCATTTATTTTGGAACCCTATACGAATATTATAAATAGAAATTTTTTTACATTCTATTATCTTTTAGAGTGAAAGATGAGTTTGTGGTAGAAATTTATTAATGGATAAAAATATAATTATAAATTAAGTATATATCTTTATGATCTTAGACAATCTCATTAATAAATTCCTCAACATTAAGAAAAGGAACTTAGAACAAAAATGTTGTCCTAGACGGTACCTTAAATCATCACTAATTTATGGCTTTGGGATTGTTGGCCTTTTCATATCCATGTTCTCTACCACTCTCCATCAGATAATTTATGGTTAGATTTCTCTTCCATATCCATATTTTCCTACATGGAACCCTAGTATGTGTTATTTTTGGTACTCTTCATACTTTCCACTCTTTATTTTAAATAGAGGCCTCATTAATTCATTTTTTGATGTGGGATTTCAACTAAGATATTTTGAAACATCAAAAATGTGTTATCCCAATACCCTATGTTTTGTTGAACCGATGGTATTTCAAATCATCATAGATTGATGAGTTTAAGGACCTCAATTTTATACTTGTTTGTGATTTATGACCTCAATCACTACCTATAAATATTTACATTTTTCCTCCAATTATATATCTCTAATTGCCACCAATGTTCTCCTAATCGAGATCATAATTTGGTGGTGACCCTTTCATTTCTCTTTTCCTCATATTAAGACTAAATTTTAGTAACCCAATTTCCGATGTGGGTTTTCCCACAAATATATTTTCTATTTTCAACCTTTTATTTTCGAAGAACAATTTCAAATTGCGAGGACGCAATTTATTGAAGGAGGGGAGAATGTAACACCCCAAGAATTCATAGTGTGTTATTTCTTCAAAATAATTCAATAACTTGCACTACACGCAACACCGAGTTCAATTACACCATGACTTACCAAACAAGCCGTTCAAAAGAGGTTATGAATAGTATTAACTAAATTTTAAACTTTATATAATCCTTATAATTTTAGAATCCATATTATGAGTTTCTTAGACATAATGTAAGAACAAATTCATTTTCAGTATTGCACTTTTACCAACTTTTAATGGTGAACCCTTTTTAAATAAAATATTTTAAACTTTTTGACTAAATGGGGACATCAAAAAAAAATTAACATGAAACATCCTAGGCTTCCACGGTACGCTTTCCTTTGAATAATACAGTAGTGTGTGTTGTACGCAACTTCGAGTTCTAACACACACCACAACCAATCAAACTAGCCGTTATGAATAGTAATACCTACTTTTTAAAATTATATATATTTTATATTTCAAAATGGACTTCATTTTTGGATTCGGAATATCGAATTTAGCCTAAGGTGAAATTTTGGTACTTTTCGGATAACTTTAATATTTTGATGAATAGTGAAAATTACTAAATTTTAATTAAAAACAACTTTTTTAATCAAAATAATTAATAGTGATAAATTGTAAATTTGAGTGGTTTTAAAGTATATTTAGAATATATTATTACCATTTAATATAATGTTGGTCATTGGACATAATTTTACAATTAAACCGAACATAAACAAGTGTCAATCTTTTGATAGTTATTATCTCTTAAAAACATGCTTTTTGTTTTGACAGCGGGAATTAATTTTAAATTAATTTATGCCACTTATGTGTTTTGAATTTAGAAAAATGGATTCCATATTTGGAATCAGGATGTTCAAATTGTGTAAATAGGTAACTTTTATTTTTAGACATTTTGAATAATTATTGCGGTAAATATTTTATTTACCATGGTTAAGGGTAAATCCGGTAAATAAGGGTTAAAAAATAATATTATAATAATAGTAAATTACCCTAAAACGTGTCCTAGACTTATTGGTTGATACATGTTCGTACATAGGCATATTTGGGTCGATTTTGGGACCCCATGGTGCCACTTGTAGGTGATAGGGACACTTTATTTTAATTAAGTTAAAATGAATACAAAAATGACACAAGCATATATCTTTTAGAAAAACAATTTTTACATAGGGTTATATATGTTTCATTTTAGATTATAAATATTAATTATAAATATAAAACGATTTCCTATATAATTATATTTTATTTATAATTTTTAGACATTAAATAACTTAATTTATTTATGACACAATGATGATGAAGTAATTACTATAATAGTGAAAAATCAAAATAATTGATATTATAAATACCCAAATAAATATAATATGAAACTTTTAATGAATTAGAATAATTTTATAGGATAATATGACATATTAGGATTTATTTAATTAGTTTTGTTCGAAGTAATCATTCTTTTATGAGTTTCACAAAAATCAACTATTGAATAGTGTCAAAATTGACATAAAAGAGTTTTTAAAACAAATATTATATTATTAATTGATATTAAATTCCTAAAATTCTAAGGTTCGTCCAAGATACTTATAGCTTGATAGGTGTATCATTAATGGACCACTTGTGGGTCTCTTGGATGTATATGGTAAGTTTATTAACCATATAATATAAAAATACAAAGAGACATTGTAAAAGTAAAACTAATTAACTTAGAGTTAATACTCAAAGATAAGGTTAATATAAGTACCCAAACCTGTCTAAATTCTATTGGTTGAGTTTTTTTCTACCTAGACCCACCTTAACCTTTTAATAATAAACTTTTGATCCATTAGAAACTGAATATGAATTTATTATAAACTAATATTTCTAGCTTTCCCAAAGGTGCCCCTCACCCCTCTTATAAAAGGGCACTCCTCCTTCTCATTTCTTCACACCTTAAAAACCTTTTGGTTCGGAAAAACTCTACCCAAATACTCTCCCAACTTCCCTCACTAAAACCTAGAGGCCTTAGTTGGATCATAAAACCAACCTAAGGATCCCTTTTGATCAAATCAAAAGGAAGAACCCGAAGAAGAGGTAATGATTTCACCACCCTTTTCCAAGTTCCTTTCTTCTTCCACTTCTTCTTCCTTTGTTATTACCATTCTAAAATAATAACTCATGTATCATATATATACTATGATGTTATTATAAATATGGTACAACCATATTCAGTATTCTATCCACCCTTTGAATAACATGTCACCATACGTGCGTACGTACGGCTTACCGTCTCCACGTCGTGGTGTATTTGTTATTAAATATATTATTATTTGGATGGTTATAATAATGATATGTAACTAATGTAAATAATAAATATAACATGTTAATTATTATGTATATATGATATAACAACCATTTATATATTATTTCAAAAGAATGATATTGTCGCTCGTGCGTACGTACGGACTACCGTCTCCACGAACGCGATGAGATTCATTCTCCATCGTATCCATTCCAGTATAATTATCATTTGATGATTTAAAAATGATGTTTAAGGACTTGATATAATTGTGGATATGAATAATATACAACCTATCCATTACAAACATGGCTTACGTAACAAAACATATAAAATAAAACAAGTAAGTTAACACCCAAAACAACGATAATACTAAGATATTATTATCAAATCAATATTAAAAGATCATATATGATACCATATTAATGTATATGATTCTTGTATAATTTAATAACAATTATGTCACCATTATAAAGGAGGTTAACCTACCCCAACCAAGGAAAAGTACAAGGTAAGGGGTTTTCATCTCACTCCTTATTCCCGTGAGATTCATGCCATATTGCCACCATCACCTTTTGTGTGGTGTATGTACTGCCCATAATTATATTATTTGTGTAATACACTCTAATTTATGTGTATTTACATATTCATTGTATGATACCTCTTTCATGGGTTGTATGTTTCATAAGTTACCAAATTGGTAAGGGTTATTTCACAATCTCTTCATTATCCGAGGTTGTTTATACGTAATAATCTACTGGGATCTCTTTATCATCCACATCCATGTTTCTTAATAATGTATTTCAATATATTTTTACTATTTACAAGAATATGGGTTAAAGTCATTTATACACTTATGTGTTTCGAAAGGAATCTTTCCGTCGTTTTCCAAACAAGGAACTTTTATCCTTTTCGACAAATTTAAGGTAAGAATGTTTTTTTTTACTTATACGGCGGGTGCGGCTATTTACCGCCGTTATAAAATCATCAAAGCTTCCCTTACAAGCTTATAAGAATATTTTCAAACAAAAGGGTTTATTTCATAAATATAAGACTCTTAAATTATTTCTAAATAGAAAGAGATATTTCTCTAAAAAGATTTTTGATTTCATCTATGTCAACATCCTTTGATGGATTTTACGCTTATTTGAAGTGGATTTATTATGATACAAAACATCCATATTTTATTGAAGGTTTTGTGATATTTGTGACTATGGATAATCTATTCTTATGTCACTCATGGTTTTTTTTTAAGTATTGACATTTCATAAGTTATTTTTAATCTGAATGTTTATGTTATATTTCAACATTTCATTCAGATGAATGTGTTAGACAACTATGTTCCGGGTTGGGGACCGGTAAAAGTAAGCCCTCCGGTTTGGTCTCCAGTTATTAGAGGAACTCCAGTTTGGTCTCCGGTTATTAGAGGCACTCCGGGTTGGTGTCCAGTTACTAGAGGCACTCCGGGTTGGGTTCTGGTTACAGTTAGCCCCAAGGTCTTGGGACGAGGCCTTGACAAAGAAATTAAAGTTCAGCATTATGCATTCCATCATTATTAAACTGGTTATTGATTTTGCATGTGATTATTCGATTAGTAGAATATCCATGTGAATAAGTAAATGGCATTATTTCATTTTATTTATGCCATACTATGTTGAAAGTTCAAGTTTGAAATGCTTTTGTTTTAGTTATACATTGCCTTAAATGTTTATTCTTATTTATGAAAGTTTCCGCTATATTGTTATCCTTACTGGGCATTTGAGCTCACCCCTTTTCAATGTTTTATTTTTCCCAGGAAGTGAAGAAGTAAATTATGAATGACCTGCGGGGATATTATGTGGGGATATGAGTGTGGATTATGGAGACAATATGTTGTTGTAGTAGTTTTTCATTTTATGATGTAATGTAAGACTTGTGAATATATCTAGTGTTTCTAAGGCTACAAAACCAATCGGTCTTTTGAGATTTTATCTTTCTTGTGATCATGCCAATGTTATGTAATAATGCACCGACTCTGGGTAACTAGGGTCGGGGCGTTACAGTTGTACCACGCTGTGATGATTTTGGGTCGTGGGTATCGAGGATCCCTGCATGTACATGCATATGGTAAGACATATATATAGATATTCCCTCATTGTGCATATTCCCTCATGGCGCAGGGAATATGTGCAATGAACCTAGTGGTGTATATATATATGTATAAATGCATGTTTGTGTATGTTCCAGGGATCAGTTTGAATGTTCGTCTTCAAGAAGCGACATGATGAGGTAGGTCCCCTATGCCTAAGCTTTTAATTTGAAATTAATAATTGCTTGATTGTTTTAAAAATATGTTTTACACTATGCTATATACACATGCTATGGAATCTGATTGTGGTTGCTAGAAACTATTATGCCTTGTATTGGAAAATTGAAATGTATTTCAAATCTGTTGGTCTTAAGTTACTTTTCTTGAAAAATTGATTTCTTAGGTGGTTTTGAATTGGTAAGGTGTATTTCAAAGGTGTTTGGCCTTTTGGCTGGTTGATTGTAAAAAAGTGTTCCCTTTATGTAATTAAGAATTTTTGGCATCTTAGGAATGTTTTATTAAATAGAAAAACCTCTATTGAGGCCCATTTGGCACTTTAAGATTTGGTTTGTGAAAATAGAAAACCCCTTTTGAGTCATTCCCCTAAATTTGAAAATAAAATGTGATGCAAGTGTTAATGAGTGGTTTGTGATATGTTCCTAGTGTAAAGGCTTGTGCGTGATTGTGTGATGTAAAGAGGGGGAATGCACTTAAGTAGGGAGTGCGTTGGTGAAAGGTTGAATGAGTTTTAGATAAATAAAGTTTAATGTACTTTTTTGATTTCTTGATAAAAAAAATTCACCACCATTTGAAATAGAGCACAATGGGAAACCCAGGTATCTAGGTGGGTGACCAAGACTTGTACGCTAGATGATACGGAAGGGGTTCGTCCCGTTTTGTCTAGAAGGATTAACGCAACAACACTAACTAAACATATGAATTTTTGAGGGTCGTGGTCTTCTAAGCCACGTTTTCTGAGGGTCGTGGCCTTCTAAGCCACGTTTTCTGAGGGTCGTGGTCTTCTAAGACACGTTTCACCGAGGTACGAGGTCTCTAGGTTCCCACTTGTTCTATCTACCTATAGGGATTACCCATAGTGCTCATTTGTGACATGATTCTTGTGATGTAACTTTCTTTTCAGTTGTTTCATACCTGGTGACTTGTTGGTAAAAATCACATTTTATTTCATACGGGTTTCTTTTCATTTTGAAATGTTAATGCATTCTTGGAACCTATTTTGAAAATGTAGTAAGAGTGAAATGTTTTATTTGAAAATTAAAACTCATTACTTGAATTTGAAAATAAGGGAAAACATTATTTTATTATATCTTATTTTCAAACTAGCATAGTTGGATTTCTTAATAAAGGCGGAGGCATAGGATGTGGTTATATTTTGGCTTTCCTACTGAGCATCTCGGTGCTCACGCCTACATTACTTTTCAGTTGCAGGTTTCAGTCTTGGATCGCTTTTGGGAGCGAGTGTGGTTGTCGTACCGTGGTGATCCACAGGGTCACCTGAGGTATGTCACGTTTTTTTTGTTTATTCATTTTTCTGCTGCCACATTGTTCAGGTTATTTTCCTTTATTTATCTGCTTGTTTAGTTTATGTTTATTTATCTTTGTCATGGGCTAAACCGTTCCCAACTGGTTTGTTTTGATGCCCGGCACTAGTTGCCAGCCCGTGGGGATTGGGAACGCCCTTCGGTCCATGTTGCGGGCCGGGTCAGGCATTGGGTCGGATGACGATCCGGCCTGGTTCGTGACACTAATGGCCTATTGGTCAAACTCAGAGCCTATATCAAAAGATGAAGTGTACTCAAAAACCAACTCACTCAAAGGTGTCACGTAAGATTATCTCGTTGGGAGATATAACCTTAGGTTTATTTCACTTTAATAAATGAGTTGTTGGGAAATATTCCTTTTCAATAATTTTGGAATTTTGGGCCGATGTTTCTATGTATGATAAGTGGAACCATATACATCAATAGATTAATGTGAAAATGAATGTCCTCAATGACAATGTCACTCACTAACTCTTAGAGCTTTGTTTTATTTTGTAGTTTCCACCTTTGAAAGGGTAACATCTTGGGTCTCTCTATTGATGAGAGATCTATTATTTTTAGTGGTCATGTGGATTATCCATGTTTTCACTATCTCCTAACATGGTTTGGATAGTTGGAGGATCTAGACATTCCCCCAAGATTCTAGCCTCATTATATTGTGTGGTGGAATTATCCAGATGAGTTGAATCCTTTAAAGGAAATATAAGGTTTATTCTAGATGGTTTGAAGGTATTTTCCCCTATGGAGTCATAGATAATAAATGCCTCCACTTCAAAGAGATTGATTGACCTGGTCTCCCATTTATGAAGTAACACAATGATTTTCACTATAGATAGAGATGCATGAGTTAGGGATTGGAATAATTACAATATATGGGTAAGACTCAAGTGATTACAAGTAAAGGAAATCTATATCCCTTTAGTTCCTTATTTAACTCCTTTGGTTCGTCTAAGGAAGTATAAAAATCCATGTATAATAAGAGGTCATCCACTGTAGTTTTGGACTAAAACAATATGATAAACCCTATCATGATCAGGGATGCTAGTAATGGAAACCTAATTCCGACATTTAAAATTGTTTATCATACCTGATTTATTCATTCTTTCAATCATAGATTCATTTGGGACAACCACTATTGGTCCTTCCCATACTAAAAGTATGTTTTTTTAAATGGGAGGTGTAGGCCCATCTTAAAACTCCCTTTCAACACTCCTGAGGCCCACATCGATAGAATCCCTATTGGGAGAGTGGATTAATTTAATCAAAATGACTTGAAATTGGAGTTTTAGTATACAAGGACATAGGAAAGAAAACAAATATGGATTTAGAAACTAACCTCTCTTTTTAGAAGTAATACACTTGGTTAATTTCATTTCCCTTCATCAGTGCGTAATCACAGATGTTAAAGTGTCAATACATGTCTCTAAATTGTTTATCATAGGCAAGGGGAATACATGAAGATACCATCCTCTTTTAACCCCTTATATCACCTATTTCTTATGAGATAAATCTCCATCCTCCTTAGGATAAGAGATTCCTACTATGTTTCCAATTGGAGTGAACATCCTTGTATACTCAGGAGACTTCATTAGAATTATTATTTACCCCACTCTCTATAAATAATAAAGAGTTAAATGTTAGAAAATAACTCCGAATTATAAAGTTATATCCTTGAAAGATTTCATGTATTATCTAACGGCCCAAGATTGATGTACATGGACATTACGTTACTTTTTTGGAATATTGACTGCATTACACAAATATATTCCCAAATATCATATTAGTTTAGTGTCTTTGGAAACTCTAAACACATTATTTTAGCTTGCTGAACAATCTTTAATATCTCCCATAAATATATTCACATTTAGTTTTCTTAACTAAAACCTTTATTTATGTCCTTGGGAAAAAGAAACATAAAAAGGTTGAGCTCAAATGCTCAGTAAGGTTAAACATAGAGAACATCAAAAAATCATAAACATAATAATTTAAAAACATGAACATAAATTTTGAGTATCAAAATCTTGATTCATGAAATAAATATTGGCAGTTCTATAAGGCATAAATCATAAATGAAAACAAACCATGATAAAATAGAATTGAAATAAAACATAGAATTATGGGGAAAAAGTAATCATAGAAAATAATTTCTATATTAGACAAGTCTCATTTCCAAGTCCATCATAGAAAACAAATTCCATCAATGAACTGAGTTCACTCCTCATTCCAACCTTGTATTACTGAACTGGATATACTTGTCATTTAAGCCTTGTATTACTTAATAGGATTTAATTTCTATTTCATCACTTTCTATATAATGAGATATAATTTTTTACCCAATGAAATGGAGGTATATATATGTCCCACCCATCTCATAATGAAATTAGTCTTACATGTTCTACAAAAACATAAATCATCCGTCATAGCATAGCCCAAGAAATAAACTGGGTTTCTTAAACATTATTCCATAAAAACATAATATATATAAAATATCACTCCATAATTAACAAAATAAAATAATAGTAATAATAGGGATAGAAACATAACCTTTTTTAAATAGATTCATCTTATATGTAAAATAATTTTAATAAAACACTTGAACTTAATTCTTGAGGAAAATATACTTTCTTCTTCAAAAAATTTTTATTTTATTAAAACTCCATGAAATTTTAAAAGAGACTAATTTATTTGAAAATAAAATTTAAATAATGTAGATAAACATTTATTGAAATAAGTTGTTATGAATAAGTAAAAATACATTCATGCCGTATAAATTAAAAAACATTCTTTGTGTACTCTTCCCTGGAAAGTCAAAAAGTACCTCGTATGGAAAATGAAAGAAAGATTACTTTCATACCATTTAATAAAAATTCACTAATGGTTAAAATTGAATTTAAAAATAATATAATAATATAAATAATATCATATATTTATGAAACATGGATATGGATGATAAATATAACCCTATAAATACTTACGTATAAACAATATTGAATAATAGTGAGATTGTGAAATTATCCCTTACCTTAGGTCCTATGTCCTTTTTATGTATTATAACCTCTTGTATAATGATTTAAATGATGTAATTTACCTATTCTAGAATCATAGTAATTTTTTGATATCATATATGATCATATTATCATATGTTTGGTAATAATATTTTATTATTACTCGTTATTCGGGTATTAACAGCTTCATTTTCTCAGGCATGTTTTGTCAGATAAGTTCATGTTATCTTTCTTAGGTAATATTTATATCATTAAAAAATTATATTAACATAATATATACAATATTTATTTATTATTTACATTTATATAGTCATGATTTAATGTATATCATGTAGAACGAATCACATTGCACCGTGGAGATGGTAGGTTGTACGTACGCGCGAGCGACGATATCATTCCCATAATTGTTGGATGGTATTGAATTAAATGATTTATGATATTTCATAATCCATATCATGTTATAATAATAATATATATTTTTTATTTCCATCAATTATATCCCCCCCAAGTAAGGTGGTGGTGAAAAACATATTGCACCAAGTCTTGGAGACGATAAGTTGTATGTACACACGTGTGGTGATTTTATTTTTATTAGGATGGATAAAAGGTGTAATAAGGTTTTTTAATAATTATAATAATGTATAATTATATTATTTATACTTATGTTATTACTTTATAATGATAAAAATAATGGATAGGAAGTAGAAGAAGAAAGAAGTTTGAAAGAATTAGTAGAGGAAATTACATATTCTTTAAGGTGCTTCCTCTAAATATCCTCTTAAAGGCACTATAGTTGGAATTTTGAGAAGATAGAAACCTATATAATGTTACTAAGTATGTTTATAATGTAAAATTTTAGGTTATGTCTGAGATTTAAGGCTCAAATTGAAGTGAAGAGGTGAGTGAGGAGGTTCCCTTTTATAATTGAGGTGAGGGGCACCCTTGGTAATTCCTAAAATATTAAATTAATATAAATTAATTTTGTCATAAGAAAGCTTAAAATTTTAAAAATTTCAAATATAAGATGAGTATAGTTCTAAATACACTCATCCAATTATTTTTAGACATATATTGAATTTATTTTCAACCTTAGCTTTTTGGTTTACCCTTAATTATTCTCTTTTAATATTAATTGTGGTAACAACATTTTAATTATTAATAGGATATTAATTTTACTTAAATGAGTTCAATTTCCAATAATTGGAAAATTAATGAAATTTTCAACCTTATAATAGTAACTTTTTTATTTTAAAAGATTTGTTAGGATGTTAAAATAATTTAATAAATTGTTAGTTTTATAAAACATAAATTATGTCAATTTTTACACTATTCATTTCATGAAATTTAAATAAACTCAAAGCAAAGTTTTAACTTTAAAAAAAGAATTTAATACTCTTATTAAATATCATATTCACTTAGAAAATTTTTTATGACATTAATTCTTTCATATAATGTTTATTTTAATATTTATAATATCATTTATTTGATATTTCTCTTAATAAAAGAATAATTTTATCACTCTTGTGTCAATATTTATGGTAATTATTTAATCTTTAAAAATTATAAATAAATTAACATGATGTATATACTTTCATTATATTTCTATATACTACTTATTTTCATAGTTTATCTATAATGACCCATACTTTACATACATTGTTATTTCTTCAGAATTGAAGCACACTTATTACAACATATAACAAAACCAGGAAAGGACCATATATGTATAGTGTCTTTAGAAACTAGGAAACATAAACAACTGGTTCATAAAGCATCTACATTTTCTCCCATTTATTTCATCATATCTAGAGTCCCTTTTGGCGTATCCTACTTAATAACCTTTTTCCTGACCTGGGGAAATAAAACATACAAAAGGGTGAGCTCAAATGCTCAGTAAGGGTAAACAAAAGAAATATCAATCACATCGTATTCATAAGAACATAACATTTTGGAAATCGTAACCTGAAAAAGAGATCATAATTTCATAATAATGGGATAAATCACAGTAGTGAAATTTAATCCCAATAATCATAACTTAAAACATAAAACTTTGTGGCATACACACATAATCATATAGAATCATTTCTTAGTAGTCAATACTCATTGCCAAGACTATATTAGCAGACAAAGTCCATTTCTGAACCGAGTTCACTCCTCGCTTCAGTTCTGTTTCAGTGAACCAGTTTAAACTGACATTCCATCCATGTCTATCTCATGAGATATAAATCTTTACCCAATGCATTGGAGGGATATATAGGTCTCACCCATCTCATAATGGTACCATTCTTATGTGTGCCACAAAATCATACATCATAGCATAACCCATGTAATAAAAATGGGTTTCTTAAACATTATTCCATCGTAACATAATCCATATAAGATAAAAGGACATCATAAAATTAATTCCATCATAACTTAATCAAATAAATGTAAAAATAGGGATAGAAATATAACCCTATATTATCTTAGATGGAAAATAATTTTGATAAAACACTTGAACTCTATTCTTGAGGAAAATATCCTTTCTACTTCAAAAACATTTTTCCATTCTTAACATGTCATACAATTTTAAAATAAAAGAAGTTGATTAAAAATAAACTTGAAAACTTTTAAAGGAATATTCATTGAAATAATGTTCTAAAAATCCATTCAGGCTGTATAAGTTAAAAAAACATTCTTCTCGTACTTTGGCCGGAAAAGTCAAAAAGTACCTCGTACGAAAAACGACAAAAGATTCCTTTCATATATTTTAATAAAAACTCACCGAAGGGTAAAATTGGATTTAAACAATTGTAGGAGGATGGAAATAATATTACATATTGAGGAAACATGGATTTGGATGATAAATATACCCTAGTAAATATCAAAGTATAAACAATCTCGGATAAAAATGAGATTGTGATATTTTCCCTTACCTTAGGTCTGATTTGATTCGTAAGTGTCCGAACCTCCTGTATAATGATTTAAATAATGTCTTTGACTTATTCCATAATCATAATAATTGTTATGATATCATATATGGTCATATTCTTAGCTTCTTATTAGTAATATTTCATTGTTACTTGTTATTCAGGTGTTTATTACTTTTTGTTCTTATGCATGTTTTGTCGAATAAATTCTTATTCTTCTCTTTAGGTTATAGATACCTCATTTTCAGAATGTTATTAGTGTAATATATATCATATTTATTCATTCAATTCATTTATATAATCATTATGTAATGAATATCATGTAGAACGAGTCGCATCACATCGTGGAGACGGTAGGCCGTATGTACGCACGAGCGATGATATCGTTACCAAGATCGTGGAATTGTATTTAAGCGTATGTATACTATTTCAGAATCAATATCACTTTACAATAATCATATATAGTTATTATTTACACCATTATACCCATCCAAGTAAGGTGGTGGTGGTAAATAGATTACACCACGGCGTGGAGACGGTATTCCGTACGTACGCACGCGCGATGATTTTGTTTTCTGTAGAATGGATAGACGGTGAAATAGGGTTGTTTCATTCTTATAATAACATATCAGTATATGAGTGATACTTATTTTATTACTTCATAATGAAACAACTAAATAAGAAAAAGTATAAGAAGAAATAAAGTTGAAAGACTCGGTAACGGACATTACCTCTTCTTTGAAACGCCTCTTCTTATCCTTCTCTTAGGGCACTAAAGATGGTCTTTGAAGAAGAACAGGACCTCTAGGTTATTTCTAGGGAAGTGGAGAACAGAAATTTTCAGGGGTTGTCTGAGATTGAAGGCTCAAAGTGGTGTGAGGAAGAGAGGGAGGAAGTTCCCTTTTATAAGGGAGGAGAGGGGCACCTTTGGAAAACTAATGATATTATTTTATTATAAAGTCATATTCGGTTTTTAATAGCTCCAAATTGATTTATTTATAATCTAAGGTGCTTATGGGTAGAAATAATCTCATCCAATAGAATTTAGACAAGTTTATGTTTCTATTTTAACTTTATCATTTAGATTTAACTTTAAGTTAAATGATTTTACTTTTACCGTGTCTTCTTGTTTTCTTACACTATAAGGTCAATAAACTTAATATAACAAGCCAAAAGAACCCCAAGTTGTTTATTATTAATATATATAACCTTATCTAAGTCATTTGGCTAAACCTTAGATTTTTAAGAATATAATAACAATTAATAATATAATATTTGTTTTAAAAACTATTTTATGTAAATTTTGACACAATTTGGTAATTGCTTTTTGTGAAAATCATAACAGAATGATTAGTTAGAAAAAAGTTAATTAAATCAATAATAAAATGTCATATTAACCTATAAAAGTATTTTAATTCATAAAAAGTCTCAAATTACATTTATTTTAGTATTTATAACATCAATTATCTTAATATTTCATTAATAAGATAATTACGGCATCATCATTGTGTCATAAATAAGTTAAATTATTTAATGTCTAAAAATTATAAATAAAATACCATTATATAGGAAAGATTATTATCTTTATAATTAATATTTATAGTCTAATTTATCTTATGTATAACCCTATATTAAAAATGATTTAGTTATTATACTTTGATTTTAACTATTTTAACCCTTCTTTAAATAAATTAATAATAAATGTCTTAATCTAATCCAAGTGTACCTAAATGGTCATATTTTATTCCTAAGGTTGTTTTGGGTCGAATTAAACTTATCTAATATAATTAGGACATGTGTTAGGGTAATAATAATATCCTTTTTACCCTTAATTACCCTATTTACTTTTAATCGTGGTAAATAAAAGTAAAAAGTTACTATTCACAAAAAATTATTTTAATCTCATTGAACCACATTTTAGTCCTTGATATTAACTATGTCTCTCAGATATTCCACCCATAGAAGCGGTAAAATTATGTTTTATTTGAATTTGCAAATTCTCTTAGGAGGTGGGTAAAAGACGGTGAAAAGTTCAATAAAATTCTTATATAACTAAAATTATTATAAAATGACTCCAATGAATTACATTGAAATTATATAGATATTATGTATAAAATTTGACCTAAAATAAATTTAAATAAAATAAATAATTATTTAAATAAAATGTCGGTTTTTAAATAGTAACCCAGTGTTTTCACTATTCATCAAAATTTGAAAGTTTTCAGAAAAATACAAATATTTCACCCTAGGATAATTTCGATATTTCGAATCCAAAAATAAAGTCCATTTTGAAAGATAAAATTTATAAAATTTTAAAAATTGGGTATTACTATTCATAATGGCTAGTTTTAATAATATTTTAATAACTTATCGCTGTTTAGTGAAATTCGGTATTGCATAAAATGCAAGCTATCGAGGAAGGTCGTGGTTGCGTGTAAATAAATCCAAGCTAGTGTTGTGTGTAGTGAAAGATTCCTTTTATGATTTATATGACATAAAAAAAATATTTCTCATAAAAATCTTGGGTGTTACATTCTACCCCCCTTAAAATGAATTTCGCCCTTGAAATTCATCACTTCGTAACAAACATATGAGGATACCTCTCCCTCATCGTATCCTCAAGCTCCCATGTAGCTTCTTATAAATGGTAGTTCCTCCATAAAAATTTCACCAAGCGAGTGGTCTTGTTCTGTAGGACTTTTTCGCTACGATCCAGAATCTCTATCGGTTGTTCTTCATAAGAAAGATCTTGCTCCAGTGGTACAAATTCTGAGCTGAGTACATGTGAAGGATCGGGTATGTACTTTCTTAAGAGCGATACATGGAACACATCATGAACTTGAGATAGATTCGGTGGAAGCGCCAATCGGTAAGCTACCTTCCCAACACGATCCAGTATTTCAAAAGGACTGATATACCTAGGGCTCAGCTTTCCCTTCTTTCCAAATCTCATTTCTCTATTTCAAGGATATATTCATAAGAACACTTTGTCACCCACTTCAAACTCTAGGTCATTTCTTCGGTTATCGGCCTAAATTTTTTGTCGACTCTGAGCTACTCTTATGTGTTTTTGAATAGATCTGGCTTTTTCTGCCATCTCATCAACAAGATCAGGTCCTAATAGCTTTCTTTCCCCAACTTCATCCCACCAAGTTGGAGTCCTGCATTTCTTTCCATATATAGCTTCATAAGAAGCCATCTAAATACTATAGTGAAAGCTATTATTATAAGAAAATTCCACCAAAGGTAGGTTTTGATCCCAACCACCTTTGAAATCCATAGAGAAAGATCTCAACATATCTTCTAGAGTTTGAATTTTCCTTTCAGACTGACCGTCTGTCTAAGGATGATAAGTAGAGCTGAAACTCAACTCTGTATCAAGAGTATGCTGAAGACTTCACCAAAAATTTGAGGTAAACCTCGGATCCTGATCAGATATAATGGAAAGTGGTACTCTATGCAATCTTACCACTTCCTTTACATATATCCTAGCAAGTTGATCCAGATAGAAATCCTCTCTAATAGCAATTAAGTGTTCCGACTTTGTAAAACAATCAACTATGACCCATATAGTATTATTTCCTTTGGATGTTTTAGGAAGTCTGGTGACAAAGTCCATAGTGATGTTTTCCCATTTCCATTCGAGTATGGGTAATGGTTGTAACATCCCCTTAGACTTCTGTCTCTCAGCTTTAACTTGCTGAAAAACCAAGCATCGAGAAACATATTCAGCAACATCTCTTTTCATGCCATCCCACCAAAATTACTCTTTCAGGTCCCTATACATCTTCATGCTTCCATGATTAATAGAGAGTGAAGAAATATGAGCCTCATCCAGCAGCTCCTTCTTTAATTCTGGGATGGGAAGAACACAAACCTGATTCCTGAACTTTATTATCCCATCACAATCAAGGTTGAATTCAGGAACATTTCTCACCTTCTTTTGTTACTCTACATCTTCTTTTTGTGCCTCTTTAATCTTCACATGTATAGATGGTTGAACATTCATGTGAGAAAGATACGATTTTTCCCCTTCCATTATAATTCCAAGATCCACCCTTTGTAAATCCATAAATATTGGATCATTTGTGATCCTCATCATGGATAAACTAGCATGGTCTTGTCGACTTAATGCGTCTTCCACCTTGTTTTCTTTCCTAGGGTGATAATGAATTGAGCAGTCGTAATCCTTAATCAGCTCCAACCATCTTCTTTGGCGCATATTCAGATCCTTTTGTGTGAAAATATACTTTAAACTTTTATGATCAGTATAAATATCACACCTTTCACCATAAAGATAATGCCTCCAAATCTTTAATGCAAAGATTACCGCAGCTAACTCCAAATCATGAGTTGGGTAATTTTGCTCATGGATTTTCAAATGTCGTGAGGCATAATCTATCACCATATCATTTTGCATGAGAACACACCCTAGCCCCTTCTTGGATGCATCACTGTAGATCACAAACCTTTCTCTACTACAAGGCAGTGTGAGTACAGGTGCACTGGATAACCTTCTTTTTAACTCCTTGAAATTCTCTTCACATTCCTCCATCCACATGAACTTAACTCCTTTTCGAGTCAACTTGGTGAGTGGGTCAGATAATCGTGAAAAATCTTTCACAAAACATCGATAATATCCATCCAAACCAAGAAAAATTTGGATCTCAGTTACTGTTGTTGGTCTCGACCATCATTCGATAACCTCTGTTTTTGCTGGATCCACAGATATCCCCTCTTTTGAGATTATGTGACCCAAAAATGCAACTTTTTGAAGCCAAAATTCACACTTGGTAAATTTGGCATAAATATTCTATTTTATCAGGGTCTTCAATACAATTCTCAAGTGATATTCATGTTCTTCCTTTCTCTTTGAATAGACAGTAATATCATCTATAAAGACTACCACAAACTGATCAAGATAGTCCCTAAAGACCCTATTCATCGGATCCAGGAATATAGTAGGGGCATTAGTAAGACCAAATGGCATCACTATAAATTCATAGTTCCCATACCTTGTACGGAAAGTTGTCTTTGGTATATCCTCCCTTTTGACCCTTAATTGATGATACCCTGAACGAAGATCAATCTTGGAAAAGTATTGAGCTCCACGTAGTTTTTCAAATAAGTCATCAATGCGTGGGAGATGATATTTTTTCTTGATAGTGATCTTGTTAAGTTCTCGATAATGAATTCAGAGTCTCATTGATCTATATTTCTTCATAAAAAACAGAACAGGTGCTCCCCAAGGTGACGCACTAGGGAATATGAATCCTTTATCAAGATTCTCTTGGAGTTGCTTCTTCAATTCCTACAACTCAATTGGGGCCATTCTATAAGGTGTCTTTGAAATAGGCAAAGCACCCTGTATGAGTTTTATTGAAAACTCAACTTCACGATTTGGGGGAAGACCTGGAAATTCCTCCAGAAAGACATCATCAAACTCTCGTACAATTGTCATAATTTTAATCGTGAGTTTCTCACAAACCATTTGAGATAAATAACCTTCATTTAGTGTAATCAAGACCCATAAGATGGAAGAAATTTCCACTGGAAGGTTATATTCATCCTTGCATCGATAGACGATCATAGATTGATCTGGAATATGAAATGTGACTTCCCTTTTTTGGAAATTTATATGAGCTCCATATAATAAAATCCAATACATGCCAAGAATCACAAAAAATTCCACTATAGGAAGGATCACAAGATTTGCAGGAAACACTTTCCCACAAACTTCGATCGGAGAAGAATTATAAACTTTTGAAGTGACTGTTGTGCTATTAGGGGTTGTCACAGCTAACTCAACATCTAATTGTTGAGGTAATATGGCGATACCCTTATAAAATTCTTCAGAAATAAAATATTGGGTGGATCCAAAATCAAATTAAACATTTTCTACTTTAGAGTGGATGGTAAGTGTACCTTTCACCACTTCATTCTCATACTCCACATAGATGATAGAAATTGCATGTGACTTTCCATTGACTTTAGCATTAAGAGTTTTTTACGTCAATCATCAGCAACAACCCTTGGATTAGGGCATTGATGGTCATAATGCCCCATTTCCTTTCGCTTGTAACATTGAAGTGTAGTAGGTGCACTCTGTGTAGCCTTTTCATTGTTCACATCACTAGACATCTTCTTCCCATCATTGTGGCATTCAAATGCCCGATGACCTTCCTTTCCACATTTGAAACATTTACTTTTCCCTTTAAGACAACTCCCTCCATGTTTCTTTCCACGCTTTGATCATAAGGGAAAACTCATATTCTTTTCAGTTTGGTCTTTAGATTTACTTTTGAACTCCATTTTCCTTTTCTTATCAAACCCATATGACTGATGGGTTACTCCAATCTCCATCTCAACTTTGAGAGCACATCGAACAATTTCCTCATAGCTATTGAAGTCCCTTATGGATAACGCCCTTCGAAGACTTGGTTTTAAGACACTAAAGAATTGATCAATCTTACTCTCACGTTGGATAATAATCCTAGAAGGGTACCTTGCAAGTCATGTAAAATTTTCTTTGTAGGTACCAACAGATTCATCATCCTTTTGCTTCAGTTGAAGAAACACATTCTCCATCTTTGTTCAAAGAATATGAGGTAAGTACCTATTAAAAGATAAGTTCTTGAACTCGTCCCATTCCATGGACTCAATTTCATCTCTTGGCCTCGTATTCTTGATAAGATTCCACCATTGATCAGCTTCACCTTCCAAACGATAAACTGCAAAGATGACTTTATCATGTTCAGAACATTGAAGAACTGAAAATATCTTTTCAGTTTTACTGATCCATTGTTCAGCAACTAATGGATCAGTAGACCCGCTGAATGAGGGTGGACGCTTCCTTATGAAGGATTAAATAGAATTTTTCTCTTTCCTTTGCTCGTTTGGAAGTCCTGAATGATTCATAGCTTGAGAAAGTTGTGTGAGCATGTCTACAAGATTTTGCATTCCAGCTCCCATAACTTTTGGTTGCTCAGGGGGACAATCATTGCATTGCCCATCGCATTCCTCATTAACACGGTTCCTTCGGGTTCCAGCCATTGACTAAAACTAAGAAGAATAGTGTGATCAACACTAATTATAATAGGAAAACCACATAATCAAGAATAAAATTTCACACTTAAGGTCTTATCATAGGTTTTTCATGGACATTTTTAAAACACTAAGATTGTGTTCTATGCTTATACTTATCCTTAGGGTTCTTACTAAGGCTTTCACATCCTAGTTTCCAAATGTTGACTATGCCTTTCCTCTGATACCAACTATAATGACCCATACTTTACATGAATTGTTATTTCTTCAGAATTGAAGCACACTTATTACAACATATAATAAAACCAGGAAAGGACCGTATAGGTATAGTGTCTTTAGAAACTGGGAAACATAAACAACTGGTTCATAAAGCATCTACATTGTCTCCCATTTATTTCATCATATCTAGAGTACCTTTTGGTATATCCTACTTAATAACCTTCTTCCTGGCCTAGGGAAAGAAAAAATACAAAACGGTGAGCTCAAATGCTCAGTAAGGGTAAACAAAAGAAATATCAATCACATCATATTCATAATAACATAACATTTTGGAAATCTTAACCTGCAAAAGAGATCATAATTTCATAATCATAGGATAAATCATAGTAGTGAAATGTAATCCCAATAATCATAACTTAAAACATGAAACTTTGTGGCATACATACATAATCATAGAGAATCATTTCTTAGTAGTCAAGACTCATTGCCAAGACTATCTTAGCAGACAAAGTCCATTTTTGAACCGAGTTCACTCCTCGTTTCAGTCCTGTTTCACTGAACCGGTTTAACCTACCGTTCCATCCATGTCTATCTCATGAGATATAAATCCTTACCCAATGCATTGGAGGGATATATAGGTCCCACCCATCTCATAATGATACCATTCTTATGTGTGCCACAAAATCATACATCATAGCATAACCCATGTAATAAAAATGGGATTCTTAAACATCATGCCATCATAACATAATCCATATAAGATAAAAGGACATCATAAAATTAATTCCATCATAACATAATAAAATCAATGTAAAAATAGGGATAGAAATAGAACGTTATATTATCTTAGATGGAAAATAATTTTGATAAAACACTTGAACTCTATTCTTGAGGAAAATATCCTTTCTACTTCAAAAACATTTTTCCTTTATTAACATGTCATAAAATTTTAAACTAAAAGAAGTTGATTAAAAATAAACTTGAAAACTTGTAAAGGAATCTTAATGGAAATAATTTTCTAAAAATCCATTCAGGCCATATAAGTTAAAAAACATTCTTCTCGTAGTTTGGCCGGAAAAGTCAAAAAGTACCTCGTATGAAAAACGACAAAAGATTCCTTTCATATCTTTTAATAAAAACTCACTGAAGGGTAAAATTGGTTTTAAACAATTGTAGGAGGATGGAAATATTATTAAATATTGAGGAAACATGGATTTTGATGATAAATATACCTCAGTAAATACCAAAGTATAAACAATATCGGATAAAATGAGATTGGGTTATTTTCCCTTACCTTAGGTCCGATTTGCTTCGTAAATGTCTGAACCTACTGTATAATGATTTAAATAATTTCATTGACTTATTCCGGAATCATAATCATTGTTATGATATCAAATATGGTCATATTCTTAGCTTCTTATTAGTAATATCTCATTGCTACTTGTTATTCGGGTGTTTATTACTTTTTGTTCTTATGCGTGTTTTGTCGAATAAATTCTTATTATTCTCTTTAGGTTATAGATACCTCATTTTCAGAATTTTATTAGTGTAATATATATCATATTTATTCATTCAGTTCAGTTATATAATCATTATGTAATGAAGATCAAGTAGAACGAGTCGCATCACATTGTGGAGACGGTAGGTCGTACGTACGCACGAGAGATGATATCGTTCCCATGATCGTGGAATTGTATTGAAGTGTATGTATACTATTTCAGAATCAATATCACTTTAAAATAATCATATATAGTTATTATTTACACCATTATACTCATCCAAGTAAGGTGGTGGTGGAAAATAGATTACACCACGGCGTGGAGACGGTATTCCGTACGTATGCACGCGCGGTGATTTCATTTTCCGTAGGATGGATAGATGGTGAAATAGGGTTGTTTCATACTTATAATAACATATCAGTATATTATTTATACTGATTTTATTACTTCATAATGAAACAACTAAAGAAGAAGAAGTAGAAGAAGAAATAAAGTTTAAATAATCGGTAACAGACATTACCTCTTCTTTGAAACGCCTCTTCTTAACATTCTCTTAGGGCACTAAAGATGGTCTTTAAAGAAGAAAAGGACCTATAGGATATTTATATGGAAGTGGAGAAGAGAAATTGGCAGTGTTTGGCCGAGATTGAAGGCTCAACGTGGTGTGAGGAAGAGAGGGAGGAGGTGCCCTTTTATAAGGGAGGAGAGGGGCACCTTTGGAAAAACTAAAGATATTATTTTATTATAAAGTCATATTCGGTTTTTAATAGCTCCAAATTGATTTATTTCTAAGATAAGGTGGGGATGGGTCTAAATCCTATCAACTAATATAATTTATACAGGTTTAGGTTTCTATTTTAACCTTATCATTTAGATTTAACTTTAAGTTAAATAACTTTACTTTTACTGTGTCTTCTTGTTTTCTTACACTATAAGGTTAATAAACTTACTATAACAAGCCAAAAGAACCCCAAGTTGTTTATTATTAATATATATAACCTTATATAAGTAATTTTTCTGAAAATTATATTTTTTAGAATATAATAACAATTAATAATATAATATTTTTTTAAAAAACTATTTTATGTCAATTTTGACAATATTTGGTATTGATTTTTTTAAAAATTATAACAGCATGATTAGTTTGAAAAAAGTTAATTAAATCAATACTAACATGTCATATTAACCTATAAAATTATTGGAATTCATAAAAAGTCTCAAATTACATTTATGTGAGTATTTATAACATCAATTATGTTAATATTTCATTATTAAGATAATTAATGCATCATCATTGTGTCATATATAAATTAACTTATTTAATGTCTAAAAATTATTAAATAAAATACCATTATGTAGGAAATATTTTTATCTTTCTAATTAATATTTATAGTCGAATTTTTCTTCTATATAACCCTATATTAAAAATTATTTAGTTATTAGACATTGATTTTAACTATTTTAACCCTTCTTTAAATAAATTAATAATAAATGTATTAATCTAATCCAGGTGGACCCAAATGGTCATATTTTATTCATAAGGTTTTTTTGGTCTAATTAAACTTATCCAATAGAATTAGGAAATGTGTTAGGGTAATAATAATATCATTTTTACCCTTAATTACCCTATTTACTTTTAACCGTGGTAAATAAAAGAAAACAGTTACTATTCACCAAAACTTATTTTTATCTCATTGAACCACATATTAGTCCTTGATATTAACCATGTATCTCGGATTTTACACTCACAGAAGTAGTAAAATTAAGTTATATGTGAATTTGAAAATTCCCCTAGGAGGTGGGTAAAAGACGGTGAAAAGTTCAATAAAATTTTTATATAACTAAAATTATTATAAAATGACTCTAATGAATTAAATTGAACTTATATACGTATTATGTATCAATTTTTACCTAAAATAAATTTAAATAAAATAAATAATTATTTAAATAAAAAGTCGGTTTTTAAATAGTAACCCAGTGTTTTCACTATTCATCAAAAATTGAAAGTTTTCATAAAAATACCAAAATTTCACCCTAGGCTAATTTCGATATTCTGAATCCAAAAATGAAGTCCATATTGAAAGATAAAATTTATAAAATTTCAAAAAGTGGGTATTACTATTCATAACAGCTAGTTTTAATAATATTTTAATATCATATCGTTGTTTAGTGAAATTCGGTATTGCGTACAACGCAAGCTATCGAGGAAGGCTGTGATTGCGTGTAAAGCAAGCCACGCTAGTGTTGTGTGTAGTGAAATATTCCTTTGATGATTTATATAACATAAAAACAAAATATTTCTCCTAAAGATCTCGGGTGTTACATTATCACTACATTAAAAATGTTATACATATAAGAGATAAGAGAGTGACATGTTGTCACTTTATTTGGTTTAAATAATAATTACGTTACTTTTAAGGAACAAAGTTCATTAAACAGATCAATTTTGATACTTAGGTGTTAAGGTTCAACTTGTATTCATAAAATATGATTTCATAAGGTGTTAAGGTAATTTTATAATCCTTATCATATTATTTGTTACCATAATTTACTTGATTTAGCTTTAACTATGGTAAACAAAAATTACCAAAGTTACTATTCATAATGTCTAAAAAATAAAAGAGACCTATTTACATAATTTAGACCTACTGATTTCAAATATGGAATCCATTTTTTCAAATTCAAATCACATAAATTTCATTAATTAATTTAAAATTAATTCATGTTGTCAAAGTGAGAAAACGAGTTTTTTTAAGTAAAAAACATCAAAAGATTAACATGTGTTTATATACAATTTCAATATGAAATTTCTTATAATGACCAAAATTATATAAAATTATAAAAACATAATCTAAATATACTTTAAAACCAATTCAAATGATAATATATCAATACAAATAAAATATATGAAAACGCATTTTTGAATTAAAATGCAGTATTTTTTACTATTCATTAAAAAATGATTTTTTTCAGAAAAATTCTAAAATATCCACCAAAGTAAATTATTATGTCCCACTTCCAACTAATAAGTTTATTTTTCCAAAAATAAATTATAAAAGTGTAAAAATCTATATTTAAAATGGGTTTTCCTTCAAAAGGTGGTAAAACTATGTAATGCCTCGACCCTAGAAGCCCGTAGTCGGTGCATTATTTTAGTACATTTGAATGATTACAAGGAATCAAGTCCCAAAGGACTGAAAAGTTTAGTATTCTTTGAAAATAAATTACATACATGAACTTTACATTAAAATTTATAACATAAAACATAGCATAAATAATCCTTTTTGGCCGCCATTATTTCATTAGCTTAAACCTACATATGAAAAATAATATACTTCTTGAAATCCTAGGAAAATAAAACATAATAAAGGGGTGAGATCATATTCTCAGTAAGGATAAACAATATAGCATAAGTTGTCATAAATAATCATAAACTTTTTAGGAAAGGTTTAAAATTGAAACAATATCCCTTTAAACATAAACTTCAGCATAATATGACAAACATAAATAATATAATTCCATTTACATATTCACATGGATATTCTACTAGTCAAATAATCACATGTAATAACTAATTTCATAACGAGGAACTACATAATGCCTGACATCATAACCACATAGTCAAGGCCTCATTCCAAGACTACAAATAATAGTTTTTTCAAGGCCTTGTTCCAAGACTCTAATTTTTCTCATGAGACGTACCGATGGATCGAGGGGTTATAGCAGGCCCTGTCCGTCACTTACTAAGTCCAATGCATTCGTCATATGAAAATGTTGAATTATAATATAAACATTTGTATTAAAACTAGAATATTAAATTTCAATACTTTAACCATAAACCATGAATGGCATAAAAATAGTACATCCATAGTCAAACATATAATAACTCATTAAATACAATATCTAATATTGAATTATAATAAATCAACCTCAGTCAAGAATAATATCCAATAAAGGATGTTGAAATAGTTAAAAATGATCAGGAAAATTCATTGAGGGAAATATCTCTTTTTTTGAAATCATTTTAAAGTCACACATTTATAAAGGAATTCATTTAAAAAATATTTTTGAATCAAATTGTCACATACCACATTGAAACTTTTTAAAGGAATTATCATTTTAAAACAATCATGTCTATACAAATAAATCCTTATAATCATTTTGAAAACATGGACATTAATTAAATAGATTTAGATAAATGAATCTTTAAAAAATTTAAAATGATGATATAGTTAAAGAGTACCTTACACAAAACCTTAAAATATTCCATTTGAAATCATTTTATGAAACATGGACATGGATGATAAATATGTCCCAATAAATACTTACACATAAACAATCTCGGATAATAATGAGATTGAGGAATTAACCCATACCTTGTATTTTCCTTTAGTCAAAGGTATGTTTAGCCTCCTTTATAATGACCATAGTATGTTATTAAAATATACCAGAACCATATTAATATTTATGATATCATATATGATTCATTTATTACTTTCTACAACCCATTTAATAACAATTTCCATGTTAAAGTAACATTTTGGGTAATAATCGCTTTCTTTATCGTACGTGTTTTAACTTGTTATTATTGATTGTATCACTTAGATCATGATTTACATACTTAAAGAATATAAAACATGATTTATATATCATATATATTCAGAATATAAATATTTATAATAGATAGATATATGAAATGGAAACACCGTTCATGGAGACGGTAGTCCGTACGTATGCATGAACGTTGTTTCTGTTTTCTTATGGTATAGTATAGAAGTAAGTAAACGACATATATTTATCTAAAAAAATATTATTATAGTATAAATATTATTTCATATATCTCATACTTAATCAATATATATATTTTTATAAAAATTCTTGAATGGTGATCGTTGAAGATGAATCTCGTCGCGTTGTGGAGACGGTAAGTCGTACGTACGCATGAGTGACAATATCATTCTATTGATGGTAAAATAGTGTTTAATTGGATGGTATATTATATAAAAATAATCATTAAAATTTTATATTAATTATTTAAATTAATTATACTCATTATTATACCCATCCAAATAATGTTGTGTCGAATAACAAATTACACCACGACGTGGAGACGGTAAGTCGTACGTATGCACGTATGGTGACTTTGTCATTCATAGGATAAATAGAATAATGAACACGGTTTTACCATATTTATAATAACCTATTAGTATGTATAAGGTACTGGACTTATTATTTTAGTATGTAAATAAAAAATAAAGGGGAAGTGGAAGAAGAATAAAAGAACTTTGAAAGAGGTGATTAAATAATTACCTCTTCTTTGAGTGCTTCCTTTTGATTTGAACAAAAAGGATCCATAGGTTGGATTTTTAATCAAAGTAAGTCCTATATGATTAATTGAGGGTAGTTGGGAGTATATTTGAGTAGGTTTTTTCAGAGACAAATGGCTTTGAAGGTCTGAAATTAAGAGAAGGGGAAGTGCCCTTCTATAAGAGAGGTGAGGGGCACTTTAGGAAAAGCTTCATATATTAATTTATTTTAAAATCCTTTTCAGTTAATAATAGCTCCAAATGGATTTATTCTGAGGATAAGGTAGTTATGGGTCGAAATACTCTCAAAAAATATATTTTAGACAATTTTATGTCACATTATTAACCTTATCTTTTAGATTTAACTCTTAGTTAAATAGTTTAACTTTTACCATGTCTTCTTGTATTTTTATATTCCATGGTTAAAAAACATACTATAAAATTCCAAGAGAACTTAAAGTGGTTAATTAATGACATATCTATTATTATATACAAGTCCTTTGGCATAATAATTGATTTTTAGGAATATTATATCATTTAATAAAGTAGTATTTTTTATAAAAACTCATTTATGTCAATTTTGAAACTACTTAGTATTTGTTTTTTGTTAAAGTCATCAAAACGTAATTACTTCGAACAAAATACATTGAATCAAACCTAACATGTCATATTCACCTATAAAATTAGTGGATGGAATCAAAAGTCTCAATTTAAAATTATTTTGATATTTATAAAAACAATTATTTTAATCTTTCATTAATAAGGTAATTACTGCATAATCATAGTGTCATAAATAAATTTAATTATTAAAAGTATAAAAATTTGAAATAAAAAACCATGATGTATGAAATTTTTTTATCTTTCTAATTAATATTTAAAGTCGAATTTATTTTATGTATAACGCTATATTAAAACAAAATTAGTTAATAAAATTTGAATTTGACACTTTTAACACTTCCTTAAGTAAAATATAAGACATTTCCTAATCTAATACATGTTGATAAAAAAGGATCATATTTTTTTCATAATGTTTATTTTGGTCGAAATATACTCATCCAATAGAATTGATACATGTTTTGGGGTAATTATAATATCATTTTTATCTTTAATTACCCAATTAACTTTTAACTGTGGTAAATAAAAATCAAAAGTTACTATTCACCAAAAATTATTTTAATCTCATTGAATAAAATTTTAACTACTAATGACAATTGTGTCTATCATATTTTTTAAATTCAATTCACAGAAGCAGTAAAATTACGTTTTATGCAAATTTTCAAATGTGCCTAGAATGTGGGTAAAAGATGTTAAAAAGGTTCAATAAAATTTTATATTTCTAATATTATTATAAAATGACTCCAATGAATTAAATTTGACTAATATATATATTATTTATCTATTTTAACTTTAATATAAATTTTTATTTTAAATAATTATTTAAATGAAAAAGTCGGTTTTTACCTACAACGCAGTGTTTTCACTATCCATCAAAAATTAAATGTTATTAGAAAAATAACCAAAAATCACCTAAAGATAATTTTGATATTCCAAATTAAAAAATGATTCAATTTTACCTAATTAAAAACATATATGTTGCATCGATTAATTTAAGATTAATTCCTGTTGTCAAAACCAGAAAGTGAGTTTTTAAGAAGTAAAAACTATCAAAAGATTGACACATGTTTATGTGAAATTTAAATGTGAAATTACATCCAATGACCTATATTATATTAAATTATAAAAATATAATATAATTATACTTTAAACCCCCTAAAATTTTCAATTTAACAATATAAATTATTTCAATTAAAAAAGTTTTTTTAATAATATTTAGTATTTTTCATTATTCATCCAAATATTAAAGTTGTCAGAAAAGTGCCAAAAATTTATCCAAACTAAATTTTTATGACCCAATTATAAAGAAGAATTTAATTTCGTTAAATTATATATATAAAAGTGTCAAATATTATATTTAAAAAGGGTTCACCATTAAAAGGTGGAAAAACTGCATTTTGTTGAAAAATACTTCTTTTTTCTGAAAAATTGAAGTTGTCCTTATATTATGTCTAATAAATATAAAATATGAATGTTAAAATTATATAGGATATATATAAAATTAAAAATTTGGTTAATCCTATTCATAACTATTTTTTAAACGGATAGTTTTATAGGTTGTGAAATGCTTGAACTCGGTGTTGTGTGTAGCGCAAGCTATTGAATTTCATTAAAGATATAACGTACTATGAAATATTGGGGTGTTACATTCTCCCCTCCTTCTATAAATTGAATCCTCACAATTTAAAATTATTCTTCAAAAATAAAAGGTTAAAAATAGAAAATACCTTTGTGGAAAACCCACATCGAAAATAGGGTTAATAAAATTTAGTCTTAATAAGAGGAAAAGGGAAATGAAAAACTCACCACAAAATTAGGGTTTTGAATAAGAGAGGATTGGTGGAAATTATAGAAACCTAATTTTATGAAAAACATAAATATTTTTAGGGATTGATTGAGGCCATAAATCAGAAATAAGTGAACAATAAATAAAAAATTGAGGGCCTCAAAACCATAAATTTATGATGATTTAAAATATCATCGGTTCAACAAAACATTAGGAATAAGTATTACACATTTTTGGTTTTGAGATCTTTCCCTAATGTTTAAGAATTAATTTATTCATTGAATAAGAAAAATAATACTTGACAAGTAGAGTTTCATCCATTAACAAATTTCTACCACAAACTCATCTTTCTCTCCAAAATATAATAGAACTCAAAGATATTCTATTATACCTAATCATATAGGGTTTCAAAAAATTAAATTTATAATTCAAATTTCATACCATTTTATAAAAACAACATTATACAAACTAGGAAATCGCGTAGGAAAATGGTAGGTGATTTACCCTTGTCGCCCTTCAGTTGCGAGTTCATGTCTCGCGGCCTTTCCAGACGCAACGGGTTGTCGCCAGACCTTTGGGTTTTCCTTTTTATAACAATCCAAAAAAATATTAAGAAATATTTTAACCTTAAAAATAGTCTCCAATGTCCAACTTCATTAATTCCAACCTTTAGACTTATCCAAAATACTTCTGTCTAAACTCGCAGTCTAAAATTTATAAGGTAAACATATTGAAGATCTATTTTTTCATGTAATAACATGTGAATACCTTCATCATGTATTCTCTTAAAACATGGTAACACCCTTAATTACCATAAAACCTTAATTGAATATGTCTATACTTTTTTATACCTTTGGTAAAACATAGAATACTGGATATATTCCTTAAATCCATAAATGTTGTAAACTCCAACAATGATGGAATATATAATTCATTAATCAGTTTTAAGGTAGTCAAGAATATCCAATATAATTTATCTAAATCAATCATATCTTATTCTAAAATCACAACCTCAGTTTCAAAACCATATTAAGGTTAATATTTCCATCAACAATGTATTTTCCAAAAAAATTAACTTTCTATTGAGTCACATTTCTTAGAACCATGTAATCTCAAATACTCAATGAAATAATACTGTAGTACAATCCTTATATAAATTATATTTCTTATAACTTGTATATCATTAATACAATACTCAAATGACACAATTCTTTAATAACAACTTAAGAACGCTAATCATTCATTTTTATCTGTAGTAGTATCATAATATGATTATTATCCAATGGCATCATTTGGGGTATACTCTCATGATTGGGACATTGATTCACTTAGTGTCCCAACTCCTTGCAGATGAAGAATTGTACATTTGAAACCCTTTTATTACCCTTGAAATCACAAACTTGGTGTCCTTTTCTCAACACTTATAAAAAAATACCATTCCTTTCAAACACTTCTCAGGGTGATTCTTTCCACAGTTATCACATATGGGAAAATCCTACTTTTCATTCTTCCCTTTATCCATATTTTTTCCTCTATCTTCTTCTTTTCTTTCTTCCCTACAAATCTATAGGACTCTAAAAATCCATTACTTATCTTATTAAGGCATGATATTATTTCTTAATATGATGAGAATATGTGGGAGACTATTTATCCTCTGAATGTTAGCTTAAGACTACAAAATATATGATCCTTTATATTCTTTGGATCATACGTATTGATGGAGTTCTCATTCGTACTATCGGGCACCATTTCTAAATGATGACATACACTAGGTTAGATCATATCATAATTTAAAATCCAAAAACATGAAATATACTCAACATTAATTAAATATTTTCATAATAATAAAAATGGTTTCTTTTCTGACATATTTACTCATAAATCCTTCATAATGGTTTGTAAATAAAATGTTAATTATTCTAAGCATATCCCCCGGGAGTTTCAAACCAGGTGCCAAGTAAGGCCCATTGTCGTGTACCTGGATACCCCAGGTCAAGCCCGAAACTCCTTGTTATAGTTTTCACTTTTAGGTACATCTATGCCAGAAACGCATCCATTTGTAGTATCCAGATATGGATGTATTTATTGTAAAACCTACATAATATCTACATTACCAAACAATTTGTATGTTCTTCTATACTAATCTTTAAAGTTTATCTTAGGGTAATGTTTTCTAATCAGAGTTTATATAAATCTATTTCCTAGGTTGTTTATAAAATTCCTTTGATATAAATTGTAATTCCCCCACCCCAAAAGCCCATAGAAGGTGCATTATTTGAATACATTGTCAGCATTACAAAGAATCAAGTCCCGAAGGACCGATCAGTTTAGTAGTCTTTGAAAATAGATTACATACATAAACTTTAAATTACAATTTCTAACATAAAACACATCATAAATAATCCTTTTATAATGCCATTATTTCATTATCTTAAACCTGCATACGAATCATAATATACTTCTTAGCATCCTATGAAAATAAAACATAAGAAATGGGTGAGCTCAGATGCTCAGTAAGGATAAAAAATACAACAGAAGCTGTCATAAATAATCATAAAATTTTATGAAAAGGTATAAAATTTAAACACAAGATATTTAAACATAAACATAAACATAATATGGAAAAGATAAATAATAAAATGTCCTTTACTTATTGACATGGATATTATACTAGTCAAATAATCACATGTAATAACTAATCTCATAAAGGGGAAATACATAATGTCGGACATCATAACCACATAGTCAAGGCCTCTTTCCAAGACTACAAATAATAATTTTTTTAAGGCCTTGTTCCAAGACACTAATTTGTCTCATGATACCTAATGATGCATTGAGGGGCTACACCAGGCCCCATCCATCACTTACTAAGTCCAATGCATTCCTTGTATGAAAATGTTGAAACATAACATAATCATTCGTATTAAAACTAGAATACGAAATTTCAATACTTTAACCACAAACCATGAATGGTATAAAAATAATACATCCATAGTCAAAAATATCATAACTCATTCAATACAATATAGAAGATTTAATTATATTAAATTAACGTCAATCAAGAATAATATTCAGTAAAGGATGTTGACATAGTTGAAAATGTTTTGTAAAACTCTTTGAGGGAAATATCTTTTTTTGTGAAATCATTTAAAAGTAACACATTTATAAAGGAATTAATTTAAAATATATTTATGAATGAAAGTTTCATATAACAATTTGACACTTTTGAAATGAATTAACATTTTAAAACAATCATTTCCATACAAATAAATCCTTAAAATCATTTTGAAAATAAGGACATTAATTAAATAGATTTAGAAAAAGGAATCTTTAAAAAAAATTAAAATGATTATCTAGTTAAAGAGTACCTTACATACAACCTTATAATATTACTTTTGAAAGAATTTTTATAAAACATGGACATGGATGATAAATATTTCCAAATAAATACTTACACATAAACAATCTCGGATAATAATGATATTGAGGAATTAACCCTTACCTTGTACTTTCCTTTAGTCCAGGGTACGTTTAACCTCCTGTATAATGACCATAGTATGTTATTAAATTATACCAGAACCATATTAATATTTATAATATCATATATTATTCATTTATTACATTATACTACACATTTAATAATAATTTCAATGTTAAAGTAACATTTTGGGTAATAATCACTTTCTTTATCGTACGTGTTTTAACTTATTATTCTTGATCATATCACTTGGATCATGATTTACATACTTAAATAATATAAAAAATTATTTATATACCATATATATTTATAATATAAATATTTATAATAGATATATATATTAAATTGAAACACAATTCATGGAGACGGTAGTCTGTACGTACGCATGAACGTTGTTTCTGTTTTCTTATCCTTTAGTATGAAAGTAAGTAAATGACAAATATTTATCTACATAAATTTATATTATTCCAGTATAAATATTGTTTCATATATCTCATACTTAATCAATATATTTTTTTTATAAAAATCCTTGAATGGTGATCTTTGAAGATGAATCTCATCGCTTCATGGAGACGGTAAGCCGTACGTACGCACGAGCAACAATATCATTCTATCAATGGTAAAACAGTGTTTAATTGAATAGTATATTATATATAAATAATCATTACAATGTTATATTTATTATTAAAATTAATTATACTCATCATTATACCCATCCAAATAATTTAGTGTTGAATAACAAACTACACCACGACGTGGAGACGGTAAGTCGTACGTACGCACGTATGGTGACTTTATCATTTATAGGATGGATAGAATAATGAATATGGTTTTACCATATTTATAATATCATCTAAGTATGTATAAGGTACTTTATTTATTATTTTAATATAAAAATAACAAATTAAGAGGATGTGGAAGAAGAAGAAAAGAACTTTGAAAGAGGTCATGAAATAATTACCTCTTCTTCGAGTGATTCCTTTTGATTTGGACAAAAGGGATCCTTATGTTAGTTTTCTGATCACATTAAGTCCTCTAGGATGAATTGAGGGTATTTTGGAGGAGATTTGAGAAGATTTTTTCTAAGACAAAATGGATTTGGATGTGTGAAATTAAGAGAAGGAGAAGTGCCATTTTATAAGAGTGGTGAGGGGAACTTTAGGAAAAGCTTGAAATATTAATTTATTATAAAATAATTTTAGTTTTCTAATTTCTCAAAATAGATTTATTTAGAGTATAAGGTGTTTATGGGTCTAAATCCTCTCAAAAAACAGGTTTTAGACATGTTTAGGTCACTATATTAACCTTATCTTTTAGATTTAACTCTTAGTTAAATAGTTTCACTTTTACCATGTCTTCTTGTATTTTTATATTAAATGGTCAATAAACTTACTATAAAATGCCACGATAAGCTAAAGTGGTTCATTAATGAAATATATATCATTATATAAGTCTTTTGGAAGAATCATATATTTTTAGGAATATTATATCATTTAATAAAATAGTATCTCTTTTCAAAACACATTTATGTCAATCTTGACACTATTTAGTATTTGTTTTTTTAAAGTCATCAAAACTTAATTAATTTGAAACAAAATACATTGAATCAACCCTAAAATGTCATATTCACCTATAAAATTATTGGATGGCATCAAAAGTCTCAATTTATATTTATTTGGATATTTAAAAAATCAATTATTTTAATCTTTCATTAATAAGGTAATTACTTCAACATCATTGTGTCAAAAATAAATTTAATTATTAAATGTATAAAAATTATAAATAAAATACCATGATGTAGAAAAATGTTTTATATTTTCAATTAATATTTATAGTTGAATTTATCTTATTTATAAAGTTATATTAAAAATGGTTTAGTAAATAAAATTTGAATTGAACACTTTTAACACTTCTTTAAATAAAATATAATAAATGTCCTAATCTAATTAGAGTGGATAAAAAAAGATCATATTTTTGTCCTAAGGTTTATTTTGGTCGAAAAAAACATGTCCAATAGAATTAGGACATGTGTTGGGGTAATTATAATATCATTTTTATCTTTAATTACCCTATTTACTTTTAACCGTGATAAATAAAAAACAAATGTTACTATTTAACAAAAATTATTTTAATCCCATTGAATCACATTTTACTTTCTGATGAAAACTATGACTCTCATATTTTTGAAATTCATTTCATATAATCAGTAAAATTTTGTTTTATAAAAATTTATAAATGTGCCTAGAAGGTGGGTAAAAGACCTTAAAAATGTTCAATGAAATTTAATCTGTTTAATCTTATTATAAAATGACTCCAATGAATTAAATTGGACTAATATTTGTATTATTTATCTATTTTTACTTTAAGATAATTTTTTAATTAAAATAATTATTGAAATGAAAAGTTAGTTTTTATCTACAACGGTGTGTTTTTCACTATTCATCAAAAATTGAAGGTTTTTAGAAAAATACCAAAAATTCACCCAAAGATAATTTTGATATTCTAAATTTAAAAATGATGTCAATTTTACAAAATTAAAAATATAGAAGTTGAATTAATTAATTTAAAATTAACTTTCGTTGTCAAAACCAAAAAGGGGGTTTTTAAGAAGTAAAAACTATCAAAAGATTGACACATGTTTATGTGCAATTTAAATGCAAAATTATATTTAATGATTGATATTATATTAAATGATAAAAATATAATCTAATGATACTTTAAAACCACTTAAATGTATAATTAAACACTATAAATTATTTCGATTAAAAATTTTCTTTTTAATAAATATTGAGTATTTTTCACTCATCATCAAAATATGAAAGTTATCAGAAAAGTACAAAAACATTATCCAAACTAAATTTTTATGTCACTTTTCTAAAAAATAATTCAATTTCATTAAATTGAATATATAAAAGTTTCAAATACTAGATTAAAAAATGGTTCACATTTAAAAGGCGGAAAACTACATTTTTTGGAAAATACTTTTTTTATCTGAAAAATTGAATTTGTCTTTATATTATGCATAAGAAACACAAAAGATGAATGTTAAAATTTTATAGGATATATATGAAATTAAAAATGTGGTTAATAATATTCAAAACCTTTTTTAAAACAGAAAGTTTTATAGGTCATGATGTGCTTGAACACGGTGTTGCGTGTAGCGCAAGCTATTGAATTACTTTAAATAGATAAAGTACTATGAAATCTTGGGATTTTACAAACTATATTTTTTTGAAAAAGACTTATTTTATTCAAAAAATTAAATTTATTTTTATATCATATGTACAAAACATATATGATGAATTTTAAACATTACTTTGAATATATTACATATATATTTCATTAATAAAATCCATGAATAGAGATTTTCTTATTTTATGAACTCAGTTATTTTCATTTAAATATTTTTTTAGAAGGAAGTTAATATTATTCATACCCGCCATTATAATGACTAGGTTATAATATTTATTTATCACTTATACTCGGTCTTTCATGAAATTAATTCTATCAAAAGAACTTAAAATAGTTTGTAACACAAGCCCAATATAGTGTTGTGTATACCGCAAGCTAATACGATGTCACGTATAGTGCAAGCTAAACTTGGTATAGCATACAAAAAAATACAACAAGGAAAATAAAAATAATCTATCTCATAAAATCTTGAGGTGTTACATCTTATATATTTGGGATTGAAGAGGTTTTCATATTCCCCATTAAGAGATTTTTTTGTCACTACTTACATGTTACCTTAGTCTTCCATCACTTATACCCATTTTTTTAATTGGAATATTATCATCTATTTCATATATAATCATTTCTAATTCACTGAAGTACTTATCATACTCATTATGGGTGATGTGAAAAATAACATTAGAATCTACTTTGATGTTTCCTACTTAGGAAATTAAAACATCATTTTGAAATATGTCCCACAACCTTAATACATTATGAGCCAACGGAAACCCAAAAAAAAGATTCTTATTGTAAGAATTTAAGGGAAGTGTTGGTTAAAATATCAATATGTTTTAAATAAGACTTGGGCTATGTCATCTTCAGCTACATGTCGTGCCTCGCATCCATTACCGGAAGACTACTCTATTTCCTCGATCTATACTAACTCAATTTTGAACCCTCACAAATGGTTTCATAAATTTGGGGTCTTACAGAAGCCAATGGTTGAGATTGATTAATGTGTCCAGACATTTCACCATTTGTTCCATTAATATGAGACTTTCTATTACACATTTCCCCAATATCAAGATCCTAGGGTATTATAGCCTATGTAATGTTGATTGGTAAGATCCCATTAGGATAGGATGAAGTTAAAGCATGAGTGTATACAAGAATAAAACTAATAACTACATCCAATAAAATAAAATTTATTTCATACCATGTTTTTTTGGGCCATCATTATCCAAAACTACCTTGTTGTCATGGGATTTTATTCCATTTTAATATCCCTCAATAGCACTACTACTCAATCTTGAATGCACCGATGCATAATAGTATGGAACATAGGGTTTATAAATAATAGCACAGTCAATTTGGATCACCATAATGAAATCACTTATGAATATCATCTATGAAAAAAATTCATAATATCCCATACCATCGTATATGGTAGAACCATTTAGAGGGTTACTGGAAAGAAATAATTTGAAATCAAAATGGAAGATTAATATCTTGAAATCCTTATTCCCCCTCAGAGATAGTGTTCTGATACCAAACATTGATTTAATGGAAAATTTAAATATACATAAAATAATTTTTACCTCACTAATCAATTCATATGCATTGAAATACACCGATATTGAGGTCCAAAATACCTATAATGATCCTAAGATGCAAAATTACCCCTTCCCTTTATAAATTTTTAACAAAAAATAGATTTTTTTTTCAGTATAGGAACCACCAAGCCTGAAGGTTCCTCTTCTTTAAGATTGGATACCATTATTAATGTACCGAGTCTAACATTATTATTAAAGTCGAAAATCGGGACCAGGTATCTGTATAGGCACATGTATTGAAATCCTATTGTTCGGGTTTAAGGAATTATTTTGGGGTCAACATCATATCCTCATTCCTTGTATTATCCCCTCTTTAACATTAGGTAGTATATGAATGGGGTTCCCCAAGTAGGCACATTCCCAAGATAAACTAGGAAAAAATTTATTCAGTCTTCGAAGCTGATGCCTTTTGTGGGTTGGGATCTTTCCCTATAATATTAGTGGTCTCATTTATAAATGTTTGAGATACTATAAAAATTCATCAAAGGTCCCCAAATTCATCCTTCAGGGGAATAAATTAATTATACATGGATCTAAGGATTAGAAACTGAGAGATGTTATATAAATCTAATAGAATAATTTCCACTTCCCCATGTACTTGGTGTAAATAATTTTTCTGAGGGAACCAATGGATGAGAAGACATGGATAGATGTTAATTTTTTTATAAACATAAGTTTCCACTATCCAAAAGGCCTCATAAATTGCTATCAAAAATAAATAATTCTTAAATTTGGTGTATTTCCAATAGACCCAGTATGCCCACTTTCATTCAGGATTCACACCACCCCTAGGATTCATGTCCCAATCATCTACCCTTCCTTTGCGTTTGTTTATGGATGGTTGATGGAATATTCATGAGAAGCATTTTTAATTGAGAACTGATATATAGGAATGCCTATCTAGTGTGACTTTTTAATGACGCATTATGTAGGCCTGGTTGTACTCCACCTTGTTGATAAATAATCCTCTCAATGATTTTTTTATGGTCCCCAAATGGTGGTAATATATGAACCATAATTCTATAAGATTTTCCTTAGGCCTTGGGACATCAACATAAATTAGAATATTATGTTTATAAAATTAAATTAAATCAAACTCAATATATTCTTGGTGATTCTTTCAAATATTTTATTAAAAGATATGAAATATGATCTATGTGGTGATGGTAACATTCTTATTTGATGTCCTCAACCACCAATTTTCTCAAGTAGGGGCATCATCATTTGATATTGTGTTTTATTCATGAGCCAATTCTTCCTATAAAGATAGACTCATAAGTATTAGTAGAAGGGATAAGAGGAATATTCACAAAGAATTTATGAAAATGGAGATGTGGAATGAATGAAGACAACCTGGTGAAAATGTTGGAAAAGTAAAATTTTCCAAAATGTTGTTTTCTTGGGTCATTCACCTAGGTTATTAGCCAAGGTTTCTCAACCAGGTCACTCTCCTAGATCATTCACTCAAGTAAATTTCTTATCTCTATCACTCAGGTATCTTCACCAAAGTGACAATCGTTCACTAGCCAAGGATACCCAATCAAACTCACCCAATTTATCATGAAAAGTCTAAATTGAAAGGAAATTATTTCACTTACCTTACCATAGAAAATTACTTAAGAGAAGGGTAAGCAATAGCTTTAAAATTTTATCATGTTAAGTAAATATTCTAAAAATGGGTTTGGTTTCCATCTATTTATATAGAATTCATATCATTCACCCAAGCCTTAACATATAGTTCACTCTAGTTCTAACATGAAACTAACCATAGAATTGGTGCAAAATTCACTATGGTTCTAGTGCTTCACTCGCTCAAGCCTTAGAACACAGCTTTCACAATCCTCAACTCACTCTTTGTCTATATACTAGCGCACATTACACTAAACTCTGATATCGGTGCATAAATCCAAATTAGGTAAAATATCCATGCCATAATAATATTTAACTCATTATTCGATCATCTTCATGCTGATCAAATGAAATTTAGAGAGTTGAATTTGTTAGTTCCCCCTTTCTTGAATAATTTTTACTCAAACTGAAGATAAGAGAATCCCTAGGAAGGAAATATCAAATTACACCAAGGTATACTTATTCCAAAAAGACACTTTCTTATTAGTGTCCTTGTCTTTATGTTCATTCCCTAACACTAAATCTTCATTCCATCATTCCCACGTCCTTTAAGTTTCACCTGAGTGACCCATTTCATAAGGTATCTTTACTCGGCTTTATGAATGCACTCTAGTTAGCATGCATGAGCATTTTACTTCTTCAATTTTAAGGCCTCATCATGTTCGAGAAGATCGTGTAGGTCCCTAGTATGAATCACCTTTCCTAATTAGGGTGAAGTGACGGTTATAAAACTACCATTTTACCTTATTCATCTTGGTCATATAAATATACCCTCTTAACTCATCATTTTAAAATGAGGAGAAGTGGCAGGAAGAATAAGATAAAGTTAAAGATCTGTTTTCCTATGTATTGAAACCACACATTAAGTATCTTATAAAGATTAAAACCTAAGGCAATTAACCACGCAATGAGTTAATTGAGTCATCCAAAGGTAACTTTTGAAAAAAAACAATTCACACATAGTTCTCCTAAACAAGGGTAAAGGACCCCCAAATTCACCAACACCAGAGAGATACATTCCCAACTCTATAGAGATACATACAAATAATCCAAAATTCACCCAAATTTATTAAGAGAACCTCAAACATGGGAGAACCTCTTCTCCCTACGTCTAAATAAATTAGACCCCTTTTACCTACCCTTGAACCAGGGTGATCGCTTCACCCTGACCTCACTAGGTTGAAACCCTTTTCCCAACCCTTAGAAGGGGAAACCCTTTACCCATACTTTATTAGGATGAAAAATTTCATGTATCCCAAACTAGGTAGAATCCCTTTACATATACCTCACCAGGGTGAACCCCTTTAATTATCCCTCACTAGGGTTTATCCATTCACTTAACACCTTACTAGGTTGAATCCTCGCTTAATCCCTATACTAGGGAGAATTACTTTAGCTAGGTCTGCCTCAGAAATCAACCTTCCTCCACACCCAGACTAGGGAATTGTTTCCACCCAAATTTCAATATTAGAACTTACCTTATTCTAGGTATCCTACCTAGGATACTACTTTTCAAATCCTCCACTAAAACCATTGAATTCACATGATCAAGGAATGCACACCAGTGTGGACCCCTTCATTCATGTATACCCTTGATAAAGTTCGTCTATTTTTTCAGATAGATAGGGTCCTTAGGATAATAATGATCACATATTCCCTTGATAATGAGGAATTACACATGAGGATATTGGTGATATCATCTATAGCTCAAGATATACATCCAGGCTATCGAAGTGTTGACATTTTTGTCATTTTCCACTTAATGATCCATAAGGTAATTAGACTATTTATCAAGTGTAAGATATATTCATGTTTCCATTTATGATTTCATCACAATGAGATATAAAATATGGGATATCCATATCATGGAATCCCATGCATAAGCACCGATCTCTTTTATATGTATTCATATTCCCCATACGTTCAGTTTTACTTTAATCCTGGTAGAAGGTAGATGCACCTATGTCCCTTTACCCATGTGAAAACCCCAAATCATCCTCATAGGGTACTATATCATATGAAACCATCCCTAAAATTCAATATTCTATGGAAACAATATTCCTTAAAGTTCTAGATTCCTAGTGACCCTTTTTACTCAAAGGGCCATAACTCATATTAGGATTTCTATTTAAATGGATATATTAATTAATAAAAACATATCAGAAAATCCCATACGTAAACCACACTCAATCCTTTATTATTCCCCCTTTCACAACATGGACATATTTTCCACATGATATTAAACTATATGGTGAAATCCTACAAACGACCTTATACTATTATACTCAAACTATGTGTGATTTTATTCTTATTATTCAATAAATATAGGTTTCCACTTTGAAATTAAAACCAAACAACTAAAACTAAATTTACATAGATATATATTCCCTATGAAAACCTAGATTATACTTTCATTGGGATATATTCCCTATGGAAATGATAGCCTCAAAGGGCTATTTTCATTCTGAGAAGAACTGAAAAGGGTCACCTATGCGTAATCCCGACAACAGCCATTGTTAGGAACCTTTCACCAAATATTCCATTTGGTGTAAAATTAAACTACTTGGAAATAGTCCTAGTTTCATGAACATAAAATAAACTGTAGGATCTCTATCACATGATATTAAAAGTTATGACATATCCTGTTAAGAGACACTAAACTATATGGGATTTTATTACCTACCTGGGAATACACAGAAATCTATTCTATGGGCCTAATCCCAAAATCATAAACACTTATCACCTCCATGGATTATTATAAATTCCAATATTCTCAACTTTGTAGTGTTAAACCCTAGTAAATCTAGTCAATAAGGAAAAAATAGTAAAATAATTTTACACAAATATGGTCACATCGATGGAGAACCTCTGATACATACAAATTTTCAAATTGATGTAGAAACTCTAATATATATAGAGGTTAATATCAATTCATTATTATGATTGAATCACTAACACAAGGAGAAATAGTTTTTCACTAGGATTTGGGAAGGATTCAAAAACATATCTTAAATCTATTAGAGATTCATGGAGAAGGAAATAATTTCCCCCTAAAGGGTGTGATGAGCTCGACCTGCTATCCTCTTGACAAACACGCATTCTAAGGTGTCACTGGTAAATTCATAGTGACCTCCTGTATTTGGAAAGTAGATTCATGAGGACTCAAAATACAGAAATGGGAATGCACCAGAGTTTCATCTCAAAATATACTCCATATTCAAAAAGTTTGGATTTATGGTTTGTGAATCCATATTACCAAAGGAAGGTTTGTAAAGATCTTTCACTATCCTTCAAAAGTGATATACCTTTTATTGGGTGTCAAGCTCATGGGGTTGAGAGTATGAAGAGTAGACGTGGGATCATTTAGTTTCAAACTATTATAAAAATAATTTTGTTATCTATTTTACTTACTCTTATTATACTATTCACACTCATTTAACATTTCGTTGTGTTGAATTTTTTTAAACATTATATAAACCATATTCTACATTATTAAAGTATTATACTTATTGTAAGATTGAAAATTAACTTTTCCTCTATTTTCCATCACACCATCTAGGGAAAAAGGAGACATCCATATTTTTTTAACACATCTAAAAACCTCATAAATATTTTCTAACTCTTGGAATATGAAATTTAGTATTAATTATCAAAAGGTTCCAAACCTTGGGACTCAAAATAAAAATTTAACATGATTTCACCTACCCATAATGACATAGGTCATTAAAATATCCCCATTATAAGGCTTATCATCCCCATGAAGTCAATCAAACTCTGATACTTCTTCATGTTCCCAATTTTAAACTAAACTACGCATATCTAACTACCAACACATCGAACCCAGATACACCATACTTTCCCTAAATATTCCTAGTGTGGTTTCCACCTCACTACATCTAATTATATTCAAAAACACTAGTTTTCCTTCTTATGGATTATTATCCCAAAAAATTCTTGGGCTCACCCATAGATACTTTATCACATCACCTAATCATAATGTCATAATTTTTTTTGCAGTATTGTAGAATCATCTATACCCCCACATTAAATTTTAATTCTAACACTTAGTGTATTAAATTATTTATATTCTCAAAAAATGAAAAAAAAGATCATGATCGACCATGAGAACTGATGTATCTATGATCTGACTCACTCTCAGATCATTCCCAATCCCATCCTGATCCCAATGTTGACACCTGGACTTAGTCCAACACTGGATCTATATCCTAATTCTGGTATTTACCGCGGAAAAAATAAAATTAGATCAACTTATACACCAACATCCTGATTTCATCACGAACATACATCAACTAGACTTGCTGAAATCATGTCCCTTTCTCTATGAAAATCATACATCCATGAATAATAAGATGTTCCCCACCATAATAGTAAACTTATTTTCATCATATTAAATTAAAATTTATGATCTCTAAGGCCTATGATCCATCAATTTTCAAATGTAATGACCGAACATGATTAATTCACCCATATCCAATAATGAATCTAAAACCCCAACATCCACCAAAAGAAGACTTACTTAGAACATTCTCTGCAATGATCAGCAAAATTCGCTCACAATAAGGGCCACACCTTCCAATGGCCAACTGTTCACTTCTAACCTTATGTATTTCCATTCACTGATCCCAAAACAAGGACCAAGATGTTCCCTAATATCATACATATGTCTCACATTTTCATCTATGCTCATCTAATACTCGAAAACCCTTATTAAGTCTCATTCTCAAATTAGTTATGACACGACACTCATATTCACCACTAATGTCTCTTCTTACTATTGAGGAGGAATCACCCATCCTCATCAAAACCTAGAGTTGTAATTCCCAAAGTGATTTCATAAATTCCATTAGTCTACTACCCCTAGGTAACTATTAACCAACAGTATTTAGTCCCATGACTCATCTCGAAGTATTTGGGGACTTAATGGTACTCACCACCACTTGCATTTTACCACTTGAGTTGACCCAAAAACCATAAAATTCCCAATAGACCCCTATATTACCCATTACAAAACTAAATAAGAAAATAACCATATATAACTAGCTCACACTATCCTTCATACATCATGACATTTCCTAAAAAGGTAAAAAACACTCACTCCTCTTCTTCCAAGTTAGAGTGGTCCTATGAAGAACCCTCTCTTGTTTTCTTTGCTAATATCCAACTTGATCTCATTTGATCCAAATGGAAATATGATCATGTACCACTCGATCACAACCATACTCTTTCTCCCATGAGTTACACACCACCAATACTAGAACCACAAGCCTAAAAAATTGACCATGCCTCTCTTTCATATAAATAAAAACATGGAAGAACTCTCAGTACATCCCTCACCAACAAGACCATAGAATATCACTCATTCCAAGGTCAACCACATATTCAACAACCACTCAATAATCACTCTAAAACTATATATAATTTACCCCTCTTATACCCATCCTAGACATGGATATCTAGTATCACCTCTCACTATCCTATCAAAAGATACTCCAGAATCCAATGAAGTCAGATATTATAAAGACCCAGCCTTACAAATTACATAGAAGAAGACCTTTTACCAGTCTTGGTTTTGGAGAGTTAGATACAAACGTTAAAATTTTATTAGAGTTGTAATAAAATTAAACAATAAAATCCAAACTTCACTTCTTTGTGTGTAAAAATGATGGCTTTCGACCTTGGACTTTCAAAAGGCCTAAGAGAAAAAATAATTTTAAAACAAGGGATGAGCATTAAATTTCCCAGTAAGGATTCTTTCCCTAAAAAACTTTGATAAATAATTTTAAATTATCCTATTAAAATAAAGATACACACGCAAATATTCTTACAACACCTAGATATATTTAGAAAGCTAGTATTTTCCATATAATTATAATTTAAAATTTTTGGGAATTCTCCTTCGAAAATAATAATTTTATGGTGGGTCATTCATGATACTTGATTGTCCATATTAAAATCTATAACATGGGTCATTGGTCATTAGTAAGGCAAATGGGTTCACTCCCCATAACAATAAATATTTCACTAGTGCCATTTTTTGAAAAACAAAATCCACGGATTTTCCTTTCTTAATCAAAACCCAAAACATTTAAAACATACATATTATTATTTTCTTTAAAAGAAAATAATCATTCTTATCACATGTCGTAAAAACCCCTTAGGAGTTTCTAAAACAAATTTTCATAGAATGCCATGATTAAAATTAACATCTTTATTTTTGAATCATAAATAAAATAACAAATGAAATAATGCACATTTGTTTTTGTAAACACATATATGATTTTTTTCTTTCTTCAAATAAATGCAATGAATAAATAATTACGTGACTCATATTAAATTATCCAAGAAACATTCCAAGTAAAACATGTACCAATTGTTTTTTATGTCGATAAATATATATGTGTGTGTGTGTGTATATATATATATATATATAATTTTATACCATAACTCATAATTTTATCCCATATTCATATATTTATGGTGCAATTAAAACATGTAATATATATATACATAAATAACATAAATTCGGAAAAATTAGTATATACACATGGATCTTAAAATACCCAATTTAGAATAAAGTTCTTCTTGAACTAAACTTTGATAAATGAGAAATTCACTCCTCACAGACATGTTCATATACATAAATAAACAAAGTACAAAATGACATGGAAAATTAACAATTTATGTCCATAAAACAAAATCACAAACTCAAACATCACTCGAATATTTATAAAACATAGGTTAAACAGCCTAAAGGTTTCTATAACAATGTATACATATATATATATATGTGTGTGTGTGTGTGTGTGTGTGTGTGAATATATATTTATATATATATATAAATTATAAGAAAAACTCATTACACAAAGTCACAGAAAAATTTCATGTCTTTGAAAAATAAAAATATAATTTTCCAACAAAAATTAAAACATAGTTTTGATTAACACAAAAATACAATAATTAATATTATCACATAATTATATATTAAAACATGATTTGATAAAAATAATTCATTTCATATCAAATTTGAACATATAATTAAAGCATAAATTATGTACTTAAATAAATTAACTGATGGAATATTTATGAATTTGAACATATCTATATATATATATGTCCCTTGAAAACAATTATGAAAATATTTGATAGAAAATTAACAAACTATCTTTTAAAAACATTTTTGGTGACTATAAAAACAACTAATAAAATAACTACTGAAATTTAATTCCCCTTATGCAGAACCAGAATTCCTTAGCTAGTGTAATATTTTATCAGAAGAATATATAAATCAGAGTTAATGATTAAATAAATTTTCCCTTACAAAATATAAGTTTAAGGTTATAATATTAATCTTCTAAACCTATAATGGTTCTTCCAAAACATAAAGTATATTTTAAAGGTTTTAAAAATTATTCTTTATGAAAAGAAATTAGTTCTACCTCAGAAATATTATTATTTAAAGATGTTAAGTCCTTAAGAAATTATAATATTAAAATCCACTCCCCCATGGAAAATACCATGGGTAAAATCCATGTTAATGCCAATGTTTGTTTCATTTTTTGTTAACTAGATGTACAAGGACAATGTTTATAAATTAATAAAGACTTACCCCTATTTGTTATAAATACCCTCCAATTATCAAATTTTTCTTCACTCCAGATTCATTTATCATGAATTCACTATCATTTTATCTTTCAATATCTCTCCCAAGGAATTTTTAATTGTTATAAGGAGATCCTTATAAGCTTTAATAAGAAAATGCACAATGTAAGGGGTTCTCTCTATCCTCTTTTACATTTAAGAACTTAATTTATAATAATCCATTTAATTATCAATTTATTATGTTTTTTTATGTTTATGAATATTAATTTACTATTCAAATTATTCCCAAATAATGAGATGCTACATTACTCTCTCATTAATTCCCTTAATAAATTTTTATGTATACTTGTTTTTTACAATCAAAATTTTCTCTCAATGTTCTATGTCATGATTTTTCTATTGTTATACCCAACCCTATTTTCATTCATTGGTATTAACCTAAATATAACTATCCTTCATTGATTGGGGGATTATATTTATGAAACCCACATTACTTATCATGGCATTAAAATGAATAAGTATATCCATATGTTATGTGATCGATGTGACACATGTAAAGTTAGGAATATAAAGGGTGCACCCTGGTTTCACTACAATACATTGTGAAATATTTTCATCTCATGAGAAACCATAAATAATGTATGAGAGTTCATCCTAGGAATATTATGTTATGATGTATTTATGGTTATACTTGAATTATGATTATGTTTCTATATTTTAGGTTGTTTTTACATTCTTATTATGCCTTGATCTTATGATACCATCCTCTAATTTCATGCTTCAATGTTTATGTATATGATTCTAACCATTTCCAAGAAATATTTGTGGATTGATTCCTATTATTACTGGATATATAGTTACCCCCAGATCTATTATCATGGGCCTAGTTTCAAATCCTCGTCACTCTTAATCCTCCAAAGGGAGATCTAGTTCCATGTGGGAGTTTCTAATGAATGGTTTTTCTAGATCCATGATTACAAAAAGAATAAAATTCCCTATATCATACTCATACTCACTATGAGACATTAAACTGAATATCCAAGGTCCTCATCATATAACCTAAAACTAAATAATTCATTTTTCCTCTTTTCATGACATTAAACTACATGATATAGAAGCCTATTATACACCAACTCTCAAACTATTTGGGTTTGGATATTTGTGAGACCCATTCTCCTCACACAGGATCCAGATCCACATAATAATTCTCAGTGCATTCATTGATCCACACTAATATAAAATTCCCTAACATTTATTAGAACTATGCATGGATTGATTCTTTTATTATGTTATATGTAGTGATGATTGGATATTTTTTCCTAGGTCCAGTCGTAAATTCCTCAGTGTATGTCCACCTCATTTATGTTGGGTTTACCTAAATGGATCCAACATTAATATTAGGCCATCTTATTATGTGCATGATTTGGGTCAGTGAAAGACCCTTTGTGTATGGTTATTTATTTACAAACCTATGTCTGGGTTAAAAATATCTATAATTCATTGTTTCCTTGTAAGATAAAGTCTTAGATTCATGAAAATAAACAACATATAATATCATCCTAGTCATATGAAAATAAACTTCATGACATCTAGTCCAACCAAAAATACCTTAAACCTGTTATATCAATCTATGGAACAAGACTTGAATACCATACATGAGAGTTTTTAATCCCAAAAGTCACATAGAATGATATATATCATGAGATGGGGTGAATTGGGGTATGTAAATATTTTCCAATTTAAACACTTTTTCAATTTAGGTATTACTTCCCTAACAGTTCTTGATGTATTAATTGTTAGGGTCACTTTTTATACACATTTATTTTGATGTTGATCTAATTATAAACACTTGAGCAACCTTTTTAACCAATATTCATTAGATTGTTTGATCCTTTTTGTGTTCATTTAGAAAGTAAGTAGGACATGGTAAATTTTTTACTTGTTTCACCAGCACTGGGATACTCTAAGGATAATACTTTAAACATTTTATTGATGTACCAAATCTAAAAATTGCATTTATCCATAGGAGGGTTCAGGCTAGGTCACTCTTTCATGGTTTTACTTCCTTTAGAAGGCTTTTGGTTGGATCACAGTCAACCAAGGATCACTACCTGTAAAGATTCACTGCCTTATTCCTCCTCCTTCATGCACTAATTTAGGTTATGACTCATAGGTCCCTTAAAATAAAAACACTTATATATGATTACATCCTCATATGTGATTGGATGGATTTTTTTAATCTCATTTTTGCTTCTCTATAGGATTTATATGAACTTCCCTTCAAATATATTCTTCTTATTTCTAGATTAAATCAAAAACTTCACTTTCTAGTGTGGTTCCTAGAATTCATTTACTTCTTTATGTTACAAAAAATCATCTTCTTTACTTTGTTGCACAGATGTAATCTTCTTCTAATTCATGACTGGAACTTCACCTCCTTCTTGTAAATCATATCTCCAAGGTGAGAAAAAGTTCCTTCTTATTCTATTATCCATGTATACAAGAAAAACCATTTGAACTCTTTTATTCTCTTCTCATTAATGTTCCAATAACATAATCAATGAGTGATTCTTATTTGGAATGTCACTTTTTTTATTTATTGTTGAAGATAGAATTACTCCACCAAGATCTCATTATTACTTTCTCAATCATTTTGTAAAAGATATTAGTGTGAAGTGATTTTTCATTTTCTACAAATGGAAAATTGGAAGACTTATTTATAGTTCCAAACATGAATTCCACTTATTTTTTGTAAATTCTATAGCTTCTCACATGATATAAAAAAATTATGTTTAAAATACATGAAAGTCTTAGATACTACAACTTCAACGATGTTTCTTCCCTATTCATTGGTGTGTTTCTTAGAGAACCTATAGATTTTTTATAACTTTGGCCTCTCGTCACATGAAAATTTCCAAAATTTCTTCTTAAATAAAATATTTTTCTTAAGATTCATGTAGGAAGGCTAATTTTTAGATGGGTCCTTTTCATTAGTGTCATGAAATGCTCCACTATATCATGAGTAGCATCAAATTTTATTCACTGAATCTCCCCCACAATTTTGAAATTCAATTTCATCTTAGATCATGGAACTTATTTGAAGTTCTATGATGTTTAAACCAATCTCAAACAGTTCTTACATAACCTGATGTAATGTCACAAATGGCCGATATATTTGGAAAATCATAAAATAAATCCCCCTAAAATTTGTAATTTCACTTACATCAATCCATTTGATTATGTATATCCCCTTATATGGAATCTTTGTATGTTTATCCTTATCAAAATACCATATGTTGAGTTGGCCTACTTGGGGAGCAAAATTACTTATGCCACCTGATTCACATAAGTTAAATCCCTCATATAGCATGATTTTCTTACTTAATCAGAATTCCCTTACATTGGAAAATTTCATATGTAAACTTCCTCACGTAGTTCAATTCACATACATCATCATATTTGGATACATGAACTCTCTCACATGGTCAAATTTCCTTACACCAACATTTTCATATTTTGGGTTTTTTTATATGAAAACTGTTACATAGAAAAATTTACTTTAATGGATATAAATTCCCTTATGTGTGAATTTACATATATGGGTACTTGGGTAGATTTTGGAAAATATGTTCATCTATTGGATTTGATCTAAACAACTTATTGATCTCTTTCCCATGGCTTGTGGTATTCATAGATCATCCCATAAACATCTCCTATGGTTTCTTAATGGTTTTATTCAAATATATAATCATTATTCCTCCATAAAAAGATCTATGAACCACTTCATCTTATGCATATCTTTGTTAAAAAAACATAACGTTGATCGATCAATATTTATCTATCAAAAAATATAAAAACACCTTGGAAAACTTATTGAAAAACCCAAAACACAATTAGGGTTTCCCAAAATCTCCCCATCGGTAAACAAATCTCTCATAACCCAATTGGTTTCCAAAAATATCCCCCTTTATATTTTTTTTACAAGACTCTCCCAGATAAATTATCTCTCCTTTTGTCAATTAAATACAAAGGGTCCAACTATTATTAGGTTCTATATTTTAATTTCTATCCCTTAGGGTGTTCTAGGATCATTCCCCCTTGGTGGAAGGGTTCTATAACTCATCATATTCTCCCCCTTTTAATGGTTATGTCTTTTTGAAACTTTATATTAGCAAATATTACTCACCCCCTTTGTTAATTCTTGGGCTTCCACATGGTCTTATTTTGGAATCATTAATAATAGGGAAGTCTTATCCTACTCTTTCTATATCCCATTTTATCGAGCCACTTGATCTTATAGTCTCTCTCTTTTTAAATTATCATGATGATACCAATTTTTTATTCACATGTGGGGAAACTTTTAAGCTCTATAGATCAAGTTTATATAACTTTCTAGTTGGAATACACAATTCTATAATTTCGTTTTCTTACACACCTACACTTTCCAATGAAAATTAGTAAGTGTATTTACTATATAGCACTTGGGAAATAAATAAATTCTCTAATCCTACTAATCTTGATATCAGTATAGGAAAAAAGAGTTTTTGTAAAAAAACACCAAAGTTTTCCAAGTCACTCTTGATTCCAATAAAATTCAAGTAACTTCAACTTTCACATTCCCACAAAAAACCTGTGATATCCATCACACTTTAACACCAAATATATGGTATATAAAATTGAAACACATTGTGTGTGTTAAATACCACTTATTTAAGAAGAAATTGATAACACTTTCTATATATTGAAAAAATGATACCACTTGTACTCAAGGATTTTTCATTACCTCACAGGCTCTACATATCTTTACATAAGGCTTAACATCCATGAAATATCACCTTTATAATCCCACTAAATTGTATGTTCATATCTTGATACCAAATACAGAAATTTTATTTAGTTTTTGGGATCTTATATTTGGTAAATACAACTCTATATCAGAAATAATGATTATCCTATACACATTAGATAGCTGATACAAACTTTTATCACAAAAACATAAATAAACTAATAAATTTTTCATACATAATTCTATTATTTTCATTTCTTCCCACTTAATTTAAGTGGTATATTAACACTCATTTTAATACCTGATACCACTAGACTCGTATTAGGTATGATACCATATTTAATCATAGTTACGATTTTGACACCTGTTTTAGTTTTATTTCATTTTTTTATAAACTAAACTATTTCATTCCAGTGTGAAGATTTATGTTTTCATATTTGACATTTTTTCCAAAAGTAAACTTCCAATTGCATTTTTTTATTGAAAACTTGATTCATGAAACATATAGATGAGTCACATTTTTCATTCACTTATTTTTTTCAATCTTTATACCAGCTGATACGTGTAATACTACATACTTTCTCCAATTTAATGTATTTTTCAGATCTATATAGATTTATCTATTAGATTAATTTCTTATTTTTTTCTAGAATAATTTCCCACTATATTGTTTCCCCATCATATGAATAAACTACTTCAATAAATTTATAATAATTTAATCTCATGGGGTGATGGTAACCTCAAACTTACTCAAGTATAGGAGTGGGACTGGTCATGTGGGACAAACCCATTTATTTCCAACGTTTCTTCTCCCATTTTCAATTTTAGAGAGAGGAATTCCATAAATTATTCTAATTATTTTTCCTCTAGATCATATTTTATAATAATATTATTATCCTTTGATTATGATTCCTCTATATTATAATATAATTCCCACATGGGTGCTTTTTTAACATTATATATGTATCATGACTTCTTCTATCATTTTTCTTTCTTTATTAAAGAATACTTTCACGAATCATTATCTCTTACCTTTTAGTGGTTATTTTCATACAACTTACGAATTCCTCTAATCTCTACTACTTGGTGTGTATTAGTTTGATATTATACTTCTTCTTATTTGGATTCCTCTTCTCCTTTTATTCAACTATCATCATAGCCTAAGAATCTAATTTTTTCATCCTCCATGATTTTTTCTCCCTTTCCAAGAGGTTTATTATGATTAAATTGATTTATATGGTTGATGAACTCAATTTTGAGATATTTTTCTTCCATATAAATCATTGAACTTATTTTATAGCTAAACAGTCTTCTTATCTAGATATGTTTTTTACTTTTATGTCATAGGAGTCGAGTGACTTGAAATGGAATCATTTTCCATCCTGAAATTCTTCCAACTTTAATTCATCTCCATATGAAAATAGTTATAATAGATAAATAATTTTACATATAAATCATAAATCATTTGGTCTTATCTCGATGAAGATGTTGGGGCATCATATCTCCTCATAATTTTGGGATTTTTTCTTTAATACTCATGATCATATTATCTCCACATATCCAAAAAAATATCACTTTATTTCTACCTTCTTTTGGACCTAATTTATTTCAAGTTGAAAGGAACCTTTAATTTTTTCCTAGATTCCATATTAATTTTATTTAAAGATATTAGATTTTCGATTAATATTTTATATCCAAATTTAAAATTTATATTCCTTATTTATTCCCTTGATGGAGTTGTCATAGGGGGAAAATCCACATTATCCATTCCCTTTATTGAGAGAATCCTTATTTCCATATAATTGATCCTTTTATCTTTCCTTATCAATATGGAAGCCATATATTTTTTACTTTAGGTAGCATACATCACTTATAGTCTTATTTCATAAAGATATGTTTTAAGTTGAATGATTCTTTCATTTATTTCCTTATATATGGATATATGCTTCAAGATTTCTTGGGAGAGATATTAAAGAATGTTACTTTATTCCTTCATCTTCGTTATCATTTTATTTACACTAAAATTCAAGGAAACTTCTTCTCTATGTTTCCACTTTTTCAAGAAAAAATCTTCAAATATCACATAATAAGATTAATGCATGAATTCACATTATTTCACCTTCTCTTTTAATGTTGTGATCTCTTCTTGGACATTGTATAAACACCTCCTTTTTAGCTCCAAGATAGAGTCTGAAATACCACATTTGTTCAATGAACTAGTATTGAAATCAGATAAATAAATATAATTTGTTACCTCAGTTGTAGAGATCCTTCTTCTGGTATTTTTCTCATTTTCCCCTTATACATAAGACAATTTTCATATATACCTTGTTATTTTCCAAATGAATCTTATAAATTCATTTTCATGCCTTTAGATATTATGCAATGAGAAATCTCATTGTACACTCCATCCCCTAGATCACCCTTTAATTCCTTGTTGACTGATGCATTAATCTTAATATTTATTTGATCTTTCTCAAAGATAACTTCATGTAATCTAAACATAACAATTCCAACTAGCACAACCTCTCTAGGAACTCAAAGTGAATATCCATGAAGGACATGAACTCTTTTTTCTAATTTCTAAAATACTTTCCATAAAATAAGGGATAATTTACTATGGATTACATATTTATTCAACAACTTTATATCAAGTTAGATATATAAAAAAATAGTAAAATAAATCTATTTCTCTAATACCAACTTTTAGACACTAATGTGTCTTAGAGTGAGATATGTCCTAATGGGGGTGAATTATGGTATACAATGTTCCTCCAATTTAATAAATTTTTCATTTTACATCTCATTTCCCTAAAACATATTGACCTATCAACCATGAGGATCACTTATTATACACATTTATTTGGAAATTTCTTGATTAAAAACACTTCAATGGTCCTTTTTAAGATATCCATTAGATTGTTTTATCCTCTTTTGGGGTGCATGTAGAAATTAAATGGGACACAAAGATTTGTTACTTGTTTCACCTACTATGGGTACTCTAAAGATAATTATATCAAAATTGTTTCAATGAAGAAAATAAACTAAATTCACTAATATATGTAAGGATTTGGGCTAGGTCACACATTCCCTAGAACACTTCCCCTATAAGGTTTTTTGTTGGATCGCTACCACCCAAGCATCATTGCCTATAAAGATGCACTATCGTATTCCTCCTCCTTCATGAACTAATATAGGATGGGACTCTATATTGTTCAAAAATTTATAGGTCTCTTGAAATAGAAACATTTACATTGGGTTGTATCATTTTATGTGAATGGATACACTATAAAATTGCTTTACAGTTCCTTTATAGACCTACTGTGAACTTCCCTTTGAACAAATTCATTCTCATTCTAGAATAAATTTGGAACTTCACTTTCTAGTGAATTTATTAGAATGTATTAACATTGTTTGGTTTTAATAACTTCTCTTCTTCACTTTCCTATACAGAATCAATCTTCTTCCAGTGAAAGATTGGAAATTCTTCTCCTTCTTGGAAATTGGATCTTCAAGGTGAGTGAAAGTTTCTTATTATTTTACTATCCATGTATATAAGAAAAAATAGTCAAAATCTCTTATCTTATTCTCACAGATATTCTAATTAATGTTTCTCAATGATACTTATCCGACTTCTCACTTATATTATTCTGTTTTGAATATAAAATATCTACTTTGAGATCTCATTCTATCTTTCTCAATCTTGTTGTGAAAGATTTATGCAAGAATTTATTTTCAATTATTCACTAATATAAACTGAGAATAATTTTATACAATTCCAAACTATAACTCCCCCTATTTTTGTAACTTTTCCAGCTTCTTATAAAATTGAAAAAAAAATGTTTATTTAAAATAAATTCAAGTATTTACTGCTACAACTTCCTTGATGCCACTTCCCTATGCATCGGCATATTGTAAGGAAAACCTCTGTATCTTTTAAAACCATGAATTTACATTACATTCATCTTCCAAAAATTCCATATTGAATTCATATAAATCACCAAATTTGGATATGAAAACTCCACCATATAGTCAAATTTCCTTATGTTATAATTTTCATATATCATTTCTTTGAATACAAAAACCATTATACAACCAAATTTTCTTTTATGTCTAGAAATTCCCTTATGTGGGAATTTTCCTATGTGGGTACTTAAGCAGATTTCTGAAAAATATACTCATCTTATATATTTGATTCAAACTATTTCCAGATTTTATATGACCATTATTTCTCCATCCCAAGCTTCGTGCACCACTTAGTCCTACACATATCCTTTTCAAAAAACTACAACATTTAGATTGATCAATCACAATTTTCTAAGAAAACAAAATAGGAAATCATATACCTTGTCAATAAAACCAACACACACTTAGTGGTTCCCAAAAATCTCCCTTTATTTTCAAAAACTCACCTAGGTTTGAGTCCTCACCTCTTATCAAAAACTCCAACACATACCAAGGGTTTCTAGTAAGATATAGATCTATATAAGGTGGAAAAGTCTGTGGGACCCAACACTAGGATAAATTTCCCCTTTGTTCCTAAAAACCCAAGTGTTTTATATCCCCATATATATCATTGTCCATGAACTAAATTAATTACCTATATATGGTCATGGGGATTTTTTCAATCCTACACCAAGAGATTAAAATTACCCTCCCCTGTATCTGAGATAGATTAATTTAGGGTTATAATTTTTAAATAATATGTTTGTTTTAATTCTAATTACCATGGGATATATAGTGATGCCTATATCCCTTTTCTAAGGCCCATTAAAAAATAATTTTCCATCCCTATCCTCCTTTAACTATCCCATAATATTATTATCATGGTTATTTAAAGGATACTAATTTTTTACCACAAATTGGATGTCTCCACCGACATATAACACTTCATGCCTTAAGCATTTTAATAACCACAAATATTTAATGTCAATTGGTAATGAGTTTATTCAGCTATAAGGGACACATATTCTTGTTAATGTTCATGATTATATATTAGATACTACAAACTAGAGGTATCAACTTCCTTAGGAGAAGGTCCTCTAATATTTTTAAATCTTTAACGAAAATTTCATGGAACTCATCATTTGAATTTTGGTTAGTATTCATCCTTGAAATATTCTCCCCATATCAAGTTCTTGATTCAAATAATTAAAATTTTTATTTTTATATTTTACATTACCCATTTAAATGTATTGGGGTATTATTATTTATCAAGTCTCATATGTGTTTTCATATCACACCTCGTACTTATGGCTTATGCATCAAGAGATTAAACTTTGTGAAATAACCTATGAGATAGTCTAGAATAGAATTGGACTCCTAATTACCATCATAAGTTTCCTTACCATTATCATGTAGAATATCTCATCAATGTGGTCAAAGTTTAATAACCATAAACTTCATCTATGGGTATCCAATAATTATGACCTTAAATAGTATGAACCCCTCTTGAATATGGTATATAGTAGCAATGGGATCTCTATTCATGTCAAATTTTATTTTAAAATTTCTCTATAGGTTTCCTAATTTATCATCGCTCAAATTTATATGAACTTAAACTATGTGCATCCCTTTTGATATGGTATATACTAGAATTGATCCCCTAATACATGTTTGGATTCATTGTTCTCTCAGTTAGTTAGGCTATCTCACCCTTTAGTCAAGGTTGTATGAACTTTGGAACTAGAAAAGTTTATCCATAGCTATGTTACCAAAAACCCTGTCCCTTAATGGTTTGAATTAAATAACCAATAAATTTTAGATGAAAAAAGGCATAATACTTGTTATGTTCAAAAAATAATAATGTGTTTCCTGAGTGGAAGTCAAGTCTCTACTCATTAGATCAACCATTTCATGATCTAATAAAAAGTTAGTGTAGACAAAAGAAGAAATAAATTTCATGGTTTCCACCATATATCCCTATAAAAAAATGTTATGATCACTAGATCCACTTATCCAAGAAAAATTATGAAAAATTTCACATCATGTTTCTTCATCATGAATTATTGTTTGGTACGTGATGGTGTAACTTTTAGGGTGATAGAGCCCTTATTGAATACCCTTTCATATGTAATCTTACTCTATTCCTTAGGTATTTGAATATGAGTAAGCATTTCATAGCTATTAGCAAATAGTGTATTCAAATACAAAGGAAAAAAGTGTTTGGTAATTTTAATGAATCCATATTCAACATTATAGACTAGTGGAAGCTTCATCTTGAGGGTAAGGTTCTTTAATATCAATGTGACTTAATAAAATAATAATAGAACCCATTATTTGAATGTGGTCATCGGTCATCCACTACATACCTATTCTATATCTCCACCTCTTGATTAAAATAGTTCAAATTATGATTTACACATCCAAAATAAAAATACTAAAGTCTATTTGAATACTCTTGATGTTACACATTAATTCATCATTCCCATTTTATCAAAGAATAAGTATGACATACAGCTCTTGAAGAGTTTTTGGTCCTCATCACATGTCCCTAAACTACATGGCATAGTGGTCCAGAAATCATGACCTGAAGCTATATTCACTTATATATTGTGTAATTTACACTAGTATTTAGGATCTCATTCACACTGGGTTATTACCATACCATTTCTATATAGATCATTCCATCCTTTAGTTAAAGTTGTTTTACCTTAAATATCAACTCTATGGTCCATACATCATGACTCTAAATAACAGTAACATATCCTTGATGTTGTTTATAATAGTTACATTAGGATATCCATTCACATAATGTTTTCTCTTCAAATGTTTCTCTATATAGTGACTCGCCTTTCGGTAAAAGTTATCCAACCTCAAATACCAGCTAAATTTTTCTAGCTTGCATGACTATAGACTGTAAAAGGAAAGAGATGTAACACTCTATAAGATGAAAACCCATAAATGTCATCTATGGAAAAAAGATAATATTCTACTCATTGAACATGAATCTCACATTATGTAGTTAAAATTAATCACATGAATAGGAAAAGTATTAAAACTCTTCAGTCTAAGAACCCATAAAAGAAATCTTGAGAAAAAACCAAGTTCCAATCCACTAAGTCTACCCCATATGAGACTTTGGAAAAAGTTATGGTGAATGTAAAAAAATAAAATTAAAAAAATAAAATGATAAAATAAGACACAAATCTAGTTGGGTCCACTATATGATCCTAGTAAAATCCTTTCCATCCACGTTAGATCCTTAAAACTAGTTAAAAATTAGATCTTATTTTTATTTCTCTAATATATTGGTTTAAATGGTCTATGTAAAATATGAAAAGATGTTATTTTAGGGTACCTAATTTATTTTAAATATTGGAATAATCATTCCAAATTTCCACCCTTGTGATCCTATCACATTAATTCATTCATCTACATATCTGACAGGACCAACTCTAGTGTTTTGGTGATAGTATATGTCCATGTACTCATCTGAGAGAACGCACATGGGAGGAAATTATCACTATATATGAATGGACCCACACTAGTATTACAGTATTGGTACACATTAATATACCCATATATGATCACATATATAGGAGGAAACCTTTTTAAATATTTTAATGAACCAACTCTAGTATTACACAGATGGTACACATGCCTATACCCATCCATGAGAACAAGACAAGGAGGAAACCCCCAGTATCTTAACAAGTTGGAGATCATGATTAACCTTATTTCATTTTCATTTGTTGTTTATAATGATTTTCTTATCATGATATAATCCACTGATAGTTTCTTGGATTATCACGAAATGATTATTTGAGTGGGATAAGAGAATCAACGAATTGAAAATAATGGGAAATAATGATTTGTATTCATTGATCTGAAAAAGGTAAAAGGAACATACAAAAGTTTGAGTCTCTCTAAATATTGAGTAAAAAATTACCTCTATAAAGGCTTTGAGTCCATCAATTTATTTTCAAGTTCCAACTATATCATGTTCAATTTATATAACTTTGTAGCCTCATCCCCCTCAATGACATGGTGATTCTTTTCCTTAGTAGAAACACTATTATCTCCAATCATGGATTCTTCAAATAACCTTTGGTATTATATCATCATCTCCTTAGTGACATATATCTCTCACTAGAGTTTTTTCACCAAAATCGATTATTCATCAACTAGATTCTTTTACTCCACTACCTACCTTGCATTACCAAACTCCTTTTAGAGCCTTGTAGCTCAAATATTTGTGTATTTTTCAAATAATATCACATTTAAGAGGATTTAATGTGATGTATTACCTTACTCACACCTCTAAAGGATGTCTTTCATGGTGTAATGAATCATTTGATAATCAAACCCATCATATCCCAGCATTTTGAACATTAAATAAAGCTTTTAGAGCATCTTGGGTAGATCTTATAAGGAATCGTGTGATATTAATCTCCATATAAGTCCCTAAACATATCAATGGGAGGTTTTTCATATGATAATGGACTATTTGTCAAACTCAGATCCTATATCAAAAGGTGAAGTGTACTTGGGAACCAACTCACTCAAAGGTATCACTTAAGATTCTCCTATTGGGATATGTAACCTTAGGTTTATTTCACTTTGATGAATGATTTGTGGGGACAAATTCCTTTTTTAATAATATTGGAATTTTGGACCGAGGTTTCTATGTATGTTAAATGGAACCATATACATCAATAGATGAATGTGAAAATGAATGTCCCCAATGACATAGTCACTCACTAACTCTTAGAGCTTGGTTTTATTTGGTAGTTTCCACCTCTGAAAGGGTAACATCTTGGGTGTCTCTCTTGATGAGTGATCTATTATTTTTAGTGTTCATATGGATTATCCAGGTTTTGACTATCTCCTAACATGGTTTGGATAGTTGGTGGATCTAGACCTTCCCCCAAGATGACAGCCTCATTATATTGTGAGGTGGAAGTATCCAGATGAGGTGAATCCTTTAAAGGAAATATAAGGATTACTCTAGATGGTTTGAAGGTATTTTACCCTATTGAGTCATAGATAATAAATGCCTCTACTTAAATGAGATTGATTGACCTTGTCTGCCATTTATGAAGTAACACCATGATTTTCACTATAGAGAGAGATGCATGAGTTAAGGATTGGAATAATTATAATATATGGGTAAGACTCAAGTGATTACAAGTAAATAAAATTTATATCCCTTTAGTTACTTATTTAACCCCTTAAGGTCATCCAAGGAGGTATAAAAATCCATGTGCAATAAGAGGTCATCCACTTTAGTTTTGGACTCAAACAATATGATAAACCCTATAATGATCAGGGATTCTAGTAATGGAAACCTAATTACAAAATTTGAAATTGTTAATCATACATGATTTATTTGTTCTTTCAATAATAGATTCATTTGTGAAAACCACTATTGGTTCTTCCCCTACTAAAAGTATTTTTTTTTTGGAAATGGGAGGTGTAGTCCCATCTTAAACCTATCATTTAACACTCCTGGGGCCCACATCGATAGAATCCTTATTAAGATAGTGGATTAATTTAATCAAAATGACTTGACATTGGAGTTTTAGTATACAAGGACATAGGAAAGAACCCAAATATGGATTTGGAAACTAACCTCTCTTTTTAGAAGTAATACACTAGGTTAATTTCTTTTCCCTTCATCGGTGCTTAATCTTAGATGTTAAAGTGCCAAGACATGTCTCTGAATTGGTTATCATAGGCAAGGGGAATATATGAAGATACCCTCCTCTTTTAACCCCTTATATCACCTATTTCTTATGAGATAAATCTGCATCCTCCTTAGGATAAGAGATTACCACTATGTTGCCTATTGGAGTTACCATCCTTGTATACTCAGGAGACTTAATTAGAATTTTTATTTACCCCACTCTCTATAAATAATAAAGAGTTAAATGTTAGAAAATAACTCAGAATTATAAAGTTATATCCTTGAAAGATTTTATGTCTTATATAATGGCCCAAGACTGATGTACATGTACATTACATAACTTTTTCAGAATATTGAATACAATACACAAATAGATTCCCAAAGACCATATTAGTTTAGTGTATTTGGAAACTCAAAACACATTCTTCTAGATTGGTGACTGATCTTCAATATCTACCATAAATATATTCACCTTTATTTTTCTTACCTAAAACATTTATTTATATCCTGGGGGAAATAAAAAATAAAAAGGGTGAGCTCAAATGATCAGTAAGGTTAAACATAGAGAATATCAAAAAAATCATAAACATAATAATGTAAAAACATGAACATAAATTTTGAATATCAAAATATTGATTCATCAAATAAATATTGGTAGTTCATAAGGAATAAATCATAAATGAAAACAAACCATGATAAAATATAATTTAAATAAAACCTGGAATTGTGGAAAAAATGTAAGCATAGAAAATAATTTCCATATTATCCAAGTCTCATTTCCAAGACAATCATAGAAAACAAAGTCCATTTCTAAACTGAGTTCACTCCTCGTTCCAACCCTATATTACTGAAATGGATATACTTGTCATTTCAGCCTTGTATTACTTAACAGGATTTAATTTCCATTTCATCAATTTCTATATAATGATATATAAATCTTTACCCAATGAAATGGAGGGATATATAGGTCCCACCCATATCATAATGAAATTAGTCTTACATGTTCCACAAAAACATAAATCATTCATCATAGCATAGCCCAAGAAATAAAATGGGTTTCTTAAACTTCATTACATTATAACATAATCTATATAAAATATCACTCCATAATTAACAAAATAAAATAATAGTAATAATATGGATAGAAACATAACCTTGTTTAAAGAGAATCATCTTATATGGAAAATAATTTTAATAAAACACTTGAACTTAATTCTTGAGGAAAATATCCTTTCTTCTTTAAGAAAGTTTTGTTTTATTAAAACACCATGAAATTTTAAAAGAGAAGAATTTATTTGAAAATAAAATTGAAATAATGTAGAGAAATATTTATTGAAATAAGGTGTTATGAATAAATAAAAATCAATTCATGCCATATATTTTAAAAAACATCCTTCGTGTACTCTTTCCGAGAAAGTCAAAAAGTACCTCATATGGAAAATGGAAGAAATATTACTTTCATACCATTTAATAAAAATTAACTAATGGGTAAAATTGACTTTAAAAATAATATAAGAATATAAATAATATCATATATATATAAAACATGGACATGGATGATAAATATAAACAAGTAAATACTTATGTATAAATAATCTCGAATAATAGTGAGATTGTGATATTATCCCTTACCATAGGTCCTCTATCCTTTTTATGTATTATAACCTATTTTATAATGATTTAAATGATGTAATTTACTTATTTCAGAATCATAGTAATTTTTTTATATCATATATGATCATATTATAGTCTATTTGGTAATAATATTTTATTATTACTCATTATTCGGGTATTAACTTCTTCATTTTCTCATGCATGTTTTGTCATATGAGTTCATGTTATCTTTCTTAGGTAATATTTATATCATTAAAATATTATATTAACATAATATATATCATATTTATTTATTATTTACATTTATATAGTTATGATTTAATGTATATCATGTAGAACGAATCACATCGCACCATGGAGACGGTAGGGCATACGTACGCACGAGCGACGATATCATTCCCATAATTGTTGGATGGTATTGAATTAAATTGTTTATAATATTTCATAATCCATATCATGTTATAATAATAATATATAGTTATTATTTTCATCAATTATACCCCCCCCCAAGTAAGGCGGTGGTGAAAAACATATTGCACCAAGGCATGGAGACGATAAGTCGTATGTACACATGTGTGGTGATTTTGTTTTTATTGGGATGGATAAAAGGTGTAATATGGTTATTTAATAATTATAATAAAATATAATTATATGATTTATAATTATTTTATTACTTTATAATGATAAAATTAATGGATAATAAGTATAATAAGAAAGAAGTTTGAAATAATTGGTAGAGGAAATTACCTATTCTTCAAGGTGCTTCCTTTAAATCTCCTCTTAAAGGCACTATAGTTAGAATTTTGAGAAGATAGAAACCTATATAATGTGAATAAGTATGTTTATAATGGAAAATTTTAGGTTATGCCTGTGCTTTAAGGATCAAATTGAAGTGAAGAGGTGAGGGAGGAGGTTCCCTTTTATAATTGAGGTGAGGGGAACCCTTGGAAATTCCTAAAATATTAAATTAATATAAATTAATTTTTTTCTTAAAAAAGCTTAAAAATATAAAAAATTTAAATATAATATGATTATAGTTCTAAATACTCTCATCAAATTATTTTTATACATGTATTGATTTTATTTTAAACCTTATCTTTTTGGTTTACCCTTAATTATTCTCTTTTAATGTTAATTGTGGTAACAACATTTTAATTATTAATAGGCTATTAATTTTACTTATATGGGGCCAATTTCCAATAATTGGGAAATTAATGAAATAATAGACCTCATAATAGTAACTTTATGATTTTAAAATACTTTTTAGGATGTTAAAATAATTTAATAAATTGTTATTTTTATAAAACATCAATTATGTCAATTTTTACACTATTCATTTCATGAAATTTAAATAAACTCCAAAAAAAAGGTTAACTTAAAACAAAATAAATTAATAGTCTTCCTAAATATCATATTCACCTATAAAAAAATTTTATGACATAAATTATTTCATATAATGTTTATTTTAATATTTATAATATCATTTATTTGATATTTCTCTTAATAAAAGAATTATTATATCACTGTTGTGTCAATATTTATGGTAATTATTTAATCTTTAAAAATTATAAATAAATTAACATGATGTAGATACTTCCATTATATTTCTATAAACTACTTATTTTTATAGTTTCATCATGTTTATCACTACATTAAAATTTTTAAACTTATAAGATATAAGAGAGTGACATGCTGTCACTTTCTTTGGTTTAAATAATAATTACCTTACTTTTATGGAAAAAAATCCATTAAACAAATAGGTTTTGATACTTAGGTGATAAGGGTTGACTTTTATTCATAAAATATGATTTTAGAAGATGATAGGGTAATTTTATAATCCTTATCATATTATTTGTTACCCTAATTTACTTGATTTACCGTTAACTATATTAAATAAAAATTAACAAAGTTACTATTCATAATGTCCAAAAAATAAAAGGGTCATATTTACATAATTTTTACCCACTGATTTCAAATATGGAATCCATTTTTTCAACTTAAAATCACATAAATTTCATTAATTAATTTAAAAATAATTCATGATGTCAAAGTGAGAAAACGGGTTTTTTTAAATTAAAAAACATCAAAAGTTTGACATGAGTTTATATCAAATTTCAATATGAAATTTCTTATAATGAACAAAATTAGATTAAATTATAAAAAATTAATCTAAATATATTTTAAAACCAATTCAAATGATAATCTATAAATACAAATAAATTATATGAAAACTAATTTTTGAATTAAAATGGATTATTTTTTAATATTCAATAAAATATGATTTTTCTCAGAAAAATTCCAAAATATCTACTAAAGTAAATTATTATGTCCCACTTCTAAATAAAAAGTTTATTTTTTTCAAAAAGAACTTATAAAAGTGTAATAATATATATTAAAAATGGGTTTTCCATCAAAAGGTGGAAGAACTATGTAATGCCCCGACCCGAGAAGCCCGTAGTCGGTGCATTATTTTAATACATTGCAATGATTACAAGTAATCAAGTCCCAAAGGACTAACAAGTTTAGTATTATTTGAAAATAAATTACATAAATGAACATTACATTATAATTTCTATCATAAATAATCCTTTTATAATGCCATTATTTCTTTAGCTTAAACCTACATATGAATAATAATATAATTCATGGAATCCAAGGAAAATAAAACATAATAAAGGGGTGATCTCAGATTCTCAGTAAGGATAAAAAATATAGCAGAAGATATCATAAATAATCATAAACTTTTATGGAAAGGTATAAAATTGAAACACAATCCCTTTAAACATAAACTTCAGCATAATATGATAAACATAAATAATATAATTCCATTTACATATTCACATGAATATTATACTAGTCGAATAATCACTTGTAATAACTAATTTTATAATGAGGAAATGAAAAATGCCTGACATCATAACCACATAGTCATGGTCTTGTTCCAAGACTAAAAATAATAGTTTTTTTCAAGGCCTTGTTCCAAGACACTAATTTTTCTCATGAGACCTACTGATTCATCGAGGGGCTATAACAGGCCTCGCCCTTCACTTACTAAGTCCAATGCATTCCCCATTTGAAAACATTGAAACATAACATAAACATTTTTATTAAATCTAGATTATGAAATGCCAATACATTAACCATAAACCATGAATGGCATAAAAATAGTATATCCATAGTCAAACATATAATAACACATTCAATAAAATATGGAATATTGAATTATAATTAATCAACATCAATCAAGAATTATATACAGTAAAGGATGTTGACCTAGTTGAAAATGATAAGAAATATTTTTTTGGAAATCATTTAAAAGTCCCAAATTTATAAATGAAGTAATTTAAAAAATATTTTTGAATCAAAGTGTCCCATAACACTTTGAAACTTTTTAAAGTAATTAACATTTTAAAACAATCATGTCCATACAAATAAATCCTTAAAATCGTTTTAAAAACATGGACATTAATTAAATAGATTTAGATAAATGAATCATTAAAAAATTTAAAATGATGATATAGTTAAATAGTACCTAACATAAAACCTTATAATATTCATTTTGAAATAATTTTACGAAACATGGACATTGATGATAAATATGCCTGAATAAATACTTACACATAAACAATCTGGGATAATAATGAGATAGAGGAATTAACCCATACCTTGTACTTTCCTTTAGTCAAGGGTGCATTTAGTCTCCTTTATAATTACCATAGTATGTTATTAAATTATACCGTAACCATATTAATATTTATGATATCATATATGATTCATTTATTACTTTTTACAACCCATTTAATAATAATTTCCATGTTAAAGTAACATTTTGGGTAATAATCACTTTCTTTATCGTACGTGTTTTATCTTTTAATTATTGATCATATCACTTAGATCATTATTGACATAATTATATAATATAAAACATGATTTATATATCATATATATTAATAATATAAATATTTATAATATATAGATATATGAAATGGAAACACCATTCACGGAGACAGTAGTCCGTACGTACGCATGAACGTTGTTTCTGTTTTCATATCGTATAGTATGGAAGTAGGTAAACGAAATATATTTATCTACATAAATATATATTATTATAGTAGAAATATTATTTCATATATCTCATACTTAATCAATATATATTTTTATAAAAATTCTTTAATGGTGATCGTTCAAGATGAATCTCATCGCGTCGTGGAGACGGTAAGCCGTACATACGCACGGGCGTCAATATCATTCTATCAATGGTAAAATGGTGTTTAATTGGATGGTATATTATATATAAATAATCATTACCATGTTATATTAATTATTTAAATTAATTATTCTCATTATTATACCCATCCAAATAATGTAGTGTCGAATAACAAACTACAACATGACGTGGAGACGGTAAGTCGTACGTACGCACGTATGGTGACTATGTCATTCATAGGATAGATAGAATAATTAATATGGTTTTACCATATATATATAATAACCTATTAGTATGTATAAGTAATTAGAGTTATTATTTTTGTATGTAAATAACAAATAAAGAGGAAGTGGAAGAAGAAGAAAAGAACTTTGAAAGAGGTAGTGAAATAATTACCTCTTCTTCGGGTGCTTCCTTTTGATTCGAACAAAAGGGCTCTATAGGTAGGATTTATGATCAAATTAAGGACTCTATGAGGAATTTAGGGTACTTGGTAGGATATTTGAGTAGGGTTTTTCTGAGAAAAATGGATTTGGAGGTGTGAAATTAAGAGAAGGGGAAGTGCCCTTCTATAAGAGATGTGAGGGGCATTTTAGGAAAATCTTGAAATATCAATTTATTTTAAAATCATTTTTGGTTAATAATTTCTCCAAATGGATTTATTCCGAGGATAAGGTGGGTAATTGTTGAAATCATCTCAAAAAATCGGTTTTAGAAAAGTTTTGGGTACCTTAATAACCTTATCTTTTAGATTTAACTCTTAGTTAAAGAGTTTAACTTTTACCATGACATCCTGTATTTTTATATTACATGGTTAATAAACTTACTATAAAATTCAAACATAACTTTAAGTGCTTCATTAATGACATATATATATTATATAAGTCCTTTTTCATAATAATAGATTTTTAGGAATATTATATCATCTAATAAAATAGTATTTGTTTTAAAAACTCATTTGCGTCAATTTTGACACTATTTGGTATTTGTTTTTTGTTAAAGTAATCACAACTTAATTACTTTGAAACAAATACATTGAATCAACCCTAACATGTAATATTCACCTATAAAATTCTTGTATGGAATCAAAAGTATCAATTTACAATTATTTTGATATTTATAAAATAATGTATTTTAATCTTTCATTAATAAGGTAATTACTACGTCATCATTATGTCATAAATAAATTTAAATATTAAATGTATAAAAATTAGAAAACAAATACCATGATGTAGGAAATATTTTTATATTTCTAATTAATATTTGCAGTTGAATTTATTTTATGTATAACGCTATATTAAAAATGTTTTAGTTAATAAAATTTTAATTTGACACTTTTAACACTTCCTTAAATAAAATATTATAAATTTTCCTAATCTAATACAAGTTGATAAAAAGGGATCATATTTTTGTCCTATTTTTGATTTTGGTCAAAATAAACTCATCCAATAGAATTGGGACAAGTGTTGGGGTAATTATAATATCATTTTTATCTTTAATTACCCTATTTACTTCTAACTATGGTAAATAAAAATCAAAAGTTACTATTCACAAAAAATTATTTTAATCTAATTGAATCACATTTTACTTACTTATAACAACCATGTATATCAGATTGTTTAAATTCAATTCACAGAAGTAGTAAAATTACCTTTTATGCAAATTTTCAAATGTGCCTAGAAGGTGGGTAAAAGATGTTAAAAAGGTTTAATAAAATTTTATATGTCTAATATTATTATAAAATGACTCCAATTAATTAAATTAGACTAATATATTTATTATTTATCTATTTTAACATTAATATAAATTTTTAATTAAAATAATTATTTATATGAAAAAGTTGCTTTTTATCTACAATGTAGTGTTTTTCACTATTCATCAAAAATTGTATGTTTTTAGAAAAATACCAAAAATTCACCTAAAGATAATTTTGATATTACAAATTAAAAAATGATTTCAATTTTACAAAATTCAAAACATAGAAGTTTCATTTACTAATTTAATATTAATTCCTGTTGTCAAAACCAGAAAGTGGGTTTTTAAGAATTAAAAACTATCAAAATATTGACACATGTTTATGTGCAATTTAAATGTGAGATTACATCCAATGACCTATATTATATTAAATTATAAAAATATAGTCTAATTATACTTTAAAACTACTCAAATGTGTAATTTAACACTATAAATTATTTCAATTAAAAAAAAATTTAATAATATTTAGTATTTTTCACTATTCATTTAAATAAGAAAGTTATCAGAAAAGTACCAAAAATTTATCCAAAATAAATTTTTATGACCTGATTCTAAAGAATAATTTAATTTCATTAAATTGAATATATAAAAGTTTCAAATATTGTATTTAAAAAGGGTTCACCATTAAAGGGAATAAAAACTATATTTTTTGAAAAATACTTCTTTTTTCTGAAAATTTGAATTTGTCCTTATATTATTTCTAAGAAATACAAAAGATTAATATTAAAATTATATAGGATATATATAAAATTAAAAATGTGGTTAATACTATTCATAACAGCTTTTTAAATGGCTAGTTTGATAGGTCGTAATGCGGTTGAACTCGGTGTTGCGTGTAGCACAAGTTATTGAATTTCTTTAAAGAGATAACGTACTATGAAATCTTGGGTTGTTACATTCTCCCCTCCTTCAATAAATTGCATCCTCACAATTTAAATTGTTCTTCAAAAATAAAAGGTTGAAAATAGAAAATACCTTTTTGGAAAAACCACATCGGATATAGGATTAATAAAATTTAGTATTAATAAGAGGGAAAGGGAAATGAAAAAGTCACCACTAAATTAGTATTTTGAATAGAAGAGGATTGGTGGAAATTATAGAAACATAATTTTAGGTAAAACATAAATATTTATAGGGATTGATTGAGGTCATCAATTAGAAACAAGTAAACAATAAATAGAAAATTGAGGGCCTCAAAGCCATAAATGATTGATGATTTAAAATATCTTTTATTCAACAAAACATAAGGTATTAGGGTAACACATTTTTGGTTTTGAGATCCTTTCCATAAATTTTAAGAATTAATTTATACATAGAATAAGAAAAAAATACTTCACAAGTATAGTTTCATCCATTAACTAATCTCTACCACAAACTCATCTTTCTCTCCAAAATATAATAGAACTCAAAAATATTCTATTAAACCTAATCATATAGGGTTTTAAAAAATGAATTCATAATTCATATGTCATAACATTTTAAAAAAACTACATTATACAAACTAGGACATCACGTAGGCCATTGGTAGGTGATGTACGCTTGTCTCCCTCCAGTTGCGAGTTTAAGTCTCGTAGTCTTTCCGGATGCAACAGGTTGTTGCCCGAACTCTGGTTTGTCCTTTTTATAATAATCCAAAAAAATCTTAAGAAATGTTTTAACCTTAAAAATAGTATCCAATTTCCATCTTAATTCATTCCAAACTTTAGAATTATCAAAAATACTTCTGTCTAAACTCGCAGTCCAAAATTTATAAGGAAGGTAAACATATTGAAGATCTATTTTTCCACATAATATCATGTGAATACCTTCATCGTCTATTATCTTAAAACATGTTAACATACTTAATTACCATAACACGTTATCTGAATATGTATGTACTTTTTATTCCTTCAGAAAACATAGAATACTAGATATACTCCTTAAATCCAAAAATTTTGTAAACTCCAACAATGATGGAATATATAAATCATTAATTAGTTTCAAGGTAGTCAAGAATATCCAATATAATTTATCCAAATCAATCATATCTTATTCCAAAATCACAACCTTGGTATCAAAACCATTTTAAGGTTTATCTTTCCTTCAACTAAGTATTTTCCAAAAAAAATTAACTTTCTTTTGAGTCACATTTCTTAGAACCATATAATCTTAAATCCTCAATGAAATAATACTACAGTACAATCGTTATATACTTTATATTTCTTATTACTTTTATATCATTAATACAATACTCAAATGACACAATTCATTAATAACAACTTAAGAACACTAATCATTCATCTTTATATGTGGTAGTATCATAACTTGATTATTATCCAATGGAATCATTTGGGGTATACTCTGATTATTGGGACATTGATTCACTTAGTGTCCCAACTCCTTGCAGATGAATCATTGTACATTTGAAACCCAATTACCCTTGAAATCACAAACTTGGTATAATTTTCTCTACACTTATATCAAAATCGCATTCCTTTCAAGCACTTATTAGGGTGATTCTTTCCATATTAATCACATATGGGAAAATCCTTTTTTCCATTCTTCCCTTTATCCATCTTTTTCTCTGTCATCCTCTTCTTCTCTTTCTTCCCTTCAAATCCATAGGACTCTGAAAATCCGTTACTTATCTTATTAAGGCATGATATTACTTATTAATATGATATGAATATGTGGGAGACTATTTCACTTCCAAATGTGGGATTAAAACCACAAAATATATGATCATTCTTACTCTTTGGATTATACATATTTATGGAGTTCTCATTCCTACTACTTGGTGCCATTTCTAAATGACGACATACACTAGGTTAGATAATATCATAATTTATAATCCAAAAACTAGAAAAATACTCAACATTAATTAAAGATTTTCATAATCAAAAAATGGTTTATTTTCTGAAATATTTACTCATAAATCATTCATAATGTTTTGTAAATAAAATGTAAATTATTCTAAGCATATCCCCCAGGAGTTTCAAACCAGGTGTGAAGTAAGGCCTATTGTCATGTACTAGGATACCCCTGGTCAAGCCCAAAACTCCTTGTCAGAGTGTTCACTCCTAGGTACATCCGTGCAAAAAATGAATCCACTTGTAGTATTCAGATAGGGATGTATTTATTGGAAAACCTATATAATATCTACATTACCAAAAAATGTATGTTCTTCTATACTAATCTTCAAAGTCTGTATTAGGGTAATGTTTCCTAATAAGAGTTTATTTAAATCTATTTCCAAGGTTGTTGATAAACTTACTTTGATACAAACTATAATTCCTCGACTCCAGAAGCCCAGATCTGGTGCATTATTTTAATACATTGTCATGATTACAAGGAATCAAGTCCCGAAGGACTGATCACTTTAGTAGTCTTGGAAAATAGATTACATGCATAAACATTAAATTACAATTTATAACATAAAACACAACATAAATAATCCTTTTAGAACACCATTATTTCTTTATCTTAAACTTGCATATGAATCATAATATACTTCTTGGAATCCTAGTAAAATAAAACATAAGAAAGTGGTGATCTCAGAAGCTCGATAAGGATAAACAATATAGATAAAGCTATCATAAATAATCATAAACTTTTATGGAAAGGTATAAAATTGAAACAAATCACTTTAAACATAAACTTAAACATAATATGGAAAATAAAAAAAAAATTCATTTACTTATTCACATGGATATTCTAATAGTCGAATAATCACATTTAATAACTAATTTCATAACGATGAAATGCATAATGTCAGACATCATAACCACATAGTCAAGGCCTCGTGCCAAGACTAAAAATAATAATTTTTTCAAGGCCTTGTTCTAAGACACTAATTTGTCTCATGAAACCTACTAATGCATTGAGGGGCTATACCAGTCCCTGCTCATCACTTAACAAGTCCAATGCATTCCTCCTATGAAAATGTTGAAACATAACATAAACATTCATATTAAAACTAGAATATGAAATGTAAATACTTTAACCAAAAACCCTAAATGGTATAAAAATAGAACATCCATAGTCAAAATTATCATAACTCATTCAATAAAATATGGAATATTGAATTATAATAAATTAACCTCAATCAAGAATAATATCCAGTAAAGGATATTGACATAGTTGAAAATGATTTGTAAAACTCTTTGAGGGAAATATCTTTTTTTGTGAGATAATTTAAAAGTAACACATTTATAAAGGAATTCATTTAAATGATATTTTTGAATCAAATTTTTCTATACCAATTTCAAAATTTTGAAAGGAATTAACATTTTAAAACAATCATGTTCATAAAAATAAATCTTTAAAATTATTTTGAAAATAAGGAAATTAATTAAATAGATTTAGAAAAATGAATCCTTAAAAAATATAAAATGATGATATAGTTAAAGAGTACCATAAATAAAACCTTAGAAGATTCCTTTTTAAATAATTTTTATGAAAAATGGACATATATGATAAATATTCCCCAATAAATACTTACACATAAACAATCTCAGATATTAATGAGAGTGAGGAATTAACCCTTACCTTGTTCTTTCCTTTTGTCTAGGGTACGTTTAACCTTCTCTATAATGACCATAATATGTTATTAAATTATACCGTAACCATATTAATATTTATGATATCATATATTATTCATTTATTACTTTATACAACACATTTAATAATAATTTCCATGTTAAAATAACATTTCGGGTAATAATAACTTTCTTTATCGTACGTGTTTTAACTTTTTATTCTTGATTGTATCACATATATCATGATTTACATACATCCATAATATATAACATAATTTATATATCATATATATTCATAATATAAATATTTATAATAGATAGATATATGAAATTGGAACACAATTCATGGCGACAGTAGTCTGTACATACGCATGAACGTTGTTTCTGTTTTCTTATCATTTAGTATCGAAGTAAGTAAATAACATATATTTATCTACATAAATTTATATTATTAAATTATAAATATTATTTCATATATCTCATACTTAATAAATATATATTTTTATAAAAAACCTTGAATGGTGATCTTTTAAGATGAATCTCATCGCGTTATGGAGGCGGTAAGTCGTACGTATGCACGAGCAACAATATCATTCTATCAATGGTAAAACTGTGTTTAATTGAATACTGTATTATTTATACAGAATCCTTACCATGTTATATTTATTATTAAAATTAATTATACTCGTCATTATACCCATCAAAATAATGTAGTGTTGAATAACAAACTACACCACGATGTGGAGACGGTAAGCCCTACGTACGCACGTATGGTGACTTTGTCATTCATAGGATGGATAGGATAATGAATATGGTTTTACCATATTTATAATAACCTCTAAGTATGTATAAGGTACTTTAATTATTATTTTATTATAAAAATAACAAATAAAGAGGAAGTGGAAGAAGAATAAAAGAACTTTGAAAGAGGTGATGAAATAATTACCTCTTCTTCGGGTGATTTCTTTTGATTTGAACAAAAGGGCTCTTAGTTTAGTTTTTTGATCAAAGTAAGGCCTCTAGGATGAATTCAGGGTATTTTGGAGGAGATTAGAGCAGAGTTTTTCAACTACAAATGGCTTTGGAGGTGTGAAATTAAGAGAAGGGGAAGTTCCCTTTTACAAGAGAGGTGAGGGGCACTTTAGGAAAAGCTTTAAATATTAATTTATTATAAAATCATTTTAGGTTTCTAATATCTCCAAATGGATTTATTTTGAAGATAAAGTGGGGATGGGTCGAAATCCTCTCAACCAATATGTTTTAGACAAGTTTAGGTCACCATTGAATCACATTTTACTTTCTGATGACAACTCTGTCTGTCGGATTTTTGAAATTCAATTCACAAAATTAGTAAAATTATGTTTTATGCAAATTTACAAATGTGCCTAGAAGGTGGGTAAATGGAATTAAAGAGGTTAAATAAAATTTTATATGTCTAGTATTATTATAAAATGACTCTAATGAATTAAATTGGAATAATATATGTATTATTTATCTATTTTTACTTTAATATAAATGTTTAATTAAAATAATTATTTAAATGAAAAGTTAGTTTTTATCTACAACGGAGTGTTTTTCGCTATTCATCCAAAATTGAATGTTTTTAGAAAGATTCCAAAAATTCACCAAAATATTATTTTGATATTCAAAATTTAAAAATTATGTCAATTTTACCAAATTCAAAACATAGAATTTTCATTAATTAATTTAAAATTAATTCTTGTTGTCAAAACCATAAAGGGGTTTTTTAAGATGTAAAAACTATCCAAAGAGTGACACATGTTTTGGTGAAATTTAAATTTGAAATTATATCCAATGAACGATATTATATTAAATGATAAAATTATAATCTAATGATACTTTAAAACCATTCAAATGTATAATTTAACACTATAAATTATTTCAATTAAAAATTTTATTTTTAATAAATATTTAGTATTTTTAACCATTCATCAAAATATTAAAGTTATCAGAAAAGTACAAAAAAATTATCGAAAACAAATTTTTATGTCCCACTTCGAAAAAATAATTTAATTACATTAAATTTAATATATAAAAGTGTAAAATATTGGATTAACAAGGGTTCTCCATTAAAAGGCGTAAAAACTGCATTTTTTGAAAAATACTTCTTTTATCTAAAAATTTTAATTTGTCTTTATATTATGTATAAGAAAAACAAAAGATGAATGTTAAAATTATATATGATATATTTGAAATTCAAAATGTAGTTAATAATATTCATAACCGCTTTTAAAATGGCTAGTTTGATAGGTCATGATGCGCTTGAAATCGGTGTTGCGTGTAGTGCAAGCTATTGAATTAATTTAAATAGATAATGTATTATGAAATCTTGTGGAGTTACAAACTATATTTTTTTGAAAAAGACTTATTTTATTTGAAAAAATGAATTTATTTTTATATCATATGTACAAAACATATATGATGAATTTTAAACATTACTTTGAATATATTACATATATATTTCATTAATAAAATCCATAAAGAGTGATTTTTATATTTTATGAACTCACTTATTTTCATTTAAATAGTTTTTTTAGAAGGAATTTAATACTATTCCTACCCGCCATTAAAATGACTAGTTTATAATATTTAGTTATCACTTATACTCGGTCTTTCAGGAAATTAATTCTATCAAAATAACTTGAAATAGTGTGTAACACAAGCCCAATATAGTGGTGCATATACTGCAAGCTAATACAATGTTACATAGAGCACAAGCTAAGATTGGTGTAGCATACAACAAAATACAACAAGGAAATTAAAAATAATCTATCTCAGAAAATCTTGAGGTGTTACATCTTATATATTTGGGATTAATGAGGTTTTCATATTCCCCATTAAGAGATTTTTTTTTCACTACTTATATGTTACCTTAGTCTTCAAATACTTATACCCATTTTTTTAATTGGAATATTATCATCTATTTCATATAGAATCAATTCTAATTCACCAAAGTACTTATCATACTTATAAGTGGAGATGTACAAAATAACATTATAATCTACTTTGATGTTTCCCAGTTTGGGAATTAAAACATCATTTTGAAATATTTCCCACCACCTCAATACATTATGAGCCAATGGAAACCCGAAAAAAAAAAGATTCTTATTGTAAGAATTTAAGGGAAGTATTGGTTAAAAAATCACCATGTTTTAAAGAAGGCTTGGGCTATGTCATATTCAGCTACATGTCGGGCCTCGCATCCTTTACTGGAAGACCACTTTATTTCCTCAAGCTGTACTACCTCAATTTTGAACCCTCACAAATGGTTTCATCAATCTGAGGTCTTACAGATACCCATGGTTGAGATTGATTAATGTGTGCAGACATTTCACCATTGGTTCCATTAATATGAGACTTTCTATTACACATTTTTCCTCTATAAAGTTCCTAGGGTATTATAGCCTATGGAATGTTGATTGCTAAGATCCCATTAGGATAGGATGATGTTAAAGCATGAGTGTATACGAGAATAAAAATAATAACTACATCTAATAAAATAAAATTGATTTCAACCCAAGTTTTTTTAGGACATAATTATCCAAAACTACCTTGTTATCATGGTATTTTATTCCATTCTAACATCCCTCAATAGCACTACTACTCAATTTTGAATGCACTGATGCATACCAGTATGGAACATAGGGTTTATAAATAATAGCACAGTCGATTTGGATCACCAGAATGAAATCAATTATGAATATATTATATGAAAAAAATCATAATCTCTCATACCATCTTATATGGTTGAACCAGTTAGAGGGTTACTGGAAAGAGAGAATTTGAAATCCAAATGGAAGATTAATATCTTGAAAGCCTTATTCCCCCTCAGAGATAGTGTTCTGATACCAACATGGATTTAATGAACAATTTAAATATACATCAAATAATCATTACCTCACTACTCAATTCATATTCATTGAAATACACTGATATTGAGGTCCACAATACCTATAATGATCCTAATATGTGAAATTGTACCATACCTTTATAAATTTTTAACAGAAAATAGTGTTTTTTTTCAGTATAGGAACCACCAAGCCTGAAGGTTCCTCTTCTATAAGATTGGATACCATTAATTCTAACACTATTATTAAAGTCTCAAATCGGGACCAGGTATATGTATAGGAACATGTATTGAAATCCTATTGTTCGGGTTTAAGGAATTATTTTGGGGTCAACATTATATCCTCATTCCAAGTATTTTCCCCTCTATAACATTAGATAGTATATGAATGGGGTTCCCCGAGCAGGCTCATTCCCAAGATAAACTAGGAAAACCTTTATCTAGTCTTCGAAGCTGATGTCTTTTTGTGGGTTGGGATCTGTCCCTATGATTTTATTGGTCTCATTTATCAATGTTTGAGCTACTAGAGAAATTCATAAAAGGTCCCAAAATTCATCCTTCAGGGGAATAAATTAATTATACATGGATATAAGGAATGGAAAACTAGAGATATTATATATATCTAATAGAATGATTCCCACTTCCCCATGTACTAGGTGTAAATAATTTTTCTGAGGTAACCAATGGATGAGAATACATGGATAGATGTTAATTTTTTATAAACATAAGTTTCCACTATCTATAAGGCCTCATAAATTGATATCATAAATAAATGATTCTTAAATTTTGTGTATTTACAATAGACCCAGTATGCCCACTTTCATTCAGGATTCACACCACCCCTAGGATTCAGGTCCCAATCATCCACCCTTCCTTTACGTTTGTCTATGTATGATTGATGGAATATTCATGAGATGCATTTTTAATTGGGAACTGATATATAGGAATTACTATCTAGTGTGACTTTGTAATGACGCATTAGGTAGGCCTAGGATTACTCCATCTTGTTGATAAATAATCCTTTCAGTGATTTTTTTGGGGTCCCCAAATGGTGTTAATCTATGAACCATTATTCTATAAGATTTTCCTTGGGCCTCAAGACATCAACATCCATTACAATATTATGTTTATAAAATTAAATGAAATCGAACTCAATATATTCTTGGTGATTCTTTCAAATATTTTATTAAAAGATCTGAAATATGATCTATGTGCCGATGGTAACATTTCTATTTGATGTCCTAAACCATCAATTTTCTCATGTAGGGTCATCATCATTTGATACTTTGTTTGATTCATGATCCAATTTTTCTTATAAAGAAAAACTCATTAGTATTCATAGAATGGATAAGATGAATATTCACAAATAATTTATAAAAATGGAGATGTGGAATGAATGAAGATAACCTAGTGAAAATGTTGGAAAAGTAAAATTTTCCCCAATGTTGTTTTCTTGGGTCATTAATCTAGGTCATTCGCCATGGTTTCTCACCTAGGTCACTCTCCAAGATCATTCACTCAAGTAATTTGCTTATCTCTATCACTCGGGTATCTTCACCAAAGTGACAGTGGTTCACTAGCTAAGGATACACAATCAAACTCACACAATTCATCATGAAAAGTATAAATTGAAAGGAAATTATTTCACTTAACTTACCGGAGAAAATTACTTAAGTGAAGGGTAAGAAATAGCTTTAAAATTTTAGCATGTTAAGGAAATATTCTAAAAAATGGTTTTGGTCCCCATCTATTTATATAGAATTCATATCATTCACCCAAGCCTCAACATATAGTTCACTCTAGTTCCATCATGAAACTAACCATGGACTTGGTGCACAATTCACTCTAATTCTAGTCCTCCACTCGCTCAAGCCATAGTACACATCTTTCAAAATCCTCAACTCACTCTTTGTCTATATACTAGCGCACATTACACTAAACTCTAATATCGGTTCATAAATCCTAATTAGGTAAAATATCTATGCAATAATCATATTTACCTCATAATTTGATCATCTTCATGTTGATCAAATTAAATTTAGAGAGAGTAATTTTTTAGTTCCCCCTTTCTTAAATAATTTGTACTCAATCGAAAGATAAGAGAATCCCTAGGAAGGAAATATCAAATTACACCAAGGTATATTTATTTCACAAAGACACTTTCTTATTAGTCTCCTCATATTTATGATCATTCCCTCACACTAAATCTTCATTCCATCATCCCCAAATCCTTTATGTTTCACCTGGGTGACCCATTTCATAGCGTAGCTTTACTCGGCTTCATGAATGCACTCTAGTTCGCATGCATGATCATTCTACTTCCTCAATGTTAAGGCCTCATCATGTTTGAGATGATCGTGTTGGTCCCTAGTATGAATAACCCAGCCTCACTAGGGTGAAGTGACAGTTATAAAACTACCATTTCACCCTATTCATCTAGGTCATATAAATAGACCCTCTTAAATCGTCATTTTAAAATGAGGAGACGTGGCAGGAAGAATAAGATAAAGTTACAGATCCATTTTCCTAGGTATTGAAACCACACATTAAGAAGCTTATAAATATTAAAACCTAAGGCAATTAACCACGTGAAGGGTTAATTGAGTCATCAAAAGGTAACTTTTGAAAAAAAACCAATTCACACATAGTTCTCCTAAACAAGGGTAAAGGACCCCCCAAATTCACCAACACCAGATACATACATTCCCAACTCTACAGAGATACATACAACTAATCCAAAATTCACCCAAATTCCTTAAGAGAACCTCAAACCTAGGAGAACCTCTTCTTTTGACCTCTAAATAAATTAGACCCCTTTTTGCTACACTTGAACCAGGGTGATCACTTCACTCTGACCTCACTAGGTTGAAACCCTTTTCCCAACCCTTAGAAGGAGAACCCCTTTACCCATCCTTTATTAGGATGAAACATTTCATGTATCCTTAACTAGGTTGAATCCCTTTACATATACCTCACCAGGGTGAACCCCTTTACTTATCCCTCACTAGGGTTTATCCATTCACTTAACACCTTACTAGGGTGAAGCCTCACCTAATCCATATACTAGGGAGAATCACATTACCTAGGTCTACCTGGGAAATCAACCTTCATCCACACCCAAACTAGGGAATTGTTTCCACAACGATTTCAATAGCAGAACTTCCCTTCTTCTATGTATCCTACATAGGCAAGTATTTTTCAAATCCTCCACCAAAACCATTGAATTCACATGATCAAGGAATGCACACCAGTGTGAAACCCTTCATTCATGTATATCCTTGATAAAATTCTTCTATTTTTTTCTCCCAGATTGATAGGGTCCTTAGGGTAATAATGATCATTTATTCTTCTGATAATAAGTAATTATGTGTGATGATATTGGTGATATAATCTATAGCTCAAGATGTACATCCATGTTATCGAAGTGTTGACATTTTTGTTAATATCAACTCAATGATCCATAAGGTATTTATACTATTTAACAAGTGTAAGATCTTTTCATTTTTCCATTTTTGATTTCATCACAATAAGATATCAAATATGGGATATCCATATCAGGTAATCTCATGCATAAGTGTCAATCTCTTTTCTATATATTCATATTCCCTATAGGTTCAGTTTTGCTTTAATCCCGGTAGATGGTAGATGCACTTATGTCCCTTTACCCATGTGAAAACTTCAAATCATCCTCATAGGGAACTATCTAATATGAAACCATCCCTAAAATTCCATATTCTATGGAAACAATATTCCTTAAAGTTCTATATTCCTAGTGACCCTTTCTACTCAAAGGGCCATAATTCATATTAGGATTTCTATTTAAATGGATATATTCCTTATTAAATACATATCAGAAAATACCATACATAAAAAACACTCAATCCTTTATTGTTTACCCTTTCACAACATGGACATCTTTTCCACAGGATATTAAATTTTATGGTGAAATCCTACACATGACCTCAAACTATTCCACTCAAACTCTGTGGGATTTTATTCCTATTAATCAAGAAATATAGGATGCCACTTTGAAATTAAAACCAAACAACTAAAACTAAATTTACATCGATATATACTCCCTATGAAAACATAGATTAAACTTTAATTGGGATATATTCCCTATGGAAATGATAGCCTCAAAGGGCATTTTCCTTGGGAGAAGAACCCAAAAGGGTCACCTATGCGTAATCCCGACAACATCCATTGTTAGGAACCTTTCACCAAATATTCCATTTTGTGTGAAATTAAACTTCTTGGAAATAGTCCAAGATTCATGAACTTAAAAGAAACTGTAGGATCCCTATCACATGATCTTAAAAGGTATGACATATCCTATTAATAGAAAATAAACTATATGAGATTGTATTCCCTACCTAGGAATACACAGGAATCTCTTCTATGGTCCTAATCCCAAAATCATAAACATTTATAACCTCCATGGATGATGATAAATTCCAATATTCCCAAATTTGTAGTTTTAAACCCTAGTATATCTAGTTAATAAGGAAAAAATAGTTAAATAATTTTACACAAATATGGTCACATCGATGGAGAACCTATGATACATACAAATTTTCAAATTGATGTAGAAACTCTAATATATATAGAGGTTCATATCAATTCTTTATTATGATTGAATCACTAACATAGGGAGAAATATTTTTTCACTGGGATTTGGGAAGGATTCAAAAACATATCTTAAATCTACCAGAGATTCTTGGAGAAGGAAATAATTTCCCCATAAAGGTTATGATGAGCTTGACCTTCCATCCTCTTGACTAACACGCATTCTAAGGTGTCACTGGTAAATACCTAGTGACCTCCTGTATTTGGAAAGTAGGTTAGTGATGACTCAACATGCCAAAATGTGAATGCACCAAAGTTTCATCTAGAAATATACTCCATATTCAAAAAGTTAGGATTTATGGTTTGTGAATCCATATTACAAAATGAAGGTTTGTAAAGATCTTTCACTCTCTTTCAAAAGTGATATATCTTTTATTGGGTATCACACTCATGGGGTTGAGATTTTGAAGAGTAGACATAGGATCATCTAGTTCCAAACTATTATAAAAATAGTTGTGTTATCTATTTTACTTACTCTTTTTATACTATTCACACTCATTTCACATTTGGTTGCGTTGAATTTTTTTAAACTTTATATAAACCATATTCTGCATTATTAAAGTATTATACTTCTTTTAAGATTGAAAATTCACTTTTCCTCTATTTTACATCACACCATCTAAGGAAAAATGAGATATCCATATTTTTTTTAACACATCTAAAAACCTCATAAATATTTTCTAACTCTTGGAATATGAAATTGAGTATTAATTATCAAAAGGTTCCTTACTATGGGACTCAAAATACAAATTTAAATTGATTTCACCAACCCATAACGACATAGGTCATTAAAATATCCCCATTATAAGGCTTCTCATCCCCATGAAGTCGGTCATACTCTGATACTTCTTCGTGTTCCCAATTTCAAACTAAACTACGCATAGCTAACTACCCACACATTGAACCCAGATACACCATAATTTCCCTAAATACTCCTAGTGTGGTTTCCACCTCACTACATCCAATTATATTCAAAAACACTAGTTATCCTTCTTATGGATTATTATTCCAAAAAATGATCAGACTAACCCATAGATAATTTATCACATCACCTAATCACAGTGCCATAATTTTTTTACAGTATCATAGTGTTGTACCTCTCGTACCCCTCGTGGTTTAATTTTCATGATCACAATCACTCTCTTATTTATCTAATCTTGTTTTAAGTGTTTTTGGATGATAGGCATGATTTCAGGTTGCCAAGGAATTGGGCCAAGAAATCCAGAAGGCAAAAGTGGACTGATTTTCAGTCCACCGGCCTACCGGTGGATGACCACCGGCCAGCCGATGGTGCCTGGGCAGAAGGCATCCTTTCTGCCCAGACCATCGGCCAACCGGTGTCCCATCACCGGCCAGCCGGTGGAACCCAGACAGAAGGGACACCCACTGTCTCACCACCGGCCAACCGGTGGCCTCCTCACCGGCCAGCCGGTGGAACCCAGACAGGAGGGACACCTACTGTCTCAGCACCGGCCAACCGGTGGCCTCCTCACCGGCCAGCCGGTGGAGCCTAGGAAGAAGGCCTCTCCTTTTTCCAAGCACCGGCCAACCGGTGGCCAAGCACCGGTCAGCCGGTGGAGCCAGTCAAACTAGCCGTTGGGCTTTGACCAGACTTGTCCACTTGACTCCCAACGGCTCCGAAGGCCTCTCCAACGGCTCCGAAGACCCCTAAAGGCCATTTCAGGGTTCCCCCTCTATAAATAAAGGACTAGGAATCCCCATAAATGTAAGGAAGCCCACGGGAACATTTTTTGATCATTTGGAAAACCTCCGGCACTTTCCATCAAGGATCCACAATTGCTCCAACCCACTTCCACATCCAAGGAGCACCACCATAGAAGCTTGGGAGCGCCCTTCATCATCACCAATCAATCCTTTGGCACCCAAGACTTCTCCTCTTACGGTTTTTCATTGTTTTATTCTTTTTTAGCATCAATTTGGGTTTGTGCCTACAAACCCCTCTTTCTCTCATCCTCTCTTTCTTTGGGTTTTCACACCACCTTCAAGGTGTGAAGAGGTTAGTCACGCCTTCCCTTTAAAAGGCTTGAGTCATAGGTGATCTAGCCTTCACCTATAAGAAGGCTAGTGGGTTCTTGCTCAACCATTAAAAGCAAGCTGTAATAGGTTCTAGACTACCTTAAAGTCTAGTGGGTTTCTTGCTAAAACCATTAAAAAGCAAGCGGTAGTAAATCTCTCAACGATTGAGTTGGGAGTGGAGACGTAGGCTTTGGTTTAAGCCGAACTCCGTTATCAAGTTTTGTGTCTTGCCTCTTTTATTTCCGCTGCACTTTGATAATTGTTTTAAATTGTTAATTAGTTTTTAAAAGGCAATTCACCCCCCCTCTTGCCATCACTCTCCGCCCAACAATTGGTATCAGAGGCAAAATTTGAGTAATACCTTCACCTGTTTCAAATTCAAGATCCTTTGTGATGGCTTCAACTTCTTTCACCCCTGAAGGATATTCTTTGGGTCGTGCTCCATTCTTTGATGGAACCGACTACACTTATTGGAAAACTTGCATGATTACATTTCTTAGAAGCATTGGTTATCCTATATATAGAATTGTTATGCAAGGATACACTCTCTCTAGCAAAGATGAGTCTAAATGGACCCCCGAAGACATTGCTAATTTTGAGCTTGATGCCAAAGCCATGAATGCTCTTCATTATGGGTTAGACCGTAATGAATTTAATTGTATTTCTACTTGCACCACTTCTCATGATATTTGGAAGCTTTTGGAGGTTACCCATGAAGAGGCCAATCAAAAGGAAAAGAAGAAGGAATTCAAATCCACATGGAGTGATAGCTCCACATCCTCCTCCTCCTCCTCCTCAAGTGACAACGGTAAAAAATGTCTAATGGCATTTCATGAGGTATCTTCTTCCGACTCCTCATCCTCTAGTTCTTCAAATTCCTTCAATCATTTATCTTATGAGGATCTCCTGTCACGACCCGCCTTCACCAAAAGGAGGGAAGGGTCAGCAGGTTGCCAGGACCTTCCTTCTTTAAGTTGAAAGAGAGATAATGACCCCCGAAACCCGCCTTCAATAGGTCCCGGAGTGGCGACTAGCACCAAGGGTATAGGAAATTCTCGCAAATGGAAGGCATTACCCTTTTTATTTTATAGGTTCGAAAGATAAGGAGGAGAAAACCCAACAACACCAAGGTAGAAAGAAAAGTAAAGCCAAAAGTAAACCATTCCCACATGCATGTTTCAAAAGTGAAAGCCACAAAGTGCAAAAAGGTGAATACAAGGTAAGTACCAAAAGAAAAGAGAAACAACTGCAACTGCTCCAAAAGTCCGAGCTAGTAAGGTCCTGCGTGATCCCCGAAGTCCTCCTGGAAACCTGAAAGCAGTTTTATATACATAGGGTGAGCATACAAGTACACTCAGTAGGGAAAACCAAGACTCTCGTGCACAAGTGGGGGAACGTACTAAAGTCCCGTGAGAAAAGAGAAGAACCAGAAACTAACAAGGCAACTATCCATCTCAGGCCTCACCAAGGCTCGCTCCCCAAATAACGCAAGTCAAGTAATATATATATAAGAGCACATCGATGTTTGGGTACCCCGTGCCACTTTCCCACTGGTTATTGAGACATCCTACGCATCGGACCAATCCCGCCATTCTCACCGCAGTCCCACTGCCACACCCACCCGCACACACCTGGGCCACAACCACACGCTGTCCCACTGCCGAATCCCGCCCGCACACACCTGGGCCACAACTATCACATGTAACCATGCCTGCAAACACCTAGGCCAGAACAACCACCGCTACGCCCGAAGACACCTGGGCTAAAGGATCCACTGCCACGCCCGAAGACACCTGGGCCTCATCCCGAAGACACTTGGGAAACCACCTGCCGCACACACCTGGCCAACCACCACAACACCCTGCCCGATGGTTCTTGGGCTAATAATGGACTTCAGGCCATCACAGCCTGCCTGAAGGTACTTGGGCTATCCGGGAAAGGGAGCAGAAAAGGAGCTAATAACCAGCCACTAAGTATAGTGTTGGGAAAAAAACACCCTTCCCCCATAAATGGGGGTGTTTGGAACTAAGTGCTCAACTTGGGTGGGGCGCGAATAAGAAACACAAAGCTACAAGTATAGATATAGGTAACAAACACTCACCCAAAACTTAGGTTTTCCTATCTGACCTACAGAACACAACACCACTGCGTCCGAGTCACAATTCACGACCCTTGCCCACAAAACCATTTGTCCCATTCTTGTTTCACGTTCAGTCAAAATGTTCAATTAATTTTAAGCACTACTGGGCAACTACCATAAACATAACCAAGGAAAGCGTCAAAAGCATAGATCAACCAAAACACTCACACCCGGTTCTTCCAACAGAGGATCTCTCCCCAATTTGTGATAGAAACTCACAACCACTGAAACCATACCAACAGGAGATCCCATCCCCCAAATTCACACAGCCACCAAGAGTATAAAAGAACAGGGGATCCCATCCCCTCCCACATTCCCAGCAAACGGCCCGAAGGGAAAACAACCAACTACCACTACCAACACAAGTCAGGGATTTTCAGATTTAAAAGATTTAACACACTCCATGATTTCAAATTCCGTGTGTTCTAATCGGGTGTTATCACAGAAGGGTTGATCCTGGTGCTTTCAACTTATTCAGCCGGATATACGTGATTAACCAATTTCACAGCGTTAGTTCACAATTTCAGCAACCCATATAAAACATCACGAGGGGATTCAAGTGCACACACACGACCACCAACGGCCTCAATTTCTAGAAAACATAAACCAGTACAACAAAAGGGATGATCACAAGATAAAGCATAAACAACGATCACAACCCCTTCCCCTTCTTTCTTTAGAACTTCGTTTATTATCTTCATTAGGGTTCGGTTCAACCAGTTCCATAAGAACAAAAATAACGCCCACCCCGCATGATACACAAAAGTGAGAGACGAAAGAAATTCCCTACCTGTTGATAGATGATCGACGTTTAGGCCGGGGGCGCGGAACTTTACGGATAACGACGTGGCGGTCCCGATGCACCAGAAGAGCCATGATCGAAGAAGGGGGGAAACCACGGCCTAACCCTTAATTTATAAGAGCCGGGAACGGTTGAGATAAAAACGCCGAACCGCGTAAGACGTGGAAGTCGTGGGTTTACCACGTGGCTTGACTTAATTTATTGCTTTAAAAAAGAATTTCAAAAAACTTTCTTCCGAAAAGGAACAACTTCTCAAAGAGAAGGAAGAGTTGTCCCTCAAGGTCCAAAACCTTCCCGATGTTGATTCTATGGAATCCACAATCAAGGATTTAAAGGAATCCCTTGCCAAATTCACCCAAGGTGAACAAAATTTGACCAAATTGCTAGGTTCCCAATGCGTATCTAGAACCACCCAAGGGCTTGGCTATTCCAAGCAAGCTTCCTCTTCCCATGCTCCAACTATTTTTGTAAGGGGGAGCTCCCAATATAAATTTTGCAACTATTGTAAAAAACCCGGGCACTTAATTTATGAGTGCGATTGCAAAAATGCCCGGTATGGAAGGCCCAAAACCATCTCCTTTAATGATGAATTTCATAGGAGAAGACCCGCCACTAGACAAGTTTGGATTGAAAAATCCCTTTTAGCGAGTCTCACCGGACCAAAATTTGTCTTGGTTCTAAAATCCTCTCCCCGGTGATTTGTTGTTTTTATTTAGGGGGAGTTAGGATCGTTTAAGCCTTTTTTCTTTTTATTTCAAAACTTTCAATTCAAAACCTTCAATTCAAAACTTTCAATTCAAAACATTCAATTGAAATCTCAAAAATTTCAATTGGTTTAAAAAAAATCTCTATCTTGTTTTTCAATCCTTTCCCTCAATCAAGTTTTATGCCCCGTGCTATTTTGATAATCACAAAGGGGGAGAAATTCTTGGTTGATTGGGGGAGAAATATTTCTCTCATGCTTTGCTTTTCTTTTCAATTTATCCTTTAAATCATGCCTCTCATTTCAATCTTTTACATTGCTTGTTTTGGTGATTGTGATCATCAAAATAGGGGGAGATTGTTGTACCTCTCGTACCCCTCGTGGTTTAATTTTCATGATCACAATCACTCTCTTATTTATCTAATCTTGTTTTAAGTGTTTTTGGATGATAGGCATGATTTCAGGTTGGCAAGGAATTGGGCCAAGAAAGCCAGAAGGAAAAAGTGGACTGATTTTTAGTCCACCGGCCAACTGGTGGATGACCACCGGCCAGCCGATGGTGCCTGGGCAGAAGGCATCCTTTCTGTCCAGACCACCGGCCAACCGGTGTCCCATCACCGGCCAGCTGGTGGAACCCAGACAGAAGGGACACCCACTGTCTCACCACCGGCCAACCGGTGGCCTCCTCACCGGCCAGCCGGTGGAACCCAGACAGGAGGGACACCTACTGTCTCAGCACCGGCCAACCAGTGGCCTCCTCACCGGCCATCCGGTGGAGCCTGGGAAGAAGGCCTCTCCTTTTTCCAAGCACCGGCCAACCGGTGGCCAAGCACCGGTCAGCCGGTGGAGCCAGTCAAACTAGCCGTTGGGCTTTGACCAGACTTGTCCACTTGACTCCCAACAGCTCCGAAGGCCTCTCCAACAGCTCCGAAGACCCCCAAATTCCATTTGAGGGTTCCCCCTCTATAAATTAAGGAGTAGGAAGCCCCGAAAATGTAAGGAAGCCCACGGGAACATTTTTTGATCATTTGGCAAACCTCCGGCGCTTTCCTTCAAGGATCCCCAATTGCTCCAACCCACTTCCACATCCAAGGAGCACCACCATAGAAGCTTGGGAGAGCCCTTCATCACCACCAATCAATACTTTGGCACCCAAGACTTCTCCTCTTACGGTTTTTCATTGTTTTATTCTTTTTGAGCATCAATTTGGGTTTGTGCCTACAAACCCCTCTTTCTATCATCCTCTCTTTGTTTGGGTTTTCACACCACCTTCAAGGTGTGAAGAGGTTAGTCAAGCCTTCCCTTTAAAAGGCTTGAGTCATAGGTGAGCTAGCCTTCACCTGTAAGAAGGCTAGTGGGTTCTTGCTCAACCATTAAAAGCAAGCTGTAATAGGTTCTAGACTACCTTAAAGTCTAGTGGGTTTCTTGATAAAACCATTAAAAAGCAAGCGGTAGTAAATCTCTCAACGGTTGAGTTGGGAGCGGAGACGTAGGCTTTGGTTTATGCCGAACTCCGTTATCAAGTTTTGTGTCCTGCCTCTTTTATTTCCACTGCACTTTGATAATTGTTTTAAATTGTTAATTAATTTTTAAAAGGCAATTCACCCCCCCTCTTGCCATCACTCTCCCCCCTCTTGCCATCACTCTCCGCCCAACACATAGAATCATATATACCCCCACATTAAAGATTAAAGATAAATATTAGTGTATTAACTTATTTATATTCTCAAACAATAAAATAATTTTTCATGATTGACCATGAGAACTGATGTATCTCTGATCTGACTCACTCTAAGATTACACCCAATCCTATCCTGATCCCAATGTTGACACCTGGACTTAGTCCAACACTGAATCCATATCTTAATTCTGGTATTTACTGAGGAGAAAAATAAAATTAGATCAACTTATACACCAACATCTTGATTTCATCACGAACATACATCAATCAGACTTACTGCAATCATGTCCCTTTCTATATGAAAATCATACATCCATGACCAATAAGATTTTCCCCACCATAAGAGTATACTTATTTTCTTCCTATTAAACTAAAAAAATTATCTTTAAGGCCCATGATCCATGAATTACCAAATTTAATGATCGAACATTATTAACTCAACCAAATCTAATAATGACTCTAAAACCCCAACATCCACCAAAATCAGGCTTACTTGGAACATTCTCTAAAATGATCAACAAAATTCTCTCACAATAAGGGCCACACCTTCCAATGGATAACTGTTCACTTCCCACCTTATGTATTACCATTCACTGATCCCCAAACATAGACCAATATATTCCCTAATATCATACATATGTCTCACATTTTCATAATCCCCGAAAACCTTTATTAAGTCCCATACTTGAATTAGTTGTGCCTTGACACTCATATCCACCACTAATGTCTCTTCTTACTATAGAGGAGGAACCCCCCATACTCATCAAAACCTAGAGTTGTCATGCCCACAGTGATTTCATAAATTCTATTATTCTACTACCCCTAGGTAACTATTAACCAATAGTAATTAGTCTCGTGACTCATCTCAAAGTAGTTGGGGACTTCAGGGTACTCACCACCACAAGCATTTTACCACTTGAGTTGACCCAAAAACCAGAAAAATTCCCAATAGACCCCTATATGACCCATTCCAACACTAAATAAGAAAATAAACACATATAACTAGCTCACGCTTTCCTTTATACATCAGGATATTTTTTAAAAATATACAAAACACTCACTCCTCTCCTTCCAAGTTAGAGTGGTCCTATAAAGAACCCTCTCTTATATTCTACCCTAATATCCATCTCGATATCATTTTATCCAAATGGAAATATGCTCATGTACCACTCAATCTCAACCATACTCTTTCTCCCATGAGTCACACACCACCAATACTAGACCCACAAGCCTAAACATGCCTCTCTTTCATATTAATAAAAAACCTAAAAGAACTCTTAGTACATCCTTCACCAACAAGACCATGGAATATCACTCATTCCAAGGCCAACCACATATTCAACAACCACTCAAGAATCACTCTAAAACTATATGGAATTTACCCCTCTTATACCCATCCTAGACTTGGCTATCTAGTATCACCTGCCACTATCCTATCAAAATCTACTCCTAAATCCAATGAAGTCAGATATTATAAAGACCTATCCATGCATATTACATATAAGAGGACCTTTCACTAGTCTTGGTTTTGGAGAGTTAGATACAAACTTTAAAATTTTATCATATTTGCAATAAAATTAAACAAAAAAAGCCAAACTTCACTTATGTGCATGTAAAAATGATGGCGTTCGACCTTGGACTTCCAAAAGTCCTGTGAGAAAAAATAATTTTAAAACAAGGGATGAGCGTTAAATTTCCCAGTAATGATTTTTTCCCTAAAAAACTTTGATAAATCATTTTAAAATATTCCATTAAAATAAAGATACACACAAAAATATTTATACAACACCTAGATATATTTATAAATCTAGTATTTCTGTATAATTATAATTGAAAATTGTTCGGAATTCTTCTTTAAAAATAATAATTTTCTGGTGGTCCATTCATGATACTTGATAGTCCATATTAAAATCCATAACATGGGTCACTGTTCATCAGTAAGGCTAATGGTTTCACTCCCAATAATTCCACTTATTTCACTAGTGCCATTTTTTGAAAAAAAACATGGATCTGCCTTTCTTAGTCAAAACCCTAAACATTTAAAACATACATATTATTATTTTCTTTAAAAGAAAATAATAATTCTTATCACATGTAATCAAAACCCCTCAGGAGTTCTTGAAACCAATTTTTAGAGAATACCATGCTTAAAATTAACATCTTTATTTTTGAATCATAAAAAAAATAAAAAATGAAATAATGCACATTCGGTTTTGTAAACACATATATTATTTTTTCCTTCTTCAAATAGATGAAATGAATAAACAATTACATGGATCATATTAAATTATCCAAGAAACATTCCTAGTAAAACATGTAAAAAAATTGTATGTTGGTAAATATATATGTGTGTGTGTGTGTGTATAATTTTATACCATCACTCATAATTTTATCCCATATTCATATATGTCTTGTGAAATTAAAACATGTAATATATATATACATAAATAACATAAAGTTAGAAAAATTAGTATATACACATGGATCTTGTGATACCCATTTTATCATAAAGTTCTTCTTGCACTAAACTTTGATAAATGAGAAATTCACTCCTCACAGACATGTTCATAAACATAAATAAGCAAAGAAAAAAATTACATGGGAAATTAACAATTTATTTCAATAAAACATAATCATCAAACACAAACTCAAACATCACTAAAATATTTATAAACCATAGGTTAAACAACCTAATTTTCTCCATAACAATGTATACATATATATATATGTGTGTGTGTGTGTGTGTGTGTGTGAATATATATTTATATATATAAAAATGATAAGAAAAACACATTACACAAAGTCACAGAACAAATTCATGTCTTTAAAAAATAAAAATATAAGTTTCCAACAAAAATTAAAACATAGTTTTGATTAACAAAAAAATACAATAATTAATCTTATCACATCATTATGTATTAAAACATTATTTGATAAAAATAATTCATTTCATATCAAATTTGAACATATAATTAAAGCATAAATTATGTACATAAATAAATTAACTTATGGAATATTTATGAATTTGAACATAGCTATGTATATATATATATATATGTCCCTTGAAAACAATTATGAAAATCTTTGATAGAAAATGAACAAACTATCTTTGAAAAATAGTTTTGGTGATAATAAAAACAACCAATAAAATAACCACTAAAATTTAATTCCCCATATGCAGAACCATTACACCTTAGCTAGTGTAATATTTTATCAGAAGAATATATAAATTAGAGATAGTGATTAAATAAATTTTCCCTTACAAAATATAAGTTTAAAGACACAATTTGAAAAAAAAACATTATGAAAAATTAAATAGACTCAAGAACTTAAACTACATAAATATAATTCATCCCTTACCTTAATATGATAATTGACTTCTTCGCAGACTTGGGTACACTAATCAGGATGTGCAATAAACAAGACTCCTGATAGTGTGTGTAGGACTTCAACAAAGTAAATAATGGGGAGGCAAAGAAGTATAAAACACTCTATTTAAAGACTCCACTTCATTGTTCATATAGTATTTATATATATACATTATTGGTATATGTGTGTTGAGGAATCTTAACAATTTAAGAAAACATTTTTCAGTGGATTTGGTTTATATTTGATTCACATATAAGACAACTGTCAAAAAATCAAGCGTATAAATTAAATTATGGATGAATGAAAATTAGCATACCAAATTATTGGAAAAAAAAATTTAAAACGATGAAAATAGGGATAGTTGAACAAATCTAGTTTGAAAAATTGCAAAATAGGAATAGAGATGTTGATGAAGAATAAAACGACAATTCATAATGCTGTTAAAAAGAAGAAATCATAACAGAAAAAAAGTGAAAGAAATACACATATCCCGATAGGTTGAAGAAGAACAGAGATCTATATCATACACAGCACTAGAAAAATCAAAACCCTAACCTTGATCTTGAATTAGATTAAAAAGTATTTAACATCACCTTTCTCATTAGAAACAGACCATGAATTGGTCCATGACTCCATAGCGACGAACCCTCACAGACGAAACCCCCGACCTGTGTCGACTCGGCCTGCATCGGCCTCGACTCCCAGCCATGCTCAAACTCCCAACTTGTGAAGACAAACATTATATCCCTCGGTGCCGGCTCCGGCTTCATAGTGGCCTCATCTCCCTCTTCTGAAGGTCGATCATGACATGTAGATGCATTTTTTTCTAAACAGCACACCCCCTGCTAAATGAACCCTAAAACCATTTTTTTATATTTTCTTTTATATATATAATTGAAAATAAATTAAAATTACTTTAATATAAATTGATAATTTATAATTTTTATAAAATTCATTCAAAACCAATATTCCAATTAATACTTTTATTATTATTATTTAAAAATAGAATTATATTTTAGTTAAACAAATTATCATATCAAGAAAATCCATACACACACACACAGACATATATATACACATATATATCACATTGAAAAAATAAGTTTTCTTAAAATAAATAAAAATGAATTATTATCTTTATTAATATTATTATTTTTAATTCAAAATTATATTCTCATATTATATTATTCATATTATCTTAATTCAAAATAAAATTTACAATGTGTTAATTTAACATTGCCTTAATTTATTTAATTTTTATTAAAATATCATGTAATTATAAAAACACAATTTATAATATTATTATTATAAATAAATTTATGTAGTTATGAAAGTAATAATTTAGTAATAATTCATAATTAATCATTATAATTTCATATATATATATATATCATATTTTTGAAAATAGAACAAGATTGATTTTATAATTATTCATATGTTAGATTCAAAAATATAATAAAATCAGAATATTAATAGTGCATTTGTTACAAAATAATGTTACTTGAAATATTTGGCACATAATAATTTAAAATAATAATTTTTAAATGGAATGTATATATTCATTATTAAAATGTTTTTATTGTCAAATTGAAATTTTATTAAACAAACTTTATTATAATAATATTACCTTTAATTATTTTTATTCATTAAAACAATATATTAGAAAATATAATTTCATAAAAGTATAACTTATTTATATGTCGTCATGTATTTCAAAAAATTCATTTGAAAATAATATAAATTAAAAAAACAAAATTTCATTTTGTTTTAAGTGAAACCACATGGTTTTATTAAAATAAAATAATATTTATTCACCTTATAAATTTTTTATTAACTAAAATTATTTTATTGAAACTCGGGGTGTTATATTATCCCTCCCCCTTAAAAAATAGTTTCCTTGCAATTCGTTTCATCGAACTAAAAAGAATTCTGAATTTTACTCTTCAGAATTAATAAATATTATGACCACTAAACCTCTAAACTCAACAACATCTAATCTATAAAGTTTCCTAGAACGTTCCTATGATACCTATTATAAATACCTAGACTTACACATTACATAGAATAGGACCTTTCATCGGTTAGGTTCTGGAGAGTTAGATACAAACTTTACAATTTTATCAGAGTTGTGGTAAAATTAAACAACAAAAGCCAAACATTTCTTCTACATGTGTAAAAATGATGGAATCCGACCTTGGACTTCCAAAAGGCCTATAAAAAAATTAAAACAAGGGATGAGCATTAAATTTCCCAGTTAGGGTTTTTTTCCTAAAAAACCTTTGATAAGACATTTTAAAATATTCTATTAAAATAAAGATACACACACAAATATAGATTTCCACAACACCTGGATATATTTAGAAATCTAGCATTTGAAAAATAATTATAATTGAAAATTGTTGGGAATTCTCCTTTGAAAATTGTAATTTTTTGGTGGTTCATTCATGATACATGACAATCCATATTGAAATACATAACATGGTTCATTGGTCATCGCTAAGGCTTATGGGTTCCCTCCCCATAATGCCACATATTTCACCAGTGAAAATTTTCAAAAAAAACATTTTCCATGGATCTGCCTTTCTCAATAAAAACCTAAAACATTTAAAACATACATATTATTATTTTATTTAAAATAAAATAACCATTCTTATCATAGGTTCTCAAAACCCATAGGGAGTTTTTGAAACCAATTTTTAGAGAATCCCATGCTTAAAATTAACATCTTTATTTTTGAATCATAAATAAAATGAAAAATGAAATATTTCCCATTCAGTTTTGTAAACATATATATGATTTATTCCTTTTTCAAATAAATGAAATGAATAAATAATTACATGACTCATATTAAATTATCAAATAAACATTCCTAGTAACACATATAACAATTGTTTTCTATGTCGATATATATATATATATATATATATATATAATTTTATACCATAACTTATAATTTTATCCCATATTCATATATGTCTTGTGCAATTAAATCATGTGATATATATATAAATAAATAACATAAAGTTGGAAAAAATAGTATATACACATGGATCTTGCAATACTCATTTTAGAAAAAAATTATTCTTACACTAAACTTCGATAAATAAGAAATTCACTCTTTGTAGACATGTTCATATACATAAATAAACAAAGTACGAAATGACATGGACAATTAATGATTTATAGCCATAAAACATAATCATCAAACACAAACTCAAACATCACTCAAATATTTATAAACCATAATTTAAACAATCTAAATTTTTCTATAATAATGTATACATATATATATATGAAAATATATTTATATATATATATAAATGATAAGGAAAAATCATTAAACAAAGTTGCGGAACAAATTCATGTCTTTGAAAAATAAAAATAAATTTTTCCAACAAAAATTAAAACTTAGTTTTGATTAACAAAAAAATAAAATAATTAATCTTATCACATAATTATGTATTAAAACTTGATTTGATACAAATAATTCATTTAATATCAAATTTGAACATATAATTAAAACATAAATTATGTACATAAATAAATTTACGAATGGCATATTTTTGAATTTGAACAGACTTATATATATATAAATCCATTGCAAACAATTATGAAAATCTTTGATAGAAAATGAATGAAGTATCTTTGAAAAAAAAATTTGGTGATACTAAAAACAACATATCAAATAACCACTAAAATTTTTATACAGAACCAGAATTCCTTACCTATTGTAATATTTTATCAAAAGAAGATATAAATCAGAGTTAATGAATAAATAAATTCTCTATTACAAAATATAAGTTTAAAGACACAATTTGAAAACAAAACCCTTACAGAAAATTAAATAGACACAATAAATTAAAATGCCATAAATATAATTGATCCCTTACCTTAATATACTAATTACCTTTTACCCAGACTTGGGTACACCAATCAAGATGTGAAGTATACAAGACTCCCGATAGTGTGTGTAGGACTTCAGCAAAGTGAAGAACACGGAGGCAGAGCAGTATAAAACACTCTATTTAAAGACTCCACATCATTGTTTATATAGTATTTATATATATAGTTTTTTGCAAGAAGTGTATTGAGGAAGCTTAATAATGTATGAAAATATTTTTTAGTGGATTTGGTTAAGATTTTATTCACATTCGAGACAAATTTCCACAAATCAAGTGTATAAATTATATTATAGATGAATGAAAATCAACAGCGCAAATTGTTGGAAAAAACAATTTAAAATGAAGATAATAAGGAAATTTGAACATAAATGGTTAGAAAAATCGCAAAACAGTAATAGAGAAGTTGACAAAGAATAAAACCAAAATTCATAACACTATTAAATAGAAGAAGTTGGAACACCTAAAAAGTGAAAGAAATACACCTATACTAGTAGGTTGAAGAAGAACAGAGATCTATATCCTACCCACAACTGGAAAAATTGAAACCCTAACCTTGATATTGACTTCACTCGTAACATCTTTGACATCGCCATGCTCATCAGTGACATACCTCAAACAATTCCATGACTCCACAACGACGAACACTCATGGACGAAACACCCGACCTGTATCGACTCGGCCTTCATAGGCCTTGAATCCCAGCCATGATCAAACTTCTAACTCGCAAAGATGAACACTTTCTCCCTCGGTGTCGGCTTCGACTTTATAGTGGCCCCGTCTCCCTCTTCCGAAGGCCGAGCGTGACCTGTAGACCCGATTTCTTCCGAACAGCGCAACACCTATGAAATGAACCCTAAACCCTTTTTTGTTTCTTTTTATTATATTTTATTTTATGTATATATAATTGAATACCGATTAAAATTACCTTAATATTAATCAATACTTTATAATTTTTATAAAATCCATTCAAAATCAATATTCCAATTAATAATTTTAATATTATTATTTAAAATTAAATTTATATTTTAGTTAAAAAAATTGTCTTATCAAGAAAATCCATACACACACACACACATATATATATATACATATATATTAAATTGATAAAAATATTTTTTATTAAAATAAAAAATAATTATTATTATCTTTATTAATCTTTTTATATTTAATTCAAAATTATATTATCATATTATATTATTCATATTAAATTAGTTCAGAATAAAATTTATAATGTATTGTTTTAACATTGCCTTAATTTATTTAATTTTTATATAAAATATCGTGTTATTATAAAAACAAAATTTATAATATTATTATTATAAATAAATTTATGTACTTGTGAAAGTAATTATTTAGTCATAATTTATAACTAATAATTATAATTTCATATATATATATATCATATTTTAGAAAATAAAACTAGATTAATTTTATAATTATTCATATGTCAGATTCAAACATATATTAAAATGTGAATATTAATAGTGCATTTGTTACAAAATAATGTTACTTGAAATATTTGGCACATAATAATTTAAAATAATAATTTTTAAATGGAATGTATATTTTCATTATTAAAATATTTATATTATAAAATTATATTTTTATTAAAGAAAATTTATAGTAATAATATTACCTTCAATTATTTTTATTTATTAAAGTAATATATTAGAAAATATAATTTCATAAAAGTATAACTAATTCATATGTGGTCATGTATTTCAAAATTTTCAATTGAAAATAATATAAATTAAAGAAAAAAAATTCATTTTTTTAGTGAAACCATATGGTTTTATTAAAATATAATAATATTTATTCAACTTATAACTCATTTATTAATTAAAATTATTTTATTGAAACTCAGGGTGTTACAGATATCCAACCAATCCTTCCCTCTACACATAATCATAATATCAAAAGAACTCCAAGCGCTTTATATGGAAAAACTAAAGGCATTTTGTATTCTTCTCTCAACCCTCTCAATGTTTTCCACATCCTTAGGGAAACCTATTCCCAATATGAAACATCTCTAAAGAATTACTCACCTTCATTGAACTTTCACAAAGTCATCCATTGCTTGAACTAACCTAATAAAAGTTACTATATATACCTTATACCAAAGGATTTTATAGACATTATCATAGAAATTCCATGTTGTGACCCATGCTATTCAAGTAGTATATTGATATTATATTTATTTTAAATTATTAATCTGGTTATAGTTTTTGTAAAATGAATTTAAAGGGATGTGATTTCACCAAAGTTCCATTTTTGAAGAAGGTTGAAGTGACTGAATCTTGCATACAGATATGCTTTAAAGATGAATTTTTTTAGATTATATATTCTTAATGTTATTTTATCTTTAGAGAAAAGGGATTCGTTTATAAAAAAATTAGATTTTATGGTAATGTTTAGAGAAAAATTTTATTCAAATGAAAAAACTACACATAACACTTATGTGACTACATTGGAGTTACACATCAATCAGTTTGTAAAGTAGGTACACATTCATCAACCAAACACATGAAGTATGTTATTTCCAAAGAAGCAGTGTAGGAGGTTTTTTGAACCATAAATTAGGTACCTATATGAACCCATGAATTATTTCGACGAAGGAATTATTCTAAAGGAAAAAATATCATATAAAATTTATGCGAGGTTGAAAAGGATGACTACAAAGGAATTTTCTGAAGTCATAAATCTTTTTTTCAAAGAACTTGGGTTTTCATGAAAATGGAAAATAAATCATGATATAAAAACCCAACACCCTAGACCACTTAACTGGAGTCCAAACTAGTGATCACTAATTGACCTCAAGTGTGCCTCCTTGTGCACAAAAAGCTAATAAATAACAGTGAGTGTCTAGGGTATTACCATAGGAAACTATACCCTCATATCTGACTGAAAAAATTAGATAAAATAATAAAAAAATATCTATAATAAATAATTAGAGTATACATAATAAATAAAACATGTCATGATATAAAAAATGTAATGTGAAAGCATATATTAATACAAACACATGGTCATGATAGCATACATCAGTCAACCACACCCCTGATTGATCACATATACAAGATAAATAAAATAATAAAAATATAAGGAGGGTCTACTACAACCCCAAACCTCATCACATCCCAATATCCATATATATCCATGTTATCCCACTCAATCATGAAACACTTGGCCTATTCCCTACCTGATCCTACAAATAGTAGAGTTTCCTCAGGTACCCAAGTTCCATGGATTCTTTTAGAAGGTTGTGAGTACAATTCAGTTTGGAACCAGCAATAGGGTCCCAAATATAACCAGTATAAATGTTTATACACATGTGGTAGGTTAAATTTAAATAAATAAAAAAATCATAACAAAATAACCACCATCGATCCACAGGTTCTGAAGTAACACCTGGGATTAACAAATTATAGTTTGACTAATGCCAATGTGAATTTGAGAACATGAAATATCATTCCATATAATATTAATAATAATGTCACATTCTATGGAACATTATAGGCCTCTTGAATAATCATAATATAGGAATTCTTGAAAATAACCAAGGAATTCTATTAAGGGATACTCACAAAATCAAAGATAGTAATCTATCTATTCTATATAGGCATACTTACTGAATCCAAGATAACAATATAAGCATAATAATTAAATACCATATAAAAATCCAAGAATTCCATTGAGAAATTCTTTTAAAATCCTAGATAATAATCTAGGTATTCTATATAGGCATACTCTATGAATCCTATATTAAAATTTATGAATTCATATTGTTAAAGGAATCAAGGATGTATCCTACGGAGTGTCCTAGTTATCCAATTCATTAGAAACATCATCAAATCATAGCTTCATCCTTGAAATCCATCATATCGGGTGAAAGAACCTGATCCTAAGGAGTATCCTAGTAATCCCATATAGTTAATCATTTAATCCCATATGATATCATAGTCATTACATGTCATCAAGATCAATAACTAGTTCCTACACATATTAAGCATCCATAGTCATCAAGGATTATAGCCAAATCCCAGGTCACACCCTAGGCATTTTATATATTCATAACCATTAAATCCTATGTAATGACCAAGTTATTCCATATAGGCAAGAAATAAAAATCCTAGGTAACTACCAAGGAATTCCATATAGACATAAATCTAAATCTTAAGTGATCTATTAGGCATGCCTGATTCTATAATTTATGACAACATCTACCAGGTACCATATCACATAATAATATCAGGGATTGGCCACCTGAATAACCCATTATATATGACCAAGTTCGACCTCTCAAGTGCATAACCATCCCTATCATTACAGTCATACCAAGTTCACACCATTTATTTGTCCATTATGGTGACACCTGTAATCTACACCATCTGCCAACAGGTACTACCCCTATCTAGGGTAAACATAATACTTAGGTACCTTGTTAGGGTCCCCTAAGAAATAATATATTATAGAAACTATATATGGTATCCCTTATTTCAAATTCATGTCTTAATTCAAACCCATCACTCAGAGGTTATAGCATCCATCAACATCATCATGATTATTTCATGACCACATTAGTGTAAGATCCTGAACATTCATGGTTGGGATCCCTTGTTTAAATTTTGGTTAAAAATCTTTTTTAGGGTATAATAATGTGGTTCTTGGGTATATGATACGTTTTGGGGGTGTTCTGGGGGTGTTATACATGAAAGGAAGAGAAAATAGGATAAACAGTGTGCAGTGTGTAGTTGGCGCATGTTTAGAACAAATTGTGCACCTATCCCGTGAAATTGTGTGGTTTAGGTACCCCTTCGGGAAGAGGCTAGTGCATAGTAACTGCATGGTTCTAAAACCATGTGGGTTCCTCTAGAAAACCATAAGACTTGGCCCCTCTTAGATAGAGGGAGCCGCACATTTGTCACATAGTATGGATAATCGTGCGGTCAAACCATACGGCCCCTAAAAAGTGATAAATTACTATTATTTACTTCCCAATCTTATTTCTTTCTTCCCCAATTTTTCATCTCATTCAACCCCCTCTATTCTAGTGATGAACAAGCATCCCCCTTATAACGACCTGAACTGTTATAAATAAAATTCCCCTTTTGATTCAATTAAATGTCTTATTATATAATATGGTTATAGAAAACACATGCACTTGTTTTATTTTACTATATCCAATTGTATTTTAATGATCATTAAGTATATTTACCATTGATAATATAGTCATTAAATAGTGATCACTTGATTAGTATATATATAGGGTTTTAACAAATCCAATTGACATAGACAAAGGAAGTGATGTCCTCAACCAATAGAATTGTACCATATAAATCCCATTTATCTAAGATTCCAAGGGATATATAATTTTTATGCATTTCCCTAGAACAATCCCAAGATGATATCCAGTAACTTAAGCACAAGAGAAACCATTTACGGGAGAATTTCAAGCTCATCGAGATCACATCCCAAATCATGTTTTCCGAACAACCCCATAAAATCCCCACCATCACGCACCTTACTCTTAGATAATATAAATTTTTATTAAAGGTATATTTATCAAGACCCAAGAAATATTAATATTTACATTATTTTTTATAAAATAATGAATATATTTTCGTCCTCTTATTGTTACTTTGTAAATGATTATTAAATCACAAATAGTATTTTTTTTATTAATATTTAAATTCAATTAAGATATCTATTTTGATGAATTAACATATTATTGAAATAAATAATATTTTAATAAAATATTATTATTAAATAAATTTTATTTAATATTTAATATCATATAATTTTTATGAAGTTAAATGTAATTTTTATTAGGGTTCGAAAATTGTTATTGTCAAAAACCCGTCATTTTCAAGAAATAATGGTTTCTATTTTAAAAGTTAAAATTAATATATTTAGAAAATAATTAAGATAAAATGAATATTATTTTTGTAATAAGTATTTCAAAATTATCTAATGGTGAATTTTTCCTAAATTTTTGAGATAGTCAAATTTTCGGGTAAAAATTAAATACCGTATAAATATATGGTGTGTCTTATGACATCATAAAGTACCAATAGTGATGAAATAAATACTATAAAAGGTATACACAACCAAATATTTGTTTTTAATTTAAAATAATTTGATTTTAAATTTATTTTATTTATTTTATAAATCCTTTGTGAATCCTCCAAAACTTATGATATATTTTAAGGTTTTAAAATCATTTCTTTAAGAGTGTGACTCGCCTCCACATCACCAAGGGTAATATTTTAATAATTTAGGCACTTTACCATCTAAACTAATAAAAAATACCCCTTTGTGGAAACCATGGTCAAAAACCATTTTATGGTTACTGGTTTGGATAATTTATTATGTAGAATCCAAAACCAAAAATAATAAATAAATATCCCTTTTTTCCAATATAAACACATCCAATATCTCATTTATCTTCACAAAAACCCATTATATAACATAAAAACTCTTCTGTATACTCTCTAATGTCCTTCCAAGGATTCTCCAATCTTTCATGATTCCCCTCCCAAGCCTTTGGAGTCACACGCTCAAGTAAATAAACCTCATCTTCCACTCTACTCTTTTATCAAGCACTCCTTTTATATTATGTATTTAACTTTTCATTTTATTATGATGTGATGTGATATTTTTTATTCCCCTTACTATAAATTTGATTTATAAATTCCATTTTCACTATCATAAACCATTTTTATTAATTTTTAAGTAACGTCGTTATGTTGTCGAAATTTCACTAGGATTTTCTATACCAAAATAATTATGTAATGAATACCATACGGATTTTTCTATCAAGGATATTCACCTTTATCAACATATACTTATTTCTTTGGTACTTACATGTATTTATTACAAATTACTTGATCGTGTAATAAATTATGATATTGAATTAATTCATGTTGTATGATCTATGTGGCACACTTAAGCATGAAAAATAAATGATTTTTATGGGTGCACCCAAAAAGAGCTCTAATGAATTGGGAAATGTTTAGTATCATGATACTTCATGTTAATAAATATGTGTACCGGATTCATTTATGTGAATTTTTTCAACATGATTTCTTATATGATTTAGCCTTGACTGATGTTTATGATGTAGAGTTTTAAGTTGTTTTCACATTTCCCACGTTATGATTTTCATGTTATATCATGCCTTATTATTTATATTCTTTTTATGATCCATTGATATTCTATTGTATAAAATGTAATATCTTCTTCATTTTTTTCCTTTTTTATTACCTTACTGGGATTTATATCTCACTATTTTCTTATGTTTCTCCTCAAGTTATCCCATGTAGTTAAAAGTTCATTGGAATTTTATGATCATGTTAAATAAGTGATCAATAATGTTATGTATCACATGTTATAAGTTTTTATTTAATGTAAATAATTCCCAAAGACACTATAATTATTGATATTTTGGGTTGTATTAAGTGTTATTTTATATAATAAAACGTAAATTAATGTGTAATAAAGATCAAGGTAGTAATGTTTGGAATCAAAGGGAGGTTTAGTTATTTTTGGGATTAGGATTATAGAACTCTAGATAAAGCCTTAGGGATAAGACTAAGTATAATAAAACAACCCTAAATTTTAGTTGGTATAGAGTAATTGGTTTATCAATAAAATACATCCCTTTCTGGATACTGAAAGTCGATGTGGTTCTAGAGTAGATGTAACTAGGAGTAATAACTCCAAAAAAATGTTTTAGGCATGAATCAGGGTAATCTAGTACATGAGAATGGGACTTACTGCACACCTGGTTTGACACTCCAGTGAGATATGATTTGTTAAATTTATAATATCATTATGAACCATTATTAAGGGACCAAAAACTTTCCTATAAGAATATATTTTAGGAAACAGATCATGGATAACATAAATTGAAGACTAGAAACTCATAAGTTAAATAGATAAATGTAATTTATAATTTATCCCTTTAATGTCATTTTATTCTTGTTTATGTGTTAAATAGTTTAAAATTACTCATCCATAAGTCTATATTGGATAGAGTAGAACCAGAATCAAAAATTGAAAGGTAGGGTTATCTTATATAGTTCTAGGCATTCATTTATATCATGAAATTTTAGTAGGACTATCCAAAAACCACCACAAAGCATGAAATTAGAGATGTTTGTGAAAATGGAAAATAGGATAATTATTGCATCCCAAGTATATAACTCCTCCCTTGTCACAATTCATGGGTTAAACTTTCCAATGAACCTTTTCATACTCTCTTTGGTGGAATTTGATGCAATTATAGGCATGTATTATATTTCCCTATATAGAGCCAACATAAATTGTGGACAGAAGGAAACCACTTTTCATTTGGAGAATAGATCCCCAATTATATACAATTGTCAGGTGGACGGATCTTTTTTATCAACATCATCTCAAGCACAGATATTATTACCCTATGAGTAATAATAACAAGATAAAAGTATTGAGTCTAAGGAAAGGATCATCCTTTAATACATGCCTATTATAATGGAATATGATTATGTGTTTACAAAGGAATTATCATGTCTTCCTCCTATCATGGAGGTCGAATTTTCAATTGAGCTTGTACTCAATGAATTACCAATATCCAAGACTCTAAATAGGATGGTTGTTGTAGAACTTGAGGAGATAAATAAATAACTACAGGATAATTTGGATAAAGTTTTTATACACCCAATTTCTTTACCTTTGGGTGATATAGTCCCCTACATTAAGAATAAGGATCGGTCAATGTGCCTTTGCATTGATTATAATGAGCTCAACAAGGTCATGATAAAGAAAATGGATCCTTTTCCACAAACTTGTGACTTGTTTGATCAGATACATGTAGAAAAATACTTCTCCAAGGTGGATCTATGGTTATGATATTACCATGTTATGGTTAAAGAAAGAGGATATCCCCAAGACTAATTTTCATACAAGGTATGGGCACTAAGAGTTCATAGTAATGTCATTCGAGCTCACTAATGCTCTAGTAATCCTTATGGACTTGATGAATAGATTATTTAGAAAATACCTTGATATATTTGTGGTAGTATGTATAGATGATATTCTAATATACTCTAAACCCAAGGAGGATCATGAGGAGCATTTGAGTGTTGTTGTAAATACCTTGCAAAAGGATAATCTCTATGAAAATTATAGCAAGTGTGAGTTCTAGTTGAAGGAAGCCTCATTCTTGGGTAATATCATCACAAAAAATAGGATATCTATAGATACTTAAAAGATAAAATAAATTGAAGTATGTATGAGGCCAAAGTCTGTGAAAGATATATATAGATTCCTTGGGTTAGCTGGATATTGTCGCCGATTTTTGATAAATTTATCATGATTTCCAAACCCTCTTACCATGCTAACTCAGAAAGAAGTAAAGTTTTTTAGGAATTATGAATGTGAAGAAAGATTCATGGAGTTGAAAAGGAGGTGTATCACTTCCCCTATGATTACACTACCCGCAAGTGGGGAATTTTTTATAATTTTCAGTGATGCCTTGAAGAAGGGATTTGGAAGTGTGTTGATGAAAAATGACAAAATCATTTCCTACACCTCAAGGTAGTCGAAAATTAATGAGAAGAAATATCCCATGCAATATCTATAGTAGGAAACTATGATCTTTTCATTGAAAATATAGTAGAATTATCTCTATGGGGAGAAGTGTGAGATATATACTAATCAAAAGAGCCTCAAATATATATTCACAAAGAAAGAACTTAATATGTTCTATGGAAGATAGTTAGAGCTCATCAAGGATTGAGACTACTCAACCCACTACCATCCTAGTAATGGAAATAAGGTGGTGGATGGTATAAGTATAAATTAATTAAAAAATATATCATTGATGATAATTGATAAGGATCAAATCTTCTTGGATTTTAATAGGATGGACATGGGAATCATAAAGAAAGGAATATCATTAATACTTTCATAAATGTTTTCTCAACCGTCTCTTTTGTAAATATTAATGGATTCTCAAAAAAGATGATGTGGTAATTTAGAATAAAGTGGAAACTATAAGAAAAGTGAAATATTCATAGTTTAGTGTTAATGAAGAAGAAATTGTGAGATTTGGTTCACAACTATGTGTTCCACCAAATCCTCATCTAAAGAAGGAACTCTTGGATGATGTACACAGTTCGACTTTCTCCATTTCACCTAGGAAGCACAAAGATGTATCAATATCTTTGTGAGCACTATTGGTGGGACAATATAAATAAGGATATTGATGAATATATATATATCAAAGTGTTTGGTATGTCAAAAAGTGAAGGTTAAAAGGTATAATTCTAAAGGTATTATACAATCATTACCCATTCCAACATGGAAATGGGAAAACATCACCATGGAATTTTTCAACGGACTTCCAAAGAAATCCAAAGGAAAAAATGTTATATGGGTTGTTTTGGATTGTCTTACAAATAATACACACTTTATTGTGATTTTGAGAGGATTTCTCACTAGATCAACTTACATGGATGTACATCAGAGAATTGGTGAGGTTGCATGGAGTACCACTATCGATTGTGTCCAATTGAGATCCAAGATTCACCTCAAAGTTCTAAAAAATTCTATAACATGATCTAAACATTGAGATGAATTTTAGTATGGAATATCATCATAAAACTAATGTCCAATCTAAGTAGGCTATTTAGACATTGGAATACATGTTGTGAGCATGTTCTATGGACTTCAAAGGTGGATGGGACCAACATTTTCCTTTGGTGGAATTTTATTAAAATAATAGTTTCCACTCAAGCATCCAAATGGCTCCCTATAAACCCATTTATGACAAGAGGTTCAGAACACTGGAATGTTGGGATAAAGTTTGTGAACTAAGACTTTTAGGTCCTTAATGCTTGAGGAAATGGTGGAGAAGGTTATGACCATTTGGTAGAACATCAAGGCTTCTCAAAGTAGACAAAAGAGTTTTGATGACAATCATCGACATAAACTAGAGTTTGATGTTAGATACATAAAATCCCTCCACATATCTCTATAGAATAAAGTTATTATATTTAGTAATAAAGGAAAGCTTATTCCAAGGTACATCAGCCCTTTTGATATCCTTGATCTCATTAGAGTAGTGTCCTATCGACTTGCACTCACACCGAACCTATCTCAAGTACATGATGTATTCCATGTATCCCTATTGAGAAATTACATACCAGAACCCTCACATGTACTAAATCTAGATGTAGTACCATTGTAGAATTACCTTTCCTATGATGAGAATCCGATGAAGATCTTAGATTGTAGAGAAAAAGTATTACAAAATAAGACAATGTCCCTCATCAAACTGTTGTGGAGAAACCAAAAGATTGAAGAAGCAACATGGGAACTAGAGTAGGTGATGAAGCAGAGTTACCCTTATTTGGTTTAGTGTGGGAAAAGAATATTTCAAGGGATAAATTTATTAATGGGAGAATATTTTAATGACCTGAACTATTATAAATAAAATTACCATTTTAATTCAATTAAATGTCTTATTATATAACATGGTTATAGAAAACACGTGAACTTATTTTGTTTTATTGTATCCAATTGGATTTTAATGACCATTCAGTATCTTTACTATTGATAATATAGCCTTTGAATAGTGATCATGTGATTATTATAAATATAGGGTTTTAAGAGAATCAATTAACACAAACAATAGAAGTGATGGCCTCAACCAGTAGGATCATACACTATAAAGCCCATTTATCAGAGCTTCTAAGTGATATATCATTTATGGTATTTTCCCTATACCAATCCCAATCTTAGATCCAATAACTTAATAATTAATGAAACCATTAATGGGAGAAGTTCAATCTCATCAAGATCACAGCCCAAACCATGTTTGTCAAATGGCCCCATGAAATCCCCACCATCAGACACCTTAATCCTATGGAATATGCCAGTGTATTAAAGGGATATTTATCAATACACTTGAAATAGTAATATGTATAATATTTTTTATAAAATAATGAATATATTTTCATCCTATTATTGCTACTTTGTTAATGATTATTAAAGTACAAATAGATTTTTTGTTAATATTTAAATTCAATTAAGAGATCGATTTTAATGAAGTAATACATTATTGAAATAAATAATATTTTAATAAAATATTATTATAAAATAAAATTTATAATATATAAATGATCATATAATTTTTATTAAGTCAAATGTAATTTTTATTAGGGTTCAAATACGTTTATTGTCAAAAACCCATCATTTCCAACAAATATCCGTTTTTATTTTAAAAGTGAAATTCACATATTTAGAAAATTATTTAGATAAAATGAATATTATTTTTGGAATCAGGATGTTAAAATTATCTAATGGTTAATTTTTCATAATTTTCTAAGATAGTCGACTTTTCGGGTAAAAATTAATTATCGTATAACTATACAGTGTGTTTTATGACATCATAATGGCCCAATGGTGATGTAATAAATACTATAAAAGGTATAAAAAACCAAATATATATTTTTAATTTAAAATAATTTTATTTTACATTTATTTTATTTATTTTTTAAATCCTTTTTGAATCCTCCAAAACATATGATATATTTTAAGGTTTTAAAATGATTTATTTAGGAGTGTGACTCACCTCTACATAACCAAGGGTAATATTTTAATAAGTTAGGCCATTTAACTTCTAAAATAATAAAAAAAATCCCATTTTATGGAAACCATGGGAAAAAACCATGGGATGGTCTGTGGTTTTGGATATTTTATTATGTAGAATCCAAAACCAAAATAATAAAGAAATCTACCTCTTTCCCTATATAAACCCACCAAATCTCCAATTTCATTTCCCTAAAAATCCTTGTATCATATCAGAAATCTTACCTATACTCTCTAGATTCCTACCAAAGTTCCCCAAATCTTTAAAGAATCCCTACACAAGCCTTTGGAGTCACACCCTTAAGTAAGAAATATTTATCTTCCACTCTCCCCTTTTATCAAGCACTCCTTTTATATTATGTATTTTACTTTTCATTTTATTAATATGGGATATGATATTACATATTCCCTTTAATTTAAATTTTTTATAAGTTATGATATCTTCCTTTATCTCTTATTAATCTTCCCATGATCCTTTATGCACAATTGTTACCATGTCGAAATTTCATAAGGATTTTTTTTCTCTATTCATGTTTCTTCGTTACCTTTTGCCATATATTTATAAACTTCAAATGCTAGTATATGTTTTTTCATGTTATTATTACTTCCCATTTTATTAAAAAATAATAAGATACCCCTTTCACTCTCATCAACATTTTTTATTAATTTTTTAAGTAATGTTGTTATGCTACTAGAATTTCATCGCGAATTTAAATGCACAAATAACTGTGTAGTGAATAACATACCCATTTTTTTATCAAGGGAATTCACCTTTATGAACATATAAATATTTATTTGGTACTTACATGTATGTATTCCGAATTCCTAGATCATGTAATAAATTTTGATGTTGAATGAATCTGTGTTTTATGATCTATGTTAAACACTTAAGCATGAGAATGAAATGATTATAATGGGTGCACCCAGATATTTCTCCAATTCATTGAGAAATGTTTTTTATCATGATACATAATTTTGGGATAAGGTTGTACATGATACCTTTAGGGGTATTTTTACACCATTAATTCTTGGAAGATTTAGCCTTAATTTATGTTTATGATGGAGTGTTTTAAGTTGTTGCAACATTTCCCATTATGTGATTATCATGTTATAACCTGAATTATTATTCTTATTAATTTTATGCTCCATTGATATGCCTATTTTATAGTATTTAATATCTCCTTCATATTATTCCTTTTTTATTCCCTTACTAGGATTTATATCTCCCCAATTTCTTATGTTTGTCCCCGGGTTATCCTATGTAGTTTTAAGTTCATTGTAATTTTATGATCATGTCAAATAAGTGTTCAATAATGTTATGTATCCCATTTTATAAGTTGTTATGTAATGTACCTAATTCCCAAAGACACTAGACTTATCGATCTTTTGGGTTGTATTAAGTGTATTGTTAGGTAATAAAACATGTATTAATGTGTAATAAAAAGCAATTTTGTCATACATATCTTACTTCATGGGTGATTATACTTCGATTCTTGGGTGTTTGGAGTGTGTTTGAGTGAAAATAGATGTTCTTTGTGAGTCTAATGCTCCTCTTTACTCTATTTTCTAGATTGGGTCTTTTAGAATATATCATCTCCTTTAAAATCCCTAAAACCCCCACTTTTCAAGTAGATTCTAAGTTTGGGCTTTAAAGGATGTTTGTGTTTGAATAAAGGGATGCATTTGGGATAGTAATCATCTTTGAGTATGAGGTAGGTGGTATTTAATATTTTTCCCATAGTCTCAATGTTTTACATGTGTATCTGGTTGTTCTAATGTGTTTCCTTGTTGTTTTCCTTTGTTTTTAATCATGGAATGTGATTCGGGCATGAAATTATGGTACAAGACCCTTCACAGACCCCATTGGGTTCATTAATGATGTGAGAATAGACCTAGGTCTACCCATGGGGTATGATGAACCCTTGAAAATGGTGTTATAATTGATTGAATGTTGATATAAAGAAAAAATGAGAGATAAGGGGGTTGTAATTTGTAATCAGAAGTGTGGGCTTGTCCAAAGGGTAAACTGGTTGATTATATGTTAAAATTTTTGAAATGCCTAAGTGGATCGAAATGGTTTAAATGTTGTGTTTTGGATTTTAATTTGGTAAAGGTTTTTAAATGATGAATTTCATGTTTAAAAATGGGTAATGTTTCAAAAAGAGGTGTCGGCCTCAATTTGATTTAAAAAGGGGTTTTCTTATGAGATTTCAAATGATCTTTGAAATAACGGAAAGGTTCCCCTTTTTTGAAAATGATTTAATGGTTGTTTTAGATGGTTGAAAAGGGAAACGGGAGTCTTGGGGAATGATTTAGTTTTCAAAGAGAAGACCCATATTTTAAAGGGGTGGATTCAAGATTATTTTAAATAAGTGTTTGAATTGTATTTTATGCCAAGATGTAGTTTAAAAAGGTCTTTTTGGGACCATATTCATTAAATCAATTTATGGGTTAGTGATATAGGACCCAAGATGATTATGTTGGCATGATAACATGTTTATGAAATGAACTAAACAATGAATTTTCATAGTTTATAACATGGCATAAAGGGGTTTTTGGAATATTACGAATGGGATAAATAAATTAAAGTGCTTGTGTTAAATGACTTATGGGTTGAGATGGAAATATGTAAATGGGTTGATGTATATGTGTGAGTTTTTGTAAATGGGATAAGAAAGATAATTGGGATATGTGATAAATTGGTTATGTTTGGAATATAGAATATGTGTTAATTAGTTATGACATATCTATGATATATTTATTAAATGGGATATGTTTCTGAAAGGTAAATGTGTTATAATTAAAGAAGTATGCGTGCATGGATTAATGGTTATGTGGGGTATTGGATTGAGGCTCCTCCCACAGGTCATCCAAAATGATGCTCTAGGACCACCAATGTATTTCATGGGTTAGGTTTCTAGACTAATTTTCTAAGCCCCTAAGGGATGTTGGTGGTTTCACTTGGACTAATGCTCTAGAGTGAGTAAATTTACTTGGACTGATGCTCCAAGGTATGTGGATAGACAACATGGAATTATGCTCTGAGGAAAGTGTGCTATAATTATTTATGATATGTTTACCCCTAGTGAGATAGGGAACTCGACTTATATCCCTTATGCATGGAAGTTGATTATCTTAGGTCATAGTATAAATGATTTAAATTCCTAACCCATGGAATAAATGATGAGAATGATCAAGTGGATCTTGTTAACTAAAGTCTTTGTGATAGTTTGTGATTAGTAAACACCCCTTGTGGATAAAAGTGAATGTAAACCCAAGTTTCTTTTATTAGACTCCCTGTGTGACATAATTTATTTTTACTGATTGGTTTAATCTTGAGAACTTAATCGATAAAATGGATATTAGACAATTACTTAAATGTTTTCCTTATTTCCTTGTTTATTTGTTTCACTTGTTTGCTTGCATAATCAGTTTCTCAGGATGGTTATTTCTTTAGACACCATTGGTGATGGCATACTGAGTTTTACTCACACCCTTATTGGTCCTCCATGGCACTTGGGTAGCTAAGAAAATGTTACCACTTTTTAGGTACAAGTTTAGGACATGGACCTCATGTTTGGTTCATACATGGGATGTTTGGTTAGAGCAGGGGATGTTAGGACTAGGTGGGTACTTAGTTTTGTGTTGGGATATTTTTGTAGTTGTATTTTGGGATTTTATTTGTATGGTTTCTATACATGTAATGTATTCATCATATTATCATAGAAGGTTCTACTTGGATACTTATTGACATTGTCATATGTTGTTTGTTTCTCCTACTAGATATTATATATTTTGATGTTATTTTTTGCTATGGATTAACTCTAATAAGTGGGTATAGTCTCCAAAAAGTTTCTCTGTAGACTCTCACTACTAGTTGGTAGCCTCTGGTGTATGCGCCTGAGGTCATGTGCAACCTAGATCAGGGAACCGGATATAGTGTCCATCAGGTCGGGGATGTTACAAAGTGGTATCAGAGCCAGTAATTTGTCTTACTATTTAAAGAATTGTATACAATAGACTAGGATATTATTAGGACCTGTTAAGGAGCTCATTCCTAGGTTCCTTTAACCCAATGTATGCGGGAAAATATAGGTTTCTAGGGGTGGGAATTGATTTTAGATTTTGTGTTTGTACGGTTGATTGTTATTTCCACCTAAATTTGTTCACCTATATGTGATGTTATTTATTTATGAGGTATTATCTCTTGGTCTTATGTGGAAAGGGAGGGTTTTTATATTTTTACATCATTCTAGTCACATAGGATAGATATTCCATTTGTATGTTTCATGTGATTTACTTGTGAATGACATGATTTTAAATTAAATTGGTATAAAATTTAAGTTAAATAAAATCTATGGATAATTAAATGTGGATTAAAAGGTATTTTGGAAATGTAAGTCCTTGGGTTTTAGAAATGGGAAATATTTTGAAACGTGAATTCAAATAAATCTTGAATGTTTGAAATGGTGGTTTAATAAAAAGTTTTTTGAACATGTAAATTCTTGGGTTTTGAAAATGGTATATTTTTAAATGTTAAACCTTAGGTTTTAAAAGATAAATTTTAATTAATAGGATATATGGAAAATGATATAACTACTAAGGACATTAGAAATTGGTGTCCTTAGTGTTGTGATCAAGACCTATGTATGGGTGGTTTAGATAGGGAGAGTGACCTAGTTTGAGACATCATTTTTGGGTCATGATATTATTTTGGGTTTTGGTTGCATGGTAAAAGATATGTGCTTATTGCACCCATGATAGGGCTTTGACCTTGGGTTTGGAGTCATTTTTTGGTAATGTGGATGTGGAAAATCTTAAGGGTTGTGATTATTCAAGTTTTGTTTTGGACCTTAGAGTCAGTGGTTGGATTGATATAACGATGTGTGGGTATGGGTAACCTAGGTATAAGTCCTAGAGTAAATGTTTTTTGGGGTGCATTAGACATAGTGTGATTTAGAATGGGGGAAAGAGAGCTACTTATGAGTAGCGAGTTGTTTGGGGTTAATGTGTATGTCTTAGAGTGAGGATTGTTATTAGTTATATTGGGTGTTTTTGGAATAGGCATATGTTTTGGACATGTAAGTCACATGCAGAGAGTGTTTCCTAGTCCGAGTTGATCCTAGATGGATAAGTGGGAAAGTAAATGGATTTGGAAATGTGACTTTAGTGGTGGTTATAAGTTGATAGTTTTGGAAAATTATGGGTAACCTCGAGGAAGGTTGGAACAGTGTTAAATGTTCCTTAAGATGTGAGGCACGAGTGGTTCCTTTAGAGGTATAATCAATGCATGGTTGGGGCTGTCGAGTGTGGTATAAGTGAATGTTTGTGCCATAGTTTCTTTATCATAAGGTATGTGAGTTTTTTGGGTTGGTTGTAAGGTTAGTTTTGGAAGACTCAAGGTCACTAGGATCCTCGACCTATATCCTTGGTGGTGTTTGATGCAGGAACTAAAGTTGATTTTGGTCGAATGGGACAGAAGTGACCAAAGTGTGGATTGAATCTTTTAGTATTGAAGCGACACCTAGAGTGGTGGTGGTCACATGGTTGGGCCTAGCTCAAGTGATGTATAGATTCTATGATCTATAGATGAGTTTAGTGTGTGATTGCAGGAAAGTGTGGGACTTTGAGTGCCTTGAGGAGGCTCAGGTGTGGGATTGTTTTGGAAATACATGAGGCCTTGGGATAGATGACTAGGCAGCTTGGGGTAAATTCATGTTGTATTTTTGTGTGATCACAGTGAAAAGTGTGAGTAATGCATGAGGTGGCTGGGTTTTGGATTGATGCAGTGTTTGATGTATTTATACGTAGATAACTGAGGTCGTTCCAAAATGACTCGAGTGGGGTAATGATAGTGATGCCAATGGGGATGTTGGGTCATTACCACTTTATAGAGGGTCGTGAGGAGGTAGTGGGTTTTGGTCGAAAGATCCCATTTGAGTTGGGGTGTTTGGATGTGGATGAAATGTTGGTCGGTGGGGAAGCCTAAGACTTGTGGCAGGTTATGGTTTCCCTGTATTGAGAGGTGACGTTGGTGATGGATAGTTGTGTGGGTGTTTTTCTACAACTTTTTAGTATAATTTTCGCTAGTGACAATCATATCCAATATCTTGACATCGTCCCAGATGTGCTAAGAATGCTCTATATTTATTCCTAGTGACTAGAATGTGTTTTGGTTGGATATGGGACATCTTAGAGGTTATTCTCTTGGGGAGTAACATTTGGAGTCATGTTTTGGGTAGAACACCATCAACCGGTTGCGAGAGAGGCCCTAGGGATGGATCAGATTTCAATGAATTCTATGGGTGTCATTCTCGAAATCCAAAAATGGGTAGCGGGTGACGTTGTCCTTATTATTTCAGTAAAATCTTGACAGCCATGTCCAGGTTTGAGTTCTATCTTATTATTGAAGTGTGAGATTCATTAGTTCAAATTTCTTGAGAAAAGAATAGAGGATTATAAAACTAAGGTGGGGATCATATGTTGCTCATGGATGTGTCAAGGAAATCATGGAATAGACATAGTGTCATCAAATTTACAATGAGGATCCTATAGGGTACATGTTTAGGTTCCATGGGGAAGGTTAGGTGGGCCTTGGATGTATTGTTGTAATGAGTTGAGCAATGTCTTTGGGTTTGGGTGGGTTTCAGAGGTGATCTAAGTGTTTTCAATATATGTGTTGGTGATTTCTATAGAGACCAAAAATGGATCATAGGGTAGAAGATTCCTTGGTGGTGAATTTTCACTAGAAGTCGGGAATGGAATCTGATATGTGTTTTCATTTGTGGAAGGTGGGTGCTAATGGAGTGAGTTAGTTGGAATGTCTAGAATCAGTTGAGAAAAAGGGGTCGGATATGGTGGGTTGTAAGCCACATTTTGTTAATACTAAGATTTTAAGTGCTTTCTATCCTAATAATGTGTTTTAAAGAAGAAATAAGTTTCCCCTATTTGAGATAGGGATGGTTGAGTTTTGATTAATCTTGGTGGTCTCGATGACAAGGATGAGTGCAGGAGTTGTGTGGAGTTTTTGTGGATGTTTAGGCATAGTGAGTTGGAAAATGCATTAGGTATCTTGTGAAATTTGAGTGAGGTTCTATTATTTTCTTTATTTATGGTGGGGGTTCCCAATACTGAGTGATGGTGGTGGGGAGATAAAGTGTATTAAGTGGAGTTCCATATAGGTAAAGTGGTCGGTTGATGATGTGAGTGGTGGTGTAGGTTGGATGGGTTTGGGTGAGAGTTGTTTTGGTGTTTTAGTTTTAGTAGTGATCATCGACTTGGGTTTTGACCGATTTATTTCCTTGAGAGGAAGGTTATTATTAGGTTGGGCCTTTCAAGTGTTCAGAAATGGGTTGAGGTTGTTGGGCCTCGAGTTACAGACTGAGGTAGGTCAAGAAATGTGGTTGGAATCTGGATGTTTCCTTGGGTGATGTTGAGCTAGGGTCACCATGAGGCTTTGGAAGAACTGGTTAACTTTGAGCCAAGGGATTTTCTCCATTATTGGAGGAGGGGATCAGACTGAGGTTATTCCAGTTGGATCTCTTAGGGTTCTGTGATATTTTTTAGTACCCCTTTTGAGTAGTGGTTTAGTTTTGTACTCAAACCTTTCTCTTCTTCTTGATGATGGTGATGATAAGTTAAGGTGGATGCATTATTGAGGAGTGTCATTTTATTATTATGGAATTACATTGGGGAAATTTTCTTTGGGGTAAGGTTATTTCTTTTATTTGAGTGTGGGGACGGTGTGGTCATGTCCAAGAGAATGTGTGGGAAATTAAAGTTGATAGGTGGGACTTGTGGCCTGACCTTTGGTCTTGGATGATTAGTAAAGATTGGAAGTGCACCTCAGAGATGATTCATTATAAGGAGGAGAGGCTGTAAGATCTTGACCTTTTTTGATTGGGTGTCCTTGTTTAAATTTTCATTAAAACTCTTTTCTTAGGTATAATGAATTGGTTCTTGGGTGTATGAGATGTTTTGGGGGTGTTATGGGGGTGTGATACATGAAAGGAGGAGAAAATATGTCAAATAGTGTATAGCACATGGTTAGCGCACGGTTAGAACAAACTGTGTTCCTGGCCTAAGAAACTGTACATATTGGTGATCCCATTGGGAAGAAGCTAGTTCATGGTTACCGAATTGTTTTCCAAACCATGTAAGTGCCTCTAGGAAACTGTGTGGTTTTTCCCTTCATGGATAGAGGAGGTCACATAGTTGGTGCATAGTTTAGCTAACAATGTGGCCAAAAAGTGCGGCCAAATCGTGTGGCCCTAAAAAGTGGTAAAATACAATTTTCCCTCCTGATCTTATTTCTTTATTACCTGATTTATCACCCCATTCAACCCCCACTAGCCTAAGTGATAAAACAACATCCCCCTCTTCCTCATGGGTGATTCTCCTTCGATTCTTGGGCATTTGGACTACATTTGGGTGCAGATCAAAGATGTGGGTGAGTCTAACACTCCTCTTTGCTCTATTTTCTGGATTAGGTCTTTTAGAATCTCTCCTCTACTTATGAAGCCCTAAAACCCTCACTTCTCCAAAATATTATAATTTTGGGGTTTAAAGGAGTTTTATGTTTGAAAAAAAGGATGTGTGTGTACAAGTAGTCATCTTTGATCATGAGGTAGGTGGTATTTAATATTTTTCTCATAGTCTTGGTGTTTTACATGTATATATGGATGTACCAATGTGTTTTCTTATTTAATTTATTTGTTTTTAATCATGGAATGTTATTTGGGCCATAGGTAGAAGTGTGAGTCCCTTCATAGACCCTATTGGTTTCATTGATGATGTGAGACCAAACCTGGGGCTACCCATGGGCTATGTTGAACCCTTGAAAATAGTTGAATAATTCAGTGAACATTTATATAGTTGAAATATCATAGCAAAGAGGGTTGTAACTTTTTATTGGGAGTGTGGTCTTTGACAAAGAGTAAATTGATTGATTATATGTTAAATTTTTTGAAATGCCTAAGTGTCTTGAAATGGATTAAAAATTTTTGTTTTGGATTTTGATCTAGTAATGGTTTTTAAATGAGGAATTTGATATTTGAAAATGGATAATGTTTCCAAAAGATGTGTTGAACTCAGCGTGATTTAAAAAGGGGTTTTCTTATGAGATTTGAAATGATTTTTGAAATATAGTCAAGGTTACCCTTTTATGAAAACGATTTAATAGTAATTTTGGATGGTTGGAAAGGGAAATAAACGTCTTGAGGAATGATTTAGTTTTCAAAGAGAAGACCTTTATTTTAAAGGGTTCCTTAAAGATGTTTTTAAATAAGTGTTTGAATTGTGTTTTATTCCATGATGTAGTTTAAAATGGTCCATTGGAACCATATTCATTAAATTTATTTATGGGTTACTGAGACGGTACCTGAGACGATTATGTTGGCATGCTAACATGTTTATGAAATGAACTAAATGATGAATTTCCATAGTTTATATCATGGTATAAAAAAGTTGCTTAGAATTATTTAAATAGTTTAAATGAATTAAATTTATTGTGTTAAATGAATTATGGATTTTAGTGTAAATATATAAATGGGATAATGTATATGAGTGAGTTTGTGTAAATGGGTTGAGGAAGATTATTGTGATATGTGATAAATGGGTTATGTATGGAATATGAAATATATTTTAATGAGTTATGACATATCTATGATATATTCATTAAATGGGATATTTTTTTGAATGGTAAATGTGTTATAATTAAATAAGAATGTGCATGTGGCTTAATGGAAGTGTGGGGTATTGGACAGAGGCTCCTCCCACAGGTCGGCTGAACTGATCCTCTAGGAACATCGATGTATTTCATTGGTTAGGGTTCCAGAATGAGGCTCTATACCCCTAATAGATGCTAGTAGTTACACCAAGAATGATTCTCCAAGGTGAGACAATGTACCTGGACTGATTCTATAAGGTATGTAGATAGACTACCTAGACTGATGCTCTAAGGTATGTGGATAGAATACCTAGACTAATGATCCAATGTAAGTGGATAAACTACCTAGACTGATACTCCAAGGTAAGTTTTCTATAATCATTTATGATATGTTTATCCCTGGTGAGGTAGAAAACTCGACTTATAGCCCTTCTTCATGGAAATTGACCAGCTTAGGTTGTAGTGTAAATGATGTAAATGCCTAACCCATGGAATAAATAATGGGAATGATCCAGTGAATCTTGTTAACTAAAGGACTTGTAATAGTTTTTAATTAGTGAAAACCACTTTTGGATAAAAGTGTGTGTAAACCCTAGTGCATTTGATTAGTCTCCCAGTGTGACCTGAGTTAGATTTGTTGATTGGTTGACTATGAAGAGATTAATTTATAAAATTGATATTAGACAATTACTTAAATATTTTCCTTATTTCCTTGTTTATTTATTACACTTGTTCCCTTTTATACATTGTTTCTTAGGGTGGTTGTTTATTTATACAACATTGGTGGTGGCCTACTAAGCTGTACTCACACCCTACTCAGGAATCCATGGGACTTGGGTACCTAAGAAAATGTTACATGTTTTCAAGTATAGGTTCAAGATAGGGACCTGGTGTTTGGTTCATGCATGGGATATTTGGTGGGAGTAGGGGATTTTTGGACCAAGTGGGGAATCAGGACTGTGCTTTGATCTTTTGGTAGTTGTGGTTTTAGATTTTACTTGTATGATTTCCTAACATGTAGTGTATTCATCATGTTGTTATAGAAGGCGCTACTTGGTTACTTGTTGACATTGTCATATGTTTTCCATTTGTTTCCCTATTGGATATTATATTTTTTGATGATATTTTCTATTGTGGCTCCACTCTGATAAGTGGGAATAGTCTCCCCAATGTTTCTCTATAGACCCATGCTACTAGTCAATAGCCTCTGGCGTACAGGGAGGCATGCCTGAGGTCATGTGATGACCCGACTCGGGGGGCACTGGATATAGTGTTCACCAAGTTGGCGATGTTAAAATTGGAATGATAGGATATTCCCCACTATAATTACTCTTAATAGAGACCATAATTCTCATCCCAGTTTTTAATTCATCCTCGGTTAGCCCACCCACCCAACCTATCATAAATCCACCCAGGGTATACGCACTTGGGTACTCACATGTTTATGGGGGAGGAACCCTTTCCACACTCTCTAATAATATATCCCAAGTATATAATATATCAAGGTGAGTGTTTTATAATGAATCCATAGTATAGTGAAGGCTGAGGCATAAAGAAAGTGCTCAAGAGTCCAATATGTCCCTTAACACCTATATCCATTCCAAAATCATTTCACTTTAATAAAATAATTTATTTAATTTAAAATGGTTTATCACCCACAGTGGTGAGACCAAATATCATATGATGCATATTAAATCATAAAATTGGGGGTATTTTTAAGGGACTACCTACTTCATTAATGAAGTTATTCCATTTTTAAATGCATGACTGCCCTATCCAATGCTCTTATAAGCCTTCCTCATGCTCACATTATAACATAAGGCCCTATCACAAGCCACAAAATTTAAAAAAAATAACATTTATAATTACTTTCAAAAATTAACTCAATTTTTAATAATGCCTAATATCCCATTCTATTATTCTCCTAGGTTCAATCCTTGATCAAAGGGGTGTGCGCCACCCCTATTATTCTTCAAAAAAATTAACAAAAAAATTCCTAATTTATCATTTCAATAAATTATTCTATTTCACCCAAAAAAATAAATTCTCTAAAAGATGTATATTCAATTAAAAGGTGAGTAATATATTATTATCATCATCCTGCGACATCCTTTATCTATGTTGAGAAAAATCCCCATTATATCAGGATGATTCCACCACGATTTAGTGGAATCATCACTAAAACCCTCACCTAATAGAACAAATGAGTGATGAGGAAGAAGGATAAGAAAATAATGAAAAATATACATTAAGTGTTAGATATTCCTCAAGATATCATCTAGATCAAAAAAAACTTTAATTCAAAAAGAATCAAAGGAGGACTTCCCTTGAGTTGAAGAGAGGGGATAAATCCTCACCTAGAATGAGTTCCACACTATACAGGGCATGGGAATCCCTAATTCCACTTAAAATTATTTTTCTAATACTTTATTAATTATTTTTTATAAAATTATTAAAAAAATATTCATCAGCACCCACATAAGGGTCCATATAAGGGTCTGTGCATGGGTCATCCACATAGGGGTACACCCACGTATGGGTGCCGCATACAGGTGGCCACGTATAGGTCCATCCATGTAATGATCACCACATAATGTGGTTCGCATATAGGTAACTCATGTATAGGTGACCATATAAGGGTCATCAATGTATGGGTGACCCATATATAGGTCACCATGTATGGGTGACCATGTCAGTGTAATCTATGTATTGGAAACCTGCATAAGGGTTATCCACATATGGGTTTCCTATATATGGTTCACCCATATAAGTTTGTGCATGTAGGGGTCTTTCTAGGCCCCCTTATCTAGTGTTATACTTTTTAAAATTTTATAAAAGTTTATCCATGTATGGGTTTCCGACATAGGGGTGACCCATATAAAGGTTTCCCAACACACAATTCCAATACATGGATCCACCTAAAATAACACTTATGTGCACTCGAATCATCACCTGAGCCTTAAAACCATAACCAAGAACATTATCTAGGGTTATCCCAACTCTCAAATTCTCAATCTGAATATCATTTCTCAAATTATCCCCCTCCCCAAGACTAAAACTCAAATTCCCTCTTAAATTCATAGCTCGTACAGATGTGGGTCTTTATAACCTCCCCACCATAACACTTCTCATCCTTAATAAGTATCAAGGGTCTTTAAACCATAATCCCAACCCACAATAGTTGTAAATGCATGATCAAATTTAAAAATTCTACATCAGAATGCCAAATGAGTTTCCTCTATTCAATTCCATACATAGGGATTTTTATTCATTAAAAGTTATTATACTTCTCCCTACCATAACTAAATCTTCAAAAAATTTCTTATATGTTACCATCTATTTTGAGACACAATTGTTTAATTCATTAATCCATTCCTATTATCCTGGTACTCCCTACCAAAATTCACTTTTCATAAGGGTCAATTTTGAACCTTGGTCCTCCCAACTATCAAAACCACCTACTGAAAACATATTCCCAGTGGTCCAATTACACTCTCAGTGCAGTTTATATCTCATGGCATCTAATCTCATATAAAAACATTTTTCGCTCCTCATCGAGATTACTATTCCTAAAAACACTCAATTGTTCCCATTGATGCACCATCTCACTATTCGATCTTGATTCCTTAATTCCCAATGACGTGCTGAGATCTTAAAATACCCACACAAAAATATATACCTGACACTTAGTGCAATTTCACAATTGGATCACCAACCATCCATACTTTCCCCCATGCTATCACCCTAAGAACCGGAATATCTCTAATCTGATTCACCCTCATATAGAATAAAAAATCATCTTAAGCTTGATGTAAATGGATGAAATACATCTGATATATCAATTAAATCTCAAATCTGGTATTCCCAAAGGAAACTAATAAAATTGGGTTCATATCCTCACCACCGTCCTTATGCCATATCGATCGTCCAATGCTTGTTCTCATCACACCCATGACTCCACCAACATGAGGGTCATATATCCATGACTAATAAGATTCTCCCCACTATATGAGTATTCGTATAATCAATCCCTTGAACACAAACACTGATCTCTATGGTTCATGCTCCATCTATTACCATATGTAATGTCTAGATATGGTTGTCCAGTTCATACATGAGTGCCAACATGAAAAATTAATCTCTAACCTTTCTCAACTCACCAAGAATTTCATCCCTAGAATCCACTAAAATTTCATCTGTGACAACCATCACACCCTCTTATAGTTTATGGTGTTCCCCATACTATAATTTTATCCTTATACTACTCCTCATGAACCATCTCAATAGGTCCCAAAAACATGCATTCCTAGAAATCTATGTCAAGGCACTAACTAGGGTCGAACATACCAGGACACCCCAATCCATATTGATGTCACCTCTCACTTTAGATAGATATTTACTATTACATAAAAAAATCTTGATCAACTATTCATGTAATCATTTCATTAAATCCATCCACCCTTAACTCACTCACAGCAACTCATTAATCAATAAATAATGGCAGCATGCATAATCAGTGATTTTTTTCCTTCACGCATCATTAATTTTCCCCAAAATTCATGCCAATACTCACTCTCCTCATCCCATGGAAGAAAGACCTCCAAGAACATTCTCACAGGTCCTCATACACTATTCACCATGATTTTATCTAAACCCAATAGGTGTGCATTCACATACCACCTATTTATTCAACCCAATTAATGCTCCCATGAGTTTCACATTATCTATTCTTGTCCCATGATCCTAAAACACCAAAAATGTTCCTCATGCATGTTAGTCTCATATAATTAGAAACACCCTAGTTCTTTTTGTAATAAACCTAGGGCATCTTACTCAATCATTGACCAATCACACGATCACCCGCCACATGTCATTGTCTCAAAAGTATAATCATCTACTCATTATTTAACCATCCAAGATACAACCATATGAGATCTTAATCTGCAACCTCTTCATAAACCGCACCTAAAGTCGCTATTTATAAGAATACTACCTATCCAAACCTTTGAGAACAAACCAAGATTCCAAATCACCTCAAGTTCTTTATATCATAAATCCCATGGTATATTCATGCTTATATTATAGGCTCGATAGCATATCTCATGCACAAATATCATAAATTGAAGAATCTACCCATTCTTATCATCTTTGAGGAACTCACAAGTCTGGGGTGACTCACATCTTAGGTTTCCCTCATATATCACAACTCATCTCAGCTAAAATAGGAAAATACCTTCTAATCAATCATAGTACATGGATCACTAATGTCTTAAGTCTCGTCTTAAGGGAACTAGGATCTCCCACTTAGAAAATAAATTCTACCACAAATAGGTCAAAACTCTTAGAAAAACTATCTATTCCTTCCCAATTCATAAGGAAACACATGTTCCAACACCCAATCTAGGGTACTTATATACATATGAAAATTGGGCATCACATGTCAAGACAACATCCTACTAAATCACTAATCCTCACTGGGAATCAATATATGATACTTCCCTACTCAAGGACCATGATCTCATATATATATATATATAATTATACCATGATTATTAGTATTGAGTATAACCTTATCATTTATTTTGGTTTAGTAGAATTCCACTAAGAATATATATGGTAAAACACCATATAGGTTATTATTAAAACATTTAGTAATCAAAAATAATTCCTCTCAAAACCAGTACTAAGGCATCAAGTTACAATACTTACCCACAATTGGTTACTATACATCCCTTACACAAAGGTACTACATATTCATCATAAAGGGCCATCCCTTTATGATATCTACATGACCTTCCATCAGAGAAAATATGGTGTTCCGGCTGAGTAGAATATCACCAATAATTTATATAGGAAAAACAATATATATTTTTTTGACACTTTAAATAGTTGAACCGTGTCTTCAGTAATATCAATCACATTCAAGAACCCATATGTCATATGAATCATATGTGAAAAAAATGATTCATGTACATTGTATTCTTTCTAATGTTCTTAGATCCAAAAAATGATAAATAATAAATCCAAAAACCAAATAGTGTCACACTGGGTGAAATCATACAACTGTAAAATCAAAAACCAATAATAAAATTCATGCATACCTGGAAACCTATACATTCTATTGGAAAAGATGTTTATGAATCACTAGTCTAAGATCCATTATAATATTTGAAAAAAATTCTACATCACTTATCTTCTATATCCCAAAATAATAAGGCATATTAAAAATGATGTGAACAACTTTTTAACAACCCACCACCCCAGACCCCTCAACCGGGATCTGGACCAGTGGTCTCTACTTACCCTTAGGTGTGCCTCCTCATAAACTCTATATTACAGACTTGTAGTGGGGGTCTAGAGTATTACATTATAGAGACTATACCCTCAAATTAAAGTGAGAAATATCATCAAAACTAACCAAAATAAATATATTATAGTGAATAAGAGTATGCATAAGCAATAAAAAATATCTTTCTATAAAAAATGTAATTCCAAATCATACATTCATAAAATCATATAGTCATAAAAACATATATAAACTGACCTCCCACCATTATGATTATATATACAAGATAAATAAAAGAATAAAAATACAAGGATGATCTACTACCATTCTCGAGCCTCATAACATTCCAGTATCTGTCTCTATCTAATTTATACCACTTAATCATGAAACATTGATCCTATTCCATATATAAACCTATAAATGGTGAAGTATTAATTTGTACATAAGTTCCATATCCACCAAGGTAGGGTGTGAGTACAACTCAATAGGGTGCCACAAATGGGGTCATGAACATAACTAGTATATCTAGATATGTACATGTGATAGGATCATAGTAAATAAATAAAAAAATTCATAATTATAATAAAATAACCATTGTAGATCCTAGGGTTCTAAGGTGACATCCTATATCATCCAAACCTACTTATTCTAGTGATGAAGTGACTTTGATCATGTTTAATACCATGACATATAATACTTGGTGTAATGTCAGATCTTAAGGAACTTCTTCAGCATCCCAAATAAGCATAACAACTAAATTCTACGTAACATCCTAAGAATTATATATAGGCATACTCTCCAAATATTATATAAAAAACTAGTAATTCCATTTAGGAATACTCATAAAATACCATAAAACAATCTATGAATTTCATATAGCTATACTTCCCAAATTTGAGATAGAAATCTAGGAATTCCATATAGGCATATTCGCTGAATCCCATATAACAATCTTGTAATTCTATATAGTAATGGGAATGAACTCCATTTCCCAGTGAGTATCCTAGGCATCCAATTCATCAGTCTCATCATCAAATCTTAGGGGAAACCTAGGAGTCAATCATATCAGGTGAAAGAACTGAAACCTTGGGAGTATCCTAGGTAGCCTATATAAGAAATTATTTAATCCATAGTGATATCATAGGCATCCCATGTCAGCAATATCAACATATAAATCCTAGGTGTACTAGGAATCTATAGTCATTGGGAATAATATCTCAATCACTAGTCATACCCAAGGCATTCCACATAGGCATAGGCATTGAATCTAAGGTAATAATTCAGGAATTCCATATAGGCATGAAAAACGAATCCTAGGTAACAACATAGGCATTCCATACAAGCATAAATCCAAATTCCATGTAATATCCTAGGAATTTTTTATTCCATAATTGGGGCCAACATCTACTCAATATGATCTCATATAATAATATCATGGGTTTTCCACCTGCGAAACCCATCTTATATGACCAAATTATGCCTATAAAGTGTATGAACTATTCCCCACCATTACATCCACATGAATATCAAACCATCAATTTGGGATATAATTAACACCCAAAATCAACACCATTTTCCACATTGTACTACCTATCTCTAGGGTAAACAAAATACTAGGGTACCCTATTAGGGTCCTCTAGGTTATACCATGTCACGGGCACCCTAGATGGGTTTCATTATCTTAAAATCGTGTCTTAGGTAAAACTTGTCGCTCAAAGAGCATAGCATCCCTCAACATCATCATGGTCACACTATGGACTCATTGGCCTCATAAGATAATCCCAACTATCATTACTCTTAAGAGATGGAATAACTCCCATCCCACTTTAAAATTCATCCTATGTCGGTCAGCCCACCCAACCTATCATAAATCTACCCTAGGTATACCCACTTGGGTACTCACATATTATTGGGAGAGGAACCTTCACCTCACTCTTTAATAATATAGACCAAGTCACTAAGGCATGTCAAGTATGTCATAACCTACCCCTATCTTCTAAGGTGACACCCAAGGTTATCAATTCTTATTCTACCACTATTCCCTACTCAGGGAAACTAAGGGAACATATACTAAGGTCCTCTATGTTCCTTTATTTTGTATAATAAATACCCATAATAGTCCATATATCTGAAGGACTATATTTAATAATCAATCCACTGACCATTAGTGATTGAAGCATCATTCAAGTTCTCAAGTTTTAATCATGGACCTTTATGCCTGCATCCATTATATATGTATTCAAATTTAATAAAATAATTTATTTATTTAAAAATGTTGATCACCCATAATTAAAAGACCCCATATCACATGATATAAAAAATAAAAAATTAAATTGGTATGCTCATGGGACCACCTTTCTTATTCATAGAGTTTTACCCTTTTTTACAAACCCAATCACCCTCATTAAAGCTCATCTTATCATCTCCCATGATTGCATCATAAACTGAGGCCCTATCTCAAATCACAAAATTTAAAATAAACTAATTATAAAAAAAATATTATTAATTTAAAATTTAATTCAATTAGGAATAACACATACTATCTTATCATATCATTTCCTAAGTTCCAATCCTTGAGAAAAAGGGTATGCACCACCCCTATAATCAATCTGGAGAATTAACACACAAAATCATGAATTGTTTATTATAGTAAATCCATTTATTCAACCCCAAATTCCATAAAATCTAAATATATTCATTATGAGACATATATTTAATGAAAGTACATGAAATTTCATACAATAATCATCTTAGTATTCCCCTTACCCATATTGAGAAAAATCACAATCATGTTAGGATGATTGTACCATGTTTGTGTAGAATCATCACTAAAACCCCTTAATTAATATAACAAATGAGAAATTAGGCATAATGGGAATAAAACAAAGAATAATTGACTCATAGTGTAATATTTACCTCAAGATTTCATCTAGATCAAAAGTAAATCGATGCTAATAATAATTAAGGGAGAAATCCCATTGATTTGAATAGGGGAGAGAGCAACACCTGGAATGAGTTCCACACTTTCAGGGTGTGGGAAGTATTAATTCCCCCTAAAATAAATATTTAATCCTTTATATAATATTCGAAGAAAGTTCTAGAGACATATTTTTCACACTCCCATGTAAGTATCTACATGAGATTCTACGTAGTGGTCATCTGTATAGGGATTCACCTATATATGGGTTCCAAGTATGGGTGGCCACATATGAGTCCATCTATTTAAGGGTGAACATGTAAGGGTGTTTATGTATGGGTGACCATGTAAGGTCATCCATGCATGGGTGACCCACATAAATCTCCCCAAATATGGGTGACCATGTAAGGGTGACCCATGTATGATTCATTTTATATATGTTACCATGTAAGGGTCATCTATATATGAGTTTTCTACATATAGATCACCCATGTAGGGGTGAACACATAAGGGTATTTCTAGGTTACCTTCTCCCACACTGGAATTTTCCAAATTTTGTCAAATATCTATCACATATAGGTTTCCCACATGGGGGTGACCCACGTAAGGGTCACCCACATAACGAGTTTCCTTTACAAAATTCTAGCGCACGGATCTGCCTAAAATACCACTCTTGAGCACCTAAGTCACCACCCAAGCCTCAAACCCATATCCAAAAATATTATTTGGGGTAGTACCAACTCTCATATACTCTATCCTAATCCCATTTCTAAAAAAACCCTCACCAAGACCAAAAAACAAATTTCCCGGGAAATCCATAACTCGTATGGATGCGGGTCTTTACACACACTATGTAGTCAATTCCATTTCTAAACTATGTAGCATGGAACTTATGAAAATGTATTAAAGGTGAGAATAATTTATGATCATGAGATATTGATTCTTATTTTTCATAAAGTAAATCTTATGTGAAGTGTCATTATACAAAGGGGTTAAGTGTAATCTTACACTTTGTGATTTTTTAAGGTGTTTTATTATAAATAACCTACAAATAATTTAATTATGAATCAAAAGGAAACTATAGGGGAGATTAGGTAAATCTATTTCCCTGTTCATGGAAAGAAAATTAGTTCATAATTAGAGATTTGTTCATAAAGTTGTTCCACTCATAAAGCAAGATCATTCATAAAGTGAACACATTTTTGAAGAAGAGTAGTTTAGGAAGAAAAGTATAGTGAAGCTATTCAAAAATAATATTACCATAGTGTCATGAAGAAATTCACAAAACATAGTACCATAGAGTACTTCATGAGACGTAGTATCTTGAATTAGTTCGTAAAGGTTGGTATCATGAAGTGGTTTTCTAAAGGTAGGTTATGAAGGAGTTTCATTAATAATATACCATATTGAAATTATATTCTTGTTACTAGTGGTTATTATTGAGATCAAAAATTATATTAGGGGATAATTTTCTAACATTAATTATGAAAATCACCCAACACATGTTTTATGATATAGAATAAACCTTTATATTCATAAACTGAAAATATATTCATCTAAAGAAACTCATAAAGGACGAGTTGATAGAAGTTTTCCTAAATAGTAAGTGTTCTATTCCCAAAACTCTACTGCAATGGTAGTGAACCTTTCATAGAGTGGTCATGAATGAAAATTGTATCCACAAAAATAGTGAATCATAGTGTATTTTGGTACACCGGCACATTGTTGTGTGTATTCTCTATAGATTAACCCTTAGCTGTGAACTAATTAAAAATAGTTATGCCATGTTCAAATTTATACATTACTTATTGTGATGATTATAAAATTATATTTTATTGGTTTAATTAGTTCCTACCAACTTGGGAACAAGATCTAATATAACATGAGAAAAAGTTCACACCCTGATTCACCCCCTCTTAAGGTGTTTCGGGTTGTAATAAATGGTATGAGATCCAAGATTACATGTGTTGAATATATCATCTAAATCCTATATATATGGATAACACATTTAATTATAAAGGGTTACCTATGTTCATTAGATATAATTACCATATCTATAAGAACATAATGAGATTTAATTTATGGTCTCTTTGGTTAGACATTTTCTTAGCTTCCATACATGGGATACATGTAAGGGACATCTCAGAACTGTCTGTGACTGATGTCGATAGGAAGATTCTAAATACTAATTCCAAAGATCATAATGTTTTATTTGGATATATATATATATATATATATATATATAATATATACAATTCCTTGCATACATTTAATACCTGGTTCTAGGGTTATTGGTGAACTATGAGTATATGTGATTCATTTTTATATATTTACAAATTTTGAAATAGGGTTCAGGCATCGGGGGTAGGATGTGACCCCTGAGTAATAGAGTCCTTGTTTAAATACCCTGAACCTAGTATCCTAGATATAGTTGTTATTTTATTACATTATATCTAGATACAAGCAATTTCATCCCAAAGGACATAATACTTTAGTAGTCTTGGTGAACTAGATACAAACTTTAATTTCACATTTACATTTGAAAACATAAAATACAACATAATATTTTCTTCAAGAACATCATTATCACCTTTAGAATACCCATAAATATTAATCATAAAACACTTCTAGGTGTCATGAAGAAAAGAAACATTATAAAGGGACCATATCAGATTCTTGGTAAGGTTATATGTACAGCAGAAGCTAAATAGGGCATAAATAATATTGAAAGAATAAATGATGATCAAATAATTCTATATAAATAATATCACGAGCTTGAAACTTATCTATAGATATCATAAAAAATGAAATAATCACATGGAAATAAATTACTTATTTTATAATTATGGAATGCATAATTCTGGACATCTAAAACTTATCATCAAGTCCTTGGCCAAGACATATGAAAATATCATCAATCCCTTATGCCATGACATCTACATAAATGTGTAAGACCTTAACCAAAACCCAATCCAGTTTTTTTCATGAGACCTACTAATGCATTAAGGGGTTATGTAATTTTGGTCCCAACCCATCACTTAATAAGTCTAATTCGTTTATCATATGAATAAAAAACACAACATAATCAACTACCTTAAAAATCAATAACTATCGATGTTGGAATAACTAGTATATGGAATATCGACACTTTCCCCAGTCAAACTAATCATAAACCATCCATAAAAATATTTTGGGTGGTAACATAATATAATAACCTCATTAAATCAAAATATTCATAAAAATATATTTACATAGATTAAAATACTTTAAAAATATCATTGGAAATTTCTTGAGGAAAATGCCCTTTTCACTTTGAAATCACTTATTTAAAGACATAAAAAATATGAAGGGAAAAAATTATTTGAAAAGAACATTTTGAACTTGTCAGTTAATATTTAAATAAAATATTAGTCATGATGTTGTGAAAATATTTTCATATTTTATAAGATAAAAAACCATACTTTTCACACTTTTGTAAAATTTTCAAAATGTACCTTGTTAGGAAAATGACAAAAAGATTACTTTTGAACATTTTTGAAAAAATTAAAACATGGGTAAAAATGTCTTTAGTAAATCATTTATATAATTTTTTTTAAAAAAATAAATATTTTTATAAAACATTGATATGGAAGAAAAATATTCCCCCAGTGGGGAGTTAAACATAAATAGCCCTGAATAATAAGGAGATTAGAAAATAAACCCTAAGCACTTTGGTAACTTTCGAATTGTAATCCCCATGAAAGAAATAAATTCAAGTTGAAATTTAAATTACATGAAAATAATTATATTTATTATATAATATATCAAATTTTTAGTATATAAACCGCACAAAATAAATAAGTGGTGAATATGGCATATGTCTCGTGGAGGTAAAAGTGAGACGAGAAACCCTTACCTCAAGTATGAATTCCTTCATAAGTGTTAGAAAATATTGTATAATAAATACATATTTAGTATATATATATTACATGACCATATTAATATATATCATACCATATATGATTTAATTATAAACTTTTATTACCAATTTACTAATAATTCTTTATTAAAATCATTGTTTTGACTGATAACTTCTTCATTTTTCATGTATGTTTAGATTCAGTCATTTTGGTCCTTGTGAATTGATCATGGTTAAATAATATATATAATTTTAATTATGATATAATTATAATTTATATTTATTATATAAATATTCGTGGTCATCCATAAAATTTGTAGAGAAAAATTTTAGTTACACTGTTCTTGGAGACGGTAGGTCGTACGTATGCATGAACGTGGTTTTCATTCTTCAACAGATGGAACGAAAGAAAGGTAAATAATAATTCACATTTCTATAATCATTATTATTTCATATAAATAATATATATTTATAAAATAAATCCTTAATATCATCTAATTAAAACAAAAATGAAAAACAAATCACGTCACTTCGTGGAGCTGGTAGTCTATACATAAGCAAGAGCAACATTATTGTATTCCAAATGATTGGAAGGTAAGAAGTTACATGTTATATTATAATTTCAAATAAATAATTATGTATTAAGTATCACATATAAACATTAAATCCATCATAATAATCATCCATGAAATTTGGTGGTGTAAAATGAATTGCATTACTACATCGAGACGGTAAGTCGTACGTACGCACATGCGATGACTGCACTTCCCATTTGATGGGAAAGAGGGTGGATAAAGGTGGTTTAAAAATAATAATATAATTTTAGTATAATTAATATACTTAAATTATTATTTTATGATAAATAAAATATATTTAGATGAGTAAAATAAGAAGTAAAAAATAAAGTGATCGGTTAAGGCGATTACCTCTCCTTTGAAATAACTACTTTAAATATCCTCTTAAGGGTCATAGGGTTGGTCTTTTGGGATGAAAGGAAACTATATAATGTGTATAAGAATGTTTAGAAAATTATTTTTCAGGATATTTTCCTGATATAAGGCTCAATGTGGTATAAATAAGGGAGGAAGAATGTGCTTTTTTATAATTGAGGTGAGGGGAATATTTGGAATTTCTTAAACGATTAAATTATAATAAATTCATTATCGATAAAAATCTAACTAAATATAAAAGGGATAAATTTTAGACCATATATTATCCACCTATCCTCTTTTAATATTTTAATTATTTTTAAATAATTTAATACAATGTTATTTTGATAAATCATCATTAGTGTGAATTTTAACAATATTCATTTAATTTGACTTCAAATACAACAACACGAAGTTTTATTTCAGATATAATTCATTTAATTATCAATAATAAATTATATTCATATAAAAAATTCTTTTAACACTATAAATCACCCAAATTTTATCAATTTTAATATTTTTAACATAAATTATATTATTTTTCTATTAATTGAATAAATATTGTATTAGTGTTGCACAAGATTTTAAGATAATTATATAATCACTAAAATTATAAATAATATTATTATCATGAATATAATTTCATTATGTACAAAATTTACATCTATATTCATTCATAACTTTCTTTTGTCACTATGTGGACACATAATAGATATTTAAAATTGACTGACATTTTGTAACTTTCTTTTAATTTAAATATTATATTGGTCATTTTCAAAGACTAGTTTCCATTAAACATATAAATTTCTATACTAAGGTGATATGGGTAGAATTACCATCATTAAATAATAATTAGGATGAAATATTATGACCTTATCACTTAGATTTAAACTAGATTAACCAGATTTACCATTTATCAAGGTGATAAATTTTACCACGGTTACTATTCATATTGACCTATAACTAAAGGGGTCTATTTCAAAAATTTAAAACTCGTGATTCAAAATATGGAATCCATTTTATTAAATTAAATACCTATAATTTGAATAATTTATTTTAAAATCAAAACACAAAATGCAACAAAAATCAGTTTTCTATAAAAATTCCTTTTTTATATATAAAATTTTTTAATACCAAATTCAATAATAAAACTGATTCCAATGAAATTAATTGAATTATTAATAATATAATAAAATATATTTTAATTTTAAACCATTTTAAATTTTTAAATTCTTGAAATAAAAATAAAGTTTTTAATAATAAATGGTATTTTTCACAATTCATAAAAAAAATAAAAAATTTCAAAAAAATACCAAAAAATAACCCTAATATAAGTCTGGTATGATGATTTAAATAATAATATTATTTTTATAAAATATAATTTCTATAAATTCTATAAATTAATTATAATATTTTCTCATAAAAAGTAATAAAATCATTTTTGAAGAAAACATATTTCTAAAGCATAAAATAACTTTAATGAAAATTGAGAAATTATTTCATATGAATTATTCAATGAATTTTTATTAATAAGGTACTTTATATATATATCATAATATGGTTAATACTATTCATAGCCTCCAATTCAACAGCTAGGTTATAAATTTCATGTTTAAATAACAATATTTCATGGTTCGTTTAGCTCGGTGTTACATATCATATACGCTATCGAACCTAACTTTATTCTTTTAAAATATAATGTTTTTACATTCCCCTCCCCTATATCAATAAATTTTTTCATCATAATTTATACTTGTGCTCAGTTTTTAATTTGAAAATTCCTTTGTGGAAAACCCACATTATAAAAATTGTTAATAAAAATCCACTTTAAAAGAGATAAAGAAAAATATGATGGTTTTAATGGAATAACACACACACACACATATATATATATATATATACAAATATGAGAACATTATAAGGAAATTAAAATATGGATATGGAAGATAAAACTAATTCCCAAGGATTAATAGAGTTTAATAGGGAACATGGTCATGAGAAAGTTAACCGGTATAAAACCATAAATCTATGATGGGTTAGAAGACCATTGATTTATCTATAAAAAAATTAAATGAATAATTTTTTTAATTAAAATTAATTTTCCTAAAGTCGAGGAATTTTTTTAATATCTAGATAAAGAACTTAATAAAATAAATTTACTTGATTTATTTCGAGGTCATAAGTATAATATAATCTTTTGGTTGTGCTTTGATCAATTTTCACTTTAGCTCTTATACCAGGAAATGGATATTCAAGATGAAATTTTTTCCTGAAGTGATAAAATAATATTTTAACTAATCATAAGATCCATAAGTCATTTATTCATCCTTTTAATATTAAAAAACGAAAATGGTAAGGATAGTTTATCCAATATGATAAATCATACTTTAACCTCAAATAATAATATCCAAAGTTCAACATAATCCTTTCATAAGTAGTTAACCTTATGGATTTTCAAAAATATGTCTAACTAGATTGAAAAATCTAAAAATTTAAGAATAAGTTCACTAAATTTATAAAATTGACTTATCATTAATCCTTTGTAAAGTGACTCTTAATGTTTGATGTAAATACCTTGATCGCATGGTAATAACTTGAATCACCATAAAACCTTAATGAAACATGCATGCTTCCTAGAATTAAATATCTCCTTATTACTTAAATAAAATCTCATATTATCTAATATAAATCCAAAAATTCAAAAAACTCCATCTTGAATTACATTTGCATCAAATCACTAACCATTTTTAAGGTCACCAATACTATCATGTTTTATTCTTCAATTTCAATCTTATATTTATTCCAACTAAACATTATTAACTCAAAATTATGAAAATATTAATGGTTATATTTACATTATTCATGTATTCTCTAATAATATCACTTTACCACTAAATCACTTTTCTTAGTTATCAATACCATTCGACATATGCTTTCAAATCCTTAAATAAAAACTACTAAAATAGAATCCTTATATGTTTCAAGAATATTATAACCAGAATATCATTGATAAAAATAATTCTACAACTTAATTATTGAATAAAAATACATATGCACTTTAATCACTCCACTTAAGTATTAGTAATAGCATAAGATTTACCTTGATCCCATTGTTTCTTCTTAGGTATATTCCATTGATGATTAGGGTATTCATTTCTGTAGAGTCTGTCTACTTATTATTGAAACAATGAAAGATAGAGGTTTTTTTATAACCCTTGAATTATTATTCATAATGTCCTTTATCTCTACACTTGAAGAAAACTCCCATTCCCTTCAAGAAAGTATTGGGGTGTTTCTTTCCACAATTATCACATGTGGGAAAATCCTTCTTTCTCTTTGTAAAGAACCAGACACCAGTTTCTCGGAGTCTTTGATAAAAATATGTTGTGTAAATTTTTTATAAAAATAACTAAATAATTACACAATATACTACATAATAGAGGATCTTTTGCTGGCCCTAGTTTTGGAGAATTATAATTCTAGAAATACATTTAGATACAAAAGTATAAAATTTAGTAAACATTAAGCAAAGTAACATCAGAGAAACATTTCCACATTATAAATTCATAGTAGTACTTCCATTAAACCTATAACAATAATTAAAATACATAGGGTGAGCACAAAATATGCAGTAAGGGGTTTCAAAATAATGACATTAAGAAATAATTTTTAAAAAAAATATTTCTTTAAAATATATTCTTTAAATCATGAAATTAACATTTCTCATAACATGTTATCATCATTTTCTTGACAGATTATAAAATAGATTTTAGGATAAATCCATGCTAAAAATTGCTAAACATATTTAAAAGTTACAAATAAAATTCAATATAAAATATGCACGCACTTGAAAAATAATGCATGGAATTCCACCTATAAGTTAGATAATGACCATACCTAATTATGTATGAAATGTCAGGGGTGCGGTTACAAATTTACACATGAAATAATATTTTTTCAGAAATTGCACAGATAATGATGTCATTTATCATTCCGCATAAATGAAAACCATGATATGATGTATAAGTTTCCAACCTTACTATTAATCATTTCAAATATATGTTTTTACATATAAGTATATACTTAATTACTAAACATTTTACTTTGTTAATTCGAAAATGTAAAACCGATTAATACAGGTTCATAAGATAATGATCATAAACTATGGGTATTCTTATAGTCAAATAATCACATAGACTTCCAATTACTAGATTCATAATGTGGGAATGAATAATTTAGGATATTATAACCATATCATCAAGGCCTCGTTCCTAGAACATAAATAACCATACTATCAAGGCCTCGTGTCAAGACCATAAACAACCATTTTTTCAAAGCCTCGTACCAAGACTGTAATTTGTCTCATGAGAACTACTGATGCATTGAGAGGCTATAGAAGGCCTCACCTGTCACATAATATTTCCAAATCATTCCTCATATGTCAATTAAAAATATGTATTTAAATCAAAGTGCCCCATACCACTTTGATTTATTTGAATCCTAATCATATGTGAAATAAATTCATTGATAAATTGTTGAGGAAAGTAATATTTAAACAACCCAAAGTGTCCAATACCACATTATAAAGTTCATTTCTTAATCTATATTTTATCATAAAAATATTTATCTCATACTTAAATTAATTTTATTTATTTGTAAGTCATCAATAAAATGAACAATGAAATAAATGAACATTTAATAAACACTTCATATATTGTTTTGTCTTCTCAAAATAATCTTATGCAATAAATAATTAGATTTCACAGATGAAATCACTCTAAAAAATTGAGCATATAGAGGCGGTTTTTTTATCTATGGTTGTTTAAACCACCGCTATATGGTTCTGTGAAGGTTTCAAAAAACTTCTGCTAAAATTGGTTTTGGCAATCAACACGTGGTGGTTTCTTCCATTTAGCGGTAGTTTCTGTAAAGTGTCATAAAAGTTGTGTTTTGCAGTAGTTTTCTTAGTTTTAGCAGAGGTTTTTGGTTAAACAAATAACTGGGATCTAGTAGTGGTTTCTAACCACCACTAAATTCTGGACATTTACCAAAAGCAAACTACCACTAATATGTATAAACCACCACTGAGTAAATTATTTTTTCATATTTAGCAATGGTTTTAACCGCCACCTTATAAAAATACCATAATATAGCGGCGGTTTAAACTGTAGTGAAAAAAACCTATATCTAGTTGCAGTTTAAACCACCATTATCTCATGAATTAAAAAAAACAAGCTGTAGGTTCTGAAAGTCCATATCCTATAGCTAGAACAACACAACAGTGATACTGAAAATTTTACCAAATCATCAAATATATCATCAATGTTCAATGAAAAAACACATGTTAAAACTAAATAATCAATGTACGTTGATTCTCACCAAAACATAAATAATAAACACATTGAAAAAGGAAAACAACACATTAAAATAAATAATACATTGAAATAATAAAACAAGACACAACACATTAAAAGAATCAATAACAAATAAAAACATGGAAAGAATCAACAATTGAATGAATCAATAATACATTTCTCAATACATTGAAATAATCAATACATTTCTAAATACATTTCTCATTGAAAGTATGTTGATTATTTAAAATATTACACAAAACATTTACAAGGAAAACATAAATATAATATATTTAGAACTAGATATAAAGAATCAACGTACTTCCATTAAAATGTAGCTTTACATGTTAAAACTAAATCAACCAAAATTATAAACAAGATAAATTAATTTAATAATAAAGAAATAATTATAAATATGAAACCATCCATCACAAATACCATTTTCATCAAAAGGGTCATTAATGATTCAAAACTAATAATAAATTCTTAACCAAAAGAGAAATCACCCTAAATATCCATAAATAGACTAAACTTCCGTAAGATAGGATTAAAACTGACTTGGATTTATAGAACGGGTAAATACTTTATGATATCCTAGGACTTAAAACATTAATCCCACCCCTTTATAAGATCACGAAAAACAACATAGATGCCTTTATGTTCCTAGACTAACTAGAATCCACATAGTCTGATTTACCCGATTACATCCCCATAGCTTATCTAAGACCAACAAGACAGAGCTCAAAAAATCAGGTCCATGAACAAATAGAGAAAAAAAATATCCCAAAAGATAGATCACCCAACACATCAAGATTGATCTCTAACCAAGAAGGTGAAAACTGGAGGATACTAATCAAACAGAGGGTCTGATAGATAGGGTTTATCCTATATGTTATAGGCTTGAGATATCATTGTATAGATAAGTGATATAGGACCTTATTTTGGTGAGAGATAACATAAAATGATCCTTGTTCAGTAGTACTGTGTTGTGATGTGAGATTTGGAAAATGGTATAGAATTTCCTATAATGGATGGGGTTAGATAGAGATTGTAGTCTTAGAGAAAACCATGGGGTTTTGTGTCATAACTTGAACTTTATGGACCCTACTTGGGACTCTAAGAGTGACACCACATGTTCATCCCCAATATTTTAAGGGCTAGTGACAAGCATAGAATATTAATATCACAGAAGTGGGAGGTTTTATCCTTTTTTATATGAAAACACACACTCTCTACTCCATGAAATACTACATAGGTATAATAAAATAAAACCTATCAATGTAAAAACACCATGTAGTAACCTCTAGGAAATACATCAGAATGAGATAGATAAATATCCAGGAAATGAAAAGGGTAAAATACATGCCAAACCAAGAAGAAGGAGATTAGGTCCCAATCTAGAAACAACTAAAAGTGAAAAGAAGAGGAGTTCCCAACTCAAGATCCCTAAGTCTGACCACCAAACATGGTTATGCCTCCACTTGCTTCTATGTTCCATAGATACTAGGTCCACTAAGGACACCATATACCAGTTTTCTATATAAGAAAAGAATCATGCATGCAAATCCCATACAGGTGTGAGTATAAACATACTTAGTAAGACACCATGAAAAACAACTGGGAAATAGTAGAATATAATAGTAAGATAAACCTATATCTAAAAGAGATAAAAGAATCTAAACATCATATATGATCATATAGAAATTTCAATCTCCATACCAAGTTGAAACACATCATATAGACACATGGTTATAAAACACATACATAGAAAACTCATTGTCCTGATCCCATCTAAAGTATAAGAAAATGATTAAAAAAATACCCACATTGGATGTACTTATACGTGAACAAATCCTCTCCACCAATCATTTCCTAATGATGAACTCTTCTCATTACCCTCTCCATATCCATCTCTACTTCTTGATACCATCACATGTAAGACAATTATTTTGAAATTAAATAATGTTGTATATTTATATTTAAACTTAAAATCAATAAATGTGTGTGAAATAAATGATTTTGAAGTTTTTTTATTTACCTTCTCACCACCATTCATCACTTGAAATCCTTATTTTCATGCCAAATATTTTAGATGGTAATAGTCCCAAACCCATATGTGCACTCGACTAGGATGATCCTTCCCAAGGACTTTACCAACTAGGTAGTTCTGGAAGACTAAGTAGAACTGTGTGGGATTTACATCCCATATTTATTTAATTTTTACCTATAAATCAAATATAAGTCATATTGAAATAAATATATATTAACATAGTGACAAATGATAATAAGTTATTATGATAAAAAATGAAATCATACCCCAACTTCTTTGGCAGGCTCATTAATAAAACTCCCATCATATTTTTTATGAACATTCAACCACACTTTTGTTCAAGATTATTGGTGGCCTAAACTCAGTGACTATATTAAAAAAATATAAATAAAAAATTTAATATATTAAATAGATAACATTGTTTAATAAATATTTAAACTAATGAAAATATTACCAGAGTCGATCGACTTCTAGAAAAAACTCTTTGACCCTGCAGTGTGAGTATAACACTTTCTCCTTGTAATTCCTATCATTTAATCAAATAAAATTAAGTTCAAAACATATATTTAAAAAAAATCATGCAGACAAAAAAATATAAATGATAACATATGTATAGTATTAACAAAAAAATATACATAACAATGATAATGAATGACTTCACAATTGACAAAGGTGGTTGATAAATGAATGGATAACTTCACATACAATCATTTTCTCCTTCAATAATTTCAGTTTCCTACACCATCATTACTTCATCTACATCATCCACTCTTATAAGACTAATATTTTCAATATCATGATGGACAAATAAATATGCTTCTTTTTTTATGGGATTCAATGTGATAGGTTAAATCTTTCACTTCATCATCTATATCATACAAGTCTCTTTGTTTTACATGAGTAACTACACTCCACCCTTTATCCACTACATCTTTCATATAATATACCATTTTTTCTTGTGATGATAAGATATATAGATCATGTAGTTCACGGTCACCAACATCCATTAAGAGAGAGGAGACATAAGTAAATTGTAATGAATATCTTTTAACACCCTTGATAATATCCACCTAATTGAATTTGAATAAAACCACTGAAAATTCCCATGGTAGTTTAATTCATAATATCAGTCAATTTTCCATAGTATTCCACTTCAGAAAATGTAAATATGACACTATTATGTGTTTTCAAACCCTATTCTTGATCAACTGTATATAATCTAAAGCATTCATGTTGTAAGCATCGAACTTTATAGACTATTTTAATGGACCTCGAGCAAGAAACTTCAAATCATCAGAAAACTCTACTCAAGTATCAGTATTGATGATCTGAAAAAATTAATATACATTATTATATTTTCAAAATATATGTATCAACCTAATATCCATATTTATTGAAATATTTATGAACTTACACATCATACAAACCATTCTACAAGTTCTTTATTAACATCTATTGTTATATATTTCTCATTTTGTGTTCATCCTCTCATTCATATCTTTGTTTATATCCTCAAATATTCAATAAATGGAGCTGCAATTTCACTATTCAATAGCACATATACATGTGCCTCTAATAATTCTATTTTTGTTAGTGTAACATTTGATCTCCACCCAACCGATCGTCCAATAGCAGGAAAGATTTTTGATTTCCCATGTATTTCAAATTGAGTTAATGTGTCTTAAACACGTCCAACATGATTGAATCTTGTCTCAACATCATTCAGGTATCGAGAACAAAAAGGTAAGACACTCCTATACCAAATAGCCTTCAGAAATAGATCCATCAGGTTGATCTTTATTTTTCACGTATGATTTCAAATGCCCAAGATATCTGTGAAATAAAATAAAAAAACATAATTATGCATTTAATGAAGTGCCAAGAATTTTTTGCTGAAATGAAAAACATATAAATAAATTAATTCTAAATTGGATACATCCATCAATAATGTACAGGGCCTCCTAATTTAGCTTTCATAACTAAATACACAGTTAAATGTATCATTACATTAAAAACTTTGGAGGAAATATCATCTCCATTGAAAAAAGTGTCAATAAAAATCTCTCCAGAAGGTTGTCAAGATGAAATGGATGTAGAGTTTTCTCACATAGTTTTCTAAAAAATGTGTAGAATTGGAGTAAAACAATAGTAAAATTTTTAGGGAATAATGTACGCAATGCCAATGGAAGTAACTACTGTAACAAAATATGTGAATCGTGGATTTTCAATCCATGTAACCTATAATTTTTTAAGTCAACACACCTTGAGATGTTACTTGAATACCCATCAGATACCTTTACCTATTTTAAAAATTCAAAGGAATGTATCATTATCCCTATTTTTCAATGGAAAAATTATCGGAGCATACCTTCCATTCTCATCTATCCAGATATCACTCTTTATGTTCATTGTTTGAAAGTCTTTCAGAGCATTGAGATGATCCTTCAACTTTCCATGCTCATTAAGCAATGTGAATATCAAATTGTCACAAACATTCTTCTCAATATTCATCACATCAAGATTATGCTACAATAAATTAAATTCACAATACAAAAGTTTAAAAAATATACTTTTTTTCTTCCATTGTTGCATTCCGATATCACTTGATGATGCACTTTGAACTCATTTCCCACTATCATTCAAATGATGCACCTTCCCTAATTCTGTTTCAATATTTCCAAGTTGTGCTAATATTTCAGAACTTGTTAACAAATTTCGAGGTGTTCAACAATCAATGAAACCATTTAATTTTGACTTGTTCAGTCGAAATATATGAGATGCATTGAGGAATCTTTAGTGACACAAGAAGCACCATTTTTTACTCTGAGTTAGTCATTCGGGCTCAAAATCAAAGCTAAAAATAGGAAAATCCAAACTCGTGTAAGTGTTCTAACTAGATAAATTCCCAAGTCCAGGGAATTCACTAATTATCCACATTATAGAATCTTTCATTTTGAACATTGTTCTAGAAGATTCATCATATGTCTCAACATCGTTTCTCCATAACTCTTATAATTCTTCAATTAAAGGCTGCAAGTAGACATCAATATCATTTCCATGAATTTTTTTCCAAGAATAATCATCGAAATTATTAAAGATGTTTGTTGCATGAAAATCCAAAGAGATAGATTATAAGGGATCAAAACAACTGGAAAAATGCTATAACTGGTACTCAAAGTCCCAAATGGGTTGAATCCATCAACATTCAATCCCAATCGAACATTCCTAGGATCATATGATAAATCTTTATGTAATGAAAAAAATTTCTTCCATGATTTTTAATCTCTTGGATGTTTCATTAACCTATCATTATTATTATCTACAGAATTCCAATTCATGTGTTTAGTGGTTTTTGATGACATGAATAATCTTTCCAATAATGTATTTCAAGGAAAGTAATGTAAAACCTTTGTAGGTATGTTCATTTTCTTCTTGTTTATGGTAGTATATTGATTTAGACTTCCAACATCACCCATAGATTGCCATCTAGAGGAATAACATTTCTTACAATCCTATATTATTGAATCCTCGCCCCAATAAATCATACAATCATTGGGACATGAATAATTTTTGTATAATTCAGACCAAGCTTTTTAACAACTTTTTTAATATCATAAAAAGACTCAGAGCTCTTTTCTTCAGGAAATAAATCATGAAATAATTCCAATATCATAGACATCGCCTTATTTGTAATTCCACATAGGCATTTTATAAGGTATAAATTAATCAGAAAAGAAATTTTTGAATATTTCAAACATCCACTATACAAATCTTGATTTCCATCATCAACTAAAACATTAAACACATTTTTCTACTTAGTGAAATTTTCTCTTACATTAGCCTCCACATAATCAAGAAGAGAATCCACTGATATGTTACAATCTTGATATTGTTGTCCTACAGTCTCAAAAACATCACTTCTTACGTTTCTATTTGTAGCACCCTCAAATGGTTATTTTGATATATTTTGATGTTGGTGTTGGTGTCTTGAAATGCCAAATGCATCATTTATAAGGTTTTCATTTAATTTTCCGTTGTTGAAAATTTTGTGAGCTTATTTTATGTATTGAAATTAGAGCTCAACCTTTCTATAACATTTGATTCTCCATTCCAAATCCAACACAAATATTGAGCAGGGAATTTCTAAAATATCAAGTGTTCATAAACTTCATCTCTCTTCAACCATCTTCTAAATTTACATTTAGGACATGGACATCTTATTCACCCATCAACAGATCGATTGGAAATTGAAAAATCTAAAAACTCTGACAAACACTTAGCATAATGAGGTGTATTCTCAGTAATGTGATCCAGTTTTTATCCATATATATCACAATGTTCCTACACATCATTAAAATAAAATTAAAACACATAAATATTACTAAATAAGAAAGGATATTCATATATACAAGTTGAAAAAAATATGAATATGTTAAATAAGGTTTTCCTATATAAATACAGAAGAAGGGATCAAGAATCAATTTTCATGACTTTGTGGGTTCAATCACAAAAATTATAAATAATTATATTTATGAAGGGATCAACAATTTAACATAAATTCCTTGATGTTAAATACTTTTGAATACTATATATGTTTTTTGACACTTTAAACAAATGAATCCCATTTTAAAATCCCAATTAAATTCATTCATATATATGTCATGAAAGTAATATATACCAAATATGGTGCATGCACATGGTCCTCATTATTGTGAGAGAGTAGATGAAAATTTTAAATAATAACTTCCATAAGAACATTATATTTCATAAAAAACTCAAACATAGTGGAAAAATTAAATAAGAACAATCCCACACCCTATATAAAAATATGCGTCAATCCTTACAAGACCTATACACTACATATGATGTGTTTATCTGAAGTCTAAATATATGGTATTCATGCACATAGGGGTGCCTGTGGATGGTGTGAGAAATACATCTCCATACAGCCTTACCAGGTTCCCTTGGTATATTCTATCATATTCATGTATACATGAGGAATAAAATAAACATTCCACACAAGATCATTGTATTTAATGTGAAACCTAGAAAAAAACCATTAATTCTCATTAAATGGTAAGAAAATTATCTTTGAATAATTTTTTATATGTAAGAATATATGGAACACCAATCTAATTTACATTGTGCTTAGAATGATCGCAATAATATTTTTAAAGATATAAAAGTTGTTAAAGACATTATTTAAGGGTTTAAAACCAATAAAAGATCCTAATATTTTCATGAAATCATATTACAATGATTACATATTATTTTGTGACTTATAGGAAAAGACGCCATATATATATGAGGGTTAGTTTTTTCTGAATAACCAAAAATGTAGTTTTATTATTTTAAAATTCTTCAAACATGCAAGTAATATTTAAAACAAAGAAAACAACAATATATTGATTTTAAATTGTTGAATAATTATTATTGGATAATTTTTAACATGTATAAATGAATGAAACGTCAATCGATGTGTGATTTATTTAGAATAACCAAAAATGTGTTTTTAATAATATAAATTTCTTTAAAAACATGTTTTATTGGGTCATATTTTAGAAAATAACGTTGGATTGTTTTGAAATATTAGGAAAATTACTGGTGAATAATTTTTGAAATATAAGAATAAAAATCACATCAAACCAATTTTTTGTTCTCTTTTAATGAATGAAATTAAAAAATATATATATATTATTTTATATCTCTAAAATATTCTTACAATGGTCAAAACTAATAAAATGACCCTTAATTGATGTGAAATTATAGGTAAAAATAATTGAATATTTATTAAATGTAAGAATATATAGTACATCAATATGACATTAAGTGTGATCGAAAAGATCACAAGTTCATTTTTGAAAATATAAGTTTCTAAAAACATGATTCAAGGAGTCAAAACCTTGAAAATGACATTGGATTATCATGAAACTTTATAGAAGTAACTAGTTGTTAATTATTTAAATATAGGAATCGATTCTCATCCCACTTCATTATCTATAAAGGTAGGGTTCATTGATCTCATCACACAATGTACCATGGCAAAACCCTCTCGATAGAGGTCCTTAACTAAATAATACTAAATAAAGATCAACTTATCACACTAACTAGATCTTAGGGAGGTACATGATCAACTACATGATGTGATAGGGAACAAGCATACATTTTTAAAATATAACCCTCTAATTGAGGAAAAATTGAATAGTTTTAGTTCCATAAATAATGTCACATCCCATGTCACTTATGGGAGGTCACATCACACACACTAACCTATCACCACAAACTGTATTGAGGTCACATCAAGAACATGAATCATATTCAAGGACCATGTTAGTCACATGGTTGAATATCTGATCCTAGGGAACTATGTAGTCAAGAGTTATCCCCTTATCATAACAAGTTCTCCATCACCCTTTGGGGAATCCATTTGGACTTTCAGAACAATCATGGTTTTTGGTATTTGATACAAGCTCACACACTTATATACTTAGTGATTTTGGATCATAAAGTATTATCCTTAATAAGATATCAATGTCCATTCCAACATAATTGAATCAACACCACACTCCTAGTCCTGCTACCCATGGACCATCCCAATCCATGTCACTCTAAACACCACGGAATCCAATCTCATCCATGTTGCATTCGAGTCCGTATCAACTCTCAAAATTTTCATAACTTTACATAACATTAATAACAACCTATAAATAATTATAATTATATATTTAATTAAAAAAATAGGTATAAATGATATAAAACACACCAGGTACTACTATCACGATGAACACATATCCAACACCCCTTATATGGTCTATGGAGCACTCTCGACACTATACTATCAAAAAAACCAATGATTTAACACCCATTTAACCATCAATATCATTCAATATTTTAAAAAAACAAAAATAAAAAATTTATGTGTTACCTTCACTTACCACTTGACCTTTGAGGGGCAGTGAGGTGGGGGTTGGGATCGGCGGCAAGGTGTGGCAAGGTAGGGTGCGACGAGGGATGGAAAATCGAGGCAAGGTGTAGATAGGTGAGGCATGGTGAGGTAAAGCGTGACGAGGATAAACGAGGTGTGTCAAGCAAAGGCACAGTGAGGCGAGGCACAGCAAGGGTCAAAGATGGGTGGTGACAGGCTAGGGCTTCATCGGGGTGGGGGTCAGGCGGGTCGGGGTGTTGGGGGAGGGGGAAAGTGTCGTGTGTATTAAAATTTTTAACCGTTTAGCAGTGGTTTATAAAAAACCACCGTGAAATTATTTTTTAAAAATTTTATGGAGGTTTACAAAATCGCTATTAAATGCTCAATTTGTTGTAGTGAAAGAGAACTTATTTTATATTTTCACATAAAATGATAAGGTTTATCTCATGAAGTTGAGAAAACAAATTATACAATAAATAAATAGGTTTTTCACATGAAATTATAACTTGTTTCATAATTTCACATAAAATGATAATGTTTATCTCATGTAGTTGAGAAACAAAAGTGTTTAAAAGAGTTTAAAAACACTAGACATTAATTTAGAGGTTGAAAAATTTCATTTATAAATAAAAGGGAAAGAATATCTATACTTTTTTTATTATTAAATGCTTAGATATGTATATATATATACTTATATAATTGTATGTGGTTTGTATACATAAAACTCTTTCAAAATTTTAAAGCAAGAACCCTCTCATATAAACACACACAAAGGAAAGTTGATAAATGTAAATGTGTTTACTTTCATGTAGGATTAAACATATACTCATATATATTCATATCACTTTTATAAAAAAAAAATTTGAAAATTAAGTTAATACATAAGTTTTTAGATATAAGATTCATGGAAAATAAACCCTTAACGCACACACATACACACACACACACACACACACACACACACATATATATATATATATGTACTGAAAATATTAAGTTGTATATGTGTATGTACTCATTTATATACATGTTAATATATATTTTTTGGTAAAACATCACAGCATGGTAGTAAAATTAAAAAAAATTAATTATTTAGAAATATATCCTTGAAAATGGGTAATGCATATCATATATGCAATTCAGGTTGAAAAAAGCACAGTTATATATATATATATATAACTATATATATTTACATGACAACAATTTCAAATAAAAATAATAAAATTCCTTTACTTGTTTCAGATCAGGAGAGGCTGAGTGTTTCTTGAACTAAGGGAGAAAAAGATAGAGCTTGGTAGATGGAATTTTCAGGTAACAACTTGGGTGAAAGTGAGGTTTAAAAAAAGTTTTCAATTGTTGTTCTGAATTGACCATAGCTAACCCAAAAAAACATTAATTAGCGTAAATCAACGATAAATATGTTGATTGACACCCTAAAATTATATATTTATATATAAAAGAAACCGTGAGGGAGATCTGAGTCAGGGATTGTGATTGTTGGATTAAAATAATCACCCCCCCCCCTTAGAAATAATTGAAGAGATCATAGTGAGGGTAGAAAATATGGTGTCATAAGAAAGAGGGGATGAAGAGGGGCCAGTGAATAATGGTGTGATGGGGACTGGTTCAGTTCATTTTGGAGGAAGAAGGATAAAAGAAGGGGTGGGTAGGATTAAATCTAGTCTGATACTAGGGTTAAAAATAACCCAAGTTATTTTTAAAAAAGGTGGTCATGATGTTGACTGATGGATTACTAGGATTTAGTCATGGATTTGATTGAATAGTTATGGCGGATCTGTATGTTTTAAAAGAGATGTATGGATGTGATTAGATCTCATCTTGATCGGATGACTATGGTCAAATGTGCAATTTTAAATGGATACACAGTCCAGATCAAGTGGATCCAGATCAGACGGTTCGCAAAAATGCATGGCGATAAACCTCGACACTAGGACTCGAATAGGGTATCGGTGCGGATGGCCTAGATCTCATGTGGTGAGATCCTACGGCTGAGATCATGTGCCATGGAAAACCTCATCCTACATTGAAAGTGAGTGGGTTTTTTAGGGATACCTTATAAGGCTTCATGTGTGGCACCATCTCTTGATGACACAAACACACACTCATGGGGTCCTTACACACGGGACCCTACCCACGGGCGCTCAGCCTACCCTCATCTCGCACATGAATAGGGCCCTATACATGGCTTTGTGTGCGGCTTGCCTCCACTATGCTCGCCTAGTTCTCCAGTTTTCTCTAGCCTCCTTGGTCGCTGGTAGATGCCTCCTTGATGGGGTTGATTGGGTCCCCCAGTATAGTTTAAGTGTCCCCATATCCAAGGGATGTTTCCAAAAAAAATAATACTTAAGACTTTTAGAAAAATAGATAAGGAATAAATTATTTTGTTTCATTGTTTTTTTCCTTTTTTAACTTCTTTGATAAACACAATACACAATATTAAGAAACAAATATCTTTAATACAATACCATTTTAATTTGAAATATTTATCATACTAAAACACATAAAATAATAATGTTTATTTATTATTTTATTAATTTAAAACCATAATTTCATTTAACATAAAATATTATTTTAAAACATTTAAATAATTTTAAATTTAAATCATTTAAATTTTTCAATAGTTTAAAACATCAATGGTTACCTTGAAACCCAATGGCTACAAAACCCAAAGGCCACTTATAACAGTTATATAGGCCATATAAATACCCATCTAAATCCTTTAGAAGATCAAAAGATCATTTCTTAATTTAATAGGATGGTGTTCTACATTTCATTGACACTTAGCATTTTTTCTATACTGCATTCCATAATATTTTTTATTACAGCCGATCCAAGGGATTTCAACTACACCATCAGCCTTATTATAATCCTTGGTAGTCTTTTGTTTATTCTAATAGGTCTTGTGAAGAGTTTTATTGAGTAGTTATAATATTCTATATTCATGTAATATTTCAGTGTTTGAATAAAATTTTTCTCTTTGTACTTAGTGTATTTGAAATAAAACACACCAATTCTCATTAAAACCAAAACAATAATAATAATAAGTAAAAATATTATTGTTACAGTTATAATTAATTTCAAGGTGTTACATTCTCCCCCTCTTAACATAATTACACCCTTGAAATTCTATTATACTCATATATTCCTCACTAGCGATGACCTTCTTACATCATCCTCGATGTCCCTACAAAAACATTTTAATTATTTTATTTTATTTTATATTATTAAAAATGACTTATAATAATTAATCCATACCTTTACCAATACCACAAGAGTTGGTGATTCTCCGTTGTCATGGGTTCCAAGGTAGTTCTAAATTTTTCAATTTCTTTGGTCCAAACGAACCTTGAGCACCTATAGTCAAACTCATGTATACAGTGATCAGATCTCAGGTGAAACTAATGTGGGGTGGAAAGATTGACGATATTAGAAAGGAATTGATTCATATAACCAACTGAACCCACTTGTTTTCTAAAATTTTAAAATCATAAATCCTCCCATATGAACTGAAGTTTAGAATTTGAAAAAGATAAGATGCGTGAAGGTCACCCTCTTCAGTATCTTCCCAAAAATTCATTAAAGATAGATACCTTTCAAACATGGTAAAACATCTAAAAATACCCTCAAAATAATTAATTCACCATGCATAGAATACAAGTTGTGCATGATTTAGGAGAAAGTAAATGAAATCTGTCCCCTGAAAGAATTGGAGTACAATAGGGGTGTTGGACGATTGATAAATATGTTTGTAAGATAAACATAGGTTTTCTAAGGGATTAAATAAATCCAAACATGGCTTTAACATTATCGTTAATATTATCTCATCTAGAAGGGACAAACTATTAGTTTTTGAGCCTCTGCCTTCCATATGAAAATTTTAATAAAGGAATTTTACTTAAGAAAACATTCTTAAATTAGCAGTTTTATTCTAATTTTTCAAAATTAACTAGGTCGTTCTTCTGATACCAACTGTAAAGACCTAGACCCCTGTTGTCCAGAGTTTGTGATAAAAATATGTGGAGTAAACTTTTTTATAAAAACAACTAAATAATAATAAAACATAATACATAATATAGGATCTTTTACTAGCCCAGGTTTTGGATAATTACAATTCCAGTAATACATTCAAATAAAAAAGTACAAAATTTAGTAAACATTAAGCAAAGTAACATCATAGCAATGCTTACACATTACAAATTCATTATATCACTTCCAATAAACCTATTTGAATAATTTAAATACATATGGGGGCACAAAATGCCTAGTAAGGGGTTTTAAAATATTACCATTAAGAAATAATTTTTTAAGAAAATATTTATTTAAAATATATGCTTTAAATCATGAAATTAACATTTCTCATAACATTTCATCATTATTTTCTTGAGATATTCTGAAACATATTTTAGGATAAAATCATGCTCAAAATTTCTAAACTTATTTAAGATTCACAAATAAAAACATTATAAAATATACACGCACTTGAACAGAAATGCATGAAATACCGCCTATAAGTTAGATAATGACCATACATAATTATATACGACATGTCGGGGGTGCGGTTACAAATTTACACATGAAATAATATTTTTTTAGAAATTGCACAGATAATGATGTCATTTATCATTCCACATAAATGAAAACTAGGATATGATAGATAAGTTTCTAACCTTACTATTAGTCCTTTAAAATAGATTTTTTTCTATATAACTATATACTTAAATACAAAACATTTTACCATGTGCATTTGAAAATGTAAAACCAATTAATACAAGATCATAAGAGAATGATAATAAACTATAGGTATTCTTCTAGTTGAATAATCACATGGACTTTCACTTACTAGATTTATAATGAGGGAATGCATAATGCGGGATATTATAACCATACCATCAAGACCTCGTTCCAAGACCATAAATAATCATACTATCAAGGCCTTGTTCCAAGACCATAAATAACCATTTTTTCAAGGCCTCGTTAAAAGACTATAGTTTGTCTCATGATACCTACCAATGCATTGAGAGACTATAGCATGCCTCACCCATCACATAATATGTCTAAATAATTCCTCATATGAATAATAAAAATATGTCTTTAAATAAAATTTTCCCATACCACTCTGATTTATTTGAATCCTAATAATAGGTGAAATAAATTCATTGATAAATTTTTGAGGTACATAATCTTTAAACAATAAAAAAAATTCATACCACCTTGAAAAGTTTAGTTATTAATTCATATATTATCATAAAAAGATTAATCTCATAATTAAATTAATTTTCTTTATTTATAAGTCATCAATAAAATGAATAATGAAATAAATAAACATTTAATCAAAAATTCATATATATTTTTTCTTCTCAAAATAATCTTATACAATAAATAAATAATTTTTCACATCAAATGATAACATGTTTCATATTTTTGCATAAAATGATAAGGTTTATCTCATGAAGTTGAGCAAACAAATGATAGAATAAATAAATAAGTTTCACACATGAAATGATAACTTGTTTCATAATTTCACTTAAAATGATAAGGTTTATCTCATAGAGTTGAGAAAACAAAGTGTTTATAAGAGTTTGAAATCACTAGACGTTAGTTTGGAGGTTGAAAAATATCATTTCTAAATAAAAGGGAAAGAACATCTATACTTTTTTTATTCTTAAATGACTATATATGTATATATATATATACTTATATAATTGTATGTGGTTTGTATACATAAAACTCTTTTGAAATTTTAAAACAAAAACCCTCCCATATGAACACACACCATGAAAAGTTGATAAATGTTAATGTGTTTAATTTCATATAGAATTACGCATATACTCATATATATGCATATCACTTTTATAAAAATAAATTTTGAAAAGTAAGTTAATACATAATTTTTTAGATATAAGGTTCATGGAAAAGGAACCCTTAACATATATATATATATATACTGAAAATATTAAGTTGTATATGGGTATATACACATGTATATATATATATATATACAATTTTTGGTAAAATATCACAACATGGTAGTAAAATTAAAAACTTTAATCCTTTAGAAATAGATCCTTGAAAAACGAGAATACATATCAAATATGAAATTCGGGTTAGAAAAAAACATGGTCATATATATATATAACTATATATATATATATACATGATTATGATTTCAAATGAAAATAATAAAATTCCATTACTTGTTTTAGATCAGGAGAGGCTAAGTGTTTTTGGAATTGAGGGAGAGAAAGAGAAATCTTGGCAGATGGAATTTCTGGGTAACAACTTGGTTACAAAGTGAGGTTTTTAAAATACAAAGTTTTCAATAGTTAATCGGAATTGACCATGGCTAACCAAAACAAAGCATTAATTAGTGAAAATCATCGGGAAACATGTTGATTGACACCCTAAAATTATAAAAAAACACAAGGAAGATCTGAGCTAGGGATGGTGATTGTTGGCTTAAAATAATCACCCCCCTTGGAAATAATTGAAGAGATTGTGATGAGGGTAAAAAATATGGTGTCATGGGAAAGAAGGTATGAAGAGGGGTTGGAGACTAATGGTGTTATGGGGACTAGTTTGGTTCAGCATGAAGTAAGAAAGAGAAAAGAAGGGATGGATAGGATTAAATCTGGTCTGATCCAAGGGTTAAAAATAACCCTAGTTATTTTTAACAAGGGAGGTCATGTGGGTGATCGATAAATGGCTAGGATTTAGATGTGGATTTGATTGGATTTCCATGGTGGATCTGCATGTTTAAAAAGATACAGACAGTCACAATTAGATCTCGACTTGATCGGAAATCTACGGTCAAATGTGTGATTTTAAATAGGTTGAATGGTCTCAATCATGTGGATCCAGATTGGACAGTCTGCAAAAACGTGTGGCGATAAACCGTGATGCTGGGATTGGAATGGGGTATCGGTGGGAATGTTCTAGATCTCACAGGATGAGATCATGTGGTTGAGATCCCACATTGTGTAAAACCCACATCCCACATCGAAAGTGAGTGGGTTTCAAGGGATTTCATATAAGGCTCTGCATGTGGTGCCATATCTTGATGACACAAACACACATTCACAGGGTCCTTATGCACATGAACCCTCCTGTAGGCACTCATCCGACCCTCTTCTTGTGCCTGAATAGGGCCCCATACACAAGTCCATGCACGACTTTCCACCACTATGCACACCTGATTCGTCGGACTACTCAAGCCTCCCTGGTCGTGGGTAGACACCTCCTTACTGGGGTTGACCATGTCCCCCAGTATAGTTGATGTGTCCCCTTAGCCTAGGGATGGTTTCAAAAAAAAATACCTAAGACTTTTTAAAAAAATACATGAAGAATAAATTCATTTTTTCCATTATTTTGTTCCCTTTTTAACTTCTTTGATTAACATAATAAACAATATTAAGAAACAATTATATTTAAAACTATACCATTTTAATTTTAAATATTTACCATACTAAAACACATAAAATACTAATGTTTATTACCCATGTTATTAATTTGAAACCATAATTTCATTTAACAAAAAATATTATTTTAAAATATTTAAAGTATTTTAAATTTAAAGCATTGAAATTGTTCAACATTTTGAAACATTAACGGTCACCTTGAAACCCAATGGCTATAAAACCCAATAGCCACTTCTAATGGTCATATGAGACGTATAAATACCCGTATAAAGTGTTAATAAGATCCAAATATCATTTCTTATTTCAATAGGATGGTGTTATACATTTCTTTGACGCTTAGAATTTGTTTATACTCTTTTCCATACTAATTTTTTATGGCTGATCCAAGGGATTTCAACTACACCATCAGCCTTATTATCATTCTTAGTAGTCTTCCATTTATTCTACTGGGTCTTGCGATAAGTTTTCTTGGGTAGTTGTAATCTTATGTATCCATGTAATATTTTAGTGTTTGACTAAAATGTTTCTATTTATCCTTAGTATATTTTAAATAAAACACACGAATTCTCATTAAAACTAAAATAATAATTATAATAACTAAAAATATTATTATTATAGTTATAATTAAGTTCAAAGAATTACAATCTTCTTCCCTTAATCCATTTTTTTCCTTCCATACTCTTCTTCTCTTTATTTCCTTCATAACCATAAGAAATGGATAATTATTTCTTTGTCTTGATAGCACATGATACTATATCATAATATGATTATAATTTTTGGGAGACTAGTTCCCTTATAATTATTGTCTTTAAACCATTAAATAAATTGCCAATATTACTCTTTGGATTACGTACATAGTCTACAACATACCTTGTTAACCCTGTAAATTTAGATTCATACCTAGCAAACTTTTCCTCTTCCTAGAGTCATAGAGTCAATAATTTTCTCTCTATATTTTCTCATTATTCACGAGGAAAATATTTTTTCAAGAAAAGTTATTTAAAATTATTCCATTTTATTATTTATCTCCTCATCCTTAGTGTTTTTAATCAATGAACACCATTGATTCATGACCCCTAAGATATGATAAAATTCTATTAAAATATTTTCCCTTTCATTACTTCCCAAAGTGAGAAATATCATCTCTAAGGAACTTATCCATTACTCAGCTACAAATATATTATTAGTCACATTCAATTATAGTAGCTTTTGATGCATGAAGTGGTCCAAAATTGTTACACCACATTGTAGATCAGTGGGATTATCCATATATACAAGGTTATTATTAATAACTAGAGTCATATTCCCCCAATATAGTTATAATTTTTTCAACTCCATCTGTAGCTCCGACTCCGACTTTATTATCTTTTCTAGAAGGGAAATCCCTACATGGATTAAATTCATTGATATGATTTGCATTACTTCCTCTATCATCCATTTCAAAATAATTTCATACACTAGATTATATCATAACATTATGAAACATAATATATAATCCTATAACTAGTGAAACACTTAACATAAATTGAAAAAAAATTACACATCTATTCTCATAATCACAAACTTGGTTTATTTGGTAATATTCTCAATGTTCATAATAGGTTTACATTCCTTAATCTATGTTTTAATAAATATAGTTCCCAAGGTTTCTACTAAATTTTTCTCTAATACCAACTATAAAGACCTCAACCCTAGTATCCCAGAGCTAGTGGTTACTTTATTAAATTGGTTCTAGGTACAATAAATTTCATCCCAAAGGAATAGTTTAGTAGTCTTGTGGAACTACACACATACTTGAATCTCACATATATATATATATGAAAACTTAAAATACAATATGGTATTTTCTTCAAGAACATAAATTTCACCTTTAAAATATCCCTTAATATTCATCATAAAACACTTTTAAGTATCCTGGTGAAAAGAAACATAAGAATAGGGAGAGCTTCAATTCTCAGTAAGGGTATTCATATAGCAGAAGATGAATATGGAATAAATAATATGGAAAGAATAAATAATGATCAAATAATTTCATATAAATAATATCATGAGCTAGAAACTTATCTATGGATATCATAAAAAATAAAATAATCACATGGACATTAATAACTAATTTTGTAATAATGGAATTCATAATGTAAGACATATAAAACGTACCAAAGAGGCCTTATGCCAAGACATCTTAAACATACTATCAAGGCCTCATTCTATGAAATCTTATATAAATGGGTAAGGGCTCATCCAAAACCCCAAAATAGTTTGTCTCATGGTAACTACTAATTCATCAAGGATAAATGTAATTATGGGCCTCACCCATCACTTAATAAGTATAATGCATTCCTCATATGAATAAATAACATAACATAATAAACTATCTTAAAAATCAATAATTGTCTATATTAGAAGAACTAGCTTATAGAATATCAGTAATTTCCCCAGAAAAACTTATGATAAACCATAAATAAAAATATGGTGGATTGTAACATAAGATAATATCCCCAGTAAATCATAATATTCAACAAAGGATATTGACATAGATGAAAATAATTTAAAAATATCATTGGAAAATTCTTGAGGAAAATACCCATTTCACTTTGAAATCACTTTTTTAAATATTTCATAGATTTGAAGGAAAACGTTTTATTTGAAAAAAACATTATAATTATATAAATTAATCTTCAAAGAAAATATTAATTAGGATGGTGGAAACATTCATTCAGGTCATATAAGTTAAAAAACATTCCTTTCACACTTTTGTAAAATTATCAAAAAGTACCTCGTTAGGAAAATGACTAAAAGGTTCCTTTAAAATATTTTTAAAAAAAGGAAAACATTGGTAAAAATGTATTTAATAAATCATTTGGGTAATTTTTTAAAAAATTTAATTTTTTTTAGAAAACATGGATATGGAAAAAATATATATTCCCCTAATGGTGACTTAAACATAAAAAATCCCAAATAATGATGAGATTTTGAAATAGACCATTACAACTTGAGTATCCACTACTACCAAATAGGTCTTTAACAGTGCTAGAAATAACCTTTATCAATGCTAAAAAAGCATTGATTACCTAAGCAAGATTAAAATCCCTCGTCTTTTATCAGCACTTATAGAAGAACTGATAAAGTGTACCTCTATAATATCTTTTAAAATAATTAAGAAATATATACTTTATAATCATTTTTAAAAGCACTGATAAAGGGTCATACTACAGTATGCTATAACAGCACACTGCAGCACAGTACAATGTATTGTAATAGCACACCATAGCACCAGAAACACCATATATCAACAAAAATAGGTCCCAATATATAATTTAAATGAAATTAAATTTAAAACACAAATACAAGAAAAAACACTATATTATAGACATTTCAAACATTGGTTTATACAATTACATAGATACAAATTACTACATACTTTCAAAAACATCAATGTTCCTTTGTATTTTAATCCTAACCCAAACTCATGCTATTTATTAACAAACCACCCCTTCTCAATAAAAATAATTCACCTTTATAAGAATAAAATTCTTATGTTAGTAATAATATAAATAAATAAATTAACAAAAAGTGTTAATTTTACTAAAATTTATGTCAATTTTAAATAAAAAGATGCACTTGGAGTTATACCGGTTACATCATGTATTGGATTGAGATGCGGCTAATTCTAACATGTATTAAAAAAAATTGGATAATTTTACTAAAGTATCATAACAATCTGAATGTGTTTTCTTGGTTTTGATCATGTTAGATGTCTTTTTTACTAAAATGTCATTTTAAACTGGAAACATGCACTTTTGACTCATTCTAATCACATCATGTATTGGTTTGATATTAAACCAAATCATAGACATCACAAATGAATTATGAATTTATTTTCCTAAATTATTAAGAAAATGTGAGTGTGTTTGATCAGTTTTTATTGAGTGATACTTTTTGAACTAAAATGTCGATTTTAAACTAATAACAGACACTTTAAGTTATATCAGGCACATCATGTATCATATTGAGGTGAGACTGATTCCTAAACATCATAAATGACTTATTAATCATTTTAATAAATTATCAAAATAATATGAATGTTCTTTATTAGTTTTGAGTAGGTCAGTTGTCCATTTTAATAAAATTGATGTCAATTTTAAATTAAAATGCACAATTTGAGTCATACCGGTAACACCGTGGGTTTTATTGATGTGAATTTTATTCCTACACATCTAAAATTACTTATTTATGATTTTATTAAAGTATAAAAACAATATGAATGTGTTTTCTCGGTTTTGAGTATATCATTTTTATATTTTACTAAAATGTCATTTTAAACTGAAAACACACACTTTGACTCATTCTAATCATATCATGTATCGTTTTGATGTGAGACCAATTCCTACTTATCAAAATTTACTTATGAATCATTTTACTAAATTATCAAGAAAACAAAATCACATTTTATTGGTTTTTAGTGAGTGACACATTTTGATTGAAAATGTCGATTTTAAACTCATAATGGATACTTTAAGTCATACAAGGAACATCATGTATCGGGTTGATATGTGGTTGATCCCTACACATAAAAAGTTACATGTGGATAATTTCTATAAATTATGAAAAAAATCCTAATTTTTTAATCGGTTTTGAGTAGTTTAGTTGTCCATTTTACTAAAATTTGTGAGATTTTTAAATAAAAAGATGCACTTTGAGTCATACAGGTCAAAACATGTGTTTGATTTAGTTTTAGATGATTCCTACACATATCAAATGAAGTTTTTATCATTTTACTAAAGTATAAAAATAATATTAATGTGTTTTCTCAGTTTTGAGTATGATAGTTTTCATTTTTACTAAAATGTCATTTTAAATTGGAAACACACACTTTTGACTCATTCTAATCACATCGTGTATTGGATTGATGTGAAACCAATTCTTACACATCAAAAATGACTTATAAATCATTCTTCTAAATTATTAAGAAAATTTGAGTGTGTTTCATCAGTTTTTAGTGAGTGACACTTTTTGTACTAAAATGTCAATTTTAAACTGATGACGGACACTTTAAGTTATACCAGGAACATAATGTATCAGATTGAAGTGTGGATGATTCCTACATGTCACAAATGACTTATGTGAGTAACACTTAAAATAAATAAATTAAATATAAATATGAAACAATACATTAATAATAAGGACAATGATTTTATTATACAAAATTCAAGATTACGTCTGTGATTGAGCCGAGGCAGTATTATTTCTATTCCTACAAAGTTAGTGGAGGGAACTTGAAGTAAAGTGATAAATGAAACACTGTTGGGGTGAAAATGTTTTTATGGAGAAGAATTTCGTATAAGTTTTGGTATAAATAGGTATGAAAGATGGAAAGACACCCCAACTTGAACAAATGAATCCACTAGTATAAGAAAACAATTATTATGTGAGTAATACTAATAGGAAATAAATTAAACATAAATTTGAAATAATAAATTAATTATATGGATAGTGATTTTACTATGAAAACATCAATATTACCACTATGATTGAGAAGTGATAGTTCTGTTAATCTTCCAACAAAGGCATAACAGATGGACAAAAATCTTCTAAAATAAACAAACTCTCTAAGGAATAGTGAAAATTAAATCAATGTTCCATTATTTAATTTTTTGGTAAAATAGATAAAGTATATCGTAACATTACCTTTACATATTTAAAAAGGGTATCCTTCGTTATAGTTTTTTTTTGTGAGGGATTGGTAACATCATTATGTGCATAAATTAATATCTTCATGAGTAATAAAACATTTAATTTATATTATGTTAATGTAATAGAGAATATATAATATTATGAGGAAAAACATAGTATATTAAAAAACACTTTTAACTTCCCATTTAAATATCTTTATTTTTTTAAAGGTTTTAGGGATTTGGTTCCTCTATAAAGAATACAAATACCCTCATTATGGTCCCCTCTAACATACAAGACATTGTCTATATTGGGTCCGACATGAAGTAATTTTGATCTCCCAATAAAAGGGTCATCCTCGATTGAGTTTTCATCTGATCCGGCATTTTTTTTAGTCTCTAGTAGTACAATCAACCAATTATTTCTTGTTGTATTAGAGACATAAAATACTTTCACTACTTGTGATTCCATTATGAACATATCATCTTTTTTCCTTCCATACTGAAATTCACCTTCATGAAGCCCATTTCATTAACTTTCACTGCAATGATATTGTCAACCCATTTGCAACTAAAAATCAACACCTGAAATGTTGTATAATATAACTCATATATCTATTCTATAATTCCAAAATATGACATATTTTCATAAATTGAATTTCTATATTTGGAACCATATATATTCATCTCTTTAGATACAAGTGTAACACCATTGTTTTGCATCATACTATCATCATCTTGTTCTTCTATATAGAACATATTACCATTGATTACAAAACCAGTGTAAGATATAAAATTTTCATTTGGTCCTATGGATAGCCATTTAAGTCGTTCGGAAATTGAATTCATATTTTCATATAACTACTTATACATTTGATCTTGGAACCATCATATAAACTGTTTTTTATGTGTATTTGATATCCATCCTTCAGCCCTTGATGGATTCAAATCATTAATAATTTCTTTGTGGGATTCAATGTATGGATCATCATATTCACTATTATAAAAAATGTAAATGTGTTCTTTCCCCAACTATTTCAAGGTGATTGTAACAATATCTATTCCAGCAATACCTTATCAATAAGGAGTTCACTGTGATGAGACTTTGAGAGACCAATGTAGTCAACATCAGATATGTAATCGGTACAGAATTCAATATATTCTTCAACAATATATTATTTGTAAATACAACCTTCTGTCTAACTTTGATTCTTGACATACCATTTCAAAATATTCATATACCATTCAATTGGGTAGATCCATCTATAATATACATAACCACATAGTTGAACCTCTCTAACCAAGTGAACAATCGGGTAGAATATTATATCAAATAATTATAGTGGGAAGAATATCTCTAATTCATATAATTTGACTGCAACCTCCTTATTCATGATGGGAAACTTGTTGGGTCTATAAATCTACTTGTTTCGTAGTTCCTTAAAATGTGTGTTCTAGTGTTAATAATCACAGCTTCTAGGAAGTTTCCATTGGATTTATTCATGGAACCAGAAACTTCCAATAGTTCTTTATCAAAAGGGGACCTACTTTCCAAAGGCAGGTTTTTGTTCATTTTGAACATTACAATACTTAGGAACGTACATTGGTCGAGAGGATGGGAGTCCGGACTCATCACACCCTTTTTGGGGGTAATTATTGTCAACTCTGGGACTTTCTTTGTAAATTTAAGATATTTTCATGATTCTTTATTAATTCACCAAGCATAAAAAAAGTTTCTCTTGGAATTTACAATCACTTATCAACATGTGTAAAATTTAGAATCATCATTATGCATTCAAGGTTCTTCATTAATAGATATATCTATATGTATTTGAGGTTCTCCATCAATGATATCCTCTAATATACTATTTCGAGATTCTTTTAATAATCATTATGATGATACTAGTTTTTAAGCCACTCAACGGGGCACTCGGGGATTTATTTTCATCCAGGGAGATGAAGGCTTTTTTTAATATTGGGATCATACCTATGAAATGAGTTACCTACGTATCCTTGTGAAAGGAATCAGAACCCTCATAGTTTGGTTCCACTTAATGGGACACATCATACCTTTTAAGGTCATGTGATAAGGACCTAACCATACAATTTAATGGCATGTGGTAAGGACATGTAAACGAAAGGTTCTTAGTCAAAGTTTTGTGTGGGGATTATGTAGAAACAGCCCAATGAACTTGGAAAGAATATGGGTTTCCAAGTTAAATTCAACCCTATAGGGAGTATGGACCAATGAGAATAGGGTTGATTTGAACATTTGGGTTTGAACCTCAAAGAGGCTTCCTACGTATCCCATGTGGATGGGAATCAAAGCCCACATAGTTCGATTAAATCTCATAGGAGAGTATAGTCCTTTGAGGGAAATGATTTTGGTCTTACTTCCTAAAAAGGATGCCTTGAGGACTTAGTGGCTTAATTTGGGGATTATTCCTAAGGATGATTCCCAGATTAAGGGAGTTAGGGTTAGATTCTTGAAGAGGATGTCTAGTGAGCTCGGGCCCTGAGAAGGGCTTCCTACGTATCCTAGTTTGAATCAAAATTAGAGTTCTCATAGTTACTTCATCATGGATGTTTGTGCATATGTTGTAATCATCACGAATATCTAAGCCCGTGCGAGTTATCCATGGTGTGAGAAAAAAGAGGATGTGAAAGATTCAACAATGACACTTCACACTTTTCTTCCTCTATTGGTGGAAGAGGGCTCACCTATGGCGGCAAGAGTGGACGAGGCCTGAGTTGACCTAAGAAGAGGGTGAGATGATGAGGTCTTCCCTCTATTCACTTTACATTAGATAAGGGATAATTAAAAGATGAAGGTATTAAGGTTAGGGGATTACACTAGGATGGTTTCCTATGGTGACAAAGCTAAAAAGGATAGGTAAAGGGGAATGAAAGTCCATGTGCCCATCTCCCCTCTAGTCTTTGGCACTGAAGAAGAGAGGAGGAGTAATGATGCTAAATCTTTCAAGAAAATCTAGGGGCTTATGCCAGGATGGTTGCCCTAAAATTGATTCTGGTAGGGGAGGGAGACTTCTCCTTTGTTAAAATGGAAGAAAATCAAGTGTGAACTTTACCTTCCCTACCAGATACCTGAGGTTCTGGGTCATCTCTTTGAGAAGGGAGAGTCTAGTACCCAACCCTTCTCCAAACCGGGAACTTCCCGTCACTATTTCTGGGATAAAGGTCCATGTGATTGTGGATATACAAACCCAAATACATTCCATGAATCCTAACTCCCTTATAAAACAAATGCGGGAAACCTCTGACTATGGATACACAAACCCAAATAGAAGACACGCTGATGTGTCTTTCCCAAAGGTTAGATAATTCAAGAGGTTTTGGTGGAGGTCTCAACAGAATCCCTTTCAGACAAGGGAGACAAGTAAGAAGAAGCCTTGCCATGAATTACTTTGAGAAATTCTTGATGGCTTGTAGACTGAAAAGAGTAAGTTAATCAAATAAGGTCACTCAAGTAGGTAAGGGCGTTCAAGTATGGGCACACAAGTAGACTTGGGAAACCTGATATTCACTTAAGCGACAAACAACTTGTATGGTAATACTTGGGTGAGGCTTGGCTCAAGACTTCAGGAGTATTCACAAGTGGTCCCAGAAGTGGGGTTCTCAAGTTCCTATGAAAGGAATAGTCAGTGCAAAAGTATTTATAATTTGTGGAGGTTGGGTGTTTTAGGCGCGCAAGTGTTGTGGTTTTCAAACACTAAAAGGAATTAAGTCCAATGAGCCACCCTTAAATCCTCTGTTGAAGGTGTTGAAGAACTACCTTGAAAGTTTCAGAAGACTGGGGTGAAGTAATAGGGCAACCAAAACAACAATTCAGATTTGGGGAAATTTTTCTGTACAAATGAGGGCCCCAAGGGTCTATTTATAGGTAAATAAGTGACCTTGGGTGAAAAGAGTTTGGTCGTGCAAGTGGGTTGCGCTCCAAATTGTGGCGTGCAAGTGGTTTTGCACCGGATGGGTGGCGCCTAAGTATACTTGCGTACAACCGGTGATTTGGCTAGACTAAGGTGAAACATAGAGGACTTAGCCAAAATAAATCCTTCAATCAACTCCAGTAAGGGGGTGTATAGGTGTTTGCATGCAGGTACCTTGGGCACTGCTTTATGGAATTAACCAAATTTATTGCTTCAAACTACGGGAGCTACACCACTGCACCCCTGCTTAGGATTAGTGTCAGGCTACGGTACTGACACTTTGGCTCGGTGCCTTCACTACCGTCACTGGACTCCATGAAAAATGAAGAGTTGCACCATGAACTTTTCAATCCCTATTGAGGAAATTTTTTATAGAATTTCATGGAACACATTTCATGGTGTCTACACTACTGTATATGGCTTGGAAAAAGAAGCAGATTATGGTTAATGTGTGTCATGTATTTTGAGGCAGAATGAAATGGAAATTAAATAGGAATTAAATATTGCTTAAAAACATCACATTCGTGTGTTTTTAGTCCTTGTAACTTAAAATTAGAAATTGTCATGGAATTCTTAATATTTGATGAATACCACTTTGTAACTTTTATACTATTATGAAAAAGGAAATTTTTCAAATATTTCTATCTAGATAGAGTGTAATCTGCTGGAAGAAGAAAATTACAAATTTTACCCTTCACCGGTTACAACTCTTCTTTGATCCCCATTTCAATCAATTCAAACCTAGCCTTGATTCAATATTTCATTTTTTTCAAGAACATTTAGTATTGTGAAAATAACACTATCAAATACATTTTCTTTTATATGCATGACATCAAGAAATTGTCTGACATGAAAATAATTCTAATATGGTAATTCAAAGAAAATTGATCTCTTCTTCCAACCTAATTTTGTAAGGTTTTTCAAAAATGGTTCATTGAAAACAGTGTCAATATATTTTACTTTATTGTATAGTTGATCGCCCGTTACTAGATACGTTGTTGTACCTTGTTCGATATTCCCTTCAAATGTTGTTTTACAGGATCGGTATTTATTTTTTCATGGTAAAAAATTCAAATGACTTACAAACACTTTCTTCGAGGAATGTTTCAACTAAACTGAGTATGTGTGTTTTTCACAAATGGGGAACCCCAATATTCTTTTAATGCTATAGACTGATAAATTTCCATAAGTGGGGAATTCATTTATCATTCCATACAACCTGGCCCTCAATGTGAATTCTTCACTTATATGAGCATCATACATTGTAACACTTTTATCCCACATCAATTTTAGATCTTTGATTAATGGATCCAAATAGACATCAATATCATTACTGTGTTGTTTTGGTCTATATATAAGTAGAGACAACATAATGTATTTGTTCTTCATGCATAACCATGGCATCAAGTTATAATTTACCAACATGAAATGCCACGTATTATGAGTACTACTATAAATACCAAAATGATTTATTACATCTATAGATAAGCCAATATGAAAGTTTCTCATATCATTTTCACATTCAGGAAACTCATAATCAATTTTCTCCCACTGAGGAGAATTTGTTGGATGGTGTAGGTTATCATATTTAATTCTTGTATTTTCATGCTATGTCAATTGTCATGAAGTTTCCAAACATCTATATAGTCTTCTAAACTATAGAATAATAGGAAATTACCATATCTATTTTGAAGGACTTGGTTCATTTTTCTTGTATCGACTTGCGCCACACTTAGGGAATTTTATGAGTGATTCATGGTCCTTGTGAAACAATATGAAATCATTTGGACAAACATGGATTTTTTAGAGATCATTCCAATTGAAGGTAAAATTCATTTAGCATCATATGTTCATCATGGTAGTTTATTTTCTTTTTGCAGTATACCATTTAGGAGACCAAATAGTTCTATAAAGTTGATGTCACTCTAGTTACTACCATCTTTCAAATTATATAACTTCAATACAGTTTAAAATCTTGTGTATTTAGTACAACCAGTATACAATGGTTCCTTATCATGGTTATTTAAATCCCCAAAAAACTTTGGATAATCAAAAAGGTTATCTTCAATTTCAATTTTCATTTCTTCCATGTGATCTCTATTATCATTTACATTGGTATTCATATCAAATGATCCATAAACCACAGTATCATCCTAATCGGTGTCCACATTCAGTTTTCCCCATGTTTAGTCTAACATTTATAGCTCTGATATATTCCGGGACAAATCAAATGTTCTTCCAACTCTTTCAGAATAATTTTTCTTGAATAAAAACAACCTAAACATGGATAGAGGATTTGAGAAGGGTCATATACATGCTCTCTTGAAAAATTGATGAACTCTTTAACTCCATCTTCATACTCTTTTGTCAAATGATTAGCGTTCATCCATTTTCAATTCATATCTATCCTATTGTATTCATAAAAGATTAATTTTTTATAATAAATAAATACACATAAGATATTCATTATCAAAGTTTAAAGTTATAGAAAATTCTAATATGGGAAACTCATAATTTGATTATTTCAAATAATTTTAGTATGTTGAAGAAAATGGGTAATTTAATTTAAGAAAATAATTACTCCACTATGGAATATGTTATCCTATGAATTCATTCAAAGTTGAAAGTTATAGACAACTCATCCCCATCAACTCTTCTCATGGACATTTATCATTGCATTTGTTTTTGACACATCCCTCATCTCTTGTGGACATGAACCTATGTTGCTTGAAATACTCTAAGTAGTAGTCATCCATGGGATTACTAATGCTCAAAGTAGTAAAAGAAATATAAAATATACGGGGGATGAGTTTTAATAAAAAAATTGCAATAATGAATTTTTGGGAGATGAATTTGATGAGGATGATAGTTTTATATAAAAGATATGGGGGATAAGTCTCAAGCAACAAATTATAATAATAACTGTTGTTTGACACACATATTGTCTTTCTTAAATCCCATAAATAAATGAAAATATGATATAGTAAATTAATTAGTAATAAGAAACCCAAATATAATAAATAAGAATAATAAAATCTCATTCAATCAACTATAAGATATATAAATGTATTGATAAAACATTTTAATAAATAAAGATTTGTTTCATATACATGGATAGTAATTAGAGATTCCTAGGAGTGGAACCAATACATGTAGACCTAAAATGATAAACACCTAAAAATAATTTCTAATATATAGAATTTTAGAACTTACATTCTATTTTTTGGAATAAGTGATGTAGAAACCTAAGGAATTATTACATTTAAAATTAATGGTGTATCAAATATTTGAAAACATCTCAAGACTCTTGGGATGTCATATCACCACACTGACCCATCCCAAGTATTCTTGGGAGGTCATCACATTAGATCCACCCATATGAAGGATTATATATAGACCGTCTAATATACATTCACCCATCCTTGAGATTCTAGAGAGGTCTATAAAGAAGTTGGAATAAATCAATAATACAAATCCCCAAGATATATCACAAACAAGAGAAAAACACACTAAACCTTGAAATGTCTATCCCATACACATTTAAACATATACATATATATAACATGGAATTTATAATATATATAATTGAAAAATAAAATGCACATTTAATCATAATTTTTAATGAAAAGAAATATAATCCCTTCCTAATTTTGAAATCTAGAACCATAATTTGTGAAAAAATAATTATAAAATCACCCTTACATTATAAGTTTTTAAAACACATTTATATATATAGAAAGATATATATATATATATAAAATAAACTTAACCCCTTACTAATTTTGAAAATATAGATCCATTAAAAATAAAGAAATAAATATGGTATCACCTTTACTAAGATTTCTCTTAAAATAAAACAACACAATTTTGAGCAAATAAATTTTTAATAAAAAAACTTACACCTGAATACTAAAATAGAATTTAAATAAATAAATTCCCTCACATGAATTGCATAAAATCATCTTTTGTTGCTGCTTCACACTATCACCAGACTGAGAATTGGTTTGCTAAATTAATTTTCTCACTAATTTAAGGTTTTTATATCTAAAACCTTCATTGTTTATACAGTGGCATAAATATTTATTTAATTGGTTTATCTGGAGATCATAGGCGATTCTCTAAGATTTCAAAATAGAGAAAAAAAATAATCTTTCAGAGCAAGATGAGGTATAAATATATATTATGAAGCAAATTGATTAAAAACAACAATTTAAAAAGACCAAAATAGGATATCCAAATCAATAGTCATGCAAATAATGAACCATAAACAAAAGAAAAATAGTATACAATGATTCTACCACAAATAACTGATGACATCATCGAAGAATAAATAAAAAACAAAACAATAAATACAAAAAGAAAATTGGAACCTACAAAGAAAAAAACGTGCCTACCTCTCTAGGTTGAAGAAAATATGAGACCCTCGGATCTATATCTCGATGTTTTCTTCAGAAACCCTAACTGCAAGAGAAAACCCAATATCAGACGATGTTCGAACAACTGGAGGCAATGGGTTTGTGTAATTTGAGTGGGTTTGTGTGATTTGAGCTTCGATTCACTAAGGAGGAGCACCGACAGTGGGTGGATTCCGTAGAAATTTTCTGAAATCACGACGGGTTCGCAACTGGTTAGGTTTTTTAAAATATATTGAGACACTTTTATCAGTACTTTAAAAGAAGTGTTGATAAAGCATATATTTATTAGTGATTAAGTAATAATCATTGATAAAAGGAATATTTATCATCACTTTTTTAATGTTGATAAATATTTATTTTATTAGCGATTTTTTAGCACTGATAAAGCCTCATCTTTATCAATGCTAAAAAAGCACTCATAAATGATTTATAATTATAATTATAAATAAAAAAAATTTAAATATATATACTTAATAAATATATATAAATATAAATATAGTAAATCTATTCCTTATTTAAATATATTTATTATAATTTTATAATTATTTAAATATATAATTATTTATTTATAATTATATAAATATTTTTTAAAAATAATATTTATATCATTATATATATTTATATAATTATATATATATATATAATAAATATATAGAAATATAAATATACTAAGTATATTCGTTATTTAAGTAAATTTATTATAAATTTAATAATTATATAAATATATGTAATTAGTTATTTATAATTATATAAAAAAATTAAAAAAATTATTGATTTATAATTATAAATATATAATTTTATAAATATATTATGTACATTTATAAATATATTTATTTATAAATATTTTTTTACAATTATTTTTGTTAACATTATTAATGAATATCTAATTTTAAGTGCATGCATGTTAAAAATGAGTGAAATTGAATAAACTAAAAATAAGTATACTTTAACAATATTGAAAAAAATGGATAAGTTTTGTGTGTGTGCATTGTATATAAAAATTCATTAATTATGTATATTTTAAATCAATATAACACACATTTGATCTATGTTAAATTGAGAATTCAAATTGAATTTAATTATATGCTCATTACTCTATGAAATTAGTCAGTATTTTTAATTAATATTAATTTTTAATTATAAACCATTATTCACAAAATATATGACTATTTAATGTAAAGCACATAAATTTTTTATAATATATAAATCATATTTATATACATTAATATATATCTATATATTTAATATATACTATTTATTTACATTATCAATAATCATCTAATTAATAAAATGATTAATATATTTCTCAATTTAATTAGTTTTATTTTTAATTTGTTTAATTTTCATTTGGCATAAATCTATATATTTAATACACATTGTTTATTAGTATTTATAATTTATATATAATATAATCAATTTATTCATTTTTATAAATAATTATTTAATTAATAAAATTTGTAATATTTTGTTAATAAACTCTTTTTTTATTTTTATTTTTTTATTTTTTTCATTTTTTTCATTATTTCATTTTATTTATTCAGACCTTTATCAGCGCTAAAAAATCAATGATCAAGGTTTCCCTTATGAGTTCTAAAAAAATATCTCTGATAAAGGGACACTATATTACCACTAAAAAAGTGTTGATAAATTTTTCATTTATTAGTTCTTTTTTCTAGCACTCATAAATATCAGTGTTGTTAAACACCTGTTTTGTAGTAGTGTATCTTTTAAATCGTAATCCCCATGAAATAAATAACTTCTAATAAAACTTTAAATACCATGAATACAAAGAGATACATTATATAATATATCAAAGGGGAAGTATATACACAAAAAAAAAAGAAATAAGTGGTGAATTTGGAATATGTATCATAGAAGTAAAAGTGAGATGAGAAACCCTTACCTTATGTCTGAAAGCCTTCATATGTGTCAAAACCTCCTATATAATAAATATATATTTATTATAAATATTTTAAATAACCATAGTCATTTTTATCATACCACATATTATTTACCTATAACCTTTTATCACCTATTTATTAATAATTCTTTTTTAAAATCATCATTCTAGGTGATGATTGGTTCGTTTTTCATGTATGTTTTGGTTCGATTTTTTTGGTACTTATACTTTGATAATGGTTATATTATCTCAAGAATGTTAATAATGATATAATTATCATGTATATTCATTATATACATATTCAAGGTTATCCATAGAATTTATATAGAGAGAAATGAATTACATTGTTCATGTAGACGGTAAGTCGTATGTACGCATGAATGTTGTTTTCATTTTTCGATAGATGAAAAGAAAAGAATTGTAAATAATAATTCTAATTTAAAGAATCAATATTATATCATATAAATCATATATATTCCTCAAATCCATATTTATTACCATCCATATAAAACATAATTGAAAAAAATTCACATCGCTTTGTAGAGGTGGTAGTCCACACGTACGCACGAGTGACGTTATTATATTCCAACAGATTGGAATGTAAAAAAATAGATGTTATATTATAATTAAATGGGTATAATTATTTCACAATTATCATATATAAATATTAATCCCATATTAATAACCATCCATGAAATATGGTGGTGGAAAATGAATTGTATCGCTACATGGTGACTGTAAGTCGTGCGTACACACAATCGATACTTTCACTTCCCATTTGATGGGAAATGGGGTGGATAATGGTGATTTCAAAATAATTATAACATTTAAGTATATTTATTATACTTAATTTATTATTTTATGATATATAAAATTTATTTATATGAGTTAAAGAAGAATTTAAAAGAAAGTGATCGGTTAAGGTGATTACCTCTCCTTTGAAAGAACTCCATTAAATATTCTATTAAGGGTCCTAAGGTTGGTATTTTGGGATTACCATAACCTATAGAAAGTATATAATGAAGTTTATAAAGGATTTTATCAGGTTTTAATCATAATATAATCCTAAATATGGTTTAATGAACTAAGGGTGGAGGTTCCCTTTCATAATTGAGGTAAGGGGCACTTTTAGAATTTTTTAAAAGATTAAATTATAATAATGTAATTATAAAGTAAAATGTATCCAAATGGCCATTGAATAAAAAATATGGTACAATATGGATTAAATATCATCAACCAATAAAATATTTATTGGTTTGTCTGGTTTTTTAAACCTTTTCTTTTGGTTTAACCTCTAAGTTAACATATTTTAACATTAACTATGGTAAAACTTTTTTCACTCTTAAAAGTATATAATTTTAAATATAAGGTGTAAAATGGATCATAAATGAAAAATGGATAACATTTTTGACCATAACTTATCCAACTTGTCCTCTTTTAAGATTTTAATGATATTTAAATAATTTAAGAAAATTTTATTTTGATAAATTATCATTAATGTAAATTTTGACACTATTCATTTAATTTGACTTAAAATACATCAAGAGAATATTTTATTTAAAATATAATTCATATAAACATAACTAATATGTAATATTAATCTAAAATTTTTGTATAACATAATAAATCACTCAAATTATTTCACTTTTAATATTTTTAATATAATTTATTTTGTTTTTTCCTATTAACTGAATAAATATCGTATTAGCATTACACAAGAATTTAAGATAATTATATAATCACTAAAAATTATAAATAAGTTACCATTATTAATATAATTTCATTACTCAAAAAATTACATTTATATTAGTTCATATCTTACTTTTTTTCATATGTGAACACATAATATATATTAAAAACTAAGAGAGTGAAATTTTGTAACATTCTTTGATTTAAATATTATATTGTTCATTTTCATGTAAAATTTTCCATTAAACATATAAATTTCAATCCTAATGTGATATGGGTTGAATTAAATTCATCTAGTAAGAATTAGGATAAAAACGTATGACTTTATCCCTTAGTTTTAACCTAGATTAATCAGATTTACCCTTTACCAGGGTAATAAATTTTACCAGAGTTACTATTCATATTGACAAAAAATAAATGGGGCCTCTTTACCAAATTTAAAACTCTTGATTCCAAATATGGAACCGATTTTATTCAATTTATTACCTATAAGTGTAATAATTTTATTTAAAATCAAAATGAAAAATTAAACAAAAAGTTTTTTTACATAAAAATGCCTTTTATATATAAAAATATTTTTATACCAAATAAAATCATAAAATTGATTCCAATAAAATTTATTGAATTGTTTAAAATACAATAGAAATAATTTTTCTTTTAAATATTTTTAAAATAAAAAGTATCTTTGTTAATTATTGAAACAAAAAATATCGGTTTCAATAAAATACAGTATTTTTCTCAATTCATTAAAAAATCAAACTTTTCATAAAAATAGAAAAAATTAACCCACAGATAATTTTGATATGCTGATTTGAAAAATGATATTATTTTTATAAAATATATTTTATATAATTATCATAAATTAATTAATGAATAAAATTATATTATTTAATAAATTTTGTAAAATCAATAGAAATCATTTTTGAAGAAAATATATTTCTGAAACATAGAATAACATTGATGAAAATTGAGTACTTATTTAATAATAATTTATCAATTAATTTTTATTGATTGTTTACTTTATATATACTTCATAATTCACTTTATACTATTCATACCCTCTAATTCAATGGTTATGTTATAATGGTCATATTTAAATAATGATATTTTGTGGTTCTTTTAAGCTTGGTATTACGTGTCATATACTATATAGAATCTTATTTTATTCTCTTAAAATATTGGGTTGTTACACATGGTTCCCAGTCCAAGTAAAGTATGTGACGCCATCGGTGTAACTTGCATATTTCAGGGGCTGGATGAGGTTTTCCCTGGGTAGTATTTTCATTTTGGGGATAGATATTTTTTTTCCAAGTGGTTTCATTATGCTTCAGGTATGGGTTTATTTCCCCCAGGTGGATCATATGTTTTAGGGATGGTTATATTTCCCTCAGGTGGCGCATATATTCCAAGGATTGGTATATTTTCCCTTAGTGATTCTTACATTTTGGGGATAGGTATATATCCCCTAGATGATGTATATATTCTAAGGATGGGTACATTCTTCCTCGTTGATTCTTATATTCTAGGGATGGGTATATTTCCCCTGGGTGATATATATATTCTCAGGATTTTTATATTTCCCTTGGTTGGTTACTTATTCCCATATAAACATCAGTAATAGTTAAAGTAGGTTTTTATTTTCAGTTACTGGTTCTGGGGAAGGATTTTTTCCCATTAGGTGGTTGGTGTAACATATTAAGAGACTCTCTAACATTGGTCAAAGAAGGTATGGTTTGGTTTCAAGGTGTTATGGGTGACACTCAACATGTAAGTTTGTTGTGATTTCATGTCATATTTCGTGTGGGTGTGTTTCACAGGCATGATAGCACCTCTTATATATGTATTTCATGTACATACACTTCATCACAATAGTTCTTAGTATTGTTGAGGCATTGGGGACTCTTATTTAGTCTTTGAAATCACCCATATTGGCATATAAGACGCAAGTTTTAATGTACATGGGTATACCTTCATGTTTTCTCTCAGGTTCAGGACACATGATTTGGATCTATTAGGTTGTGGAGAATGAAGATTTAGAAGTGTGATTATGTGAGTTGGGTTGAAGTCTAGTTTAATTTTAGTTATTTTTAATTATTTACTATATATTGTTCCATTTTTTATTTATATAATGATGTTGTGTATATCTGTTAATTTGTTATGTACTGCTTCATCATGTAGATAGATATACTGCTTTCTATTTTAGAATGTGTGGGTTGTGGGGATCCCTGTTTTAGGTCTACAAGTTTTTTGTATGTCTGTTATATAGATGGTTCATGAAAAACTTTCAATAGACTTAAACATGATCCTCAAGCTTTATATTATATGTAATGGTCTCCCCGTGAATATTTTATGACCTTGTCTCTAATCAGTATACTATGGTATACGGGGAGGCATGCCTAAGGTCACTTAGAATCCTCATGTGAGCATCGTTAGAGAAGTCTTGGTTGAGGCATTACAAAGTGGTATCAGAGCATGTTTTGGTATGGGATGGTGTTAATTAAAAATGCAGTTAGGTTTTCAAGACTCATAAGGTAGGTCGAGAGCATGTCTTCCTAGCATGACGTCGATTAAAACCCATGTCTGTAGGGGAATTCTAGTGTTGGGACTAGGCACTTAAGGATTATTGGGGTGTTGGGATGGACCGGGGATCCCAATGTTGGATGGATGAGACTTGGGATAAGTTTAAATGATCGACTGGGATCCAGTGAGTTGTTCATCCATCATTATAGTGGCATGCTTTCGGCATGATACACACACAAAAGTGTAGTGTTGTTTGACATACTACCTCATCAAAATTCATTATTTATTGAATAAACTTATAATAAAATAATTTTTTCTCAAATATATTATAAGGGTGGTAAGATTAATATGGATTAGAGAGGTTTGATTTATTGATTTTTATTTTTTGGGGTTGGCTACCATGTTTGTGGAGATTTAGTAATTTTTATAAAAAAAACTAGTTTTGAAAAGAAAACTCATACAGTTTCATGAGGTCTATGTGAAATAGTTTTTTTGGGTGGTTTTTTTTTGTGGAGCTGGTGATTTTGAAACAATACTATATTTTTAGATTTTTAGGGAAAATAAGGATAAGGTTTTTTGAAATTTTAATTCAAAGTGAATTTTTAAAATGGGATTTTTTTTGGAAAAAAAAATATTATAAAGGCTAGTGATTTAAGTTATTTTAATTTTAATAGAAAACTCTTAGATTCCAAGGGATGTTTTGGAAAACACATGTGAGTTTTATTACATTTAAAATATTTTTAAATAAGTTTTAAAGTAATCGATGATTATATAGATTAGTTTTATTTTTTTTATACTTGGATGGGGGTAAATAGGATGATTGGATTTTGTACTCGGATTATATGCCATGGTTGTTTTGAAACTTCTAATTGAGGTTGGAAAGTGAGTTTGACAAGGTTTTATGTTGTTGAAAAGCAACTGGTGCCTGTGTAAATCAGGTTGATTTTTTTAAGTGGTTGACTTGGAGTGAATCTATTGGTTGGATCGTGTGTTCAGTGGGTGTTCCATAGTTGCTTCAAGAGAGTCACATATCAAAATCACATGAGATAGATGTTGATATTGGGATCAAGTGGTAAGTTATGTATTTTTATTGGTTCCATGGTTTGGACTAGTTGACTTTGAGTTTTCATAGGATATTCCTATGGTGGGGACCACCATTAATGGCATCAAGCTCTTTTAGTAGAGGGTTATGGTGGGAATTACCATAATCTTGGGAGAAATAAGTTATTAATACTTCTGTGATTTGGGATTAACTAGTGCAGTTGAGCATCATATTAGTCTTTGGTGATCGATGTTTTGTGTTTTCACTCAGTTATGAGAGGGTGATTATGCCTAGTCATTACACTCAGTAATCAATAAGTCATAAGAAGTTGATATCATTTGTTTTTATTCTGTGAGGATATTAAGAGGATACTCCTATGGTAGGGAGTATCGTATCGGCCACAAGTGTATGAACCTTATGAAAGAAGGTTCATGGGTGCGGTGAAACTAGTCAGTGGATAATTGAAATGATAGTGAAATTCTGGTGAATGGTTATATCTAATCAGGATTTGGGTGTGGTATCATATGAATTTTTTTCATTAGAATAGAACTTGGGATGGTGGTATCATGATCTAAATGTGAGTTGGATTGAAGATGTGTATGTGCTCATGGTTAGAGTGCGGCATCTAGATAGGTAGGATAAGGATCCATCCATTGAATTACCCCAGTAGTTGGTTTTTGACCACAGTTTGGGTTTCTATATTCTCAATGATGTCATAGTTTGTTAAGGCATTATGATCGAGAGATGATATGGTGCACTGGTGGGTGACGTAGAGCATTTTCATAGTATATCCATCAAGGAAATATCTGAGTGATTATTTTGAGATGAATTAGACAATGTAATATGAAAACTATGTTATGAGTGCTATTTAAAATGTGTTTGGCATAGTTCAAGGATCAACCCATGATTTTTGGAGAAAATTAGGTGTGTTTGGGATTGGTGTTGAGATTTGAACAACAGAGGTGAGTTGGGAATCCAAAGATAGAACACATACTGTTAATGATAAATTAATGACTATAGAATTTTGGTGTGTAGGGTTAAATTACTTACAAGAATTACCATGGATGAGAAGTACTATATCGAGGAAGATTTAAATACACATGTCTTTATTGGTTATGAAATTTAGAGATATTTTGAATTTCTTATTCCAGAATAAGGAATGTTTGGTGAATTTGAGTTCAGATTTGAATTTTTAGAGTTGGATAACTCTAAAGTGGTGTTTTTGGACATTGATCTAATATAGGGAGGTGTCTTGGGTTCTCAGTAAAATCTCAGGATATTTTTATGTTATTTGAAAAGTTTGGAAGTGGTTTCACCTAGGATCATGGGTTAATGTGCATGGTTTGGGCCAAACTATGCAGTACTCTGAGACTTAGGGTGTTTCTAGTTCATTTTATGAAGCACATGGTTGATGTGTATGGTTTGTGCATGGTTTGGAGGAAACCATGAATATTCCAAGGGTAACCATGTATAGTTATTTTTCTTAAGTCTTGGGGTACATGATTTGTTAATTGTTGCAAAAAAAACTATGTGGCATCCATGTGAGGTATTGTTGATAGGTTGTAGAGGTGATTGTATGATTGGAACATGGTTGGGAAAAACATTCATCCAAACCATGAAAGTTGGGTTGTGAAGTACCAACTGTACAGTTGTCACATGGTTTAGAAAACCATGCATCCTCCTGAATTTCATTAAAATGGGGGAAAAGACAACCCCCCCACCACCACCACCACACTCAGACTATTTGTTTTCCCCCTTTTTTCTCTTCCCTTGTGTGTGTGCATCTAGGTATCTCATCTCCCCTTGGTTCCTTAAAACCCCCTTAAAAATGGGGTGATTTTGGTAACTTTATTTGGAAATTTGAGGTAACTTCTCCTCTTTTCTTATTCCTTGGTCTTCCCATTGTGTTTTCCTTTCATTCCATTGTATCTAGTTAAGTTTATATGACAATTTATGCTAGTCTATGGTGTAAATTGTCCCAATTCTTAGGGGATTATTGAGAGAGTTGTATAGAAGATCCTAAAAGGACATAATCAATCCATCGTTCATCATTCTCCTTATGGTAATATGTTCTATATATTTATTTATGTTTTACATAGAATTTGGGTTAAATTTATCATCGATTTTTTTGTATAATTTGGGAATTTTTGTGTAGATTAGGATCAATTTTAATCCAAGAATAGACCGCACATTGTTTCTCATAGATTTAGTTTCTTGAGGCATCCCTATGAGTTTTACATCTATTATGTAAAGTGTGGTTTTTTATTTTAAAAATTAGTTTTTTAATTTGATAGTGTTTATTGATGAGATACGTGCTCGTGGACTCGGTGGAGGTCGGTATGAGCTTGGAATGGATTTAAGGATTGATAGTTGAGGTAAGTGGCCTTGGATTTTCTAAGTCTCTTATTTAGTTGGTGATTTTATATTCATGTTCCATCATTATTATATCTTCCTTCATATTATATGACTTATATAATACCACCATAAATTAGGGTAGACTCACATCATCCTAATATTCAACATGGACCATGTATCTTGTTAAACTATTTGATGGTGTAACATTGGTCAAATGAGTATTAGTGTCCCTCTATATGGAATTCCTTGGTGGAATGTGTGGGATCTTCAAATAAAAAAGGGATCCTTTTTTAAAATATGTTTTAAAAAAGGGTTTCAAATCAATATAAATTTAACAAAAAGTAGTGATTTGAGAAATGGGTTTTGAAATGAATTTAAAAAAAAGTGGGGGTGTTCTAAAGAACTTTTTTATGGGATTTTCTCCAAGGGCTTAGAATGAATAAAATACTACATGTTATTCCATTTCTAAATTATTTTTAAGAATGATTTGGTCAGTTTACAAAGGAAATATGAAAGGGATTGGATGAATTGTTTTGATCTACTTGACCTCATGTGGGTGATGCCCAGTTTTTCTAAAGCAAGAGTGTTTTTGTATGTGCCCTTATTTTAATAGCCTTATGTGATGATTATTTGAGGATGATGTGTGTTATTTCTGATGGTTGGTGAGGGATTTTTTTTTATCAAAGTGGTGAACTGGTCTATATGGATGTGATAGAACCCTTATAGGGTACATATGGGTCTAAAGGACTCTAAAAGATATTGAGAGATGTTATTCCTATAATGAGTGTTTGGTTACAAGATATAGGGATGTGAATAAGGAAACCAAGTAGGTTTTTTGACCTAATATATGACTTAGGGGACCAGTTGGGTGCTTAGGAGACATGTTAACTCTAGAGAGAATCGGTTTGAGATATGATTATTGAAGAATTTGGGTGTCACCTAAAAAGTAAAATCATTTTTTGATCCCTATGTGGTTGTAGTGGTAAGGATACATCATTCACTTGAGTGGTCGAGCATGATTATGTGAGATAGGTTTTGGTGAGTGTCCAACTCAATATGTGTGTGATGAAAGTTTTTGGGAAGAGAGTGTAACTTGGGATTGTTTGTATATATCTATGTTATTTATATAACATTTCAAGATAGAATTCCCTAGGTGTATATGATACCATGTTCTAGGGTGAGTGGTGTAATCCTAATACAGGTGATTCATTTTTATGTATGTGTAAATTTTGAATGAGTGTTTAGGCATTGGGGATAGTATATGACCTCGGGTTCCTCTGCGACTCTCCCAGTCGAATCTGACGTGGGGGTAACTTTGATATTTTGGGATGTGCAGCTCAGCGGCCTTTGGTGATCCATGTGCAGGATGAGTTAATTTTTTCTGATGAAGAAGGTTTCTTGATTTTCATTTCTATTTGGTGATTCTTCCTCAATGTTATAGATGACGGTTTGTGGTGTTTTCCTTCAAGTTCTTGTTTTTTTTAATGTTATCTTGGTGGTTAAGTCGATTTTGTATCTGGTTTGGTATCTGGTTTTGGTGATTTTATTTTCTATTTCAGTGTTGGTTTTCAGCATGGACAGTGAAGTTGAATGTGAAGGGACGATGGTGTGGATGTTGGGTACGAAGCCATGGTGTGATTTTGTTGTTTTGAGGTTGCCTTTGATGGCATCATCAGTGTTGGATTTCCTCGACATCGATGGTTACAAGGTTCTTTCCATTGTTTCCAAAAAAAAGTCCACTCTTATCTCTTCTCTAGATCTGTATTCCATCATTCTATCCAATGTGGATCTACATGGTGGTTTTCAAGGGTCTTTGGGATGTTAGTATGAATGGGCGGAGTAGGGAGGTGGATGGTGACAATGATTTGACTGCCGGCGGCGTAGTTGAGTTTGGATCTGGTGAGATGGTGGTGGTGGTTAGAGATGATGACTAATGTTGTAGATGTGATGGTAACGGTGAAGAGATCGAGGTTTGGTCTCTCGGGCGGCGCAGCGAAACGTGGTTCGTAATCCGTTTGATGGCTTTTTGGTATTTGAATTTTGAAAATCTTCCAGGCACAGTTCTTGAATTCTGATGTGGGCATTGTGGTTTTACTTTCTTGATGGGTTGAATATGGTGGGCTTCTGTGAGGTTTCACACTTTCCCCTTAAAATTTTCATTAGAAAATAAAATAATATATATATGGATAAGTAGGGGATATGACCCCATGGGTGTAAAATTACATGGTTCAAGGGCTATATAAGGGTCACCCTGGGTAGTATCTTGCATTACGAGGATGGATATATTTTCCCTAGGTGGTTTCATTGCGTTATAGGGATGGGTATATTTACCTCATGTGGGTCATACATTCTAGGGATAGTTATATTTCTCTTGGGTTTCCCATGCATTCTGGAGATGGTTATATTCACATCAGGAGATTATAACATTCTAAGGATGGGTTTATTTATCTCATGTGGATAATTATGCTCAAAGACACGTAAAAACCGGTCCAATAAGTTTTGATATACAATTAATAGTTCATAGGTGGGACTTATTCGCCCTTTGTGGTTTGTGTGACATGTTTAGAGACACTCTATCATTGGTTAAAGTTGTTATGGTTGGGGTTTGAGGTAGTCTGGCTGACACCCGATGACCCAATGTCTATGTTGTATGTGCTTGACTATTATATTCTAGGTGGGTGTGTTTCATGGGAATGACTTCACCTCTTATATATGTATTGAGTGAACATGAACTTGATCACAATAGCACTCATTATTTTTTAGGCTTTGGTGACTCCTATTGGGTTATTGTACTCACCCCCTACTCGCATACATGACATGGGTTTCGATGTATGTGGGTAGACCTTCACAATTTCTCTCAAGGTAAATATACTTATTAGGGTTATAATATGATGATTCGGTGGGATGATTGTGTGAGATAGGTTAGAGGCCAATTTACTTTTATTTATTATTCATAATGTACTGGATAATGTTCAATTTTTTATTTATATGATGATTCCATGTATATTTTCTACTCTATTATGTATTGGTTCATCATGTCGATAGATTTACTACTTTCTATACTAAACTATAAGGGCTATGGGGCTCCCTATTTTATATTTATAGGTGTTTGGGATATATGTTATATGGACGATTCATACTAAAATTTTAGTATAATCAGGAATAACCCTCAGCCTTTATATTAGAGGAAAAATCCTCCCCATGATTATCTTAGGCCCTCACTACTATTCAGTAACATCTAATATATGAGGAGTTTTTTTGGACATACACTAAAATAAACATATATGAGATTTATGTAGACATATATAATATATGATATTATATATACTATACATTTAATTAATGAATATGATGTATGAATAATATATATATATATATATATATATTATATCTATATATATTATATCGAATATGCATGAAATTAATATTTTGGATAAGTTGCATTCGATACAAAAAACTATATAGTTTCTCCCAAATAGTTACATCAATTTATAAAACAAATTTTAATATTTTTAAGTTTTTATTTATTAATTAAAGTGTGTTCAATGAATAGTCTACCCAACAGGATATAACACATGAGATTCATTATGAATGTGAGAGGCCTTAAGAACAACCTATAAAAGAGGATGATATATTCTCCAGTGGGGTGTACAATCTGTATGATACTACCGAAAGTCTATTAAACCTAACTTCTTCCAAATCACTATTTACCTCACTTGAGAAGGCGTTAGTGCCCCATCATCTTCCTAGGTATCATCATGAAGGGTTCATAGATCCACTAGTTTTTTATATCACCACAGAGGTAGGTTTCATTCATTCACTACTCTTAATGATCCCCACCATCCATTCTCCTTTGAAGGATGAAGATAGAAGTTGTTATAACTCAAGAATATCAGGTATGATCTTTTTTTGTGATATTTCATGCATTGATTTATTGATGATAAATCTCATATTTTTTTGGGTGGTCTTATGCTATAAATGATCATTATATGATCATAATAAACCCTTTAGTTATATTAGAGGATATATAATTAAGATTTAAATGTGTTTGAATCATTGGTTTTTCAGAAAATCATAACTATAAAAGAAGAAAAATAGTATCATTAAACATATGTTGGTTACTAACATTTACATGAGTAGTGTAAAGGTAAATATGATGCATCCTTACATGATGATGCTATGTAAAATCCATACCCTTACACATAATGTCTTTGTAAGGGTGACTGCTTTATTACATTTATGCAAATGGTTTGTATAAAGGTAGTAACCTTATATAAGGGGTTTGTATAAGGGTAACTGGTGATTTACCCTTACAGTTATAGGTACTAAAGCCACTATGTAAAGGTCCTTGATGATTAACTTTACACAACATATTAAAAATATATACAACATTCATGAAAGGGGTTATAGAGAGTTTAGGTAAAGATAATATCCTCTGTACACACACACGGCATGTTATTTCTAAGTTTTTTAAAGGTAATTAGTGACTTATCTTTATGGTAGGTCTTTCTAGAAGACCTATGTATGGGTGGTAGGCTTTACCCTTATGCATAAATTCCATTATACTTAAGGGTAATTTGAAACTTTGTTAAAAAAATTCACATATTAAATGTTTTTAATGTTTTATATATTGTTTATAAAACATTTTAAAAGTTATTTTGGGAATATTTAATTTATATTTATTTTATAAATTAATTAATTAATTATAAATATTTATAATTAATTAAAAAAATTTTGAAACATTTTTCCTATAAAAGGTTAATATTTTAAAATACATTTTGAAAAAATAAATGAATTAACTTATGGTCTATAAATAAAAGGTTTATTTAGAAATCATAAGATATAATTTATAGAGTAAAAAATATATGATATTTAGATTATATAAAATATTTATATAATATAAATTGAATTATAAAATTTTTATAGTTCATGAAATATCATATAAATTCTATATAATATAAAATGTGAAGGATTTCATATTAAAATAAATATAAAATATTTTCTCGATAAATTATAAAATGATTATAATTAGAATTTACTTATGAATAATACATAATTGTCTCATGTTGTAGAAAATAAAAAAATGTTTATTTATTCACTAAATTTATTTGATATTCAGGTTTAGTAAATTTTTTACAAAATATAAATATTTTGTATACTTGTTTATATGATAAATTGCTTCTATGATAGAGCCTCGCATTCCATTCTAGGTCTAATATCATAAATTTTAGTTTTCATCTACCCTGACCTTAGTTTGTAATTATATTTATGATCTTGAGAATAGTTGGTGTGCATATTTTGTATATATTATGTGTTTGAGTTCTCAATAATTGAATTATATCTTGAGTAAAGTCTCCCTAGGTAGAGGGACTTGGGGTTGATCCACCTAATTTCTAAGAGGCTTATGCCTGAACTTGGAAAGTGAATGGGGTTGGCTATCTATCATTTTAAGCTTACCCATATAGAGTTTTTCAATATTATATAACTTTTTGCCTTTATATGAAGCATGCATATACCTTATGTATAGACGCATTTGTATATTTATGAATAAACTTGGCTTATATTTTTGGGTGAGTACCATAGACTTGTGGGTTATGTAAAGAGTTACACATTAATATAGTGTTAACACATCAATTTAGTGGTTGGAATTCATTTTTCCAAAACTAAATCATTAAAAGCATGCATACAAAAAAGAAATAAAACATGAAAATATAAAGATTACATATGATGTAATAGTTTTGAATTTAATATGCATATTATGTATATTAAATTAGTGAGGCCCTAAAATAAAACCCTTTAAATACTAAGTGTAATATACCTTCCAAAGCAGCATTTATCATGACCTCGGTCATTTGACTAGATATTTTTAAGCTAATCACGAGTTCCCCCCAGATTATCTTATGTAAGGAAATAAATCTATAAGTAAAACATGATTTTCATGTTGCGTATTGTCCGGCTCAGCATGAATATCCCTTTATGGTCCTTATTTTTCTTATTCTTGGTATTTTATTTGGGTTACACTATCTAGGAAGCCATAACAGTTAGGATTCTAGTGGAAATAGTTTATTTAATCCTTGATGAATTTGGATGGATGGTTATTGGCTAAACTATCTAAGAATCATAATTGTTATGATTGGGATTATTCCTTACCTAAATAATCATAGCTTTTTTACATGATAAATGGTGTAAGTTGAGATGAAATGTAGATCTTGTCCCACTAAATGGATATTATCTCTGGGGTCATCATTTTTAGTGGGATAAATTTCATTTAAATACATTAATGAAAAGATATAAAACATGATACTCACCTACTAATATGTATTTTTTATAGATTTAGTCATAATTTGCACTAATAATATTGTTATTATTAATATGTATATACTATAAAATAGTTAAATATTAGTATCTATTAATGTGAAGTGTTCTCAAGGAGAAATATTTAGTGTAACCAAATGTCAATTTTATAGAAATAAATTACACCAAATATAACTCATGGGCATTAGATACTGGGTGTGTGTCACACATTTGTGGTGACAAATACACACTTAGATATATGAGGAAGTTTATGAAGGTTGGAGTAGATCTTAATGTCAGTAATAGAGGAAGAGTTGTTTCATTATACTTCATCACTTGTGATCTGATTTTACCAAGCATAATGATCCTAGAATTGAAGAGAGTTTATTATGTTCCTACCATAAATAGGAATTTTATTCTGGTATCTTTTTTTGAAAATATAGGATTTTCATTCATTATTAAGAACAAAAGTTGTTATATGTATAATAATTAAATGTTTTGAGGCATTGGGAATATAATGAAAATTTTATATATTCTTGATATGGATAATCATATTTTTAAAATTCATAATAATAAGGTTAGAATAGATTTTAATTCCACCTTCCATTAGAATTATCACCTAGGACATATAAATGAGAAACACATTCAAATACTTCATAAAGAATTATTATTAGACTCATTCTATTATGAATTATTTAATACATGTGAACCTTTATTATTTGGAAAAATGGAAAAGTCGCCTTTTGGGAGAAAATGTGATAAGGCAAGTGGACTGTTGGATCTTATACATAGTGATGTATATGGACCAGTGAGTACATAAGAAAATGGAGTTTTTAGGTACTTTGTTACTTTTTACAATGACTTTAGTCGGATGGGTGTTTTTTCATATGAAACACAAGAATGAAACATCTGAAAAGTTTAATGAGTTTTAAAATGAAGTACATATCCAAGTATGAAAATGTATTAAATACCTCCAATCGGATCGAGGTGGTGAATACTTGAGCTAGAAATTCATAGCTCCTCTGAGAGACTATGAAATTTTTCCGCAATCACTTATCCTAAGACACCTATTAGAATTGTGTTTACGAAAGGATGAATCATACCTTGTTAGACATGGTTCGATTAATGATGAGTCTATGTGATCTTCCTAATTCATTATGGGATTATGATCTAGAGACTTATACATTCTTAATAAAATCTGTTTCATCTAATGCAATAAAAAATACATCATATAAGATATGGTATGGGAAACATCCCAGTTTTTATTATTTGAATATTTGGGGATGTGAAGAATTTACACAAAAAATGACTTCTGATAATATTGACTCTAAATATGATAAATACTTATTTTTTGGTTATCCCAAAGAAACCACATTTCATTACATTTATAATCCTATTGAACAAGAAGTATTTGTGGCTCAATGAGGTATTTTCCTTGATAAGGGACACATGATTCGAGGTCTAAATTAGGGTAAAGTAATAGAAGTTCAATACCAACAAAAATGAAGTGTTTTGGAGATAGAGGTTGAGTCGGTTTCATAATTAATTATGGAATAAGAACCAGCTCATATTACACAAGATTCTTAAAGGTTTGGTAGTATTTTTCAGAAACCCAATAGATATGTATTTATCATGGAAAATGATGATGAAGTAATGTTCATAGGAGATGAACCTAATTCCTACTGATAGGCCAGTAAGATTTTTGATTCTGAGAAATGGTTAAAATCCATGGAATTTGAGATAGACTTTGTGTACACTAACCAAGTTTAGAACATATTGGATACACCTGAAGGGGTGATACCCATAGGGTAAAAGTGTGTTTTCCATAATAAAACTAACATGGATAGTAGATTTTCTACCTATAAATCACACCTAGTGTAAAAGGGTTACAAACAAGTTCACGGTATTGACTATGAAGAGACCTTTTCACGTATTGTGATGATAAAGTCCATTTGTATTTTTTTATCCTTAAAAGAACATTATTATTATGAGATATATCAAATAGATTTCAAAATTTCATTCCTTAATGATAATTTTGTTGAGGATACATATATGACTCAGCCGTATGGTTTTGAATTTCTAAGTGAGGTTATTATGGTTTGAAAAATTACAACGGTCTATTAATGGACTAAAAAATATTCTCAGAGTTGGAATATTTGGTTTGATAATGAAATAAAACGGTTTGGTTTCATCATTAATGTGGTTGATTTCTGTGTATACAATCATATTAGTGAGTGTATAGTAATATTCCTGATATTGTATGTAGATGAAATAATTCTGATTGGAAATGACCTCCTGAAACTTCAATATATAAATATGTGGTTGGGTAAATGTCTCTCAATGAAATACATGGGTTAAGAAACATACATACTTAGTATGAGGATCTATATATATATATATAAGAGGTTTCTTAGACTGAGTCAAAACATATATATTGGTAAAGTTATAAAGTGGTTTAGCATGGAAAACTCCAATAAGGGGTCATTACTAGTGTTACATGGAAATAATATTAAGAAGAATTGGGATCCTTATAAAGAGTTAGAAGGGATAGATGAGATTCCTTTTTCATCCTCCATAGGATATATAATATATTCCATATTATGTACTCAACTTGATGTCTCATATTCATTGATCATATCAAGTAGATACTAATACAAAGATTTACTATCAAGAACATCTTAAGTACTTAAGAAGGACCAAGGATATGTTTTTGGTATTTAGAGGAGAGGATGAGCTCTATATAAAGGGTTACACACATTCTAGTTTCCAATTTGAAAAATATTATATGAAATCTAAATATAGATTTATATTTTTCTTAGATGGTGGAGTAATTAGTTAGAATAGTTCCAAACAAGACACCATATCAGACTCTCCAATATAGGAATAATAAATTGCTACATTAGATACTACAAAGGAAGCTATTTGGATCAAGGATTTCATTTCTGAACTTGGAGTGATTCCTAACATCAAGAGATAAATTGATCTATATTTTGAAAACAATGGTTTTGTTTCTCAAGATCATCAGAGGACCAAAAATATCCTTCTCAAATAGAATCTCATATGGGAGATCATTAAGAGGGGTGATGTAAAGATTAGTTGGGTGGGTTATCAGGAGAATGTGAAAGATTCATTAAACAAAACATGATCATAACAACAACATGAGGGTAATGTAGAATCTATGAGTGTAATACATGTGAGATATTGGTTATAATGGTTGTAAATTTATAAAGTTATTATAATAAATTCAATATTTAATTATCAATCATTTATTTGTGTTGTGATTAATTTTACATGAATGGTAAAATGATAATATCCCCTCAAAGTACGAATTTCATTTGTTCGTTCCCAATAATAATTACGGAGTATTATGGGTTGGGATGATAGATAAGTTTATCTTGAGTATATTATTTTACTCATTACAAAAAAAATTATTTGAGATTCAAAGAATTGATTCATGAGGTAATACATTGAGACTTACTTGGATTGATTCACTAAAGTACATCTCATAGAATGTTATATAGTCATTAATATACTTAGGGGTGCATATTTATTATCAATAATTTTTACTTGAGGTTGTAAAGATACCTATAATTAGAACCTCCATACTTTTATATCCTACTTATGAAACTCTAGAAGTTTACTTAGCTAATACGGGGGTGGTTGGATATGTTTTTGATCATTTCACTACTGTGATCATAACCATGATGGGATTTTTCCACATATATTATGAGTAATGACATCTGGAACTTTATTGAATTGGTCAGAGAAAATTAATTTTCATACTTAGTTTTTTAACATATGATGTGTTAGGATACTTGGATAAGTGAATTGTAATGTACTTATTAGATAAATGAATAACATGTGATGTATTCAACAACTTGGTCAGTCTTTTCTGGAGAATCAATAAATGATGAGAGGCCAATACTATATTGATATTTTCCATGTCCAATGGTTTCTCGATGTCACAGGAAAATAGATTATATATGTATATATATGATGTATATGATGAATCTTGTGGTTTACATATCCATATTGAGATATAAGTATGTTTGATGGAGATCACACCACACCCCTTAGTAGCTTGAGTAGCACTAATGCTTTTTAGAGGTCTTTATTTGCTTATATCTATGAAATATATATTTCATAGTTATTTTAAATGCTTTAAAGGCCCATAGGGTCACAAAGTTTGGCCCTTGGATAAGGATAAAATTTTGGACATTGTGTTTGTTCAAAATTAAGAGAGTTTAATGGAAAAGTTGTAACCAAAAGAGTTTTAATGGATTTATAAATATTTATGAAATGTTTTATAAAGTCCTAATGGGATCCTAGTGAAAGTGGGAGATTTTTGGATTTTCACTAAAATATACATTCATGCGATGCATGTACACATATATATTATATGATATTATGTATATTAAAATTTTAATTAATGAATAAAGTTGATAAGGTTATGAGGATAGAGCCTCATGTTTCCTAGATAAGTCTACCAATTCACATGATGTCATTGACATGGGATCCATCCATGTGTAGTTTCAGACCTTTTCTTGGTTCCCTATAGTAAATCTAGTTTCCCAACCCCCCCCCCCCTACATTCATCTATTCAAGATAAAGTAAAAACACCAAAGATTTGGCTGTTAAGAGACTAAGGCTAGTTTTCCTCCTTACACAGTGGGTCACGAGCTTGAATAAAGAAGTATATGGGCCTCTAGCCTTGGTTCTACACAATATTTTTTGATTCCCAAACCACCCAGCAACCTGCAGCATAGGTGATGTACCACCCTAGAACTTTAGATGAATCCGTAAAACCAAGAAGCTAGAATACATAATATCCTCAATGGATTTGAAGTTATCACTTATATCTATAAAAATACTGAGGAAAGACCACAAGTTTTGAGCCTAATCACTTTACCAGAACAAATGTATCACTAATTCAATATTATTATTATCACGGCATCAATATCTTGAGTCTAGGTGTTTACCTTTGTTTTGGATATTCACATCAATAGAGATGGCATGGTTATGATCCTCTAAACTGAGAAGTTGATTTTGTGTGGGATGTCCTTACACCACATTTTGATAGATAGGATTTCCAAATTTTGTTAAGTGTGAATAATTTTTTGAAAATTATAACAGCTCAACTTACCAATGGTGATTTGAAGAAGACATAGTTTTTTGGTTCATCTACCATTTGAATGATATAAAACAAATATTTGTTATCCTCACTGAGGTACTTTAATGAATGTTTAATGGGTGGATACTAATTGAAAGGTGAATTCGGGGACTGGAAATCAATGGAAGAAGATGGGGTACCTACCCAATTATGATTCCATAAGTAGATATATCCTCTACTAATAATCCAATGATGGTTGTAAAGAATAGGATAGGAGAAGGCTTAAAGGATCTTCTAGAGATGGGAATCAGTACTATTTTCCACCTAGCTAAATTGTGGGATAGCATACTTCCTCCTGATAAAACTATAATAAAGTGAATTTCCCAAGATTATGTCCCAACCCAACTTTGATTTTATACATATCATGGTTGCCTCAACACTACTTAAATAATTAACCTCTTATTTAACATATTTGGTGATCCTTGAATAGATGGCCTAATGATGTTGACCCCATGATGGGAATCCCAAATGAATCCATTAAGGATTCTTTCGATATTCTAAATGACAGCCTAGGGGTCCTACAAACTGAGATCACATTAATGGGAATTTTGGAAAAGATGTTATTCACCGGTGTGATTCTTCCACCAAAATAGATAAACTGAGTCTTCTCAAGATCCTATTAATAATACCATGAAAGAAATTGATGAACATAATTTCATTGGAAATAGGGGAACCCATATACTCTATAAGTAAGTCCCTTATTGAAATTCCAATTTTTTATTAAATAAACTTGGCCCTCAAAGCAGTGTAACTATTTAGGATGCAAAACTATTTTTTTTATATTAGTAATTTGGCTGTATATTCTAGAGTATTTATTCAGGATCCAATTGAAATTTTGAATTTATTTGTTGCTACCATTGATGAATAAAATCATATTATTAGGAAAAAATAATTGAGAAATGATAGAGAAACTTTACTAGCCTCTAAAGGGATGAACCAAACCATCAGTAATTCCCTTATTAAGATTTATTCTCAAGACATATTATAAAATAAAAAATATATTTGGAGAGAGAGGATACCCTTGGTGTAATCCCCTAATATATTTTAAAAAGATGAATATTTTTCCCATAAGGGATATGGAAAACCAAGGTGAATAGAAGTAATAAAAAAAGAGGCCACACGCCCACTATGAGAAACCACATCTTCTATGGACTTTCAAAATGAAAATCCACTCCATTTTATCATAAGTTATATCCATATTAACTTTGATCTTAATGTTAGAGCTAACCAATTTTTTCAATGATTGAGATCATCTCTTGAGATAATCCAATGGATCCCTAGATGTTCCTCCCTTTAAAGAGCCCATGTTTCACCACAAAGATATGAAAAGGTAAATATTTTAGATTTCCTATTATTCAATATCATTTTTAACACCTTATATGATAAGTTTCACGTTCTTATAGGATGAAATTTACCAAACCTATTGGGTTGGATGACCTTAGGAATAAGAATAAGGGTAGTGGATAAGGTCACTATTTGGAGATAACCCCCTATAAAATGATCTTAGACAGCCCCAATAACCTATTTATTAATGGTCTCCTAGATAGTAGAGTAAAAACCCTGGTAAACCATCAAGATTCGGGGTGATATCAGGTTTATGAATCTTGATGGATTCTTGAATTTAATCTTCATCTAAGATTGATTATAGGTAGGAATTAACAAGAGGGATGACTATCATTGAGATTCTATCAAATAAGGATCCATATCCAATCTGAATGAATTCTACATACCTTAGAAGCTAGTGGGATATTTAAATGATATCATAAACAGATTCCACAAGGATTCCAGTAGAACGATCATCATTGACCTGATATCCATCCTTAAGAAGCATGTTGAGTTTCTTTACAAAATCTTTTCTATTATATAGGAATGAAAGAATTTATTTTATAGTATCCTTCCTTGATAAAAATGTCTCAAGATATCTCATTAGTGTATCTTTCAATATAAATTAGGATCCCCACCATATATTTCCACTTCTAGGAGGAAAGAAGGAAAATTTAATCATATCATTGGTTCTGTAAGTGGATTTATAGAAGACTAATTTTATCCTATATAGAATCAATAGTATAACTAGGTCTTAGGTGTTTTTCGTCCATGTGATAATAGCACCCTTCAATATTTTAATCTTGTTTTGAAGATCCACCCAAGAATTCACTTTCATTGGTGACCTCAAATAGTCTTAAACCATAACTTTAAATCCTTACATATCCATCCATTAATTGAATTAAAAGAAAAATCTATCTAGATCCCCCAATAATTGAATCTAGAGTAATAAGAGAGAGTACTCTGATAGGGATCTACCTATATGTTTTGCAAATATTATCAAGTAGTTAGAGATAGATTTTAAGTGTCTCATGAATCTATCAAGGATACTCCAAACTTTGTTTTTTCCAAGATTATTATTTGTAACACCCCAACCCAAATCATTAGCTTAAGAAGAGGAGGAAGTGATACTAGCATTAAGTGACATCCCCAATACACCAAAGGTTGGAAATAATTTCTAAGGGCTTAGTAAATATTTGGGGGATGATTTTTCCTAAATAAAAAAACCTTCCAAAATGAAATAATGACAACAATTCCACAAGATATGATTCATGTGAAATAAACCATACAAATCCATAAAATAAAAACAAATTACTATATCATAGTAATAGTATAAAATAAAGAATAAGTATATTTAAGATGAAGACTCCAAGACATAAAGACTCAAGTTCCCTAGTGGCACTACTACTGACCAATACATAGACACTTCATAGATCCAGCATCAACAATCAAATGAAAACATCAAGGAATCCCAATATAGAATTAAGAAACATTCCCCTTACCTCTATATTAGTAAACAACATCTGAAAATTCTCCAAAGTTACTAAGCAAGCGTGAGTATATCACTTATTTGGTAATCCCTAAAGACTTCCCAACACACACCACTAGGATAAAAAAAGTTATCACATCTTATATAAAACATGAGACAAGCATATATAAGTTTATATAAAGACCATAAACAAGTTCCATAATAAAAAAATTAAACAAGGATTAATTACTATTCTTAACAAATGGAATAATCACATCATTACACACCCCCACATACACAACCTTCATATACTCGCAAGTGGTGAGTTGTCCTTTCACCAACCCATCACTTAGTGACCCAATTTTGATTGTGGAACTTCTAACCATGACCCATCCCAATTTTATCATTATTTGATATTAGAACATCTTACCATAATTCATCCCATGTGAATATGATCTCATACCAACAAAATTATGCCAACCTACTAGTTAAAAAATTTATCTGAAAACATAAATTCCATCAAGATTATTTAGAAATCAACTTGTTTCCATATTTAAAAACTAACCATTTTGAAAAAATGATCAAAACAGGGGTTTCCATATGAATTAATTAAGATATTTTGTAAATAATGCACAAGAATAATTTAGAAACACTCAATACAATAGTATAGTGGGGGAGAATCCACCTACATAAAGTTTGTTTAGCATGATGGATATAAGATGATTCCAAATATTTAACCTATTACTTCCATTCCTTCATAAAAACCCAAGAGGATATCATCAAAACACATCCAACCCCATCTATATGGGTATTAAAACACCAATATATGGTTTTTTCAATACAAACTGAAGATATACCAGACAATAAGGAAGAATTAGGTCCTAAACATTGATTTCCATGATCAAACACATAAAGATTCATTGGAATCCTAGTTCATACATAGTAGATCAATATAAATCTCCTAAGGGAGCCCTGGAATTTTAGAAGAAGAAAATAATAAGAGGGTGATAATTTAAAACTATCAAAAAGGTTAAAACTATCTAGACCCAAATAGATTCATGAAATGAATTTTAAATTTACATCGTGAATAATCAAGAGGTCACTTATGTCGAAAAAACCATCGTCTATGGTAAAAAATAAATATTTTCATTTACATCATGAATTGGTCTCATGTCATCAATTACCTTATCCATTCACCCAATAAAACCCTTCCATGCTTTAAAGGAATTCATATAATCATCCCCAAACATATTCATGTTGTGACTAATATATTTACAACATGAATTTTTCCTATAGTAAGATTCCAAAAAACTTTCTATTTTCCCCTATAAAAACATATAGAAAATTATCCCAATAGAACTAAACATAAAATAAGAAATCTAAAATGACGGAATACCTTAAACTAGGGGTGTTACATTCTCCCCACCATTGGGTTTTCCATCCTCATGAAGTTGAAGATTGGTATTTATTTTGAACAATTCAATCCATTTCCCCATCATAAAATTTTCTCATTATCATGTTTCCTCTTAAACATTACCATGCTTATAAAAAACTCACACAAAGGAAAAATATCTCCCTCACAAGGTCTCATCCTATTTTTCTAGAATCTAAACAAGTTCATCAATAAAAGTTGCATCATGATTAATAGTAAAATGCTTCTAACAGATCACATGATATGGATTCTGGTGATACTTATTGAATTGAGAAACATGGAATTCATTATATATGACTTTGAATATTGGTGGTAAGGATAGTCAATACAAAACATCACTAGTTTTTTTAACAACCTCGAAAAGTTTAATATACCATGGGTAAAACTTCCTTTGCTTTCTCAAGCATCGATGACCAAGTTTAAGAGACACTTTAAACAAGATGTGGTTAATAACATCAAAATATAAGGGTAGGTGATAATTTTATTCATAGGATGTCATATTTTTTCTATAGCCATCCACTTTAAGACCATCAAGATCTTCTATGTAGTCTCATGAACAAGACTCGGTCCAATTACTGGTTTCTCTCCTATTTTCACCAAATATGGTGTAGAATAATAAGGATGAACATAAAAATCCTCAAACAATGACATATGTATTGTCCCATGATAGATGTTATTGTAGGATAAATTCACCAAAGGCATGTGGTCTTCCCAAGATCCACTAAATTCATGACACAAGATCTAATCATATCATCCAATTTATATCATGTTCTACTCTTTGATAGAGAGAAAGTGTGACAAATTAGTGAGTCGATCTACAATCACAAAAATAGAATCATTCTAATGTAACATTCTTAGTAGACTTTTGAAAAATTATATTGCAATTTTTCCCACTTCCATATGGGTATAAGAATATAGTGTAGTATACTATCCAATCATTGATGATCTTCTTTTATCTATTGAATTATTAGGAATTTTATCACATAATCTATAATCATTCATCTCACACATGACCACCATAAATTTTCTTTCATCATCTTTTGTATTTTATGAATACCCATATGAATATCCCATTTTGAATGAAGATATGTAGAAATATTTCAATCCTAAAAGTACTGAAGGATTGTAATTCGATTGTGAATATGTAATAAAAAGTTTTCATCTTATATCCATCCTTTAAAATTTTACCCACCATTTAGGTTTTACTTAATGGTGATGAAATCATTATCTAATGTCTAAGCCTATTTTACCAAATACATTAAGATCAAAAAAAATTAACTAGGAATAAAATTGCATCTTCATCTTGTGAGGCACAATCCATATACATGTTATCAATCATGATGATCAACTATCATTGGTCACAATATTTTCAGGCCACTTCACTATACGATTTCTGACTTAACGCATCTTCCACAAGATTCCCTTTATAAGGTTTGTATACCAAGTCAAAATAAAACATATGGAGGTACTCAAAAATTATCCGTTTCCTCATTATTAATTTCCATAGAGAAAATTGGTATTTGAAACACTTATGGTCAATGAATACTATAAACTTTTCTATAAAGAGGTAATGCTTCCAATTCCATAAGGGATGGAAAAGTATATCTAATTTTAGGTCATGCATATAATATTTGTTCTCATGTGCTCATAACTACCTCAAACCATAGTCCACAACATGATCTCCCTTCATGAGAACACAACCAAGACCAAATCTATATGCATCAGAATATACCAAATATTCCATACTTATTTCTAGAATAATTATGATGGGTGCTGAGGTGATATGATAATTAAGATCTAAAAATCATTTCTGATATTCATTAGTCTATAAGAATAGAACACTATTTATTTTTAAAGTTTTCATGGGAGAATAATGCCTTAATAAATCTTGAATAATGAGATGATAGTAGCCTACTATTCCTATAAAATTTTGTATCTTGAAAAAAATATTTGGTTGCTACCAAGAGACAAGTTATTAGATATTTGCAAGATTGATTGGTATTTCTTATTCATAAATGAAATTCTTGAGGAAATGGAATTATTGTATCTATAAGTATCACTAATAAAACACAGAATACAAAAAATGATCCTACAACATACTATGTATAATTTTCATGTTCTCCCCATGGCCATTCCTACTTTGAGAGTATATCAAAATATCATCAAAAAACCCATGATTAAAGAATCAAGAGACCTATGAAAGATATATTTCATAATGGACATGAATATTATAGGTTCATTCTTCATTTTAAAGGGAATAATGATGTATTCATAATTTCCATAGAAACTCTAAAATGGTGTCTTCATAATATCCTATTTTTTTACTCCGATTTGATGATACCATGATCATAGATCAAACTTAGATAACCACTTGGATGCCTTTAAGTGATTGAATAGATCATATATTTGAGGAAGAGGATACCAATTTTTATCATAACATGATTCAACTTATGATAATAAACACATAACCAGAGAGTATTATCATCCTTATTTATAAATAAAATTGGTGCAGCTCAAGGTGATATACTAGGTATGGTAAATAATTTACTTTACAACTATTCTTATTGAACCTTTAACCCTAAAAAATCTATCATATCTATTTTGTAAGCTGTTATTGAAATAGCTATTTTTATTGGGAGTAGATTGATAGAAAATTTAATTTCCCATTTTGGTGGTAATCCATAAAAATCATTATGCAAGACAAATGGGTATTAATCCACTATGGTAGGAAAAGTCTCAGTTCTAGTTTCATCAGTATATTCCAAGGTCATTATTTATAACTAGCCATAGATGGTTCCATCCATTATGAATAACTATCCTTCTCTACTTGTATTTATATCTCAATCCCCCTTTAATAGGTGTGGATCTTCATCTGATTATGTAAATATCACTTATCAAGAATAGCAATCAATATAGGCTTTAAATACCACTAGCCAGTCCATACCAAAGATTAAATAAAAAAACCATCTCTAGGACTGTAAATTCCCAAAGAAACTAAACTATATCAATGGTAATGGAACATGATATGAATTTAAAACCTCTTTACCCCTGTTATCCAAGGGGTGTCTTGATACTCATGATATATAGAATCATTTACACTGGTAGTACCAATTGTTTAATAATAAAATAAAATAAATAAATAATTTGATGTGCTAGTATCAAACAAGATAAACATAAGATTTGAGTTCAGAATAATGGTACCTTTCACCATGGAGGGACCCAATTTCTCATTCATGATAGCCTACTTTACTCTATAAATTTTTCAATCATATTTCATAGCATAGCTCGTACATCTATATTAAGGTGTCGATTGGACAACCAAAGTGTTCCTAGAAGAGACCCGATTCACCTAGATTTATGGATTTGAACTATTTTGATGGGACTATTCCATATAATAATATGAGATATGTGGATAATTAGATCCAATTCCACCTACTGATTTTATAAGTCTGTGACAATACTTCTTAAGATTTCCTCTATTTCTATAGTGGTGGAAATTCCTCGGTGGTGAAATACATTATTTCTTCAAATTTGTAAAAAAACTAAAATGGAAATACCCTATTTTGATATAAAATCAATGATTAAAATTAACTAATTTAGTTTTCTATGTCTTATGTGCATTAACTCCTTAATAAAAGATATACCTCTTTTACTTTTTTCCAGTATTAGGGTTCCCGCCTGCTTCCATTTTTACCCTGTTAATCATCTCTATATAATCCATAATATAGAGGACATCTATCATGGATCAAATCACTAGTCACAATCCAAACTCAAAGATGTGTTCCTTCAAGGGTTCACTAAGAGATACTTCTAGATCGAAACGCACCAAGTTCATAAACTTAGTTGCATACTCTATCACAGATAGGTTATTTTTATTTAAGATGAATAAGTTTACTGGTCATTCTATCTTGAATGAGTGGGGATAGAATTTTTTATTAAAAAATTATTCAAAGTCATCCCACATAATTCCTTGTCTAGCTTTAGCTTGGACAGCTAAATCCCACTATTCGTGTGCAATATCTTCCAACATGTAGGTTTATAACTTTATTTTTAGCTTTTATTGTGTACCAATAAAATTGGAGACTCTATTTATTTGGTTGATCCACACTTTCACATTTTCAGGTTATGAATCCCCTAAAAAATCCAATGGATTCTATTTCTAAATTTGTACTGAATGTTCCACTTTCTTTAGTTCATCATTTTGATTTCCTTTGTTAATGTATTGAAAAGATTTCACAATGATTTGTACAAGTTTTCGGTTCACTTATGTCGTAGTCAAAACAAAATTATCTATAGCCACTTATTACTAATTTCTATGGCATCAACCTAGTTCCATTTTCTATCCCTAGAACAAAAACACTATTTAGCCATCACTCTTTAGTAATATAATTATTGAAAGATTTTGAATCATCATAAATAGCCATCATTACAATTTCTTTTCAAAAATAAACCATTTAAACCATTTTAATCATTTTTCAAAAACTCATAAAATAAAAAGATGAACAATGTAGTCCTTATAGAAGGTCTCAGTACTAATTAATGGTATGATAAAATCATTAGTTAAACCAAAGACAATGAGATAAAAAATTCCTTAATTTTTATTAGAACAATTTTGTACCAAACAACCCTGGTAACTTGAAGTTTAGTATAAATAGGTTATCTATGACTTTTTATGCAATACATTTCAAGTTTTGGGATTCTTATCTTCTTTCTACCAACCCAACTTAAGGATTGAACAAGACTGATATCATTTGTAACAACCTTACCTAACTCATTATCTTGAGAGAAGGAAGAATTACTACTAGCCTTAGGTGATGTTCCCAAAACAATAAAGGCTAGAAATAAATGCCAAGGTCTTAGTTAAGATTTGGTGGATGGTTTTCTTTAAAGAACAAACTAACCTACCAAAATGAAAGAATGAAAAAAAATCCACATGATACGATGCATGAGAAATAAACCATGAAACTTTATAAAATACCAACAAAGTAATATATCAAAGTAATATAATAAAAGAAAGAATAAGTATATGGAAGATAAATACTCCAAGGCATAAAGACTCAGGCACCCAGTTGGCACCACTATATACCAAGATGTAGGCACTCCACAGCTTCGGCACCATCAATCAAACAAAGACATAAAGGAACTCCATTAGATAATTAATAAATGTTCCCCTTCCCTATATCTTAGTAAAAAAATCTAAAAACACACCAAGGTTCCCAATAAGGGGGTGAGTATATCACTCAGTAGGTAATCCACAGAGACTTCCCAACACATTCCATAAGGAAAATAACGTTTTAGCACATTTTATATAAAATGGGAGAGAACTAGATATTGTTTTATATCAAAACCATAAAGAAGTTACATAATAAAAACATTAAATGATTATTTATTCCCCTATTTAACACTTGGAATAATCACACTTTTCTACACCCACACACAAACATAATGCATGAAACTATGGAACTTCCTATAATAGTGAGTAGTGAGTCATCCTTTCACTAAGACGCCACTTGGTGACCCAATTTAGATGGTGGAACTTCCAAACATCATCCATCCTAAGTTTATCATTATTTGATAGGGTAATTTCCAACCATAATCCATCCCACATGAACATGAACTCATACCAACACAATTATTACAAGATACCAATTAAAACATTTATTTGAAAACATAAATTCTAACAAGTTTATTTAGAAATCAAATTTTTTCAATATTTCAAAACTAAAACTTTTGAAACATTAAAAAATCAGGGTTTACATGTGAATTAATCAATATATTTTCCAAAAAAGGCACAAGAATAATTTTAAAATGATCAATACATCATTTTTTAGAATAGAAGAGTGGGAGAGAAGCCACCTACCTCAAGTTATTTTGGCGTGAAGGGTCTAATATGGTTCTAAATATCTAACCTCTTCCTTTTATTCCTTTATTAAAACCCAATAATATCTCATCAAAACACATAAAAACCCATAGATTCGAGTATTACACCATTGGTATATGATTTATTTCAAGACAAATCGAGGAAACCTAAGATAAGAAGGAAGAATGAGGTCCTAAACTTTTATTTTCATGATCAAATGATCAAAGATTCATTGGAATCAGAGTCTAGATGTATAAGATTGTCAAAAATTGCCTAAGAGATCCTCATAAGTTGAGAAGAATAAAATAGTAACCAGGTGAGTACTTACAACCATTGGAAAGGTTAAAACTATAAGGACCTAAATTAATTCACAACATGAATTAGAAATTCACATTGTGAATAATCAAGAACTCACTTACACCAAAAAATCAATCACCTTGAGTAAAAATTCAATTATTCATTGACATCATGAATCTGTGTCACGTCATGAATTTTCTTATACATTTCCTCGATGAAACCCTTTCATGCTTTAAATTAATTCACAGAATCTTACCTTGAACATATTCACATTATGAATAACATATTCACGACATGAATTTTTCCTATAGATAAATTCATAACCACTCTCTATTTTCCCCTCTAAACACTTCTAAAAAAATTCTTAATGACTCTAAATGTAAAATAAAAGGTATAAAATGATGGAATATCTCAAACCAAGGGTGAAACATTATTGCACCAAATATAATTCTCTCCTACAAACCCCATATCTAGTAAGTTGTTGTGGGAAATAAATTATTTGAACTCCAATATAGAATTATTGGAATAAATAGATCCTCCTTTCTTCTCATATTTATCTAGGATCATATTAAAATCACCTCATATAAACTAAGCATTGGACATTGGATTGAAGGCATAAAGAGTCTCCCAAAGCACTCTTCTTTCCACAACCTCACATTTAGCATATAAAATGGTCATGAAAAAGAAAATTATATCTTTACTGACCTTATAAGAAATATTTTATGGGGGTCAATAAGATCTATATAGACCTGGATTTCCTAGAAAATATATAAATGATCATTGACCAGACTTCCATGCATGTAATTGAAAAACTCATTATGATGGAAATTCCCTTGATGTAATGAGTTTTGATCTTGGGATCCATTATAGAAAACAAATAAATATTCACTTTGTGATAAAATTTGAGGATAAATTATCTATTGTTCAAGGAACCAATACACCTAGAATTCCATAGAATTGAGGACATCATTGAGAATAGGGGTGAAAGCCTGAGGACCTAGGAGAGCCTAATTTTATAAAAAGAAGGAAAAATCACTAACATTAAATAGATATCAAGTCATTGTTTTTCTAGAGAGTTGAACTTAACCCTCTTATGGTAGCCTCAGTCAGGATTTTATAGATCCAATTTATATTTAATCTCACCAAGGGATCCAAAGGAATTGTGAGTAAATATAGGGTCCTCCGTGGGCTAAGATTAATCCTCATAAACCAAAGATATAGTAGAGACAAGGATCACTTTTTTAGGATCAAGTGAATTAAAGGTAACTATTTCAATGCTTGGGGAAGTATATGCTATAGAAACTTCATGGGGGAGGGGAAAGAAAAACCACTCACTTAGGCGATCTTAGTGAAAATGGGGAGGGATTAAAGGAAGAGTTTGGTTGAGTATAGAAGAAAATGCACACACTCAGAGGGATGAATGAGATGGGATCTATAGTCTCAGGTTGAGGATTCCTGATAAAGGTTCACAATGCTCCCTTGGAGTGGTCAAGCACAATTAATGGGTTTATTGTCATACTCTAGAGGACTAGAGAAGAAGGTTATTTCATTTTTGGTCATCCCTCCTAAAACCCAAAACCATGATCATCTTATAATAGTGATTCCACTTAAACCTGTAAAGGAACATTCAGTAAAAAATGAGAAGTCAATATCAAGTTAGTTCTAAGGAGGAAGCTGATATTGGTCCTGGGGGAGCCAGAAACCATGATTTCTACAAACTGTAATAGAGTGGCCCTAGATTTGATAGTGTAAAAAACCCTTGGACAATTAAATAGAAGATCCTTTTCTAGAATGAAATGTACTTCCCTACCTAGAGGAGAATCCTTCAGGGGTTGAGAGACAAGTATTTAAGAATAATAGGATTGTGGAAGGGAAAAAGAGGACTTGGAAGGCTAAGCCATATCTCTGAGAGGGGAGAATCATTTCCTTAATGAGAATCAAAAGTCCAATGAAGGAGAAGAAATATTTGGAATTCACATGATGGAAACTCCTTAGACCATGATCGAATGATATTAGTCTCTGAGAATATATATGAATGAAGAAGGATATTCTATTGAGATATGAGATAGAAGAAGGTCCAGATAACTACCAAGAGTTAAAAAATCGGGAAAGGACTAAAAGTAAAGCCTAATCTGAACCAAATTTAGAAATCAAATACCATTAGGGGAGAATATAGGTCACTTGTACCTCACTATAAAAAAGATATAGAGTTAGAAAACCATCCAATGATTCTTATTCTTTCACCTCCATGTGAATTTAAGGAATATAAGGTTTTATAATGCAAGGAGGGTAATATTTATTAGCTAAAGCCACCTCTTTGAAGTATATGTCTATGGGAAAAACTGAAGGTGGGATCGACGGTCCGGTTCTACCCCCATCACTATCATATTCCTTAGAATCCACTTTCACTAAATGGGGAGGGGGTTGGGCTAGATGTGTTTGTGAAAGAGACCCATTTATGATGCCTCCAATGGAAGGAGACTGGAGCACTGCCTATAAACCAAAAGTTGTTTTATTTAAGTTTAAATTTATTCATTTAATTGTGTTCAATGAATAATCTAACCAATGGGAAGTAACACATAAAAAAATTTACGAATAGTAGATGCCTCGAGCACTTCATATAAAATATAATGAAATCTTCTATTGTGGGTTGTGTGATCTATATGAGACTAAAAAATCCAGTAAATATATCTTCTTTCCAATCACTATGTATCTCACTTGAGAAGGTTCTAGCACCCCTTCAGTTTCTTTGGTATCCCCATGAATCATTTTTGGATCTGCTGGTTAGGGTATCACCTCGGAGATAGGGTGTATTCATCCAATACTCCTTCTGATCTTTACCATCCATTATCCTTCGAAGGATGAAGGTGAAATCTATTTCAACCAATGAATACTAGGTATTCTCTATTTTAGTGATATTTTATCCATTGATTTATTAAATATAGATCTCCAATATTTTTAGGTTGTATTATGCTGAAAATGATCATTATATTATCATAATAAACCCATCACGGCACACCTAAGGCCACGTAGTGTCCCCTTGTAGGAATTATTTGGGTGGTTCAGGCTGGGGTAGTACACTTTTTTCATCCTTCATTATAGAATTTTTCATCCATAATCAAACTCAAATGGGAAAATTATAGAATAAAATTTGAAAAGGGGTGGTGGTCGAACAAATTCCTAACTTCCCAAGAATAGGCTCTCATTCGGGTTCATCAAATAATGAAAGTATTATAAAAGAATAATGTTACTAGTCACAATGAAAAATCTCTCAATAGGACACAGATATTAAAATAATGTCTAATTTATTAGAAAAATAATTCATTAGTTATAAATAATAATTCTAAATAATATTAAACACCATGAACAAACTTTGATAGAAAATTAAACCAAGGATTATTCTCAAAAATAAAATTCTTTATAAATATGGAAGATTCATATCTATGTTTGTTTCAATCTAAAGATAATTAATTAGATAAACTTTGAGTTCACATGATCAAAGAAGAAAATATTACCAAATTATAAAAATAATTTTTCATACGATGGGATAAATAATCCAATCCAATTTTTTATTCTAATATCCTTTAAATCCTTATCATTTTTTGTTAGAATAAATACTCAAATAATCTGAGTCACATAATAAACAAATTTGATACTGGATAATATTTTTTATTGTGTACTCAAAGAGATAAAAATAACAATATATTCAAATATTATTATTATTTAGATATATGGGAATTATCTTATAGAATTTAATCATGCTCATCATTTTGAAAATTATTTTTACAATAAATAATTTTTTTAAGAGGAATAATTTCCTTTAATATCCATTAAAGACCATTAATGAAGGAAGATCCATTTAAATTAAATTTCTACACTTTATATCCTCATGAGTTTTTCCTTAATAGTAATTTTTATTAAATTACTATAAAATATTAGATAATTGTTCATATTTTAGTACATTAAAAATATTTATTCATTTCTCTACCATAGATATTTAAGTGATTCTATCGTGAGAAGAGGATCGAATCACATATCGTAAGTGAGGTGTGAGGTTTTAAGAAATAGTCCTACCACGATAGCGTGTTATCATTGCATGATGAACATGTTATATTTCTCAATCTGCATTATCACCACCATCATGAAGAACACGATGAACATGAATAACACCCTTAATTGAATGAAGAGATGGAGAGAGAGAGAGAGGGATATAGATTCTCTAATTTGTTCAAAAAATATCAAAAGAGAAGGACTGTGGTGATTTTCTAATGAAAAAATGATTAATTTATAGGAAAGATAGTTTATTTCTAAAAAATATTCTCAAAAAACACTATAAATTACACCATTTAATTTCCCCTCATTATTAAATGAATTAAATTGTTCTATTAAAGATTTTAAACTCTCTACAAATAAAAATCCTCCCATAAATCATATAACTATATATTGATATATTGTTTATTTTTACCATTATAATTGTTATTTATTTTTTTATAGGTTTTAGTATCCTACTATCAAATAATTTTTCACTCAATAAATATTTTCAATCTATTAGTTGAAAACGCATAAAAAAATTTAAAGTTACATTGTGGTGTAAATTTAAAAAATTTGTGCATTTTTATGTTAGTATTCTCTATGCTAAACCAAAATTAAAAATTACTTTTTTAGGAATCTTGGATCAATGGGATATAATTTCTTCAACTGGGCCAAAGGCAGCATCTAACCACAAGAGTCCCAATGTAGGCCCATAAAGAGAAGTAATTCTATGTGAGATAGATTGGACCAAACTTCTATAATCGATTCATAAATAAGGATATATAAGTTTAATTGGACTAATTATGGTGGAATTTGGTGAAAGAGTCAAAATCCCACATGTCTCCAAAATTACAAGTTAAAATTTAGTGGATAAGTCATTCATATAGGCTATGCAAGTGGGTGGAAAATTCTATCATTGAAAGGTCTTCTATACCCGTAGGATCCTTGACTTCTCTTAGCTCTATCTTTTTTTAAAATTCTAATAAAAATGCTATTATCCCTTATTATAAAATTATGATTAATTATAATGAGAGAGAAGAGTTCATGAGAATTCATTATTCTTCATATATGTTTTATTGACCTTCCATGTAGTTCTAAGCTCCATGTGATCACTCAAGGAGGAACATAATATAATTATTAAGCTTTATGTTTGTATTATACAATTGATCATTTTAATTATAGGTATGTATGTTGTTTTTCTATGTATATTTATATTTTTTTTATTTAATTTTGTACTGGTATGTTACACTCACACTCACATGATCATGTTTGGGGTACTCATTCATATGATATTACACACATTGTTCGCCACTCTTCCCATTTTAAATAATAATTTTTATGTGGTTCATATGGTTGGATTGAAATCACATAAAAAACTATCATGTCTATACAAATTTATACCATGATATCACACAAAATAAACATAAAAACCATGAAAATACAGTGAGTTCCTCACATGTTTCATTGGTGATTTTTAGTTATAAATTTAGAAAATAATCACCAGATCATCAGCAGTATCGGGTGAATCTTTTTGGGTTTCTAATCAAACCCTAAATGGTACCTAGTATAAAATCAATAAAATAATGGTTCTAGGTGTTGAAAATAAATTATTAAATTGCCTAAACAATATCTATTAAAGTAATAATGGATTAGAATAAATATATTTCCCCAGGTTGAGTACATAATAATTATCACATAAAATAGTTACTTTCTTTAAACCTTTACTCATTCATAATTTATAATTGATCCTCAAAACACCCATTCATTCAAAACCCCCTCTCCTTTACTCATTTTTTCTTTCTACTTCATCCTCAAAACACCAATTAATTTAAAACTCTATCTTATTTACTATAATTAAAAATCCCTTTTTATTTTTATGATCTAATACTTCATCAAGTGATGACATAAGGTTAACATTATACTATAGAAATTATAGAAAAAATTAACAAATAATTTGACATTCTTGAAAATGTGATAAATTTTGTAAATTTTTTAGGGAGTAAATATCATTTTTTGTTTAATTTTATTCTTTTTTATTTTTCCTTTTTTTCCTTCTATTATTTCCATTTCCCTTACCTTTTCCTCCCTATCTATTTGATTTTTTTATTTGTTTTTTTCATTTTTTTTCTTTCTCTATTTTTTCTTCAATATTCTCTCTAGTTTATAATACAATGTATTTAAGTATCTTTCCTCTTTATTCATATGATTTCTTGAATTCAAAAAAGAAAATAAAAAAAACATACTTCCTAATCAAATTTATTTTCATGACCCAATCAAGAAAATAAAAACTACTTGAAATAGACCTAGAAATTGAAAAAAAAACTTTATAAACACCATAAATATTCAAGGTTAGATCAATAAAAAACCATCAAGGAACTAATTATGGAACCTCTAGTGATCTCTACCCAAGATAAGTGAAAAAAATAAAATACATGATAAAATAGATACAAATATCCAAACCTTAAAAAAATTGACCACCCTTGATGTAAAGTACCAACCCGCACACATCTAATATCCCGATGAAGAATCCAACTTTGAACTAAGATAAAAACTTATCCACCTACTCTCTAAATTCCATGGTATTCCTAGTGATGATTCTCTAAAACATCTTAATGAGTTTTATATATTTTTTTCCACTAATAAACCCCAAGTTGTGTTATATGAACTCATAAAATTTAAGTTTTTTCCTTTCACCCTTAATGGAATAGCGAGAGACTAGTTATACTTTTGATTTATTAAAACTAATTGTTGGAATGAACTTAAATGTATTTTTATAAATACTTTTTTCCTACCTCCCTAAATAAATATATTTGAAAACAAATATGTGGAATTAGGAAAGAACAAGAATATAACTTATATGAATACTAGGAGGGATTTAAAAGGCCTTACTCTACTTTCCCCCACCACCAAATTAATGAACTTCCAATTCAGTAATTTTATGAGGGACATATCCACATGGATTTTTGAATGATAAATTTTGTAGCTGGAGGTTCCCTATTAGATAAAAATCCTACTACCTCTCATGTCCTAATAGCCAGCATTTCTCAAAATACACAGTAATTCAGTACATAAGTGATAAAACCCACTCAACATGTTCATAAGTTAAACCATTCTTCCCTGTAAAAAAAGGTCGATAATAAACTTTATTAAATGTATACACTTTTAAGACAATTATATCAAGAACAAGGTAACTCAAAATATCTAACTATTTCTTTATAATGTTGTATTTGTACGGATAACACTCATTTCTCTTATCAATTCCACACAAATTTAGGATTAATCTAAACCTTGTGCATCAATATTTCATGGGCATCCATTTTAGTAGGAACACCCATTAAAGAAAGAAAAATTCAAGTAGAACCTTAATTCAGGGTATTAAGCACAACCATAGTATAAAAAAGGAGGTAACTTAGGCTATCCCAAACTGAATTAATATCAACAAGTCCAAGGTATGAATCCTTCTTATCCTTCACCTTATTGAAATAACCCTCCTATTCATCCAAAATTTGAACCCATCCTTGGGGAAATAGTAGATAAAATTGAATCCCAGATCCTCCAATTCCAACAAGATACTCATTCTATAATTCAATACTTGTTTTATCAAGTGGAAAAACTAAAAAACACCATTAGTGAGATAAATATTCAAGGTTCTAGAAAAATACCATACCAAATTATTGTAAATACCAAAGATAAAGGTAATGTATATTACATTAAACTTTATAGTGATAAATAAATTTCTCTTTCTAATTATTCTACACAAATGTAATTCCTCCTCATAAAATACCTCTTTTTAAATCATAAAAATATTCATGTGAATAAAAGAAACAAAACAGGTAAAAATGTTATCATTTATGATTCCCCTAATATATCTATTCCTCTTATCTTTCCCTAAAGACTATTAAGCTAATAAAAATATTGATAATAAAATTGATAAAGAGATCATGGATATATTTAAAAAGGGATAAGTTAATATTATTATCTTGGATAAAGTTAATAAAATTCATCATTATTAAAAATTTATTAAAAATACTTATACCCATAGGTGGATACTATAGGATAATAAGAGATTTAACCTGGTAAATAAGGTTTTTTCCTTGATACAACTGTAAATTCTAACCAAATGAAAGGTTTTAATAACATTTATGATTCTTTGTACAAGTGGGGATGATTTATTTTTTGATGCAATTATTGATTTATTTTATTTGATTAATTTGATGTCTCAATATGTTTATACTTCAATGTTGATCATAGAGATTCAACCAATGGCCTTCGTGGTGTCTTGGAAACCAAAGTGGAACACACCCAACTGGAGTGATCAAGAACATACACATGTGAGTGAATAATCTCATCTTCCCTGCAAAATTTTGTGTGCTTGAGATTAAAGATTCCAAAACCTAATTACATTCCCCTCTCATACTCAAAATACCATTTCATGAAATGGAAATTAAAAACATCACTATTCACAATGGAACATTTTCCATGGAGTTAGGGGAGAAAATGTAAGTTTCAATATGATTTATACAATGACATAATCAGTTGAGTATTATTCCAATCTTCCTATTTATTTGATATAAGTTCTATCTAATGACACACACTTACTACATTATTCTCTTGACCAATGTTCTAACTTTTCTTCACTCTTGGACACAATGGGTTTTGAGTCATGTTTTGACTTTTTGTAGGTTTGGAAAAGTGTGATTTTTTATTTTATTTTAAGAGTGTGTTAATTTTGATGTGCCAAATGAGACACACTTACTAAATTATTTTATTAACCCACATTATAACTTTTCTTTACTCTTTGAAACAATTTTTTTTAATTGTGAATTGGTTATTGTGTGGGTTTGTAAAATCATTATTTTTTTATTTTAATTGATTAGTGTGTTAATTATAAGGTACCCATGACTATCGATGATTCTAAAAATCTCATTTCAATTTATTCTCTTTCTATAGATAATAAACATGAGTAGATAGATAGTGTCATTAAACTCACTCCCCCCAAATCCATTCCCATAATTCAAAAAACACTAGTGTTAGAATTAAAACCACTTACATCTAATTTAAAATATGTTTATCTTGAGGGCATTAAAAAATTTTCATCATTATTATTAATAACCTCTCTTCAAAGATGTAATTAAAATATTAAGACCTTTTGAGAGTGTGTAAAAAATGTGATAAGATGTAAATTGGTAGATATTCTCATGATTAGTCCATCTATTAGAATGAATCACATTATTTTAGAGTATGAATACAAACCCATAATTCAAACTCAACACCAATTAAATTCTACCATCCTTGAAGTGGTACAAATAGAGATTATAAAATTACTTACTATTAGGATAATCTATCCCATATCTAATATAAAATGGGTTATTCCATAGAAAATTGTAAAAAAATGGAATAAAAATAGTTTCAAATGATAGGAATGAATTGGTTCCAAAAAGTGTGAAAATTAGTTAGTGAGTCTATATTGTCTACCGTTAGCTAAACCAATCCATGAAAAGGACCACTTTACACTACCTTTACTTGATAAAATTTTAGAAATATTATTTTTTGAGTCTCAATTATTTTTTTCTTGATAGATATTCAGGTTATTTAATAATACATATAGCCCCTAGGGATCAAGAAAAGAAAATATTTACCTATCCATTAGGCCCATTTTCATATATAAGGATTCCATTTGGTATGTGAAATTATCCTAGTACTTTTCATTAATTTATATTTATTATTGTTTTTTGTATTATCTTTAGAATTTCATGGAGGTTTTCATGGATGATTTTATAATTTCTGAATCTTCCTTTTATGAGTGTTTGGAACACTTAGTTTCTTTCCTTTATTGAACTCATGTGTGACACTTATAACTCTACAATTATGATATGTTTATCATAAAGGGTTGACAAGTATCCTCAATTAATTTCATATGACTCACTTACCTTAGACCTTGCCCATGAAAACTACATTATCACAAAAAATTATCTTCTTTCCATTGTGTTTTCCTTGGATAAATTTATCTCATATCTACTTGGGTCAATATTCATTGTGCTTTCTGATCATGTTTCCCTTTGGTTCCTCATTAAGATGCCCAAGGCTAAGCCCTACCTCATATGGTGGATATTCTTCATCTAAGAGTTTGGCCTAGATATTTGAGACAATAATGGAGTGGAAAAAGTGGTATTTTGTCACATTATAAAAATTACCCTTCCATTGGACCACCATGTTGACTTATACCTCCTCATTGAATAGTTTTTCCCTAATGATAACCTTTGTAATTTAGTGGAACTTACACCTTGGTATATGGATATTGTGGAGTTTTTAGTATCATTTAGGTAACCCACTAGTTTTAGCACCACACAATCCCATAGACATATGTGTGGATCACGATGGTATGTTTGGGATGATCCATAATTGAGGAAAACTTACAATGACCTTTTTTTTGTGTGTACCCAACCATGATTTCACATCTATTTTGAGATTTTGTCACTCTATCTTGTAAGGGACTCTTTGTCTCTCAATGTACAACTCAAATGGTCCTTGACTCAAGACATTTGTGGCCAACATTGTAGTTTTAGTGAGTTCCCTAGACCCAAATCCTTTATGTACTTTGATTACCATTACATGTATACAGTTTGATATATAAATGTGTCTGTTCTTACCGTAATAGTTTTAATACTTCTACATCCATAATTTACATGGTAATTCCCTTAAATTACATGTCATATAAAGAGTTTATAGAAGTTACCAACTATAATTATCACTTCTAGATACTAGTAAAATAATCTTATAGAAAATTTCAAATGGTCAAGATACATCATAATGACAGGATGCTGATGATGTATAACTATCAGATGTTTGGGGCTCATAATAATTGAGACTTATTCTCGTAGAGTTTTCACTTGGTGAACTAGAGTAGATGAAATCATGAGGACTGGCCCTCCAATAACAACACCACATGTTTTGAGTTTCATTGGTTATTCCTATCTATGAACATGTGTATTAGTCTCTTTAATTGAGATTGTTATGAATGTGTATCATTTGATTGAATACTTTGATGTAAGGTAAGAACTATGATATTTAATTCATGGAGAGGTAGCTTGTGTTGGATGCATCATTGGTGGTATGGAATTGGTTGAATGATCAAGATATAATTTTTTACTTACATGTTGAGGAAGAGATATCTTATGGGCTTAGGTTAAATAAGATGTTATTAGATTCATTAAATCAATGTTCATGGTACAAAAAGGTAAGTCCATATAGTAAGGTCATGAAATATATAAAGAATCAAATATATGATAACACAAGTGTGTGTTCTACTTTATGAGATATCACAAGATAAATAGATTATATTACATAGAGAATGTTCTTAGAAGGTAGTTGTAGCTATAAAATTCCTTATCTCTTTAGGGGCCATGATGGGTTGATAAAATCTTCTCTTAGTATGTGAGTTATACTCAATGAAATCAAGACAATGACTAAGAGGGTCACACACTATGTGTATCCACAAGTTCCACATATTCAGATGAATTTGATTTTACGATGAAGTGGGCCCCATGTATGGGGTTGGTGAATGTCCAAGTGTGAATGATCACAAATAAAATTATTCAATTATATTATTCAAGTTTAAAATAATGATGATTTAATTTATTTATCAAGGTATCCAAAAAAATATCATAAAAGTGAATATAAGAAAATATAATTTTTCAAATGAACACACTATGTTCAAGGATTGTTAAATTATTAAGGGAGGATCGAGCTGAGTTAATGGTTCATATTTTATTATGTAACATGTGAAAGTGTTAGAATTGATTGATAAAAGATTATAAGATTTATGATAAGTTTAATTAAGTCATAAGTGTAGACAAGGGTCTAAAATAAAGGTTATAACTTTCCAAGGACCAAAGTGTAATTTTAGAAAGTATAACCCCAGTATAAAATCTCATTTTAGCATCTTGAATATTTATTTCTTCTATTTGATGAATTTATAAAGAGGATATCTCCTCCCCTCTCCTCTAAATCTTATAGAAAGAGAAATTGAAGGAAGAACAAGGTATGGTCGATCCCATCGAGTCTCCATTCTTTATGGGATCGAAGGGACGTCATAAAGCTCTTCAATTTCTCATTCTATCACCCTAGATTCAAATATAAATGATCCATGAGATACAGTTATTATGTGGATGTTCTAGAGGATGTCTACCTTTGTGCCTTTGAGCCATGACATGTTGATGGTGAGTGAATCAAAATGATGATTTCAAACGAACAAGGTACATTTTTTGGTTTTGTTTGATTTTATTCTTCATGATTAAATTGAATTACACATGATTTTATAAGAAATATTCACAAGGGGTTTTGTTGATTAATATTTTTTAACATGAATATAAATTCAAAATTTTAAAATACATATTTTCCCCACTTCCCTTGTGCCTCAAATTCCTTTAATTTTTATCAGGGAGAACATGAAAATATTTAAGCGGGAAAACTTTGAAAATCAATTTATTTTTCTAAGATTAAGAAATATGGTTTCCATACAGTCAAAACACAACTGATGGTGTGCCAATATGAGTTCATATGACCATGTTATAACTGATTGAATATTGATGGTTCTTTATAATATATTGTGATAGGAATAAATATATATTTATATATTTGGATGGGGAAATATTATCATGCATGTAAGATAGGGTTAGTGTCTCATTCAATAATGAGACAAAAATCTTTAATAAATTTAAAAAAAAGGATAACATTCATATATTATATATGTTTTTTTATCTTTTCCTTTTTAAATATAAGTAGACACGCTCTTGGGGGTAATATAACCATCAAAACATCCAATTAATTGGGGTGGTGCATGATATATATATATATATATATATATATATATATATATATATATATATATTGGTTGTACAAATTTGGTTCCCCAAATTGGGATACCCAGTCTCAACCCATCTCCATCCAGACTGAGTCAATCCAGGTTCAACCTGTCGACTCGTCAAACCTAGCTCAATCCATAACTCGTTATTGGGGATATTCTTTAGGTATAGATAAATCCTAAAAATTATAGAAAAATTTTGGAAATTTAATTTAATTTTATAGGATTTCATAAAATTATTTCATGTATCAAAGGATGTATCAATTATTAATAAGAATTATTTTAATGAAATTTAAGTCATTTAAAATACACTCAAGTTGAATTTTAGAAACTTTAATTTTTATTATATAATATAATTTCTTGTTGACTAATCATGAGCTGATACGGAATCATGCATGTTTGATTTATTATTTATTTAATTTAATTATTATATTTAAGTTTTTAAAATATAAATATTATTTTTATTTTGATCACCTGTATATTTTATCTCCCTATTTAATTGTATAAGGGTCTTTGTGTCCATATTTAAGTGATAAAATGTAATTTCACACCCTAATTTACTCTCACTTGTGCGTGAGTATACATTGTAATGTTCTAAAGAGTTTGTGGCATAGCAGTTCGAGTCGAGAGCTGACATAAACCAAACATGGGAAGTGCAAGGTAGTTGTGGGAACTACAATTCAAGTGATGTATTGACTTAAGGAATTCTCATAGGGTCTTAGTTAATCCATTATTCACTTTATGGATTAAAAAATAGTTAATGTCTCATTATCACATTATTGTTTATTTATTTTATCATATGCATGGTTTGTTATTTTGCGAATTTGTATTTATTATGCATGATCACATAGTATAATAATAAAAAAAACATTCATTGATAAAATAATAAATTTTGGTGAATATATTTGATCTAAATCATGGTTAAGTTGTAAGTACGATCACATAGAACAATCATGTTAAGTATAAAAGGATTTCATTCACTGAGATAAATTTAAAAATCCTTTAAATCAAATATTAAATCATTAAATTCCTTCCATCACTTGAATTTGGACACAACCAATTGTTCAATGTTCTCTTCATACCTAGTTGAGGGTGCCTCCTAATATCAAGGAGTTTTATGAGAGTGGTGATTTTACTTAAATAAATTTGACAACAAAGGGGTGGTTGGAGAAATCTTGTTGGAACTTTAGAGGGAAAGTGTTGAGTATTGTAAGTTAATTATTTATAGGATATGGGACTCCACTAAATAGATCAAGGAGACATGAGTTAATGATGCTGGATAACCAAAAACCTACCTTAAACTCTCCAAGTAGTGGAAATTTCATTGTAGTATATGAAGATAGGTTTAAGGATCCCTTCAACTAGAATACTCAACTAATTGATTATTTTGAATTTAGTATTTTAGGGCTGGTAGGATTTGATAAAATAGTAGGAGACATTTAAAATTAATAATTTGAAATTTTCTATTGGTCATCAAGATAAAATAATAATAATCTAAATTTACTTGTTGTAGATAAAATAGAAACTACCACCAATTCAATTTCATTATGATCAATGTTGGATAAAGAGAATATCTTTACTGTCCATAACTTCCAGAAGTGGTACAGGCACTTGTGTATAGTACTACACAAATAGAGGAAGATATATGTACCAGAAACCCAACTACCTTTTGATCCTCCTTAAGAAAAAAGTGTGGTCGAAAAATATAAATACAAGAAGCATATGGATGATCTTATAGATGTTTAGTGCTTCAGGTTTTCATTTATGTCCAATAAGCTATATAAAATGCATGAGGAAAAAGATGATTTCCAAATATTATCTTATCTCTAAGAGTTATACCATGATAAATCTTAGAAAAAAAGATATGATATATTCAGTGCATTGTATAAATGTGGGCTAACAAAAGGAAATCAGGAATGACCTCATCTACTCAACATGATCAGATACATTAAGATAATAGATTCCCTTAGTTTCAAAATAAACCAAGAACTAGAAATCGATCTCATTCTTTCCTATTTACCACATAGATTATTGAATTTTATTATTAATTATAATTTGAATAACATGAATAAAACCCACCTAGATTTTTTTTATTTAGTTTATTAATAATATAAGGATATAAAGAATTATAATTCATTAATCATTATGGTGATAAAGTGGTGGAAATAAAAGGCTTAAGTGTCAAGGAAAATATATATGTCAAATACATTGATGCGCCTTCCTTTCATGAATCCAAATATACATAAGGAGATTAATGAGAAGAAAGAAGTATACTTTACATGTGGTAAGAAAGGCCACTGGAATAAAAATTTCACAGTTTGAAAAAAGAAGAAAGTTGATGCTTATACTTGAAGTATATTTTCCATTGAATGTAATCTATAAATTTCTATAAGTTGGGTATTGGATACTTAATTTGTCTCATACATTTTTATTCAAATACAAAAACCAATTAGATTCAATATAATTTAAAATGGTGAAGTTGATCTCTGAGTATAAAATGGTATGAGGCTAGCATCATTAGTGGTGGGAGAGTATCATCTCACTTTAGTTAGTGGTTTGTTTCTTATATTAAACAATTTTTATTATGTACCATATTTTACCAGAAAAATAATCTTAGTGTCAAGTTTAGATACTATAAATTTTTAATTCAAGTTTGAAAATAAATGTTTTCTTACTTATAAAGACAACATATGTTATGGTATGCCACATCTTAATAATGGATTGTGTATACTTGAATGATAAAATCCAATTTTGGAAATCATTGAAAAATCCAGCAAGAATGACTCATATCCTTCCCTCTATAGAACTTCAATATAGGTTATATAAATGAGAAAATTTTAAGAAAACTAAATCAAGAAGGGTATTTATACTCCATTAAGTTAAAATGCATGGATTTATCTCATTCTTGTTTAAAAGGTAAAATTACCAAAGCACATTTCAGTTTGAGAGACTCATTCTGGACACCTGCGTGGCTGACCCTAGAATCCATGCGGGGTAGGATGTAGATACAATTTCTCCATCACTGGCCTTGCCTGTCTCTACTCCATTGGCTATCACCACTTTACATAATACTAGAAACCAAGCAGAAGTATAGTTTGGACCTCGATCTATGGGTGATCACCCTCCGACTCTGGAAGACCCTACCCAAGACAATGAAAATAAGACATGTTGCTCTGGTATACAATCTTACGACCCTCTGGTTACAATTGTTGATAACATTACAGTGAATACTCTTATTCCCTATGCACACACTGCTGCCTCACTAACTTCGTTGGATGTTAACCCAGACTAGCCTCACCCTATTGTTATGCCTGCGGTGACTTCCAGGGAAAAAGACACACTGGATACCCCTGTTTTTCCTGCTGCACCCCAGGCCTTAAACATAAATGGAATATCGTATGATGGTCATTTGGTCACCCCTGATACTATCAAATCATCTTCTTGCTCTAAGGATTTTAATGTTTTAGGTGCCACTAACATCTTACCTTCCTATCCTATGAGAAAACAAGTTATGAAGACACCTTCGGCCTCCTCATAAAACCTTAGAAGATCTAAGTGGAACAAGGGCTCGAATGGTTCCAAAAAGAAAAAGAGGAGCTCGGGCTCCAAAAACAGGTCTTAAATGAATGTTTTTTTTGGAACTGTCAGGGTATAGCCAACTCTGACACTATTTTGGTTCTAAAAAGATTTATTGTGACCCATAAACCCAAAATATTGGCTCTTGATGAACCCAAAACTAAATTCTCTATGATTTTTATGCACCTATCTACAGGTTACAATTTTCTTGGTGCTTGTTCTAGTGATAGTAGTGTTGAATATATTTGTATCCTTTATCAAAACTCCTTGCAAGATGTTAATATATGAAATTTATCTGATCAAATGTTCACTTGTGATTTTTTCTATGATAACATGCATTTCCTTTGCACCTTTTTTTATGCTAAAAATAGATATCAAGAACTTAGGTCTCTTTGGAAATACCTCTCTTCCTTAGCTAACTCCACTCTTGATCCTTGGTTGGTGATGGGTGACTTTAATGCCATTCTTTTTCCTAGTGAGAAGCTAGGAACTTCTCATTCTCCCATATTATCTTGAGAATTTAGAGCCTCGATTGATGAATGTAATCTGGTTGAAATCAATCTAACAGGTGATAAATTCACCTGGTATCGAAGACATTATAATCGGGTAGTTACTAGTAAACTTGATAGGGCTTCAGTGAATGTCCCGACTCTTGATGCGTGGGACACTATCTCTAGCATTACCTTGCCTAAAATAAACTCTGACCATCACCCCATTCTGGTTACTTTTCACTCTAAAAGAGAAAAGACTAGTATCCCCTTCAAATTCAACAACTCTTGGTCCAATGATCAGGACTGCTCTCATCTCATTCAAAGTTGTTGGAATTCTATGATCCATTATTCTGATGCTTTTGCCTGTATCACCAAGCTCAAGCATCTTAATCATTGTCTCAAAGTTTGGTGTAATTCTATGTCCAAGCAAATGTACCAGGACATTTCCAACCTAGATAATGAGGTAAACCGAATTCAAATCAACTCCACCAACTCATATTTTTCCTCTGATCCCCAAACTGAAATAAACATTGTCGTTAATCTCAACTCCCTTTTATCTCTCAAAGACAACATTCAAAAACAATTTTTCAAAACTAAATGGCTCACATATAGGGATAGAAACACTAAATTTTAAAATTCCCTTCAAAGGATTAGAAAATTAAACCGTCTGCTATCCTCTCTCAAAGAGAATGACAACATCTTATCCTCCAAGGCTTCCATTACTAATCATGTTGTTACTTATTTTGAAATTATTTTCAATGGTCCTAATATTAATAAGAACATTCTCCCTGGGATCATTACCACTTTGGTCAATGAGGAATACAATCTTTCTCTTTTGAGTGTTCCCCTGGACCATGAAATCAAAGCCACTATCTTCAGTCTGAATCCTGACAGTGCTCCTGGGCCTGATGGCTTCAATAATGGTTTTTTTCAGCACCACTAGGAGGTTGTTCACACAGATGTCTACAAAATTTTCATATATTTTTTTAACATTGGAACCCTTCTTTATGGTCTCAATGCCCAATTCCTCACCTTAATCCCAAAGGTGGATAATTCCTTGGAAATCCACTTATTTATACCTATTTCTCTAATCAATTCTATTTATAAAATCATTACTAAGATCCTCTCCAATAGACTTTCTTCTCTATGCAATAAAATTATTTCCTAGAATCAATTTGGATTTATCAAAGGTATATCCATTCAAGATTTCATTTGTCTCGCCTCAAAATCCACTAACTCTCTTAACAAAGTCTCTAGAGGGGGCAATATTTCCATCAAGCTTGATATTAGGAAGGATTTTGATACCATTGATTGGTCTTTCATTTTCAAATTTCTTTAAGCTTTTGGCTTCAATGATATCTTCATTAGTAGGATACACTCTCTCTTCAAATCAGCCTCAATCTACATTCTTGTCAATGGATCACCCAAGGGATACTTTAAATGTTCTAAGGGAGTTCTCCAAGGTGATCTGCTCTCTGCCATCCTCTTTGCCATTGCAGAAGACTACCTTAGTAGACTGCTCACCTCACTTGTTCACCAGGGAAATCTTAAATCCATTTTGGTGGCCAGAAATCTAACTATTCTGACCCATCTTCTTTATTCCGACGACATTATCCTTTTCCTCAATGGGATTAAACGAAATATACTTAACCTTAAAAAAGCCTTATCCCATTATGATGAGGTCTCAGGTCAATTCATCAGTTGGAACAAATCCTTTATCTTCTTTGGGAAATTTTTCCCCCTCTCTAGAAAAGGTCACATCATAGATAACCTAGGCGTCAAGGAAGGGTCCTTTCCTTTCACTTATCTGGGAGTACCCATTTTTTGGGGAATACCTAAATCTACTTATTTTAATGTTGTTGTTGATCAGGTAATAAATCAACTTTCTTCCGGGAAAGGAAAGTCTATATCCATGGTTGGTATAATTTTCCTTGTGAAATAGACCATCATCTCAAAACTGGTGTATTCCCTCATGATCTAAAAATAGACTCTTGGTCTTCTCAAGAGAATAAATACCTATATTAAAAAAAAAATCTGTTATGGTAGCATCATTGAACATAAACTTGTTATTGTTCCCTGGTCGATCTGTTTCACCCCTCTTGAGAAAGGTGGGCTTGGTATAAAAAATCTCAAACTGTTTAATGAGGCCCTCCAAGCTCGGATCACTTGGATACTGATCAATAATAAATCTGACTCCCTAGCCTTCCTTAGAAATAAATTTCTTGTGAGGCAAAAAAAAGTGAATTTGAACTACGTTCAATCCTCTCTTTGGCCCTCTATTAGAAACTTGTTTGTTCACATCATGGAAAACTCTAGATGGTTAGTTAGCTTGGACTCCACCATTCACTTTTGGCTGGACAAATGGATTGGCCCCCCTATTGTCTCCATTCTTCCTCCTAATTCATCTCCTGAAATCATTAACTGCACCATTAAGGAAGTAATGAAATCTCGAATTTCGGAGCTCCCTGACTCTATCATACAGGTTGTTGATGGTTACCCCATCTTTAATGATGATGATTTTATGGTTTGGGAACCTTCTCACAATGGCCTCCTTGACTCCAAAAATTCTAACAATCATTGTTTTGCGGACTCCGAATCCGTCTTTTCCTGGTTGAAATCCTTTAAAAAACCTTGGATTAAACCATCAAGACTTAATCTCATTTGGTGTATAGTGTTGTCTCTCGGCGCATGACGAGGTCATGGGGGAGAAACGTGCGCTACCCGATGGTTGATTAGAGAAGGTTGGGTTCTACTTAATCACTCATATTGGGTGAACTTTTTTTGCCTCGAAACGCCCAACAATTCCATATCCAGCAATGCGTGGACCTGCTTTCCAAAGGCAGGCGTTCGCTGGGTGGTTTGACCAGTGATGCTTAATAACTCACATTGGTCGAGAGGATGGGAAGTCGGGCTCATCGCACCCTTTTGGGGGGAAATTATTGCCTGTTCCGGGACTCTATTATAGATTTAAGACTTATTCATATGTTCACGAATATTTGGTTTATACCCAAGAATAATATCCACAGATTACTCCTGGTTGGCAATGGTCAGCTGGACGTAGGGATTCAGAATCATTTATGCCCAAGGTTTACCATCCATCGTTGGATTAATGACCTCGAGAAGTCTAGAATCACTAAGATGGCACTGGTTTAAAGCCTCGTAACCAGGCACTCTGGAGTTTATTGTCACACAGGGAGGACAGATAACGACTTGAGCATTTGGATCGAACCCGTGATACGGGCTTCCTACGTATCCTCATGAGAGGAATCAGAATCCACGTAGTTAGTTTTGGTATGGGGCTTACACTCCAGGCTGCCTAGGGTTGGTGCGGTGAACCGACGTGAATATAGTCAAATCGACCGGTTGTTGGGCTTAAACCTTGGGGAGGATTCCTACGTACCCCTCCCAGGAGACAGGGATCAAAGTCCACGTAGTTTGAATTGGCATGGTGTCGGAGAACCGACGTAAGGATGGACTGGGGGTCTGATGGGTAGTGGGCTTGAACCTCATGGAGGCTTCCTACGTACCATGCCTTGACATGGATCAAAGTCCTCGTAGTTCCCATGGGGTGGGGTTTACGCTCTAAGGTAGCCTAGGAGAGGATTTCATGGTCGATTCTTACTCTAAGCCCACGTGAATCATGCTCGGTGTGAGAAACAAGAGGCAGCAGGGACCAGACGATCACGTCGCGAAAGGTGTGTCCATAGGAAGTGTGATGGGGATTACGCATGGGGGTGGCCCAAGAAGTCGGGGCTTACTCTGAGATGGATTCCCATGGCAACAAAGCACAATGGGAGAGGGACTTGGCCCCAAAGAAGAACAGAGCAGCACCCTTCCCCGCTATTCCATTCCTTGGCCATGGCCATGGGGAAGTACGGAGGTGCTTGGAGGCTTCCTTCTGATGGGTAGTTTATCACTCCCTGGGGAGGGGAGAAGTGCCCCAATCCTAAAAAGTGGATGGGCAGAAAGGGGACTCTTGGGCTCGCACTCCACATTACCGTGGGAATGTGAACCCAGGAATGCTTCGAGAATCCGATCAAGGGCCCGAGCAACCCCTTCACCCTCGCTTACCGTGGGTATGTGAACTCAAAACGGCGTTCTAATGCACCTGAAGGTTACAACACCCGAGTCCGGTGGCTCTGGTGGGGACCTCGGCTCGTGGCTAATGAATGGGCCAATGAGGGAGTTGTGAAAGATCAGGCCGTATTGGAAGGATTTTATCTTGCTCGGGGAATGGGAACTCTGAAGGATCTGGTGGGCCACACAGGTGTATGAGTGGTGGTTCCCTTCGCATAGGGAGGTTCTACATGGCTGGAGAGGCCGTCCACGAACCAGGGTGGTCCGTGGACTGATGGGCATTCCGCAAACCAGGGTGGTTTGCGGCTTGGTGGGCATCCCGCGAACCAGGGTGGTTCGCGACTTCGGGTTCGGACCGCATACCAGGTTGGTACGCGGAGGGGTCCATGTGAGCAGCGGCGGCCAAGGGCTACACCGGTCAGAGGTTCGTTGGTCGGGGCTTCTCCCGCGTAGGAGAGTGCTACACGGTGCGACGGATCGGAAAAGAGGCATAAACTCCCTAGTATGTGGGGAGTGAATCCGTAGAGGGGCCATGGTCCGTGTTCTTCTTTTATTTGTTATTTTAAGTTCATGGTTCACTAAGTTGCTATGCATTTTCGGATCCCTATTAATTTGCTTCCATTTTTCATACCTGTTCTGGTTCGCGAACTGGAACTTTTCTGTTTGCGAAATCCTAAGCTCATTCCTTTGAAATCATTCCACCCGAATCTGATTGATCTCCAAATTGCTTCCTTTCGCTCTTCCCCCTCGATCTCCTTTTATAGAGTGGGGAAAGAGATGTATCTGTGGTCATATGGAACCTTTTACAGAGGCCCATGATCGGAAACTCGGTTTATGGATGACTTGGTCAATCTACAACTCGCGGGGGGCATTGAATGCACCTCCCCCGTGAACCAAACAATCTCGGGGAGTGCCTCACGGCCACACAGGGTTCCGCCTCCATTCCGCGAACGACAGCGGATGTGGTCCAGGACGATTGACGTGGTTCGCGGTTGGGGTGGTTCGTGATGGTGGACCAGCTTAGCGCCCGTCCTACTTCATTCCCACGGAGGATCCATGCCTCTGTTCCGCGAACGATAGTGGTCCGCGGAGGGGGGTGCTTCGCGGAACCGGCCGCGTACCGTTATCATTGGACCGGTCTGCGGATCGGTCCGGCTTGTGCCATCCTTTGAGAATTCTCCACACCTTTCCCCAATTCTTTGGGGGTAAATTGGGTAGAATATCCCTTGGATTAAAGGGGATTCTCATTCTCCTTTTTGGATTTTTTCAGGACCCTACAAATTCCCCCCATCAAAATGGGGTCTGATCGGAACGAAGAGAAGTCCATTCCGATGTAGAGTGGTCCTGAAACTTGGATGGTCTGCTGTAGGGGAGTGGACCCAGTAGGGGACCACGCCTATAAATACGGGGGGCCTTCCTTTATCTTTTACTGTATTCTTCATGAAACCAGAGCTCTCTTGCTTTTTGTCTTCGCGTGTTCGTTCCTTCGTGAAATGCCTCCTCTGCGAACCAGCTTCCACTTCCGCAAACCATTCCTCATTCGCGCCAGCCTTCATTCGCGGACCAACCTCCCAGCCACTAACTAACACTTTTAATTAATTAAAAAGTAAGTCATGACGGGCCATGTAGGGACTCTCTCCACGGTTTTGATGGTTCGCGGACTGAAATCTTCCAGACTTTGAAAATTTTCTTAAGCCTTCCGAACCTAACTATTTAAATCTAAGATTAAGATTTCGCGGAGCAACCTGGTTTGCGGTTTTCTGGCCAATGCTCCGCGGGCTAGGGTACTGTGAACCTCTTCCACATAGGTTTGGTTCACGGGATATAGTCATCACAAACCACATTTTGAGTCCTGCTTGCGGACCTCATCATGAAGGCTCCTGGACTCCTTTTCCATACACTTGGCATTTTTGTCCAGATTTTATTATTTTGGACTAACAATTTGCCTAGTTTTTATAATGCAGGGAGAAAATATGGTTCCCCCTTGCCCTGCACCCAAGCCTACCGCCGAGCCTCTTCCGATTAGTTCAGGGAGACTGATAGCTATGATTCGTAGAGCGGAGAGCATCAAAGATGACCCTAGTCGGTCCATCATTCCCGACAATGGTGTCTTGAAGGACTTGCTCTCTCCTAAGCTCCTGGGTTATCCACTATCAAATCGGATTCCGCTTTACAGCTTCAGTCTTCAAGATGATGTCCCTATCCCCCCTACCTTCTCAGGTCTTTCGTCACCTTGATTGGAAGCATCGTCGAAGTGCATTCAGAAAAACCTCAACCAATCGGGGGAGATAATCTCTGATCCTGGTCCGAAAGATACTTTCATTTTGAGAGGCTTTGTCTGGACCCAAAGAGATCAGTACACACAAGACTTCTCTCAAGAATTTATCCTCAAGAGTTACCCCTCCATAATCCACCTTGCTCAAGTGGACCCTGATGCGGGGTGGATTCCTAGGTGGGATCTTCGGTCTGGTGGGATTTTCTTGAATGACTAGGCCTGGGCCTTCTGGGTCCACCATAATTTCCAAGAATCTCCTGCATCACTGGAAGCAGTCAATATGTACTCCACAGTGTGGGCCTCCCAATTTGCTATTTACCCACTATCTTTGATCCTGCCTGACCTACTCAGTCACTGGTGTTCATGCACTAATACTTTCCACCTTTCCCATGGTGAAGTTGGCATTAGTTTATTGGACATATACCAATTGGGAGGGCTTCTGATCATTGGTGAGATGTATGATGAGTTTCTTCCCACTCCTGATGCATGGGATGACGTCGAACAAGTGCCTTTGTTGGCAAGGGATTTGTTGGTTATGGCGGAGTAGTCATTGGGTCAGGCCTTGCATGCCCGCTCTCTTATTCCCTATATCACCTGGATAGGGTTATTTATGAACACCACTGGTCCTGTGCCGAAGATCAAGCGCCCCAGGACTTATCCTTCTCAACAGTCATGAACCATCCCAGGTTCCTACTGGGCAGTTCTGGAAGCGGGCGACTACCTTTCATGGGGTTATGAGGTGCGCCCCGGTGTGCCACCTATGCTCAAGTTGGCAGGTCTGTTTGATATGTTTTGGAGTGGGTGGCTATTCCCTTCTTGGGATATCAACCGAGGTGTCAGGTCTTGCACATTGATGATGGCATTTGAGTTGGTAGAGGGCCGCCCGGTGAATTTGGTCATGCCCACTTTGGCTTGTATTTACGAACTACTGAGCCACATGTAAGAGGGTGGGTCACCCTACCATCTGAGTGGGCTATTTCAATTCTTATACGGCTAGATAGCGAATCATTGCCACTATTATGATTATTTTCATAACACAGTCATCCCACTTCCTACATTTCGGCCTACCTTACTTGATATAGCTGGGGTTCTCTTGAAGTTCCTCAGTTCTGATTAATTCATCATGCTTCTGAATGACTTCTCCCAATTTTCTTTCACTCCCAACCCCACCCCTTTGGGAGTCATGGTTGACAACCGCAGGGAGATCCTGGAGGAGCGTTCTTACGTGATTTCACTACGGGATGGGTTTTTGTCTGTACAGATTGACGGGGTTTCTCTATGCGAGTTGTATGCCCCCATCGTTTTTCCTGCCAGTTTGGGTGTATGAAACTCCAAGTTTCCCTTCCCCCTCCTCAGGCTCGAGGACTGCACCCGGCCACTCTCCGTCAATGGTGGTTGATGTTGATGCGGGAGGGATCTGACACAAGCATTCCCTTGTCTGGAATAGGAGCGGCTTCCAGCCTATACTTAGAGTACGTAAGAATGTGGGTAAAACATTATCCTGATGGGATCCTAGGGAAGGTTGTCCGGCAGGTTCCCAAATCAGGAGTCATTGCGGCTGTTGTGCCTACTGCACCTTCCTCATCGGCTCTGAGGGAGGACCAACTAATGGCTCATCGGTCAAAGTGACTTAGGGGATTTCCTCTCCCAGCCCCTCTGTGGCCAAAGTTCAGATGGACCCCACCCTCTTGGATGTGGATGAGGATGACCCTATGGCTTCGGGTCCCAGCGAGACAATTTATAAAGTTTTTTCAGCTGATACCGAACTCAGAAACTTATTCCCAAGCCCGAACCGGGGTTAGAAGCTTCAGACCTTCTAGCTTTGGAATCATCTTTTAGAGTGAACATGTCTGCGCTGATCGCAATACCAGACTTCGTTCCCGTGCTATCTAGCTAGGATAACAAATATCCTCATGTCATGGCGGACCACCGAGCAGTGCGTAGGTGGGCCTGGCCCTGGATTTTCGATATTATCATCGAAACTCCTCTGGATGAGATAGCAACTAAAACTGAAGCTCTCTGACAACTCTTCTTGGGTTTGGGGTCAGGTGGCTTTGACTATCGGAAGTTTCATTTTCTCACTTTCCAGGTTGTCATGGCCCATGAGGAAGTTTGTATTAATGAATGGAAACTTTCTCACTTCGATGCCTCTCATTGTGGGACCTGAGCCTTGGAGGAATCCATAATAAAGCTCCATCAACTGATAGCATAGGAGGCAAGCTCTCGAGATCAGTTGGCCGCCCTATCTACCGAGTTGCGTGAATGTGAAGTACGGGTAGCGATGTTGAGGGATCAGTTGTCATCTCTGACTGGTAACCTTGAAGCCACCAGGAAAGGGATAAACAATCTCCAAACAATAGTGGGTAACACTCGTTCGGTGGTCGAGGTTGAGGCTAGGGAGAAGGCCGTGCTAGAGCAGACTCACAACAACCTCCACCGCACGGTTGCCGATCTAATGGAGAGAGCGAGCCAGGATCCTTTGTGATGGTCAAAGCCATTCTTGTACACTCTGTTTTGCTTACCCCCTTTCTTTGTTACTGTGAGGGAGAGGCCATAGCTTGTGGACGTCCTCCCTTTTTGTTCAAAAGGAATACAATCCTTGTCAATCTTTACTTTCTGTAAAATTTGATTGTTACTGGAACAATTGTTGCATAAATAAAAACTCACTGAATTATAATTCAGGAAAATATAAACAAACTCTAACTTTTTCCTGGCCCATGAGATTCAGCAAGCATAGTTTGACTATTTCTAGGGTTTTGTAGAAAAACCCCACAAAATTTTTATATTTTCTTTTAATACCCTAATTTTTCTTGGGCCCATTTTGTGTGGACCCAGTGGGTATGGCTCGGTGTTTTCTTAGGTATCCCTTTTTCAGGTTTTTGGCCTAATGGGTTTTGCGCCTCTTTTGGTGAGAGGTTTAAAGTTCTGCCGACAAGACTATCATTACTGATGTTTTAGGTCGAACAGCTTTGACCAGATATGGTGGGGCGAGGGCCCCAATGAGGTTTGTTTGATTAAAAGATGACTCGATATCCTTCAGATGCATGTGGGGGGAATGTTTAGATTTGAACAACATGCAGGTCATGTCTCAAGGCATGGGAGTCGTATCGGCGTGCAGAGGTAGGAAGAGCATCACCTAAGGAAATATTGTCTTTGGTAGACAGGTCAGGGGCGATCAATATGAAGAGTCGTTGAGGGCATGGTATGCATAGTAGTGCGAAGGTGTCCTTAAGTCAATGACTCCCATTTCTTATGGCCATAGGACTTTATGGAAGTTCGGCTTATGGAAACCACCATGGGTGGCTTGGAGAATTATGAAAACCACCAAGGGTGGCTCGGAAAGGGTGTGTGACATCTTAAAGGGTTTGATAACATCTTTATTAATCAGGATTGTAGACTCAGGGTCCCTGTCCTACGTATTTATCTAGTGTAAAGGATGGTTGGAGCTTGGCGCAGTTTAAAGTCATGCATCTGGGACATTATCTATAATGGAACAGCTTCTCCTGGTTCTCGGTAATATCATCAGAGACGTTCCACCATACTCAGGCAGGGTCATGAAAGAGGCTGGTAAACTGTATCTCAGAGGGTTTCTGAATCCCGGGATGGACATGGGGGCTCAGGGGCCAAGAGGCGTATGTAGAGAAGCATTGCCTAAGGAAATCTTGCCTTTGTTAGATGAGCCAGGGGTGATCAATATGCAGATCCACTAAGGGCATGGTATGCATATTCATGCAAATGTTTCCTTAGGTCAATGATTTCATTCTCCCGATAGTTGGGAAACTTCAAGGAAGTTTGTGATTCGGGACCAACAGGGGTGTTTTATGAGAGTTCGGATTTTTCTGAGTATAGAGTATGGTTTATGAGGAGAGGGTGTCCGGATACGGGAGAAACATCTAGGCTAAATTTCTTGAGAATGATTGAAGTCATTCCTTCTCACACTGGTGTGAGACGGTGGTTTGCACAGGTCTAACCCGTGCACTGGGGGATAGAGAAAAGCCTCTGTTTCTTACTGAACCCATGACAGGTTTGACCGTGCAGTTTAACGTCATGTGGCAAGGATGGCTTCCGTGCAGTTTAACATCATGTGGTAAAGACAAGGAGCATTATTAAATGATATTGTAAAGTTTAACATCATACAGCGAGGACTGGGGGGGAATTTTTAAACCAATAAAAATTCTTGTATTTGGAGGAATTTCCCTGGATGTTTAATGCTTGGTCTTTGCAGCTTTATGTCAAGCGGCCAAGATGTTCCGTGCAGTTTAATGTCATGCGGTAAGGATGTAGTTTCAAAGGCTGCACTTTATTAGAATGTAACTGGACTTGAACATCTCGGCATGCCCAAGATGTGGAAAGGGTTTGATGGTGTAAATCATGGTTCTGGGGCTTCTTGGATCAGGAGAAATTATACGGGGGCTCTGAGGTCAGTAAGCATACGAAGCTAGGAAGAGTATCTCCTGAGGAAATATTGCCTTTGGTAGACGGGCCAAGGGCTATCAACATGCAGAGCCGCTGAGGGAATGGTATGAATATTCATGAAAAGGTGTCCACGGTTCGATAAATTTCCACTTCTAATGGTCGTGAATGGTTATGAGGATCTGCGATTGTCTGGGCCACGAAGTATGTCATTTGGTAAGAAAATATCTGGACATGTCGGGCATATTCGGCCCTGGTTGCTGTTAAAACTTAGAGAGCTCCCTATGCTGATTTATCTTGTGCGTGGGGGTGTACCTTCACTCCATGAATTTTAATGTCGTGCGGTAAGGACAAAGTAATATTAGTTTAGCGGTCATAGAGCTCGGACCGTTGGGTGACTATTGCTGCAGTCACTCGAAGGATAACTGAGTTAACATGATTTGATATACTCTAAACAAGGGTGGGGGATGGAGTTTGTAAACTGTAACTTTGAGGTTTCCTGGATCAAGATATGTGGTGTGGGGGCTCTGAGGCCAATAAGGGTATGGAGCTAGGAAGGGTACCGCCCGAGGAAATCTTTCCTTTGGTAGATGGGTCAGGGGCTATCAATATGCAGAGCCGCTGAGGGCATGGTATGCATAGTCATGCAAAGGTGTCCCCAGGTCGATGACCTTCCACTTCGGATGGCCATGAATGATTATGAAAATCCTAGATTTCTCACAGTATAGAGTTCGGCATGCGGGGATAATAGTTTCTGAGCATACAAGAAACATCTTCACTGCAATTGTCCATTGAGTCAAAGTATCCTAGCCCTGGCTTGATGTTCGTAGATGCAGGTCGTCATTTGAACCACGGGTGGATACATATGTTAACTGGGTAGGGATACCCTGGAAACGTTTGGATGTGAAAAGGGGGACGAACTTGTAATCCATTGCGCCATAAATTTCTGGATCAGGAGATATGATATGGGGGCTCTTAGGCCGGTAAGCGTACGGAGCTAAGAAGAGTATCGCCTGAGGAAATCTTTCCATTGGTAGATGGGCCAGGGGCTATCAATATGTAGAACTGCTGAGGGCATGGTATGCATAGTCATGCAAAGGTGTCCCCGGGTCGATAACTTTCCACTTCTGATGGTCGTGAATGGTTATGAAGATCCATAATTATTCAGGTCGTGGAGTCTGATGTATGGAGAGGATGCATCCAAATTCACAAGGAGTATTTCCATCTCGTTTTTTCATATATCTTGGTGGGTCGCGATGAATTCTGTGAAATTTTAACATCGTGCAGTGAGGAAGAAGTACGTGAAATTTTAACGTCGTGTGGTGATGATGAAGTCCATGCAGTTTTAACGTCGTGCGGTGAGGATGAAATCTGTGTAGTTTTAACGTCGTGTGGTGAGGATGAAGTCCATGTAGTTTTAACATCGTGCGGTGAGGACAAATTTCGTGCAGTTTAATGTCATGTGGTGAGGACGAAGTCTGTGTAGTTTTAATGTCGTGCGGTGAGGATGAAATCCGTGCAGTTTTAACGTCGTGCTATGAGGATGAGGAGTACACCTCGTGCAGATCTGTTCTGTACATGGGGGAAGAGGGCATTTTCTTTTAATCTTCATTCGGGAATGGCTGGGCTAGGATGGGAAACCCTGACGTCACTACGCATCCTACGAGGGCAAGGATCAATCCACGCGTAGTTCCCTAAAGGAGGTACACCCCATGAAGGGTTAATCCATACACAGGGGAAAAGGGAATTTTTGACATTCATTTGGGGATGGCTGAGCCAGGGTGAGGGACCCTGGAATCATTACAGGGCAGGAATCAAGCCTCACGTAGTTCTCTGAAGTCCGTGTAGTTTAACATCATGCGGTGAGGACGAAGAATACACCCCGTGCAGGTATGGTCTATACACGGGGGGAGAGAGACTTTTTTTTTGAATGGTCGGACCAGAATGGGGAACCCTAGAGTCACTACGTATCCCTCGAGGGCAGGAATCAAGCCTCACGTAGTTATTTTGGGGAATACACCCTGTGCGGGTCTGGTCTATATGGGGGAAGGGGTATTTTGGCTTTATTTGAGGTGGTTGGGCCAGGGTGTGGAATTCTGGCGTCACTACGTATCATGCGAGGGCAGGAATCAAGCCTTACGTAGTTCTATGAAAGTCAATACACCCCGTGTAGTTCTGGTCCATACATGGGGGAAAAGGGAAAATTTTTCTCTTAAACCTCATTTGGGGGTGGATGGGCCAGGATACCAAATCCTGGCATCACTACGTATCCTGCGAGGGCAGGAATCAAGCCACATGTAGTTCTCTTAAAGACAATACACCTCGTGCAGTTTTAGTCTGTACATAGAGGGAGAAGGGGATTTTTTTTTTTTTTATCCTTATCCATGTAGTTTAACGTTGTGCGGTAAGGATGAGGAATAAACCCCGTGCAGTGCTGGTCCGTACATGGGGGGAGAGGGCATTTTTAACTTTTATTCAGGGTTGGCTGGGCCAGGATGGAGAACCCCGGTGTCGCTACATATCCTGCGAATGTAGGAATCAAGTTGTACGTAGTTCTATGAAATAAGTACACCCCGTGTAGGGCTGGTCCGTACACAGGGAAAGGGGACATTTTTGTTTTAATTTTATTCCATTTGGGAGTGGCTGGGCCAGGATAGGGGATCCCAGCATCGCTACGTATCCTGTGAGGGCAGGACTCAAGCCTCATGTAGTTATCTTTGGAGTACACCCTGTGTAGGTCTGTTCCATACACGGGGGAAAGGGGAATTTTTAAATCTTCTTATCCGTGCAGGTTTGGTCCATATACGGGGGAAAGGTCATTTTTAAATCTTATTATCCAGGGGTGGTTTGGCCAGTATGGGGAACCCTGGAGTTGCTACGTATCCTGTGAGGGAAAGAATCAAGCCATACGTAGTTCTCTAAAATCTGTGCAGTTTAATGTCGTGCGGTGAGGATAAAATACTCTTAGTTTAGGGTCATAGAGTTTGTACCATTGGGTGATTGGCAGTTTAACGTCCTGCAGCTCAGACGATAACTACTTTTAGTTATGCCGGTGAGGACGAAATACTCTTAGTTTCGGGTCATAGAGTTTGGACCGTTGGGTTCTTGGAAGTTTAACGTCCTACAGCTCGGATGATAAATGCTTTTAGTTATGCTGGTGAGGACAGAATACTCTTAGTTTAGGGTCATAGAGTTTGGACCATTGGGTGTTTGGCGGTTTAACGTCCAGTAGCTCGGACTATAACTGCTTTCGATTTCTATGTGAAATACTTCTTCAGGAATCTCGCATTTTTAGGAGCGGTGGTGAATTACATGTCCCTAGAGATCAGGGCATATGCTCTATTGGAGTAGACCTTGTGTATAACATATGGTCCCTCCCACTTGGGCTCCAGCTTTGGAGGTTTCTTTCTGGGTATCATTGGGGTTCAGAGGACCAACACCAATTCTCCTTCCAATAAAGACCGAAGGTGGACCTTTTTATTGAAGGCTCATGCAATCCGGTTCTGGTATACTTCCAGATGGTGCAAAGTGTGCAATCTTTTATCGTCTAGCTATTCCAATTCACCTAACCGCTTTTCTAATTGCTCATTGTTGGATAACTGATCACAAATGGCAACACAGAGCGAGGGAAATTGGAGCTCAATGGGCAGAACTGCTTCTGTTCCGTATACTAATGAGTACGGAGTGGCCCAAGTAGTGGTGCGGATTTTGGTTCGGTAAGCCCACAATGCATGGAGGAGTTTATCTGGGCATGAATTCTTTTCTTTGTCCACAATTTTCTGGAGAATGTTGGACAGGGTCTTCTTAAAAGCCTCTATCTGTCTGTTGTCCATTGCGTGGTAGCGGGATGAGTGGTTAGCCTTGATACCATATTCTTGGTATAGTTTCTCCAATTTAGTAGAGCAGAAGTTGGTTCCATTATTCATCGGTATGGTATGTGGGACACCAAATCTGGTGATGATATTGGTTTTTACAAAGCTGACAATGTTTCTTGCCCTGAATTCCTTAAGGGGTACAGCTTCTGCCCATTTGGAAAAGAAGTCGGTTGTCGTGAGGATATACTTTAGCTGTTTGGCTGTGGCGGGAGGATATGGTCCCACGATGTCCATTCCCCAGATGAAAAATGGCCAGTAGTACTTGGCCTAATGAAGTAACTCTAGGGGTTGGTGTATGAAGTTGGCATGAATTTGGCATGAGTGTCATTTTACGGTAAAGCACTCGCAATCTCGTGCCACTATGGGCCAATAGTACCCAAGTCTTCAAACCTGATGGGAAAGCTTGGACCTCGGGTGATGTGCCCCGCATACTCTGGAATGTACTTCAATCATGAAGGCAGTGGCTTCTTCTCCATCAATTCATCTGAGGAGGATTCCATCGAGGCCTCGTTTGTAGAGGACCTCTTGCTGACCCACGCCGCCATATAGGACAAAGTTGATTTACCTTCTCTGTATTTACTCTCGTTCATCCCTGTCTGGTGGAAGTTCTCCACATCGAAGGTAGTTTGCAATGGGGTTCATCCAGTCGGTGGCAGGAGCAAATGGTTCAGGGACAGGGCTGACTTCGTGGATTTATTCCGTCTTAGTCTGTACAAACGGCAAGACCATTCGACGATGAGCAATGATGATAACTATCTGGTTTGGGTCAGCTAGGGATATGGCCGCATTAGCTAATGCGTCGGCCTGGGCATTCTGAGACCGGGGTATATAGGTCAATGTTGGTTCTGTGGAGAATTCTGCCATTAACCCTCGTACATGGTAAAACAGGGGAATCAGCTCCTTCTTTTTAATAGCATAGTCACCATTGACTTGCTTGATGACCAGTTCTGAGTCACCTTTTACCTTAAGGTTCTGTACTTGTTCCTGGAGTGTGAGCTCCAGGCCTGCAATGAGGGTTTGATACTCCGCTTCATTGTTCGTACATCCTTCTGACAGGAGGAAGTAATATGGAAAGACTTCCTTTTCTGGAGACATGAGTATTATTCCTAAACCCACCTTGTTAAATTTGGGATCTTCCATCAGTTGGGCTTCGGGAGGTGTCGTCGAAGTACATTTCCCATGCTGGGGACTCCTCTTGAACCGAGAATATGTCTTTATCAGGTATCTCGATGTCCGGTGTGGTGGTCCCTGTTGAAGGGTGCTCCGCCAGAAAATCTGCTAATGCCTGGCCTTTGATGGCCTTCTGAGGCACAAAACGGATGTCAAACTGCTGCAGTACGACTGCCCATCGGGATAGGCGCCCGGTCAGCATCGGGCGGCTGAGAATGTACTTGAGCGGGTTACTAAGTGAAACCAAATGGACTTCAGGATGCTGCAGATAATGTAGCAACTTTTGAACTGTGAATACCAAGGCCAAACAACTCTTCTTGATGTTTGAGTATCGAGTGTCAGTATCAATGATGGTTTGGATGAGGTAATAGAGACTGTTTTCACTGTCGGTGTCATTTTTCTACACGAGGAAGGCTCCCAGCGACCGCTCTAGGGTCGTCACATATAGGATGATAGGTCTTCCTTCAACCGGGGGCATGAGAACCGGTGGGCTTAAGATATACTTATTTAGGCTATCAAACGCCTCTTGGCAGTAATTTGTCCATTGGTACGTGACTCCCTTCTTCATTAACCTGGTAAAGAGCAAACATTTGCCCGCCAGGTTGGCTGTGAACCGCCTGATGTAGGCCAGGTGCCCTTGGAATGCTCTCAACTTGATGAGATTGTATGGGGGTGGTAGGCCGAGGATAGCCTTTGTCTTTTCAGGGTCAACTTCGATGCCACGATGGCATACGACGAAGCCAAGGAATTTCCCTGAGGTAACCCTGAAGGTGCATTTCAATGGGTTCATCTTCAGACTATGTTGTCAAAGTTTGTTGAATACAGTCTCAAGGTCTGATAGGTGATCTGAGCGCTGTCTGGACTTAACCACCAAGTCATACACATAGCATTCAATGAATCTCCCCAAGAATGGTTTAAAGATATGATGCATGGCATGCTGATATGTGGCACCAGCATTCTTGAGACCAAAGGGCATAACCCTGTAACAAAATATTCCTTTAGGGGACTTGAAGGCACTGGATTCTTCGTCTTCTCAGTCCATCCTGATTTGATTATACCCAGAATAGCCATTCATGAAGGATAGATCCTCATACCTAGTCGTCGCATCGATTAATAACTCGGTGATTGGGACCGTAAAATCATCTTTCGAACAATGCCGATTGAGATCTCTCAAATCAATGAAGATGCGGATTTTTCTGTTATTTTTCTTGGCGGGGACAATGTTGGCCAACCATATGGGGTGTTGGACCTCCTGAATGAAGCATGCTTTAATGAGCTTATCGACTTCAGCCTCTATTTTGGAAGCATGTGAGGGGTGTATCCTTCTGGCGACCTGTTTATAGCCCCGGTGGTCTTCTGGAAGACCCAGGTGATGCGTCTCCACTTCAGGATCGAGTCTCATCATTTCCATGTAATTCCAGGCAAAGACATCCTGATGTTGCCTCATGAAGGAGGTATATACCTCGTGCTCCTCGGGAGACATGGTTGCACTAACAAGAGTGGGCCTCGGGTCTTCCTTGGTACCCAGGTTTATTTCCCTGAGCTCGTCCACCGTGGTAGAGATACCTTCCTCAAATGCGGGAGGTGCATCCCTAAGATCTTCCTCCTCTTCTTCTCCCAAATCCTCATCTTCTTGATCCGGTGAGGGGAGAGCTCTTGACTCGGGCTCCTGGGAGTCCAGAGGCGAGGAATTGTGGGCATCCTCACTCAAGTATTCACCCTCAAATTGAGGTTTGGCAGACGTTCCCGCATTGTCACGCTCGGCCATTATGGCCAAAGTCATGAGGACAGCTGAGTGCGTGTCTGGACTTGAACCCCTGCTCTCAACATGGTTGATGGGCAGTACGTAGTCTCTGCCAAGAAGTATGAGGTGGTCATCAGGAACCATTTACATACCATTTGGAGTAGGGATCCATTCAACACCATCGACCTAAGGCTTCTTCTTCTTTTGCTCATAAAACCCGGCGTCAATGTAGTGTGACTCGGAGAGCTCGAAAGGGGCCTTGTCAGCATGCAATGTCCCACTTTACCCATTGATGCAGTACTTAATACACTGGTGGTAGGATGAAAGAATGGCCATGTGCTTATGGAGCCACGGCCTTCCCAGTAGGGCATTGAATGTTGTGTTCTGTTGGACCACCAGGAATTCCGAGTAGGCCACAAGGTCACCAAAATGGGTCTTTAGCTTAATTTGTCCCATTGGCTTCTGTTCACTCTTATTGTAACTTAACAGAGTTTTGGCTGAGGGTAATAGGTCATTCTCATTGTATCCCAGCTTACGGAGTGTTAGTAGGGGAAGTAGGTTAACTCCAGAGTCATTGTCAATAAAGACTTTGAGGATATCAACATCATTTAGTGTGTCGGACACATATAGTGGTTTGATGTGTCCTTGCATGATGGCATCTTCATCCTAATTGGTGAAGGAAATCACCACATTGAGTTCAGCTGAGCCAGTCTCCGTTTGGTAAATCTCAGTGGCAGGTACCTTGGCTTGAAACTCCTGGGGGATGAGCAAGGCTTCTATAAGTGCCTCCCTGAGGTCTGATGACAAACTCAGGGCATCCAGGATCGACAGTTTATCTGGTACTGACACCAGTTGCTTAAGGATGTCGTATTTCTGTTCCAGTGGCCGATGCTTCTCCGTTGGTGGGGGGGGTCTTAGCGGGCAGCTTGGGAGTTGGAATATGAGACGAGGAGGGACCGAATACATGGTCAGATGTCAATGGAGTCCCCACGTTTTGGGGGTTTGGCCCGGCCGGTCTGTTTGCGCGCACTAGGCGGCTAGACACTTGTTCCTCCTCTGATGGGTACCGTAGAATGACGGGGGCAGAGTGGCCGCTTGTGGAGGTAGAGGGATATTCTTTCTCCTGCTGAGTCCGTTGAAGGGCTCTCCCACGGGTTTCTGTGATATTGACGTTTTGGGCCGAGGTCCATCTGTAGGATTGATTTTGGCCTCGACTGTGCCTCCCCTGATATCCCCTGCCTCTGTGATTCCCCCTCCTGGCCCTTTGCATCGGGAACTCGGGTTCATAACCATACCCTTCGTCAGGGAACGATTCCATAATATGGACGGCATTGATGGAAAAAACAATTGGCTCCTCATCCTCTGAAAAGTCAACCCGGTCGGTTGTCCTTGATGGTGTCGTTTGGTGGGTCGGTGCCCGTGGCACCAATTTTGGGGGCATAAAATCCAACAGTGTCGGGGCTAACTTTGGCCTCATTGCGGACTGCTCCTCTTGCGCTTGTTTCCTCCCTTTTTTATTATGCCTGGATGATCATCTCATGGAGGGTTGTGAGGCCGATATTGTCGGTTGTGCGGCATCAGGGGCTGTTGGCGGCAACACTGGCCGCTTTATTTGAGCTCGGACTATACCCTAGGGTCGATTTATTGTCTTCTAAGTCATCCAGTTATCAAATTTCTACCCCTTCTTGCTGGTGACTTCCTGCCACCCCTCCCCTTTATCGGAGTCAGTGGTGGAGATATATGTCACATGTGCTGGGGGTGGTCCCAGCTCGACCTACCTGGAGTCTACCATCCTTTTCAGGAGTTCTTTGAAGATGAATCATTCTCGAATATTGTGCCCCAACATTTGATGGTAGGGACAGTAATCTGGACTGTCATCGCAGCCGACTTCTTTGGGTTTCCTTGGCTCCGGGAGGTGGAGCAAGTTGAAATTCATGGTGGCGATGAAGTAGCCGTGGAATTGGTCCTCTCGGAACGAGTATACTTTGTGTCTTTGTTCCTCAAACTGGTTTCGCTTTGATCCTCTCTGATCATCCCGCTTAGGCGGAGGCCGCCACTGATATACAGGGGTCCTTGATGATTTGGTGGAGTCCTGAGCGGTGGAGCAGGCACAAGGGCTGGCTTGAGCGTGATAGAGTATGCTTCAGCTCTAACTACTATATTTGTGGGAGCCTTCGAGGCTATTCAGGACTTCAAATTGGTCCACTATAGGGATTCCTCAATTCTCTGGTCAATGGCCGAGAGATGGTGGAAGCCAGTGGTGCACTCCACTGGTATGAGCGGTGTTCGCATCTCATCTCGAAGATTATCGATGCATATGGCAAGAAACTCATCTTGAGGCATTGGCCTATTCAGGGAGTAGGTTAGACCTTTCCATCTAGCGATGAAATCTGAGACCCTCTCATTCTCCCTATGCTTGTAGTTAATGAGGTCTTTGATTGTTGTTTTAGGCAACTTTGAGCTGAAGTGGAATAGGAACTGTTGTCGAAGGCCTTCCCAAATTTTTATTGACTGAGATAGCAGACTCGTATACCAGACGAAGGCGGATCCTTGCAAGGTCCATAGGAAGCATCTGAGTTTCACTGCTTCTTGTTGTTCCATAGTTCCCATCATAGGGTCGCAATAATACGTGTAGTGCATCAAATTCTGTTCCAGATCACCTGATCCATTGAAAATAGGAAATAAAGGGCTCCCAAAATTGGGTGGATGTGGTGTGTTGCTCACCCAATCCGAGTAGGGCTTCTTCTCTGGTTGTATCAGAGCACTTCGGCCTTCCATCGCTTCCAATCGAGCTTTCAGTTCCTAGATGGTGTTGGTGAGAACCTGGTTTACATCCTGTTGAACCCGGTCCTGGGAAGGTGTAGCCCGAGGCGTTGCTTGAGGATCCAGCTCGGTTGGCACCAGGGGTGCATGTGCCGTTTTTGATACCTTCGAAGGGTTCAGACGTACTCACTCTGGTTGCTTCCTAAGTGTAGGGAAGTCTTGGTATTCATCCGGATCCACATTTAGGTAGTTAGACGGGTCGGACGCCTCGTTGGGCGGGAGACCTGACCGCGCTTCGTTTTTCGGGGAAAACCTTGGTCTTTGAGGTGCACTTACTGGGAGTGCATGGTATGGATCCTCGTGGGACACACTTTCAATAAGATGGTTTCTCTAGAGTAACTCGGCGTTAAGCCGCCTCAATTCCTTCATTTCCTCTTCCTGTCGAGCGAACCTCTCTTCGAGCGTAAGTGGCTCGTTTTTATCGAGAGAGGGGGCGGGTTATGGTCAACCGGTCCTTTGTTCTTATCCTTATTAGAAGCTCGCAGGGTTAGTGGAGGAAGGTTAGCTGAAGGGGCGTCCATATTTAGAGCGGCCCTCTGGTTCCGGGTGTGTACACCTGGTGGTTCATTATGAGTCACAGCCTGACCAGAACCATCGTCTCCCGATCCATCTGGATTTTCATCATCTTCAGTATTACCCATGGGGTTAACCTCTATGGCGTTGATGGATGTATATTGCGGGGTGGAGAATATTTCATCTTCCAAATAGGAAGAGGATATTTCGTGTCTTTTACTGGTCTTCCCTCTTTTGTCCCGGGATTTCTTTCGAGTTCCTTGACGAAGGGGGACGCGGAGAGTTCTTTGACGTGACCTTATGGTATGCCTCCCTTTCAGAGGGGATGATGATTCAAATGACAGGATAGGACAGGAACCTCCTCTTCTGATTGTCCTCCCTAGACGAGAGAATACTGATTCTCATGGGGGAGGTTGTTGTTGAGGAGGTAAAAATGCCCCCATCCCTGAGGGATGGGTTGGCTCTGTTCTTTGGACGTTGAGTCTCTTCCCGTTTTTATTGGTAGTACGGGGGCATTTGTTGTTAAAAATTCCCCCAACCCTGTAGGCTGGGGTAGACCTTGGATTGCAGTAGTGGCTACTGATATCGCTACCTTCCTAATCTTGTGTGCCCCCATTCGGGGGTGAACTGGTTTTGGTGCCGAGTTCTTCTGTGAATCAACCCCTTCTGGGGAGGCAGGAAATGACCGCTGATTGGCCTCTCTTAGATGAGAGGCTTGTTTTATGATCTCAGTGTCCTGATTCATGAGTTCTTGAATGGCTTGTTCCCGTCGGGCCTGATGCTTCTGGGACTTACTCAAGGCCTGACTCTGTTGGGTGTGTTTCCTTTCGTGAACAGGGATAACACTCGATTTCTATCTTGACGTGATGAAGTTGAAAGACACCATGCCAAATGGGTTCTTTTGGGTGGGGAGCAGAGTGAAATGAAAAGCTCCATGTTCCCCCCATCCCTTGATATGAACTCTCGTCGGATCGTCACCGATGAGGTGATGCAACTAGTGCAGCGCACGGAGGCAGGCTATCTCCATGTTTCCTTTACGCCTCTAGGGTTGTTGTTGTCACACCAAAGGAAGAGCTTCCAGGTCGATGTGACGCAGGAGGCCTCCTATTGTCTTGATGTGGTCTACATACTCGTCGTAGGGAAGGAAGCTTTATTTCAGTCGGCGGAGGGTTGTCCATATATTGTAGTGGATTTCGTGCACACATTCTTCCAACAACTCTCTGGGTACGTTGAATTGAGAGGTGGTTGTGGGCAAAAACATAACTTGTATATCATCCCTGGCCAGTCGTTTCCTCAGGTGCAACATGTTGGCATACTCTTCTACTAGTGACTCCTCTACCTGGTCATCCCAACTGAGGTGCTCTCCGATAGTGCGGTCAGAGGCAGTGGGGTCGACAGGTATTGAATTATCATTTGGGCGATCCCTAGGTGGTTCAAATGATGAACGTGGCCCCGGAACATCTCTTGATTGAAGAAGGGTGTCGTTGGTGACTAGTTGGGAATCTGACATGCTTGATCCCATCCTTCTGAGTGCCTCGGCATACGAGGGATTTTCTGTTCTTAATTCGGCAGGGGGAGGACCTTCCTGTCAATATGATATGTCATTGAGGGGAGGACCTTCACAATGGCGACCACAATGGTGAGGAATACCATTACTGCTTGACGCCTCACTACATAGAGGACTTTTGCAGTGCATACCCTGGGGAGGACCTCCAAGGCGTGTCGCAGCAAGGGGAGGACCTTCTGGTTGCGTAGATTTGTTACAAGGAGGGCATTCGCAACAACTACCATCATGGTGAGGATGACCATCATGGTTTGACATTCGATGTTCATCCTGGGGAGGACCTTCAAGACACACTGCGATAAGGGGAGGACCTTCTTGTTGCTTGGGGCCACTGCGGGGAGGACCTTCGCAATGGAGTTCGTGGTGGCAAGGACTACCATCACAGCTGTTGCAATGGCGAGGACTACCATCACAGCTTCCGTAGGGAGAATATCTGCGGGGTACACCCTGTGGAGGGCCTTCAGAATGTACCGCAACGAGGGGAGGGCCTTCTCGTTTCTTGACGTCCCGACGGGGAGGACCTCCGTTATCAAGGTGGCGAGGACTACCACTGTGATCTGATGCCCGGATGCATGGAGTGTCGTTGCAATGTAACCCCTGGATAGGAACTTCAGGGCAGGCCACGACAAGGGGAGGGCCTTCTTGTCATGATGAGACGTCACTATGGGGAGGACCTCCGTAGTTGCGACTATGATAGCGAGGACTACTATCATAATATGTGGTCCCACTGCATGGAGAGTGTTTGCAGCATATACCCCGGGGAGGACCTTCAGGGTGGACCGCAGCAAGTGGAGGACCTTCTTGTTGCTCGATCTTCTCGTCACACGGAGGGCTATCGTGACTCACACCAAAAGAGAATATCTCATGATCGATCATTATATTCCCATGGGGTAGGGGCCCATGGGTGCTCTGGGGAGGACCTTCAGAGCTGCTAGTAGCGACATTGCGGGGAGGACCTTCGCAACTGCTACTGCCACTCCCATAATATTGTAATTAGTGGGCAGGGTTCTGAGCCTTCGATATGCTCTTAGTTTCATCGGGAACCCCATCTTCTAGCATAGAAGAGTTATGAACCCACTTTTTATTTTTCGGCTACATTCGGTGCGTTCAGGGTGCTTTCTTGCGGGGAGCGTGGACCGTCTGTTGTGGACAACAGCCTTCACCTTTGGGTCCCTGTCTAATTGGGTCCTGTGATGTTTCTAGGATACGCTGACGAACATCTTGATGTTTAGTAGGAATATATTCTTGCTCTGTAGAATCCACCGTGATGGACAGGTGTCCTGATCGTGTTGTCGAGCGCATAAAATTAGTTGTTTAATTTTAACTAGAATTTCTGCAGTATAGCAGCAACCCTAGGTCGTCTCTCAACGGAGCCTTAGATCATTAATTTAAAAAGAGGGTTTTGATTATGAAATTAGATGGTGAATGAGGTTTTTTAAAACATGGGTTTTTTATGATTAATGATGAAAATAGAAAATGAAAGCGATAAAACAAAGTAGAAATGAACAAGATTTATTAAATGTGATCAACCCGGGGAAGTCTCGTGATGCTCATCCTTCATCGCTTCAAGGGATGGGGTTATGATCTTTTAATCCCTGGTTTGTAACACCTAGAACCAGAATTTTACTGAGTTTATACTAGGATACCTTCTAGGGTTCAGTCGAAAACACACAATGTTTCACTAGACACCGCCGATGATTGAGTGATTTGTGTTCGACATCATAACCGAAACTCACCAAGGAAACACATGAAGAAATCGATGTGCTGTTCAGGATTGTATGTTACTTCTTTGTGATACCATGACATAAATTTTCATTAACTTGATGGTGTTTATGTGAGTTCAATTGACCAATATGAACCACGCAAACACCGCAATTGAATGAGGGAAGAAAAGGGGATGAACGGTTTGTGAAACATCACATGAAAGGGTACCCCCAAACATGATCATTTGAGTTGAGTATAACATACCAGTATATAACTCAATTAAATAAAAATATATGATGAGGAAAAACAACATACAACCTGTAATTAAAAAGATCATTCAAAATAATACAACTTTGAAGCTCGGGATTACATCACATTCCTCCCTGGGTGATCACAAGGGGTTTAGAAACCCATGAGAGGGGAAGAAGAAGAATATGTTGAAGTAGAACCTCCCATAGCCTCCAGAAATTCTAGGGATTTTGAGAAGACTCCTTGGGGAATCCAAAATGGCATCACCTTGCCTCTTGGCCGAACTTACAAATTAGGTTCCCTTGGTGCCCTTTTATAGGAAAATTGGAAGGTGGTTTTAGGCACACAGATTTAATCAATCCACTTGTACCACGCGTTTAGATCTTCAGAAAGCCTTATCTCACTTTGGAGAAAATATAAAAGTTGTATCCCTACCTCTTGAATGTCTCCACCAAAAGTTGGGCACCATTTGGACAACTACAGATCAATATATTGATAAAATACAGAACACCGCATTTGACTTGGTCCAAATTCGGTAGCTTGGACAGATCAGTTCGGATGGGCCCCATAGAAGCCGAATCAGGATTGTGTTCTTTAATATGAAATGTATCCTAATAAAGTTTGGACAGGCCCACAAAATATCCTCCCATTTGGATGGACGTATTTCGTGTACTATGCAAAACAGTGGACAGATGTCCATGGATCCATGCAATTTTGGCCCATTTTTCTTCCACTTCATCAAAGGCCCTCCAAATCATCTCCACCTACATTGAAATAATAAAAACAAGTAACATTTCCCATTATAATATTGATTAAAATTAATTTATTGATTCAAACATAAAGTGAAATTTATTATTATATTTGGAATATTCATTACAAAACTAGTTTAAAACAGCGGTGTAAGGGTGGAATAAAACAGTGAATCGTGGTACGATCACACCCCCACACCTAAACATTTGCACTCCTGGGCAAAGTCACATATCCAAATACAATGATGCACATATATATATATTTCCAACATCATGAAGATTTATAATTTGAGGAAATTTTATTTAAAGAAAAGTGATCAATGCACGAACCACACCAAGGAGTTCTTCCCAGTGAAAATGGAAGAAGATGTCTCATAAATCATATCACAATAAAATTCAAAGAGATTTATGACACCAACATGAGAAAGGAATTCAAAAGTAAACCATTACACTAACTCTCCATGTGTGTGTGTGAAAACCATTCCATGTTATTCTTTCTACTTTCTATCAAATAAATATAGGTTATTTTAAAATTATTCAGCTTTAAATGATTTTTCACCAAACCTGCCCTACATCCTTTGCAATAATATTTCAAGACCCACTCATTTAAGAATTACCATAAGTCAAACCATAAGCTCCTGACCTAGATATCCCCATATGTTGTACATTTCATCACTCCCCTCATTTATTATTATTATTATTATTTTGATGTTGCATTTGGAACAAATCTCACACTCATCTCTCAACCCTTGTTTGGTCTCCTCACGACACTAATTGCAATAGTTATAACAAGATCAAAGGTTGAGGAGGAGTGGTTTTTGACCTGCCCAAGACAGAACCATTTTTTTTAGGGCGTACAACAGTCATACATTAGGTACACACGCATAGGTCAATCTGGTACAGTAATGAAACAGATCGGATAAGGAACGAACGTATGAAAATATTATTTAAAGCTAAAAAAATATTAACCCAACATATATTTACCTTATATTAAGTAATAAATAATCACACTTTATGGTTTGGTGCAAAAATTTATAGAGATATTAGTGACACAGTTTTCCCAAAACTACTCACACAAGGGGCATCAATCATCTCAAATGTTTCACAGTGATACAACCATTTATATCATTGACATAAAACCAATTCACTAAAAATCACCCCCTGATGTAAAATTCATACAAAAATTCCTTGTAGCCTTCATTATGTTATTTTTACTTTCCCTCCTTTATGGTCTCCAAATCATGGAACTTCAAAATTGTTAATGGGGAAAAAATGAAAATACCATAAAGAAGGCCAAAAAGAGAAAACAAAAGGAGAAAATAATGAAAATTCCTATCTAACCCAGGAATGTATCCACCCCCCACCCCACACACACACCTAGAGTGTGCAGTTTCCTCACTAAAATAATTGAGAATGTGAGAAGGAAGGATAAAACCTGGTGTGTTTTATTGGTATGATGCATCGAGAAGGTGGATTTCCTCCACCGGATTTTTCGGAAAATCCTCATAGAATTGTTTAATTCGCTGCCCATTGACGGTAAGACTTCGTCCACTCTGCTCATGAAAAACCTGTATTGCACCAAAAGGGTAAACATTAGTAACAGTATAAGGACCGAGCCACTGGGAACGAAGCTTACCTGGGTGGAGCTTAAGCCTGGAATTGTACATGAGTACCTTCTCACCAATATGAAACTTCATCTGATGAATCATCCCATCATGTATTGCCTTTTTCCTTTCTTTGTAGATTCGAGAGTTCTCATATGCATCACGCCGAATTTCTTCCAACTCCTGAATCTGCAACTTCCTATGCTCACCTGCATCTGAGAGATTCATATTACATTTCTTAACGGCCCAATATGCACGGTGTTCTACCTCAACCGGGAGGTGACAATCCTTTCCAAACAAAATCCTATATGGTGACATTCTGATCGGTGTTTTAAAAGCAGTACGGTATGCCCAAAGTGCATCATCCAAGTGAAAACTCCAATCTTTCCTATTGGGTTGTACCGTTTTATCCAAGATTCGCTTAACTTCCCAATTTGAAATTTATGCTTGTCCATTATTTTGGGGATGATATGCAGTGGATACTTTATGAACAACCCCATACTTACGAAGAAAGTTTTTCATGTTACGATTGCAAAAATGTGAACCCAGATCACTAATGATGAATCTTGGTAGACCAAACCTACTGAAAATCTGGGACCTCAAAAAATCAACAACAACTCGAGAGTCATCGTTCCTAGTAGCCTTTGCTTCCACCCATTTATAAACATATTCAACAGCTAGTAAGATGTACACAAAGCCAAAGGAATTTGGAAAAGTCCCCATGAAGTCAATGCCCCATGCATCGAAGATTTCACATAATAACATGGGTTGTTGGGGCATTTCATTCCTCTTGGAGATATTCCCTGTGAATTGACATCGAGTACATGATTTACAAAACCTATGGGAATCTCTATACAATGTTGGCCAATATAATCCTGAGTCAAGGACCTTTAGAGTAGTTTGTTGAGAGCCAAAGTGGCCCCTACATGCCAAGGTGTGGCAGAAGGTCAAAACAGAGGTGAACTCATGGTCAGGGACACACCTACGAACAACCTGGTCACTGCAGATCCTCTACAAATATGGGTCATCCCAAATGTACCATCGAGAATCATGTTTAAGTCTCTGGGATTGTGAAGTGCTAAAATCAGTGGGGACCCTAGATGTTGCTAGAAAATTCACAATGTCTGCATACCATGGGGTAAGGTCCACAACATCACAAAGGTTCTCATGAGGGAATAATTCTCCAATGGGTAGGGGTGAGTCAACATGATGGTCCAATGGTGGGGAAATCCTACTAATGTGGTCAGCTACCACATTCTCCACCCCTCTCTTATCTTTAATCTCAAGGCCAAACTCCTGGAGGAGGAGCATCCATTGAATAGGCGGGGTTTGGCTTCAGGTTTCTTTAGGAGGAAACGAAGGGCAGCATGATCAGAGAAGATGATGATTTTTGACTCGAGAAGATATGAACGAAATTTTTCCAAGGCAAACACAATAGAAAGGAGTTCTTTTTCAGTGGTTGTGTAGTTTACCTGGGTATGGTCAAGGGTACATGAGGCATACGCAATGACATGAGGGGACTTCTCAACCCTTTGTGATAAAACTGCCCCAACTACAAAGTTAGAGGCATCACACATAAGTTCAAAGGGCAGATCCCACCTTGGTGGTTGGATTATGGGAGGTGATGTGAGACTCATTTTTAGTGAATTGAAAGAATCCTCACAATTTTTATCAAAAACAAATTCAGAATCCTTTTGTAATAACCGAGATAAGGGAAGTGTGATCTTACTAAAGTCTTTAATGAATCGGTGGTAAAAAACAGCATGACCCAAGAAATATCGCACCTCACGAACACATTTTGGAAATGGAAGGGTTGAAATTAATTCAATTTTAGATTTATCAACTTGAATTCATTTATTTGATATGACATGCCCAAGAACTATCCCCCGCTCAACCATAAAATGGCATTTCTCATAATTTAAAACAAGATCTTTTTCAATGCATTAGTGGAGGACAGAACCTAGGTATTCCAAAAAATCATCAAAAGAAGATCCATATACCGTGAAATCATCCATAAATACTTACATACAACTCTCAAGGTACTCAGAAAAAATACTCAACATACATCGCCAAAAAGTACCAGGAGCATTACAAAGACCAAATGGCATCCTTCTATATGCAAATGTGCCAAATGGATAGGTGAATGTGGTCTTTTCTTGATCCTCAGGGGCTATATGGATTTGGAAATAACCCGAATAGCCATCAAGGAAACAATAATGGGACTTACCAGCCAATCGTTCTAACATTTGGTCAATGAAAGGTAATGGAAAGTGGTCCTTCCGCGTGGCTTGATTCAGTCGACGGTAGTCAATACAAACTCACCAACTGTTTTGCACATGCATTGGAACCAATTAATTCATTTCATTTGACACAACTATTATTCCTGTTTTTTTAGGCACAATTTTTACCGGGCTAACCCATTTACTATCAGATATATGATAAATGATCCCTGCAGCAAGTAATTTACTGACTTCCAATTTTACCACTTTAAGGAGAGTGGGATTCAACCGGCGTTGAGATTGTCTTACGGGCTTAGCCTCATCATCCAAAAGTATATGGTGCATACAAATAGATGGGTTAATCCCGGGAATATTAACCAATGTCCATCCTATTGACTTTTTACACTCTCTAAAAAGTTTGAGCAGTTTCGATTCCTATTGTGGATAGAGGTTATTGGCAATAATGATGGGAAATTGGTCAATACCCTCAAGATATGCATATTTTAAATTAGAAGGAAGTTGTTTAAGCTCCAACACCGGTGGTTTCTGGATTGAGGGAGGGTATTTAGGGGGAGTGAGGTCCATTAAACTGTCTATCTACTCATGTTTATTCTCTAAAGATAGAGAATCTATAGAAATGAGATTTGCAGAATCATCGACGGTCATGGGTACCTCAGAATGAACACACTCACCAATTAAAGCACAAAATTTACACTTTTCAGAACCCAAACAACACTCAAAACATGAATCAAAACTAAAATCATTCAAGGGTGAAGAAAAAAAATGAATCATAGTTTGGGTTGAGGAGAGAATTGTGTGTGTGTGCATCGTTTGAGAGCACTTCCATCGAATAGATAGTAAGAGTGGAGTGCTCTTCAACGGGGTGTTTCATAGCCTCAAGGATGTTAAAACTTACCTTTTCTCCACCAAACTCCATGGACAACGTACCATTGTGAATGTTTATGATTGTCTTTGTTGTTTTAAGGAATGGAATCCCAAGTATGAGAGGGGCATGTCCTTGGGTTCGGGTATCTTCCATCTCAATAATGTAAAAGTCTGCAGGGAAGATGAGATTCTTAACTTTTACGAGGACATCCTCGAACACTCCTGATGGGTGTGTTTTGCTTCGGTTGGCAAGTTGCACGACAATGCCTGTTGGTTGAAGCTCTCCAACTTGCAAAGAAGTATACATGGAGTGAGGCATTACATTAATAGAGGCACCTAAATCTAGAATAGCATCAGAAAAGAAGGTATCCCCTATGGTACAAGGTATCTTGAATGTGCCTGGATCCTTGAATTTGGTTGACATTATTGGTTGAATCAAGGCCAAGACATTCCTACCCAAGTTGACTCTCTCATTCCCCTTTAGTCTCCTTATATGGGTGAAAATCTCTTTAAGAAATTTGGCATATCGAGGGATTTTCTTAATTGCATCCAATAGAGGAATATTAACTTGAACTTTTTTAAATGTATCTAGTATTTCTTTATCAATCTCATTATCAAAATTCTTCTTAGATTTAGAGAGTCTTTGAGGGAAAGGAAGAGGAATGGATTGTTCATGGGAATCCTTAATGACAATTTTATTGTCATTTTTATTTTGTTTTTCTTCATTGGAATCTTTCATGGGTAGAGAAAGAGTGTTTTCAAGAGGGGGACATACCTTTTGAGTAGAATCAGTAGAAGGATAATCTTCTTTACCACTACGAAGTGTAATTGCACATACATTTCCTTTGTCCTTCGGATTGGAAATGGGTTGGGATGGTAGTTGTCCATACCCTTTCATCTTAAGCTCACTGATGGTGTTTTCCAATTGTCCCACTTGAGTTCGCAAATCTTGAATTGCTGATTGTGTGGTCTATTGGAACTTGAGGTTCTGGGTTTCTATTTGTTTCACCATGTCCTCAAGGCTTGGTTCAGATTTGGGAGGAGGAGGATGATTGTTTTGAGAAGTTGAAGGATAAGAAGGTTGCATACCTTGGCCTTGTTGATACCAATTCTGCTTGGGGTAGCTTGAATTTCCTCCTTGTCGGTATTGGGGTTGTGCTTTCCACCATGGATTTGGATTTGGCCTGAATTGTTCTTTCTTGAAGGGAGGTTCTTCTTTGAATGGACACCCTGGGAACACAGCTGCACAAGACTCAGATGAATCTTGAAGTTGTGGGCACTGGTCAGAAAAATGAGTGTTATCAGAACAAATCCCACAATGTAATAGAATAAAAGTAGAGTGTGATTTACCTTGTGCTTGAGATAATTGCCTTAGAATGGTATGAATATCATCAAGTTTAGTATCTACCTTTTGTTCTAGGGATGAATGACTTACCTCATGAACTCCTCAGGTTAGTGCAATAGCTCGTAGACCAAATTGTTGTGCATTTTGAGCCATGTTGGCTATTAAGTCACGAGCGGCTGAAGGAGTTTTATCAACTAGGGCACCACCAGCTGCAACATCAATCATTCCACGATCCATGGGGATGAGTCCCTCATAGAATTATTGAATAAAAATTTGTTCACTAATCTGGTGGTGGGGGCAGCTTGAGCAAAGTCTTTTGAATCTCTCCCAGTATTCATGAAGGGTCTCTCCCTGTGATTGCCTAATTCCACATATTTCTTTCCTAATTGAAGCAGTTCGGGAGGCAGGGAAGAACTTCTCTAGAAAAAAGTCTTTTTAGGTCATTCCAGCCCCCAATTTTGGTAGTCAAATAGTATAACCAATCTTTGGATACACCATCAAGGGAGAAAGGGAAGGCCCTAAACTTGATTAAGTCCTCAGACACATTTTGGGGTTTCATGGTGGAGCACACTATGTGAAATTATTTAAGATTTTTGTGAGGGTCCTCACCAGGAAGACCATGGAATTTTGGAAGGAGGTGGATGAGACCTGATCTCAGCTCAAAGTTGGCTGCTTCCTTGGTATATTGGATGTATGCAGGTTGGTACTCCACATCAGGGGTGGTCAGTTCTTTTAAAGTTCGGTTATTTGTAGCCATGATCTATGGGGTTTGATTTGGTTCAATTTTTGATAGGTTTAAGACCACTTGAGGTTCAAAATGGGGTTCCTTAGTGTTACTTTATTGTCCTACTCTAGATGACCTGATTTGTCATTGGAGTGACTTTTCAATTTCAGGGTCAAATTCGAGTAGTGTTTCTTTACCATATCTTGTCATGCAACAATGATGTCCAGTTTGATTGATTGATTTTTTTTGTTGTGTTTTTTTTTATTTTGATTTGAGATGGATAAAAAAACTTAAGAAGGTTGAAATAAGAATATAATGTTATACTATAGAATTATATAGGGAGATGGAGAAGAAGAGAGAGAGAGAGAGAAAGAACACACCAAAAACAACAACAAAATAAAGACAAAACCCAAAACAAAAACAATCAAATGGGGGTGGGGTATTTAAAGGAGTAATAATTAAGAAGTAAAATAACTAAATGAAAGTAAATAAAGAAAAAAAATGATCTTGGCTCCCCAGAAACGGTGCCAAAATTTGATCGTGTTGTCGAGCGCGTCAAATTAGTGGTTTAATTTTAACTAGAATTTCTGCACTATAGCAGCAACCCTAGGTTGTCTCTCGACAGAGCCTTAGATCATTAATTTAAAAAGAGGGTTTTGATTATGAAAGTATATGGTGAATGAGGTTTTTTAAAACATGGTTTTTTTATGATTAATGATGAAAATAGAAAATGAAAGCGATAAAACAAGGTAGAAATGAACAAGATTGATTAAATGTGATCAACCCGAGGAAGTCTTGTGATGCTCATCCTTCACCGCTTCAAGGGATGGGGTTATGATATTTTAATCCCTGGTTTGTAACACCTAGAACCATAATGTTACTGAGGTTATACTAGGATACCTCCTAGGGTTCAGTCGAAAACACACAATGTTTCACCAGACACCGCCGATGATTGAGTGATTTGTGTTCGACATCATAACCGAAACTCACCAAGGTAACACACAAAGAACTCAATGTGATGTTCAGGTTTGTCTGTTACTTCTTTGTGATACCATGACATAAATTTTCATGATCTTGATAGTGTTTATGTGAGTTCAATTGACCAATATGAACCACACAAACACCGCAATTGAATGAGGGAAGAAAAGGGGATGAACGGTTTGTGAAACATCACATGAAAGGGTACCCCCAAACATGATCATTTGAGTTGAGTATAACATACCAGTATATAACTCAATTAAATAAAAATATAGGATGAGTAAAAACAACATACAACCTGTAATTAAAAAGATCATTCAAAATAATACAACTTTGAAGCTCGGGATTACATCACATTCCTCCCCGGGTGATAACAAGGGGTTTAGAAACCCATGAGAGGGGAAGAAGAAGAAGATGTTGAATTAGCACCTCTAATAGCCTCCAGAACTTCTAGGGATGCTGAGAAGACTTCTTGGGGACTCTAAAATGGCAGCACCTTGCCTCTTGGACGAACTTAAAAATGAGGTTCCCTTGGTGCCCTTTTATAGGAAAATTGGAAGGTGGTTTTAGGCACACAGATTTCATCAATCCACTTGTACCATGCGTTTAGATCTCTAGAAAGCCTTATCTCTATTTGGAGAAAATTTAAAAGTTGTATCCCTACCTCTTTACTATCTCCAACGAAAGTTTGGCACCATTTGGACATCTATAGCTCAAGATATTGATAAAATACAGAACACTGCATTTGACTTGATCAAAATTCGGTGGCTTGGAAAAATCAGTTAGGATGGGCCCCATAGATGCCGCATCAGGATTGGGTTCCTTAATATGAAATATATAGTAATAATGTTTGGACAGGCCCACAAAATATCAGCCCATTTAGATGCACTGATTTCATGTACTATGAAAAATAGTGGACAGATGTCCATGGATCCATGCAATTTTGGCCCATTTTTCTTCCACTTCATCAAAGGCCCTCCAAATCATCTCCACCTACATTGAAATAATAAAAACAAGTAACATTTCCCATTCTAATATTGATTAAAATTAATTTATTGATTCAAACATAAAGTGAAATTTATTATTATATTTGGAATATTCATTACAAAACTAGTTTAAAACAGCGATGTAAGGGTGGAATAAAACAGTGAATCGTGGTACGATCATGTCCCCCTGTTGGAACGAGTGAAGCTTCTTGATCCGGTTTCCCTTGTATCACGGAATATAGCCGAAGAACCTCATGGGAGGAAAAAGGGATGTAGATCTGCTCTGAGGTGGCTATCTCGTCTCTTAGATGAGTCACCTCAATTGGGGAGACGGGCTCATAGGCCCGAGTCCTTGTTGTTGCCGCTGATGCAATTACATTCTGGAAAGTCTGCAAGATATGATCTGGGATCGATACCTGCTCCTCCATCATTTCCAGGATAAGAAGATTGACATCTTTGGCTACAACGGGTATGAAGGCCCATTCTGGTATCAGAGTAGGAATATCATGCCCCAGACCTCTGGTGGTCAGTGGGTACTGACAATTCTTCTATGTCGGGGCAGGTGAACGAACCTACCCCTGGGCCGGGATATGTCGGTTTATCTCTCTATTTTCTTCCACATTGGGATAGTGGACTTTACTTGAATCCACAGGGAGCTGGCCCTACATATGTTGGTTTCCCACCATATCGAGTCGGTGGCCTTTGTTGGCAGGGAGACGTGCCCGCCTATTAATTGCCGCCACATCTGGATGGAGGTCTTTGTTGATCGCCACCATAGTGGGATGGTAGGCGTCAAGAGCATATTCTAGGAGATGATCCTATAGGCGCTAGGTCTCTACCACGTCGAGTTGGTGGGCCTCACGACCCTGGGTAGGGAGAGGTGCATGCCGGGTAGGTGTCGTCCTGTGTGAGCGATGGGCTTGATAGAGCCCGGTGGGGATGCGCGCCTGTTCGTATGATGCCTCCATGTTTGGATGGCAGGATTTGGAGGAGCGAACAGGTGTATGTGATTGTTCGTGATATGTCTCCATTACTGGGCAGTGGAGCTCCTCCTCTGGGACAAGGGTGATGACCGGTCCCTGGTTGTAAGTTTTCCGCCCTCGTCGGGCCGTACGAGGGTCCGGAGCTCGGGGAGCATGGGCCTGGATCCTCGGGGCTACATCCTCCTAAGTGTGAGGATGTTGAGTCGTGGTGTGACCATGATGATGTCTTCCAATGGGGGCCTTGGAGGGGAACCCTCGTTCAGCGGGGATGAAGTCTTCAGCGTCGACCTCATCTGGCTACCTAAGATAAGGGAGGTACGCGTTGTCTCGTTCTGGGGATAGACTCCCAAAATGGTTTGAGACGGCAACAGGAGTCCTATGGATCTGCCTTCGCAGCCACTGCTGGGCGGGCAACCGGCGGGTCTTGGAAGATTGGAGGGTATGCATAGCTACCTCCACCGTCGGGAGAGTACTGTTCACATGGTAATCTCAGATCAATGCATCTGAGACCCAGCATTGAAGATGCTGAGTAGGTGACGGGGTCCTCCATTGGTGAGGATTTCCAGTCATTGCGTTGTTGGAAGCACGCGCCTGTGAGCTCCTTCATGACACCATTGGATCGAAGGGAGTTCTGAGTGGTACCTATAAAAAATATTTTAACAAATACAAACAGCAAACCCGTCAAAGAATCATCTCATGACCCCATGCGTAATTAATGACCTTTCTTGGCCCTCCTTGTGAGTATAAGGGGGAACAGAGTGGGATTAGGTTAAACCCATCATGCTTGGTTAAAGATTCACGTCAGGTTCACCATTTTTGTCTCACGGGGCACGATGGGGTCATGGGGGAGAAACGTGCGCTACCTGACGGTTGATTAGAGAAAGTTGGGTTCGACTTAATCACTCATATTGGGTGCACCGTTTTCACCTCGAAACGCCCAACGGTTCCATATCTAGCAATGCGTGGACCTACTTTCCAAAGGCAGGCGTTCTCTGGGTGGTTTGACCAGTGATGCTTAAGAACTCACATTGGTCGAGAGGATGGGAATTCGGGCTCATCGCACCCTTTTAGGGGGAAATTATTGCCTGTTCTGGGACTCTCTTATAGATTTAAGACATATTCATATGTTTGCAAATCTTTGGTCTATACCCAAGCATAGTATCCACGGATTAATCCTAGTTGGAAATAGTCAGCTGGATGCAGGGGTTCGGATTCATTTATGCCCGAGGTTTACCATCCCTCGTTGGATTAATGACCCTGAGGAGTATGGACTCACTGAGATGGCACTGGTTTAAAGCCTCGTAACCAGGAACTCTGGAGTTTATTTTCACCTAGGGAGGAAAAATAATGACTTGAGTGTTTGGATCGAACCCGTGATACAGGCTTCCTACGTATCCTCGTGAGAGGAATCAGAATCCATGTATTTCGGTTTGGTATGGGGCTTACACTCCAGGCTGCCTAGGGTTGGTGTGGTGAACCGACTTGAAGATAGTCGTATCGACCGGTTGTTGGGCTTGAACCTCTGGGAGGCTTCCTTTGTACCCCGCCCAGGAGACAGGTATCAAATTCCATGTAGTTCGAATTGGCATGGTGTCGGATAACCGACATAAGGATGGATCGGGGGTCCGATGGGTAGTGGGATTGAACCTCGTGGAGGCTTCCTACATACCATGTCGTGACATGGATCAAAGTCCTCATAGTTTGCATGAGGTGGGTCTTACACTCTGAGGTATCCCAGGAGAGGATGTCATGGTAGATGATTACTCTAATCCCACGTGATTCATGCTCGATGTGAGAAACAAGAGGCAGCAGGGATCAGAAGATCACGTCGTGAAAGGTGCATCCGTGGGAAGTGCAATGGGGCTTACGTGTGGGGGCGTCCCAAAAAGTCGGGGCTTACTCCGAGATGGACTCCCATGGCAACAAAGCACAGCGGGAGAGGGACTTGGCCCCAAAGAAGAACGAAGCAGCACCCTTCCCCACATCGCCCTTCCTTGGCCATGGTCATGGGGAAGTACAGAGGTGTATGGGGGATTCCTTCTGATGGGTAGTCCGCCACTCCCCGGGGAGGGGAGAAGTGCCCCAGTCCTAACAAGTGGAGGGGAAGAAAGGGGACTCTCAGGCTCGGACTCCGCATTACCATGGGAATGTGAACCCAGGAATACTTCGGGAATCCACTCAAGGGCCCGAGAAACCCCTTCTCCCTCACTTACCATGGGTATGTGAACTCAAAACGGCATTCTGATTCACCTGAAGGTTACAACACCCGGGTCCGGTAGCTCTGGTGGGGGCTTTGGCTTGCGGCCGATGAATGGTCCAATGAGGGAGTTACGAAAGATCCGGACGGATTGGAAGGATTTTATCTGGCTCGGGGAATGGGAACTACGAAGGATCTGGCAGGCCACACAGGTGTATGAGTGGTAGAACCCTTCGTGTAGGGAGGTGATACGTGGCTGGAGAGGTCATCCGTGAACTAGGGTGGTCCGCAGACTGATGGGAATTCCTCGAACCAAGGTCATTCGTAGCTTGGTGGGTATCCCATGAACCAGGGTGGTTCGCGGATTCGGGTTCGGCCCGTGTACTAGGTTGGTATGTGGAGGGGTCCATGCGAGCAGCAGCAGCCAAGGGCTACGCCGGTCGGAGGTTTTTCGGTCGGGGCTTCGCCCGCGTAGGAGGGTGCTACACGGTGCGATGGATTGGAAAAGAGGCATAAACTCCCTGGTCCGCAGGGAGTGCATCCGCGGAGGGGCCATGGTTTGAGATCTTCTTTTCTTTGTTATTTTAAGTTCACAGTTCACCAAGTTTCTATGCATTTTCAATTCCCTATTAATTCGCTTCCAGCTTTCATACCTGTTCTGGTTCGCGAACTAGAACTTCACTTTTTGTGAAATCCTAAGCTCCTTCCTTCGAAATCCTTCCACCCGAATCTGATTGATCTCCAAATTGCTTAATTTCACTCTTCCCTCTAGATCTCATTTTATATAGTGGGGAAAGAGATGTATATGTGGTCATGCGGCACCTTTTGTAGAGGCCCATGCTCAGAAACCTGATTTATGGATGACTTGGTCAATCTTCAACTCACGGGGGGCATTGAACGCACCTCCCCCACGAACCAAACTAGCTCGGGGAGTGCCTCGCGGCCGCGCAGGGTTCTGCCTCCATTACAAGAATGACAGCGGATGCGGTCTGGGCCGGTTGACGTGGTTCACGGCTGGGGCAGTTCGTGATGGTGGACCAGCTTGGCATCTGTCCTACTTCGCGCCTGCGGAGGATCCCTGCTTCAGTTCCGCGAACGACAGCGGTCCGCGGAGGGGGGTGCTTCGTGGAACCGGCTGCATACTGTTATCATTGGACCGGTCTGCGGACCAGTTCGGCTTATGAAATCCTTTGAGTATTCTCTACACTTTTCCCCAATTATTTGGGGAAAAATTGGGTAGAATCTCCCTTGGATTAAAGGTGATTTCCATTCTCCTTTGTAGATTTTTGTAGGACCATACAAGTGCACAATCGAATTCCTTATGAGATCTATCTCCAAGCTTTTGGCAGCCATATCTATTCTAAATGTCCGCTTTGTCACCAACATAGAGGGGATATCAATCATCTGTTTTTATCAATTTCTATGGACTCTGCTCTTTGTAATTTTATTACTGACATTTTTTATTGCATATGGACCTTTTCTGACAATATCCTCATCCAACTCAAGCATTTTGTGGAGTTTGACTTCTCACCACAAGTCAAAAACCTCTTCTTAACTGCTGTTGTGGAGCTCATTCACATTATCTGGTATGATAGAAATGCCATTATTCACAATAATTACTTGTCTAATCTCATTACAGGTCGAACGAGAATCTTGATTGCCATCAGAGATGCTGTCATGATCCAGAAAGCTAATTGTGATAACTCGATTGGTGATTTTGTGATCCTGCAACATCTAAAGAGTGATGGCATTTTTCCTCAGCCGAAACGCTTTCTTGAGGTTTTCTGGAAATCCCATCTTTCTGGATGGATCAAGATCAATGTGGATGGGGCTTCGAAATGAAATCTGGGTCCTATGGGTTGCGGTACGATCTTCAGAGACTCTCATGGTCACTACCAGGGATGTTTTTATGGCAGCTGTGGTTTCACCTCATCCCCTAAAGCTGAGATGTTGGCTCTCATCCATTCCATCCACTTTGTTAAACGAAAAGTCTGGAACAACACCTGGATTGAAAGAGACTCCACCACCATTGTTCATGCAATTTGGAATGGGGTGATTCATCTTTCTTGGCCTCTTACTGCGAGTTGGAAGAACTGCCTCAACTCGCCCCTGGAGCTCAGCTATATTGCCACCCACACCTACCGTGAAGCTAATATGGTGGCAGATTCTCTTTCCAACAAGGGAATCAACAAGGTCATTACATGGACTGATGAGTTACTGGTTGACCTTCTCCCTCTTCTTGAGAAAGACTGTAATAAAATTCCATCTTTCAAACTTTTGTAACTTTATTGCTTGCTTTTAAAAAAACAAAGCACATTTCAGTGGGAAAGGTGAAAGAGCCAAAGAACCATTGGATTTGGTTTATAATAATGTATGTAAACCATTTCCAATAAAGTAAAGGGGTTTTTTTTCTTATTTCATTACTTTTACTGATGAATATTGTAGATATGGATATATCCACTTAATTAGGTGTAAGATAGATTCCTTTATAATGATTAATGAATATCATAATGATGTAGAAAATAAAATTTGTAAGAAGATTAAGAAACTATGCTCAGACCGTAGTGGAGAATATCTTAATTGGGATTTCATTGATCATTTAAAGGAATGTGTGATAGTATCCCAACTCACTCCTTGTACACATCATAGGAATGGTGTTAGTAAAAGGTGGAATCATACCCTTATGGACATGGTTAGATTGATGATGAGTCATGTAACTCTACCTTTATCCTTTTGGGGATATCCAATATAGAATGTGGTATATACACTAAATTGCATACCAACTAAATAAGAAGATGGGATTAAGTATGAGTTTTGGTATGGAAATAAATATGGTTTTTCTCATATACATTTATGGGTATGGGAGGCATTTTTCAATACTATACCTAGTGAAAAATTATCATCTTGAAGCATGATTTGTATCTTTATAGGTTATCCTAAGGAAACTATAGGATATTACCTATATAACCCTTTATAAATAAATGTCACTATTATAAGGCATGATACATTTATAGAAAGTGAGAACATTTCCAATATAAATATTAGAAGAAATATTGACTTTGATGAAGTTGATGCTCTAGATGCACAAGAGTTGGTATCGGAATAGACTTCATAAGAGATAGTGGGAGAGGTAGAATTTCTTGAGAAACAAGTACTATGTAGGTCAACTAGAGAGGTTATAGAACTAGAGAGATTTAGATTTCATGTCACTAAGTTAGATGACACATTACTCTAAGATAATAATGAACCTCTAACCTACAAGGAAGAAGTAAATGGAAAAGATGATACTAAATGGAAAGAATCCATGCATTCTGAAATGGTGTACATATACCAAAATTAAGTTTGTATATTAGTAGACCCTCCAACTGATGTAAAAACTTATTAGGTTTAAATGTGTATTCAAGATAAATCTAGAGGTTTATGTTCAAGTGAGAACCTATAAGTCATGGATAATAGTGAAGGGTTTCAAAAAACATAAGGCATCGACTATGATGAAACCTTCTCACCAATCACAATTCTAAAATCCATCAAAATATTACTTGAAATAATAGACTTATATAGTTATAAAATTTGTAAAATGGAATTCAAAACTACTTTTTTAAAGGTATGTTGTTCAAACAAGTCTATATGACACAACCCAAAGGGTTTATTATTTCAAAGAGTTCCAATAAATTATGAAAAATTCTAAGATCCATTTATGTATTGAAGCAGACATCATGATCATGGAATGTTTTTTTATGAGTTTATAAGAGAATTTGGTTTTATCAAGAATGAAATTGATCCATGTGTATAGAAGAATTTTAGTTCGAGTTTCATCATTTCACTATTATTATATGTTGATGAAATATTATTAATTGGAAATGAAGTTAAAGTATTACATTCAATGAAGACTTGGTTAAATAAATGATTCTCTATAAAATAATTATGTGATGTAGCCTATATTCTAAGTATTAAGATCTATATAGATAGATATCAAAGGGATCTCAGGATAAGTCAAAGTACATATATTGAAAATGTGCTCAAAATGTACAATATAGAGAAATGAAAGATAGGATTATTTCCAGAGTCACATTTCATTAATATCTTTGATAAAATGTTTCCACGCACATTAGAGGAGATTTAAAGAATGGTTATAATCTCTTATGCTTAAATAGTGAGATCTATCATGCATGTAATGCTATGTACTAGGTTTTATGTTTCCATTTATTTAATAATATTGGTAATATATCAAGATAATCTATGAGAGATACATTCAAAAGCTATAAAAACTATCCTAAAGTACTTGACACATAGAAATTATATTTTTGGGGGTCCATAGAGGATATGGGGAGCTATTGGTTAGTGGATACACTAGTTATAGATTTTAGATAGATCATGATGATCTGAAACCACATTCAGACTATGTATTTTTCTTGAATGGTGGGGCAGCGAGTTGTAGAAGCTTGAAGTAGTATGTGTTCTCTGATTCTAAAGTAGAATCAAAGTATGTAGAAACTTCCAATGTAGATAAGGAATTAGTTTGGATACATAGATTTATTTACAAGCTTGGAACTGTACCTAGAAGTTAAAACCCTCTTATAGTATAATATGATAATATTGTAGTAGTGATTCTTGCTAAGGATCCCATGTCACACTAAAGGACAAAGCATATACTCCAAAAGTTTTTTCTTTTTATGGATTTTACTCATAGAGGTGAAGTCGTGGTTATAAGATTATCCATATAGGATAACGTGGTAGAGCCCCTAAATAAATCCATATCTCACTAGAATCATGATACTCATATGAGAGATAATGGGTTGAGATTTGTTATTGGTTGTCTCTAGTGAAAGTGGGAGTGTTGTGAGTGGGTTTCATAAACCCAACTCTTTTATGTACTTTCATTACTATTACATGTATATAGTTTAATATATACATGTGTTAATTCTTACCATAATAGTATTGATATTTCCATATCCACTATTTACATGGTAATGTCCTTAGATTACATGTCATATAAAAAGTTTATATAAATTCTCATCTACAATGAGAACCTCAAGATATTATGAGAGCAATATTAAAGTAAATTTTTTATGGTTTAGATACATTATACTGATGGGACACATATGATGTTTGACTATTAGGTGTTGGTGGCTCATAAGTATTGATACTTATTCTCAAGAAAAATTCACTTGGTGATCTCGGGTATATGATATCATGAATATTAACCCACCAAAAATAACACCACATGTTTCAGGTGTCATTTTTTGTCCCTATATAAAAACATGTGTATTCATCTCTTTACTTGAGATCGTTATCAATTTATACCATTTGATTGTGTACATTGATGAAAAGAAAAACCCTGATATTAAATTCATGGATAGTTAGCTTGTGTTGGGTGTGTCATTGGTGGTATGGTATTGGTTGAATGATCAAGATATAAGTTTTAACTTTCAAGTTGAGGAAGAGATGTATCATGATCCCAGCTTGACCAAGATGGTAGCATATTCATTAAATTGTTATCCATGGTACAAGAAGGTAAATTGGTCTGGTAATTTCATTAAATATAAAAAACATCAAAAGTATGATGGAACAAGTGTGCATCCTAATTTATGAGATATCATGATAAAAAATGATTATATTACACAGAGTATATTTGTAGGAGGTATTTGTAGCTATGACATTCCTTATCTCCTTAGGGGCCATGATGGGTTTCTAGAATCCTATCTTGGTCTATGAGTTAGACACACTTCTATCGAGATAAGTACCTAGAGGGTCACACACTATATGTATCCACAAGTTCCACTTATTTGGATGAATATGAGTTTAAGATGAAGTGGGGCCCATGTGAAGGGTCAGTAAACATCCAAGTATGAATGATCATCAGTAAAATAAATAAATTATATTATTCAAGTTTAGAATAATTTTGATTGAATTTATTTCTCAATGTATTCACAAGATGTTGGATTATAAAATTTAATATAAGAAAATATAATTTTTTGAATGAACTAAGTAAGTTCAAGGTATGTTAAATTATTAACAGAGGAGTGTTCTGATTAAATGGTTTAGACTGTGTCATGTAGCATATTAAATTGTTTTAAGTGAGTGATAAAATGTTCATGAAATTTATGACAAGTTTAATTAATTCATAAGTGTTCACACGGGTCTAAAATGAAGGTTATAACTTTTTAAAGACCAAAGTGTATTTTTGGAAAGTATAACCTAAGTATAAAATATCATTTTAGCCTATTAAATAGTGCTCGCCACAATTTTGAATAATTTAGAGAGATGTGAACTCTGCTCTTATCCTCTAAAATTTAGATAGATATAATCTAAAGGAAGAAAAATGTCAGATCGATCTTGTTTTCTCAATCACGTCTGTGTTCTTCATGTGATCGAAGGGATGTTTTAAAGCTATTCTATTTCACATTCTAGCTCCCTAGAATTGAATATTGATGATCCTAAAGCTATTTTTTACATGTTTAAGATCAATAGTATTCCTATCTTGGTTCCTTTTATCCATGTTATGCTAATGGGGAGTGAATAAAATTAGTGATTTCAAACAAACTAGGTAATATTTTCATTTTTGTTCAATTTTATTATTTGTGCTTAAATTTAATTACATATGATCCAATAAGAAATCCGATAAAGGGGTTTTGTGGATTCATAATTTTTAATATGAATCTATACCCAAAAAATTTTAATTGCATATTTTCCTCACTTTCGCTATGCCTCAGGTTTCTTCACATTATATAGATATTCCCATCAATTTTTTGAATTCTTGTACATGATATCAATTCACAGAGAATATCTCCATGAGGCATTAAATTCCCCTAATAATCCATGTTATATTGTGATATATTTTATTCATGTATCAGTAAATTCATGGGGTATTTTCCAAATTATTTTAGCTTTGTGTACATAATATTAGCTATAGACTATGTCTCTAAATGGGTGGAAGAAAAGACAACTAAGAAAAATGACTTTATAGTGGATTTTGAATTTATGAGATATCAAATTTTTAGTAAGTTCAATTTATTTAGGTTTATCACTAGTGATCAAGGTTCACAATTACTTAATCAAAATATTAAAACCACGTTTCATTAATATGGGTTTTTGTTTAAAATATTCACTGCAAATCATCCCCAAACTAATGTACAAATTGAAATTTCCAATCAGGATATCAAGAAAATATTGGAAAAAATAGTGCAACCCAATAGGAATGATTGGAGTTTGTGATTGGATGATAAACTTTAGGCATAACTTGCATCTTTTAAAACCCCATCAGAATATCTCATTACAGTATTATATTTGGAAAGTATTTTCACCTCCAATTTGAGGTAGACCACTATGCATATTGGGTTATCAAATAATGTAATATGAATCTCTTATATGTAGGTGGGAATAGAAAATTACATATTTAGGAGTTTTATGGAATTCATTATGATACATATAAGAACTCATGGATATAAAAATATAAGACAAATGATATCCATGATGATATGACTCATTAGTGTAAGTTTCATATTGTTGGGAAGGTCTTTATGTACAATTCTGGGCTGAAGTTCCTCCTAGGTAATCTTCATTATTGGTGGATCAATCTATATATAATTACTAACATTTTCCCTTTTAGTGAAATATAGTTTTTTCATGAGTGGAGTGGAAGAAGATTTACTATAAATATAAAATTTATTAAATACTTCTATAAGGATTTTCCAAAGCAACCAATGGAGGAACTCTAACTAAAGGATGTCACATCTGATACCACTTAGTAAGTTGTCCCTTTTATTTACCTTTATTAAACTATCTATTTATTTAAATTTCTTACATTGATGTTAGTGTATTTTTTAAGTGTGGGGGAGGGAGACATAATATAGTTAGGATTTGATTTTTTCAAAAAAAATATAAACAAAACAAAAATAAATAAATAAATAAAATAAATACATCAATTATTGTGTTTCTATGTCTATTTTATTTTTATTTATTTTTTTAAATTAACTTTTATATTAAATGGAAAATTCAAAATCGTTTTACATACTTGAGTCAGTGGTGAGGGAAATTCCTTGGATTTTCAACAGATGCATTTAAATGGGTGTTGATATGATATATTTTTCATAACTTTAAATTTTCAAAACATTATTGGGATTTTAATGGTTTTTTGAAACTCATGCCTCCCTAGCACTGACCAATATTAATTTTCACTAACCTAAGAGGTTCTCTAAACCAATTTTTCCATACTCTTCCAAGTATCCTATATTCTTGAGTGAACTCAAATTGTTTTTGTAATCTAGAACTTTTTTTATCCCTTATAAAAAATTTGTGAATGAGGAAATGTGTGAAGGTTATTGAGGTGTTTATTTTATTTTTAGTCCTTGTTTTTATCCTTTTTTTGACACCTAACAATACATTTTACCTTATAATATCATAGTAAACATGAAATACCTTAGAAGTAGACACATTACAAGCTCATTTTTCTTACCAACCTTCAATATTGTATATATTACATGATCACATTTCATTTTGAGTGTGGGGGAATTAGGGTAATTCAATTCATATCATAGAAAAGAGCTACATTATATATTAATATTGGGATTGGTTTTCATTTGTGGGAAGTTCCACAAGTCATGTTTTCCATTTTAAATTCATTTGATTCATATTTAAAAATGGTTTAAAAAATGGAAAAAAGGTAATTGGGATTGAATTCTTCATTATTCTCATTTGTTTGACCCATGGCCCTCATTAAAAATAAATGGGAATGTGTTATTATTCATTCAATATATTCAATTTCCTTATCATTCTCTAAAAAAAGAACAAAAATGCTCATAAAAACATCAAAAGGAATAATATTTCATTGTACTTTGCTTTATATGACTTGTGGACCAACTCAAAAAGGGAAACTTAGTTGAGTGATTCATGAGAGAGTTCTTTGATCAAGGAATCTTAATTACATTTTTAATGGTGTATCATGAATTGTATTCTAATAGAAAACCCTCCTATTTGTAGCCCTAATTTTTAAATGATAACCCACCGACCCTAAGCCTCAATGGAATTATTTAAAAATCCTTATGATTGGAACAAAATTATTTATCCCTTGTATGGGGACATAGAATTTAGTCAAGTATATAGTGTAAATTTCATGATTTTGAGGTAGGTATAGCTTTTCATAAATTTCAAATTTGAGAGGAAATTTGTTTAAAATTCATTATGAGGTAGGTTATGGAATGTCATATAGATGAATGAATGAAGTTGAGAAAATTTTAATGTGAGAGAAGAATAATGGTAGGATAATTGATTTCATAAAATAGACGAGGTAGATTTCACTTTCAAATTAATCTTAGAAATTTTCTCACTTTTGATTTATGGGTGAATTTTGATTTGGATATATTAATTTGTCCAGGAGTGCAAATGTTTAAGTGTGGGGGTGTGATTACACATCCATATATTGTTTATTTTCACCCATATACTTGTACTTTAAATTTTTTAGGGGCTTTAATATTCCATTATTAAATCATTTTTTACTCAATATATATTTTATATTCATTAGTTGAAAACACATTCAAAATGACAAAATTACATTGTGGTATAAATGGATGGAATTTTTTTATTTTATGATAACATTTAGTATACATATTCAAACTTTAAAATTAATTTTTTTAGGATTATTGTATTAATGGGATACAATTTTTTCAACTGGTCTAAATACTATATCCAACCACAAGATACCTAATAGAGGCCCATATAGAAGTAATTCTGGTCATGATATATTGGGAATACCTTAAAGTAATCAAACCATAATTCAAGCTATATAATTCCAATTGGTACAATTCTAGTGTAATTGGAAAGAAGACTTGAAGGCCCACATTTCCAAAAAAATCCAAGTCAAAATTCAATGGTAATTCAGTCATAAAAGTGGTGCAGGTGAGTGGAAAATATATCCTAGATAGATCACTTATATCCATAGGTTCCTTGAATTATCTTGGCCCTACATTGTGTAAAATGTTAATAAAAATCCTTATATCCATAATTATCAAATTATGTTCAAAAAAAAGGATAGTTGAGAGTTATTGGGAAGTCATTCTTCTTCATCTATGGTTTCCTTCCCTTCCATGGAATTCTAAGCTCCTTGTGGATCACCCTGGGAGGAACATGATGTAATTATAGAGCTTCATGTTTGTATTATATGAATAATAATTTTAATTCCAAGTGTTTATATTGTTTTTACCCATATAATTTTCTTTTTTAATTAATTTTTGTAAAAATATGTCGCACTCACACTCACATGATCATGTTTTAGGGTACCCATTCATGTGATGTTTCATGCCTCATTCACCACTTTTTCCCATTTTCAATCATGGTTTTTATGTGGTTAATATCAATATATTTAACTCACATAAAAATTTCATGGTCATGAACATATATGTCATGGTATCATATTCAAATAAAATACAAACTCAGACAGTATAGATAATTCCTCTCATGTTGACATAGTGAGTTTTGGTTATGAAGTTGGACACAAATCACTTAATCATCAGTGGTAACCAATGAATATTATTGTGTTTTAGATCAAATACTAGGAGTTATCCTAGTATAAACTCAAAAAGAATCTAGTTATAAGTGTAAAAATTAAGGATTAAAAGATATAAACTCTATTAAAAGAAGTTATGAAGGATGAGCGTCGAGGGATTTACCTAGATTGATCACATGTTAATCATTAAATCAAATCGTTAATTATTTTAAATCTTTACTCATGCATTCTTTCTAATTGATCCCTAAAACTCTTATTCATTCAAAATACTGTCTCTTTTTTTATAATTAAAACTCCATTTTAATGTTTTTTATCTAAGGATCTATTAAGAGATGGTATAGGGTTTCAGCTATACTATAGAAATTTTAGAAAAAATATAAACTAATTTGATGTTCTCAACAATGTGATCACATTTCATCATCATGTGGCATGTCATTGCAATGAAATTGTGACATGTCATCTACATGTAACCACACAAAACATAATAAAAATAATAATTTATTTTTATTTAGATTAAAGATCATAAATTCTCAGTCCCAGTGTTCAGAGACTTACCATAAAACTTATGCTACTCTTGACCAAATGTCAATAATGGAAACAACCATAGAATTAGAATCTCCAATCAAGCTTCCATTTAGAATATATTAATACTCACACTCATTGGATAAATATTTTTTTATTAAATAGATATTATTTATCCCTTAAAATTCAACTATAATAGAATTTCACCAAAATTCATCCCATGGATGAATATTTCGTTCCAAGTTCAATGGACTAATTAGGGAAACAATCATGAGGTAGAATGATATGGAAAATTTACCATTTTACCCTATTTAAGGGACTCAACTCTCAAAACTAGAAAATAAATTGATTCTTTATTATTAAAAATCTAAGTTTCCACATAGAACCTGATAGTCATACATCATATGTGTCCTATCAAAATGATTTTTACAATCATAAGTTATAATTTGTTGGATTTGTTATAAATTGGAAAACACTTATGAAGAAGCTTTAATATGTGAGAATGTTCATTAAATAATTGGAGATGAAGTGAACATATAATATTTGAATAAGGATGCACTCAAAATATATATGAAATGAGAGGGTTGGAGTTGATTATTCTCATTTTGAAAATTGTGGGATTACATCATACCATCGTCATACTGGACACACCATGAGAGGAGGTTTGGATTGTAGAAAATGAAAATGAATATAAAATTGGGTATATAAGAGTAAAGAAAAAAAATAAGGGTAAATACCTACCCATCCAATCTATGAAAGTCCATTAGAGATAATAGGCTTGATGATTATCCCTATCATGGTACAGCATAGGATAAACGTAACCAAATCGGGTCAGTGCTAGGCTGAGTGGAGAAAAGGCAATGTGGGTGGTACTATGAGGTAATAGTGGTCATAATGTAGGGAGTCACCAAAGGGGGGACTATGAGTCATACATGTCATGTCAAATATTATTAAACAGTGGAATTAAAAAGAGAACTTTGATGTGGGATTCGGAGATGTGTGATATTGTTCAATATGTGGAATCACACTACAGCAGAGGATGTCATGCTACAAATATTTTAAGGTAGATTTCATAAAATCTGAAAAATTATAGGTCATGCTCTAGGGAAGTATTACCATGCTAAAACTGGTACAATCATAATATATGATTGAAAATGATGCACAGTGAGATGTCAGTCACACCATGAAGGAGAATGGGTGATTTCTAGTGGTTAAGGAAGTTTGAGGACCTCTATGTTATAAAATTTATTTTCACTAAAAATGGATTAATATTTATAGGGAACATTAGATTACTATGCCACAATGAAGTGGATTCATCAGGATGGGTGTATTTTTATCAAAATTAAAAGAGCTTAAGTTGGATGAGTCTAGAGGTATTTTCATCGTGGAGTTGTATATCACACCACAGTAGGTCAAGGAGATGAATATTTGGAGGAGATTTCACCATGATTTATTTTGAAGTTATTTCGAGGATTTGATCTGGAAATTGTGGATATAAAAGTTGGATTCCCACTATGTCGCACTATAAAAACCCACACCATAATCTAGGAGTTTCAAAGGATACCATGCTGTAAAGAGAGTTGTTATGTCATGAATTCATTTGACCTAGGAAAGTTATTAATTCCTGAATTTATTTCAAAAATCATGAGATATAGTCAGCTTAATGGGTTGTTAATGGGTGGTTTAAGGATCCATTAATTTTATATAGGAGGTAGGATTGATGGCATGCATTTCTGAACAATTATTCCCTAATTTCAAGGTGAATTAGAAATAATATAATATAGGAAAAAATGCTACAAATCTAAACAAGATAAGAATAAAATAATAATTCTATTAAATATTATGATATGAATAATAACTTTAAGTACAAAAACAACACCCTCATTGGACCGATGTTTTATTTATGTTGATGAATCTTTATAAGTGATCTTAAGATCGCATATTTGTATTCATTAAGTAGTGAATAAAAATATAAGAATTGGTAGTGTCCCTTGATAGGAAGTTTTCCCTTCAAAAACAATTGTAACACTCGTGGTTTATAGTTTTAATCCTTGGTAATTCAAAATTTCATTAATGTATGCCCCTTGGACTATCCCTTTTTTGTGAAACAAGTAAAACCTATGTTTCCTTGCTTTATTTTTTGATTTTAAATACATTTGGGTGTGTGTTTTTGTGTGTGTGAATATTTATAGGTTTGTGAAGATATTACTAACATGAGAATAAGATCCAGTAAAAAATAAAAGAATAATTAGACACCCTATTTCCCCTTCCCCCCTCAATGGTGTATTGAGTCAATGGGTGCAACAAGCGGTATCAGGATTACTAGGATATTCCATGATAAATCTATATCTAAGAAGGTTACTGGTATGGAGAACGTGTTCAATGTAAAAGGGTCTCTTTTCCTCATTAGCTATAACTTTTAGATATGAAAGAATTATATAATATCTCACTTGTGATCACTCAAACTTGAAGTTTTCACCATTTATTTACATGGAATATAGGTCAATGACTCTATAGGAATGTTAATGAATGGTGAAGATAAAAAAACTTTTTGATGATGATGAAAAGGATCAAAATTCCTTTTCTAAAGCCTTATAAAACCAAATATATATGAAATTTATTGGACTATACATCAATAAAATCTATATGGACCAATATAGACAATTTTTATGAAGGGGACAATAAGGTAAAGAAAACTAAGATGAAAGTGTTTAATAACATGTTTGAAAATCTGAAGATGAACCCAAATGAGGATATTGGTGCTTTCTTAAATTATCTTAGTGAAGTTGTGGGATACATCCAAGGTCTTGGATATCAGATGAATGATATTGATATAATAAAGAATATTTTTATAAGAATGTCTCTCTTGTACAATTCCAAGGTGTCAACTCTTAAAGAACAAGATCTTACAAGTATGACTCTTGATGATCTTCACAGCAAGTTGGTGGCTTATGAAATGTGAGTAAAACCTAAAATCATATTTGGATAATCATTGAAAGAAATTTATTTCAAGACCATATAGAAACATGAGATTCAAGAATCTAAAATAAATTATGAATATGTTAGTGATGAATTTATATCGCTAGTAGTAAGAAAATTCAAAGGATAAAAATAAAGGTAAACTTCCATTCACTTGTTTCAATTGTGAAAAGTTTGGGAATATTAGAGAAATATTTTCTAGGAAGGAGGATAATTTAGTTGAATATGATGTGAAATCAACACTACAATGAAGGTTTCCTATGAGAAAAAACTTTAAATTTGGAAGATAAATTGGTAATATATTCTAAGGAAAAACCTATTGAGAAAAGAAGATGATGTTGGTGAGAAGTGACTTGAATATGATGATGTTGAATTCTTCTCAATGTCAAATATGTTATGATGGAAACAATTTAAGGAAACAAGTTTTATGATGATAAATAAGATCAACCTGAAGGAGTTATCAACTTGAAATCCAAACATGAAGGATATCTTACATAATTGGACATCAAACACTAGAAAAAATCAAAAGATAGGTGGTTTGTTGAAAGAATAAATAGTATATGTTGATAAACTTGAAGCTAAAATTAATAAATTATAGAAGGTAACATAAGATATTGGGGTTGCTCAAAATACATCTGAATAAGTAATTTATTTCAAAATTGAAATTGAAGAGTGATATAAAATTATTAATGATCTAAATGATTAACTTGGAGAAAAAGGAGGAGGGTTGAATCACTTGAAGAATAAGAATATGTGTCTTTAAGATAGAATCTTGAAGTGGAACCTAAAATAGATTGTGATAATAAAAATTTTCAATTTAGGATGTTTTATGAAAAATATCTAATAAAAAGAGCATGAAGAGGCATGTGGACTATTTAAAATATCATAAATGAATATAGACTCGAACCTATGGGAAAGTATGGGCTTAGATGTAGAGCTGAGGCATCCGGAGTTCATGAATTTATTGCACATAATAAGGGAAAATAGAAAGTTGGTGAAAACACTCAACCACTAAGGATAACACAAAAATCAAGGAATAATTCCAAAACTAGAAACATGTGTAGAGGAAGTGATGGAAATATCTTTCCATTAGTGAAATGTTAATTATTTGGATTTCTTAGACCTACTATGACCTAGTTCAAAGAAGAAGGGAGCTATTTGAGAGGTGAATCTCTCAAAAGTCAGAAAAAAAGGGTGATACCATATCCTTTATCTCAAATATAGAATTCATTTATGGATATTGATATAAATTTTCTAACTTTGGTCATAAATCAATGAGTTATAGGCAAATGAGAAAGGTGCTAGTTCCATGGCCACCTTTCAATACACCATTGAAAGACACACCACTAGAAGTTACTTGGAATAAAAAACTATAGAATGAACCCCATGTAATAGAATCTATAATTTTGAATACATTACACCTAAACCACCACATTGAAAACTAAAACCTCTATAAAACATGAACAAGAACTGACGATTATAATAATCTGAAGAAAAAAGTAAGGCACATAAACAACAAAAAACATTATGTGCTTTGTATGTCCATCATACTCCATAAGGGAATGATGTTTTACTATTTTTCAAGTGAAAAGATGGTTATAATAAATCACACACACATAACAAAGTGATCATACCCTATATTTATAGTAGTTCTCAACCAGTGATTCTGGTCACCATCGCCTTCCCATCTTCATGGGTTTCACTCCACCTAAGCTGATTTTCATGGACGGACCTCCATTTTGTCAAAGTATCCCACCACCTTAACCTGATCACATGATACATTGTTCCCTCTTTCGGAATATTTTTTTATATACACACCCTAGGGTATCATCCGATGGATAATCATCTGATGATATAAACCGTTTCACCCTCCCTGCTAACATCTGCCTTTAACTTTTGGTGATCCTAAATTCTATCACTTCCATTCCATTATAACTTCTATTAATCTAACATTAGTCTACCATATCTCCTCCTTATAGTGTTATTAGTTTCCTTAACCAAAAAATGAATACCATACACAACAATAATCCCCCATTTGAGATTTATTTTCCCTATGCTTGGAAACTGAGTCCTATTTTATCTTTCATAGACTTCAATAATTCCTTTTAAACTTCAGTTAAACAGTTTATTGGTTCCCCAACCATAATTCCCAGTCATCTAAGTCATACTACGGTGAAACACCACCCCAGTAATTACTTGGTAACCAACTTATTCAACATTTCCATTGGATTTTTAACTCCCTCTATCTTCCCTAAGTCTAACACTCTATCTTCCAACATCTTTTGGATAAAATTATATTTGAGTTGAATTTTTTTTCATGGATTCAAAAATTTGTTTTTTTATAAGTGAATCGAACTTTGTGAATCATAAAATATCATTTAATCACTCTTCTTTCTACTAAGGTCCTCTAATATCCCTTCTAATCATATTATCTCTTTACCTACTTCTATTAAGGAAATATACTCAACTTCCATTGTTGATAAGGTTACTACCACCTAAATAATTAAAATCCAAATCACTTCCATTCCACCAAAATTAAAAAAAAATCGGAAGTTCTCCTCCATGGATCTAAATCTCCACCAAAGTCTGAGTCAATAAAACCTTGAAACGAATCATCTGTTTGGAAGAAAAGTCTTAGGATTTTAGAACTCTTTAAGTATCTTAGAATCCATGTCATAACCTCATAGTTCTCTCTTTTAACATTTGTTAAATTTTCTAATTACACCCACTGATTTTGTGATGTACGTATGAGTACACACCATGGAATACATCAAACTTTTGACAGCTGATGCATATGGAAATTTCATCATGAAATCAAACTCAACTTTCATTCATGATGACTTATCCTTGCTAGGATTAAAGTTCCATGGATAAGGGTGTGGATGATGGATTTTCTTCTGACATACTAAAGCACTCCACAATCATCCAAATGTAGTCTTCCTGAGTTAGGTACAATGTACTAGAACATGGGTTCCTTGTGATCCTCATACTTAAAATCCACTTCATCACACCAGATCCTTCATCTCAAAACCTCCAGATAACTCATCTTTTAGCTTATTAATCCTTTCTTTCACCAGACCTTCAATTGGTATTTCATCGATATAAATAAGTATAATAACAAAACTTCCTTCACTAAACTCTTTTTGGTAATATAAATGGATAGGATTCCACTAAATGAACTTTTACTCCTTTATAAATTTTTTAAACTTCTTGTTATGATTCATTGGTGCATGCTTCAAAAAGTAAAGGTTATGTTTGAGTCAGAACACAAGTCCCTAATTTATTTGAACTTAGTAACTAGTCGGCTACTCTATATAGATCTTCTAATCTAAGTCCATATGAAAAAATGTTATGTTCACATTCAACTTCTCTAGATGAATTCCTTCTAACACAATAAAACTTAACACTATCTGAATAGTCATTTTCTTAACTACCAATGAGAAAATATATGAGAAATTAAAAACTTCTTTTTATTGAAATACTTTCACCAATATTTTTTCCTTATACCTACTTTGACCATCTACCTCTTCCTTTAGTTGATAAACCCATTTTTTTGTAAGAATTTATTCTCGAAAGTTTTTTCTATAAACTCTCTTATTTTAGACACATAGAGAGAATCTTGTTCATCCCTTAGGGTAACTCTCATAGTTTTGAGTCTTTCAGACTCCCTGCCTCTTATGAGCTCTTAGGCTCTCCACCGAATGTTATAAGTATGTAGTTAAAGGTATCACCATACCTTTTCACTGAGAATCTATCTGGTAAATCTATGTAGTATTCCCTGAAATTTAGTTCTTTCCAGTACTACAACTTCTAGAGTTATAACTTCTAGTTATCAAGATTCCATAGTCCTTTAACTTTATGGTACATCTATCCTAGGAAACACCATAAAAATTTGAAATTCAACTTTAGTTAACTCCACCATATGGTCTAGTGTTTCTAGTATAGAGGTGCTCACTTGATTTTTTGGAGCATCAATAACATCTATATGTCTATAAAACTAAACCTTATCTTTCAATGATACTTTTTTTCATCTAAAATTTTAACTAAGTTTTGATACTTCTATGGGATCACTTCATTAAAATCAAACTTCTTCTTCTGATGACTTTCTAAGATTCATTTTCCTAGAGTTAAAAACCAAAATATTCATTCCCATAGCCAATAAAATAACATGTTTGTGACTTAGCCTCCAGCTTATCTCATTCTTTATAATCAACAAGGATATAGTTGATAATTCTAAATATTTTGAGGTGGTTTAAATCTACCTTTCTTCTAGACCAATAGATCTTTGAAAGTTTTTTTCCAATTGGAGATGACATACTCTGATTGATTCAGTGTGTCGCACGGTTCTTAGCTTCTTCCAAAAACAACTTATGGAATCTCGTGTGAATTTACATTCCCTTTACCTTTTACACTAAATTATTATTCATCCTCTCTATAACTTTTTTATATTCTGAATTCCCCATCACATTCTTTTCAAATGAAATCCCCTTCCTCCAGAAGAACCTCTGGAACTCCCTAATTCCACACTCTCCACCATTATCCAACCATAAGAACTCTAATTTACATATGATCACTTTCTACACCATGACCCTCCACCTTAAAAAAATTCATGAGAACCGTATAATTTTGAATTATAAAGTGAACTCACACTTTATGTGTGTAATCATCAATAAAATTCACATATACGAGTGATCGCCTATGATAATACACCAGAGATAACCCCTAAACATCCTTGTGAACCAAATCTAACTTCCAGTGCATTGGTGTTTTCCCCTCCATATGGAAGGACATCGTTCACTACTTTCTGAAGAAAAAATACTCACATGTTTTGTACTTCATGCTTCATGATATCAATAATCCTTTAGTAACAAGGATCTCTGCCCCCTTCTCACTAAGGTGTCCTAGATGTTCATGTCATAACTTCATGGAAGTTAACTCTCCCACACACATCGCTTATTCCAATAAACCTATGTCCTTCACTCCTCTTCCGATGAAAATGGATTTGTATGATATTTTCCACATATCATCTAAAAATATCTATAGAAATATGTATCATCAAGTTGTCCAACAAAAATTAAGTTCTTCCTTTACACTAGGATGTGTCGCACATCCTTTAACTCTAGAATCCTTTCATTCCCTGTCAAGATCGAAACATCATTTTCCCTATAATCTCTAGGATCTTATCATCCACAAGATGCACATTTCCATACCTTCTGGAAGTGTGATTTCTCATACTCCCTCTCTTGGGTATAGAGTGGAATGAAGCTCTAGAGTCTATCACCCAAGACCCCAATGAACTAGTGGCATATAGAAGCTTGTCACTCATATTTTACAATAGAAGATTTATAGACCCCCTAAAAATAGAACATATTATGAAATTCACCCTCATTTTACTCTAATATTTCTTTAGGTAGTCCTTTCTCCCACAATGTCATCACAAGGGAGCATTATCCACCGAGTTAATCTTGTTGCAGAACCTCCTTCATTTTTCCTTCTGGTGACTTCCGTCCAGTGGTATTTCCTCTTCCTTCTACATTATATGTATTTCTTGAAGATATTTGGATCTAATTATGATAAATATCCTAATTCAAGATAAGGTCTCTAACATCTATGAACTTCAGGCCTATATTTTCCCTAAAATTACTCATAGGAGTCACCATTGCGTCCTAAGATTTTGGGAGTGAAGAAATTAAAAACAGCACCCAAAACAGGTCTATGAAGGTTGCCTTCGCCAAATACAATTGATTTCTAATAACATTGATGTCATTTATATGATTAAAAACCAACATACCTTCAAAAATTCTCATGTCAAATAGTACTCTTAGGAAGAACACTCTGTTTATCATTATGGGATTATCATACATATTAGTGAGGGTATTCATGAGTTATAATGTTTTGTTCACTTCCTATATATTGTATGTTGCATTCTAGGTAGATGAAATTTGCATCAAACTGAGTGATTTATTATCCAGCCTCTCATTATTTATTTTTGATTGCTTCTAACTTGGAACCAGTCAACGGAATTTCAAGGTCCTTATGCAGAAGTCATTACCCCATCTGCATCTTCCAAAACCCAAAATCTATCATGTTGAACTTATTTACCTAGACCTTACTCTCCTCTAACTATATCCTTTAGAAATTGTGAACTCCCACTAATTTTGAACAACACAAAGTGTGAGATTAGGAACTACTCACTACAAAAAACAGTAGAATAGAAGGGGTTATTTAGAGGGGGTTATGCATAAGCCCCTCTAAATTAATTTTCTATAAAAATTAGAGGGGGCTATATACAACCCTCACTAATCATCAAATTTAGAGGAGGTTATGGACCCCCTCTAATTTCGTAAATTAGAGGGGGTTTTGAACCCCCTATAAATTTTTTAACATTATTTTTTTAATATCAAATTGGATTTTAGAGGGGGTTTAAAACCCCCTTTAATATCTTAAATTAGAGGGGTTTGAAAAGCCACTCTAATGCCTTAAATTAGAGGGGGTTCAAACCCACCCCCCCCCCTAATTTCTTAAATTATAGGGGGTTCAAAACCCCTTATAATTTAAGAGATTAAAGGGGGCTGTGAACCTCCACTATTTTTAAAAAAAACAAATTCCATAATATAAAAATATATATATATAATTAAAACACAATATATAATTTTATTTAAATACATTATATGAACATATTATATAAAATATTTATATGACTGTATTTAATTGTATTTATATGTATATATAAATATAATTTTATAATATTATGTACATTAATATATATTTATTTGTATAAATTGTATTTCATATAATATTAATTATTTGTAATATAAAATCATAAGAATATTATATAAATATATAAATAAATATAATTTATTTAAAAATATATCATATAAAAACCCAAGCTTGTATTTTTTATAATTTATATTATAATAATAACAAATATATTTTTAAATAACATGTTTATGCTTTTATAATATATATAATTAATATTTTATGAAATAGAATTTATAAAATTAAATATGTATTAATTACACAATATTATATAGTTATATTTATTGAAATACATATATATTAATGTACATAATAAATATATGTATTAAAATACATTATATAAATATTTTTATAAATTTTATTTCATTTAATATTAATTTTATATTTGTATAAATTGTATTCCATATAATATTGATTATATATAATGTACATATTAATTATATATAATATAAAATTTTATTTCATATAACATTATATAAATATTTGTATAAATTTTATTTCATATGATATTAATTATATAAAATATAAATATTTGTATAAATTGTATTTCATGTGATAATATTTATATATTAATTATATATAATATTATATTGTTTATAAAAATAAATATAAGTATTAATGTAAATAATAATAAATATATGTATTAAAATACATTATATAAATACATTTGTAAAGACCCTATATAAATATATTAAGTAAATTCTTATATATATATATATATTCCTTCAATAAACATGTATATAATATATAAATATGTATTTAAGTATATAAATAATTTACATACATATATAATATAAATGTATTTAATATAATATATGTATGATATAAATCATAAAATAAATGTATAGTATTTATAAAACCAATATATAATTTTTATAGTTTACAAAATAGGTGTAATAAAAATAAAAATAATTAATATTATTATTGTTATCACACACACATATATATAAATATATAAAAATGATTAAATATATATATTATAATTATATTATATCTATAAATATTATATAAATACATAAACATACACACACAAATATAAATATATAAAATTTATATATTGTTTTATAAACATTATACATTTATTAAATACATTTATGTTATGATTTATATTATACATATATTATATTAAAAACATTTTTATTGTATATGTATATATAAATACATTTATATTATATTATGTAACCAAATATATATAATATATAAAAAACTATATATATATATATATATATTATAATTATATATCTAAAATATATAAATATAAATATATGTATATATGTAGAATATATTAAATACATTTCGGCAGTAATGTTTCCAGATCTGTGGAATTATGGCCAGTAGAGGCATTGTGCGGAAGGCGGTTCTCATTCCAATGGGGATTTTTGTGCAGATGACGGCGGAAATTTTTGGCATTGACGGTGTGACGATCTTTCGAGGGATCTAGTTTAATTTAATTGGGGATTCTCTTGGTGGTGGTCACGGAGGTGCATAGGTGATTTGATGTGGCATTCATTGTGATAGAGCGGTCTTGGCATAGCTGCTTGACAGCGGCTATGTTGGGTGGTGCCAGTGGCCCAGTGTGATGGAGATTTGGCTGCAGTGGTCGGCGATGTGTGTGGATCTGGCTACGGTGGATGGTTACAATGGTGACCTGGGAGTGAGACGGTGTTTTGTGCGGATGAACGGATCTGGTTGTGTGAAATACAGTTTCCCGGTTGTTTTATTGTTAATTAAATTTTTTTTTTAATATGTTTTGTTTTAAGCCATTACGCAGCTGGGAAAGGGCCACCGCCCTTTCCCTCTCCACCGTCCACGTGTCCACTCAATTTTAGGATTTATTTTTTTTCATCTGCATCATCTTGGAATCCAACCTAGGGATGCCTCCTCTCGTCGATCTGCTCAAAAAAAACCTGCAATATACAGTCCATAGCCTCCGAAAATGGCATCGCGCTCCTGAAATCACTGATGGAATTCATGGCTACGGGTGTTGCGCTAGCAGCCGAGGAAGGCCGGGTGGTCACGGTGGTGTTTGTTCTTGAAGGTGGCACGACTTCTTCTTGGAGGAATCCAGAGGGCAGCGGCCAAATCACTTGGAGTGCGGTGATTTTGGTTCACCATAAGAAAGGAGAGGGAGATCTGGACGGCCTTTTCCTTGCTTCGTCCAAGTAGTAGCAGTATGGAGACGATGATGGTTCTCCTGCATCTTGATGGGATCTACTTCGGATTGAAGGTTTTTTGACCCAGATCTAGTCGGATGTCCATCGTTGGGTTGATGTTGGACTATGCGGCAATGGCAGCGGCATTGTGGCGTCGATATAGGAGGGGGCGATGTCATCCTTGAAAGCGTCGGCAATGCGACTTTAGAACTGGAGGATGAAAGAGAAAAAAACATCTATATTCTTGGGCGGCGATGGTGGCATGGCTTCGGGCTATGTAGGCAGCATGGTTTCTAGGGCGTGTCTGGATGGCTAGGTCGATTCTGGACAGCTGCAGAGTTCTTGGACAGCAGCTGCACACCTGGACAGCCGCAGCATTCCTGGATAGCAGCGTCTACCTGGGGACAGACCTGGAGGGATCATGCGGCAGAGGTAAAGCCGAACCCCTGGTAGGGGGGTTTCGGTTCAGTTTTCTATTTCTTTGTCCGTTGATGTTCCTTGAGTTTTGTTGTGCTGCTGTTTTCTTTGCTGCACTCTTGTACTCCATTATTCTTGCATAGTGAAAAACCCCAAATGCTTCTGCCCCGTGCACGTAGGCCAAATTGGCCGAAGCACGTAAATATGTGTGTCCATTTACTACTTTCCGTTTTTGTTTCCGCATTTGTTTTTGTCGACCTGGTTAATTGCTGAACTTTTGATTTCTTATTGATTTAATTAGAAGCAGTTCTGACCATGCTTCTGTTGAATTTGCTGGCACTGAAAATCATTTGTTCATTCCAGTTTGTGGAATTTGTTAAATGAATTAAGTTTATGTTTATTGGCTTGTGATAATAAGACCAGGAAAATAAACTTTTATTTCGTATTTTGAGTTTGCGATCCTAATTTATACCCAATGGATCCTGGCTATTTGAAAGGGGGATTTCCTTGCGTAGCGCACCTCCCCCAACAGGTTGTGGCATGATAGCAACATCAGTGTGGTCCTCAAGCACATCTGGGAATGACGATGTTGTTGATTAGGGTTTTTACTACGGTAATTATGGAGGTGTGTTTTACTGGTAATGGGTTTAGTTTCAATGGGTTCTTTAGCCACTCAAATGTAAGGTTGCGTGCCTTTGGGCATTCGGGCTTGTAATGGGTTTCTATTACCCAGTTCAAAAGGGATTCTTGTTTTTCTTTTTCTGTTTTAATAAAGGATATAGTTCCCAACCTGTTTAAATAATATTATATTATATATAATGATTAAATTAAACATATATTATATCAATTGTATGTGTATTAAATATAATTTAATATAAATATATGTAAGTGAATACATATATAAATATATAATAAATATATACATATAAATGTATTTATAAAATATATAATATATATTTGTATGCATAGAAATATGTAATACATATGTATATTATCATTTTAATTGTGTACATGTGAATATAATATATATATATATACATATTTTCATAATATATTCGGGTAATATATAAATATATAATATACAATATATATAATTGTATAAAAATAAATATATTATATACAATTGTATATACATATAAATATAGTATATAATATATATATATATATATTATAAAAATGTATTTAAATATATTATGAAAATAATATTTATTAGAATAAACAATACCATGTATATAAATATTGTCATTTGTATAATATATATGAAAATTGAAATGTCATAGTGGTTATTAGAAGTGGCGCAAGAGTTTGGTGTTTCAATCGATTGGGGTTCGAAACTCTTTGGGTTTGAATTTTAAGTGGGGAGTACAGGTGAGAGGTGGGAGCTGGTTTAACCACCCCTAAAGTTGTGATAAATTAGGGGTCTTTTTAAAAAACCACCCCTAAAGTTACATCTCAATATCAATTAGGGTGATTAGAACCACCCCTAAAAATGATAGTTTAATTAGAGGGTTGACACTTTAGCAGTAGTTACGAGTAACCTCTGATAAAGTCTTTAGAGGGGGTTATAACCCCCTCCAATCACCCTGTTTTTTTGTAGTGACTTCTTGATATTCTCCTACAAGGAAATGAGAAAAATGATGCTACTAAACCGAGCTCATAAAAACCTTAATTGAGACCTGATCATCTGAAAACCACTCCAACCTTGAGCTTCAATACCAGTTGTTGGGTCCATGACCACATTGTGATACACCGCCTGAAGACACGGAACTAGAACTTACTTAGTGGAAACAAAAACTTTGGAATGAATCTCATGCAACGACATCCATAATTTTAAATACACCACACCAAAACCACCTCACCACAGCATAAAACCTCTAGAAAACACAGACAAGAACTATTGATTGAAATGATTCAGAAGAAAACAAGGCACAAGAACAACATAAGATATTATATGGTTTGGTCTTGTATATTACTCCACAGGGTAGTTGTTTTTTACTTCTATTCAATAAAAATGATTATTTCAATGAATCACACACACATCACAAAGTGATTGCACCATATAATTATATTAGTACTCAGATAGTGCTTCTGGTATCCACCACCTTTCTATCTTCATAGGTTTCACTCCGCCTAAACTGATTTTTATGGACCAACCTTCATCTGTTAAAGGCTCCCACCACCATAACATGCTCACCTAGTGTACTATTTCTATCTTATAAAGATTTCACCATACACACACCCCATCTTATCATCTAATGGATGATCTTCTATCAATATAAATCATTACAACCATCTAGTTGACATTGGCATGTATCTTCCAGTGATCTTGACTTCCTCTACTTCCATTCCATCATCCCTTATGGTAATTTTAAATTAGGTTATCAAGGATCCTCATTATACACTACTACAAATACGGGCATTAACAGCGCTAAAAATGGGCTTTAACAATGCTAAAAAAGCGTTGTAAAGATCGGTGCTAATAAAGGGGGGTACCCTTTATCAGCGCTTACTGAGCGCTGATAAAGGTGTACTTTATCAGCGCTAAAAAAGCACTGATAAAGGTCTACTTTATCAGCGCTAAAAAAATGCTGATAAAACAACCCTTTATCAGTGCTAAAAGAGCACTGATAAACTGATCCTTTATCAGTGCTTATTTAGCGCTGATAAAGGTGTAGTTTATCAGCGTTGTTTTAGCGCTGATAAAGGCACTATTTATCATCACTAAAAAAGCGCTGATAAATGCCCTCTCTGCTGCTATGAAAATATCTGCAGCAGCACACCCGAACACCTTCAGAAAAATCAGCATCTGAATAAGCTAATTAAAGCAAGTATACCCATACAAAATTAACTCATAAATCATAAGCTAATTACACCAAGTATACCCATACAACAAGTATACCCATACACCATCAAAACATAATTCATAAGTTAATTAAGTACATAAAGAATTCAATTCAGAATTCAGGGGGTTGGGGGCTGTTCAAGGGTTTGGGGTGGCTATCCAAGGGGGGGTAGGGGGTGTCCGGGGGGCTTTCCAGGGGGTGGGCTGGTGTCCAAGGTGTCGGGGGGATTTACAGGGGGTGGGGGTTTCTAGAGGGGTGGGGGTGTCCAGGGGGTGGATTGGTGTCCAGGGGGTGGGGGCGGTCCGGGGGGTGGATTGGTGTCCAGGGGAATTTCCAGGGGGGTGGGATGGTGTCCAAGGTTTCAGGGGGCTTTACAGGGGGTGGGGGTGTCCAGGGGGTGGATTGGTGTCTAGGGGGTGGGGCGATCCAGGGGTGGATTGGTGTCTGGGGGGGGCTTTCTAGGGGTGGGCTAGTGTCCAAGGTGTCGGGGGGGATTTCCAGGGGTGGGGGTGTCCAGAAGGGTGGGGGTGTCTAGGGAGTGGATTGGTGTCTAGGGGTGTGGGGCGGTCCGAGGGTGGATTGGTGTTCGGGGGGCTTTTCAGGGGGTGGGCTGGTGTCCAAGGTGCCGGGGGGGCTTTACAGGGGGTGGGGTGTCCAGAGGGGTGGGGGTGTCCAGGGGGTGGATTGGTGTCCAGGGGGTGGGGAGATCTAGGGGTGGATTGGTGTCCAGGGGGTGGGCTGGTGTCCAAGGTGTTGGGGGGGCTTTACAGGGGGTGGGGGTGTCCAGAGGGGTGGGGGTGTCCAAGGGGTGGATTGGTGTACAGGGGGTGGATTGGTGTCTGAGGGGGCTTTCCAGGGGGTGGGCTGGTGTCCAAGGTGTCGGGGGGGATTTACAGGGGGTTGGGGGTGTCCAGGGGGTGTATTGGTGTCCGGGGGGCTTTCCAGGGGGGTGGGCCGGTGTCCAAGGTGTCGGGGGGGGCTTTACAGGGGGTGGGGGTGTCCAGAGGGGTGGGGGTGTCCAGGGGGTGGATTGGTGTCCAGGGGGTGGGGCGGTCCAGGGGGTTGGTGGGTTTGACTCATACACGTCACCAAGGACCCTTGGATCATTCTTATAAAAGATCAAGGTAATCTGACTGCATTTGGTCGGATTTTCATAGGTCAGTTGTTGTTTTCAATTAAAATGGTGTCCATTTTAAACAAAAGAGAGACCCTTTGAGTGCTAGCGGCCACACCATGCCTCGTATTGAGGCGGGGTTGACTCTTACATGTCAAAAAGGACCCTTGGATCGTTATCCTAAAGTATCAAGACAATCTGAATGCATTTGGTCAGATTTTCATAGGTCAGTTGTTGTTTTCAATTAAAATTGTGTCCATTTTAAACAAAAGAGAGACCCTTTGAGTGATAGAAACCACACCATGCCTCGGATTGAGGCGAGGATGACTCTTACATGTCACAAAGTACCATTGGATCATTCTCCTAAAGGATCAACATAATCTGAATGCGTTTGGTCAAATTTCCGTAGTTCGTTTGTTGTTTTCACTTAAAATCGTATCCATTTTAAACAAAATAGAGACCCTTTGAGTGGTACCGGCCACACAGTGCCTCATATTGAGGTGGGGTTGACTCTTAAACGTCACCAAGGACCCTTGGATAGTTATTATAAAAGATCAAAGCAATCCGAATGCGTTTGGTCAGATTTTTGTAGGTCAGTTGTTGTTTTCAATTAAAATTGTGTCCATTTTAAACAAGAGAGACCCTTTGAGTGATATCAGTCACACCGTGCCTTGGATTGAGGCGGGGTTGACTCATACACATCACAAAGGACCCTTGGATCATTATCCTAAAGTATCAACACAATCCGAATGCGTTTGGTTGGATTTCCATAGGTCAGTTGTTGTTTTCACTTAAAATTGTGTCCATTTTAAACAAAAGAGAGATACTTTGAGTGGTACTGGGCACACCGTGCCTTGGATTGAGGAGGGGATGACTATTACACGTCAAAAAGGACCCTTGGATCGTTCTTATAAAAGATCAAGGCAATCCGAATGTGTTTGGTTGGATTTCCGTAGGTCAGTTGTTGTTTTCAATTAAAATTGTGTTCATTTTAAACAAGAGAGACCCTTTGAGTGATAACGGTCACACCGTGCCTCGTATTGAGATGGGGTTGACTGATACACATCAAAAATGACCCTTTCATAATTCTACTAAAGTATCAACACAATCAAAATGCGTTTGGTCATATTTCCATAGGTCAGTTATTGTTTTCACTTAAAATCGTGTCCATTTTAAACAAAAGAGAGACCCTTTGAGTGGTACCGGCCACACCGTGCCTCAGATTGAGGCGGGGATGTCTCTTACATGACAAAAAGGACCCTTGGATTGTTCTTATAAAATATCAAGGCAATCCTAATTCATTTGGTCAGATTTTCGTAGGTCTGTTGTTGTTTTCACTTAAAATCATGTCCATTTTAAACAAAAGAGAGACCCTTTGAGTGGTACTGGCCACACCATGCCTCTTATTGAGGTTGGGATGACTCTTAAACGTCACCAAGGACCCTTTTATATTTCTCATAAAAGATCAAGGAAATCTGAATGTGTTTGATCATATTTTCATCGGTTAGTTGTTGCTTTTAATTAAAATTGTGTCCATTCTAAACAAAAGAGAGACCCTTTGAGTGATAGCAGTCACACCGTTCTTCGGATTGAGGCGGGGATGAATCATAAACATCACAAAGGACCCTTGGATATTTATTATAAAATATCAAGGCAATCCGAATGTGTTTGATCAGATTTCTATAGGTTAGTTGTTGTTTTCACTTAAAATTGTGTCCATTTTAAACAAAATAGAGACCCTTTGAGTGGTACCAGCCACACCGTGACTCTTATTGAGGCAGGAATAACTCCTACATATCAAAAATAACCCTTGGATAATTCTTATAAAATATCAAGTCAATCCTAATGCGTTTGGTCAGATTTTCATAGGTCAATTATTTTTTTCACTTAAAATCGTGTCCATTTTAAACATAAGAGAGACCCTTTGAGTGGTACCGGCCACACCGTGCCTCGAATTGAATCAGGGATGACTTTTAAACGTCACAAATGACCCTTGTATCTTTATCCTAAAGGATCAACACAATATGAATGCGTTTGGTTGGATTTCCGTACGGCAGTTGTTGTTTTCACTTAAAATCGTGTCCATTTTAAACAAGAGAGACCCTTTGAGTGTTACCGGACACACAATGCCTCATATTGAGGCGGGGATGACTCTTACATGTAACCAAGGACCTTTTTATTGTTATCATAAAATATCAAGGAAATATGAATGTGTTTGGTTATATTTTCATAGGTCAGTTGTTGTTTTCGATTAAAATTGTGTCCATTTTTAAACAAAAGAGAGACCCTTTGAGTGGTACCGGCCACACCGTGCCTCGGATTGAGGCAGGGATGACTCATACACATCAAAAAGGACCCATTTATCATTATTATAAAATATAAAGGAAATCCTAATTCGTTTGGTTGGATTTCCGTAGGTCAGTTGTTGTTTTCACTTAAAATCGTGTCCATTTTAAACAAAAGATAGACCCTTTGAGTGGTACTAGTCACACCGTGCCTCGGATTGAGGCGGGTTTGACTTGTACACATCACCAAGGACCCTTTTATCATTATTATAAAAGATCAAGGTAATCCTAATGCGTTTGGTCAGATTTTCGTAGGTCAGTTGTTGTTTTCACTTAAAATCGTGTCCATTTTAAACACAAGAGAGACCCTTTGAGTGGTACCGGCCACACCATGCCTTTAATTGATGCTGGATTGAATCATACATGTCCAAAATTACCCTTTTATTGTTATCCTAAAGGATAAACACAATCCTAATCCTTTTGGTTGGATTTCCGTAGGTCTGCTGTTGTTTTCACTTAAAATCGTGTCCATTTTAAACAGAAGAGAGACCCTTTGAGTGGTACCGGCCACACCGTGCCTCGGATTGAGGCGGGGTTGACTCTTACATGTCCCCAAGGACCCTTTTATTGTTATTATAAAATATCAAGGCAATCTTAATGCATTTGGTTGGATTTTCGTAGGTCAGTTGTTGTTTTCACTTAAAAACATGTCCATTTTAAACACAAGAGAGACCCTTTGAGTGGTACCAGCCACAACATGTCTCGGATTGAGGTGGGAATTACTTGTACATGTTACCAAGGACCCTTTTATCGTTCTCATAAAATATCAAGGCAATCCGAATGCGTTTGGTCGGATTTTCAGAGGTCAGTTGTTGTTTTAGATTAAAATTGTGTCCATTTTAAACAAAAGAGAGACCCTTTGAGTGGTACTAGTCACATCGTGCCTCATATTGAGGCGGAGATGACTCATACATGTCAAAAAGGACCTATGGATTGTTCTTATAAAATATTGAGGCAATCCGAATGCGTTTGGTCGGATTTGCGTAGGTTAGTTGTTGTTTTCACTTAAAATTGTGTTCATTTTAAACAAAAGAGAGACCCTTTGAGTGGTACCGGCCACACCATGCCTCGGATTGAGGCAGGGATGACTCGTACACGTCACCAAGGACCCTTGGATCATTCTCATAAAATATCAAGTCAATCTGAATGCATTTGGTTAGATTTTCATAGGTCAGTTGTTGTTTTCGATTAAAATTGTGTCCATTCTAAACAAAAGAGAGACCCTTTGAGTGGTACCGACCACACTGTGCCTCGGATTAAGGCATGGATGACTCATACACATCACAAAGGACCCATGTATCGTTCTTATAAAAGATCAAGGCAATTTGAATGTGTTTGGTTGGATTTCCATACGTCAGTTGTTGTTTTCACTTAAAATCATGTCCATTTTAAACAAAATAGAGAACCTTTGAGTGGTTCAGCATTCTTGCATGTTGTTGGTGCATATCATCTGTTAAAATGGGAAAATGACTCATTGGAGAAAATATGTTTTATTTTATAACAATTACAATTTTCCTACGAACATTTACATACAACAATGTTTCATCTTTTGATCCCCTTAACCCCTCTCAAAAATGACCACCAATTGTACATGTCCCCAAGTCAGATCTTCATTGTATTTGTGTACAATCTGCCATTAGGTATGCAGCCCACTCATTTCTAAACACATCTATATCATCTTGTGAGTATGAGGCTTTTCATCATTCAGAGTAGTACTGCAAAATATAAAAATAAATAATTAATAAATAACATAAATGAACTAGTAGTTGTTTTTGAAAATACCTATTTAGGGGTGCTAGTTTGTTGATGAAAAATATTCTATTTCATAAATTTACGAACATAATAACTGCAATCATTATCATTTTTTTGTTTTGTACACTGCAAAAAAATTGATCATTAGGAGAATAAGTAACTTGTGTTGAGATGTGTTTGGATAGTGAAATTTTATTATATATACCCTGATATTTTTTCAAACGTAGTACTTTCTCTCCTCCCTATGCTTAGCCCCTGTCCTCATTCCTTTTTTTAGACGATAATGATACACCGCCCTATCATAAAAAAATCCTCAGTAAAAGATAATATAAATTATATTAATTGATGTTTAGACCTAAAATGTAAGATGTAGTGTCTTACATATTCACAAACTCCATCATGTGTGGTTGGTTTGATGGATATCCTTGCTTTGAATCCAGAAAATAAATCTTCGGAGTATCCAAGTTCACTGCAATTAGCAACCAATGTTGCCTAAAAAACAAAAAGGAATAAGTAATAAAATAAGTGAAAATATAATTGATATGCTTTAATCTTATAGTATTACCCCTGCATGGTTGGTATTAGGAAAAGTTTTTCATCTGTAATCTTGCTTTCAAATGTTTTCAGCAAGTCATTCACTATTGCATCCCTTTTTGATGGATCTATTTTTGTTAGGTGTGTTGATGTGATATGAGGACTAATGATCCCAAATCTTGGCTCATGGGAAAATTCCTTCAACTATTTTTCATAAATGCGTCTGTCAACAATATAAAATGCATTTAGTCATAATTTTCACATTAGATCAACTTTTAGAAAATCAATTCATGGAAACATACCTCATATATACATTTACAACTGTGACGCCTAGCCAACCATTTTTAAGGGTCTCATTTACATTTTCAGCAGCAATGAAATCTTGACATTCCTCTCCGTATATTTCTCTTTGAAAACCACTATATGACTATTACCATCTTTTAGCTTCATATCCACATGAGTCTTCAATGCTAGTAAATGTGGATAGATAATAGGTGGTGTTAGTGTGCTTTCAGTAGCTCCTTGGGATCGGTTGGTCGATCCTTTAGATGGTTTTGAGTCAATGTTTGTCACTCCCTTCCCTTTCTCCGTCTATAACAACAATCATTGGTTCAGACCCTTTTTTCATTAATTGTTAAGGGTTTAGCTTGAAAAAAAAGGAAATAAATACCTCTTTGTCCACATGTACTCTTATAAGTTGTGACGGCCATGCAATGAATGTCCCTATATCCTTTTTGACCGTATGAATATCATCGTCATCAAGTGGAATAGGTAGCTCTAAATTTGGATCATGAGCTACAGTAATCATCACTTTCAGATGATCTTTCGGAAGTGGTCTATTATGCAGTGTGGCATCCGGTATATTGAACACTTTAGCCCTCGCTACAAGGTGATAGGTGGGTGTTTACAGATATAAATCACAATCATTATCACCCTGTAGAAGATTAGTACAGAAAAATTATCAGTGTTTTTCTGATTCACATTTCATGGGAACAATTATTAGAATATTGATTACCATGGCTAAGATAGTTCTTTGAGGCGAATAGCTCACCGCAAAGCTGGTGGGGGTGGGGTGGGATGTTCACGTTCTGGTTGTTCCTAAGTTTTTTCCTCTCTTTTCTTCCCACCCATAAAAGTTGCTAGCAACTCTCCCTGCCATTGCAATCGTTCTTCAAGGATTGCTATTTTTTCACTCATTTGTTCCAATTTTTCATCTGTATCATCCATTTTTTTCTTCTTCTCAAAATATACTCTAGGTGTCACCCCAAACCCCTCTGACACGACCGTATTTTTCTAGCTGCTTCAAAGCCATCGATAATATGTCTGTATCCGCTACAGGAGTAGCTGATTCCTATGACTATTGGATATGGGAAAATAACTAATTATTTTTATGTAATAGCAATTTTAAACAAATATTTTTATCGTCGTGTCATACTTACACATATTTCCCACACTTTCTGTGTGTTCTCGTCTACTAACTTCCCTTCTTTGTTCACACGTGCCTCCTTCCATAGCTCATGAAGTGGGATGGAAGTGCATTTGGTTTTAGACTCATCAATCTACATATAAACATAGAAAGATAATTATGATGTTTTTTATTGACACCTAACAATATTACTGTAAATTTCAAATACGTACCATTTTATTTTCTAATGAAGCGTACCCCATCCTTGCTTTATGATAGGGGTATGTTGGTTTTGATGCACGTTCCTTATTTTCAGTACAAAGTTTCTGTTTCATAAATGAAATATTGACAATAAAAGTGATGAATACAGGTATCCTCAAACAACGTATTATCACCCACAATATACCTGAAACTTCTCATCCACATGGTGGCCAATAAATGCATCCCATGATTCTTGGGATATCAGGTGAGCGTAGACAATGGGTGGGTGCGGGTTTATTTTACCTTTAGAATCTTTCAGGTGACATCTTGTTAAAATAGTGCGAAAACCTTGATGAATATTTCCTATAAGCCTTAGTACATAATCCTTGTGTGAATCATCTACTATAAATGTGCTCTGAAAGATATTGAGAAGAGTAATACATTGTTTCATTATTTTATTTTCTAGTAAATTAAAGAAATAAATTCATAATGTTACCGTAATTTCTTCCCAGATCACAGCCTTCATCCCGGACACAACATGGTGCCATGAATCTATGTCAATCGGCACGCGTTGCCGAGTGAAAACTCCAATGTAGATGTTAAACATAGCCTTGTTGGGATTCACATGTTGGCCTCGTGCATTCCATCCAACTTCAAATTTGATGCCTTTGCTTTTCACCTTAATAATTTTGGCTAACACCGTCAAACTACGATGCACCTGTGTTTTCTGCAACATCGATCCTTCATTCCCGACCATTTCATCGATATCAACATCATCTATATGTTCATCTGGAATGGTATCAACTGCATGTGATGATGGTTGTTGGACCTAAACACTAGGATCAGTAGGAGCCGCAGTAGCAGGAGCAGCAGCATCCACAGTAGGAGCAGCAGGAGCAGCAGGAGCAGCAGGAGCAATAGGAGCCACAGCAGGAGTAGCAGCAACAGCAGCATGAGCTACAGGAGTAGTAGGAGCACCAGCATCCGTAGAAGCAGTAGCTTGAGAGACTTGTTCAGCCTCAAGGTTAGGAGCACCATAATATACAGAATTCATTATCTGCAAAAGTGGTTGAATAGTTAATTTAGATTACATAAATTTAGTAATGATAAGATAATAACATGAGATAACAAGATCTATACTAAAAACAAAATATAACCTGTTTATTGAACTCTCTTTCTTTTTTTCAAAGGTTTAAGGGATTTTACACCTCTATCGATTATCCAAATACCTTTATTATGGTCTCCTCTAACATATAAAACATCATCTGCATTGGGACCGCTCTGAAATGATTGCGACGTACCACTAAAAGGATCGTCCTCAACTGAATTTTCATCGGAACCTTCAGTAGTTTTGGACGATAACAGAACAATTGACCACTTTCGGTTTGCGGGATCTGGAACATAAAAAACTTGTATTGCTTGTGATGCCATTATAAACTATTCGTCTTTGTACCCTTCTTTACTAAAATCAACTTTCACAAATCCCCATTCATCTATTTTAACACCACTGTTGTTATCAATCCATTTGCATTGAAAAATCGACAATTGGAATGTCGTATAATCCAACTCCCATATTAGTTTGATAATGCCAAAGTATGACATATTTGCATAAATTGGATTTCTGTCCTTACTACCAGAAACATGCATCGCTTCATCCACTTGTGTAACTCCACTATTTTGCATGGTACTATCTTCAACATGTTCATATGTATAGAATGTATAACCATTAATTACATAACCACTATAAGATAATACATACACACTTGGTCTAGCGTCTAGCCATCGAAGTCGTTCTGAAATTGAATTCGGATTTTCATCCAACTGCTTAAAAATATGGTCCTGAAACCATTCTATAAACTAGTGATTATGTGTATCTGATAACCATTTTTTATCCCTTGATGGATTCAACTGCCTACGAATTTCTTTGTGAGTTTCAATATATGGAGCAACCTCCCAATTGTTATGAAAAACATAAATATGGGCCTACTCCTGATCTGTAATACTAATTGTCACAACTTCTCTTCTAAAAATTCCCTCACCCTCAATGCGTCCAGTGTGACGAGATTTTGGGATACCAATGCTTTCCACATCATATAGGTATTCAGTAAAAAATTCAATGGCTTCCTCAACAATATATCCCTCCACTATATAACCCTCTGGCCGACTTCGATTTTTGACATACCCTTTCAAAATCTTCATATGCCATTCAACAGGATACATCCATCTATAGTGCACAGTACCACAAAGTCTAATCTCTCTCACCAAGTGAATCATCAAATGAACCATCATATCAAAGAATGTTAGTGGGAAGAACATTTCTAATTCACATAATATGATGACAATTTCTTTTTCCATAGCTGGCAATTTCCCTGGGTCTAAAACTTTGCTTCATATAGCTTTGAAAAAGAAACAAATTTTGGTTAACGTATGACAAACATTCTTGGGAAAAATGTAACGTAAAGCTATAGGAATTAGATCTTGCATAAAAACATGGAAATCATGTGATTTCATACCTTTTAACTTCAAATCATTCATTGACACAATGTTCTTGATATTTGATGAGTACCCCTCTGGAACCTTTACATCATTGAAGAAGTTTCAAAACTGATATCTCTCCGTCCTAGAAAGAGTATAAGCAGCTGGAGGAAGAAACATTTGATTTTCACCCTTCATGGGAGCCGACTCTTCTCGTATTCCCATGTCAACCATGTCCAACCTTGCCTTAATTCCATATTTTGTTTTTCTAGGGGAATTTAGCAACGTTCCGATAACACCATCACATAAATTTTTTTCCACATGCATCACATCAAGAAAATGTCTGACATACAAACAATTCCATTATGGTAATTCAAAAAAAACTGATCTCTTTTTCAAACCAATTTTCGTAAGGTTTTTTGAAAATGTTTTACTAGAAACTGTGTTCAGATCTTTTACTTTCTCAAACAGCTGATCACCTGTTAGTGGAGATGGTGTTGAGCGTTTTTCTGAACTTCTATTGAATGATGTCGTCCAAGATTGGTACTTATGCCAACGAGGTAGAAATCTATGATGTCCTAGAAACACAAATCTCGATGAATGTTTCAACCTAATTGATTCTGTATCTTCATCGCACACGGGACACCCTTGAGTTCCTTTAATTCTATAGCCTGACAAATTTCCATAAGCAGAGAAATCATTTATTGTCCCATATAACATCGATCTCAATGTGAAGTATTTAATTTTATAAGCATCATACAACAATACACCTGAATCCCACAATAACTTCAAATCCTCGATCAAAGGATCCAGATAAACATCAATATCATTACCTGGTTGTTTTGGTCCTGATATAAGCATAGATAACATGGTGAATTTCCACTTCATGCATAACCAGGGTGGAAAGTTATAATTTACCAACATAACAGGCCATGTACTATGAGTGCTGGTTTGAAAACCAAAAGGATTCACTCCATCTGTAGATAATGCAAGACGAAGGTTTCTCGGCTCTTTTCCAAATTCAGGATACTCATGATCAATTTTCTTCCATTGAGGAGAGTCGGCTGGATGACGTAATTTCCCATCTTTATTTCTTTTATCTGCATGCCACGATAATTGTCTTGAAGTTTCTTCACTTCTATATAGACGCCTAAACCTTGGAATGATTGGAAAGTACCATACAAATTTCATAGGATTGGATTTATCTTTATTCTATTGAGAAGCACCACACTTTGGTCATTCTTTAAGTGATTTTTTCTCCTTGCGAAACAATATACAGTCTTTCAGGTAGGCATGTATTCTTTCAGAAATCATACCCATCGAGTGTAGCATTCGTCTAGCTTCATATGTCCGGCTTGGGATCTCATTATCTTCCAAGAGCATGTCATTAAAGAGAGCAAGTAGTTCCATAAAACTGAAATCACTCCATCTGTTTCCTGATTTCAATTTATAAAACTTCATTACAGCTGACAATGTTGTATACTTAGTGCAAGCAGCATACAATGGCATCTTTTCACAACTCTTTAACTTCTCAAACAATTTTGGGCAATCACGGAGTTCATCTTGAATTGTCTTTGTCATTTCCTCAATACGATATTCATCATCATTGACATTTGTAATCACATCCTCCATATGGTCTTCTTCATTGTCCATATTTTTATTCATATCTGATGATCCATAAAACACAGTTTTATCCCAACTAGTAGCTATATTCGCTTTTTCTCCATGTTTATTCAAACATTTATAACTCTGATCTATTCTGTGACATATCAAATGTTCTTCCAACTCCTCTGGATTAAGTAGTCTATAATAACAACAACGTAAACACAGAAAAGGGATTTGAGAAGGATCCTTTGCGTGATCCTTTGCAAACTTGATGAACTCTTTCACTCTGTTCTCGTACTCTATTGTTAAACGATTAGCATTCATCTGATCTTTATTCATTGTCATCCTATTTGAATCTCAAATATTATTATTTATGGTTCAAGTACACAAAACAAGACTTCCAAATATAGTATAAGAGAACCACTTCCTTATAAAAATAGAGATTAATAGAGCCTAACCATTAATATTTATTCATCTTCATTAAATATAATTACTTTAGATTCATTATAGTTTCCTCAAATCACCCCAGACCAAACACAAGAATAATCAAGAATGATACATCTACCACTCCTAGGTATCTTCCCTACATTCAGTATCATCATGCCTAAGTACCCATATATCCACACATACACATGTCATAAACACATAAAAAACCATATCCACATCAGAACCAAAGTACCAATATGGATTTTAATCAGGTTACTCGACTAAAGTGGTGGTGTGTAAGAAATAATAAGAAAATATAATAAGCATATAGTCACACATAAATCTCAAACTGGTGTTAATAATCCAATAAACAAAAGGTATCAATCCATCTATCAAAATACTCTAAAGGAGCCCATATGTGACAGTAGTCCCAGGTGGTAGTCCCAGGTAGTGAAGGTTCCTGAGGAGGAAGGGGCGAACACACACCTATCAGGGTTTGAGGTCAGGTCACTGAGGTTTAAGGTGGCCCGATACTCCTACAAGGGTTCATTCCATATTTCATAAACCATGTCCTAGTACCCTAGGATGTTAACCCACTGCTGGTGGAAATGAAACTGTTCCTGATGATCATGGCAAGAAGAAATGGAAACCAAAATGGGGGAGTGAATCAAAATACCTCAAGCAAGATGGAAAAACATGGTATTTGCGAATAGGTTAGTGCGTTTCATGTTGGCTAGACACCTATCCAATAGACTCCACAAGCGGTGATGGCCCCTGCAGTTGTTGCACCAGGTGAAACTATCACCTGAGAAGTTGAGATCAATGAGGCCCTTCCCAGCCATGAACTGAACAAACCCCATGATGGCCTTCCTCTGGAATGGGCTTCTACCTTTCCTTTCCTTTGGGTTTTAAATGAAATTAAAGTCACCCCCAACAAACAATGGATGGTGGCTGGGATCGAAGGTATTTTTTTTAAAAGGACAATCAACCCCCCCCCCAATTTTTTAAAATACCAATACCATAAACCATTTAAAAACAATGCATTTTAATTTATTTTGGAAATCATTCCCAAAAAAAATAAATAAACAAACACATGACAAACCATTTATAATTTTATTTAAAGAATAAACTTATATTTATTTTAAACCATTATTTTCATTTATAATATCAAATCCACCAACGGTAGAAGGAAACTTAATTTATTTCAATGAAAAAGGTTAATTCACAACAAGATACCATCCATTCCATATATTATTTTCATTAATAGGGTTATTTTGTGCTTCAAAATGATCAAAACATGTCTAACCAACTTAAAATGAATAAAATATGAATTCATGAAACACATGAATCCCAAAAAGAAGATATAGTATAGAAACACCCACTTGGAATATTTGGGATCAAAACACAATGAATCTGGATGAGTCTACTCAAATGAAGAACATTGAATCAAATAAAAGGGATCTCAATAAAAGGTAAAAGAGATACTATAACCATAATTCCCCATAAAAATTATAGGTCTAGTAAATACCAAGGCTTCTATAGCCCCTAGGAATAAAGAATCAAGTGATGGAGAGAGATTGAAGTTCAAGAAAAGAAATAAATACCAAAATAGGATCACCATTTCAAATGAAACTTCAATCCACCAAGTGATGAGGATAGAAGATCCAAACTATCCAAAGGGGCTCCCAAGTCTTGAGTGGGTTGAGTTAAACTTGAGGGAGAAGATAAAATAAATAAATGGGGATATCAGGGTGAAATTACCCTACTACATCGATGCTTTCTCATATACAATGACACCACTGGCTAGATAGTGTCCATCACCATCTAGATAGTGGTTATAGTATAAATTTTATAACCATAGGTTATCCCACTGGCTAGTCACTACAGACCCACCAGCTAGTTGATGGCTATAGAATTTTTTTGTATCCATTGTGAATCCCATTTCCTAGCCAATTACCCTCACCGGCCATTCGGTGGAACACATGAAGATTTTCAACCTACATGTTCACATCCACACATTCTATGACAGTCTAGGACATCCTATGACCCCTCAAGAAACCCAAAAAAACTCAAAAAGAATTGCTTTGATGAAAGAGATACTGAGATGTTACAATTCTCCCCATCATTCTGCTTTTTATCCAAATAAATATTCTAGTATAAAGGATAGAAAATGATGAGACAAAAATAAATTCCACACAATAATTATTGTGTAGACAATTCAAAAAATATAGGAAGATTCACCGAATAGAGGACCACTATGAAAAAATTAAAATGAACAGATGACCAATATTACCAAGAACCCTTAATGTATATCCTCCAAGAACATCATACATCTCCAAATGACACGTCTACATCACTAAGAAGACAGAAAATCCAAATAATGTCCAGAGACCTAGCATAGGTCACCCAACCATTTAAATTTTCACTAAAATGGTGGGACATAATATGGAAATATACTAAGAGCATAATTCGAAACCTAAGTAAAGTTACACCCAAAACATACCAATGAATCCAAATGAAATAACACAATCAATATCCATCAATGAGTCAACCAACAACAAGAACAATATTAAAACAATATTTGGAAAACATTCCTTAAAGAGAGGTCCGGAAAACCGAAGAGGGCGTTGCGGGCGGTGGAGGTCCGGCAACGTGAACTCAGTGGGCGGCAGAGGGGATTCGCAGGGTTCCAGTACCGCGAGAGCTTTAGGTCGCGATAAAACGAGGTAAATTTACGACCGACTTTATAAAAAAATTGACTAAGGTTTTATCAGTGCTAACAAAGCGCTGATAAAGACTACCTTTATTAGTGCTAACATTTTAGCACTGATAAAGGTATCCTTTATCAGCGCTTTTTTAGCTCTAATAATGGTACTCGTTATCAGCGCTACAAAAGCGCTGATAAATCCTTCCTGTATCAGCGCTAAAATTTCAGCGCTGATACAGAGATTCTTTATCAGCACTTTTCTAGCACTGATAAAGGTTCGTTTTATCAGCGCTTGTTTAGCACTGATACAGGGGAACCTTTATTAGTGGTTTTTCTTAGCGCTGATATAAGGGGGTGCTTCCCTTACCCGTTTTTGTAGTAGTGATAATGGTCTTAGTTTCCTTAACTAAAATATAAAACTTACACACCCTAATAAAAGGTAGTTAAAAAGCATATGAAAACCCCTTGCAAAATAGATTTTATCCTTTGGAGGAAGAAGAGTGTGATACTACAACCTAAAATGAAGAAAGTGATGAGAGAACATCTTGCATCTCAACTCAACCAAAAATCTCATGGAATAATAAGAGGAAAAATAACAAGGATATCCTAAAACAATTTCTCTCAAATTAATTAAAAACAGAAGAACTTGGATCCTTGATAGCGGTTTCTCATCCCAAGTGATTGAAAATTTAAATACTTTAAATAATGTGAAGAGTTGGGTTGATGGTATGGTTAGATTAGGAAATTATAGATAATTGAAAATAAAAGGAATTGGAAAGACAAGTTTGTCTAGATATAGAAAAAATAATAATGATGTTCTTTATATGTATGACCATTGGAATAATCTTCTTAGTGTGAATCAACTAGTGACTCCATGGAGAAGAAAACAAGCTAAATTTGATGATTCAAATATCATCATTGATAAAACTACACCAACACAAAATCTAAGGTTGAGAGATATATATTACACTGCTCTATAGTCTCATGTGGATCTAGCCTCGTTCTAATAAGAAGTGAATTATGAGTCATGGTTAAATTCCATGAACAAGGAGTTATATCAAATTGATAAAAATCAGACGTGGGAGCTCTTGGATAGGTCAATGGATCACAATTTCATGGAAACAAAATGGGTATTCAGAAATAAACATGATGAGAAAGTAAAGGTGATATAAAACATGAAAATATTAGAGTGTAGGGTTTATGTGCATGTGGAAGGAATTGATGTGGAAGAAACCATTGCACTGATAGCAATACTTGAGTTGGTAAGATGATTCTTTATTGTGGTTTTCCAAAGAAAATTTAAAATCTACCAAAATAGATGTCAAGATAGTGTTATTAAATGGAATTCTCAAATAGGAAGTTTACATTGAACAAATTATGGGTTTTCTTATTGCTGATAATAAATCAAAGGTATAAAAATTGAAGAAGGCATTATACATGAAAAAAAATACCTTGGGACTAATATGGCCAGTTGGATACATTCTTGAAGAATATGGGATTTAGAAGAGGAGGATTTGATTATAATCTAAATGTGAAGTTGACCAAGGAAGGAAAATTCATGAAACTCATTTATGTTGATAACATCATATTCAGAGGAAGCAAGAAAATTTCAAGGTAATAATTTTCTAAAATGATGCACTCAAAATTTGAAATATATATGAATGGGGAGATCATGTTTTTCCTCAAGTTAAAAGTTATCCAGAAAGGTATTTATACTTTATTTTATCAAGTTAAATATGAAAAGGAGTTGCTGAACTTATTCAAGATACACGATTGTATGCTAGTTTCAACACCAATGAGGTTATAACCAAGTTGAACAAACATCAAAAAGATAAATTTGTTGATCAAAATCTTTACTGGAGGATGATTGGAAGCTTTTTGAATATCACATCCTAATGTCACTTTCAGTTACTTGCATTATTTTTTTAACATCTTTTATTTTGAACCATTATTTGGTTATTCCAAGTAATTTTTGGGAAATTTTAAAGTTTTATGGGAATGTTCGGGGTTAGCATACAGTTTGTCCAAACTATACATAATTATCAAGAAAACCATGTGACTTGTGGTGTCTTGGGATAGTGGTGTTTTTCATAGTTGGAACACTATTTTCCAAACTATATGGTTACTCTATTGGACTAAAATGGGAAAACGGTTTATGCATGGTTTGGAAAATCATGCAATGGAAATTAATATATCCAAAAATTATTTTTTGAACATGAAACACATCTTGTTTCCCTCATTATTCTTCCTACAGCCTAATATTTAATCCTAAAGGATTCCCCTTGTATATTTTGGTGATCATAACCCTTCTATAGAGTGATTTTGATGGATCCTGATGTGTTAGATTTAGGAAACTCAAGGTAAGAGTCTATTCTGTATTTTTTTTCATCGTTCTCCTAGATCTCCTCTTTTTTTCTTAAAAGGAACCATAGATCAATTATGTTTTAACCATACCTATGTGTAATTTTATGATATAATGGGTTTTCTTATAGATATGTTTTTGGAAAGGAAGTTAGATACTATATATTTCTAGATTTTTGTGTGATTATTCTGGATTTTTCTTGATAAGTGGTTTTCCATATCTCCATTGATCTAGAGTTTTTTAAGTCTAGGTTTCTTAATATGGGTTTCATGGTTTAGGGTATTCTCTTTCCATCTAAGATCCCTCTTTATACTTTTCCTATGGATCGTGTTTTTTCTATTTGAAATTCCAAGTGTTTGAGGAAGGTGTCTTCATAAAAATTAATTTTTTTTATAAACTTTTCATGCATTCTCATCATAAATAGGTTTTCCAAGTTATTTAATGGAATGATATATGAAATTTTATTGTTATGATTATTTTATAAAATTGATTTCTTATTTTTTCATGGTAGATAAAAATTTATTTCAAAGAATTTTTTTATGTTTTATAAGGGTTTTTTGATTATTTATGTTTTAAATGACCTTTGAATGATTTAATCTATGAAAAAGGAATCCTACAAGTGTGGGTTTTTTTTTAAATTAAAATCCTCCAAGTGTGGGATATGGAACATGGGAGCCTCGGATACTTAGGATAGGGATAGATTGGGACAAGTATACTGGGATGATGTGTGGCTACCTAGTATGGATTTACGTTATAACTCTAACTAAAATTTTTTATGACAAAGAGTTCACTTGTTGGGGTGTTCTCATATCTCGAGGCTCATGTTCTATGGATTGTGAAAACTTAGTAATTTGATTAATAAGGTGTGAGGATCCTTTAAACATCATACCTAATCCAACCTAAGAATATTTTCCATGGTGATCATTTGAAATTGGTTATTTATAAATGCTTTGATAAATGGTTTTATTTATTAAAGATGGTTTGTTTACACATTCTTTATAAACTGTTCTAAAAAGATTGGATTTACATGTTTTATTGAAAACTCTTTAAATCTAAATTTCATTCATTTTATTTATTTAAATGAACATAATTGGTTTGTTTTATAAATATTTTTTATGAAACACTTGGTGGAATCCTACTAGGATTGTTTTTATCACACCCTCTACAGGCCTTTGGGTATGTGTAGATCTTGTTTTATTTGACATGGGTAAAGGCAAGGTGCCCTATAGAGGTGGTGGATATCTATGTTAGAAGGGTTTGGGAATTCATTGGTAACATGTTGGGATGTTGAATCATATGGCAAATAGATATGGGTTGGTGTTGGTCTTAGGTATCTTGGTTTATCTATTTGGTTTTTGGTACTTGTATATGTCTACTCTTTTTCTTCCATTGTATGAATTTGAATTGTCATGTTATCATTATTTTATATATTTCATATATTTATTGTTTGGTTTTTTGTTGTAAAATTCATTCCTAAAGGTATTTCTTAATGCTCTAGTGCGTGTCTACAATCTATGGGTATTAGGAGTGCCCTTCAGGCCTTGCCACGGGCTTGCTTAGTTGTTTGGTTCAGGGATGACCAACGTTGGTTTGTAAAATATTGGTATTAGAGTGAGATTTTTTATCCATGGTCTTTTTTTATATGTTTTGGTAAACAAGTGATAGGATTATCAGGAATTAAGTGGTATGTATGAGAAAGTTTCTATCCATCTCTCATCATAATGATCCTTGAGTTACCATGGGATGTCGGGAAGTGTGTCTCCTAGGTTAAATTTTAATCTAATCTAAGATCTTTGTTTGTATTATCTTAGTTAAAATTATGATTGTTCACTTGTCTGATGTTCTCTCTTATTTATTTGATATAGTACCATGCCCTCTATAAGGCTTTCTATAGTTCCTCAGGGGGTAATACAGATGATGTTTTGTGAGGAAACACTCCTATTAACCAAAATCTTGTTGAAGAGATAGGGTGGGAGGTATGTTCCATGGAATAAGGTGTTTTCCCCTCCCTAGATCAAGCTAGGGAAGTTAAACCAAGGATTGGAGGATAAATATACTATGCCTAAGACTTTCTCCAATAGAAACCATCTCCCTTCCAAGGAACAAATAATCCTCAGGAAGTGGACTGGTTGGAGAATATCGAGCAGAATTTCAAATTTTTAAAAACTCCATATTCAATCAAAGTAAAATTTACCACCTTTAAGCTATAATGTACTAGTATAAGATTGTGGGACACATTGGTTTAGGAAAAATAGCATAAATTATTAGAGTGGAAAGGCTTCAATACCATTTTTTCAATAGTTCTTCCCTGATTCATTGATGATGTCTAAATATATGGAGTTCCTCACCCTTAACAATATGATCGATCTATAATGGAATATGAAACCGCTTCACCAAGCTGGTATATTTCTCATCCAAGATTTTATTTATTGATAATTTAATGGTTCAAAGGTTTCGTATGGGCTTGAGACCGAATATTTGATCTTAGGTTTTTATGTAGAAGAGGAAGTGTTAGTTTCAGTAGCTCCTTTTGGAAAAAGATAAAATAGAACGAGGCACAAAAAGGTGGTAGTATTAGATCCTAGAAACATACTTATACCAAAACTTTGGAATTAGTTAGCAGTGGACCTCTTACTTGCTAATAGTGTGGAAAGATATGGTACACAAGGAATAATTTCCCCACACTGCTAAAAATTTATAACTCATGTGGATATTGAGGTCATTTACAGAGGTCCTATCAATATCTTTCTAATCCATGTTATGGCATAGGCCCATTGACATATAAAGGGTCTACAATATATTCAAATTCTTCAAAGAATATAGGGTTCTATCCATAGGTCTCTAAAATGAAGAATTTTCATGCAATATAATATTATCTAGTGAAAGTTGATGTGGGTCCTTCAACTATAAGAGGTTTTATCTTTATTTCTCCATCCTTAGAGATTACATTATTTGATACCATGTCTCTCATTACTTCATATCGACCCATTTCATGAATATTTTAAATAATCCAATAGAACTTGTTCCCTTTTTTATAGAGTTTTTTACACCTATTGTAAAGAAGAAGAAGTAGTGTTTTCAAGGTCCCACATTTTCTATTTTGATATCGAAAGTCAAGTTGGTTTGGGATTTTCTAGTTCTCATCTTAGATATATTTGATTTTATCCTCAATATGGATCATTTAGTTTACCATAAAGTATATATTCATTTATATCATTGATGGTTGTTCTTTAATACCTTTGATGGTAACTCCTAGGTGTATCAAGGATAATGGTACCTGAGATCTAGTCAAGAAAGACCTCATTTATCAAAACATGGAAAATAAATTTATGATTTCATAGTTTAACATGGGAACAAACATGTAGGTTGTGATCTTTCTTTGGAGGTTAATGAATTTCTTGAAGTGGTTCTAGATAATTTCTCTGGTCTTTCTATGGAGATTAAAGTTAGGTTTTTGATCGATTTGATGCCAAAAACTCAGTCGATATACATTCATTTAAACTATATTTCTCCATGATAATTGAATAAATTGAAGTTTCAATTTGATAATTTGAAAGATAAAGGCTTCATCCATACCTAGTGTATCGCCTTGGGCAGTCCCCATGATTTTCACCAAAAAGGCTAAAGGGAATATCTATTTTTGCATCAATTATTAGAATATTAATCAAGTGATGATTAAGAATAAGTATCCATTATCCTATATCAATGAATTTTTTGGTTAATTAAACATTGAAAAGTGGTTCTTTAAAATCAACCTTTGGTCTGCATATCATCAGATTATATTTAAGGAGTTGAATGTTCCAAAAAACTACCTTAAAAATCATGTATGAACACTTTGAATATCTTATGATGTCTTTCAACCTGACTAATGCTCCAGTTGTTTTCATGGACTTGATGAATAAGATTTTCCACCAATACCTTGATTCCTTTTTTGTGGTATTTTTGGATGACATTCTAGTTCACTCAAGAACTGAATAAGTGTATGAACGTCACCTATAATTTGTTCTAGGAATCGTGAAGGATCACCACCTTTATTCTAATTTGTCTAAATGTACCTTCTAGATTTAATAAGTTAAATTATTAGGATATATGGTTTTAGAACATGACATCTTAGTTAATCCTAAGAAGGTAAAATTTGTCCTATCATAAGCAGAGCCATGTATTATATTTGATATTAAAATATTCTTGGGTTTGGTAGGATATTATTGGTGGTTTGTAAAGGGCTTCTTGAATCTTACATATCTACTGACTACTCTTACTAGGAATGGGGTAAAAATTTTATAGTATTCTTGATGTCAAAATTCCTTTGATGAATTGAAGAAAAATTTGACCTGAACACCTATTTTAATTTTACCAAAAGTTGGAAAGGTCTATGTGGTGTTTTTTGAGTCTTTGGGTGTAGTATTGGGATGTGTTTTGATGTGAGAAGATTATGTTGTGGAATACATCTCTCATTAGCTTCAACCACATGATAATAATTACCCCACCAATGATTTAGAACTTGCAGTTGTTATACATGCACTCAAGAGTTAGAAACATTACCTCTTTGGGGTGAGGTTCACTATTTATTCTAACCATAAGAATTTAACTTGCACCTTTTCATAGAAGTAACTGGACCTTAGGAAGATATAATGGGTGGAATATCTTCGGTCATTTAACTTCAAAATTTTCTATACCCCAGGAAAGGTGAATGTTGTTTCTGACACTCTAAGTAAAAAAATTCTTCTCAAATAGTGATGAAATTGAAATATGAATAGAATATAATGGGACTCTTTGCTTATATGCACCTGGGTGTGATGGGGGAAGAGACTAGTATTTTTCTTGATAGTTATCAGTTGACGTCATCTCTTTTTGAGTTGATTTTTTAAGAGCAAGAGTGGGATAAAGATTTCAAGAGTATCAAGAACTCATTATATGGTGGGGATACCATTATCAATAAGTATTTCTCCCTACAAATATTTCTCTATTTTAGATATTGATGTTTTGATCCATCATTCATAAGGAGGGATTTTGTGGAAATTTTTTTTCTTAGTGGGCTGCTCATCCTGGTACAGTGAAGATATACTGTGACATGAAGCATTAGTTTTGGTGTCCAGGTTTGAAAGGTGGAATAATTGATTTTTGTGTTTCTTTTCTATACCAATAAAAAAAATAAGTTCAAATTCCAAAATCCTTCTATATTACTTCATAATATTCCAATTCTCATCTAGAAATGGGATGAGGTATCTATGGATTTCATCATGGGTTACCATGGAATCACTAAGGGATGAATTCCATATGGGTAGTGATTGATTGACTAACCAAGTCATCTCATTTCATTTTGATTCGATACACCACCAAGGTTGAGGATTTGGGAAATATATACATTTAGGATATCATGATGTTACATGGGATGTTTTCTACTATTATTTCTAATAGGTAACCCTCAAATTACCTCTCAATTTTGGAAAGTCCTCCAAGAGGTGATGGATTTTTTTGTTAAGTTTAGCAAGGATTACCATCCTAGATAAATAGATAAATTGAGTGAGAAATTAAAATCTTAAAGGTTATGATTCAAGCTCATGTCTTGGACTTTGGAGGCTCTTCCTATAGCTATTTGGGACTAGTTGAGTTTTCTTATAAAAATAGTTACAAGTCATCCATTGGAATAGAACCCCATGAGGCTTTGTATGTTTGACTATTTAAATCACCTTTTTTTGTATGAGATGGGTGAAATTTATCTTATACCAAATATTGTTCAAGATACTTAGGAAAAAAATCAAACTATTCATTAATGACTGGAGATGGATCAAATATGGCATAAATATTATATGGATTGTCGGTGCCATCCTCTAGAAATTTATAAAGGTGATCAATTTTTCTTAAAAAAATTCTTTAGTTGGGTCACTATTGGCTTGGGAATCAATGTATATTGTCTCTGAGATATGTGGGACCTTTTGAGATCACTGATCGGATTGGAAAAATGGATTATCATAAGATTTTCCATCTTAATTGACTTTAATCTAGGAATTTTTTTCCATGGGTCTTAGCTTAAGAAGTCTCATCCTAATACCTCTCATGTTCCAAACTGGTAAGATCTTGATTTGGAATAGGATATTTTAGTAATCGAATGAATGTCTCAGGTTTTTGATTCTCAAGAAATGATTTTATATAGGAAATCATTTTTTTGGTCCTGGTGTTATGGAGGCCTGAAACGGATTCTCACAAGATGTGGGAATAGGAAACGATGATGAGGGAGTAGTGGCCTTATCTTTTATTATAATAAACTTATTTGTCTTGACTTTTTGGTGATGAAAGTGATATGGTGGGGATAATTTTCACATCCTGATGTCACTTTTAGGTACTTACATTATTTTTTTACTATCTTTTATTTTGAACCATTCTTGGGTTGTTAGGGGAAATTTTTATGAAAATTTGAAGTTTTATGATCATGTTCATGGTTGGCGTATGGTTAGGCCAAATCATGTGACACTCTCTAGAAACCGTGTGTATTGTGGTGGTTTGGGATGGTGGAATTTCGAACAGTTAGTGCGTCATTTTACAAACTTTTCAACCAAACCATGTGGCTACTTCAGTGGATAGAAATGTTTGCACGGTTGGCACACATTTTGAAGAAATGTGATTCCAAATTATGCGATGAAAATTAATTAATCAAAAAATTATTTTTTAAACCTAAAATTCCTTCTTTTTCCATCACTCTTCCTCCTATATCCTAGTCTATCAACCATAGGGATTCCCCTTGGTTATTTTGGTGATCCCAACCCTTTCATAGAGATATTTTGATGGATCTTGAGGTGTTGGATCTAGAAAACTCATGGTAAGAGTCTATTCTTCATTATTCTTAATTTTTCTCCTAGATCTCCTCTATTTTTCTTGAAAGGGACCATAGATTAGGGATATTATGACCAGATCTATGTGTTTTGTCATGATATAATAGGTTTTCTTATAAATCTTGGAAAGGAAGGTAGAGACCAGATCTACTTAGATATGTGTCTGCTTCTTCAAAATTTGTCTTGGTAAGTTCTTTTCTTTATCTTCATCAATCAATAGTATATTGAATCTAGGTTTCTTGATATGGGTTACATGATTTTTGGTATTCTCTTTCTATATAAGAAGCCTCTTTCTCCTTGACTTATGGATCACATTTGGTTATTGTAAATTCCACATGTTTGAGGTAGGTGGTTTCATAAAAAGGATTTTTTTTAATGAATTATGCATGCTTGGTCATTGTAAATTGGTTTTCTAAATTGTTTAATGGAATGATCAATGATTCTTGAAATGTGAAAGTTGGTATTGTTTTATAAAATAGATTTCCCATTTTTGAATGGTTGATGAAAATGAATTTCAAAGCAAGTTTTGATGTGTTACAAGGGTTGTTTTATTATTTATATGTGAAATTCCTTTTAAATGATTTAGGTTCTAAAAATTGAAGGCTCCAAGTGTGGGTATTTATAAAATTTAAAGCCTCCAAGTGTGGGATATGGAATAAGGTAACATGGGGTACTTATAAGGGGGATAGATTAGGATAAGCATTATAGGATAGTTTGCGGATACTTATAAGGATTTAAACTATAACTCTAAATAAAAATTGTTATGATAGGGGTTCACTTACTAGGGTGTTCTCCTATCCTTATTCTTGTATTCTAGGGATTTTTTGCACTTAGAAATTTGATTATTGAGGTGTGAGGATCTTAGATAACCCATACCTAACCTACCCTAAGACTAGTTTCCATGGTTCTCCTTTAAAATTGGTTATTTATAAATGATTTTAGATGTGATTTATTTATAAATGATTTAAAGAGAGTTTTTATGAATTCTATATAAACTATTTTAAAAAGGGTGGATTTTAATGTTTTATTAAAAACTGTGTAAAGTTATATTTCATGCCTTTCCTTTATTTAAATGATCATAATTGGTTTGTTTTATAAATAATACTTATGAATCAATTGGTGGTATCCTACTAAGCATGTTTTCCTCACACCATGGACATACCTTCAGGTGTGTTTAGAACTTGTTTTATCTGACATGAGTAAAGGAAAGGTGCCTTGTGGAGGCAGTAGGTATCTATGTTACTAGGGTGTGTGATTTTAGTGGTGACATGGTTAGATGTTGACCCACATATCACATGGAGATGGGTCTTCATTGGTCTCAACTATCTTGGTTTATCCATTTGGTTTTTGGTACTTTTATTTTCCTTATACTCTATTTTCCACTATCTAACTTTGAATTGGCATGTTATCTTTATTTTATATATTCCATATATTTATTGTTTGGTTTGTTGTTGTAAAAATCATTCTCAAATGTATTTCTTGATTCCCAAGTGCCTATTGTCAACCTGTGGGTATCAAGAGCACCCTTCGGACCATGCCATGGGTCATATTAGGTGTTTGGTTCAAGGATTACCTAGGTTGGTTCATAAAAAATTGGTATCATAGTGAAGTTATTTGTCCATTTTCTTCATGTTTTTGTATGTTCTAGTAAATATAAGATAGAATTTTCAAGACTTAAGGGGTAGGTTACGAGTGAGTTCCTAACCATTTCTCATCGTAACGAGCCTTGAATTACTACGGGATATTTGAAAGTGTGTCTCTCAGGTTGAGTTTTGATCTAATATCATTAATTTGTTTTTATTATCTTGGTTAAAACTAAGATTTCTCAATTATTTTATGGTTTATATTCTTTATTTGATGTAGTAAAATGCCCCTATAATACTTCCTATATTTTCTCAGGAGGGTTTTGTGGATGATGTTCCATAAGGAAAACCTCTAGTTGACCAGAATCCTATTGAAGTGGTAGTGTGGGTAGTCTATTAAATGGACTAGGGTGTTTCCCCAACCCCATCTCAAGCTTTGGAAGTGAAATGAGGTACTGGAAGAAATAAATACCAATCCTAAGTTTTTCTCTTATAGAAACCAACGTCCTTATAAGGAATGAATGATCCTCATGAAGTGGAGGATTGGTTGGAGAATATTGAGCAGATTTTCAACTTTTTGGAAACTCTTGATTTTTTAAAAGTGAAATGTGTCACCTTTAAGATTGAAGGTATAGTAGGAGATGGTGGGAAAATGTGGTTTAGGAAAAACAGTATGAAGTTTTGGAGTGAAAAGACTTCACAGGAATCTTTTTCTAGTAGTTATAACCTAAATAATTGATTATGGATAAATTCATGGAGTTCCTCACCCTTCAACAAGGTGATCTGATAGTAATATAATATGTTAAGAACACCAAACTAGTTTATTTCTCACCCAAGATTGTATCGAATGGTAAGTTAAAGTATCATAGGATTTATATGGGCTTGTGACTAGATATTAAATCTCATATTTTTATATAGAAGAGGAAGTGTTGGATTTAGTAGCTCCACTGGGAATAAGAGTAAGTGGAATAAGGCTCATAAAGGTGGTAGTAGTGGATCCCAGCAATGAACTTATAACATGGCTTATACAATAGTTATCAGTAGACCATTGACTTCATACCAGTGAATCAATATAGAGAACATGAGACATACTTTCCCCATGCCTCCAAAAATTTGTAACCCATGTGGACATTGAGGTCACTAACAGAGGTTTTTTTAGGATATTTAAACTCCACATTATGGACCAGGCTTTTTGGAACCTAAAGGGTTTGTGGTAAAATTGGGTGCTTCAAAATCTAAGGGGTTCTGGCCATAGGCCTTTAGAATTAAGCAGTTGCACACTATAGAAGATCCTCCAGTGGAATTTTATGTGGGTCCTTTGATAGTTATAGGTATTATATTTATTTATTCATCTTTATAGACCTCTTGATTTGATACTGGTGCCTCTAATTCCTTTATATAAACCCATTTTTTGAATATTTTAAAACTTCCAATGCAAATTATTCTCTTTATTATGTAGTTTTTGATACCTCTTGGAAAGAAGGAAAAGGGTATTTTGTGTATCTCATGTTTTCTTTTCATATCAAAAATTGAGTTAGTTTGGGATTTTATGGTTCTCGAATTAGATATCTTTGATGTTATCCATGTGAAATATTTGTTAGTTTTCCATAAAGAAAAGATTGATTTCTATCATCGGTGTGTGTTATTTAATCCCTTTGAGGGTAAATATCAGGAGTTTCAAGGAGAATGGGATTCAAGGTCTATTTGAGAAGTACCTCCTTTATTAGGACTTGGAATATTGATTTCCACTTCTGTAGTTCAACTTGGGGAAGAACCTATAGATTGTGATCTTCCTTTTGTGGTTATGGAATTTCCTAAAGTGTTTTGATCTCATTTCTATGGCCTATCTCCAGAGAGGGAAGTTGGGATTTCAATCTATTTGATGATAGTAAATCATCTAATATCCATTTATTTATAGCACATGGCTCTAAAAAAGTATAAGGAATTGAAGCTTCAGTTGGATGACTTGAAAGCTAAAGGCTTCATTTGTCCTAGTGTATCACCTTAGGCGGCCCCCATGATTTTCACCAAAAATGTTGATGGGAATCTCTTTTTGTGTTCTAATTATCATAATATTAATTATTTTATGATTAAAGATTGGTATCCTTTATCTTGTATTGATGACTTTTTTGATCAATTAATGGGAGAAAAGTGTTCTCAAAAATCGACTTTCGATTTGGAAATCATCAGCTTCAAGTTAAGGAGTCGGATGTTCTGAATACTGCCTTCAGAAGAAGGTATGAACACTTTGAATATATTATGATGCATTTTAGATAGAATAATTATCTAATTATTTTAATGACATTGATGAATCGGGATTTCCACTGGTACCTTGATTCTTTTATCATGGTATTCAAGGAAGACATTTGGGTTTACTCAAGAACTAAATAAGAGCATGAGTGTCACCTAGAATCTATTCTAGGAATCTTGAGGGATAATATCCTTTATGGTAAGTTTTCAAAATGTGGCTTTTGGAATTGAGAAGTTAAGTTATTATGAATTGTGTTTTTATAACATGGCATCTCAGTTGATCCTAAGAAGGTGAAAGTTGTCATGTCATAGGAGCCATGGAATGTCTTTTAGATTTGAAGCTTCTTGGGTTTGGAAGGATATTATTGATGGTTTTTGAAGGAATTATTATAGATTTAATCTCCATTTATTTATCTTTCTAGGAAAGGGGTAAAATTCATATGTTATTCTCAGTGTGAGATTTCCTTTGATGAATTGAAGCAAAATTTGACCTCAAAACCTATTTTTATATTACCAAAATCTGGAAATGGATATGCGGTGTTCTTTGATGCTTTAGGTGTAGGATTGGGGTTTTTTATGCAAGAAGATCATGTTGTTGTGTACATATCTCGTTATCTTTATCCACATGAGAATAATAACTCCATCCATGATTTAGGACTTGTAGTAATTATGTATGAACTCAATAGTTGGCGAAATTACCTATTTTCTTAAAGTATCACTCTTTATTCCATCCATCCAATGGCCTGAAGGCCTTCATTTTTTATTGATTTTTGATAATCCACCTTTCAAGGGGTGAGGTGGAACCCTTACAATTCCCGTAGGCATAAGTATTACATGGCCATGTAGGCTTTAGAGTAATTCATTTCCCGTAGGCTTCAAACATTATATACAACCCAGAAAAACTACTTAGAACTACTCCTCCCAGCATCTTCATCATGAAATCAGCTCTCCACCTTCGCATGGCTATTCGGATAGGATATCCCATGCATGCAAAGGATTATCCCAATGGCAGGTGCCATACCCTCTCATTCTTGCGATCTGTGTAGCTTTTATTGTGGTGAAAGCTCCTTGATCATCCTTCTATAGAGCTTGTTCCTTGTAGGTTGTCTAGTTTGCATCTGCACTAAAGGTGTCCTGAAGTCCTTGAGGTGGCCTAAAGGCCTTACTAGCCCAAAGGTTTGGGTGGCCCTAAGGCCTTAAAGGACTCGGGGACCAAATCGGTGGCCCGAAGGCCCAAACGGGGGAAAATTCCCAGCTGCTACAGTTCCAAATAGTGCCTAATACAGTTCCCGCTATAGTACCTACTATAGTACTGCACAGTCCTCGCTATAGTACCTGCTATAGTACTTCTACAGTAACCCAGAAATTGTGTCTCTGCCTGGATTTGATCCCGGGTCACCTGGATGCACTTAAGAGTCCTCACCAACCAGGCTGAGGCTCATGTATCACTCTTTATTCTAACTGTAAGTATTTAATTTATATATTTTCTTATAAGTACATGAACCTTAGGAAAAGACTATGGGTGGAGTATCTTTAGTAATTTGACTTTGATAGTCCCTACACACCTAGAAATGTAAATGTTGTTTCTTACACTCTAAGTAGAATTTTATCTTGTCAAGCAGTGATGGAATCATAAGATGAATGGAATATCATGGGTCTCTTTAATATAATGCACATGGATGTGATAGAGAAATATAATAGTATTATTATATCTAGTGTTTAGTTGACATCATATCTTCTCAAGTTGGTTTTTTTGGAGAAATAGTGGGATAAAGAGTTCAAGAGTATCAAGAACTATTTATATGGTGGGGAGACCATCATCAAGTGGTCTTTCTCCCTGAAAGGCATTCTATTTTTTAGAGATTGGTGTTTCATTCCTTTTTCTATAAGGAGGGTTTTGGGGAAAAGTTTTCATTGTTCTTAGTGGACTATTAATCCTAGTACAACAAAGATGTATTATGACATGAAGCATCAGTTTTGGTGGCCATGTTTGAAATTCGATATATCTAATTTTGTGTGTCATTGCTATACCTGTAATTAGATTAATTTAGAACATAAAAATCCTTATAACTTGATTTAACCTCTCCCGGTGCCCGTCTCAAGATGGGATGAGGTGTCTATGGATTTCATCATTGGGTTACAATGGAATCCTTAAGGGAATAATTACATAAGGTTGGTGATTGATTAACTAACCAAATAAGATCATTTCATTCTTATTTGATACACCACTAAAGTTTATGATTTAGAAATGTCATAAATTTAGGATATCGTGAGGTTTCAAAAGGTGTTATCGCCTATTATTTTTGATAGGGAGCCCTGGTTTACCTCTCTATTTTTAAAAGGCCTCCAGGAAGTGATGTGTTATCAGGCTAAGTCAAGAAAAATTTATCATCCTCATACATATGGACAGACATAGTAAGAAATTTAGATATGGGAGTATATTATTTTTTCTTTTGTATTGGACTTTAGAGGTGATTGGGATATCTATTTGGGACTGGTTGAGTTCAATTATAATAATAGTTACTACTCATCCAATAGAATGGAACCCTCTGAGATTTTTTATGGTTGAATATGTAAATCACCTCTTTGTTGGTCTCAAGTGGGTGAAATTTCTCTTATGGGGACAAGAATTGTTTAGGATATAATGGTAAAAATTCATAATATTCTTCAATAGCTGGAGAAATCTCAAACTCAGTATAAATCATATGTGGATCTTCGTCATAAACCTCTAGAATTTTTTGTAGGTGACTGAGGGTTCTTGAAAATTTCACCTTGGTTGGTTCACCATTAGCTTGGAAAGTAATGAAAATTATCTTTGAGATACATGGGACCTTTTTAGGTCACTGGGTGGATTGGAAAAGTGGATTATTAGATATATTTTTCGTCTTAGTTGACTTATATCCATGATTTTTTCTATGTGTCATAGTATAAGAAGTATCATCTTGATCCCTCTCATATTCTGAACTAGGAAGAGATTGATTTGGAATCGAATATATCAGTAATCGAACAACCAGTTCAGGTTGGTTATTCTCAGGAAAGTATTTTTTTGTGGAAAATCTATTTCATTATTTTGAGTATAGAGGTAGCATGAAGCAGATTCTCATAAGACTTGGGACTAATAATTGATGATGAGGGAGTAGTGGAATCATCTTTTCTTTTATTAGTCTTCTTTAGATTGACTTTTTAGGGATAGAAAGTGATATAGTGGGGAGACGTTTCACATCCTAATGTCACTTTTAGGTACTTACATTAATTTTTTACCATATTTTGTTTTGAACCATTCTTAATTTGTTTCAAGTAATTTTTGGGATGTTTTTAATCTTTCTAGGAATTTTCATGGTTGGAACATGGTTAGATCAAACTATGCAGCATTCTCAGTAAACCATTAAAATTATAGTGGTTTGGGACAGTGGAATTTTGTATAGTTAGTATATGGTTTTTCAAACTATTCATCCAAACCATTCATCTACTCCAATTGATAGAAATGGGCATATGGCTAGCACATGATCTGACAAATCATGTGGCCAAACCATGTGATGAGAATTAATTAATCCAAAAATTATTTTTAAACTTGAAATGCCTCTTATTTCTCAAATTCTTCCTCCTACAGCCTAGACTCTATACCCTAGGAATTCCCCTTGAATATTTTGGTGACCCTAACCCTTCCGAAGAGCGATTATGATGATCTTGAGGCATTGGATCTAGGAAACTCAAGGTAAGAGTTTGTTCTTCATTTTTCTTTTTATTTCTCTAAGATCTAGTCTCTTTATCTTGAAAGGAACTATATATTCGGGATTTTATGACCAAATCTATGTGTTGTGGCATGATTTAATGGGTTTTATTATAGATATGTTGTGTAAAAGGAAGGTAGAGACCGAATCTACCTAGATCTTTGTGTGCTTCACTGGGATTTGTCTTAGTAAGTGGTTTTCCTTATCTATATTGATCTAAAGCTTATTGAATCTAGGTTTCTTAATATGAGTATTAGGGTTTATAATATTCTCTTTTTATCTAAGAGTTATCTTTCTCCTTGGATTTTGGATCCCATTTGGTTGTTGGAAATTTTAAGTGTTTGAGGTAGGTGATTTCATAAAAAGGATTTTTTTTTATGAACTTTTCGTGCTTTCTCATCATAAATTTGTTTTTTGAATTGTTTAGTGGCATGATATATGATTCTTGAAATGTGAAAGTTGGGTTTCTTTTATAAAATGTATTTCCCCTTTTTGCATGATTGATGAAAATTAATTTCAAATCATGTTTTGAGGTGTTATAAGTTTCATTTTATTGTTTATGTGTGAAATTACCTTTTAATGATTTAAGCTATGAAAATGGAAGCCTCCAAATATGGGTTATTTCTGAAATTTAAAGTTTCTAAATGTGGGCTATGGAACATGAGAACCTAGGGTACTTGGGAAGGGAATAGAATGTGAAAATAACACTATGATGGTTTGTGGCTACCTAGCATGGATTTATACTACAACTCTAACAAAGCTTTGTTATGACACAAGGTTCACTTGTTGGGGTGTTCTCTTAGTAATTGGAATATATTATAGGGATTGTGGGTACTTAGTCATTTTATCACTGAGGTGTGAGGATCCTAGCTAACTCGGACCTAACTTACCCTAAGACTAGTTTCCATGATACTCCTTTGAAATTGGTTATTTATAAATTCTTTGAGAAATGGTTTATTTATAAAAGCTTTGAAGATGGTTTATTTATACATTCTTTATAAACTATTTTAAAAGGGTGGATTTCCATGTTTTATTAAAAACTATTTGAATTTATATTCAATTCATTATCTTTATTTAAATAAGCATAATTATTTTTTATAAATAATTTTCATTAAATACTTGATGGGATCCTATTGGGTTTGTTTTTCTCACACCCTACACATGACTTTGGGTGTGTGTAAATGTTGTTTAATCTAAAGTAGGTAAAAGAAAAGAACCTCATGGAGGTGGAGGGTATACGTGTTATTAGGGTGTGGGAGTTTTCTGGTGACATAGTGGGATGTTGAACCACATATCACATGGAGATGGGTTGTTGTTAGTCTCAGCTATCTTGGTTTATCCATTTGGATTTGGCACTTGTATTTGTCTTATACTCTATTTTCCGCTATCTAACTTTGAATTGGAATGTTATCTTTAATTTATATATGTCATCATTTATTGTTTGGTTTTTTTGGGAAAAATAATTCCCAAAGTAATTTCTTGATCCCCATATGTTTATCACCAATCTGTGGGGATCAGGAGCACCCTACGGGCCTTGCCACAGGCTATCTTGGGTGTCCGATTTAGGGATGACCTAGGTTGGTTCATGAAAAATTGGTATCAATGAGATGTTTTTTGTCCATGGAATTTATGTTTTTTTATGTTCTAATAAACATAAAATAGGATTGTCATAATTTAAGGGGTAGTTGATGATCAACTGTATGGATAGATCTCATCATAATGTGCCTTGAGTTACGATGGGGTGTTGGGAAGTGTGTCTCTCAAGTTAATTTTTGATCTAATTTCATATCTTTATTTGTGTTATCTTAGTTAAAACTAAGATTTCTCACCTATATTATGGTATCTATTATTTCATTGTTGTAGTTTCATGCCCCCAAAATGCTTCTTGGAGTTCCCCGGGAGGGTGCTGCGGATGATGTTGTGTGAGGAAACTCTCCAGTTGACCAAAAACTTATTGAAGTGGTAGTGCAGGTTATAGAAACCCTATCCTTTTAAATATATCATTACATGATTATACATTATAGTACAAGCCAAGGATTTTAAATTTTAGTGTCTTGGAATACTAGGTACATAAAACTGAAAATATGGAACTAAATAAAAAATTTATTTATTTAATCATTAAATTGAGCTCCTAACTTCCATTGTGCTCAAACATCTGCATAGGGTACCCTGGGGAACACATGAACAAAGGGATTTTCTAAATAGACCATTAAGGGAATAACCATAAGATAAAAGCATTATCATAAGGGATAGAAGGCATGACATGATGATATAAAAAGGCATGTAACATGTGGAGTCATAACACATAAACATGGATTCATATAAACATGGAGTCATAATAATGTGGCGGAAACATAAAACTTGACTTTAGAATGAGTCAAGACTTACCAACAAGACCATTTCACATGGTAGCACAAGACAAGGCTAACTTCCAAGACCGTCGCACATGGTATCACAAGCCAAGGCTAACTAACAAGACCATCGCATATAATGTCTCATGAGACTCAACTTTACCCAATGAATTGGAGTGCTATTTGGTCTCACCCATATTAAATTTTAATGAATATGTTTTCCACATAAATATTCATATATAATCAATCTTACATAAATATAATGGCTACCCATGGAAATAATTGGGTACCATAATCATGTCACAAAGCATAACAAATGGGTGTATCATAAAAGTGTCCATGAAAGAAAGGAACTAAAATATACATGGAAATTCATAAGGGAAAATAGGCTGGTATAATTGATGTTATTAATATTTTTATAAATTTTAATATACTCTCTTTACTGAATTTATATGAAATGTGCATAATTTGTGTGAAATATTAATGTTTAAATATTAATTATAATTTTTTAGCACTATTTGAATTCATCCAGATTCATATCAGTTTACTAGTTTAATAATAACTACCACCCTACTGATACATATTGTGTGGTTATTGTTTTTTAGGATTCCTTATTCAATTTCCCACATATCATTATGAGTAATCATTGTCCAATTCTGCCATTTGAAGGGTCATATGAACTACACAAGAAGGCCCACAGAATCTGTGAAGAAACGGTACCATCCATGAAGATTGAATTATTGGGATCAATCCAGAAGTGAAACTTCATTAATTCTACTCCAAAAAATTTATAACAATTCAAGGAGTCATGAATAAAATTTTCAAGGTCCAAATCCAAAAACAAGGGGCCCAAATGAAGATTTTAAGTCCATCCCACCATTCTGGTCGGGAATTAAAATCAGGACACTATTCTTGAATTTTATCATGATTTAATCATAAAATATGGTTGGTATTTTTCAGTGTGAAATCTAAGATATATAAGGTCAACTTTTCAGAATAAATTATTTTTATTTTAGGGAATATTTCTATTCAAAAACCCATTCACATTTCAGCCTTCAAAAAAGTGTTGATAAAAATGGACATGTGCAAACTGTTTAGTAAAATAGCCATATCTTTGGATCCAAAAGTCCAATGGCCGACCAATTTTAAGGTATGACATTAAAAATCAATATATAAAACTTGTAAGAATATAATATCTCTATATTCATCTATCTAGATGGCCAAATTGGTGATGCAAGTGGAAGGGAAGATTTGGAATGCAAACAGTCCACCTCCTTGAGCTACAAATACAACCCCCTCTTCTCCTTGAATTTGGTTGGAATTTCAAAAGAGAGGAGAATATATTTTAATGACCAAATCCTTGAAAAATTCTTGATAGGACCTTCCATACTCAATTTTTCACTTGAGAGACCTTTCCTTCTCTCTTTGTTTTCATTTACTTTTGTGTTCTTCTTTGTTGTAATCTTGTAAGTCTTTGTTTTTGTAATTCTATTTTAATACAAGTTTATTATTCTTAATATATTATTCTCATCAAACTTATGTTAAATAATATTAATGATCTTAAAATAGTTTAAATACAGTTTAATCCCCTTCCCTTATTTTTCTTTCTTATTCAATCTAAAGTCAGTATTTTATTCCCTTCATCGTTTGTGTGTGTGTTCGACGCACCACTCTTTTATTATCCCTTTCTTTCTCTTATATTCTTAATTTATCATCATAATAATTATAATAATATTAATAATCATTTCAATGGATGATTAAATCCCTCATTGGGGTGATTCATAATTTGGGGAAATTAAGTTATTGAGGGCCTTCGCTAAATGAATATTCTTTAAATTAATATTGTGTATGTTGAACTTAATATGTCATGGATTAATGACATGTTTTTTTAGCATGTGGATTACATGAATTATTGGAACCAAAAATACAATACCATAAACAAGTAATGGTAAGGATTATAACCCTAAGTTAAGTTATGTATTGGATTAAATCTTTAACACTTGGGAATTCTGATCAAAATCATCTTGTGAAGTGGGTATTAATTTAATGAAATATAAAGCAAAGATCAAGGATATAATAAGATTAAATACCCAATAATGAACTCACCCCAATATTTATAAATTTTTTAAATCAAACATCATCCATAAATTATTTCATAATCTCTACAAACAAACCCCCCAATCAGAATACAATCAACTTAAAACAATCGACTATTAAAAAGTATCATCACTGAGGATTCTACTTGAGTGGTTCTATACACATTAGCAGAGCACTAGAACCTTGAAAGGTCAATAGGTGAAAATCGGTCACACTTTCAAATGGTGTTTTTATCAGGGATGGTTTAATTAAGTAGTCGTTAGTTTCTGGTTATTGTAAAAAAACAAAAAAAAATTAAAAAAAACACAAAGAAAAACCCGCCTTATCATAAAAATCATAAAAATAAAAAAACACAAAGAAAAACTCATCTTCCTATTTCTTCCAAAATATCTATAAATTACTCGTAGACTCCCAAAAAATCCGTTAGATTTTTTTGACCCTAAAATTGAGCTAACACTTTTTCAACTTAGGAGGAACATTAGATATAATCAAATAATTCAAGAACCAGTCCTCGTCCAACCAGTTGAATTAGAAATGGCCAATCCTAGGGAACAAACACTTAAAGAACTTACTACCACTGATATGAATTACCAACATCTTGGTATTCAATATCCAAACATAGAGGCTGACTTCAAACTCAAATTGGGTTTGATTCATCTTCTCCCTTATTTCCACGGGCTAGTCGGTGAGGATCCACATCTCCACCTTAAAGAGTTCCAAGTGATGTGCTCTACCATGAAGACTCAAGGGGTTTCTGAGGAACAAATCAAACTTTAAGAATTACCTTTCTCCCTATCTGACTCTGACAAGTCATGGATTTACTACCTCTCTCCTAGTTCCATAACCACATGGAATGACATGAAGTGACTTTTCTTAGAGAAATTCTTTCCAGCTTCTCAAACTACTTCCATCCGAAAGGAAATAAGTGGTATCCATAAATTCCCAAATGAATCACTTCATGAATACTCATAGAGGTTCAAAAATCTTGTTGCAACCTGCCCACACCACCAAATCCCTAACCAACTCTTGATCCAATACTTCTATGAGGGTTTATTGGCTATGGAGAGAACCCCCATTGATGTTGTAAGTGGCGGTGCTCTTGTTGATAAAACTTCTACAGCTAAAAGAGTTCTCATAAGCATCATGGATTCAAACACACAACAATTACATGCTCTATCACATGCTCAAGTAAAACAAGTACAATAAAATCAATCCATAGAGCTGAACAAGATAACCGAGTGGATGAGTGAACTTACAGGTCTTGTACGACAACTAGTTATGGCTACCAAATCCCCAACCTCATCTTCTCCACAATCTATGTTCCCTAGACCTATCAAGAATTGTGGAATCTACAGATCCCCATATCATCCAATTGACACATGTCCACAACTTCAAGAGGATACTTCTAATTCATCTGGACCAATGGAGCTCAATTCAGCATATGCTCAGTGGAACTCCAACACTCAAAAATCAGGTCAGATCATTAGAAACTTCAACCAACCCCAATATGATCCCCTCTCTTCTACCTTTAACCAAGTCTTGAGGTATGGTAATCCCATTTCTCATCCCCTTCAATTCCCTCCTCAAAACCCAAACCAGTTCTAATATGGTCAAGGTATTGGTAACTTCCAACAACCTTACCCTTTTGTTTCATAACCTCAAAGGATCAATCCTCCTCTTCCTCCTCCTAGATTCCACTATCCTAGTGAGCCTTCCCAATTACAAAACCAATACAATATCTTTCCTAAGAACCAAAATCAAGGTAATCCCAATATGGGAAAAGTATCTTATTCCAAGAAACCATGGGAAAGTGCATTGGAATATCTTTCCTCATTCACCCATTTCAACCTCAAAAACATTGAAACCAAAATTGGTCAACTTACTTCCCACCTAAGCTAGTAACAACAATAAAATTCTTCCCAACTCCCAACTCAACCATTACCCAACCCCAAGGGCAATGTAAGTGAAATTGCACTTATATCAGGAAAACAAATTGTTATGCCTCGCGATGAGTCCTTTAACTCCCCTTTAAATGTTGAACTAGAAAATGAAAATAAAAAGAAACTTGAAAAGGAATCTGAATCTATTCTCTCACCTACTTCCATTCTACTTAGGGACCCAATTCCTTTTCCTCAAGCTGTTTCTAAGACAAAGAAATCCTTTGAACCCGGTCCTGAAATGCTTGACATGTTTAGAAATGTTGAAGTCAACATTCCCCTCTTAGATGCCATAAAAAAAATCCCTAAGTATGAAAATTTCCTTAAGGAATTGGGCACCAACAATAGGAAACTTATGACCTTTGAAAATGTTTCCACCCAGCAATCTATTCCCATAAAGTGCAAAGATCCTGGGACCTTTACGGTTCCATGCCAAATTGGGAGTTCCAACTTCGATGATGCACTCATAGACCTAGGAACCTCAATTAATTTCATGCCCAAATCCATATTCTCCAACCTTGGTCTAGGTCCCTTACATCCAATGAGTGTTTTCATCCAGTTATCCAATCGAATCATAGCCAGTTTGAAGGAAATAATTGAGGATTTCCTTGTCTGGGTCAATGATCTTATCTTCCTCACTGATTTATGTTTCCTTGACATGGAAGGTGAGACGAAATCTTCTTGATCTCCCCTAATTCTAGGAAGATCGTTCCTAATGACAGCAAGAACCAAAATTGATGTTCAGTCGGGCATCTTATCCATGGAATTTGGTGACCAACTGGTCAAGTTCAACATTTTTCAAGCCATGCGATACCCATCTGAGGATCACTCTGCATTCTCAATCTATGCTTATAAGGAAACTTATGAGATTCAATTGAACCCCATTCCATCATGTTCGTCATGTTATAATGAGAGAAGATCTAATGAAATCTGCACCATGATTAACCAAGTCATGAATTGTGAAGTTGATATGGACCTCTCATTCATAGACTCCGTAAATATAGAGGATCTTGAAAAATCTCTTGAATCCCACATCAACTATGATCTCTATTACTCCACCTTGGACAGTATCAAGGAAAATGAATCAAAACCAACTGAAGTCCCTTTCTCCATTCCTGAGTTGTCTAACCCACAAATGAAATATGAGACTGATCTAAAACGTCTTCCTGAACACCTGAAATATGCATTCATTTTCCATGATGTAACATTCCATTTTGATGAGGTTTGTAAGAGAACCTTAATTGAACTCAAAACTTCTCTTACATCTGCCCCAATAATCCAACCCTTATATTGGTCCTTACCCTTTGAGTTGATGTGTGATGCTTCTGATAGAGCCGATGGGGCTGTTCTAGGTCAAAGAAGAGAAAAAATTCTTCATGTCATCTATTATACCTCAAAAACATTGGATGAAACTCAATCTCACTACACTGTGACTGAAAAGGAACTTTTACCAGTGGTTTTTTCCTTAGATAAATTTTGGCCCTATCTCTTAGGTGCCAAAATCATCATCTTCACAAACCCTTATACTATAAAGTTCTTACTCAAGAAAAGAGATTCCAAACTGAGGATAATAAGATGGATCCTAATGCTCGAAGAGTTTGACCTTGAAATCAAAGATAGAACAGGAAAATAAAACCATATAGCTAATCACTTGAGTAGAATTTCTAATGATTCTCATTCTTAAATAATTGATCCAGAATTTCCAACTGAGCACCTTTCATCTCTCACTCCAAAAATACCATGGTATGCCCCAATTATAAATTACTTGGTTTATAGTGTTTTTCCTAAAAAATAAAAAGAACGAAAAATGAAGTTGAAAAGTGATTCAAAATACTATTTTTGATAAGAAAATAAACTTTGGAAAACTGGGGAAGACATGATAATTAGGAGATGTGTTGATAAAAATGAACATTCTTCCATCTTAGAATTATGTCACTCAATGCCTGGTGGTGGACACTTTGGACCACAAAAGACCTCCCAAAAGATCCTAGACTCTGGATTATTCTGGACTTCACTCTTCAAGGACTCATATGAGTTCTTTCAATCATGTCCCACTTTCCAAAAGTTTGACATAATTTCAAAGAAAAATGAAATGCCCCAAAAGCCTTTTATTTTCTGTGAGATCTTCAATGTTTGAGGCATCGATTTCATGGTACCATTCCCCCCTTCCAACGGATTCTCATACATCCTTCTTGTGGTGATTATGTTTCTAGGTGGGTCGAGGCCAAACCCACTAGAAATGATGATTCACATATTGTTAGTGAGTTTCTAAAGACACACATCTTCCACTGATTTGGCACACCACATGCCTTGATAAGTGACTTAGGAACCCATTTTTGTAATAGAACCATGGAATCTCTTTTGAACAATAATGGGGTTGTACATAAAACTTAAACTTCATATCACCCCTAGATAAATTGAATGGCTAAACTTTATAATAGATAAGTGAAAAGAGTTCTTGAGAGAATTGTAAAACCCACCAGAAAATACTGGCCTGAAAGACTTGGTGAAGCATTTTGGGCTTGTCGAATTTCCTATAAAACACCCATTGGGATGTCTTCTTTTAGGCTAGTTTTTGGTAAATCATTTCATTTACCAATTGAAATCCAACATAAGTATTTTTGGAATGTAAAAACCTATAATTTTGAGTGTGAAAAATCTGGTGAAGAAAGATTGTTGCAATTGGCTGAACTGGAGGATCTCTGACTTGATTCTTATGAGAATTCTAATCTCTACAAAGAAAAATACAAGGAACTCCATGAAAAATAAAATCCTGCAAAAGGTATTTCATGAAGGTGAAAAGTTATTGCTTTTAAACTCTTGATTTTGTCTTCACCTAGGTAAACTTAATTCTCGTTGGGAATTTCCTTTTGTTATTACTAATGTTTACCCATTTGGTGCAGTGTAAGTCCAATACCCCTCTTCCAAAAGAACATTCACGGTTAATGGACATCGGTTAAAGCATCACAATTAGAGGACACACATCCTGGGAACCATATTGACTTCCATCATATCCACAACTTCTATAGTAAACACACCACTGGATGGAGACGGTGGCCCACCAAATCCAAACTAGGGGGCACCTCTTTCCCTTTAACTCTTATTCTCTCTATATCTCTCTTCTCTATCTCTCTCTCTATTTCTTCTTCTTCCTCCCTCATTCTCATTTTGTTCTTTTTACCACTTTCCTCATCACACTTTTTTTTCTTTTTCTCTTTCTCTTTTTTGTGGGTGCATATTTATAAAAAAATAAAAAAAAACTAAAAAACTAAAAAAAAAATTAAAAAAATATATGAAAAATCAGGAGTTATACTTACTCACCTTCCAATTTTCAAATTTTGTCCAACCATTTTTTCAAGTCAAAATACATTGTTTCATCTCAAAAAAAAAATTGGTTTCTTCATAAATTTGGATAAAGAATATTGTGTCAAAACCAACAAATTTTGAATGATCAATTTTTTATTTAGAAAATGATTTTTTTCACCTGTGGGTAATAAAATTTGATTTCATACCAAGGCTACTTATGTCCATATTTTCAAAATGTTTGTTTTTTACCCCCATTTGTGAGTCTTGAGTTTGTGGACCTTCGAGTTGAATTTCCTAATTTAGTGTGCATTAATATGATAGAGTCATTTTCCAAACCACATGAGAATTATAATATCCAAATAGCATCCCATTAAACATACATTAATCCTATTTTTGAAATACCCTTTGAGCCTATTAAAACCTTTTCTTTGATAGACACATTACAAGCCCAATAATTTATCCCACCCAATATCAACATGGATTTTCATTGCATAATTTTTTGAAATTTAAGTATGGGGGGAATGGATTTCATTTTGGGTACCCTTTGTTGATGTCACCATGTTATCATGTTCTTTAAGGCAAGCATCCATTTCAGTGTGTGGGAGAGGTTTTCCTTCAGTGGGGTTTGGGAATATATATATGTTTATCTTGTATAAATGATATTGAAAAGTGTTCAAAAAATAAATAAAAATTAAAAAAATTAAAAAAAATGAAAATAAGAATGGGTTGTGTCTTAGGTGGGTCAAAAATCACTCTTCCTCAACCTTTGATCCTGTTATAACTATTACAATTAGTATCGTGAGGAGATCAAACATGGGTTGGGAGATGAGTGTGAGATCTTTTTCAAGTTCAACTTTCAAAAAAAGAACACTTATGTCATTTGGAAAAGTTTTGTGGTTTGTAAATATTTCATCATCTCATCCACTTAAAATTTCATTCCTCTTTTATGTCTTATTTCACATTTTAATTCCCTCATAAATATGTGTTTCCATTTCCTTTCATGTCTCATTTCAAAAAAAATGTGCTTTTCTTTTTCCATGTTGGTGTTTTATCCCCTTTTTCCTATATTTTGGATATTATCTTCCTACCATCCCATAGCCATAGAAAAACCCCTTAAAAGGAACTCTTGATTCTTGTGCACTTTAGGATAGGGAATGGAAGCTGAGAGCTCTTTCAAACTCTAATATTTTCACTTTTGGTTGGTGAAAGAGTGAACCTCTGTAAATGAATTTTATCATCTTGAGAGGTGTGAGTTTTGAGTGCCCACATTTTCCATTTCTAAATTTGAGCATGAAAAAAGAGTTGTTTTTGTAACATTTTTTTTGTAAAAAATTGAATTGTAATTCAATATGGATGAGTGAAATAGTCTAAACCTCCCCTGATTGGAGAAAACAAAATGTTAATTTTTTTTTTGAGTAAAAATGATTTTGTTATGTTATATATTTGTTGTGCATGATGAAATGCACAAGACTAAGTGTGGGGTAGTTAATGTTATTAATATTTTAATAACTTTTTATATACTCCCTTTACTGATTTTATATGAAATGTGCATAATTTTTGCGAAATATTAATGTTTAAATATTAATTATAATTTTTTATCACTATTTGAATTCATCCAGATTCAAGTCAGTTTACTAGTTTAATAATAACTATCACCCTACTAATCTAAATTGTTTGGTTCTTTTTTTTTGATTCCTTATTCAATTTACCACATATCATTATAAGGAATAATTGTTCAATTCTTCCATTTGAAGGGTCATATGAACCACACAAGAAGGCCCATAGAATCTGTGAAGAAACTGGACCATCCATGAAGATTGAATTACTAGGCTCAATCCAGAAGTGAAAATTCATTAATTCTCCTCAAACATTCGGATAACAATTAAAGGAGTCATGAATAAGAATTTCAAGGTCCAAATCCAAAAAAAATGGGCCCTAATGGAGCTTTGAAGTCCATCCCACCATTCTGGCCAGAAATTAAAATTAGAAAACTATTCATGAATTTTCTCCTGATTTAATCATCAAATCGGGATGGAATTATTCAGTGTGAAAGATAAGATATGGGTGGCCAATTTTTTAGAATAAATTATGTTTATTTTATGGCATATTACAATTCCAAAACTCATTCACATTTTAGCCTTTGAAAAAGTATTGATAAAAATAGACAGGTGCAACCTGTTTAGTAAAATAGCCATATCTTTATATCCAAAAGTAAAATAGCCGCCCAATTTTGATTTATGGTAGTAAAAATAAATATATAAAACTTGGAAGAAGAGAATATCTCTATATTCAGATATCGGGATGTCCAAATTGGTGATGCAAGTGGAAGGGAATATTTGGAATGCAAAGAGTCCACCTCCTTGGGCTATAAATACAACCCCCTATTATCCTTGCATTTGGTTGGAATTTCAGAAGATGGGAGCATATATTGGCACAACCAAATCCTTTCCAATGGATTTTTAGGACCTTCTATACTCAATTTTGTACTTGAGATACCTTTCCTACTCTCTTTGTTTTCATTTACTTTTGTGTTCTTCTTTGTTGTAATCTTGTAAGTCTTTGTTTTTGTAATTATATTTTAATTAAAGTTTCTTATTGATCATATATTATTCTCATCTACCTTATGTTAAATAATATTAATAGTCTTAAAATAGTTTAAATACAGTTGAATCACCTTCCCTTATTTTTCTTTCCCATTCAATCTAAAGTCAGTATTTGATTCCCTTCATTGTTTGTGTGTGTGTTCGACGCACCACTCTTTTCTTATCCCTTTATTTTTCATATCTTCTTAATTTATCATCATAATAATTATAACCAGATTAATAATCATTTCAATGGCTTAGTAAATCTCTCATTTGGGTGATTCATAATTTTGGGATATTAAGTGATTGAGGGCCTTTGCTAAATAAATATTCTTTAAATTAATATTGTGTATGTTGAACTTAATATGTCATGGATTAATGACATGTTTTGTTTAGAATGTAGATTCCATGGATTATTGGAACCATAAATACACTACCATAAATAATTAATGGTAATATTAGAACCCTAAGTTAATTTACAGCTTGGATTAAAGCTTTAACACTTGGAAATTCCGATCAAAATCATCTTGTGAAGTGGGTAATAAATTAATGCAATATAAAGCAAAGCTCAAGGATATCATAAGCTTAAATACCCAATAATGAACTCACCCCAATATTTATCAATTTTTTAAATCAAACATCATCCATAAATTATTTCATAATCACTACAAACAAACCCCCCAATCAGAATACAATCAAATTAAAACAATCGACTATTAAAAAGTATCATCGTTGAGGATTCGACCCGAGTGCTTCTATACAAATTAGCAGAGCACCGGAACCTTGAATGGTTGATAGGTAAAAATCGGTCATGATTTCAATCATGTTAAGTTATTTCAAGTACAAGTGAAATCATGTAACAAAATTATTTAAGAAATTTTAGCATTAAAACATTTTTGTGCGGTTTAAAGGAAAATACTATAGAGCCTTTAAAATAGAAATGTAAACAATACTTTATATAAAACGAGAAATGAAACAAGATTGTTTTCATAATAAAAAATAATGATTTTATAAAGACAATTGTTTCTTAAAACAGAAGATAGATTTCACTTGAAATTGATTAAGAATTTGAGAAGTTCCCTCAAAGCAAGTTTGCTTATCAGGAAGTATTGAGGAGGGAATAACTTAAAAACATATATATCCCTGAAAGAGAATAATTAAAGGGAATTGATAAATGAATTTGGTACATGTAAAAATCATTTATAATATTCACATAAAATATAAGATAACTTCATTTTGTTAAAAGGGGGATAAGGCAACCTGAAGGAACAAAGGAGGTTCGGGTAGAATCCCTTACGGATTTTTGGCACGGTACCGGGTGTACTTAAGAGGGATTAATGAGAGAGAAATAGGTTTATCATCACTTATAAATAATTAGGTTAGTATGGTGGAGGTGAGAAATCATACCCCATAATTAGGTATTATACATAAAATGGAATAACATAGAAAACATTCTTGAATAAAGGTAAAATAGAGAGGATCCATTACCTTAAGTCGGATGGTGTTCTCCACTTAATATTAATGACATGAATAATCAAATTAGGTTCATTAATTAGTAATTAAATAACCTATTATATATTTAAAAGATTTATTATAACCTTTTTGAGTTCATTAATAGCCTTTTTGATTGGTTATGAGGTTCAATTTCATTGTTCGGGTCTGTTTGCTTCCTTGGTTTTAATTATCGGTTCATTTATATTCATGTTTGGACACACATGTATGATGAGAATGGTTGTACAGAATTGAAGTTTCATGAAATTAGTTAAAATATAGGATATTACATGTTTATAAAATTCATTTGTTTATTTTTTGTGAATTTGAATCATTATATAAAACATTAATGATAAACACTTGAATTAATTTGGCGATTTTGCTCATAATTAACTTGTTTTGTATTATTATTTTACATCATGTGTGAAAAGGGATTAAAGAACATAACACAAGATAAAATAAATTTTTAATAGTATATTTCAATCATAAAAATGGTTTCATGACCAGAATTGAATATGGTAATAGAAATTCATAACTCGTCGTCCTTGAATGTGATAAATTAATACGTCTCAGACAGTGTTTTCATTTCTTTCGTTTAAAAAGAGGGTAAAGGAGATATGATAATGAATTATCCCATTAAAATAACAAAATTACAGTACATGTGTGGTAATGGAGTTTTTATACCATTTTGATGAGGAGATATTAGGAAAGAAAACATAACAAAGGAACATGAAAATAAAATGAAAGAAAAGAAAAAAGGAATTTACCTCTTGATTTAATCTTCCTTGAAAGTCACTTAAGGGGAGAGGATTTGGTCTTTTGAGGAGACCAAGGGTTGATGGACTTGGGTAGGATATTGGGGAGATATTTGGGCAGAATTTAGGTAAGTAACAAGGCTTTGGAGTAGTGAAGATAAGAGGGGAGTATGGGTGGTTTTTATAGTGGAGGGGAGGAGGGTTTTCTTCATATTTTAATCATTAGTTTATTATTTTTCCATAATAAAAGCAATAGTAATGATTATTATGAACAAAAACAATAATATGTGCATTTTAGTTTGAACCAATGTCCATTTAAATAATCCATGACTCATGCATGATGCAGAAATTCATGTTTTAGCATTTATCGTGAATTATCGTATTTTACTATTCATCAAAAATTCAAGTATTTTAGAAAAATCTCAAAAATTCACCCTAACCGTTTTTTGATGTGTAGAATCCAAAAATGAACTTCATTTTTCAAAAATAATTTTCTAAATATTATTAATTTTATTTTTAATTAAAATCATAGTTTACTTGAAAATACACATTTTTAAAACTATAACTGATTTTATAATGCTTTCAAAAATTATATAAGGTCTTATAAAATTTTATTAAAATATGAAGACATAAAATTTTTAATTTATGAAATCATTTTTGGAAAATAAATTTTATTTTAAATTAATTAATTAATTGTAATTAATTATTTATGACTTACAAAAATGCCATTAATTTTACTATGGTTGTATTATCACATATAAAATGCCTAAATTTTATTTATACAGTCAGGGATGAGGTTTCTATTATTTTTTAAAATTTACTATTAATAAGGGTCATATTACTATTCATAAGGTTAGGTTAATATTCACCAAAAATTAAGTGTTTTCCATCGAACACTAAACATATTGCTGATCGCAACAGTGTCTGACAGATTTTTGAAATTCGAATCACAGAAATAAAAATATTATGTTTAAAGGTCACATAGTACTTAGTAGTTCATTATGTTGTGATTTAATGAAATTATATGACATAATTATAAGAAGGTAATTTTCCATTGATAAAACATTAGGTCATTACATTATTCCCCCCTTATGAAATTTCACCCTTGAAATTTAGTTTTTCATTCTAAGCCATAAATAGGTGTGAGTACTTTTCCTTCATTGCCTCCTCCAGTTCCCATGTTTCCTCTTCATACTTATGGTTCCACCATAGTACTTTCTCTAGGTTAGTAGTCTTGTTACATATAACTTTATCTCAATGATCCAATACCTTCATTGGATACTCCTTGTAAGAAATATCATCCTCCAACTGTACCACCTTTGAAGAGAGTACATGTGAAGGATCTAGTATGTACTTCCTTAAGAGGGATATATGGAAGTTATTGTGTACTTTAGACATGGTAGGTGGAAGTGTTATTCGATAGGCTACAACTCTAACTCGATCAAGGATCTTGAAGGGGCCAATGTACCTGGGACATATCTTTACTTTCTTCCCAAATCTCATGACCTTCTTCCATGGAGATATGCAGAGAAATACCATGTCTCTAACTTTGAACTCAAGGTCTCATTGACAATTGCTTGCATAACTCTTTCATCGACTTTGGGATGTCTTGATGTGATGTTGAATAGTTTTTACCTTCTCCACCATTTTAGGTCCTAGCAGCTTACACTCACTATCTTCATCCCAATACGCCTGTGTTTTTCACCTTTTCCTATAAAGGGCTTCATACGGTTCCATCCAGATGCTTGAGTGGAAACTGTTGTTATAGAAGAATTCAACCAGTAGAATATGTTGGTCTCATCCTCCTTTGAATTACATAGAACATTCTCTCAACGTATCATCTAGTTTCTGAATAGTTCACTTAGATTGGTCATCAGTTTGGGGATGATAGGTTGTACTAAAGTTCAATTCAGTGCTTAGAGCATATTGGTGACTTTTCCATAACTTCGAGGTGAATCTCAGATCTCTATTGGATAAAATAGATAGTGGTACTCCATGAATCCTTACCACCTATTTGATATATATCTATGAAATTTGATCCAATTATAAGTCCTCTCAAATTGTGATAAAGTGAGCTATCTTTATAAGACGATCCACAATGAACCAAATAGCATTGTTTTCTATGGATGTCCTTGGAAGTCTAGTGACAAAGACCATGGTGATGTTCTCCCACTTCCATGTTGGTATGGGTAGTGGTTTCATCATCCCCTTAAAAATTTTCCTTTCTTCCTTCACTTGCTAACATACCAGGCACTTTGATGTATACTCAGCAATCTCCTTCTTCATATTGTCCCGCAAAAAGTTCTCTCAGAGATCTCGATACATCTTTTTTCTCCCTAGGTGAATAGAGAAGGTTGATTATATGTGTGTCATTAAAAATATCCTTCTTTATATTTGTATCATATGGTACACATAATCATGACCCAAATCTTACAACTCCTTCCTTATCAATCATAAACTTAGAGGATTTCCCATTTCTAATGGCTTCCACCCTTTTCTGAATTTCTACATCTTTTATTTGAGCATCCTTTATTTTCTCCGTGAAGGATGGTTGAGCAGTCATTTGAGAAATTATTGATGATGTTCCTCCCTTAATGATTCACATGTCCATCCTCTACAAATTAAGAAGATAGGATCCTTTTCAATTCTCATCATTGATAAAGATGCAAGATCCTTTCTACTTAGAGCATCTGCCACCTTATTTGCCTTACCAGGATGGTAGTTGATTGTACAGTCATAATCCTTGATGAGCTTTATCCATCATCGCTGGTGCATATTGAGATCTTTTTCATGAATATATATTTTATACTCTTATGATCAATATATATTTCACACTTCTCCCCATAGAGATAATGCCACCATATTTTTAACGCAAAAATCATAGCCGCCAACTCTAGATCATGCATAGGATAGTTTTTCTCATGGATTTTCAACTTCCTTGAGGTGTAGGCTATCACTTTATCATTTTTCATTATCACACATCCTAATACCTTATTTGAAGCATCACTATACACCAAAAAGAGTTCTTCACTTGTTGGGAGTGTGAGTATTGGCGCAGTGATAAGACTCTTTTTTAACTCCTTAAAAAAGACTTCACATTATTGAGTCCAGATGAACTTCACTCCCTTATATGTAAGCTTGGTCATTGGGTTTGACAATCGTGATAAGTTCTTAACAAATCTTCGATAATACCTAGCTATACCAAGGAAGTCGAAGATCTCTATTACAGATGTTGGCCTGAGCCACTCTTTAATTTCCTTTGTCTTTGAAGGGCCTACAGATATCCCTTTGTTGGTGATAACATGCCCTAAGAATGATAATTCCTCCATCCAGAACTCACATTCACTATACTTTGCATACATATTCTCCCTTCACAAAGTCTTTAACATATTATTCAAATACTCATCGTGTTCCTCCTTTCTCTTGGAGTATATTAGAATATCATCAATAAAGACTACCAAAAATTTGTCGAGGTAATATCTAAATAATCTATTCATTAAATCAATGAAAATTGATGGAGCATTAGTGAGTCTGAATGGAATCACTATGAAATCATAGTTTCTATACCTCGTTCGAAAGGAATTCTTGGGAATATATTCCTTTCCAACCTTTAATTGGTGATATCCTGACCGAAGGTCTACCTCAGAGAAATAAATGGCCCCAAAAAGCTGACCGAACAAGTCATCTATCTGTGGAAGGGGATACTTGTTCTTTATCATGATTTTATTGAGATCATGATAATAAATGTTGAGACGCATTGATCCATCCTTATTCTTGACAAATAGGACGGGCACACCCCATGGTGAAGCACTCGGGCGTATAAAACCCTTCCCCAGATTCTCTTGTAACTACTTCTTCCAGCTCTATGTTGGTCATTCTATAAGGTGCCTTTGATATAGGAAGAGATCCAGGAATAAGTTTAATTTAGAACTCAACCTATCGATTAGGAGGAATACCAGGAAAATCTTCAGGGAATACATCAGTATAATCCCTCATGATGGGCATGTCTTCAAGCATGATTCTCTCCTCTATCTCAATCATTTGATCTAGGCATGATTTCTCATAATGAATTAATATACACACTTAAGACAATGATTCTGAAGGAGATTCATCTTCCTCCTTAAACTTGTAAAGAATTGGAGTATGCTTTGGGATTTGAAGAGTGAACTCCCTTTCCTGATAGTTGATGTTGACTTTGTATAAAGATATCCAATCCATTCCCAAGATAGTTTCTAACTCCACTAGAGGAAGTATGGTAATATTTGTTGGGAGGTTCAGTCCACAAACGTTAACCGGGGAGGAGTTATAAACCATGGACTCAATAATTTCCCCATTCTCTATTCTCATAGATAAATTATCATCTAAATTTTGAGGTGGTGTTTGAATAGTTCTAATAAACTTGAAAGATATGAAAAAATGCGTAGAACCAGAATCAAATAGTATGTTATCTATTCTTGAATGAATAACTAGCATACCTGTCACCACATTGTTGTCTGAATCCACCTCATTAGTAGTGATAGAATAATCCCTTCCTTGTTGCTTTGGATGTTGTTTTTGATTTCCTCTAATAACCCTTGGCTTAGGGAAATTGTTCTCATAATTCCCATGTTCCTTACAGTTGTAACACTGCACCACTGGCTGAGCATTTATCCAAAACTTCCTTTCTTCTTCCACATTAGCGGTATTATTCATATCCTATCAGTAGTTTTTAGCTAGATGTCCCAACTTTCTATATTTTAAGTAATTCCGGGTTCCCTTTAGATTATTCCCAAGATGCTTCTTCCTACAATTTTTACACATGGGATATTTGAGATTCTTTCCATCATGGAATTTATTTGTGGAACCACCCACATTAGATTCCATTTTCCTCTTCTTGTCACCAGGCCCATGATACCACTGAGAGTCTCTGATCTCCATTTCAACCTTGAGGGCACAATGGACGATCTCTTCATAGTTGTCAAAGTCTTGAATATCCAACACTTTTAATAGACTCGTCTTTAGTTCACTAAAGAAGCGATCCACCTTGCTTTCAGTGTTTATGATAAAGCCAGAGGTGTACCTTTCAAGCCTTGTAAAGTTTTATTCATACGACCCTATTGACTCATCTTCCTTCTGCTTGATTCTAAGGAACTCTCTTTCCATATTGAGATGGAGGGTTTGGGGAAAGTATTTATTGAAAAACATTCTCTTGAATTCCTACCAATCCATCAAATCAATATCCTCCTGGGGCTTCGTATTCTTGATCAGTGTCCACCACTGATCAGCTTCCCCATCAAAACTATAGACCGTCAGTACAACTTTATCTTCTTCTGAGCACTGGAGGAAAGAGAATATCTTTTCAATGGAGTTAATCCACTGTTCTGCGAGGAGGGGATTGGAAGATCAAATAAAAATGGGAGTCCTTTTCTGCATGAAGGATTCAATGGAAACTTGCTCTTTCTTTGGATAATGATGGTGTTCCATGTGATTCAAGTTATTGTTCATAACTTGATCTAGATGATAAATTACTTTCATGAATTTTTGATCACCTATTCCCATCATATCAGGCATATCATTAGGGAAATCTTCACATTACCTATAACATTGATTGTTGGAACGTGTTCTTCTATTTCCCTCCATTAACTAAAAAAAGAACATACAATTAGAGGGTATTAATACTTATCTATTGAGCATAAAAAATGAAACGTTAAACATAAGAGGATAAACTTATAAAGGATAGGTATATCCTAACTTGTGATTTCCTAGGTTTAAATCTAGGTTATCCTTGATCTATTTCTTAACATATATTATTATGGGATTTTTCTTATTCCCTTAATAATGGTTTGTACCAAGATCATGAATTTACAAAAGAATATCCCCAGGGAGTTCCAAACCAAGAGTGTAGCAAGGCTCATTGTCGTGCACCAGTTCCCATTCGATTCTAGCTCAAAGCGGTGTTTTGGGTTTTACCCCTAGATGAATATGTTCCAGATCCACCTCTACCTATTTCTATCCAGGGAGGGATCTATTTTCTTGATAAACCACTTACTTTATACTTATCAAAATATAGGGATGTTTTCTTATACTTAGTATCATCCTTAAGGTTCTTACTAAAGTTCCATATTCCTAATCTCCAAAAATAACTAGACCATCCTCTGATACCAACTATAGCGATCCTATACTTTTACATATATCATTACATGATTATACATCAAAGTAAAAGCCAAGGATCTTAAAATCTAGTGTCTTGGAAGACTAGGTACATAAAATTGAAAACATGGAACTAAATAAAACATTTCTTTATTTAATCTTCAAATCTAGCTCCTAAATTACATTATGCTCAAACATCTATATAGGGTACCCTGGGGAACACATGAACAAAGGGATGAGCTAAATAGCCCATTAAGGTAATAACCATAAGATAAAAGTGTCAGTATATGGGATAGAAAGCATGACTTGATGATATAAAAAGGCATGTAACATATGGAGTCATAACACATAAACATGGATTCATATAAACATGGAGTCATAATAGTGTGGAATCAATATAAAACATGACTTTATCATGAGTCAAGTCTAACCTCTAAGGATGTTTCACATGGTATCACAAGCCAAGGCTAACCGCCAAGACCGTCATGCATGGTAGCACAAGCCAAGGCTAACCGCCAAGACCATCGCACAAAATGTCTCATGAGACTCAACTTTACCCAATGCATTGGAGTGATATTTGGACGCACCCATATTAACTTTTCATGAATATGTTTTCCACATAAATAATCATATATAATCAATCTTACATAAACATAATGGTTACCCATGGAAAGAATTGGGTACCATAATCATGTCATAAAGCATAACAAATAGGTGTATCATAAAAGTTTTCATGAAATAAAGAAAATAAAATATAAATAGACATACATAAGGGAAAATATTCATATATCATGGTAAGTTATGTCAAGTATAATTTAAAACATGTAAGAAAAGTATTTAAGAATTTTTAGCATTAAAACATTTTTGTGTGGTTTTAAGGAAAATACTATAGAGCCTTTAAAATAGAAAAGGGAACAATCCTTTATATAAAACCAGAAATGAACCAAGAAGGTTTTAATAATAAAAAATACTGATTTTATAAATATAATGGTTGCTTAAAATATAAGATAGAGTGCACTTTAAATTGGTTGAGAATTCAGGAAGTTCCCTAAAAACAGGTTTGCTTATCGTGAAGTATTGAGGAGGGAATCACTTAAAAACATGTATATCCACGAAAGAGAATGATGAAAGGGTATTGATAAATGAATTTGGTACATTTAAATATAATTTATCAAATTCACATAAAAATATAAGATAACTTTATTTTGGTGAAAGGAGGATAAGGAAACCCGAAGGAACAAAAGAGGTTCGGGTAGAATCCCTTATGGATTTCTGGCATGGTATCGGGTGTACTTAAGAGGGTTTAATGAGAGAGAAATGGGGTTTTCATCACATATAAATCATGAGAGAAGTATGGTTGAGGTTATAAATCATACCCCATCATTAGATATTACACATAAAAGGGCATAACATAGTGGACGTTCTTGAATAAAGGTGAAATAGAGAGGATCCCTTACCTTAAGTCTGATGGTGTTCTCCACTTGATATTAATGACCTGAATAATCAAATTAGGTTCATTAATTAATTATTCAAGAATCTATTATATATGTAAAATATTTATTATAACATTTTTGAGTTCATTCATAACTTTTTTGATTGGTTATGAGGTTTAATTTCATTGTTCGGGTCCGTTTTCTTCCTTGGTTTTAATGATCGGTTCATTTATATTCATGTTCCGACACACATGTATGTTGTGAGTGGTTGTACAGAATTGAAGTTACATGAAATTATTGAAAATACAGGATATTAAATAGTTATAAAATTCATTTTGGTTATTTGGTGTGAAGGTGAATCATTATATAAAACATTAATGATAAACACTTGAATTAATTTGGCGATTTTTCTCATAATTAACTTGTTTTGTATTATTATTTTACATCATGTGTGAAAAAGGATTAAATAACATAACATAAGATAAAATAAATGTTTAATAGTCTTGTTTAACCATAAAAATGGTTTCATGACCATAATTGAAGATGGTAATAGAAATTTATAACCCGTCGTCCTTGAATGTGATAAATTAACACATTTCGGATGGTGTTTTCATTTATTTTGTATAAAAGGAGGGGAAAGGAGATATGATAATGAATTATCTAATTATCATAACAAAATTTCATTACATGTATGGTACTAGAGTTTTCATACCATTTAGATGAGGAGAGGTTAGGAAATAAAATAGAACAAAGGAACGTGAAAAGAAAATGAAAGGAATTTACCTCTTGATTTATTCTTCCTTTAAAGCCTCTTAAGGGTAGTGGATTTGGTTTTTTGAGGAGACCAAGTCTTAATAGATTTGGGGGAGGATATTGGGAAGAGATTTGGGCAGAATTTAGAGAACTCGCAAGGCTTGAGAGGATTAAAGAGAAGAGGGGGTGTGGGTGGTTTTTATAGTGGAGGGGAGGAGGGTTTTCTTCATATTTTAATCATTGGTTTATTATTTTTTTCATAAGACATGCAATACTAATGATTCTTGTGACAAAAAATAGTAATATGTGCATGTGATTTTGAACCAATGGTCATTTACATCATCCATGACTCAAGCATGATGCAGAAATTCAGGTTTTAGCATTTATCATGAATTGTCATATTTTACTATTCATCAAAAATTCAAGTTTTTTAGAATCCAAAAATGAACTCCATTTTTCAAAAATAATTTTATAAATATGATTAACTTAATTTTTAATTAAAATCATAATTTAATTTAAAATACAAATTTTTAAAACTATAACTGGTTTTATAATGCTTTCAAAAATTACATAAGGTATTATAAAATTATCTTAAAACCAGAAGAAATAAATTTGTTAATTTATGAACACCTTTTTGGAAAATAAATTTTCTTTTAAATTAATTTATTAATTGTAATTAATTATTTATGACTTACAAAAACACCATTAATTTTAATATGGTCATATTATCACTTATAAAATTCCTAAATTTTATTTATACATTCATGGGTGAGGTTACTATTCTATTGGACAATTTACTATTCATAAGGTTCATATTACTATTCATAAGGGTCAAATTACTATTCATAAGGGTAGTTTACTATTCATAAGGGTAGGTTACTATTCCCAAAAAAATTAAGTTTGTTCCATCAGACTCCAACCATCTTACTGATCGCAATAGTGTATGACAGATTTTCGAAATTCAAATCACAGAAGTGAAAATATTATGTTTAAAGGTCACATAGTACTTAGTAGTTCATTGTGTTGTGATTTAATTTGACTATATGACATAATTATAATAAGGGAATTTTCCATTGACAAAACATTGGGTCATTACACGAGTGGTCCATACCATGGACCGGAGTGTTGTCCCTGTCCATATAAAGCTAGGGAAGTGTGACCAAGGACTAGAAGAGAAAAAGACCAAGACCAAGAGTTTCTCCAAAGAAATTCCATCCTTCCAAGGAACGAATGATCCACATGAAGTGGAGGACTTTTTTGAAAATATTAAGAAATTTTTTTACTTTTTTGAAATTCTAGATTTTTTCAAAGTGAAATGTGTCACTTTGAAGCTCGAAGCTCCTAGTAAGAGATGGTGGGACATAGCGGTTCAGGAAATAAAACATGAAGGTTTGGAGTAAAAATACTTTAAGACCATATATTTTCATCAATTCTACCCTAAATCATTGGTTATTTCTAAATCCATGGAGTTATGGACTATAATATAATATGCCAATTGCTTCATCGAACTGGTTCATTTCTTGCCTGATATTGTATCGAACAATAAGTTGAAGGCTTAAAGGTTTTAGATGGGCTTGCGATCAGATAATCGATTTCAGGTTTTTATGTAGAAGTGGAAGTGATGGTTTAATCAGATCATATGGGAAGAAGAAGAATAAGTGGAACAAGGCTCATAAAGGTGGTAGGAGTGGCTCCCAGTAGCTGATTTATACCACACATTTGGCAGTGGTTAGCAGTGGACATTTGACTTGCTACTGGTGTGGAAATATAGGGAATATAAGACGAACTTTTCCTAAACCTATAAAAAACTATAACTCATGTGTAAATTGAGGTCACTTACAAAGGTTCCATTAGGTTCTTTCTACTCCACATTATGGCACAAGCTCGTCAACATTTAAAGGGTCTTTGGTACAGTCAGATGCTTCAAAGATTATGGGGTTTGACAGAGAAATATTTTCCATTATTTTAATTTTAATTTCAATATTTTTAATCCAAAAAAAGTGTTATTGTAAGGAAAATCTTCACACTTTATGGTTTTAGTAGCATATTGAGCTTAATTGGATAGAGGGCCTAATTTTGGATTTTAACTATTTTAATTTTCTTCTATATTTCGACCATAAATTTTTCTAAACTTAATTAAATTGTGAAATTAATTTTTTTAGGTTTATATGTTGTTGTGATTCATTTCATAAAATAATACCAATATCTAAATCTAAAATTTTAAGGTCCAATAGAATCTCACGGTTCAGGCCTTGAAATTTGTGTACAGATCTGGAAATTTTTTAATATGGGACCATATATCATAAATAGATGATCAAAATGAGTTGAAATTCAATAGGTATGTAAAAGATATTAATTAAATTTTTTCATAAAGGTTTCCATGCCTGATTCTACCTCTTTCAAGGTTATAAATACATAGGAAATCAGATTTTGGGAAGACCAAGAGTCTGTCTGGCTAGAATACATTTTTTTGGAGTAAATGGTTTATAAATTTTGTTAAAAATGGAAAATGAAGCTTAAATTTGGTGGTCACACGTAAAAGAAATATTTAAATAATTTTCAAGAAGAATTATTTCCAAAATTAGGTCATTAAATGGGTCTACCATACACATAATTTTGGTGGATAGATTTGGAGTGAAATTTCAACCTTCTTTTGCCTATAAAAATGTATCCCTTATCCATTTCAAAGGGTTTGCAACTTTTGTTGTACATTTATTATAATTTTGTAGCTTATTTTCTTCTATAATAGTATTATAAATTTTTAATATATATTATTATTATTATTCCTCTCATTATCTTATTTTTATCTTTTGTGTTTCCACTCTTTTCTCCTCCACTGTGATCTCTAATACTCTTGATCATGAGTAACTAACCCAAGGAAGCTCCTGGGGGAGAAATCCAGTATTTAACCCAAGTTTTTTAGATATCATTCTTAATGTTTCCTATTTTACTATAGTTAGTCCAAGGGGGGTCTTATCGGTAAAGGTTCCTTTGTGTCTCCACTTTCCACCCAAGCCTTAGCTTTCCCTTCTGTAATATTCTACCTCAATCGAGGAGGTGGATGTGTTGTCTCTCAGTGATCATTGAGTGTATCAAATATTCACAAAATGGGTAGAAGATAATGTTAACAAATATTATAGAGTGTGTTCATTAAGAAAATTTTAAAGTAATAATGAGACGATGATGCTTCACTCTAGGTGTTCTCTTGGGAGTATCTCTTTTCTGTTTAACATCAATCATTTTTTCTGCATTCTGCATTCCATGTTTACTTTTTATTATATTTAATTAATTTAATTTTAATTCCCAAATTACAAACCCCTAAAATTATAATATTTATTTTTATTTTACTTAGAATATAAATAGTGATAATAGAATTTTTGGTGTTTTGTGAGATTCCTCCACGAGACCAACTATGGGTGTTCACTATATTTCATTATTAAGTAAATAAAATATAGATTGGGTATCCATGAAAAATCCTCATACATCAATTTGGAACCATTTATGGGGAGGCACAACACTTGCACATGTCGTTTTTCATAAAAAACAAAAAAAAATCATAAATTTCAAAAACTAAAAAATATATTTATAGTTCTTGATGTTTTTCAATTCAAATTATTATGCATGGACTAACTAATCATGTGGGAAATAATAAGTTCAAAATGATCTCGAATCTCATATGAAAGAACTTAAATAAAACATACAAAAACTGAAGAGAAAAATTGAAAGGGAAGAAGAATATATTTATACATTGCTAGAGAAACCCAAACCTAAACATAAGCCTAAAGCAGAAACAGAATGGGTGGTGGAAGATATTTCACCAATCATTTTTTATATTAAAGAACCTGAGGAGATTGAGAAGGAGCTACTAAAGGAATTAATAACATTATCTTGCACTCAACCACTGCTTGAGGAGACCCCTAAAGAAAACATGTCAACTGGTGCACTTATGAGAGATCAATATTTTTTGGAATAATCTTAGAATTGATTTGTTGAAGATAACCTAAAACATGATCTTCCCATCCTTGATAATGAAAAATCATCACCTCTCTACCTCTCTCTTGTTTTGGAAGATTATGATGAAGATTCACCTATTGACATTGAGATGCCAATGGTCCTACCGTAAGTGATCAATTTTCAAGATGACTTACATGAAAGGGAATATTTCTTTATTGTTTCTTTAGGTTTTAATCTTATTCAAACTGAATTGTTTTCTAAATTCTCTTTTTCTGAAATTTTTGACATAGAACAAATAAAGCAGACCTTGGATGTTAAGGAAAAGACCACCCAAGTGGTGTTCACTGAACAATAAGAGGTGGAGAAGCTAATGGTGGTTCAACTGCCTCCTCTACATCAACTAACATACCATATGGAGGACACCGTGAAATTCCATAGGTAGCACCCCTATCTTTTTTCCCTCTCACTCCGAACCTCAAATTAAATATTTCTTCTTTCTTGAGGGTTGGAAATTTTCTAATATTCTTTAGGGTTTTCCATTCTCATTATTTACTCATGGATAGTAAGAAAACTCACATGTGGTAGTTCATCTCAATGAAACCACATCCACCTTCTGATTGAGGATAATCCATTGCAACTGTCTTACTATGGGAGGTAAAAACCCAACACATGCTTGGGGGTCTAAACCCAGAATTATCCCTTTTATTTCCCCTTTATCTTTATTTTTCATTATTTTTCTTATGTTTTGTTCTTTATTTATTTTAGGTTTAAAGTGGTAGAAGCTAGGAACTTAACTCAAGGTTTCCACTGAAAATAAATCAGGTTGTGTCCTTCCTTTTCTTTATTTTATTTTCTACCCAATTAAAATTTTGTATGAAAAACATTCTTGATTTGATTTGAACTAAAAAGTGGTTAGTAAATGGAATAAGTTTGGGGGAATTTCAACTTTTTATTAGTAATTTTTTGTGTTCTTACGTTTTATTTTTCATGTATTTTTATGAATTTCTCATGTTTTCCTTTTTCATTTTTGTGTGTTTTTAAGATTCTTGAGATAAATTGAATACTTTGTAAAATTCAAACCATCTTAGTATTTTTGGAACATTTATTGATTTGAATATTTAAAGATTTAAATGATTTCTAAATGGATTTTGTATCTTGATTTCTGATATTTTCATTTGATGAATTTTGATTGATTGTGAAACTCATGTGCACTAGTATTGTCTGGATTGAAAATATTTCCCAATCTGAGAGGTTTCATAAAACTTTTTGGCATCGTCTTCACATTTCTATTTTTGTTGAGAGTCTTTAAAAATGTTGTGTGATCCAGAACTTTTTTTTCTCATTTTCAAAGTTGTTAGAGTTCTTGGAATGTGTCAAGTATGATTGATGCACCACTTTTAAATCTCTTTTTACATTGAACTCTTATTTTGGACTACCTTTTTATCAAACCATTATTAAGACCCTAGTATCCATGAAATACCTTGTTAGGAATCCACATTACAATTAATTTATCCCTTTCTAACCTACTCTAGAAGTTAAATTCATGATTATTATTAACTCAAGTTTGGGGGGGGAGAAGTTGAGCTATATTTTTCTTTCTTGAAGAATATGTTTGAGCTAAAATGAAAAAAAAGTGTTTCCATATTTATTGTTTCTTTGGTTGAAGAAATTTCATGATGGAAAGATGGATTGTGGCCCAAATATCATTATAAATAATGGTTAGGTGTTTACCAATATTTCAAGATCAAAAGATACCTCACTTTTCCTCAAAAACATAATTCTGAAGAGAAATTCCATATCTGAATTCAATTTGAAACAATGCTATAAACTAGTGAAAAGAGGGAAGAATTTATCATTGATGATAAAATTATAATTGTTAACTTCCCACTAATGAAATATTTATTTGAAAGTGATTATTTTTTGATCTGATTGAGGAGCACACCATTCTTAAAAAAACTATTTTCATACATTTACTTTACTTTAGAGATTAACCCTCATCATTCTACCTCATATGTTTTTACATTTAAAACACGACAACCCTCGGTCTCATAACAAACTATGAAAAATACATCATGATTGGAACATTTGTGACTCTGTGAAGTGGATATACTAGGAGGATAGAAAGCCTATAAAGATCACACATACTTTTGAGAATGATAAAAACTCCACATAAAAAAATCTTGAGTGAAGGGAGAAATATTTTTTCAGGGAGGTAGGTATGGCATGAATGTGAGGATTAACACGAGATTGAATAGATTTTTATTATTTGTGAGAATTTGGGTAATTTTTATCCATGTAGTAGGTATGATATTTTCTTTGATAGTATAATTGAGTTGTGTTTTCATTTGTGCTTTGGGAAGTTAGTTTTGACCTTGGTATTAGATGATTGCACCAGAGTGCAATGTTTAAGTGTGGGTGAATTTACAGAGAAAATATTTTCCATTATTTTAATTTCAATTTCAATGTTTTTAATCCCAAAAAAGTGTTATTTTAAGTGAAATTGTCATATTTTATGGTTTTAGTAGCCTTTTGAGCTTAATTGAAAAAATTGCCTAATTTTGGATTTTAACTATTTTAATTTTCTTATGTATTTCAACCACAACTTTTTCTATACTTAATTAAATTATGAAAACAATAGGTTTTTATATTCATTAGTATACATTACATAAAACTGTAAAAATATCTGAATCCAACATTTGAAGTCCCAAAAGAAGCTCATAAGTCAGGCCTTGAAATCTATTCATATATCTAATGATTTTTGAAAAGGGGCCCATATCTCATAAATGGATGATCCAAATGAGATGAAATTAAACATGAAGCTATAAAAGATATTAATGAACATTTTTTATAAAGTTTTCCATGCATTATTCTTCCTTTTAAAGGCCATAAATACATGGTAAATCGGATTTAGGGAAGACAAAGAATCTGTATGTCCAGAATAAATTTTTGGATTAAATGGTTTTTAATATTTGTTAAAAATGTCCAATGAAGCTAAAATTTGGTGATCACAGGTAAAATACGTGGTAGAACTACTTTCAATCATAAAATTTTCAAAAATTCGGTCATTAATTGGGTCTACCACATGCATACTTTTGGTGGACATATTTGGAGTGAAATTTTTCCCTTCTTTTGGAAATAAAAATGTATCCCTTCTCCTTTTTAATGGGTTAGAAACTTTTATTGACCATTTTTTGTATTTTTATAGTTTATTTTATACTATAATAGTATTATTCATTTTTAATATATATTAGTCTCCTTATTCCTCTCATTCTCTTATTTTTATCTTCTGTGTTCCCACCCTGTTCTTCTCCACTGTGATCTCTAATACTCATGATCATGAGTAACTAATCTGAGGAAGTTTCTAGGGGAAAAATATAGTGTTGAAACCAATTTTTTGAGCTATCATTCTTAATGTTTCTTAATTTATTAGATTTAGGACAAGGGGTATTATTGGTAAAGGTGCCTTTGTGTCTCCACTTTCCACTCGAGCCTTAGCTTTCACTTCTGTAATATTCTCCCTTGATTGAGTAGGTGGATGTGCAGTCTCTCAGTGATCATTGAGTGCACCGTATATTCATAACATGGGTAGAAGAGTATTTTCAAACATATGATGTATTGTGTTCATTAAGTAAATTTAAAACTAATAATGAGACAATGAAGGTTCACTCTGGGTGCTCTCCTAGGAGGATCTCCATTCTATCTAGCATCAATCATTTTGTCTGTATTCTGCATTGCATGTTTACTTTTCTTTATCTTGTATTGATTTAATTTTCATTCCCAAATTTAAAACCTCCAACATTATATTATTTAGTTTTATATTAGTTAGAATATAAATAGTGGCAATAGAAATTTGGTATTGTGTGAGATGCCTCCTTGAGAACGGAATTGGGTGTGCACTATATTGCATCCTTAGGTAAATAAAATATTGATCGGGGATCCATGAAAAATCCCCACGCATCAGGGTTCCAACCACAAGCCTCTAGAACAAAGTAGTTGGACACAATAGGCGAGTCTCTAGTAAAATTTTATGTGGGTCCTTCGATGGTTAGAGGTACTATCTTTATTGTTTCATCTTTAGCGACCGCTTTATTTAATATTGGTGTCTCTTATTCCTTTATATCGTCCTATTTCATGAATATTTTAAAACTTCCAACATTACTCATATCCTTTGTTATGGACTTGTCGATGCCTCTTGGAAAAAAGAATGAACGGGGTTGTTGATTCCCCTCGTGTTCTCTTTTGATATCAAAAGTCAAGTTGGTTTGGTATTTTATGGTTCTTAACTTGGATCTCTTTGATGTTATCCTTGGGATATATTGGTTGGTTACTCATAAAGAAGAGATTGGTTTTTATCATTAGTATGTTGGTATGGTGTAGTCCGATCTGTTTGTATGATGTTGGGTCGAATGCTAGCATCCTGGACTTTATAGCAGACCGTAACTTTGTGGTTTGACCTCCACGATGAGGTTGTTGGGGGATGTAGGGGAAACACACCCCTACTCCAGGGGTCTAAGAGTGAAGGTTATCAACCCAAATTTTTGGGATTGTAGAAATACTGACTCACTATAGCAGTACTAAACAGCAACACCGATAGTGCACTATAGCAATGTGGTCGTTAACATGGCATTGTAGCTGGTCTGACCAGGTGACACTGACAGGGCACGGTAGCTCTACGGACCTCTTTCCACTGACATTGTAGTATCTTGAACATGATTGGTTGCGGTACTTTAAAAGTGTGTGTTTGGGTGGTTGTGACATTGTAGCACAGTGGACTTACTATGTGGTTGGTGGAATAGTGCATTGTCTTCTTTTTTAGCTCATTGGATCTAGGGTTTTAGTGTGTGAAACTATGATTATCTCCCTATAATTTTTCTCCTGAATTAGTGAAGTGATTATGCCTCTCTATGGCATAAGGATTTTTTTTAACCATGAAAAATGTTATGTCTAGTTATCTTTTTCTAATTATTTTGTTTTTTCATCTTTTCTTCATCTACAAACCTTTTCTAGCTATGTGGCTCCCATCATTTCTGCAACATAGTAGGTGTTCTTTACTGCCTTTGATGGGAAATCCCAGACATTTTAGGGAGAATGGGATTTGAGATCTATTCAAGCAGGAACTCATTTATCATAACTTGGAAATTTTATTTCCTCTTTCGCAGTTGAACTTGGGGATGAACCTGCAGGTTGCAATCTTCCTTTAATGAATAAGGAATTTCCTAAAGTGTTTCTGGCTAATTTAGTTGGTCTGCCTTCGGAGAGGTGAGTCGGGTTTTTGATCGATTTTATGTCAGGAACTTAGTTGATATCCATTCCATCATACCTTATGGCTATGGAGGAAGTGAAGGAAGTGAAGATTCAGTTGGATGATTTGAAAGCTAATGTATTTATTCATCCAAGTCTTTCATCTTAGGTATCCCCCATGATTTTTTCCAAAAATCCTTATGGGACACTATGTTTGTGTGTCAATTATCGAAAACTTAATCAAGTGAAAATTAAGAATAAGTAGCTTTTGTTTTATATGAATGGATTTTATGATCAATTAAAGAGAGAAAATTGGTTCTAAAAAATCATCCTTCAGTCCATATATCATCAACTCAAAGTTAAGGAGCCAGATGTTCTGAAGGCCACCTTTAGAGCAGGTATAGCCACTTTGAATATCTCGTGATTCCTTTCATCCTGACTAACTCTCCATCTATTTTTATAGCCTCGATGAATCTAATTTTCCATTGGTAACTTGATTCTTTTGTCGTAGTATATGTGGATGACATTCTAGTTTACTCAAGAACTGAAGAATAGCATGAGCATCATCTAGAATATATTCTATGAATCTTGAGGGATCATTGACTTTATGATAAGTTGTTGAAATGTAACTTCTATATTTGAGAAGATAAGTTCTTAGGACATGTGGTTTCAAAACATGGAATCTCAATTAATCCTGAGAAGGTGAAAGTTGTCTTGTTATAGGTGGAGCAACATAATGAATTTGATATTTGAAGCTTCTTGGGTTTTGCAAAATATTATCAGTAGTTTTTTAAGGACTCCTTGAAGCTTGCATCTTTGATGACTTCTCTTACCAAGAAAGGGGTAAAATTCATATGGGATTCTTAGTGTCAGAATTCCTTGGATGAATTGATGTGATGTTTGATCGTGGTACTTATGTTGATTTTACCAGAAGAAGGAAAGGGATATGTGGTGTTCGGTGGTGCTTCAGGTGAAGGCTTTAGATTCGTTTTGATTTAAGGAGATCATATAGTGGTGTATGGATCTCATCATCATCAACCATATGAGAAGAATTACCTCACTCATGACTTATAACTTATAGCAGTTATGCATGCACTTAAGAGTTGGTGACATTGCCTATTTAGGGAAAGGTTCATTGTTTATTCTAACCATAAAAGTTTAAGTTACATCTTTTCTTAGAAGTACTTAAACCTTTGGTAGAGATGATGCATGGAGTATCTTCAGTCATTTGACTTTGACATTACGTATACCCCAGGAAAGGGGAATGTTATTACTGATGCTCCATGTAGAAATTTATCTTCTTGAGTAGTGATGGAATCGAAAGATGGATGGAATATCATGGGACTCTTTGCTCAGATGCAACTGGATGCAATGGGGGAAGAGACTGGTATTGTTTTTGCTAGTGCTCAGTTGACATCATCACTTCTTGAGTTGATTTTTTAGGAGAAACAGTGGGGCGAAGAGTTCAGGATTATTAGGAACTCTATATGGTGGAGAGGCCATTATTGAGTGGTCTTTCTCCCTAGAATAAATTCTTTGTTTCAGAGACCGGTCTTTTGTTCCTTCATATTTAAGGAGGGTTGTGGTGGAAAGTTTATATTGTTCTTAGTGGGTTGTTCATCCTGGTACAATGAAGATATACAATGATATGAATCGTCAGTTTTGGCACTCAGGTTTAAAATGCAACATAACTGATTTTGAGTCTCATTTTTATACCTGTTAGTAGATTAAGGTCAAACATCAAAAGCCTTCTGGATTGATTTAGCATCTCCTAGTGCCTGTCTGGAAATAGGATGAGGTATCTATGGATTTCATAATTGGGTTACCATGGACTCCCTCAGGGAAGAATTCCATATGTGTAGTGATTGATTAACTAACCAAGTCGATTCATTTCATTCTGATTTGAGACACCACCAAGGTTTAGGATTTGGTAAAGTTGTATGTTCAGGAGATTGTGAGGTTGCACAGAGTGCCGACTGCTATTATTTTTTATAGGGATCCCCATTTTACTTATCATTTTTGGAAAGGCCTCCAGGAGGTGATGGGTTCTTAGGCTAAATTGAGCATGACTTACCATCCTCAGACAGATGGAAGGATATAGTGAACAATTCATATCTTGGATTATATGCTTCATGCTTGTCTCTTAGACTTTGGAGGCTCTTGAGATAGATTTTTGGGACTAGTTGGGTTTTCTTATAAAAATAGTTACCAGTCATCCATCAGAATGGATCCCTTTGAGGCTTTGTATGGTTGATCGTGTAAATCACCTCTTTGATGGTCTTAGGTGGGTGAAATTTCTCTTGTAGGACCAAGCATTGTTTAGGAGACATTAGTGAAATTTCAAACTATTCATCAATGACTGGAAACGGCTCAAAGTGGATAGAAATATTATATGGATCATCAGTGACATCCTTTGGAATTTTCAATAGGTGACCAAGTGTTCTTGGACATTTCACCTCAGTTGGGTCACTGTCAGCTTGGGAAGCATGGGAAATTAGCTCTGAGATACATGAGACCTTTTGAGATCACTGAGTGGATTGGAAAAGTGGATTATCGATTAGTTTTTATATCTCATTTTACTTCTATCCATGATGTTTTCTATGTGTCTCATCTTAAGAAGTATCATTTTGATCCCTCACATGTTCTGAACTGGGAAAAGGTTGACTTAGAAATTGATATGTTGGTAATCAAATGACTGGTTCGATTTATTGATTCTTAAGAAAAGATTATGTGTTGGAAAATTATTTCATTGGTCTGAGGGTTGTGGAAGCACTGAACAAATTCTCACAAGATGTGGGAATGGGAATCAATGATGAGGTAGTAATGACCTCATCTTTTCTTTGATTTTCCTTCTTTGACTTAACTTCCTATGAACAAAAAGTGATATGGTGGGGAGAAGTTTCACATCTTGATGTCACTTTCATGTACTAACATTCTTTTGTTTTGACCATCTTTTGTTTTAAACCATTCTTGGGTTGTTATGTGTAAATTTTGAGAAATTTTGATTTTTTTTTTTGGGCATGTGCACGGTTAGCACACTGTTAAAGAAAACCATGATGTATTCTCAGAAAACCGTGTGACTAGTGGTGGTTTGGGATAGTGGTTTCTCACATGTTTGGCGCACGATTCGTCAAACCATGTGATCAAACTGTGCGGTTACTCTAGTGGATAGAAACAAGTGCAAGGTTAGCACACAATTTGACAAACTGTGCGGCCAAATCATGCGACAGAAATTAATTAATCCAAAAATTATTTTTTAAACCTGAAACACCTCATGTTTCTCTCATTATTCCTCTTATAGCCTAGTCTCTTGACCCTAGGGATTCCCCCATGGATATTTTGGTGATCTTAACCCATTTAGAGATCAATTCTTATGGATCTTGAGGTGTTGAGTTTAGGAAACTCAAGGTAAGAGTCCATTCTTCATTATTCTTCATCGTTCTCCTAGATATCCTCTATTTTTCTTAAAGGGAACCATAGAACAAGGATGTTATGATGAGATCAATGTGTTGTGTCATGATTTAATGGGTTTTCTTATAGACTCATTGTGGTAAAGAAAGGTAGAGACCAGATCTACCAAGATCTTTGTGCGCTTATTCGTGATTTATCTTGGTAAGTGGTTTTCCATGTCTCTGTTGATCCAAAGTTTTTTGAATCTAGGTTTCTTGATATGGGTTTCATGGTTTAGGGTCTTCTCTTTCTATCTAAGAACCCTCTTTCTCTTTGGCTTGTGGATCCCATTTGGTTGTGGGAAATTCCATGTGTTTGAGGTAAGTGGTTTCATAAAAGGATTTATTTTATGAACTTTACATGATTTCTCATCGTAAATTGATTTTCTAAATTGTTTAATGGCATGATCTATGATTCTTGAAATATAAAATTTAGATTTATTTTATAAAACGGATTTCCCCTTTTTCATGGTTTATGAAAATGAATTTCAAATCATGTTTTTATGTGTTACAAGGTTCGTTTGATTATTTATGTGTAAAATTCCCTTTGAATGATTTAAGTTGAGGAAATTGAAGCATCCAAGTGTGGGTTGTATGTGAAATTGAAAGCCTCCACATGTGGGCTACGACACATGAGAACTCAAGGCACATGGGAGGGAGATAGATTGGAACAACCACACTATGATGGTTTGCGGCTACCTAGAATGGATTTATGTTACAACTCTAACTAAACTTTTTTATGACAGGGGGTTCACTTGTTTGGGTGTTCTCTTATCCATAATCCTTTATTCTAGGGATTGTGCACACTTAGTCATTTGATCACTGAGGTGTGATAATCCTAGCTAACCCAGACCTAACATTCCCTAGGACTAGTTTCCATGGTGATCCTTTGAAATTGGTTGTTTATAAATTCTTTGAGAAATGGTTTATTTATAAATGCTTTGAGAAATGGTTTATTTATAAATTCTTTGAAGAGGGTTTGTTTATGCATGCTTTATAAGATGTTCTAAAAAGGGTGGTTTTCCATTTTTTATTGAAAATTATGTAAATCTATATTTTATGTCTTGTATTTCTTTAAATGAGCATAATTTGTTTCTTTTATAAATACTGCTTATGAAAAACTTAGTGAGATCCTACTAAACTTGTTTTGATCGCACTCTGCACATACCTTTTGGTGTGTTTGGATCTTGTTTTATCTGATGCGGGTGAAGGCAAGGTGCCTCATGGAGGTGGTGGGTATCTATGTTAGAAGAGTGTGGGAGTTCGACGATGACATAGTGGGATGTTGACCCGCATACCAAATGGAGAAGGATTGTTGTTGGCCTCATCTATCTTGGTTTACCCATTTGGTTTTTGGAACTTGTATTTTCCTTATACTTTGTCTGTTGTAGTATGATTTTGAATTGGAATATTATCTTTCTTTTATATATTCCATTTGTTTATTGTTTGGTTTGTTGTGGGAAAAATAGTTCTCAAAGGTAGTTCTGGATGCTCAAGTGCTTGTCGTCAGCCAGTGGGGATCGGGAGCACCTTTCGGGCCTTGCCACGGGCCAACTCGGGTGTATAGTTCAAGGATGGATCGGGTTGGTTTGTGATAATGTATCTCACAACAACAAGACTAGATATATTCTTTACAACATACCTAGATACTCGCTAGCAATGTTTCCCCAAAGAGGAGCATTTATTAGTTGTAAAGAGGATCATGAGAGGAGGGGGTGGTTCGTGGTGCTGGGGGGGGGGGATATGGTCCTAGCTTTCTCTTCGTCCTATGGCAATGGAAACTCTCTCATGGTCAAGGCCAAAGTCATGCTCACTGGGCTCTCTCTTTGTACTCAGTAGAATATTGTTATTTCTCAGGTGGAGATCGGATTTTGATACTTCATGACTCCCTACATGGTAAAGGCTCCACCTCGTGGTCCATTTCCTACATTGTCAACCAATGTAGATCCCTCCTCCATAATAACATCCAAGTGACCCATACGTGGCGAGAAGGAAATCGGGTTGCAGATTACCTTGCTTCTTTGGTAGATCAAAGCTCCATCCACACTTATCTCCTCAACCCTATCAGCTTAAGGCATAAGGGAGTTAATTTGATTAGAGGGGATTCCCTTGGCTTGTATTATTTTAGCCCCCTGACTTTGGTGTGTCCTCTTTGTTCTTTTTCCTTTTAATAAAAATCTGATTTGAATGAATGAGGATCATGAGGTACATTCGTGGCACTTTTTCATTATAGTTTATTGTATTGTGTAGGGAATGAAAAAGAACTATGTGCATACTCAAATACGGTTTGGGCCAGAGGTATTGTGGATAGAAAATCCATATGTGAAGGAGCCTTTATCATTGGAAGTAGGTGCATTGGGTGGCTCAGCAAAAAAGAATGATCACCTCTCTTAGTACAGTTGAATCATAGTATATTAAAATTATATTATATTGTACACAACTAGCATAGATGAAACAATATTTGGGGGATCTTAGAGAAGAGGTCAAGTTTCCCATGGTAGTCCATTATGACAACCAAAGTTTGATTGAGAAAACTAAGAATACAACATTCGTGATCAAAGCACATTAAGATAAGATACAATTTCATTAAAGAGAAGGTTGAGCAATGCATGATCAAGGTAGATCATGTGGGTATAGATCAATAAGTGGCTGATATCTTTACAAAATCATTGTCCACGCCAATGTTTAAAAATCATTGATTGAACCTTGGTGTTTAACCACCTCCCTCAGCTTGAGGGGGTTTGGATTATCCCCTCTCCCCCTTGTATATAATGTTTCATCTGGAGATGTTTCCTCTTACAAGAAATATCTTGTGTTTGGTGTACAAAACAGGGGGCATACAATCCAGGGAGAGTTAGCACCCAAGAGAATGTTGATCTGGTAATTATGGACAGCATTGTAGCATTTTAATTCTTTCTCTTGTTCCCTACAATAAGATTTGACTCACATAAGTTTAGAGAAATTATTAAAAGATCTTTGTTTAGTATCTGAGGCAATGATAATTTCAAAGGTGCACGAGATTGAAAGGCATGGAACGGGAGAACTGTTTGACTTTTATTGTTAAATGGGGAGAAAGATTGAAGGAAAAGAAAGAGAAAATACAAACCTACAGGGCAGGGGGGGCAACCTTCTTAAATATGGTAAGGATCTTTTGGAATATTTTCTGGAGGATTAACAAATAAAGATAAATAAGGAGGATTGATGACAAAATCGAAAGGAGAGATTGTTGAAATCATAGGTTGTAATTTGTTGGATTTTTTTTCAATTGGAAGATATTTATGAAGAAGCTTGAAGTATTCGAGAATGTCCATTGAAGAATTGAAGATAAACTGCACATGGAAGCTCTCAAGAAGGATGAGGTTAAAATGAGGATGGAATGAGAGGGCTAAAGTTGATAATTATAGTTCTGGAAGTTGCAAAAATACACCATGTCGTGGTCATATTGGCCACGTTGTGAGAGGAGGTTTGAATTGTGAAAAAAGACATAGGCGTGTAAAATTGGGTATGTGAGAGTAAAGAAAAAAGGGGGGTCAACCCCTAGCCGTCTAATTGGAGCAAGACCAGCACTATGCAGCAACAGGCTTGACGGTCAGGCTCGGCATGGGGCGGCAAAGAAGTAGCATAACTAGGGTGGGTCAGCGCTAGGTTGAGTGGAACAAAGGCAGCACGGGGTGGCGCTGTGGGGTAATAGTGGTCGTAGTGCGGGGCGGCACTGATGCGGAAACATCGGGAGTCGCAACAACAAACCAACAATTCAAAGAAGAGTAAAAGAGAAAAAATAAAAGAAACACTCAAGATACAAAGATTTACGTGGTTCGGGAAATGATCCCTGCGTCCATAGAGAGACAGAATAACTTCACTATAAAAATCTGAGAGCACAATTTACAGGAGTTTATCAGAGTTTCTCACTATGAACCCTAGCCCGAAATGGGCTACAAAAGGAGGAAGACGATCTAGTATTCCACCAACTGCACAAAAAGTCTGCATCACTACAGTGAAAGGCGGTCACCCAAGTCAAAAGTGTTATAGTGGCTGTCGGCTGGAAGTTCAAAGAGCTACAGTGAATAGTGACTGGAAGTCCGCATCGCTACAGTGCTCTGTCGGTGATGGTCGATCAGCTCTGCTACAGTAGTCAACATTTCTACAGTGCCCCAAAAATTTGGGTTGGGGACATTCGGCCCCCAGACCCCCAGAGGAGAGGTGTGTTTCCCCCTGCAACCCCCAACAAGCTCACCGCAGAGCTTGACCCGCAGAAGTTGTGAACTGGTGCGCAATACGGGCCACAAGCATTCAGCCCAAACATCATCCAAACCGGATCGATCTACACCAATCCAACAAGAACCATGTTAGGACAATGAGCCATCTATGTCGCATCCTGGCTTATTAAGTAGCAATTTTACAGAGAGAACTTTGATGTGGGATTCAACGATGCGGGATACTGCTTAATACGTGGAACCACACAGTAACATAGGATGTCACGCCACAAATGTGGAAAGGTTGATTTGATCACTCTGGAAAATTGGAGGTACCTTCGTCGTGGAAGGATTACTGCACTACAACCAGACCAATCAGGAAATGAGATTGAAAAGGCCACACCACGAGATTTTAGTCATGATGCGAAGCCAAATAGACAATTTCCAGTGGTTCTGGGTGTTTGAGGACCTCCATGCCATAAAAGATGTTTGCACCACAACTAAATTAAGATTCACAAGGAACATTGGAGGATAGTGTTGCAACGTGAGGAGTGTATTTTTAGCTGAGACTACAAGCCTTTGTGTCATGGAATAGTAGATCACACCACAACAGGTCAAAGAGTTGAATATCTAGAGGGGATTGTGCCATGATTTATCAGGAAATTAGTTGAGGGATTTGAGCTGAAAATTGCAGATCTGGAAATTGGATATCCATTACGTCGCAATTTAAGAAACCATGCTGCAATCAGGGAGTTTCATAGGAGACCACAACGCAAGAAGGGTCGTTGCACCGTGAAGTCAGTTGACCCAGGAAAGTTACAATTGTCTGAACTTATTTTGGAAATCATGAAAGATAACTGACTTGATGGGAAGTTAATGGGTTGTTTAAGGATCCATTAAGTGGTGACAGCCGACAATGTAGCATCCCGCCCTAAATGCCACTTAGAAATGCCTTGAGACGGTGGGGCACAAGACCTCAAGCCGCCTCCCCGAACGCCAGAGGCTGCCGACTAACAGTGATGGTCTGAGGTGTGTCTGAGGGGAGACTATGTCCTCATTGATCATAGTGTAGCGCAGTAGTATATCAGAAATAAGAAACAACAGAAGCAGACATTGTGACATTGTACCAGTAACCCGCTGTAGCGGAAGCAGTAACAACAGATAAATAACAGCGGGACAATAATAATTAATCGTGCAAGATAAATAAATTGGTGGAACCTAAATAGAAATAGATACAAAATGTGATGATTATGATGTCATGTAACTATACAAAAAGAGTACATGGAGAATAAGGGATGCATTCATATACCACATGCTAACAAAAATACAAAAAGGCCAAAAAATAGTAACTACTAGCATCACAAGCATAGGCTCGGTCCGTTGCTCCTACACTCAATCCTAGTAATTAGAATCAAACATCAGAAGTTGATTGCTTCCCTTTATTAATACTTGCAACCATGAAGTTGGTTTGGGTACCAAAGGCGGCACAAGCGGGGTGTGAGATATACTCAGTACGCCGCCACCAATAATGTCTAGATCAATCCAGCTCATACAATAATAAATGAACAGTGTGTCATTATTAATAAATGCAAGATAGGAATAAATAAATAAGCATATTGGACTGGGTTCTACTTGGAACACCCATCCACCTCTACTTACTTCGGCCTAAGTCAGGTGTGTCTGAACTGAGGAATCCTGTACAAGTGAAGTGAGTGGAATAATGTATAAAAAGATGGATTGTCCCCAAGCATGTGATTTGGCTTGGCAAACACGTCCCTAAGTTTCAGATTCACTTTTACATTTCTTACTCTTTAATTCATTTAACATCTTTATGAATTATTAAAAGGCACTCTGAGCCCGTCCAAGGCGATCCCAAGGGAATCCCAAGTATCACTCTAGGGGCTTTGTACATGTCCAAATGTCATGGGAGTCCGTCCAAGGTGACCCAAGTATGAGATCCCAAGTGTCACTCCTGGCATTGTGTGATAACATCAAGAAATAACCTCTGAGTTTGTCCCTGGTATCACGTGTATGGGTCTGAGTCTCTCTCGTGGCATGGTACATCCATTGCGCCACCGAGCTCATCCACGGGGTCTCCCTTAGGGAATCAGTGTCACTCATCTGGAGATAAAAAAGGAAAACACACTGCGAGCTCGTCCCAAGCAGAACTAGCCTGCCTGAATGGCCTGAAGGCCTTCATTTTTTATTGATTTTGATAACCCCTCTTTCAAGGGTTGAGAGGGAACCCTTACAAGGCCCGTAGGCTCAGAGATTACATGGCCCGTAGGCTTTAAGAGATTACATGACCCGAAGGTCTTAAGGGTATTCAACCAGACTATCTACAAGGAACTGTCCCTCCCCAGCATCTGCATCTTGATAGTAGCTCTCCACCTTTGCATGACCGTCTGGCTAGGCTTCCCGTGCAAGCACAGGCTGGTACCGATGGCATAGCCATACCCTCTCATCCAAGCAGAACTAGTGCCTCCCCCAGCATGTTTACAATGCATTAACAAATTCTAACTATAAGGCATGATAAGCCAGTCCAATGGGTCCTTAAGTCAGAACTCCTTGTGTCGCCCTCTGCACAAGTGAGGGTATGATTTTGTTAGCAAAAACCATACCATTTAACAAGGCAACACATTTATAATATTATAAACAAGTTAGCCATTTCATTTAATTAAGCAACTTAATTATGGCATAAGTCATAAGGCTTAAGGGCTTAAAACACTTGACCAACCATTTCCATTATGTCATCAACATTTATTATTAGGCCAAGGCACACCCTTGAAGGTGATTCACCTAGCTAGGAAGAAAGGGCAACTAGGCTATGAAGGTAAGGCACACCCAAAGGGGTGGCTTAGGTCAAGGCTTTCAACCAAAGGCTGGTTCGCCGCTCATAAGGGTCATACTAAGCATGGTAAAGCTTTCAATTTAATTTATCTAACAATTTAGAAGTACCGTCGTAAAGGTCTGGCGTGCGGCACAACGGCGCATGTTATAAAATGCATTGAAACTTAGGGAAAGAAACTAGAGCACCTACCTTAGGCTCATAGCGCTCTCCTCGTCCAGCATCGGCCATTGAATCGAGCTAGAACGAGAGTTATCATAAAAATCGTCAAATGCCCTGAAAATGGGGTAAATGATGTCGCACCTAAATAGTGCAACAAAGGGGAAGAGAAACCTGAAGATGGTGGAAGAGGATTAAAGAGCTTACCTCAAGCTTTCCAACACACCCGATGGAGAGGGATTTGGACACTGGATGAGGGAGATAGAAAAATCCCTAGAAGAAGAAGAGAGGGAGCTCTCAGGCATGCGGTCCGCTGGAACAGAGAAGGAGAAGAGGGTTTGAGTATTAAAACATTTCAAGAGCAAAGTTGTAAAATCACCCACACAGACAGGGGCGCACGGTTTGGCCGTACGGTTGACCAAATCGTGCGCCAACTGTGCGCCATGTCACTGCTCAAGAAAGACCCTGCACGGTTTAGGCGCACAGTTAGGTAAACCGTGCACAAATCGTGCGAAAAGCCATTGTTATGGGGGTTTGCAATCACGCATGGGTGTGCATCTGGGCTCACACAGTTGGAGACAAACCAAGTGCCCCCCCACACCCTACTGTCACAAGTTGCACGACTAGATAAACCGTGCGGGCTGGGCGGCATGGTTTCTCCTAACCGTGCGGCCCAGTCTGCTTCTCCAAGCTTCGGGGCTCCAGACTCTGAACAAGCCCCGGATGCCCTCGAAACCTCCAAGACTCCCTTAGGCAACATTACTAGGGCCAAACAAAGGAATTTAAGCTGAAAAACAATAGTCTGCACCTTTGAGAAAAGCAGAGACCTTACAGCCAAGATTAATGGCATGCATTTCTAAATAATTTAAAACTATTGTTATTACAACGCACGCAACGAAACAAACCAGTTTGAGGACTCGACCCCACAACCGACGCCCCAAACCCCTAACCCCCATGCCACCACAAAAGACATAAAACAGATAAGAATGATTCCCTAATTTGAAGGTGAATTGAAAAAAATGGGGAATAAAGGAGGAAAAATATTTAAAAAACATAAGACAGAAAGCGGATAAGAATTCCCTTGAAGATCAGGTCGTGAAGAAGAACTTTAAGTATAATGACGACACCCTCGCTGGATTGATGTTTTATTTCTATTGAAGAATCTTTGCAAGTGATATTTATATCACATCTTTGTACTCCTCATCTCAAAGAAGTGCGCAAAAAATATAAGAATAGTGATTGCCCCTGAATCAGCAATGCGCCCTTTTGAAAAAATTGTAACACTCACAATGTGTAGTGTTAATCCCTAGTACGTCGACACACCGCCAGCATATGTTCCTTGGACTGGTCCTGTGTGATGAACCAAGAAAAACATGTGTCCTTTATTTTCGACATTTGAATATTGTGTGTGTAAAGATTGACAAGTTCACATTGTTCTTGATAACATGAGAACAAGATCCAATGGGAAAGAAATAAGAAATGAAAACCCAAATCCCCCCCCCTACGCACACACCTCTTACAGTGTATTGAGTCAGTGGATGCAACATTAATGTATGTCAGTGGATGCAACATTGATGTATCTAGACCTGTCATAGTATTTATAGGTTCTCGTTATAGTAGAAAACCACTATAACCCTTTATTGAGACAAATACTATAAAGACATTGTCACATTAATGTTACGTAAAAGAATAAACATTATGTGATAAGAATAAATATGTTCTAGTAATTGAAAGTATGAAAGTCCATTGATTTTATGGCTCCAACTCCAACAGTTGCATCACTCATCTTCAAAATTTGATACATATCTCTGACATGCAACTTTGAACATTGTCACACTCATCTATGTTTGCATATGGTAACTTAGTTCATCTTACTTCATGTAAGTTCATCCCTTTGCAATTTCAACACTCAATCACTTCCACCACTATTTTCCATTTTTAAGCTTTGATCACTTCAAATCACTGCACATGAGCTTCCATATTATCACTTCAACGATGTTCATCACACACAATCCTACATCCATCCATCCCCTAAACTTCATGCATGCTACTTGTCATTGATTAACAAAACCTCCACCATATGTTAACATCAAATTTCAATACTCAAACAACCTTTCGTTGTGCCATCATTATGCTTCATTATTAACAATGATTGTCAATGGTTGACAACAAATCTAATACAACCAACTTTTGATAGTAACAAGTTTGTCCTTGAGAAGGACAAGCTAATTGGAAACTTCATAGAATGGTATTGCAATCATAGAATATCTCCCAAAAACTAGAAAATGTTGCACATTATAGAACAACACATCCTCAAGTAGTCAACTATCAATGCTTTCAGGAAGGAGAAAGATGTTTACAAGGAGTATCAAGAAGATGGCTTTGATGTTGAGTGACAAATGTTAGTTGCAATGGATTCACGTTTTTAAGAAAAAAAATAACCATGGAGGCGTTTGATATTTGCCTTATATATCTCTATCAAGAGCATTCTAGGTACAAAAGTTCAGAACTGTCCAAAACACCCTTCCAATGCAAAATGAGTGGAAGAATTTCAGTCTTCACCCATGCACTCAAAATTTTGGCACATTAAAACATTGCAGAGACTGGAGAAATGAAATTACTACAATATTGATCATGCAATAATCGATGGTATCATACAATCAGTTCATTATTAATTATAATATGAATGAGATTGATAAAGCCTTGTTTGGGCACCGAATTATGTTGAGAACCACTAAGAAAAACCAGAAAAGATCTCACTTTAGCTCCATAGTAATGTTTACAAAATGGGAAGGGAAAGTCTAAAACCAAGAAGAATAATATGGGAAAGTCTAAAACTTCTTCAACACTGAAAATGGCAGGAAAATTAGGGAGGGGCATCCAACTCTACCTTATAAAATCAAAACTTCTCTTATTTTCCCAAAATTGAACAAGAATTCCCAGCACTACAAATTACCATAAAGAAAGCATCAACACCTCAGATCCAATTCATTCAAAAAAATGAGAAAGAAAACAGCACAATACTAAAATACCCAGACACACCCATTCTTCTCAACTTGATGACAGGGTCTTGAGATCACCGTCATTCAAAGCTGAAGGAGCAACTTTAGCAGGGAGGAAGATGAAACCTGCTTTCCGACAAGCCTCCTCAAGACGCCTTGCTTGTGATGGACCATCCGGGCAGAACGCAATTACAGCTCCTCCGCTTCCTGTAAATTTCGACGCAGCTCCCACTCTCCGTGGAAGCTCCACCATTTCAAGGTTCAAAGCCCCAAGCACATCATCGCCAAACATGTCCCTGTATAAACATGAATGTAAAAACATGAAGCGATCATCAATTACATGAAACCCATTTTTGTTTCATATGAAAATTATAAAAAACAGGTTAAGCAGCTAGGCATCATCCATAATTTCGGAGTGAAAGATTGCAAAATGCAAATGTCATTCTCAATGGCAACAATTATTTTACCTTCGGAGGTCAAAATTCCGATTCATGAGGCTTGAAAGTTTAGAATAGTCTTTCTCAAGCAGTGCCGCCCTCCCTTCTAACGGTATGTCAGCAACTTTTAACATTGATGATACTGTGGACTCATCGCCGTTAAGCCATCGCTGCATGACTGTACTATGCACCTACGTTAAGAGTTTGAGATGAAAATGATAACCTCATGGAATCCTTAACATAATTCTACAATTGTGTGATTTGAATGCCCTTAGGATTTGGTTTCAACATAACAACATTGGGTTATGAATTGTCGCCTAAATGTATATATCAATTGAATAAACCCTAGAACAAACAGGTTGAAAAGCTAACATAATTCAGCAATCGTCATCTGATGCTTACCTTCCCTGAATCACTTGGGTTATCAGCATAGATGAGATATAACGAAGGAAGCAGACTAATATCCATAGGTGTATAAATGCCATGACCTGAATTATCCATGTTTTCCTTTGAAAAGTCCTGCAGCCCAAAATTGAGGAGATGTGAAGCAAAATTGTGAAATATGTTGGATGCCACAAGCTGACGTTAAAACCACATACCATATAGACAAGACCCCCATAAACTTGTACAACACGATCTTGAAGACCCGCAACAATTCCAAGCTCCTTCTCAGCATTAAGAATAAGGTTGGGTCTAATGTCTACTTTAATCAATTGTCTGACGTTGTAAAAATCAAGGAGGCAGTTGAGAGCAGCACATACAATAGCACTGGAACCGGAAAGCCCAGCCTAAAATACCAAAAATGAAACTTCAGTCAGGCATTAGGAGCAAAGGGAGGGTATAAAGTTAACCAGACATTCAATGACAATCTTTAACATCCACCCTTTATATCATGCAGTTAAATTCAAAATAATACTTAACTTTTATAAAGAACCAATAACAAGCTGAAATGTTGAACAGTTGGGAATCGAACAGAAAAACAACCATCTAAACCATTCAATATATTGTAAATGTAAAAAAGCCGAATCATTTTCCACGGCTCGTAACTAATGCAATAGAGTTTGTCCAAAACTATATTAATTCAACTTAAATGGAATAGACAGATAAGATTCTTTAGTTAAAATGACTTGATTTCAAATAAATTGGCATATAGGGTAGAAATCGCGGTGTAATGGGGAAGTTTTCCCTTCAATCATTGCCAATTATACAAGCAGATACATCCGGGGGAATTTTGATAGCATGTAGAATAGAAAAAACACCAAAAAAAACATCAGACAACAGCTTGGGGTGGGGCTGGGAACGACAATTTAACGAACAAATTGATGCTTTATGTCAAACGAAATCTTTTCTTTTATTGTAAGCATCTGATCACTAACGGGATTAATATTCTTTAGGTACGAACCGTAAATCCAGAGGTTTGAAATAACCATGTTAAAATGAAAATTAAAAAAAAAAAAAAAACCCCACCTGCCGAGGGATGTTAGTGTCATATGAGAGAGTGAAATTCCTTCCATGAAGATCAATCTTGTTCTCTTTGCAATAATTATGAAAAACTTTACAAATTGCCATGAGCAATCGTACGCCTCCATGATAACCATCCGTTTGCAATCTATTCACCTGTAAAGAAAGAAAGACCATTGAAAATGATTTATTCAAAAACTAGTTCATTGGTTATTGATTTTCATGCAATAAAGGAATTCTCCTTTCAAGCCCAAAAATTGACATGATCATCCTCCTAGCCGAATACCTTACTAGGGCGAACATTTAAGCTTAAATGGGTTTCCATCCCATAACCAATTGATGATAGGGAGATTGACCCATCGAGATTATATGTTAGCCAGAACTACTCCCTAAAACTGATTATGTGGTATTGATCAGAGATCACACATCTGGGTCTTTCAATATCCACATAATCCAACCAAGCCACCATTATCATTGTAATTTCAAACAAGGGATATGTCATCCATATCACAACTGGACTAAACCATAGCTCAAACCTATGTGAGATTGACCAAAGGCCACACATCTGGGCCTCTCATCATCCACATGCTTCAACTAAGCCACAATTATCATTATAATGTCAAACTAGGGATATATCATCCACATCACAATTGGGATAAATCATAGCTCTGATACAACTGGTCGTGATCATCCTCCAAGCCCATGCCTTATCAGACCCAACATTTAAGATCAAATGGAGTTCCAACCTAGAACCAATTAGTGATAAGAGGAGCACCCCGCCAAGATTATATGCTAGTAACGCTCCGCTCTCAAATCGACATGGAATTGGATTTGCAACCAACAAAAACTAAGTGACTTGCTAAAAAAAACTCAACTTCAGAGACACACTTGAATGATGAGGACCCCATTATTTTTAACCAGGAAAAAAACAGTAAATGGGCAACAAATGGAACTCGTGCTCATACGACAAAATATCAGCAATCCATACACACAATCGCTCACACGAAGGCAAACAAGTCCAGATACTAAAAATTCGCAGATCAGGGTGAAGAGAGAAAGAGACGAACGAGATGACCGAGGGAAGTGAATTGAACGAGGTCGTGGATGGGGTGGGGTCGGATGAGGAGATCATCGGAGGGCTGCAGAAGTACGGTCGCCCAGAAATTGGCGAGGCTGAAGGAGATGCAACGGCCAAAGTAGACGTCGCTAGGGTTGCCCAGAAGCCCAACCCTCGCGTAGGCCTTGCGCTCGATCGCCGGTGCAACACCGTTGGCCTGCGGCTCCCATCCGCGATTCATGGCGACTCCCTGGTGGCGCGTGTGTATTCTCTCCCGCGGCTACCACGACAGGCTCCTGCCGCGTAGGTATATGGGCCCGGGGACTGGCCCGAGCGACGATCTACGCCTGCACACATCTCGTCATGGGAGAATGATACACGGAGGGCCCGTCCAGTTACAAATGCACCCAAAAACAATAACGGTAAGGGTCCTCCATTAATTCGGACTTTGGGTATGTCATTCTTTCATACGATTCTTGTGACCTTCTTTGATTATACTGAATTTAAATAGTTTTTCTTTGGCCCCAAGATTTATGGAAAACACGTCGTGTGTGACCTTCTTTAGTTTTTCCAACTAAAGTTTCAAAAGTCCTTAAGCACGTCTCCTCATATGAGAGAGTTTGACGACTAGCGATGACATAAACCATACTATGGGGGAGATTATGCTCTCAAAATACAACATTACACATAATTAAATAAAATACAATTCTCTAACAATGAACTATGCATAATTTATACAACTATACATCTCAACTAATCACCCATTGGGTTGATCACATATAAAAAAAACAAAATAAATAAAACACAGAAGGGCCCTATTGCTCGGGCCTTAACAACCTTATCTATAAATACCCTTTGAGTTGTCCAAGCTCAATCCACTACACATCCTATGCTCACTTAGGCTTGTACGTGCATTAGAGTGTCCATGCAGGGTGTGCGAAATACATCTTATTAGGGTCTCACCAAGTGCCCCTAATATACTCCATCGTATACGTGTATACACAAGGAAAATAAATAAACATGCTTGCACAAGCATCTCAGGACACGACTCCATGCATATCAGGTCATCGTATGCTAACCAGGCCACCACGACACTTGATCATACTTGTTTTGGCCTTATACCGAAATCCAGTTGCCTTGTATCGTCGAACCCATGCCACCAAACGTATTCCAATTTGTACTCGAGGACCTAGGGTATGGCGCCCACCAAGCCTCAACCAATACCCCAAAGTGCAAGCCAGGGTCCCTCATCCAAGTCCTGAGCTCACCTTCTCACTTAAGGTGGTCCTACGTCCAAATCTCGGACCATCCCTTATCACTCAAGGGAGGTTGTCCATCAAGTCCTGACCTCTACCTTATCACTCAACGTAGAACCCTATCTCATGGTCCCAGACTCTCCTTATCACTCAAGGCGGTCTCATGTCTAAGCCTGACACTACATTATCACTCAAGGTTGGGTCCATCGTCCACGCCTCAACCAGATCAGCCTTCTCGCTCAAGACTATCCATCATCTCGACTGCTACTTTCTCACTCAAGGCGGAGTCCAATCACATGCCCCAATTCGGCCACTACCTTCTCACTCGAGGTAGGGTCCAACCAACACCTTCCCACTTAGGGTGAGACTATCAAGTCTTAAGTTATACTGTCTCGCTCAAGGTAGTCCTAGACTTCATGCACACTAAGACTTCATCCCACTCATGGCAGTTCTTCCAACACCATCTCAATCATAGTGGGGTCAGGCCTTAGGATCCACATCACCCGCACCGAGATCTTTTTCCCATCACAAGCATACGCATACAGAACAAGCATGAAACACAACCTATCTCTCAAGATCACCAACTTGCCACAGGGTGTTAGTCACTTGGGACCTAGCCCCACGCCTTGATGTACCTCACCATCCAACCAGCCCCACAGGCTCATCTCCCTAGTGTTATCTCAGTTGCACAACTCAACCTATCGAACCTCTCGACATCCTCATCTCGTTCATCAGGGCATCCACTAAGTTCCTTCAGATTTATCATGACATATCAATACCAATCCATCCAAGCCACCTTACAGTGACCTCACAACCCATAGGCTCTCCCTGAGCTGGGCCTCAAAAGGCTAGTCCACATCCTCTCCACAAAACTCACCCAGGTCCTATCTCACATCACTCTCGAAAGATATCTCAACCGCCGCTTAGAAAAAAATTCTCTCTATCACACCTCGTCTAGTCCTAAAAGACTTATCCCACTTAGAGTGCTAACCAAGATCAATCCACCCTCAGGATGACCCTCCTCATTCAATGTGAGACATATGATAGTCTTACCCTACCCACTTATAATTTCTTCATCCCAGTTCACTTTGAACAGTTACCAGACCGGGTTTCCATGTGACCTCAGGAACGCTTCCCCATATGACAGAGAATGTCAACTAACAGTGAGGGTCTATAGTGTTACTATGGGGAGACTATACCCCTATTTCAGAGTGAACAATAATAGAAAAATAACCAAAAATGATTCAACACAATTAACGGAACACACATAAGAAAATAGAACATAACATGCTATAAAAAATGTCATGTAGAGGCATACAATCATACAGACTCATGGTTAAGCTAGCATAAAACTATTAATCTACCATTGGGCTGATCACATAACTAAGTAAATAAAATAATAAGAAACATGATGCCCTATTATATCCCCAAGTTGTAACTCATCCCACTTCAAAATCCCATCTGATCTATCCCACTTAATCAGCAACCCTGGGCCTCTACCTAATCTGAACTTATGATAAGTGAAATATAATTGGTTAACCAATTTCCTTGTCCATGTGAGTAGAGTGTGAGTAAAACTCACTAAGACACCGCCAATATGGTCCAATGCATATCTAGTAAAAGTAGTGTATGTGCACATGTGATATGCTCAATTGAATAAATAAATAAAACATGGAAGCATAAATAAATAACCACCATCGATCCTTAGGTTATAACGTGACACCAAAGATTGACCCAAACCTACTTCGTCCAATGCAAAGTTTCCATGATTATGTTACACAACCATGCCAACCAAAATCAATCCCATGGATGATTCTTAAGAGCAAGTTCTAGGAAATCCAATATCATCAAGATCAACAACCTGATCATAGGAGCAAGTCCTAGGCATCCAATGGTATACTACTCACTCATGGGGTGTGAGGTTAGTACTTCCCTCCTGTATCATCTCATGTATACCTATCATCAGAGAGTAGTGTATCAGAGAGTAGCACGTCCTTCCTATAACATCTGACAATATACTGATCACTTGGGGAAGGCAGTGCATCCCTCCCAAATCATCTCACATATACATATCTATGGGGTGAGGGGGAAGTGTGTCCCTCCCATCCATCACATATTAGAAATAATGAATGCTAGATCCAATGATAATACCCAAGGCATTCCATGTATCTCAATACATCTCAGTGGGCAGTGTGTCCCACCCGAATCACCACATAACACGTATCTCATAAGTTTTAACCCACTATTTAAACCCACCTTATATAGTGAAGTCCAACCTCTCCAGTTAACAACCTATCCTCATCAGTATATCCATATCTGGCTCACATATTTGATTCATTTTTAAGGTGACACCCTTAATCATCACTACTCATTCCCACACACACCCTCTTAGGGGTTAATATATCTTTGGGTCTCTCACTTGGGTCCCCTAAGTCAACATCATAGCACAAACACCCTACATTGGTTCCTTGATCTCTATCTCATATCTCAGGTTGACACTCAAAGTGTATCATGCCCCCATATTGTCATCAACATCTCATGGACTCACAGGCCTCTAAGGAAAATCATCACTGGCATTTCTCTTCCTAAGCATCCTAGGCTAGTCCTCATGTACCCAACCTACCCATAAACCACAAAAGGTATACCCACCCAGGTGATCACATATCTATAGGGGAGGAATACTCATCCCATGTTCAACTACATTAACATGAAATCTTTATGGAAACATAGGTTTCCCATATGAACAATCCATAGGTCTCCATCTTAATTAATCACTCATCTCTACCTATAGGTCACTAAGGGAACCTATAACTAGAGGCACTAAATTTCATCCATTTCATTTTATTTAATTCATTTTATTTACAAACCTCAGGGTCCATACATCTCAAATCACGCAATTATAATCACGGTCTCATCTATCGGCGACCGAGACATCAAGTTAGTGCACAACATCCATGATGGCCTTGACACTTTCTCCATTTAATTCATGGGCATTTAATTTTATTTAAACCAACCCATTTAAAATAAATAAACTTATTATATTGATGGTTAATCACCCTTGGTGGCGGAAACACATACCACACTCCACATAAAACATGTATAAACTTTAAAGGAAATGTAGAGGGACCACCTACCTCAATATGTAGTTATTCCCTTTCGAGCATATCCCAACTACTCTCACCCAAGTACATCTAAGTCCAACCAATCATTGTCAATCAACATGAGGAACTTTCTCAATTCATAACATCCAAATTAATTAATTATAATCAAATTATAATTGGTTAACAATTACAATAAATTTTACCAAATAAAGCGATTAGGCATAATCGCTGAATAAGTCATTGAGTGAACTTGTTGCGCTAAAACCATGAAAAACCACCCGTGGAAGGCCTATGATGAACTCTAAACACCATACTATAAAAAATACCTAACACTCAACACAGATTCAATTTCCAAATAAATTTAATTTAACCAAAAATATCTAATAAATCTATCAGATGATGTACTTTTAATGAAACGACGTGCACTGACATGTGACCATCATCACGGGAAAACATCTACCCAGGTTGAGAAAAATTTCTATCATGGTGAGATGATTCCACAATTCTCTCATGGAATCGTCTCAATAACCCAATCTAGTTAACACCAAAATTAGAAGTGATAGAGAAAATACAAAATGGAAGGAATATGAATAAGAAACTCACCTATATTCTCTATAAAATGACCATGAAATTTCTCCATATTAAGGGGAATTTATGGGTGGGAGGACCCTCTATTATTGTCCGTTCATGAGGGATAAGAGAGTATAGGTGAGTTTTTTTTAAATAAAAATGAAAAATGGGTTTCTTTTACAAAAATTAAAAGTGCACCTGGAGGAAGAACGACATGAACCACAATATGCCCTTTTCCATGGTGCACCCCCATGAAGACTTGAAGGATCCCCAACACATACAAACCCATGGAGAGGGATCCTCCCTATTCACTATTTAATATAATAACCTTGGCCACCTAAAATATCCAGTACCACACTGTGTCCCCTGCCCCTCATAACGCCCTAAACTGAATACCATTGAATTGGTGCCCAGGACTATTGCACAACGTGGCCTTAAATGCGCCTACCCATACACTAGAGGCTTACTATTAGTGGATAGGGAATATGAGGTTACCATGGGGATATTATTCCCTCATTACTAGTGTTCACAACATAAGAGTAAATAAGTAAACCAAGATCAAGATAATAAATAAGGATCACATCCATATTTATAAATGACAACTGAAAAATACCAATCCAATCCAATGAAATCTAATAATGATGATACATACATAAAATGTAGGGAAATGTATAAAAATCAAGTCAATTATAGCTATCCAAAAAGTAAACACAGTTAAAAAGACAATAAGACAACTCAACTCCCCAAAGTCCTGAGCTCAAGCCTAGCTCCCGACTCCCAAGTTCTATCCTAGCCATACGATCAAGCATCAAATCGGGCCTCTCCCTAAACCAGTAACCTTTGAACAAGGAACATATTCTTAGGTACCTAAGTCCCATAGAAACTTGAGTAGGGTGTGAGTATCACTCAGTAGGCCACTATTAACAGTGTTTAATGAAAATCCAGTCAATGCACGTAGAACATAAAGGTGTGCAATAAATGAATGAATAGTATTAATAATAAGTAGTAGAAATAATTAGAACCAAGTTGAGCCTTAGGTATCAAGAGAATAACCTAGGATGATGCTACCTTCTTGAACAAAGTCAGTCTCTAAACATGGTGGAAGCATCAAGTCTCAATTTGGTTCCAAGGTGCATCGTCAAGGTAACCATTAACAAGTGGCCTGAGAGGAATCCATGTAGATCATATGATCATTACCTCCTAGAAATTACCAATAATAATCATTTTTCTGGCAACTCGACTGCAATCCATGTCTCACACCCGAGAAATTCTATACCAATAATAATCGATCTGAATTCAGGGATCTCATCCTATTACATTTAATAAGGGACAACCTCAACAATACATGGAATTAATCTATGGAATTAATCAAATATAGACATTACTAGAATCCAAGGTGGAATTAAACCATCATATTTAAAGTAATGAATCTAAGTAGAATCCATTGGCTCACTCGAGGAATTCCATAACATTGGACCTCATTGAATCCAAGGATGCCTTCACTCTCAGCTTTCAAATGAGCCCCATAGTGAAATCCAAGTCTCATACATAGCATTCCACACCAATAAAAATCATAAAGAATCTAAGGAATCTCTCTAAGGAATTTCTTACCCATACTCTTCATAAGGAATCTAAGAGACTTACCAAGGCATTCTAATTCTCACAATCAATTCTAATAATATCAAACAAGTCATTATTCCCAAAATTAACATAAAATAATTTAAAATTTCAAGCCACAACTACCACTTGGGTTCATATCACATATTAATAATTTTAACACTTTAAACCAAAATTTCCATATAATTCAATCCATAAATCCATTTCCAAATTTCAAAGTCCAAGCACATGATTTAATTCAAATCACAATTTTACTTATGATTTCCAAGGAAATAACCACTACTAGTTTCCTAAGAGTCATCCTAGGAAACTGTTATCCCAAAATAAATTCATTCACTTCCAATGTTATCCCTAGAACACCCAATTTAATCACCCTTTTCCAAGTTACAAAGCCTAACCCACTACATAAAAGGATTAAACACAAGTCTACCCAAGGCTATCATGTTTATCTAGGTCCAAAAGAGTTTTCAGTGTTCCAAAAAGGCAACCAACAATTTAATTTAATAATTTTCTTAAGTGTCTAATAAGAGGGCATAATTACACAATCCAAAATTCTATATGATGATAATAATTTAAGGGGAAATCATTTCAACCACCTACTTTAACCTTGGAGAGACCCACTCATCCAATATCACCATTTAGTTTGAGCAGAAATGAGAAAAATAAAAGAAGCATAAAAATACCCTAAAAATAGGGCATAAACCACATAAAAAACATGAAAAATCTTAACAGTGAAATAAACGAATGATGGGAGGAAGAGTAATCTTAAACTCACCTCAAGCCTTCCAATGCAACCAATGAAAAGTGAAACACCCAAGAATCTAAGGAAACCTATAAAGAAGAATGAGAGGGAGAAGAGGGCATGCATAGGGGATATACTGGATGAGAGAATGAGGAAAAGGGGGGTTAAGGGATTCAGGATTTATAAGGTTAGAAATGTATTTTTTTTACTTTTTAAAGGGGTGTATAGTTTGTGTGTACAATTTAACAAACCATGTGCCAATCATGCTTTAATAACTATCCAAAACCTACCTTCTTTAATGGGCATGGCATACAATTTTACAAATAATGTGCTAACCATGTAAAATGCATATGTAATTTTCTATATAGGTTTTCATGGTTTCTTGGATCCATTTTCATGGTTCGAAAAACCATGCACCTTTTCATTTCATTCTGCACAGTTTGGGTTCATAGTTAGCACTAACTAGGTGCAGGTTACAAACCCCAAAACCCGAACTCCAAGCCTCGAACCCCTAGGACTCTCCTGAGACATCTTAACTCCCTAAATAACTTCAATCCAAGTCCAAAATGTATCTTTGAGGGGTTAAAATCTTGAAAATCGAATCAAAATTTTGGGTGAAAATTTGACCCCTCCACTAAATTAAAACTCAAGATTCCATCAAAAATCGAATACTTGTATGGACACAGGGTTTCACAATATCCCAAACATATAAAAAAATTCCCCTATGTTGTACACCCTAGGATTTTCAAGCCTCCCTTAGAGAATAAGATATGAAAATTCCACTAGTTAGGTCATACCAAAACCATGCTAACCAACATCACTGTCCAAAATACCATCAGTCCGTACACCATGACATTAATCTAGAACTGAACTCAAACACAATTCCCCACTACTGGAAACATCCCATAACTCTTTATTTATAAACATCACACATTACAAGTTGATGTCAATGGTCTACACTAGACCAATATCACCAAAAAATACAACAAAAAAGAATGATGTGAGTTCTGATTCTATTTATCTCACGAGGTTTCGCCTTAACACTAACATCATAAAGTCACCTAAAAACAAAAGTATCATAGATCCGGTCACCCAACAATATTACCTCTAATACATTCACTTGGTTGGAATGCTTGACTATCATCCCACTACTACTATTCATCAAAGTTGAACCACCCACTAGGTTCGTTAACATATCATTCCTGACATTTACCAAAAACTACTTCAAAGGAGCACTGTACACTCAACTATTCCATGGTGTGCTCCCCACCATAGGACTTACTCATTATTGTTCCATGAGAACAACCTTGGACACTCAGTCTAGAAAGGTATATAAAAGGTTCCAAAATGAATCATATAACTCTCAGACCAAGCACTGGTCAAAAGATGATACAACTCCTCACTCTGAATCTTTGACCAAACCAACGTGTTCACCATTTTGAAGGTTCCGGGCGCAGCGGAATCACGTGGGTGGATGTGCCCACTTGGATTTTTGTCATTAGAAATGATCAATCCAGGATCAATACGATGATAAACGCCAGTCTCCACGGATCGAATCACAGAAAAAGACGAAGAAGATGGTTTTTCTTGGAACCACAAACAAGGATCGTTACAGGTTGAGTATAATTAATTTAATTAATTATAAATAAATACCTTTTGGGTGTTCTTTCTTCGTTGATGTTCTCGATCAAGTTTTCGATATGATCCGTCGTTGCGTTGCAGAAGCCAAGTGTAGACTCCCTCTAGCGGTGATCCACACGTGTACCTCGTATCTCTGGACGTCTCCAAAGGATTCTCCAGGTGCTAGTGTGGAGAAGCCTTTGCTTGCGTTGTCCACCTTAGATTGTCTTGATCCGATGTAAGAGGATCTATCTCAGTCTTGAGAGCGTTCTTGGAGGAAGAGGTTCTTTCGGTCTTGAAAGAATTCTCCAGAGATGTTGTGCACAACGATTCTCTTGTGTGTAAGAAAAGAGTTGGGGTTGTGAGGATATTTATAATCGGGTGTGTAGGGTTATAGAGTTATGACAATAAATAAATGCGTTACGCATTTTATTTATTTCATTGACTCTTATTTAAAACCCCCATGTCGAATAGATAATTCTTTGACATGCGCCCACTCTGATTATAATAAATATCATTTAAAACAATATTATATCCTCAAAATCCCGACTGAAAAAACTACACGGCGTGTAATAATAAATACACGGCGTGTACTTGTTTTTCATTGAAAACTACACGGCTTGTACATTAAATGTACACGATGTGTATATCTTGTTTTCATTTATTCATTTCCTTTCCAAAATAAAACTACACGGTGTGTACATTTAATAATACACGGCATGTACTTGTTTTATTTTATTTTTCCTACATCATTTAAAACAACTTAGGCTTCCTTGAATAATTATTAAACCATGTATGGGAATAATCTTTATTCAACTTGAGATACTTGGATACACTTAGTGTGTGACCCTCTAGGCCTCTTTATCATTGGCATTAGGAAGGCTTGCCTAAAGTCCAAGATTACTGTCTAGCAACGGGTCAAGGTACCCAAGATAAAGAAGTTGACGACGCATTGATGTATCACCTCATACAAACGCTTACTGTGTAATTTAATCTCTTTGTCTCAATATCTCATCAAACAGGTTTCATGGAAGTGTCATAAACCTATATGCTTGATCTGTCGTTCTTTGACTACCTGAAATAAACTCGTCGTTTACACCATGGCCATGGAATTTAATGTGACAATTCTATTTCTATCAAAGGGCCGAGATATCAACTTCCATAAATGGAAGGGACAAATCCTTCCTCTACTTATCCATTAACAACATGTCACTCATGACGCACAAAACATACCATACTTCCCGCCAACTGTCTGCATGACGATTTTCGTCAGTAAATCTAAGTGCGCGAGTCATGACATGAGTTAATGATAATCTTATAGTCTAAGGACAATTACACACGCTGGTAGATAGCAATATCCGATGACACCAAGACATGCGTAATTACTACTGGTGGGTTTGTTCTCATAATCTCCCATCTTGGAGATTACCAAGTGTGAACTCCATGAGAGAGAGTCTCGTCTTCTTACGAGTACTCGCACATGACGGTCTGTATACTATGTGTCCTATCATAGTAAGTCATCCAACCGCAGAACTATATTTAAGAATATTTTTATAGCATTTCAAGGTTCTCATCATAGCGGGGATCTGCTATGACCTTATTAATGCAACAAATATTCCAGGAAATTATTATATTATAGTCATGCAGAAAAATGAACAATATATAATAAGTGAACATTTATGTAATCAAAGTACAAAACAGTTGGTTCTGAGGACACAAACCCTTACAAACTCCCACTTGGACTAGAGCCAACTGCCTACGACTTTTAGTCCGCTAGACCTCACATGATGATCATGTTTCTGCTGAGTCAAGGCTTTAGTCAATGGGTCTGCCACGTTGTCTTCCGTGGAAATACTGCTCACTGCAACTTCACCTCTCTGAGAAAAATCCCTCAAGAGATGATACTTCCGAAGTATGTTCTTTGTCCGCTGATGTGACCTTGGCTCTTTTGCAAGTGCCACCGCTACAGTATTATCACAATAGAGTGTGATAGGATCTTTACTGCTCGGTAATACATCCAGCTCTTGGATGAAGCTTCGCATCCATACTACTTCTTTAGCTGCCTCAGAAGCTGCGATATACTCAGACTCTGCTGTAGAATCTTCCACCACACTTTGTTTTGAGCTCTTCCAGCTCACTGCACCTCCATTCAAACTGAAGATGTATCTAGTCTGTGACTTCATGTCATCTTGATCAGTCTGGAAACTAGCATCTACATGTCCTATGATGACTGATTCTTAATCTCCTCCATAAACCAGGATCATATGCTTAGTATGCCTCAGATACTTAAGGATAGTCTTGACTGCCATCCAATGGCGGTCTCCTAGATCAGCTTGATATCTGCCTATCACACTTAATGCGTAAGCAACATCTAGCCTTGTACATAGCATAACATACACGACTGACCCAATCACAGATGCGTAAGGGATCCTTTCCATCCTCTTTCTTTCCTCATGTGTCTGAGGACACATTTTCTTGGAAAGATGAATGCCATGTGACACTGGAAACAATCCTCTCTTGGACTGTTCCATACTGAATCTCTTCAGTATCTTGTCAATGTATGTACTTTGACTCAGGCCTAGCATTCTCTTGGATCTATCACGATGGATCTTGATCCCAAGAATATATGCCGCCTCGCCCAAGTCTTTCATGGAGAAGCATTTATGCAACCATGCCTTAACTGACTGTAAGACAGGTACTTCGTTTCCAATTAGTAATATGTCATCAACATATACTATTAGGAAAACGACTGCACTCCCACTAAACCTCTTGTAGACACAAGGCTCACATTCGTTCTTAACAAATCCAAATTTCGTTATAGCTTCATCAAAACGAATGTTCCATGATCTTGATGCTTTCTTTAATCCATAAATGGATTTCTGAAACTTGCATACCTTGTTGGCATCCTTTGGAGTCACAAACCCTTCAGGTTGTGTCATGTAGACATCTTCTTGGAGGTTCCCGTTAAGGAAAGCTATTTTGACATCCATTTTCCAAATTTCATAGTCATGGTAAGCAGCAATGGCCAATAGGATTCTGATAGATTTCAGCATCGCAACCGGTAAAAAAGGTTTCATCATAATCAATTCCTTGATGTTGTCTAAAACCTTTTGCAACCAGTCGTGCCTTGTAGGTTCTAAATTTCCCCTCCATGTCCAGTTTCTTCTTGAATACCCATTTATTACCAATAGTCTTTACATCAATTGTAGGATCTACCAAAATCCAAACTTGTTTTTGGTACATGGAATCCATTTCAGAATTCATGGATTCTTGCCACTTGGCAATGTTTGTGCCTTCAACTGCTTCCTTGTAGGTAATAGGATCATCATTGTCAACCAATAATGAGTCACCATCCTCGGTGACAAGAAAACCATATCGTTCTGGTTCTCTCACCTCTCTCATGCTCCTACGCAGTTCTTGTGTCTCTGGAACAGATTGTTCTTCCACGGGGCTTTGTGGAATCTGTTCTTGTACCAACTCATGTGTATCTTGAGTCTCGACTTCATCGAAGTCTATCTCGCTCCCACTATCTCTTTTGGAGATGTGCTCCCTCTCAAGGAATATGGCGTGTCTTGCCACTGTAACCTTTTTGTCTGAGGGGTTGTATAGGTAATATCCCCTTGTTTCCTTGGGATATCCTATAAAGATACACTTTGTGCCTCGGGGTGCAAGTTTGTTACCTGAAGAGGCCTTAACAAATGCTTCACTACCCCACACATGTAAATTCGATAACATGGCTTTGCGTCCACTCCATAATTCGTATGGAATACCATTTATCGATTTAGTTGGTACTTGGTTTAGTATGTGCGCTGCTGTTTGTAATGCATATCCCCAAAAGGATAATGGAAGACTCGCATGACTCATCATTGATCTCACCATATCAAACAGGGTGCGGTTCCTCCTTTTACTTACACCATTCCACTGCGGTGTGTAAGGAGGAGTGAGTTGAGATAGAATCCCAAACTCCCGTAAGAAATCAATGAAGTCTTGATTAAGATATTCTCCTCCTCTGTCTGAGTGGAGTTTCTTAATCTTCTTACCAAGATGGTTCTCAACTTCATTCTTGTATTCTTTGAACCGATCAAAAGAATCTGACTTATAACTCATTAAATAGATATATCCATATCTACTAAAATCATCAGTAAAAGTTATGAAGTACGAGAACCCACCCCTTGCTTCAACTAGAAATGGTCCACACACATCTGTGTGAACTAATTATAGAAGCTATTTAGCTCTTTCACCTTTCCCACTAAATGGGGCTTTGGTTATTTTGCCTTGTAGACACGCCTGACATACACCAAGTGGTTTTACTTCGAAAGAATCTAAATACCCATCTTGATGTAATTTTGTCAAACGTTTCTCATTGACATGACCTAGCCGGTGATTCCAAAGTTGGGTGTGGTATGAGTCATGTGAATTAACTTTGTTATCGATTTCCATTACTTGGTTTGTGTAGTCTAACACATAAAGGCCGTTATATAAATGTGCCCTACCAAAACAAATTCTATCTTTATAAAAGTAGAAACATTCATTTCCAAACTTGAATATGAATCCATTAGTATCTAATCTGGATACTGAAATAATGTTTTTAGTAATAGAAGGCACATAATAACAACCTTTCAAAACCAAGACCATCCCGGTAGGCAATGTGAGGTGGTAGTCTCCGACAGCTACAACAGTGAGTCTGGCTCCGTTAGCTGCTCGTAGATCTACCTCCCCTCGATCAATCTTCCTAAATCTACTTGGTTCCTATATTTGGATATAGATGTGAGCACCACAAGAAGTATCTAATACCCAATTAGTAGAAACAGATAGATTTCATTTGATAACAAACGCACCTGAAGCTTACCCTTGCTTCCTTGGCTGGGTGCAGTTTTTCTTCCAGTGGCCCTTCTTGCCACATGCGAAACAAACAGCATCCTATTCCTTTGCCTCCCCTTTGATCTTCCATTTCTTGGAAGGCCTTGAAGAATCTTTGGGCTTAAATATCTTCACCTTACCTTTCATTTTATTCACCATAAGGACAGAAGGCTTTTCATGCTTCATGTCATTGTCCACTTGGTGAATAAGGATAAGAAGATCAGATAGAGACTTCTCAATATTGTTCATGTTGAAATTAACAACAAAGTTTGAGAAGCTCTGTGGGAGTGATGCGAGAATTAGATCGGTACCCAGTTCTTCAGGGAGTTTAAACCCTAGAACCTCCAAGCGCTCAATGTAGCCAATGATCTTGACTACATGAGGCCCAGCTGGGGAACCCTCTCCAAGCTTGATCTGAAACAGAGCCTTGGAGATCTCAAACCTTTCCTGTCTTGCTCTCTCCTGGTATAAACCACGGAGGTGATCGAGCATGCTGTAGGCATCCATGTCTTCATGAGACTTCATGAGCTCACTAGACATAGATGACAGTATAAAACATTGAACATCGAGAGAATCGTTCAAATGTTGATCATAGACCAGGAAATCTTCATCACTCGCCCCTGGGGAAGGAGAATCAGGAAGTGAGGACTCCAGCACGTAAAACTTCCATTCATGGCGTAGGATAACCCGAAGGCGCCTAAACCATTCCTGAAAGTTACTGCCGGTGAGGATATTTTCTTTATCCAGTATTGATCGCAGAGAAAATGTGGTTGACGATTTTTTCATCTTGATTCTACAATTTTAAAAGAGCATATTTATTAGTACTTTCTTGATTACATTTTTATGAGAAATAATAATAAATTAATTAAGTCTCCCACTATTTTATCAAGTCTCAATGGCCCTCACCATTGAACTCGGAATGTCCAGTTGCTTTGACATTCTAGTGTCAAGGATCCATATTCCCCTTCGCATAACCCCAACAAGGGTTGGTCAAGCTATTTGAAGGTATTTAGGTAGGCAGGTCTTTGCCAACTGTGAGCTTACAGTTCCTTGATCTGTTGAGTGGACTCCCTGATCCTGAAATCCTGACTTGGATTTCCTCAACTCTTGCCTCCAATATTACATCAAGTCTAGAAAGGGCTACTTCTCTTGATGTAATATGGTTAAGTCAACCCGAAACCTTTCATAAGGGCTTCCTTTATAAAAGTAAGTGTCCCAACAAGGGTTGGTCAAACACATAGTTTTATTGAGTCTTTCCCTTAATCAAGTAACGGAAGGCTTGGTCTGACTTAATATGGTATTTGAGGGATTTCATTCTTTATGCGTATTTTTGAATTATCACATGCTTGTTAATATTAAGTGATGCTTGCTTAAGTGATTAACCATGTTCCGATAATGTTTACGCATAGTCCGGTTTTTATTTTATTCCATCTTTTCATGCTTGTTCATTTTATTAATTATGTGATCGCGACAACACATACATAATAAATAAACCATGCAATCAGACAGAAATAAAATAAGATGGCATGATCATGAGCTTCTATTGGTTAGATTATATAGTGGTTTTGATAAGCTAACCCTGACCTAGGGAAAACACCTTGAACCTGTTGGTTCGTGTTTTGCATCTCCCACCTGTCCACCTTTGTATCTTCTTGCGTCGGTTTCGCCTCGGCTTCAGGATTTGAACCGTCTCCTATGGCTTGGGAGATCCTCCATTACATGGGTTTACATTAAAGAAACCATGGGCACACATGCCCTACATTTTATTGGAAGAAGGCTCGCAGGCCAACAAATTTAAATTAAATAAATTTAAATGAAACCATACACATACAAAGGGTCTTTGGTCTAGCTTATGATCATCCATAGTATGCAACGATATTTACGCATATTTAGAATTCAAATTCTTTCAATCGTTCTTTTATTTAAGATAAGACGCGCTCGAATTCAATTAATTATGATATTATAATTAATCAATTATTTATCTTAAATTCCTTTCTGAATTTCCTTAAGATTCTTCTCATCCATATTCCTTGTACAGTTCTTTGTACATTGGAGGAAACCTGGTGAAATTCCATTTCTGGAAAGTACACGACGTGTAGTTTATAATTACACGGTGTGTATTTTTATTTTCACCCTTTATCCAAAGTACACGCCGGGGCTTTGGCGTGTTTTCTGTACTTTGGAAATTTTAGAGTACACAGCGTGTAGATGAATCATACATGGCGTGTAATTCCTTGTTACGTGGTAACCAGCCTGGCAATCCTGTGTACGCGGTACGCAGCTTATCTTTGTACACGGTTTCACTTGGGTCGGAACGGACTACACGGTGTGTTGTTCCAACATACACGCCGTGTATTCCGGTTTCCACGCGCCGTTCTATTCTGGTCAACACAGAGTGATTAAAACTTAGGCATAATCAATTCACACGGCGTGGTTTGGCGGACCAGTGCCGGTTCTTTGAACCTAAGTACATGGCGTGTAGTTTTAAGTACACGCCGTGTAATCCCATGTTGTACAGACAGAAAGAGCAGCTCCTCCGGATGAGTTCCTCATTTTTATTTTAATCAAAATTAAAATTAAAAGGTCGTTTCTATGATATGAATCAAGAAACGAAGGAGGAAGAATAGATCTCATAATTCAGATTTATAGAACGATTTATTTCTAATTGAATCAAATATGAATGCGTAAATTATCAACGAAAATTAAATAACTATAATCAACGTTGTAACCTCGCTCTGATACCATTTGAAGGTTCCAGGCGCAGCAGAAGTGCGTGGGTGGATGTGCCCACTTGGCTTTTTGTCATTAGAAATGATCAATCCGGGATCAATACGATGATAAATGCTAGTCTCCACGGATCGAATCACAGAAAAAGACAAAGAAGATGGTTTGTCCCGGAACCACAAACAAGGATTGTTATAGGTTGATTATAATTAATTTAATTAATTATAAAGAAATACCTTTTGGGTGTTCTTTCTTCGTTGATGTTCTCGATCACGTTGTCGATATGATCCGTCATTGCGTCGCAGAATCCAAGTGTAGACTCCCTCTAGTGGTGATCCACACGTGTACCTCGCATCTCTGGACATCGCCAAAGGATTCTCCGGGTGCTAGCGTGGAGAAGCCTTTGCTTGTGTTGTCCGCCTTAGATCGTCTTGATCCGATGGAAGAGGATCTCTCTCGGTCTTGAGAGCGTTCTTAGAGGAAGAGGTTCTTTCGATCTTGAAAGAATTCTCCAAAGATGTTGTGCACAACGATTCTCTTGTGTGTAGGAAAAGAGTTGGGGTTGTGAGGATATTTATAATCGGGTGTGTGGGGTTATAGAGTTACGACAATAAATAAACGTGTTACGTGTTTTATTTATTTCATTGACTCTTATTTAAAACCCCCATGTCGAATAGATAATTCCTTGACATGCGCCCACACTGATTATAATAAATATCATTTAAAACAATATTATATCCTCAAAATCCCGACTGGAAAAACTACACGGTGTGTAATAATAAATACACGGCGTGTACTTGTTTTTCATTGAAAAATACACGGTGTGTACATTAAATGTACACGAAGTGTATATCTTGTTTTCATTTATTCATTTCCTTTCCAAAATAAAACTACACGGCGTGTACATTTAATAATACACGACATGTACTTGTTTTATTTTATTTTTCCTCCATCATTTAAAACAACTTAGGCTTCCTTGAATAATTATTAAACCACGTACGAGAATAATCTTTATTCAACTTGAGATACTTGGATACACTTAGTGTGTGACCCTCTAGGCCTCTTTCTCGTTGGCATTAGGAAGGCTTGCCTAAAGTCCAAGATTACTGTCTAGCAACGGGTCAAGGTACCCAAGAGAAAGAAGTTGACGCCGCATTGACGTATCACCTCATACGAACGCTTACTGTGTAATTTAATCCATCTGTCTCAATATCTCATTAAGAAGGTTTCATGGAAGTGTCATAAACCTATATGCTTGATCTGTTGTTCTTTGACTACCTGAAATAAACTCGTCGTTTACACCATGACCATGGAATTTAATGCAACAGTTCTATTTCAATCAAAGGGCCGAGATATCAACTTCCATAAATGGAAGGGACAAATCCTTCCTCGACTTATCCATTAACAACATGTCACTCGTGACGCACCCAACGTACCCTACTTCCCGCCAAATGTCTGCGTGACGGTTTTCGTCAGTAAATCTAAGTGCGCGAGTCATGACATGAGTTAATGATAATCTTCCAGTCTAAGGACAATTACACACACTCACAGATAGAAATATCTGATGACACCAAGACATGCAGAATTACTAATGGCGGGTCTATTCTCATAATCTCCCATCTTGGAGATTACCAAGTGCGAACTCCATGAGAGAGAGTCTCGTCTTCTTACGAGTACTCACACATGACGATCTGTATACTATGTGTCCTATCATAGTATGTCATCCAACCGTAGAACTATATTTAAGAATATTGTTATAGAATTTCAAGGTTCTCATCATAGCGGGGATCTTCTATGACCTTATTAATGCAACAAATATTCCAGGACATTATTATATTATAGTCATGCAGAACAATGAAAAATATATAATAAGTGAACATTTATGTAATCAAAGTACAAAACAGTTTGTTCTGAGGACACCAACCCTTACACATTTCCCATCCACATAGTCTAAAAAATTTGATTTTCTATGGAAACCTGATTCAACAATCAACCAAACCCATCACGTTGAATACAATGAACCATAAGCGATTTACAACCTACCATTCCTATTTACAAACAAAAACAACACCCATACCTTCACTGGATGACTATCCTGAATGCTCATATGTACCCACTAATTCATCGCCAAAGTTCCCGATCATTATTTATTTTACACTAGATACATTTAATGACCATATAAAACAATATTACTAAAGTATGACCACTACCTTTAGTAAAAACTTTACAGGTGATTGGATAACCATATGATCTTGTCAACATGTTCTGTCATGATCTTTGACAGTCGATCGATCAGAATCACCCTCAGGCCATCTCTAAAATGTCTTAAGATGATGTTTATGCTCAAATTCACCTAAAAACACATCTATAATTTTTTCTGACATCCCCTTAGTGATCTGGATAATTTGAATCCACAATTTCAATAGTTAGTCCCATGACATTGATGACACCTTAACATATGGTTCATACCTTTTGTGATTGTTTTAAAGCTCCCAACCAAAGGAGTGTCCTAATCATCACCCATAGAGACAAAATATTGATCTCTATAGATCGTATCCTATTCATCACTAAACACAATGATTGTGCATGGCTTCCCAACCTAAAATTGAGCACTATACATGATACAATAACCACTGATCATTTATGGATTACAAGAATATCATCCACAACGTGTACTAAATCCTTAATTGGGATGAGGCTCATGCCTCCAAATATCCTATGGTGTACTCCCTACAAATAAAATTAGTTTTAACACCCTCATAAGTGAACTAAACAAGTGTAACCATAACACATGTGTGTCAGTTTCTTCAATCCATGCTTACCCACATCAAAACCCCGAGTAGCCATGCCTAAAAGCATCAATAGTTCTTCAGTCACCTTGGTCCATGGGGAACTTCCTGATCAAAATTTCTATGGTTCCATGAATATCTATTAAGTATTCATGAATCCATTTCTGACATGACACTACAACCATCACATCGCTCAAGATCCTCCAAGAACTGCACGATTTACCACTACTTCGTATGCAACTAGCCCCACCAATACAAATGCAACAAACCCCTTATGTAGTTAATGAAAACCACTTTGAACATGAGGGAAAAAATGGGTGCTTAATCTTAGTCCATCTGATCACATCACATAAACAGTACCACACCCCTTAAATAGGTGTTTGCTACCTCACTTTTTCTAAGACCCAGGGGTTACATGTTCCTCAATAACCATTTCCACACCATAACTCACAACCCCTTGAGTTGTAAAACACTAATACATACCCACATATCAAGTCAAGAATCTGGTCAAACCACAACTCACCCCAATATCACCCATAACCCAGGTGTTATTATAGCATAGAGAGTCCAACCACTCTCATCGCACACCGCAATGCACCTAAAAGCCATAGGGTTAGGCATCACGATGATCCTTCCCTCACATCTTTCCAAGACACCACAAGCATTTACACTCAAGGTACCCTATAACCCAAAAGGATAGGTAACCCATAAGTATTTTTTAAAACCTTCCAAGGGTATTATCAAGGAATACAATTCCTAAACTAAAATACTTCAAGTAATTCTTACGCTTCAGTTCCAACACAGATCATTTCACTATGCTTCACTAATCCTAGACCCTCCCATCTTAGACCATCAACAATCACACCACAAAAACTCCGCCATAAGATAACTAACTAGGAATCTGAACAATCTTGCCTTCTAAAAATGGTTTTAAGATAAGGGTTCTAGAACACTAAGTGCTCTTCCTCATAAAACCTAAGGCACTAAAGGCATTAAAACTACACACTTGATAACACCCCCCACACATAAATTCCATAATCTGAAGCTTTCGTCCAAGTCTCATGCAACCATCCATACCCAAGAATGGGTTAAACCCCCTCATAGTTTACCCTCAATGATTTCTAATTTTCGACTCACTAAGAACTAGGGTCACATATAAGGGTCACTAGATCCTTACACCTATCCCAAACACTAGAATAAATCCATATCTCTCATGCAACAACCCCATACTCCTTAAAAGATCAAGAAACACCTATCAAGACAAAACTAACCACTAATCTCAAGGATCATATGAATATACATAGTAACACACATACCATAAAGGTATCAAAACCCGGGCTCACTCTCTAGCCCAACCGACCCATAAATAGGGTATACACCCATCACATAAGGTCACAACATGGTCAATCCCTCGAGCCCCATCTACCACTATAGACTACAATGTAACATCCCGACCCCAGTTACATAGAGTCGGTGTATTATTTTAATACATTGGCATGATTACATGGAATCAAGTCCCGAAGGACCAATCGGTTTAGCAGTCTTGGAAAATAGATTACATACATGAACGTTACATTATATTATAAAATGGAAAAAATAACAACATTGTCTCTATTGACCACATTCATATCCCTTAGACTATCCCTGCAAGTCAGTCATAATATACTTCTTCATATCCTGGGAAAAATAAAACATAGAAAGGGGTGAGATCAGATGCTCAGTAAAGATAACAATATAGTAGAATCTTTCATAAATAAGCATAAACACTTAAGGTAATGTATAAAACTAAAACAAAAGCCTTTTAAACTCAAATTTCAGCATAATATGGCAAAGATAAATCAAATAATTCCATTTACTTATTCACATGGATATACTACTAGTCAAATAATCACATGTAATATCACTAGCTAATTTCATAATGATGGAATGCATAATGTCGGACATCATAACCACATAGTCAAGGCCTCGTTCTAAGACTAAAAACAAGATTTTGTCAAGGCCTTGTGACAAGAAACTAATTTGTCTCATGAGACCTACCAATGCATCGAGGAGCTATAGTGGGATCCACCCGTCACTTATTAAGTCCAATGCATTCCTCATATGAAAAGGTTGAAACATAACATAAACATTCGTATTAAAAATAGAACATGAAATGTTAATACATTAACCATAAACCATGAATGGTATAAAAATAACACATCCACAGTCAAACATATCACAAAACCTTCAATACAATATAGAAGATTTGGATCATAATAAATCAACTTCAAACAAGTATAAAATCCATTAAAGGATGTTGATATAGATGAAATCAAAACTATTTGAGAGAAATATCTCTTTCTATTTTGAAATAATTTAAAAGTAATGTAATTATAAAAGAAAAAATTTATTTTGAAAATATTCTTATAATCTTGTAAGAGAAGCTTCAAAGGTGTTATAATGGCGGATAATAACCACACCCGCTATATAAGTTAAAAAAAATTCTTACCTTAATTTTTCTAAAAGGTCATAAAGTACCTTGTTTGGAAAACGACGGAAAGATTTCTTTCAAACAATTTTATATAAAATCAAACAAGTTTATAAATGAATTTAAACCATAGGCCAGTAAATAGTAAAAATATTTTGAAATAATTTTTTAAGAAACACAGATGTGGATGATAAAGAGGTCCCAGTAGATACTTACGTAAAAACAACCTCGGATAATAAATAGATTTTGAAATTAACCCTTACCTCATACTTTTCCTTGGTCGAGGGTAAGTTAACCTCCTGTATAATAGTTAAATAATTGTTATTAAATTATAAAAAAACCACATACATAAATATGATATCATATATGATCTTCTAATATTGATTTGTTAATAATATTTTAATAGTATCATTGTTTTGGGTGTTAACTGATTTGCTTTCCTTTATATATTTTGTTATGTAAGTAATGTTTTTTATGGATAGGATGTATTTGATTCATATCCATAATGATATTATGTTCTTAAATATATTTTTTAATAATCAAATGAAAATTATTCTTGAATGGTTATGATGGGGAATGAATCTCATCGTGTTCGTGGAGACGGTAATCTGTACGTACGCACGAACGCTATTTCCATTTCATTTTTTTATTTTAAAATGAAATAAAACCTAACGATACATAGGTATATTATTATTAAAGTATAATATAATGTTTTATATATGTTAAGTAAGTTTATTAACACCATCATTTATACGTTTCATGCATGGTATGAATGAGTCATATCACTTTGAGGGGGCGGTAGTCCGCACTTCCTCAAATGAAATTATCGTATATATACAACATGAAAAGAATAAAGGTATACTATAAAAGAAAATTTCAGAAGCTTATAGATAAAATAAATATCATAAATATCATATATAATTACAGTTCCATCATAATATCCACCATAATAGGTGGTAGTAGAAGATTGAACAATCATCGTTTCGTGAGGCAGTAGTTCGCCGTCCACAGAAACATTATGTTATATACCAATTAGATGGAGGTGTGTGTAAGTGTAGTTCAAATACTTCTCATAACAAAAACCTAGTATATTTATGATACTATTTTTTTTATAAAATAAATGAATAAAGAAATTTTAGGGGGTTGGAGAAGTAAAATAAAAGAAAATAACTTAAGAGGAGATGTTGCCTTTAAATCGGGTAACTCCCTTGGTTCGAACAAAAAGGCTTCCTTGAAGTGCCTTATGCCTAAATTAAGGCTTCTAGGAGGAATAAAGGGATGTAGTGAGCTTAATTGGGAAGAGTTTTGACAATTCAAGGGGCTTTATAGGTGTGAGAAATGGGTTAGATGTGAGAGATTTTTATAAGGGGGAGGAGGGGCTCTTTAGGAATGTTTGAAAATATTATTTTATTATATTATGATTTTCGGTTTATAAAGGTCCAAAACTCATTAAAGTGAAATATAATATGACTCATGTTCGAAATAAAATCATCCAATAATAATTGGATAGGTTTTGGATATTGTTTTAATTTTTATAATCTCATTTATTTAAATCATTCTTTAATGAGGTAAACACTGTATCATTATTGTGTCATAATTAATTTTATTCATTTGATGTCTAAAAATTATAAAAAAATACCATGATATAGGAAATAATTTTATATTTAAAATGAATATTTATATTCGAAAATACAACTTATATAACCCCTTGTAAAAATTATTTTACTAAAAGATATATGTTTATGTCATTTTTGTCTTTACTTTAAATTAATTAATATAAAGTATCATTATCACTTTAAAGTGGCTCCATGGGGTCCCAAAATCGACCCAAGGATTAGAATGGCTGGACATGTGTCAAATAATAGGAATAGGACACATTTTAGGGTAATTTAATATTATTATAATAATATTTGTTTACCCTTCTTTACCAGATTTACACTTTAACAATGGTAAATAAAATATTTAGTGAAGTAAATATTAATAATGTCTAAAAATAAAAGTTACCTATTTACACAATTTGGACCTCCTCATTCAAAATATGGAATCCATTTTTTCAAATTCAAAACAAAGAAGTGGCAGAAATTAATTTAAAATTAATTCCCATTTTCAAAACAAAAAGCGTGTTTTTAAGAAATAATAACTATCAAAAGATTGACACTTGTTTATGTCCAGTATAAATGTGAAATTACATCCAATTACCTAAATTATATTAAATTATAAAAATATAATATAATGATACTTTAAAACCACTCAAATGTATAATTTAACACTATAAATTATTTCGATTAAAAAAGTTGTTTTCAATTAAAATTTAGTATTTTTCACTATTCATCAAAATATGCAAGTTATTAGAAAAGTTCCAAAAATTTATCCAAACTAAATTTTTATGACCTGATTCTAAAGAAAAAATTAATTTCATTAAATTGAATATATAAAAATATCAAATATTGGTTTTAAAAAAGTTTCGCTATTAAAAGGCAGTAAAATTGCATTTTTTGAAAAATACTACTTTTATCTGAAAAAAATGAATTTGTTCTTATATTATGTCTAATAAACTCATAATATAGATTCTAAAATTATATGGAGTATATAAAATTTAAAATTCAGTTAATACTATTCATACTTCTTTTTGAACGGCTAGTTTGGTAAGTTGTAGTGCGCTCGAACTCGGTGTTTCGTGTAGCACAAGTTATTGAATTTATTTGAAGAGATAACGTACTATAAAATCTTAGGGTGTTAAATTATCCCCTCCTTCAATAAATTTCATCCTCACAATTTGAAAATTTTCTTTGAAAATAAAAGGTTAAAAATAGAAAAATACCTTTGTGGAAAACCCACATAAGAAATTGGGTTAAAGAAATTTAGTCTTAATAAGAGGGAAAGAGAAATGAAAAAGTCACCACAAAATTATGATCTCGATTAGGAAAACATTGGTGGAAATTAGAGACACATAATTGGAGGAAAAATGTAAGTATTTATAGGGAGTGATTGAGGTCATCAATCACAAACAAGTGTCAAATTGAGGGCCTCAAAGCCATCAATCTATGATGATTTTAAATATCATCGGTTCAACAAAACATAAGGTATTAGGATAACACATTGTTTTTAAGATCCCTTACCTAAAGTTTAAGAATTAATTTATTCATAGAATAAGAGGGAAAAAGTATACTTGACAAGTAGAGTTTCATCCATCAACTAATTCCTACCACAAACTCATCCTTCACTCCAAAAGATAATAGAATTAAAAAATATTCTATTTATCCTAATAGTATAGGGTTCCAAAAATAATGAATTTATAATTCATATGTCATACTATTTAAAAAAACTACATTATACAAACTAGGACATCACATAGGTCAGTGGTAGGTGATGTACCCTTGTCGCCCTTTGGTTGTGGGTTCAAGTCTCAAGGCCTTGCCGGACGCGACGAGTTGTCGCCCGACCTTTGGGTTATACTTTTTATAAAAATCCAAAAATAATCTTAAGAAATGATTTAACCTTAAAAATATTATCCAATGTCAAAATTATTCTATTCCAAGCTTTATACTTATCCAAAATACTTCTGTCCGAACTCACAATCCAAAATTTATAAGGGATGTCACATAATATACATGTGAATAACTTCATTGGGTATTCTCTTAAAATGTGATAATAGAATGAAATGCCAGAAAACCATATTTGAATAGGTATGTACTTTCTTATTCCTTTTGTAAATCATAGAATACCGGATATACTCCATAAATCCAAAAATTTTGTAATCACCAACAATTATGGAATAAAAAAACCATTAATTAGTTCCAAGGTAGTCAATAATATCCAATATAATTTATCCAAATAAATTATATCTTATTCCAAAATCAATACCACAGTATCAAGACCATATTAAAGTTTATCTTTCATTCTACCATGTATTTTCCAAAAAGTTTACCTTGCTATTGAGTCACTTTTCTTGGTACAAAAAAATCTCAAATCCTTAATGAAATAGTACTGCAGTACAATCCTCATATACTCCATAATTATTATAACAAGTACATCATTGATACAACACTCAAATGACATAATTATTTAATATAAACATAAAAACACTAGTCATTACTCTTCATCTGTGGTAATATCATAACTTGATTATTATCCAACATCATCATTTTTGGTATACTCTGATGATTGGGACATTGATTCACGTAGTGTCCCAAATCCTTGCAGATGAAGCATTGTACATTTGAAAGCTTTTTCTTACCCTTACAATCACATACTTGGTGTCCTTTTTTGCCACACTTATAACAAAATACCATTCCCTTCAATCATTTACCAAAGTGATTCTTTCCACAGTTATCATATATGGGAAAATCTTTCTTTCCCTTATTTCCATTTCCAGAGTGTTCATCAGATCTCTTCTACTCATACTTTGCTTTAAAAACGTAAGACTTAGAGAATTACTTTTCTGTCTTGATAGCACATGAGACAATATATTCACATGATGAGAAGGATTTTGAGACTAATGATCATTGGATAAATTGGTTTAACCAATCGAAAATATATCAATCTTACTCTTTGGGTTACATATATAATATACTGCATGCCTTGCTAAACTTATAAATTTAGCCTCATACTTTGTGACATTCTTATCCTCCTTTTGCCTCAGACTCAGAAATTGCCTTTCCATATCCTCTCGATGGTCATGAGGAAATTATTTTTCTAATAAAATATCTTTAAACTCTCTCAATTCCATATTTTATACTTATTTATCTTCCTTTTTTGTTTTGAATTAATGACCACCATTGATCTGCATCTCCTGTGAGGCCATAAACTGGCATGACAACTTTTTCCCTTTCGCTACTCCCCAAAGCATGAAATATTTTCTCTAAGGAACTTATCCATTTCTTAGCTACAAATGGATTTGTAGTCCCATTGAATTTTGGTGGTTTTTTCTTCATGAATCGGTCTAACATTGATCCTCCGTGTTGTGGATCAGGGTTCTCCATACGGGTAAGGTTATTATTCAAAACCTGAGTGAGTTGTCCCAGTATGGTGATAAGCTGATCAACACCAGTTGCATCACCAACTCCATTATAATTATCTTGAGTAGGAGTTAAATCCCTACATGTATTACGTGCATTGATACGATTTCCATTCCATCCACTAGGATCCATTTCTAAACAATGGCATATACTACATTAGTTTATGAATCACAATATATAATTCCAAACTTTAAAACACTTAACATAAATTGAACAGTTTATGGATATAATTCATAATCATAAAAATATTTTCTTTGAGGAGGTATATACTCATAAATCCTTCATAATGGTTTGTAAAGAAAATATGAATTATCCTAATCATATCTCCCAGGAGTGTCATAACCAAGAGTGTAACAAGGTCTGCTGTTGTGTACCAGGATACCATGGGTCAAGCCCAAAACTCCTTGTCGGAACTTTCACTCCTACGTACATCTGCGTTAGAGCCGCCTCTACCTGCTCGTATCCAGACAGGGATGTATAGCTTGTAAAATACATAAAATCTCGACATTACCAAAATTCTATGAAGTTCTTCTATACTAATCCTCAAAGTCTATCTTAGGGGAATTCTCTCTAATCAGAGTTTTTCTAAATCTAGTTTCCAAAGTTATTGCTAAACTTCCTCTAATACCAACTATAACACCTCGACCCCAGTTACCCAGATTTGGTGAATTATTTTAATACATCAGAATGATATAAGGAATCAAGTCCTGAAGGACCAATCAGTCTAAAAGTCTTGGAAAATAGATTACACACATGAACGTTACATTACATTATAAAATGAAAAACAACAACAAAATTGTCTCCATTGACCACATTAATATCCCTTAGACTATCCCTATAGGTCAGTCCTAATATACTTTTTCGCATCCTGGAAAAAATAAAACATAGAAAGGGGTGAGCTCAGATGCTCAGTAAGGATAACAATATAGCGGAATCTTTCATAAATAAGCACAAACACTTAAGGAAATGTATAAAACTAAAACAAAAGACTTTTAAACATAAACTTCAGTATAATATGGCAAAGATAAATAAAATAATTCCATTTACTTATTCACATGGATATTCTTCTAGTCGAATAATCACATGTAATATCAATAGCTAATTTCATAATGATGGAATACATAATGCCATACATCATAACCACATAGTCAAGGCCTCGTTCCAAGACTAAAAATAAGATTTTGTCAAGGCCTTGTGCCAAGACACTAGTTTGTCTCATGAGACCTACCGATGCATCAAGGAGCTATAGTGGGCTCCACTCATCACTTACTAAGTCCAATGCATTCCTCATATGAAAAGGTTGGAACATAACATAAACATTTATATTAAAACTAGCATACAAAATGTTAATACATTAACTATAAACCATGAATGGTATAAAAATAACACATCCATAGTAAAACATATCAAAAAACCATCAATACAATATGGAATATTTGCATCATAATAAATCAACTTCAAACAAGTATAAAATTCATTAAAGGATATTGACATAGAAGAAATCAAAACTATTTGAGAGAAATATCTCTTTCTATTTTGAAATAATTTAAAAGTAATGTAATTATAAAAGAAAACATTTATTTTGAAAAAATTATTATAAACTTGTAAGGGAATCTTCAAAGGTGTTTTAATGGTATATAATAACCGCACCTGCTGTATAAGTTAAAAAAATTCTTACCTTGATTTGTCGAAAAGGTCATAAAGTACATTGTTTGGAAAACGATGGAAAGATTCCTTTAAAACAATTTTATAAAAAATAAAACAAGGGTATAAATGAATTTAACCCATAGTCAAGTAAATATTAAAAATGTTTTGAAATAAATTTTTAAGAAACATAGATGTGGATGATAAAGAGCTCCTAATATATATTTACGTAAAAACAACCTCGGATAATAAAGAGATTGTGAAATTAACCCTTACCTTGTAATTTTCTTTGGTCAAGGGTACATTAACATCCTGTATGACAGTTAAATAATTTTTATTCAATTATAAAATAACCACATACATAAATATGATATCATATATGATCTTACAATATTTCTTTATTAATAATATTTTAGTAGTATCATTGTTTTGGGTGTTAACTGATTCCTTTTCCTTTATATGTTTTGTTATGTAAGTCATGTTTGTTATGGATAGGATTTATTTTATTCATATACATAATGATATTACGTTCTTAAATATTATTTTTAATAATAAAATGAAAATTATTCTTGAATGGTTATGATGGGGAATGAATCTCATCGCGTTTGTGGAGACGGTAATCCGTACGTACGCACGAACGCTACTTCCATTTCATTTTTTTTATTTTAAAAGGAAATAAAACCTAATGATACATAGGTATATTATTATTACAGTATAATATAATGTTTTATATGTGTTACTTAATTTCATTAACACCATCCTTTATACGTTTCATGTATGGTATGAACGAGTCATATCACTTTGAGGGGGCGGTATTCCGCACTTCCTCAAATGAAATTATCGTATATATACAACATGAAAAGAATAAAGGTATACTATAAAAGAAAATTTCAGAATCTTATAGATAAAATAAAAATCATAAAAATCATATATAATTATAGTTCCATCATAATGGCCACCATAAGAGGTGATAATAGAAGATTGAACAATCATCGTTTCGTGAGGCAGTAGTTCGCCGTCCACAGAAACATTATGTTATATACCAATTAGATGGAGGTGTATGTAAGTTTAGTTCAAATAATTCTCATAAAAACAACCTATTATATTTAGGATACTATTTTTTTTATAAAATAAAGGAATAAAGAAAGTTTAGGGGGTTGGAGAAGTAAAATAAAAGAAAAGAACTTAAGAGGAGATGTTACCTTTAAATCGGGTAACTGCCTTTGGTTTGAACAAAAAGGCTTCCTTGAAGTGCCTTATTCCTAAGGTAAGGATTCTAAGAGGAATAGAGTGATGTAGGGAGATTAATTAGGCAGAGTTTGGATGAGTCACATGGCTTTAGAGGTGTGAGAAATGGGTTATAGGTGAGGGCTTTTTATAAGGGGGAGGAGGGGCTCTTTAGGAATGTTTCAAAATATTATTTTATTATATAATTATTTTCAGTTTATAAAGGTCCAAAACTCATTAAAATTGAAGATAAGATGAATCATGTTCGAAATAAAATCATCCAATAATAATTTTATAGGTTTTGAATATTTTTTTAATTTTTATAATCTCATTTATTTAAATCGTTCTTTAATGAGGTAAACACTATATCATTATTGTGTCATAATTAATTTTATTTATTTGATGTCTAAAAATTATAAAAAAATACCATGATGTAGGAAATATTTTTATCTTTAAAATTAATATTTATAGTAAAAAAGATAACTTATATAACCCCTTATAAAAATTATTTTACTAAAAGATATATGTTTATGTCATTTTTGTCTTTACTTTAAATTAATTAATATAAAGTGTCATTATCACTCTAAAGTGGATCCATGGGGTCCAAAAATCGACCCAAAGATGCCCATGGTCAGAAATGTATCAAATAATAGGAATAAGACACATGTTAGGGTAATTTAATATTATTATAATAATATTTGTTTACCCTTCTTTACCAGATTTACCCTTTAACAATGGTAAATAAAATATTTAGTGAAGTAAATATTCATAATTTCTAAAAATAAAAGTTACCTATTTACACAATTTGGACCTCCTGATTGAAAATATGGAATCCTTTTTTCCAAATTAAAAACACTGAAGTGGAAGAAATTAATTTAAAATTAATTCAAGTTGTCAAAACAAAAAGCATGTTTTTAAGAAATAATAACTATCAAAAGATTGACACTTGTTTATGTCCAGTTTAAATCTAAAATTACATCCAATGACCTAAATTATATTAAATTATAAAAATATAATCTAATGATACTTTAAAACCACTCAAATATATAATTTAACACTATAAATTATTTCGATTAAAAATTTGTTTTCAATTAAAATTGAGTATTTTTCACTATTCATCAAAATATAAAAGTTATTAGAAAAGTACCAAAAATTTATCCAAACTAAATTTTTATGTCACGATTCTAAAGAATAATTTTATTTCATTAAATTGAATATATAAAAGTATCAAATATTGTTTTTAAAAAGGTTCTCTATTAAAAGGTGGTAAAATTGCATTTTTTGAAAAATACTACTTTTATCTGAAAAAAATGAATTTGATCTTATATTATGTCTAAGAAACACATAATATGGAATATAAAATTATATTGAGTATATAAAATTTAAAATTCAGTTAATACTATTCATAACCGCTTTTTGAACGGCTAGTTTGGTAAGTCGTGGTGCGCTCGAACTCGGTGTTGCGTGTAACACAAGTTATTGAATTTCTTTGAAGAGATAACGTACTATAAAATCTTGGGGTGTTACATTCTCACCTATTTCAATAAATTGCGTCCTCACAATTTGAAAATTTTCATTGAAAATAAAAGTTTAAAAATAAAAAAAACACCTTTGTGGAAAACTCACATCAGAAATTGGGTTAATAAAATTTAGTTTTAATAAGAGGGAAAGAGAAATGAAAAATTCACCACCAAATCATGATATCGATTAGAAGAACATTATTGGAAATTAGAGACACATAATTGGAAGAAAAATGTAAATATTTATATGGAGTGATTGAGGTCATCAACCACAAACAAGTGTAAAATTGTGGTCCTCAAAGCCATCAATCTATGATGATTTTAAATATCATCGGTTCAAAAAAAAACATAAGGTATTAGGATAACACATTTTTTGTTTTAATATACCTTCCCTAAAGTTTAATAATTAATTTATTCATAGAATAAGAGGGAAAAAATATACTTGACAAGTAGAGTTTCATTCTTCAACTAATTACTACCACAAACTCATCTTTCACTCCAAAAGATAATAGAATTCAAAAATATTCTATTTATCCTAATTGTATAGGGTTTCAAAAATAATGAATTTATAATTCATATGTAAGACTATTTAAAAAGAACTACATTATACAAACTAGGACACCACGTAGGCCATTGGTAGGTGATGTACCCTTGTCGCCCTTCAGTTGCGGGTTCAAGTCTCACGGCCTTTCCGGACACGACAGGTTGTCACCCGACCTCCGGGTTGTACTTTTTATGAAACTCCAAAAATAATATTAAGAAATGATTTAACCTTAACAATAGTATCCAATGTCAAACTTAATCTATTCCAACATTTAGACTTATCCACAATATTTCTGTCTGAACTCAGAGTTCAAAATTTATAAGGAAGGTCACATAATATACATGTGAATAACTTCATCGTGTATTCTCTTAAAATGTGGTAATAAAATGAATTTCCAGAAAACCATATTTGAATAGGTATGTACTTCCTTATTCCTTTTGTAAATCATAGAATACTGGATATACTCCTTAAATACAAAAAAGTTGTAATCACCAATAATTATGGAATAAAAAAACAATTAATTAGTTCCAAGGTAGTCAATAATATCCAATATAATTTATCCAAATCAATTATATCTTATTACAAAATCAATACCAGAGTATCAAGACCATATTAAAGTTTATCTTTCCATCAACCATGTATTTTTCAAAAAGTTTACCTTGTTATTGAGTCACTTTTCTTGGTACCACAAAATCTCAAATCCTTAATGAAATAGTACTGCAATACAATCCTTATATACTCCATAATTATTATAACCAGTAAATCGTTGATACAACACTCAAAAGACATAATTCTTTAATATCAACATAAGAACACTAGTCATTACTCTTCATCTGTGGTAATATCATAATTTGATTATTATCCAACAACATCATTTTTAGTATACTCTAATTATTGGGACATTGATCCGCGTAGTGTCCCAACTCCTTGCAGATGAAGCATTATACATTTGAAACCTTTTTCTTACCCTTAAAATCACATACTTGGTGTCACTTTTCTCCACACTTATAATAAAATATCATTCCCTTCAAGCATTTACCAAGGTGATTCTTTCCACAATTATCACATATGAGAAAATTCTTATTTCCCTTATTTCCATTTCTATAGTGTTCAATAGATCTCTTCTTCTCCTACTTTTCTTTAAAGTCATAAGTCTTAGAGAATTACTTTTTTATCTTGATAGAGCATGAGACAATATATTCATATGATGAGAAGGATTTTGAGACTAATGATCGACATATAAATGGGTTTAACCCATCGAAGGATCAATCAATATTACTCTTTGGGTTACATATATAATCTACAACATGCCTTGCTAACCTTGTAAAGTTAGCCTCATACTTTGCGACATTCTCATCCTCCTTTTGACTTAGACTCAGAAATTTCCTTTCCATATCCGCTCGATGGTCACAAGGAAATTATTTTTCTAAGAAGATATCTTTAAACTCCCTTCATTCCATATTTGATACTTCTTTATCTTCCTTTGTGTTTTGAATTAATGACCACCATTGATTTGCATCTCCTGTGAGGCGATAAACTGCCATGACAACTTTTTCCCTTTCGTTACTCCCCAAAGCATGAAATACTTTCTCTAAGGAACTTATCCATTGCTCAACTACAAATGGATTTGTAGTACCATATAATGTTTGTGGTTTTTGCTTCATAAATCGGTCTAACATTGATCCCCCGCGTTGTGGATCAGGTTGCTCCATACGGGTAAGGTTATTATTCATAACCTGAGTGAGTTGTCACAGTATGGTGATAAGCTGATCAACACCAGTTGCATCACCAGTTCCACTATAATTATCTTGAGTAGGTGGGAAATATCTACATGGATTATGTGTGTTGATACGATTTCCATTCCTTCCACTAAGATCCATTTCTAAACAATGGAATACACTACATTAGTTTATGAATCACAATACATAATTCCAAACTTGTAAAACACTTAACATAAATTGAATAGTTTATGGATATAATACATAATCATAAAAATGTTTTCTTTGAGGAGGTATATACTCATAAATCCTTCATAATGGTTTTTAAATAAAATGTGAATTATCCTAAGCATATCCCCCAGGAGTGTCATAACCAAGAGTGCAACAAGACCTATTGTTGTGTACCAGGATACCCAGGGTCAAGCCCAAAACTCCTTGTCAGAGTTTTCACTCCTAGGTACATCTATGTCAGAGCTGCCTCAACCTGATCATATCCATACAGGGATGTATAGCTTGGAAAATACACAAAATCTCTACATTACCAAAATTATAGGAAGTTATTCTATACTAATCCTCAAAGTCTATCTTAGGATAATGTTCTCTAATCAGAGTTTTTCTAAATATATTTTCCAAGGTTATTACTAGACTTCCTCTAATACCAACTATAACACCCCGACCCCAGTTACCCAGAGTCGATGAATTATTTTAATACGTTGTCATGATTACAAGGAATCAAGTCCTGAAGGACCGATCAGTCTAAAATTCTTGGAAAATAGATTACATACATGAACGTTACATTATATTATAAAATGAAAAACAACACCATTTTCTTCATTGACCACATTTATATCCCTTAGAATATCCCTATAGGTCAGTCCTAATATACTTCTTCACATCCTGAAAAAAATAAAACATAGAAAGGGGTTAGCTCAGATGCTCATTAAGGATAACAATATAGAAGTATCTTTCATAAATAAGCATAAACACTTAAGGAAATATATAAAACTAAAACAAAAGCCTTTAAACTTAAAATTCAGCATAATATGGAAAATATAAATCAAATAATTCCATTTACTTATTCACATGGATATTATACTAGTTAAATAATCACATTTAATATCAATAGCTAATTTTATAATGATGGAATGCATAATGCCAGACATCATAACCACATAGTCAAGGCCTCGTGCCAAGACTAAAAATAAGATTTTGTCAAGGCCTTATTCCAAGACACTAGTTTGTCTCATGAGACCTACCGATGCATAGAGGAGCTATAGTGGGCTCCACCAATCACTTACTAAGTCCAATGCATTCCACATATGAAAAGGTTGAAACATAACATAAACATTTGTATTAAAACTAGCATACAAAATGGTAATACATTAACTATAAACCATGAATGGTATAAAAATAAAACATCCATAGTAAAACATATCAAAAAAACTTCAATACAACATGAAATATTTTCATCATAATAAATCAAATTCAAACAATTATAAAATCCATTAAAGGATGTTGACATAGATGAAATAAAAACTATTTGAGAGAAAAATCTCTTTCTATTTTGAAATCATTTAAAAGTCATGTAATTATAAAAGAAAACATTTATTTTGAAAATATTATTATAATCTTATAAGGGAAGCTTCAAAGGTGTTTTAACGACAGAGAATAACCACACCTTCCATATAAGTTAAAAAAATTCTTACCTTTATTTGTCTAAAAGGTCCTAAAGTACATTATTTGGAAAATAACGGAAAGATTCCTTTCAAATTTTTTTATAAAAAATAAAACAAGGGAATAATGAATTTAACCCATATTATAGTAAATAGTAAAAAAAAATTGAAATACATTTTTAATAAATATGGATGTGGATGATAAAGAGCTCCCAATAGATACTTACGTAAAAACAACCTCAGATAATAAAGAGATTGTGAAATTAACCCTTACCTTGTACTTTTCTTTGGTCGAGGGTACATTAAAATCCTGTATGATAGTTAAATAATTGTTATTAAATTACAAAATAACAACATACATAAATATGATATCATATATGATCTTCTAATATTGCTTTGTTAATAATATTTTAGTAGTATTATTGTTTCGGGTGTTAACTGATTCATTTTCCTTTATATGTTTTGTTACACAAGTCATGTTTTATGGATATGATGTATTTGATTCATATCCATAATTATATTATGTTCTTAAATATTATTTTTAATAATCAAATTAAAATTATTCTTGAATGGTTATGATGGGGAATGAATCTCACCATGTTCATGGAGATGGTAATCCGTACATACGCACGAACACTACTTCCATTTCATTTTTTTATTTTAAAAAGAAATAAAACCTAATTATACATAGGTATATTATTATTACCGTATAATATAATGTTTTATATATATTATGTAAGTTCATTAACACCATCCTTTATACGTTTCATGTATGGTATGAACGAGTCATATCACTTTGAGGGAGCGGTAGTCTGCACTTCCTCAAATGAAATTATCATATATATAAAACATGAAAAGAATAAAGATATACTATAAAAGAAAATTTTAGAAGCTTATAGATAAAATAAATATCATATATATCATATATAATTACATTTACATCATAATGTCCACCATAAGAGGTGGTAGTAGAAGATTGAACAATCATCGTTTTGTGAGGCAGTAGTTCACCGTCCACAGAAACATTATGTTCTGTACCCATTAGATGGAGGTGTGTGTAAGTGTATTTAAAATAATTCTCATAAAAATAACCAAATATATTTATGATACTATTTTTATTATAAAAGAAATTAATAAAGAAAGTTTAGGGGGTTGGAGAAGTAAAATAAAAGAAAAAGAACTTAAGAGGAGATGTTACCTTTAAATCGGGTAACTCCCTTTGGTTTGAACCAAAAGGGTTCCTTGAAGTGCCTTATTCCTAAGGTAAGGATTCTAGGAGGAAGAGATTGATGTAGGGAGCTTAATTGAAAAGAGGTTGGATGAGTCAAGGGGCTTGAGATGTGTGAGAAATGGGTTAGAGGTGAGAGATTTTTATAAGGGTGAGGAGGGACTCTTTAGGAATGTTTGAAAATATTATTTTATTATATAATGATTCTCAGTTTCTGAAGGTCCAAAACTCATTAAAGTCGAAGATAAGATGACTCATGTTTGAAATAAAATCATCCAATAATAATTGGACTGGTTTTGGATATTGTTTTAATTTTTATAATCTCATTTATTTAAATCATTCTTTAATGAGGTAAACACTGTATCATTATTGTGTCATAATTAATTTTATTTATTTGAGGTCTAAAAATTAAAAAAAAAACCATGATGTAGGAAATATTTTTTTCTTTAAAATTAATATTTATAGTTGAAAATATAACTTATATAACCCCTTGTAAAAATTATTTTACTAAAAGATATATGTTTATGTCATTTTTGTCTTTACTTTAAATTAATTAATATAAAGTGTCATTATCACTCTAAAGTGTCTCCATGGAGCCCCAAAATCGACCCAAGAATGCCCATGATCGGAAATGTATCAACCATTAGGAATAGGACACATGTTAGGGTAATTTAATTTTATTATAATAATATTTGTTTACCCTTATTTACCAGATTTACCCTTTAACCATGGTAAATAAAATATTTACTTAAGTAAATATTCATAATTTCTAAAAATAAAAGTAACATATTTACATAATTTGGACCTCCTGATTAAAAATATAGAATCAATTTTTCCAAATTCAAAATACAGAAGTGGCATAAATTAATTTAAAATTAATTCCTGTTGTCAAAACAAAAAGGGTGTTTTTAAGAAATAATAACTATCAAAAGATCGACACTTTTTTATATCCAGTTTAAATGTGGAATTACATAAAATAACCTAAAATATATTAAATGATAAAAATATAATCTAATGATTCTTTAAAACCACTCAAATTTATAATTTAATACTATAAATTATTTTGATTAAAAAAGTTGTTTTCAATTAAAATTTAGTATTTTTCACTATTCATCAAAATATGAACGTTATAAAAAATGTACCAAAAATTTATCCAAACTAAATTTTTATGTCCCTATTCTAAATAATTTTTTAATTTAATTGAATTTAATATATAAAATTTTCAAATATTATTTTTTAAAAAGGTTCGCCATTAAAAGGCGGTAAAATTGCATTTTTTGAAAAATACTACTTTTATCTGAAAAAAATGAATTTGTTCTTATATTATGTCTAAGAAACACATAAAATGGATTCTAAAATTATATGGAGTATATAAAATTCAAAATTTAGTTAATATTATTCATAACTTCTTTTTTAACGGCTAGTTTGATAAGTTGTGGTGCGCTCGAACTCAGTGTTGAGTGTAGAGCAAGTTATTGAATTTCTTTGAAGAGATAGTGTACTATGAAATATTGGGGTGTTACATACAAACTTTTATTCTAAAGGATTTATATTTTCTTTTCATTTAATGTTATATTCATTTAAAAGGTTTACATTTTAAGTTTCTAGGCTTGGTTAAATAAGGTTCAATTCACAATTTATGTGGGAAAACACCTGATAAGTTGCTTGTTGACATTTTATTTAACCTAAATCGTTATTTACATTAATATAGATCTCATATATAATATAAATTTAATTATTTATCACTTTATAGTTCCCAAAAATTTCCAACGACCATCCCCAAGGTGCTGTTAAATGAAATGTCAATAACAAGTTATAGAGGAAAAATACTTTAAGTTGTGATTGACTTCCCATTTAACTAACAAAAATTTAAATTTAAATTTAAATTAATAAGGTACAATTTGAGAATAAATACACGAAACATCAATCCCAAGTTTAAAAATCTAAATGCTCTACTAATCCCCATTCACAAACCAAATCCATATACCATTATTACTATGGATTCACATTTTAAGCCTTTTCATTATTCAAAAATATTACATGATTTAACCATTCATCATATGTTTAGATATTACATCTCTTGGTTTGGTTATATATGATTCCATTACCAAGTTATAGAGGATTTTTTTTATAATTTTCTTTTTGGAACCTTATTAACCCTAACCATCACTTTAACAACCTATTTATATTTTCCCAAAATAATAAAGTAGTGCATGTGTTTTATATAACTTTAAGAAATTTAATAAATCAAAATGGACTTTAATTTATTAAAGTTAATGTAATAAAATTCTTCTCCCCTTCATAAATTTCACCCTTGAAATTTAATCTCATACAATAAAACATATTAGGGTTCTTCTATTTCATTTCCTCTTCTGGTTCCCATGTTGCTTCCTCAAACTTGTGTTTCTACCATAACACTTTGACCAGGTAAGTCACCTTGTTTCATAGAACTTTTTCCTCTATGATCTAAGATCTTTACTCACTACTCATCATATAAAATATCATTCTACAAGGGTAAAACCTCTGGATTCAGTACATGTGAGGGGTCTAGTGTGTACTTCCTTAAGAGGGACACATAGAGCACATCATGTAATTAGGAAAGGTTAATAGGGAGTTCTAGTCGATAATTTATATCTCTAACGTGATCAAGGATCTAAAAGGGGTCAATGTATCTTAAACTAAGCTTTCCCTTCTTCCTGGACCTTAAGACATCCTTCCATGGTGATATACAAAGGAACACTGTATCTCTAACCTCAAACTCTAGGTCTTATGGATAATTATCTTCATATATTTTTTGTCAAATTTGTTCATATTTCATATGACATAGAATATATTGAACCTTCACTGTCATCTCTAGGATAATATCAGGTCTCATAAGCTTATTCTCTCCAACTTTATTCAAGTATGTTGGAGTTTGACACCTCTTCCCATACTGAGCCTCATAAGGTTCCATTTGAATGATATAATGAAAACTATTGTTATATGAGAACTCTATTTGGATAAGGTGCTAATACCAATAACCTTGTAAATATATTAAACAAGATCTCATCATATACTCTAGATTTTGGATGGTTCTATTAGACTGAACATCCATCTGAGAGGATACTCATTCTTTATCATGATCTTTTGGAGATCATGATAATTAATACAGAGGTACATTGACTCATCCTTCTTCTTGACAAAGAGGACTGGCACACCCTATGGTGGACCACTTAGGTGTATAAACCCTTTATCCATATTCTCATGTAGTTTTTTCTTTATCTCTTCAAGTTCAACGGTGTCCATTCTATATAGAGACTTGGATATGGGAAAAGATATGGGTATAAGATCGATTTGGAACTCAACTTAATGAATTGGATGAAGACCATGAAATTATTTGGGAATCTCATCATCATATTCTCTTTCAATGGGAATGTTATCAAGGATAATTTTTTCTTATTCTAGATCATTTAATCTAGATGCACATACTCATAAGACAATAATATCCATGCTTGAGATGATGATATCAAAGTAGATTCATCCCCCTCATTGCACTTGTATAGAATCAGAGGGAGATTCATGATACATAGGGTGATTTCTTTCTCTCATAAATTTATATTGTCTCTATATAAGGAAATCCAATCCACACCAAAAATCACATTGAATTACACTAAAGGGAGTATCCAAAGGTTTACTAGGAAGTTTAGCCTAAAAATATGGACAGGGGAGAAGTTATATACTTTGGATGTAATATTTTTCCCATTTTCCATTTTCATAGATAAATCCACTCCCATGATTTGAGGTAGTTTTGATTAGTTTTACTAAACTTGCATGATATGAAATAATTCATATAACCATGGATGATAAGATTGCCTTTCATTATTCGATTTTGGTGTAAATCATTTACTTTATCAAAAATATAATTATGAATGTGAATTTTAAAACTATTTATCACACAAAAGGGATACTATGTTCATTGAAGGGATAACTCATAAATTACATATATTCCTTAACCTATGAATTTCTAAGTTTCAATATAAATTATCCATGGTCTATTTCCTAACATAAAATTTGATGGGATGTTCATTATTCCCTTCATAATGGTTTATAAGGATCTTGTGAATTTACTAAATCATATCTCATGGGAGTTTCAAACCAGATGTGAAACAAGACCACTTTTTTGGGAACTAGGTGGCAATTGAGTTAATTCCCAATGTGCCCTTTTTGAGGTTATTTCCCCTAGGTATAAATATGCCGAAACTATATCCATTTGTAGTATCCAGATAGAGATTCTGTTTCTTATAAACCACTTACTCTATACTTTACCAAAATTTTGGGATTTTTTTTACTTTGTTTAGGTTTATCCCTAAAAATTTAATTGAATTTTTTCTAATCATAATCCCAAAAAATAACTAGACCTTACTCTGATACCAATCATGAAAACCCATATATTTAATACACCTTAATTCATGATCTATTACATAAAGACACGCTTAATACACTCTAAAAAGATCCAAATTATTAGTGACTTTTAGAAATTAGATACATAACATATTAACATGAAATAAGGATACAAAAAAATTATTTAAAACTCCTTAACATACTCTTAAAATTCCATCATTGTTTTAAAACCGCATGGGATAACCCGGGGATGTATATAAGAAATTGGTGAGCTATAAATCCTAGTAAGGGAATAATAAAATAATAACATGATGAAATTAATACATTTTAGTCAAGAGGTATATCAAGTGACATAAAAGGGGTTAAAATAAAAAACATAAACATAAAATAATGATATAACATGATAACATTAAGGAAACATAACAATGTGGCCACAATATAAAACATGAAATCATAAGCATATGTCAAGGATAACTGCCAGGAAATAATAACATAGCATGTTTAGTATAACCTACCATGAACCATACATGGAATATAATTAGATAAAAACATTACCCAATTCATTGTAGAGCTATATAATTCAATTCCCACCAGTTACATTCATATTATGAACATGCATAAGTGTTCCATATAGATCATAAAACATAAGAACACTTTAATCACTTCTAATACCATGATTAAGGATTGTGCATTACATACATGTAAGTACCCAATAAATGAATTATATGCACATCTAGGTGAATATTCTTGATTAGAAATGGGTATGGGCATTCACTACACAAATGTTTAGCATTTAAAAATCATAGGATAATTTCGACAGCATAACAGGTACGCATAAAGGTTCAAGGGAGGGTTTAATGTGATTTAAAGGTAGAATATAACTACTTGGGAACTGTAATAATAATAAAGAGATGTGTAAAAACACATTACAAAATGAAAAATTTGAAATCAAAAGGCTTGGTATAAATAAAGTACTTGAAATAAAAGGGAAGAGGAGAAGATCCCTTACCTTGAGAGGGTGCTTTTAAAAGCATGATAGGGGATTATTAAGAGATTGTGAACACCTTGGGAGGGATTTATATAGTTATATAGAGTTTAAATTCATGAAAAATGGATTTTGAGTGAAGAGGAGTGGTAGGATGGGTTTGTATTTGTAGAAAAAGATAGGAGAATTCTTTATTAATTTCTAAACTTAGGTTTTGGACTCTATAAGATAAAATATTAAAAAACACAAACCTTCCCATGGGTTTTTCCAATGATTTCTAATAAATAGTTGATATTTAAATATTTTATTAGTATAAGAACCGAAATCCTAAAAATAATATCATTGGTGATAGGGAAGTGAGTCATGTTCATAAAGAATTAATTTTAAAACCTTAAAATATAATATAGGTTTTGGAGGATTCATTACGAGTTCATAAAATTAATAAAATAACTTCAAAAATAAATTATTTTAAAGTATAAATATATATCTAGTCATGTATTCCTTTTATTTCATTTATTACATCACTTATGGGATTTATGATAGCATAATACATACTGTATATTTATACCATATTTAATTTTTACCCAAAAATTAAACTGTCTTAGAAAATTATTAAAGAGTCACCATTGGATAATTTTGATGTGATAATTTCAAAAAAAAAATATTTTTCAAAAATATTTTTTAAATATGAGAATTTACACTTTTAAATTAAAATTCTTATTTATTGAAAATATTGTTTTTAAGAAAATAACAGTTTTTGGACACTTATAAAGATTATATTGGACTTCAACAAATCATATTATCACTTTTATATAAATATTATTAAATAATAATATTGTATAAAAATAAAATTTATTTAAAAATTCTTAAATTTATTAAGAATAATGTTTTAATTAAAATCATATATTTTCCAAAAATACAATTTTGGTTTCTTTATATCAAAATATAGTTTTCATTAACTCATATAAAATTGTAATAATAAAAAAGGATAAATATTATAATTATTTTATTAAAAGTAAAATATAAAAATCATACTATTATGATATAGATACAAAACCCCTTATTACACTGGTGCATACCCTAAGGGTAAGGTGTGTGATGGTGGGGCATTCTTGGGGTGGTTCACTGAACATGGTTTAGGCCATGATCTCAATGATCTTGAACTTCTCTTATAAATGGTTTCTATTTTACTTAAATTGTTGAATCTTAGCTTGGGGTTGGATAAGGGTAAATCCTAGTGATTCCACCTCCCTAAAAAGCATTTATAAATGGGATTCATAGGGTATGATCCTACTGGTTGAGGCCATTGCTTCTTCCATCTATGTAAATTAGACTTTATCATAACCCTTAATGTATACTAATCATAATGGTCACTATACAATGACTATATTATGAATGGTTAAGATGATTAATGGTATTTTAAATATAAAAGGCTATATCAGTCCAAAATAACCAAATTAGTACATGTTTTTTCTATAATTATAAGTAATTTACTCAATCAAAAGAGAATTTCATTTATAAAAGTTTGGGTCATTACAACATCCCACCTAAATCACCTCACAACATGAATATCTTAGGGGTTGACCCACCATTTAAACCCACATTACATAGTCGAGGTTGAAATATCCAATGAACGACCTATCCTTGTTACTATATCCTTATCAGTCTCACATATTTGATTTGGGTTCTAAGGTGATGCCCACAATAATCACTACCCATTCCCCCACACACCCAATCCAGGGTCAGTATATCTCTCACGCATGCACCGGGGTCCCCTAGATCACATCATAGAATAAAAACCCTAAATTCATTCCTCAATATCCATCTCATATTTTGGTTTAACACTTTCCCCTCAAAGAGAACCACACTCCTCAACATAAACATAAATATCTCATGGTCTCACAGACCCCCAAGGAAAATACTCATTGGAACCACTCTTCCTAAGAACCCCAAGTCAGTCATTATATACCTAACCTACCCATAAAACTCCCAAGGTATACCACTAAGGTAGTCACATATCTATGGGAGAGTAACATTAACCCCATTCTCATATCCACCAACCTAAAGGATTTAAAGCAATGCAGGTTTTGGATATAGCCAGTCCATATGAAATCAATCTCAATTCATCTATCACCTTTTCTTAGAAGTTACTAAGGGAACCTATCACTAGATCCACTACATATAATCCATTTTATAACTTTATAACTTTAGAAACTTTCCTATATTTTTCAAACTTCACAATATTATTTGTCTAAATATTTCATACAAAAAAATCATCCAATTCACTTCAACCAAAACTTTATACGATTTTCCCTATCTGGTGAACTCTATAGAACTTTATTAGAAGGAACTTTGTATACCCAAAAAAATTTCTCCCCATATCTAATAAATTCTTGGATCATGAGATCTTTGTAACTCATGATGTTGGAAATTATTATAACAACAAAACATTTCTAGATTTTTTTTCTAAAAAATGTTTGTCTAAACCTTTTTAAGATAATATTCTAGTAAAAAATATTTGAATGATGGATTTTTTAACAAAAATTTGTCTAATCCTCTTCATCCAATTATAATTTTTTCTGATCACCATTTTTGGAAACTTTAAAAAGGTGAGGTGATTTTTTCAATGATAATAAAATACAATCCTTCCAATGCACTTATTACCTCTAGAAACTTCATAACCATATTTAGCCATCTTAGTCCCAACAATATCCCCCTTCAGATTTTCTTATCAACCAAGAATCATAAATAACTAAAACTATAAAAATCAATCTATAGATCACTTGTCCAATAATCTAACCCTACATAATTGAACTATATGCAAGAAATAAGAATCATTGAATAATGTTTTCCATAATCCGTGACTTAATAAAATTCTTCTTCCACATATCCTCATAACCCCTTTTCCTTAAATCTAAAAGTTTCAAAACTTTTTCATGATTTTCTGCAATAATTGTTTTCCCTATATCCACTTCAAAAAACTATTAAAAAATTTCACCCATGATGAAATCATAACTTACCCCTTTTAACAACTCCCACTAAATATATAACTTCTTTAAAAGGTTAAGAACATAACGATGGATAGATTCATGTAACATCATTTTTATCCCCCTTGAAAACACTATAAAAAGACAATATGAGAGAGGGGATAAATTCACATACCTTGTACTAGAAGAGAGGGAAGTTATATTCCCATGTTCAAACTCAGTTTATAAAATGTTTCCTTTGAAAATGGTTTTGTAAATATATCAATAGCTTGTTCCATTATAGGAATATATTACAGATTTCATTCATTTTTCTCCAATTTCTCTTTGATGAAGTGATATTTGATATCAATATGATTTGAATGATAATGTTGCACTGGATTTTTAGTGAGTTTTATAGAACTTTTATTATCACAACCCAAGAGTAGGGGTAACTTCACTCCCACAAAAAAAAAGCTTCTAAATGTGTTTTCATCTACATAAGTTGTGTCACATCTTGATTAGAAACAACATACTTAGCTTCATATATATTGAGATTAATTGAATTTTTCTTCTTTGTATTATAAATTATACAACTTTATCTCAAAAATAAAACTCCACCAGATGTGGATCTTCTTTTATAAACACTTCCTTCCCAATCAGTATTTGTATAACCAAAAAAATCAATCTTTCTTAAGCTGACATATTTTATACTAAAATCTATCATACCTTTGATATATCTGAGAATTTGTTTTCTTACTAAGAGATAATATTATTTTCAAGCTCTTTGAAATCTTGCACATAAAGTAACAACATATACAATATATTTCCTTGAAGCTATTAGATAAAGAAAACTTCCAACCATATTTATAAATTTAATAGGGTCAACTTCATTACCTTATCCGTCTTTCAACAACTTGGTTCCCACTGAAATTGGGGTAGAAACTAGTTTTTAATATTCCACTCCAAACTTTCTTAGAAGTTCGTTAGCATAATTTTATTTAGAAAATAAAATATATTTATGCTTTTTTGAAATTTGTAACCCAAGAAAATATTTCATTTCTCTGAGTATGAACATTTAAAACAACTTGTTAATCTCCTTAGAAAACTTTTCACAAGTTTCTTCATCACTCTCAACAAGGATAATATCATCAACATAAACAATACCAATGAGGGAAACCTATTGATTTAATTTGATGTAGATATTTCTACCAACTATTCCTTTTTTAAAGTTTAATTTCCTTAAGTAGGTATCCAATTTGAAATACCAAGCACTCAGATCTTGCTTCAACGCATATAAATCCTTCTCCAACTTACAAACATAACATTCATATTTCCCAATCACAAAGCCAAAAATTTGTTCAATATAATATTATTCATCAAGTTATTCATTAAGAAATGCTAACTTTACATACATTTGAAAAATTTTATAGCCTCATTGGGTTGAAACAAAAAGAAATATTTTGATAGTTTCCAATATTTCTACTAGAGAAAAAGTCTCATCAAAATCAATGTCTTCAATTTTTGAGTAATCTTTACAAACCAATCATGCTTTATTTCTTATCACCTCACCATAATTTTTTAACTTATTCTAGAACACCCACTTTTTTCCAATAATTTTTTTATTATTTGATCTTGGTAAAAGTTATATAGTATCATTATTCTCAATTTGATCCAACTATTCATTCATATCATCAATCCACTCTTGATTCTCAAAGGATTCATTAACATATTTTGGATCAAATTTTTAGTATAAGGAAGTATGTGAAACACACCTTGATGTTATTCTAGTTTGAAACTATTGTTGTTGATCACCAATTATGTTTTGAACTTCCACCTATTTACTCAGCCTAGGATGATATATACGAAGTTGTTCCTCATCACTAGAAATAAAAAAAGTAAAAAAACTTCATTTTGAGGAGAGTTCTCACTTTTCTCAAGTGCAACCACCTTATCTTTCTCATCTTCCATCTCTTTATTTATTTATAAAACTATCTTATTATATTTTTAAAGAACTTTTACAACTATAGAGCCAACCATCTTTCCTATTTCTTTATTATTACATCTTTATCCTTGTCCATTGGGAGTATAGCCAAGAAATACTCCATCAACCCCTATTTGATTATATTTTCCAATATTTCCACCCATGATTTTTATAATGAAGGGACTTTAGAAAATTCTTAGGTGTTTCAAACATGGAGTTTCATTGAGGTATATTTCATAGGGAGTAATATCAGAGTTATTCCTATAGAAAAAATTATTATGTACATAAGTTGTTATATTGGTAGTCCTACTCCTAAAAATAATGATACGTATTATGTTTTATCAACATTGTTCATCCCATACCCACTAAATTTTCATTTTGTGTGTGGTGCACTTAACTCATGATGAATTCCATGTTTTTCAATATAATATTTGAACTCCTTATTTTTGTAATCTTCACTATTATCAGTTCATAACTTCTTTACTGAATATCCATATTCATTCTCTACACTTATACTGAAATTATTAAACATTGTAAGAGCCTCTAATTTATTTTTCAAAAAAATAATACTTATAATTCATGCAGAGTAATAAATGAAAGAAATAAAGTACTTATACATATTTGTTTATTGTTTACTCATCATCCCACAAATATCATAATGTATCAACTCCAAGGGATGAGTTGAACATATTTTTAATTTCTTATGTATTGAGTTTGTAATCTTCTCTTTATAGAAAATGGAGCAACACTAGTCTCTTCTTCTAGTTATTTTAGGAATATCATGAATACTATCTCTCTGTATTAGTTTGATCATATTTTTTTACACATATATAAAATCATTTTATGACAAAACTGTTTTTATTCCATCATGCTTATATAGAATGAACTTTATGTACTACCAACTTGAAACAAGTTTAACAAGTTTCCCTTGGTTCATTGGCCTTTCATAACAAATTTTAAATCTTCTACTATTTTCACAACGAAGCCATATTTTCTAAAACAGACTTTATTAGATTTATCAAAAATTTGTGAAACACTTAATAAGTTATGTTTTATCCCATCAACAGACAAGGTTTTTTGGGTTTCAAATTTTCTTTCCCAATGATAGAAGATGAATAACCTTTGATTCAAAGTGGCCCTAATTTCCAAAAGTCATTGAACATTATTTAAAATATTTCACATTCTTTAACATCTTAAAAATCTTTTCACATATGAAGACCATCCACTATAAAAAATCTATGGTTATTCTCCTTTTGTATCTTTGATATAAGTTTCAACAAAAAGATATTTTTCTTTAACTTTATCTTTCTTCACATACGGATTTTTGGTAATTGTTATAAAAACTTTTTTGTGTTAGCAACATAACAATACATCCCTTTAAAATGTGTCCAGGCTATTAACATCTTTCAAAAATAGTTTCCAATGGTTAGAATTTATTTTCAATATTCACACAAACTATCTTAGGTTGATTTCTTTGAGTGGGTTGACTCCCCCTCAAACCATGATTCTTGATTATCTTTTGATTATTGTAATTTTATTGATTAAACCAACACATATTTTATGTGTATCCAAACCCAGTACAATACCAGTAATAACCATATAAGGAATATATTCCCTTGTAACTTATATACTTCCTTGATTTGTATACCATCTTTCCATAAAATTTTTTACTTCCCACTTTGGAATTTTTTTTTACCAAAAAATATTTTTTATCTTATGAAATTTTCTTCTTTAACTTATTCTTCTTCTCAACCTCAATAGAATCACCAGTAGTAGCTGCTTCTGATTCAAACATCAAAATGTTGTAAACATCAGTTTTTTTAAATATTGTTGGTTTTGGATACATGTATGGTTTTATTAGATTTCCTATTATTACAAACAAATTTATCTTTCTTATCAACCTTTTAGGAATTTTTTTTTAATTTTTCTTAGGTTCACATTTCTACGAACTTTCACCAGATTCTGTAACTGAGTTTTGGAAGCTTGTAGCTTCTTGTTCAGTTTTAGAAAATTTTTATTGAACATACTCTAGTTCTTCTACCTTCACTTTTATCTCCTCTTAAAGATTAATTTTTAGATTCCTATATTTATCAAGATACTTATTTAGATTATCAATCTCTTTTAGAAACCTGTATTTTTCTTTGAGAAAATATTCTTGATTATTTGTTATAAGATTTTACTTCTTTAAATTATTGAAATCCCTTTAAAGTCTTACAATATTTTGAAGACACTATTTCAACTCTATTTTTAGGATAAACTACATATAAGTTTATTCCTCTTAAAAACTAATACTTCTATAACTAGTAAAATTTTCCTCATTCACTCCAGCAATAATAGTTTTTTTAGTAGCATCATAATTGAATTTTTTAGATTATTCTTATCTATTTTCATCTTCATCACCATTAAACAAAAATATTCTTTTTTTGGATATAGAGAACTTTTTATATTTTCCCTTAGAATAATATTTTGATTTTAAATCATTTATCTTAAAAGATATTCTTAATTTTCTATCATATTTATCAATTTATTTATCTTTCTCTATTCAAGGGAAATTTATAGTAAAATTCCCAATAGATCCATAGCCAAAACATTTCAGCGATAACTTCACTTTGTACATTCCTATGAACCTTTTCAAATTTTTAAAAAACAGGGAAATAAATTTATCATTTTTATAAAATTAAATTCAGTTTCAGAGTCACTAACTTATTTATCTTCTGTAACTTATATTACATTTTCATTTCTTAAGAGCATTGAAGGAAATATCCCAATTAGCCTTTTATTTAATCTTCATAACTTCATTTCTTCTCATTTCATATGTAATGAGAGTGTTGTATAGATCATACAGAGATAGAGTTTCATGATATATATCTTTTAAAGATGAATCTTTGGCATCCAACTTATTGAGAAGTATTTGTAAGATATTTTCAACTACATCTGAATATTCCAACTTCTCACCAAGACATATTATGGTGCTTAAAATTTAATTCATCCCTATAAAGAAGTTACTAATAAATTCACAATATTTCATTTTAAGATATTCACACTTCAGTCTCCAAATTTCTAACTTGAATTTATTAACTTTTATATTTCCTTTATAAATGTTCTTCAACTTATCCCAAATTCCTTTTACGGTTCCAACTCCTTTAACTCTAATAAACTCACTTTCAGAGAGTAAGAAAAGTAAATCATTTTTGGCGCACTCAAAATTTTCCAAATTCTTCTTATCAATAGCTATAAAGGGAACATTATAAATATGAGGAGTAAATCCATATATAAAAACTTCAAGAACTTCACAACCAAGAGTTATAATATATGGAAACATTCTATCTTTTTAGATATGATAGTTCTTTACATAAAAAACCAGAATCACCTTACTATTAATAGAATTATGAATATCCATAAAAATTTATCTTTTCTTAAAACTTTATCAAAGATACAATGAAGGGAACCTTTACTTTGATACCATTTGAAATGCCCAATAAGGATCTATGTGATCACTTAGAGGGGTAGGGGGTTTATCAGTGATCTATTTTTATTTTATTTTTTTATTTCTTATGAAACAAACTTCACCTCCTATTAAATATTTATAAATTTTTTGAAAATAAACACACAAGAACAACTATAAAAACAAAATAATTTGCAAGGTTCACTACTCAACAAGAGTATCTAGTACTTTACATGGTCTAGAAATAATCCAATACCACAAAATTCAATAGAAAACCATCATTTTATGTGGTTACACCCAGAAGGGAATATCTATACACTTTCATTGCACTATGATCACAATAACATTTCATAATCTTTCCAAACCTATAAAGATTTAACAAATATTTTATAAAAACTTTTAGAAACCTTTAGCAACAGGCTCGAAATTTTGTCATTGTACTCACTACTGAATATCAGGCCTTTAATAGTGTTAATAAAAGGAATTTATCAGCACTATAGAAGAAATTATAATGTAAGTGATGTTAAAGGGTTATCTTTAATAGTGTTCATAAAAAGAGTTAATAAATTCCCTCTTTAACAATGCTAAAAAAGTGTTGATAAAGGCCTATGACCCTGAGGCTCTAGGGATGATACGAGGTATGATCTATGTATTTTATAATTTAGCTACATTATTGATAGAAATAAGTGCTATCCATTCATTCCTATATACTTTTCTTGTAATAACCCAATTCTTTATTTGAGGCACGTTTTCTTCTTTTCCTTTTCCTTTGATATATTTTTAAGAAAACAAGGAAAATCTAGGAAAAATATTGAATCATGGGTTACACACCATGTTGTATGGATTTGTATGAAGGGAACACATGGAATGTGGGCATGTCAGTGAGAAAGAGAGGAAAAACCAACTACACATTGTGTACTTCATAGTACATGTTGTGTAGTCATGTCGACAGGTCCTGGAAAGTAAGTCGGTGGAAACAACCGTCAAATGAACAATTAAATGATAGAAAGACCATATAGAAGGACTTACACATTGTGATTTTTTATTTTTGGGTTAAAACAGGCAATAGAATCTCCATTTCATAGAATAGATAGAGGTATTGTCGGGTTGATGAATAAGCAATGTCGAAACTTTGACCCCTTCCCACTTGAGCATCCGAACTCCGTTTCAATCGCCGTCAGTCTTGTTTGAACCCAATAAATAAGCTCTAAATTACTCTTGATCCATTATTCCTAATTTATGTTCTCAAAGAAGTTATTTAAGGTTGAGCGTTTATTCTTGTTTCATAGATCTACACTGTTCTAGCTTAAATTAGAGGTCGAGGCTGGACGAGGAGAGTCATACTATGACGAGGTAGGTGGTCTTGTGCCTTTAGTTAAATTTCGGGTTGTTTATATGTGCCTTAGTGTTGTGTGACCATGTTTAGGGTGTCTCTTGGTTGAGAATTTGACCCGTGTTAATACTAATGACATTTAGGTGGTTGAATAAATTAATTGAAGCATGTTTGAGATGTTTTGTTTGATTAAGGGCCACCCAGTGGGTGTGTTATCCCTCAGATAACCATTGTTTAGAAGTTTGGACTATGATGTCGATGGTCATGAATTTTTTTCCCTTTGAAGAGTTATTTAAAATTAAATTGGCCAATTAAATGATTTCTATGTGAATATGTTTGTTGAATCTTTGTGATAGTTTAATTCACATGTTATTACTGTTATATAAATTTTCCCATGTGAGTTATTAAATGATAAAGCCATTCCATAGTTTAATTATCATGTGTTTCTTGATAAATTAAATGTTCCCACATGAGTTGATTATTGAAAACCATGTAATAGTGTAATTTACATGTGTTTTTTACTATGCTAAAATGCTAATACACTGGGATTGGCCCTAAAACATGCTGAAATGCTTATATATCGGTTTTTACTTTGACACATGTTGAAATGTCGATACACCGGGCTTGTAATTGATTCTAATATGCTGAAATGCTAATAAACTAGGCTTTTCCCTAATTTTAATATGCTAAAATTCTTATACACTAGGCTTGAACCTAAGACATATTGAAATGGAATGACTTATGACGCGTCTACCAAACCAAAGCATAAGCTTGGATTCAATCTTCACTTCTTTTTATTTTAATAGCCTGGTGAGGTATCTGTTGTGATTACTTTATATAGGGGATTGAAGGAATTAGGCTAGACCCCAAGACTTATATAATTCGATTAACTTTAATTGATTAAAGAACATGAAATGAATGTAAATGAATTCTAGTGCTTATAGGATTATTTACTTTTTAGCACTTCCCAGTTTACTAATTTCACTATTGTACACTGCATGTCACATATTTTCACTAAAATATTGGCACATACCTTAAGTGGTTGCCTACGGGGATTTATTTATCACACCCTATTTGGGTCATGTTTTTGGGCCCAAATAGACTGTATTGCTGGAGGTGTCGATAAGGGAAAGGGCCCTTTTTTAGGCACTTGATTACTACTTAGGAGAAAGAGAGCATGGGACCAAGCCAAGTCTTGTGATGCTACCGAGTTTCATTTTGCGTTACCGTACTTTGGTATTGTATTGTACTTGATTGCAGTGTATCCTATTTTCACAGTTTTTTTATAACATGTGACATGCTACATCATTCTAATATTATATGACTTTTGGTTATCTTTATCTTTCAGTCTTCTGTTGTTTACTTCAGTTGAATGTTGTTTACTGTTTCCACTGTTGTTATTATTTATTCTGATCAATTACACTCTGCCAATGAGGGAATAGTTTCCCCACTATCACACCCTAGGCCCTCACTACTAGTCGCCAGCCTCTGGTATTTGGGAAAATGTTCTTGAGGCCATGTGGCCAACCGAGTATGGGACACCAGAAGAGTGGCATCCGGATCCGGTACATTAAAAAGTGGTATCATAGGGTTTCTTTTATACTTTGTATTACTATTTTGTGAAATTAGAAATGGATAGGAAGGAAATAGGTAGTTGGTAATAAGTTTTTCTCGGGAGTAGTTAACCCATGTATAGGGAAAATCCAAGTTACCTCAAATATTGTAATTGTTGGCGCCAAAATATTGCTCGAAAGGAAGGAGCGAAAAAGAAGCCCCGCACGCTGCCTCGCGAAGCACCGACGTGAATCACCCCCGAGCATCGCGGTCCCGTGAAGCACCAGAGGCGGGTACCTCTCCCCGAACGACCCTAACATTTGCGAGCCCGCCGCGAAGCACCAGAGGCGGTACCTCTCCGCGAATGGCCCTGACATTCGCGAGCCCGCCTCAAAGCCCCGGAGGCGGTACCTCTCTGCGAACGGCCCTGACGTTCGCGAGCCCGCCGTGAAGCCCCGGAGGTGGTACCTCTCCGCGAACGGCCCTGACATTTGCGAGCCCGCCGCGAAGCCCCGGAGGCGGTACCTCTCCGTGAACGACCCTGACATTCGCGAGCCCGCCGCGAAGCACCAGAGGTGGTACCTCTCCGCGAACGACCTGACATTCGCGAGCCCACCGCGAAGCAACCGCCGCCCCTTCGTGTCGCATGAGTTCTGCTTCACGGCACCCCTTGCCTATAAATACTGGGTTCCCCCTGAGCCCAGGAGATGGACAATCCGACCTTTCGGCTTCTCAACTCCCGAATCGCGAAGCACCCTTCGCCCCGGGAATCATGAGCTCTGTGAGGTACTTCTACTTCGCGTGACGCCTTCGCTTTGTCTCGTTTTGAGCCCCTCTTTCGAGAGGGATGCCCTTCGCGAAGATCAAGGGAATTTGCAAAGGAGGGGGATTCCCAAGGGAACCCAGGCAGCCACAGAGAATTTATGCTTCGCGAAACACCCATCCTGGACTAGTGATCCCCATGCTAAGGCAGGATCGCTACATATCGCGAAGCACACTACCTCGTGGCACCTTGCTTCGCGAGGCACCTCTGCTTTGCGAGGCAGTGCTCCGCGAATACTATTCCACTTCACTAAGCACCCCCCATCCACACCTCTAACCCATGATCAGGCCAAGACACTCCACTTCGCAAAGCACACTCCTCTGTTTGGCAATTTCTCTTCCCGTGCGACCCTCCAGGTTTGCAAGATGTGATTTCAAAGTCTCACGGACAACACCACCCGTAGCATTGCTTCACCTAATGCTTCTTTGCATAGGTACGCTAACGACTATCGCTTCTTCGAATAGCCACGCTAATGTTGACCCCTCGATGGTTCACTCTACTACCCCCTTTAACCACGACCTTACTGGTACCTTCCCTCCCCCAAGGAGCAAAGGGTGTCGGTCAGGTAAGTCCTAGGGGTATAGAGTGAACCCACCTCGTCCGAACTGCAGGACGTTAAACTTCCAAGCACCTCATCCTCAACACATGACGTTAAACTGTGATTCGGCCTCGTGCTTCACACGTAGGGTCCCCCCAGCTCGGACATTTTTTACGCCACCCGTCTCCACAGAGACGGGGTCACCCCCTCCACAAGGGATGATATCCTCCTTCTCGGAGTAGCATATGTCCATGGGAGAAGGGAAACCACCTTGGCGTAAGCCCCTAGCCCCTCTTGCGGAAGGCTTCACCCCTGAATCTCCGTACTCCCCCACTACCAAGGTCAGTGGAGGGCGTGATAGAGAACGAGGTACCTCCCATCATTGGTCCCAAATCCATCTTTCGCTGTGCTTTGCCGCACTTCGGGCCTCCATCCTAGAGTAAGTCCCATCACCACGGGCCGCCTAACGCGTAATCCCCTCTTCGCTTCTCACAGATTCACCCTTCGCGACGTGATCGTCAGGTCCTTGATGCCTCTTGTTTCTCACACCGAGCATGACTCACGTGGGCTTAGAGTGAGCATCGACCATGGCAATGCCCTCGTCCAGCATGACGTTAAACTGTATGCCCTCGTCCAGTATGACGTTAAACTATATGCCTTCGTCCTGCATGACATTAAACTACACACCCATTTGAACTACGAGGTCTTTGATCCATGTCACGGCATGGTACGTAGGAAGCCTCCATGAGTTTCAATCCCACTTGTCATTTATTCACGTCGAGTTCCTCCCACGTCCTCACCGCATGACGTTAAACTGCAATTCCAGTCCGACAGCAAGCTGTTGTGACCAATCCAAACTATGGGGACTTTGATCCATGTCAAGGCATGGTACGTAGGAAGCCTTCACAAGGTTCAATCCCACCACTAGTGGACCCCTGGGTCTACTTTCACGTTGGTTCACCGATGAAACCCTTTGAACTACGAGGTCTTTGATCCATGTCAAGGCATGGTACGTAGGAAGCCTCTCCAAGGTTCAAGCCCATCTCTCATTGGACCAAGGTCCACCTTCACGTCAGTTCGCCGATGAAGCCCCCTTTGAACTGTGAGGTCTCTGATCCATGTCAAGGCATGGTACGTAGGAAGCCTCCCTGAGGTTAAAGCCCATCTCCCATCGGACCAAGGTCCTTTCCTCACGTCGGTCCGCCGACACCCGCACCATTTTTGAACTACGTGGTCTTTGATCCATGTCAATGCATGGTACGTAGGATGCCTCCACGAGGTTCAATCCCACCACTCATCGTTTATTCACGTCAGGGTCCACTCTCGTCCTGCAAGACGTTAAACTGCATCCCAGTCCGACGGCAAACTGTTGTGACCCACCTGAACTACGTGGTCTTTGATCCATGTCAAGGATGGTACATAGGAAGACTCCCAGAGGTTCAATCCCACCACCTGTTGGTCACTCCGACCTTCTTCACTTCAGGTCACTAGCACCTGGGCGGCCTAGTGTGTAAGCCCCACACCATCTGGACCAAGGTCCTCACTCGCGTCAGTTCGCTGACAAAACCCATAGGACCAAGGTCCACATTCACGTCGGTTCACTGACGATGCCCATTGGGCCAAGTTCCACCTTCACGTCGGCTCTCCGGCACCATCCTGAACTACGCGGACTTTGATTCCCTACCACGGGGATACATAGGAGGTCTCTTTGAGGCTCAAGCCCAACTTTACTGTCGCCCCCGTGATGGTACCATTTCATTCCCCCTCCACTTCATTCAACTCTCCATCACCCATCTTGATTCTCACCCGGACTGCCATGTCCTGGAAAGATCATACCATTATGCTCCCCTTCGCAGCCGCCCATGGGCTGGTCCCGATATCAGCACCCCTTCAAGGGAAATTCCTCAATCCGATCCATTCTAGCTAATTCTCTGATCGGGCCGATCCGTCTCCGCTGGACGTTAAACCTACGACATACCCTGTGTTAAAAACAAGAAGCTGAGGAAAACCTCAGATATACGTCTACGATATATAATTCCCCACGCTCGATGTGGGATGCCTCGGGCTTCCACGCCCTCGAGAATCCCTATGACAAGGTATAAAAGATAGACATGCCAATTCCCCAGTATCCAGACACTCTACTGATGCCTCGATGTGACTACTCCCCCGACTGAAGGTTGCTGCCCTGACCGGACCCTTTGGAATGTCCCGATAGAAGCAGTGTAATTAACCGGCGTCCATAGAAACATGGCACTGGGAAGAGTTTCACGAACAATGTATTAAATCTATAAGGGAGACCTGGACTAGGTGATGAGTTCCGAGGAGGAATCCACAGAAGGAAGAACTGAAATCCCATCATCCCGGTTTCGATCAAGGAGCAGACGTCCATGAATAAGGAGCGAATGTCGCCCGCCTTTGGAAATAGGGAATGCGGGGTGACCGTGCAGCGCGTCCTCCTCCGCAGACGGATGCGCGCGCGCCCCGACGAAAGCATCGGAAATAGAAATGGTGAACCCGATGTGAAATTATTCTCCTCAATGTGGAGATTAGTAGCGTTTGAGACACCAGTAGATTGATGTGTCACCGGATCCAGATACCCGGCGCCGAGTCCCGCCAAGCAAATGGCGGGCCTGTCATGAAACTCACTGGAAATTGGGGAAGTAGAACGTGGGGAATTACGTTCTGCAACGTGTTGGCGTGGATCCTTCTTACAGACATGGGGAATGGAATGATGATGGGGAACCGGTTTTCAACCCTTTTCCTCGCAGTGCTGATGAGTTGATCTCTCCGTTTCCCAGGAACCAGGTTGCTGCTATGGAGACGCGATCACCGCCCGCTCGCCTACGCAGGGGCAGGGGCAATACCGGCACAACCGCCCCACATGGATCCGCTACCGCCATGACGACCTCTACATCCGTGAATACGGGGCGCCCACGTCCCCTCTCCCCGTCAGAGATCATCCAGCGAAGGGTGATCAACAACCTTGTACGCAAGTACGAGGAGGAAGGGGTCATCCCAACTCGAAATATGGCCTGCCTGGACATGGAGGAATCCAGGCCCCGCCGTCAACGCTGCCCTAACAGGTCGCGCAGGGAGCCCCTACTCCCCACCCCAACGTTCAATCGTTTCGGGAGCCTGTCCCCGGAACGCCTCGACGACTCCTCGCCTTATGCTGATGAGATGGGTGACGTCCGGCTCGGCCTGATCAGAGTCCCGATCCAAGGGCTCCAAGAAAGGGCTCCCATTCGGCCACATCAGCGCCGCCGTCCGGATTCACATGAAGAGTAGGTAGGCCATGCCCCTACACCACCTGCGCCAGCTCGTTTGACCCGACGTCAGTGCCGGGCCCGGGCTGAGGACGCTCACCAAGATACATCGACGTCAACAACTACTGTGGCCCAAGCCACCGCCAATGCACATCATGGAGTTCCTGCATACACTGAGTAGGGGCACTCCTTCACCTGACCGGGATCAAGGCCTCAACCGCCCCACGGGCAGGCTGGGTTGACTCTCGGGGTCGCAGGCCCGAGCGATGATTACCGCGAACCAATCCGCGGTAACGTCACTCCATACAGAGGTCCTCTTCATACCACCATTCCATAGAGTGTGGGATTTCCCCACTCTGAAGCTCATCACAGAGGTATTCCTCATGCTACCCCCATTTCGAAGGAAGACCTGCCCCGCAGCAGTGACGCTCGGCGCAGAAACCTCTCCCGCGCCCACTATACAGGGTATGGAGTCCCTCCTCCTGCTCCCGACCGCCAATTTGAAGGAACTGTCCATCCGGTACTTCTTCAACGTGGGGGTCCTCCCTAAGTCCTCTCTGCAACTGGCTAAGGTCCTCCTCACCCCGGCAACTTGATGAGTGAAGGTCATCCTCGCTCCGCCCGCACCGTCCATGGAGGTCCTCCCCATGTACCCTTCGACATTTACCCTGGTGCCCCTCGCACCCCGGCCACCTCGAGCGGGGGCCCTCTCCTCCACGGCGCCAGCGCTGCCCCAAGACTATATATTGAGAATCAACCTTGTCCTGAAGAGCCACCCTGGGATAGAAGAGCGGGTCATCACCGCCACAGGAAGAATCCCAGGGGGGAGCGGGTGGAGATCAAACCGGCTCATTTCTCGGATTCTGAAACGGAATACGACTCAGTGATGGAACATTCTCCCCGCTCCTCCGCATCAAGGACTGGGGCAGGAACCAGGCGCGTCAGCCTCATTCTCCTGGAATGTGAGGTCCACTGGATTCCCACCTCTCTCTGTAGGTACATCCCGGAGGAAGAAATCGTGGAAATTCTGCAGGTCCCGACCATGCAATCACCACCGTTGTCACCAGAAGTGCCCTCTACCTCTACTAGAGATCACATAGAGCTATTTTGGGGACCAACGATGGTAGAGCAACGACATGACCTATCACCGGAAACTGCGACTCCTATGTCTGAAGCTGTAGCTATCAGCCCATCGTATCGTGATATTGTGGTCAGGTCACCTCACTCTTCAGAGGATGGCCCGAAATTCGGCGGCCAATCAGCTCATTCGCCATATTCTCCTCCGCCAAGTTTACTGTCCTAGTAGTCCGCCTCGGTACCGCTACCGGTCCCTCAGCCACCCACGGTTGATGAGTGGGGCAATACAGGGCCAGACCCTGAGTCCGAACCCATGAGCTTCTGGAGAATTCTCGCAGTGGATCACTTCCCGGAGAAGTTCTGGCCGATGGCGGCGCCAAAATTTTGTGCACCAGAGTCCCTTACCCCAGAAGAAGTGGGGTGCTTTTGCCGAACCCTATGGGTGACACACTTCCACCTTCGTTACGAGTGGGTGATGTACCCTAGAAGTCGAGAGCACTTTGAAGAAATCGGCGAGCAATGCCGCCTGATCGATTTGGCCACACTCCCTGTGGCCCTGCACCCTGAGTCACCAGGCCGTCAGAGCACCCTTCAATAGAAATGTGTTCATAGTTTCAAAGTACTCCGCAGAGTCATCAGGGATGCTACCCCCCATGTGCAAGTCTGTGGCTGGGGACTCTATGCCGCTCTCCTCTTCAGCCCTATCCGACGGTAGCCCGATTCGTTATGCGACATTGAGGACATGCCCTCGAGAGGGGTCGCGGTCCACATAGATAACGTAGTGGACAAGGAAGACAAGCTTGAATTTCTCGATGGATACTTACCCTCTGAGGGTGTACCGCCACTGCTGGACCCATCAGGGAGGGTTACCCATCAGCAGAGGAACCTTCTAGGCCTCCCTGTACCCACTGAGTCGTTGGTACTCAGTCGAAATGCTGGTAAGGGTAAGGAGTACGTCGGAACTGTCAAGAACTCCGACCCATCCGCCTCTGTACAGAAGATGGACGAAGATCCCGAGAAGGCCACATTACGCCAGCAGCTTGCTGAGCAGAAGAGGCTGGTTGATGAACTCTTGGCCAAGCGCGCTGCAGAGCGGAGGCCCGACTATGGTAATCCCAAGCCGGGGCAGCAGGGGCAGGAACAATTTCCTCCCAGTGAGGTGCCTCTGGGCAACCCCGATCAGGCTACTTCTGCAGACCGAGAAGAAGCCGGAACTTATGGCAAGAGGGTTCGATACGTCTCGCCAAACCCTCCTGAATGATGGGGAAATCTGCAGAATCCAGTTCGGGTTCCCCCGGTCGCCCCACAAGCCGTTCTGCCAGTCGCTCCATGAGCCACCGAAGCCATCTATTGTGTTGAAGAACCTAGCAACGTACTTGTGGTTAGGGATCCCCGTCAAGGCAGGGACCCCCACCCGAATGATCTTATAGTGGCACTCATCGCCCGCCTCGAAGCGTTGGAAATGCGGCAGGTGGCGGTCCCACCAGATGGCAAGCCATATCCCGCGTGGGTGGATGATATGCCTGCACCCCTGGGTTTTGGGAACCCTAATTTCTCACCCTTAAATAGGACAGGGGACCTGCCACAGTACTTGGCCCACTTTTCTTCTAGGTGTGGCCCCATGCTGGGGACTCCGTCCCAGCACGAAGCCACCAAGTTCCGATGTTTCTTGTAGGCATTGGAAGGTCCCGCATTCGTCTGGTACAGCCAGCTCCCTATCGGATCGGTGAACAGTTGGGAGGACCTCCGCCGGCAATTCCTATACCAGTTCAGCTCCACCACGCGGAAGACCAGCATTGCAGACCTCGTCAAGTGCAAGCAAAGTCCTGATAAGTGAGTCGTAGATTTCATCTCCCGATGGAAGGGACTTACATACTCCCTCGACATTCCACTGACTCAGGAGAAATTACTGACGATGTGTGTAGGGAACGTTAAAATGGAGCTGGTACCTTCCCTGATTACCCAGAACTACCCTAGAGGGTTCCAGGATTTCTCGGATAAGGCTCAGCGCCTTGAGGAGGCTCTGTAGTAGGCTAGTCAGGCACGTTCGTTACCCCCTATGATCCCAGCCAGGAGGACTGCCAGAGCTGAACCCACCACAGTGGCCCAAATAGAAGCCCCCAGGCAGCTGGAATTACTTCCAGCGGCACCAGCCCTGAAACCCCGCAGAGGTCCTCCACCTCAAGCGAAGGCTCCTACCCAGCAACGACCGCCTCAGAATCTAAAGGTTCCCCCGCGCAATGCGCCACCCCCACCTAGGCGAGAAAATCAGGCGCCGCCTCCTCGGCAGGCCCCTCCGGCCCCTCGTCAGGGCCAGGCCCCCAGGTCCCCCTATCTGGAAAGAAGGCACCAGACTTATTCATTCAATGAAAATCAGGTCCCTGGCTACTTCCGAAGTGCTCTAGAGCAAGGGATTGTGCATCTGCCCGAGTGCCGAAGGCCGATAGAGGCGAATTTTACCGATCACCCCAACTACTGTCCTTGTCATTGGATTCTGGGGCACACCCTCAAGCAATGCTATGTGTTTAAAGATTGGATTCAAGACCAGGTCAACAACAAAATAGTCAGGTTGGTCCTGACACCAACATAAGTAGCAGGTGTCTTTGCAGGGTCAGAGATCAGTAGCGATAGCGAGGGCGAGTGCCAGCAGGTTCCCAGTCACGGGTCCCAGAGATACGACGACTAGATGGCTTGAAAAACCGTCGTCTGTGCCCATGGTATCATCCGAGCATGCCTGAAGCAGCCAGAAACTTCAGAAGAAGTAGCCAGTACCTCTGCATCGCCTTCACAGTCGACCTCTTCCCAAAAGGGCAAGCAGCGACGACGCAAGAAGAAACAACGCACTCCGCTAGTGCCATCGTCATCCTTCACTCTCAACGACTTTATGCCCCCTGAAATGGGGATTCCTCCCAGAATCCACCCGGTAGTGGATGACTCATCGAGTGAAAACCAGGGGTACGCTTCGGTTAACAAGGTGGAGCTGGTAAAGACCTATATGACCCCCGACGAGTGGGAACGCCAGGCGAACCCCCCTAACGTCCCCAACCAACGTCAACATCAGTGGAACCACAACCAAGCCCGTCGTTGGGGCACATCAGCGGGAAATTTCAGTCAGGCTATGCACACGACTGAAACCAGACAGCAGGATCAGTGCAGAGCTCAGCACGCGCAACCCCATCTGACGCCCTCAACTCTACCTCCACTGCCGTTTGTGCTACTAGATCAGGAAGATATGACTCGTCCGTATCACAGTCAGTCTTGCCCAGCTACATGCCAGTCTCCATTGTCCGATCCTAGTCCGGCAAGTACTCTCCAAGCTTCAACTAGTAGGCAACGGGATGTTCCCAGCACTAGCGAACCGCTGGTTCAACCGGCATGACCCGCTATGCCTCCAACTGCCGAACAACCTCCTGTAAGTAGAGGTTCATGCTTGGCATGAAAGTATGATGTCCTGAAACACCTGGCTGGCATTCCGGAAAGGTTTTCTATCCTTGAGGCCCTTCGCCTATCGTCTGAAATCCACGAAGCACTCGCCGAGGCCCTAAGGAGCCCCCTCCAGTTCGAGATAGAGGTAGCAGCTGCAGAAGCCTTCAACGTTGAGACAATTGAGAACGCCGAATTTCAGGCGGTTATCTCGTTCTCCGGTGAAGATGAGGACCCTCCTATACAAGGGAATATTCGCCCGCTGTACATCACTGGCCACTTCAATGTTGTTGAAGTCCACCGCTGCCTCGTTGACATGGGTTACGGAATCAACCTAATCCTGGCTCGGACACTGCTAAAGATGGGTCTGTCTGAAGATGATTTAACTCCCTCTGACCTCAAAATCTAGGGATACGACAGGACCGAGCAAACCCCAGTCGGCAAGATCCGCCTGAAGACTCAGTTCAGTGGCTTAATTGCCAGCACCGATTTCATGGTCATCTCTCAGGACACCACCTAAAATGCGTTGATGGGTAGGCCATGGCTCCATCTGCACACAGCAGTCCCTTCGTCGTATCACCAGTGCCTCAAATACTCCCTCAATGGTCGAGTAGGTGTGCTCTAAGGAGATGTGTCTCCTTACGCCTCTTGTGATGCCCGCTATCTGGATGCTGATTATTACAAGAGTAAGGATAAGCAAATCCTAGTAAGTGAGGATGAACCAACCCCGGTCACAAGTGATCCCTGGGCAAGCATGGATGACGCTTACATCCTCCCGATCCACCGATTGAAGGCCACGAACCCCAACATGGGGCAATGTTTTGTTATTTCAAGTATGAAAGGAAAGCATGTTCCCATGTCCAAGCGACGGAGGAAAACCACCTCGTACTCCTACACCAACTAGGCTCAGGTGATCCCAGAGCCTCCTACCCTTGTGCGGTACCGGGATGTCAAGCTTATGAAAACGACAGTACGTCATACGTGTCTCTTCCGCCAGGCTGGAATCAACCAACTCAGGCCGACGCATCACCACTGCTTTGATATCATCAAACATGGCCCCTTAGCCCAAAGGCCAAATGAGATAGGGTCGACTACCTTCATTGATATGGTCTTAATGGCGAGTGAGCCTCCTGATATGATGACCACTACTGCCTAAGCTGGCACCAACTTCCCCTCAGGATTTGATAGCCTAGAAGTATCTCCCGTTGCGGGAAATCCCCCCACGGGTGGAGAGGAATATCTGGAGGATCCTCTCCCCGCCTTCGAGGAAGGTGTCTCTACCACAGTTGATGAACTTGTACAAGTGAACCTTGGTAGCGAGGCAGATCCAAGACCCACATTGATCAGTGCAGCCATGTCCCCCGAGGAGCAGCAGCAGTACGTAGACTTTCTCAAACAACACTGTGACGTGTTTTCATGGAGTTACGGTGAGATGGAAGGACTAGATCCTCAAGTAGCCGTTCACCATCTGGGCCTCCCGGAAAACCATCATGGGTTTAAGCAGCCTCTGAGGAAGATGCACCCTTCTCATGGTGCTATGGTTGAGTCCGAAGTTGACAAGATTATCAAAGCCAACTTTGTTAAGGAAGTCCAGTACCCCAAGTGGCTTTCCAACATTATGCCAGTCAGGAAGAAGAATGGGCAGATCAGAGTCTGCATCGACTTTCGCGACCTTAATCGCCACTGCCCAAAGGATGACTTCCCACTCTTGGTGACTGAGTTATTGATTGATGCCACGACCGGGTTCCAAGCTCTCTCTTTCATGGATGGGTATTCCGGGTACAACCAGATCCGGATGGCCCCCGAGGAAGAGGAGTCCACTACCTTCAGGGCTCCCCAAGGTACCTTTTTCTACCAGGTTTTGCCCTTTGGCTTGAAAAAATGCAGGTGCCACTTATCAGAGGGCCATGCATCGCATATTCAAGCCGATTCTCAGGATGCTGGTGGAATGCTACGTAGATGACCTAGTGGTCAAATCATGCCAGCGCTATGACCATCTCAAAGACCTTGAGAAAGTGTTCGGTTTCCTCCGTTCCCGTCACCTGACGATGAACCCGTTGAAGTGTGCCTTTAGGGTCACCTCTGGTAAGTTTCTTGGCTTTGTTGTTAGATATCGAGGCATTGAGATCGACCCCGAGAAGATCAAGGTCATCAGCCAAATGCCTCCCCCGAGAAATATTCGGGAACTTAGAGGTATCCAAGGCCACTTAGCCTATATACGCCGATTCATCGTGAATCTGGCTAGCAAGTTTAAGCCCTTTTCTCGGCTCATGAAGAAAGGTGCCGCTTACGAATGGGATGAAGAGTGTCGGACCGCCTTCGAGGAAATCAAGTAGTATCTGCTACAACCTCCGGTTTTGATGCCACCTATTTCCGAAAAGCTGCTGGTCCTTTACGTGACTACCCTAGAACGGTCCCTCAGTGCACTTCTCGCCCAAAAAAATAACGAGGGTACTGAGAACAGTCTCTACTATCTCAGTCGCATGCTTCTCGATACGGAGGTCAGATACTCCCCTATCGAAAAGAGCTGCCTTGCGCTCGTCTTTGCCGTACAGAAGTTGCAGCATTACCTGCAGCACCATGAGGTACAATTGGTCTCTAGGGTAGACCCACTAAAGTACATCCTGAACCACCCCATGTTGACCGGCCGACTAGCGCGGTGGGCAGTGATTCTCTATCAGTTTGATATCAGGTTCATAACTCAGAAGGCCATTAAGGGATAGGCGTTGCCAGACTTTTTAGCTGCCCATCCAACCTCCGCGGATCAATCCCTAGACCTGGATTTTCCTGATGAGGTGATCCTCTCAGTCGATCATGTCATCCCATGTTGGAAAATGCACTTCGACGGTGCCTCCCAGAGCCCCACCGGTAGGAGGCTCGACGATCCTAAGCTCAACAGAGTGGGCCTGGGTATCGTCTTCATTACCCTGGTGCAAGACATCCTACCATACTCGTTCCTGTTGTCAGAAGGCTGTACCAACAATGAGGCAGAGTACCAAGCTCTCATCACCGGCCTCGAGTTGGCCCTTGAGATCGACGTGCCCCATCCACATGTGAAAGGAGATTCCGAGCTAGTAATCAACCAGGTCAATGGAGATTATGTCATTAGGAAGACGTAGCTTGTACCATTGCTGGAGTTCACCCTCCGCCTAATAGCCCAGTTCCCATCTTGGCCAGAGGTCACCCATGTCCCTCGGTCACAGAACGGTCGAGCTAACGCTTTGGCCGGCTTAGCTGTGTCGCTCGCGGAACCCGAGCAAAATGATTTGATCATACATGTGGCATACCAGAGAGTCATTTCTCCCGTCACCCAAGAGGACAATGATGGCCCGCGGGTAAGTCATCTCACCGCCGGGCCCTCTACGTCAGGGGTCCCGGGTTTGTCAGACATAGTGGTTGAAGCCACTCCCGACTGAAGGGCACCTTTTGTCAAGTATCTCCAAAATGGACACCTCCCGGACGACCGGGCCGAGCGCGAGCAAATCTGACACTGCACGCTGAAATTTACCCTTCAGAGTGGCCCCAGTCTTGAGTAGATCCTCTATAAGCGGAGCTTCGATGGCGTTATCCTCCGTTGCATTCAAGGAGTATATATTCCTCAAGTTATGCAGGAGGTCCACGCCGGTTTCTGTGGTGCCCATCAAGCCGGGCTGAAACTGTCCCATCAAATCTGGAGGCTGGGGTACTTCTGGCCCTCTATGATCCACAATTGTATCGGGTATGCCAAGAGATTCCATGCGTTCCAAGTTCACGCCAACTTTCTACATCGGCCGCCAAAGCCTCTCCACCCCACCAAGTACTCTTGGCCATTTGCAGTATGGGGAATTGATGTAGTGGGACCATATCCACTGGAAACAACTCACTAGTTTAGGTTCATCCTGACTGCTACATATTTCTTTTCCAAGTGGGAAGAGGTAGTTCCACTCAAAGAGGTCAAGGCCCGTTCCATCGTCGACTTTGTGAGCTCCAATATTATCCACCGGTTCGGGGTCCCTCACGCCATCCTCACCGATAACGACACCAACTTCCGAGCGGCTGAGCTGAAGAAATTGTACGCCAAGTACGACATCTATTCGAACCATACCTCTCGCTATCACGCACAGGCAAACAGACAGATCGAGGCGTTCAACAAAACCCTCTCTAAAATTCTGCAGAAGATGGTTGGTCAGAATAAGAAAAGTTGGCCGGAAAAGCTCCCCAACTCCCTCTGGGCTTATCGAACGACAACTCGCAACTCTACCCAGGTGACCCCATATTCCCTGGTGTATGGGGATGAGTCCGTCCTACCCATTGAGATCTAGCTGCCATCGTTACGCACTGCAGTCTATGACCAGCAGGCGCTAAATGAGGTGGCTGAAATCCGTCTAGCTGAATTAGAAGAACTGGACGAGAACCGACTTCGTGCCCTGCACAATATGTAAAGGCATAAGAATAAGATAGCAAGGGCCTTCAACAAGAAGTCCTGCCTTTGTTATTTTCTACAGGGCGACCTAGTGCTGGCCCTTCGAGCGCCAATGATCCCCGGTAGGAAACTGCCCAAGCTAGAACCCAAATGGGAAGGGCCTTATATCATCCATAAGGTTTACCCCAACGAGGCGTACTCCTTGGTGACCACGGATGGTGAGCGCGTAACTCCTACCACCAATGCCAGGTTCCTCAAGCAGTACTTCGCCTAATCCTGTAGGGTCCAGCACGACCTTAAACTGTATGGTCCAACACGACCTTAAACTGTATGGTCCAGCACGTCCTTAAACTGTATGGTTCAGCATGACCTTAAACTGTAGGGTCCAGCACGACCTTAAACTGCATGGTCCAACATGACCTTAAACTATATGGTCCAACACGACCTTAAACTGTATGGTCCAGCACGACCTTAAACTGTAGGGTCCATCACGACCTTAAACTGCATCGCCGTCCTGCAGGACGATAAACTGCAAAACGGTCCGAGCTCTATGACCTTAAACTAAGATCTCCCCCCGTCCTTAATGCAAGACGTTAAACTACAAGCCAATCAGGCCTTCCTGACTAAGGCCCAGCCTCAGGCCCCTTGGCCTCCTCGGGCCCCCGACCCCCGTCCTTACTGCAAGACGTTAAACTGCAAGCTAGTCAGGCCTCCCTGACCAATGCGCAGCCTCGCCCCCCTTGGCCTTCATCGACTCAGACTCTCCTATGTGATTGTATGGTGTGGTGTGGGATTACATCCTCATTCACATCGGATTACCCGTCGTACCATAAATATACCCAGTTGAGACACATTTCTCGTCCAGAACAACGTTGAACTGCGCTTCAAGAACTACATGTGGCTTGATTCCCATCTTAATGGGATATGTAGGAACGCTCAGACGCCTCATCTTGAGCCCAGCCCCAAGATTTCCTCTCCCACTATCCCCCTTGGGAATATTTTCCTTGGAGGATCCTTGCATAGCGAGGAGTGGGATTTATCCCCGCTCATACAGCCCCGCTCATACACGGATTATAAGGGTTGCACCATGCACCCACTCCTGTTCTTCTATCCCCCCACGTCCTCACCGCATGACGTTAAACTGCATGGCCTTCAAGAACTACGTATGGCTTGATTCCCATCCTAATGGGATACATAGAAACGCTCAGACATTTCGTCTGTCGGCCCATCCCAAAAGCCAAAAATCTTCCCCTTGGGTTAAGACATATGGAAGGGTGCACACTTCCGCCCCAAATCACGTCGAGCAACCCTCGACCCGGCTGCACGTCCCCCTAGAGATGTTCGCCTCTTTTGTGGATAGATACAACTATGCTTCACCCACTCCTTAACTGGGATTCCATCATTTTTCACACCCGGAGGGACCCCCAAGAATGGCCTGGATACTACGCCTAAGGGCTCTCCTACCGATATGGGCCAACGCCCCCGAGGGTTTCCGAGCAACAAGCCGATACAAGTCCCGTGTTGTGAATTTGGTCAATGGTCGACGCTCATTTGTTGCTCCCATATCAGGTCACCATAGGAATGCTGTGTTTCGAACATGGTTAACAGTGTCCTGGATCTTCGGGTCCTCCCCGAGATGTCCCAAACATCGAGTGTAGTAATTTGTTCTGCCCCATCCTAAAGCGACAAACTTCCCTCCGGGTGGTGCTAGCGGTCAGGCCCACGACCCCAATTCTCTTATAAGGAATGTACGGCATGGTGCAGGATTACGTCCTCTTTCACGTCAGGTTACTTGCCATGCCGTACACATCCCCAGACGAGATACAGTTATCTATTTCCCCGTCCTTGCTGCAAGACGTTAAACTGCAAGTTAGTCAGGCCGTCCTGACTGAGGCCCAGCCTCATGCCTCCCTCACTGAGGCCTAGCCTCAGGCCCCTTGGCCTTTTCGGGCCCTAGCCCAAGCTCTTACCTAGAGTGTATGGTGTGGTGAAGGATTATGTCCACATTCACGTCAGTTTGTTCAGCGTACCATACACCTCCTCTGTCCAGGGAATCATATTCTCCAACCCTCGTCCTCACTACAAGATGTTAAACTGCGAGCTTGTCAGGACTTTCTGACCGAGGCCCAGCCTCCGGCCCCTTGGCCTTGCCGGGCCCCCGAGCCCAGGTTCTTTCCCACAAGATTGTGCGTTGTGGTGCGGGATTACGTCCCCATTCACATCAGGCTACTCGCCGCATCGTACACATCCTCGTTAGGGTATCCTGCCCCCTGGGTATCTTCTAGAACTACGTGTGGCTTGATTCCCATCCTTATGGGATATGTAGGACCACCCGAATGACTAATCTTCAAGTCCATCCCCATCTCCTGGGAATCTTCATCCCATCTTGGCTCCTAGGCCTACCCTTCCTCCATGAGGGGTGTATATGGAATGGTATGGGACTATGTCCTCATCCATGTCGGTCCTGTAATGACCACACCATGTACCTCTCCCTCCCGAGCTATTCCGTCGACCCTTTTCAGCGGTTCACCAATGTGCCTAAGGGTACTCTGGTTTATTACCTGGAATGCCAAACTTTACTCGGACACGTCCGCACCCGCTTTCCAGGCTTTGTGTATCCCTGCATCAGGGCTTCCATCATCTTTCACACCCGGAGGGACCCCCAAGAACGGCCTGGATACTACGCCCAAGGGCTCTCCTACCATTACGGGCCAACTCCCCCGAGGGTTGCGGACAACAAATCGATAAAATCCTGCGTTGCAAATATGGTCAGCGGTCGATGCTCGTTTATTGTTCCCACCTCAGGCTAACGCAATATGGAGACTGTTTTTTTTTCATGGTTAACAGTTTTCCTCTATCGCCATGCCAACCCCATTAATCCCAAAATGTCAGTTACACGATTCACATCCTTCTCCATTCTCATCATGTCCAAGTAGAGTCTCGGAACTCTTGGTACTATTCCTCCGTGCACGCCTGCGCGTTGGGGGAACAAGTCAGGTCAAAGGTGTCCTTCAGGGATCTCTGCCGACTCCCCTTTGATGGACGCCCCAAGTATTTAGATAAGGATTACCCCCCTTGTTTCCCACACCGAGTTTAACTCACATGGGCTTAGGGATCAGGTTGACGTCTGCTCTTACTCGAGAAGTTGTCACTATTCATGGTCCGAGCTCTAAGACCATAAACTAATATCCATCTGAAACTACGTTCAGCTTGATTCCCATCCTGATGGGATATGTAGGAACACCCAAACCTCCTGTATTTGGGTCCAGCTTGAGTTCAGCGTCCTGCCTTCGGGACCCTGAATACGGGACTGTGTGGTGTGATTTGGACTCCAAGTCCTCATCCACGTCGGTTATGTCGCACGACACCATACACATTCCCCGCCTAGAATCTTCTCTGCTACGTCCGCGCTGCATGACGTTAAAATGCATGCTTGGTCCTATCACACGACCCTAAACTGTGACATTATTGTCCTGGCCGCACGATGTAAAACGAAACTACATTGTGATTACCTCGTTGTAGAGGGCATCACGTTGGGTATTGGTCACGTTCCATGCCATTTGTCAACACCTATCATGGCTTGATTATTGTGGAGACACCAGAAATTTCTACCCTAGGCCTGTCGCTCCACAAAAAAAACCCCACTCACCTTAAAGGACAAACAAGATTTATCAAATTCCTCTTCTTTTAGTGCAAGGGCCACGCCCGCACTCCCCTTTTCCCTGGCACTGGTACCTTACCGTGCCACCTTTCAGAACTACGCATGGCTTGATTCTCATCCTTATGAGATACATAGGAGTGCCCGAGCACTTCCCCGCAGGCCCAGCCTAACCTTCATGTTCAGTCCCTTGACTCGAGCATTTCCCTAGAGAACACATGGTAAGTAGGCCTTAGGTCCTCATTCACGTCGGGTTTTGTAACCGCCTTACCATGTGTCCCCTGCTCCCCTTACCCATTCATGGTCCGAGTTCTAAGACCATAAACTAAGACTCTCCCAAGAACTACGTGAGGCCTGATTCTCATCCTTATGAGATACGTAGGAGCACCTGGGCATTTTCTCGCGGGCCCAGCCCAACTCTCGTCTCCGGTCTCTCGACCTAAAACAATCCGAGAAGCACATGGTAGTCGGAACCCCGATTCTCATCCACATCGGGTTTTCATAAATACCCGTCACGTGTCTCCTGTGCTTCCTCCAACCTATGGTCTGAATTTTATGACCCTAAACTAAGATCTCCCTATGGGAAAGGACTCTTCTCCCTCTATCTAATATGTCTCATTGTCATATTCAGATGTGTTTTGACAAAGATCTTGAAGTGTGGAATTTTCATGGGGACATTCCCCTCATCCCATGACCAAGATTCGTGAGCTCTCTATTTGGATCCTTATCCTCTTCCACATCCAAAAGGACCCTCGGACAACATGGATACTAGGCTTAAGGGCTATCTATGGATACTGGACCTAAGGGCCCTCCAATCGTTTTGGGCCAACGTCCCTAAGGATCTTTGACAACATTTGCGACATGGTCCCGTGTTTCGAACATGGTCAACGGTCAACCCTCATTTGTTTGTCACCATTCTAGGCTAACGCGATATGGACGTTGTGTTTCCACCACGGTTAATAGTTATCCTCTATCATCACGCCGTCGTCATTGTGATCCAAATCTCAAGCGTCATGATTCACAAATTTCCACTTCCTCATGTTCAAGTGGAATTCCAACATATTCGGCTCTATCTCTTCGCGCATCTAGGTGCGCTACATGGTCGTGTTAGTGTTTTTGGGACGGTATTCACCGAGCGTCCCTTCGCCCTAACCTTCCCCCCTTCTGTGTCGGGAAAGTCCCACCACTACTTCTTGTTTCCCACACCGAGCATGACTCACGTGGGCTTAGTAGTTTTGGCGGGATGTGTACCAACACGTCTAGGCTGCTCCTCATCCCGCATGAAGTTAAACTGTGTTTTCAGAACTACGTATGGCTTGATTCCCATCATTATGGGGTACGTAGGAGCGCCCAACCACTTTGCTTCGGGCCCAGCCTAATCCTCACTCTTGGTCCCTCGACCTGGAGAGTTTCCTCCGGGGGTACATGGTGTGATTCAGACTCCAAGTCCTCATTCACGTCTGTTTCATAACTACCACATCATATGCTCCCTGGGCTCTTCTCTTTCACTCCATGTCCTATCATATGATGTTAAACTACGGTTCTACCCTGAAAAAGTTCAGGATGCCCCATGTTAATCATGGGATGCACTAGAGCCTCTGCCAGAGAGGATTTCACCTGTCAGTGTTGGTCTATGACTACACTATGCTTCCAGAACTACGTGTGGCTATATTCCCGTCCTCATGGGATACATAGGGATACCCTGGTATTTTGACTAGGGTCTATCCCATAGGAATCATTAATCTTATCCTTCCCCTTTTCGCCCCCTGGCTGGACCCCTCATAAGAGAGGCCCTGTCCCAAAGAAGGAAGGATCCATGACTGAACCAATGGGCCCATCTGGCGTACTCCCACCACGGTGGTGTAATTACCTAAGTGTCAGATTCTGTTCGGACAAACCATCACTCCATATTCCATGCTTTGTGTGCCCCTTATTCGGACCCTCTTCCCCTTTCATGTCTAAAAGAACCCCCTAACGGCCTGGTCTCATGCCGCATCGGCTCACCTACCGTCCTGGGCCAACATTCCGGAAGACTGGTCATGTTTCGAGGGACCCCCTAATAGTATGGATGCTCGACCCAGGGTCCGCCAACTGTCCTAGGTCAACGTCCCGAAAGATGGACCGACAACATTTGTGACATGGTCCCGTGTTTCGAACATGGTCAACAGTCGACCCTCATTTTTTGTCTCCATTTTAGGCTAACGCAGTAAGGATACCACTTCTCCTCCATGGTTAACGACTATCCTTTATTGTCACGCCATCTCCGCAGTGTTCCGAATCTCGAGTATCGTGATCCACACTTCCCATTTCCATCTGTTCGGACCGATCTCAGCGCCCCTGGAATTGCATCGTTCGTGCATAAGAGCACGCTAAAGAAACAGTAATTCGACCGTTCTAAGTACCTCCTTCTCCGGCCAGGCCTCTCCTACCGTCCGGAAATCCAGACTGGTTGTCCAAACCCCGGATGCCCGAGGCTTGTTTTCCACTCCCATCTTGGGAGGGACGATGAGGCAACTATCTCTTGTTTCTCACACCAGGCTTGACCCATGTGAGCTTGGAGAATTGTCGTCGGACGTCCCGCCAATATTATAGGGATGTACTGAATCGATGCAAACAGTGGAAATCGTGCATGCTACGGTATTCAAGAAAAAAATTGAATCGCGAAAGTACCATTGAAAGGTTTGTAATTTGTTACAATACCCAGGGGTCGACCCCCCCCATGGATGGGTTGACCCCATCAAAAGAACGTTTCATCTCCGCCAACCTTCGGCTTGTGGCGTCCAAGACTTGCTGTCGCTGACTCAAATCCCGCTCCTCCTCAGCAGCGGTGGGGCGCAGTCCGTTAGCCTTGGCTCTGGCCCTCTCTACCCCAGCCTGAATGGCAGCCATCTTTCCAGAAGCCTGCCTCATATGCTCCTTTGCCTCTGCCAGCTGGGCCTTCAACCATGAGATCAGCTCAGATTGTGAATTAAGAGAGGCTGAGTGCTTATCCACCCGGGTCTGCAGCTTTTGAACCTCAATTTCAGCCTCCTGAAGCTTCTTGATGTTTGTCACCTTCCTCCGCTGCCAGCCCACGCTGAGTCCAAGATCATGCTCTCGGATCTTTTCAGCCATAAGATCTCGGACGAGCACGTGAGGACGTTGGGAATCCACTCCCCCAGCGCATAGTTCGCGCAACCGCGAGTGAAGTCTGTCCATTTCATTCACCCATAGTGTTTGGGGGGTGTCCTTGATGAAGCGTGTGATTAGCTTCCACGATCGGCGGCGGACTATGTTGCTGTCCTCCTCATCGAAGGTCGTTTCGTCCTAGTCTACACGATTGGTAGGCTCGTATGCGGGATACACCTGCTGGAAATCCTCGGCAGGATCTACATCTGGTGTTGAATCCAGCACGACATCTGGTGCCGAAGCAGGCGTGACGGGACTTGGGTCGGCCGATTGATCCTTGTCATCAGACTCCACTTCAATAACCTCAGGCACGACCCTGCTGGTGGCCCCGCCAGTGATAGTGTGTGTAACATCTCGGGGAGATGGGGGGACTATCTCCACCATCACCGGCATGCCCCTAAGAGGGATGCCGCCAGACATCCCAACCAGCCTTGCCACAGCAGCCCACACCAGTCGGAGGACTGTATGACAGAGAGGGTCATAAACGTTAGCTGGCATAGTCTACATATGATGACAAGGAAACCGGTAGAGGAAACTTACAGAGATCGAACTCCTGGTTCTACTCTTGAGCCGATACTGACGGGACCCTGAGGTGAGGCCCTCCGTATACTGTTGGAAGGTCTGGAGATTCCGGAGGAGCCACCTCGGGTGCTCCGGTCCCACCAGATGTGGAACTGGACGCAACCATAAGCACGGGTTCTGAAGGTCCTGCATCATCACCCGCCGAGGGGAGAGAACGAGGCCTGCGAACAAGTTCCTCCTACATGGATCATATATCGGTGAGAAGTTCGTAATGGCCCAAGAACGGACCATGAAGAAAGAAGTTCGGAATGCTACCTCGAGGGCCTCTGTGAAATCGCCGGAATCTGAGCCTTGATCTTCGATCTCGCCCTCCTCCAATGGGATCCCTTCTCCAGCCTCATCCTCCTGAGAGGAGTCCTCTGATTCTTCTGGCAGGGGGAAGCGCTCCCTCAGATCGGCAGATGACAACTGTGGGGGGACCGTTCGATCCAGCAGTACCCTCACCCAGTCTATCATTGGGCGAGGGACACCACTGGAGTGAACGTAATCCTCCAGCTCGTCCAATTATTGCTCTGCCTTCGCCGGAGACGCCATGAAACCATCCTGGACTGGGCCTATGCCCGGTAACTCCATCCCGAGGCGATTCAGGTGCGCCCATATCTCATATGGACTGAGGAAATGCTGTTTGACATCCCAAATGTCCCAGGCCTCCGGGAAGACGACATCCTCTGCCATGTCAATATAACGCATCCGCTTCTCTGGATCCTGAGTGGATATCCTAAGAAATCCCCTCGGTGGATGCCCCTCCGGATGGCCCTTCTCTTCCGGAATCACCGGATCTGCCACTGCTTCCACACCCTCGGCCGGTGCGGGTCTCGCCGCCACAGTAGCCCCGCCACCGCAAGAGGCCCTAGCTGCCCTCCAACCCCGACCTCGGGATAGAGGAGGCCCACTGTCACCAACCCGAATAGTTGGCTGCTTCAGCATCTCCCCTGGGTAAACAGCCTCCCAACTAATGACATACTCCCTCACCAATCCGAAATCGATGGTGGATGGAGGCAATGCAATTCGCATCTTCCCATATTCCCATGTGAACATGAGCCACAACTGCCTCATCACACACGGGTTCTCCTCATGACTCACCTCCCAGTAGACCTGTGGGGTCAGCTGCTGGAGGCACCAAAACTGCCTCGCAAACCGATGCGGGGTGTACGGTTCGCAGAGCGGATCACGATCCACTCGTGCCACCAAAACTCCGCCTCGAAAGGCCAGTAGGTAAGCCTGGTGCTCTTCCATTCCCCTCCCGTCGTCAGTAAGTATCCCCGTCGGCAATGGGAAGGTGTGGAAATTAAACTCATCCGCCCTCCACACTCGGTTCAACACCACTGGCACAGTTAGTTTGAGCGAGAAGCTCCCGACCGAATTTAGAATGGAGGGACGAAAGTTTGATCCTGACGGCGAGATAGGGTTTGGATACTCATAGATCCCCCTGATGTGTGCCGCAATCCACCCATACAGAAGGTGGAAGTGCCCACATATCCTTGGCGGCTTCTTACCCTCTCTAACATGCCGCAACATCCTGTATGGATTGGCGAGCATGGGAATCCCCAGATTGACCCGCTGCCCCATGTCTAGCATGGACGCCATGATAAACGAGCTGGGCCGCACCCCCATGCTGGTATCCCTCACCGGTAGGATTCAACCGCAGATGAGAGCTGCAATGAACGCTGCCAGCCTGACTATCGACTGTTGTTCAGTGTTGACACTGAAACCCCAAGTCTTCCATTGGATGTCCTCCAATACCTGCCAATACAAGTGCTCATTACCCCGTTGGGCCGCCCTCGGACAAGTTCGAGGCCACGAAGGGAACTCTCGATTTTCTAGGAAATTCAGGAAGCACTTGAACCACTTCTTAAATTGGACATCCCTCACTGCCTCATTGTCCTCTCCAGGGACGAGTTCCATCAGCACTGACGCCAGTTGCGACATTTTCTCTGTATCCTCCCACGCGCTCATGACGGGGAGGAACTCATCATACATGGCCCCCAAGATCGGAACCCCCGAAATCTGGTGGACATCCCACAGGCTGATGCCCACCTCCCCATGGTGCAGGTGAAAAGTATTGGTCCTAGACGACCATATTCTCAGCAATTCCTGCATCAGTTATTTCGGTTGGTAAATGTGGAATTGGGAGGCCCATGCCGCCTCATATAAACCCACTCTTCTCAGCTCGACCCCAAACTCCTCGCATGAGGCGCCTACCCAGTAGGCCCAGACCCAGTCATTAGTAAAGTTGCCGCCCTGGCGCAGGTCCCACTCATCGGATCCTGCAACGCCGCCTTCAGAATGGTACGATACAGAGGAGGGGATGTCTCCGGTTGCAGTGGATTCCCATCAATATTGTTCACATGGTTGTAGAGACAGTTGGAGGTGATGGATGTGAAGTCCTCCCACGCATGACCATCGGCCGCCCTGAACCATCAGTGCTGACATGCCGTGCTCCTAAACCAGCAAGCTGGTTCGTTCCTACTCGCCTCAAGGATGAAGACGTCATCCCTCAGTCCGAATCCATACAAGGGAAGTTTATTGCACTGCGGATAGTTCTTCTGACCCTCCGATAGCAGTTCTGTCAAAGAGGTATGGTCCAAGTGGCTTCGGACCATCTCCCCAAGGCCTAGACAGTTGGCCATCTCATCCCTCCGGGCGGCATCGACTATCACCCCTAACACAGCTTCTCAATGGGCCATTTCGGTTCTGACACTCAGAAAAGAATTTTTCAGAAAGGATCGCGAAGCTGGGTCGCGAAGCCGGCTCACGAAGATCTCTCACGAAGATTGGTTGTGAAACCAAGCCGCGAAGTCAGACCTTGGCCGGCAAACAGGAGTTTGCTTCGTGCGGTCGTGGAGTCGGAGACCCGCGGTTCACCGTGAAGCTCGATTCGTGGAGAACAGGTGCGGAGTACGCGGAGCTTCGCGAAATCAAGAGCACAAAAGGACAAGAAAATCACTTGAAGACAAAAGAGTTCGGCCCCCTATTTATAGGCGGTGACCCCGAAGCTGCGCGGCGCGTCCCGCCCGCGTGGAACATCGTGGCACGTCCGGATCCCATGGCCCCGGTCAGCACTACGTCCCCCCTTCGCGAAGTCGCATCGCGAACTACCGACAATTTTGGCGATTTTCCCTCAGACTTCGACCATACATCCCTCCGTGGCTCCAAGTCTGAGGGGGGGGGGGCATTTGTTGTTGCGAAAATATTGCTCGAAAGGAAGGAGAGAAAAAGAAGCCCCGCACACTGCCTCGCGAAGCACCGACGCGAAGCACCCCCGAGCATCGCAGTCCCGTGAAGCACTGGAGGCGGTACCTCTCCACGAATGGCCCTGATGTTCGCGATCCTGCCACGAAGCCCCAGAGGCGGTACCTCTCCGCGAACGGCCCTGACGTTCGCGAGCCCGTCGTGAAGCCACGAAGGCGATACCTCTCCACAAACGGCCCTGACGTTCACGAGACCACCGTGAAGCCCCAGAGGCGGTACCTCTCCGCAAACGGCCCTGACGTTCGCGAGCCCGCCGCGAAGCACCAGAGGCGGTCCTCTCCGCGAATGGCCTGACGTTCGCGAGCCCACCACGAAGAAACCGCCGCCCCTTCGCACTGCGTGAATTCTGCTTCGCAGTGCCCCTTGCCTATAAATACTGGGTTCCCCCAGAGCCCAGGAGACGGACAATTCGACCTTTCGGCTTCTCAAATCCCAAATCGCAAAGCACCCTTCGCCCCGGGAATCATGAGCTTTGCGAGGTACTTCTACTTCGCGTGACGCATTCACTTTGTCTCATTTTGAGCCCCTCTTCCAAGAGGGATGCCCTTCGCGAAGCTCAAGGGCATTCACGAAGGAGGGGGATTCCCAAGGGAACCCGGGCAGCCGTAGAGCATTTATGCTTCACGAAACACCCATCCTGGACTAGTGATCCCCATACTAAGGTAGGATCGCTACATATCGCGAAGCACACTGCCTCGCAGCACCTTGCTTCACGAGGAACCTCTGCTTCGCGAGGCAGTGCTCCGTGAATACTATTCCACTTCGTGAAGCACCCCCCATCCACACCTCTGCCCCATACTCAGGCCAAGGCACTCCACTTCGCGAAGCACACTCCTCTACTTGGCAATTCCTCTTCCCGTGCGACCCTCCAGGTTTGCACGATGTGATTTCAAAGTCCCACGGACAACACCACCCGTAGCGTTACTTCGCCTAATTATTCTTCGCATAAGAACGCTAACGGCTATCGGTTCTTCGCATAGCCATGCTAACGTGGACCCCTCGATGGTTCGCTCTACGACCCCCTTTGACCACGACCTTACTGGTACCTTCCCTCCCCCAAGGAGCAAAGGGTGTCTGTCAGGTAAGTCCTAGGGGTATAGAGTGAACCCACCTCGTCCGAGCTGCAGGACGTTAAACTGCCAAGCACCTCATCCTCAACACATGACGTTAAACTGTGATCCGGCCCTGTGATTCGCACGTAGGGTCCCCCCAGCTCAGACATTTTTTATGCCACCCGTCTCCACAGAGACGGGGTCACCCCCTCCACAAGGGATGATATCCTCCTTCTCGGAGTAGCGTATGTCCATGGGAGAAGGAAAACCACCTTGGCGTAAGCCCCTAGCCCCTCTTGCAGAAGGTTGTACCCCTGCATCTCCGTACTCCCCCACTACCAAGGTCAGTGGAGGGCGTGATAGGGAACGAGGTACCTCCCATCATTGGTCCCAAATCCCTCTTTCGCTGCGCTTTGCCACACTTCGGGCCTCCATCCTGGAGTAAGTCCCAGCACCACGGGCCGCCTAACGCATAAGCCCCTCTTCAATTCTCATGGACGCACCCTTCGCGACGTGATCGTCAGGTCCTTGCTGCCTCTTGTTTCTCACACCGATCATGACTCACGTGGGCTTAGAGTGAGCATCGACCATGGTAATGCCCTCATCCAGCATGACGTTAAACTGTATGCCCTCATCCAGCATGACGTTAAACTGTATGCCTTCGTCCTGCATGACATTAAACTGCACACCCATTTGAACTACGAGGTATTTGATCCATGTCACGGCATGGTACGTAGGAAGCCTCCATGAGGTTCAATCCCACCCATCATTTATTCACGTCGATTTCCTCCCACGTCCTCACCACATGACGTTAAACTGCAATTCCAGTCCGACGGCGAGCCGTTGTGACCAATCCAAACTATGAGGACTTTGATCCATATCAAGGCATGGTACGTAGGAAGCCTTCACAAGGTTGAAGACCACCACTAGTGGACCCCTGGGTCTACTTTCACGTCGGTTCACCGATGAAACCCTTTGAACTACGAGGTATTTGATCCATTTCAAGGCATGGTACGTAGGAAGCCTCCCCGAGGTTCAAGCCCATCTCTCATTGGACCTAGGTCCACATTCATGTCAGTTTTCCGATGAAGCCCCCTTTGAACTACAAGGTCTTTGATCCATGTCAAGGCATGGTATGTAGGAAGCCTCCCTAAGGTTCAAGCCCATCTCCCATCAGACCAAGGTCCTTTCCTCATGTCGGTCCTCCGACACCCGCACCATTTTTGAACTACTTGGTCTTTGATCCATGTCAAGGCATGGTATGTAGGAAGCCTCCACGAGGTTCAAGACCACCTCCCGTCATTTATTCACGTCAGGGTCCACTCTTGTCCCGCAAGACGTTAAACTACATCCCAGTCCGACGACAAACCATTGTGACCCACCTGAACTACGTGGTCTTTGATCCATGTCAAGGCATGGTACGTAGGAAGCCTCCTAGAGGTTCAATACCACCACCTTTTGGTCACTCCGACCTTCTTCACATCAGGTCACCAGCACCTGGGCGGCCTAGTGTGTAAGCCCCACACTATCTGGACCAAGGTCCTCACTCGCATCGGTTCACTGATGACACCCATCGGACCAAGGTCCACATTCACGTTGGTTCGCTGAAGATGCCCATTAGGCCAAGGTCCACCTTCACGTCAGCTCACTGGCACCATCCCGAACTACGCGGACTTTGATTCCCTGCCACGGGGATACGTAGGAGGTCTCTTCGAGGCTCAAGCCCAACTTTACTGTCGCCCCCGCGATGGTCCCATTTCATTCCCCCTCCACTTCATTCAACTCTCTATCACCCATCCTGATTCTCACCCAGATTTCCATGTCCTGGAAAGATCATACCATTCTGCTCCCCTTCGCAGCCGCCCATGGGCTGGTCCCGATATCAGCACCCCTTCAAGGGAAATTCCTCAATCCGATCCATTCTAGCTAATGCTCTGATCGGGCCGGTCCATCTCCACTGGACGTTAAACCTGCGGCATACCTTGTGTTAAACACAGGAAGCTGAGGAAAACCTCAGATATACGTCTATGGTATATAATTCCCCGCACTCGATGTGGGATGCCTCGGGCTTCCACGCCCTTGAGAAGCCCTATGACAAGGGATAAAATACAGACATGCCAGTTCCCCAATATCCTAACACGCTACTGATGCCTCAACGTGACTACTCCCCCGACTGAAGGTTGCTGCCCTGACCGGACCCTTTGGAATGTCCCGACAAAAGCAGTGTAATTAACCAGCATCCATGGAAACATGGCACTGGGAAGAGTTTCACGAACAACGTATTAAATTTATAAGGGAGACCCGGACTAGGTGATGAGTTCTGAGGAGGAATCCACGGAAGGAAGAACTGACATCCCATCATCCCGGTTTCGATCAAGGAGCAGACGTCCCTGAATAAGGAGTGAATGCCACCCACCTTTGGAAAGTGGGAATGCAGGGTAACAGTGCAGCGCGTCCTTCTCCGCAGACGAATGCGCGCGCGCCCCGACGAAAGTGTCGGAAACAATAAATTTTCTAGTTTTTCAATTGTTACAATTGATTAGATTTCACTGTTGGGTGACACATTTGTGTTGTGATATTAGTATTTATAACCTTTTGGTTCTATTTTTTTTGCAACTTGATGAGATAAGGGTATTCCATCTCATGCATCATATAGGCACTTGTTGGAAATCACATGTCATGCATTCTTATCATGTCATTTAGGTACATTACAGATTGCATGCTGTTGTGATAGATGTTGTGCTAGAAATGCATGTTGTTGTGATATATATTGTTATATAAATGCCTATTGTTTTGATATGTGTATTGGTATTTTCTATGGTTTGGATTGAATGGATTCCAAACTTTGGTTCCTAAGGTGTATGATCCCTCTTGGACTAGAATTTGGCGGATCATGATTCAGCCTTTTGTAGTTATGTTCAGTATGTGGATGCCAAACTTTGATTCGCGGGGAGTATGGGCCTCTATGGATTATAAATTGGCACACCAATGGTTGGTTTTTCTACTTAAAAAGGGTTTTCTGGTCAATCTTGAGTTTCTATCAGGAAAAACCCAGTTTATACAATGTGTAGTTTAACCTAACACGCTGTGTGTTCTTCCTGTTCGGGGAAGATGGTGTTCAAAGTTTTAAGATGTAAACATCGTGTACCATATGTACACACCATGTGGTATCTGACCGTGTTTCCGACCGTGTGAGATGGAACATGGGGTGGTGGGTTCTCAAGTACACGATTGTGTACTTTCGGTACTTGCTGTGTGGGATCACTCAGGCAGACCCGTGTGAATCTGGCCATGTGGGAGTACATGGCCAGAAGGGGGACTTGTGTACATTTTGTGTACATTTCTAACAAGTCGTGTACCTGGGGTTAATACTCTCCCATTCCGGTGAGACTACATAGGCATGTAAAGACTTAAGGCTACACACCGTATATTATTTTTACATGCCATGTAGTCCCTTTATGAAAAAAATTTCAGGGTCTTTTCCTATTTCGTTTTGGCACTCTTGAATGGTAAACCTTGACAATGAGATCGAACTGAGACATGTGCTTGACCATGAAGAGTCATTCCACCAATATTACCTCAAGTTGTACACTAGGAAAGTGGTGATGATCATACCCTGAAGGTGGAAGTCCATGGGCTACTAATGGATCCTCCAAACATGCTAGTCATGACACCAACTGTTATATCAGATACAAGTGCATATTACTAGTTCTGTGAAGGCTTTATGAGGTTTATGCAGACCTTTCAGGGAGCACCGCAGGCTGCCACATCTATAGTAGACCTGACACATATATTCCAGCAGCAGCATTCGCTTACTTTTTCAGGGTATGGCAGACTATAGGATACTGAATCATGGCTGGGATCAATGCTAACTATCTTCGAGCATCTGAATATGCCTCTGGATAGGAGGGTTGTCACGACCCGCCCTCGGGGCCCGTGCCGTGACTACCCCAAGCCCGCCTTCCATAGGCCAGGGGCTGGCGACTAGCACCAAGGCGTAAATCCCAGTAAAAAGGGAAGGCATTGCCTTTGAAAAGTAAACAAACACCACAAAGTGAGCAAGCAGAAAGTAAACACTAAGTGAAAACAGAGTACAACTGAAAGTGCGGAAAAGTAAATGGGCCAGTATACAAACCCAAACTGAAAGTAAGTACAACTCGAAAGGGAAAACAACAACTGTAAAGTAAAAGCCGCTACTCCGAGCTGTCCACTGGAAATCCCACCTGAAGGGTGGGTACAGATAGCTCCACTGCTCCTCGGGTCCCGCCGTCCGCTCCGAACACGTCCCGCCCAGTGGTCCACCTCCAGGTACCGTCCTGCTCTGCAAGCCTCAGCCAAGATCAACGCTGTCCGTCGTCTGCAACCAACACAACGTAGTGCGGGCATAGCCCGTGCAGGTGTGAGTATAAGCTACTCAGTAGGGACCCCGAGACCCCTGAAGGTCTCCAAAATCCACAAAGGATAAACCACAAAGGTGAGATACAAACACGAAGTAACAACTGATACTGCTTAGGTATATGTCCATACATATACCTAAGTCATCAATTTCAATACGCTCCAACCTCCGAGCCCAAGTACAACTCAGTCCACACAGGAAAGTATACGTATCCCACACAGGAAAGCAAAACGAAATCCACACAGGATAGCACAACACAACCCACACAGGAAAGCAACAGGTTTCAGCTTACACAGGTATACTTATTCAAAGGATGATAAAGATGATCTCTGATCCATCTAAGTCGTCGGACCCACGAAGGATCGATAGGTAACTAACCCCCGCAAAAGACCCACACAGGATCGGGCCCACACAGGACCTGTAGGCGCTGGTTCACACAGGACCGCTGAGCGCAAGGACCCACACAGGATCGGGCCCCCACATGTCCTGTAGCACTGATCCACGTAGGATCGCTGAGTGTTGTAGTCGTCGTCGAATCCACACAGGATCTCAGTACTGTCGTCGTCGCAGTCACAGTAGCAGTAGCAGTAGTAGTCACAGTAACAGTCGCAGTCGCAGTCGCAGCCAGCACTAGGGTTCCCGCACACAACAAGCTCGTTCAGGAGGGTCCGCTCCACGAGCCGAGAGGCTGATACATCAACTGTCACAAGGTCCAGAGTTGATGTATCCAAAAGTTCCGTATCGTCAACAGGAACTCAACGCAATAGACGGCGCGTCGATCGGACGCCCGGTCTGAGAGTTATTGGCTTTTTCGTCCCAGGGGCCCGGTTGGTTTTTAAGGAAAAACCAACCCGACCGTACTCCACCTGCGTCCAAAACCCGGGCGGAGTATGCCAAAAGAACCGTCTCACTAAGAGGAACACAACAAAGTTGACGACACGTCAATCGGATGTCCGTAGCTCAAGATATGAGCGTTTCCGCTCCGAAGGCCCGGTTGGTTTCGTGAACGAACCAACCCGGCCGAACTCAAAGTATTCCGAAACTTTGAGTGCGATATACCGAATCAACCGTCTCGATCCAAGGATTGTATTGCCGCTGACGGTTCGTCAATCGGAGGTCCGTGACTCAAGTTATGGCCAAAAGACCGAAATCGTCTCGAAAACGGGGGGTCCGGGTCCGGGGCGACCCGGCCCGACCCCCCCTGGGTCGGCCCGAACCGGGTCGACCTGACCCGGGTCCGACCTGGCCCGGCCGGCGGAGGTCCGGCGCGGCCGGCGGCGGTGCGGCCTGGCGCCGCACGGGTGCAGCGCGCGGGGGGCAAGGCCCCCGCTTTTGATGGATGGCGATGCGGCTTAAGCCACGCCTTTTGAAGAAACCGGCCCCCCATATGGGGGCCTGCTTTTAAGAAAACGGGGGGGCGCCGCCCCCCCTTTGTGTAACTGGTCTCCCCCTCACGTGGGGGGCCTTCTTGTGGCCAGCCGGGGGAATTAATTCTCCTGGCACCTCTCTTCCGGCCGGCCCACCTGGCCGGCCGGTTTTTCTTCAACGGGACCGGAAAACCGGTCCCCTTTCCGGCTTCCGACACCAGCGGCCCGGCGAGCCGCCGGTCCTCTCGTCCCGCCACGGCCCGGAACCGGCCGCGGTGTTTGTCGTCCGGTGCGGTGCGACGGCACCGCACCCCTCCGCCGCGGCCCCGCTCCGGCCGCGGCGCCTTCGGTTTTCTTCGACGCGGCGCGACGGCGTCACGTTCATGATAAACTTTCCGTGGCGCGGCGCGACGGCGCCGCGCGATTATAGCCTTGCGATTCCCGCGTGGTGCGACGGCACCACGCCATCTCGTTCATCCGCAAGAAAATAATATTCAAGAACAGAGGAGGGGGGATTCAGCCGTGTTTGTGCGGTCCGCCCCCCCCTCTCATTAGTCGATAACACTTAACAATAAACCTCAAAAATTGTCAAGCTAGAACCAAGAACGAGAATAAATAAATAAACAACAACAACCCCTACCTTGGTTCAAGATCGATGATCGTCAACGACCCGCGGAAGACAACGTCGCGGAGGTCGGGCGTCGCGGTAATCGTTCGTCAAATCCATTGACGAAGAGGTACGTCCGAAGAGGTACCTCGTTGGCGAATCTTCGTAAGCCGACGAAGGAAGTCCGAGGAGGAAGCAGCGTTCCCTTTCATTGACACGGAATACGTCGTTGATCTTCGGAGACAACCGGCTACGAAGAAGAGAGGAGTGGCGTTCTTCGTCGGAGCTCGAAGGTTCTTCGCGTTCTTCGTCAAGGTTGAAGAAGAAGAAGGAGAACCCAAAATCCTCTCAAGAAGGCTAGAGAAATCTAACCAAATAAAATAAGTTAGAGTCTTATTTTATTCACACACTTAACAAATTGAATTTAAAAGGTTTGAAATTCAAATAAAATAACTCCAAAATAAATAACAAGTTGTCATGTCATTTAAAGAGGGGTTAAAGGGAGTTTTGAGAGAAGATGAAAAGTTAGGGTTCGTGTGTGCCCCACCACACTTAATCCTCTCAAGGGAGGTTAAGTGGGTGTGGGTCCCACCCCTAACTTCCTTTGAGAGAAGTTAACCAACAAAATAAAAAAAAGTGTTTCCACATTTTTTTTATTTAACTTCTTATAATTTCTCCCAAAACTAACTTTCGTCTCGCATAAAACGCAACCTCGGAAAAGGTCCCCTTAAGCGAAAAACGGCGATGTGAGTTCATAGGTGCCCTCGGATTTCAATTCCGAGCACCGGATCAAAAGTTAGAAAAACCCGCTCGTTCGTTCACTGAACGTACCCGAGCCAAACTTCGGAAATTGATTCCGGGCACTCCGGGCCTCGGAATCAGGTGCCGTCAGAAATCGCGTTCTTGTAAAATTCCAAAGAAAATTAAGAAAAAATTTCCCTTGAATTTTACGTGTCTTTACATTACTCCCACCTCAGGGCTTTATGTCCCCGTAAAGATACATCAAAAACTAGGGAAACAAAAGAGGGTACTGAGCACGCATCTGAGCCTCCCGCTCCCAAGTGCTCTCCTGGAGGTTCCCGTGCTTCCATCTGATGCGCACAAGAGGAATCGATCTCCCACGTAGGAACCGCTCCTGTCGATCCTCTATCTCCACCGGGACCTCCGTAAAAGTCGCCCCATCGTCGATGTCAAGCTCCCCATGGTCAATGATGTGCGTCGGGTCGTGCACGTACCTCCTTAGCTGAGATACGTGGAAGACGTCGTGCACCCGGTGCAACTGAGGTGGTAGAGCCAAGCGATAAGCCACCTCGCCAATCCTGCTGAGGACCTGGAAGGGTCCGATGAAGCACGGAGATAACTTGCCACCACGGCCAAATCTCCGTATACCACTTCGAGGTGAGACCCGCAAGAAGACGTGGTCGCCATCCTTGAACTCTAGTGGCCTCCGCCTCCTGTCAGCGTATGACTTATGCCGGCTCTGAGCTGTCCTCATCCGCTCCTGGATGTCCTGGACCCCTGAGTCATCCGTCGACTGCCAGCCACAGAAGACTCTTCCACGTGCCGCCCTGCGGTGGGTCTCGGTGCTAGTGTAGACTCAGCAAGGAAGCTCTCGATCAAAAGGGCCCGCTCTAGTACTCCTGTCTGAGTCGGTATGTTGAGGGAGATCAGCGATGCTCTGATCTCGTGTCTCAAACCCTGCTCGAAGGTCAGGTCCTGGAAGAATGGGTCCCGTACCATGTCAGTCGAGTAGCGCGAGAGATCAGTAAATCTCGCCGAGTACTGAGCGACCGTCATGCTGCCCTGCCGCAGTTGAAGAAGCTCCTGGATACGCACCGCACGAAGGGTGGCTGGGACGAACTCCGAGCGGAAGAGGCTCTCAAAGTCCGTCCAAAGTAGAGATGCCTCATCGTGCACCTGGAGCATCAAGCTCCACCATCGTCCTGCTGCTGCGTGTAGTAGGCTCGCAGTGAGGATCACCATGAGGTCTGCTGGTGTCCTCACTAGCCTAAACACACGTACCACTGCCTCCAGCCAGTCCTCTGCTGCCTGGGGATCCGTCTCCCCGCGAAACCTGGGTGGTCGCTGGCGCTGAAACTCATGCAGTACGCTGAGGCGACGTGCATCGTCAGTGGCTGGTGCTGGAAGTATCGGTGGCTCGACAGGTAGAGCTACCGTCGGTGCCACTACTGACAAAGGGCCCTGCACCGAGGCCTCGTCGCTCGGTGGGCTGTCGTCACACTCGACTCTCGGAACCCTAGCTGGCTGCCGTCGTGGGGCCATCCTGAAAAGGAAACAGGTGCGCCACGGTCAGAGCAGTATACCTGGTGAGCTGATATAAAGTAATCACAAAGAAAACTTTGAAACACACACGCAATCAATGTTTTCGTGCATTAAGTCGGAAATCAGAAGTCAGGGTCCTGGTGTACGGATACGTCGGCCGCCGCACCAACACTGGACTCCCTAGACTGAGAACCACACTCAATACGTTAAACATTATTTCTTCACATAGAAAAGATCAGAGTTCGCGGTAGAACCGAACTCCTCTGATACCAATTTGTCACGACCCGCCCTCGGGGCCCGTGCCGTGACTACCCCAAGCCCGCCTTCCATAGGCCAGGGGCTGGCGACTAGCACCAAGGCGTAAATCCCAATAAAAAGGGAAGACATTGCCTTTGAAAAGTAAACAAACACCACAGAGTGAGCAAGCGGAAAGTAAACACTAAGTGAAAACAGAGTACAACTGAAAGTGCGAAAAAGTAAATGGGCCAGTATACAAACCCAAACTGAAAGTAAAGTACAACTCGAAAGGGAAAACAACAACTGTAAAGTAAAAGCCGCTACTCTGAGCTGTCCACTGGAAATCCCACCTGAAGGGTGGGTACAGATAGCTCCACTGCTCCTCAGGTCCCGCCGTCCGCTCCGAACACGTCCCGCCCAGTGGTCCACCTCCAGGTACCGTCCTGCTCTGCAAGCCTCAGCCAAGATCAACGTTGTCCGTCGTCTGCAACCAACACAACGTAGTGTGGGCATATCCCGTGCAGGGGTGAGTATAAGCTACTCAGTAGGGACCCCGAGACCCCTGAAGGTCTCCAAAATCCACAAAGGATAAACCACAAAGGTGAGATACAAACACGAAGTAACAACCGATACTGCTTAGGTATATGCCCATACATATACCTAAGTCATCAATTTCAATACGCTCCAACCTCCGAGCCCAAGTACAACTCAGTCCACACAGAAAAGTATACGTATCCCACACAAGAAAGCAAAACGAAATCCACACAGGATAGCACAACACAATCCACACAGGAAAGCAACAGGTTTCAGCTCACACAGGTATACTTCTTCAAAGGATGATAAAGATGATCTCTGATCCATCTAAGTCGTCAGACCCATGAAGGATCGATAGGTAACTAACCCCCGCAAAAGACCCACACAGGATCGGGCCCACACAGGACCTGTAGGCACTGGTTCACACAGGACCGCTGAGCGCAAGGACCCACATAGGATCGGACCCACACAGGATCGGGCCCACACAGGACCTGTAGCACTGATCCACGTAGGATCGCTGAGTGCTGTAGTCGTCGTCGAATCCACACAGGATCTCAGTACTGTCGTCGTCGCAGTCACAGTAGCAGTAGCAGTAGTAGTCACAGTAACAGTCGCAGTCGCAGTCGCAACCAGCACTAGGGTTCCCGCACACAACAAACTCGTTCAGGAGGGTCCGCTCCACGAGCCGAGAGGCTGATACATCAACTGTCACAAGTTCCAGAGTTGATGTATCCAAAAGTTCCGTATCGTCAACAGGAACTCAACGCAACAGACGGTGCGTCGATCGGACGCCCGGTCTGAGAGTTATTGGCTTTTTCGTCCCAGGGTCCCGGTTGGTTTTTAAGGCAAAACCAACCCGACCGTACTCCACCTGCGTCCAAACCTCGGGCGGAGTATGCCAAAAGAACCGTATCACTAAGAGGAACACAACAAAGCTGACGACACATCAATCGGATGTCCGTAGCTCAAGATATGAGTGTTTCCGCTCCGAAGGCCCGGTTGGTTTCGTGAACGAACCAACCTGGCTGAACTAAAAGTATTCCGAAACTTTGAGTGCGATATACCGAATCGACCGTCTCGATCCAAGGATCGTATTTCCACTGACGGTTCGTCAATTGGAGGTCCGTGGCTCAAGTTATGGCCAAAAGACTGAAATCGTCTCGAAAACAGGGGGTCCGGGTTCGGGGCGACCCGGCCTGACCCCCCCTGGGTCGGCCCGACCCGGGTCCGACCCGGCGCGGCGGTGCGGCCTGGCGCGGTGGCGCGGCCCGGCCGGCGGCGGTGCGGCCTGGCGCCGCACGGGTGCAGCGTGCGGGGGGCAAGGCCCCCACTTTTGATGGCTGGCGGCGCGGCTTAAGCTGCGCCTTTTAAAGAAATCGCCCCCCCTGTGGGGGTCTGCTTTTGAGAAAACGGGGGGGCGCTGCCCCCCCTTTGTGTAACCGGTCCCCCCCTCATGTGGGGGGCCTTCTTGTGGCCAGTCGGGGGAATTAATTCCCCCGGCACCTCTCTTCCGGCCGGCCCACCTGGCCGGCCAGTTTTTCTTCAACGGGACCGACAAACCGGTCCCCTTTCCGGCTTCCGACGCCGGTGGCCCGGCGAGCCGCCGGTCCTCTCTTCCCGCCGCGGCCCGGAACCGGCCGTGGTGTTTGTCGTCCGGTGCGGTGCGACGGCACCGCACCCCTCCGCCGCGGCCCCGCTCCGGCCGCGGCGCCTTCAGTTTTCTTCGACGCGGCGCGACGGCGTCGCGTTCATGATAAACTTTCTGTGGCGCGGCGCGACGGCGCCGCGCGATTATAGCCTTGCGATTCCCGCGTGGTGCGATGGCACCACGCCATCTCGTTCATCCGCAAGGAAATAATATTCAAGAACAGAGGAGGGGGGATTCGGCCGTGTTTGTGCGGTCCGGCCCCCCCTCTCGTTAGTCGATAACACTTAACAATAAACCTCAAAAATTGTCAAGCTAGAACCAAGAACGAGAATAAATAAATAAACAACAACAACCCCTACCGTGGTTCAAGATCGATGATCGTCAACGACCCGCGGAAGACAACGTCGTAGAGGTCGGGCGTCGCGGTAATCGTTCGTCAAATCCGTTGACGAAGAGGTACGTCCGAAGAGGTACGTCGTTGGTGAATCTTCGTAAGCCGACGAAGGAAGTCCGAGGAGGAATCGGCGTTCCCTTTCGTTGACACGGAAGACGTCGTTGATCTTCAGAGACAACCAGCTACGAAGAAGTGAGGAGTGGCGTTCTTCGTTGGAGCTCGAAGGTTCTTCGCGTTCTTCGTCAAGGTTGAAGAAGAAGAAGGAGAACCCAAAATCCTCTCAAGAAGGCTAGAGAAATCTAACCAAATAAAATAAGTTAGAGTCTTATTTTATTCACACACTTAACAAATTGAATTTCAAAGGTTTGAAATTCAAATAAAATAACTCCAAAATAAATAACAAGTTGTCATGTCATTTAAAGAGGGGTTAAAGGGAGTTTTGAGAGAAGATGAAAAGTTAGGGTTCGTGTGGGCCCCACCACACTTAATCCTCTCAAGGGAGGTTAAGTGGGTGTGGGTCCCACCCCTAACTTCCTTTGAGAGAAGTTAACCAACAAAATAAAAAAAAGTGTTTCCACATTTTTTTTATTTAACTTCTTATAATTTATCCCAAAACTAACTTTTGTCTCGCATAAAACACAACCTCGGAAAAGGTCCCCTTAAGCGAAAAACGGCGCTGTGAGTTCATCGGTGCCCTCGGATTTCAATTCCGAGCACCGGATCAAAAGTTAGAAAAACCCGCTCGTTCGTTCACTGAACGTACCCGAGCCAAACTTCGGAAATTGATTCCGGGCACTCCGGGCCTCGGAATCTGGTGCCGTCAGAAACCGCGTTCTTGTAAAATTCCAAATAAAATTAAGAAAAAATTTCCCTTGAATTTTACGGGTCTTTACTAGGGTCAAGCTCGCGACATATATGTTGCATGATTCTGCCAAGAGATGGTGGGATGTTATCACTCAGGCAGGGCATCATCTGGATATTACATGGGAATAATTTCAGGTGGCCTTCTATGATTATTATTTTCCTGAGACGCTGAGGATCGACCGAGCCGAAGAGTTTATGCACTTGGAGTAGGGAACACTATCAGTTATGGACTATTTTTCCTAGTTTACTAATATTTAGTGATTCACACCTATTAAAATGAGTGATGATGTATCAAAAGCTAGGTAATTCAAGGATGGTATCAGGTTCGACATCCAATCATAGGTGAATGTCTTCAGGTTTCCTTTTTGTCTCTGCTATTGTGAATCAGGCACTGATTACCGAGTGAAACCTATGGGAATCTGGAGGTGCGAGCTAGAGTGGTTTGACATTGAGATCTGGTACTATTTCTACCAGAAAGAATAAGTGTCATTTTGATTTTTCTTACAGTGACAGTAGCAATCAGAACATATATTTCGATATCCAGGTGAGGTGATACCAGTGCAAAAAGGTTGGGCATACTAAACCTCAATGACCAATGGACCTAGTCGAGTGCCGAGCTTACAATAATATGGGAAATTTACAATGTTTCTATGGTACGTTTCCCCCAGCATCTAGTGATAGAGGGTATGCACCAACACCACATTCAGGAGCAGGGTCAGCAGCTTCTCACCAGTTAGGGAATTGGAATATGTCTGGCCATTCAGGCCGAGGTGGTAGTTGTGGCCGTGGTATCCAAGCCCCATGATCTTAGCGATAGCAGTGCAGGTCAGCTCAGAGTAGTCAGGCTATGTCATAGGGTCACGGTACATGCCATACATATGCAATTAAATCAACCCAACATGAGCATGATCCTGGGCCTTCTATTATCAAAGGTATTATTCTAGTCACCTCTGTTTTATCTCCTACACTTTTTGATACTAGTGCTACATATAGTTTTATATTTGTGGTCGTTTTGGAAATCCTTAGGCTCTATGTTTATACTTTTTATGATGTTATTATGCTAGACACTCCGTTAGGGATTATAATGGTAGGTTTTCATAATTTCAAGGAGTTCCCCCTTGAGATTGGTGGGTTAAACTTTCTGTGGAACCTTTATGTATTAGAGATTATGGGATTTGATGTCATTCTAATAATGGACTGGTTGGTTTCTTTTCGAGCCTTTTGATTGCTATCACTGCAGGGTGAGTTTTATGTCACTAGAAGGTAGATCGTTTTTATAAAAGGGTGAATGGTATGTCCAGGTGAGTCAAGATGGACCTGAGCATCGTGGGCTGGGCAGGGTAACAACCCAGATTGTGGGTTTATATTTGGATGACTAGGGAACATGTTATATGGATTTCCCTATAGTGGTTGATCATTCCAAGGACGTTTTCCTAGATGACTTTTTAGGATTACCTCTGGTCAGAGAGGTGGAGTTCACTATCAAGCTAGTGTGAGGAGATGCACCAGTATCCATTCCTATTTACAGAATGGCTACAATAGAGTTGTAATAGATCAAGAGGTAGTTGGAAGATCTATAAAATAAGGGTTTTATCTGACCCAGTACTTCTACTTGGGGTTCACCAATCCTTTTCATGAAAAAGGAAGACGGTACCCTTAGGCTATGCGTGGACTATCGGAAACTGAACTGATTGACAGTTAAAAACTAATATCCTTTACCATAGATAGATGACCTGTTTGATTAGCTTAGAGGAGATTGAGTGTTATCAAATGTTGAATTAAGGTCAGGATATAACCAGGTGTGTGTTTTACCAACATACATAACTTTTACAACCTTGTGTAGTAGGTATGTTCTATATGAGTACCTGATTACGCCGTTTGGTCTCACAAACGTGCCGACAATTTTCATGGCGCTGATAAACCGAGTGTTCCACACTTGGATTATTTTGTGGTGGTTTTTGTGGATGACATCTTGGTGTATTCTCACAATATACATGACCATTCAAAGCATCTTGAGATCATTTTTAATACACTGAGATATGATTAGTTATATGCTAAGCTCACAAAATTCCACTTTTGGATGAATCAGATTCACTTCCTGAGTCACATCATCTCAGAGACAGAAGTATCAGTGGACCTAGAGAAGGTGAGATTAGTAGTTCCGTGGGAGCATTCCAAGAATGTTTTTGAGGAGCATAGTTTATTGGGGTCAGCTTATTACTACAGGTGTTTAATATAGGACTTCTCATGCTTGAAAGCACCGCTAACAGGCTCGACTAAGAAGATTGTGAAGTTTGTATGGTCATATTCTTATAATAAAACCTTTTAGGAGTTGAAATGTAATTTGAATTTAGTGCTGATACTGATATTTCTAGAACTGGTAAAGAGTTATACTATATACTGTGATGCATCAGGCATTGGGCTGAGAGCAATGCTTATGTAGGGGGGTCGATTTTTTGCGTATGGGTCTTGGCAGTTGAGGCCATGTTGAAATAGTGTGTGCCCTAGACCCAACTATTCAGTGATTTTGATTACCATATCGTGTATGAAGTTAGCTATACATGATGTCATCTTACCATTATAGTGTATACTTTTCTACATCTACTATTGAAATGGTAATGTCCAAAGATTAATTATCATGTTGAAAGGTTATAGAAGATACCAGACTATAATGAGAACCTCTAGATACTACGACATTAATCTTAAATATATGTTCTATGGTCTAGATACATCTTACTAATTGGACATAGTAGATGTTTTACTATCATGTGATGGGGGATCATAAGCATTGAGACTTATTCTCATGAAGTTCACACTTAGTGATCTCTAGTAGTGAGATCATGAGGACAGACCTGCCAATAGGAACACCACATGTTCAAGTGTCATTGGATGTTCCTATATATCATCACGTGTAATGGTCTCCTAACTTGAGATCATTACCGATGTATTCTATTTGATTGTATACTTTGATACAATATGAAAACCATGATATTGAAATCATGGCGAGGTAGTTTGTGTTGGGTGCGTCATTGATGACATGACATTGGTTGATGGTCAAAACATGATTTATTGCTTCCGGGACATGGAAGTAATATATCTTAGGCCATGTTGATAAGGATGGTAGTACCTTCATAAGACCATGGCCATGGAAGTTGAGGGTAAACCTGTCTAGTTGGATCAACAAATAATAAATAAAAAAAGGGAAATGACACATGAGTGTATCTTGCTTTATGAGATATTAAAGACAAAGAGATTATATTACATAGTACGTGTTCGTAGATTGGTTGTTGTTGCTGTGACAATTCTTATCTCTTTAGGGGCCATGATGGGTTGCTAGATCCCACTCTTGGTTTGTGAATAATATTCACTTCTATCAAGATAAGGACCAAGAGGGTCACACACAATAGCGTATTCAAGAATCTGCCCTATTCAGTTGAATATGAGTTTTGGACATGGTGGGCCCCACCATAGGGGTTCAAAATTTGTCTAAGGAGACACGATCACCAAGGAATAAATAAATTCATATTATTCAAGTTAAGAATAATGGGCATTGAATTTATTTATTAAATGTATTTACCAGTTTTACGTAAATACATGAAAAATATTATTTGAACGAATATTAAAATATTCAAGGCTCATTAATATTTATGGGAGTAAGAGCCCAATTAATTGATTAATTATTATCACATAATATATTCAATATATTATAGTAAAGTTATAATAATAAATAATAATATTTATAACTCAGTTTAGTCATCAAAATATTATTTATATAGTGTGTTAATTATTTGGGGGCCGAGCAGGAATTTCTGGGTAATTTCATTACACTCTATAAATAGAGGTGAAGATGGATTTTATAGGGACTATTAATGGCCTCTCTCTACTTATATCTCCCAAATTATAGAGAGAGAGGCTCTAGATCCAAGGAGATCGAATCGAGCACTCTCTCAGGCATCGCAAGCGATGCAATGCAGTTATTGTCGGAGCATCAATAACGTCGTCAGATCTCCACGCTAGCACTCAGAATTTGACGATCAGTGCTCCTGAAAATTTCTTAAAGTATGTGTGGATGATCTAGAGGAATTAATATTTGTATTCTTCGAGCAGAGATCACCAACGATGAGCATACATTGTGCACAACTTCAGATCAAACCAGGTATGTTACGTTTTTATTTTGTGCTTAAAACTCTTCACACATGATCCCCAACTTAAACCAGGCATCTATTTGCTGATGTCGATAAGTTCATGTCAAAATTTGGTGAATTTTTTTAAAATACCACCTATTTGGGGATTCTACTACATGCCAAGTTCTATCAAGTGGTATCAGAGTGAACACGTGTTGATTTTAAGCTAATGAAATAATTAAATTTTCATTAAATATTAAAGAGAGTTTCATTATGGTCCCAACTCCACAAACCGTGTTTTAATCTGACATTAGACGACCCTTCTGTTTTCATCAGAAGTTCTAGAGCGTATTTGAACCGATATGTTTCCGAAGTCTTAAATACGCATTCAATTCAGTTTTTTGTGGTTTTATAATTGAAGAACACATATATAAATATATGTTGTTTTCTGCCCAAATGATGATGACAATTTGAATTTTGTCTAAACAAATTTTTCTGGCCAAGTTTACAGTTGGAATAGTTTTTTCCGACATGGTAAAATAATATTTGATAATAATATTAATTTTATTATAATAATAATATTATAAAAATAATGATATTGTTATAATAATAATAACATTTTCTAAACCTACAATTTAGGTTTAGAAAATTTATAAAAAGGAGTTAATGGGGTGACTTGGTTTCACGGGTCCAATAAACAAAAAAAAATGTGTGGAAAATAATAAGGGGTTGCGATTGTAAAAAAAGGATAATAATTAAAAAATGTATTTTTTCATGGGAGGGACCACCTTGGTTCTTCTTCCCCGTATAGGTCTTCTCCTCTGGGTGGCCCACTGCCCAGCCTTCACCCACCGGACTTGCCTCCTCCAGCACCCCACCAGACTAGCCTTCTCCCTTGGGCTCCTCCTCACAGTACCCTACCTGGACCGATCTAGACAGCCTCATGGCTCATCTCCCAGTTGGCATCAGCATCTTTACTAGGTCAGCCTCCCCTCCAAGTGTCGCGGTTACCGAGTCCATCCACTGTCTGCCACACGAAAGCACTACCAGAGCCGCATCCCGAGACCACGCCGCCTATTGCCAGTAGATCCCAGCCCGACGAGCTGCCTCCCAGCCGCTGAGCGGACCTCCCTTCGTTGGGCGAACCAGGAGGTACCTGAATGGTCCTCTCCTGTGCGAGTCGCACTATGCCAGGTTGGAGACCACCTCCCTCTAGCTTGCTCGCCCCATACCACAGCCTCCACCCTCTGGGGCCCTCAACCCAAGCCACACTGGTTCCCCATCACTAGTTCCAGTCCACCTTCGCTCGGCCGTCGTCGGCCACCCGGAAGTCGTGCCTGCCGTGCTTTCTCCCTAGTTCAAAGTCATACCCCTCAATCTGCGATGAACCACAACATCTCCTTCATGCGAGATCGAGGTCATGTAGCTATTTATCCTTTGTACCTCGGTTCCTACTAGTGTAAAGCAGTGGCACCCCGATCGTAGCACCTCCAAACAGATCAGATCCAACGGCTCGGGTAAGGTACCATGTTGTGGGTCATATTGGACCTAGATTGCTCTGTTAAAGGTATGGGTGGGTCTTCCTAGCCCCGAATGGGCTTCAGTGGGCTTGACTTGGCCAAATCATCCATGCATAGAGTTTTCACAGCCCAGACCAGGCCTGCGTGGGTTCACCCTGACCCATACAGTCCCTGCTCGAGGTTTCAATGGCCCAGGTAATATAATTTAATCAAATATTAATTAAAAATAATTAATTTAATTTCAGTTGAAAATTAAATTAATTAAATATTAATTTTTGGTTATTAAAATTTATTACGACATAATTAATTTAATTTGTTGATTAATTAAATTAATTAATTAATTTAATTTTTATTTTTAAAATTAAATTAATTAATTGGGACCGAACGATGTATATATATTGAATTGAAAATTAGAGTGAAATTTTTAATTCAATTAATTTCCCTTGAGTTTATTTTAATGCAAGTTTAATTTAATTTCTGCATTTAGTTTATATATTCAAGTTAATGTGTATGTTGATCATGAGTTGGAGACCGACCAATGCATGTATGGTGCTTAATTATTTAATTATTTATTTGTTGCAATGCTTTTGTAATAATTATTTTAATTAAAAGGTGATCTTTATGTCGTCTCAGAGTCGTTATATGTATAAAGGCCTACACGCTCAATCTCAGAGTTGTATTTTCATACCTCAAGACCCCCTCGCATGTGTGCGAGTAATATTGTATAATGTTGAGACAACGAGTGTCGTAGTTCATGCTGAGTGAAGGAGATGCACCAAACAAGAGTTTAATGCATTGGACATGCAATCATTTTTATTTGAGTTGCAAGCCATGTGACTTAAGATAAAATAATAAACAAGCATGCAAGATAAAATGAACATGTGACGTGATGAATTTTTCTACTTCCTGTATGGTCAGTTGTGAGTGAGATCACATAGAATGTGCTAAGAAGATAGGAAAATATTTCTTTCGTCACACTAAAAATAATAAAACCCTCAAAGATATATTAAGTCATAACCACCTTTCATCATTCAAATTTAGACAAAACTTGGTGTTTGGGGTGGAGGTCATGTCATAACTGAGGGTGCCTCTTACCATCAGAGAGTCCATATAAGAGTGATGAGTCAACTTAACTAAAGTGATAGTAAGGATTAGCCATAGATAATTTTCTATCATTTTTGAGGCAAAAATTGAGTAAATCAAGTTCTAATTTTAGAAGTTGAGACTTCACTCAACATATCAACGAACTGTGAGTTCATGTGGTTAGACATCCAAAAGCCTACCTTGAACCCTCCAAGTAGTGACGTTTCCATAACTTGTATACTATAAGGGGTGGTTCCGAGATCCTTTCCACTAGAATGATCTAGTGACGAGTATTCCGATTCTAGCACAGAGGGTTCCTAGAATTTTATAAAAATAAAATAAGACATTTAATTATTTAATTATTTAATAAAAATGTCTAACCCGATAATCCAGAAAAAATTACTAATATGCTTGAATTTATTTTTTTAGTAAAATGGAAAATTATACTACAAGTTTAAATTGCAATAAATATTGGATAAAGTAAATTTCCTCACTGACATGAGTATCCAAGAATAGTACAAGCACGTGCACATAGTACTATGATATAGGAAACTCAAGGTGCCAGTGTCCCCAACACCTGTTAAACTACCTTAAGAATTGAGGGTGAAATTGCTTACAGGAGACTGATGTACAAAGAATATGATGGTTATGTCATTATGCTTTCATCAATTTCCCATGTTAGCTGTGGTCACTACATCAGGACATGGATGATAAAACATGAAGTCTCATCTCTGAGATGTTTGCAAGGAGAAAGTAAAGCAATGATATAAATAAGGTGATGGTTACACTTTCATGTGTAAATTGAAAGATGGATCATGATCTTTAAATGGATCCCTTTATCATATCATTTTCACCCCTTTACTCAAGTTTCATTTTAAGTTATAATACAAACAATTATTGAGTAAATGCTTCATTACCTATTTAGGTAAGGTTTACCAAGTGAATAAGAATATCAAAGACAATTTTATCTTTAATTCTTATGGTGAATAAATTGAAAAACAAGGCAAAAATGCCAAAAGTCAAGTAATTCCAATTGCACATTCACAAAGTCCTTTAATGAATGAGGTATTAAAAAAGGTTATTTTCATTTCATATAATAAAATAAAACAATGGAAGTTTAAAATCAATAAATTTAATTAAAGAAGAAAGTTACCTGCTTCTTCTTTAAAAATATTCATCAATTGTAATGTTTCAGTTTTACTACTTGGGTATTAAATACAATATGCTGGTGACATATGTGTATTATAATACAGTAACCAAGTATAGAAAACTTAATGGAAGTCAGGTGTATTATCCAAGTGGCTCAGAAAGGGTGATACCTAGGAAAATGGTGATAAATACACGACTTCTTAATTTCCAAGTGAAAAAATTCATGTAGAGTTATTATTAAGTATAACCAAAACATTAATCTCATGTGTCCTTGGACACAAGAAGACATTATTCCTAGTGTTGGAATGAATGTTGTTTTTGGTATTTAATACTCAATCATTAGTTCAGTGATACATGAATCATAGGCAATGAGGGATGAATATAAAATGTAAGACTTATACCCAATTATGGAAAGATAATTATTTTTCAAGAAAAACTAAAAGTGGGCATTAAGAAAAATACCCAATTTGGTATTTAGGCTCAGCATAGCTAAACACCATTGGTATTATCAATGTATTTAGTTTGAACAAAGAAACCTTTAGAAATAAAGTTATGTCACAAATCTTTTAAGATTAGTTCAGCAAGTGAGTATGAACTATTTCAAGTCAAAGATAGAGGTATATATTTACTTCATAAGATTCCTTTAAGTAATTAAGGAATACTAAAGTGAAGTGCATGGTCAAAAGATATGAGTTTCTTCTAGAAAGCATATATCTTGACTATTCAATCAACAATCATGATAATGTAGCGTGGAGTAATTCCTAAATGCACATTACATTATCTACATCATGATATTGATGTTAATGAGGAGGATCGATGATGAAGTCTTACATGTTAACATTGATTAACCAAATGTAGCATGTAGTAGTTCCTAAATGCACATTTTATACATCAGAGTCATGATGTATGGAGTATCAATGTTACAACCTACAACAACTTCCATTTTATTTCATGAAATGATTTTCAAATAACAGAGATATCCCACAACCATATGCCAACTATAATGAAAAATGGATATCATACGAGTCATAGTATGATGTAAATCTATTATTTCATAAGGACATGTGTTTGGATGAAAAGAGTTTGTACATAAACAAACTTTCATTAGGAACAAACACAATGTGAATCTATTGTAATTATCCTAACGGTTTCTTAGGATGTTACACAAATTCCTAAGATAGAAAAGATGCAGTCAAGTGATAGACTGTAGTTCTATAAAAGGATTCACTTATCTATTAGAGATAGTGGGAGAAAGATTTACTTGAGCTTAGTCAATGATAACGTTGCACAAATAGTTATCATAGGAACTCATTCCACTAGTGCATGTGGAACAAAGTATGTTTCAGAGACACATACTGCATAAGAATAATAAAACCATGGTGATGGTTTATGTATTCACTGTGGCCAACAATCAATTATTCATTGATAATAATATCTCCTACAAGTAAGCATTGTGTGGAAATTAGCTAAGATTAACAAGACAAATAATAGTTCAATAATGGATTCCATGTATCAAATTAAAAAGGGGATTATAAATTGAATACTGTGGTGGGTATTCAAGTGAGTTGATACATGGATGGTACAAGCGCGGTACCGATAAGGCTCAATTGGTTATAACAAGTCAGTATGCCTAAATCCATTAGAATTTTACTTTCCATAGTTGATTTATATGATCATTATATTAAGAATTTGATGTCATGACCACCAATAATGGGTGGTGTCTATATGACTCAACTAGAAAGGGATGGTCACATCACATAATGATAATATTGGTTGAAAGTTACTGAAATCCAGTTTAGGATTGAAGTAAGAGACATGATCATAGAATATACATTTTCAATAAATGTTTGACATGTGTCTACCAGAGTTTAGTGGGATCACCAAGGTTTTCCAAGCAAAGTATATTTGGAAACATATGGAAAATAGATACAATTAGTTAATATGAGGATGGAATATTTTCTCTAGTGATTGACTTAAAGTATAAACCTAAGTTCTAGGGAACTGTATCTACTGAGGTGGATCTATAGGTTGCTTAGACCTAGTCAATCATACATATAGTGATATAGTATTGAAAAATACAAGTTGGAATAATTCAAGAGATGAATTGTTGCCTATGTCACAAGGCATAATCTCTCCAGGTTGACGTTTCTAAGACATAGGAAGAGATAAACCTGATGAGTTAAATCCATACATTGAAGCGATGGTCTATCATGAATGCCATGATATGTAAAAAAATTTGATATTTCCAAGACATGATTTATAGTAGGAAAATATCATTTATATCTAGGAGAACTGAAAGTGAAGTAGTTATAACTACTTAATTGTACTTCAATAAGTACAAAAGATATGTACCCGGTAAGTGGAGAAGTAGGGATACTATTTTTAAGGGGAAACGAACTAGTATTCCTTATATCCATGTGATCTAATATCGTAGTTAGGATAAAGGAGATGAGTGAGTCAAGCTCATATAAGCCAGTGGTATCCATACCTACAAGTACTGAGTACGTTGTAGCTTATGAGGTAGCTAAGAAGCAGTAATTAAATACAATGATTTGTTCCAGTTCTTGGAATCGTATCTGGTAAGAAAAGGATTATCATAATGTAAATTATGATATTCTTACTAGATAGAATGTCAAGTTATGAAAACAGAGATATAATTAGGGATAACATATCTTGAGAAGTTTTACTCAAGGAGATGAGTTCACTATAGTAGAATAGCCATATGGCGGAACCATGGAGGGCTCAGTAGCTAAAGTCGTTACTCAGCAGAAACATGATATTTATCATGTGAGTAGCTAACAAGTTCGGTTAGCAAGTTGGATCTAGTGTAAGTGGGAGTGTTGAAATAGTGGGTTCCCTAGACCCAACTATTCAGTTATTTTGATTAGCATATTGTGTATACAATTATCTATACATGATGTCATCTTACCATTATAATGTAGACTTTTCTGCATCCACTATTTAAATGGCAATTTACAAAGATTAATTTTCTTGTCAAAAGGTTATAGAAGATTCTAGGCTATAATGAGAACCTATAAATACTATGACTATAATCTTAAATATATGTTCTATGGTCTAAATACATCTTAATAATTGGACACAACATATGTTTGACTATCAGGTGATGAGGGATCATAAGCATTAAGACTTCTTCTCATGAATTTCACACTTGGTGATCTCTAGTAGTGAGATCATGAGGACAAACCCGCCAATAGGAACACCACATGTTCGGGTGTCATTGGATATTTATATCTATGATCATGTGTAATAGTATTATGAATTGATATCATTACCGATGTATTCTATTTGACTACGTACATTGATACAAGATGAAAACCATGATATTGAAATGGTGGCGAGGTAGTTTGTGTTGGGTGCGTCATTGATGGCATGACATTGGTTGAATGGTCAAGAAAGGATTTTTCACTTCTGGGTGATGGAAGTAATATATCTCAGGCCATGTTGATAAGGATGGCAGTACCTTCATAAGATCATGACCATGTCAGTTGAGGGTAAATCCATCCAGTTGGATCAACAAATAATAAAGAAAGAAAAAAGGGAGATGACACATGAGTGCGTCCTTCTTTATGAGATATTAAATACAAAGAGATTATATTACACAATACATGTTCGTAGGTTGGTTGTCGTTGTTGTGAAAATCCCTATCTCTTTAGGGGCCATGATGGGTTTCTAGATCCCACTCTTGGTCTGTGAATACTATTCACTACTATTGTGATAAGGGCCTATAGGGTCATACATAATAGCTTATTCGAGAATCTTCCCTATTCAGTTGAATATGAGTTTTGGACATGGTGGGCCCCACCATAGGGGTTCAAAATTTGTCTAAGGAGACACGATCACCAAGGAATAAATAAATTCATATTATTCAAGTTAAGAATAATGTGCATTGAATTTATTTATTAAATGTATTTACCAGTTTTACGTAAATACATGAAAAATATTATTTGAACGAATATTAAAATATTCAAGGTTCATTAATATTTGTGGGAGTAAGAGACCATTTAATGGATTAATTATTGTCACGTAATATATTTAATATATTAAAATAAAGTGATGATAATAAATAATAATATTTATGACTCAATTTAGTAGTAAAAATATTATTTATATAGTGTGTTAATTATTTGGGGGTCGGGCTAGAATTTCAAGGTAATTTCATTACACTATATAAATAGAAGAGAAGAGGAATTTTCTAGGGAATATTCATGGAATATCTCTCTACTTATCTCTACCATATTCTAGAGAAAGAGAGTCTCTAGATCCAAGGAGCTCGGATCGATCCCTCTCTTAGGCATCGCAAGCGATGTGATGCGGTGATCGTCAGAGCGTCGAAAGCATCATCAGATTTTTGCACTAGCACCCAGAATTTGACGATCGGCACTACTGAAGATTTCTTGAAGCACATGTGGATGATCTAGAGGAATTCGACTTCAGATTCTTTGAGAAATGATTGCCAATGATGAGCAGACGTCGTGCAAGGCTTCAGATCAAACTAGGTATTTTATGGTTTTATTTTGTACTTAAAACTCTTCACACGTGATCCTCATCTTAAACTGGGCATCTATTTTCTGACATCGATAAGTTCATGTCGAACATCGGTGATTTTTTTTAAAATACCACCTATTTGGAGATTCTACTGCATGCCCAGTTTCATCAGTCCACATGAGAGGAATTACCCTATACATGATTTGGAGTTAGTTTCGGTTGTTTATACCTTTCACTTTTGGATACATTACTTATTAGGAGAGCATTTTGTGGTGTATACAGACCAAAAAAACCTCAAGTACATCTTTACTCAACATGATCTTAATTTTAGATAGTGAAGGAGTGTGGAATACCTTCAGTCCTTTGATTTTGATCTTACCTATATGCCTAAGAAAGACAATGCAATAGATGACGCACTGAGAAGGAGGAATTAGATACAGGTAGTGTAGGAGGATAGCGGTGAGTGAAATATTATGGATCTATTCTCTGAGATGTATTTGGAGGTGCACGAAAAACAAGGGAAGGCATTTATTTCTTCTATAGATGTTACCTATACTCTACTGGATTGAGTGCGAATGGGGAAATTGTCAGACTCTGAAGGACTAGTTCTACGGGAGAGTGTGTCAGGCAAGGACCCTCCTCCTAGTTGGATAGTAAGCGATGATGAGATCTTGAATATCCATGGATGTGTTTGGGTTCCAGTGGACATATGTGAGGAGATGATGCAGGATTTTCATGCCTCTATATGGATAGTGCATCCTGGTGTCACCAAGATGTATCAGGATTTAAATCATCAGTATTGGTGGCCAGGTATTAAGAGAGACGTAGTAGGTTTTTTCATGAGGTTCTCCACCTATCAGCAGGTGAAGACAGAACCCCAAAGACCATTAGGACTTTTACAAAAGCTACCCATTTCTGAGTGGAAATGTAATGATGTTGTAATGGATTTTGTGATGGGTTTACCAAGGTCGCCTTGATGAAATGATGTCATATGGGTTGTTGTTGATAGGATCACAAAGGTTGCACATTTGTTGACGATCAATGAAACCTTCAGGGTTGATGAACTTGGGAGGCATTACATCCATGAGATTGTATGACTGCATAGGGTCCTGAATTCCATCGTTTCAGAGAGGGATGCCTGGTTTACTTCTCATTTCTATAAAGGTCTACAAAGGGATTTAGATACACAGGTGGTTCTGAACACAACTTACCACCCCCAAATAGATGTCTAGTCAGAGCGCATGATTCAAGTGCTGGAGGATATCCTTAGGGCATGCGTCCTGTATCTTGGGGGTACTTGGGAGAAAAACATACCCATGGTCGAGTTCTCCTAAAATAACTATTTCCAAGTGACTATATAGATGTCACCTTACGAGGCTTTATATGATATGAAATTTTGTTCTCCCTTGTGCCGGTTAGAGGTAGGTGAGGCAGCTTTATTGGGACCTTGTCTTATGAAGGAGACGTCTGAGCAGGTCCAGTTGATCTAGACACAGATGGCTATAGTGCAGTATCGTCAAAAATCTTATGTTGATCGCCACAGACGACCTCTAGAGTTTTAGGTCAGGGATTGAGTTTTTTTGAGTGTTTCACCAAGATTGGGACACCGGTGGATTAGGAGACAGGTTAAACTTTCATTGTGATATGTCAGACCGTTTGAGATTCTGGAGAGGGTTGGATCGGTTTCCTATCAGTTGCAGTTACCTCAGAGGTACCGAGCCATGCATGATGTGTTCCATGTATCTCAACTACACCACTATCACTCAGACCCATCTCACGTTTGTCATCATAAGGAGGTTTATCTTTAGGTCACTTCATCCTTTTAGGAGCATCTGATTCATATAGTTGACAGGAGCACGAAGGTTCTCTGAGGCCGGTTAGTTCCTCTCATACGGTTGCTATGGCAGCACAGTCGAGTGAAGGAGGAGACTTGGGAGCGGGAGGCTGACATATATTCTCAGTGGCTGAAGTTATTCTCAGATATTCATTCACCACCCTTGGAAGGGAAATTTGGGGATGAATTACTTTAAGGGGGGAAGTTTGTAAAAACTCAGTTCTTGCTTTGAGGTATAGTTTCTTCTTTTCCTTTTCCTTTGATTTTTTTTGAGAAAACAAGGGAAATCTAGGAAAAATATTGAATCAGGGGTTACACACCATGTAATCCTATGAACACATCATGTAGTATGGCCATGTATGAAGGGAATACATGGCGTGTGGGCATGTCGGTGAGAAATAGAGGAAACCAAATACACACCTTGTAGTTTATAGTACATGCCATGTAGTCATTTCGGTAGATCCTAGAAAGTAAGTCAGCAGAAATAGCCGCCAAATTAACAATTAAATGATTGACATTCCATGTAGAAGGACTTACACACAAGGTATTTTTATTTTTGGGTTAAAATGGGTAGTATCCTTTCTATTTCATAGAATGGATAGAGGGATCTCTGGGTTGATGAACAAACAGTGCTGGAACTTCGATCCCTTCCCGATTAAGCATCCGAACTCTGTTTTGATCACCATCAGTCTTGTTTGAACCCAATAGATAAGATCTCGATTACTCTTGAGCTGTTCTTCCTAATTTATATTCTCTAAAAAGTTATTTAAGTTTGATAATTTATTCTTGTTTCATAAATCTACACCATTCTAGCTTAAATTGGAGGTCAAGGCTGGACGAGGAGAGTCATACTACGATAAGGTTGGTGTTCTTGTGCCTTTCATTAAATTTTGGGTTTTTTATATGTGTCGTAGTTCCTCACTCCCATGTTTAGGGTGTTTCTTGGTTGAGAATTTAACCCGTGTTAATACCTAATGACATTTGGGTGATTGAATAAATTAATTGAATCGTGTTTGAGCATTTTGGTTTGATTAAGGGCCATCCTATGGGTGAGTTATCCCTCATATGACCATTATTTAGCCGTTTGGCCTAGGATTCTGATGTTCATGCCTTTGTTTCCCTTTAAAGAGTTATTTAAAATGAAATTGTTCAATTAAATTATTTCCATGTGAATATGTTTGTTGAAGCTTTTTTATAGTTTAATTCACATGTTAATCTTATTATATAAAATTTCCCACATGAGTTATTAAATTCTAAATCCATTCCATAGTTTAATTAGAATGTGTTGCTTGATAAATGAAATGTTCCCATGTGAGTTGATTATTGAAAACCATATAATAATGTAATTTACATGTGTTGTTTACCATGATGAAATACTGATACACCGGGATTGACCCTGAAATATGCTGAAATGATTATAAACAGGTATTAGCCCTGAAACATGCTAAAATAATTATATACTGGGTTTTACCTTGACTCATGCTGAAATGATGATACACCGGGATTGTCCCTAATTTCAATATGATGAAATGCTGATACACCAGGCTTGTCCCTGATTTTAATATGTTGAAATGCTTATACATTGGGCTTGTCCCTGAGACATATTGAAATGGAATGACTTATAACGCGTCTTCCAAGCCAAATCACAAGCTTGGATGTGATATTCACTTCTTTTTGTTTTAATAGAATTCTGAGGTATCTATTGTGCTTAATTTATATAAGGGATTGATGAGCTTATGTCGGACCCCAATACTTATATAATTCGATGAACTTGAATTGATTAAAGAATATGAAATGAATGTAAATGAATTCCAGTGCTTGTAAGACTATTTACTTTTGAGTACTTCTTAGTCTACTACTTTCACTATTGTACACTACATGTCACGTATTTTCACTGAAAGATTGGCACATACCTTAGGTGGTTGCCTACTGGTATTTATTTCTCACACTCTTTTTGGGTCATGTTTTTGGGCCCAAACATAATATATTGCTGCATGTGTTGATAAAGGAAAGGGCCATTTTTTAGGTACTTGATTATTGTTTAGGAGTAGGAGAGAATGGGACCAAGCCAAATCTTGTGATGCTACCTAGTTTCATTTTGTGTTACCATACTTTGGTATTGTATTGTACTTGATTGTAGTGTATCATATTTTCACAGTTTTCCTAGAACATGTGACATGCTGTATGATTCTAATATTATATGGCTTATGGTTGACTTTATCTTTCAGTGTTCCATTTTTTACTTCAATTTCATGTTTTTTACTACTTCTGCTATTGTTATTATTTATTCTGTTGTGTTATACTCTGCTAATAAGGGCATAGTTTCTCCACTATCACACCTTAGGCCCTCGCTGCTAGTAAAGAGCCTCTGGAATTTGGAGAAATGTTCTTGAGGCCATGTGGCCAACCGAGTATGGGGCACCAGATGAGTGGCATCCGTATCTGGGATGTTACATCTCTAGTTCGAGACTTATAGATTCTAGTTGATCCATTGGATCATCCCTTGTAGTTTGAGACTCTGACAGGTGGTGAATCAATGATTGTGCACTTGTGCTGACAATGCAATCTGATGCTTGGATTTGATATTTTTTTTGGGATCTCTTCATTTCAGTAATGAGGCCTTACAATATTATCATAGGTATGGACTAGATATCCATAGTTCATATCTATATTGATTGTTTTAGGTATAGTATGCGGTGTGTTTGTAATGACAAAATGAGGTTTTCCATTATGGGTGAAAAAGAAACCTTAGCAGAGTAGGACAAGTTCAGGAATAGGACAGTGCATCCAATTTCTCACCGGTTGGACAACATGACTCTTGGAATAGTGGAAGACTTGGGCTATTAGTTTCCTATAGTGGTGGAAAAGTATGAGGACGTCTTTATTGAGGACATACCAAGGTTACCACTCCACTGAGAGATAGAATTCTACATCGACTTACAACCTAGGATGGCACCGATATCTGCACCAGCACATCTAATGGCTCCAGTAGAGCTTCGATACTTGAGGGTACAGTTGGAGGAATTTCAAGAGAAGGTATTTGTGAGACCCAATGTTCCCCCTGGTCATCCTTGGTGTTTTCAAATAAGGTGTATGAGATCCCGAGTTTATGTATGGATTACCGGTGCTTGAATCAGGTGATCGTTAAGAATAAGTATCCACTACCGAGAATCCATGACCTATTTGGTAAGTTGAGAGGATCACTATGGTTCTTGAAGATTGACCTCATGTCAAACTATCACCAGCTGTGAGTATGGGATGAGGATATACCGAAGATGGTATTCTGATGTCGTTACGATCACTATGAGTACTTGGTGATTTCATTTAGAGTAATGAACTCCCCAACTATGTTCATGGGACTCATGAATCAGATCTTTTATCTTTTCTTAGACCAGTTCATGGTAGTCTTCATCAATGACATCCTAGTGTATTTGTTGTCCAAGGAGGAGCATGCAAGATACTTGAGAATAGTCCTGTACACTCTCTAAGAGCACTAGATTTATGGGAAGATCTCTAAGTATCACTTTTGGATTTGATGAGTCCACTTTCTTGGACACATCATATCAATGGTTGGAGTATAGGTAGGCCTAGTGAAGGGTAAGGCAATGATTGTTTGGGAGCCACCCAAGAGTGTTAACAACGTGTGGAGTTTCCTTAGTTTGGAAAGGTACTATCATAGGTTTGTACCCAAATTATTTAGAGTCAAAACACTATTGATGGATTTTAATTGAAAGGGTAAGCCTTTCGTGTGGATAGAAAGGTTCCAAAAGTTCTTTCAAAAGTTGATAAAGAGGTTAAAAAACACTCCCATCTTGATATTTCCAGAGGAGGATGTTGAGTACATAGTCCTCTACGATGCATCAGGGACTGGAATAGGTAGTCTAATGATGCATAGGAAAGAGGTGGTTCCCTATGGTTCATGCCAGTTTATACCACATTAATAGAACTATGTGAACTATGATCTTAAATTAGCAGTGGTATTCTTCACCTTGAAGATTTGGTAAAATTGCCTAATGGGCGAGCAGTTTTTCATTTACTATAACCACAAGAGTCTCAAGTATATCTTCTCTTAGAAGGATCTTAAATTGAGGAAGAGTTGATGGCTAGAGTTCCTCCAAGACTATGAATGCAAGATTTTTTATACTCTCGGGAAGGGAAATGTGGTGGTAGATGCTCTCATCAGGAGATATTGTTCCCAATTTTTGGTTGATACGTCAAATTAGTTAGCCTTGTTATAGTTTTCCTTCATGGATAAGGATAATGCTTCACATCTTCAGTAAATGGTTGTTAACCCACCGATTTTACAGCATTTCATGGATGCTCATCATAGAGATACTAGTTTTGATACCATATATACTCATATATCCACTAGACATGCTCCTGATGGATATTCTAAAGGTAGGGAGCATGTTATACTTTTCAGAGTATGGATGATGGTACCTTTGACATTGTAGGAGGAGGTGTTGTGGGAGTTTCATACATCCCCTTTGGTGGTACATACGAGTGTCTAAAATATGTAACAATACCTTTGATGTCAGTTTTGGTGGCTAGGTATGAAGAAGGGAGTTGCAAGGTTTGCCTCTCAATGCCTCACTTGTCAGTAGGTGAAGGTTGAGCACCAGGTTCCAATGGGTTTAGCTCAACCCCTTGAAGTTCCAAAGTAGAGGTGGGATATAATATACATGGGATTTATGATGAGATTACCATGTATGTCTAGGGGAAACGATTCCATATAGGTGATCATAGACCAACTCAAAAATTCATCCCACTTATTATCCATATGAGAGAAGAGTTCAGTAGATATCTTGGGATGCCTCTACATATAGGAGATAGTTCGACTCTATGGATTTCCTTTGATGATCATCTCTGTATGTGATTCTCTCTTAATATCTCAGTTATGGAGGGGATTACAGGATGATTTTGGGACTCATTTGTACTTGAGCACAGTGTTTCACCGCCATACTAACGACTATACAAATCATATTATTCATGTATTGGAAGACATGTTGTGATCTTGCATGTTATAATTTTTCCATAGTTGTGAGGATCAACTACTCTTGGTGGATTTTGTGTACAACAAAAGATATCATTCCACCATTAGAATGGAACCATTATAGGATTTGTATGGGAGACCCTATAGGTCACCACTTTATTGGAATGATCCAGGCGAGTCGGCCCTCATGGGCCCATAGTTGGTGTGAGCTACTATAGAGAAGGTGTAAATCATCCATAAGTGGATGATAACTACATAGATCCATTATAATTCTTATGTGGACTAATGATGATGACCTATGGAGTTTGAATAAGGATACCATGTGTTCCTAAGGGTCTCACCTCAATGTAGATTGAGGAGATTTTTCTACGGTGGGAATTTATCTATGAGATTCATTGGTCCCTTCCAGATACTATGTATAGTTAATGAGGTGGAATACTGCTTAGCTCTACCACTATAGTTAGACTAGGTACATGACATCTTCCATGTGTCGCATTTGAGGAGGTATGTGCATGACTCATTGCATGTTATCAGCTGGGGTGAGATGGACATCGAGGATAGATCTACCTTTCCAGAGTACCCAGTGGAGATTGAGGATCAGCAGGATAAGATCCTACATGGGTGATTGATTCCCCTTATGAGTGTCTGGTGGAAGCACATGAATATTTAGGAGATCACATGGGAGTGGGAGGCTCATATTCATGCTCAGTAACTGAATCTATTTGTGTAACCCTTATTTTGTATTTTTGGGACATAAAATCATAAGGTTGGTAGAATTCAAAATCTCATATTTTCCATGTATTTTTTTTATATTATATGGATTATTTTAAAGACCAGGAGCTATGAAGATGTGCGATTATGAGGCCTGGTGTTCCTAGAATAATTTTTTGAAATATATTAAATATAACGCATGTAGAGTTTTCCTAAAAACATGTAATAACTACCAAATAGAGGCCTAGATCAAAAATATGAGGGAGATTTTGAGTTTAAAATGTCAGTTTTACCATAGGCATGATATAATATTTTTTGGTACATGCTGTTTTTGAAAACAATTTCACGGGAATGCAATTAATAAAATAAATTAAATTAAGTTTTTTTTTTATTTTTTTCAACATAGTAAACTAATTACTATTTAAATATATGGATATGTATTTTTTCTTAGGGTTGGTCACTAAACCCTATAGACCTAGGAACCATTGGAAGAGATAATTCTTGGTGAATGATGATGGATCAAGATTAGATCATGGATCATTATGATAACAGAGTCTATGGATCTCATAAAATATGGAAACACAACCTTTCTTTATCAACAACCTATCCAAAATTTGGGTAGGAATTTTATTTTATTGGATTTTTCCCCGTTCCTGATTTCCATGATGAACGTAAATTAATCAACAAAGAGATTGATCCATGGTTTTATTGTCTTATGGGATGGGTTAGATTAATTAGGTTTTGAGAGAATTACTTTGAAATTATTGATTTCTTTGTTGTTATTCTCATGGAAATGAATCAAGATTGACATAAACACTGATCGAGCTTTGTTCCACTTATTTTTTCTTGTTCTTTTCTCCCCTAGTTCTTCATTAATCATGGGCATTCTTCATTTGGACCAAGGTTCGATATATCCTGATTAATTGACCGTTGTGCACCAGTTTCTTGGGTCAATGATATGAAATCGTAGATATGGGATTAGCATGACATGATGATGGTGTAAAGATAGAAGTGGTGGAAAATCAGATGGTTTTGGATACCCAATTTCACGTTCTTCAGTGTTCTTCGACATACAGTAAAGAATGACATGTAGATATACTTTCTAAATGGATTTGATGGTGGAACATGTTTTTTGATGAAAACTAGGATCTTACAAGACAAGATCTTGATTTTATTGAATAAAAATTTATTAGATTGGTGGTCAGAGGATTGACTAAAGGTGTGTTCAGCAGATCCGAGTTTCTAGAATTTTTTATGCCACACAGAGTGTAATTTGGATCTACACACCATGTGGGCACCCCTAGTTGTGGCACTATGGTTTTGGATATAATTAATGAACACATGACATGTGACCCCTATCACATGGTGTGTGACCCATTCCATGTGAATCGGTATGTAATCTGTAGAGTACACAGACACAGGTAAAATTATATAGTCATATGGCATGTCGTGTACTAGTACACAGACACAGCTTGGTGTACATGGGCTGGTACATGGACACGAACATGGTACATGGTCATTTATAGATTAAATGAGTAGAAAAATGTGTGTATCAACACAACATGTACCCCTTATACAGTCTTTGTATATGGAGATTATAGTTTGTGTGCATCTCTTCCATGCAGGAAAGCATAGGGATAACTGGAAACACTATATACCCGTAGTACGCACCGTGTACCCCATATTACACACCATGTACCCCCTTCAAGAGTACTTTTGGCTCTTTATTCTCTTAGTTTGTACTAGTATAGGCTGAGTATGTTCTCTTGTTCCTTTCCCTTGAGGGTATAGTGAAGTATTACATCCATATCACTATATTATAACCCCCTCTAGAGGCCGAGTCTTATATAGAGTTGTGGTGTCCCTCCATGAGACTGGAGTGTGATCCTCTATCATCCTTTGTTCCCTGAGAGGAGATTTTGGAATTTTCATGACCTCCCAGATTAGGTCATTGATCCTCCATCTAAAAGGTCATATCAATAGGGTTTGTGGAATCATTGGCATATGACCCCCTATATAGCGGGTTGATCTATATTTGGTTCATGTTGTCCCCCAGCGGTTTTGGGTATATCCCCCTATCTGTGTATCAGAGTCTTCTTAGACAAGTTATTGGGAAAGTCCCAATGAGCTAGACCTCTTAATCGAGTGTCTCTAATGATAGCATTACTCGTGGAGTGGATTATCCCAGAACGAGGATTGATTCAAGCAGAATCTTGTGGATAGTAGTTGGTTATGACCTCCTAGTGGTGTGGTGTCTTTATTAAGTATATCTGGGTGTTTATGTTATTCATTTATTGTTACATCTTGTATTGAGTTGACTTTACTTGATGCTTAATTTTTAGTGTTTTTCAGGTATCCTACTGAGTATTGTTATAATCACCCCTATATGGGTTTTGCCCTCATGTTTCGTGTCTTATGAAGATGAAGACCCTTTTTAAAACATCCTGGGAGGATAGGGAGTAGGTGGAGCATAGATCGAGATTTATATACCAAGGTGTTTTACTCGGAGCTTCCATTTGACTTAATTCCCTCCCTTGGAGAAGGTTGTACTTTTACAGTTTTTGGTTGGGTTTGTGTTTGCCCCACCTTTTTCTACTTTTAGCACTTTTATTGTCGTACTCTATTATGGGATATTAGATGTGTGCATGAATTGTTTTAGTTATTTTACATTTGAGTATTTTGTGGTATTTGATATGTTTGAATGTGTACAAGTACTTTAGGATAATGCCTCCCATTTTTTGAATATAATTACTCGACACTGGTCGCCAGCCCCTAGCCTATTAAAGGCAGGATTGGGGTAGTCACGGGTCAGAAATCAGTGGTTCGTGTCATGAAAAGTATATTCTAGGAGTGATAACCCCCAATGAAAATAAAAATTACCCCGACACCTAGAATAAATGAAATAGAAAATTTGAGGTGCATATGTGGAGGGAAAAGAATATAGGGGTGCTCCCAGTTTAGCTCAGCTGTAAGAGTGGTGTCCACTGGTGATGAAGATATTAGAATAGAATGAGTATTATCTTCTGTTTTGGTATCAAAAAATTATTCCTTAGTGATTTCTTGTTTTGTGCCATCATCCTCATTTTCACCTGTGTACAACTCGAATGGATCCTCCATTCTCCCATCAACATAAAAAAATTCTTCATCTTCTTCAACTAGGGCCTAAAGTATTGGTATTGAAAATAAAAAATCATAATAAGGGATATCATTATAAAATTAATAATTAATAATATTTGAATAAATAGAATGTTCAGAAATTAAATCTCCCACAAAACATTCAACTTCAAACTCTTTTTCTTTAAGTAGGTCAGTTGGGAATTCATTTGTTGGAGAGGTAACTGGATCTTAAACTTTTCATTCAACCTCACCAATGTACTCCTAAAAGGTAGGTGTAATAGGAACTTCATTATAAATATATTTTATTTGTTTCCATTTGATATGTAAGACTTTAACTTCTTCAACTTTGGAAGCTAGCGATGTTACCATCTTTCTTGATTTTTCAATAATTTTGAAATTATTTTGAATAGTTAAGACATTTTTTTCTATTTGTATCCTCAATGTCTCTCCCATTATGGAAAATTTATTACTAGTAAATTCATATGAAAAATCACTAAAATAACCCATGACCTAATGAAACAATGATATGCAATGAAATTCCCTTTTTTAGTTTTTAATTTTTTTTTTTGAAAAATAGTGTGTGTAAGAGCTTGGACTTCTCAGAAACAATTCCAAATTGAGGATAGCGTTTTTCTTGAACCAATATTCAATTAAATTCTTATTTACATAAGAATTAACCAAAGTGTCACACCCTAGGGTTGATCTCTCAAGGATTCCTCTTACAAAAACATATTTTCCTATTGTCACTATTATAAATATAACTAATATAAAACTAAGTTATATACTAATACAGATGGGGTGTTTTATTATGGAATTAATGTAATATAATATATATATATATATATATATATTAATGAAAATATTAAACACAAATAAAATAAATAAAATATACAAAGATGTCAGTAGAAGAAAACCATTGTTCTTGGGATTTCATGGTGATATTATCATTGTTATTAAAAATATATATCAACATTTTATTCAATGTGGAGATCAAAACCTATCACTCCACACCCTCTAATTAGAATGGTATTACCCTACAATGAGATCTATTCATGTATGATTAATCTCTTCCACATCAATACTCAATACAAACTCCACCATTTGAATGAATTAGATATTAATGAGAAGGAAAATGAGTGAATGAGGATGAAGAATACAATAGTAGAGAAAGTGGGGAGACTGCTCACCATAATCACTTTAACCACTAAAAAATTCTTATAATGACACATGATAAGACATGAAATAACAATAAACTTAAATTTCACCACTTCCCTACTCGAACAATAGTGAGGGTTATCTCTCTACAATCATTGAGATAAAAGATGCATGGTGGGAGAAACAAAAAATTGAAAAAAAAATAAAAAAAATGGAAAGAAAAAGAATAAGAGATACACTAATATAAATTTAAAACATGAAATACTATTATAGAAAACAAACTCCACCTTACCCCATGAAAATGGTTGTACTTTTTAAAGGGAGTTGAGACATATATTTATAGGAATAAAAGTGATAAAATTTCTCTCTAAAATTTGACCTCAGAAAGTTTCTGTGTTTTAGACCCATTAAATGGACTTATTTGAAAGTTTTGTCTTCTTGAAAGTTGTTTAATATTCACTACTAGAAAAAAGGCTATAGCCATGGTTTATAACCATATATATAGATAGAAAAGCTGTGGATATTGGTAATAGCCACATATTCACCGATTGTGGCTCCTATTGGCATGGATATAGAGGAAAACCTATAGCCAAAGTTTGAATCGTGGATATAGACCTATAGCCACAGTTAAAAACCATGGGAATAAATTTTTTTACATAGATATATTTCCATGTTTTATAACCATGGATACATAATGGACTCTCCAAAAAAAAAATAGATCAAATTCCATGGTACTCTGTAAAAAAACCCAGGTCTACAACCCCTTATTTCCAGAAAAAAAGGCTCTACTGCACCCGTGTTCACTGATCCCTGCCTGCACCCCTGTTTGTTACTCCCTCCCTACTACTCCCAGCCTCCCTACCTCCCTGCCACCACCCTAATCCATACCTGCACCCCTATTCACTGCTCCATCCCTACTCCCTGCCCGCTACTCATAGCCTCCCTGCCACCACCCAACCTCCCTACCTTCACCCTGCTCCCTGCCTCCTACTCCCTACCTCCCTACAAAACTGTTTCTCCATGCTCCCTACCCCTACCTCCGTGCCTCCACCCTTCTCCCTGCCTCCCTTACCCTACCTCCCTTCTCAAACACGTATATAATATTCAAATTCAGTGCTCACTAGTTCAAGATTCATCATCAAACACAAAAACAATCTTCAAATAAACATATGATGTTATATCCAAATAAAAATATCATGTTCTATCCAAAAAATATTCTGTCAACATGAAACTTTAGAAAATTATTTGAAAACATTCCACCAGGTGAAAATTGTAGTAAAAAAATGAAAAGAGGAAAATATTTCATCAATGAAATGTATAATTACAACAGATCATAAAGAATCCAACAAAAGAATGAAGTTTTCCCATTTTTAATTGTAGTAAAACAACAAAGTAGTTCCATCCTAATAAAGAAAGACTTTGTTTGATATGTAAAATGTGTGGAAAGGTTTAGTTACAACTTCAAAGGGTATTTACATTTTTATAAAAACAACAACCATCATTAAATATACATTTTAATATCTCACCCAAATCATATTCATGTATTTCAATGAAAATAATATGCCAAATCAAAATTTCAAATTCCAGTTCAATTATAATTATTCAAAAAAATCAGTCAATGAAAAATAGAAAATAGACTCATAGAAAATCTTAACTACCAAGAAAAAGTGAGGAAACATTTTTTTGGTTCTTTACACAAAAACTTTCATCATGATTTGTACATAAATTTAATCCACTACTATAACTTCAATTCAATAAATTTTTTTAGTTCGAGTGAAACAAATAGATTTTAATGGAATTAAAATTTTAACAAGGGGAACTTTAAATTATAACTCCCCAAAGGTTCCCCATCATTGACGATCGATGATAATCTATAACATGAATCAATTTTATTACTGAAGTCTTCTATGAATTATGAACTGTTGTAGTGTGATGAATTCTGGCCACTATAATTCATCATTAAAGGATGATGCTAGAAAATTTATTGGCATTTCATCTCCTGAATGAATCCAATTTTTTAATAAGTCAATAATTATTAAAATTTGTGATAAATATATAATTCATGAATGTAACATACCTAACAAAATATGAAGAACATGATTAAAATGTTAAAAATAAATTACTCTGATAGGTAACTTATACTGAATCTTCATCGAAGTCTAGCAACAAAACTCTATTTAAGAAAAAATAATGTCATTAATAAATAAAACATGATTCAATTGCATAAATTATTTATATACGAATATCATGGCGATTGTTGCATACACAAATATATATATTTTTTATGTTCATAATGTTAATATAATGCAAAACATAGGCATAATGTTGAAAAAATTATATTATAGTATATGATAATGTGTATATATTTTAGTATTTTTAGAAGCATAAGCATAAGCACTGTAAAATTGAAAATGTCTATATATTATAGTATATCTATAAACATAAGAAAGCATATGTACTAAAAACATGTAAATGTGTATTATTTAAGTTTCAGTATATGCATTACTATAATAATGACCACAAACATAGAAATATGTATATAAATAATAAAGTTTCTCTATAAGAATAAGCCAAACCAAATGGATTTTTTATGCTTTATATATTATCATATTTTTTACAATAATTTTATATTATAGTATTTAAAATTTTGTATGTATTAATCTTGGCTATAAACATAATCATAGGAATTTTCACTATTAATTTGATAATGTGATCGTATTTCATCTAAGTATTAAAGAAGAAGCATAAAAATATGCACTATCAACTTAAAAATATGTGTATTTTAGTAACTGCACAAGGATTAGCATGAGAATAGGCATAGGCATAAGAATATGTATGTATGTATTCAATATTTTTATAAACATGAGCATAAACAGACATAGAATTACTTTCTTGGAATATATATTATAGTATTATAGAGTTTTTATATTACAATTGAAGCATAAGTAGAAGAATCGTAAAAATGTGTATCTTTTAATATCTGTTGGGATGTATATATTATAGTTCTTTTAATGTGTATCTTTTAGTATTCATGTAATAATAAGTTAGAGAATAAGTAGAGGTAATTTAAGAATGAAAAAAATGTTTGTATGATAGTATTTGTGTTAGTATCTAAATTAATATTTGAATAAACATAATCATATTCATAAGGATATATATATTTTAGTTATGTATTAAAATCCTTTATCACTTTTAAGTAAAATCACCTTTGTTGTGAAGTGATTTCACCCTGCTCTGGTGAAATCACCTCTCAAATTCCTATCACAGTCCCATCTACTAGTTTAATTATCACTCAATTCTCACACACCAATATATGTATGAACATCACTCTATGTAATCTTGATGTGTGAATTCATAGTTTAAACAATAAGAATCATTGATTTCATTATTTATACACCTCCCTCGTATGAAATAAATAGAATATTCATTGATTAAGAGAGAACTCCACTCACTCCCCTAGAAATATCATGCTCACCATTCTGCATCCAATCCCTTGATCCCACCACACATCAATGAACTAAATAAAGGGAAATTTATTCTACTAAGGGGAAGGAAATAGATGTAAAATAAGGATGAGAAGAATTATCACCCATCCAAATCACTCTTATCCATCATATTTTCCAAAAATCCACCAACCATGGATCTACTTTTCTAGCATCATCATTTGATTCTCCACCTTGGTCTTAAGGATTTTATAACCATCAATGTATCTACTCATACCAATACTCTTGTTGTACTACTACCCTCAATTACAATAGATGCAGACAACACAATCATCCATTATAGGATTACTAAGAAAGACTCATGAATAACCACACCAAGGCATGATTGTAGTTAATAGATACAATGATATTTATATCTCTGGACTCTATATCAAAAGATAAAATACATCACTAGTTTCAGAAACCAAAACCACTCCAAAAAAATAGAGTAAAACAAATACACTTGATTAGAAGCTCATAGCACAATGATACAAATGACCCCCCATCAAAAACACCATCCCACATATCCCAATAGACAGAAGCAATGCCATGAATAAAATATAAAAAGTAATTCCAAGTATGTCTTATAAGAACTAAGCAAATATGTATGTTATAGATTATGGACATTGGAAACATACCAATATTTTTATGATTTTTCCTTGATGACATGTTTGGGGTTTCACTACAGGTTTTCATTTAGAATAGTAATTAAGAGAGTGTATAATAGATCAAAATCATTAATGATGTAAAGTACATGGATAATATCAAGGAACAACATATTGAGTTGTCTATGAAACCAAAGGAAAACCTCTCATTTTAAACCCTAGAGGATACTTGAATTATACACTTCTATTTTTTCTTCCATTGATAGATGTAAATTTTTCCACAATGTATAGAATCATTCATACTCATAATCCATACCAAATTTTACATATTTTAAAATGGAAGGGAAAGTGAGGCCATGGATAGGGGAGAAACCTAGTCGAATGAGGAGAGAAAATAAGAGAATTAAGGGTTAAAAATCAAATATTGAATATCTATAAAATCACACTTTTTAATAGATTAGGGATGGAGACACAGTTTGGAAACATGATTTTACAAACCATGTTATAACTACATGGGGATACCCTCTTCACTGACTTGAGTCGGTGAATATCATGCATTATCAATCAATTATTCATAGGAAAGATCGCTGATCAAACTCCCCTTCTATCATATGTTGACAACAGTTTTATTTCTACAATAGTTAGATTATATTTTAGAAATAGAATTAAAAAATATTCATATAAATAAATGAATATTTCTTTCAAGTTATCATATATGGTGAAAGTGATAAAATTATAGAACAATTTATTTGATCCAATGACTTATTTTCAACTTCATTAGCTCACAACTACCTAAAATATTATGGAATGAAAAAAATACCTCACAAATATCATAAATATTATGGAATGAACAAAATATATAGGAAAAGGTAAAAAACCTATGTTTTGAAGGAATTAGATGATATGTTATAATGATACATAATTAAATAATTAATAGATATATGATTTTTGTGTGCAGAATCATAAAATAAAAGTATAGAGAATAGAGAGAGCGTTTTAAATATCCAAATACGTGATATGAATGTTTACCAGGATAGTAGATAGATTGGTAGAACTAATGAAAAATAAGAGAGGGGACCTGTCCAAATTAGATTAGAAATGAAAATCCTGAGATACACAAATTGATAAGTTGAATATTTTATGAAATGGGAAATCGGACACCAAGGATAACCAATTAGATGATTAATGGGATGTCAATGAACTGAGATAGAGAAGTGAGATGGGATAAAGAGATCGGTGAGTATATATAAGTGGAAAACATGAAGGATAATGTAACCTTACATGAGTATCTCAATTTCTAAGTATCACATTGGGTGAGTAATTCTTACCTTATTTGGTTAGGAATGAGAAATTCCACAAAATTTAATAGCTCCAAAAAATGACTACAAAGAATTGAAAGACAGAAAATAAAAAAAATTAAATACATGTGATTAGATGATCACATGTTATTCATTGTGCCGTATTTTCTCACAGCCCTCAAGAAATAAAACACATGTTTTAAAAATTCTCAATCCATATAAATTAACACCCAAAAAAACATTGCATTGAGGAACTTATGAAAGCCTTCCTAGTAATAATTAAGTATAGGAAAACACCTCAAAAAAATCCATCATGGATATTCACCATTCATGAACAATACAAGAGTCATACAAAAAATGTGAATAAGAGTAAAAGAAGGTATAATATAATTTGTTTCATTTTCCCAAAATTATAAGACTGATGCTATGAATGAAAGTACTGGAAATACTATTAATAACATAGATTTCATTTCATTTACATTATAGATTAAAAGTGAGCAGAAACATAGTATATTGATGAATAAAGGTTATATAATTTTATTACACAGATTAAAAAATTTAAGAAGACATTGCATTTTTGATAAACTGAAAGTGCATTATACGTGTATAGAAAATTAAAGTGCATACAAAATATGCATACAGGAAATGCATATAGAATATGAAAAGTGGACAGATATTAATGTTGAGAACCCATGTGTATAAAAAATTTATATATATAATAAATATATACAAAATATATGTATAAGAACATAAAAAGTGGACAAATCTTAATGTTGAGAACTTTTTTTGTCTTTTCTTGGCACCAAATAATTGAAATTGATTAAAGTGTATGGTTAATGTTGATGGATAGAGGATCAGCTGCTTCTGAGGTTTTCCAAGGCTATAAAACGTGGTTAAGCTCAGTTGGGACTAAAATTGTCCTCATACAAACATGGGTGATTTTTAAGGGCTGAAATGTATCATGAAAGTGAAATTTTCATCAAGAACTCTAATGGAAACCCTGTATTCATTTTGAGAGTAGAAACTGGAATCTATTAAGATGCCTACTTGATTTGAAATAGTTATGAAATAAATAGTTGTTCCATATTTTTATTCACTAATCATTTGAAATTTGTGGTTTTAATCATCTTTCTACTGAAGAAATTGGTGATTCTAAACCCATACGAGGGTTTATTTTTCAGAAAAGGGTAAATGGCATAGGATTTTGTGGATTTTAGTGGTTATTATACTTCCTTATTTAGACTCTAATACATTGATGCTGAGTTTTTGGCTACTATAAAATCAGTGGATTCACACAATCACAAGATTCCAGTTCAAACTTAATAATATTATGGATTCTAATTCTTGTTCTTCTAAATTTTGATTTAATTTTCTAGCCAAGATTTGAGTAATCTATTATATATAATAGAACTTTTATGTATAAAAAACATGTTAAGAGAAAGATAAATCAGATATAAAATAAATATATATAAAGAGAGAGTAGACAAAACATACATAAATATATGTGGAGGAGCTTTCTTGGAAATTAGAATTAGAGAAATGAATAAAGAGTGATTTGGAAGAAGCAGAAGATGAGGAGATTAAAAACCTTCAGCATGCCTAGAAAATTATAATGAAAAAAGTGGATGAAACATATGAAATATTTTTCAGAAAATAAGAAGAAACACAAACTTCATATATAAAACCAATCTATGTTTTTATGAATGATTCGATTTCTCACAACACTATCCTAATGGAAACACTTGTAACAAAAGTTTACAAGATGATGTCAATTCATGAATTATCACTCTCAGAGAAATAGAGAATCGATGATTTTGAAAAGAAATAAAAAGAAGCATTTAAATCAAGTGAAGATAGACAAAAGAAATTATAAGAAGTTGAAAGGAGATTCCATCAAATCTAGGATTCTCTCAAAAGTGTGCTTCAGGATGATATACTCCATGTCTAGGAAATTTCAAGAGATAAAAATGATTTTATGTACCTCATCCTCCACTTCTGCATCTATTCCTAATAACCATGAAGTTGATGTTAGTTCTTCTAGCTCTAAAAACTCATCAACTAAATCTGAGTTAACTTTTCTAACCCTATATTTAGCAGTTGTGAATGGATCTCCCTTCATTACTAATTCTCTATAGATTATAGTTCAGGACATGTCAGTGACTGAAATTTCAGGTTCTGAAAACTATGCAAGTATCCCAAAGGGTGAATTTGATGACTTCTTATGATGAATTACTATTCTTGTATAGTATGTTGTAGTGTTTATGTACCTACTGATTAAATGTGTTAATCTGGTTAACATTACCCTCTATCCATGTGGAGAAGGCTAGAAGAAGATATATTTGTACTATGTACAAGTTTGATAGAAAATATCAACTATCAAATTATTCATTTTTCCTTGTTCTTTTGAAGGAAAAGAGTAAAAGGGTGACTGTAAATCACCATGCATGATAACTATGAGTTCAAATCACACTAGTAGTCCTATAAATTGACTTTGAATGCAAGGGAGAATAAAGGATTAAAAATTAACACTTATGATACATAATTAGTGTGCTGTTTTGATAATGTAAACCTTACCGCTTGGCTAGATGAAGATAGTAGATCTTGATCACCAGAAACATGGACATGGCTAAGGGAAACATAAAAAGGTATCCAATCTTGTTTCATGGCCTCCAGGTAATATGCATGTGTGTTCTACAAGAAAATTTTAATGTCTGCGGAAGGTTTTATTGGTCACATGTATGTTCATAGAAAGGACATATTAAGTTACTTGTCATCATCATGTATTTCTTTTTTTCTTTGTTAACATGAGATTATCCCTAACCCGAATCCCACCATCCCTACCACTTGGATGATTTCACCCCTTGCCTTATGTGGTGAAAAAAAAATGGGAGGTGTACGAAGATTACCATAGGTTCTTTGACTTTTAAGAGATGCAGATAAGATGAAGATTCCACAACAATCCTAGTTTTGGTGAACAACAAAGGGGTTCAAATATTTCTAAATTCAAAACCAATAAATCCCAAATGACTTCAGCATCAACAATGATCACATAGAACTTTTAGCACTTAAAACCTTTCTCTATCTTCTTTCCCAATGAAGTATAGAGGTCCATCACATAAGGTATAAACCTAGATCATAGTCCCAAGTCCTCAATCAACTTAGATGAGATAAATTAATTGGACACACATATGTCAAACAAATATAAAGATATATATAAAATAATGAACATAATCCCTCTAAAATTCGATGACCCCACATCTAACTCCTATAGATTATTCTTTCCCATATACAGGTGCCTAGACTTAGGCCCACTCTAAGTTATCTTCAAAAAATGACTGTCCCTTTCACTTAATAATGAGATCATTCTCCCTTTGATGCAATTGACTATACAAGGTAACCATTGACATAAGTGGACCCTACTTTACTACCCTAAGGAAATTACTTGAAATACCACTAAGGATGTACTAAGAATATACACTGGTATAAGGTTCTCATAGTTTCTTATAAATATTGTTTGGTATGTCTAGCCCTGCCACACTGATAACACACAACTTTCTTTTTACCTGAGGAAGCTACTGGAATAAGGTTTGCAGAAAATTATACACTCACACTACTGTCCTGATTCAATTACTTTCACTTCTTATTTTGACATAAAGAGTAACTCTAGATTCCAACCATAATAGTTAGATAATGGCTCAAACTGATTATCCCTACAATATCTTCCATGTCTATAACCACCTTTTTCCCACTTCATCATAGGTGAAAAAATATAAAAGAATAATCTTGGACCAAATTCCTAACATCAAACCCATATTAAAATGATATCATTTCATGTATTAATTTATAAGGATCTTGGGTTAAATATTTACTGGTTTGGTAAATCGAGTGGGCTACTTCATGATGGATCAGTCACCTTTCTCCAAAATCATGAGCTATCTAGAATTCTCTACTCTTAATATCTCCAGGTAAAATTTCTATTTAAACATTTTTTAACCCAATTAAAGTAAGATATTGATGAAGTTTAGCCATCACTAACAAGTCCCACTATATTCTCCTCACCCCTTATAATATATAAGTTTCAAATCACACCATTGAAATCATAGGGGTCTTGAGAAATTAGAAGTTATGTTCAATATTTTCCATCCATTATTCTAATTATTGAGGCCCCAAATCAACCTTAAACACATGAAAATTTTTCTTTTTGAACTCATAGAAGAAAACTATCAACTAGACTTTTCCTGATTCAAAAATTTTCTTAAGAGACTAAATGGTCCTAATAACTAATTTTATGAGATAAGGGTCTATAGGAGGATTGTTTGGTGGAGTGTTCTCTATAGCTTCCTCCCCCTGGTTCTTAAAGTTACTTGTATAAGGAATGATCTAAATATATAAAACAAAAGAATCCAATAAATGCATAATTTATTTAAAATGGATTCTAATAAAAATACACAAGGGAATCATACCCCCAAAAAATAATATAAATAAAGAATATAAAATTTCCTAAAATTACTCATTACAAAATGCAACAACACAAAATACCAACTTCCCTAGTAACTCAAGGTCTGAAAAAAATAAAATGTGGCCAGACACTCCCCATCACAATCACTAGAGTCCTAAAATTCTTAATCCAAACTACCACACTACCCCTGATAACTAGATGGTCTTAGATAAATTTTTTCAAAAAATCAACCATAGTCAATCTTCCATGTCAACTAAGTTAGCTCACTATATAGATCAAAGTGTGTTCTCATTCACCTAGGGATAGAGAGTAGCACCAGGGTAATAATGCTAACCCATAGAAACAATTTCACCCTTAGAGTCAAATAAAATATGCCAAGAATTACATCCATATTATGAAACAATAACATAGAGGGATCTAAATAAGTAATTATTTCAGGGAGAAAATCATAAAATTGTATCTTCATGGAAGAAATATTATTGACTATCTAACTAAACACATATTATAACAAAATAAAAATCAGTTTATATGGGAGATGGGATTGGGGAAAGAGAAATTCATAAATATAATTCATTTTTAGTGGAATATTAGGGGAAAAAATAAAAAATAACTACCATGTTAACTATAATCTCCTAAAAACGAACTGCGATGGGAACCCTAGCCTGTTATGCAGATGCAATTCAAAAGAGGGTATGAGATAGGAATTTTTCATGAAAAATTACTGAAGATAGGATTTAACTAGTGTATGGGTTAGTGATAAATCACATGAAGAAGTGGATCATGAGGTTAGGGATGGGTTCAGGCGAGAAATTAGGGAGGTGGGGTGGCCACATCAGAGGAGAATGATCTTGTGGTGGTGGGGTAGTTGCATCGAAGGAGGACCACAAAAGCTGGTGTGGCCAAGTGTTTCTTCTGGAAATGGGCATGAACTTGTTTGTTTTAAGGTTCAAACTTTCCAATCGGTTTCTAATGGGTTTATTCGTAGAATTGGAAACATACAATGATTCTATATCCATTTGGACCTACTTTCCAAAGGTAGGTGCCCATTAGTTGTGGACTGATGAGGCTTAAGAATTTTCATTGGTCAAGAGTATGGGAGTTCAGACTCATCACACCTTTTTGGGGGGAATTATTGTCTACTCCGGGACTCTCTTATAGATTTAAGTTATGTTCATGAATCCTTATTAATTTACCAAGCATGAAAATGAGTTCTTCCTTTAGATCTTGCAATCAATGATTGATATGTAGGGAACTTAGAGAGTATTTTATATTTATTTGATGTTCTTCATCAATAGATAATCATCCATATGAATTAGAGATTCTTAGTCAATGGTATACTTCCATACATTATATAGAAATCTCTTGGTCATTATGATGACCATACTGGTTTTAAAGCCACTCAGTGGGGCACTTGAAGTTTATTGTCATTCAGAAAGACATGATTATTTTAGAGTTGGGATCGTACCCGCAGATGGAATACCTACGTATCTTTATTAAAAAGAAAAGGAATCAGAACCCACATATTTCAATAATAAGGATATAGTTTAATGTCATATGGGATTGAAAAGAATTAATGAAAGATGGGATTGAACCTTAGAAAGGCTTCCTACGTACTCTAATTTTAAGGCAGAGATCAAAGTCCACGTAGTTCGGGTGAAGAAGTATGAGGTTTATGCATGATTAATGTACCAAAGAGAGATTTCTTAATTACTTTTACACTCTAAGCCCACATGAGTCATGATCGGTGTGAGAAACAAGAGGTATCAGAAAATCTGACGATTGTTCCATGAAAGATGCAGTCATAAGAAATGATGTGGGGATTACGTATGTATGACGGCCCAAGTAAACAAAGATCAAAACATAGTTCAAGAAAGAAGCCCAGGATCCAGGTTCATAAAGGTATTTGTACTTTATGGAGATTTGAAATTTTAACTCGGGACTTACTCCTAAAAAGGAATCCAAAATTAATAGGGACTTATGATTGGGTTGTATTCCTAAAAAAGAAGCCCAAATCAAAATCAATTAAGATTAAGACTTACTCCTGAGAAGGAGGCCCAATTAATTCCTCTCAGATAAGGAATACAACGAAGGAACCATGCCATAAATGGATTTGAAGAGGGTTTTGAAGGATATATCTTGAAGAAGAGAGGTGGATTTGAGGAAAGTAGGTGCCTTGGAAGGAGGCACACAAGTATTTTTTCTGGCGCGCAAGTCTTGGTCGCGCAAGTATACTTGCGCGACATGAGTCACCTTGGGCGACAAAGAATCCATAAGGTAATACTTAGGTGACTCTGAACTCAAGCCCTTAATATCATCCCTAGAGGCTTCCAAAAGGGTGGCGCGCAAGTTCCCTTGAGAGGGAAAGGTGGCGTGCAAGTGTCTTTACTTCCCTTAAGGGATGGACACTTAGGCGCGCAAGTATTGATGAGTTATAATACTTAGGCCTTATTCTTACTATTTAGAGCTTCCATTATAGGTAAAGAATTACCTTAGAAGTGTTTGGAAGACGTCAGACAAAGACTTGGGTGACCAGAGCTTGAATCTGAGTTTTGGAAAATTCGTCCTTGAAATGGGGGGCCCACAGGGGCTATTTATAGGCCACTGGGCACCTTGTGAGAAAAAAGGAATAGGGCGCACAAGTGACTTGCATGACCCATATGTGGTGCTCAAGTGACTTGCGCGACCAGAAGGAACTTGCGTGACCTCTTCTTAAAGGGTTCCTTGTTCATACCTTTGTCAATTTTTGATGTTCTTCAAAGGATGACTCTTCTTGTGATTAAGGTATTCCCCTTTTCCATTCGTTAGACTCTGTGATGGAAAGGAGCATCAAAAAAGTCCCCCCCTCAGAGTTAGATCCGAAAAAGGAAAGAGGATTTGACTCTGAGGAAAATGAGAAACAAGAGTTCGGCGGCGCGTAGGTGGTAGGCATGCAGGTTCTGGCGCGCAGTGTTGCGAGATCGCCTATATATATGGGTGTTACTTTGTGCTTCTCATCCTGCATTCTGAGTTTTTGAGCTCTCATCATGCAAGTGTATGTATCTTCTTTGGTCTCTCACTTTTTTCCTGTGTTGCGCTTCTTCAGTAAGATTTTGACTTGCGCGAAAGTACTTGCGCGACCACACTTGCGCAACCACACTTGTACACCTTAATGACTTAGCCATTTTTTTTGTTTTCTTCACAAGTATTTCATAAAAAATAGACTTATTTAAAAGTTAACTGTTAGATCTTTGTGCAGATTCAATGGCTCCCAAAATAATTGGATCGACTGATGAGTTGGCTATAAAGAGAATTGATGATATGATGAACATCATTGGCCATGACTATTATGATATCTGCGACAATACTCTCCCAGATTTGGCCAAGTACTTGAATAAATATCATGTCAATTTCTGACAAATTATTTACTTGCCTTTATATGTCCATGGTCATCTATAAGGAGTCAACGTTCCAGATGCAAAGAACTATATTCCTCATTCCCGGTTTCAGACTTACACCAATTTTGCTTCAACAAATTTCTATGTTGCAGGATCATTTGTTAATTCTAGAACAGTGGAGAAGGAATACATAATTCATCATAGCCCATGTACTCCATATCTGAAACCTCACAAGCTTGAGCTGCAGCCGCATTTCTATCCCTCCATTTTCTGAAATTCTCAAATGGATCAATCCAAGGGATGGAAAAAGAGTTGGGATTTCCATCCCAGAGGAGGTGTGAAGCCGACTTGGATATGGGCATATTGGGTGCGACAAACCTGTGCAGAGTTTGTCAAGGATCTGAATGGAGCTGTAATATATGAAGCTGTATGGGATGGGCAAACATATGTCTATAGGAATGATAATTTTGTGCCGGAGCTAATCAGCCACTGGAGCACAGAAACCAATTCTTTCCATATGACTCACGGAGAAGTAGGAATCAGTTTGTGGGATGTCTACAAGATCTCAGGGGATCCAATTTTGGGCAATATATATGATGAATTCATTCTCCCCAAGGTGACATGGAATGATTCGGAGAAGACTCAGGCTTTGGCTCGAGAGTTATTGAAAATTTTCAACAATCTCAAGAATTTAAAGTCCACCAAAACTCATTCTAGAAAGGATATTAATCAAAAGGAATGGATGGATATGTTTCTTATCAAGAAGAAGGAGAAGGGTCTCACCTGTACCCATCCTACTAGCTTCCCCAGAATAGAGAAGAGGGGTGCTCTTGGCACATTCTGGCCAACTCTGGAAGTGGGAGAGTTTGAAAAGTGGGGAAATGAAGTGGAAAAAAGAATACCAGAGAAGACCCATATGGTGGGATTTTTAGCTTTGTGTCTCAGTGTTTATCTTCTGCCAGTTAGAGATTCGAAGGGAGGCGTCAGGCCAGAGACCTTCATTTTTGCAGCCAAGTTGGCTGAGAGAAAAATGGTTGGGTTGGCCACCCCGATTTTGGCGAAGATTCACAGGATCTTACTTCATGTCTATATGGGTAAGTATCCATTGAGAATAGTGGGACCATTCCAAGTTTTGTGGGGGATGGATCACCACTCACTTTAGGACTTATTCTGTACAGAGTGGAGTACGGGTTCATGGAAGTTCTTTTAGGCCATCGGTGGAGGCCTTTTCTGGAATTTCTCTATTGTCCCTCAATCCTTATGATCTGAAGGTGAGGTTGAGCATGTTCAAGGAATTTCATTTCTTTCCTTATGGTAACCTTACAATCAGGTGGTTTTTTGATGATGGAATAGCTAGCCTAGAATTGAGGTCATATATGCTGGCTTGCAGAGATGGTGTATTGGCCACCAGAATTGACGAAGAGATTATATGTGAGGCCTATGCTCCATATATATTTGCACGCCAATTCAAGTGTCTGCAGCAGATTGTTGTATCCCCTCCTGTTCATGTCAGGTCATAGAAGCATCCAATGGTTTCCCGACAAGTATGGTTGGTGACAGCTATGGAGAAGACCAGGGCAGTGTTTTATCTACCAGTTGTTGGAGCGGTGAGTCAATTGACTACATGGTATGCCGAGAACTGGTTAGCATCATACCCTGAAGGGGTATTGAATCATCCAGTTCCTCAGGTGGAAAAAAAAGAGAACTGTCAGGAAAGAAACCCATCGTTTGGAAGGTAACTCTTCCTCACCCGGAGCTGATTCACTAGGTTCCTCACCCGGGGATGATTCACCGGATTCCCAAGATGGGGATGATGAGGCACGACATGCTTCAAAGTAGCCTCGTGTCAGATATAATCCTCTTGCCAGAGTCAAGAGACCTACTCCATCGACTCCTGGTGAGTTATATCATTGAGGCAATTTAGTCATCATTATATTATAGAGAACCAAGTTTCATTTTCTTATCCTTTATCTATGATTGCAGGAGATAGGAAGAAGTTGAAGTCCCAGATTGTAGGACCCTCCTCGCGGCCTTCTAGTGAAAATGCTGAATATTTACGACCAGAGGATATCCATATATGGCGGAGTCTATATTGTGATGATGAAACCACCTGGATGGACTTATGTGAAGGTCTACATATCCATGGAGTGGGGAATCTCCAGGCTTCTACTGATATCCTCTTCAAGGATAACCTCGATGAAGTGCAGGCTTGCATCAGAGAGCTAGAAATTCTCATATATGCCACTAATGATTCCATTCCTATTACCAAGAGGGTGAAGGAAATGATGAATCGTGGCACAACTGAGGGGATTAGTGCTTCAGTAGATGAGGAGTGACATGATTATGTGGCTCCTGAAGATGTAAGTTTCTTTTCTTATTTTCTTTGCAACTTGATTTTAGTCAAATCTTTGTTACTCAAGGAAATTACTTTCTTCATCCTACAGCTTTTTAAGAAAGGAACTACTGAGGTTCCTTCACCATAGTACAGCCCTGGTAGCACCACTCTTGGAGCCGCTGAATCTCCTCACGAGCCGGGCGAGGTATCTCTAGGCCGGAAAGCTATGGACAAGGAGTTAGAAAGGGATTTTCACTCTCCAATACCTGTATTTAGATGTGACTATGTCAATACAACCAAGAAGTCCAAGAAGCAAAGGCATCGAAGGAAGAAGTGCACAACTAGACACTTCATTAGTAGTGGTAAGTCCTTCGGATAGTCATGAATCCTAACTCATGAAAATATTTCTCATACTTCTTGGGATTGCAGGGGCTTATTCGATTCCCCCTTTGAGAGAGAGGACTGACCCTCCTCTGAGGACGACGGAGGGTGCTGGTGAACAGTTGAAAATTAATGCTGACCTGGCTGCTCCTGAAGAAACGAGGAGGGAAGAAGAGCCAACCTCTGTTCCCAGTACTTCTCCTGTTGCTATTGCAAGGAGAGAAGAGCCTTCTTTAGGTAAATTAACAATACCTCATAGAATGTTGAATGAAAATATCAACTAACTTCCATTCTGTGATGCTTTAGGTTCAACACCTACACCAGAACATTTGGCGACCACTGCAACTGACTCTGCAATTTTCTCTGAGGAAGTTGTTCGGGGTCGGAGGTCACAGGAGAAGGGTCGCCAAGAAGACATTCCAAATTCTCCCACTGGTGAGACTAACCAGGAATTTGAGATATCACTAGATGAAATGATGAAACTTGGTGAATCTTTTGAATAAATTTTAGATCATGTTAAATTACCATGTGATTTAGAATATTTTGTACATGAGTGTTATCCTTCATCCTGTTAAAATATTTTATTACATCTCTGACCATGATTGGTTGAAATGTGAAGTTCAATCTGAGAAATCTGCTGATATGCCAATGCCTGAAGGGGGTAGATACAACCCTATCATTGCATAGACACTAGATCAAGTGGATATTAACCGGGTAGAGCTTCCTGAAATCCATTCTAAAAATCCTATTGAAGCTAAGAAAGACGGGGAGGAGCCTTCTCATGCGGTTGATCTATCATTGGGTAAAAGATGAAAATATTTGTGGTTGTATTTAATTTTCAAGACATCTAATCAACTTTTTTTATCCTTTGGAACTAACCAAAGATTTCAATTGACTATGCAGGGTCGTCAATTTCAGCGGCTAGATCTGGAGGTGAAGATTCAGCCTCAGCCCCAAAAGGAGTAGAAAGTGAAGTACCAAGGGTCAGGGGGGAAGAAGCATAACAGGGAACTTCTTTAAGTGCATTAATCTTGGACTATATTCCCCCCTATGATAGTGATGCTGAATCAGACCCATAAGTGGAAAATGTGCTCCAATTCTCACATCGCAAGGCATGATAGAATATGTGGAAGATCATATCCAAAGTGCCTCTTGAAGAGCTATCTTCAAATATCCCACGACTGTCATCCTTGTTCATCATGTTAGGACTTGGTGGTTTTGGATATCAAGAGATCCATACCGCGGTGAAACAAGTCATCTTAAGAAGGGAGCAGGAGCAAAAGTGCCGTCAAGATCTGATCAGAGCAAGGATGCTAACCAATATCGGTGAATTCGAGGCTGCGGTGTCCCGAGCTGAGGCTGATCATGCTGCAAAGCTGAAGGAGCTGAAGCATAAGATCAAGGAGAAAGTTGTCCAGCAGATGCATCTTCAGCAATAGTTAGATGTCGTTACTGGGGAACTTGACCAGCTTAACAATTCATTGTAAGTAGTCCAAATAGATGGTATTAAATCCATCACAAATGCCAATAAAGCACTTCATCAAAATGAAAAGAGTGAAGCTGGTCGAGTGAATGAACTTCAAGTGGCTGCTGATGAAGCTCGGGATCCCATAAATCAAATGAAAAGTTATGTTAAAAACCTCTTGTAATTCTTGAAAAAGATAATACACTCTAATATGTGGATGTTCTTCTAATCTTGTGCATCAATGAAAAAAACATTTCATCTTCAATCATCTGTACCTTCATTCTCTTGCTAATTACTTATATATTATATTTTTTTACCTAAGCCAATAGGCCTAGTAAGTATAGTTTGATTTTTGTTAGGATTATACAAACAACCCCACAAAATTTGCATCTTTTGTTGCTCAATATTTCCTAAATCATACAATATGTACGTTTAGAGAGCTGGGACTCGCCTTTTGTTCATAGTTCCTTTTACAAGTTCCCAATTTAATGAGTACCCCATCTTTTGTTGGCAGTTTAAAGTCATGCATGTCGGACATAAAAAGGCTAATGTTTAAGGTCGAATAGCTTTGACCGAATGGATTAAAATTGACTCAATTCCTTGATAATTTTCTTGAAAACATATTACCATATTCAAGTATGGGGGAAACATGTAAAATATGACTTAAGAAATTTTGAATCTAAGGGATGATATGAAAAAAGGGCTAAAAGTCATTAGAGGAAGTATTTCCTAAGAGTGAAGTTACCACTATTTGACAAACCTGTTAGGGGGTTGAATTATGCAGGGCCACTTAAGGGCATTGGCTGTATAGTCAAATAATAGCATCTTTTGGCTGACAGTTCCATTATGTAGACTACTTATACAAGGCCACCTAGGGTCACATACTGCATAGTCATACAAAATAACTCTCAGAAATTTTACTTTTCTATTGCTAAAAGACAGTGGAAGTTTATGGAGATTCAAATTTTCTAAAGCACAGAGTCTGCTGTATGGAGAGAGGTACTTGAATATGGAGATGATATTTCTAATCAAGATTGTCAAAGAATTGGATGAATATCACTCCTGCAAAGGTCTGACCTAAATGTAGGGAACTAAAATATAAACTATAGACTTGAATACTTTTAGATCATGAAAAAGAGTATGGGAAAAATATGTTAAGGATGACTATTTTTGCGGATCCCTACATATCATTGTTAAGACCAATAAGGACAAAAGAGGTTCCCCCCCCCCAGGAATGAAGTTACCACTATTTGACGAACCTGTTAGGGGGGTTGAATTATGCAGGGCCACCTGAGGGAGTTGGCTGCATAGTCAAATAATAACATCTTTTGGCTGATAGGTCTGTTATGTAAACTACTTATGCAAGACCACCTAGGGGAACATGCTTCATAGTCAGGCAAAATAATTCTCGGGTATTAGACATTTTGTTACCAAAAGTCAAGAAAAGGGTTATGGTGATCTGGAAGTATTTAAGGTTAGGAGTATGACACATGAAAATGGGTATTGTCCAATGCATGAAGGATATACACAGACCAATGTTGACCATAATCATGTTGTGGCTGGGTCCTGGATTGAGATGTTGTACTTCACTGCATATCTCATTAGGATGAGAATAAAGCCATACGTAGTTCTTGAAAATATAGTTTAACGTCATGTGAGATGAGATTGTAGGAGATCTTAGTTTAGGTTCATAGAGCTCAGACCATAATAAGGGAGACACATTGTGTGTTTATTATAAACCTGATGTGAATAAAGACCAGGGTTTTCATACTACATTCATGTGTTCTCAGGGGGACCTTTCATCCAAGGGGCTGAAAGTAGAGTTTGGGGTTAGGCCCAAAGACTTGGGGCTGGGTTCGAGGGATGCTCAAACATTCCTACGTATCCCATAAGGATAAGAATCAAGCCATACGTAGTTCTTGAAAATACCCTTTGTACAGATTTGGTTTGTACATGTGAAGGGTGAAAGGGGACTTTAGTTCAATGATGGTTGGATCCAAGATTAAAGGTTCATCCATTGCCATGTATGCACGTAGTCCTTAGAATATAACATGATTGGAGATCAATATCAATAATGATTCCCTCTCAGGTGAGGGTGTTAGAGACTGTTGTAGTTTATTTTTGTACATGAAAAAAGTGAGAATAGTTTAAGGTCATATGAATGGACCGGTGCTGCATAGTTTAGTGTCATGTAGCTAGGACGTATTGATATGCATTTTAATGTCTTAAAACAAGGAAAATGGGGGACTGTATAGTTTAATGTCATATAGCAAGGACGATGGTGAACCAATGTGAAGATATTGGTTTGGGAGGGGGGGATTCATGAATCAACATCGTATGAGATGGAGGTGAACCAATGCGAATATATTGTTTTTGGACTTGAACCTCAGGAGGTTGCCTACGTACCCAGCCTAGAAGGAAAGGATCAAAGTCTGCGTAGTTCAATTGAGAATGAATTGGTGACTGAGTTGTACTTGAGGAAAACCCAAAGATGCTGTTGGGACTTACATGTGGTTAGCGGCCCATAGATGGTGTTATGGTTGAAGCTTACTCTAAGATCTCGTGATTCATGCTCGGTGTGAGAAACAAGAGGTAACAACAACCCTAACGATGCACAGTTTAACGTCACATAGGATGTATAAGGTACTGTTTCAAAGTTTAAATTTCAGGTGTCACAGACATGGGGTGATTGGAAATTTAACGTCTTGTAGCTCGGAAGAACAGTTTAACGTCATGTTGGATGACAAAGGGGACATGGTTTAACATCATGTTGGATGATAGAGGGGCTATGCAGTTTATTGTTCTGCAGCAAGAACAATGGGACTGTGTAGTTTAAATTCTTGCAGTGAGGACTAATGGTGCTATATAGTTTAGTGTCATGTAACAGGGACAAAAGAGGTGTATTTGTGTTACACAAAATACTTCTTCAAGAATCTTTAATTGGTTGGAGTTGTAATGAGTTCTCCATCCATTGAGATTAAAGAATAAGCTCCATTGGAGTATACCTTATGTATTGAGTAAGGTCCTTCCCACTTTGGCTTAAGATTTGGAGGCTTCTTTCCTGGTATCATTAGAGTTTTGAGTACCAATACCAATTCTCCTTGAATGAATGAACGAATACAAACTTTTTTATTTAAAGCTCATGCTATTAGATTATGATAGACTTCCAAGTGGTGTAGGGTGCACAATCTTTTTTCTTATAATTGTTCCAATTCATCAAATTGCATCTAAGATTTCTCATCTATGGATGACTGATCACAAATGGATACTCTGAGTGAAGGTAATTGAACCTCAATGGGCAAGACTGCTTCTGTTCCATATACCAATGAATATGGATTTGATCATGTAGCAGTGCGGGTGGTTGTCCGATAAGCCCATAAATCATGAAAAAGTTTATCAGACCATGATTTCTTATCTTTATCTACCATCTTTTATAGTATGTTTGAAAGATTCTTATTGAAGGCTTCTATTTGGCCATTGGCCACTGCATGATATCGAGATGAATGGTTAGATTTGATGTTGTATTCTTGATACAACTTTCTCACCTCGGATGAACAGAAGTTAGTGCCATTATCCGTCAATATGGTATGAGGGACACCAAATCTGGTAATGATGTTAGACTTGACGAAGATAACAATGCTTTTAGAACTAACTTATTTTTGAGGTATTGCCTCTGCCCATTTGGAAAAGAAGTCAGTAGTAGTAAGAGTATACTTAAACTACTTGGATGTAGTCAGAGAATAAGGTCCTACTACATCCATTCCCCATGTGGAAAATGGCCATGAGTATTTAGCTGTATGAAGAAACTCTGGGGGTTGATGAATGAAGTTGGCACATACTTGGAAAGAATGAAACTTCTTAGTGAAATCAACACAATATTGCATTATTGAAGGCTAGAAGTATCCAATCCTTCAAATTTGACCAGAAAGTCTATGTACAGACTGGTGGGCACCACAAAATCCTGCATGAACTTCACTCATGACAGCCATTGTCTCTTCACCATAAATACATCTGAAGATAATTCCATCAAAACCTCGCTTGTAGAGAATTTTTTTATGATCTGGGCTATCATAAAGAGTAAAATTGACCACACGTCTCCAGACTTCTTCTTTCCCAGCTCTACCAGGTGGGAGTGTTCCATTTTGAAGGTATTCCCTGATAGGTGTCATCCATCCTGTAGTATGACCATATGGTTCAGAAATGGGACTAATTTCATTGATTTCCTCTATTTTGATTTGAAAAAAAGATGAAACTACATGACGGTGGGAAATACTGATGATTGTTTCGTCCCGGTTTGGATCTTCTAGGGCTGTGGCTACATTAGCCAGTGTATCATCTTGGGCATTTTGTGATCGTGGGACATAAGAAAATGTCGGTTCTGAGGGAAATTCCGCCATTAAATCTCTGACGTAATCACACAAAGGGATTAACTCTTCTTTTTTGATGGAATAATCCCCATTTATTTGTTTGATTACCAAATCTGAATCACCTTTTACTTTCAAGTGATTCACCTGTGCTTGAAGCACCAATTCCAAGCCTGCGACGAGAGCTTGATATTATGATTCATTGTTTGTACTGCCTTCCAACAATAAGAAGGAATAGGATAGCACTTCCTTTTCTGGGGAAATAAGTACGATTCCTAACCCAGCTTTGTTGAATTTAGGATCTTCCATTTTCTTCCCTGTTGGACTTCTAGAGGCACCATCAAAGTACATTTACCATGTTTGAGGATTGTCTTGAATAGAGAAGACCTCTTCATCAGGAAGTTCAGTATTAAATGATGTATCTTCCACAGATGGGTGTTCAGCAAGGAAATTGGCCAGAGCTTGTCCCTTTATTGCCTTTTGAGACACATACTAGATATCAAACTATTGCCAAATAACTGCCCACCTTTCTAGACGTCCTGTAAGCATTGGATGACTAAGGGTAAATTTGATTGGGTTATAGTGAGATACCAATTGAACCTCATGATGTTGCAGGTAGTGTATCAATTTCTGAACTGCAAATATTAATGCTAGGAAACACTTTTCAATACTTGAATATTGAGTTTCTGCCTCAAGCATAGTCTGACTGAGATAATAAAGGTTGTTCTCATTCCCAGCATCATTCTTTTGGGCAAGGAATGCACCCAATGATCACTCTAAAACTGTCACATAGAGAATAAGTGGTCTTCCTTCAATGGGTGGAATTAATACTGGTGGAATCAAGAGATATTTCTTGAGGGTATCAAATGCTTCTTGAAATTATTTATTCCACTGGTAGGTGACTCCCTTCTTCATTAATTTGGTGAAGGGTAAACATTTGCTTGCCATATTGGTGATGAAACGCCTAATATGGGCCAAGTGTCCTTAAATTCCTCTTAATTCTTTCAAATTTTGAGGTGGTGACATACCAAGGATTGATTTTGTCTTCTCAGGATCAACTTTGATACCACGATGGCATACAACAAAGCTGAAAAAGTTTCCTGAGGTTACCCCAAAAGCACATTTCAAGGGGTTAATCTTCAAATTGTGTTGTCGAAGTTTGTGGAATATGATTTCCAGATCGGCCAAGTGATCAGAACATTGTCTGAATTTAACCACCAAATCATCCACATAACATTCAACAAATTTCCCTAAAAAGGGTTTGAAGATATGGTTCATGGCATGTTGATACATTGCACCTGTATTTTTCAGGCCAAAGGGAATTACCCGATAGTAAAACACACCTTGAGGAGCTCTGAAAGCTATAGAATCCTCATCCTCTGGGGCCATTCGTTTTTGATTGTACCCAGAACAACCATCCATGAAGGAAAGAGCTTTGTAGCCAGCTGTTCCATCAATTAAGAGTTCTGTGATTGGAACTGGAAAATAAACCTTGGGACAATACCGATTAAGATCTCTGAAGTCAATGCAAACTCTAATTTGTCCATTCTTCTTTTTCACAGGGACAATATTAGCCAGCCATTTGGGATATTGAACTTCTCTGATGAAGTTAGCTTTGATAAGCTTATCAACTTCAACTTCAATTTTTGAGGCATAAGTTGGGTGTGTTCTTCTTGCGGCTTGCTTGAATCCTCGATGTTCTTCTGGAAAACCCAAATGATGAGTAGCAACATCGAGATCAAGACCTGGAATTTCTGTATAATTCCAAGCAAATACATATCGATTTTGATTTAAAAATGAAGTATACATTTCTTTCTCTTCAAGAGTCATGACCGCACTAATTAAAGTGGGGTTTGGATCTTCTTTTGTACCCAGATTTATTTCTATAAGTTCATCCATAGTGGTAGAGATACCTTCTTCAAATGCTGGAGGAGCATCCCTAAGATATTCCTATTCTTCTTCAATATGTGTTACTTCTTTTGTTTCTACTTGCATAGTAGACAATGAAGCAGAATTTTCATGACCAGGGGGGAGTTAAAATTTGAACATCTTGAAGAAGAGACTACCATTTCTGACCCTATTGATGATTAAGGGTCTTCCTTGGGTAGTAAAGAGGAGATGGTGGATTGAGAATCGACATCATTTTTCACCTCTGACATTGATATAACTTCTTCTGGCCTGGTTGATGAAGTATAGAATTGCTGGATTTCAGTGGATGGAATGAAGACATATCCATTTAAACTTTCATCATTGCTTGGTGAATCAACAATTTCTCCCATGCTGTCTGGCTAAATTCTTGTAATTGACATTATGGAAGTTTTCATAAGAGTGTTTGGATTTGGGTCTATCCCATCAATTTGACTGATAGGCAACACATGATATGTACTCACATGCATGAATGAGTTTACTGGAATCTTTTCTAAACCATTTGGAGCATTAATTTTGATAACCTCATTTGTCATGGATTTCTCCTTTCCCTCCATGTGATAGAATTCCGCCTCAATGTATTGAGATTCACATGTTTTGAATGGGTTTTTATCACCATACAATGTCCCAATTTGACCATTGAAACAATATTTGAGACATTGATGGTATGATGAAGGTATAGCTACATGTTGATGTAACCAAGGTCTTCCAAGAAAAATGTTGAAAGCCATGTCATGACGAACAACCCTGAAATCTGAATTAGACACAAGGTCTCCAAACTGAGTTCTGAGTGTAATATCGCCCAGAGGTTCTTGTTTATTTTTATCATATCCTTGAAACATAAAAGTAGAAGGAGATAAATTAGATTCGGTGAGGCCCAATTGACAAAGTGTACGAATAGGGATGAGGTTGAATCCTGAACCATTGTCAATGAAAGCTCGTTGGATGTCTACACCATTGACCTTTCCAGATAAATACAAAGGTCTAATATGTCCATGTACAACATCATCTTCATCTTCATCTATAAAAGATATCACTACATGGAATTCTGCAGGATCATTCTCTATATGGTAGACATCAGCCATAGAAATTTCAGTTTCGAATTCCTAAGGACTTGAAAAAGCCTCAATAAGTGCCTCCCGAAGATCTTTTGATAGATTTTAGGCATCTAGGATTGTTAACTTGACCGGTACTTGGGCCAAATGTTTCAATACATCATACTTTTGGTCCAAAGGTCTGCGTTTCCCATCAGGAAAAATGTGGTTTTACAGGTGCCTTGGAAGTTGATGCTTTGGAAGTAGATGCATCTCGTATAGGGGTAGGAGTTGGAAATACTCCTGGATTCAGTAGATTAGACCCACTAGGTCTATCTATTTGCTGAGAAGAAGAATATGTGACCTCTAACTGGTCTTCCAAAATAACTGCATCAAGACTGAATCTACCATGTGTGGAAGAAATTCTTGTTCCCGTTGAGCTCGCTGAAGGGATTTTCCATGAGTTTTTTCCGCATATACAATTCTAGTAGGGGTAGGATTGAAATAGTGGTTTCTGGAATATCCACATCTTCCCCTGTATCCTAGACCTCTATCTCTTCCTCTAATTCCTAGGTTAGATATAGGGAACTTAGGCTCATCATGATCAAAACTACCATTAGCATAAGGATCTTTTAAATGAATCATGTTAACAGAACCAAATATCAATTCTTCATCTGATGAAGATTCTACCTGATTGGTCAGTTCAGGCTGTGTCGTTTGGTGGGGCGGTGCCCGTGCTTTTGAAGCAGATGGCATAAAATCTGCCAGAGTCAAAGATAATTTAGGCTTTGACACGAACTCATCTTCTTCTGACTGCTCTTCTTTCTTCAAATTATGCCGCCTCTTTGAGTATTTTCCTTCTGATGAAGGAGGTTTTGTTGTGGCATTCATAGAAGAAGAAACAATTGGTTGATTCAATTGTGTTCATAAAATGGAATGAGTTCAGTTGATCGTTTTTATGACCATACAATCATCATACTTTTGTGCATTTTTACTTTTGACTTCATGCCACTCACCTTTTTCCTCTGGATCAATAGTAGTAACGCATGCTACCTAGCCTGAAGAACCTTTCAGTTTTACCTATCCAAAGTCCACCATCTTTTTTAGGAGGTCTTTGAAGACAAAACACTCCTGAATAGGATTCCCCAACATCTGATGAAATGGGAAATAGTTGGGGATGTCTTTATATCCTTCCTTGTTCGGCCTTTTGGGCCTTGTCAACTGAACCGAATTGTTTTCCAGAGCTGAGATGAAGTAGCCATGAACTTGTTCATTCCAGAAAGAATAAACTTTGTTCTTAAAATCTTCAACCTGTTTCTGCCTTTGATCTCTTTGATCATCTTGAGGAGGCAGCCATTGTTTTTGACACTCAGGAGGTAGAGCCCTTCGATATGATGAATGTTTTGAAGTGGAAGAAGGTACATGTGGTTGTTTAAGTGTAACTGTATCAGTCTCTACTTTCCCTATTCTTCTTCTGGGAATTGATGGAATTACATGAGTTTTATCCTTGGTCTTTGTAAGAGAGTCTTCAATCTGCTGAGCGATTTAAGTAAGGTCTCAAAACCCTCCTGTGTATTTCATAGGGATAAACGGTGTGCGTAATTCATCACGCAGATTTGCCACACAGATTGGAAACAACTCTTCTTGAGGGAGTGGTAAACTTAAGGAATATGTTAATCCCTTCCAGCGAGCAATGAAATCCGAAACTCTTTCATTTTCCCTTTTCTTATAGTTGGTAAGATAAAAAACTTTTGTCTTTGGCAATGTTGAGATAAATTGAAGAAGGAATTTTTGACGGAGATCCTCCCACCCAGTAATTGACCGATATTGCAAGCTTGTGTACCAGACGAAATAAAGTCCTTGTAATGACTGCACAAAACACCTGAGCTTAATTGCTTCTTGTTGTTGAGGAGTTCCCATCATAGGATCACAACAAGAAACAAAATGTGTTAAGTGTTGTTCTGGATCTCCCAAACCATTAAAAATTGGGAATGTGGTACTCGCAAAATTTGATGGGGGAGGAATTGCATCCACCCATTCAGGGTAAGCTCTCTTCTCTGGTTGAACTGGTGCATTCTTTCCTTCCATTTCTTCCAACCAAGCTGTTAATGACTCTATGGTAGTCATTAATTTTTGAGAAACATCTGGTTGAGCTTGGACCTATGCAGGTGCAAGAACTGGAGTTTGGACGGGTGTGACGAGCGGTACTGTCACTGATGGTAGTATTACCGGTTGATGTTGCATACGACCCATAGGATTAGACCTGTGAGGGTGTACTTATAAAGGGGGATATTCTTGATCCATCCTAGTAGCTACAAAAAATTCCCTTGAGTGATTAACTCCATCATGCTTAGGAGGAAGACTACCTTGAAGTAGTTCTGCATTTAACCTCCTTAACTCCTTCATTTCTTCTTCCTGTTGTGCGGACCTTTCCTCTAATGAGAGTGATTGGCCTTCTCTAGAGGTAGGGTGGAATGTAACCTGAATTTTTTTCCTTTCCCCTTGTTGGACTCCTTTCGGAGAGGGGGGAGTCAGTTATTTAAAGGAATACCTAGATTCTGGGTAAGCCTTTGATTTTGGGTACACACACCTTCTTCATTTTCCTGTGTATACAACCTATTGATTTTTTTTTTCATCTTATACCTCTGAGTGAGCCTCATGTTCTAGGGAATCAGTGACAATGACACTAATGACATTTATCGATGCATAACGCATTGCATCCCTTTTTTCATAATTTCTGCTATATTGTCTTCTTCCATGTCCTTTATGAGACATTGCCTTTGGTTTAGTTGATCCCTCAGGAACTTCTTGATGAACCATAATTTGGAGGGAGTCTCTTGATAATTTGTCTCTATGTTCCTCTTGTGGATTCTTCCCTAATCGAGAGAAGACTGACTTCTGCTGAGGAAGAGATTGAGAATTTGAAAAGGTCCCCAGTCCGGTGGAATGGGGCTATTCTTGTTTTTTTTTGCTCAACTCCTCGAATCCTGTCTATTGATCCCGAGGGTTGGATTAAAAGAGTCCCCAGCCTGACAAACTGATGTGGCTCTTGAGCTGCTATATCTGAAACTTTCTTAAAATCTCTCTTGATTTTGCGAACTTTATTCTGGAAATTAGCCGGATGTATCATCCGACATCCACTCAAATCACTTGGCTCAGATGACCGTTGGATTATTTCTGACACTTCTGTCACCTAATGATGTGCATGCTCTAAATGAGAAGCCTATTTGATATTCTCATTTACCTGATGCAAGATTAATTCGACAACTTGTTCTTTATATTCCTGACTCTGGGAATAACTAGTTAAGGACTGTTCTTAGGAAAGCCTTTGATTACGCACAAAACCAGCTAGATATGGACATCCATGGGAAATAACATTGCACGAGACCACTTTTGTCGGGCTTTGTTGACTGGAGAGTACAGTGAAATGCAATGCTCCATGAACACTTCATCCCCTGATATGAATACCAGATGGGGCATTGGTAATTAACTGACTCAACCTTTTCAACGCACCAAGGCATGAATGCTGAAGGGATCTCTGCTTCTTTTCAACCTTTGGATGTCGAGAAACTGAGAGAGATGCCAAGTCAATTTGGCGTTGCAACCCTTATATTATCTTGACATGATTTTGATATTAATCATAAGATAATATTTTTTCTGTTAAGTGACAAAGATTTTTCCATATGTTGAGATGAATATCGTGAATACAATCTTATGTCAACATTTCTATAATATCATACTGAGAGTCAGCCAAAGGCCAAAACATGACTAGTATTTCACCTTTTGATAGTTGTTTTCTCATATTCAGCACTTCCTCTTTGTCATTTGATGAAGATTCTTCTACCTGATTGGACCAAAGCTGGTGTTTATTTGTTGCTTCATTAAATTCAACAAGATTGTTAGAGAATTCATTTGTCAAATTAGAAGATAAATGACCCAGGGGTGGTTCAGAGAATGACCTACACCCCGGGCTATCTTCTGATTGAGAAATTATTTCACCTGCTAGCAGTAAGGCATCAGACATGACTGGCTTCGCATTTGCAAGTTCCTCAAGATAAGAGGTATTTCTCGTTACTACATTGTCCACTGAATAAATTTACAGTAAATGCTAATTACTACTGTGGAGAGGAATTTCATAGCTAAATTCATCATCATGGGGAGGACCACCATAGTGGGTTATAACAAAAGATGAAACCTCTCGCTCCTTGGTCTTCTGGCCATGTAGAGGGTTATTGTGGCTCTCATCTGAAGATGATACTTCGAGATTGACCGAATTTTCATGAATAAATCCTCCATGAGGAAGTGTCTGATGAAGACCTTCAGAATTATTGTTGTCACTTCCAGAATCTGGAAATGAGAGAGTAGAATCTTGGGTTGCAATAGACAATTGTCTGAGCGCTTCAAGAAATCCAGCATCGAGCAAGGCCTTATTGTAGATTGGATCTTTATTTATTGACTATGATGAAAAAGACTTTTTCTTAGACACCTTCTTACTCACTTTGGAAACCACTTGTTGACAAAAGTAGTTATTATGGGCAGGTGTATGTGCCTGCTCTGGAGAAATGGTCAGGTTAGGCTGATTATCTCCATTTAAATCGGGTGTATGTGCCCGACTTGATTATCCTTATGACATGGGGGAGTATGCCCCAAACCCTCTTGGATTGGAACAAAGGTGCGTATCTGCTCCAGGGTGACATGTTGATGAGTCACTCCACTGATAGGGACAAATTTATATTTCTTTCCCTGTGATGTCGCTGAAGTTGTTATAATATTCTGACAGGTATCCAGAATATGGGCTTGGATTTTCTCCTGCTCTTTCAGCATTGTCAGAATGTGCTTGGTGACTTCAGCTGCTGGAACAGGAATATACTTCCATTCCGTGTCTGGAGTAGGTGTATGTTCCTGCTTCTGTCCTCCTTTTCCTGTCAACAGATATTGACAGTACTTATGCATAGGGGAAGAGAGTTGAGTCTACTCCAAATTTGTTGTCGGAGCTTTTCGACTGACTTCTATGGTTGCTACCAAATGAGACTGTTGGAAAACTTTATGAACATTTAAAGGTGTATGTTCCTGCTAGATATTCCCCATCAAGTATGGCTGCCGGGTTTCCTCCAATACTGGCAGATGAGACTGCTGACAGAATTGGTGATTGTAAGCAGGTGTATGTTCCTGTTTATAGGTGGTCACCACATTTGGTTGGTGATCTCCTTTGAATGTAGTCAGATGAGCCTACTAACTGGCTAATGAATTATAAGCAGGTGTATGTGTTTGCCTATAGTACTCCTTCGGAATTGCCTGGAGGGATTGGCAGGTTGCTTCCAGATGAGTTTTTTGGACAACGGGATTAGAACAGACAGGAGTGTGTTCCCACTCGTTGCTTTCCATCAAGTTAGGTTGATGGACTTCATTCACCTCCCTGTAATATGGGAGGGACTAGTTGTTGTGTTCTGGGGATAACGACCTGAAATGGTGGGAAACGGTGGTTGGCACCACATGCTTCTTAACCACTGGTCGTCACTGTCCGGACAACCATGGTGAATTGTCAACTTGGAGGGCTTGTCGAGTGGCCTCCAGAGTTGGTATGGTACCGTGTTGATGGTATTCCCTCACCAATGCATTCGATACATAGCGTTGAAGATGTTGAGTAGGTGATGTCGTCCAAAGAGCAGACGAAGATCCAACATGAGTAACAGCTGAGGAATTCACGGGTGTGAACTTTAAAGAAGCCATTTTTGTATTACAGAGATATCTTTGAAAAGAGTGCCTGTTTGATATAACAGAAATAATCAAGATAAGCTTGGCTAGACTATATCTTTTTTATGAACACAAATGTGATTGATTGCTTTGTTGGACCTCACATTGAATTAAATAAGGGCCTAACAAATAAGTAAAACATAATTTAACTTGGTTAAGGATTCACATTGGGTTCACCATTTTTTGTTTCTTCTAGAAATGTGTATGACCTTGTTTGTTTTAAGGTTCAAACTTTCCAATCGGTTTCTAACTGGTTTATTCATAGAACCGGAAACATCCAATGATTCTATATCCATTTGGACCTACTTTCCAAAGGTAGGTGCCCATTAGTTGTGGACTGATGAGGATTAAGAATTTGCATTGGTTGAGAGGATGGGAGTTCATACTCATCACACCTTTTTTAGGGGAATTATTGTCTACTCTGGGACTCCCTTATAGATTTAAGTTATGTTTATTAATCCTTATTAATTTACCAAGCATGAAAATGAGTTATTCCTTTAGATCTTTCAATCAATGATTGATATGTAGGGAACTTAGAGAGTATTTTATATATATTTAAGGTTCTTCATCAATAGAGAATCATCCATATGAATTAGAGATTCTTATTCGATGGTATCCTTCTATACATTATATAGAAATATCTTGTTCATTATGATGACTATACTGGTTTTAAATCCACTCAGTGGGGCACTTGAAGTTTATTTTCATTCAGAAAGACATGATTATTTTAGAGTTGGGATCGTACCCGCAGATGGGCTACCTACATATCCTTATTAAAAAGAAAAGGAATCAGAACCCATGTAGTTTGATAAAAAGGATATAGTTTAATGTCATATAGGACGAAAAAGAGTTAATGAAAGATGGGATTGAACCTTAGAAAGGCTTCGTATGTACTCTAATTTTAAGGAAGAGATCAAATTCCACATAGTTCGGGTGAAGAAGTATGAGGTTTATGCATTATTAATGGCCCAAAGAGAGATTTCGTAATTAGTTTTACACTCTAAGACCATGTGAGTCATGCTCAGTGTGAGAAACAAGAGGTATTAGTAAATCTGACGATTGTTCCATGAAAGATACCGTCATAAGAAATGATGTGGGGATTACGTATGTATGACGGCCCAAGTAAATGAATATCAGGACTTAGTTCAGGAAAGAAGCCCAAGATCAGGGTCCATAAAGGTATTTTTACTTTATGGAGATTTGGAATTTTAACTCGGGACTTACTCTTGAAAAGGAATCCCAAATTAAGAGGGACTTATGATTGGGTTTTATTCCTGAAAAAGAAGCCCAAATCAAAAGAAATTAAGATTGGGACTTACTCCTGAGAAAAAGGCCCAATTAATTGTTGAGTCAATAAGGTTTTCCTTATGACTTTTCCATTCTTTCTTGTTTTGAAAATCATAAACACCTTATACTTAAGCAAATACTATTATTACTCAAATAAGGAAAATTTACTTCCTTAAGGAAATTTACCTTAACATAGATTTTTCTTATACATAGCTATTTGTTTCCCTTAAAATCAAAAATCGGAATTGCAACCAAATTCTCGGAGTCTTATAATAAAAAATTGGAGCATTCTGTTTTTAGGATCTGAATCTTGGATGTGATCTGTAATATAGTTTTAATCCGAATTCTGGACTCCAAACTCTGTAGCAGATCTAATTCGAACTCTTAAGAAGTTCGACTCTGAACTCTTAAGAAGTTCGACTCCGAAATCTTAAGAAGTTTGACTCCGAACTCTTAAGAAGTTCGACTCCGAACTCTTAAGAAGTTCGACTCCGAACTCTTAAGAAGTTCGACTCCGAACTCTTAAGAAGTTCGACTCCGAACTCTTAAGAAGTTCGACTCCGAACTCTTAAGAAGTTCGACTCCGAACTCTTAAGAAGTTCGACTCCGAACTCTTAAGAAGTTCGACTCCGAACTCTTAAGAAGTTCGACTCCAAACTCTTAAGAAGTTTGACTCAGAACTTTTAAGCAGTTCAACTCTGAACTCTATAGATTTAGAATCCGATTTCTGATGAAACCAGACTCTGATTTCTTATATAATAGAATCCGAATATTTCTTAACATAGACTCCGAACTTCACTTTGATTAGACTCCGAATCCTTGACTTGCTTACACTCTGAATTATTAATTAGCCTTTACTTACGTATGCTTCATTCTAAAACGATGTCGTACATTCAGTTATACAAAGTTTTTTCTAAAACGATGTCGTCTATTTTGTTATAAACTAACCGTTGTCTAAGTGAAATGTGTACAGGTCCCTCCAATCTTTAAGGAAAATATGACCGTTGGAGAAGGAGCCGACCTTACCTATAAATAGGAGCTCATTTGAAAGAGCTCGTTGCTGAAAAAAGCTGCTGAAAGGCTGACTGATCTTCAACTCATGTGATTACATACTTGAAGTGATTTCTAGAGAGAGAGACTCTTATTAACTCTCAAAGCTTCGTGCGACTCCGAATGTTGGTGATTACATTCGAGGACTTCCGGGGATAGGAAGACAGAGGTGCCGACTACCTTGAATTTCGAGGGCTTCCTTGCTGAGGAAGACAGAGGTTGCCAACTACCTTGAAGTTGAGGGCTTGCGGGGATAGCAAGACAGAGACTCCGATCTTCGTATCGAGGGATTACCCTAGTGTGGGTAAGACAGAATTGCTTGAAAGTATAAATCAAGGGACCTTTATCCAAGGTTGTTGGATACCCTTCTCTTTGGGTTAAAAGACTATTATCTTGTTACCTTTAGTTTTACTACTCGTTTATTTCCGCTGCATTTTGTATTATAAGGAAATTATAACTTTCTTATACTTACTTACTTGTACTCTGTTTCATTTAGATTCTATACGCTTTAAGGTAGAATCTCATATTGTAACTTTTGTTAAGGTTCAATATCCGGAACCATATTTCCGGAACCTACCTTCGGAATCTCTTTCCAAGTTTGCATTTGGTGTTAGAGGTGTTGTGAATTTGCTTAGTTTAACTTTGTTAAACTTAGCCCTTTCCTTTGATTAAGGAAAACATAGTTATGTGTAAATAACTTTAAAGGTTCCAAAGGAATTTTTTAAAGTATAAAATTCACCCCCCCCTCTTGTATATTGAGCATCTACATCATTATTTTGATCCTACAATTGGTATCAGAGGAGGTTTCTGAAATACTTATACTTACGAATAAGTTTTTCTTGCTAACTTTATCATTCCAAACTTTATCATTCCGAACTTTATCATTCCGAACTTTGACATTCCAAATTTTTCCATTCTGAACTTTTTCAATCCGAACTTTGTTATTACAAACTTTTTCTACTAACAAATTTGTGTGCCAAAAGCTATTCTAGTATGGCAAGAATTAATGTTGGTTCGATTGATAATCTAAATCCTACAAGACCACCAATATTTGATGGCAATGATTATGAATACTGGAGAGATCGTATGAAGAATTTTGTTATCAATACTGGAGTAGAAAATTTTGTAATGCTTACTGGTGATTATAAAATTCCTGACAAGGAAGTTAAAACATTCACTAACCAGGAAAAGCAAGAATATCAACTCAACTATAAGGTACACAATACTCTACTATGTTCAATGACTAGAAATATATATAGCCAAATTTCTTCTTGTGAAGCAGCTAATTGAATATGGAAGAAATTAGAGGTTACACAATTTGGGACTTCCAAAGTAATTGAGACTAGAAGAGCTATGATTAGAGCTGAATATCATGGCTTTAATTTTCCTTATGGTGAACCAATCTGTAAAGTGCAACAGAGATTCATGACTATAGTCAACAGTCTACAATCTATGGGAGAGAAAGGTTTAGATGATGAAGCTCTTGTGGATAAGATAATTGATATTATGCCCAATGAGTGGGAATCCAAAAGAACAGCTATAGATGAGAACAGGAAGGTCACTCAGATTTCTCTTGATGAGATTTTTGGAACTCTTCTACAACATGAAACAAGAATGAAGAGAGATGCAGACAATATCAAGAAGAAGAATGGCAATGGTACTGTTTCTTTTACTACAACTTCAAATCAGATGAAAGCTAAGACTCCTGAGAGAGTAACTAGATCCAAGTCTAAGAAAGTTATTTTCCAATCCGAATCTAGTGAGAGTGAAGTCTCAGAAAATGAATTATCCAATCTTGCTTGAAGGATGAACAAGATAGCCGGCCAGATAAATTTTCAATCTAAGTATAAGAAAAAGGAAAGGAAAGATAAGAAAGATGGAGAAGTTACTTGTTATGAGTGCAAAAGAGTTGGACATATTAGACCAGATTGCCCTATGCTCAAAAAGAAAGAAAGAAAAGAAATACATTCAGACAGGAACAGAAAGAAGTATTGTAAATCCAAATCTAAGAAAGTTTTGAAAGCTAATGACACCTGGAGTGCCAGTGGTGGTGACTCTTCAGATGAATCTTCTGATTATGAATCTTCAGGACAGAAGAATCTTGGTCTTATAGCCAGATTACCTATTGATAATCATTGTTTCATGGCTAAGGTACGAAATGCTGAATCATTGACCAATGTTTCTCTAAATTCTAATGATAGTAAGTATTATAACTCTTCTGATGAAGAATCATCTTCTGATGAGGAAAATACTTTACCTACTTATGAAGAAGTCTCTAGGTTTGCTGAACTTCTTGAAATTGAGAATTCCAAACTCAATAAGAAACTTGATAAGGCAAACTCTAAGAATTCTATTCTTACAAAAGAGATATCAGATCTTTCTAAAGATCTTGATAAGAAAAATACTGATTTTGAAAGTATTTCAAAAAATTTTGAGGAAGTAAGTTCTGAAAAAAACAAACTTTCTAAAGAATTAGAAAAAGTAATTTCTAATAAAAATGTTTTAGAGCCTAGATCTAGTTCTAAAACTAATGATTTTGAGGATAAAAACTTGGTTGTAAAACTTAAGTCTGAAATTTTTTCCTTAAAGAAGTGTTTATCAAACTTTACCCATGGTAAGGAAAATTTTGATAAAATGTATTCTCAAATACGACCTTTAAGAAATAAATCTGGATTTGGTTATACCCATGCAAAACCAATTTTCAGTAACAATTATTTTGTTCCTCAAAGTGACCCATTTTGTACCAAGTGTCAATGTGGTGGTCACTGGGAAAAGAATTGTTCCTTAAACAAAACCCAATATTTAGGATTTCACAAAGCTTACTTCTCTAAGAAGACGTGGGTTCCTAAAATTTTATTATCTGGAAATCTCGGATCCAAACAAATTTGGATTCCGAAAGTCTAATTTTCTTCTTGATTTCAGGAAAATAAAGAGATTACCAGCAACAATACATGGTACATGGATAGTGGATGTTCCCGGCACATGACTGGTAACAAAAACTTTTTTTAAAAGATTATCAAAACGAAAGGAGGAAAGGTAACTTTCAGAGATAATGCTAAGGGAGAGATTCTTGGTATTGGTAATATTGTTCTTCTTGGTAAAACCTTGATTTCAAATGTTCTTTTTGTTAAGGGTCTTAAGCACAACCTCATTAGCATAAGCCAGTTATGTGATGAAGGTTACCTTGTGAATTTTAGGAATGATAAGTGCTTAGTTCACAATTCCAAGGAAGAATTTATTCTCTCAGCCAATAGGAAAGAGAATGTTTACACTCTGAACTTAGAAGACCTCAGAAGCCAAGATTTACCTTGCCTAAGTGCAATGGAAGATCATTCTTGGTTATGGCATAGAAGACTAGGTCACTGTAACCTTAGGAACCTATGTAAACTCTCTAAGAAGAAGCTAGTTAAGGATCTACCAGAACTTAGATTTGATTCTTCTAAAGTTTGTGATCCTTGTCAATATGGAAAGCAACATAAATCTAGTTTTAAATCAATCGGTGAAGTCTCAACAACTGATTCATTACAGTTAGTTCACATGGATCTTTTTGGTCCAACACAAACTGGAAGTATTGGAGGTAAATACTATGTGTTTGTTCTAGTTGATGATTACAATAGGTTTACTTGGGTATATTTTCTAGCAAAGAAATCTGAAGCTTTTTCCTATTTCAAAAGTTTTAGAGCTCAAGTTAAAAATGAGAAAAACCTTCCATTGAAAACTATTCATAGTGATCATGGAGGAGAATTTCAAAATTTTGATTTTGAAACTTTTTGTAGTAAAAAAGGTATTACTCACAATTTTTCAGCACCTAGAACTCCTCAACAGAATGGTGTAGTTGAAAGAAGAAATAGAATTCTTCAAGAGATAACTAGAACCATGTTGAGTGAATATTCTATTTCTAGACATTTCTGGGCTGAAGCTGTAAGTACTGCTTGTTATACTATAAATCGAGTTTTGATTATACCTTTTCTTAATAAAACTCCTTATGAGTTATGGAATGGTAGAAAACCAAGACTTTCCTACTTCAAGGTTTTTGGTTGCAAAGTATTAATTTTGAATACTAAAGATAACTTACATAAATTCGCACCAAAATCTGATGAATGGATTTTCTTAGGATATTCCACAACCTCTAAGGCTTATAGAGTTTTTAATAAAAATACTTGCGCTGTTGAAGAAACAGTACATGTAAAATTTGATGAGTCAGATCCTTTTGTTTTTAAAACATCCCTACCTACATCCTCAGATGTGTTTTCAAAAACTGATTATCAACCTTTGATAGAAGAACCTTCTGACAAGGATAATTTTCTAGAAGATACTTCAGAAATATTTACTCTAGAAGACTTTCTACCCTATGTTGATGAACAAGTTTTACAAAACCCAAATCAGGTGTTTCTTAAGAATCATCCCAGTGATAGTATCATTGGTGATGTAAATAAACCTGTAAGGACTAGAAGTTCCTTAAGAAATAAAGTAGAAAATCTAGCATTTCTTTCCCAATTAGAACCAAAAAGCACTGATGAAGCTTTAGGTGATGATGATTGGATCAAATCCATGCAAGATGAACTAAATGAATTCGAAAGGAATAAAGTCTGGACCTTGGTTGAAAGACCTAAGGAAACTTCTGTTATTGGAGTAAAATGGGTTTTCAAAAATAAATGTGATGAAAATGGAGTCATAGTTAGAAATAAAGCTAGACTTGTTGCTAAAGGCTATAATCAGCAAGAAGGAATAGACTATGAAGAAACCTATGCTCCAGTAGCTAGACTTGAATCTATCCATATTCTACTTGCCTTCGCAGCATTCTTTAATTTCAAACTTTTCCAAATGGATGTGAAATGTGCTTTTCTTAACGGTTATGTTCAAGAAGAAGTTTTTGTTGAACAACCTCCTGGCTTTAAAGATACAAAACATCCTGATCATGTTTTTAGACTTACCAAAGCTTTGTATGGCCTTAAACAAGCCCCACGAGCATGGTATGATAGAATCACTGGATTTTTGCTTCAAAATAACTATGTTAAGGGAAATGAAGATCCAACTCTTTTTATAAATAAAGATAAGAAAAATGTTTTGATTGTTCAAATTTATGTTGATGACATAATATTTGGTTCAACTCAGCAATCTTTGACTGACTCTTTTGCAAGTCTAATGAAATCTGAGTTTGAAATGAGTATGATGGGTGAGTTAACTTTTTCTCTTGGTTTTCAAATTTCTCAAAAACCAGAAGGAACCTACATATCTCAACATAAGTATATTACAGATCTTCGTAAAAAGTATGGTTATGACAATACTAAGAGTATAAGTACTCCCATTGGTACCTCAAATTCTCTAGATCTTGATGAAGCTGGGAAACCAGTAGATCAAACATCTTTTAGAGGTATGATATGAAGTTTACTTTACTTAACAGCTAGTCGACCAGACTTAATGTTTTCAGTATGCTTATATGCAAGATATCAATCCAATCCTAAGGAATCTCACTTAAAGGTAGTAAAAATAATTTTTCACTACCTTAAGGGAACCATGGATCTAGGATTATTTTATACTTCTGGAAATGATTTTGTTCTAAAAAGATTTTCTGATGCTGACTTTGGTGGATGTAGAATGGATAGAAAATGTACATTCGGAACTTGTCATTTCTTAGGAGATTCACTAGTTTCTTGGTCCTGCAAGAAGCAACATTCTGTAGCACTCTCCACTGCTGAAGCTGAATACGTAGCAGCTGGAAGTTGTTGTGCTCAAGTATTGTGGATGCAACACACACTCACAGACTATGGATTGAGTTTTACTAAAACTCAAATTTTGTGTGATAACACAAGTTCCATTGCTTTAAGTAAGAATCATGCACATCACTCCCGTGCAAAACACATAGATTTTAGGCATCACTTTCTTAGGGATCACACACTCAAAGGAGATATCATTCTTCAATTTATTGGAACACAAGATCAACTTGCTGATATTTTCACAAAATCCTTGTCTTCTGATAGATTTGAATACATTAAACAGAAGTTAGGGATGATAAATTTAAGGTAATCCTTCTTAATTAACCTTCTATTGAAAAAGTCTCCTTATAGTAATAAACTCCTTTTCATAGGGGGAGTACATTTGTTTGTTAGAATAACAATTTTTTTGGATTGTTTTCAAATTTTTCGGAACTAAGATTTCCAGAATGGAAATTTTTGGAATTGAAATTTTCCGGATTGTTTTTTTTTCTTTCTTCAAAAAAAAAAACTTCCGGAATGGTATTCTCGTAATGAAAATTATCAGAATAAAGATTTTCGGACTGGGCTTTTCGTAATGTTTTTTTTATTAGACTTTTCATAATAAGTTTTTTTTTGGAATATTACCAATTTCAAATAATATTTCTTATCAATCCGTAAGTTATAATTTCCCTATCTAGTTTTATAATCAAATTTTGATTACTGGTATCTTCATTGATTAGTTAAGATTCTAGTTTTTCTTCAATTCTGAATTTTTTTTTAAAAAAAACCTCAAAAGATCGGAGTCATTTTTCCCCCCCGGGGTTATTCTCAACCGTTAGATCAGATCAAAGTATTTTCAACCTTTATATTATCATTGGAAGACCAACGGTCATTCTCTTTGCCTATAAAAAGGGGGTCCTGAGACTCGTCCCACATCGGTTTTCAAGCTTTTGCGTCTCGAAGCCCTGCTGCTCCTCTTAAGGCCGGTTCCGAACCTTGTGAAGCTGATCCGAATCCTACAGTTTACTTCACTTCGAATGTCTATTGAAGCAAATTCACAAGATATGTCAACTACGAAACCGATTTCAAAGTGGTTAGTTTACAGAGAAAGGTTAGTTCATCCGGATTTTTATAAGCTTGATTCTATCATTTCGAAAAATATTAGACTAAATGGATGGGAAGATTTCTGCATAGCCAAGTCAGAAAAACAGGATCTGGTTTACACTGATCTGTTGATATAATTTTATGAGTCTGTTTCCTTTATAGTAGAAGATGGCAGAGAAAAATTTTCTTTTAAGTCTTATGGAAAGACTTATAAACTCTCTTACACTAAGGCAGTAATCATGGTGGGTATAACATATGAGGGAGAAGCTGAATTTTTCTCTCACAAACTTCCGGATGTGCAAGGAAGTTTCGTTAAGGAAAAAGCACTGCAGTGTCTTGGGCTCAAGGATGATTCAACTACAAAGATTGCTCGGCTCGCTCCGAATAACAGAATACTGCAACTATGGGTGCAAGGTTTTCTGGTTCCGAGAAGAAGAGATAAAGACAATCTGAAGAAGAGTGATATCTATGTCTTAGATTTTTTGGTAAATCTAAGAAAGATAAATCTGATAAGGCATGTCTTGGTTACGATCAAAAATATCAAAGAAGGAAATCTGAGAGCTCAGATTATTATGTATCCAGCCTTATTATCAAAGTTGATTGTTCGATGATTAGAATCTTTCAAAGTTTCCTGCAAATCAAAGATCCAGAATTGCAAGCTCATGCTTGTCAGTGATGATACACTTAAGAGAATGAAGATGATATTTTCTAGTGAATCCGGAGAATTTTACCCCCTATCTGTGGAAGAATTTGAAGTAGATGAAAAAGAAACACAATCTCCGGAACCTTTAAAAAAGCAAAGGAAGAAGAGAAAGTCTAAGGAAGTAGTTTCTGATGAAGATGTTCCTCAGCCGAAGGAAACTGAATATGCACCACCCAAACCGAAGAAGTAGAAAATCTATACAGATGAAGTAGCAGCAAAATGGAGGAAAGATAAGGAAATGAGGAAGGAAGGGGATCCTCAATTCGGACTCGACCCTGCTGAGGCTAAGGCTTTAAAAGAAAAGGCTGCTCAGGAGCTGGAAAGACAAACGAAGGAAAAGAAGTTGAGGAAGAAGATGTCTGAAGCTGAACTAGTTCAATCATTGCTAAAAGGTACAGAGTTGGCTTCTGGAAGGCTTCTAGTTCTGGAAACTTTCGGAGTCGAACCTTCTTTACCAGAAACATCAGCAAAAACTTTTTCCACTCTGGAAAAGAACAACGGTAAAGAACCTGCAGTAGAAGCTGAGAAACAAGGTGCTGAAGCAGTTGAGGAAGAAGTAGAACAAGTAGAGGAAGAAGAAGAAGAGGAGGAGAGTGAAGATCTAGATACCTTGATAAAACAATTTCAGGATTATAAGTCTGAATACGGAAAAATAATATCTCTAGGGAAGGGAGATGAGGAAGTCGGCAAGCAACACCAACAGGAAGAAGAAGAGAATGAGTTGTTTGATGAAGAAGAATCCTATCAAAGGAACTATCTTGAAGAAGGACAAGAAAGACAGCAACCAGATGAAGATCAGATTGTTCAAGTTTCTGAATCTGAGGAAGTTTCTCCAAATGTGCAATCCATTCCGAAATCCGATAAAGGCAAGAAAGATTTAATGGAGACACCTATTAAGGATATCATTAGAAAGAAAGAGGTTGGTGGTACCTCTAGAAGGAAGCTGATTCCAGTTGAAGAAGAGGAATCTCAAAAAGAAGTCTTGAATTTGGAATCATCATCCCACGAGCATGATTTTGTGGTTCAATCTCTGAGAAAGATGGTGGACACAATACCGATTCTTCCAACTATAGATTCTAGATGCCAGTTGTTGCAACAATCTATGAATCAAAAATCGGATTCATTGTCCATGGTAATGGATAAGTTTGTGAAGTTGAAAGCTGAACAGAAAAGTTTTCTGATCAATTACGATGTACATAGGAAATATTGTAGTAAATTAACCAAGTGGTCTAAGAGAGTAGACGAAGATTTAGTTCATTTTGAAAATTTTCAGGCTGATGTTCAAAGTGATTTTGGAATGGAGGACAAAAAGGTTACTGAAATTTCTGAGAAGTTGACCCAGGAACAAAATGTACGGAATCAACAGGTCAGGGATCTAAATGGAAAGTTTAACTCAGTATCTCAGAATTAGAAATTTGAAAGAGATTTCTGGATTGAGTTTCAGCAGAGGATGGAGAAACAGGATGAGTTGCTGAATTTGCAAAAAGAAGCATTGGAGGCTCAAGCACAGCTATTAAAAGCCCAAGAAGAAAAGGTAAAAGTCTTGGAGAGGCAACGAGAGGAAGACCAAAGAGACCTGAAGAAACTCAAAGCCTTGTTGAAGCAGCTTATTCCAAAGGAAAAGGAAGACAAATGAACCCACTCTGATATTTTGTTGTAGTTGTCTTTCCTTGTATTGTTTTGCCCACAACTCTAATGAAATATTATCTGTTCGGTTTGTCTCTTGTTGTATACTAATGTTTCAGGTAGCATAATTTGTTTTCCATTCCCTTCAACTCTTTTTGAAAATCACAAAGGGGGAGAAGGAAAAAGAACTGTTCCTGAGGAGGAGAAAAGAAAAATTTATGAGAGAAATATCCTTAAGGAAAGGGGGAGTTTCCCATTTCGTTTTGTTTCATTCTTACAATTATGAAAACTCTACTCCGGAAACCAAGAATACAATCCTTAGTGTTTCAATGCCTAAGGGGGAGTTAGTTGTATTCACTTCTATCCATGAACGAAGGGAGATAAGTTTTAAATAGTCTAATGATTTTTTTTTCCTTATACTTTTTCAAAAGGATGTTTGTGCTTTCCAAAAGGGGGAGATTGTTGAGTCAATAAGGTTTTTCTTATGACTTTTCCATTCCTTCTTGTTTTGAAAATCACAAACACCTTATACTTAAGAAAATACTATTATTACTCAAATAAGAAAAATTTACTTCCTTAAGGAAATTTACCTTAACATAGATTTTTCTTATACATAGCTATTTGTTTCCCTTAAAATCAAAAATCGGAATTGCAACCAAATTCTCAGAGTCTTATAATAAAAAATTGGAGCATTCTGTTTTTAGGATCCGAATCTTGGATGTGATCTGTAATATAGTTTTAATCCGAATTCTGGACTCCAAACTCTGTAGCAGATCTAATTCGAACTCTTAAGAAGTTCTTCTCCGAACTCTTAAGAAGTTCGACTCCGAACTCTTAAGAATTTCGACTCCGAACTCTTAAGAAGTTCGACTTCGAACTCTTAAGAAGTTCGACTCCGAACTCTTAAGAAGTTCGACTCCGAACTCTTAAGAAGTTGGACTCCGAACTCTTAAGAAGTTCGACTCCGAACTCTTAAGAAGTTCGACTCCGAACTCTTAAGAAGTTCGACTCCGAACTCTTAAGAAGTTTGACTCAGAACTTTTAAGCAGTTCAACTCCGAACTCTACAGATTTAGAATCCGATTTCTGATAAAACCAGACTCTGATTTCTTATATAATAGAATCCAAATATTTCTTAACATAGACTCCGAACTTCACTTTGATTAGACTCCGAACCCTTGACTTGCTTACACTCTGATTTATTAATTAGCCTTTACTTACGTATGCTTCATTCTAAAACGATGTCGTACATTCAGTTATACAAAGTTTGTTCTAAAACGATGTCGTCTATTTTGTTATAAACTAACCGTTGTCTAAGTGACACGTGTACAGGTCCCTCCGATCTTTAAGGAAAATATGACCATTGGAGAAGGAGCCGACCTTACCTATAAATAGGAGCTCATTTGAAAGATCTCGTTACTGGAAAAATCTGCTGAAAGGCTGACTAATCTTCAACTCATGTGATTACATACTTGAAGTTATTTCTAGAGAGAGAGGCTCTTATTAACTCTCAAAGCTTCGTGCGACTTCGAATGTTGGTGATTACATTCGAGGACTTCCGGGGATAGGAAGACAGAGGTGCCGACTACCTTGAAGTTCGAGGTCTTCCTTGCTGAGGAAGACAGAGGTTGCCAACTACCTTGAAGTTGAGGGATTGCGGGGATAGCAAGATAGAGACTCCGATCTTTGTATCGAGGGCTTACCCTAGTGTGGGTAAGACATACTTTCTTGAAAGTATAAATCAAGGGACCTTTATCCAAGGTTGTTGGATACCCTTCTCTTTGGGTTAAAAGACTATTATCTTGTTACCTGTAGTTTTACTACTCGTTTATTTCCGCTGAATTTTGTATTATAAGGAAAATATAACTTTCTTATACTTCCTTACTTGTACTCTGTTTCATTTAGATTCTATACGCTTTAAGGTAGAATCTCATATTGTAACTTTTGTTAAGGTTCAATATCCGTAACCATATTTCCGGAACCTACCTTCGGAATCTCTTTCCAAGTTTGCATTTGGTGTTAGAGGTGTTGTGAATTTTCTTAGTTTAACTTTGTTAAACTTATCCCTTTCCTTTGCTTAAGGAAAACATAGTTATGTGTAACTAACTTTAAAGGTTCCAAAGGAATTTTTAAATTATAAAATTCACCCCCCCTCTTGTATATTGAGCACCTACATCATTATTTCGATCCTACATTAATTCCTCTCAGATAAGGAAGCTAACGAAGGAACCGTTCCATAAATGGATTTGAAGAGGGTTTTGAAGGCCATATATTGAAGAATAGAGGTGGATCTGAGGAAAGGAGGTTCCTAGGAAGGAGGCATGCAAGTATTTTTCTGGCATGCAAGTCCTGGTCGCGCAAGTATACTTGCGTGACATGAGTCACCTTGGGCGACGAAGAATCCATAAGGTAATACTTGGGTGACTCTAAACTCAAGCCCTTAATATCATCCCTAGAGGATTCCAAAAGGGTGGAACGAAAGTTCCCTTGATAGAGAAAGGTGGGGCGCACGTGTCTTCACTTCCCTTAAGGGATGGACACTTAGGCGTGCAAGTATTGATGAGTTCTAATACTTAGGCCTTATTCTTCCTCTTTAGAGCTTCCATTCTAGGTAAAGAATTACCTTAGAAGTGTTCGGAAGACGTGAGACAAAGACTTGGGCGAACAAAGCTTGAATATGAATTTTGGAAAATCCGTCCTTGAAATGGGGGGCCCACAGGGGCTATTTATAGGCCACTGGGAACCTTGGGAGAAAAAATGAATAGGGCGCGCAAGTGACTTGCGCGACCCATATGTGGCGTGCAAGTGACTTGCGCGACCAGAAGGAAACTTGCACGACCTCTTCTTAAAGGGTTCCTTGTTCATGCCTTTGTCAATTTTTGATGTTCTTCAAAGGATGACTCTTCTTGTGCTTAAGGTATTCCCCTTTTCCATTCATTAGACTATGTGACAGAAAGGAGCATCAACACCAAGTTAGAGCAGCATTGAGTAGTGGAAAGATACATCAGATGAGGAGGGTCGTAGTTAGGTAGGGGAATCAGAGCCACGTTGGAAGAGAGGTGGTGAGGTCATGTCCATAGGGAGGTGAGTTGGATGCACCAGAGCCATGTCAGTAGGGAGGTGTCAGAACCGTAACAGAGCTGCGTCGATGGAGAGGTGTGCTGACTGTGTCGGAGCCGAAGGGGGGAGGAGGAATCACGAGGGGAGGATGGGGAGGAGGGGAGGATAAATGGAGAGGGAGTAGGAATGGCAGTGGAGTAATTTCCAAGTGAGGGAGAAGGGTTTGCGGGTGGGAGAGGAAAGTCATTATTAGGATAAAAAATTTGATGACTTGTTGCCACACGCACCTTATAACCTGTAGCTATATTTCAACTTATAGCCACAAATCATTTAAACATCGGATATAGATCTATGGCTATAGGTCATTTTTTTAGTAGTGATTTTATCCCTTGTTCATCCTCCAAATTTCAACTTTATTTTCCATGGTATGGAGGGGTATGGTTGTTTTACTTTTGGACATTTAATCTGGCCAAGCAGACTATTTAAATTCCAAAATTCAAACTTCCCATGCAATAATGACTTCAAACTCGGCATATTCACACATTTACTCCTTTATTAATGTTTTTAAATAATTCCTTCCCCGGATACATGTATAATTTCAGATTCATTAGACCATACCACTTTAAGACATAGGCCCATATTCAAATGTGTCCAGATCTGTGCACAAATTTCTAGGCCCAAGTTGTGAACTGATTTTGGGCATCCAAAACATGGATTTTTCTTTATCTATAGAAAAATTAAATAAATCCCATGATGTCAATAATATTTTTAAAAAATAATTTCACAATTTCATTTAATATATAAAAATTTATGTCCAAAATACTGAATAAAAATAAAACAATTAAAATCGAAAATTAGGCCATTTTTGCCTTTAAGCTCAAAATACTACAAAAATATAAAAATGTGATAATTTCTCATAAAATAACTCTATGGTGGGATTATAAACATTTAATTATAGAATAAAATGTATGGAAATGTTATCTTCATCAATAATTCCCACAACAACCATTATTATGAACCTTTTTCCTTTTCATCCTTACCACACAATATTAAACTGCATGGATGCTTCCTTATCACACGACCTTAAAAGGCATGGCATTTCTGATTAAGTGGAGCTAAAATATATGTTTTTTTATTCCTTTCATAAGGATATTTATGAATCCAATTTATTGGATCAACTGTGACACCATAAAACTTACCTCCTTCCTAGGTGAAAATAAACTATAGAGCGCCCATATGTATGGATTTAAAAGATAGAAACTCCTAAAGTGGTATCACCAAGTAATAATATGTAACAATATAAAGAAACTATAATGCATAAAATTTTTCACATAAATGGGATGCCTCTAAAATTTATAGATATTAACATCAATAGTCAACCATTTATCAAATATCAGGGTTACTAGTACTTCATCTGTGTCTAGGAAAGACTCATGAACATGACTATAATCTATAAGAGATTCCTAGAGTAGGAAATAATTCCCCCAAAAAGGTGTGATGAGATTAACCACCCATCCTATCAACCAATTTGATTTCATGAGAATTGCTATTAAGGAACCCCAATGACTTCCTACCTTTAGAAAATAGGCTCGTATCTTGATAAGGATGTGGGAACTGTTGGGTGTTTCTAGTTAAAAAAAACATCATTGGAAATTGTTCGAGATAGAAGTAACAAATTAAACGTCAGGCCACTATGTCATGGAACAAAAACAGAAATGGTGAACCTTACATGAATATTTCATTAACAAAAAATATGGGTTGAGCACATGTCAGACCATTTTATTTTGTTTATCTTACACAAATAAAAATAGTGATCCCATCATGAATCTTTTATCAATGATAATAAACAACTATATTTCTCATGAATAGAAAATTAAGATTTTTTCTTACTTGTGAGGTTGAAATAATTATTGTCCTTGTTTCTTAATGTATATGACTATAGATACCCATCTCACTAATTCTCTTTGATTCCAAGGCATTATCCTTTTCACCAGGAAAGCATTATGACACCACAACTACCATGAGAGTCCCTACCTCTATGAACTGAAGGATGATGTCACTGACTTAACATCACCTCAACTAGGTGAAAAACATGATGTGAAGGTTCCGGGCGCAGCGGAAGCGCATGGGTGGATGTTCCCACTTGGATTTTTGTCATTAGCAATGATCAATCCGGGATCAATACGACGATAAATTCCAGTCTGCACGGATCGAATCACAGAAAAAGACAAAGAAGACGGTTTGTCTCGGAACCACAAACAAGGATCGTTACAGGTTGATTATAATTAATTTAATTAATTATAAAGAAATAACTTTTGGGTGTTCTTTCTTCGTTGATGTTCTTGATCACATTGTCTATGTGATCCGTCGTTGCGTCACAGAAGCCAAGTGTAGACTCCCTCTATCGGTGATCCACACGTGTACCTCGCATCTATGGATGCTGCCAAAGGATTCTCTGGGTGCTAGCATGGAGAATCATTTGCTTGCGTTGTCCGCCTGAGATCATCTTGATCTGATGGAAGATGACCTCTCTCGGTACTGAGAGCGTTCTTGGAGGAAGAGGTTCTTTCGGCCTTGAAAGAATTATCCAAAGATGTTGTGCACAACGATTCTCTTGTGTAGGAAAAGAGTTGGGGTTGTGAGGATATTTATAATCGAGTTTGAGGTTGTAGAGTTATGACAATAAATAAACGTGTTACACGTTTCATTTATTTCATTAACTCATATTGAAAACCCCCATGTCGAATAATTAATTCCTTGACATGCGCTCACGCTGATTATAATAAATATCATTTAATAAAACGATATTATATCCTCAAAATCCCAAATGGAAAAACTACATGGTGTGTAATAATAAATACATGGAGTGTAATGTACACACCGTGTATATCTTGTTTTCATTTATTTATTTCCTTTCCAAAATAAAACTACACGGCGTGTGCATTTAATAATACACGACATGTACTTGTTTTATTTTATTTTTACTCCATCATTTAAAACAACTTAGGCTTCCTTGAATAATTATTAAACCACATACGAAAATAATATTTATTCAACTTGAGATACTTGGATACACTTAGTGTGTGACCCTCTAGGCCTCTTTCTCGTTGGAATTAGGCGGGCTTGCCTAAAGTCCAAGATTACTGTCTATCAATGGGTCAAGGCACCCAAGAGAAAGAAGTTGACACCGCATTGATGTATCACCTCATACGAACGCTTACTGTGTAATTTAATCCCTTTGTCTCAATATCTCATCAAGCAGGTTTCATCAAAGTTTCATAAACCTATATGCTTGATCCATCGTTCTTTTACTGCCTGAAATAAACTCGTCGTTTACACCATGGCCATGGAATTTAATGCGATAGTTCTATTTCAATCAAAGGGCCGAGATATCAACTTCCATAAATAGAAGGGACAAATCCTTCATTGACTTATCCATTAACAACATGTCACTCGTGACGCGCCCAACGTACCCTACTTTCCTCCAACTGTCTGTGTGACAGTTTTCGTCAGTAAATCTAAGTGCGCGAGTCATGACATGAGTTAATGATAATCTTCCAGTCTAAGGACCATTACACAGGCTCACAGATAGAAATATCCGATGACACCAAGACATGCGGAATTACTACGTGCGGGTCTGTTCTCATAATCTCTCATCTTGGAGATTACCAAGTGAGAACTCCATGAGAGAGAGTCCCACCTTCTTACGAGTACTCGCACATGATGGTCTGTATACTATGTGTCCTATCATAGTATTTCATCCAACCGCATAAATTTATTTAAGAATATTTTTATAGCATTTCAAGGTTCTCATCATAGTGGGGATCTTCTATGACCTTATTAATGCAACAAATATTCCCGGACATTATTATATTATAGTCATGCAGAATAATGAACAATATATAATAAGTGAACATTCATGTAATCAAAGTACAAAACAGTTGGTTCTGAGGACACCAACCCTTACAAACTCCCACTTGGAATAGAGCCAACTGCCTATGACTTTTAGTTCGTTAGACCTCACATAATGATCATGTTTCTGCTGAGTCAAGGATTTAGTCAATGGGTCTGCCACGTTGTCTTCCATGGAAATACTACTCACTGCAACTTCACCTCTCTGAGAAAAATCCCTCAAGAGATGATACTTCCGAAGTATGTGCTTTGTCCGCTGATGTGACCTTGGCTCTTTTGCAAGTGCCACCACTACAGTATTATCACAATAGAGTGTGATAGGATCTTTAATGCTCGGTACAACATCCAGCTCTTGGACGAAGATTCGCATCCATACTGCTTCTTTAGCTACCTCAGAAGCTGCGATATACTCGGACTCCACTGTAGAATCTGCCACCACACTTTGTTTGGAGCTCTTCCAGCTCACTGCACCTCCATTCAAACTGAAGATGTATCCAGTCTGCGACTTCATGTCATCTTGATCAGTCTGGAAACTAGCATCTACATGTCCTCTAATGACTAGTTCCTCATCTCCTCCAGAAACTAGGAACATATCCTTAGTAAGCCTCAGATACTTAAGGATAGTCTCGACTGCCATCCAATGGCGGTCTCCTGGATCAGCTTGATATCTGCCTAACGCACTTAATGCGTAAGCAACATCTAGCCTCGTAAATAGCATATCATACATGACTAACCCAATCACGGATGCGTAAGGGATACTTTTCATCCTCTTTCTTTCCTCATGTGTCTGAGGACACATTTTCTTGGAAAGATGAATGCCATGTGACACTGGAAACAATCCCCACTTGGACTATTCCATACTGAATCTCTTCAGTATCTTGTCAATGTATATACTTTGACTCAGGCCCAACATTCTCTTGGATCTATCACGATGGATCTTGATCCCAAGAATATATGCTGCCTCGCACAAGTCTTTCATGGAGAAGAATTTATGCAACTATGCCTTAACTGACTATAAGACAGGTACTTCGTTTCCAATTAGAAATATGTCATCAACATATACTTTTAGGAAAACGACTGCACTTCCACTAAAACTTTTTTAGACACAAGGCTCACATTCGTTCTTAACAAATCCAAATTCCGTAACAGCTTCATCAAAACGAATGTTCCATGACCTTGATGCTTGCTTTAATCCATTAATGTATTTCTGCAACTTGCATACCTTGTTGGAATCCTTTGGAGTCACAAACCCTTTAGGTTGTGTCATGTAGACATCTTCCTGGAGGTTTCCATTAAGGAAAGATATTTTAAAGTCCATTTTCCAAATTTTATAGTCATGGTAAGTAGCAATGGCCAATAGGATTCTGATGGATTTCAACATCGCAACCGGTGAAAAGGTTTTATCATAGTCAATTCTTTGACGTTGTCTAAAACCTTTTGCAACCAGTCATGCCTTATAGGTGCTGACTTGCCCTTCCATGTCCAGTTTCTTCTTGAATACCCATTTATTACCAACAGGATTTACATCAACTGGAGGATCTACCAAAATCTAGACTTGGTTTTGGTACATGGAATCCATTTCAGAATTCATGGCTTCATTCCACTTGGCAATGTCAGTGCCTTCAACTGCTTCCTTGTAGGTAAGAGGATCATTATTGTCAACCAATAATGAGTCACCATCCTTGGTGACAAGAAAACCATATCATTCTGGTTCTCTCACCTCTCTCGTGCTCCTACGCAGTTCTTATGTCTCTGGAACAAATTGTTCTTCCACGGGGTTTTTTGGAATCTGTTCTTGTACCAACTCATGTGTATCTTGAGACTCGACTTCATTGAAGTCTATCTCACTCCCACTATCTCTTTTGGAGATGTGATCCCTCTCAAGGAATATGGAATGTCTTTCCACTATAACCTTTTTGTCTGAGGGGTTGTATAGGTAATATCCCCTTATTTCCTTGGGATATCCTATAAAGATACACTTTGTGCCTCGGGGCGCAAGTTTGTTACCTGAAGAGGCCTTAACAAATGATTCGCTACCCCACACATGTAAATTCGATAACATGGCTTTGCGTCCACTCCATAACTCGTATGGAATACCATTTATCGATTTAGTTGGTACTTGGTTTAGTATGTGCGCTGTTGTTTGTAATGCATATCCCCAAAAGTATAATGTAAGACTCGCATGACTCATCATTGATCTCACCATGTCCAACATGGTGCGGTTCCTCCTTTCACTTACACCATTCCACTGCGATGTGTAAGGAGGAGTGAGTTGAGATAGAATCCCAAACTCCCGTAATAAATCAATGAAGTTCTGATTAAGATATTCTCCTCCTCTATCTGAGCAGAGTTTCTTAATCTTCTTACCAAGCTGGTTCTCAACTTCATTCTTGTATTATTTGAACCAATCAAAATAATCCGACTTATACCTCATTAAATAGATATATCCATATCTGCTAAAATCATCAGTAAAAGTTATGAAGTACAAGAACCCACCCCTTGCTTCTACTAGAAATGGTCCACACACATCTGTGTGAACTAATTCTAGAAGCTCTTTAGCTCTTTCACCTTTCCCACTAAATGGGGATTTGGTCATTTTGCCTTGTAGACACGCATGACATACACCAAGTGGTTTTAGTTCGAAAGAATCTAAATACCCATCTTGATTAATTTTGTCAAACATTTCTCAATGACATGACCTAGCCGGTGATGCCAAAGTTGGGTGTGGTATGAGTCATGTGAATTAACTTTATTATCGATTGCCATTACTTGGTTTGTGTAGTCTAACACATAAAGGCCGTTATATAAATGTGCCCTACCAAAACAAATGCTATCTTTATAAAAATAGAAACATCCACTTCCAAACTTGAAGATGAATCCATCAGTATCTAATCTGGATACCGAAATAATGTTTTTGGTTACAGAGGGTACATAATAACATCCTTTCAAAACCAGGACCATCCCCGTAAGAAATGTGAGGTGGTAGTCCCCGACAGCTACAACAACAAGTCTGGCTCCGTTGGATGATCGTAGATCTACCTCCCCTCGATCAATCTTCCTGAATCTACTTGGTTCCTGTATTTGGATACAGATGTGATCACCATAAGTAGTATCTATTACCCAATTAGTAGAAACAGATAGATTTCATTTGATAACAAACTCACCTGAAGCTTCCCCTTGCTTCCTTGGTTGGGTGCAGTTTTTCTTCCAGTGGCCCTTCTTGCCACATGCAAAACAAAGAGAATCATGTTCCTTCACCTCCCCTTTGATCTTACTTTTCTTGGAAGGCCTTGAAGAATCTTTGGGCTTAAAGATCTTCGCCTTCACTTTCCTTTTATTCACCATGAGGACAAAAGGATTTTCACGCTTCATGTCAGTGTCCACTTGGCGAATGAGGATGAGAAGATCAGACAGAGACTTCTCAATGTTGTTCATATTGAAGTTCACAACAAAGTTTTAGAAGATCTCGGGGAGTGATGCAAGAATGATATCGGTACCCAGTTCTTCGGGGAGTTTAAACCCTAGAACCTCCAAGCGCTCAATGTAGCCAATGAGATTGACTACATGAGGCCCGGCTGGGGCACCCTCTCCAAGCTTGCTCTGAAATAGATCCTTGGATATCTCAAACCATTCCCGTCTTACTCTCTCCTGGTATAGACCACGGAGGTGCTCGAGCATGCTATAGGAATCCATGTCTTCATGAGACTTCATGAGCTCACTAGACATCAATGATAGCATCAAACATTGAATGTCGAGAGCATCGTTCAAATGTTGATCATAGACCAGGAAATCTTCATCACTCACCCCTGGGGTAGGAGAATCAGGAAGTGAGGACTCCAGCACATAAAACTTTCATTCATGGGGTAATATAACCCAAAGGCACCTAAACCATTCCTGAAAGTTATTTCCGGTGAGGATATTGTCTTTATCCAGTATTGATCGCAGAGAAAATGTAGTTGATGAGTTTGTCATTTCGATTCTACAAATTAAAAGAGCAGATTTATCAGTACTTTTTTATTACATTTTTATGAGAAATAATAAATTAATTAATTCTCCCACTATTTTATCAACTCCCAATGGCCCTCACCATTGAACTTAGAATTTCCAGTTGCTTTGACATTCTAGTGGAAAGGATCCATATTTCCCTTCGCATAACCCCAACAAGGGTTGGTCAAGCTATTTGAAGGTATTTAGGTAGGCAGGTCTTTGCCAACTGTGAGCTTACAGTTCCTTGATCTGTTGAGTGGACTCCCCAATCCGGAAATCCTGACTTGGATTTCCTCAACTCTTGCCTCCAATATTACACCAAGTCTAGCAAGGGCTACTTCTCTTGATGTAATATGGTTAAGTCAACCTGAAACCTTTCATAAGGGCTTCCTTTATAAAAGTAAGTGTCCCAACAAGGGTTGGTCAAACACATAGTTTTATTGAGTCATGCCCTTAATCAGGTAACGAAAGGCTTGGTCTGACTTAATATGGTATTGAGGGATTTTATTCATTTATTCATAGTTTCGCATTATCACATTCTTGTTAATATTAAGTGATTCTTTCTTAAGTGATTAACCATGTTCTGATAATGTTTACGTATAGTCCAGTTTTTATTTTATTCCATCTTTGCATGCTTGTTCATTTTATTAATTATGTGGTCGCGAAAACACATACATAATAAATAAACCATGCAATCAGATAGAAATAAAATAAGATGGCATGATCATGATCTTCTATTGGTTAGATTATCTAGTGGTTTTGATAAGATAACCCTGACCTAGGGAAAACACCTTGAACCTGTTGGTTCGTGTTTTGCAGCTTCCACCTGTCCACCTTTGTATCTTCTTGCGCCGGTTTCACCTCGGCTTCGGGATTTCAACCGTCTCCTCTGGCTTGGGATATCCTCCATTACATGGGTTTACATTAAAGAAGCCATGGGCACGTAGGCCCTATATTTTATTGGAAGAAGTCTTGCAGGCCAAAAAATTTAAATTAAATAAATTTAAATGAAACCATACACATACAAAGGGTCTTTGGTCTAGCTCATGATCATCCAAAGTATGCAATGACATTTACGCATATTTATAATTCAAATTCTTTTAATCTCTCTATCATTTAAGATAAGTCGCGCTCGAATTCAATTAATTATGACATTATAATTAATCAATTATTTATCTTAAATTCCTTTCTAAATTTCCTTGAGATTCTTCTCATCCATATTCCTTGTACGGGTCTTTGTGCATTGGAGGAAACCTGGTGAAATTCCATTTCTGGAAAGTACACGACGTGTATTTTATATATACATGGCGTGTATTTCTTTTCACCTTGTTTCCAAAGTACACGCCAGGGATTTGGCGTGTTTTCTCTACTTTGGAAATTTTGGAGTACACGGCATGTAGATGAATCATACACGGCGTTTACTTCCTTGTTACGTGGTAACCGGCTTAGAAACTCCGTGTACGCGGAACACAACTTCTTCATGTACAAGGTTTCACCTGGACCAGATCGGACTACACAGCGTGTTGTTCCAACATACATGCCGTGTATTCTGGGTCCCACGTGTCATTCAATTATGGTCAACACAGCGTGATTAATACTTAGCCATAATCAATTCACACACATGGTTTGGCAGACCAGTGCCGGTTCATTGAACCTAAGTACACGACGTGTAGTTTTAATTACACACCATGTAATCCTGTGTTGTAAAGACAGAAAGAGAGACTCCTCCGAATGAATTCCTCATTTTTATTTTAATCAAAATTAAAATTAAAAAGTCGTTTCTGTGATATGAATCGAGAAACGAAGGAGGAAGAATAGATCTCATTTATTCAGATTAATAGAACGATATATTTCAAATTGAATCAAATATAAATGCGTAAATTATCAATGAAAAATAAATAACTATAATCAACGTTGTAACCTCGCTCTGATACCATTTGAAGGTTCCGGGCGCAGCGGAAGCGCATGGGTGGATGTGCCCACTTGGCCTTTTGTCATTAGCAATGATCAATCCGGGATCAATACGACGATAAACGCCAGTCTCCACGGATCAAATCACAGAAAAAGACAAAGAAGATGGTTTGTCCCGGAACCACAAACAAGGATCGTTACAGGTTGATTATAATTAATTTGATTAATTATAAAGAAATACCTTTTGGGTGTTATTTCTTCATTGATGTTCTTGATCACGTTGTCGATGTGATCCATCGTTGCATCGCAGAATCCAAGTGTAGACTCCCTCTAGTGGTGATCCACACGTGTACCTCGTATCTCTGAACGTTGCCAAATGATTCTCTGGGTGCTAGCGTGGAGAAGCCTTTGCTTGCGTTTTCCGCCTTAGATCATCTTGATCTGATGGAAGAGGATCTCTCTCGGTCTTGAGAGCGTTCTTGGAGGAAGAGGTTCTTTCATCCTTGAAAGAATTCTCCAGAGATGTTGTGCACAACGATTCTCTTGTGTAGGAAAAAAGTTGGGGTTGTGAGGATATTTATAATCGAGTTTGAGGTTGTAGAGTTATGACAATAAATAAACACGTTATGCGTTTCATTTATTTCATTAACTCTTATTGAAAACCCCCATGTTTAATAATTAATTCCTTTACATGCGCTCACGCTGATTATAATAAATATCATTTAATAAAACGATATTATATCCTCAAAATCCCGACTGGAAAAACTACACGGTGTGTAATAATAAATACACGGCGTGTACTTGTTTTTTATTGAAAACTACACGGCGTGTACATTAAATGTACACAGCGTGTATATCTTGTTTTCATTTATTCATTTCCTTTCCAAAATAAAACTACACGGCGTGTATATTTAATAATACACGTCGTGTACTTGTTTTATTTTATTTTTACTCCATCATTTAAAACAACTTAGGCTTCCTTGAATAATTATTAAACCACGTATGGGAATAATCTTTATTCGACTTGAGATACTTGGATACACTTAGTGTGTGACCCTCTAGGCCCCTTTCTCGTTGTCATTAGGCGGGCTTGCCTAAATTCCAAGATTACTGTCTAGCAATGGGTCAAGGCACCCAAGAGAAAGAAGTTGACGTCGCATTGACGTATCACCTCATACGAACGCTTAATATGTAATTTAATCCCTTTGTCTCAATATCTCATCAAGCAGGTTTCATGGAAGTGTCATAAACCTATATGCTTGATCCGTCGTTCTTTGACTACCTGAAATAAACTCATCGTTTACACCATGGCCATGGAATTTAATTCGATAGTTCTATTTCAATCAAAGGGCTGAGATATCAACTTCCATAAATAGAAGGGACAAATCCTTCATCGACTTATCCATTAACAACATGTCACTCGTGACGCACCCAACATACCCTACTTTCCACCAACTGTCTGCATGACAGTTTTTGTCAGTAAATCTAAGTGCGCGAGTCATGACATGATCATTAATGATAATCTTCCAGTTTAAGGACCATTACACACGCTCGTAGATAGCAATATCTGATGACACCAAGACATGCAGAATTACTACTGGTGGGTCTGTTCTCATAATCTCCCATCTTGGAGATTACCAAGTGCGAACTCCATGAGAGAGAGTCTCGTCTTCTTACGAGTACTCGCACATGACGGTCTATATACTATGTGTCCTATCATAGTATGTCATCCAACCGAATAACTTTATTTAAGAATATTGTTATAGCATTTCAAGGTTCTCATCATTGAGGGGATCTGCTATGACCTTATTAATGAAACAAATATTCAAGGACATTATTATATTATAGTCATGCAGAACAATGAACAATATATAATAAGTGAACATTCATGTAATCAAAGTACAAAACAGTTGGTTCTGAGGACACCAAACCTTACATTATGGTTAAGAAATATCACTTAAATGGAACCATATCAATCCTATAGGTTGTACATAAGGGTCTACAAGCACTGAAACATACCATCCCACATCACCCGAGGTGATCTGTGGTGAATTCAGTGGTGTTCATCATCATCACCAACTATTTTAGAAGCATATCCCTAGAGTGTGACAATAAAAAACTTCCTTGATTTAGGAAGGTAGTCCAAGTAATCAACTATGACTTTAACATGGTTCAATATTTTCTTAGGAGGAATACTGTCAACCTATACTAGCAGCATCACACTACTACCCCTCCGTTTCCTGCTGAGGAAACCTCATGGTGGGTCACCTCCCTATACACTCAGATCTAGATGATTATGAGATCTCACCAGGAACAATGATCTATGGATTATATAAAGTGGGCCTATACCCCCAATTACATTAATAAATCTCGCCAACATATTTTGGCAGCAACCATTGAGATGGATCATATTATTTCTCACCCATACTAGGTTTTCCAACATATCACAATGTCACCCACTGAGTTGGCTTATATCATTACTTTCCTACAACAAGTCTTCTAGAATATTCCAACAGTAGGAAGGGGAAAAGTGAATATCCCTACCCCTTAACTTGAATAACATCAGCATGTATTAGTGAAAATTGAGTACATGAGTGGTCATATAATCCAACTTTGATCGAAGAAATTTTCCATCATATCTTAGAGATATAAAACATGCAGGACTGTATTCCTTCCCACACTCTTCTGAAGTGAAAATATATTCTAGTAGTTATGGTGTAGTTTCACTAGAATAATCTTACAATGATATAGGTATATTCACATACACTTATCATAACCACCAGAGCAATGTATCAACATTTCCAACATGGACAGATGGCTACTATAGAGTAAGCACATATTCTCACTCTCATCCAATATTATTATTGGTATATTTTTATAACAACCCTGATTTTTATTACACACTTAAACATGATTTATTACATAAAATATTCACTTGATAAAAAATAGAATATCAAGAGGTCTAGTGTATTTGGGGCTTAAGAAAATTACATAACGACTTAAAACATTAAACACAACATATTTATTGAAAACTTCCTTTACATGACCACTATATTCCCTCATACTTAGCATTGCATGGGATAACCCGAGGACATGAATAAGAAAAAGGATGAGCTATAAATCCCAATAAGGGAGTAAAAAAGGAATAACATGAAGATTACAATACATGTTAGGAAATAGGCATATCAATGGAGTGAAAGAGAAACATGAACATAAAGGCATGATATAGCATGATTATCATAACATGGAAATGTGGAGACAACACTTAACATGGTATTAGCATGATCCAAGGCTCATTTCACGTGGACCATGATTAAACACTCATTGAACTTGAATTAGAATGAGTAAACCCTCATTGCACTTGACGTATCATGATACTAATATTTACCCAATGCATTGGATCACTGTCAGGTTGTACCCTTCTTAAACATTTCATTTCATGCATAAGTGTGCCCCAAGATCATACAACATGGATCCATTAAACATAAAAATTTATCCTATGATAAAGGAATGTGGAATTAATAAATGAAACTACTCCATAAATAAGTAAATGTTCATACATGTGAATACCCTTAATAGATAAATGAGCATGGTATTCACCACATAATGATTTTGGTTTGGAAAATTGTGGTGCAATTTTGGCAGCATAACATCATGAAATAAGAATTCATAAAAATGGTTGATGAGAGAAAAAGGGGTGTATCATCATATTTACATGAAATGGATAGTAAGTGGGTCATATAGGTACATGTATCAACAATATTAATGGAGTTTATATTCATAACACAAAATAATTTCTTAAATGTAAATGAGGAGAGATAAATTCCTTACAGAATTTCGACATGGTAACGAGTGTACATGGGAGGCATTAATGAGAGAGAAAGGGGTATCCCATCATTCAAACATAAGGAGTGAATTATGGGAGAGGTGAGAAATCATACACCAACATTTATAACTGAAAATAAAAGGACATAACAATATTAAGAAACTTGGATAAAATGAGAAAGGAAAGAATCCCTTACTTGGAAGTGTGATCCCAAAGGCTTTGGAGGGGCTTGAGAGAGGATTATTGGGAGATTGGGGTGCCTTGGGAGGATTCTATAGAGAGAAGGACATAGGTTGGATGAACTTCAAATTCTTTGAGTGAAGAGAAAGTGGGAGCTTGGGTGGGTTTGTATAGGAAAGGAGAGGGAATTATTTATTATATAGGTTTGAGACACCACACATTAAACTAATCAAAACCAAAAACCAGTACATGGTTTTTGCCCATGATTTTTTTCAAAGGAGAGTGGAAAAAATATTTTATAAGTCTAATGGAAAAACATTATAAACTAATGGGGTTTCTTATGTGAAGGTGAGTCACACTCTCAAGGAAATCAATTTAAAAAGCTAAAATGTTTTATAGGTCCTGGAGGGTCCACTAAGGCTTTGTAAAATAAATAAAAAAACCTAAAATCACATTATTTTAATGTTAAAACATATATTAGATGAACATAAAGTTTATAGTATTTTATTACATCATTATTGGGTCATTATGATGTCATAAAACACATTAAATATTTAAACGGTATTTAATTCTTACCCAAAAATTTGATTGTTTCAAAAAATTATGAAAAATTCACCATTGGATAATTTTGATGTCCTGATTCCAAAAATAATATTCATTTTATCTAAATAATTTTTTAAATATGTGAATTTTTACTTTTAAAATAAAAACTGATATTTATTAAAAATTCATGGGTTTTGACAAAAATAGCTTTCAAATCTTAATAAAAATTGTAATTGTATGATAAAAATTATATGATCATTTATATTTAATAAAAATTAATTTAATAATAATAATATTTTATTAAAATATTATTTAATTAAAATATCCATTAATTCATCAAAATAAATTTCTTAGTTGAATATCAACTAAAAATATTATTTGTGCTTTAAAAACTATTTACAAAGTAACAATAATAAAATGAATGTATATTATTTATAAAAAAAATAATGTACATAGTCATAGTTCTAGGGTCTTGTTATAAAAACCCTTAAAACATCTGCATGGGACCTTAGGGTAAGGTGCACGATGGTGACAGACTCTTGGGGTGGCTCAGATAACATTGCACAGGTGGTAATCTCTATTAACTTCAACTTCTCCTGCAGGAGGTTTCACCCAAGATTAACATGTTCAAGCTCAACTTGGGCTTGGTTAAGAGAAAATACCAATGATTCCACCTCCTTTTTGAGCTCTGACAAATGGGCTTCATATGGATAAATTCTACTGGATGAGGCCATTGCTTCCTTTATCTGATTAAATTGGTTTTGTTAAAGCCCTATATTTATACTAGCCAATTGATCACTGTTCAATGGCTATATTAGAAACGACAACAATTCATAATGGTATTTTGAAATACAAAAACATAAAACCAAAGAAGTGCATATGTTATAGAACCATTTTACATAATTTGACATTTAATTAGATCATGAGGAATTTCCATTAATAAAAGTTTGGGTCATTACAATCTTACCCCCTTAAGAAATTTCTCCCTCGAAATTTTATTTTCCCACACTAAAAAAGATAAGGGTAACTCTGCTTCATCACTTCCTCCAGTTCCTATGTTTCTTCTTCAAACTTGTGGTTTCTCCATAACACCTTGACGAAGGGCATTGTCTTATTTCATAGAAGTTTTTCCCTATGATCTTAGATCTTCACCAAATTCTCTTCATAGGAGAGGTCATTCTCCAATGGTACCACCTCTGGATTGAGTACATGCAATGGGTTAGGTATGTACTTCCTCAAGAGTGACACATGGGATACATCATGTACTTGAGATAGGTTCGGTGGGAGTGCTAGTCGATAGGCCACTGCTCCAATGCGATCAATATTCTCAAAAGGGACAATGTACCTTGGACTAAGATTTAGCTTCTTCCCAAATCTCATAACTCTCTTCCACAGTGATATGCAGAGGAATGCCATATCTCTGAGATCAAACTCTAGGTCTTTTCGATGATTATCGGCATAGCTCTTTTATCAACTCTGAGCATCTTTAATGTGCGGCTGGATGGTCTTAACCTTCTCCACCATTTCTTCGACCATATATAGAACTAGGAGTTTTCTCTCCCCAACTTTATCCCAACATTCTAGTGTTCTTCACCTCTTCCAATATAGGGATTCATAAGGAGCCATTTAGATGCTTGAGTGGAAACTGTTGTTGTATGAGAACTCAAATAGAGGAAGATGTTGATTCCCATCATCCTTTGAAGTCCATTGATCGTGCTCTCAACATGTCCTCTAGTGTTTAGATAGTCCGCCCATATTGGACATCATTTTGAGTATGATAAGTCGTACTGAAGTTTAGATCAGTATTCAGAGCATGTTGGAGACTCTTCCATAACATAGAGGTGAATCTTGGATCTCGATCAGATACAATCGATAATGGTACTCCATGCAGCCTTACCCCATCTCTGATGTATATCTACACCAGTTTATCCAATGAGAAATCCTCCCGAATTGAAATGAAGTGTGAAGTCTTTGTAAGACGATCCACAACAACCCAAATAACATCGTTGCCTTTGGATGTCTTTGGAAGTCCTATAACAAAGTCCATGGTGATATTCTCCCATTTCCATGATGGTATGGGTAATGGTTGCATCATCCCCTTAAAATTCTTCCGCTCAGACTTCACTTGCTGACATACCAGGAACTTTGATGTATACTCAGCGATATCCTTCTTCATATTGTCCCACCAATAATGCTCTTGGAGATCTCGATACATCTTTGTGTTTCCTGGGTGGATGGAGAAATTCGAACTATGTGCATCATCCAAAAGTTCCTTCTTTAACTCTGGATTTTATGGAACACATAGTATTGACCCAAATCTCACAATTCCTTCTTCATTGACATTGAACTCCAAGTATTTTCCTTTTCTGGTAGCTTCCACCTTCTTCTGAATTCCCACATCATCCTTTTGAGCATCCTTTAACCTTTCCAAAATAGATTGTTGAGAAATCATTTGTGAAAGTATTGATGAAGTTCCCTTATTTATGATTCCCATTTCCATCTTCATCAAATCCAAAAAGATTTTATCCTTTTCAATTCTCATTAATGATAGAATTGTTGGATCCTTTCTATTTAGAGCATCCGCCACCTTGTTCACTTTACCAGGGTGGTAATGTATTGATAATTCGTAGTCCTTGATCAGCTCTAACCATCTTTGGTGTCGCATATTCAAATATTTTTGTGTGAATATATACTTGAGGATTTTTTGGTCCCTATATATTTCACACTTCTCCCCAAAGAGATAATTCCACAAAATTTTCAAACCAAAGATCACTACATCCAACTCCAAGTCATGCGTTGGATAGTTTTTCTCATGAAATTTCAATTTCCTTGAATCATAGAAAATGAATTTGTTATTTTTCATCAACACACAACCCAAGACCTTCTTCTAAGCATCACTGAATACCACAAAAAGTTCTCCACTTGTGGGTAGTATGAGTATGGGTGCATTGATAAGCCTACTTTTCAACTCCTTGAAGTTCTCTTCACATTCATCACTCCAAGAAAACTTGATTCCCTTCCGAGTTAGCTTCGTAATAGGGTTGAACAATCATGAGAAATCTCTCACAAATCAGAGATAATATCCAGCTAACCCCAAGAAGCTACAAATATCTGTCACCAATGTTGGCCTCGACCATCCCTCAATTGCAGCTATCTTAGAGGGATCCACAGATATCCCATTGCTTGTGATGATATGAACCAAGAATGAGACCTCATTCAACTAGAACTAACACTTTCTATACTTTACATATATCTTCTCCTTTCTCAAGGTTTCTAGTACATTTCTTAGATGCTCCTCATGCTCCTCCTTGGTTTTGGAGTATATTAGAATATCATCTATAAAGACTACCGAAAATTTGTTGAGGTAATATCTAAAGAATCTATTCATTAATTACATGAATATTGTTGGAGCATTAGTGAGTTTGAAAGGCATTACTATGAATTCATAGTGCCCGTATTTTGTATGAAAAGCAGTCTTGGGGATATCCTCCTTCTTCACCCTTACTTAGTAATATTCTGACTGCAAATCCACTTTAGAAAAGTATTGTTCTCCACGTATCTGATCAAAAAAAGTCATGAATTCATGGTAGAGGATACTTGTTCTTTATCGTGATTTTTTTGAGTTCACGATAATCAATGAAAAGGAGCATTTAACCATCCTTCTTCTTGATGAAGAGGACTGGTGCACCCCATGGTGAAGCACTTGGGTGTATAAACCCTTTATCCAGATTCTCTTGTAGTTGTTTCTTCAGCTCTTCAAGCTCTAAAACATCCATTCTATATGGAGTATTAGATATTGTAAATTCCCCAGGTATAAGGTCAATTGATAATTCAACATATCTTCTAGGAGGAAGACCATGCAATTCCTTGGGAAACACATCAGCGAATTCCCTCACAATTGGAATGTCTTCAAGGATGGTTTCTTCATTAGACTCAATCATATGAGTTAGATACACATTATCATAGGGAAGTAATATCCACACTTGATATGAAGGTGCTAAAGAAGATTTATCCTCCTCCTTGCACTTGTACAGAATCGGGGGTCGATTCTCCATATAGAGAGTGATTTCCCTCTCACAACAATTTATGTTGGATCTATATAAGGAAATCCAATACATGTGAAGAATTGCATAAAATTCCTCCAGAGGGATTATAATAAGGTTTGACGGGAAGTTCAATCCACAAATTATGATAGGGGAGGAGTTATATTCATGGGTTTCAATTATTTCCCCATTGGTTGTACTCACCGACGTCTTTACTTCCATGATTTGTGGTGGTTTTGGGATTGTTCTACTAAAATTTTGGGATACAAAAGAATGTGTAGAACCAGAATAAAAAAGTACGTTCACTATTATTTAATGAATAACTAGTGTACCTATCATCACTTTGTTTTCGGGGTTCACTTCAACAGTAATGATGGAAAAATCTCACCCTTGCTGCCTTGGTGGTTGTTGGTTGCCTCTGAAAACCCTTGTCTTAGGGAATTGATTTTCAAGGTTCCCTCGTTCTTTGCAGTTGAAGCAATGAACAATATGTTGAGGGTATAACGGAGCATTCCTATCCTCCTTCACATATTCTTGTTGGTATTTAATGGCTAGGTTCCCTTATCTTCCACACCTAAATCATTTTATCATCCCCTTCAAGCAATTTCTGGGGTTCTTATTTCTGCACCTTTGGAAAGTGGGGTGCTAGATCTTCTTAGCACTGTTGGATTTTTCCATCGGACTTCCACAATTGAATTCCACCTTACACTTATTATCCCCATGATACCCATGGGATTCACCAATCTCTATTTTTGACTTTGAGGGCACATCATACAATTTTTTCATAGCTATCGAAGTTACTGATCGTCGAGTATTTTCGTAGCCTAGGTTTCATCCCACCAAATAAACGGTTAAACTTGCATTTGGGGGTAACGACAAAGCCAGAGGCATATCATGAAAGACTTGTGAATTTTTCCTTGTACGCTCTGATAGATTCATCATCTTTTTGCTTGAAATAAAGGAAGTACCTTTCCATCTTATGTCGGAGGGTGCGTAAAAAATATTTATCAAAAAAAATCTTCTAAAAATCCTTTCATTCCAGCACCTTGATCTTATCCTCATGCTTCGTGTTTTTGATCAATTTCCACCATTGATTGGATTCACCCTCCATATGATAAGCAGCCAGAAGAACCTTCTCTTATTCATAACATTGAAGGATAGAGAAGATCTTTTCAATGGAGTCGATCCATTGTTCGGCAATTGAGGGATCAAATGATCCATTAAAATCAGGAGGCCTTTGTCTCATGAAGATCTTGATAGTGACTTGTTATTTCTTGGGGGGGGGGGGTGGGGTTGAACATTCCTCTTAACCCATGATTATATTCAAATATTGAGTTAACTAAGAGAGTATCATGACAAATTTCATGATTCCTACTCCCATTGGATTGGGCATCTCATTAGAATAATCATCACATTGATCTTCGCATCGGTTGTTAGCCCGAGTCCTCCTATTACTTTCCATTAGATGGAACAAAAAGAAAGTTAGGGGTAACACATAAAGGGTAATTCAAATACAAAAATGTATGACTTATAAATTAATTTTATTTCATTTAATTATGAATCTATAGGCTTCTATCTATGTTATTCATGATCTATTTCCCAACATATATTTTTAGGGGAATTTTATTTTATTCTATTAACAATGGTTCATACTAATCTTATTAATTTACCAAATCATATCCCCCGGGAGTGTCGTAACCAATAGTGCAACAAGGCCCGTTGTCATGTACTAGGATACCCCAGGTCAAGCCCAAAACTCCTTGTCAGATTTTTCACTCCTAGGTACATCTATGACAGAGCCGCCTATACCTGCTCATATTCAGACAGGGATATGTTTTCTTGATAAACTACTTACTCAATAATCACCAAAATCTCAGGATGTTTTAATTATACTTATTCTTATCTATAAGTCTTCACTAGGGTTTTCTAATCCTAATCCCAAAAATAACTAAACCTATCCTCTGATACCAACTATAACAACCTTGATTTTTATTACACACTTAAACATGATTTATTACATAAAATATTAACTTGATATAACATAGAAGATCGAGAGGTCTAGTGTCTTTGGGGATTAGGAACATTACATAATGACTTAAAACATGAAACACAACATATTTATTGAAAACTTCCTTTACATGACCACTACATTCCCTCGTACTTAGCATTGCATGGGATAACCTGAGGACATGCATAAGAAAAAGGGCGAGCTATAAATCCTAGTAAGGGAGTAAACAAGGCATAACATGAAAATTAAAATACATTTTAGTAAATAGGCATATCAATGGAGAAAAAGAGAAACATGAACATAAAGGCATGATATAGCATGATTATCATAACATGAAAATGTGGCAACAACACTTAACATGGTATTAGCATGAGATAATGCTCATTGCACATGGAGCACGAGTAAACACTAATTGAACTTTAATTAGCATGAGTAAACCCTCATTTCACTTGAAAATTCATGATACTAATCTTTACCCAATACATTGGTGCGCTATCAGGGCACACCCTTCTTAAACATTTCATTTCATGCATAAGTGTTCCACAAGATCATACAACATGGATTTATTAAACATCATAATTTATTCCAAGATAAAGGAATGTGGAATTATTACATGAAACCCTTACATCAATAAGTAAATTTTCATAAAGGTTAATACCCTTGATAGATAAATGGGCATGGTATTCACTATAGAATGATTTTGGCTTGGAAAATTGCGGTGCAATTTCGACAGCATAACAACGTGACATAAGAATTCATAAAAATGGTTGATTAGAGAGAAATGGGTGTCTCATAATATTTACATGAAATGGACAGTAAGGGGGTCATATAGGTACATGTCTCAATAATAGTAATGGAATTTAGATTCATAACACAAAATAATTGCTTAAATGTAAATGAGGAGAGAGAAATTCCTTACGGAATTTCGGCATGGTAACAGGTGTACATAGAATGCATTAATGAGAGAGAAAGGGGTCTCCCATAATTAAAAAATAAGGAGGGAAGTATGGGGGAGGTTAAAAATCATACCCCAACATTTATAATTGAAAATAAAAGAACATAACAATATTAAGAAACTTGGATAAAATGAGAAAGGAAGGAATCCCTTACTTGGAAGTATGATACCAAAGGCTTAAGAAGGGCTTGAGAGAGGTTTCTTGGGAGCTTGGGGGGACTTTTAAGGATTATAGAGAGAGGAGGGAAGCAGTTGGACGAACTCCAAATGATTTGAGTGAAGAGGAAGTGAGATCTTGGGTGGGTTTATATATGAAAGGAGAGGGAATTCTTTATTATTTAGGTTTGGGACACCACACATTAAACTAATAAAAACCACAAACCATCCCATGGTTTTTGCCCATGGTTTTTTCCAAAGGAGAGTGGAAAAAAATATTTTATATTTCCAATGGTCGAACTTCTTAAAATAATAGGGTTTCTTATGTGGAGGTGAGTCACACTCTCATGGAAATCAATTTAAAAAGCTAAAATGTTTTATAAGTCTTGGAGGGTCCACCAAGGATTTATAAAATAAATCAAAAAAACATAAAATCAAATTATTTTAATAGTAAAACATATATTGGCTGAAAATAATTTTTATAGTATTTTATTACATTACTATTGGTTCATTATGATGTCATAAAACACATTATATATTTAAATGGTATTTAATTCTTACCCAAAAATTTGATTGTCTCAAAAAATTATGAAAAATTCACCATTGGATAATTTTGATGTCATGATTCCAGAAATAATATCCATTTTATCTAAATAAATTTTTAAATATGTGAATTTTTAATTTTAAAATAAAAATAGATATTTATTAAAAATTCATGGGTTTTGAAAAAAAAAGCTTTCAAACCTTAATAAAAATTGTAATTGTATGATAAAAATTATACGATAATTTATATTTAATAAAAATTAATTTAATAATAATAATAATTTATTAAAATATTATTTAATTCAAAAAATCTATTAATTCATCAAAATAGTTTTCTTAGTTGAATATTAACTAAAAATTCTATTTATGCTTTAAAAACTATTTACAAAGTAACAATAATAAAATGAATGTATATTTTTTGTACAGAAATAATGTGCATAGTCATTGTGCTAGGATATTGTTACATAACCCCTTAAAACACCCACATAAGACCTTAGGGTAAGGTGTGAAATAGTGACAGACTCTTGGGGTGGCTCAGATATCATTACACGGGTGGTAATCTCTATTAACTTCCACTTCTCCCGTAGGCGGTTCCGCTCAAGATTAACATGTTCAAGCTTGGCTTGGAATTGGCCAAGAGTAAAGCCCAATGATGACACCTCCTTTACGAACTTTGAAAAATGGGCTTCGTATGGAGAAATTCTACTGTATGAGGCCATTTATTCCTTTGTCTGAGTAAATTGGATTTGTTAAAGCCCTATATTTATACTAGTCAATTGATCACTATTCAAAAGATATATTAGAAACAGTAATAATTCATAATGGTATTTTGAAATCCAAAAACATAAAACCAAAGAAGTGCATATGTTATATAACCATTTTACATAATTAGACATTTAATTAGATCAAGAGGAATTTCCATTAATAAAAGTTTGGGTCGTTACAATTTTGATAAAGGATGAGGTAGAGGACCTAGATCTTATCCCTATTCCTATTGGAGTTTGTTAACCCAGTTTAATAGTCACCTTAGGATAGGTTCACATTCCTATCAAATAATTTTGGTATTATATTTCAAAGGAAAAATTGGATCAAGCTCATATTCCCACTCCAACCAAGGTTCATCAGCATAATCCAATAGTCACCTCAGAGAAAGTTCATATCCCTACCAAAAAAGCTACTCAACATGATCCAAAAAATAAAAAGATCCAAGCATGTGTTCCTAATACTATTAATGAAGGACTATACCAATATCCCTTGTAAGATATAAAGGAGGAGTCTCACATTCCTTCTCCCTTCTATAGCTCTGCCAGAATATTCCAATGGGAATGTATATTTGAATCAGGCTCATATTCTCACTTCAACTAGGGATAACTATTATATTATGAAAACCACCCAAAGGTAGGATCTTTTTCTTGCTGTCAATATAGAATCTTGCAGGTATACTCTAGAGACTTCTCAATAGCAGTTCAATATCCTCGTAATAATCAAATACAATCATCAGCATATGCTAGTGACCACCACATAGCAGGCCCATACTCTCTCTCAACCCCAAATGGAAGGTCAACATATTCTGAATAAAACATAGGATAAGGTTCATATTCCTAACTTTCTTAATGCCAATATCCTTGAGGTAATATAATTCATATCTGAAGTATCTCAAGGATCCCATGAATCCTCATATAAAGAAAAGGCCACACCTACCATGATGGTCCCCCTCATAGTAGCATAGAGATGGATTATGGGGATCCGACCTCTGAAATCCACCATGGATAACCTCCCTATGGAAATATCTCACCTAGGAAACTAATTACTCCCCTTATTAAGGAATCATATTATATATAGGTTCTCAAAAAATCATTTTCAACTGAATATGGTACCCCATAGATCACTAGAAACACTTCACCTTGGTTAGTAGATAACCCAAATATCTGACCTCCATTTTTTCCTTTTATAGGTCATGAGCTATTTTCCACAAAAAATAATCCTCTCTGGTATAAATAGGTATAGGATTATGCCTATGATGAGAAGAACTTAACATGTATATGTGGAAGTATTTGGATAAGAACAACCACACAACTATGTTCTGGCCCATCACCACTTCCATCTACGACATCCTAGATGATCTAAAGGAGGATTTTATGCCTTACCTATGCTAGAACCTCTAGAAAGAATTTATTGGATAAAGTCTATGTACCTTCCTTATGAGGGATATTTTGATCATATTCAAGTTGTTAACATGATATGTTTCCAGATATACCTTGATACTTTCTTCATGGATTGAGACCCAAGATCAAAAAAGCACTATAAGAGCCCTTGAAATGTAATCCTTCACATCCTAGTGGCCCTCCAAACAATCATCATTGATTCCCCATAAGATGTATGAATCTAAGGATGGATGAGTACAAATAATTTCACTTCACATCATCCTCAAGATAGTAGAAACCCTCAAATATATCCTCATACAATTTCATTATTGCAGGACAATCTATATGCCTAAACAACATGCAAGCCAATTGGTTAATCTATAAAAATCCTCCGATTTTGAATATATAAAAGAATCATGATTTTATAATGAAAGTTGGAGATAGTATCTTGATCCAGAAATCTCAACAGGTTAATAATACCCCTCAAATGAGAAATCAAAAACCTTAGGTTGTAAGGTGGATCTTTATAGAAATTAGTTCATAGTCTAAGAAAGAACTAAACCCAACCCATGAATGAGTGAAAATGTGCCATATCAAGAACATTGAATTGGTATATGCCATGGATTCCATCCATAAGAAACCCCATCCCATAGGTCTGGGGGAATTTTTTCCACAAATTCCACCTCAGGAATAATCAAATCCTCAACAGGTTTGTGAATTATTGGTGGTGGCCCCATATCAGGACCATCCCTCAGGTTTGGGGGAATTATTACTATATCACTTAGGAAAATACGTCTTCTTGAGGTTGGGAAGTGGTTACCAACAAATGGATCCCTAGATATTCATGACACCACATGAAACTCATCTCATTAGGGGCTCGTTCAATGAGGGAAGTTGGATATTTCCTCAAGGTCACTATTCATAAACCAGGACCAAGGGAATAACCAATAATTAAAATTAAAATTTGAAGGGTTCACAAACTAAAATGGACAAATGAGAGAAACGGTCGAGGAAAGCCCTTAATTTAACTCTTTAATGGGATGCGAATGACACAAACTCACTCTACCAATAATATAATGAATAAATGTTTCTTACCACTAGATATTCCTTAGTGAAAATAATAACTATCAATCTAGTAAATGATACATATTGATACAAATATGCTAAGTGATACGATGTAGAAATAGTACCCTGAGAGGCAGGTTACACCGATGCATAGAAAAAGGTTTCAAACACTCAAAATCAGAGGAGGAACTAGAACATGGCACCCCCAAATGAGGAGTTACCACCCCTTAGATTATATTTCACTAGGGATAAAGGGAAATGCATGGTAATAAGCCACTCGCTACCAAGAAATTTTGAAGTTCCTTCCATGGAATAGAAGTTGTCACAATACAAGGATGAGATATATAATCTCAAATAGCTCAATGAGGAAAATCATAGGGGAAATATTCCCACTGGGTATCACCTCCAAGTAGAAGTGGAAACTTATCCTCCCACCCACTAAGAGGGATTCAATATTCTCACCAGAATAGAATATGAACACCAAGTTTCCACTAGTCCTAAATAGTCAGTCTAAATTAATATAGAAATTTAGGATTACCAATATTTTCCTCTATTATGGAAGCAACCTCACCCTCATCAGTATAATCACCTGGTCCCAGTATTATCATTTAACAACTAATAAATACAGGTTGAAAATTTCATTATTTTCCTATGGCCCACACTCAAAAGGTGTTTCAGATAGTTATACCCCCAGAACTTCTCAATACCATTGAGTCTCTTATTGTTTAGATGGAAGACATGGAAGGGTGGTGAACCCCAGTGCAACCTGAAAGTAAGTCATGTCCCAAATGGGTGGATTTTTATCTACCTATTCCCAAGTTTTGGAATCCTATTTTATTAAACATTGATATAATGGGGGATCCTGAGTAGCATCTCACACACTTCATGTCCCGATTAGGCCCTATGATAAGCCTAAGATACTAGTAAGAGGCTGTGAAACTAAGATGCTTTGTACATATTCTAGCAGGGACAACTTTCATCTAGAATAGTATCCTACCAATAGGGTCCATCATAGTCTAGTAAGACCTTTATCATCAATTACTACATCAATTCATCTCTATGATAATGAAGATAATGATCATATACCTCATAAATTTTAAAAAATGTGAAAACTACTGGGTCACCAAATTTTTCTATAGAGGGAAAATCCTAAAATACTCACTCAGAATCCCTCTCACACACGAGTAGTTGTTATATATATGTGTATAAAACCACTATGATGAACTACTGAAACTATTAATCCTATTGAAATGTATAAGTGGTTTCTGGGAGTTTACAGAAGTATCCTAGGGTCCAAAAGATGTCATCTAGTGAACCAAGGTCAAATATAGGACCATGTATGTGGTGTAAGGGAAAATTTTATGTAGGGAAGAAACTATCATTATTACACTCAAATAAATTTCAATTCCTACTCGATCACCCAGGTAAGCTCCACATTTCCTAGCAACTCTTTCTGGGTAAAAACAACAGTAGAACTACCCCCCAAATGGAGAAAAAATAGACTAGGGACACTTATAATTTAAGGAATATGATAATTGAATGTATTCCTTATAAAATGAATAAGTTATTGGTTATTTTAATTCATCCATGTAAAATAACCATCTCAAGATACCTAATACCAAGAAACTGGGTGAGTTTGACCTTAGTGATCATCATGATTACTATCCATATCATATGAGGCTGAGACACACTATACAAGACTGATCTGTCTTGAAGGTCATCCTTCAGGGTATGGATGATTCCAGATAGGTGATACTGGGAAAATCCCCAATGCAAGTGGCTCATGTATCAACCACCTATTTCATATAATAAGGTGACTAATGATAATTTCTTTCCAGAAGTGAACAAAAGTCTGATAATTGGATGATCCGAAAGATGGTCGATTGGGATCACACCATTCTTAGCGGAAAACTTCATTAAATAGTAATGGTTATAGAACTCTCTATATCATAAAAGTTATGTTTTTAGGATCACCCCCTATTGGAAGATTTAATCATTGAAGGTAGGATAGGGTGATGGAACAAGATTCTCATATGACTCCCAAACTAGCCCTGACTCTCACAGATTTCTTTCCCTCATTGTCTAGAGAACTGGAACCGCCCTTCCAAATATAACCCTCTATAGATGAAGAAAAACTCTTTGGTCATGTTAACATTATCTACTTAGTATACCCATTATCCAATAAAAAATATGCATATAAACTTGAGTTCCTCATACCCTATTAGGGAGCCATAGGAAAAGACCGTATACACTGAGGGAATAGGAGATGACATGGTCATGGTCAAGCCCAATACCCTAGCCACATACCTGTAGAAGCCCTATACATGGCCAAGAACTAAAGTAATTTACTTCACTGATACCAGTAGAAGCATGGGAATACCACATAATCTTACAAGAGTCATCCAAACACAATTATTTTGGATGAACAGCTGGCAGGTGTTAAACTATCTAACTATCCTAGACAAGTGGGTAGTCCAACTCATCCTACTCCATCAACCATAATAATTTCATAAAAAAATTCAATCTCTAGATTTATCAAACTCATAAACTTCAACCCATAATGTACATGCTATGAAGAAACTCCACATTGGGAAGTATAAACCTCTTGTGAAAAAGTATAAAATTTTAAAACATCTAGATGTTTTCTTATACAAACTCTCAATATTGGATACTCTTCATATTTCAAAGGAAATCAGGGATGCACTAATTGAATCCCTCTAGAGTCTCTAGGATTTATATACATAATTATCCATAGTTAAAATTTTTTAACCAAAAAAACTCCATTAGAATATCATGCCACTATCTCATTCACATAGAAAAATTGAGAGGAATTAATTTTGGGTAATATCATACCCCTGTATGTTTCAGGTAGGATTGAAAATACTTAATTTCAATGATATTTGGTTGATAATGGTTTTGGGGTCAATCTTATCTTAGTTTAAAACCTATAACATTAGGAATATAGTGAGGATGATTTATCTCCCATGGAGATGACCATTTAAGGGGATGACAAGATAGAGAAAAATCCTCTTGTAAGAGCCAAGCTCAAGGCCCAGTTAGGGGAACCAGTGTCAAACACCAAGTTCATGGTTATCCAGTAGGACAAATAATACAATATTCTACTTGGGATACCTTGGCTTCATATCCATGTGGAAGTACCACCGACATTCCAAAAATGCATGAAATACCCCATCAATGGGAAGGTTGAGCTGTTATGTGGTGACAATTCCCCCTTTGAATATTGTGAATCCCAATATACTAAGGAAGATTTCTATAATAGATAGGGAAAGAAACAAATTATAGAGGGAAACATATGGGTTTCCACTCCCAATGGATTGGGAACCTCCCATTCAATCCCTTTGATATTTCTTAGTGATGACTACGTACTTCCAATAAACATAATCAAGGTGGCGGATGTAGATCTATCAGGCCATCACAAATTGAAAAATTCACTAGTACATGTCTATAAGGAAATGATCATTCTATCTAAATTGGTCCTATTAAAATTCAGTCATATTTATGTCTCATCAAGATTAGAGAGTTCCTCTATACCATTCACAATAATTGGAAATTCCCCTATGATGTCCTTTATAATTCAGGGCATCAAAACTTCTCCCAGTGGACCCTTATCCCTCATCAAGGATAGAGATTCAAACATGCTATTTATCAGTCCTAAGTATACTTATATCAAATATGTGATGGAATATTAAGAGGATAACCTTATAGATTCTCCTCCAGCATTTGAGGAAGGTGTATCCACTGCCATCGATGAGCTTAGTTTGGTAAATCTTGGAAAAGGAAAAGACTCAAGACCAACATTGATTAGTGCTTCCATTCATTTAGTGGAGAAAATATGTATATATCATTATTGAAGAATAATCATTATGTGTTCACCTATAACTATATAGAGATTCTAGGATTAGAACCTGATGTGTCTACCTATCACTTGGTCTGTCCAGAAAATCACTGAGGATTCAAGTAGGCAGCCAGAAGAATGTACCCATCACATAATTCTAAAGTGGAGTCTGAAGTTGACAAACTTATCAAATCCAGCTTCATCTAAGAGGAAAAAAATACCTGAAATGGCTAGCCAACATCATCCTCTCTAAGAATAAGAATGGTCAAATCAGGGTCTGTATCGATTTTAGGGATCTTAACTAACACTGTCCAAATGATGGTTTCCTATTTCTAATCATAAAATATTGATCGATGAAACTTTAGGCTTCCAAGACCTTTCTATTATGGATGGGTACTCGGAGTATAAAAAAATCAAGATATCCTATGAAGAAGATTAAGTCACTGCTTTTATGTTTCCCCAAGGGATATTCTGCTACCAAATAATGCCCATCAACATTAATAATTCTAGCACCACTTACCAATATGTTATACATCACATATTCAAACCCTTTGTGGGAATAATCACATAGTTCTATGTTTATGACTTGGTGGTTAATTCCTGGAATTTTTTTTGATCATCTTTCTGACCTTCAATCAATCTTTGGTAAATTACAGTAGCAAAAATTAAAGATAAACCCTCTGAAGTTTGCCTTTGGGGTAACATCAGGAAAATTACTTGGCTTTTTTCAATATGACACCCTAGAAATGAGGTAGAACCATAGCATACTAGTGAAATTATAGAAATTAAACCTCATAAAAACCTTAAACTATGACAACCCTGCTTTTTATTACAACTTAAACATGATTTATTACATAAAACTTCACTTGATACAACAAATAATATCGAGAGGTTTAGTGTCTTTGGGGCTTAGGATCATTACATAAAAACTTAAAACATGAAATACAACATCTTTATTGAAAACTTCCCTTTCATGACCACTACATTCCTTCGTACTTAGCATTGCATGGGATAACCTGAGGACATGCATAAGAAAAGGGTGAGCTATAAAGCCTAGTAAGGGAGTACACATGGAATAACACGAGGAGTACAATACATGTTAGACAATAGGCATAATCAATATAGCATAAAAGAAACATGAACATAAAGGCATGATAAAGCATTATAATCATAACATGGAGATGTGGCAACAACACTTATCATGGAATTAGCATGAGCCAAGGCTCATTGCACATGGAGAATGAGTAAACCCTCATTGCACATAAAGCACGAGTAAAACCTCATTTCACTTGAATTAGAATGATTCAACACTCATTTCACATGACGTATCATGATACTATACTTTACCCAATGCATTGGAGCGCTATAAGGGCACACCCTTCTTAAACATTTCATTTCATGCATAAGTGTGCCACATGGATCATAAAACATGGATTCATAAAACATAATCATTTATTCCACGATAAAGGAATGTGGAATTCATACATGAAACTTTTTAATCAATAAGTAAAGGTGCATAAAGGTGGATACCCTTGATGGATAAATGGGCATGGTATCCACTACACAATGGCATTGGCTTAGAAAATCGGTGCGATTTCGGTAGCGTAACGACGTGACATAAGAATTCATAAAAAAGGTTGATGAGAGAGAAAGAGTTTCCTCATCATATTCACATTTAATGGAAATTAAGGAGGTTATATAGATACATTTCCCAACAATTTTAATGGAATTTAGATTCATGATACAAAATTATTGCTTGAATGTAAAATAAGAGAGAGAAGTTCCTTTCGGAATTTCAGCATAGTAACGGGTGTACATGGGAGGAATTTAATGAGAGATAAAGGGGTATCCCATCATTAAAACAATAAGAGGTCAGTATGGGGGAGTTTCTAAACCATACCCCAACATTCATAATTGAAATTAAAAGGGCAATACAACTTAAAGAAAATTGACAAAAATGAGAAAGGAAGAAAAAACCCTTACTTGGAAGTGTGCTTCCAAAGGCTAGAGAGAGGCTTGTGAGAGGCTTATTGAGAGCTTGGGGAACCTTGGGAGGATTCTAGAGAGAGTTAGGAAGAGTTTGGACGAACTCCAAGGGATTTGAGTGAGGAGTAAGTGGGAGCTTGGGTGGGTTTATATAGGAAAGGTGAGGGAATTCTTTATTATTTAGGTTTGGGTCCCCTTGCATTAAATTAATCCAAACCACAAACCATACCATGGTTTTTGCCCATGGTTTTTGGAAAAGGGAAGAGAAAAACATTATTTTATAAGGCCAAAGTCCTAACTTCTTAAAATATTAGGGTTTCTTATGTGGAGGTGAGTCACACTCCCATGGAAATTAATTTAAAAAGGCAAAGTGTTGAATATGTCTTGAGGGGTCCTTTAATGATTTGAAAATTAAGTAAAACAAAACCAAAATCAAATTATTTTAATGTTAAAACATATATTTTCCGAACATAAAGATTATAGTATTTTATTACATCACTATTGGGTCATTATGATGTCATAAAACACATTATATATTTAAACGGTACTTAATTTTTACCCAAAAATTTGACTATCTCAGAAAATTATGAAAAATTCACCGTGGGATAATTTCGACATCCTGATTCCAGAAATGACATTTATTTTATCTAAATTTTTTTCTAAATATGTTAATTTTTACTTTTAAAATAAAAACCGACATTTATCAAAAATTCACCGGTTTTGACAGAAATGGCTTTCAAACCTTAATAAATTTTTTTTATTGCATTAATAAAATTATAAGATCATTTATATTTAATAAAAATTAATTTAATAATATTATTATTATTTTATTAAAATATTATTTAATTCAAAAATCCCTTAATTTAATAAAATAGATTTCTTAATTAAATAATAACTAAAACACCATTTGTACTTTAAAAACTATTTACAATGTTTCAAAAATGACTAGAAATTATATTCATTATTATATACAAAAATAATGTACATGAACATAGTACTACTTATTTGTTACATAACCCCTTAAAATAGCCGCATGAGACCTAATGGTAAGGTGTGCGATGGTGGCAGACTCTTGGGGTGGCTCAGATAACATCGCTTGAGTGGTAATTTCAATCAACTTCTACTTTTCCCGTAGACGGTCACGTTCGAGCTTGACATGATGAAGCTCAGCTTGGGCTTGGTCAAGAGCGAAGCCCAAGGAAGCCACCTCTTTTCCAAGCTCCAAAAAATGGGCTTCGTATGGAGCAATTATATTGGACGAGGTCATCACTTCTTTTGTCTGAGTAAATTGGATTTGTTAAAGTCCTATATTTATACTAATCATGTGATCACTGTTCAACGACTATATTAGCAATGGTCAAAATTATTAACATAAAACCAAAGAAATTGACATCTTATAAAAACATTTTTCATAAAGATACATTTAATTAGATCAAGAGGTATTTCCATTAATGAAACTTTGGGTCGTTACAACATTCCCCCCTTAAGAAATTTCACCCTAGGAATTTTTCCTTTTCCCACACTAAAACAGATGTGGGCAAATCAGCTTCATCTTTTCCTCCGATTCCCAAGTCACTTCTTCAAACTTGTGGTTTCTCCAAAACACCTTAACGAGGGGCATTGTCTTATTTCATATAACTTTTTCTCTACGATCTAAAATCTTCACTGGTTTCTCCTCATAAGAAAGATTGTCTTCCAATTATACCACCTCAGATGAGAGTACATGTGAAGGGTACGGTATGTACTTCCTTAAGAGGGATACATGAAAGACATCATGCACCTTGGCCATGGTAGGTATAAGTTCTAGTCGATAGGCCACCACCCCAACACGATCAAGAATCTCGAAGGGGCCGATGTACCTTGGACTTAACTTCCCTTTCTTTCCAAACCTCATGACCTTTTTCCACAGAGATATGCGTAGAAACACCATGTCTCCAGCTTTAAAATCAAGGTATCATCGACGATTATCTACATAACTCTTCTGTCAACTCTGGGCTGCCTTGATATGCTGTTGAATGCTTTTCACCTTCTCCACCATTTCTTCGACCATTTATGGTCCAAGAAACTTACGTTCACCGACCTCATCCCAACATGCCGGTGTTCTGAACCTTTTCCCATACAGGGCTTCATATGGTGCTATTTGGATGCTTGAGTGGAAACTATTATTATAAGAGAACTCAACCAGAGGAATATGTTGATCCCATCCTCCTTTAAAGTCCATTGATAACGCTTTAAATATATCCTCAAGTGTTTGGATAGTCCGCTTGGATTGGCCATCAGTTTGAGGATGATAGGCCGTACTGAAGTTCAGTTCAGTATTCAGAGCATGTTGAAGACTCTTCCAAAACTTAGAGGTGAATCATGGATCTCGGTCAGACACAATAGATAGTGGTACTCCATGCAACCTTACCACTTTCCGGATATATATCTATGCCAGTTGATCCAAATAGAAATCCTCCCGAATAGCAATAAAGTGTGCAGTCTTTGTAAGACGATCCACAACAACCCAGATTGCATTGTTGCCTTTGGATGTCCTTGGAAGTCCGTTGACAAAGTCCATGGTGATGTTCTCCCATTTCCATTCTGGTATGGGAAATGGTTGCATCATCCCCTTAGACTTCTGCCTCTCGGCCTTCACTTGCTGACACACCAGGCACTTTGATGTATATTCAGCGATCTCCTTTTTTATATTATCCCACCAAAAGTTTTTTTGGAGATCTCAATACATCTTTGTGCTCCCTGGGTGAATAGAGAAATTTGAACTATGTGAATCATCCAAAAGTTCCTTCTTCAGCTCCGGACTTTATGGAACACATAGTCTTTTCCCAAACCCCACAATTCTTTCTTCATTAACATTAAACTCCGAGGATTTCCCTTTTTCGATAGCTCCCACTTTTTCCTGAATTCCCACACCATCCCTTTGAGCATCCTTTAACCTTTACAAAAGATATGGTTGAGCAATCATTTGTGAAAGGATTAATGATGTTCCCTTCTTTATGATTCCCACGTCCATCTTCATCAAGTCTAAGAAGATTGTATCCTTCTCAATTCTCATCATTGATAGAATTGTTGGGTCCTTTCTACTTAGGGCATCTGCCACTTTGTTTGCTTTCCCAGGGTGGTAATGTATTGAACAGTAATAATCCTTGATGAGATCTATCCATCTTCTCTGGTGCATATTAATCTCTTTATGTGTGAATATATATTTAAGACTCTTGTGGTCAGTATATATCTCACATTTCTCTTCATAGAGATAATGCCGCCAGATTTTCAAGGCAAAGATCACAACCGCCAACTCCAGATCATGCGTTGGATAGTTTCGTCCATGGATTTTTAAATGCCTTGAGGCATAGGATATCACTTTATCATTCTGCATCAGCACACAGCCTAATCCCTTCTTTGAAGCATCACTGAATACCACAAAAAGTTCCCCACTTGTGGGTAAAGTGAGCACGGGTGCAGTGATAAGCCTCCTTTTCAACTCCTTGAATCTTTCTTCGCATTCATCACTCTAAGCAAAATTTACTCCCTTTCGAGTTAGCTTGGTAAGAGGGTTGGACAATCGTGAGAAATTTCTCACAAATCGTCGATAATATCTATCTAACCCTAAGAAGCTACGGATATCCATTACCGATGTTGGCCTCGGCCATCCCTCAATTGCATCTGTTTTGGAGGGGTCCACAGATATTCCATTGCTTGTGATGATATGGCCCAAGAATGAGACCTCCTTCAACCAGAACTCACACTTGTTGTACTTTTCATAGAGCTTCTCCTTGCGCAAAGTCTCTAGTACAGTTTTTAAATGCTCCTCATGATCCTCCTTGGTATTGGAGTATATTAGAATATCATCTATAAAGACTACCACAAATTTGTTAAGGTAATCTCTAAAGACTCTATTCATCAATTCCATGAATATTGATGGACCATTGGTGAGTCCAAAAGGAATTACTATGAATTCATAGTGCACGTATCTTGTACGAAAAGCAGTCTTGGGGACATCTTCCTTCTTCACCCTTACTTGATAATATCCCGACCGCAAGTCCACCTTGGAGAAGTATTATGCTCCACGCAACTGATCAAACAAGTCATCGATTCTTGTGAGAGGATACTTGTCCTTTATTGTGATTTTGTTAAGATCATGATAATCGATGCAAAGCCGAATTGACCCATCCTTCTTCTTGACGAAGAGGACTGGTGCACCCCATGGTGAAGCACTTGGGAGTATAAACCCTTTATCCAGATTCTCCTATAGTTTTTTCTTCAGCTCTTCAAGCTCAACAACAGCCATTATATATGGATTCTTGGATATTGGTATCACCCCAGGTATAAGTTCAATTGAGAACTCAACATCTCTTCTTGGAGGAAGACCAGGCAATTCCTCGGGAAACACTTCAGCGAATTCCCTCACAATAGGAATTTCTTCAAGGATAGTTTCTTCCTTGGACTCAATCATCTGAGCCAGATATGCGTGCTCATAAGGCAGTAATATCCATGCTTGAGATGATGGGGATAAAGTAGATTCATCTTCCTCCTGACACTTGTAAATAATCAGGGTTCGATTCTCCATATGGAGTGTGATTTCCCTCTCCCGACAATTTATGTTGGCTCTATATAAGGAAAGCCAATCCATGCCAAGAATTGCATCAAATTCCACCAGAGGGAGTATGATGAGGTTCGTTGGGAAATTCAATCCACGGATTATAATAGGGGAGGACTTATATTCATGGGATGCAATGATTGCCCCATTTTCCGTACTCACCGAAATCTTTACTTCCATGATTTGTGGTGGTGCTGAGATTGTTCTACTAAACATTCGAGATATAAAAGAATTTGTAGAACCTGAATCAAAAAGTATGTTCACTATTATTGAATGAATAACTAGCGTACCTGTCAACACTTCGTTTTCGGGGTTCTCTTCGGCAGAAGTGATGGAAAAAGATCTTCCTTGCTGCCTTGGAGGTTGTTGGTTGCCTCCGAAAACCCTTGGATTAGGGCACTGATTTGAAAAATGACCCAGTTCTTTGCATTTGTAGCATTGAACAATGCATTGAGGTTCGAACGGAGTGTTCCTCTCCTCTGTCACAACCGCGGGTCCTTCTTGCTGACAGTTAACAGCTAGGTTCCCTTCTCTTCCACACCTGAAGCATTTTCTCATTCCCTTAAGGGAATTTCCAGGGTGCTTCTTTCCATACTTTTGGAAAGTGGGGTGCTAGATCTTCTTAGCACCGTTGGATTTATCCATCGGACCAATAGCATTGAAGTCCACCTTACGCTTCTTGTCCCCATGATACCCATGTGATTCCCCAATCTCCATTTCGACCTTGAGGGCACATCGGACAATTTCCTCATAGCTGTCGAAGTCACGGATCGCTAATGCTTTCCGCAAACTAGGCTTCAACCCACCAAAGAAGCGGTCAACCTTGCATTAGGGGGTAACGACAAAGCCAGAAGCGTATCGTGCAAGCCTTGTGAAGTTTTCCTCGTACGCTCCAACAGATTCTTCATCTTTTTTCTTGAGGGAATGGAAGTCCCTTTCCATCTTAAGCTGGAGGGTGCACGGAAAATATTTATCGAAAAACATCTTCCAAAAATCCTTCCATTCCAACACCTCGATCTCCTCCTCAGACTTCGTATTTTTGATCAATTTCCACCATTGATTAGCTTAACCCTCCATATGATAAGCCGCTAGAAGAACCTTCTCTTGTTCAGAACATTGTAGGATGGAGAATATCTTTTCAATGGAGTTGATCCATTGTTCAGCGATCGTGGGATCAGATGATCCCCTAAAAGTAGGAGGTCTTTGTCTCATAAAGCTCTCTATAGTGACTTATTCCTTCTTAGGGGGGTTTGGACGTTCCTCTTGACCCTTGTTTCTATTCAAAACTTGAGTTAGCTGAGAGAGAAGCATGACAAAGTTCGCGATTCCCACTCCCATTGGATTGGGAATCTCATTAGTACAATCATCACACTGATCTTCACAACAGTTTTTAGCCCGAGTCCTCCTATTACCGGCCATTGGCTGGAATAAAAGGAAAGTTAGGGGTAACACATAAAGGGTAATCCAAAGACAAAAGTTTATGACTTATAAATAAACTTTAATTCCTTAACTCATGAGTTTATAGGCTTCAATCTTGGATTTTCATGATCTACTTTCTAACATATATTCGAAGGGGTATTTTTTTTAATACCCTTAATAAGGGTTCATACTAAGCTTGTGAATTTATCAAAACATATCCCCCAGGAGTGTCATAACCAAGAGTGTAGCAAGGCCCGTTTTCGTGCACCAGTTACCGTTCGAGTCTAGCTCAAAGTGGTGTTTTCGGGTTTTACCCCTAGGATACATCTGTGCCAGAGCCGCCTCTACCTGCTCATATCTAGACAGGGATGTATCTACTTGATAACCCACTTACTCAATACTCACCAAAACTTAGGGACGTTTTTATTGTACTTAGTATTGTATCTAAGTCTTTACTAGGGTTTCCTAATACCAAAAATAACTAAACCTATCCTCTGATACCAACTATGACAACCCTTCTTTTTATTACTACTTAAACATGATTTATTACATAAAAATTCACTTGATACAACAAAGAAGATCGAGAGTTTTAGTGTCTTTGGGGCTTAGGATCATTACATAAAAACTTAAAACATTAAATACAACATCTTTATTGAAAACTTCATTTTCATGACCACTACATTCCTTCGTACTTAGCATTGCATGGGATAACCTGAGGACATGCATAAGAAAAGGGTGAGCTATAAAGCCCAGTAAGGGAGTACACATGGAATAACATGAGGAGTACAATACATGTTAGACAATAGGCATAATAAATAGAGCATAAAAGAAAAATGAACATAAAGGCATGATAAAGCATGATAATCATAACATGGAGATGTGGCAACAACACTTATCATGGAATTAGCATGAGCCAAGGCTCATTGCACATGGAGCATGAGTAAACCCTCATTGCACATAAAACACGAGTAAACCCTCTTTGCACTTGAATTAGCATGAGTCAACACTCATTGCACATGACGTATCATGATACTATACTTTACCCAATGCATTGGAGCGCTATAAGGGCGCACCCTTCTTAAACATTTCATTTCATGCATAAGTGTGCCACATGGATCATAAAAAATGGATTCATAAAACATAATAATTTATTACACGATAAAGGAATGTGGAATTCATACATGAAACTTTTTAATCAATAAGTAAAGGTGCATAAAGGTGGATACCCTTCATGGAGAAATGAGCATGGTATCCACTACACAATGACATTGGCTTAAAAAATCAGTGTGATTTCGGCAGCGTAACGGCGTGACATAAGAATTCATAAAAAAGGTTGATGAGAGAGAAAGGGGTTACTCATCATATTCACATGTAATGGACAGTAAGGAGGTCATATAGATACATGTCTTAATGTAATTTATATTCATGATACAAAATTATTGCTTGAATGTAAAATAAGAGAGAGAAGTTCCTTTCGGAATTTCGGCATAGTAACGGGTGTACATGGGAGGCATTTAATGAGAGAGAAAGGGGTATCCCATCATTAAAACAATAAGAGGGAAGTATTGGGTAGGTGTGAAACCATAACCCAACATTCATAATTGAAATTAAAAGGGCAATACAACTTAAAGAAAATTGACAAAAAATGATAAAGGAAGAAAAAACCCTTACTTGGAAGTGTGCTTCCAAAGGCTAGAGAGAGGCTTGTGAGAGGCTTCTTGAGAGATTGGGGCACCTTGGGATGATTCTAGAGAGAGTTGGGCAGAGGTTGGAAAAACTCCAAGGGATTTGAGTGAGGGGGAAGTGGGATCTTGGGTGGGTTTATATAGGAAAGGTGAGGGAATTCTTTATTATTTAGGTTTGGGTCCCCTTACATTAAATTAATCCAAACCACAAACCATCACATGGTTTTTGCCCATGGTTTTTGGAAAAGGGAAGAGGAAAAAATTATTTTATAATTCCAAATTCCGAACTTCTTAAAATATTAGGGTTGCTTATGTGGAGGTGAGTCACACTCTCAAGGAAATTAATTTAAAAAGGCAAAGTGTTAAATATGTCTTGAGGGGTCCTTTACTGCTTTGAAAAGTAAGTCAAATAAACCCAAAATCACATTATTTTAATTGTAAAATATATATTAGCTTAAAATAATGATTATAGTATTTTATTACATCATTATTGGGTCATTATGATGTCATAAAACACATTATATATTTAAACGGTATTTAATTTTTACCCAAAAATTTGACTGTCTCAGAAAATTATGAAAAATTCACCGTTGGATAATTTCGACGTCCTGATTCTAGAAATGACATTTATTTTATCTAAAAAAATTCCTAAATATGTTAATTTTAACTTTTAAAATAAAAACCGACATTTATCAAAAATTCACAGGTTTTGACAGAAATGGCTTTCAAACCTTAATAAAAAAAATTTATTGCATTCATAAAATTATAAGATAATTTATATTTAATAAAAATTAATTTAATAATAATATTATTATTTTATTAAAATATTATTTAATTCAAAAATCCCTTAATTTAATAAAATATATTTCTTAATTAAATAATAACTAAAAACACCATTTGTTCTTTAAAAACTATTTATAATGTATCAAAAATGACTAGAAATTATATTCATTATTATATACAAAAATAATGTACATGAACATAGTACTAATTATTTGTTACATAACCCCTTAAAACAGCCGCATAAGACCTAAGGGTAAGGTGTACGATGGTGACAGACTCTTGGGGTGGCTCAGATAACATCGCTCGAGTGGTAATTTCAATCAACTTACACTTTTCCCATAGACGGTCACGTTCGAGCTTGACATGATGAAGCTCAGCTTGGGCTTGGTCAAGAGAGAAGCCCAAGGAAGACACCTCTTTTCCGAGCTCCGACAAATGGGCTTCGTATGGAGCAATTCTACTGGATGAGGCCATCGCTTCTTTTGTCTGAGTAAATTGGATTTGTTAAAGTCCTATATTTATACTAATCATGTGATCACTGTTCAACGGCTATATTAGCAACAGTAAAAATTCTTAACATAAAACCAAAGAAGTTGACATATTATAAAAACATTTTTCATAAAGAGACATTTAATTAGATCAAGAGGGATTTCCATTAAAGAAACTTTGGGTCGTTACATAAATTGTTGAGAGAGATTCAGGGATTTCTCACTTATATTTGGCGTTTCATTTCTAACCTGACTGAAAAATGCCTCCCCTTCACAAAGTTGATGAAAAATGGGGTCGCCTATCGATGGGATGAATATTGACATGAATCCTTTGAGAACCTCAAGAAATATATACTATAGCCACCGATATTAATTCTATTGGTAGAAGGGAATCCACTCATCCTATATGTGGCCTCTATAGAGTGATCTCTTGGTGCCCTTCTCACACAAAATAATGAAGCAGGGAGTGAAAGTAGTCTCTTCTATGTTAGTGGAATAACACTTGATATTGAGACCTGAAATTATGATATTGAGAAGGATTTCCTTGCACTCATTTTTGTGGTAAAAAATATGAGATTCTACTTGCATCACCACACAGTCCACTTGATCTTTGGTATCAACCTTATCAATTATATTCTCAACTACCCTATGCTGACTAGGTGTCTGCCCCGATGGGTGGTCATACTAAAACAATAAAACATCCAATTAATATCATTAATGATAATTAAAGTAAAAGTGATAGAAGATTTTATTATAGTGATCACAACCCTAGAAAGTGTGCCAGTGAATACTAAGTTCCTATATAAAGAGGTTTTCTATACTCATAACACCCCCTCAAACATGGGAAATTTATTTTCATGGGTCCTATAAAATTAAAATTAGAAAAGGAATGGAAATCTTGAATCTCAACCAGTTTGGATTGGAGATTGTATTTTTATCCTAGACCAAGGAAAATTTTACCTTTTCCTTTCTGATATTTGAGGGCTACACCAAAAATTAGGCTGAATACCATTCCCTTTTCACAAACTATGATCTATCCCTGTAGCTATAAATAGATCATCTGAATTTTAAGGGAGATTATGAGTTGATAATTAAGTAGTTCAATAGAAAATATGCCACCAAGAAGGAAAAATTAACCACTATCATTAGATATTTGATGGGTATGATGGTATAACTCCCTTAGAACCAATGATGATTCAAATTACTTATTCATAAAATTCATGTACCGATTCACTAACCAACATAGCCATAACCTTACCTAATCCAAACTAGGATGAAATAATATTCTGTATCACACACCAAATGGTAGTTTTCCCAGTCATTTTCTATCACATAAAGAAGATAAATATAATTAATTCTTCCCTAAATCATGATGATTTGATATCCGATATTGGATAGATGAGCCCCATAATGGACCATATCAAAAATAGGACCCTCCCATTAGGCCGAGCTAAAAAGGAAAGGATTTTTCATTAGGAATCAAACTTCAACCTTCATGAAAATTTAAATGAACATAAATTTCTTTATAAATTAGGCTTCAATAGAGTACTCCTCAGATGCATCATTGAAGTAGATACCCTCATTATAACTAATTAGGTCCATACAGGCTCCTACAGTTCCCATTAGTCCAGAATTAGGATCTCCCACCAAATTATGAGGCTTGTTTGTTTTTGAATGATGATGATACAAGACTATGTGGAGTTCACCAAGAATTTTCATGACTATAAAATACATGAAAACTTTATCCATCATCCCCTTGAGTTATTTCATACTACCAAATACTCATGTTCATTATTCATATAGGGAATGGATGTCATGGGGACATATACCCCCATCTATATCCAAGTAGTTAAACTAAATTCTTACTACTATCAACTTCTTTTCCAAATTGTCTAAGGTTATACCCCTTAAGGAAGTTAGGACAAAAAAGGTTATCAACTTTTTGAAGTTAAATATCATCACCATATTTGGTGTCCCTCACACATTATAGATGGAAAATGGAACCAAATTATGTTCTTCCAAGTCTAAAAGGTTATAATATGATTATAACATTGAGTATAACCATTTTTATTATTATCATATAGTTGAAGACAAACAGATAGTGTCTTTCAATAAGATTCTATCAAACATACTCCATAAAATGGTGGATAAAGACAAGAAATGTTGGCCAGAAAAACTCTAACATCCCTTGTGGGCCTATCATACCACAAACCACATTGTCACATAATATACCACATATTACATTACCTATGTAACAGAGGTATTTCTACCCATCAAAGTCTAATTACTCTCACTATGAATCACTTTCTGAGGCCAACTCTTAGATGACTAAGAATCACAAAAGAAACTTGACGAGTTAGGACAACTCGATGAGAAGAGGTTGAATACATTCCAAAATTGGGAAGTCCATAAAAATTTGATTATGTGATCCTTAAATAATAAGGTATTCCTCCACTCATTCCTACCAAGAGAACTTGTGTTGGTTCTCAAAATCCTGATGATACTAGGGAATAATCCTCTAAAGCTAGAGCCTAAATGGGAGGGACATAACATCATACATAATATCTACTCTAATGGATATTTCTATTTATTTTTAATGGATAGGGAATGAATTATTCCCCCTATAATGTGAAGTTTCTCAATAAATAAATTGCATAATTTCCACATGAGCACCCAAGTCTTGATAGAAAGACACTAAACTACACAACACCTAAGTTTGGGCGAAGTGACTTTAAACTGCATAACACCAATATCCCAGTTCTATGAATTTAAGTTTCATGGAAATTTACTTATCACATGATTTCAAACTACATGACATATAGACCATCCTGCAAAACCTTAAACTACTTAGAGTGGGTCATCCTATAGGACTCATGAATCGTATGAGATCACAATCCACATAAAAGAAATGTCTTCTCTCTGTATGTGATCCCAATAATTATGGGTAATTTTCCTTCAAATAACTATGAGTGTCTTGATTCTCATTAATTTTTGATATTTAGTGATTATATATCCTCTACACTAGGACCAACCATAAATTATAGAAAGGATATATACTAAGATTCTCTCTTTTCACACCAAAATTTAAAATCCCTTCACCATGTCTTAGTACTTGACCCTTAATTCATTTAATTTATGTAAAATATTTTCTTTACTAATTATAGAGACAAGTTACTCACACATCACATGCAGATCAAAACCATGTCAAACCAACCAAAACTCCTAGCAACAATACTTTAAAATACATATCATCCACATCCTTGTCATATGAATTTAAACTACAAGGTCACCATCCTAGTTTCATGATGTTAAAATGAATAAAAAAATCCTTAACTTATGACATTAAACTGCATATTCATCATCCCCACCATGTAATCACTACTAGAAAACTAACCTATACCAACGGTTTGGAACCATTGGTATAGGCCTCTAAACCATTGGTATAGCCTATACCAACGGTTTGGAGAACCGTAGCAAAGTAAGCCGTTGGGATAGGTCTATACCAACGGTTTTTGGAAAATCGTTGGTATAAGTAATATGAAAATCTATACCAACGGTTCCATAAAACTATTGGTATATGTATTTCCAAAAAAAACATTCGCTGGGATTTGATCCCAGGACCTCCAGTTTATCATTGAATGACCTAAAAACTAACCTAACATGACTTTTGTGAACATAATTTCATAAATATATATATTTATTATCATAATTATTTTAAATTTTGATTTAGAGAATGTTCTAGTTAAGAGGATCTGATAAAAAATCAAAGGACCTATACCAACGGTTGTCAAAACCATTGGTATAGGTCCCTAGAATCTGGGAAGTGATGTTGATATATTGGGGACCTTTCCCAACAGTTTGGCCAAACCGTTGGGAAAGCCTACCCTTTCCCAACGGTTTTGGAAAACCATTGGGAAAAGTGGCCACAGAGTGGGCTTTCCCAACAGTTTGGCCAAACCGTTGGGAAATGGGGTATAGAAGTGTTGGGAAAGGTCACATTTCCAGTAGTGAATGATAAACTATGAGGTGGAAATTTCATCCTGGATGATGATAAACTAATCAAAGTGGAGTATTCTTTATTGTATCTTTCTTCCCTACATGAGAGCTTGATCCATGTAGGTGTCTTTGGAACTCATCCGGCCTGTGATTTAGATAATTAATTCCCCATATTCCTTGAATATGATATAAGTTTATGAAAGGAATCATATTTTCAAGAACTATATGCAAGATTTATTTCCCATCACTATGGGATATATACTGATGTCTAAGTACTATTCTATGGAAGAAATCTCTATTCTCGTAATAAAAATATGAACATTCCTCCCTCTAGTGTATAATTAAGATCTATGTGGGATATTTCGACATGGGTCCTCTCTTTTAGGGACTTGTTCTCATAATGAAATACCCCTTACCCTATATATGAGTCAAATCTATGTAGCGTACCATTCTTCCTAAAGAACTACACGTGTCTTGATTATTATTTATAGAAGATATGCAGTGATGCCTAGATTCCACATCCTAGCCCAGAAATGGTGTTAAAAATATTATCTACCCACATATGAGATAGATATTTATAGGGGATTTACTTTTTTAGAACTACATGTGTCATGATTTCTATCCATATAGGATATGTATTGAAACCCATATGCACTAATTTTGGGCCCAACTATGATGTAAAAAATAAAAATTCCTTGTTTTTTTCTTTCTCTTATGTATGATTTGGATCTATTTAGGGGACCCATTTATCTTTAATAATTATGTGTGTATTGATTATTTTCCATACAATATACATAGTTATTACCATATCCCTTAATCTGGGCCCAACTGTAATATGATAAAAAATCCATCTCCCTACACAAGAGCCTAATTTGTGTGAGGGAGTTTCTATATAAGAACTATGTGTATCTTAATTCATTTTTATATAGTATATGTACTGATTCATGGATCTCATATCATTGGCCTAGAAACTATGTCAAAAAAATCCCTCCCCATATAAATGAATCTGATATGTGTGGTGGAATTTCTATAAGAACTACATGTGTACATACTTATATTGTTACAGGATACATAGTGACACTCACATATAAATTCCTAGGTTGATAAATAGGTTAACCACTATCATAACCTTCCCCAATCCTTAGTATATACCAAAAATAAATCACCCCTATTTTGCTACAAGATTGTGAAAATTCCCCCATAGGTGAATGAAACTCCCAACATAAGGGCCCTTCACCTCCATAATAGTTACAGACCATTAAAATGGAAAATTTTACATGAATTTTCCTTTAAGAAACAAAATTCACATTTCCCATTCATATGATCCAAATCTATATAAGAGACCTTTTTCTTCAAGAAATACAAGTGGATTTATTTATGCCCATATAGGATCTATAATGAATCTTAGATTCTCCATATTAGTCCTAGATACAATAATTAAAATAACTATTCCATATTTTTCCTCCTTACACATGAGTCAAATTTATATAGGGGATCACATCATGATTCTTATAATCATATATTTCATCTTCAAAAAATTAAATTATGACAATACCACCCTTTTCACCTTGAAGTGTTGTCCTCCAGTTTTATACTAAATTGATATACACAAAGGTGAAACCCATATTCATTTACCCTATATATCGTTCAAATTTATGTAATGAACATTTCTCTCCTGGAACTTTTTGTGGATTGATTCCTATCAATACAAGATATGTGGTGACATTCTGATGTCTTATCTCATTCAAAGACACAAATTTCCAAAAAAAATCCCCCTCCTACCATAGTTTTTTAACATTTACAATAATATTTAACTTCCTTGATGGCCCTATTCTAAGGTAGGACTTAGTTTTATTTCATTGGTTTTCTTTGAAAATTTCATCTATGGATCGATTATTATCCTTACAGGATGTATAGTGAAACCCAGACGAGTCCATCCATGGAAATGGTAAATTACCCTAATTATATTGGTTCCTGGTCAAATAAATTGTCATTCAAGATGGGTCTCACCCATTCCAATAACTAATATGGTTTTATTTTACCACATGATCAAATCAGATACATGAAAATTTTGAAAAAGGAAAAGGTACTCCTCCTATGTATGAACCAGATCTATATAGGAATCCTCAACGCAACGTCTCTCATTTATAGACCCATGCTATGGTAAGACATCCCCCATGTTTCTTATCCCTATTTTTCATACACCCTTATCTAGTATAGTATGGGTTATTCTTCAACCATCACTTGGTTATCACATCGATCATGACTCGTGTGAGCTTATAGTTTTTAGTTGATTACCCCATTGTGTGTAACTGAGAGCATCATGACTAAATATGGGAGTCATAAATGGTCCATCTTGTAAAGACCTTAAACTAATCAGGAATGGTATAGTCTTAAAGAACTGATTTTTACATATGATCCAAATCTACGTAGGGGTTCTAATATAAGTCTATATACCTCCACTTATTATTAAATCTACATGACATTAAACTTCATTGAATAGGGTATGTGTTTCAGGACTCTAAACTGTAGAACAAATAATTCCTTGTCACATATAATTAAACTGCATGGTAGTGGTATCCTCATTCCATTAAAATAAACTTTATAGTGTTGTAAAAAAGTTGGATTATGAAGTTTTTGGATGCAAGAAATGTTTTCTTTTGTTATCAAGGAAGTTTGAGAAGAAAGGAAATCACTTCACTTTGTAGAAGTGGGTGAGGAAAGATAGGAAAGTTACAATACTTTCCATGGTAAATATGATGATACTTTGCTGAGATGTATTTCAAAAATATCATAAGTTTTTAGGAGAACTTGTGATGAAATATTTATAAATTAAAGGGGTAGAAAAGATGTGGTCAATCAATACGATTGATCTTGTAGAAGAAGGTGTCTAAGGTGGCGCAATTTTCTAGTGTTTTCCAAATTTTTGGGGTCCAAAATTTGGATTTGGGCTTGCATTTAGAAAAGTATATTTCATTGAAGACCACATAAAAATATGTAAAATATATGAATTTCCATAATATGGGCTTCATGAAGTAGATTTCACGAAGATAAGAAGAATGTTAATGATTTTTTTCGCGATTACGATGAGCTTTGCGAATGGTTGAGGAAAGGATCATTGTGGGCGAGCATTGTGATGATGTAGGTGAAGAGAATTGTGGCAACGCAAATAAATAAGGATCATCATGGAAGCACAAAGGATTTTACGGAACACTATGTGATTACGAAGAGCATTGCGAATCTGGAAAATAGCCATGGTGCTTCGCGAAACAGAGTGAATTTTGGTGGAAATTTCAAAGCTATGTGATTTGGTGCTGATGTGGAGATGAGGTGGATGGAAGGTTGGGAGTCGGTGAGAAATGACTTTAAATAGGCCTCCACCTGCAAGAGAAAAGTATAGAGACTTAAAAAGAATTTTAGAGCTCTCAAATTGCAAAGAAGGTTCACAGAGAAAGCGAGCTCTGCAAAGGCAGTAAGATCCATGAAGGAAAGGAGCTTTGCGGAGAGCCGTTGAGATTTTTAAAAGAAATTAACTTCACAAAGACCAATATGTGCTCCATGAAATAGTGAGATTTGTGATCTAGTGATCTATGAGAACTAGAGAGCTTTGTGAACTAAAGTGCTTTGCGAAGCTTGGAGATTTGCGAAGGAGCTCTGTGAGCTGAAGATTTGAGAACCCAAATTAAGTGAGAAGTGATTTAAAGTGGATAAATATATGACTTGGGTATAGGAATAAGTATTATTATGAATTCCATGTTGTTCCTATTAGCTTCTAGATAGTTAAGAGAATAGTTATTTTTAAAGATCAGATTTGTGAAAGTTTTTCAAGAAGCACATAGGTATATGTATTACCCTATTTGCACTAAGAGGGTGCACAGAAACTTGAGGATTATCTCCCAAGTGATACATGAATGTAAGGGTACATCATACTCATTGTATTCCATATCAAAGTATTGTTTTCTAGTGTATTGTGTGGTACTATATTATTTCCGTACCATACCAAGGAAATAACCACTCTTTTTGAGTAGTGAACCTTTTAAATCTTGTGTTCCAGTGGTTGTGTGTGTTCAGTAGGGAAAGAACTCTTTAATAGGAGATGAAGATTGTTTAAAAAATAATGGAAAAATAAAATCAAAAGATATCACTAATTCACCCCCTCCCCTTTTCAGTGATACTTGGATCCTAACTGAGTAACTTCATATAGACCACCATCCATTATCACTTCTTATCAAAGGACCATGATAGCCTAACCACGATTAACCAATATTTGAAATACTTCTTCCATATTTCTTAAACAACTTAGTCCATAAACCACACTTCATGTCTTTATTGTATAGGGTTGTCACAAACCTTCCATGACCCTTGGATATGTGTGCATATAGCTTCAAGGGACCCCAAAATTAACTATACATGTCTTCCCCTAGCTTCTATATATAAGCCCATAACCTATCAAGCATAGGTTTCTTTTCCATGTAATTAAATTTACTCTAATCCTTGTGATCCCTTACAACATGGAAGCATAGGTCTTCACCCCAGTTTGATTCATGGTCATTGTCTTTTTTATGTTTTTTCTGTACCATTTTTATTATTATCATATTGTTGAAAACAAACAGATAGTGGATTTCAATAAGATTCTATCAAACATACTCCAGAAAATGGTGGATAAAGACAAGAGATGTTGGCAAAAAAAACTCTAACATTCCTTATGGGCCTATCATACCACAAACCACATTGTCACATAATATACCCCATAATCTATTACCTATGGAACAGAGGTAGTGCTACCCATAAAAGTCTAATTACCCTCACTATGAATCACTTTCTGAGGCCAACTTTTAGAAGACTAAGAATCACATAAAAAACTTGACGAGTTAGGACAACTCGATGAGAAGAGGTTGAATACATTCCAAAATTTGTAAGTCCATAAGAATTTGATTATGTGATCCTTAAATAATAAGTTATGCCTCCACTACTTCCTACCAAGATAACTTGTGTTGGTTATCAAAACCCTGATGATACTAGAGAATAATCCTCCAAAGCTAGAGCCTAAATGGGAGGGACATAACATCATACATAATATCTACTCTAATGGATATTAATCTTTATTTTTAATGGATAGGTAATGAATTATTCCCCCCTATAATGTGAAGTTTCTCAATAAATACATTGAATAATTTCTACATGAGCACCCAAGTCTTGGTAGCAAGACACTAAACTACACAACACCCAAGTTTGGGCGGCGTGACTTTAAACTGCATAACACCAATATCCTAGTTGTATGAATTTAAGTTCATGGAAATTTTCTTGTCACATGATTTCAAACTACATGACATATATACCATCCCGAAAAACCTTAAACTACTTAGAGTGGGTCATCCTATAGGACTCATGAATCGTATGAGATCACGATCCATATAAAAGAAATGTCTTCTCTCTGTATGTGATCCCGATAATTATGGGTAATTTTCCTTCAAAAAACTATGCGTGTCTTGATTCCCATTAATTTTGGATATTTAGTGATTATAGATCCTCTACACTAGGACCAACCATAAATTATGGAAAGGATATATACTAAGATTCTCCCTTTTCACATGAAAATTTAAAATCCCTTCACCATGTCTTAGTACTTGACCCTTAATTCATTTAATTTATGTAAAATATTTTCTTTACTCATTATAGAGACAAGTTCCTCACACATCACATGCAAATCAGAACCATGTGAAACCAACCAAAAGTCCTAGCAACAAGACTTTAAAATACATATCATCTACATCCTTGTCATATGAATTTAAACTACAAGGTCACCATCCTAGTTTCATAAAGTTAAAATGCATAAAAAAATACTTAACTTATGACATTAAACTACATATTCATCATCTCCACCATGTAATGATAAACTATGAGGTGGAAATTCCATCATGAATGATGATAAACTACTCAAAGTGGAGTATTATTTATTGTATCTTTCTTCCCTATATGAGAGCTTAATCCATGTAGGTGTCTTTAGAACTCATTCAGCCGATGATTTAGATAATTAATTCCCCATATTCCTTGAATATGATTTAAGTTTATGAAAGGAATCATATTTTCAAGAACTATATGCAGGATTTATTTCCCATCACTATGGGATATATACTTCTCACGACCCGCCCTCGGGTCCCGTGCCGTGACTACCCCAAGCCCGCTTTCCATGGGCTAGGGGCTGGCGACTAGCACCAAGGCGTAATTCCCGGTAAAAAGGGAAGGCATTGCCTTTGAAAAGTAAACAAGCACCACAGAGTAAGCAAGCGGAAAGTAAACACTAAGTGAAAACAGAGTACAATTGAAAGTGCGGAAAAGTAAATGGGCCAGTATACAAACCCAAACTAAAAGTAAAGTACAACTCGAAAGGGAAAACAACAACTGTAAAGTAAAAGCCGCTACTCCAAGCTGTCCACTGGAAATCCCACCTGAAGGGTGGGTACAGATAGCTCCACTGCTCCTCGGGTCCCGTCGTCCGCTCCGAACACGTCCCGCCCAGTGGTCCACCTCCAGGTACCGTCCTGCTCTGCAAGCCTTAGCCAAGATCAACGTTGTCCGTCGTCTGCAACCAACACAACGTAGTGCGGGCATAGCCCGTGCAGGGGTGAGTATAAGCTACTCAGTAGGGACCCCGAGACCCCTGAAGGTCTCCCAAAATCCACAAAGGATAAACCACAAAGGTGAGATACAAACACGAAGTAACAACCGATACTGCTTAGGTATATGCCCATACATATACCTAAGTCATCAATCCCAATACGCTCCAACCTCCGAGCCCAAGTACATCTCAGTCCACACAGGAAAGTAAACGTATTCCACACAGGAAAGAAAAATGAAATCCACACAGGATAGCACAACACAATCCACATAGGAAAATAACAGGATTCATCTCACACAGGTATACTTCTTCGAAAGACGATAAAGATGATCTCTGATCCATCTAAGTTGTCGGACCCACGAAGGATCGATAGGTAACTAACCCTCGCAAAATACCCACACAGGATCGGGCCCACATAGGACCTGTAGGCGCTGGTTCACACAGGACCGCTGAGCGCAAAGACCCACACAGGATCGGACCCACACAGGATCGGGCCCACACAGGACCTGTAGCACTGATCCACGTAGGATCGCTGAGTGTTGTAGTCGTCGTCGTCGAATCCACTAAGGATCGATGTACTGTCGTCATCGCAGTCACATTAGTAGTAGTAGTAGCAGTAGCAGTCACAGTCGCAGCCAGCACTAGGGTTCCCGCACACAGCAAGCTCGTTCAGGAGGGTCCGCTCCATGAGCCGAGAGGCTGATACATCAACTGTCACTAAGTCCAGAGTTGATGTATCCAAAAGTTCCGTATCGTCAACAGGAACTCAACGCAACAGACGGCGCGTCGATCGGACTCCCGGTCTGAGAGTTGTTGGCTTTTTCGTCCCAGGGGCCCGGTTGGTTTTTAAGGCAAAACCAACCCAACCGTACTCCACCTGCGTCCAAACCTCGGGCGGAGTATGCCAAAAGATCTGTCTCACTAAGAGGAACACAACAAAGATGAAGGCATGTCAATCGACGTCTGTAGCTCAAAATATGAGTGTTTCCGCTTCGAGGGCCCGGTTGGTTTCGTGTACGAACCAACCCGACCGAACTCAAAGTATTCCGAAACTTTGAGTGCGATATACCGAATCGACCGTGTCGATCCAAGGATCGCATCACCGCTGACGGTTCGTTAATCGGAGGTCCGTGGCTCATGTTATGGCCAAAAGACCGAAGTCGTTTCGAAAACGGGGGGTCTGGGTCCGGGGCGACCCGGCCCGACCCCCCCCCCCCCCCACCCCAGGGTCGGCCCGAACCGGGTCGACCCGACCCGGCCCGGCCGGCGGCGCGGCGGCGCGGCCTGGGCACCGCTCGGGTGCCACGCGCGGGGGGCAAAGCCCCCGCTTCCCTGCTGGCGGCGCGACTGAAGCCGCGCCTTTGAGAAACCGGCCCCCCTCGTGGGGGCCTGCCTTTGAGAAAAACGGGGGGGGGGGGGGCGCTGCCCCCCCCCTTGGTGTAACCGCGGCCCCCCCTTTATGGGGGGCCGGTTTTGGCCAGCCGGGGGAATTAATTCCCCCGGTTCGTCTCCCTTCCGGCCGGCCCGACATGGCCGGCCGGTCCTTCCTCAACGGGACCGGAAAGGTCGGTCCCCTTTCCGGCTTCCGACACCGGCGGCCCGGCTAGCCGCTGGTCTTCCCGTTCCGCCGCGGCCCGGAACCGGCCATGGCCTTCGTCATCCGGCGCGGTGCGACGGCATCGCGCCCCTCCGTCGCGGCCCCGCTCCGGCCGCGATGCCTTCGGTTCCATTCGACGCGGCGCGACGGTGTCGCGTTCTTAATAAACTTCCGCTGCGCAGTGCGACGGTGCCGCGCAACTATAGCCGTGCGATTCCCGCGTGGTGCGACGGCACCACGCCATCTCGTTCATCCACAAGAAAATAATAATAATCAAGAACAAAGGAGGGGGGAATTCGGCCGTGTTTGTGCGGTCCGACCCCCCTCTCGTTAGATGATAAAACTTAAATAAAAATCTACAAGATTATCATGCTAGAACCAAGAACGAGAGTAAATAAATAATCAACAACAAACCCCTACCTCGGTTTCAAGATTGATGATCGTCAACGACCCGCGGAAGACGCGTCGCGGTGGTCGGCGTCACGGAAGAAGGACGTCGATGTCGTGAAGCGAGGATTCGAAGTTCTTTGACGACGATCTCGTCGCGGAAAATCGTCGCAGAAGAGTTGACGCGGAAGGAGGCGTTGTCGGTGTCGCGGGTAAGGCGTCACGGAAGACGATTCCCGAGAACGTGGCGTTCTTCGTCGATGCTCGAAGGTTCTTCGCGTTCTTCGTCAAAGCTTGAAGAAGAAGAAGAAGAAGAAGAATTCAAAATCTCTCAAGGAGGCTAGAGAATTCTAACCAAATAAAATAAGCTAAGGGCTTATTTTATTTACTCAACCAAACCATTTGAAATTCAAAGGTTTGAATTAAGACAACTCAACCCATTTAAAACCCAACTTGTCAAGTTAATTTAAAGAGAAGGTTAAGGGAGTTTTAAAAGAGAAGATGAAGAGTTATGCTTCGGGTGAGCCCCACCACACTTAATCCTCCCAAGGGAGGTTAAGTAGATGTGGGTCCCAAATTTAACTCCCTTTGGGAGAAAAATAACCAATAAGTTAAAAATAAAAAGTTTTTCCACATTTTTATTTAACTTCTTTTAAAAATCCCAAAAACTAACTCTCAACCCGCAATAAACGCAACCTTGGAAAAGGTCTCCTTAAGCGAAAATCGGCGCTACGAGTTCATCGGTGTCCTCAGATTTCAATTCCGAGCACCGGATCAAAAGTTAGAAATTCCCGCTCATTCGTTCACTGAACGTACCTGATCCAAACTTCGGAAATTGATTCCGGGCACTCCGGGCCTCGGAATCAGGTGCCGTCAGAAACCGCGCTCTTGTAAAATTACAAAGAAAATTAAGAAAAAATTTCCCTTGAATTTTACAGGTCTTTAAATTACTCCCACCTCAGGGATTTACGTCCCCGTAAAGATACATCAAAAACTAGGGAAACAAATGAGGGTACTGAGCATGCATTTGAGCCTCCCGCTCCCATGTGCTCTCCTGGAGGTTCCCGTGCTGCCATCTAATGCGTAAAAGAGGAATCGATCGCCCACAAAGGACCCACTCCTGTCGATCCTCTATCTCCACTGGGACCTCCGTAAAAGTCGCCCCATCATCGACGTCAAGCTCCCCATGGTCAATGATGTGCGTCGTGTCGTGCACGTATCTCCTCAGCTGAGATACGTGGAAGACGTCGTGCACCCGGTGCAACTGAGGTGGTAGAGCCAGGTGATAAGCCACCTTGCCAATTCTGCTGAGGACCTGGAAGGGTCCGATGAAGCGTGGAGATAACTTGCCGCCTCGGCCAAATCTCCGTATACCACGTCGAGGTGAGACCCGCAAGAAGACGTGGTCGTCATCCTCGAACTCTAGTGGCCTCCACCTCCTGTCAGCGTATGACTTCTGCCAGCTCTGAGCTATCCTCATCCGCTCCTGGATGACCTGGACCTTCTCTATCGTGGCCTGGACCATCTCTGGTCCCACAAGTGCTGACTCCCCAGGGTCTGTCCAGCACAAAGGAGATCTACAAGGTCGGTCGTACAATTCCTCGTACGGTACCATCCCGATGGTGGAGTGGTAGCTGTTGTTGTACGCAAACTCCACCCAGGGTAGGTGGTCCTCCCAGCTATGACCAAAGTCAAGGACACATGCGCTGAGCATGTCCTTGAGAGTCTGAATTGTCCTCTCCGTCTGACCATCCGTCTGAGGGTGAAAGGCTGTGCTCAGACGTAGCTGCGTCCCGAACGCCTCCTGTAACCCCTTCTAAAGCCGGGAAGTAAAGAGAGCATCTCGATCGGAGACGATAGATGATGGCACGTCGTGGAGATGCACAATCTCCTGAACTTAGAGACGTCCCAAGCTCTCCACTGAGCCCTGCTCTCTGATGGGTAAGAAGTGCGCCGACTTGGTGAGTCGGTCAACAATCAACCAAATGGAGTCGTGACCTCTGGAAGTGCGTGGAAGTCCAGTCACAAAGTCCATAGATATCCCATCCCACTTCCACTCTGGGACCTCCAAGGGCTGTACCAAGCCTGCTGGTACCTGATGCTCTGCCTTCACCTGCTGGCAGGTGAGGCATCGAGAAACGAACTCTGCTACAACCTTCTTCATGCCCGGCCACCAGTGTTGTCGTCTGAGATCCTGATACATCTTCGCCACTCCAGGATGTACCGCCAAAGGAGAAGTGTGAAACTCTCTCAGCACCACCTCTCGCAAAGCGACTGGTACCATGGTACGTCCTCTGAAAAGTATGTTGTGCTCTGCTCCAAGGGAGAAACCATCAGGTGTCTGTCCCGAGCATATCTGTGCATGCCGTGTCTCACAGTCAGCGTCCTCACACTGTGCCTCTCTGACCCGCTGCAGTAGTGGAGGGGTGACTGTGAGAGACTGGAGGAAGGCTGCTCCATCTCTATCCAGGAAGGATATCTGCAAAGAGGCTAGCTACTCTGTCGCCTCCTCAAGTAGCTGAATGCCCGTCCTCCTGCTGAGGGCATCGGCTACTACGTTCCCCTTCTCAGGAGTATAGACTATCTCAAAGTCATATTCCTGGAGGAACTCGAGCCATCGCCACTGTCTCAGGTTCATGTCCTTCTGCGAGAAGATATACCTGAGACTCTGATGATCAGAAAAGACTGTAAAGCGCTCGCCCATCAAATAGTGCCTCCATGTCTTCAGAGCGAAGACCACTGCTGGCAACTCCAGGTCATGGGTAGCGTAGTTCTGCTCATGTGGCCTCAACAGACGTGATCCATAGGCGATCACTGCCCGCTCCTGCATCAGAACACATCCGAGTTCGGTCCCTGATGCATCGCAGTAGACTACGTACCCTACTCCCTCCTCAGGAAACCTCAAGATAGGTGCGCTAGTCAATCTCTGTCTTAGCTCCTGGAAGCTCTGCTGACATCTATCTGACCACACGAAGGGTTTCCCCTTCTTCGTCAAAGCTGTGAGTGGTGCCACAACTCTAGAGAAGTCTGGCACGAATCTCTGATAGTATCCAGCTAGTCCCAAGAAACTCTGAACCTCAGTCACGCTCCTGGGTGGCTCCCATGCTAACACAGCCTCGATCTTCGCAGGATCCACCGCAACTCCCGCCTCAGAGATAACGTGTCCCAAGAAGTGGACCTCACGTATCCAGAACTGGCACTTCGAGAGCTTACCATAAAGCTGGTGCTCTCGGAGTGTGTCTAGTACAACTCGCAAGTGATAGGCGTTCTCCTCCTCAGTCGTAGAGTAAATCAAAATGTCGTCGATGAAGACCATGACAAATCGATCGAGGTATGGATGAAAGATCCTGTTCATGAGGGCCATGAACACTGCTGGAGCATTGGTTACGCCGAAAGGCATAACCAAGAACTCATAGTGGCCATACCGACATCTGAAGGTCGTCTTCTGCACGTCCTCATCTCTGACTCTGAGCTGATGATAGCCTGACCTGAGGTCTATCTTCGAGAACCACCGTGCTCCCTTGAGCTGATCAAATAGTTCATCAATCCTCGTTAGCAGATACTTGTTCCTCACTGTCACCTGGTTCAGGCGACGATAGTCAACACAAAGTCGCAAGCTCCCGTCCGCCTTCTTGGTGAACAAAATCAGGGAAGCCCAGGGTGAAACACTGGGTCGGATGAACCCCTTTCCCTGCAAGTCCTCCAACTGTACCCGTAGCTCTCGAAGCTCGGCGGGGGCCATCCGATATGCTAGAGTGGATATCGGGGATGTCCCAGGGTACAAGTCAATATAAAAGTCTACCTCTCTGCGAGGAGGTAGACCTGGAACGTCGTCGGGAAAAACGTCCGCAAACTGATCCACCACTGCAGGAAAACCAGGACTCCGCACGTCAACTGCTCCAAGGATGAGGCTAGCCAACTGATGAGTAATGGGCTGTCCTCTCCTCCGCGGAAGTCCATCCTGTGATTCAAAGGCTCCCTTCTCGCCGGTGAAGGTGAACCTGCTCCCGTCGGTTCGTACACATCGCACCTTGCGCCTAAAACAGTCAATCTGTGCATGGACCGTAGATAGCCAATCCATGCCCAAGATGACGTCGTAAGGCCTCGACGCTGCTACAAGTAGATCCCAGCCGAAGCTCTCGCCTCCTAGAGTAAGATCACACTGCCGGCACCAGTGCGTAATCGTCGAGTCTGCTCCCGTAGGAGTCTCTTGCCGTAAGGATCGAGCCAACGGCTCTGTCGGAATCTCCGAGCTCCGAACAAGGGCAGCGGCTATGAAAGAGTGACTCGCTCCTATGTCTATAAGTACTGCAGAAAGGGTGAAATAGACACAGATAGTACCTCGAATCATCTCGGGTGCGCCGTGGTCGTAGGCCTCTGCTGCCTGGAGGTGTGCCTGTCTCTGCCCGCCTGCTCCCTGTGGTCGGGGTGGACCTCCTGGTGGTGGTGGTGGCAGAGCCTCAAAGCGTCGCCCACCACCTGCTGCTCGGCCAGCTCCTCTGCCTCGTCCGCCTCCTCCCTGCGGACCGCCACGGTCGACCCTCTGCCTCTGCCTCGGTGGTCCCTCAACCGTCTGCTGCTCCTCGGCATGGTGGGTCGGGCAGTCACGAGCCATGTGGCCCTGCCCACCGCACGAGAAGCACTGCCTGCCTCTCGAAAGACTGGCTCCTCGCTTTGTGCCCCGCACTGCTGAGCCAGTGTCCTGAGGTCATCTTCCTGAAGGTTTGGTCTGCCTGGACCCCTGAGTCATCCGTCGACTGCCTGCTGCAGAGGACTCTGCCACGTGCCGCCCTGCGGTGGGTCTCGGTGCTGGTGTAGACTCAGCAAGGAAACTCTCGATCAAAAGGGCTCGCTCCTGTACTCCTGTCTGAGTCGGTATGTTGAGGGAGATCAGCGATGCCCTGATCTCGTGTCTCAAACCCTGCTCGAAGGTCCGGGCCCGGAAGAATGGGTCCCGTACCATGTTGGTCGAGTATCACGAGAGATCAGTAAATCTCGCCGAGTACTGAGCGACCGTCATGCTGCCCTGCCGCAGCTGAAGAAGCTCCTGGATACGCACCGCACGAAGGGTGGATGGGACGAACTCTGAGCGGAAGAGGCTATCAAAGTCTGTCCAAAGTAGAGATGCCTCATCGTGCACCTGGAGCATCAAGCTCCACCATCGGCCCGCTGCTGCGTGCAGTAGGCTCGCAGCGAGGATCACCATGAGGTCTGCAGGTGTCCTCACTAGCCTAAAAACTCGTACCAATGCCTCCAGCCAGTCCTCTGTTGCCTGGGGGTCCGTCTCCCCACGAAACCTGGGTGGTCGCTGGCGCTGAAACTCATGCAGTGTGCTGAGGCGACGTGCATCGTCAGCGGCTGGTACTGGAAGTATCGGTGGCTCGACGGGTAGAGCTACCGCCGGTGCCACTGCTGACAGAGGGCCCTGCACCGAGGCCTCGTCGCTCGGTGGGCTGTCATCACACTCGACTCTCGGAACCCTAGCTGGCTGCCATCGTGGGGCCATCCTGAAAAGGAAACAGGTGCACCACGGTCAGAACAGTATACCTGGTGAGCTGATATAAAGTAATCACAAAGAGAACTTTGAAACACACACACAATCAATGTTTTCGTACATTAAGTCGGAAATCAGAAGTCAGGGTCCTGGTGTACGGATATGTCGGCCGCCGCACCAACACTGGACTCCCTGGACTGATAACCACACTCAATACGCTAAACATTATTGCTTCACATAGAAAAGATCAGAGTTCGCGGTAGAACCGAGCTCCTCTGATACCAATTGGTCACGACCCGCCCTCGGGTCCCGTGCCGTGACTACCCCAAGCCCGCCTTCCATAGGCCAAGGGCTGGCGACTAGAACCAAGGCGTAATTCCTGGTAAAAAGGGAAGGCATTTCCTTTGAAAAGTAAAAAACACCACAGAGTAAGCAAGCGGAAAGTAAACACTAAGTGAAAACAGAGTACAACTGAAAGTGCGGAAAAGTAAATGGGCCAGTATACAAACCCAAACTGAAAGTAAAGTACAACTCGAAAGGGAAAAAAACAACTGTAAAGTAAAAGCCGCTACTCCGAGCTGTCCACTGTAAATCCCACCTAAAGGGTGGGTACAGATAGCTCCACTGCTCCTCGGGTCCCGCCGTCCGCTCCGATCACGTCCCGCCCAGTGGTCCACCTCCAGGTACCATCCTTCTCTGCAAGCCTCAGCCAAGATCAACATTGTCCGTCGTCTGCAACCAAGACAACGTAGTGCGGGCATAGCCCGTGCAGGGGTGAGTATAAGCTACTCAGTAGGGACCCCGAGTCCCCTGAAGGTCTCCCAAAATCCACAAAGGATAAACCACAAAGGTGAGATACAAACACGAAGTAACAACCGATACTGCTTAGGTATATGCCCATACATATACCTAAGTCATCAATCCCAATACGCTCCAACCTCCGAGCCCAAGTACATCTCAGTCCACACAGGAAAGTAAACGTATTCCACACAGGAAAGCAAAACGAAATCCACACAGGATAGCACAACACAATCCACACAGGAAAACAACGGGATTCAGCTCACACAGGTATACTTCTTCGAAAGACGATAAAGATGATCTCTGATCCATCTAAGTCGTCGGACCCACGAAGGATCAATAGGTAACTAACCCCCGCAAAATACCCACACAGGATCGGGCCCACATAGGACCTGTAGGCGCTGGTTCACACAGGACCACTGAGCGCAAAGACCCACACAGGATCGGACCCACACAGGATCGGGCCCACACAGGACTTGTAGCACTGATCCACGTAGGATCACTGAGTGCTGTAGTCGTCGTCGTCGAATCCACTAAGGATCGCTGTACTGTCGTCGTCGCAGTCACAGTAGTAGTAGTAGTAGCAGTAGCAGTCACAGTCACAGCCAGCACTAGGGTTCCCGCACACAGCAAGCTTGTTCGGGAGGGTCTGCTCCACGAGCCGAGAGGCTGATACATCAACTGTCACTAAGTCCAGAGTTGATGTATCCAAAAGTTCCGTATCGTCAATAGGAACTCAACGCAACAGACGGCGCGTCGATCGGACGCCCGGTCTGAGAGTTATTGGCTTTTTCGTCCCAGGGGCCCGGCTGGTTTTTAAGACAAAACCAACCCAACCGTACTCCACCTGCGTCCAAACCTCGCGCGGAGTATGCCAAAAGATCTGTCTCACTAAGAGGAACACAACAAAGATGACGACACGTCAATCGGACGTCCGTAGCTCAAGATATGAGTGTTTCCGCTCCGAGGGCCCGGTTGGTTTCGTGTACGAACCAACCCGGCCGAACTAAAAGTATTCCGAAACTTTGAGTGAGATATACCAAATCGACCGTCTCGATCCAAGGATCGCATCCCCGCTGACGGTTCGTCAATCGGAGGTCCGTGGCTCAAGTTATGGCCAAAAGACCGAAGTCGTTTCGAAAACGGGGGGTCCGGGTTCGGGGCGACCCGGCCCGACCCCCCCTGGGTCGGCCCGAACCGGGTCGACCCGACCCGGGTCCGACCCGGCCCGGCCGGCGGTGTGGAGGCGCGGTCCAGCACGGCGGCGCGGCCCGGCCGACGGCGGCGCGGCCCGGCCGACGGCGGCACGGCCTGGGCGCCGCTCGGTTGCCACGCGCGGGGGGCAAAGCCCCCGCTTCCCTGCTGGCGGCGCGGCTGAAGTCGCGCCTTTGAGAAACTAGCCCCCCTCGTGGGGGCCTGCCTTTGAGAAAAACAGGGGGCCGCTGCCCCCCCCCCTTGGTGTAACCGCGGCCCCCCCTTTATGGGGGGCCGGTTTTTGCCAGCCGGGGGAATTAATTCCCCCGGTTCGTCTCCCTTCCGGCCAGCCCAACATGGCCGGCCGGTCCTTCCTCAACGGGACCGGCAAGGCCGGTCCCCTTTCCGGCTTCCGACACCGGCGGCCTGGCTAGCCTCCGGTCTTCCCGTTCTGCCGCGGCCCGGAACCGGCCGCGACCTTCGTCATCCGGCGCGGTGCGACGACATCGCGCCCCTCCGCTGCGGCCCCACTCCGACCGCGGCGCCTTCGGTTCCCTTCGACGCGGCGCGACGGTGTCGCGTTCATGATAAACTTCCGAGGCGCAGCGCGACGGCGCCATGCAACTATAGCCATGCGATTCCCGCGTGGTGCGACGACACCACGCCATCTCGTTCATCCACAAGAAAATAATAATAATCTAGAACAAAGGAGGGGGGAATTCGGCCGTGTTTGTGCGGTCCAACCCCCCTCTCATTAGATGATAACCCTTAAATAAAAATCCACAAGATTATCATGATAGAACCAAGAACGAGAGTAAATAAATAATCAACAACAAACCCCTACCTCGGTTTCAAGATCGATGATCGTCAACGACCCGCGGAAGACGTGTCGCGGTGGTCGGCGTCATGGAAGAAGGACATCGATGTCGTGAAGCGAGGATTCGAAGTTTTTTGACGACGATCTCGTCGCGGAAAATCGTCACGGAAGAGTTGACGCGGAAGGAGGCGTTGTCTGTGTCACGGGTAAGGCATCGCGGAAGACGATTCCCGAGAACGTGGCATTCTTCGTCGATGCTCGAAGGTTCTTCGTGTTCTTCGTCAAAGCTTGAAGAAGAAGAAGAAGAAGAAGGCTTCAAAATCTCTCAAGGAGGATAGAGAATTCTAACCAAATAAAATAAGCTAAGGGCTTATTTTATTTACTCAACCAAACCATTTGAAATTCAAAGGTTTTAATTAAGACAACTCAACCCATTTAAAACCCAACTTGTCAAGTTAATTTAAAGAGAAGGTTAAGGGAGTTTTAAAAGAGAAGATGAAGAGTTATGCTTCGGGTGGTCCCCACCACACTTAATCCTCCCAAGGGAGGTTAAGTGGATGTGGGTCCCACCTTTAACTCCCTTTGGGAGAAAAATAACCAACAAGTTAAAAATAAAAAGTGTTTCCACATTTTTATTTAACTTCTTTTAAAAATCCCAAAAACTAACTCTCAACCCGCAATAAACTCAACCTCGGAAAAGGTCTCCTTAAGCGAAAATCGGCGCTGCGAGTTCATCGGTGTTCTCGAATTTCAATTCCGAGCACCAGATCAAAAGTTATAAATTCCCGCTCGTTCGTTCACTGAACGTACCCGAGCCAAACTTTGGAAATTGATTTCGGGCACTCCGGGCCTCGGAATCAGGTGCCGTCAGAAACCGCGCTCTTGTAAAATTCCAAAGAAAATTAAGAAAAAATTTCCCTTGAATTTTATGGGTCTTTACAATACTTATGTCTAAGTACTCTTCTATGGAAGAAATCTCTGTTCTCGTAATAAAAATATGAACATTCCTCCCTCCAGTGTATAATTAAGATCTATGTGGGATATTTCTACATGGTTCCTCTCTTTTAGGGAGTTGTTCTCATAATGAAATAACCCTTCCACTATATATGAGTCAAATCAATGTAGGGTACCATTCTTCCTAAATAACTACACGTGTCTTGATTACTATTTATAGAAGATACGCAGCGATGCCTAGATTCCACATCCTAGCCCAGAAACGGTGTTAAAAATATTATCTACCTAAATATAAGATAGATATTTATAGGGGATTTCCTTTTTTAGAACTACATGTGTCATGATTCCTATCCATATAGGATATGTAGTGACACCCATATGCACTAATTTTGGGCCCAACTACGATGTACAAAATAAAAATTCCTTTTTTTTCTTTCTCTTATGTATGAGTTGGATCTATTTAGGGGACCCATTTATCTTTAAGAATTATGTGTGTATTGATTATTTTCCATACAATATACATAGTGATTACCATATCCCTTAATCTAGACCCAACTGTAATATGATAAAAAATCCATCTCCCTACAAAAGAGCCTAATCTGTGTGAGGGAGTTTCTATATAAGAACTATGTGTATATTAATTCATTTCTATATAGTATATGTACTGATTCATGGATCTCATATCATTGGCCTAGAAACTATGTCAAAAAAATCCCTCCCCATCTAAATGAATCTGATATGTGTGGTGGAATTTCTATAAGAACTACATGTGTACAGACATATATTGTTAGAGGATACATAGTGACACTCACATATAAATTCCTAGGTTGAGAAATAGGTTAACCAACATCATAACCTTCCCCAATACTTAGTATATACCAAAATAAATCACCCCTATTTGGCTAAAAGATTGTGAAAATTCCCCCACAGGTGAAAGACACTCCCAACATAAGGGCCCTTCACCTGCATAATAGTTACAGACCATTAAAATGGACAATTTTATATGAATTTTCCTTTAAGAAATAAAATTCACATTTCCCATTCATATGATTCAAATCTATATAGGAGACCTTTTTCTTCAAGAAATAAAAGTGGATTTATTTATTCCCATATATGATCTATAATGATTCTTAGATTCTCCATCCTAGTCCTAGATACAATAATTAAAATAAATATTCCATATTTTTCCTCCTTACACATGAGTCAAATTTATATAGGGGATCACATCATGATTCTTATAATCATATATTTCATCTTCAAAAAAATAAATTATGATAATACCACCCTTTTCACCTTGAAGTGTTATCCTCCAATTTTATACTAAATTGATATACACAAAGGTGAAACCCCTTTTCATTTACCCTATATATCGTTCAAATTTATGTAATGAACATTTCTCTCCTAGAACTTTTTGTGGCTTGATTCCTGTCAGTATAAGATATGTGGTGACATTCCGATATCCTATCTCAAACAAAGCCACAAATTTCCAAAAAAAAATCCCCCTCCTAACTTAGTTTTTTAACATTTACAATGATATTTAACTTCCTTTATGGCCCTATTCTATGGTAGTACTTAGTTTTATTTCCTTGGTTTTCTTTGAAAATTTCATCTGTGGACCGATTATTATCCTTACAGGATGTATAGTGAAACCCAGACGAGTCCATCCATGGAAATGGTAAATTACCCAAATTATATTGGTTCCTAGTCAAATAACTTGTCATTCAAGATGGGTCTCACCCATTCAAATAACTAATATGATTTTATTTTACCACATGATCAAATTAGATACATGAAAATTTTGAAAAAGGAAAAGGGCCTCCTCCTATGTTTGAACCAGATCTATATAGGAATCCTCAACGCAACGTCTCCCATTTATAGACCCATGATATGGTAAGGAATCCCCCATGTTTATTATCCCTCTTTTTCATACAACCTTATCCAGTATAGTATGATTTATTATTTAACCATCACTTGGTTATCACATCGATCATGACTCATGTGAGATTATAGTTTTTGGTTGATTACCCCATTGTGTGTAACTGGGAGCATCATGACTAAATATGGGAGTCATAAATGGTCCATCTTGTAAAGACCTTAAACTAATCAGGAATGGTATAGTCTTACAGAACTGCTTTTTTACATATGATCCAAATCTACGTAGGGGTTCCAATATAAGTCTATCTTCCTCCACTTATTATTCAATCTACATGACATTAAACTTCATTGAATAGGGTCTTTATTTCATGACTCTAAACTGTAGAACACAAAATTCCTTGTCACATATAGTTAAACTTCATGGTAGTGGTATCCTCATTCCATTAATAGTGTTGGAAAAAAGATTGATGATGATGTTTTTGGATGCAAGAAGTGTGTTGTTTTGTTGTCAAGGAAGTTTGAGAAGAAAGAAAATCACTTTACTTTGTAGAAGTGGGTGAGGAAAGATAAGAAAGTTACAATACTTTCTATTGTAAATATGAAGATACTTTTATGATATGTATTTAAAAAATATCATAAGTTTTTAGGAGAACTTTTGATGAAATATTTATAAATGAAAGGGGGAGAAAAGATGTGGTCAATCAGTATGATTGGTATTGCAGAAGAAGGTGTCTAAGGTAGCACAGTTTTCTAGTGTTTGCCAAATTTTTGGGGTCCAAAATTTGGAGTTGGGATAGAATTTATAAAAGGATATTTCCTTTAAGACCATATAAAAATATTTAAAGTATATGAATTTCATGAATATGGGCTTCATGAAGTAGATTTCACGAATACAAGAAGAATGTTGATGATGTTCATCACGATTACGATGAGCTTTGAGAATGGTCGAGGAAAGGATCATTGTGGGAGAACATTGTGGTGATGTAGGTGAAGATCATTGAGGAGATGCAAATAAATAAGGATCATCATGGAAGCACAAAGGATTTTACGGAACACTTTGTGATTACGAAGAGCATTGCGAATTTGAAAAATAGCCATGGTGCTTCGCGAAACAGACTGAATTTCGGTGGAAATTTTGAAGCTCTATGATTTGGTGCTAATGTGGAGATGAGGTGGATGGAAGGTTGGGATTCGGTAAGAAATGACTTTAAATAGGCCTCCACCTCTAAGAGAAAAGTAGAGATACTTAACAAGAATTTTAGAGCTCTCAAATTGCAAAGAAGGTTCACAGAGAAAGCGAGCTCTGCAAAGGCAGTAAGATCCATGAAGGAAACGAGCTTTGCGGCGAGCCTTTGAGCTTTGTAAAATAAATTAACTTCACAAAGACCAATATGTGCTCCATGAAATAGTGAGATTTGTGATATAGCGAGCTATGCGAACTAGAGAGGTTTGTGAACTAAAGTACTTTGCGAAGCTTGGAGATTTGCGAAGGAGCTATGTGAGCTGAAGATTTGAGAACCCAAATTAAGTGAGAAGTGATTTCAAGTGGATAAATATATGACTGGGGTATAGGAATAAGTATTATTATGAAGTTAATGTTGTTCCAATCAGCTTCTAGATAGGGAATAGAATATTTATTTTCAAAGATCAGATTTGTGAAAGTTTGTCAAGAAGCACATAGATATTGTATTACCCTATTTGCACTAAGAAGTTGCACAGACACTTGAGGATTATCTCCCAAGTTATACATGAGTGTAAGGGTACATCCTACTCATTGTATTCCATATAAAATTATTGTTTTCTAGTGTAATGTGTGGTACTAGATTATTTCCGTACCATACCAAGGACATAGCTACTCTTGTTGAGTAGTGAACCTTTTAAATCTTGTGTTCTTGTGGTTGTGTGAGTTCAGTAGGGAAAAACTATTTAATAGAAGATGAAGGTTGTTTCAAAAAGAATTGAAAAATAAAATAAAAATATATCACTAATTCACCCCTCCCTTTCTCAATGATACATGGATCCAAACTGAGTAACTTCATATAGACCACCATCCATTATCACTTCTTATCAAAGGACCATGATAGCCTAACCACGATTAACCAAAATTTTAAATACTTCTTCCATATTTCTTAAACACCTCAGTCCATAAACCACACTTCATGTCTTGATTGTATAGGGTTGTCACAAACCTTCCACGACCCTTGGATAGGTGCGCATATAGCTTCAAGGGACCCCCATATTAACTATACATGTCTTCCCCTAGCTTCTATATATAATCCCAAAACCTATCAAGCATAGGTTTCTTTTCCATGTAATTAAATTTACTCTAATCCTTGTGATCCCTTACAACATGGAAACATAGTTCTTAACCCCAGTTTGATTCATGGTCATTTTCTTTTTTATGTTTTTTCTATACCATTTTTATTATTATCATATAGTTGAAAACAAACAGATAGTGGCTTTCAAAAAGATTCTATCAAACATACTCCAGAAAATGGTGGATAAAGACAAGAAATGTTGGTCAAAAAAACTCTAACATTCCTTGTGGGCCTATCATACCACAAACCAAATTTTCAAATAATATAACCCATATTCTATTACCTATGGAACAGAGGTAGTTCTATCCATTAAAGTCTAATTACTCTCACTATGAATCACTTTCTGCGGCTAACTCTTAGAAGACTAAGAATCACATAAGAAACTTGACGAGTTAGGAAAAATCGATTAGAAGAGGTTTAATACATTCCAAAATTTGGAATTCCATAAGAATTTGATTTTGTGATCCTTAAATAATAAGGTATGCCTCCACTCATTCCTACCAAGAGAACTTGTGTTGGTTATCAAAACCCTGATGATACTAGGGAATAATCCTCCAAAACCAGAGCCTAAATGGGAGGGACATAACATCATTCATAATATCTACTCTAATGGATATTACTCTTTATTTTTAATGGATAGGTAATGAATGATTCCCCCCAATAATGTGAAGTTTCTCAATAAATACATTGCATAATTTCCACATGAGCACCCAAGTCTTGGTAGCAAGACACTAAAATACACAACACCTAAGTTTGGGCGGAGTGACTTTAAACTGCATAACACCAATATCCTAGTTGTATGAATTTAAGTTTCATGGAAATTTCCTTGTCACATGATTACAAATTACATGACATACAGACCATCCCGCAAAACCTTAAACTACTTAGAGTGGGTCATCCTATAGGACTCATGAATCGTATGAGATCACAATCCACATAAAAGAAATGTCTTCTCTCTGTATGTGATCCCGATAATTATGGGTACTTTTCCTTCAAATAACTATGCGTGTCCTGATTCCCATTAATTTTGGATATTTAGTGATTATAGATCCTCTATACTAGGACCAACTATAAATTATGGAAAGGATATATACTAAGATTCTCCCTTTTCACACCAAAATTTAAAATCCCTTCACCATGTCTTCGTACTTTACCCTTAATTCATTTAATTTATGTAAAATATTTTCTTTACTCATTATATAGATAAGTTCCTCACACATCACATGCAGATCATAACCATGTGAAACCAACCAAAGTCCTAGCAAAAAGACTTTAAAATACATATCATCCACATCCTTGTCATATGAATTTAAACTACAAGGTCACCGTCCTAGTTTCATGATGTTAAAATGCATAAACAAATCCTTAACTTATGACTTTAAACTGCGTATTCATCATCCCCACCATGTAATGAAAAACTATGAGGGAGAAATTCCATCCTAAATGATGATAAACTACTCAAAGTGGAGTATTCTTTATTGTATCTTTCTTCCCTACATGAGAGCTTGATCCATGTAGGTGCCTTTGGAGCTCATTCAGCCTGTGATTTAGATAATTAATTCCCCATATTTCTTGAATATGATATAATTTTATGAAAGGAATCATATTTTCAAGAACAATATATAGGATTTATTTCCCATCACTATGGGATATATACTGATGTCTAAGTACTCTTCTATGGAAGAAATCTCTGTTCTCGTAATAAAAATATGAGAATTCCTCCCTCCAGTGTATAATTAAGATCTATGTGGGATATTTCGACATGGGTCCTCTCTTTTAGGGACTTGTTCTCATAATGAAATACCCCTTCTCCTATATATGAGTCAAATCTATGTAGGGTACCATTCTTCCTAAAAAACTACATGTGTCTTGATTAATATTTATAGAAGATATGCAGCGCTGCCTAGATTCTACATCTTAGCCCAGAAACGGTGTTAAAAATATTATCTACCCACATATGAGATAGATATTTATAGGGGATTTTCTTTTTTAGAACTACATGTGTCATGATTACTATCCATATTGGATATGTAGTGACACCCATATGCACTAATTTTGGGCCCAACTACGATGTAAAAAATAAAAATTCCTTTTTTTATCTTATGTATGAGTTGGATCTATTTAGGGGATCCATTTCTCTTTAAGAATTATGTGTGTATTGATTATTTTCTATACAATATACATAGTGATTACTATATCCCTTAATCTGGGCCCAACTGTAATATGATAAAAAATCCCTCTCCCTACACAAGATCCTAATCTGTGTGAGGGAGTTTCTATATAAGAACTATATGTATATTAATTAATTTTTATATAATATATGTACTAATTCATGGATATCATATCATTGGCCTAGAAAATATGTCAAAAAAATTCCTTCCCCATATAAATGAAACTGATATGTGTGGTGGAATTTCTATAATAACTACGTGTGTATAGACTTATATTGTTACAGGATACATAGTGACACTCACATATAAATTCCTAGATTGAGAAATAGGTTAACCACCATCATAACCTTCCCCAATCCTTAGTATATACCAAAATAAATCACCCCTATTTGGCTACAAGATTGTGAAAATTCCCCCACAGGTGAAAGACACTCCCAACATAAGGGCCGTTCACCTCCATAATAGTTACAGACTATTAAATTGGACAATTTTATATGAATTTTCCTTTAAGAAAAAAAATTAACATTTCCCATTCATATGATTCAAATCTATATAGGAGACCTTTTATTCAAGAAATACAAGTGGATTTATTTATGTCCATATAGAATCTATAATGATTCTTAGATTCTCTATCCTAGTCCTAGATACAATACTTAAAAAAACTATTCCATATTTTTCCTCCTTACACATGAGTAAAATTTATATAGAAGATTACATCATGATTCTTATAATCATATATTTTATCTTCAAAAAATTAAATTATGACAACACCACCCTTTTCACCTTGAAGTATTGTCCTCCATTTTTATACTAAATTGATATACACAAAGGTGAAACCCCTTTTCATTTACCCTATATATCATTAAAATTTATGTAATGAACATTTCTCTCCTGGAACTTTTTGTGGCTTGATTCCTATCAGTACAAGATATGTGGTGACATTCTGATATCCTATCTCATACAAAGCCACAAATTTCCAAAAAAATCCCCCTCCTACCTTAGTTTTTTAACATTTACAATGATATTTAACTTCCTTGATGGCCCTATTATAAGGTAGAACATAGATTTATTTCCTTGGTTTTCTTTGAAAATTTCATCTATGGCTCAATTATTATCCTTATAGGATGTATAGTGAAACCCAGACGAGTCCATCCATGGAAATGGTAAATTACCCTAATTATATTGGTTCCTGGTCAAATAACTTGTCATTCAAGATGGGTCTCACCCATTCTAATAACTAATATGGTTTTATTTTACCACATTATCAAATCAGATATATGAAAATTTTGAAAAAGTAAAAGGGCCTCCTCCTATGTATGAACCAGATCTATATAGGAATCCTCAACCCAACATCTCTCATTTATAGACCCATGCTATGGTAAGACATCCCCCATGTTTCTTATACCTATTTTTCATACACCCTTATCCAGTATAGTATGGGTTATTATTCAACCATCACTTGGTTGTCACATCAATCATGACTCATGTGAGCTTATAGTTTTTGGTTGATTACCCCATTGGGTGTAACTGGGAGCATCATGACTAAATATGGGAGTCATAAATGGTCCATATTGTAAAGACCTTAAACTAATCAGGAATGGTATAGTCTTACAGAACAAATTTTTTTCATATGATCCAAATATACATAGGGGTTCCAATATAAGTCTATCTACCTCCACTTATTATTCAAGCTACATGACATTAAACTTCATTGAATATGGTTTGTGTTTCATGACTCTAAAATGTAGAACACATAAGTCCTTGTCACATATAGTTAAACTTCATGGTAGTGGTATCCTCATTCCATTAAAATAAACTTGATAGTGTTGGAAAAAAGTTGTATGATGAAGTTTTTGGATGCAAGAAGTGTTTTCTTTTGTTGTCGAGGAAGTTTGAGAAGAAAGGAAATCAATTCACTTTGTAGAAGTGGGTGAGGAAAGATAGGAAAGTTACAATACTTTCCATGGTAAATATGACGGTACATTGCTGACATGTATTTCAAAAATATCATAAGTTGTTAGGAGAACTTATGATGAAATATTTATAATGGAAAGGGGGAGAAAATTTGTGGTCAATCAGTATGATTGGTTTTGCAGAAGAAGGTGTCTAAGGTGACGCAGTTTTCCAGTATTTGCCAAATTTTTGGGGTCCAAAATTTGGAGTTGGGCTTGCATTTAGAAAAGGGGATTTCCTCGAATAACACATAAAAATATGGAAAATATATTAATTTCATGAATATGGGCTTCATGAAGTAGATTTCACGAAGACAAGAAGATTGTTGATGATGTTCTTCGCGATTACAACGAGCTTTACGAATGGTTGAGGAAAGAATCATTGTGGGAGAGAATTGTGATGATGTAGGTGAAGTGAATTGCGGTGACACAAATAAATAAGGATCATCATGGAAGCACAAAGGATTTTACGTAACACTTTGTGATTATGAAGATCATTGCAAATCTAGAAAATAGCCATGGTGCTTCACAAAATAGAGTGAATTTCGGTGGAAATTTCAAAGCTCTACGATTTGGTGCTGATGTGGAGATGAGGTGGATGGAAGGTTGGGAGTCAGTGAGAAATGACTTTAAATAGTCCTCCACCCCCAAGAGAAAAGTAGAGAGACTTAACAAGAATTTTAGAGCTCTCAAATTGCAAAGAAGGTTCATGGAGAAAGCAAGCTCTGCAAAGGTAGTAAGATCCATGAAGGAAAAAAGATTTGCGGCAAGTCGTTGAGCTTTGTAAAAGAAATTTACTTCACAAATACCAATATTTTCTCCATGAAATAGTGAGATTTGTGATCTAGTGAGATATACGAACTAAAGATCTTTGTGAACTAAAGTGATTTGTGAAGCTTGGAGATTTGCGAAGGAGCTCTGTGAGCTAAATATTTGAGAACCCAAATTAAGTGAGAAGTGATTTCAAGTGGATAAATATATGACTGGGGTATAGTAATAAGTATTATTATGAAGTCCATGTTGTTTCTATTAGCTTCTATATTATAAATAGAATACTTATTTTCAAAGATCAAATTTGTGAAAGTTTTTCAAGAAGCACATAGATATTGTATTACCTTATTTGCACTAAGAGGGTGCACATACCCTTCAGGATTATCTCCCAAGTGATACATGAGTGTAAGGTTACATCCTACTCATTTTATTCCATATGAAAGTATTTTTTTTTCTATTTTATTGTGTGGTACTAGATTATTTCCGTACCATACCAAGGACATAGCTACTCTTGTTGAGTAGTAAACCTTTTAAATCTTGTGTTCCTGTGGTTGTGTGCATTTAGTAGGGAAACAACTCTTTAATAGGAGATGAAGGTTTTTTTAAAAATAATGGAAAAATAAAATAAAAAGATATCACTAATTCACCCCCTCCCCTTCTCAGTGATACTTGGATCCTAACTAAGTAACTTCATATAGACCACTATCCATTATCACTTCTTATCAAAGGACCATGATAGCCTAACAATGATTAACCAATATTTGAAATACTTCTTCCATATTTCTTAAACACCTCAGTCCATAAACCACACTTCATGTCTTGATTGTATAGGGTTGTCACAAACCTTCCTCGACCCTTGGATAGGTGCGCATATAGCTTCAAGGGACCCCCAGATTAACTATACATGTCTTCCCCTAGCTTCTATATATAAGACCATAACCTATCAAGCATAGGTTTCTTTTCCATTTAATTAAATTTACTCTAATCCTTGTGATCCCTTACAACATGGAAACATAGGTCTTCACCCCAGTTTGATTCATGGTTGTTGTCTTTTTTATGTTTTTTATGTACCATTCCTCTTGATCTGAGAACTTTGATCCATGATTTATAATATTTCCATCTCCCATTCAAAAGGGTGTTTAGTTGTTCTCAGCCTCATGAGTCCTAATTAGGTTTTTGTGTTATACATATACTTTGTATTTGTTCCATGCATCATGGCCTTAAATTGAATGCACTTTGGTCAAATTTATACGACATTAAACTCTCTTCCTTAATGGTCCAAATCATAAGGCCTTAAACTACTTATGAAAGAGAAATAAAACATTTCAAGATGAAAACCTATAAAGGGTGTTCTGAGAAAAAGTCTAGTATATTATTATTAATATCTTCATCTTTGGAGATTAGGAAAAATTTAGATCAAAAAATAAAAAAAGGAAAACTCGTAGGGTCTATATTATGACATGAGAAAAAACCAAGACATGCTCACTAGACTGTTCCAATCCAGTAAAAAGTTAGAGTAGTGATTTATTACATCTCTTTACCTTGATAATGAGTTAATTTCATGGTGGCACAACTTTTAGGGATCCATAAACCTCTTTGGATAGCCCTTTCTCCATAACTTACTTCATTTCTCACGTGTTTGAATCTTCACAAACCTTACCCAAACCTCGGTAAGGAGCGTATCTATATTTAATGGACTCTATAGTTAAATATGAACATTTTTTCCTAGATCCTATATATAATCCCCCATACTATAATATAGATTCATCTTCACCATGAAAAAGGTCCTCTGATCCCAGTGATCCATAGAAACATCATAGCAGAATCCATCACCCCAGTGTGATTAACGGTCTTCCCCAACATGACTGCCCAATCTCATTATCCTCAGTTCAAACTCTTTTATTCATGATTTACACAACCCATAATTCAAATATTAAGGTGTATTCTATATCCACAATGTTATGTTACTATGTACCATACCCATTTTCAAAGTAGGGATGTGGTACCTCACTCTTGAACCTTTTGGTAGGTACTCATTGCATGACCCTAAAGTACATAATATATGTTCTGACCTTTATAACCATAAAAATTAATACCCCTTTAAGTATTTATTCTATAAACTATCTTTAGGGTTCCAAAACCATCCTTGAATATCCCTTTCTCCCTAACCTACTTTATCGATCAAGTGTTTGAATATTTGAAAATATTTTATAGCCCCTGGTAAGGAGAATATCTTACTTTAAGGGACCCCCTTCTTGAATATGAATTTATTCCCATATCTAGTGAATATGAGCCCCTAAAATTTCAACTAGATCTATCTTCACCTTGAAAAAAGTTCTTATGATCATTATGATCCCTACAAACATAGCAGTGGAATTTGTTACCCAGTATTATTTGAGGTCATCCTCGATGTGTCTTCCCCATCTCATTAACCTCAATTAAAAATCTGTGTGACGTGATTTACATAATTCATAATTTAATTAGTCAAGTGGATTTCACATCCTTGATGAGATGTTAGTATATAATATACTCATCTCTTAAAGTAAGGATGTATAGTGCCATAACCCTTCTTGAATATCAATCCTATATAACTCACTTCATGTACTGAGCATCTAAATCCCCTGTAAAATATTTTATATCCCCTAGTGATTATTGTACCCAGATTCAATGGACTCTCTATCAAACTATGTATGTCTTCCCCGATCTCCTACATATGAGCCTCTTGCTTGTTATCTAAAAGTGTTTTTGCCTTATAAGGAAAGGTCATCTGATCCATGTCAGCCCTACAAAAATTACAATGGAACTCATCACCTCAGTTTGATTATTGATCATCCTTGTAATATATGTCCCATTTCATCACTCTGATACAATATCTTCAATACATGATTCCCCTTTTCCAATAGTCTATCATTCAAGAAGAGATACTTTGTCTATGATATATGCTCTAAGCTATATGACCTTAAACTATAGCGATATATGGTCCAAGATATATAAACTAAAACTATAGAAACATATGGTCCAATATATATGACCATAAACTATAGTGACATATGATCCAAGATATATTAACTTAAACTATAGAGACATATGGTCCAATCTATGTGACCTTAAACTCTATAATTTACTAGGTCAAAGTTGTTCGACCTTAAACATCTGCTACATTGGTCTGACTTTGGAATGTGCCTGTCGTGGGGTGTGACAAAAACAAATATTAACTAGGTTAAAATTCAGTAGAGTGGATTACCTAGGTTGTCTCCATAGAGGAGTGCACAACAATTAAGTTGTCACCTTAAAATAGAAAGGAGTGAGGTTGTTTTTAGAAATTGTTTGATTTAGAAAATATAAGAAAGGAACTAAATAAAGTAAAGTAATTAAGTGAAAGTTTTGAAACAAATTGACAAATGATGTGATCTAAATCAGTGATATGAAATGGTGATCAGGTTAGGGTCATTTTTTCAATTGTAATTCTATCATTGTTCATTTTACCCAATTCTCCTCTGCTAAATCGTTAAGAGTGAGAATCCACAATCGTTTCTTCTCACTCCCTTGGTCAATTAAAAATGTGAGAATAAACCTTAATAAAATCTTAGGTTGGTCTACTCTCCTTTCAATGTGTAATAGAGTTGTATAAAATACCTCCAATTATCTTAGGCAATTCCCAATCGGGTCTTATTTATCCCAAGTAATCAAGAACATTCACTACTCCTCACACACGTACCGTTGATCACCGAGTACTACACCACTAAATCCCGGTCTATTCCATTGTTTATAAAACAGAACCTAGTGGAGGGAGATATTGATCATTGACCAAATATAAATGAACAACATAATCTAAAATCAGGTACAATCGTACATGATAATAAAAACTGTTATAAGAAATTGAAACAGATTCGCAGAAGAGAAAAGAGGATTTTAAAACATTAATAGAAGGAACTCATGAAATAAAATATGGAAAACCTCTCCTTCCCCAATCACACAGAAGTTTACCCCACCATGGTAAGGGTAATTGTGACTAAGTTTAAAGAATAATTCATTACAAAACTAAGAAGAACAAAAGAGAGAAAACAAAGAACAGAAAATTTGATGCTCCAGAATATGTACTCAATAAGTTTTCCTCTGTTATGCCCACCTTCCGGCCGAAACTCACTGAGGTCCTTTCTTATAGAATGTTTTAAATGAAGTTTTCTATCGACCCTAAAAATTTTAGAGTCATTGGACAGGTGTAAAGAAAGATATGGCTGAATCAATGAACATTACTTTTATGGCCGCCAAACACTGTTTCACCCACTCCACTTGGACGCGCCAAAAGGATGCATTAATGAGCTCAATAATTTATGAAATTTAATGTGAGCCGTAATTTTTAAGTCCTATGTCGACACCATCTAGAATAACCTAATTATAAGTTGGTATGAAGGAGATATTGCATATTTAATGAAGTGGGGTCTGTTCTGCCTTCCAAACTGATTTCTCCACTTGATTGAATTTTATGCACCATTGGGTTTCGAATTGGGTCTTGGTCCAGAAGGAACATTTTAATCCCACAAGTATAGGAATCCTACAAAAAAACTTCACTTAAATTGGACCCATATTATAAAAGTTATGCCCGAAAAACAGAATCTATATAAAACTGACAATTTTACAGAATTACCCCATTTTCACATTTAAGCCCAAAATACACTAAAAACACATAAATGATTCAAATACACTCACATTGAATAATTGGGAGGGATTAAATCATTGAAAAACATATAAATAATAATTAAAATATTAACTCTATCAATTCCCCCACACTTATCACTTGGACTCCTGGACAAGTCAGAATCAAAATAAATTCAAAGTAAATTCAAAACACATATCCATGAGATCCACAAATTTGAAAACAAGAAACAAAATATATCATGCCTCCTCAAACTCTATTATTTAATGTTCTTAATTTAGTATCATTTAATAAATTTACTCTTCATTTCTCCTCCCATGCACACAAAACACTTACCTAACTTTCATTATCTCTCATTACACAAATTTCAAATTTTTAGCAATGTCTTTCTCATCCAAACTCATACAAGGGTCACCATAGGCTTGATAAATTCCTACATATCCACCCGATATGAGTTAAAGACATATGTTTATCATGAGGACTTGTTAAGGTTGTTCTGTGGATTTAGGTTGATAGGATTTATATGTGAAAATTATGAGGCTAAATGAAGAGGGCTTGGCTCTTTTTGAAGCAAAATTGCATTACTCTAATTCTCACAAAAGTATGGTCTTCTCTTCACTCCCCTTAGTAGAAAATAAACTCCTTCTCCATGGAATATCAAGGAATGTTCCCATAGTTCAACATTTCAGCAACAAACATTTCAATATTCTCAAATATAATATTTCTTGAAAGATCCAGAAAAGGCACAACTTCATTTTTACATTAGAAGCTCCAAAGAGGCACAACTTCTCTCATCATGAAAGCACCAGAAAAGGCATAGCTTTCAGCAGAATGATTTTTTTTTACAGAAATAACATCTATTAAACATTTTTTTTTCACCCAAAGTATCCCCAAATAAGGTAGTACAATACAAGACATCTTCCCCCCACACTTATGTTCAAATAGATCATGCAATTTCACTTCAAGAGCAGGTTGGATAGGGAATATTGGCTTGTAATGTGGCTAAACTAACAAGATTTTCATGGCTTCTATGGGCTACAAGGATTAAATGTTCAAGGTAGGCCATTATGAAAGGGATTATTTTGAAAAGGGGGCTTTCAAACCAAAGAAATATCTCAATCATTTAAAACACAAGTACCTCAAACCCTCAAGTTTTGAGAGGAATAAATCAAATTCTGGTTAAATCAAGCATGATTTGGTTCTCTCAAGAAGTGAGGTGAATGTAAAGAATATAAAAATAATAGGTTTAGAAGCCTCACGGGAATGTGATTTCAAATATAAAGACAGTGATATGTGGCATGGGATTCAAAAAACAGAGTATTTTTTATGAAATTCCCAAATAACTGAACTTGAAACGATGTCATTTTCAGCATTCATTTAAGCTCAGTTTCAAGGAATAAATTATTTCACTCATGGAGATGGGTTTCAAAAATATCGATGATAATCATTTCAGCTCAAAATTTCAAAAACACACAAAAATTGAAAAATAAACACACAAAATTTTAAACACTCACATGTTTTTTTTAAAAACAAATAGGAAAACAAACAACACATAAAAATCCTACACTACAAAGGTTCCCTCCCCCACACTTAAATGATGCAGTGCCCACAATGCATTCAAAATGAAATAACATGTAATTATAGTTTAAATTGATTCACAACAATCAAGAAAGTGATGTGGAGAGGTACAACCTGACTTATTGGTAGTGCAATGTTGAGTTAAGCTCCTAAGTGCTACGTATATAAAAACCTACAAAAAAAAGGTAGATAATAAAACACAATAAATTTATTGAAAGTAAAGAAAATAGAAATAGAATTAGAATAGAGGAATAGATATTGGTTTAATCCCCCAAGTGGGCCCTGGGTTTTGACTGCCTCCAGATGGGCAGTTTCAGTTGGTTATCCCCAATCCGATGGTGGGTGAAGTTTCTTTAATATGAACCACCAGAACTTCTTCTTTATATCTTGAACTTCTTCCTTTCTATTGAGGACTACATGGATATGGTACACCAAATACACCCCCATAAAAATGATATGAATCTTGTATGGTGGGTTTAGGATAAATACTGAGTCCTCCTCTTTATTGGTTTCCAATTTCACAACTTCTTCTTGATTCTCCAGTGGTTCCTCAAGGCATTCTACATCAAAAGAATATTCTAAGGGAAAATTAGAGAGTAATTCAATTTGAATAAAATGAAAGCATGGTGAATCAATATCAAGCTCTTCCCTTTCAAAGTAATCATCTTGTGTCTCTTTTTCCTCAAGAAAGTCCACTTGTATCTCATCTTGAACTCCTTCTAATAAGCATTCATCTAGTTTAGGGAGCTTTGTATGTTCTTCTTCAGGTGTATCTTCTTCTTTTTCCTCATCCACCAAGGCAATACATTTGTTGTCCAAACCTGAAAATTTCAAGAAAGGGAAGGTGATACTCAATTCAGATTCTATATAATCAGAATGAAAAGAGTTAACAAAAATATTATCTCCCTTAAGTAGCTTGAATTCAATTGTTTCTTCAGTATGAGGTTTCTCTTGTAGTTGAATTTCACAAGATAGAGGTAGGTAGTCAGACTCCTCCGTCTTTTATTCCACTGCTTTGGTGGTGTCTTCCTTCAATTGTTCTAGATCTTCTACTTTGTAAGGAATATGTGGATCAAGTAGTTCTTCACAATCATTCCAGAATTTATCTAGATCTTTCTTCTCTCCCACATGTATCTCAATAGGTAATTCTTCCTTCTTTTCCTCCTCGGGTTCATTCATAGGTTCTGGTTTTTCTATCATTGCACGGACATATTCAAATGCAAGTTCTACTTTGTTCTCTAGTTTTGCGATGTCATTTTTAAGTTCTTGCATATGTACTATATCAAAACCAGCCTCATCTACTTGTTATAAATATGGGTAGTTGTTACATGAATTAAAGAAATAATCATTTGAAAATATCATGTAAAAATATTTTTTTAACTTTTTTTTTTGAAAAAATGTCAAGTATTAATAATTAGATTATGGCACTGCCTCCCCGGCAACGGCGCCAAGTTTTGGCACGTCCCTGTCGTGGGGTGTGACAAAAACAAATATTATCTAGGTTAAAATGCAGTAGAGTGGATTACCTAGGTTGTCTCCATAGAGGAGTGCACAACAATTAAGCTGTCACCTTAAAATAGAAAGGAGTGAGGTTGTTTTTAGAAATTGTTTGATTTAGAAAATATAAGAAAGAAACTAAATAAAGTAAAGTAATTAAGTGAAAGTTCTGAAACAAATTTACAAATGATGTGATCTAAATCAGTGATATGAAATGGTGATCAGGTTAGGGTCAGTTTTCCAATTGTAATTCTATCATTGTTCATTTTACCCAATTCTCCTCTGCTAAATCGTTAAGAGTGAGAATCCACAATCGTTTCTTATCACTCCCTTGGTCAATTAAAAATGTGAGAATAAACCTTAATAAAATATTAGGTTGGTCTACTCTCCTTTCAATGTGTAATAGAGTTGTAGAAAATACCCCCAATTATCTTAGGCAATTCCCAATCAGGTCTTGTTTATCCCAAGTAATCAAGAACATTCACTACTCCTCACACACATACCGGTGATCACCAAGTACTACACCACTAAATCCCGGTATATTGCATTGTTTATAAACAAGAACCTAATGGAGGGAGATATTGATCATTTACCAAATATAAATGAACAACATAATCTAAAATCAGGTACAATCGTACATGATAATAAAAACTGTTATAAGAAATTGAAACAGATTCGCAGAAGAGAAAAGAGGATTTTAAAACATTAATAGAAGGAACTCATGAAATACAATATGGAAAACCTCTCCTTCCCCAATCACACAGAATTTTACCCCACCATGGTAAGGGTAATTGTGACTAAGGGGAAAGAAGAATTCATTACAAAACTAAGAAGAACAAAAGAGAGAAAACAAAGAACAGAAAATTTGATGCTCCAGAATCTGTACTCAAGAAGTTTTCCTCTGTTATGCCCACCATCCGGCAGAAAATCACTAAGGTACCTTATTATAGAGTGTTGTAAATGAAGTTTTCTATCGACCATAAAAATTTGAGAGTCATTGGACAGGTTTAAAGAAAGATGTGGCCGAATCAATGAACATTAGTTTTCTGGCCGCCAAACACTGTTTCACCCACTCCACTTGGACACGCCAAAAGGATGGATTAATGAGCTCAATAATTTATGAAATTTAATTTGAGCCGTCCTTTTTAAGTCCTCTGTCGACACCATCTGTAATCACCTAATTATAAGGTCGGATGAAGGAGATATTGCATATTTAATGAAGTAGGGTCCATTCTGCCTTCCAAACTGATTTCTCCACTTGATTGAATTTTCTGAACCATTGGGTTTCGAATTGGGTCTTGGTCCAGAAGGAAGATGTTAAGCCCACAAGTATAGGAATCCTAAAAAAAATATTCACTTAAATTGGACCCATATTATAAAAGTTATGCCCGAAAAACAGAAGCTATATAAAACTGACAATTTTACAGAATTACCCCATTTTCACATTTAAGCCCAAAATACACTAAAAACACATAAATGATGCAAATACACTCACATTGAATAATTGGGAGGGATTAAATCATTGAAAAACATATAAATAATAATTAAAATATTAACTCTATCAGACTTGCATGACCTTAAAATGCCTAAGGGAATATACACAGTACTCATCATATTGAAAACCTATTAAGGGTGATTTGTGAAAAAGTCAAGTCTCTACTTACTATACATTATCCTTGTGTGATATAGTCAAAATTGAGAATTATAAAATAAAAAAGTCCTAAAAAATTTTAAGATGAAAACCCGTAAAGGGTGGCCTAAGAAAAATTCAGTCCTCTTATTGGCTAACCCTTTCTCGTATGAAACTTTGGAAAAAGTAATGAAAATAAAATTAAAATATATAAATCTTGTGGGAACAATTATATGGCCCCAAAAATATTCAATCTATGCTTACTATGCCCTTATACTAGGAAAAATTTAGATCACTCCTTATCCATGGCACAATCACTTAAGTCATCCCTTTGAACCAAAAAATTCCAAGTGGACTAGCTTTGCCTTATCAATGATGGTATTTATACTGATATCCATCTATTATCATGCACAGGAGGAATTCATTATGACTCAAAAATTTGAGTTCATATTTGGTTTCAATAAATATTATTATAAAAAAAGATTAATATGTCTTGAGAATTTCTATGATACTGAGTTGTCAAGATACCATGAGTATAATAAAAGGAGGTGATAAATCTTGGTAGAAATACATGGATCTAAATAATTTTTTTCATTGATAATTCCAAAAAAGGTAGAAATATCCACATCCATTAGTATCTTCCATAATCCCCAAAATAAACGGAGACTCCTAAGAAGTGCAATAATAATAATAATAATAATAATAAAGGACCAGAATGACCATTGATCTCTATCAACTTCTATTCTAGGGTGGTTATGGATTGGCACAATTCATATACTAATGCAGTATCCACCTTTTCATTCTATTGTAATGTCTCTACTCTAGAAACACCATCAATATTGGCCTTCTATATCATGTAAATGAGTCCTTATTTCTCTACCACCATCTTCTCTACAACATTCATCATATAGTGTTGACGAGAAAACTCCTATTAGAGCATTTCAATATTGTACTTCCCAACATTGACCAAGTCTTTGTAAGTTTTTATTCATGTATCGCACTTGAAATATACATTAAAGTTATCATTTCAACATTTAATGGTTTAATAAGAGGCCTTCATCATCGATACTCTCATCTTAAGGGCCCTCTTCTGATCCCTCATGGAGACCACCTCTTTCACCCTGGAATAAATAAAATAATAGTTGAGACATCTATAACCAAGGGTTATAAACATGTACTGGAGGTGTCCTAACTAGTCCTTAAGATCTTATAAGTCCCCCTCCTTGATTAGATTCAAAATCCCCCTCCCCACACTTTTCATTTAAAATTCTGATAAAATGTTGTATGTTTTAAGCCTCGATTTAGGCCTAGCCTAGGAATGGGGATGTATCCTGGGACCAAGATTCTAAGAGAGGGTCTCATACCCACATCCCTTGATTGGATTTGTGAAAATATAGCTTCTATTCTATTTATTCTAGTAGGGACTTATCCTAAAGTGGAAGGGTCTAGGAACTCTAGGATCTAAGGTAGAGTTAATGTGATAAAGCACATAAAATAATATTAGTCAGAAAATAGATAATTCCATAAGACAATTTTAAATCATATTAATCACTAAGAATATAATTTTTTTCATATAATTTAGTGGCTACCTCTATTATATAAACCTCAAATTTAGGGTTTATGGAAACATCTTTCTGTGGTAAATGACCCATAGGCACAAACGACATCCCTTCCATTAATGTAGTATATTCATATCCCTAAAGGGATGAAAACATAAGAAGAGGTTATATGATGTTATAAAAAATCCAACAGTGTATCCAATTTTAAAAAGGATACTTACCATCACCTAGTGATGGATCCATCCTTTCTATGTTAGAAGAAGAATATCTATAGGTTTCAAGATCTTCAAAGAGTTTTCTCTCCCATGCTGGGTCAAAGGGAATGGGTGCTAGCATATCTACATCAGATATCGGGTCTGGCCATACCCAGAACATGACTTCTTATACTCATTATTTAACCTATACCAAGGATTTTGGTCCCACAATAGGTATATGAATTTTCTCTACCTCTATATACATTCATGTCCCTAAGGGTACTTGATGAGAACCCGCACAATTAAAATGAGTCAAGATAAATAAATAAATTGAATCAATAGATAAAAGAATAGTATTTAAAGTATGACACTTAATTTTTTATTTTAGGAAAGGTTGTTTCATTAGACCTATCTAATTCCTCTTCTTATACTTCTTTGATGAAGTACCTATACAAGGAATTAACGCCATAGGTGTTTGAGGTGGAATTGGCAGTGACACATGCATTGTTTCTTTTAGATTAGTAACCACTTCCTCAATCAGTTCCATCAAACCAAGAGATACCTAGTCATCATCCACCATGTTAGTATTTGAGTCCACCTTAGTTTTCATTCCCCTAGGAGAATACACTAAGGAAGTGTTAGGTGACTGGATCTCACTATCCTCCTATAATACCCAATAAAAATATAAGCAGAGTGTCAATAATCCTCAATGCATATGAGGGTAATTTAGAAATATATATTACCTCTTCACTAGAGTCATGAAGGATTCCCCCATCTTCCCCAAATACTATTATTTTGGGAATCATTATATTTCACACCTAGTGTTTGTAGAATATTTGACCCTTTATGCAATAGATCATTTCATCAACATCCTAGATAAATGCCTCAATTTTAGTAGGTTGTTCTTATAAGGAAATGCCTTTAAGAGTGGTCACATTCCCAAAACCTTTCAGATGTACCTCTACCTAAAACAGAACCCTTTAGGCCCTAATGAATAAGGTATCATTTCTCTAGCCATCTTATTGTTGTAACATAATGGGAAATGTATCCACACCTAGATAAGACACCCCACTAGTCGAGACTTCATCTGAAGGTACTCTAAAAACATTCATTGTATCTATTGGTGATTTTATTGATGATGGAGCTGACTCCAAATGACACATTTTCTTCTGAGGTATCTTCAGATTCATAGATCTATTGGATGATGACAGATTACCAGGCCTCCAATTTTTTATTCCATCAAAGCCTCTGAAACTTCACCTTTATTTATTATTGGAAAAAAATTATCCCTTTTCACCACTACAATCAATTTCCCATTTTGGTACAAATGATCCCAGGAATCAACATAATATTTGGAGAGACCAAAACTTTCACTGGAAATGGGAAGGTATCCCTAACTTGATTCTCCTCCCTAGTGAACATTATCCAAAATTAGTGATCCACCATTGGATTCCTTTCTGACCATACATGGAGAGAGGTGGGAAATTTCATCTGAATGCACTGAAAATACTACTTGAACCAATAGGTTGCGTACCACTCAAAAATGATCTTTTCATTAATTAGAGTATATTAGGAACCCTTCCATATAGATATTAGATAGACTTGGTCATCAGGATAACCCTTTCCATTTTCATTAATTGCAAAATGGGTGCCCCATATAACATGAAGAAAAACTGATCATGCAGTTTTAGCCTACTTCTTATCACTTAGTTAATTAAGGTAGTGGGACTAACCCTACTAATTCTTTATATAAATGGTCTGAACCAGGCACCAGAAAGTTCTTGAGCACGAGAAACTCATATTTTTCCATATGGTCCCCCATACAACCCCATCAATTATAAGGGGATGATAATTATAGATAGGGCCCTTCCCTTGTAGATGTGGTAAAGTTTGTGGTATATTTTGGATAGTGCTAGGATATCCAAGCCAATATACATGCCACATTCCATCACTACTTCCATCATGAATGTGGATACCCTAACTCCATTCTTCTCCAAGTCCGAAAACAAGTACCCGCTTAGGAGAATTGCTAGGAAACTGGCTAGTTAAAAAAGCCAGTGGGACTAAGAGGTGACCAACCACCCTTAGTCATTGAATTTCCCTTCTTCAACTATTATATAGTAAATAAATTTTCATAATGGTAAGACCTTTGGATTCTTGGCCAGGAGTTCAGTTGATTCTTATTGATAAACAATTCATGCCACATATTGTATAAAATGTATGCTTCTGGATATGGGTCCTTTCTAAGGGACTTCTTATTCAGGTTGATCAATTCCATTATGATGGGAGGAGTCCATTCTACATCATCCCAAGTAGACTAGTGAGGGATAAACTCATCATAAATATCTCCCAAAATTTGCACACTACAGATCTTCTTGACTTCCTAAAGGATGATGCTAACCTCACCATACATCAAATGAAATATATTGGTGTTCGGACTCCATATACTAATCAGGTATACCATGAAAACTATTTTTCAATAATCAAGGGGTTGAGAAACATAGATAGGCTTTTAAAAACTCACTTGTTATAGTTCAGCTAAAAACTCTATAGCATTACATGGCACCCAGAAGGAACAACCCCGATTCATTCTAAAACTATAATATGATTGAATATCCCAGTTTTATAACCACCCAAACTTATGATTGGATATATAATCTCACATTATCGATTGGTAGACAAGGGTTTCAATCTCATACTCATGCCATACCCTTTAAATTTCATTATAAAAGGCTTTGGAACATATCCACTGGAGATATCCCCTTTATAAATGAAGTGACCCACATAGGAAATGTTCACCACAAACTTATTGTGAGTCTTGATGATTTAGAAAGGAGGTATGATCCCAATTAGAGGTGGCGATATCAAGGTGTCATCCTAAAAACCAAACTCATACAAGGGTAACCAATTAGATAGAGGATACTCCAATAAATTATTCTATATCAAACTCACAAGATGATCTTGAGTGTACTAAACGACTATGCATTGGTCCACTTCCATAATACTGAAAATAACATTTAGGCAAGATACAGTCACTATTGCATCCTTCATTAAAGAAATATTCATTAAGAGAAAATTTAAATTCATATTTAGTATATAGATGGAAGATTTTGGATTTGAAAAGGAGTCATAAATAAAAATTAGCATGAATTAGGAAGCATCACGTGAAGTTTGTGACCCATATAAAGTCATTTGATCAGGTGATAATCACATGATCACATGAATTTCATAACCCAATAAGTGTCATGTGATCATGCAATTCCTAATAGATCACATGAATCATATGCGCATGTTGAAGGTATGTGATGCATAGACCAAGTGACTTATTATTTATTTATTATACTATTTTTTATGAAATTTTCATATGTAGTTCAGTTAAACGATGGATATCACACAACATGATTACACGATTTGATCAGGTGAGGTGGTCACACGAAGGGGATTAGGCAAGTTATTCACATGACATCATAAAAAATTCTGATAATTTTATAAATATAAATAAATTAAAGTCTACTACCCCTCTCCCTTCTATTTATAAGAAGCTTCATGAAATACCAAAATTCACCAAGAAGACCAAAAGACATATGGAATCCCAAGATACTCAAGCAGTCATTTTCTTCCTTAGAACCGAGTCCTCCATTATTCTTCTAGATTTTTTAGGGGGTTCATTTTTTGGTTACTTATAGAAAAACATTGTAAAATTAGAGTTGGAAAAATACCCAAAACACAAGTGCTGTTTTTTTGAAAAGGAAAAGAAGAGAAATCTTACTTTATGCCTGGATCGCATAAATATTTGAGGGTCATGAAATCAAGTTACAAGATCACATAACCCTGAAATGGACACACGATCATGCAACCCCAATTGGTTCAAATGGAACCTCGAGGAAAAGAGAAGGGGGTAGCCATGATAGAGGTTTTATAAGATCATTTTTTTATATAATGAACCTGATATAAAATTGAGTAGCCCCAAGTAGATCAGGTGACCTAGGCTATCTATGATGGGGCTCTCACGTGGTCATTTTTATTTACATGATGCCCTATGGAGTCATGTGATCACCCCATGACAAATATATCATGCGATCAACCCCAAGGTGAGTTTTTATATGACGGTTCTATCTCGTGATTGTTGTTCATTATGTGATACACTGGGGAACATCATTGATGACATGTGACCTATCTATATGAGGTTTACAGGATACCATCTACTTATATGGACAATCTTCCACTACCTCAAGACTAGGAAAATTTCTCATCCACCTTGCGAAGTAGTGAAAATATAGGGAAAGAGACACCTATAAAAACCCCCTTGACACTTGAAAAAAAAGATGTAATTAGAGAGTTAATCAGAGTGAATACACAGAAGATGATATCTAAGGAGTCTTGTGATTTTTAAGGCTACCATTTGAAAACTCAGTAATTAATTTTGAAATATGGTTTGAAAATTGAAGAATCCATTCATGTAAGGCCTATCCTTAAGACCACTGGTGCAAGATACGATATCCCAATGACCCTTAAGTCATGTGATCACATTATGAATTTTTTTTCACATGATCTCATTAAGGTATCTTGTTCATGAAATTGTGTAGCATGATTTTACAACTTAATATCATCCATGTGATTGCAAAACCCCTATGTATTTATGAGACAGACTCCCCTTTCCTTTACACGATTATGATACCTTCTGAACTTTATGAGATCACATGACCCCTAGATTCTTTATGTGAATCACATGATCCCATGGAATTCATGTGATCACCCAGCGCCCAAGGGTTATACTAACTCTCCTAATCCAAATTTTCTTCTTCTCCCATAAGGTTATAATCTTTAATATTCATTATAATACTCCCTTACACATGGAAAATATCCACATGATTTTAACAATGATTCATTACCCACTAGAAGGTGAGGAATATATGAAATATGAGAACTCTAATTCCTATTATAATTAGGATATGTAGGATTCTTTTTTAAGTTCTAATATTTGTATTCAATATATTTACATTAATCTTTTCAAATAGTTATATTCATTATAAAGGCCATAATACCCCCATATAGACTTTCACATTATAATACCTCTTGTGAAAACTCATGCCTTCTCTCATGGATCCATATTCTCTATAGGAATCATGATCATAGGGTGGACTCTGTGTATAATCTATATAACTTTATATAGTGTGCTTTATATTTATTTATCTCTTATCTCTCACGTCATCCATAAATCATGTGGGATTAGATATTTGCAATGATCATTACATTATAATAACAATAATACCCCCATTATGTGAATCCTACTTATGTGTAAGCCCCAAATTTATTTTCATTTCTTTCATAGGGCCATAATTATGATGAAATATATAAAGTCAATCATATATGAACAACCCCTTATCAAACCTCTATTATTTCTCCTTATTTGATAAGGATTCCCATAACATGAAAACTACATGGAATATGATTCCTTCCTTCACAAGATATGTAAGATTCTTCTTTGTGGATCGAGCTCCCATAACAAATATTCAAATATCACTATGTATTTATTTACCTCATGTCATTAAATTTTATGGTATGGTCCTACTATATGACCATAAAACTATGTCATTCAAACTATATGAGATTTGATTCTTATCTCAATGGGATACTTAGGATTCCTCATTGAGGTTCAAAACCAACATCATTAACATTTTATCATCAATATAATTAGGAAATATACCTCATGAGACCATTTATATCCATTTCGAACCTGGTTATATTCCCACAGGTCTTGGAGTCTCATCCACCTAGGCCATATTCCCCACAAATCATCTTCTATTAGGCTATATTCCTAAATATAACCATTTCCCTCCTATAGGGCTATATTCCTTCTGGATCTAATCATATCATTTTCATCGGGCCATATTCTCGGTGGGGATTAACTTTATAAAGATATATTCCTTGTGAAACCAACTCATTCTCATCGATCCACATTCTCGGTGGGTTCACCTTCAAAAATCGATATTCCATGTGAAACCAACTCATCCTCATTATGACATATTCCCTTTTAGGCCAACCAAATAGTTCAACTCATATGTAATCCCCACACCAAACATTTCTAGGAACTATTTTTCTAGTTTTCCTTACCACATGATGTTAAATTGCATGGATTGGTCATTGTCACATGACCTTAAAATATGTAATGTGTCCCATTAAGTGGCACCTAACTATGTGAGTTATGATTCCTTTTATGAAGATATGTAGTAATCCCCTTTATGGGCTTGATGTCGATGTCATAAACACATACTACCTTCCTAGATGGAAATAAAATATTGAGTGCCCAACTATATGCTTTATAACACAACAACCCCTAAACCAACATCACCAAGTAATAATAGGTAATAAGATGGAGAACCTATGGTGCATATAGACATTCACATCAATGGGATTCCATTGATATGTACAGATAATCACATGTACAATAAAATGATTATTAAATTTCAAGGTAATTATTCCTACATTGGAGTCTAGGAAAAATTCATAAACATGACTTAAATCTATAAGAGAGTCCCAAATTAGGAAATAATTCCCTCTAGTGGGGTGTGATAAGCCCAAGCTTTTATCCTCTTATCCAATGTGAGCTCCTAATTTTCATTAGTAAGGAACCATAATTTCCTCTTTCCTTTGGAAAGTAGGCCTATAACTCAATACATATATGGGATTTGTTTGGTGTTTATCATTCCATGAACAAACCCCATTGTAAACCATTCAAGATACCTGAAACAACCTGGATTTTAAGCCACCACATATTAGGTCGAAATAGTAAACCAAGTAAAAAATAATTAAGAAATAAAATATAGGGGGAGACATAGATATAAAACTCAATTTATGCCTCTATCCTATCTCCAAATATCTATCCATTAACTCTATCCAGATCCCCTATATAGTATGTAATCTAAAAGACACATAAGGGTCTACATGAATGATAGGTTGCTCGTGCTCAGTGTGATCACATAATTCAGTAGGGATCCACCAACATGTCCCACACATACACTATCATAAATAGTATATGTATGTGTACGAAACTAAATCAAAGATTAAAATACAATATAAAATAATTTGTGTCAGTTCATCATGTGCTAACTAGGCCACCATAACACCTAACACCTGAGTTAGGGTGTTATAAAATTTTCAGCACACCTCCCTTCGCACCATATTTTGTCAGCTAGTAGTGGGAGTCTATAAAAAAATTTGGGAGATTATGCTCTCTATAATGCAATATAAAATAATAAATAAATAATAAAATCATCATATAACATCATAGTAAGCACAAGTAATTAAAAATAATTGATAAACATCAATAACAATAAACAAAATCATGGTATAACATCAATGGTACCCATTTTAGATATATATATCATTACTACCATATAGTTATATCGGATATGTTGAAAATAACTTAATTAATGGATTTAAATAAGTTTTACATAGAATTAGTGAGTTGGTATTAGATGTCATGTTTTATGAGGAATATATTAATGAAATTTTTCATTGGATATAATTCTTGATAAGGAATCTATTAAAGAAAGATTGAAATAGATGTCATGCTTGGTAAGGTCATTGTAGAAGAATGTGTTAATTCTTGGAGTATTGTTATAGATTCATGATGAATCTTGGAGGGTTGTTATGTATTCATGGTAATTCATGAAGGATTACTACAAATTCATAGTGATTCTTAGAGTATTTTTATGGGTTCATGGTGGTCCTTAGAAGATGGACAATTTATTTATCCAGAAGAAGTGGTTTAATAACTTCATAAAAAATACATACATATATACATGTAAGATGTGAATTTGGATAATTTTGGATGTATTTTTTTAAAAAGGGGTCTTCTATAAGGATATCACCCTTTAAGAAGCCAATTACCAAAGGATAAGGTCAAGCTTTATAAGGGATTTTTTCAAGAGAATCCAGTGAAAGTGAGTACTAGTGTGGGTCAGCACTGGAACATGTGAAGGTAAAGCGAAGAGGACTGTGTGGGGTGGTACGGTGACTCAAAAACTAGGGTAAGTCTTAATAGATTTATTCAAAGTATTTGAGGTATGAATTTTATGATAAAGAAGCACTCTCTTGAATGTAAAACTAATGTGGGATGAGGTTCCACATGGGTATTGTTCATTAATTAAAATAATACACTTGGAAATAAATAAAACTAAATTGTTATGTTCATCACCCACCTCCAGTACAAGTGTTATGTGTGGGAGGATCTTGTTCTATGTCTAGTTTCCTTTCACCACAACTGCCACAATTCCTGAAGCTTGATTGGAATATTAAACATACACACCATGTTAAAAACAAAGACCAGGTGTATAAAAAATTATTTGAAGTGTAAAATATAAATAATACATGAATCATTGATTCAAGTTTAACTCTAAAAAATATTGAATAATTTTGGTGATACTGGAGTTTTTGCAAAGCCTATATCATGGAAGAACATGTCATACCGCATAAAAAGTTAAGATGATGACTTTTTATGAAAGGTTAACCAAGTAAGTTGATAAGGATGAGTGTTTAGACATTGTAAGGGTAAATGAAAGATCCTTGTATGAGTGTATTAGAGGTGTGTACAAGTCATCTTATACTATTCACAAGTGAGCTTAGTCTGTGTTTGAGTCATTTTTTGTGATGGGAATGTGCCACACTTTAAGTAGTTTTCCACTAAAGGTGATTGCATTGTAAGTCACATGCTACACTACAAAGATTGTTTGAGTAAATCCTGATGGTACAAGAAAATTAAGAGCCTCCGCTTTGTAAAAATATGGTTAAACGACAATCTATATATTATTTAAAAACATTTGAGTTGAATCTAATTTATCACACCTCAAGGAGGTATGGAACATCATAATTGGAGTTTCCTATAGCATTTAAAGATAATTATCTATGCGGCGGGCATTTGATGGTTTGGTGATTATTTTTACATTCAATAACTACCATTTCTTATCTCATTAGTGGGGATCAATTTGAAGATCATCCAAAGGATGAAATTAAATTAAGAGAAGTTAGAAGTTATTTTTTATTTTAATTGTAAATTTAAAATTCATAATCATTCTCGGATATATGATAATATAATATCCATAATTAAAAAATATTATAGAAGATATAAGAGAAGTAATATAGAGGGAATATAATATAGAGAAGGAAATTAAAAACCATGGACTTATGTTAACTATCCAATTTTAATTAATAGAGTTGTTGTTGGATGGTATTTCACTAAAAACCAATTTTTCAAAGAGGAAGAGTTTTGATTATTCCATTAAAGATTATTTCTAGAAGAAATTGGAATTATTGTGTATATTTGGAAGATCAAGTTTTAGGAAAATTATGTAAGTATCATATCTAGATGAAAAAAAGAAAAATATATATTAAATAATTAATTACATTGCTAGAATTATTATTTATATTTTTTTATTATTTATGTAAAGAATTAAATTAAATATCCAATTCTTAACACTCTATAAATATTTGTTTATCTCTAGTGGTGATAATAAGATAATTATTTGGAATTTATTAAATCATAAACATTATAGAATTTATGATGTAGTCTATACATGAGAAACATCAATTTACCTTCATGTTAATACACAAAGAAGGAGGCATGTAGGTCTATAAACTAATATTTGTAACCCTTTTGGAAGCAGTGAGTGAAAGAGAAGAAGAGACCATAGAGATTGGTATATTAGTGATCTATTTCTAAATTTGTAACCTTACACTAGTGAAGTAGTGGTTAATAGGAAATATCAACACATTATTGGTATGTGATCCTTGAAGTAACATTTTAGGGGTAAAACAAATAAAAAATCTAGTGTTCTTGTATGCTTTCATTTCAAAAACTTTATATGATTCTTAATATGGATGCACTGGAGAAAATATAGGTTTAATTTTTTTCTTTGTAATAGGGGAACAATATTCTAAATATAAGAGACTGAGGTGAAATTTTTAAATTAGTCTACACCTTGATTCATCTCACCCCCTCTTAGGGTGTTATGAGTTTCTACAAGTAATATCAGAGGAAATAGGTTACATTTCACATTAAACTTGATATATCTAGTTTTTAAAGTTTTAATATCATGAAATATATGGCTCTAATAGTAAGATTTTTTCAATTTGATAGAATTAATTTTTCTAAATGAAAAAATGAGTATATTTCTTATCTAGACAAACTTGTTTGAATCACTAGAATTTTTTTTGATTTTATTTTTTATATGAATTTAGTATGGAATAATATATGATATGGAGCAAATAAAGATGATGATTATTTTTTGGGATAATAAGGAACTAAATAATGATTTAAAATAATATTTATTCTAGAAGATATCTCACTATAAGACATCAAAAGAGACATGGTTAAAGTTGGAAGAATTTTTATGGTGAAGAAAACAAGTTGAGTAAGGAAAATCAAGTTACTTATACAAGTGCAGAATATAAACAAGTTAAAATTCTATATATGAATTTTTTTGAATAGTAATGAAATTTTATATAAGCATGAAGAATAATAATAAGAAGAGGAAGAAGGTGGTCAAGAAATTGAGTATTCCAAAAAGTGAATAAAGTGAATTTTTTGTGTATATATAAATCTAACTATGTAGTATAATTTTCTTATAAATTTGAAAGTAAAAGTTGTATACCACCTAAATTTTGGAGGAGGGTGATAGAAAAGAGGAAAAAATGTCATGTTATTCATTTGAAAATTTTTTATATATAAAAAATAGGAGTTTCATTCTTTTAGGACTAGAGCATAATTCTTGAAAGGTGAAGATGAAAAGAAATATTCTTATATAGTAAATTTATAGGAATTAAATATAATTTTTATATATTAAGATAATGATTAAACATATTGATTTAAAAAATGAACAATAAAATTAATTAATGTAGTGATATAATTGAACAAATTGTTCATGAGTTGTGTTATGCATGGAAAAAAATTTCAGGAAGCTTAAACATATTCCATGGGAGATAAATATAAAGAGGAAGTGAAGGTTGTACAAGATTAAAATAATTCCCACCTTGAGTATTTAAAAGTATAATTGAAGAATAATGATTCAAAGATAGGGACCATTGAAGGAGATATTCATGATGTAACAAAGAAGTTAAACACTAAAGCTTCACACATGGAGACTTCAGTTAATGGAAAAGAGAATAAAAATAAAAAATTTGTATAGAAGGAGAAATAGAATATATGATTTGGAATTTAGAAATCTCAAAGTATAATTATGAATAATTGTTATTTATATGGGATCATGGGATATACAATGGATGTGTACATGAATAAATTAAAAATGTGAAATCATAGAATACTTGATCATACATCACACCTTGATAATTCTATTGAAATATATGAATATTTCATTGAGATATGTTATGTTTTTTATAACCATTATCACATGGAAAGGTACTATAATAATAAGGGTAATGGTGGTTCCATTATGTGTTCCCTCACTCCTATGGTAACGAGGAGTTAAGAATGGACGAATGAATAATCTATTCCACTCAAAAAAAATTATTAATCTAGATGATTATATAGTTGGAAGAAAATAGAGGATGTATCATGTGTCATTGATGAATTGTTCATAGTAGTCATAGTGGATAGAAAATAAAAGTATAACTAAGAATAAAAAATTTAGATGATGGAACATTTTGTATTAATAAATAATATATTTATGGTTTTGGAAGAAAATAATGAAGAAATACAATAGAAATTATATCAAAAATAAAAGTTTGATTACTCACATCAACCTTACTATAATTATAAGAATAAAGCATGGAGATAAAAGATTAATTGTTTTCTTTCATGGTCATAGAGAACAAGAAATAGGCATGCTTAAGTGGTTTTATTTATACCACTCCAAATCTTGATAAGAATATTGGGTGATTTTACCTTAAATAGAGAAATAATATTGGAAAAAAAATGCACAGATAGTAAATTGAAGAATGATACATTCAATTATAATATGAATCTCTATAAGGAAATAAATACCATATGTAAGAATAATTTATGATGTGGTGTTATCAAAAGGAAGGAATATTTCACCGGGGTAATTTTTTAGAAGATAACCACTAGAATGGTCTATGAATTCATGATATTTTGTTAATATTAAATTCATTTTATTCCCTTATGTTTATTCATTCATTGAGTTTTTAGGATTTTTGGAATTAAATTATAAATTCATTTGATTATATGAATATTTATCAAATATCCAAAGTTGTGAAGTTAATTTATCACATTAATTTTTTGGAATAAATAAATGATTTACTATTAATTATCCATTGTTTTTTGTTTCAAAGTAAGTTGAAGAAGTAATTATCTTGTATGGATAGGTCTGGAAGTACTACAACCTAATTTTTATAAAATGCCTTGTCTCTATAAAGATGAATCCAGTGTTGCATAAACATCATCTAGTACTTCATAATGACCATCCCATGACTCTATAATCATCATCCATCCACTATAATCATTATTAAAGAGATATTTATGGATGATTCACATTTTTGTAGGAATAATTTCAACACTCCATAAGGATCATCCATCCAAACAATCATCATTATAGAGTTTTGTAAGGATGAAGGCAGTAAACATAAACATGATTTTTACTCTTCGTAAGTATGAAAGTATTCATAACGATTATTACTTTACAAAATTTGGATCTTTATAATGATTTTATCTTCTCTATTTAAGCATGATTTCTTACTAAATAAACATTATTTTTTATATATTTCAAAAGAATAAAGGTATCCCAATGGAACTTCATAAGGATCATCCACACTGCCACCCAAGGCTTTGTGAAGCCACATCTATATGTATATAATCTAATAACAATAATCTATGTGGATTATAATAAATATATAATCAATCGTAATTCATGTGTGATGTTTTTATCAAAATCAAAGTAGTGTTGTGGATTTCTAGGAGGACTGAATCTCGAGTAAGAAAGAAGACTGAGGAAAAATAAAAGATTAATTTTTTTAAGAAGTGAGAATATCACAATTTTGACCACATAATATAGGAAGAGTTATATGAGAATCTAAAAGAATGTATGGAGGATTAATTATAAGTTATTTCAACTTGTAGTGTTATTAATTACTTTTTCATGTTTTCATTATTATTTTTTACTTTTTATTCTACTATAATGTATTCTTCTTCCTTATTCAACATATTGCCCTCTTGTATGGAGGGTAAAATTCTATTAGTGCTCAAGGAAGGGAAGAATTCCAATTTTAATTCATGAGTACTGAACTCCAGAGATATAAATTTATCTTTTTTTAACTCGTTTCAGTGTTCAGTAATAGTTCTTAATATCACATGTGATTATATGTGGCTTAATTATGTTTATTGTATGCTTCCATTGGTTGATGGTCAGTTATATCCCTCTACTTAGTTATTATCTATGGGATTAGTAGTGAATATCGTGGTGATTAATGGATCATGTATGAAGGGAAGTAGAAAATTCTTGGGTGAATTTAGAAATATAGAACTCAATTGGGTTTTTCTCAAGTAAACTAAGGGTGGGTTATTGCATCACTTCACACATAAGGAAGGAGGGTAAACCATGACAATATTTTAATTTATTCAAACCTAACTCAGCCCATTCCACCTTGGGTGAGTGGTGAAACTATTATGGAACCTCTCGCTTTCTAGTTAATAAGAATATGGATAAAATAATTTGAAACTGTGATAGCATTATAACTGAAAAAACATATCTGAATCATAACCCTCTCATCATTTTATTTTCAAAACTTTAATTCAATTTATGCACTTTATTTATTTCAATTTTATTAAAATCATACAATTCCAAACCACCCATTTTCTCTCTAACCAAATTGAAAATTAATTTTAGTACCCCTTTTTGGATACAAACCTAATTTTCCACTATATTATACCTAGAAAAAATAAATAACATTTTTCACACCCTATGGTAAGTACTATAAAAAATTGACATCATTTCTAGAGAATTGGTTCCAAAAATACCAACTTTTAATTTTAAAACCAAATATTCAACTAAAAAAATATTCTCTATTAACCCCAATATAGAGATAACCCTGCTAAAAAGGCTAAAAAAATTCAACTTATAAGATATATTTGAATAGATTGACCTATCATACTTGGGTGAAACTTTAAGTAATCACTATGAGAATGTATCCATGGAAGGAAATCTTAATCAAACATTGAGAGATCTTTCTGCCCCTTAATTGAGGAATGTTTCGGATTGGTTTTGAAATTCCCAATGGTTCCGTATCCAGTAATATGTGGACCTGCTTTCCAAAGGCAGACGTTCGCTGGGTGGTTTGGCCAGCGATGCTTAAGAACTCACATTGGTTGAGAGGATGGGAAGTCGGGCTCATCGCACCCTTTTGGGGGGAATTATTGCCTGTTCCAGGACACTCTTATATATTTAAGATGTATTCATATGTTTTTGAATATTTGGTTCATACCCAAGCATAGTATCCATGGATTACTCCTGGTTGGAAATGGTCAGCTGGACGCAGGGGTTCAGAATCATTTATGCCTGAGTTTTACCATCCCTCGTTGGATTAATGACCCCGAGGAGTCTGGAATCATTGAGGCAGCACTGGTTTAAAGCCTCATAACTGGGTACTCTGGAGTTTATTGTCATCCAGGGGCGACAGATAATGACTTGGGTGTCTGGATCGAACCCGTGATATGGGATTCCTACGTATCCTCATGAGAGGGATCAGAATCCACATAGTTCAGTTTGGTATGGGGCTTACACTCCAGGAAGCCCAGGGTTGGTGAGGTGAACTGACATGAAGATAGTCGGATCAACCGGTTTTTAGGCTTGAACCTTGGGGAGGCTTCCTACGTACCCTGCCTAGGAGACCGGGATCAAAAGTCCACGTAGTTCAAATTGGAGTGTCGGTGAACCAACGTGAAGGTAGACCCAGGGGTCCGGTGGTGATCGAGCTTGAACCTCTTGGAGGCTTCCTACCTACCCTGCCTAGGAGACAGGGATCAAAGTCCAGGTAGTTTGAATTAGAGTGGGGCTTATGCTCTTAGTCAGCCCATGGTAATGGATTGGGGCTTACACTCTGAGGAGAACCATGGTTTGGATTGGGGATTACACTCTGAGGAGGCCCATGGTGTGGAATGGGGCTTACACTCTGAGGAGGCCCATGGTAATGGATTGGGGCTTACACTCTAAGGAGGCCCATGGTAATGGATTGGGGCTTACACTCTGAGGAGGCCCATAGTAATGGATTAGGGATTACACTCTGAGGAGGCCCATAAAAGGATTTCATGGTTGATGATTTTACTCTAAGCCCATGTGAGTCATGCTCAGTGTGAGAAACAAGAGGCAGCAGGGGCTAGATGATCACGTCACGAAAGGTGCGTCCGTGGAAGGTGGAGTGGGGCTTACGCATTGAGTAGCCCAAAAAGTCGGGGCTTACTCTGAAATGGATTCCCATGTGCCGCTATGGAGCGGCAGTGGTGAATGGGGCTTACGCAAGGAAGCTTCCCATAATGTCTTCCTCATGTATGTCTATGAGGTCATCTCAACTCGCTAGTGGTTTGAGGCCTTCACCAATGCGCAAGTGCACAAGCGGGATAACACCAAGGGGGTTGGAATTAGTTTGAACAAAGGGAGATGAAAAGTGTGAATCACATGCCCGACATTCGGAACACAATGAGGGTGGCATGGTGATGGAGGATAACTGTTGACCATGTTTGAAACACAGCATCCATATCACGTTAGCCTGAAATGGGGACAAACAAATGAGGGTCAAATGTTGACCGTGTTCGAAACACAGGACCTGAGTCAAAGTGTTGTCAAAAGTCTTCCGGGGCGTTGGCCCAGGATGGTAGGTGAGCCGATGCGGCATGAGTCCAGGCCGTTAGGTGGTCCCTTCAAACATGGAAGAGTATGAAGATCCAAATAAAGGATGTGCAAAGCATGAGGTGGATTGATGGAATGTTTTAATGGATTCCAACGCTCTTGAAATTATGCAACTGTAAACATGGAATGAGGCATATTATGCTTGGAGCATAATGTATCTCTTGTATGGAGAAAGAGGCATCCAATTATTGAATGAAAGGGAATGATACAGTTTATAGTCATGTAGAGAGGACTGTTTCCATACAGTTTAATGTCATATGGGCAGGACGAGGGTCATACAGTTTAACGTCATGTGGTCAGGATGACTAGGTAGGAGAGACCTAACAATGGTTGGTGTGGGACTTATGCAAGGGCAGCCCTTTCTAGTTCAACCTCACATAGGATCCAAGTGATTGGGTTTGGAGGATTATCTCAAATCATGGAATTCCATAGGTGGAAGGTGGGTGCGCATAAGGGAGCAATGTAAAATCCTGACATCCTAGCCCAAAAAGTTTGTGGTGCGACTCTCCATTTTTCATGGGGGTGAGTGACGGTAGTGAAGGGACCAGCTCGGAGGGCTGGGACCGCAGCCCGACACTGACCCCGAGCGGGGCTGCAAGGGCGCAGCCCCCGTAGTATGGACCAGTGGGTACATGAGGTTTTCCGCATGGGGTATTCCGCATAGGAGCGGGCCGCGTAGGAGCTGGACGCATGTGGTTCGTAGTTTGGTTGTCCGTGAAGGGTGTCCGTAGAGGAGTTGGCCATGAGGGAGCAGGCTGTGAAGGAGTAGGCCGTGAAGGAGGCTGTTCGCGAAGGAGTAGGCCGCGAAGGAGGCTATCCATGAAGGAGGTTGTCCACGAAGGATGGTCGCAGAGGAGATGGTCGTCCGTGAAGGGTGTCTGTGGATGAGATGTATGTGAAGGAAATGGCCGCGAAGGGCGTCTGCAGAGGGGTTGGGGCCCGTCCTACTTCACGCTCGCGGAGAGGTTCCCGCCTCTATTTCACGAACGACACTGGTCCGCGGTTGGGGTGGCCGTGAAGGATATGGCCACATGTGGTTCACATTTTGGTTTCTCCTCTATGCGGAAGAGTGCATCCGCGGACGATATGGGGTCCGCGGATGGCCGCGGAACATTACCACTGGGAGAGATTTCTCTAGCGTCTCCCTACAGGTTTTCACCCATCCTTCCTCTCTTAATTTGGTGCCCCTTGGTGAATATTTATAGAGTCACGAAGAGGATATATCGATGGGAACTTGACACTTTTTGCAGAAGCCCATGAAGGAATCCCCACCCACGAATGACTCGGTCAACCAGCGATTTTTGGAACTGAGTTTTGCAGAATTGCTCTACGACTATGCACCACTCCGCCTCTATCCCACAAATGATAGCGGTCTGCAGAGGGGGTGGCTCGCGGCAGTGGACTGGCCTGATATCTGGTGATCTTCCTGTTTCACGCTCGTGTAGGCGCTCCGCCCCCGTTTCGCAAACAACAGCGTCTGCGGGAGGGCGGTTTGCCGAACCGGCAGCGTACTATTGCTGGGAGCCGGTATGCAGACCGGTTCGGTCCTTTTCTAAATTTTGGGTAATTAGATTTCCCCTTTGCGGAATTTTCAGAACCCTACAAGGAAATAAAAACATTAATATTTATATGCCCACTTTATAGAATGATTTTGAATTAAAAACTAGTCTAATTAAATTATTTCCCATGTCTCATGGTTTTCCAAGAGAAAATTCCAATAAGAACATCAAGGGTTAAACTTTATCCTAATCAACATTAAAGTTAATAATATTGGTAGAATATCAATTCTGGTGAATTTAATTCCCATATTAACTCAAAGGATTATTTTAGGATTGGTTATAAATTCAACAACTGGGAGAATTACATGACTAGTACGACCTATAAAGAAGATTACTTTAGAGATTCTCCCCCACCTCTAGAAGTACATCCATAAATAAGTAAATTTATTCCATCATAAAAGATTCTAGAGAGAATCTTTTTAAGTATTGGTAGTGGTTCAAGAATTTGTGTGCCATCTTCCTACATCGATCCATTGAGGATAAATATTTCCTTATCTTCTTCTACCAAGGCTTACATGACAGTGATAGGAACTTGAAGGATGCATCTTTCAGAGGAAATTTAATAGAAAAATCACAAGGGCCAAGGGACTCATTGAGAGGATAAAAAAATTCATTTCATTTTGGTACAAGAGATATAAGAACCAAATGGTTATATAAGGAAAGGTATGTTAACTCATCTTCATTTCTAGAATTTAAAGTTAAGAAACTGATCATACTTTTTATAAAAATGAAACTGAATCAATCCAGTGATAAATAATAACTATGAAGGTATGTGGATTATATTCATTACATAAACATTATAATAATAATTTTGTGAAGATATATGGAACTAAGAGTTGTGTCATATCCTACCAGTATAGGAAATGTTAGTAAAAAAATTCTAGGATGGTGAGGTTATTCTATATTCCAATATGGATTTGGAGACCAATAAATCTAAACAAGGCCCCATTATCATCAACAATTCTAGTAACCTCTACCCTTTCAACATATATTCAAGAAATCCTACACCAAAATAGTTTATTAAAAATCTCAAACATTCTAGTAATGGAGATCATTTTTGTAACCCTAAACTAGTGTGTAATCTCTAGTATATAAACATTGGGGATCTGAATTCAAAACATTGAGGAATGAAGTGAATGAGTTAAAATCCAAACTCAAAATTTTAGTAGAAATTAAATCCAAAAACCCAATAAAATTTCCAACCCAATAGTCCTTAAACCTATGGAAAACATGATCATTGTAACCATAAGAAGTACATAAGAGATTTTCCCTAATTCCAAACCTAAACATGAGTAGAGTTAACCCAATAGAAAAGAATAAAAATTTGAGACACCTAGACAGAATCCTAAAAATATAGAATATGGAATAAGAGGTAATGGGTAAGGAATAGAGTATTGGATAAATAATTACGATACTAGAGTCACCCCTACAAAGGAATTACTAGGAGAAGAAGGACCTTCCACTCCTATTTCCTTCCATGATGATTTAATCTAAGAAGATCTAATAAGAACTCCAAAATTAAATTTTGGAAACTTTCTAAAAATTTGAGAAAAACAACCCCTTATAGAATATCTCAAAAAAATATCTAAGTATTTTATTTTCCATAAGGAACTATATATAAATAAATGAAGGATTCAAGGTAATGAATGTATTAATTTGGGAATAAGTGCTTCATCACTTATCACCCCACAATTTCCCACAAAATGTTAAGATCCAGGGAAATTTTATACCCCTTAAACAATTGGATCTATAACTCTTTTGGATTATTTATATAATTTATATTATTACATTAATTTCATTCCTCACTCATTTTTTTACGTATTTTTAAATGGGTGAATTAAATCCCACAAGAGTGGTAGTATAACTTTCAAATAGGTCTATAACATTCCCAACAGGACTCTTGGTGGATGTTCTAGTTAGGGTTTATAATTTAATATTCCTAGAATATTTTTATATATTGAACATGGGGGAATATAATAACATAGTATAATAACACATCAATTTGGTTAGTCTATTATTAAAGATATCAAATACCATCATCAATGTGCATGAGGGAACTCTCACCATTGAATTTGGAGACAACACTATCTACTTCAACATATTTGATGTTATGAAGTACCCTTGGGAAGATAATACATTTTTTACACTATAAAATATTGAGGAGTTTTATCCTAGTGAATATCTAGTTATGTCACATTAAATTTTATCTCTAGGGAAACAATTAATGATTAAAATTCAATGAATAAAAAGGGTACTTGATAATCTAAGAAAAAAATTATATCTTGGAAGAAGAGGTAACTTCTGAATTCTTTAATAGATTTTATTATTTATTTAATAATTAGTAATTTGATATGTTAATTGTGTTATAAGAAACTCAATATTTGGAGTTAATAATTCTAGGTATGGTTAAATCCTTAAAACAACCCCCAAATCTAGAGTTGAAACCACTACCCACTGATCTTAAGTATGTATACTTAATGTAAGGAGAGAAATTACTAGAAATTATTTATATAAATCTTTCCTCATATCAAAAATATAATTTTATTGAACTTTTAAGGGAATATTTTAAATCAATAGGCTGGATTTTGAGGGATATACTAGGAATATTCTCAAAAATATGAATGAAAATAATTCTTCTTGAGAACTCAAAACCCATTAGGTAACCTCAAAGTAGTCTCAAAAAAACCATGATGAATGTTATTAGTAAATAAATTTAGAATATTTTAGAGGTAAGGATAATATATCCTATTTTATATTCACAATGGGTTATTCCCATATATATAGTTCTTAAAAAACTTGACTAACCATAGTGATGAATGAACATAGTGAGTTGATACTTGTTAGAATTAAAAATCGATAGAGAGTGTGTATGGATTATTGGAAGTTGAATCTATCCTATATAAAGGATAATTTCCTCATTAAATTTATTTAATGGATATTGGAAAGTTTAATAGGCCAAACTCATGAATAATTTTTAAATATATTTTTAGGTTACTTTCAGGATCCCATTGAACATGAGGATCAATAAACAACCAATTTTTCATGTCCCTATGGTGAATTTATATATAGTAGGATCACATTTGGATTGTGTAATGCACCAGTTAAATTTAATATTTTTAAGGTAAGTATATTTTAATATGATATTGTAGTCTACTTGTAGGTTTTTTTAGATGAATCCACTATTTTTGGTAATTTATTTTATCATTGTTTGAAATTTATTTAAAAAGTTTTGAAAACTTGTATTGAAAGGAAAATTTTTTAAAGTTTTGAAAAGATTCATTTATTGGTTTAAAGAGGAATAGTACTTGGTCATGTGATTTTATAAAAAATTAATTTAGGTGGATAATTCCAAAATTTAATTGATAAATCCATTACTTTAACCAACTTATGTGAAACATGTTATATCTTTTCTAGGAAATATAGGATTTTTAAGAGATTATTTAAGTAATTTAGTAAGATTTATCTTCCCCTTTATAAGTTAATTTTTAAATATGATAATTTTATTTTTAATGATGATTAAAATAAATATTTTGATGAATTAAAGAGTAAACTGATCACACCACCATTGATGTAGTAACCTAACTGGGAGTAACCTTTTAAAATACATTTTAATGCTTCTAACCATCTTGTAGGAGTAGTTCTATACCAAAGGATTTAAGTAAAAGGTGAATACATTATCTATGATTTAGTAAAATTATAATTCTCCTATAATCATTACACAACTACTTAAAATAATTCTTATCATTCATTTTTTTATTTTGATAAATTCAGATTATATTTATTGGGAAATATGGTCACTTTTTTTATCATGAAACCATAAGGTGTTTAATGAAAAATTAAGAGGATAAACCAAGGCTAGTAAGATTGATACTAATTATTTAATATTTTAATACTAATATAAAGGAAAATAATGTAGTTAATAACCAAGGTAAAATCACATAAGTGTGATTCCCAATACTACTGAATTTAAAATTCGGTATTAAGAAATAGTAGATGACTTACTTCTAGGAGAACAACTATAACTGATTTAAGGATAGGTACCTTGGTATTATGACATGGTTAATGTTTATTAAATTATGAATTCCTATCTCATATAAACTCCCAATAGGTTTTCAGAATGAAATCTAAAACAAAATTTTATCATTGAAATGATCTATATCCTTGGAAAATTTGTAATTTTCAATTAATAAGAAGATTCTTACCTGAGAGTAAAATACAACATGTTTTTAAATTTTTTCACACTCTAGTTTATGAAGGAAAATTTGGACCTACAAATAATGATATAAAAGTTTTATAATCAGGAATCTACTAGCCTACACTGTTTAAATATTCACATGGAATTTTTAAAAGGTGTGAGAAATGACTATTAACTAGTAACATATCCAAAAGATAAGAGATGCATCATAAACCCATAAAATTTTGTGATATATTTTAATTTTGGGGAATAAACTTCATGGGAACCTTTCACATGTAATTTGGTAACTCTTACATTTTGTTATCTATTTATTATATCTCAAAATGGGTGAAATCCAAGGTCACCAAAACTGATGGTACGAATATTGTGTGATATTTTTTCAAGACTAAAAAAATTATAGTTTTAGCATTTTAAGAACCATAATCAATGATCAAGGGACTATTTTATAAAATAGGAACATGTTATATTTAATAAGTGAGTATGGAGTAAACCAAAATATATCCACACCCTACAAATAACAAAAAAATGGTCAATATGATGTTTAAAATAGAGAAATCAAGGGGATCATAGAGAAAATTGTCAAGAAAAATAGTGAATATTGGATACAAAAGGTTAGAATCCACCTTATGGACACAAAATATAAATTATAAAACACCCATTGGAATGAGTCCATATAGTTTGATTTATGGGAATATTTTTCACCTACCATTAAAATTGGAACACACGACATACTGGGCAATGGGGGAAATGAATCCAGATTTAAGAAAAACTAAAAAAGAGATGAAACTGTAGTTATAAGAGTTAGAATGAATTAACAGAAAATATTCTTCAAAATAAAAAATTTATAATTAAATAACTAGAGTGGATCGTATCAATTTAATTCACCAAAAATACTTCCATTTAGGGGACCAATAATTTCTATACAACTCAAGACTCAATCCAATTCTGAGTAAACTTCATTCCAAATGGTAGGGTCCATTTATAGTCACTCATGTATATCCTTTTGTTTTTTTCTAGGTTGTAAAATAAGTATAATAAAATCCATTTACTATTAATGGGAATGGTATGAATAAATTATATGGAAATGTTTCCCAAGAACCAATAGAGGAGATCACACTCCTATAACCTGTCTATCAATGAAAATCATCATGTTTTACCTTTCCTTGGCACTTAATTGATTGATGTAAATCCATTGAAATATATTTTCATTTATAAATATATTCAAATTCATTAATTTCACTACATCATCTAAGTGTGGGTGATGTAACATTTATAGTTTACTATTTTCAAATTTTGTTTCTCTTCATTGAATTTTTGTGACTTTTTCAACAAAAAAATCTGTGTTTATTTTTCAATTTTAGTGTGTTTTAAAACCTATTAAACCCAATTTAAATGTAAATGAAAATTTTAAACCCATTAAAATGTTTTGAAACTAATTTAACCCATTTAGTCAACTTATTTTAATGATTAAATAAACTTCTTTTCATATTCCAAGTGAGTGGAATTCATGAAAAGACCATTGGTTTCTAAATTCTAGGGCATGTCTTATTGTTCTATATTTTAATTACTTTTCTGAGAGGCCTCTAAAACTATTTTTAAATCTTATTGTAATGATAAATTCCATTATAAAACCAATGCATGTGTGAATTATCAAATTTTTTTGAATAATCTAGTCAAAACCCGAGAGAATTGAAATTTTTTTGTTATATATGATTGGAGAATTATTTTGATTTTAAAATAACCTTTTATAATAAACACTTATTTATATAAAAACTTGTAATTTAAACCTTGTATCACTTATAATTCATGAATATATTTAATAAAAAAAAATTATAAGATAAAAATCCATATCTACCTTCCTCCAAAATCTGATGCATGGCCTATCTTAAATTCAAGTGTGGGGGGGGGGAGGTGAGTTGGAACAAGCTATTTTGAGGAATCTTGATAAGATAAAGTGAAGTTTTTTTCATCTTATATGGTGATGTTTTTTGAGTAAAATCATGTTTTTAATAAGGGTATGATGGCCTTAATATCATTCAAATATATATATGTAGTTTTACAACTGATTTGGAGTAAAAAATGTCTCTCTTTCCATCAGAAGACCGAAGATCTAAACTAAATTTTATATCTGTTAAAATCGAGTAGAAAATTACAAAAAATAAGTTAAGTGGGAAGAAAAATTGTTGATATTTATAAATTTATATAAGTGATTACTTCCCAAGTAAAATATAATGTAAGGGTATGAAAACTTTTGAAAAAGGTAAAAGGATAATGATCTTCCTAATATACCTAAAACTATATGGATTATGCCATATGTTAGGCTATTAATAAGGTTCTAATTAGAATAATTGCTTAATTTGTTTGAATAAATGCCATGAAAATTACTAAAGTTGAAGGTAATAAAGGTAAATATCTTATAATCTAGGTCAATGTAGATCACACACCTACTCATCAATCTAAATTACTTTTTTATCTTTAAGAATATATCAAAAAAAATTAAAAGAAAAGTGATATCTACTAAATAAAATAGATAAAGGGAATTTTTACTAATAATGAATTTATTAAGGTGTGAGTTTTATTATAAAAAAAATTAAAAAGTATTGGATCTTTATTAATTGAATGTGTTAATATAGAAAGGATACAACTTTTAAAGAAATCTGAAAATCATCCATTATATTTAGATATAAATCTAAACACCATAATCTTTCATATAATACTATCAATAGAACCTACAAACCCATAATTCACAAATAAACCCTAAAAATATATCATAATATTCATGAATACTTAAATTATTGGGTGGATATGAATAAATTCATCAATCCTATAGTGATACTTGTATGAACTTGGAATTGGAAAATTCTTGCTTAAAATTTACACTTGAGTGTTGAGTGAAATAATCCTAAGAAGTTAGGTATAAATGAGTATGGGAGTATGGAATAAGTGGAAAATAATGGAATTAACTTAATTAATAATATTTAACTAATATCATTAAGAAAGAATTAAAATATTTAAAAACATGGGGTTATAAAGGAAACTCACATTGGCTTATATTTGAATTTTTCTTGGTAATACTTTTGAAGCTCACTTGTCTAGGAGTCCAAGGATTAAGTGTGGGGGAATTATAATTATAAAGACTTCAAACCTAGTATCCCAAAGTTAGTGGTTACTTTATTAAATTTTCACTAGATACAAGTCATCATATCTAAAAGGGACAAATAGTTTAGTAGTCATGGTAAACTATATACATACTTGAATCTCACATTATATTTGAAAACATAAAATAAAACATAGTATTTTCTTTTAGAACATAATTATTATCTCTAGAATATACTTGCATATAATTCATAGTAAACATTATGGGATCCTAGGTAAAGTAAACATAAGAAAAGTGTGAGCTCAAATTCTCAGTAAGGGTTACATACAATGGAATTTATCATAGAATAAATAAGGCATGAATAATATATAAGGAATAAATTATGATCAAATAATTACATGTAAATAATCACATGGTATTTAATCTTATACGTGGATATTATAACTATTAAAATAATAATATGGAAATCAATAAATGATTTAATAATTATGGAATACATAATTTTGGACATCTTAAACTTACCGTTGAGGCCTCGTGCTAAAAAATATTACATAAATTAGTAAGGCCTTTTCCAAAATACCCAACTTGATCTGTCTCATGATACAAACTAATTAATCAAGGGTCTATGTAATTATATACCCCACCTATCACTTAATAATTCCAATGTATTCAACATATGAATAAACAATACAACTTAATCAGCATGCCTTAATAATAATAAAATTTCTATATAGGAAGAACTAATATTCAAAATGTCAATACTTTCTCTAGTCAAACACATCATAAACCATCCAGAAAAATATTCTAGATGGTATAGTTATATTTTATCCTAATTAAATCATAATATTCACAAAATTATTTTTACATAGATGAAAATACTTTTAAAAGATCATTGGAGGATTTCTTGAGAAAAATACCCTTTTCATTTTGAAATCACTTGTTTAAAATCTAACAATTTCAAAAATATTAGGAAAAAAATTCTTTATAAACTATATTTAAAACATTTAGTGGTAAGAATGGTTGGAAATTTCATTCGTGTCAAGTATATTAAAATAAATATTCATTTCACATTTTCAGTAAATAGTCAAAGGTACCTCGTTCAGAAAATGACAACAAGACAACTTTGAAACATTTTTATAGAAAGTTAAAAATGGTTAAAAATGACTTTAAAAATCATAGTATAATATTCAAAACATTATTTAAAATATTTTAAATAAAATATATGCATGGAATAAAAATATTACCGACCGAATAGAAAACAAAGTTGGTTTTCCTTAAAAACATTCTTTCAATATCTTGAGTACTTAAAGAGATGAAAATGAAATAAAAACATGTAATTTATATAATTAACCATTTTAGAATAAAATATATTGGTTTTAAGATAGAAATATCAAATAATTATCTCATATTAAACTTAAACATAAACAATCCTAAAAAATGATGAGATTATGAAATAAACCCTTACCACATTGGTAACTTTTGAATCAAAACTTCATGAATGATATTACTTTATATGGATATGTAAATCATGATAATTTTCATGATAATAATTATAAAATACATTCATGTTAATTTTATATATGACATAAAATAAATAAGTGGTTAATATGGCATGTGTCTCACAGAAATAAAAGTGAGATAAAAATCTCTTACCTCAAGTTTGACTTACTTAAAAAGTGATATAACCTCATATATAGTAAATTTAAATTTATTATAATTATATAATAGAATACATTTTATACTTATAATATAAAATATTATCCACTTATAATATTCCAACATCCATTTATTAATAATTTCTTTAAAATATTTATTTACAGGTGTTAACTATTACTTTTTTCCATGGAAGTTTTGGTTCGGTAGTTTTGTACATTGTAGTTTGATCTTAGTTCCATAAAATATAGAATTATAATCATGACATAAATATAATATATATTAATTATATATATATATATATAATTATCCATGAAAGGTATAGATATAAAAATGAATTACATCGTTCATGGATACGGTAGATAATATGTATGCATGAACGTTGTTTTCATTTTTCGACAGATGAAATAAAAAATAAAAATAAAAATTAACCTTTAAAAAATAATTATTACATCATATATATCATATATATCATATATATATATATATATTCATTAAATATATCCTTATTACCATCCATGTAAAGATGAAACAAAAAAACAAATCACATTGCTTTGTGGAGGTAGTTATCCTCAAGTACGCACAAGTGATCTTATCATTTTCCAACATATAGAAAGGTATTAAGGTAAATTATATATTATATTTATAGAAACATAATTATTTTATAAATTAAATATATACTCATTATTTAAATATTTATAACCATCCAAATAAAATGGTGATGAAAAATAAATTACACTACTGTGTGGAGATGGTAAGTCATATGTACGCACAAGAGATGTTTCCACTTTTCATAGGTTGGAAAAGAAGAAAAATGGTTTTAACATAATCATAATAACATATAAATATATTTATTATATTAGATAAATTATTTTAGGATGGTTATAAAATATTTATATCAAGTATAATAAGAAATAAACTTGAAAGAGTTACTAAAGAGGATTACCTCTTCTTCAGTAGACTTCATTTAGATCCCTTCTTAAAGACCCTTGGAATGGTATTTTAAAAAGACCATAACCTATAATTAATTTATAGAGTAGTTTATAATAGATCTTGGAAGTATTTTTTTGAGCTATGTTACTCAATGTGGTGTAAATAAGAAAGGAGAGTGATGTCCTTTTATAATTGAGGTGAGTGGCACACTTGTAATTTTTAAAAGTTTTAAAATATTACTAAGTCACTTTCTTAGAAAAATTAATCCAAAATGACTCATATTATAATTTTATAAGTTTAAGTTCTAAATAAAACCAAAAAATTAGGTATAATAAAGTTTTTTTCATTTTAACTCTTATCGTTTGGTTTAACCCATTTGTTAACCATTTTAACCTTAACTGCGGTAAAAAAAATTCCAATTTTAAAGGGTTATAATTTTACTTATAAGAAAAAAAAATTCTCATAAATGGAAAAGGGGTGAAATATTAGACCATTTCTCATCTTACTTGCCCAATTTAAATATTTATATAATTTTTAAATAGTTAATAAAATATTATTTTTCATAAAATATCATTAATGTCATTTTTGACACTATTCATTTAATTTGACTTTAACGACATCAAGATAAAAAATGAATTAGAGTATAAAGTCAATAACCATAAATTATAAATTATTTTTAACCATAAAATTCATGTGATACTATAATTAACATAAAAATATTAATTTTTTTCTTTTTAAAATCGTTTACTTTGATTTTTCTACTTCTTGCGCAAGCATCGTGTCAGCGTTGTGTGAGATTTTAAGGTGATTATACCATTTATAAAAAATTTAAAAGAATTAAAATCATAAAAATAAATTAATAATATTAAAAATAAACATTTATATTCATTAATAATTATCCTTTTCTCTATGTGAACATATAAAAGAAATTAAAATCAAGAGAGTGATGTTTTGGAATTTTCTTCACATAAAATAATATAAATATCATTATCAAGGGAAAATGGAAATAAAATTCCAAATATTATAATTTAGTATGTATATGGTCAAATTTATCTCATAAAATGAAATAATGGAATTTTTTTAGTTGATTTTGAGTACTTATCTCATATTTTAACCCTCTTTTACCCATTTTACCCTTACTGAGGTGACAAATATTTACCACATAATTACCAAAAAAAGTCCTATTTAACAAATTTTAACCTAATGATTCCAAATATGGTATTTATTTTCCAAGATTCAGTATATAAAATTTCCAAAAATCATTTTTAATATAAATTCATATAATGCAACAAAAAATGGTTTTTAGAAAAAATGTGTTTTTAAGCATAAAAATTAACTTATATCAAAATCAGGAATATTACTCATTAAAATGGAATTAATTAGATTATTATAAATCAAATTAATCATATGTAACTTTAATACCAAATAAAAAATACAATGGTACTTTTAAATTACTTTATTTAGTGAAACTAAATGGGTGTATTTGAAAAATCGGCATCTTTCACTATTCATTGAAAAATCAATCATTTCAGAAAAATTAAAAAATTTAACCCCAAGTTAATTTTCTGTGATAATTTAAAAAATTATGTTCATTTTATAAAATAAAATTTCTAAAATTGGTATAAATTAATTATAATTTTCATGTATAAAATGCAATAAAATTATTTTTGAAAAAAAATCATTTTTGAAACATAAAATGAAATCACTAAAAATTGAATGGTTATTTCTTAATAATTAATAAATAAAAATTTATTGAGTTGTACCATTATAAAAATATTTCATATGTGGTTACTCATATTCATACCCACCAATTGAAAAACTATTACACATTTAAATAATAATATTTTTATATTATATCTCAATTTGTTTAAAACTCGATGTTGCCTATTAATAAACTATCAATATTATTATCCTTTTAAACTAAATTTTTTGGGTGTTGCATTCTCCCCCAAAACCTTAATTAAATTTCACCCACACAATTTTATCCCAGTCATCAATGGTTCAATATTTTAAAATACCTTTATTGTAAACCCACATCATACAAAGGGATAATAAACTTCTTTTGAAAAGGGAAACTATGAAGGAAAAAAGTTACCTAAAATAACACATAATCAGGTTCCCATATAAGTAGAAAATTTTTGGGAGATTAAATTATATACATGGAGTAGAAAACTAACTTATAAGGACTAAAAGAGAGTGATATAGAACATGGTCATAAGAAAGTTAATGAGCATAAAACCATAAATTAGTGAGGGGTGAAAAGGCCATCAATTCTTAAAAAATGAAGGTAAAAGGATAAATTTTTTATTTCAAGATCATTTTACTAAAGTTGAGGGATTAATTTACTATAAATATAGAGAACATGAGAAAATGTAGTTACTTTATTTATAACCATTTCATAAGAAAAGTTTCATTCTTTGGTTATGCATCAATGAACTTCTACTTTATCTCTTATTCCAAGAAATGAATATTCAAGATGAATTTTTCAAGACCGAATCACTAAAATTAAATGTTAACATATCATAATATATAAAAAATAATGAAAATTAATTCCTTATTTCTCTAAATATTTAACAAAACCAAAATGGTTAGCACAAGTTATCCAATATGCATAAATATAATATATTAATCTCTAAAACCTCAAAAATAACCCTCAAAGTTCAACTTAATCCATTCCATAAATATTTATCCTTAATAATTCTCAAAAATATTTCTAAATAAATTCAAAACCCAAAAATATGAAATATTATATCAAGAATTTATCCCCAGAAAACATAAAGTAGCTCGTAATGTCACATCCCAAACATGTGAATACCATGATCATATATTCTCTTAAAACATATTCATAACTTGAATCACTATAAAACCCCAATGAAACTTATATTCTTAGAAAATTAACACAATTATTATTCCTCAAATAAAATCACATATTGTTGAATATATTTCATAATTCCCAAAATTCAATAAACTTCATCAAAGATAACCTAAATCACTTTTCCATAAAATCACTATCCAATTTCAAGGTTTCCAATATTATCCCATTTAATTCATAAATTTCAATCATCTCTTTACCCTAAATAAAAAATATTAACTAATCATAATAACCATATTAAGGGTTATATTTACCTTAATCATGTGTTCACTAAAAATATCACCTTACCACTAAATCACTTTTTTAGTTATTGATAATATTCAATATATATTTTCAAAATCTAAAAGAAAAACTAATATAGAATAATAATTAGATATTTAATGATTATTATAACCATAATACCATTGGTATAACACTTCTACAAAATAATTATAAAATCCCTATGAATAAACACTTTAATAATTTTACTTCAATTATTTTTATAGCATAGGCCATTCCTTGGTCTAGGAATAAACCCTTATATTAGGTAATTAGTTCAGATAACACTCATGTTCCCCACAGATAAGTAATTTAACTATAAATGGTACCTTAGGGTGAACTTCATATCCCTCCATCAAAATATTAATTTTTTCTCAGTAATTACTTACTCTATGTCCTTATTTTACACATAAAAGGAATCTTCTCATTCCTCTTAGACATTTCCATGGGTAATTCTTCCCACATTCTTGACATTTTGGAAGCTAAGTATTCTTCCCTACATAGTCTTCATGAAACTAAATTTTTCTATTGTTAGGTGTGTTAGGAAACTCAAAATAGATGATATTTTTAATCATATAATGAGATATCATATTAGGCATAATAATAAGGTTTCACCTTCCAACTCCTATTTCATTTGTTTTCTCATGAGTAGAGTTATTCCATTGTTCATCATATCTAGAATTAGCATAGTTCCTTATAGTTCCAACCATTGACTAAAACTAAAATTCATAGTATGAGAAACAATAATCATATTGGGAAACTATATAATCATTAAAATAATTTATAGGATGTCTAAATCATGATAAATTGTTTTCAATCTAATACACCTTAGGTTTAACTGAGGTTTTTCATCGTCATAATCTATTCAAACCATTCAGAATGGTTCATAAAAAATATAATCTAACCCAAGAATATACCTTGGGAGTCTCAAATGAAGTGTTTAGTAAGGGAAAACTCATCATGAAACAGAATTATGGACAAGATAAAATTGACCAACTAATTTACAGTTATTACCCCTAAATACTTCTATGCAAAAACCACATCCAACTATAGTATCTAGAAAGGTATGTGTTTCTAGTAAAACCATATAATCTCTATCTTTTCGAAACTTTAAGATATTATCCTATACTTAGAATGATCCTCAAAGGTTTTTATGGGGCTATGTTCCCTAATCTATGTTTTCCTAAATCTAGTTCCCAATATTTCTACTAAATTTAGCTCTAATACCAACTATAAAGACTCCAGCCCTAGTATACCATATTCGGAGATTAATTTATTACAATGGAACTAGAGTATTTTCTTTGATAACATTATCATTATCTATAGAATATCCTTACATATCATTCAGAGTAAACATCTTGGGATCTTGGGGAAAATAAACATAAGAAAGGGGTGATCTCAAATTCTCATAAAGGGTTACATACAGTGGAAGCTATCATATAATTAAGAAGGCATGATTAATATGGATGGAATAAATGATGATCAAATAATTCTATATAAATAATCACATGATATTGAAGATTATCCATGTATGTTATAACTATTCAAGTAATTATATGGACATCAATAATTGATTTTATAATGATATAATATACAGTTTTGGAAATATTAAACTTACCACAAGGCCTCATGAGAAGACATCATACATAAATGGGTAAGGCCTTGGCCAAAATACCCAACCTATTTTGTCTCATGAGACCTATTGATGCATCAAGGGGATATGTAATTTTAGTCCATACTCATTACTTAATAATTCTAATTTATTAATAATATGAATAAATATAAAAACTTAATCAATATGCCTTAATAATCAAAAACTTTAAATTAAGGAAGAACTAGAATACAGAATGTCAATACTTTCCCCATTCAAACTCATCATAAAACATCTAGATAAATAATTTTAATATTATCATTTTATTATATCCTTAGTAAATCATAATATTTAGCAAATGATATTGACATAGATGAAAATACTTTTAAAATATCTTTGAAAATTTATTGAGGTAAATACTATTTTCATTTTTAAATCACTTGTTTAAAAACTAAAATTTTTCAAAATAATAGAAAAAAACATTTTATTTTGAAAGAACCAGGGAAAATTATAATATAATCTTAAAAACATTTAGTGGTCATGATGGAGTGAAATTCTTTTTATGTTGAATATATTAAAATAAATATTCCTTTCACATTTTTAATAAATAATCAAAAGTACCTCATTCGGAAAATGATAAGAATATTCCTTTAAAAAAATTTATAAATTCAAAAATGGGTAAAAATGACTTTAAAAAATTATAGAATAATAGTCAAAACTTTATTGAAAACATTTTAAAGAAAATATAGAAATTGAAGAAAAATATTACCGACTGAATAAAAAACAAAGTTGGATTTCCTTAAAAAAATTATTTTGATCTCTTGAGTACTTAAAGATAGGAAAATGAAAGGAAAAATATAATTTAAAGAATTAAAAAATTTATAATAAAATATATTGGGTTAAATATAGAAATAAAAAATAATTCACCCAATGGAGACTTAAATATAAATAATCCTAAATAATGATGAGATTATGAAATAAACACATTCCACTTTGGTAACTTTTGAATTAAAACATCATGAATGAGATAAAATTAGATGTATATATAAATTTCCATAATTTTCATGATAATAATAATAAAATACATTCATGGTCTTTTTATAGACCACATAAAATAAACAAGTGGTGAATATGGAATGTATCTCACAAAAATAAAAGTGAGATAAATCTCTTTCCTCAAGTTTGAATTTCACCAAAGTTAATATAAACTCCTGTATAATAAATTTAATTTATTATATTTATATAAAAGAATAATTTTCATAATTTTAATATCATATATTATCCACTTATAATATTTTTATCATTCATTTATTAATAATTCCTTTAAAATCATCATTTTTGGGTGTCAACTGTTTTGTTTGTTCATATAAGCCTTGGTTTAGAAATTCTGGTCCATGTAAAATGATCATGGTTCCATTATCTCCAGAATTATAATAATGATATAAATATAATATATATTCATTATTTATATATTTATAATTATCCAGGAAAGGTAGAGGTAGAAAAAATAATTACACTGTTCATGGAGACAGTAGGTCGTACATACACATGAATGCTGTTTTTTTGACGAATGGAATAAAATAAAGTTAAATAATAATTCAACATTATAGAATCATTATTATATAATATATATCATACATATTAATTAAATATATCCTTATTATAGTCCATGTAAATTTTAAATAAAAAATGAGTCACATCACTTCATGGTGGTGGTGGTCCATACGTACGCACGAGCGACGTTATCATTTTTCAATGGATAGAAAGATAAGAAGGTAAATGATTTTTTATATTTATACAAACTATATTATGTCATAAATATCATATATAATCATTAGTTACATATTTATAACCATCCGAGTAAAATGGAGTTAAAAAAATAATTACACTGCTACTTGGTGACGGTAAGTCGTACATACGCACGAGTAATGTTTTCGCTTTATATAGGATAGAAAAGAGGTGGAAAATGGTTATCTCATAATCATAATAAAATATAAGTATATTTATGATACCTTTTTATTATTTCATGATGGGTAAATTTTATTTATAGGATTTAGAAGAAGAAATAAACCTGAAAGAGTCGGTAAATATGATTACATGTTATTTAGTAGTCTTCCTTTATATCCCTTTTTAAGGACCCTTAGAAAATTATTTTAAGAATAAAATAACCTCTAATTAATGGATAAATAAGTTTAAAAGATAATTTGGTAGGGTTTGTGAATAACCTTTGTGGTATTTTTTTTAACAAAGTTTTGTATTTTTGGACAACTAAATTTATTTGTAAAAGAATGTTTTTGTTATTCAGGAATCGGTCTCAGTCCATCGTAATAAGATTTGTAAGAAAGTAGAGAGTTTCTAAAAGAATTAGATCCATCTGTATCGAATTCAGATCATCAGATCCAAAAGACTTGGAGGTAGAAATTTTTGTTTGCTGGAAGTTTTCCATTACCGTATCCAGAGAAAGAAAGAAGTTACTGAGTTAGAAATATAGATGTTAGTGAGTGAAGAAGTCATAATGATGATGACAAGGTTTGTTGAAGAAAGTAAAGTCAAGAGTTAAAATGTTCTCAAACTTTATAATCAAAATCAGGTGATGATTTTTTGGTTATAAAGTTCTCACAAATCATGAAAAATATCATGATAAAATCCTTTTAAGAAATGGTGGAGAGGTTTGAATAATTTTAGAGTTGTGGTATGGAGTTTCCGTCATAATGAGAATTCCATCGTAATGATTTGAATAGGAAAAAAGAATTCGTAATGATATGATATGGAAATAGTATTCCTGATGAGCTAAGAAGGAAACCAGTTTTTAATGAGATGAAAAGTAAATATATTTGTAATGAGATGAGAAAGAAATACATTTTTAATGAGCTGATAATGAAATATAATTCATAATAAGATAGGAAGGAAACAAAATTCATAATGAGCCAAGAAGGAAACAAAATTCGTAATGAGCTGAGAAGGAAATATATTCATAATGTGATGAGATGGAAACCATTTTTTAATGAGATGAGAAGGAAATATAATTCGTAATGATCTGAGAAGGAAACAAAATTTATAATGAGTTGAGAAGGAAATATATTCTTAATAATATGATAATGAAAAAAATTCTTAATGAGTTGAGAAGGAAACAAATTCAAAATGATTTGATTATGAAGAATACTCAAAAAGAAAATTCCATAATTTTTATGAAGAGTTAAAGAGGTAAAAACATGAAATTCAATTTTTTATAAATATCAGAGAAATATAAGAAGGATTAAATAAGTAAAATTTGAATTTTTAATGTGAGTGATCTTTAGAGATTTTTGAAATTTGAGGAATCGGTGAAAGTTTTCAAGTTTCCTGGTTTTTTTCTAAGTCACCTATAAATACTTTCTCTGATCATTTATTCATTGTTAACTTTTCTCATAAGTAGAAAATGTGTAGCATTAAAGAAATCAAGTGAAAGTTATTTCTGGCCAAAGATATCATGAGGAGGATCAGACAGTCAAATGTTTGTTTACCGAATTGAGAAAGATTGTATTGAGAATATTGTATTGATTCAATTAGATTGAGTCAATTGGACTATATAAATATCATAATGAGAATTTGAGAAGAGTTTTAGTAATGCATATTTATAATTAATTCATTATCACTACTAGAAATCAAGCCTTTACCAACGGTTCCAAACCATTGGTATAAGGTTGGAGAAACATTGGTATATATTATACCAATGGTTATCCAAACTGTATGGAAGTAAGCCATAGGGAAACACATATTCCAACTATTTCTGGAAAACCATTGGTATATGTTAGTAAATTTCCATTATACCAAAGGTTATGTCAAACCGTTGGTATATATTTTCAGCAATGGTTTAAAACTGTTGGTAAACTCACTATGCCAACGGTTTGAAACTGTTAGAATATAGTTTTGTATAGACTTTACCAACAGTTTACACAAATTGTTGGTAAAAGGCTAGACATTTCACTATATCCCAACTGTTTGTAAACCATTGGGAAAGTGTTTTTACCAATAGTTATAGATAATCGTTGGTATAAAACACATTTACAGCCTTATCCCAACGGTTTACAACCGTTGGCATAGGCTTTGCTGCAATTCAGGCAGAAGCCTGCTCTAGGCTACCCTTTCTACATTTCCAAGTTCCCAACTCCAATTATCTGCAATATCCAACTATAACACATACATATAAACAATTAATTCTTATAGATTTAACACATAATTCACCCTCCAACTATACACATACAGAATTAAAACATAATTCATAAGATAATTATAAACATACATAATTGATTTTGAATTCAATTCAGAATTGATATGAAAATTACATGTGAAATCTAGAATTCAATTCATAATTGAATACTGAATTGAATACTGAATTGAATACTGAATTGAATACATACATAATTTAATTATCAATTATGAATACAATACATAAAAAACTGAATAGGTAATTATATGTGTTATAAAGAATTAAGAATACAGAAAAAATTTCATTTTGTATAACACATACACAGTTGAATTCAGAATTTAAATTCTAATAACCCCAAAATAAGGAAATAGATAAATGAATTTAACTAAACAAAAATATAATGTCTCATGGTTTGGGGCCGATGTCTTGAACTTAGTGATGATGATAATGGGTGTGTATCAATGAGCTTGTGTGACTTAGGGAATGTAGTTGTCCTTGGCATATTAAATGTCATGTGTTTTAGAATAGGGTTAGGAGTTCCTCACATGAGAAGTGGATTATGTGAGGCTGGACCATGGATCCTTGTGTTAAAGTATCAACAAAATCCAAATATGTTTGGTCATTTTTCCATATTCCAATTTTTTTCACTTAAAATGTTGTCCATTTTAAACAAAATACAGACACTTCAAGTGATACCAGACACACTGTGCCTTGGATTGAGATGAGTTTGACTCGTACATGTCACATATGACCCATGGATCATTGTCTTAAAGTATCAAGACAATCTGAATGTGTTTGGTCAGTTTTCTATATGTCAGTTGTTGTTTTCAACTAAAATGTTGTCCATTTCAAATAAAAGTGAGACACTTTGAGTGGTACCAGTCACATCGTGACTCTGATTGAGGTGGGTTTGACTCGTACACATCAAAAATGACCCATGGATCTTTTTTTTGAAGTATAAACACAATCCAAATAAGTCTGGTTGGTTTTCCATATGCCAGTTGTTTTTACTTAAAAGAGTATTCATTTTAAACAAAAGAAAGACACTTTGAGTGGTACTGGCCACACCGTGCCTTGGATTGAGGTGGGGTTGACTTATACACATCAAAAATGACCCATGGATCCTTTTCCCAAAGTATCAATAGAATCTAAATGCGTTTGGTCAGTTTTCCATATGCCAGTTGTTGTTTTCACTTAAAATGTTTTCCATTTCAAATAAAAGTGAGACACTTTGAGTGGTACCATCCACATCATGCCTTGGATTGAGGCAGGGTTGACTCATACATGTCAAAAATGACCCATGGATCATTGTGCTAAAGTATAAACACAATCTGAATCTATTTGGTCGATTTTCCGTATGTTATTTATTGTTTTCACTTAAAATGTTGTCCATTTCAAATAAAGGTGATACACTTTGAGTGGTACCGGCCACACCATGCCTTGGATTGAGGCGGGGGTGACTTTTACATGTCAAAAACGACACATGGATTGTTTTCCTAAAGTATCAACAGAATCCTAATGCGTTTGGTTGGTTTTCCGTATGTCAGTTGTTGTTTTCACTTAAAATTTTGTCTATTTCAAATAAAAGTGAGACACTTTGAGTGGTACCAGCCACACCATGCCTCGAATTGAGACAGGGTTAACTCGTACACGTCACAAATGACCCATGGATCATTATGCTAAAGTATCAACACAATACGAATGTGTTTGGTTGGTTTTTCGTATGCCAGTTGTTGTTTTAACTTAAAATGTTGTCCATTTCAAATAAAATTGATACACTTTGAGTGGTACCAGCCACACCATGCCTCAGATTGAGGTGGGGTTGACTTTTACACGTTAAAAATGACCCATGGATCATTGTGCTAAAGTTTCAACATAATCCGAATACGTTTGGTCAGTTTTCCGTATGCCAGTTGTTTTTACTTAAAAGAGTATCCATTTTAAACAAAAGAAATACACCTTGAGTGGTACCAGCCACACCTTGCCTCGGATTGAGGAGGGGTTGACTCTTACACATCACAAATGACCCATGGATACTTTTTCTAAAGTATCAACTGAATCCAAATGCATTTGGTTGGTTTTCCGTATGCTAGTTGTTGTTTTCACTTAAAATGTTGTCCATTTCAAATAAAAGGGAGACACTTTGAGTGGTATCAGCCTTACTGTGCCTCAGATTGAGGCGGGTTTGACTCATACATGTCAAAAGTGACCCATGGATCGTTGTGATAAATTATCAACACAATCAAAATGCGTTTGGTCAGTTTTATGTATCCCAGTTGTTGTTTTCACTTAAAATATTGTCCATTTCAAATAAAAGTGAGACACTTTGAGTGGTTCCGGCCACACCATGGCTCGGATTGAGGCATGGTTGACTCGTACACATCAAAAATGACTCATGGATCCTTGTCCTAAATTATCAATAGAATCTGAATGCATTTGATGGGTTTTCCGTATGCCAGTGGTTGTTTTCACTTAAAAGGTTGTCCATTTCAAATAAAAGTGAGACACTTTGAGTGATAACTATCACACCATGCCTCGGATTGAGGCGAGGTTGGATCATACACATCAAAAAAGGACCCATGGATCGTTTTCCTAAAGTATCAACAGAATATGAATGTGTTTGGTCAGTTTTCCGTATGCCAGTTGTTGTTTTCACTTAAAATTTTGTCCATTTAAAATAAAAGTGAGACACTTTGAGTGGTACCGGCCACATCGTGCCTCATATTAAGGTGGGGTTAACTCTTACACATCAAAAATAACCCATGGATCCTTGTCATAAAGTATCAATAGAATCCAAATGCGTTTGGTTAGTTTTCTATATGCCAGTTTTTGCTTTCACTTCAAATGTTGTCCATTTTAAATAAAAGTGAGACACTTCGAGTGATACATATCACACCATGCCTCGGATTGAGGTGGGGTTGACTCGTACATGTCAAAAATGACCCATGGATCCTTGTCCTAAAGTATCAATAGAATCCAAATGCGTTTAGTCATTTTCCATATGCCAGTTGTTGTTTTCACTTAAAATGTTTTCCATTTCAAATAAAAGTGAGACACTTCGAGTGATACCTGTCACACCATGCCTCGGATTGAGGCAGGGTTGACTCGTACATGTCAAAAATGACACATGGATAATTGTACTAAAGTATCAATAGAATATGAATGCGTTTGGTCGGTTTTCCGTATTCCAGTTGTTGTTTTCACTTAAAATGTTGTCCATTTAAAATAAATGTGATTGGTGTGATGATGTCGGTGATACACAGTTGTGTGAGGTACCCAGTGGAGGATGAGGATATATGTGGTGAGGGTTATGCATAGTAGGAGGAGGGTGGGGGGTTGTCCAGGGTCCAGGAAGGATGGGGTTGTTTGGGGTCCAGGGAGGAGGGTGGGGGGCTATCCGAGGGGCTGATCAGGGGGTTGTCCGGGGGGATGTCCGGGGTCTTGGGCGGAGGGTGGGGGGATGTTCGGGGGGGCTGTTTGGGGTCCAGGGAGGAGGGTGGGGGGCTGTCTGGGGGAGTGTCTGGGGGGTTGTCCGAGGTCCAGGGAGGAGGGTTGGGGGATGTCTGGGGTCCAAGGAGGAGGGTGGGGGGGATGTCTTGGGGGTATCCAGGGGGCTGTCCGGAGGGCTGTCTGCGGTTCAGGGAGGAGGGTGGGGGGCTTTTCGGGGCTATCCGGGGGGCTGTCTGGGGCTATCCGGGGGCTGTTCGGGGTCCAGGGAGGGGGGTGGGGGGGATGTCTGGGGGGCTGTCTGGGGGGTTGTCCGGGGGGCTGTTCGGGGGTTGTCTGGGGTCCAGGGAGGAGTGTGGGGGGTTGTCTAGGGGGCTATCTGGGGAGCTGTCTGGGGGGCTGTCCGAGATCCAGGGAGGAGGGTGGGGGGGGAGGCTGTACGAGGGGCTGTCCGGGGTCCAATGAGGAGGGTGGGGGGGCTATCTAGGGGGCTATTTGGGGGGCTATTTGGGGGGCTGTCCGGGGGGGGCTGTCCGAGGAGCTGTCCGGGGGGGCTGTCTGAGGTCCAGGGAGGAGGGTGGGGGGGGGCTATCCAGGGGTTTGTCTATGGGGCTATACCAGGTTCATGGGATGGTATTTAAATAATTTCTAAGAAAATTATTTCAAGGTTAAAAAAATAATTTCATTATATCAACTTCTAATCAGACCACCTATTTTCTAAATTCCACTAAAAAAATTAAAATTTCATTAAAATAAGAGGATGTCACAGCAAATCATCAAATCAAGTTTTATTATTTAAAGATAAAAAATAAAGATAATGTTACCTACCTAATAACACATATATTAAGGCACAACAAATCAATAAACATCAAAGGTCAGTAATATCATTCAAAAATGTAACAGTTCAATCTGTCCCTCATCACCATCACTATCATCACCATCATCTTCACCATCAACCTCGTCCTCATCATTATCCTCATCATCATCCCCACACTCCTCTCCCTCATACTCATCCTTGTCCTCCTCATTTACCTCCTTTTCCTTGGCCTCCTCCTCGGCCTCCTCCTCCGCCTCGGCCTCCTCCTCTCCCTCCTCCTCCTCCGCCTCGACCTCCTCCTTGCCATCGTCTCGACCACCACTAGAACTACCACCTGGTGCATCATATATATAAAGAATCGATGACATATATTCCACAAAATAAGTTCTAGCCTTTGGTGGAAGTGTTGGATGTAAATATTCCATCAGTTTCATAAATGTAGTGTTTTCCAAAGCAGACTGTGTTTCCATCTCTATGGCCCTTTTTTCAGCCTGTTCTGCATGTGCCTTAACCTACTGCAACTTGCTGGCACTACAACTCATACCTGAGGAGGGACAATACCTCTTCGGAAATATACTCATCTAGAAGTAAATCCTTCAAGAAGGTAAGAATGTAATCGACTGCTGTATTCGAAATCCCATACATAGTTTTCCCATGAAACAATCAGATTAAAAATTTCATCTTTTTCATTTTATCACACTGTCAATATACTAGAGTCGTGGTAACATCATTAAATTTTTTTCACCCTTAAAACATCATCATTTTCATTAGATGCATCATGTGTGCTCATATCTAAGTCTTCTTGGGTAGGAATCCTTTCTTTTTCATGATGATGAATAAATGGAAATCAGTCATATAAAAAATTTTCCACTCCAGTCCTCTCATTTGAATCATCAGCAATTTGAGATTTCATTTTCTCCTAATTTTGATACCACACATAGTAGTTTGCTTAAAAACATATTTGATTATGTGGTAGCTGACTTCTTCACGACTCAACCAAGGTCTTCCAACACAATTGGAACATGGGCAGTGTATGCGACCACTATTTGAAGCATTGTGAAATGAAAAATATAAAAAACTCTCAAATTTTTTTTGAAAATTGCTTGAGATATGATTGGTTTCATGCATCCAACTTCTATCCATTCTGTAAAAAAATAATTTTTATAGTTCATTTCATCAAAATCAATTCAATAAGATTGAAGTTTCATCAAAAATATATTTAAGTAAATGAGAATTATTCACTTTATATGAAACCATAAATGACACACTACTCTATATGAGACTCCTAATATAAAAGAAAAAAACTATATTTATAACAAAATATCTTGGAAGAACTATAAATTAGTGTACAAGATCACGTACACTTGTGGAGGAGAATTATTTAAGAGTTCACTAAACTTTATATCGAAGAAATTTTATATTTTAGTAGATAATTTGAGTTATCACATACATTTCCCCAAAGGGAGAGAGTGTCTAGGGGGTGTGGGGTTTCCAGGGGGTGGCGGGGATGTCAAGGGGGGTCGGAGGTGTCCAGGGGGTGGGGGCTGTCTAGGGGGGTCGGAGTGTCTAGGTGGGTGGGCTTTCCACGGGGGTAGTCGGGTTGTCCAAGGGGGTAGGGGGTGTCCAGGGGGTAGGGGTGTCCAAGGGGGTGGGCGGGATGTCCAAGGGGGTGAGCGGGGTGTACAGGGGGTGGGTGGGGGTGTGCAGGGGGTATGGGGTGTCCAGGGGTGGGTGGGCTATCCATGGGTGTGGCGGGGCTATCCAGGGGGTACGGGGTGTCCAGGGGGTGGGTGGGCTATCCAGGGGGTGGGTGGGCTATCCACGGGGGGTGGTTGGGCTGTCCACGGGGGTGGTGGGGCTGTCCAGTCAGGTCGGGGGTGTCAAGGGGGTGGGGTGATTTCCAGGGGTGTCTGGGGGGGGATGGGGAGTGTTTGGGGGGGGGGGGGGGTGGGCTGGTGTCTGGGGGGTGGGCTGTCCACAAGGGTGGGGGGGGGGGGGTTGTCCAGGGGGTACAGGCTATCCAGGGGGGCGGGCGGGCTGTCCACGGGGGTGGCGAGGCTATCCAGGGGGTTCAGTGTTGTCCAGGGGTGGGGGGACTTTTCAGGGGGGGTTTTCAGGGTACGAGGTTTCCAGGGGTGTGTGGGCTGTCCAGGGGGGGTGGCGGGGGTGGTGGGGGCTGTCTAGGAGGGTCGGGGGGTGTCTGAGGGGGTGTCCGGGGGGGGCTTTTTAGGGGGGGTTGTCCATATAAGGCCTCGGCCTTAAACATCACTTAATATTAAATTAAATGAATAATTCACATTGAGGATCTTTCCAGGTTTAGAGTTTTATAGAATTAGATCATAACTATTACATCTCAAAAGATTACACAGTAGATACTTCTACAGAGTTTCCTTTTTTTTACAAAACATGAACTCTTAAAAAAAAGAGTCATGTCTAGTTCCATGTTTAAGACAGCATGACTTTTCCTTGATCTCATCCTTGACCCTATTCCACATTATTTCCTGTGAAAAACATTTCAAAAAAAACTTGGGATGAGCATAAAAAGCTCAGTAAGGGATACACCAAGAAGGAAAACTGTTGGTTTTTCAAAACAACAAGTAAACCATGAATACTTTATCAAAGTAATACTTTTCACCTTTATGAAGTAGTAAATACTCTTCACTGAATAAAATATCATTACTTACCCTTTTGTAACCAAAAGATTACCATAAAACTCATATAAAGAACACATAACATATAAAGGTAACTTGGGACATAAACATACTTCAATGGAATAACCATATGGTCGACTTCCACACATATCACTAAATGGAATAGCCATACGGTCGACTTCAATACCCAATGCATTGGAGGTTATAACGTAACCACCCATCCTGGTATTCACGGCACCACTCGTCATATGGTTTATCACGTAACCACCCGTCAAATGTCCAAGTACCATTATAAATTCATAAGACATAAAACAAATATAATGGAAAGAAAACTTTTCCACATTTCGATCACAATATAACACTTAAATATATTGAAATAAAAAATCCATTATAAAAACCATTTTCAATGCCAAAATACATAAAAGACTATATGGTATTTATTTCATTTTAAAAACATTAAGGCTTGTTGAGGAATCCAAAGACCAAATAATACTCACGGCGGTGGAAAAGGTCGTTGTCACCGCATACGTTAAAATAAACATTCATTTTTGTCATTTAGTAAAACGCTTCATAGAAAAATATTCCCTTTGAATGAAATGAAAAGTCAAATTTGTTTTATACATCGTAAAAAATAAAGTCTTGTATTAGAACAAAATATGCCTCAATGAAAGGAGATTGTGACGAAGTCCCTTACCTCGTGTCCGACTTGACTCGATCGCTCTTTAATCTCTGGAATAATAAACTAGTGTTAATTTATACTTGCTTAATAACCTTTTTCAAGCTTATTATTCCTTTTATATCACTTATTTCCATGTTATAAACATTATGTAATCATTTAAGTTAATAATGTTCGTTTTGTCGATATTTGGTACTTAAGTCAAAAATGGACTTCTTATAATTACATGTTGTTCATGTGGTCAAAGGTTCATTATATCCAGAATGATATTCATGATTTGGATATCATATATATCATATATATCCATCATATACATGTATTTATAATAGTATATAACATTTAGAGGTTAGAAATGAAATGCATCGTTCATGGAGACGGTAAGTCATACGTACGCATGAACGCTACTTTCATTTCTATTTCGTATTTAATGGAGTGAAATCATAATGATATAAAGGTATATTATAATTCCAGTATAATATAATATATAATATCATTAACTCCATCCTTTATACGTCCCACATATTTCATTAACGAATCAAATCACTTTGAGGGGGCGGTAGTCCGCACTTCCTAAAATGAAATTATCGTGTTTTCCCATAATGGAAACCATAAAGGTATGCCATAAATGAAAAATACAGAAGTATAAGGAAAACATAAACATAATATATATCATATATAAATATAGTGAAATCTTAATGGACACCATTAAAGGTGTTAAAAGAAGATTGAACAATCATCGTTTCGTGAGGCAGAAATTCACCAACCACAAAAATAGTATGTTCTTTAACCATTAGATGGAGGTGTGTGTAAGTGTAAATCAAATAATTCTCACAAAAAAATCCTAGTATATTTAAGATACTGGTTTTGTTACAAAAGAAATGAATAAAATAGTTTAGTGTTTTGGAGAAGCAAAATAAAACAAAAGAACACAACTGAAGATATTACCTATAAATCGGGTAACTCCTCTTGGTTTGAACCAAAAGGGTTTCTTGAAGAGATTTATGCCTAAGGTAAGGCTTCTAGGATGAGGAGAGGGGGTGTGTAGAGATAAAATGAGTATAGATTGGCTGATCCAATGGCTTTAGAGTTGTGGGTATGGTGGTAGAGGTGGGCGCCTTTTATAAGAGGAGAGGAGGGGCACTCTTGGAAAGTTATAAAATGTTACTTTATTATATAATGAGTTTCTGATTTTAAAGGTCCCAAAATTATATATTTCGAGGATAAGGTGATAAGAGTTCTAAATACACCCATACAATAGGTTTTTGACAAGTTTAGGTCTTATATTTTACATTATCTTTTCATTTTATTTAAATCGTTAAATAATGAGGTAATCGTTGCATCATCATGGTGTCATAAATAATTTAATTTATTTAATGTCTAAAAATTATTAAAAAAATATCATAATGTAGGAAATATTTTTAGATTTATAATGAATATTTATAGTCAAAAATATTATTTGTATAACCCCATGTAAAAATTGTTTTAGTAAAACAATACATGTTTGTGGCATTTTTATTTTAACTTTAAATAAAAAGTTATTAATGTCATTTTCTTACCCAAGTGGATCCATGGGGTCCCTAAGTTGACCCATGGATTTTCTTGGTCAGCCATGACACATCCAATAATGGTATGACATGTGTAAAGATCATTTCATATTATTAAAACATTAGTTTTACCTTAAATTACACTAATTACCTCTAATCGCGATTAATAAAACTTAAAAGTTATTATTCACCAAAAAAATTATTTTCATCCCATTAAACCACATTTTACACACTAATGAAAACCATGTATGTCGGATTTTTGAAATTCAATTCACAAAAGTGGTAAAGTTTCATTTAAATGAAAAATTATTTTTTTAACTACCACTTAGTAGTTTCACTATTCATCAAAAATTTAAGTTTTTCGGAAAAAATACCAAAAAATCACCCTAAGATATATTTGATATTCTGAATTCAAAAATGATATCTATTTTACAAAATTCAAAACATATAAGTTGCATTAATTAATTTAATAATTAATTCTCGTTGTCAAAACAAATAGTGTGTTTTTATGAAACAATATATATCAAAAGATTGACACTAGTTTAAGTCCAATTTCAAAGTGAAATTAATTACAATGACCACCATTGGATTAAATGGTAAAAATATATTCTAACTAAACTTTAAAACAAATTAAAAAGATAATCTATCCATATAAATAAATCATATTAAAATGAGGTTTTTAAATTAAAATACAACATTTTCACTAAAAATGATCTTTATTGGAAAAATAACAAAAATTTACACAAAGTAAATTTTGAGGTCCTGATTCTAAAGAATAATTTTATTTGGTCCAATATAATGTAAAATAGTGACCAAAACTATATTTAAAGAGGGTTCTCCATCAAAAGGTGATAATTCGACCTTTTAGTGAATATTAGAGTATCTATGCCTAAAATTGAATTCTTTTGTTATTTTAAGCCTTTATCTTTTATTGGATAAATGTAAAAACATTTAACAAACATATATAATAATATTTTAGTTATTTCTATTCATTCCCGTCAATACAACGGCTACATGCTAACTACCATTTAAAATAATATTATTATATTACTAGTGTGCAACGTAAGATTTCAAAGAAACTCGTTGTTGCGTATCGAGTACGCTATCGAACATAGCAACCCATTTAAAGTAAAATTAATATTTAATTTGAAAATATTAATAAATATGAAAATGTATTATTCTTTATTTACCTGGGATGTTACAGTCCATGGGGTACGAGGTGTCCAGGGGGTGGGCGGGCTGTCCAGGGGGTGGGCGGGTTGTCCAGGGGGGGTACAGAGTGTCCAGGGGGTGGGCGGGCTATCCACAGGGGTGGCGGGGATGTATAGGGGGTTACAGGGTGTCCAGGGGGTGGGGGTTGTCCATGAGAGTGGGGGGGGTTTCTAGGGGTACGGGGTGTCCAGGGGGTGGGCGGGCTATCCACGAGGGTGGCGGGGCTGTCCAGGGGGGTCGGGGTCCAGGGGGTGGGGGAGGGGGGCTTTCCCAGGGGGTGGGGGTGTCCAGGGGGTACGAGGTGTCTAGGACAGCCCACCCCACCCCCCTTGGATAGCCCACACCCCCCACTGGATAGCCCCCCTCCCCCCTCCTTGGATAGTACATACCCCCTCCCCCACCTGGATAGCCCCCCCCAAGACATCCCATCCCCTCCCTGGACACCCCACCCCCCTCCCCTGCAGCCCCCCCCCCCCCCCCCACCTGGACAGCCCACCCCCACCCTTACCTGGACATCCCCCCACATGGACAGCCACCCCCCCACGTGGACATCCCCCCACCTGGACAGCCCACCCCGCCCCCCCCCACCTAGACATCCCCCCCACCTGGAAAGCCACCCCCCCCCCCCCCCACCTGGACATCCCCCCCAACCAGACAGCCACCCCCCCCCCCCCCCCACCTGGATAGCCCACCCCCCCTCCCTTGACACCCCACACCCCCCCCTCCCCCACCTGGACACCCCACCCTGACCCCCCTGGACAGCTCACACCCCTCCTTGGGGCAGCCCATACCCCCCTCCCCCACACCCCTATAGCCCCCACTAGAGCCCCCCCTACCCCCCTGGACAACCCACCCCCACCTGGACATCCCCCCACACCTGGAAAACCCCTACCCCTCCTACAGCCCCCCTTAGGGTATTTTTATTTAAGAAAATTGTATTCATTAATAAAGACAAACTATCATGCATTAGCCATTTCACTATACAAAAAACATAAAACCCCACTAAACATAATACATAAAACCCCACTAAACAAAAAACATAAAACATACATAAAACATACCCTTTACCCCACTAAAAAAAACCTAAAACAAACCCTTTACCCATGCACTTAACAAATTCCACTAAATAGACCATTTAGGAGGTATGAAGTGTAGAACAAAAAAAACAAACAAAGGGTTTTGTGAATAATTCTAATTTATTCGAACATCAAACATAAAATAAAAAGAGGAATAACACTAAAACTAAGGTAACACTTACTAATTTGAAGTGTAGAAATAAAAATTTGTTTGATTGGAGATGGGTCTTCGTCTGAAAGGTGTTTCAAGGCCGAGAAGACTTCGGGAGGAGGTGTTAGATTAGGTCTGCAGTTGGGCGTACTGGGAGCTGGGGCGCTGAGTATTTGGGGGAAAACTTTCCCAACGGTTTTTAAAAACCATTGGGAAAGCCTCTATTTACCAACAGTTTATTAAAACTGTTGGTATATATTATAGGAATTAAAGCTTTCCCAATAGTTCTATCAAACTGTTGGGAAAGATTAACTATTTTAACACATTTTACAATGGTTTGAGAAAACTGTTGGCAAATGTGGCTTTTTTTACAGTATACCAACGGTTTCTTCAAACCATTGGTATATATCCATTGTGAAAACCACCATTTCTAGTAGTGTATATAGAGTTCATCGGATCTAGAATCATCATATTTAGTAAATTGGATCCAGCATCATCAGATTGAGAAAATCGAATCCAACCAAATCAGACTGAGGATTCAGACTGAACAATTGTGGAGCAGTTTCAACAAAGTATTTATTATTTTATTTAGATAAATTTTTTTATAATAAAACATTTTAAACTTATGGGAGTTAGTATAATAATTCCTATTAGGATATAGAAGGTTTCTAACGAGATTTATAACATGTTTTATTCACTTATTCATAATAATGAATTCCCATAAACCCACATGAGTGGCTATGGTAAGGATAAAGGTTCTCACATTAAGGATGAACATTGAAAATATTGTGTTCTTTACTTGGTTTCCTACTTTTTAATGAATTATTATTTACTAAAATATAATAAGGAAATAAATCTTAATAGGTTTTAGGGGTTAAGTTTCTAAAAGTTTTGAAACTCATAAAAAGTGAACAACTAATTCAACTCCCCCTTCTCAGTTATTATTCGGTCCTTTGGAAATTCAATTGGTATCATATGGTGGTTCCCTTATTGAATCCTTATCATGGATAATATCAATCCTATCAATAGTATATTAATTCTTAAATTTGATGAAAACCATTATTATTGATGGAAAATAGGATAATTCCTTATCTAATATCTCTTGTCCTGGAAGTTGTTGATGCTGATACTATTGGTTTTCGACCTATTGAGAAAGATTATCCTATGATATTTTATAATAAGAGAAATATAAAAGTTAATGTAAATGCTATAAATTTAATCCTTAAATCCTTATCAGATAATGTTTATCATAAGGTGGTGGGTCTCAATACTTCATAAATTATGTGGGATAAGATGGAAAGTACCTTATAATGGAATACTAAAGTGAAGGAATAAAAGCTACAAATATGGTGTAATAAGTATGAATACATTATAATGAGAGATAAAGAAAATATTTATGAATACTTCACCAGAGTAAATGAAATTTTTTGCAACATCAGAGGATCCAGAGATGTCCTGGAAGATTCTATAATTGTGAATAAAATTATGAGAAACATCCCATATGGGTTTTATTCTAAAATTTCCTATTTAGAAGATAAGGATGATTTATCTCTTTATTAATTACATAAATTTATTGTTTCTTATTAAATGTGGAAAGATCCAATTTTTAAAAAGAAGATGAAAATCTAAGATGTTGAAGAAGATGATCCTTGGGAGCCTGAAGATAAGAAAGATGATGAGTTGAATGATAAGATTATGTCTCATATATATAAAAACTATAATATAAGAAGAGGGAAATATGGAGGTAAAATTACTCTCAAATGTTTTTATTATGGTGGAATCATGCACTTTTCTATAAACATCCCCAAGAATAAATTTGGAGAATATTGAGATGATTCTAATGAAAAACCTCGATGTAAGAAGTGGAATAAAAATGATAAATAAGAAAAGTAATCCAAGAAATATAAGAAAAATTTTAATAGAAACAAAAGAAGTATATTGAGTAAGAAATATGAATCATAATCAACTAAAAACAATTCTATGAAAGTTCATAAAAATTTATAACCTTCATTGCAAAAGTTGAGAAAGTTGAAGACTCCTAAAATAGTTAAGAATAAGGAAGTGAAGAATATTATAGAGAGTATCATCTCAGAACAGAACTTATTGAATGTATTGACAAAAAAACTCTTAAGAAATAAATTAGAGTAATGAAGAAATATTGTGAAGAAGTTTCTGATGTAAGGAATGATGTCATCAAGTAGGAGGATGAATACATTCAAGGGATCTTTCTTTACAAATTAAGAATTGATGAACAGGGAAAGATGATTGAAGATTTCAGTAAAAAATAGGAAGATAAGTAATAATAAGTTAACAAGTTTCAATAAAAACTTCTTGAGTCTGAAAGTACCTTGAATAAGATGAATGATAATTTTAATAAATATTCAGAATTAAAATCTGAGACTTTTAAAGTTGGTGAGAAGCCTTAATACGAAATTCAACTAAAATCTTCACTCACCAAAATTAATGTTTCATATGATTCTTTTAACATTTTAGGTTCTAAAAAAGGTACTGGTAAATCTTAGGTGGATAAAGGATGTAAGAAACCTATCAAATCTAAAAAATTAAGAAACTCACTCAAAAGAAAATATGGTCCACATCCTGAGTATGTTAAAGCTAAAATAGGTTACCAACCTCAACAAAGTTTCTATAGAGAAAGATCTTTATTGAATAGAAAATCAATATTTGATGGATATTTATAGTTTTGTGGAATATATGGGAATAGAACTTATAATTTTTGGAATATTTTATCTCTACCAGAAATATGGTTTGAGAAAAATAGAAGAAATATTAAAAGTAGAATGAGTAACTTTCCTAACTTACAAAAAGTTGAAAAGGTGAATTCTCAAGATATTAGAAACTTTCCAACAAAAAATCAATTTGAATGTTTGGAAGAAGTTTTTGGAAGATTTGATCTGGCTGGTCATCATGTATAAAGATGTATGACACTCCTTCTGAAACAATTTTCTTATGATAGAAAAGAAAAATAATCTAAAAAGAAGAAGTTGAGGAAAGATATTTTGTTATTGATATAGCTTTAAAAGAAAGTAAAATGAACAAACTATAGATACGTGATAGTGGTTTTTCTTTACATATGATAGGTGATATAAAAATATTGAAGCATTTTGAAAGTCATGATAGAGGAGCAGTTACCTTTGGTAATGATAGTTCCTTAAAAATCAGAGGAATCAGAATGGATGAGATTGAATAAGAAAAGTTGAAATCTAAGGAAGTTTTATTTGTTTATGGGATAAAAAATAAGTTACTTAGTGTGAGTAGACTTTGTGATGATGGAAAAGCATCTATTTTTAAAAAATATTTTTGTATCATCAAAAGTGTGAAATATGGAAATGTTATTACAAAAGGAGAAATAACTAGTGGAAATATCTTACAAATAAGATAATTCAACAACTCCTATTACTTGAGTACTAAAGATGAAAAAAAATTATGGCACCAAAGACTTGGGAACCTTGGGCAAAAAATTATGAACAAAATTTATAAATTTGATGTCATTTGAAACTTTCCATAATTGAAAAAAAAAATAATATGTTTTTGTAACTTGTCAAAAATGGAAGATAACTAACGAAAGTTATAAAAGAGTTTAGATTTAATATACCATACCACTTGATCTTATTCATTCTAATTTATATAGGTAGATGAGACATCAATCAATAAAAATATATTTATACTTTATTACTTTTATTTATTATTTCACCTGGATGACAAATATCATGTTTATGAAGAAAAAATCAGAGGCTATTTAAATGTTCAAATTCTTCAGAAAAATATATTGAGAAAGAAATGGGGGTTTCCATAAAAAATTTGAGAATAGATAATGGTACCGAATTCACAATCAATTATTTTAAAACTTATATAAGAAAGTATATTATCAAACATCAGTATAGTTCTCCCTATACTCTACAAAAAAATGGAGTAGTAGAAAGAAATAATAGAATCTTGAAAAAAATGGGAACAAGTATATTTGCAGAATAAAATTTTTTAAAGTTTAAATGGAAATAAACTGTTAGTGTTGCATTACATATTTAGAATAGATGTTTATTGAGACCAGAAACCAACATGACTTTTTATGAAATGTGGTATAATATAAAAACTTCATTGAATTACTTTAACGTTTTGGGAATTCCATGTTTACTTAAAATCAAAAATCCAGATTTTCTAAAGTTTGATGAGAAATATGAAGAAGGAAATTTCATGGGTTATTAACCTAATAAAATAAGTTACAAATGTCGGAAAAAACATTTAAAAAATCTGGTGGACTCATATGATGTGAAAGTAATTGAAAATAAAAATTACTTAACAAAATATTTTGAGGATAATAAGGAGGATAAACTGGATATTTCCAATAATAGTGAAAAGTAATTCAAAAAATCCTTATCAAGATTTAGATGAATCATGCGATGATAAAAGTAAATTTGGGAGAGAAACTTTGAAATTTTCAACCTTACAAAAACATGTTGAGTCTGAAAATATTATAGATATCAAAAGGATCCAGTTCAAACAAGAATAAAGTTGAGATTAGAAAATTTGAACTCACTTATCTCAAAAGTTAAACTGGAATCATTTTCAGAATCTATTCAACAAAAATAATGGTTGGATTTTATGAATGAAGAGTTGGATTAGATTTACAATAATGAAACATGAGAAATTTTTCTAAGTCCATCAAATAAAAATATTATCATAACCAAATGGGTTTACAGAAACAAGTTAAATGAAAATGGTGAAGTTTCAAGAAACAAAGTTGGGTTTTTTTGTAAAGTCTATGCATAGGTGGAAGGTGTGAATTTTAAAGAAAATTTTTCCCTAGTTTCATGATAAGAAACCATTATAATGTTTCTATCAGTGGATGCACATTAAAATTAAAAAAATTATCATATGGATGTAAAGTCAACTTTCTTGAATAGTGATATTGAGGAAGAAGATTAAAATAAACAACCATGTGGGTTTTTACTTGATGAGGATGAAAACAAAGTTTTTATATTGAATAATGATTTTTATGGTATGAAACAAGATCCATGTGCATGTTATTCTAAACATGAAAATTGTTTGATAATGTTTAAATTTTCTAAATAAAAAGTTGATATCAACATATATATGAAAAATGTTGACTCTGAAACTCTTATTTTAATTGTTTATGTAGATGATATAATTATTTTGTGGAGGAAGAAAACGTTTTTGAAACATTTTTTAAATAAATTAATAATAATTTTGAAATTTCAGTGTTTAGAGAATTAACTTTTTTCCTTGTCTTACAAGTTCGAAAAAAAAAGAAAATTACATTTTCTTATCTCAAGAAAAGTATTACAAGGAATTTTTAAAGAAGTTTAGGATGGCATAATAAAAAGAATTTTATAATCCTATATCATGAGAAAAAAGTTGAGTAAAGATGAATATGGAAAAAGTTTTAATTATAAATATTTTCATAAACTGATAGGAATTATACTTTACCTTACAGTCTCAATACCTGATATTTTTTATGTTGTGAATTTTTGATCTAGGTATCAAATTAATCCAAAAGAATCACATATGTTGGAAGAAAAAAGTATTATGAGATATATCAAAGGAAAAACATCACATGGGTTGTTATACAAAATAAATTGTGATATGAAGTTCCATGGTTATACTGATGTTTATTGGGCAGGAGATTGTGATGATACAAAATCAACCTCAGGAGGAAAATTTTTCTTGGTTGAATGTTGTGTGAGTTGGCATAGTAAGAAATAAATTTTAGTAACTTTGAGCATATATGAATCTAAATATATTGTAGCTACTTAGTCTTGTAATCAATTTTTGTGGATGAAAGTTCAGCTGGAATATTTTAAAGTGAAATTTTCTAAACCATTGAAGATAATTTGTGATAATCAAAGTGCAGTTAAACTTTATAAAAATAATTTCCAACATTCAAGATCAAAACACATTGATATAAAGTTTCACTTTATAAAATATAGTTTTTTTCTAGAGATGTTTTGTTGGAATAAATTTCAAAAAAGTATGAGATTTATAATATCTTTATAGAAGAAATGTTGAAAGAAAGGTTTTTGGAATTAAGGTTGAAACTTTATGTTCATAGTCCTCCAATGACTTCCTAAACCACATAAGGAAAAACCCCCACTATTATTTGGATTATGTTGAAAAAGGGGGATATAGAGTAACAAATTTCTACTTTATAATAATTTTTTACTTATATTTATTTTATGAATATAAAGTTATGGTTATCATAAAATAGGGGAGAGAAAAATAAAAGTGAGGGAGAGTTTATCTTTACATGGACACTAAATTTTATCGCCACCAAGGGATGGAATTATTTTAAAATCATTACTTTATTTAGTAGTTTGGTTTCAATAAACTCTCTTTTGAGAAAGGATATGTTTTGATAAAAATCAAAATACTTGAGTTGGTTACAAAATTTGAGTTGTGAAAAAAAATCTGAGAGTTGAAAAAGTTGTTGATAAGGGTTGTCAAAAAATCCAAAGGGGAAGATTGAAGAACCTTTGTGGTGTTTTGATTTAATTTTTTTTTATTATATTACAATTAACTTTCTTTGTAAAAGAATTTTTTTTATTCAAAAATTAGACCTAATCCATTACAATGATCTTTGTAAGAAAGTAGAAAGTTGCTAAAATAATCGGATCCATCTGTTTCGGATTCAGATAATCGGATCCAAAAGAATCGGAGGCAAAAAAATTGTTTCCTGGAAGTTTTTATTTTTTGTAGTTAGAGAAAGAAAGAAGTTTATAAGTTAGAAATATAGATGTTGGTGAGTGAATAATTCGTAATGATACTGAAAAAGGTTTGTTGAAGAAAGTGAAGCTGAGAGTTAGAAAGTTCTCAAACTTTCTTATAAAAATTAGATGATGCTTTGCTGGACATAAAGTTCTCAAAAATCATGAAAAATATCATGATAAAATATTTTGAATAAATTTTGGCGAGGTTTGAATAATTTTAGAGTTTCATTATGGATTTTCCATCATAATGGGAAATACATTGAAATAAGATGAAGAGGAAACATAATTCATAATGAGATGAGAAGAAAACAGAATTCATAATGAGTGAAGAAGGAAACATATTTATTATGAGATGAGAAGGAAACATATTTGTAATGAGATGAGAAGGAAATAGGTTTGTAATGAGTTGAGAAGGAAAGATAATTAATAATTAGCTGATAATGAAACAAAATTCATAATGAGATGAGAAGGAAACATAATTCGTAATGAGCTGAGAAGGAAATATATTTGTAATGAGATGAGAATGAAACAAATTCATAATGATCTGAGAAGGAAAAAAATTCTTAATGATATGAGAAGGAAATATAATTCCTAATAAGATGAGAAGGAAACATATTCGTAATGAGATGAGAAGGAAACATATTCATAATGAGCTGAGAAGGAAATAGATTCATAATGAACTAATTATAAAGAAGAATCAAAAATAAAATTCCATAAGTTTTATGAATATTTAAAGAGTTAAAAACTTAAAATTTTATTTTTCATAAATCTCAGAGAAATATAATAAGGATTTATGAAGTCAAAATTGAAGTTTAAATGTGAGTGATATTCAAATATTTTGAAATTTGAGGAAGTGGGGAAATTTTTCAAGTTTCCCACTATTTTTTTTGAGTCGCCTATAAATACTTTAATAGATCATTAATTCATTGTTAACATTTCACATAAACATAAAAGGAAGAGCATTGAAGAAATCAAGTGAAATTTAATTCCAGCCATAGATCTCATGAGGAGGATCAGACAGCTTAATGTTTGTTTACCGAATTGAGCAAGATTGTATTAAGTCAATCGGATTGAGTCAATAGAACTAGAGAAATACCATATTGAGCATTTGAGTAGATTTTGAGTAATGATAATTGATAATAAATTCATCAGACTAATTTCATCAGATCCAGCATCATCATATTGAACGAATAAGATCCAATATCATTGGATTGAGAAAATCAGATCCAACCAAATCATACTGAGGATTCAGACTAAGAAATTGTGGATCAATTTCAATAAATCCTTTATTATTTTATTTGGATCAATTATTTTATAAGAAAACATTGTAAACTGATGGGATTCAATATAATCATTCCTATCGGGAGATATAATTTGTCTAATGGGAATTGGTACAAGTTATATTAACTTATTCATAATAGTGAATTTCCATAGACCCACGGGAGTAGCTAAGGTAAGGATGTAGGTTCTTACACTAAGGCTGAACTATGTAAATCTTATGTTCTTTACTTGATTTACTAATTTTTCATGCATGAGTATTTACAAAAAAAATATAAGGAAATAAATCATAACAGGTTATAAGAGTTAAGTTTCTAAAATTTTTGAAGCTCATAAAATTTGAACAACTAATTCAACTCCCCCCCCCCCTTGAGTTGTTATTCAATCCTTTGGAACTTCATTTTGGTTGATCTAGGTTACTCAATTTTTTGTAAATAAGAGAGGGGAGGGATGTTCTTTTACAATTGTGGTGAGTGGAAAACTTTTAATATTTCAAAGTTTTAAAATATTATTAAGTCACTTTCTTGGAAAAATGCCTCTAAAATGTCTCATATTCAAAGTTGATAGGGTTAAGGTATAAATAAAACAAAAAAAATAGGTTTAATCAAGTTTTTAGCTCATTTTAACCCTTATCTTTTGGGTTAACCCCTTTATTAACCATTTTAACCTTAATTGTAGTCACAAATTTTCCTATATTAAAGGTTTATAATTTTACTTATAAGAAAAAAATTGGCTCATAAATGGACAAGAGATAAAATTTTAGACCATTTATAATCCAACTTATCCTCTTAGAAGATTTTTTAATTTTTAAATAATTTAATAAAATATTATTTTTCATAAAATATCATTAATGTTATTTTTGACATTATTCATTTAATTTTAAATTAATGAAACCAAGATAACAAATTAATTCTAATATTAACTATTTAATCATAAATTATACATTATTATTAACCATAAAATTCATGTGACTCTATAATTAATCCAAAAAATATTACTTTTTATATTTTTAAAATCACGTACTTTGATTTTTCTACTACTTCAAGAAGCAGCATGTTAGCGTCGTGTAACCTTTTAAGGTAATTATACCATTAGTAAAAATTAAAAATAAATAAAAATAATAAAAATAAATTAATCATGTTAAAAATAAAAATTTATATTTTTTCATAACATATTATTATTCCTTTTTTATCATATAAAATAAAATAAAAGCAAGACAGTGACATTTTGGAATTTTCTTTAGTTAAAATAATATAAATGTGATTATCAAGGTAAAATGGCACCAAAATGATATATATTCAAATTTTTGGATAATTTTTCTAGAATTTATCCCATATAATTAGATAATGGAAATTTTTGGGTTTATTTTGAGACCTTATCTCATAATTTTAACCATGATGTACCCATGTTACCCTTACTAAGGTAATAAATATTTACCATGGTTACTATTCATAATAATAAAAAATAAAAGGGATCTATTTACCAAATTTGAAGATCCTGATTCAAAATATAGTATAAATTTTTCATGATTCAATATTTATAAGTGTAATAAATCACTTTTAATATAAATTCATAAAACGCAATGAAAAATAGTTTTTAGAACAAATTTTTTTTAAGCATAACAATTAACTTATATAAAAATCATGAATATTATTGATTAAAATAGAATTAATTAGATTATTATAAATAAAATGTATAATATGTCATTTTTATACAATATCTAAAATATAATGGGACATTAAAATTACTATATTAAATAAAAATAAATTAGAGTATTTGAAAAAATAGTATTTTTCACTATTCACTAAAAAAATCAATCATTTTAGAAAATTCCCAAAATTTTACCCTAAATTAATTTTTATATTTTCCTTTGAAAATTTATTTTAATTTTATAAAATAAAATTTCTAAAATTGATAGAAATTAATTATAATTCTCACAATCTAAATGCAATAAAATTATTTTTGAATAAAAATATATTTATGAATCCTAAAATGACTTCACTAAAAATTGAGTGCTTATTTTATAATAATTAATAAATAAATTTGTATTGAGTATGACTATTATACATATATTTTGCAATATGTTTACCCATATTCATACCTTCCAATTAAATAGCTATGTAACATTTAAATAATAATTTTTTTATATTATATCTCAATTCACTTAAAGATCAGTGTTGTGTGTTAAGAAAGATATCAAGCTTATTATTATTTTAAACTAATTTTTTATGGTTTTACAGACATATTCTATAAATTTATGATATTTTTTAAATATTCAATTTATTTTATTCCCTAAAATTTATTCATTCATTGAGTTCTAAGGATTTTTGGAATTAAAGTATCAATTAATTAGATTCTATGAATATTGATTAAATGGTTGTAAAGTTAATTGATATTATATATTATTTGGAATAAATGAATGGATTATTATTAATTATCATTTGTTTTAATATTTTTAAGGAAGTTGAATAATTACTACTCTTTTATGGAAAATTCTAGAAGTACTACATCCTGAATATCAGAAAAGTAATTGTCTCCATAAGATTTAATCCAATATTGTGTAAGCATCATCCAACACTTCATAAGGATCATACCATAACTCCATAAGTTTCATCAATACATCATAAGAAACATTTAAAGGATCTGTATATATTATTATGATCTATGTAGTAATCATTTCAACACTCTGTAAGGATCATCTAGACACATTAGCATCATTACAGTGCTTTTTAAGGATGAATGTGGTCTATGTAAACATGATTTTCAGTCATTCTAAGTATAACGACCCATAATTTACATATATTTATATTAATTCAAAGTTGAATTATATTATTTAAAAAGTATAAAAAATCCGAGATAGGACCATATAGGTATAGTGTCTTTAGAAACCGGGAAACATAAACAACTGGTTTATAAAACATCTACATTGTCTCCCACTTATTTCTTCATAACTAGAATCCTTTTTGACATATCTTACTTAATAAAATTCTTCATGACCTATGAAAAAGAAAAATATAAAAGGTTGATATCAAATTCTTAGTAAGGGTAAATAGGGGACATATCAATCATATCATAATCATAGAACATAAAAACATATAATTTTAAAATCTTATCCTGTATATAAAAGATCGTGATATCATGTCATGGGATAAATCAAAAAAGTTTATAAAATCAATGAACATAATCCCAAAATTCATAACATAAGATATTAAATTTTGTGACATACACATAAGCATATAAAAATCATTTAACATCATTCAAGTCTCATTTCCAAGACCATTATAGCGGAAAAATTCCATTACTGAACTACGCTCACTCCTCGTTCCAACCCTGTATTACTGAACTAGATTTAATTGTCATTCCAATCTTGTATATTTCATGAGATATAAATATTTACCCAATTAATTGGAGGTAGATATAGGTCTCACCCATCTCATAATGAAATCATTCTTACATGTTTCACAAAAACATAAATCATTCATCATAGCATAACCCAAGGAACAAAAGTGGGTTTCTTAAACATCATTTCATCATAATACATATAAAATAAAAGGATTTCAAAAAATAATTACATAATAAACACAATAAAGTAATGGAAATAATAGTTATTTAAGCATAACCCTATTTAAATAATGTCATCTTAGATGGAAAATAATTTTGATAAAACACTTGAAATTAATTCTTAAGGAAAATATCCTTTCTTCTTCAAAAATGTTTTCTTTTCTAAAAATTCCATGAAATTTTAAAAGAAAATAATTTAATTGAAAATAAAAATTAAATATTATAAATGAATATTTATGTAATTAAGGCATTATGGAATTGTAAGAATTTGTTCATGCCGTATAAGTTAAAAAACATTATCCTCGTACTTTTACTAGAAAAGTCAAAAAGTACCGCATACTGAAAATGACCAAAGATTCATTTCATAACATTTAATAAAAATTAACCAATGGATAAAATTAAATTTAAATAATTTTATAATAATTTAAATAATATTAAATATTTATTATACATGTATTTTTATGATAAATATACCCCAATAAATACTTACATATAAACAATCTCGAAAAATAATGAGATTGTAAAATTATCTCTTACCTTAGGTATAATTTACTTTATATGTATCTGAACCTCCTGTATAATTGTTTAAATAATGTCATTGAATTATTATAGAATCATTTACATTTTTATTTTATCATATATGATCATAATAACATCCATTTTTTAAGGACATTTCATTGTTACTCGTTATTTGGATATTAACTGCTTTATGTTCTTATGCATGTTTTGTCGAATAAATTATAGTTCTCATTAATAGGTAATAATTGTATCATTAAAAAATGATATTAACATAATATATACCATATTTATTAATTCTTAACATTTATATAATCATGATTTAATGAAGATCAAGTATAATGAATCTCATCACATCGTGGAGACGGTAACTCGTATGTACGCACAAGCGATGATATCATTATCTTAATTATTGAATGGTATTTAAGTGGATGGTGTATAATATTTCATAATCAATATAATTTTATTATAATAATATATATTTATTACTTCTATCATTATACCCATCCAAGTAAGGTGGTGGTGAAAAAACAGATTACACCGCGGCGTGGAGATGGTAAGTTGTACATACACACATGTGATGATTTCGTTTTTCATAAGATGGATAGAAGATGGAATGTGATTGTTTCATAATCATAATAACATATAAGTATATAAGTGATACTGGAGTTAGTAATTTATAATTAAACAACTCGTGAATAGAAAGTATAAGAAGAAATAATATTGAATGAATCGGTAGAGGTAATTACCTCTTCTTCGACGTGCTTCCACTAAATCTCCTCTTATAGCACTAGAGTTGGTCTTTGAAGAAAAAAGAACCTCTAGAATGTTACTAAGGAATTTGATAAGGTAAAATGGTATGTGATGACCGAGGTTGAAGGCTCAAATTGAATTTATGAGTTGAGGGAGGAGGTTCCCTTTTATAATTGAGCTGAGGGGCACTTTTGGAAACTCCATAAATAATAATTTATAATAAAATGAAACCCTACCCAAAAACCTCCAAAATTTTCAAATTTTTAAGATGATATGAGATAGGTTTGTAATCTCATAAACCAATCAATTTTTGACAAGTATTTATATCAATTTAAACCTTATCTTTTTAATTAACACTTAGTTATTCTATTTAATTTTTAACTAGTGTAACAAATATTTAAATATTAAAATGGTGTAATATTTACTTATTTGATGTCAATGAGACCAAAAATAAATAACTTAGAACATTTTTAACCATATAATTTTTATCATATATTTTTTTTAAATGTTTTATGATTTTTAAATAATTTAATAAAACATTATTTTGATAAACAATCAATAGTGTCAATTTTGACACAATTCAATTCATTGTTTTTTTAATATTAAGATAATAAGTTAATTTCTAACCAACTATTTTATCATATTCATAAGAGGTAAAATTAATCTATAAAATTCATTATAAATATTAATTATCTGAAATTATATTTATTTTAACATTTTTTATAACATTTATTTGTTATCTCTATTAATAAAATAATCACTCCATCAATTTTGTGTAATTATTTAATATACTTATTTTTTTTAATAAAAATTAAAAATAAAATACTATAATGAAAATAAATCTATTATCTTTAAAAATAATATTTTTAGTATAATTTATCTACTAGAAAATTCAATATTTAAAATGTTATACATAATAAATTATGAATGTGACAACTTTAACATCACTTTAAATAAAATAATATAAGTGTCACAATCCCTTCTATAAGGATCCAAATGGTCAATAACTTGACCCTTGGATGAGTATGGTTGAAATATACTCAAAAAATAAGATTCTTTCAAGTGTTTGGGTCTTTTAATGGGTATTATTATTATTTTAATAAAAACTATATTATTGATTTTTCATCAATTAAATAATTTCGGCATCATTAATGTATAAGTTATTAAGGTAATTATTTATTTCCTAAAAATTAAAAATAAATTACCATGATAAATAAAAAAATTATATTTCAAATAATTATTTATAATAAAATTTATCTTCTGTATAACCTTATATAAAAAATGATTTATTTATTAAAATTTGAGTGAGACATATTTAACTTTTCTTTAAATAAAATAAATTAAATGTCCAAATATCATCCAAGTATATTCAAATAGATATCATTTCGATCCAAGGATCATTTAAGTTGATACACACTCATCCAATAATATTAATACAAGTGTTAAGGTAATTTTTTAATAGTATTCTTACCCTTAATTACCCAATTTACCCTTTTATCGTATTAATAAAAATTACCAAAGTTACTATTCATAATGTCCAAAAATAAAATAAAACTATTTTCATAATTTTAATCTACTGATTATAAATATGGAATCCATTTTTTCAAAATTAAAAACACATAAGTTGTAGTAATTAATTTAAAATTATTCTCATTGTCGGAAAGAGGGAACGAGTTTTAAAAGTTAAAACATTGTAAAAGATTAAAATGTTTTTACATGTGAATTCAATGTAAAATTAATGATAATGAAATAAATTATACTGAATGATAAAAATATATTATATTTATACTTTAAAACCATTCAATCTTATAATTTAACCATATAAATTATTTCAATGAAAAAAGTTGTTTTCAATTAAAATTCAATGTATTTTTACTATTCAACAAAATTTGAAAGTTACCATAAAAATATTAAAATTTCATCCAAAGTAAATTTTTATATACTGCTACCAAAGAACGTGTTTATGTTTTCATATAAAAACTATTAATGTGTGAGAATATTAATTTTAAAGGGGTTCGCCATTAAAAGGTAGAAAATTACCCTTTTGAAAAATATAGGTTTTTATACATCAAATAGGGTTTATTCATACTCTGTGACAAAAATATCTATTGGATGAATAAAAATATATTTTATTAATTATATAACATATATATTTCATTAATTTTATTTAATAATAGTAATTCACTCAATTTACTAATACAAAATACAAATATATAATAATTGGTAGTGAATGAATTCACCATACATTTTTATAAGTCAGTTATATTTATTCATGCCAATCTAACAGCTAGGTTAAAATGATCATTTTTTTACATCCTAAACCTAGATGCCACCCAAAATGGTTCCCCAAGCTTGGTTAGCCACATGGCCTCAAGCACATCTCCCCAAATGCCAGAGGCTGCCGTCTAGCAATGAGGGCCTATGTGAGTCAGTGGGGAGATTGTGCCCTCATTACTAGAGTATCACAGTGGAAGTAAAACATACAATGAATAGCAGAAGAAAAATAAATAGCAGCTAACTAAAATTATGTCAAGATAGGAATACATATCAATATCCAGAAGTGTCTCATATACAAAATTCATATGTTACAAGTATCTAGAAAGTAGCCAGAACAGCACATGGAAATGTAATACAGTACAAGTCCCAAAAAGAACAAAAGGCCAAAAAGGTATCCCAAAATCGCAAGCCTCTGCTTGGTCCTATACTCCCCTACTCCAAATTCATAGTCAATAACTTGTACTATGGTGATTTCCCCTATCATCACCTGCAACCATATAATCTATTTGGGTCCCTGATGTGGCCCAAACTTGGTGTGAGATAAACATCCCAGTAGGTAACCACCCAGGTCTATACAGTTCTAATAGCAATCTACAAAAGTTATAGAAATTATAAACAACTGGTAAGTAAGTGTGTATTCCCATGGAATAAGTATACTATAGTAATTAAAACTAAACATCCCTCAAGGATACCTACAAAAGAGAGTCATCTCCTAACAAGTCAGTTATAACCAAGTAAACAAGCAAGTCACACAGCCACACCGTACATCCATCTGTATCTTGTAACCCACAACCACGCTGTATATAGAAGTCAAGTGTCCCAAAGACACACCATATAGTGAATAGTAGAATCCCACAGCCACAACATATAGTGAAAAGTAGAATCCCATGGCCACATCGTATAGTGAAAAGCAGACCTCAAGTGTCAGATCCAAGGTGTCAGCATACCAAGGAATCCATGTAATAATTCTAGAACACAAAGGTCCAGATCTGAGGAGCTTGTCCAATACATCCCATCGAGTCCCATAGGCATACCTAGTGGAAAATTGGTTAGGCACTGGTTGGGGTTCTAGTATCATGGCAATAAAAAGTCCTACACGAGCCCAAGTAAGCCGGATCCACGGGAAAGAAAGGCCTGAGGCATCCCACAGAATCAAGACCCAAGGGGCATAGTCAACCTAAGGTTTCCACTACCACGTTCCAAATCCATTCATTTAAATATTCAATTTAAACATTCAATTTTAAACAACCATTCCACATGAGTATACCCACTCATGAAAACCATTTATCAACTACAATCATATGGGCCTACCCTCCCATATAAACCATTTAACATTCCAAATTATCAAAATAGACAAGGCATAACATTATATTCATTAATTAAGGAGGTAGTAAATCTCCTAAACAATCTATCAAGGTATTAATAGGCTTCCTCTAACTAGGAAAGCACAAGAACACACCCCTAGGGTAGTTTAAACAGGCATAAATATGTTATTTCCTTAAGGCTCACCCCTTGGGTGACCTTGAATCATGTAACAGGGGCCAAAACACCTAAAAATAACCTACAAGCATCCTCCCTAGGTCTGACTAAGTCTACAACAAGAAACTCACTCAAAAATAAGGCCTCGCTGAATGTAGAGACCCGAAGCTTGACGTACATGAACATTACATTACTTTCGCGGAATACTTAGTACATAACAAAAACACACACACAAGGATCGTAATAGTTTAGTGTCTTTGGAAACTTGGAATAAAATCTTCTAATCGTGGTGAAAGATCTTCAACATCTCCCATAAAGATCTTCCTTTTTTTTACCTAAAACCTTTCTTTATATCCTGGGGAAAATAAAACATAAAAGGGTGAGCTCAAATGCTCACTAATGGTAAACAAAAGAAATATCAATCACATCGTATTCATAAGAACATAACATTTTGGAAATCATAACCTCCAAAAGAGAGCATAATTTCATAACATGGGATAAATCATGGTAGTGAAATGTAATCACAATAATCATAACTTAAAACATGAAACTTTGTGGCATTCACACATAATCATAGAGAATCATTTCTTGTTAGTCAAGACTCATTGCCAAGACTATCTTAGTGGACAAAGTCCCTTTCTGAATCGAGTAACCCGCGTTTCAGTCCTGTTTCACTGAACCGGTATAACCTACCGTTCCAGCCCTGTCTATCTCATGAGATATGAAATATTTACCCAATGCATTGGAGGGAGATATAGGTCCCACCCATATTATAATGAATCCTTTCTTATGTGTGCCACATAATCATAAATCATACATCATCGCATAACCCATGTAATAAAAATGTGATTCTTAAACAACATGACATCATAAAACAATTCATATAAGATAAAGGAATTCATAAAAATGTTTCCATCACAACATAATCAAATCCATGTAATAATAGGGATAAAAACATAACCCTTTTATTATCTTAGATGGAAAATAATTTTGATAAAATACTTGAACTTCATTCTTGAGGAAAATATCCTTTCTACTTCAAAAACACTTTTCCTTTCTTAACATGTCATACAATTTTAAAATAAAAGAAGTTGATTGAAAATAAACTTGAATAATTGTAAAGGAATCTTCTTGGAAATAATTTTTTAGAAATCCATTCATTCCGTATAAGTTAAAAAAAACATTCTTCGTACCTTTGTCGGAAAAGTCAAAAAGTACCTCGTACGAAAAAACGACAAAAGATTCCTTTCATATTCTTTACTAAAAACTCACCGAAGGGTAAAATTGGATTTAAACTATTGTAAGTGGACGGAAACAATATTACATATTGAGGGAACATGGATGTGGATTATAAAATACACCCCAGTAAATACTTACGAATAAACAATCTCGGATAAAAATGAGATTGTGATATTTCCCTTACCTTAGGTCCGATTTTCTTTGTACGTGTCCGAAGCTCCTGTATAATGGTTTAAATAATGTCATTGACTTATTACAGAATCATATTCATTGTTATGATATCATATATGGTTCACTTATGACATTATATTACCCGTTCTTTTGTAAATTTCATGTTAAAGAAGCGTTTTGGGTAAAATCGTTTCATTTATTGTAGGTGTTTTGACTTGTTGTTCTTGACATTATTATTACTTATATCATGATTTACTTACTTCCAGAATATAAAATATGATTTATATATCATATATATTCAGTATATATATATATATAATAGATAGATAAATGAAATGAAAAACACCGTTCATGGAGACGGTAGTCCGTATGTACGCATGAACGTTGTTTTCCTTTCCTTATTGTCTTGAATGGAAGTAAGTAGATGACATACATATATATATATACATAAATCCAGTAGATTTATAATGTCATATATTTCATTATTATTTCTTATATATACTTTATAATCATTCTTAAATGGTTAACATGGAGAATGAATCCCATCGCGTCGTGGAGACGGTAGTCCGTACGTACGCACGAGCGATGATATCATTTCCATAAATATTGAATTGAATTGGAGTGGATTATACAATATATCAGAATAAATATGATGTTGTAATAACTATGTATAGTTATTCTTTACACCATTATACCCATCCATGTAAGGTGGTGGTGGAAAATAGATTACACCACGACGTGGAGACGGTATTCCGTACGTACGCACGCGCGGTGATTTCTTTTTCCGTAGGATGGATAGATGGTGAAATAGGGTTGTTTCATACTTATAATAACATATCAGTATATGAGTGATACTGATGTTATTACTTCATAATGAAACAACCTAAGAAGAAGAAGTGGAAGAAGAAATAAAGATGAAAGAATTGGTAACGGTAATTACCTCTTCTTTGAAGCGCCTTTTGGAGACCTCCTCTTAGGGAACTAAAATTGGTCTTTGAGGAAGACCAGAACCTCTAGGATGTTTCTAGGGAAGTGGAGAAGAGATTTTGGCAGGGTTTGGCCGAGCTTTAGTGCTCAAATTGGTGTGAGGAGGAGGGGGGGGAGGTGTCCTTTTATAAGCGAGGAGAGGGGCACCTTAGGAATACCTCAAAATATTATTTTATATTAATGTCAAAATCGGTTTATAATGGTTCCAAAGGGTCTTATTTCGAAGATAAAGTGGGTATGGGTCGAAATCCTATCAACCAATAGGATTTAGACAAGTTTAGGGTATTATTTTAACCTAATCAATTAGATTTAACTCTAAGTTAAATAATTTAATTTTTACCGTGTCTTTTTGTTTTCTTTCACTATATGGTTAATACACTTACTATAACATGCCAAAAGAACCCCAAATTGTTAATTATTAATATATATATCCTTATCTAAGTCATTTGGCCGAACCTTAGATTTTTAGGAATAAAATAACAATTAATAATATAATATTTGATTTAAAAACTATTTTGCGTCAATTTTGACACTATTTGATATATGATTTTTGTGAAAGTCATAACAGAATTATATGTTCGAACCAAGTTGATTAAATCAACACTAATATATCATAGTAACCTATAAAATTAGTGGAATTCATAAAAAGTCTCAAATTACATTCATTTGAGCATTTATAACATCAATTATGTTAATATTTCCTTAAAAGGGTAATTACTGCATCATTGTTGTGTCATAAATAAATTAATTTATTTAAAGTCTAAAAATTATAAATAAAATATAATTATGTAGGAAAGCTTTTTATCTTTCTAATGAATATTTATAGTCGAATTTATCTTATGTATAACCCCATATTAAAAATGATTTACTTATTAAACTTTGATTTTAACTATTTTAACCCTTCTTTAAATAAATTAATAATAAATGTCCTAATCTAACCCAAGTGGGCCTAAATGGTCATATTTTATTCCTAAGTTTGTTTTTGGTCGAATTAAACTTATCCAATAGAATTATTACATGTGTTAGGGTAATAGTAATATCATTTTTACCCTTAGTTACCCTATTTACTATTAACCGCGGTAAAAAAAGTAAAAAGTTACTATTCACCAATAATTTATTTTTATCTCATTGAACCACATTTTACTTACTGATATCAACCGTGTCTGTCGGATTTTCGAAATTCCATTCACAGAAGGGGTAAAATTAAGTTTTATGCAAAATTCAGTTTTTAACCTACCACTTAGTGGTTTCACTATTCATCAAAAATTGAAAGTTTTCAGAAAAATACCAAAATTTCACCCTAGGCTAATTTCGGTATTCCGAATCCAAAAATGAAGTTCATTTTGAAAAATAAAATTTATAAAATTTCAAAAAATGGTTATTATTATTCATAACGGCTAGTTTTAATAATATTTTAATAGCATATCGTTGTTTAGTGAAACTCGGTATTGCGTACGACGCAAGCTATCGAGGAAGGTCGTGATTGTGTGTAATGCAAGGCAAGTCAAGGATGCGTGTTGTGCAAGCTCCTTTTGGTGTAGCTTACAACACAAGACATTAGTGAAATAAAAAAGAATATTTTTCATAAAATCTCGGGCTGTTACATTCTACCCCCCTTAAAATGAATTTCGCCCTCAAAATTCGTCGGGGTTATAAATGGTTTACTATTCGAAAGTTTCTTTAATAGAAACCCACATCGTAAAAAGGAATACCAAAACTTGGCTTTAAAAACTAAAGTATGAAATGTAACGATTACCCAAATAAACTAATCACTGGGTTTCCACATAGGTGAAAATATGGATATGGAAGAGAAATCTAACCATCATGTTCTGATGGAGAGTGGTAGAGAACATGGCTATGGAAAATCCAGTAATCACAAATCCATAAATTTGTGACGATATAAGGTACCATCTGATTCATCAGGTATAAGATCACTAGGATAACATTTTTGGTTTTCAAGATCATTTCCCTAAAGTTGAAAATTTGAATTAGAATAAATAATTTCTTTATTTTGGTACAATCTCACTGTTGTTCATACCTTGAACAATTTCCACTTCATCTCTTAAATAAATGAAGTTGAATTTGTTATTCGTGAAGTGTTATTATGACAGGTCATTCCATCTGTCTCAAACAAAAGGTTAGCAAAAATTATATACATAAGTCGATCTATAGTGAGATTAATCACATATGGTTTCTAAAATGGACTTATACTTCATATATCATACTTCTTAATATAATAAAACTAGTTTCTACTAAACAGGGACTTCCTGTAGGCCAGTGGTAGGTGATAAAGGCCAGTCGCACTTCGGTTGTGGGTTCGATTCCCACAGCCTTGTCCGAAGCGATGGGCTGTCGCCCGTCCTACAGGTTTTCCTTTTTCTAAAACTACATTACTATAACATCCCATCAATAATATCGAATAAAAAAAACTTCCATCCTTAAACAATACTCACTTATGTCCAACATAATCCATTTCAATCTTTAGGCTTATCCATAATACTGCAGTCTACTCTCATAACATAGTGAAAACGATTACCAGAGATTTAATACTGTCGTTGATCCCCATATATCATAAGATATGTCTTGTTGGTCACATTCCAATCATGTGAATACCTTAATCTTGTATTCTCTTGAAAAATGAATACCCATTGAACCATAGTGAAAACATGAATGCAGTTAAAAGTTAACACTTTCCACATACCAAAATCCTCAAAATTCTATATACTCAAACCATGATATCACTTAGTCCTTATATCAATCATGAGCTCATGAATACTATTAAACATTTCATTTTCTCGTTTTCCCTTCATTATGCGCATATCATCTTATTTCCAAAAATTATCTCAATCACTTTGAATAACACATCAATAAATATTGCAATACTCAATGATACAACATTATTTTGGAATCCCATTAAATAAACACTTAATCATTCCACCACATCGTTGTCATATTCAACATTGCCAATAGTGATCGCATGTGACTTCCCTTTGTCCTTTGCCTTCAGTGGTTGCTCATGTTGATCATCACTAACCCTTGGATTAGGGCATTTATTAGCATAATGCCCCTTTCCCTTGCACTTGAAGCATTGAAGTGTTGGTGGTGCGTTCTCTGTAGTGTTTTCTTTATTCACATCACTAGAAACCCTTTTTCCATTACTTCGACACTCAGCTGCTCGATGACCTTCTTTTCCACACTTAAAACATTTTCTAGTCCCTTTAATACAATCTCCACCATGCTTCTTTCCACACTTTGTGCATAAGGAAACATTCATCTTCTTTTCACCATTATTCTGAGATTTCTCCTTGAACTCCATCTTTCATTTCTTGTCAAAACCATGAGATGGATATGTAACACCAACTTCCATTTCTACCTTGATATCACAACGCACAATTTCTTCATAGCTACTGAATTCTCTTATATCTAATGCCCTTCGAAGACTTGGTTTTAAGCCACTGAAAAATCGATCAACTTTACTTTCAGGTTGGATGATAATACCAGAAGCGTACCTTGCAAGTCTTGTAAAATTTTCTTCGTATATACCAACAGATTCATCATCCTTCTGCTTCAGCTCAAGAAACTCCTTTTCCATCTTTGTTCGAAGAATACGAGGGAAGTACTTACTGAAAAACAAGTTCTTGAACTCGTCCCATTCCATGGACTCAATTTCATCTCTTTGCCTCGTATTCTTGATAAGATTCCACCATTGATCAGCTTCACCTTCCAAACGATATACTGCTAAGATGACTTTATCATGCTCAGAACATTGAAGAACTGAAAATATCTTTTCAGTGGTACTGATCCATTGTTCAGCAACAAGTGGATCGGAAGTCCCACTGAAAGAAGGTGGACGTTGCCTCATGAAGGACTCAATAGAATATTGTTCCTTTCTCTTCTCATTTGGAAGTACAGAATGATTCATAGCTTGTGTAAGGATAGCAATAAGATTTTTCACTCCATCTCCCATAACATTTGTTTGTTTAGGAGGACAATCATTGCATTGTCCATTTCATTGATCAACACGGTTCCTTCGGGTTCCAACCATCGTCTAAAACCCAAAAAGAATAGTGTGAGAGGCAAAAATCATGCTAGGGAAAACAACATAATAAAGGGAGAGTACCTTCAATATCTAACATATTAGGTTTAATTCTATGATCGTTAGCATAGTTCTAGTACTATAACCTATACGTATACTTAACCTTAGGGACATCCCTAGACATACCTTAGAAATATCTGTAGGGATCTCACTAACGTTTTCGCATCCTAGTTTCCAAAGGTTGACTAAACCTTTACTCTGATACCAACTGTAGAGACCCGTGGCCTGAAGTACATGAACATTACATTACTTTCGCGGAATACTTAGTACATAACAAAAACACACACACAAGGATCGTAATAGTTTAGTGTCTTTGGAAACTTGGAATAAAATCTTCTAATCGTGGTGAAAGATCTTCAACATCTCCCATAAAGATCTTCCTTTTTTTACCTAAAACCTTTCTTTATATCCTGGGGAAAAGAAAACATAAAAGGGTGAGCTCAAATGCTCAGTAAGGGTAAACAAAAGAAATATCAATCACTTCGTATTCATAAGAACATAACATTTTGGAAATCATAACCTGCAAAAGAGAGCATAATTTCATAACATGGGATAAATCATGGTAGTGAAATGTAATCACAATAATCATAACTTAAAACATGAAACTTTGTGGCATTCACACATAATCATAGAGAATCATTTCTTGTTAGTCAAGACTCATTTCCAAGACTATCTTAGTGGACAAAGTCCCTTTCTGAATCGAGTAACCCTCGTTTCAGTCCTGTTTCACTGAACCGGTATAACCTACCGTTCCAGCCCTGTCTATCTCATGAGATATGAAATCTTTACCCAATGCATTGGAGGGAGATATAGGTCCCACCCATCTTATAATGAATCCTTTCTTATGTGTGCCACATAATCATAAATCATACATCATCGCATAACCCATGTAATAAAAATGGGATTCTTAAACAACATGACATCATAAAACAATTCATATAAGATAAAGGAATTCATAAAAATGTTTCCATCACAACATAATGAAATCCATGTAATAATAGGGATAAAAACATAACCCTTTTATTATCTTAGATGGAAAATAATTTTGATAAAATACTTGAACTTCATTCTTGAGGAAAATATCCTTTTTACTTCAAAAACACTTTTCCTTTCTTAACATGTCATAAAATTTTAAAATAAAAGAAGTTAATTGAAAATAAACTTGAATACTTGTAAAGGAAGCTTCTTGGAAATAATTTTTTAGAAATCCATTCATTCCGTATAAGTTAAAAAAAACATTCTTCGTACCTTTGTCGGAAAAGTCAAAAAGTACCTCGTACGAAAAAACGACAAAAGATTCCTTTCATATTCTTTACTAAAAACTCACCGAAGGGTAAAATTGGATTTAAAATATTGTAAGTGGACGGAAACAATATTACATATTGAGGGAACATGGATGTGGATTATAAAATACACCCCAGTAAATACTTACGAATAAACAATCTCGGATAAAAATGAGATTGTGATATTTCCCTTACCTTAGGTCCGATTTTCTTTGTACGTGTCCGAAGCTCATGTATAATGGTTTAAATAATGTCATTGACTTATTACAGAATCATATTCATTGTTATGATATCATATATGGTTCACTTATGACATTATATTACCCGTTCTTTTGTAAATTCCATGTTAAAGAAGCGTTTTGGGTAAAATCGTTTCATTTATCGTAGGTGTTTTGACTTGTTGTTCTTGACATTATTATTACTTATATCATGATTTACTTACTTCCAGAATATAAAATATGATTTATATATCATATATATTCAGTATATATATATATATAATAGATAGATAAATGAAATGAAAAACACCGTTCATGGAGACGGTAGTCCGTACGTACGCATGAACGCTGTTTTCCTTTCCTTATTGTCTTGAATGGAAGTAAGTAGATGAAATACATATATATATATATATACATAAATCCAGTAGCTTTATAATGTCATATATTTCATTATTATTTCTTATATATACTTTATAATCATTCTTAAATGGTTAACATGGATAATGAATCTCATCGCGTCGTGGAGACGGTAGTCCGTACGTACGCACGAGCGATGATATCATTTCCATAAATATTGAATTGAATTGGAGTGGATTATACAATATATCAGAATCAATATGATGTTGTAATAACTATTTATAGTTATTCTTTACACCATTATACCCATCCATGTAAGGTGGTGGTGGAAAATAGATTACACCACGGCGTGGAGACGGTATTCCGTACGTACGCACGCGCGGTGATTTCTTTTTCCGTAGGATGGATAGATGGTGAAATAGGGTTGTTTCATACTTATAATAACATATCAGTATATTATTGATACTGATGTTATTACTTCATAATTAAACAACCTAATAAGAAGAAGTGGAAGAAGAAATAAAGATGAAAGAATTGGTAACGGTAATTACCTCTTCTTTGAAGCGCCTTTTGGAGACCTCCTCTTAGGGAACTAAAATTGGTCTTTGAGGAAGACCAGAACCTCTATGATGTTTCTAGGGAAGTGGAGAAGAGATTTTGGCAGGGTTTGGCCGAGCTTGAGTGCTCAAATTGGTGTGAGGAGGAGGGGGAGGAGGTGTCCTTTTATAAGGGAGGAGAGGGGCACCTTAGGAATACCTCAAAATATTATTTTATATTAATGTCAAAATCGGTTTATAATGGTTCCAAAGGGTCTTATTTCGAAGCTAAAGTGGGTATGGGTCGAAATCCTATCAACCAATAGGATTTAGACAAGTTTAGGGTATTATTTTAACCTTATCAATTAGATTTAACTCTAAGTTAAATAATTTAACTTTTACCGTGTCTTTTTGTTTTCTTTCACTATATGGTTAATACACTTACTATAACATGCCAAAAGAACCCCAAATTGTTTATTATTAATATATATATCCTTATCTAAGTCATTTTGCCGAACCTTAGATTTTTAGGAATAAAATAACAATTAATAATATAATATTTGATTTAAAAACTATTTTGTGTCAATTTTGACACTATTTGATATATGATTTTTGTGAAAGTCATAACAGAATTATATGTTCGAACCAAGTTGATTAAATCAACACTAATATATCATAGTAACCTATAAAATTAGTGTAATTCATAAAAAGTCTCAAATTACATTCATTTTAGCATTTATAACATCAATTATGTTAATATTTCCTTAAAAGGGTAATTACTGCATCATCGTTGTGTCATAAATAAATTAATTTATTTAAAGTCTAAAAATTATAAATAAAATATAATTATGTAGGAAATTCTTTTAGATTTCTAATGAATATTTATAGTCGAATTTATCTTATGTATAACCCCATATTAAAAATGATTTACTTATTAAACTTTGATTTTAACTATTTTAACCCTTCTTTAAATAAATTAATAATAAATGTCCTAATCTAACCCAAGTGGGTCTAAATGGTCATATTTTATTCCTAATTTTGTTTTTGGTCGAATTAAACTTATCCAATAGAATTAGGACATGTGTTAGGGTAATAGTAATATCATTTTTACCCTTAGTTACCCTATTTACTATTAACCGCGGTAAAAAAAGTAAAAAGTTACTATTCACCAAAAATTTATTTTTATCTCATTGAACCACATTTTACTTACTGATATCAACCGTGTCTGTCGAATTTTCGAAATTCCATTCACAGAAGCGGTAAAGTTAAGTTTTATGCAAAATTCAGTTTTTAACCTACCACTTAGTGGTTTCACTATTCATCAAAAATTGAAAGTTTTCAGAAAAATACCAAAATTTCACCCTAGGCTAATTTCGGTATTCTGAATCCAAAAATGAAGTCCATTTTGAAAAATAAAATTTATAAAATTTCAAAAAATGGTTATTATTATTCATAACGGCTAGTTTTAATAATATTTTAATAGCATATCGTTGTTTAGTGAAACTCGGTATTGCGTACGACGCAAGCTATCGAGGAAGGTCGCGATTGCGTGTAATGCAAGGCAAGTCAAGGATGCATGTTGTGCAAGCTCATTTTGGTGTAGCTTACAACACAAGACATTAGTGAAATAAAAAAGAATATTTTTCATAAAATCTCGGGTTGTTACACTGAAAATTCCAATGGACGGCATATCAGCTGAATGCCTGAAAAGAAAAAGAAAAATCTAAAATAAAGTATATTCCACCTACCTCATCTCGGTAGTAGATATCTCATCCTGTATCAAGTCCTGATTCATCCTGGTTTGGGATAAATCTAAAGAATAGATGAATATAGCATCCCGCCTTTTTATAACATAACTTTTCATTACATTTTATAAAACTGAGGATCTTTAAGGTTTAGTGTCTTGGAAACCAGGAGCTTATTACATGAGAAAAAAACATTCTTCTTAAACACTTGAAAGGATTCTTCATTTTTTCATCCTAGGTTCATTACAGCATCTCATAACCTGGGAGCATACATCAAAGGAAAGGGTGAGCAAAAGGCCCAGTAAGGGAAACAAGGGAAATATTTAATATGTGAACATAAGATACATCAATAAAGTCATGAAAAAGAACTTTAAGGCATGAGAAAGAAATCATGAGCCATATCATAATAAAAATAAAGTTTTTCATAACTTGAATATGTGGATACAACATTTAACAAAGACAATCATTTCTGTTTCACCAAGGTCAATCCCCAAGGTGTCAATAAAAATTACCAAGGTTATTCACCAAGGTATCAGTCTAAATGGTCATCTCTAAAGATTAAGTCTTTACCCAATGCATTGGAGCGCTATCAGGGTGCACCCTTAAATTTGACTTTATTATCATGTGATTCACATATATCATCATCAATAATTTCATAAACAACCCATATAGAATAAAAGAAATGGGTTTCATTTTATAATCAAAATGTTTTAAAAACTTCTTTAAAGACATGATCTTTATGTCACTTTAAACCCACAAAAAGGGAAAGCGGGTCTCATGTATGTAAATCACAGAATTTAAAATAGAACATTTTGGTATATATGTGAATACCCCTTTAGGAGAAAGATCTTTGAGTATTTACTTAATAAAATAAATTAATTTGAGAATAAGAGAGATACATTTTGAGACGAAAATTCTGTAGCATAACGGCTATGTTACGAGGTTTTTAGAAAACATTGAAAAGAGAGGGGACATGGGTCAAACATTCATAAATGACCCATAAAATAGTAGGGGGGCAGAATATAAAGGTTTTAGGAACATGGTAATGAAATTTGAAAGATATACCATATAATATGAAGAACATGAAAGGAAGAAAAAAATAAGATTTCTCTTATGAAAATTCGGCAGCCTAACGGCGTCACTTAAACTTCAAAAAAATGAATTGATGAGATAAAATAGGGTCTATCATCATATGAACATAAAAGATCAGTATGATAGATATAGAGATCATATCCCAACATAATAAAAAGGAACTTTAAAGACTTGTCATGAAATTAGAACTTTGAAAAATGAGAAAGGTGAAAGGATCCCTTAAAAATTCGGCAGCCTAAGGGTGCCACTTAAACTTTAACAAAAATGAATTGACGAGATCAAATAAAGTCTCTCATAATATGAAAATAAAAGATAAGTATGATAGATTTAGAGATCATACCCCAACATAATAAAAAGGAACTTGAAATACTTGACATGAAAGTAGAACTTCAAAACGAGAAGGGTGAAAAAACCACTTAAAAATTCGGCAGCCTAACGGCGCCACTTAAAACTTCAAAATACTGAATTTAAGAGATCAAATGGGGTATCTCATCATATGATCATAAAATATCAGTATGATAGATACAGATATCATACCCCAACATAATAAAAAGTAACTTGAAAGACTTTACATGAAAATAGATCTTGAAAAAAGAGAAGGGAGAAAGAATCTGTTACAAAAATTTCGGCAGCCTAACGGCACCACTTAAACATTCATAAAACTAAATAATGAGAGTAAGAGGGGATATCTAATTATATGAAAATGAAAATGGAATTAAGAAGAATATAAAATAACATCCTCCAACATAAGAACACGGAGCATAAAATAAATGACTTAAAAGAGAGCATTTGAAAAGAAAGAGAGAGTTTGGATCCCTTACCTTAAAACGTAACTCTTAAAACTCAAAGGTTTGGACCTTGAGGGCTTGGGAGAACCTTGAGAGGACTCCTTGGGAGGTAATTAGACCAGATCTTCGTTGGGGGAGAGTTGGGAGTGAAAACTAAAGGAGTAAAGGGTGGGTATTTATAGGGAATGTGAGGGGACAAGGCATTAATGGCCAAGGGACACCTCGCAAGTGGTTTTCTCAAAACCATGGGCTCTCCCATGGTATTTCCCATGGAGTTAGGCCACATGGGTCCCTCCATACAATAATTCATCACCTTTGGTCGGAAAACCCTTAAAATATCTCATGACATCATCATGACACAGTTTTGATGTCATTAAACATACCGAAACCCTAAAATTGCACTTTTACCATTCATAGAAAATTCATCTTTCTCAGAAAAATCCCAAATTTTCACCTTAACCAAATATCAATGCTCTTATTACAAAAATGAACTCCATTTTATAAAAATAATTTTCTAAATATTTTTAATTTAATATTTAAATAAATACACTATTCACCGAAAATTCATTTTTTCATAAAAATCCCCAAAAATTACCATAACATAATATCGATACTCTGAGTTCAAAAATAAATCCCATTTTATAAAAATATTTTTATAAATATTTTTAATTTAATTTTTAATTAAAAAACACTATTCACCCAAAAAAAAACTAATACTTGACTAATAATTTATGAAACCGTTATTTAACCATTTTATTGAATCACATTACTTAATCAAGGTGACTAGATTATATTAATACTTTCCTTAAGTGAGATTACTAATCCATTTGGTCACATTACTAATCCTAAGCATAAAATCCCTATTCATAATTTACTATTCATCAAAAATTAAGTTGATCATATTAGACTCTAAATTTTGTACTAAACATAATTGTAGAAGACCATTTTTTGAAAATAATTACACATTTTTAATTATTTAAGGTTTACATAAACATTTTTAAAATATCCTTTCTCTAAAATTCATCAAAAATATGCATACTATATTTATCCGGACATTTGAAAATTCATAAACTTCATCATAAGAAGAAATCAAAATTTTTATTTAAAACAAAGGATTACACAAGGAAGTTACGGTCTCCTTACATATCCCCTTATCACACCAGCATAGGACCTAAGTGTAAGGTGTGCTAAGGTGATAGAATCAGAGGGAGGCTCGTCCAACATTGCACGAGTAGTAATTTCTATCAGTTTGAACTTCTCGCGAAGGCGATTCCGTTCTAGATTCACATGATGAAGTTCGGCTTGGGTTTGGTCCAGAGCAAATCCCAGTGGTGCTACCTCCTTCCCAAGTTCTGTTAGATGGGCTTCGATCGGTCCAAGACTACTGGGTGAGGCCATCGAATCTTATTTCTATATTAATTAACCAATATCACTTGTATTTAGAGACAATAATCAAAACGTTTTGTTTCCAGTGGTCATATTTACCAACGATCATATAACAGTCAAAACAAAATAGTCTCATTTTAATTATACTCATGTTATCAAATGAAACAGTTTTTTTGAGTATAAAATAACACATAAAATTAGGAAACAATATTTATTCAAAATTTTGGGTCGTTACAATCTTCCGCCTTTAAGAAATTACGTCCTCGCAATTTTTTCAAAATTGGGTTTTGAAATTTCATTGAAAGTCCCACATCGGAAAAAGATTCAGTAACACTATTACTTTAAAAGAAAGAAAAGGAAGTACAGAGGCCACCCGAGTTAACCCATACTAGGATTCCATGTAGGAAAACATGGACATGGAGGAGAAAAAAAAGGGTCACATTCTAAAGGAGAGTAATAGAAAACATTATTAGGAGAAAGTTAACAATAATAAAATCACAAACTTATGATGTGTGTAAATGGTATTTGATTACCTAGTAGGAAATGTTAACAGACAACAATTTTGTTTTACATTCCTTTTCATAGTTTTGAGGAATTCATTTACTACATAGAATAAAACACAGGGAAATATACCTACCTTCAAGTAGAGTTTCATCCTTTAATAAGTCTCTACCAAAACTAATCTTTTCTCCAAACTATGATCATTCAAAACTACTTAGTCTCATCAAAGTAAAAGAATCATGTTCTAGAGAATCACATAATCCACCAAAGATTAACTATCTATTTCTTCTATTATCCCAAAAAATGGGTAAGATAAAACAACTCTTCAAAAACAAAGAATCCCATAGGAATGGAAACTTCTTTAAATCTTTAAAATTCCACGGTACTAAAAAAAGTTCATCATAGATCATTCCATAAATAATTGTCCTTAAAATTCCTCAAAATAAAACAAACTAAGATTGAAACCCAAATACAAGAAGGATTTGATAACATAGTCTTCCAAAATAAACTTCATCGTTCATCTTCAAACAACATCAACCACTCCTAACATCTTATAAAAAAAGTATCTAACCTAAACATATTTTAACCAAGATAGTTTAATCATTTCTATAAGTAACCTAAATTACTATAAGTCCACCTTAAATTCATCGATTCTTCAAAATATATGTCAAACTTTACTCCTTAAAGAAAATACCATAGTAATCTATTTACCTCGATCAAATATGGTTCCCATAATAGTGAAAATATTCCAAAATAATAATCATCTTTTAATACCCTAATCATCTCTGTCATATTAATATGGCAATCGTCACATTTCCTATCACATTGGTTGTTGGGACATGTTCTTCCATTTCCCTCCATTAACTACGAAAAGAAAGTACAATTAGGGGCTTGAATACTTAGCCAATAATCATTAAAAGGAAACTTTAAGCATAGAAGGATAAACTTGTATAAGGAAAGTATACCCTAACTTGTAATCCCCTAGGTTCCAATCTAGGTTATCCATGATCATATATTCTTATGTGAATCTTTATTTTATTTTATCTTTGTTCCTTTAATAATGGTTCATACTAAGCTTATGAATTTACCAAAGCATATCCCCCGGGAGTGTCGTAACCAAGAGTGCAGTAAGACCCGTTGTCATGTACCAGTTCCCGTTTGAGTCTAGCTCAAAGCGTTGTTTTCGGGTTTTACCCCTATGTACATCTGTTCCAGAGCCACCTCTATTGGCTCATATCCAGATAGAGATGTATTTTCTTGGCAACCCCTTACTCAATACTCACCAAAATACCAGGAATATTTCTTATATATAAACTTTTATATAGGCTTATTCCTAAAGTTTTCATATCCTAATTTCCACAAATAACTAAACCATCCTTACTATAGCATCCTGCCTTTCTATAACATAACTTTTCATTACATTTTACAAAACCTAGGATCTTTAAGGTTTAGTGTCTTGGAAACCAGGAACTTATTACATGAGAAAAAAACATTCTTCTTAAACACTTGAAAGGATTATTCATTTGTTCATCCTAGTTTCATTACAGCATCCCATAACCTGGGAGCATACATCAAAGGAAAGGGTGAGCAAAAGGCCCAGTAAGGGAAACAAGGGAAACATTTAACATGTGAACATGAGATACATCAATAAAGTCATGAAAAAGAACCTTAAGGCATGATAAAGAAATCATGAGGCATATCATAATAAAAATAACGTTTTTCATAACTTGAAGATGTGGATACAATATTTAACAAAGACAATCATTTCCGTTTCACCAAGGTCCATCCCCAAGGTGTCAATAAAAATTACCAAGGTTATTCACCAAGGTATCAGTCTAAATGGTCATCTCTAGAGATTAAGTATTTACCCAATAAATTGGAGCGCTATCAAGGATCAACCTTAAATTTGCCTTTATTATCATGTGAGACACTTATATAATCATTAATAATTTAATAAACAACCCATATATCATAAAATAAAAGGGTTTCATTTCATAATCAAAATGTTTTAAAAACTGCTTTAAAGACATGATCTTTATGTCACTTTAAACCCACAGAAAGGGAAAGTGGGTCTCATGTATGTAAATCCCAGAATTTAAAATAGAACATTTTGGTATATATGTGAATACCCCTTTAGGAGAAAGAGATTTTAGTATTCACTTAATAAAATAAATTAATTTTAGAATAAGAGAGAGACATTTTGAGACGGAAATTCTACAGCATAACGGCTATGTTACGGTGTTTTTAGAAAACATTGAAAAGAGAGGGGACATGGGTCAAACATTCATAAATGACCCATAAAATAGTAGGGGGAAAGAATATAAAGGATTTAAGAACATGGTAATGAAATTTGAAAGATATACCATATGAAATGAAGAACATGAAAGGAAGAAAAAAATAAGATTTCTCTTATGAAAATTCGGCAGCCTAACGGCGTCACTTAAACTTCAACAAAAATGAATTGATGAGATCAAATAGGGTCTCTCGTCATATGAACATAAAAGATAAGTATGATAGATATATAGATCATACCCCAACATAATAAAAAGTAACTTTAAAGACTTGTCATGAAAGTAGAACTTTGAAAAATGAGAAAGGTGAAAGGATCCCTTAAAAATTCAGCAGCCTAAGGGCGCCACTTAAACTTCAACAAAAATGAATTGATGAGATAAAATATGGTATCTCATCATATGAACATAAAATATCAGTATGATAGATTTAGATATCATACCCCAACATAATAAAAAGTAACTTTAAAGACTTGACATGAAAGTAGAACTTCAAAATGAGAAGGGTGAAAAAACCACTTAAAAATTCGGCAGCCTAACGGCGCCACTTAAAACTTCAAAATACTGAATTTAAGAGATAAAATGGGGTCTCTCATCATATGATCATAAAAGATCAGTATGATAGATATAGAGATCATACCCCAACATAATAAAAAGTAACTTGAAAGACTTTACATGAAAATAGATCTTGAAAAAAGAGAAGGGAGAAAGAATCTGTTACAAAAATTTCGGCAGCCTAACGGCGCCACTTAAACATTCATAAAACTAAATAATGAGAGTAAGAGGGGATATCTCATTATATGAACATGAAAAGGTAAGTAATAGGAATATAAAATAACATAATACAACATAAGAACATGGAGCATAAAAGAAATGACTTAAAGAGAGCATTTGAAAAGAAAGAGAGAGTTTGGATCCCTTACCTTAAAACGTAACTCTTAAAACTCAAAGGTTTGGACCTTGAGGGCTTGGGGGCACCTTGAGAGGACTACTTGGGAGGTAATGAGACCAGAGATTCTTTGGGGGAGAGTTGGGAGTGAAAACTAAAGGAGGAAAGGGTGGGTATTTATAGGGAATGTGAGGGGACAAGGCATTAATGGCCAAGGGACACCTCCCAAGTGGTTTTCTCAAAACCATGGGATCTCCCATGGTATTTCCCATGGAGTTAGGCCACATGGGGACCTCTATACAATAATTCATCACCTTTGGTCACCAACCCTTAAAATATCTCATGACATCATCATGACACAGTTATGATGTCATTCAACATACCGAAACCCTAAAACTGCACTTTTACTATTCACTGAAAATTCGTCTTTCTTAGAAAAATCCCAAAATTTAACCTTAACCAAATATCGATGCTCTGATTACAAAAATAAACTCCATTTTATAAAAATAATTTTCTAAATATTTTTAATTTAATTTTTAAATAAATATACTATTCACCAAAAATTCATTTTTTCATAAAAATCCCCAAAAATTACCATAACATAATATTGATGCTCTGAGTTCAAAAATAAAGTCCATTTTATAAAAATATTTTTATAAATATTTTTAATTTAATTTTTAATTAAAAACACTATTCACCCAAAAAAACTAATACTTGACTAATAATTTATGAAACCGTTATTTAACCATTTTATTGAATCACATTACTTAATGGTTGTGCTTCCATAACTCCCATACTAGAGGAATTGGTCGGCCTCGGAGAACCATCATGCTCCTGTAAACTATACAGATCAGATGCTCCTCAAAGGATGCATCAACCTGAATCTCAACCTCCTCAAATTGAAAAATGTGAGATGGTTCTGAGTGATAGTTGTGTATATGAGATACAAGTAATACTTATTTCATGGTTCAATACCTCTAAGGTAACTTCATTCAATAGGTAACTGGCCTTACTCTCCCCAGAATCTTAAATGGCCTGATATATCTCGGTAAAAGTTTACCTTATCCCCTAATCCGCCTATGTCCCAACCTTGATGAAACATGCAATAAAACCCGATCCCCGACCTTGAAATCTAGAGTTCGTCTGCAGCAATCAATGTATGATTTATGATGAGACTTTTCCATATCCATCTTCTTCTGAATCAACTGGACCTAATTAGAAGTCTTTTACATGAGTGTTTTCCCAATAAAGTTGTCTCTCCTACCTCTAACCAGCACAAGGGAGAATAACATGGCCTTACGTATAAATCCACCTAAGGTTTTATCTGTATCGTCACCTGATAAATGTAATTATATGAGAACTAAAATAGGGGAATGTGCCTCTCCCAAGAGCCATCAAAATCTAGAACGCATGCTCACAACATTTCCTCTATCACCTGTATCATACGCTCTAACTGGATATCAGTCTGAGGGTGGTATGATGTGCTCAGAAACACCTATGTACCCAATACCCTCTGAAAACTATACCAGAAATGAAATTTAAAGGGGGAATCCTTAACTGAAATGACAGTCCATGGGACCCCATGAAGTCATACTACCTCTCAGATGTACAACTTTCCAAGATCATCAACACTAAAGGTCTCCTTGATCGGCAAGAAATGTGAGAACTTTTTAAACCTATCAACAACACCCACCCAACATAATTACCTTGAGTTGACCTCGAAAAACCCATCATGAAATCCATCATGACATCATCTCATTTCCACTCTGGGATAGGTAACTATTGTAAAATCCCATCTGGTCATTGATGTTCCACCTTCACCTATTGATAGGTGGAACACCTCATAATAAAACCATCTTCCTCTATCTTCATTCTCAGCCATCAGTATTGACATCACAAGTCACGGTACATCTTGGTGACCCTGGGATGAACTTTCTAAGATGAAGCATGAAACTCTCACATCAAATAATCAAGTATATCCACTGGAACTCAACACGTCCATGGATACACATAATCTCATCATCGCCTACTGTCTAACCAGGAGGAGGGTCCTCACCTACCACACCTTCCCATAGAACTAGGACTTCTAAATCCAATATCTACCCCATCCTAACTCTATCTATTAGGGTAGATTTTCTAGATAAGGATGATAAAAAATTATTCCCATGTCTGTCATGAACCTCTAGATGCATCTCAAAAAATAGTTCCATAAGATACCACTCCCTACTGGCATGTTGCACTGCATGTATCTGAGTCCTCCTACTTAGTGCATCGGTCATTGAATTTACCTTACTATAAATGTAGGAAAGCTCAAAGTCAAAGGACTATAGGTACTCTACCCACCTTAACTACCTCAAATTTATATCACTCTATGTGAAGATATACTTGAGGCTTTTATGGTCTATGTACACCACAAAACTCTCTCCTAGTAAATAGTGCCTCCAACAGCACAACGCATGAACAGCTATAGATAACTCGAGATCATGTGTATGGTAATTCCTCTCATGAGGCCTCAGCTGCCAAGACCCATATGTTACAACTTGATCTCCCTATATCAACACTACCCCCATCCCAATACTTAAAGAATCACAGTACACCATGTAGCCCTTGCCCTACTCTGGCAGTATCAAGAATGGTGCTGATGTCAACCTCCCTTTCAACTCCTGAAAGGTTGTCTCACAAGATTTTGACCACACAAACTTCACACCCTTCTTAGTCAATCCCATCAATGGAACTTCTAAGTGTGATAATTCCTATATAAAACGTCTGTATTAGCCATCTATCCCCAAGAAACTTTGTATGTCAAAAACATTCTTGGGTTGTTCCCAGGAAACTACATCTCTTACCTTCTATTGGTCCACTGAAACTTCTATCTCTGAGATAATGTGACCTAGGAAGTGAATCTAATCCATCCAAAAGTGGAAATTTGTGAGCTTAGAATATAATTTATGCTCTCTCAGTGTACTCAAAATGATCTTAGGATGGTTGGAATGTTCGTGCTGATTGTGAGAATACACTAAGATATCATCCACAAAAACCACCACAAAAGAATCCAAGTAAGGATGGAACACTTATTTCATCAAAGCCATGAAAATTTTTGGCGTGTTTGTGAGACCGAATGACATAATCAGATACTTGTATAACCCATACCTGCTAAAAAAGTTTGTATGTGGTATGTCTGTAGGTCGAACACACACCCGGTGATATCCTGACCTTTAGTCGATCTTCGAGAACACTCGATCTCCTCAAAGCTAATCAAACATGTCATCTATCCGTGGAAAAGGATATTAGTTTTTAACCGTCATCTAGTTCAGTTTCTGATAATCCACACATAGCTTAAGAGTTATGTCTTCCTTTTTTGCAAAGAGGACTAGCGAACCCCATGGAGAAGTACTGGGTCTGATAAACCCATTCACCTCTAAATCCTCTAGTTACCTCTTGAGCTCCTAAAACTCTATCGTTTCTATATTATAAGGAGTAATGGATACTGGCATAGCTCCTAGAATTATATCGATGGATAACTCCACCTCTCTCTCAAGAGGTAAACCAAAAAAGTCACCAAGAAGAAATCCCTAAAGCACTCAACCACTAGAGGAAAGTATGCCTGAATCGCTCCCAGATCATCCAGAAAAAAAGTATCAATATAGGCTATCATCCTGCTTAGACCATGATGCTCAGGTCCAGCTCTTCTTTCCTGCACATCCCATTCACCCTTGTGAATAAACATTGTACCCTCTATTGATGTGAAAGTCACCCTCCAGCAATAGGAGTCAATGTATTCTTGATAATCCATGAGCCAATCCATTCTGAGAATGATGTAAAAGACTGTCATCTCGATAACATAAAGATCCTAGATGATGCGACACCCTTCGACCTCAAGGGGACACTCTATACACTGGTACACACCACCTGTTCTAACTCCCAATGGTGTGTCTAGCATCAAAACACCCTCATTAAGAAAAACCACAAGCCCAATGATTTTTACCACTCGTGAAGAGATAAAATTGTGATAGAAACCTATATCAAAAATGAGAAGATTCAATAGTATAAGTTACTAAGATTGTACCTCTCACTATAGATGATCTGGGGTCCTGCTTCTACTGGGTCTGTTGCACCGCATATGTTTGGCCTGTACCATGGACATGTGACCGTGCCTTGCCACCCAGAGTTGATCACCCATGTTTGTCTCTGAGAACCTAGTGTCTGGATACCACGACCACGACCACCACTACCATGGTCTGACTGTCCTGCACTTCTTTAACTCCCAACCTGACGCAGAGTTGAAGAACTTGCTCCCGAACTTGACATAGGAGATGACCCCATACCACTCGTAGCTGGAGGGAAGGTCCTGAAAAACCGTTTCATGTTCCCCATCCTACTGAAATCTTGACACTCAACTGGGTCGTGATCACACTGATTTTTCATATGGACTTGCCTACCATACTAATGTAAATACACCAAGATACCTACACTCACATCCTTACAAGAACTCATGTCACGGGAAGCCTCAAAACGACACTTCCTTCCTAAAGACGTAGATCCATTGGGGTGAGAAACAACACTCCCTTGTTCTTTACTCCCAGCTTCCCTTAGGTTCCTCTCTATAATCAGTGCCTGATTCACAATCTCAGTGATAAAAGGAAACCTAAACATGTTGACCTAATATTTTATAGCATGTATGAGACCTTCCTCAAAGCGTCTTTCCCTTGACATCTCATTAGTAATATACATCAGCACAAAATGGTGTAGCTCTGTAAAGTGTGTTGAGTATTCCATAATTGTCATCGCACCTTGTTCTAGATGCATAAACTCACTTTCCCACTCTTCTCATAGAGTCTTGGGGTAAAAGTATTCACAGAAGAGGATTTAGAATTCATCCCAACCCATATTTCATAGCCCATAATACTGGTTTAAAATGTCACACCAGCACTTTTTTCTCTCCATGTAGCATATAAGTCGCAAGCTTAACCCTTTTCTCTGGAGGCATATCCAGATGCTCAAAAATCACTAATGTGGTGTCTAGAAATAATTCCTCAACCTTTGGTCTACCATCCCCCAAAAATTTGGGAGGATGCTGCTGTTGGAACACTCGTGTCAGCTTATCCATAGTCAAGGCTAGTTGCAGTGCTCCCTAGATCATCTATATATATCAAATGAAACCCTCACAGAACTGTGCCTAAACACCTGTGTCTAGAACAGCCTCAAGTTCCACAGCTAGAACTATAGGAGGGTCAACCGGAAGCTCATGGACTACTATCTCCGAAGTATAGTCATCAACTCCATCACGACATACCACTGGAGTTCGTCGTGGTGGCATGTCTCTACAATTCCAAACACAAGCCTCAGGAAAGAACAAAATCAAAGCACAAAGCTTAGGAGTGTAGGATAGGTCAAAACCCTCCTAGAAATCAGGTCAAACCCACATCTTTCTCCTAAAGAAATAACTATACAAAGAACAACCATCAAACCACTAGAAACTATGCCTCTTGCCCACTCAAAATCCAGTCTAGGTCAAGTATCTCTTCACCATTAAAGTTTTCATTTTCATTTCACATTTAGTTATTCATAAAATTCAACCAATACTTTACCAATTCTCAAATCCATGAGGGCCCATAACACCTCATGAACCCAAAACATGGTTCCCATTCAAACCATACATGTAACAAGTTCATTTAAAATTTACATTCCATCGGTGCATCATTTCCTAATTTATAAGGGACCATACTCCTTATGGATTGAAAGATGATGTCACACCATTATCTATTGCACCCAACTAACACAAAAATGGGTACAACTATCACAACAGCATGAAATATCTAATGCATCCTAAATGGTATGACATAATGTATGGCATGCGATTCTAACAAGTTTCTATATGATGAATGATATGGAACACCCTCATCTCATCAGGTTGAAACTGAAATAGAACCCACAATTTCATCAATAGTAGTAACAGAAATCAATTTCATCAACCAATGGTGAAATCAAATCAACTATAATAGTCAAAATCTAAAAAATCAAAAACTCAGTTAGAGGCAATTTAGATTTTCCCTATATGCAGGTTTTCTACCCCTGAGAATAGTTTACTACCAAACTCTATTTCCTTAATATCCCCATCTAATGTCTCCAAATAGAATGTCAAACCAGAAAAAAAAAAACTTCTCTGATACCACTTTGTAATGTCCCGAACCCGGATGCCACCTGAAACAGTGCCCTGAGCCCGGTTGGACACATGGCCTCAAGAGAATCTTCCCAAACGCCAGAGGATACCGACTAGAAGCAAGATCCTAGGTGAGTCAGTGGGGAGACGACTTCCTCATTACCAGAGTATCACAAAATAATTCAAGCATACAATAAATAGTGGAAGAGAAATAAATATCAATCAACTGAAAGTATGTCAATATAGAAATAAATATCAATATCCATAAGTGTATCATATACTAAATCATGGATATGGTACAATTATCTAGAAAGAATCTAGAAAAACAGATGGAAATGTAATACAGTACAAGTCCCAAAAAGAAAAAAATACTAAAAAGGTATCACAGCATCGCAAGCCTCACCTTGGTCCTATGATCCCCTGCTCTAAATCCATAATCAAAAACTTGTACTAGGGTACTTGCCCCTAACATCACCTGAAACCATATAATATTTTTGGGTTCCCAAGGAGGTCCAAACAGAGTGTGAGATAAACATCCCAGTTGGCAATTATCCAGGTCTGTACAGTTCTAATAGCAATCTACAAAATTGATAGCAAGTGTAAACAACTAGTAAGTAAGTGTGTATGCCCATGGAATAAGTCTATTGTAATAAGTAAAACCAAACAGCCCTCAAGGCTACCTGAAAAAGAGATTCATCTCCTAACAAGGCATATATAACCAAGTAAAAAGCAAGTCACATGACCACATCATACATCCCTCTGTATCCTGTAACCCACAACCATGATGTATAGAGAAGTCAAGTGTCCCACATCCATGTTGTATAGTGAAGTAAAATATTCCATGGCCATGCCATATAGTGAAGAGTATAATCCCACAACCACATCTTATAGTGAAAAATAGAATCCCATAGCCACACCGTATAGTGAAAAGAAGACCTCAAGGGCCGGATCCAAGGTGTCGGCATACTAAGGCATCTATGTAATAATTCTATACCATGAAGGGCTGGATCCAAGGATCTTGTTTAAGGCATCCCATTGATTCCCATTGGAATTCTTGGTGTAAACTCGATTATTCACTAGTTGGGGTCCTAGGATCATAATAATAGAAAGTCATACACGATCCCAAGCAAGCCAGATCCACGGGGTAGCAAGGCCCGAGGCATCCCACAGAATCAAGAACCAAGGGGCAGAGTCAACCTAGGGCGTCCACCACCACATTCCAAATCCATTAATTCAAAAATTCAATTTAAACATTCAATTTTAAATAACCATTATACATGAGAATACCCACTCACGTCAACCTGCACAATCCATGAGTATACCCAATCATGCAAAACATTTATCAACTATAAGTATATGGGCCTACCCTACCATATAAACCATTTAACATGACAAATTATCAAAATAGACAATTCATAGTATGATATTCATTAATAAAGGAGGCAATACATCTCCTAAACAATCTATTCAAGCTATCAAGGCATTAACGGGCTTCCTCTAACTAGGCAAGAATAAGAACACACCCCTAGGGTGGTTTAAATAGAAATAAACAGGTTATTTCCTTAAGTATCACCCATTGGGTGACCTTGAATCATTTAATGGGTGCCAATGCACCTAAATAGAACCTACATTCATCCTCACTAGGTCTGACTAAGCCTACAACAAGAAAATTTCTAAAAAACAAGGCCTTGCCAGAAAGTCTGATGGACAACATATCAGCCGAATGCCCAAAAAGCACAAGAAAATACGAAAGAAAGTATATACCACCTACCTTACCTCAGTAGTTGACAACTCATCCAATATCAAGTCCAAATTCATCATAGTTTGGGAGAAATATGAAGAATGTATGAAGAACAGGATATTAGGGAATTTGATCCTAAATCCAAATAGCATAGTCATTGTTCCAAAAAATCAATAATGACTAAAAATGAATTGAGTACTTACCAATGTGGTTCCAATGTGACAGACGATGCTTGAATTGGAGTTTGGATGGATTTGATATCTAAAAAACTAGGTTAGAGGGGTTTTGGCTCTAAAAATGGAGGAATAGCTTTTATCCGTCAAAATATAAGGTTACCCCCTATTTTATAAAAAAATAATTGGTAAAGTACATGATGTGTACCTCAAGTATATAGTGTGTAGTGACATGTATTTTTTTAACCAAATAGGCTACACATCATGATAGGCCAGTACACGGTGTGTATTGGAATTACACGACATGTAGGCCAAGTACACGATGTGTACCTGGCCTACAACCATCTTTTAGCCTATTTTTCCCCTTCTTTACCAAAAACAACCCAACCAGACCACGACCTGGCTTATAATCTAAGTCAAACAAGAAATTAAACAAAATTATCTTGAAAATAAAGATTCATACCTTAAGAAAGACCTGAGATCTTACAATTTTATAATAAGGAAATCTCGTGGTTTTTTTAAACTAACGATTGCGTGCAATGTAAGATATTGAATAAAAATTATTTAGAGAAAATATTTCACTAAAACATCTGGGTGTTACATTAAGGATGAAGGTATTTTTTAGAATCATTACTTTGAAAAATTTAGAGCTTCATAAGGATTGTTTCCCTACTTATTAAGCATTATTTTCTACTATATAAACATCATACCTTTGTATATTTCATAAGAATAATGGTATCCCGGTAGAACTTTATAAGGATTATCTACACTGATACCTGCATATTTTTGGTACCACATTATTATGAAAGTAATACAATATCAGGAATCCACATAGATTATAATAAATTTATAATCAATCATAATTTGTGCATGATATTTTGATCAAAAGAAAAGGAGAGTTGTGGATTTTTTGGAGAACCAGATCATGAATGAGAAAAAAGACCATTGAAAAAAGGAAGGATTGGATATTTTTGAAGGATAAATGATCTCAAAGGTTTGATAATATTCTAAATGAGGTAAATGAGGATCTATAATAAGTGAAAAATATTGAAATATGATATATTTTAACTCAAATTATTTTTTATACTATTTTTATTATTATTATTTTCTCTTTTCCTTCTATTGTAATGCCTTATTATTCCTCATTCACCAATATTACCACTAATATATAAGGATAAATACTATTGGTTATCAAGGAAGGGAAATATGAAAATTATAATGTGTTAGGCCCTAGGTGTGTTTTGGTTGTATTTATTTCTAATAGTTTATATATGTTTGAAGTTGAGAAAAAGAGAAGTTTCTGGTCTTTGGATCTAGGAAATCGTATTAAGGAATTTGGCTCATCCCATCGACATTAGTTGTTGAATATGATTTATCATATTGTAATTTCTACTAAAAGCTATTGTAAATTGTATTGAGTCTAGAATGAATGTGTTAATCAAAATGACAACTAGATTAGAGTTTGCCTTCCCCTAATGTTAAATATGATGATGATTTGTTATTTTGTAATTCACAAAATTCATAAGTTGTATAAGAAACTTGTGATGAAATCTTGAAGAAATAAATGGGAGAACAAGTTCTAAAAATCACATTGAGAATTTAATTGGGAGAAATGAAGCTTCCAATCATATTCTGCTAGAAATCATATTCTGTTGGGAATCGTATTCAGCTGGGAATTGTATTAGGGTTTCCAAACTTAGAATAGAAGTGGTTCAGAATTGTCTCAATTGTATTCTGATAGAGTTATATTATCATATTGATAAAATTTGACTTGGGAACCATACTGGAGAAAATCACACTAGAGAATCATAATGAAGAAATTGTAATGAGAATATTTGTCTTTCAATTGATGTAGAGAAATGTAATGAGAAATATATTGTTTCATGGTAGTCTTCATTATAATGAGGCAGATCGTAATCAGTATCAGGATAAATTTTGTTAAGAAGTCTAAAGCATTGAAAAGGTCAAAATAAAGTCCAAAAATCAAGGAGATTTGAAGATTTGAAAAGTAATTGAATAAGTCAAATAGATATTTGAAGAACAAGAATATTTAAAGATTTAAAAATGAATTTAATAAGTCAAAAATAGATCTGATATTTAATGATAATTCAAAGATTTTGGAAATTTGGATAAGTGGTAATGGTTTTAAGAACCCCTCCTAAACCACTTTTGAGGTCTCTATAAAAGGAGAGATGATTTCAACTGTAAAATTCTCTTGAAACTGTTCAATTTCTTGAGCTATAAAATTTGTGTAACGTGTATTGAGTATCCAACCAAACTTTGTGTTTCTGGTTAAAGATGAGGAAGATCATGAGATTGATGTTCTATGTGATCATCTGAGCAAGATCTATATGATGAAGTTCCATTATAACAGGTCCATTGGAGTGATGTCATCGGAATGACATCCATCCTATCCATGTTCATTGGACTAAGTTCCATCAGATGTAGAATTATGATTTGTTGATTGAGTTCCTACTCAATTGAAGAAGGAAGAGAAGAAATAGAATCAGACTAGGATGACTATCACACAAAGACCATCGTATTGACATTTTCAGACTGGGAATATCAAACTGACACTGCTGAGGAAGATTTTAGGGCTGAGGTCTTGGAATAGGTTTCAAGACTAACAAGTTCCTTAGAGAATTATTGATGGTATTGAAGGTTGTACATAGGTAAGGTTTGATTTATATTACTTGTGGAGGAAGTGAATCAGAAAAGAAGAAGAAAATTGAAGCTTGTAACTATGGATATTTACTAGTTTCTAAAAAGGATTGTTTATGGGAAGTGGATTATGGAAAGGATATATGGGAGGTATAACCAGCTATATAAAGAAAGTTTCTACTAAGATTTTAGAATTTTTCTTTTCTTGTTCCTTTGTATTCTGAAAATAATATAGTAAAAGAATCTATGTTGGTGGGACTATCCAACATGGAAAGGAGTAGGTATTTGTACCAAACCTTGTAAATATCTTGTGTTGTATTCTCTTTATATTTTTTGCATACGAAAGGTGAGGTTGTAAGTTATATTTTATTGGATCGTAACTCTAAAAAGTTTAATTGGTTGATAAATTTTTTGTTAATGAGTCAAGAATGTTTCTTATAAAATAAAGGAACCACTAACCCCCCCCCCTAGTGATTTTGATCCTACTTGGGAATAAAAATTAGTATAAAAGGGAAGTTTTACTCTGAAATATCCATCTCAGGAATGGATAATTTCAATTCTATGAACTATAAGGGTATTCCATATTTCAATGGAAAGAACTATCATATCTATAAAGATATAATGATTTTACATCTTATGTCCCTTAGGTGTGATGTTTTGGAAGTTACTACAGAAAGACTTCCTCCTTGTATTGAGAATACTTCTATTATTACTAATGATAAGAGAAATATTGATAATGACGAAAGAGTGAAAAATGATTTACTCTCATCACTTTCTAAAAATGAGTTTCTTAGAGTAAAGGGAGTTGGAACTTGCAAAGGTATTTGGGATAAGATAAAAAAATTATGAAGGAAATATAAAGGTTAATAAGGCAAAGTTACAACTTTGGAAGTTGAAGTATGAAGATCTAAAAATGGATGAGCATGAATCTGTTGGTGACTTCTTACAAGGGTAAATGATATTTTTAGCGCCATAAGATGTCTGGGTGAAAAAATGGAAGACTCAACTATTTTTGAAAAGATCTTGATAATTCTTCTTGATAAGTTTGATGTCAAATTTTTATCTTTGTAAGATAGAGATCCTAAAACCTTATCCTTGGATTATCTATATAGTATTATCATTACTTATGAAATGATAATAGATAATTTTATAGAAAAGAAAGAAAAGTTTGATCAGGAAATGTCCTTCCAATATTTGATAAAATGGAAAAACAAAGATAAAAACATTAAATAAGAATGAAGTGATTTATAATTAGAGGAAGAAGATGAATATTTCAATACAGTTATTTCCCTCCTTTCAAAAATATATAATAAGGGAAAATAGAAAAGTAAAACTCTAAAATGTTGGAATTGTGAAGGGAGAGAACATTTTTCACAAAATTTTCCTAGGAAGAAAATTTAAGACTATGAGTCTAAATATGATTATGAGAAACCTCATAAACAAAATTAGAAGAAACATAAGGAAATATTTCCTTATGAAAAAAAACAAGACAAGTAATCTGAGTAGAAGAAAGAAGAATGATTCCTCATCTGATGATGAATCTGATCATAAACTCATATTTATTTCTCAAGTTAGAAATAGAAGTGATTCTTTAGGAAATGATGATAATAATGAAGATATGAAATAACTAGAATGTATTTTTAAAAATAATTTTGTGAATTCACATGAACTAAATACTAAACTCAAGAAAGAAATAAGAAATTTGAATAAAGATGTTGAAGTCATAAATTTTGATAATTGAGAGCTTGAAATAAAACTAAAAAGTTGTGAATAAAAGTCAGTTTGAAATGAGAATCTCAACAAGATATAATCTACACTCGTTGAAGAAGGTAAATAGAACAAGTTGAAGGTAGTTTAATCTAAAAAATCATAATGTTCTTAAAATTAAGTTATTTGAGAAAGAATAATAGTTTTTAGAAACATAATCAATGCTTCTTACAACACAAAGTGAGATAAGAAAGATGAGATAAAACTTCACCAAGTCATTTTATGTTAAACGTGAAACTTCTAAAAAAGTTGAAAAGAAAGGTTTATAAAATTAGGTTTGTGATAAAGCATAATTCATCAAGAAATATAGGATTTCCTTTGGAAAGTATCCTCTTAAGAAAATTGGTCCTAAATTTATAAAGAAACAACAACAAAAATATCCGAAAAATTTCACTATCAGTTTGAAAAATCAAGATTCAGAGATCATTATTGGTTTTGTGGAGTTTTAGGACACAAATATGATTCATTCTGGTATAACATGTCTCTACCAGAAAATAGGTATGAATAAAGGGGAAGCTATGATGAGAAAATAAAATAAAATGTTCCTAAAAATTTTATGGAACAGAAAAAGTAAATTCAAAAGATGAAGAAAGTTGAGTATGTTAAGAAAGCTAAGTATGTTGAGAAAGTTGATAAAAGTAATAATATTGAGTTCAAAAGGAAGGAGTTCTTAGTTATTTGGCCAAAAAAATCACATGACTATGAAGTTAGAAAAAGTACAAAACCATATGAAGAAAAGGGAAATAAAAAGGTTTCTGAATATGTGAAAAAATTTGATTATCATTTGAAAATTTAAAAAAGATGTAAGAGATGTGAGCAAGAAGGGAATGTTATCAAAAGTTGTTTCACTATCCTTCCTGAATAATAGGAAGACATGAAAGATTTATTACAAAATCCCTATAACAGAAAGGTTACAAAAAGGGTAAATAATTTGACATCCTTATCAGAAGGTTCTATAAATAAAGAGAGACTTGTTACAAAATATGATAAGGATGATTAGAAGGAATAAAATACATCCAATAAAAATCCAAGAAGAATAATAAGAAAAATTCAAGACTAAGAGAAGACTCTCAATTTCAAATTTTCTTTTAATAAGATATGAGGTTCCTTCTTATTGCGAAAACATTTGTGTATTTGTACTAACTTACAGGGAATTGAAGGAGTTGAAGTAAAAAAGATGATGGTGAGTCCCTTACTATTTGTGAAAAAGAAAGTAATGAGGTTACAAAATATGAGTTTTTAAAAGTTGTTTTTTTACACCTGAACTTTCTAATATGTTTGAGATGGGTGCATGCTACTTTTATCTTAAATAAATTATTTTTAAGAATTTCCCTAGTCATGATAATGTTGAAAGAAACATGAAAATCTATTAAATGTAAGTTTTATAATGGAAAACATTAATAACCATGATTATACACTCTTCTTTTATACATCGTTTTTTCCCACATAGACTTAGAGTTTTTTAGTTAAAGGCTCTTTGTTAAGAAACTCATGCGATACTTTAGTTCTTTTGAAGAAGAGTTTAATGTTTTTGAGATAAAAATTTCCAACCTTTTGAAATGATACAATTTTTAAATAAGGAAGGAAACTTTTCATGATAATACCTTTAAATTTTATTATCAATAAGTGGAAGAGAATGTATTAAGGGGAAGAGAAAAGAAACTAGGGAGAGATCAGAAATAGGGGGAGAAAGAGAAGAAGATGTGGAGAAGAAAATGTGAGAAATGAAAACAATTCATTTATTGTTTTTAAGTGCTTAAATGTAGGTACTGAAGTGGGTATTAACCAAAAATAAAAAGGGAGGGATTTTTGGACCCCAGGAGTGTTTTGGTTGTATTTGTTGTCAATAGTTGATATATGTTTGAAGTTGAGAAAAGAAGAAGTTTCTAGTTTTTTGACTCAGGAAATCATATTGATGAATCAGGAACATCCCATCAGTGTGAGTCATTGAATATGATTTATCATATTGGTATTTCTGTTGAAATCTGCTAGAAACCATATTGAGTTTGGAATAAATGTGTTAATAATAATGACAACCTGATCAGAATCTGCCTTTCCCTGATGTTAAATTTGATGATGCTTTTCTATTTTGTAATTCAAATAATTCATAAGTTATCTAAGAAATTTTTTTTGCAATATTAAATAAAGAAAGGGGGATAACAAGTGCTGACAATCGTATTGAGCATAATATTTGGAGAAACGAAGTTTCCAATCATATTTTTTTGGGAATCATATTCTGCTGGGAATTGTATTCAGCTTTGAATCATATTGGGATTTCCAAACTTAGAATATAAGTGGTTTAGAATTGTCTCAATCATATTCTGATAGAGTTATATTATCATATTGATCAAATCAGACTAGGTAACCATACTGAATAAAATCACACTAGAGAATCATAATGAAGAAATCAGAATTAGAAGATTTTTATTTCAATTGACGTGGTGAAATGTAATGAGAAATCTATTGTTTCACAATAGTCTTCATTGTAATGAGGAAGATCATAACTAGTATCAGACTGAAGTTTGTTAAGAATTCTAAATCATTGAAAAGCTCAAAGGAAGATTTGAAAATCAAGGATATTTGAAGATTCAAAAATAAATTGAATGAGTTAAAGAGATATTTGAAGAACAGGGAGATTTGAAGAATCAAAAACGAATTGAATGAGCCAAAAAGATATCTAAGATTTAAGGAGAATTCAAATATTTGAGAAATTTGGATAAATGAAATGGTTTTAAGAACCCCTCCTAAACCACTTCTGAGGTCACTATAAAAGGATAGATGAGTTCATTTGTAAAATGATATTGAAACTATTAAAGTGCTCGATCTATGGAATTTGTGGAATATGTATTGAGTACCGAACCAAAATTTGTGTTTTAGGTTAAAGTTGAAGAAGATCATCGGATTGACATTCAATACAATCATATGAGTAAGATCCATCTAACAAAGTTCCATCATATTGAGTCCATCAGAATGACATACATTATATCCAAGTTCATCGGACCGAGTTCCATCAAATGCAGAACTGTGATATGCCGATTGATTTCCTACTCAATTAAAGAAGGAAGAGTATAAGAAGAACCAGACCGCACTAAACATTGGATAGATACCATTGAATTGAGGTTTATGGACTAGGAATATCATACTGACACTGATAAAGAATATTTCTATACTATGGTTCTAGAAAAAAATTTAATACCAACAAGTTACTTAGATAATTTTTGAAGTTCTTGAAGTTTGTACATAGGTACAGTTTGATCCATCTTACTTATAGAGGAATTGAATAATTTCTGAATTGGATCAGAAAAGAAGAAGAAAAGTGTTTTAACTGTGGATACTTACCCATTGTTGAAAAGGATTATTTATGGGAAGTAGATACTGGAAAGGATAGTTGGGGGTATAACCAACTATAGTAAGAAAGCTTCCACTAGTATTGTAGAATTGTTATTTTCTTATGCCTTTGTATTTTAGAAAGAAGATATTAAAAGAATCTATGTTGGTAGGACTATCCAACATGGAAAGGAGTAGGTCTTTTTACCAAAACTTGTAAATATCATGCGCTGAATGCTCTTTATATTTTTTTTCATACAAAAGGTGAGTTTGTAAGTGATATTTGAGTAGATCATAACTATAACAAGTTTCATATGTTGAGAATTTTTTTTAAGGAGTTAATAAACATTATTATAAAATAAAGGAACCACTGATTCACCCCCTCCCCCCAGTGGTCTTGATCCTACATGGTAATAACATAATTCTTGAGTACCAAATTTTATAGATAAAACTCTCTCTTATATTAACAGGTTTCAATGTTTAGTGTCAGTTTTTTATATCATATGCAATTGTGTGTGATTTAATTCTTTTTATTGTATGCTTCTATCAGTCAATGATTAGTTAACTCTATCCACTCATCTATAATATATATATAATATAATAGACAAGTGATGATTGGTGAAGAATATGGTGATTCTTGTATCATGTGTGGAGGGTAGTAGAATGTTCTTGTGTGAATTTGGATAAAAAACCCCAATTGGCTATTTCCTTAGTAAACTAAATGTGAGTTGTTTCATCACTTCACATGAAAGTAATGAGGGTAGATTAATCTATGAGTTAGGTTTAGTAAAACATCACCCAACCCATTCCACCTTTGGTGAGTGGTGAAATGATTATCAAACCTCTCATTTTCTAATTAATAAGAAGAAGAGTAAAAATAGTTTCAAACGATGATAGCATTGACATCCATCCATGAACCATAACCCTCTAATAATATTATTTTAAAACCTTTTCTTCAATCTATATGATTTATTCATTTTAATTTCATTACAATCAAATAATTCATAATCACCTATTTTATATCTAACCAAAGTGATGATTAATTTGAGCACCCCTCTCTGGTGAAAATCCTAGGCTTCCACTGGACTATACCTAGAAAAAATAAATAACATTTTCACACCATAATATATGTGTTTTCAAACACATAGGGAATTTTTACAAATATAAAGGATAATAAGTATGAGAAAGAATAGTTTTAGGAGGAACAATGCATTAGTGGTATCATTGAAGGGCATACCACTAAAAAGGTTTACAAGGAAGATGAAAGGAATGGGATGTCTTTTTATGGTCAATCATAATCCTATAATCGAGGTTGTTAGGATGTACCCCTCTCCCCTTATACTATACATACATATATATATATCTGATGATTGGTGTGGTGTAGTCTTAAGGGGTAAATACAATCCATAGGGTGGTTGTTCCAAAAAAAAGAACATATATTTTTTTTTAAAGCAATTTTGATTTAAGATGGATAAAGATACATGTTGAAAAAGGTATCTCAAGTCAAATATAGAATTTTTAAAATAAGTTTTGATAGATAAGCCTTGTGAATAGTAATAGACATTAAAGGAAGAGATGAAACTAGTGATAAGGAAAACCATGTGTAGCGGTGTTGGTAAATCTATCACCTCGAAGAAACCAAGAAGAATTTTTCCATACATGCAAGAATCATAATGTGTATACTAGAATAATAAAATTTAGTGGGTATCATGCCTATTTTGAGGTGATCTAGGTTTCAAATATAAGTTAAATTCCTCCAAATAGTGTTGTGGATATTTTTGGGAGATTCACAATTGGCTTCAGGTATCTATTAAATAATGAAAACCATAGAATATGGAGTAGAATGGTTTGGTGTAGAAACTATATTCTTGAATAAATCATCATTATATTTGTTTATAAATTAATATAAAGGAATTACCTATGTTTCTTTGAGGATTATTTAAATCCATTTGGATATATAAAATAGTATTAGAAAATGGTTATAATAAGTGTGTCCCCAAATACTATTTCTATAGGTGAAGATACTCAGAGGGTGAATATTAGCACACAAAGGTTGTTTAAACTAATTTGAAGAAGTAAGTTCCTTATGAAGTCTTGAAAAATATGGGATTCAAGTGGTATCACTTGTTTAATATTACCAAGTGGTATCAATTGATGCTAAAAGTGGTATAATTCACACCCTTATAATTTGAAGTCTATATATTAATATTTTTGTTTGAGTCTTATTAAGATTACAAGAGTATTTTTTTTCTAAAGAAGAAAGAGTTTATAGAAAAACCTAGTGAGTAATATGGATATAATTGATTTTGTTAACATTGAATATTTTTTTCTATACCAAGATCTATATTATTAGAATTAGATTATTTTTTGAAAATTCATCACCAAGTTGTGAAATTTACTCCTTGGAATTTGTAAGAAGAAATACATTTTTGATATAAAAGTGATTTAGTGGTTTAAGTGTTAATAAAAGTTATAATATATAAGTTTTAAGGTTTTTATGGTGTTCATATAAGTAGTATGAGGTAAGAATTAATTGGGGGGGTATAGTATCACTAAATCTGGAGTTCTATAAGGTATGTTAAAGGTGGTGATTTCTCTTGAAATATTATAGTGATGGAAAGTATATTGAAAAGGGAAAAGAATGTGATAAATAAAACTTTCCAATATGATACCCCTAAAGGAAGGAGGAAAGGAACCTTTTCATTTTATATATGTATGGGTAGGAAAATAATATCATAACATACATGCACTATTATGAGATAGATTTTATGGATATTTCTAACAAAATATAAAGGGGGGTTATTGAAACTATAAGGTTGTGTTGGATTTATTTATAAAGCATTAATAAATTTAAAGAAGTGTTGGATGGAATTGGTGAGTTGGAATTGGATTTCATTCTTGATAAGGTAGCTTTTAAATAAATTTTACATTATATTTTATTCTTGATAAGGAATTTATTAAAGAAAGATAGCATTATATGTCATTCTTGATAAGTTAGTTGTTAAAGAATGTGGTGATTCATTAAGGATTGTTGTAGATTCATGATGATGCTTATAGGGTTTTATGGATTTAAGGTGATGCTTGGATAATTTTTATAGATTCATGATGATTCTTGGAGTATTTTTATGGATTAATGGTGTTTCTTGGAAGAAGGATTATTTATTTATCTAGAATAAGTGTTTGGATTACTTCCTAAAGTGTGTGTGTATATATATATTTATATGGTAGATGGGAATTTGGGTAAGTCTGGATGGATACTTAAAAAAGGGGTCTAGCTACAAATCTAACACCCTTGAAGTAGCCTACTACCAAAGTATATGGCCAATATTAACAAGGGAACCAGCCATGAGACACAAGTGAAAGTGAGTACCGGTGTGGGTCATCATTCGTACATGTGAAGGTAAGGAGTAAAGAATCAGAGGGGAATTATGGTGACCCTAAATCCAAGGTAAATCCTAATGGATTTATTCAATATGGATTAAGTGTAGATTTTATGATAATAAAGCACTCACTTAGATAGAAAACTAATGTGAGATAAGGTTTCACAGGGTTACTATTCATTAATTGAAAATGAATATACAAAAATAAATAAAATTATATCATTGTGTTCATCATCCACCTACATCATAAGCGTTCTTCTTGGGAGGATCTTGCATCATGTTAGGTTACCTTACACCCCAACCGTCACAATCCATGATCAAATGGAATCTTCAGTGTACACACTATATTGAAAATTAATACCTTGGGGTGTGAATAATTGTTTAAAGTGTGAAATAAGAAAAATATATGATGTAAGGATTAATTTTTCACTAAAAAAGAATCCTAAGGAATTTTGATTGCACTAGAGTTTTGGTAATGCCTACATCATGGATAAATAGGCAACGCCGCAGTTAGAGTTGAGATAATAACTTCATATGAAATGTTAATAATGTATGTTTATAAGGATGAGTTTGTATAATTTATAAGTGTAAATATAAAATCTTTGTATGAGTAGAGAATAAGTGTGTATGATTCATCTAAAACTATGTACAAGTGAACTTAGCCTCTATTTGAGTCATTTTCTATTTCATAAAGGGAATGATCCATGCTACAAGTATTTTTTCACTCAATGTAACTACACCTCATGTCACATGTTTCACCAAAAAGAATGTTTTAGTGAATCTTGGTGGTTATGTATAATTAAGGACCTCCTTTCCATAAAAATATGGATGCACCACAGTCTATAAGGTGGTTTAAATCAGTTGATTTCTAAGAGATTTATCACAATATAAGGAGGTATGATACACCATAATTTAATTATTCTATAATATTCAAAGTTAATTATCTATATGTAAATCAGTTGATGATTTAGTGGTTATTTGGATGTTCAATAACTAATATTTTGAATCATATTGACGGGGATCAATTTAAATATGATCTAAAGGCTAGGATTGAAGTAGGGAAATTTTTAAGTTAGTTTTTATATAAATTTAAAATTTAAAATTCAAACACATTCTAGGATATATGATAATCTACTCTGTAGATTTAAAAAATAGCATAGAAGATAAACTAGAGGAAATACAGTGGGAATGGAATTTAAAGAAGGGAATTAAACAACATAGACTTATATTTAACATAAAATTTTAAATAATATAGTTATTTTTGGATGCTATTTAGCTAAAGATAATATTTTTAGAGAGTAATATTATTGGTTATTCCATTAAATATAATTTTTGTAAGAAATTGTAAATTTTTTGTATTTCTAAAAGTTCAGTTTTTAGGAAAATTATGAAATTATTAGGTCTAGTTGAAGAAAAGAAGAGTACATATTAAGGAATAAATTCCATTACTGGAATTATTATATGGAGTTTTCGATTACTACTATAAAGAGTTAAATTAAAGATAAATTATAAACTCTCTTCATAAAGATTAATTTATATGAAGAAATGATATTAAGAGAAGAATTTAGAATTCATTAAAGCATCAAAATTCTGGAATTTATAATGTATCCTATACATGATTAACTTGAATTGTCCTTTATGTTAATAAACTAAGAAATATGATTATAAGTCTATAAATTGATATTTGTGACCCCTTAGAAGCAGTGTGTGAAATAGAGGAAGAGGTCCTAGACCATAGTTGAGTAGTGAGATATTTATAAAGTTATATCCTTATACTACTGATGTAGTGATTAATTAAGCATATCAATATATTATTGATATATTCTCATTATAGCATCCTTTTATTGGTGAACCAAGTAAAAAATTATGGTTTCCTTTCCTATTTTACTTTAAATACTTATATATGATTCTTAATGTGGATACACTAGAAAAAAGATAGGTTGAATTGTGTTCATTTTAACAATGGAATAATATCCTAAAGATAAAGGATAAATTAGAAAATTTTAAATCATTCTACACACTAATTCACCCTGACCCTATAAAGGTGTCTTGGGTTCATACACATACATACATCAAGGACCTCATACTAGTTTGAATAAGTAAAAAATAATAAGAAAATAAAATATAATTGAAGTTATAACTACAATTCCTGAGTAACACCTTAAATATGTCACCCAAAATCCATCTATCTACTCTATAGAAATACTATATATAACATATAACTTAAAAGACACATAAGGGTTTGTACCTACACTAGGGTGATCATACAGGGTGTGAGAATATAACTCAATAGGGAACCACTAATTCATCCCTCATATATACTATCATATACAGTGTATATATGTGTAGGAAACTAAATCAAGTAGTAACGCACAACATGCAAGTATTCACATAAAATGATAGTATTATAACTAGCCACCACAACACCTGGACCCACCTACTTTGGTCAATTATGACAATATGTCTATCATAGTCACTAAAATAGGAATCTTATTATGGTAAAGATGAAACATTACTAGAACATGGAATACAGAATGTCGGGGGATCCTCTTTCAATGATCATTGGGAATAAAAAATGATTGTTGATCCTCTCTTAGTGATAGTTAGGAATAAAAGTAATTAAGGATCTCTTTCAACGATCCACTAGTATAAAATAAACTAGATTCACTCCTTGGTGATCTTTGGGTATATATAGTAACTTGGGACCCTCTCTTGGTGATGCATCAAATACTCAGGAATTATGAGTACCTGGGTAGTGTAATATCCACACCCCAGTGCTAAGGGCCCCATGCCAACCCCTATCCCAAACTACTTCATCAATTGTGCCTAGAAAAAAAGGTAAATATATACACACAAACAATACATGGTAGACATATTCCATTCCCTATATCTAAACTAATCATCTACCCACACATAGAACTCAACTAGTGTATAACAACTTGAATCATTATGGATAATGAAATTTAGATGAAAATTGAAATTTTATTCATAGAGAGGGAGGTCATTTTAATTATTAGGACTCAAATTGGGATTCTAAGGGTTGGGATATCTTGAAAAGATGTTTTTGGATATAGATTGAGGATTGAGATCTATTTCAATTTCTTGGGTGAATTTCAGAGTGGGTTTAGGGAGACTCTTTTTCTAATTTTAGTTGTAGGTGGACCATTGAGATGGATGAAGTTCAATCTATGATTAGCATTGAGTGGTATATGGTCACACCTTAGGGGAGGGATTCGTGGCATGGAAGGTTTTTGTGGATTTTTTTCAAAGGGAAATACCCTCACAAAATGGGTCACGTCGTGAAGGGGGTGTCTCATTATGATGGTGACCCTTATAAATGGGGTCAAGAACCCTTATATTTTTACCTTTTAATTTCATAGAGGAAAAATAGTCTATATAATTACCCTTTGTTCACTCTGTGAAGTGAGAGGCCCATGTTATGGAAGCAAGTTAATGGTGGATGGAACATGGCAGGGCTTTGAGGGAGGAGTCATGGCTGAGGCATCACTCCACAAGGATTAGGTCACACTGTGGTGAAGGTGGGATGGGTGTTGGGCCCACTACCTAGGGGAAGTCACGCAATAACCCATAGGGGTCATTCCATATCTGAAACCCCTTGCCTGATTTTTTAATAGGGTAAAATCAGTCTTTTATGGTTGTCCCCTTCATGTTTTAAGTCGAGATGGGTATTGGGAGAGATGATTTTTTACTATCTCGCATCCTATCCTTCCTCCATTAGATTAATCTTGATGAGGTGTGGTTCTTAGGAATTTTTTTGATGATTCAAGGAATTATTGTTACTTTTTTCCATCCATTATTCTCTTTCCTTATTAGTTACTAACCTAGTGTCTTGGAGTAGGGTTTTGGTGGAAATTTCACCATGATGTGGTGTAAATTATCCCAGAATGATGGGTATTTTTCATGTGATGGATAGAGGATGTATCATTTGAATTAACTCATGTTTTTTCTTGTTTTTTGGTTAGATACATGTCATCTGATGATTTTTTCTAGGATTTTTTAGTGAATTGGATGAAATTTGTGAGTAACTGAGTTCCATGTGATAAGTCTTTTGTGCAGGGATGTTTTTGGAGCATTCCATAAGATGTTGGAATATTTTTTATCAAAGTTTCAATGAGTGGACACTACCTGATGAGTTTTAAGATATTTTACCTTTTTGAATGAAATTGAATGATTAATTATGTTGGATATAATAGCTTGAGATAGGGTCTAGGAATAGGTTATGATCTTGGATGGGACTTGACAAGATTAAGTGGTGGTGGAAAAGCTTAAATTAAAGGGAATAAATCCAAATGAGGTAGGTGTCCCCTAGACATATCCTTAAGGTTTATGCATCATTTTTATGTATAATTTGATACGTAGTCTCTCCACTTATGTGGGATTGAACTTATATTAAAATGAAATGTTTCTTTTAAATTATTTTTTCTAGAAAGGAAGTTTCAAGGGCCACTCTGGTCTCTTAAACTTTGGTTGATACCTTGGTTTCCAATGGTTTAGGTCTTGATAATAAATATATTCCATGAGATACATGAACCTTTAAGGGGTATAATTTATATGAATAAAAATTATAGGAAATTAGTATAGGTTCCTTTGGTCCTCTCTACATTAGGGGTAGATTGAAATGACTAGACTATGGATAGTCTATATGGGATCTTGAGATACCTTATAGCCTTTGGGCTAGTTGACTAGAAAGTGGGTCCAATTTTCCTTCCCCACTGGTATGTGATTACTCAAGTGAGTATTCCCTGAGTAGAATTATAGAAAATTTGGGTATAAGTTATGGTCATAGTCAACTTAGAGGTTAGATTATATTTATACCATCTCACTAGTAAAATTCTTGTATTGAATTTATTATGAGTCCAATGAATCCATGATGTGATCATGGTGACACTAAGGACCATTATACCCTCTAAGTTATAGGAATTGGACCTAGAGTTTGAAATAAGATAGAGAAACTCATGTAGGGTTTCTAGGTGAGAGGTGACCTAGGGGACTTCAATGGGTTCCCTAGTATCATGGTTAACTTTAGAGAGGTTTAGTGGTGAAAGGATAGTATGATTGTAGCCTTACATGGATGCAATTATGAGTATGGGTTGAGTGATTGAGTGAATAACTTGGTTTATGTGTGATAGGTTTAGTAATGTTAATAATTTTTTTGAGGATTATGGATGATGTGATGTGGTATTAGGGAAATTCTTCTTAACCAGGTGTAGTTTATGAGATATTTTTGAGTGGGGTTTTTACTTCTCCTTGAGTATTTATATATGATTCTAAGGTGGAATTATTTTCCCCCTAAGTGTGTATGAGATGTTGGTGGGGCTATTTTTACCCTGAGTTTATATGAAATCCTAGTGGGTATAATTTTCCCCCTAAGTGTATATGGGATCCATGAAAGGATTCTTCCCCCAAACCCTTGAGTTTATATGATATTTGGGTGAATTTTCACTTCCCCTCGAGTGTTCTATATATGGGATCTAGGGCAGGCCTATTTTCCACCCAAGTGTTGTGTGTTCAAAATTATAGGGAGGTCCCCCCCCCCCAATTTATATATATATAAGATAATATATGTGGTACATTCTTCCCCTTGAGTGACCGTATATGTATATGATATTCTTCTAGGTGGGTTATTCCCCCTCCCACCTGAGTATTTATGTCGTTTTATCAGAGACATCTGACATTGGATGAAGTAGGTATAGTCGATCCTAAGTGTTACCTTAATTACCAAGTATTTGTAATATTTTTTTTATTATGGTCAACTATTTATTTATCTTCCAATAATATCACATTTTTCATACACTACTTTACTGGATATGTTAGAGACACCATTAATGTTTTCCTACCGAGTTTTACTCACACCCTACTCAGGAATCCATGGAAATTTGTAACCTAATAATACCTCATGTTCAAAGTTTTAAGTATGTAAGAGGCCCATTATTTAATGGTTGAGATGGATACCTTGGATAGATTATAGAGATTAGGATCAAGGGTGGTTGTACAAACACCTTGTATTTTTTTATTTTTTTTATTTTTTTTATATGTGTTTGTCCTGGTGGGTGGTCCATTGGGATGTATACTTATAAGACGACATATAAATTATTATATCATGGATATATTCATTTTTTTACATACTATAATGTTTTTTATGTATTTTATTTTGTTATTTCCACTATTTTTTACACTAATATAAAGGTATAGTCTCCTCATCGTAACACCAAGACCCTTGTTGTTAGTCAATAACATCTAACATATAGGGAGTCATGTCAGAGGTCATGTAACACTCTGACTGAGACACTAGTGGGTGGTATTAGGATAGATCATTACAAAGTTTTATTCAAGCATATTTTATTTGTTTCAATATTTAGGACATCGTATATGGGGAATAGATATGTGTCATAGTTTTTGATAGACTACAGACTAGTAAATTGTGAATAGTTTTTCGGGGGGAAGTTAAGGATACCATGGTTGTGGGATTTTTGTTCTTAGTTTTTTATGTTATAGTTGAGATATTCATTCAATTATTATGTATATATTTGATAATTTTATTTCTGGTTTTGGATCTTAGATCATAGTGGGAAGAGGCATTTATACATGAATCATATTTGGAATGTACGATTCATATGAAATTAATGTGCTTGTATGTGAATGATTTCACTAACAATGGGGGTTTAGTTTTTTAAATTTTCAATAATAAATTATATGTAGTTCCCCCATATGCCTTTTTGGTTTAATTCTACTCAGTTAAACCATATCATTTTCTATTGACAAGTTATGTGGATCGCATCATGGGATGTTCACTTATGATGGCTATATAGTCCCCCCATGTAAGGGATGTGTAGTGAACCCTATTGGGTTGGTACAAGAATTATATTCCTTAGTGGTATACTCTTTGTGGGTTATTTTAATGTCGTTTTAGTTATTTATAGTGTAAAAAAACATATATGGTGTTTTCCCATATAGATTCTTAGTGAAATTAATCTTAACTAAACCATATGACTATGATTTTCTCAATATAAATCATCATAGGATGATATAATTATATGTTTATGGGGGTGAACTAGATCCTTGATGGGGTAGTCTGGTATAAAAATTTTGGTGAGGATCGATTCCCTAGAGTGGGTAGTTAATTAAATGGGTGATGTTTGATATATAACTATGAGAACCCTAGAGTGGGTGTGTTGAAATATGAGTTTCTTTGAGAATATGGATGACCTTGTAAAGATATAGAAAATTCACATAAGATTCATTTTGATTTCTTGATGTAAATCACTTAGAGTGATTTTGGTATTGAGGCATAGCTTTGGGAGGAAGGATTGGTTGGATGTCTAGACTTGTGGATCATGATCTTAGAAGGTCGGATTTATTATGGATAAATCATGGTTAGATGATTTATGGTTCTAGGATGATTCTTGGGTTGCAAGTGATCATGTTGTTTTCCATATAATGAGTGATATCCCTCAGTCCCCTTAGAAGTACATCATTAAGGTGCTTTGTTAATATGATATATTACATGTTAGGTAGTGTGGTCAGTGGTTTAAGTGGATGTTCTTAGGTTTGATAGGATGTGACTCATTGAAGTATTAGCCAGGTTATTTCATCATGTGATATAGGATTGTACTTATGCTTGGTTTGGATAAATTAGGATAGATAGCGATCAAGAATCTATGAGAAGGATCTTATGGATCTTCATTATGCATTTGGAATATTAGATTTCTTATTGGTATGGATTTTGGGGTGAAGCATCAATGCCTGAGGTAAAGTGTGTGATGGTTATGTGTGGTTCCTATTTGGTTCGTAGATTGGTGAGTGGTCATGTGTGAGATGAGGATCGCTTTATTTGATGAGATGTTTATGATAATGGAGGCTGATGGTTTTGATGAAGATGTGAAGTGTAAACTCTATGATTGATGGTGATATCATGAATGGATTAGGGTATTGTGGTGTGGTTGATATGATCATGTTCCTTAATAAGGCCTTTTAGGATGGGTGAGCATGGATTAGGAAGAGGTACATGCATGTGATGTTCTAAATTACTCAGGCATTATTCTCAAGTAAAATTATTAAGTAATCCATAGTGGGGATCTCATCCTTGGATATTGGATGGTGTTACCCTCATTATGGATGGAATTTTAGTGGATGTATTGTATGGAATTTCTAAAGTATAAGAACCATTTATAATCATTTTTTTGTATCAATGCTCAAGTATAAGCAGGTAGTAATACGTTATGGATGGTTTGGGGTGGTTTGGGTAATGCTTTCATAGGCTCAAGCCTACCTAGGCTTGATATATTAAAACCCTTCATGTTAAATGGGTGTATTCATTAAGCCCACCCTTCCCTATAGTATATGTAGGAGAGCCCATGTTTAACCCATGTTATTTATTATTAGTATATTTTTAAATTTTTTAATATATTTAAAATGTTATCATATGTTGATATATATATATATATATATGATAAAAATATAAGAATAAATTAAAAATAGTAATAGGTGAGGGACCTTAATGAGATGGTCAGGAAGTCAAGCACTATGGGAGAACTATCAGTGAATCTGCTGGAATTTGTTGCATCCATCAGGGAGTAGTATTGGAGTTTAGGGAATTTTTCATCCACATGGGTGATAGGATAGGTGATTTAGGTATTTATTCCACTAAAATTTATATAAGGGGAGGTGGTGGTGAAAATTTTCACAGAGGAGAATTTGGAAGGGGGTGGGAGGTATAGGTGAAACTTTTGGAAGCTAGGAGGGGTGGTTATACTCAAATAAATAGGTGGTCGACATGGAAGGTAGGTAAGTTCTTTAGGTATGGGGAGATGAAGTTAGAGTATGAAATGGCATGGCTCTATTTCTATCCTAAAAGGAGTAAGAGGATGAACGAGAGAAATGGTGGGGTAACTTGCTAGAATTTGGAGGGCATGTTGTGAATCAACATGTAACAACAGCTAGAAATTGAAGATAGTTTGGCAATAATTTGCTAGTGGGTAGGGGAATTCATGAGTCAGGTCTTGGGACATGAGAAAATTCATGTTTTTTGGTCCAAAAAACCATGTGTAGAAAACAAATCATGGGAGAATTCAAAATTTCATTTGGTGACTTTGTAACTTGGAGTTTCATAAGAGGATTGTAGGAGGAACTAATTCATATTATATTTAGTTTTTTAAAATTTAAAAAATCCCATGTGTCTACCCATATCCATATGGACTTACTCACATGAGTCGAGTTCTCATGTAAGTTTTTGGTTTAAGAAAATTTTTAATATAGGGTTTAAAAAAACCCACCCCACCCCAAACCTACCCCAAGCCTAGTTAGACCATGGTCCCACATATATTTTCCCATAAATATGAGTAGGATGATCATATCCAATCATTAAGTCCAGTAATAAATAGGGCATGGTTCATGGAGATAATGTTTTTTGGTTTGGTAGAGTGATTATGAGGATGATATTATGGTGGGGAGAATCCCATTATCCATGAATATAAAACACTCTTGGGGAAAGGGATGTGAAGGTAGTGATATTGGTTAGTGGATGGTGTCGGTGGAAATAGGATACTAGTGAGAAACTACATCCAATTTTATATAATTCCTTAGAGGATTCCAGATTCATTAATCAAATTTTATAAAGTATATGTTCTAGAATTGGGATTAAGATGGAGATTATATGATCCAATAGTGAGTTATATCAAAGGTGATATGGTGTTCATGGAGGGAGTATAATGGTTATTGTGGGTGGTTTAGTACCCCACCATGGAATTACATTGATTTTTGGGTTTGGAATTTGGTGTGGATGTTTTGAAGACTGTATAATTCCTTGAGAATATTAAGGCATCATGATCATAGGATGAGTGTGTTTATGGGTGAGCTCAAGAGTTTTTGTGACAGGTTGTCCAGTGGAGGACCAATCAATGTTTCTTCATGATATTGGGTGTAGAGAGTTGGAAACCATGATAATAATGTTAGTGGACCTCTAAAATCATGTCTTTAATAGGTGATTTTGATGGTGGGGAGCACCATGGCCTGGAATCGACTGTTATGAGTTGAGTCTTATGGTGGGTAAAACTGTAATCATAGGAATGAAAAGGTTAATGATGCTTTAATATATTGAGATAGATGGGTCTGGATGAGCGTTGTCTCAGTATTGGTGATGATGAAAATTGAGTATCCTGTATCTTGATTAATATTATTCCTATTGTTTGGATTTTTACAGTGGACGCTCATTCGGCATTTCGAGATAGAATGTGATGAGTTAGTGGGGAATTAAGGAATAAAGTGGGTAGAGATTGATGGTTAGAGGACCACCAAGACTTATTGGGTACATGAAGTGTTATGGTGGGGAGTATGTAACAACCTACATCATTACGGGTTATGAAATTCATAGGGAATTTTGGATTTTTGGTCCTGGAGTGGGGTATGTTTTGAAAATTGAGACTCGAATAAAAATTTTGATCGTTATGATGTCTTTATAATATTTTTTGGATATATATCAAGTCCCATGAGTTTTTCTAAGTTCTTGGATGAATTTTATATTTAATACCCTAAGGTTTTAAATGACCACTTTTTTTTATAGCATATACATCATGCAACACTGTGCTTAAACAAACCACATAATATTATTAGTATATGACTATTATAACTTAGATGTTTAATTGGAGTGTGTGAATAGAAGTAAATTAATTATTTTATATATATAAAGGTAATAAAAAATAAAAAAAACTATATATAAATTCTTAGAAAATAAGCACTCATTTTTTAGTAAAGTAATTTTATTCTTCGAAATTATTTTTCTTCCAAAATGGGTTTTATTGATTTTTATGAGAGAATGTTATAATTAATTTATATAAAATTTTGAAATTTTATTTTATAAACATAATATCATTTTCTCAATCATCATATCAAAATTATATTAGTGTGAATTTTTGGGATTTTTCTGAAGAAATTAAATTTTTGGTGAATGGTAAAAAAAATATAGTTTTTATGAAATACGATATCTTTTATGATATCACCTAGAAATAAATATTTTATAAAAATTTATAAAACTTATGTAAATACATATTTATGATAATATAATAAAAATATAACATAAAAATAATACAAAACATATAAATTATAATTTATTACATGATAAATATAAAAAACATTTTCAATGTCGACGTAGTGCTTGGCGGTACTGGAAAAGTGGAATTTGGTGTCCTAAAAATAATATTTGAGAAAGGATAATATTTTTATAGAATTTTATAATACATATGAGGTATTATTGATGATTTTTATGAATATATATAAATTTTAGAGTTATATAAAAAGCGACTTATCCAAATATATATGTAATGCTTGTGCAAGACTAGAAAAGTCAAAATAACATATTCAATAATTTTTCATGACATATATGTGAGTAAATATACATATTCAATGAATATAATTTTGAAATAAATTTATTTATTTTTATTATGGTGATTTATTTTTAATTTTTAGTGATTAAATAATTACCTTAAATTCTTACACAATGTCAACATTATGTTTGTGTAAGTAGTATAAAAATCAATTAAATGATTTTAAGAACTCTAAATGTAATATTGTTTGGATGTGTAAAGTGTAGCATAAATTTATAAGATAAATATAACATATTATAGATGTTTCAAAGTTTTATATTCAAATTCCATTTCTTTCATGTTGTTTTCAAAGTCAAGTTATGTGAATAGTTCTTAAAATGATATTAATAGTATTTTATGTTAAATAATATTTTATTAAATAATTTAAAAATTATAAAAAAAATAAATAGGATAATTAGGATTATAAATGGTCTAAAATTTAATCTCTTATCCATAAATTATCTAATTTTCACCTTATAAGTAAAATTAATACCCTTTAATATTGAAAAATCCATTATCATGGTTAATGTAAAAATTGGTTAACTAAGGGGTTAAACCAAAAGATAAGGTTCAAAATGATATCAATGCCTTTATAAATTTGATTGTGTGATTATATTAAGAATATAACCTCATTATATTTTAATATGTGGATTTTTAAATCATATTACATGAGTTAGACACATATTATAATATTTCATGCACTTCCAAATATGAAATTGAGGATATTTTATAATAAAAATAATTTATTAAATGATTTAAAATTCATAAAAACCCTATATTAATCCAAGTTAATGTTATATGATTGAAAATATAAAACATGGTCCATTTATGGGTCACTTTTCCTTTTATAGTAACTTTCTTGACCCCTGAAGAGTAAAAATCATTGATATCATGGTAATTGCCAAAACGTTTAACGGGGGTTAAAACTAAGAGATAGAGGTTAAAATATCACCTAAACTTGTCTAAATTTTATTAGAAGATATTATTTTGACTCATAATAATCTTTTATTTAAATATATCAATTTATATCCACTTTAACTTGAAAAATTAATTTATATTAATTTAATACTTTAAGTAATTCCAAGAGTGTCCCTCCCCTGACTTATAAAAGGGAACCTCTTCTACTATCTTACTTGAACATTTTGAGTCTTATAGCTTGACCTAAATCTAAAAATTCTATGATAAAATTCTTTATTCATGAATTATAGGATCTAGTACTCATAAAATATCATTCCATAGGTCCTTAAGAAGGAATCTAAAGGAGCCCTATTGAAGAAAAGGAAATCATCTTACCCAACCGCTTTCAATTTATTTATTATTCAACCTACTCTAAATAAATTGTATGAATTATAAAATAATTAATTAAATATATTAAATATAATTTATTATTATGTAACAACCATAATTCGCCTTCTTTCCATCCATTGGAAAACAATAATGTTTATTTTGCGTATGTGTAAACTACCACCTCCATGAAGCGATGTGATTCGTATTTTATTTCAGATTTACATGGATAATAATAGGTATAGATTTAATTAAATATATGATATATATGATATAAAAATGATCCTATAAAGTTTAAATATTATTTAAATTTTTTTCATCCCTTCCATCGAAAAATGAAAATAGCATTCATGGGTACATACGGCCTACCATATCCATGAATGGTTTAATTCATTTTTCTATCTCTAAATTTTATGGATGATTATAAATATATAAATATATATAGTGATTATATATTATTTTTATATCATGTTTAAAATTATGGTGTTTACAAAATCATGATCAAAGTAAAATTATCAGAATAGAAGTACCGAAATTTCTATGAAAAACGAAACAACTAACACCTATAAATGATGATTTTAATAAAGAAATATTAATAAATGTGTGTTGAAATGTTATAAGTGGATCATATATTATATTATAAGTATTTAAATTATTCTAGTAAATAATTATAATAAATTTAAATTTATTATACATGAGTTTATAGCACTTTTTAAACAAATGTAACTTGAGGTAAGAGTTTTTCGTCTCACTTATATTTTTATTTCACACATACCATATTCACCAGTTGTTTATTTTATGTGGTGTATATAATATTGATGAATGTATTTTATGATTAATATCATTAAAATTATGTTTATTTACATATCCATATAATTTTATATATTTTATGAAGTTTTTATTCGAAAGTTACCAAATTGGTAAGGGATTTATGTTACAATCTCATTGTTTATCAGAATTATTTATGATCAAGTATATGATGATGAAATTTTATAAGATATCTCTCAAAAATACCATGAATTTTATTATCCTCTAGTTATTTATAAATATTAAATGTTTTGCTTTAATTTTCATCTCTTTAATAACACAATAAACTGAAATAATTTTTTTAAGGAAAACCGACATTATCTCTCTCTTCAGATGAAGATAATTTTTATTCCATATCCATGTTTTCTAAAAATATTTTCAATAAAATTTTGAATATTATCCTGGGAATTACTAAAAAAATTACCCATTGTTTAATTTCTACCAAAATGGTTTAAAATTAATCTTCTTGTTGATTTATGAATGGGGTACATTTTACTTTTTACCAAAAATGTGAAAGGATTATTTGTTTTAACATATATGACATGAATAGAATTCCCCACCATAATGACCACTAAATGATTTAAAGATTATTTTATAATTTTACAAGGTTCTTTTCAAATAAAATTTTTTCCTTAATATTTGGGAAATTATAATATTTTAAATAATTAATTTTAAATTGGAAAGGGTATTTTCCTCAAGAAATTTTCTCATGATATTTTAAAGTCATTTTTCATCTATGATAACATCCTTTGATGTTGCTTATGATGTACTAGGGATATGATCCAATGATACCATCCACTATTATTATTTGGATTTCTTATTATGATGATGATTTAAGGATGAGTTTATGAAACCTTTTTATTTTCTATATGTTAATTAAGTTATGATGAAACCTTTATGAAATCTATTTCTTTTACAAGGGTTATGTTATTATGAAATGATGGAGTGTTTATGAAACCAGTTTCCTTTCCAGGGGTTATGCTATGATGAAAATTTTATGATATTGTGGAATAAGTATGTATTATTTTCATTATGTGATGGGTGGTCCCATAATTATATATCCCTTCAATACATTGGGTAAAGATGGATATCTCATGTGATAATAAGGACTGGAATGGGGAGTGAACCCAATCCACTATGATATTATTGGTAGTGATCCTTGACTAAAGAAATGATTTCCTATGCTTATGTGTATTACAAAAACTTATGTATTATTCCAATATTATACTCTCATGGAACATGTTCCTTGATTCCTTTATGATTCATGTATTATGAACTACCAATATTTATTCCATGTTTCAAGATTATGATCAATGATATACTAGGTTTGGTTTTCAAATGTTACACTCATGTTCGCGTACCCTTATGATCATGATATGTTTAAGTGATCATTGATATCCCCATTAATTACCCTTAATGAGCATATGATATCACACTTTCTTATGTTTCCCTTCCCTAGGTTTTGAATAAATTTTTTAATTAGGGTATGTTTAAGAAGAGTACTATATGGGAGGATCTTTGTAGAATATGTTGAATATCTTTCAGGAAATATGAAGATTGTGTATCTAGTTTCAAAAAGATACTAAATATATATATTAAGTAATGGATCAAAATGTTATGTAATGAATATTCATCTATTAAGATGTAATATCTATGTATAAAAAATATGGATCACTATAGTTGGTATCAAATCAGGTTTTAGACAATTTTTTGAGATTAGTATTAGATTAATTTGGTAAAAACCATAGGGATAAGCCTAAGTATGTTATAGAATATAAAAGTTATGGTAAGATATATATTATTTAGTTTTCCTATAAATCCATCCCTATCTAGAAACTAAAAGTAGACATGGTTTTGGCATAGATTTATCTTAGGGTAATAATCCTGGAAAGAGTTGGTCAAAGTATATCTCAGCCATCATTTTGGTGCATGGTGAGTTTTCCCTTACTGTGCACCTAGTTTGAAACTCTAATGGGATATTCCTAGGTTAATTCACATTTTATTTATGAACCATTATAAAGGATATTAATTGGTGATGACCATGAAATACCAAATTTAATCCTAAGGTGTCATAGATTGAAAAGAATGTTTCATTATTTAGACATCCTATAAATGATTTTGAATAATTATATGATTCATCACTATGAATATTTTTGCTCAAAATATATTTTTGGTTTTATTCAAATAAATGTAACTAGGAGGACTTGTGTTAAAGTGGAATATAATAGAAAATGGAATGATTTTCCTCATGAAAAACCAAATTAAATAGAATTTGTAAGGTGAAACCTTGTAATTATGCCTAATTATCCATTTTTTATATGATTAAAAATCTAAAATTGGGTGAGTTTCTTGACACACCTAATAAAAGAAAAATGGAGTTTCAAGGAGACCATAAAGGGAAGAAGATTCAGCTTCCTACATGTCAAGTATGTGGGAAGAAGAACTCAGGTAAATGTTTCATATGAACGAGAAGTAATTTTTTGTGTAGAATATAAGGGAATAAAGAAATTAATTACTAAGAAAAAATGAAAATTTTGATTGAGGAAAATGATTTTTATCTTATAGCACCATTTATATTTCAATTTTTTATGTGTGGGGAATATGGGAATTAGTATGGTAATTTCATATATATATATATATATATATATATTGTTATTTTTATACAATTATTTCTATAAATAATTGATTAATCATGCCAAAACTGGGACTATTTGACTTGTTTTGTTATAATTGGAAGGATACAACCAATATTTGGAAAATCATAAAAAAGGGATGAATTTGAGGAGAAAAATACACTTCACATAGTGAAGTAAAGTAGTGTAGCATAACACTGAGAAACTAAAGATATAATCGATATGGAAATATTTGAATAATATAAAAAAAATATTCATAATGTAAAAGAAGGACTCCCATGATAAAGTATGTCTATGGAATACTCTTAGAGTTTGAAACTGAAGAATTGAGACAAAACGAGATTCCTGATATTGAAAATTAACAATTCACATCGTAAAAAACTTACAAGATGTGTAAACATTACAATGCATGGAATAGGTATAGAGAATTAAGTGTAAAAAATAGAAAAATTATGATCTCACACTTTCACAGTTTGAAATCAACTTTTATGCCATGAATGTTTCTAGATAGACTCAGTCTTGTTCTTTTAATGTAATTTTTATCAAGGAACCTAAGTTTTAACTCATGAATATCCATTTATCACTCAAGGATTATTTATGACTCATAGTGGACTAAAATTATGGTGAAATTAATGGAACATGATCCCCAAAGAGTTTCTATAAATATAGAGTTGAGTTGTTGTTTCCAATAATAGAATCCATAGACCAAAGTCTAAGGTGAGAAGTTGTACTATTGTAGGGTCCTCTCCATTCTTATTCTCTAGTTTTTCATTCATTTTTTCATTTCTTTATTTCCTTCCCTATTATTATCTCATTACTAGGATTATGGGGTAAAACATGACTTGTTCTAGGGTTATGTAGATAAAGGGGGAAGGTTTCGTTGGATCTATTTCTTATACTCATTCATGTATTTGGATTGCTGCAGTTTTATTATCAACTTAAAATCTATTTATTTTATTTTTATTATGACCATTGATAATTGAATATAAAATAACATTTATAATAGGACAACTAGTTACCCTAAATTGAGACATGACCATTGTCACATTTATGGAAACTAGGTTTAAATATGGTATTGAGACAAGCTCGATTTGGCTAACCATGGGAAAGGCAGAATCGCCACATTGAGGAGGGGATTCCATGACTATTTGATCCACCTTATCTTGACTTAAATACCAAACATGGATTAATAAATTTTATTTCAAAAATCCAATTACACCTAAACCTTAAAAATAAAAAACTCAAGCACGCCTTCAAATCTAATTTCTAAACAACCAATCTGTTTCACTTTTTTTCTTTCTTTCACTTTCCTAAAACTATTCCCATGTACAAAGTTTGTTTCTTAATATTTATTCAATTTAAATAAATTAATTCTTTTTAAAACCTAAATTAACTATTTTCACCATATCTATGGGTTCGACCTCAAACTTTTCTAATATTATATTTTAATTAATTAAGTACTGCAATTTTAGTTTTTATAAATTTTAAAATTTGATTATAACTTTAGGGAAATAAAAATTCACTTAGTGATGGTCATTTATCACCCATGAAATTTTCTAGATAGACCGAGTCTTGGTATTTTTTTGGGATTTTTAACGGGGAACCCAATTTTTAACTCATGATAGGCCATTTATCACCCAGGACTTCTTTATGAATCATATTGGACCATAATTACAGTGAACTTAATGCAACATTATCCCCCTAGAAATATATAAATATAGGTATAAGATGCTACTTCCAAGGACAAAATTCAGTGACCATGGTCTAAGGAAAGAAGTTTCACTATTGTAGGGTCCTCTGCATTATTATTCTCTAGTTTTTCATTCATGTTTTCTTTTATTTCTTTCCTTACCTCTTACTCTATCATCACATTAATTAGGGGAAAACATTATTTGTGCTAGGGTTATGTAGCTGAAGGGGGAAGGTGTCGTTGGATCTATTTCTTCTTATTATTCATGCATTTGGATTGTTGTAGATTGATTATCAACTTCCAATCCCTTTCTTTTCTTTTTATCATGACTATTGATGATTGAATTTAAAAGAACATTTAAATTTTCACAATTTTTTACCCTGAATTGAGGCATGACCATTTTTACATTCAGGGTAACCTAGTTTAAATATGGTATTGATACAAACATGATTCGAAAATACCCTAATTATATGACCATAAGAAAGGGGGATTCACCGAATTGAGGAGGGGATACCATGAACATTAGATCAACCTTGTATTGACTCTGATGCTGAACATGGATTAATACATTTGACTTCAAAAATCCAATTACACCTAAACCCTAAAACTAAAAAACCAGAGCATGCCTTAAAATCTGATTTCCAAATAACTAATCTATTTTTTTTCTTCTTTATTTTTATTTCATAAAATTTTTCCCAAAACCAAATTTTGTTTCTTTCTCTTTATTCAATTTAAATAAATTAATTCTTTTGAAAACCTAAATTAACTAACTTCACCGTCTATGTGGGTTCAACCTCAAACTTGCCTAATACTATATTTTAATTAATTAATTAACACAGTTTAAGTTTTTATAAATTTTGTATTTTTATTAGACCCATAGGTAAATAACAATTCCTTTAGGGCCTATCAGGCATTATCTAATCCAATACCCTAATCTAAGTTTTAATTCCTAAACCAAGGAAGGAATTATTCTATGTCAATCATTAAAGTCAAGTATTGAATTGTTTATGTATTAGGATTATATAATTATACTATAGAAATGTTATATCAATGATGTTATGGATATAAGAATCATGAAAATTTTAAGGATTGTTCAATAGTATTTTTTCTTTGAGGATTCGAAAAAATATATTAAAAGGTATCAATAACCAAGAAAATTTATTTAGTGGTAAGGAGATAATTTTTAGTTGGGATAAATAGATTATTAAAATTAATAAAGAAAATGGGATAGTAATAGTGACCTTGAAATTGGTTAGTGATTTGATGATAAAGTAATTTAGGTCATATTTGATGAAGTTTATTGCATTTTTTGGATTTATGGAAATAGTTAGTGATTTTATTTGAGGGATAAGGATTATGTTAATTTTTGGAATCATATATGTTTTCTTGTGGGGTTAACTTAAGATTTATGGATACCATCATATGTATATAATTTTACAGTTGATCATAAGTTCAAAGTCATTGATGCCCCTTTTGAGGTTTTAAGTGAAGGGATTTTGAGTTGATTTAAAACTTTTACTCAGTTTTAAGAAGAATGCTCTATTAGGTTTTAGATATCCCTTTAATTTTTTATATGATTTGATGTTAAGTTAATTATGTTGTATTTTATATTGTGATATATATAATATTGATGGTTGAAAAGGGATTCACTGATAAGGGGATATTTTCAGATATATTTATGGTCAAGTTAAGGATTTCATTTTAGGTTTGTATATAAATTTTATCTATGATATTTTGGTGGAATTAACTACATTATAAGATTATATAGTGATTTATCATGGTAAATAATGATATTTTTTGAGATGCTTCATTGAGTTGAGGTGTATGTAAACTTTAGGTTTAATATTTGGTTTAACATGAAAGGTTATTTGGGAAGAATACAATTAAATTTTTTGGGATGTAATTTGAGAGGTATGAGATCACCTTTGAGGTTAAAATATTATTTAGTGTTGAGGTTATTGAGGTTAATTGGGATTTAGGTTCATTTATTTATGGAATAATATAAGTTTAACCTTTGGTTTTATTTTAGAAATTTTAAAGTAAAAAGTATATTTCTGCGTATGAAGGTTTATACATTTTAGATATTGTCTTATCTTGTGGTAACCATTTTAGATTTGGTTAATATTTAAAGATATTATAAATATATTTTTATCCTTTTTGGATTATTTTATCCATTAAGATTTTATTTTAGTGCTTCATGCATGTAAAATACATCTTTAATTATCATTATTTGGAGTAAAAGATGATATTGTGATGAAAATTGATTAGGGGATGAAATTATACATGTCAAGTAAGTATATTTCCTTATGTTATTATTCAATATGGTAAAGGAATTATTTAAATCCAGTAAAAGGATCATGAAACAAAAAAATATATATCTTATTACATTCACTTATAATGAATCAATGGTCTTTTTTATGCCTTATTGATTTATGGTTTTGTGTTCGTTAACTTTCTCATGATCATTTAATTTCTTGTAATCAATGTTCTCTGTCACTCTTCATAATTATTTAGGTGTTGAATTTTTCCTCAATATCTATATCTTCTCTTCCCACTAATTTTCTCTTATTTAAAAACCTATTTATGTGTTATTACATATGACCTTTATATTTCCCTTTCCCTCTTTTCAAGAATAAGTTTTATTAACTCTTGTTATGATGTGGGTTTCAATAAAGGAATTTTAAAATCTAAACCCCTTGATTACTGAGAACAAGTTAAAGTTTTTATGACATGATTTATTAAAGGGGAAGATAATGTAACACCCTGAGGTTTTAAAATAAAACTATATTCGATAGTGTATACAATATGCAACACCAAGATTAAACGAACCAAAAAATATTATTATCTTATGACTATTATAACTTAGTCATTGAATTGGTGAGTATGAATAAAAGTAAATTAATTATTGAATATATATAAAGTTCATAATCAATAAAAATGTATTAATAAATTATTAGGAAATAATAACTCAATTTTTAGTAAAGTATTTTTTCTTCAAAATACGTTTTCTTCTAAAATGGGTTTTATTGTTTTTTTGTGAGAAAATAATATAATTAATTTCTTGAAATTTAAGAAATTTTATTTTATAAAAAAAATATCATTTTTTAATCAAAATATTAAAAATAAATTAAGGTGCATTTTTGTGATTTTTCTAAAAAACCTTAAAAAATAGTAAAACAATACAATTTTTACAAAATACGATATATTTTATGATATCTTCAAAATATAAATATGTTATAAAAATTTATTAAAATTATGTAATGAATCATGTATGAAAATATAATATAAATATCATACAAAAATAATTAAAAGCATATAAATTTGAATTTATTTCATGATAAATCTGAAAATCATTTTCAGTGTTGAAATAATGCTTACACAACACTGGAAAAGTCAAATTTAGTGTCTTAAAAATAATATTTGAGAAGGAGAAAGATTTTTATAGATTTTTTTATTAAATATTAGGTGTTATTTATGATTTTTATGGATATATATTAATTTTTTAAATATATAATAATCGAGTTATCTAAATGTTTGTACAATGCTTACATGAGGCTAAAAAATACAAAATAACATATTAAATAATTATTATTGAAATATACATTAGTAAATATATATATATATTAAATTAATATAAAATATTATTATTAAATTTATTTATTTATTTTTATAATGTATTTTTTTTAATTTTTAGTGATGATTTAATTACCTTAAATGTTTACACAATGCCAATACGGTGTTTGTGAAAGCAGTTGAAAAATCAATTAGATGATTTTAAAAACTCTAAAAGTAATATTTTTTTAGTAACTTATAGTTTCCTAATAATTTTAAGATAAATATAACATATTAGAGATTTTTTAAAGGCTTATATTAAAATTTCATTTCTTTCATGTTGTTTTCAAAGTCAAATTATGTGAATAGTTTTTTAAATGATATTAATTGCATTTTAGTTAAATAATATTTTATTAAATTATTTAAAAAATATAAAAAACATTAAATTGGATAATTAATATTATAAATGGTTTAAAACTTTATCCCTTACCCTAATTTTTACCTTATAAGTAAAATTATATCACTTTAATATTGAAAAATCCATTACCACGGTTAATGTTAAAATTTTTTAACCAAGAGGTTAAACCAAAAGATAAGGTTTAAATGATATATATACATGTATAAATTTTATTGGGTTATTATATTAATACCATATCATCATTATATTATAATTAATGTCATTTTGGAACCATTTGACATTATTTAGACACATATTGTAATATTTCATGTATTTCCAAAAAATGACATTAATGATATTTTATAATAAATAATATTTTATTAAATGATTTAAAATTAATAAAAATACTATATGAGTCTAATTTAATGGTATATTATTGAAAATATCAACCATGTTCTATTTATGGATCAATTTTCTTTTAATAGTAACTTTCTTGACCCCTAAAGAGTAAAAAAATATTTATATCACAATAATTGTCAAAAGGGTTAATGAGGGGTTAAAACTAAGATATAAGGTTTAAAACATAACCTAAACTTTTAAAAAAATTATTCTATGAGAGTATTTAGACTCATATGAATAATATATTATAAATATATCAATTTATATCCACTTGAACTGAAAAATTAATTTATATTAATTTAATATTGTAAGTAATTCCAAGAGTGGCCCTCCCTTCAATTAAAAAAAGGGCATTGCTTCTCTCTCTTCCTCACACCTGTTGAGCATTATATATTGATAAAAATATACCAAATTATCTTATAAACCTCAATATTCATGAATTATAGGTTCTATTATTCTTAAAATACTAATCCAAAGGTCTTTAAGAATGAATTTAAAGGATTCCTACCGAAGAATAGGTAATCGTCTTACCCGACCTCTTTCAATTTATATCTTATTATACATCCTCAAAACAAATTTTATACATTATAAAATATTTAATTTAGTATCTTAAATATATACTTATTTATTATTATTATTATTTAACAACCATAATCCACATTCTTTCCATCCATTGGAAAACGATAATGTCGCTCGTGCGTATATGTAGACTACCACCTCCACAAAGCGATGTGACTAGTTTTTCATTTATTCTTTACATGGATGGTAATAAGGATAGATTAAATGAATATATAAAATATATATATTTAAATTATCCTTAAAATTTAAATTATTATTTATCTTTCTTTTATTCCATCCGTTAAAAAATGAAAACAACGTTCATACGTACATAAGGTCTACCATCTCCATAAAGGGTGTAATTCATTTTTCTATATCTACCTTTAATGGATGAATATAAATAAATATATATATAATAAATATATATTATATTTTTCTCATTTTTAACATTTTGGATATTATATAAACATGATCAAATTATAAATACCAGAACTACATAACCAAAACTTCCATGAAAACAAAACAATTAACACCTGTAAACAACAATTTTAATAAACAATTATTAATAAATGGGAGTTAAAATATTATAAGTGGGTAATATATGATATTATAATTATTTAAATTATTATTTTATTGTATTATAATAAATTTAAATTTATTATATAAAATTTTAGAGTACTTTTGAAACAAGTGGAGCTTGAGGTTAGGGTTTTTTGTCTCGCTTTTATTTCTGTGTGACAAATTTCATATTCACCACTTGTTTCTTTTATGTGGTGTATATACTGACCATGAATGTATTTTATCATGATTATCATAATAATTATTGGTATTTACATATCCATATAATTTTATATCTTTCTTTATTTTTTGGTTTAAAAGTTATCAAAGTGGTAAGGGAATTATGTTAGAATCTCATTATTTGTCAGCATTGTTTATGATCAAGTTTTTTAGGAGGAAATTTTATAATATATCTCTCAAGAATCGCATTAATTTTATTTTACTCTAGTTATTTATGGACATCTCATGTTTTTCTTTCATTTTACTCTCTTTAATAACTTAGTAAAGTGAAACAATTTTTTTAAGTAAAACCAACTTTATTTCTCTCTTTGATTGAAAATCATTTTTCTTCCATATCCATGTTTTCTAAAAAAACAAAAGTGTTTTTAATATTATCCTATGATTTAATAAATTTAATTTTTCACATGATTTAAATTTTAAAAAATGGTTTAAAATGAATCTTCTTATAATTTTTGGAATGAGGTACTTTTGACTTTTTACCAAAATTGTTAAAGGAATCTTTGTTTTAACATACATGGAATGATAAAAATTACCTATCATCATGATCAATCAATTATTTGAAGCTTCCTTTACAAGTATCCAAGGTGTTTTGAAAGAAAAAAATTCCTTGATATTTGGGAAATTTTTAGATTTTAATTAAGTGATTTTAAAGTGAAAAGGTTATTTTCCTCAAGAAATGTTCCGATGATATTTTAAAGTCGTTTTTCATCTATGATAAAATCCTTTTATATTACTTATGCTTTAATGGGGATATAATCCAATGATTCCATAAAATTTCATTATTTGGATGTATTATAATGATGGTAATTTAAGTATGATTCTATGAATCTTGTTTCTTTTCTATGGGTTAATTAAGTTATAATGAAATGAGTTTCTTTTCTATGGTTTATGATATGATTAAATGATGAAATGTTTATGAAACTCATTTTCTTTCCTTGGGTTATGATATGATTATTTTTTTATGATCTTATGGAACACATATGTATGATTTTAATTATGTGATGGGTATTCCCATAATTATATATCCCTTTAATGCATTGGGTAAATATGGATTCTCATGAGATAATGAGGTCTGGAATGGGAAGTGAAACTTGTTCAATAAGGAACTTTGTCCACTATGATAGTCTTTGGAGTAAACCTTAAATAAGGATATGATAGATTGGGGAGTGAACCTAATACACTATGATAGTCTTGTAAGTGATACTTGACTAAAGAAATTATTTCTTATGATTATGTGTGTAATATCCCAATATTTTAATAAGGAAATACTATGTTCGATATCATACATGATACGCCACATCGAGCTTAAATGAACGACTAAATATTATTATTTAAATGTTACAATTATAACCTAGATTTTATAATAGAAGGAATTAATAGGATTAACTAAATTATAAAAATATTTTTTACACATGTATATATAATTAATTTATTTTGTGACCAATTAATTATAAATGAAAATAAAACAATTTTTAAAATGAAATGAAATATTTTTCTGAAAAACTATTTAAATGTGAACAAGTGTATTTTATACCAATAAATAAAAAAATTAATCTTATAAGATTATATTAATGATATATATATATATTAAATTTAATTTTAAACATTCATCCTATGTGTTTTCTATACGTGATATAAAAATAAATCCAATTTTACGCATAAAAAGCTGTATTTTTCTAAAAGTAGTTCTTACACCTTTTAATAGACCGCTTGTTTAAAAACTAAATTTCGACACTTTTATAAATTATATTTGAAAAAATAAAATTTATTTATAAAATATTAATATCAATATTTAATTTGGTTAATTTTTTGATATTTTTCTGATAAGTTTCATTTTTTTATGAATATTAAAAAATACTGGATTTTAATTGAAGACAACTTTTCCGTATAAATAATTTATAGTGTCAAATTGTATTTTTCATTTTTTTTAAGGATAATTAGATTAATTTTATATCATTTAATCCAATTTATTTCATTGTAATCAATTTTACAATGAAATTGGATATAAAAATATCTCAAACTTTTGAACTTTTTAATTTAAAAACTTGTTTTCTTGCTCTGTCTACAGGATTAATTTTAAATTAATTTTATCCACTTATATGTTTTGAATTTTGGAAATTGTATTAAATATTTTTATTTATATGTTTTAAATTTAGTAAATAGGTTCCTTTTATTTTTTGGCCAATATAAATAGTAACTTTGGTGATTTTGTGACCACAGTTAAAGCTAAATCAAGTAATTAAGGGTAAAAATAATAATATAAATATTATAAAATGGTCCAAACACTTGTCCAATTTTTATTTTATGAGTATATTTCTTCCATAATAATTAAAGTATCAGTTATGTGACAATTTATGTCCTTTTGGATGATATTAAAACCTTTATAATATTTAATTCAAAGAAAAGTCAAACTTGTCATACTCTTGTTTTTAACGAGTGAAATATTTTTAATATGGGTTTATATAGAGAATATTTTTTAATATAAATAGTATTTTTAAATATAGAATATTTATCTAAATCATGGAAATTTATTTTTAATTTTTAGTGAATAAATAATTACCTTAAATAATTACACAATAATGATGCAGTAATTATTTAATTAATCGAAATATAAAATAAATTATATTTAAAATATTAAAATAAATATAATTTGAGATAATTAATGTCATACGTGAATTTTTTATATGAATTTTATATTTTATTGCTGTGTTAAAATATTTTTTTCAAATATATCATTTTTTAAGATATTTTTAAAAAGTCAAGTAATGAATAGTGTCGAAATCGACATTAATGATATTTTAAAATAAATAATATTTTATTAAATGATATAAAATTAATAAAAAATATAAAATTCAGCCAATATATTTTTATAATGTTTATAATTTAATTTTTTATTCTTTTATATTCATTTTATCATTTTATAGCAACTATATTAACCCATAAAGATTAAAAATTCATGTTTTCATGGTAAGAGTTAAAGGGGTTAAATAACGGTTAAAGCCAAAAGATAAGGATTACAAAATAGTAAAAACATGTCCAGTTTTAATTTAATGAATGTATTTAAAATTTTATTAATTATATCTTATAAATTAATTAGTTTTTATCCATTTGGAAAAGAAAATAATTAATATTAATTTAATATTTTGAGAAACTCAAAGAGTGCCTCTCCCCTCCCTTATAAAAGGTCATCTCTTCTTCCCTTTTATTAAAACTTTAAAAAAAAATTGGTCCAGATTATATCTTCCCAAATAAGTTATTAGAATCCATCCCCAAATTATATATCTCTTAGTTTAGGCATAAAACCACCCTTATTGGTCTTAGGGTGTTAAGCAACGAATGATTTCTAAAGAAGAGGTACTGTTTTTAATAAAGCATTTCTATTTTTTTTATTCTTCCAACTCCTTAAAATATTATTCATCCATGATGAAATAATAACTACAATATACCCTATATACTAATATGTAATTACTTTAATATCATCACTTAAATCCATCTTCACTTCCATCAAATGGGAAAATAATTTATCATTTGTGTATACGGCGGACTACCACCTCGTGAACCGATATAATTCATTTTCCATCACCATCTATCAAGAATGGTTATAATGATGGAGTTAATTTTTATATATGATATTAGTGACATTTTTATCATTTTTAAAAGATAATATATCATTTTAATTCTTACCTTTCCATGCATAGAAAAATGATAACGTCGTTCGTGTGTACGTGTGAATTATCACCTCTACGAAGCGATGTGAATCATTTTTCATCACCACATAAAATGGATGATATATATAAATATATTTAAATGATTAATATAATATTAATTATATTATTATCATTCTGTAAATATAAAATTACACTTACATTCTTTCTATAATGATCACTGAAAAATGTAAATGTTACTCAAGTGTACGTACAACCGGTCGTCTCCATGATTGTAACATAGTTAATTTTTCATATCCATATATAATGGATAGATTTAAATGTATAATTTATGTATAAAAGTGATTATTATTTAATTAATATTATTCTATATATAATTAACCAATGACAACTTTGACTATAGACATCATACCAAAGTCATTTTGGACTTAAGTTCTAAATATCATCAAAGCGTTGATGTGAAATTAAATAAATAGGTAATTTTCATAAAATAGTAATGAGTGATATAAAAGGAATAATAAAATTTAAAAAATTTATAAATAAATTAAATAATTAACCTAACTTTATTATTAAATAAGATAAAGAATGTATGTGATGTTTTGGGCTCAATGTAAGGGTTTTCATCTCAATTTTCATTCGTTGAGGCATATTTTAATCTTATACACCTATATTCTTTTTTAAGGTGTATATAACTCTACTTTTAAATTTTATATCATGAATTTATTTATTCTCATGATATTTAAAATTTTTATAAATGTTACTCTTCCATGTGGAATATAATTTGACTTATTTCAAAGTAGTAAGGGAATTCTTAACCCAATTTCTACTCTTTGGGTTAAACTTCTACTTCTTGATTATGTCATGATAATAATAAGTGTGAAGTTATTTTTGAATATATTATATTGTATTTCCAATTATTTTATGTGTATTTTTAGTGGATACACATAAACAATTCATTTGATTAATGATCGCTTCAAGGATATGATATTTATAATGGAATCTTTAACTAAAACATCATTTTAAATGATTTAAAGATTTATCCTTATAAATATTTATCTTTCATGTACAAGTTTTTAAAATGGTTTTTATGAATTTATTTATATGTACATGAATATTTTAAAATGATAATTTTTTAATTTGTCTCAAATGTTTTCAAAAATTGATCTTTTTCAGGTTTTATGTAAGGGACTTTCTTTTAAAAATAGTCTTTTAAAGATACTCTTTCAAATATTTTTACAAAATACTACAGGAATTTTTTTTTAAAATCTATAGAATGGACATAATTTCTCAATTTCATGTCACTTTAATGTTCTTAAGCTTAATTTAAAATTTTACAAATTTATTTTCAAATAAGACGTTTTAATTTATGAGTGTTCAGCTTTGTAAAAAATAAAAAGTGATTTTAAAATGGAAAAGGTATTTTCCTTAAGAATGTTTCTTTTATGAAAGCTTTATATATTATGATTATGTTATGGTTCTTGGAAATTTTTTATGAGGATGGGTGGTTCCATGATAAAATGAGGGTGGGTGGGGTCGTTATAGCTCTCTAATACATTGGGTAAAGGGACAGAGTTATCTGGTAGGGTTTATCTTAAGAGATTAAAGAAATGTACTAAAGTTCTAATTCCAAATGTAACTATGAAGGTTACTCCTCATGTAGTATTGAGAGCTACATTATATTTAAGAGTTATATGGAAATGATTCTACATGTTACCTACTTATATTTTATATTATTTCTTATGAGTTTTCATAAAAATCGTTTGATTTTCAAAAGGTAAGATAATAATATTTTTTAAATGATGATTCATTTTTCAGGGTTAAAATGTATGTTTTTAAGAAAATGTTTTATGGTTTTTCATTAGACTAATGGTTTCCTTTATTTTATGTCCCTTTCTAATATTTTTTTCTCATACTAAGTTTTAAAATGTTTTTCACAAGTCTTAAAGATTAGTAAGGACAAAGAATATGTCATGATGAAAGTATTGAGATGTTTTATGAAAAGAAATCATGTATTATTTTAAAAGGGTTTCATTTGGTGAAAAAAATGGATAGTGATTATAAGTTTCCACTTATAATATATGGGTTTACTTTATAAGAGTTGGTCCAAATTCTCTAAAGCTCTAAACTAAAAAGATCCTTAAATGTGAATTCCAGTTAAAAAACATAAGATTGTGTATTGTTTAAGTTCATGTCCTTATAGTTGGTATAAAATGATGGTTTAGACAACTTTATAGATTATAATGTTTTCAAGTGATGAAATATTAAGAGTTTTGGATATCATCATAGTTTTATAATTTTAATTGTGATCATAAGTTCAATGTCTTATAATTAATTTTGAGGCTTTAAGTTATGAAATTTTAATGTGAATAATGGTAATTTTGGAGAAATTTATTTTTGAGGTAATTATGGTTTATTAAATATTGAGATGAAATATGAAAGGTGTGAGATAATATTTGAGGTTAAAACATATTAAGGATATTTTTAAGTATATTTATCACATTTATGTAATTTTATAATGATTCTAATAATATAGTTTTAGAAAAAAATAAACAACCCATAAGATGGGTGACAACCCATCATATCCAGCAAGGCCATGGGAATTGAACCCACAACTGAAGGGAGACAAGGGGGAATTTTCTGACACTGGACTACGTGAAGTTCCAATTATTATGAATTTTTATTTCTAGTTAAATGATTTTATGTATGATGAATAAGTTTATTTTGGGAACATTTTGGAATGGAAAGTGATTTGGTGAATAAGTTGTAAATGTTGTTTCAAAAGACGCTCACTATTTTAGGAATCCTATAAGATTAATAAAAATAGAATATTATGGGATTTTGTTTAAGAAATAAAGGTTGAATTTTATTTTGGAGGAAATTTTGATTTTATTGTGCATTTATGGTGATTAAATTTATTTATGGAAATGATTGAAATATCTTGTAGATTATGTGATTTAGGAAAATATATTTTTAGTATGAGACATTAAGAGTGATTGATGTTATTTGGAGATAATTTTTAAAATTTATCTTGGAATAATATGTGGTAAAATACTTCTAAATTTTGCGCTTCAATCATAGTTTGGACTATTTTGAAGAATTTTAAGGATAGTTATTTGTTAAATGATCTATGTTGAACTTTAGGTATTACTATTGAATATTGGATATTAGAGTAGTTTTCCATCATATAATGGTTTATTATTTTAGGGGAATTATATTATTTTATCATAACCTTTTTTTGTTAATGTTTCAAGATAAGAGAAATATATAGTTAATCTTTTTTGAATTATGTGATTCTCTTGAAGTTGATTCTAGTGCTTCAAGCATGAAAAATTCATCTTGGATACTCATTTTTTGGAGAAAAAGATGAGTTTGTGGTGGAAATTGATTAAAATATGAAATTATAGTTTTCAAGTAATTGTGTTTCATTATGTTATTTTTCTGGGAATAAAATTAATCATAAACTATATAAAAAGGATCTTTAATCAAAAAATTTATTCGTTTACTTTTCTTACTAAGAAACCAATGACCTTTTAACCCATCATAGATTTATGGTTTTGTGATGGTTAACTTTATTATTACCATGTTCTCTATCACTCTCCATCATAAATTTATAGTTATTTTTTTATTCCATATACATATTTTTCTATATGGAATCCTAGTATGTGTTATCTTAGGTGACCTTCATACTTTTCTTTCCCTCTTTTCGAATAGAAGTTTTATTGACCATCTTTCCAATGTGGGATTTCTATAAAGGTATTTTGAATAGTCGAACCCTGGTTACCAAGCCCGAGTTCAAACTATGAGGATGAAATTTATTAAATGGGGGAGACTGTAACATCCCAATATTTTAAGAAAGAAACACTATGTTCTATAGCGTATATGATACGCCACATCAAGCTTAAATGAATAGATAAATATTATTATTGAAATGTTACCATTATAACCTAGACGTTAGAATGGAAAGAATGAATAGGATTAACTAAATTATGAAAATATTGTTTATATATATATATATAATAAATTATTCTGAGAAAAATTAATTATAAATTAAAATAAAAATCCTTTTAAAAATAAAATGAAATGTTTTTTTGAAAAAAAAATAATTAAATGTGCACAAGTGTGTTTTATACCAATAAATAATAAAATCATTATTTTTTTATTAGATTAATGAAATATATATATTATATATTAAATCTAATGTTTAAAATTCATCTTGTGTATTTTCTATACATGATATAAAAATAAATCCAATTTTATACATAAAAAAGTTGTATTTTTCTAAAAGCAGTTTTTCCACCTTTTGATGGCGCACTTATTTTAAAACTAAATTTGAAAATTTTATAAAATCTATTTTAAAAAATAAACTTAATTTTTTAAATCATAATATTAATATTTACATTGGTTTATTTCTTGGTATTTTTTTGATAAGTTTCATTTTTTGACGAATAGTGAAAATACCAGATTTTAATTGAAAACAGCTTTTTCGTATAAATAGTTAATAGTGTTAAATTATATTTTTTATTGGTTTTAAAGTATAATTAGATAAATTTTATATAATTTAATTTAATTTAGATCATTTTAATCAATTTGACATTGAAATTGGATATAACAAATATTTAAACTTTTGAATTTTTTACTTTAAAAACCCGCTTTCACGTTCCATCTACGTGGTTAATTTTAAATTAATTTTATCCCCTTATTTGTTTTGAACTTTGAAAAATGGATTAATTATTTTGAATAATAAGGTCCAAATTTAGTAAATAGGGTCATTTTATTTTTTTCCAATATGAATATTAACTTTTATTTTATTATAATATTTCCTAAAATCATTTATAAACTTATTAATATAATTAAATAAGTATAATTATTATACTGAAATTTCATTATATTAATTAGACAACAAATATTTAATCATTTTCATCCGCTAATAAAAAATAACATTGATCATGAAAACGTGTGGACTACCACCTCCACAATGCAATGCAGTTTATTTTTCATAACCATCTATAATGTTTGGTAAAAAGGATGGATTTTATGAATAAATAGGTTTTATATATAACAAATATGGTTATTAAATATTCATTTTTCATATACCATCATTCCTCTCATTCATTGATAAATGGGATCATTAATCATGCGTATGTATGGACTACCGCCTCCAAGGATAAGGAATTTCATTTTTCATAAACACCCATCTTGGATGGTTATAATAATGATTTTAATGAATATATATGATTCTTATGACATGTTAAATATTTTGTGAAAGTTATATTAAAATTATAAAATAACATTCTTTTACTCATTCAATAATTATAACACACTTTTTTAGGTAGTTTTTACCACCTACATGACTGATGTTGTAATGTTTATGCAGTGGATAATTAAGGATTTTTATATTTTGGTAAAACATGAAATAGTAATTTATTCATTATTTAAAAATGATTTTTTAGTCATAATATTAATATATATTGATTTTATTAATATATAACCTTTTTTCGTTAAACTCACCAAAATGAGATCATCTTCAATTTCGTCATCACAAAATGTTACCAAAACACTTAAGAAATGAAATTAAAAATTTATAAATTATTTTAAAACATAATTTACAATAACTGTTATGATATATTAATGATCCAAATTGGTATAATAATGAATACAAACACCACCATTACAAAACTAGTTCAAAACGATCAAGATTTTTGATGGTTGATTCTAAAAATATATGATAACTAACTTATAAACATGTATTGAATATTTATAAAGGAATTTTATAAAAGGTTATATAAATTAATAATGTTATAAAATAGGTGATTAAGATAGTTATTTTTTGATATAGTAAGCTAGAGTAAATTTGAATAAGAGAGAGTAAAGGTAAGGTTTTTTCATAACTCATTTTCCTTTATTTGAGTTGTAATGGTTATTTTTTAACCCAATTATTCTAAGTTGAATTATTTTATCTTATGATTGCATAAAATTATATTTACAATTTCTTTTATCTGGATTTACAATTTTTTCCCATGAATTCATTTCCAAAGGATCATCACTTCAAATATTGTGATATTTGTAAGGGTTTCTTTGTCTTAAATTTCAATCCCTTGAGACATGTTTAAGTTATACACCATGTTTCCTTTTAAATTGTCTAAATACTTCCATTTTTCATTTTTTCATGATTCCATTATATTTCATGATAATAAATTTTATTTTTAAGGATATTCCTCTCATGGGGTTTTGGTTCAAATGTTACAAAGGTTGTAAGGGATTTTCATGACTCAAATCTTTTCCTTGGGTCATAATCACTATTCTTTGACTATAATATTTAAATATCGATCTATTATAACATATGATAATTTTATTTTGTATTAAAAAATTATTTTCTAGAGAAATTATGATCCATGCCAAATTTTTATTCCTTGATGATTATATTGTTTCGTTAAAATTCATTTTTGTTAAGAATAATTACCATTTATTTTTATGGATTTTTCTTCTATATCCATACTTTTACTTCTTAAAAATATTCTCCTTTCCCTAGTGTAAAATAAAAAAAAATTATCTCCAATGGAAATTATATTTCCCTTTATTTAAAACCAAGGTTTTGATATCCTTTTAATTGTGTGGGATTTCAATAAAGATGTTTTCAAATATTTCAAAGGCTTTTCCTTTTGATGATCATATATTCTTCCCTTCTACAATGAATTTTGATATACTATTAATTTATTTTTAAGGTCTCTTTATTGTAATTTATTTTCAAATAAATGTTTTAATATATTTCCTCTTCACTTTCAAAAAAAATGGTTTTTTGAATGTGACTCAAAAATAATGTATTTTTAAGATGATATTAAGTAATTATTTTTAATAAAATCCTTTTTTGTGATTTCACTTTCATTTTTAAAGTATTATTCTCCATTAAAATAATTCTTTGTAAATCACCTGAAATATTCTCTTTTTAGGTGATCATTTTTGTGGTATCAAATGATCATGTTTTTTTATGTGATGCCATTTATAAAAGTTATGAAACCCATTTTAATTCCCATAGGTAATTTATGATAATATGAATGATTTTATTTTAAGTGCCATGAATATATATGTATGATGATTGTTGGGATCCTATTTTTCTCTCTGATTAATTGGTTATGGATTTATATCTCATAAGATAATTATTTTTGGACATACTTGGTATTTTTCACAAAACTAAAAGGTGGTCATACTTGGATTTATTCACAATGTTTTCCTATGATTAGGTTTGTTCCACTACTTCTCTAAAACATGCCTTACTTTCAAACTATTAATAAAATTTATGATATTCCATGTTATAAAGATATCATACTTTCTTATGTGTTTATTTCATGTTCATTAAATGTTTATAATCTATGTTTTTTATGACCTTTATTTGGTAATTTATTACAATTTTGTGATCCTTAATGATCAATCAAGTTTTTTTTGTCCCTTATGATGTCATGATATTTTTATCTGATACTAATCCATTACTCATGTTTTCCCTCATATTTAAGATCTAACCATTATGAATTGTCTATATGTTTTCCTTACTGGGAATTTGATCTCACCCTTTCTTATATTTCCATTCCCCAAGTTATAAATATGATTATTTCATATGATATATATAGAAGAGGGTCTATAGGAGAATGTGTATATAGAAATGTTCATAAGTTTTATAAAATAAGATGTTTTTGTAGCTATTATTAAATACCTTAAACCTTTTAGTCCTTAGTTTTTGTGAATTTATGTGTAATTTATTAATTAAACCATGATATAAATGTATTATTTAAGTATCGTTGTCTTGGATTTTTGTAGTTTGCATCAAAGGGAAGGTTTAGTTATTTTTTGGATTAGTTTAGATAACTTTAGTGATAACTCTAGGAAAGATTCTAAGTATTGGATAACATCTTGAAATTTTAATAAAGTGGAGATTATATGGTTTTCCTAGCAATACATCCCTATCTAGATACTGGAAATTGGATATAGCTATGGAATAGATGCACCTAGGGGTAATCACTCTGAAAAGGGTTGTTTGAGTATTGACTTTACCATTACCTTAATGCATGATGACCATTTCTAATAATTCACACATGGAAATAAACTCATGGGGGATATTCTTAGATTAATTCACATTTTCTTTATGAACTATTATGATGAATTTTAATAGATAGTAACCAAGGATAACCTAGGTTAAGCCTAATTTGTCATAGATTGAAAAGATATCAATATTTATATATCCTATAAATGATTTTTATGATTATGTGATTTACCACTATGGTTATTATTTCTAATACTATGTCTTTTGGTTTTAGTAAATGGTTGAAACCTAAAGGATCCATCTTAACGCTAAATTTTATGGATAATGAATTAATTTTCCTCCTAAACAGATGAATGATATATGATCTAGAATGAAAAACAACGTAATTATTCCTAATAAGATATATAGATATATAATTGACAACATAAACATAGGTGAGTTTCCTAACACATCAAATAATAGAAAATTTTTTTTTTTTGAAGTTCAGGAAGGAATGATCATTGAGGAAAGAGAGTTCAATTTTCTCCATGCTAATAATATGGGATGAATCACCCAAGAGAATTTATCAAATAAAGGGGGGGTTGTTATCTATATGGGAATAAAGGGGATAGATAACTGAATTTTAAAATAATTCAATATCTTATATATAGGTAACTTGGGAATTATATGATTTAATTCCCTATTCCAATGGATAACTCATAAAACAAGGAAGGTTTTGTGTTATTTCAATCACTGAAGTGGATCATGATGGTTAAGTCACACTTATCCTCTACTCTATAGTTGGGGATTACATGTTAAAGTTTTTAATAATGTGACCTATAAAAATATTATTATTCTTCCTTTAGTGGAATTTTATGTGATTTTTATCATTAATAACTCTCACTACATATATTCCTTATAAATTTCTAGAATAATTTTATTTTGATATTCTAAAACAACCTATGATTGTCTATTGATTCAAGGAAAATATATGATCTTACAATGGAAATTATATCCTTTCATGAGTATTGATTCCCATTCAAAGTGGGTATTTATCTCAGATAGTTGGGGAGAAACTCAACATCAAAGATATGCCTATTGTATGGGGGGTTTTATGTCTTTTCAGAATATTTTTCTAGTTTTCCTTTGAATCTTGAAGTCAGGATTTCAATAAAAATTGTACCCAGTGTTATTCCAATTTCAAAGAGTCCTTATAGAATGGACCCCATTGAGTTTCAAGAATTAAATAATAAACCATAAGATAATATGGATAAGGTCTTTATATGCTCGATTGATTTTCCTTGAGGTTCACTATTTCTTTTTGTTAAGAATAATAATGGATATATGTGATTCTATATTGAATATTATAAACTTAACAAGATCATGATCAAGAAAAAATATCTTATACCCCATTTTGATGATCTGTTCGATCAACTATGAGGAGCTTTATATTTCTCAAAATATTGACCTTCGATCTATATATCATCAATTCAGGGTATGAAAAGAATATATACCCAATATATTTTTCCATGTAATGTATGGAAACTATGAATTTATAGTGATTCCATTTGAGATTAAAACTACTCCAGCTATCTTTATGGGTTTGATGAATAGAGTCTTTACAGATTTCCTTGAAAAAATTGTGGTCATATTTATTGATGACAATCTTATATATTCTAAAATCAAGGAAGAATGTGAAGAGAATTTTTAAATTGTTATAAGGACCATAAAAAATTATAAATTATGTTCTAAGTTTAGAAAGTGTGAATTGTGGATGAAAAAATTATCCTTCTTATGTTATGTTATCACTGGTGAGGGTATATTTTTGGACACATCAAAGATAGATATAATTGAAGAATGGAAAAGAGAAACCTTTGTGAATTAGATCCAAATTTCTCTTAGATTAGCTATATACTACCAGTGTTTTTTGTGAAACTTATCATGATTATCCAGTCTATTAACCAAGTTTACTTAGAAGGGGGTGATGTTTCTATAGATAATAAAATGTGAGGAAAGCTTCAAGGTGATTAAGAATAGATTAGTCATTGTGAATATGATTTCACTAACCTATAGTGGAGAAGGGTTTTTAATATATATTTATGCTTAATTTAATATTTTGGGGGTTTTTTAGGAATAAATATAAGGTAATTTCTTATGTGTCATTACAATTAAAGACTCATAAGAAAAACTACAAAACTCGTGATCTGGAGCCGGCAGTAGTAGTCCTTTCATTGAAAATTTAGGAGCATCATATCTATAGTGAGAAGTGTGATATTTATACTTAATGTAAGAGACTAAAGTATATATTTATACAAAAATAGATGAACATGAACCAAAAGAGATGTTTAGAACTAATAAAGGACTATGACTGGTCAATACATTACCACCTTAGGGAGAAAAAAAGTTGGATTATGTCATAAGTGGGAATGATCATTATATATTATCTATTATGAGGATTAAAAATGATTCAATACTCATGGGAAGATAGGTTCCTTCAATATGCAAATTTTGGGGAGGGGTTGTTTTAAGTGTGTTAGGTTTCGGTCCTTTAAGTTCATGTATTGGGCCTTGTGTCTCTAGGCCTTCGGGTCATGTATGGGCTTTGTGCCTTGGGCCTTGGGTCATGTAAGGGTTCCCACTCAACCCTTAAAAGGGTTATTATCCAAAAAATCAATAAAAATATAAGGCCTTTGGGAATTTAGAGTGTAAGTAAATGAGAAAATTTTTATCTTTCCTAAATTATTGATCAACTATCTATTCATGAAAAGATTAAATAATCTCATAAAGATTATGAACAGCTATAAAAAAAGGTAGTGAGTATTTTGGAGTTTATCCTTAATAAAGATAGAGTTATAAGGTTTGTAACCTAGATATTTGTCTCATAAAAACCATAACTAAATAAGGAAATTTTGAATGATGTGCATAGATCATCCTTCTCTATTCATCCATACAACATGAATGTGTATAAAAATCAAAAGAAAAACTTTTGTTGGGATAACATGAATAGGGAAATCACAAAATACACATCTTAATGTATGGTATTCCATCAAGTTAAGGTTGAATGAAAAAATTCTAAGGGTATGTTGCAACCATTACCCATACCAATATTTAATTGATTTTTTTATGGTACCCCCCAAAACATCGAAGGTATATAATGTCATTTTGGTTGTATTTGATCACCTTAAAATTTTTTGTGTATTTTATCAACATAAAATAATATTTATCTCTTGAACAAGTCTCCAATGTATACATAAGATAATAGGTAATACTATATGAGGTCACAATTTTCATTTTATATAATAAAGATCCAAGGTTTACCTCAAGATTTTATAAAAGTATTCATAAATCATGGGAGACAGAGTTGAGTTTCACCACTACTTATCACCCTTATATAGATGATCTCTCTAAGAGGATCATCCAAACTCTATAGGATATTTTGAGATCTTATTCAATTGAATTCCAAGGATATTATGGTTAACACCTTCCCTTGGTTGAGTTATCATATAACAATAGTTTATATTATAGCATTCATACGGAATCATGTGAGGCTCTATAAATAAAGATATGTAGGACTCCAACATGTTGGGATGAATTTAGAGAGAGTAATATTATAGGCTTTAACCTTTTCCAAGAAATAATAGAGAAGGTTTAGACTATTCATCGGCATATGAAAGAATAAAAAATTTGACAGAAGAGTTATGATGATAATAATCGATGAGATCTATAGTTTGAAGTTGTAGACAAGGTATTCCTCTGGATATCTTCATGAAAGTGGGTTATTAAATTTGGGAATAAATGGAATATTATCCCTAGATACATTGGTACCTTTGAGATCCTTAATCATGATGGGGAATTAGTTTATAAATTAGCACTACCTCCTGGCCTCTCCCAAGTGCATGATATATTCCATGTATCTATTTTTAGTAAGTACATACTAGACCCGTCACATGAACTAGATTTAGAAGTTGTGAAACAGTAACATGATCTCTCATATGAGGAATAACTAGGGGAAATTTTGGATCAAAGAGATAAGGTGTTGTAGAATAAGATAGTTCATTTGGTCAATATTCTGTGGAGGGGTCGTAAGTTTGATGAAGCTATGTAGGAACCTGAGGATATGATGAGAGAAAAAGTACCGTCTATTTTTTTCCTATGTACAATAAAATTTTGAGGATTAAACTATTTTAAGGGAGTATAATGTAACAACCTAAAATTCTAGACTTTTTAAAACTGATGTTATGTTCAATAACTTTCATTACATGCTAAACCTAATTATAAAAAACCAAAAAATATTAAGATAAAATTATTAATAAATCTATAATAAATACTAATATGGTAAACCATTAAATATTAAGAAGTTAAATAATTAATATTAGTTAATACTGTGAAAAGTTATTTTTAATAAAATCTATCTTATTTGTATTGTGTATTTTATTTTAAAATATAAATTTATAAGTTTTAGAATTTAAATTTTATAAAATAAAATTAATTTATTAATTCCCCACATAAAATTTTACTTAGTATTAATTTTTTTTTCTAAAAAGGTTGATTTTCAGTCAAAAAATATGATTTTTGCCAAAATTATAATTTTTATGATTTTATCATTTTCTAAGATTTTCCTAGAAGATTACAAAGACTTTTAAGTAATAAAATATTTATTTAAGGAATAAAATTATGTATTTCAAAATATTCTTTCAAATTATAATCCTATGTCCAATATTTTGAAAACTAAATTAAAATGTTACTTTAATAAAAAAAAACTTATTTTTAATATTTTCCTCTCTCTATGTGTTTAAATCGTGAAATTAGGCTTTGTATTACCTTAAAAGACTCCTAAATTTTATTTTTTTAATAATAAATCAATTTATATCATTAAAATCATCGTCCAAGATAACTATATCTTATATATAAATTTAAAGCTCAAAATCATTGTTTTTCTAAAAACTAGTTTTATGCGATTAAGTGTGTTTATTTTAAAATTAATTATTCACACAATTATATATTTTATTTTTTAATTTGACTTTAAAATTTTAAATCATAAGGTTCAAATTAGTTAAAAGGATCATGTTGGTCGGAGTGGATACTCAAGAGGGGGGGTGAATTGAGTTCCAATTAAAAAATTTTGTTTAAAAGATTTGTATTAAAATTAAACTGTAGTGAATTTATAAAGATTATAAATGTTCAATCAGTTTCTTAAAGATTGATTACTTCTCAGTTAACTTAATTTGAATATTAAGTTATCTTTTGAAACTAACTTACTGGTTCACAATAATTACAAACACTTTCTAGTTCAACTATCAAAGTTACTTTAAAATAGATTTATATTTAAAGTACTTAGCAGTGGAATCTTCAAAATAGTTTTAACAAAGGAAAAATGCACAGAAGTTTTAAAACAAGAGGTTCAGTATCAAGTTGAGACTTAGTAATCTCAAATATTTTATATAAACTATGATCCACACCCTAGATCGAGGGTTTTACAATAGTACTTAGATTGTACCTGTCCTCATACCTCTGCCACAGTTCTACATGGGAAAACTAAACGACTGCACACAGGCTATCCAGGTCACACTTGACCTCTTCCACAATACACAGTAGGAAACAATAAGGTGTAAAAAGTTGGGTGTGAGGATTTAGTATCCTCCAGTTCAGCCCAGGAGTCAGTGTGTGTCTAAATAGACAGATTCACACACACTGCTCAAAATGTTAAACAAAGTTTCACTACAGAAAAAATAAATGGATAATGAGTTTAGAATGATCTGAGTGATTGCATATGATCTCTAGACTCGTTTGGATGTTGCAGATGTTTTTTGAATCCTTTCTGGTGAGGATGACACAAAACAGAGTGTCGTTGTTCTTCTCAGCTACAGTTATTCAGCCTTGTGCATATGATGTTCTGTAGGCACAGCAACTCAGCTTGAGTGTTTGTTCCAGGTGAATGATCTTCTTAGAACTCTCTACCTTTCACAGGTGTTCTTCAAGTTCTTTTTTTGTTTCGTAGGTCTTCACACCCACGCGTACACTTTTTTTCTTATGTATCTCTATCTCTATATTTTTGTGTCTCATTCTCTTCCTCTTTTACTACAGATAGATCTTTCTTTTTTTTCCTTGAGATCTGGTAAAAATAATGATTAATTTTTTACAGGTACGAGGTACGGTTCCCTGACATCCAATAACCAACATTAATTAATAGTAGGTGCATTAAATTTAGCAAATATTACCGTTGGAATTAAATAAGAGTTAATAAAATTTCAAACAGTTTTCATGACTATCGGTGAGTCATGATATCGGTAGGTCATTTGAACTTGCATCGGTATCGGTAGGTTATGTGATCAGCATCGGTTTTGGTAGGTCATGTGATCAGCATCGGCTTCGGTAGGTCATGTGATCATCATCAGCTTCAGTAGGTCATGTGATCAGCATCGGCTTCGGTAGATCATTTGATCAGCATCAGTGAGATAGTTGTATCATCAGTGTGACCGTTGTCACCGGTGCGACCATTTTCATCGGTGTGACCATTGTCATCAGTGCGACCGTTGTCATCGGTGCGACCGTTGTCATCAGTGAAACCGTTGTCATCGGTGTGACCGTTGTCATCGGTGTGACCGTTGTCATTGGTGTGACCGTTGTCATCGGTGAGACCGTTGTCATCGGTGCGACCGTTGTCATCGGTGCGACCTTTGTCATCGGTGCGACCTTTGTCATAGGTGCGACCGTTGTCATCACTGCGACCGTTTTCATCGGTGCGACCGTTTTCATCGGTGTGACCGTTGTCATCGGTGCGACCGTTGTCATCGGTGTGACCTTTGTCATCGGTGCGACCTTTTTCATCGATGCGACCTTTTTCATCGGTGAGACTGTTGTCATCGGTGCGACTTTTGTCATCGGTGTGACCGTTGTCATCAATGTCTCATTCTTTTAACTATCAGTGACTCAAGAATATAACTAACAGTGAGTCAAAAATATAACTAACGGTGATTCAAACATATGAAATTCTCACAAAGTGTCTGTGTAATCCAAAATACTTCCAGGTCAATAGTAGACCATAAATAATCATAGATAAACATATGAAGACATGATTAAACATATATAAACATATTTAGAACAGATTGAATAATTGAAGAAATTGACATATATAAAAACAATGATTTGTGATTATTAAAATAACCATCTCACAGAGGGTTCAACAGATCCAATATTAATTTTTTTCATTAATGTTAATTACAAAGGTTAAAAATTAATTACTAAGGTAAAAGTTAATTTGGGTAAAAATTTAAATATAAAAAATCATTAAATTGCTATTATATTATCTCAAAATGAATTTACAAGAAGATTTTATACCTTATCTTATCCCACACCCCCACTTTTTTTAATTTTGATTCATTGAACCTTGAATAGTGTCATTAAATTATTAAAAAATGATGTGTGTTTACAAAAGTGGCATTTTATTCTATTATAAAAGGATACCACTTACACCTTTTCAAAGTTAAACTTCAAATTATAATTAATAATTTAAAATATTAAATTTTTCTCCTCTTAAAACCATCTCTCACTGACATAAGCTTCTGGTCACCATAATTTTTCTTAAGGCCTTCACATCTAAGGAGTTTTCCAAGAGAAAACACAATCTTCCAACGTGAGTATTATCTTCTCTTAGTATTTTATTTTATTCTACTATTACCTAAAATAATTTATATACATGTTAATATAATGAAATAAATATAATTATTATACTTATATTTCATTATATTAATTAGAAAACAAATATTCAATCCTTTCTATCCACTAAGAAAAGAAAACAACATCGCTCATGAGAACGTACGGACTGTTGCCTCCACAACGTGATGACAATTATTTTCCATCACCATATCTCAAGAATAGTACCAATTATGGATTTTATGAATAAATTGGTTTTCTATGTCACAAATAAATAAACATTTTTTATATACCATCATTCCACCCTTTCATTGAGAAATGGGTTTGTAATTATGTGTATGTGCGGGCTACCGCCTCCATGAACAATGAATTTCATTTGTCATAACCACCCATATTATATGGTTATAATAATTGTTTTAATGAATATATATTATAATTATTAAATTTTAAGTATTATTTAAAATGTATATTAACTTTATATAATAATATTCTCTTACTCATTCAATTATTATAACATCCTCTTGTTTAGGTCTTTTCTACCACCCACAGGAGTGATACTGTAATGTTTATGTCATGGATGATTAATGAATTTTATATTCAAGTAACAAAGTGTAATAATAATTTATTAAATATCTAAAAAATATTTTTTAGTCATAATATTAATATCTGGTCAATTATTAATATATCACGTTTTATTCATTAAACTCACCAAAATGATCTCGTCTTCGATTTCACCATCACAAAACTTTACCAAAACACTTAATAAATGAAATTAGAAATTTATAAATTATTTTATAATTTAATTTAGAGTACCTAGTATGATCTATTAATAACTAAAATTGGGAGAAGAAATAATAACAACATCGCTATTACAAAACTAGTTCAAAGCTATCAATATTTCCTACACCTGATTCCAAAAATAGATGATAAATTACTTATAAAGATGTATGGAATATTTATAAAATAATTTTATAAAAGTTTATATAAATGAATAAGGTTATTAAATATGTTATTAAGATAGTTATTTTTTTGATACAATATGTTAGAACACATTCGACTAAGTATAAGTAAAGGTAATGGTTTTTCATAACTCATTTTTATTTATTTAATCTCTAATAGTTATTCTTGAAATACATTCATACATGTTGAATTATTTTATCCTATGATTGTATGAAATTTTATTTCCAATATAATTTCTATGTATTTAAAATTATTTTCCATGAATTTCATTCCAAAAGATCATTACTTAAAATATTTTTGATATTCGTAAGGGTTTCTTTGTCTCAAATTTGAATCCCTTGAGACATGTTTAAGATATACACCATATTTCCATTTTAATGGTGTAAATACTTCCCTATTGTTATTTTTTATCATTATTTTATTATATTTCATGATATTAAAAAAATTAATTATATACCTCTCATGGGTTTACGGTTCAAATGTTACAAAGGTTGTAAGGGGTTTTTGTTACACAAATATTTTCTTTGGGTAATAATCACTCATCTTTGACTATAATATTTCAAGATTGATATATTATAACCTATGATTTTATTATGTTATATTAATACATTATTTTAAAACTAAATCAAGATCCAAACCAAAGTCTTCTTCATTGATGATTCTATTGTTTCATTAAAATTCATTTTTGTTAATAATAATTTCTATTTATTTTAATAGACTTTTATTCTATAGAAACTCAAATTTTTTTATCTCCAATGACCCTTATATTCCACTTTATTTCAAGACCAAGGTTTCAATATCCATTTAATGATGTGTATTTTTAATAAAAAAAATCAAATATTTCAAAGGATTTTCCTTTTTATGATCATATATTCTTCCATTATACATCACATTTTTACATATGATTTATTTATTTTCAAGGCATATTTATTGGAATTTTTCATAAGGAAATTTTTTAATATGTTTCCTCTTAATTCTCAAAAAAATGGTTTTTGTAATGTTACTTGAAAATCACATTTTAAAAGATAATATTAATCAACATTTTTTAATAAAAATACTTTTTTTATTTCTATTTCATTTTCAAAGGATTCTTCTCTAATAAAGTGATGGTTCATAAATCACCTAATATATTCTCTTTTTGGGTGATAATTTTTTTGGTATTAAATGATCATTTTTTATGTGATTACATTTGGAAAAGTAATGAAATTGATGAATGATTTTTTTTAATTGTCACTCATATGTATATAAGATGATGGGTGGGGTCCTATATCACCCTAAAATGCATCGGTTATGGTTTTATATCTCATGAGATAATGATTCAGGTAAATACTTGTACTTTTTCATAAAAATAAATGGTGGACATAAATATATTTTTTTACAAAATTAAAAAGTGTGCATACTTGGATTTGTTCACAATGTTTTTCTATGCTTATGTTTATGTCACTACTTCTCTAAAATGTGCCTTTTTTCAAACTCTACCAAATGATTCTAATATTACATATTCTAAAGATATTATGTTTTATTATGTATTTATTTTATATTTTTTATATGTTTCTAATCCATGTTTTTACCTCTATTTGGTCTTATGTTCCTATGTAATTATCCTTAACAATCAAACAATTTTTTTCTTCACTTATGATCGCATGATATTTTTATTTAATATTTCTCACTTACTCATGTTTTCCCTCATATTTAATATCTAATCATTATGACTAGTTGATATTCTTCCATTACTGAGCATTTCATCTCACCCCTTATTATATTTTCATTCACCATCTTATGAATATTATTATTTCATATGATATGTTTAGAAGAGGTTCTATAGGAGAATGGTTGTGGATAAATGTTCATAAGTGTTTTAAAATAATATATTTATATAGATAGTCTCTAAGACACTAAAACTTTAGGTCCTTGGTTTTTGTGACTGTTAGTGGAATATATTAATTAAACCATGAAATCAATGTAATATTTAAGTATCATTATCTTGGGTTTCCATAGTGATGATGAGCCTTAAAAACGGGGTCAAAGACCCTTATGTTTTTCCTTTTATTTCCATGATAGAAAATTAGACACATTGTGATCCTTTAGTTATTATGCAAATCACGATGTGTGTACAATGTAATTAGGTTTATGGGGAAGTCACGCCATAGGGTAGTGGTCATGGGTTCTCGATGAGGCCATAAGGAGGATCCACAGGTGAGGCATCGCACCGCAAGCCTTGAGTAACATTGTGACAGAGCTAGGCAGGGGTGTTAGGCCCTCTTCTTGGGGGTGTTCACACCATAGCCCATAGGGGTCACTTCACAGCCATCCCCCATTCCCTATTTTTTTAACATGGGTTTAATATCTTTTACGATCAAGACCCTTTGTGTTTTAGGTTGATCTAGGTGTCAAGAGAGGCCATTTTAGGTTGGATATCCCCCTCTCATTCCTCCATTAGATACCCCTTGATGAGGAGTGGTTATTAGGTGATCCCTTGGGTATGGTTGTTCCCTTTTTCTCTTTGTTGATTTCCTCCCTTTTTAGTTGTTTACTTAGTGTCTTAGACTATGGTTTTAGTGGATATTTCAATTGGGGTATGGTGGAAATTATCTTAGAATGATGGGGATTTTTCATGTGATGGATATAGAATGTACTAGAAGGATGAATTCATTTTGTTAATCACTTTTTTTAAGCTATGTCACCCTATAAAAATTTTTATGGTTTTTTTATTTAATTGGGTGAAATGTATGATTAGTCAAGTGTCGTGTGATAGGGATTTTGTGTTGGGATGTTCCAAGAACATTCCATGGGATATTATCATGTCGTTGCTCAAAGTTTTGATGGGTAGAAAATGAATAGTGATTTTTAGGATATTATTATTTTTCATATTAAATTGAATAATTAATTATAATTTTGTGTAATTAATTATTTTGGATTTAATTACTGGATATAGGAGCCTCCCCAATGCCAGAGGCTTCTGACTAGCAATGAGGTCCAAGGGTGTGTCCATGGGGAGACTATGCCTTCATGGGTCTGGGTGTAGTGCAGAAATAAATATATAGAATAAGAAATAAGAAACATCATAATCATATAGTGTATGACCATACCAGTAACCCATCGTAGAGGAAGCAGTAATATCATATAGATAGCAGTGGAATATAAATAATAAATCAAGAAAGACCAATAAATAACTGGAGGAATCTAAATAACAAGTAGATACAAAATGATGATGATGCTATGTTATGTACCTATAAAAATATGAGTACATGGGGATAGGGAATATAGGAATATACCACATGCGATAAAAAATACAAAAAAGACCAAAAATACTACAACTAGCATCTTGAGCATAGGCTTGGTCCTCTTCCCCCATACTACATTCTAGAACTGTAAATCATGCATCAAAATCCGGAAACTACCCTTTATCTATATCTGCAAGAATGAAGTCTTCATGGGTAGAAAAGGTGTTCTAAGTAGGGTGTGAGATATAATCTTATTAGGCTACCACCATTAGTGTCTATATCAATCTAGTTCATGCAATATATAAATAAAAAATGTTTTAGTAGTATAAATTAAATGCAATAAATATATAAATAAATTTAATGGTTTGGGTTCCACTTGGACACCCAACCGCCACTACCTACTTCAGCCTATAACAGGATTTTGAACCAAGGGAACCTTTTCAAGTAATAAGGTATGTACTTGGGTCATCATAAGTAACATAACAAGTGTGGACTGACCCCAAGCATGTGATTTGTCTTGGTGGATGCTTCCTTGGAATATCATTCAAGCATGATCATAATTTAAATAATAGGCATCACATGTGAAATAAGCAAGGAAGTCTATCAAATACAATGTGGAATCTTGAGCCCATACAAGGTTATCCATATGGAATCTTGAGGGTCACTATAGGATCCTTCGACATAACCAATACCACAGAGTCTGTACAAGGTGACCCATAACGAAATCCTTCGTATCACTCATGGCATGGTAACCTTTGATTCCATCCCAAGTATCTCACATAGGGTACCGAGTATCACCTGAGGCATGGTATAACCATCTTTTCAATGTTTTCATCTACAATTTCTCCCCTAGTGAACCAATTTCACTCATGAGTATAAATAATCCATCTAGATAGCTCGTATAAGGAAATCCAAGTGTCTCTCCTAGTGCATCAAGTAGTTCCAAAGCCAAGCATAGTGAGTCCATCTATAGAATCCTTAATTTGGGACTCGTGTTCTCTCCTAGCCCAAAAGAATTCATGGTATAGCATTCACAAAAAAAATCATCAACAAGGCACAACAATATCATATGAAAATCAAGCTAGCCTAAGTATTTTATTCAATCCAAGTAGTTATGGAATAAGAAACTTAACACAAAAGGCATTGAGAGTAAGCATAATAACAAGAATACTAGGTGATTCACACATGGAAATAAGAATAATCACATTAAAATATGATAGGAATTATAACATTAATATTAAAACACTAAGCATAAGGCACATGGACAATATCATGAGCAATGAGGAAATAAGCATAAGTAATGACATAAGGCATAAATCATGAGGCATAATCAATAAGTAAGAAGCATAAATCATTGAAAAAGGGGGGATAACTCATGTTTATTAAATTCATCTTAATTCAATTCATTAATTATAGAATTTATTAAAATTGAAACACACACACACATGGTGGTTAACATCTCACAATATGTGAAAATATTCCTTTTAAGGTGGGAATGCCCAAGGGGCGGCTCCCAATAAGGCGAACACCCCATAGATGGGTTTCTCTATAATCCAATTTCACAATCATCATGAAAAACCAATTTTATTAATTTATTTAACATCTTATAGGAATCTAAGGAAGGTTTTGGCATACAGAATAATGGAGCACCATATAAAAAGTGATGAAGCAAGTTATGGATACCTAGACCACCTACCTTAGTGTAATATCACTCCACTCGTCCATTTTAGATTCTTGAATCAATTTAAAATAAGATATATAAAATAAATCATAAAACGACCATAAAATAAGGAAAAATAGGTCACACTTAAATAGTGAAACATAGGATGAGAGTGACTAGAAATATAAGTAATAGGAGAGTAGAGCTTAGCTCAAGCTTTATGATGCTTCTGATTGTGAGACATTTTGTTGCTGGATGAGGGAGATATCAAGAACCCTATGGAGGAGGAAGGGAGGATATCATGCATGGTAGAGTAGGAAGATCCTTCTTAAAATGGTAAAGGTGTAATGAGGGGTTATAATTTTAGGTTCATTATGGGTAGAATTAGAATTTCACCCACACATATAGGGGAACATGGTTTGGCTGCATGGTTGGCCAAATCGCACGTTAACTGTGAAAATAGACTCTATCCAAGAGGCCTATAGAAATGCACAGTCATGCACCTAGAGTTTTATAGTTGTAGACAAACTGTGTAGCCCTCATAACCCCACTACCTCAAGCTGCATGGTTTAGTAAAACCGTGTGGGTTGGGCGGTACGATTTCTCCTAACCGTACAGCCCTGCCTACTTATTCAAAATTCAGGGATCCGGGATTTGAAATAGCCTCAAACACCCCTAATACCTCTTTTACTCCCTTAGACAGCATTATTAGGGCCTAACATAGGAATTAAAACCGAAAAAAATGGTTTGTACCTTCGATAAAAGATGAGATGTTACAACCTCCCCTCCTTAAGATACCTCATCCTCAAGATACCCTTCCGAGAGTGGTAAATAGATCAGCTGAGAAAATCTCTGGCCACTATGTACATACATCGGCCTCCTACTCCCAGGTCTTTTTTTATACACAATCATGTTTTCATATCACTTAGACTAATGAAATGGACATGACTCAGAGATCCTTCGTTCTCTAGTCAACGATACATATCAGATGATCCTTGAAGGATGCATCCACCTCCAACTCAATATCCTTGGGGTCAAATGAATGAGATGGTTCGGAATGATAATGATGAAGTTGTGATATGTGTAATATGTCATGCATTGTATGGTACCTCTGAGGTAACATCAACTGATAGGCTATTGGACCAACTCACTCCACTATATTGAAAGGACCAATGTAACGAGGTGATAGCTTTCTATATCTCCAAATTCATCTATGACTCAATTTAGGCAATGTGCGTAGAAATTCCTAATGGATCGCATCAAACTCTAAAGTTTGACATTAATGATTGGTATAAGGATTCTTTCTGTACTGAGCTATATCCATACTCTTTTGAATTAGATAAAATTTATTTGAAGTCTCCTGAAAGAGATGAGGGTCCAATAGAGCTACCTCACCTACCTCTAACCAACATAGAGGTTAACAGCATGGCCTACCATAAAGGGACTCATAAGGATCCATCTAAATCAATTCCTAAAAGTTATTGTTATAGGAAAACACAACAAGAGAGACATGATTTTCACCAAGAACCTCTAAAATCAAATATGCATGACCGACGCATATCTATTAACACCTGCATCATCTACTCAGACTACCCATAGTTCTGAGGGTGATATGTTGTAATAAAGATATTCTATAAATCCAGTGCCTTATACAACCCTTTATAGAACTATGAGGTAAAATTTTCATCTCGTTCCAACATGATATAATGGGGTACACCATGAAGGTGCATTATCTCCCAAATGTAAGGCCTCCTAATCTCATCAACTCAAAAGGTCTCCTAGATTGGTAAGAAGCATAAAACCTTGGTAAAACTATCAATGATCACCCATAATGCATTACTACCTCAAGGGAATCTTGTAAAGAATATCACAAAATCCATGGTGACATTGTTTCATTTCACTCAGGAATGGATAGAGGTTGTAGAAGTTTAGCAGGTCACAGGTGCTCTACCTTCACCTGTTGATAAGTGGGGCACTGAGTAATAAAAGTTTTAATCTATCACTTGATACCTATCCACTAGTATTAATGACATATATCTTGGTACATATTGGTAATACCAAGATGAACTTTCCAAATATAGGTATGATATTCCTACATTAGCTCTTCTCATATATCAGAAGGTACCCAAACATGCCCATAGTGGAGTAGGGTCTTATTCTCATCAATAACCCAACCAGGAGGTGGGTCCTCACCTGTGATACTCACCCTAAATACAGGTCCCTATGAATCAGATAACTACCTCATCCAGACCCTCTCTAGAAGGGAGTAATTCATTGATAGAGATACTAAAATAGGTTGTTCAAGCTATTCTTGAACCTCCAAGTGTAACTCAGAAAACATATCCATCATCTTCTACTCACTTCTGGCCTCTTTGATGGAATTTACCTAAGTCTTCTAACTCAATGTGTTATCCATGGAATTACTCTTACCAGGTGTATGAACAAGCTCAAAATCGAACTAATTTGGGTATTTAACCCACCTGTACTATCTTAGATTCAAGTCTCGATGTGTATATATGTATTTGATACTTTTATGGTCTATGTAGACAATGAACCACTCACCCAAATGGTAGTTCCTCCAACAGTGTAGATCATGAACCACAGTCGCTAGCTCGAGGTCATGCATAGGGTAATTCTACTCATGAGGTCTCAGCTTGTGGGACCCATATGCCATGACTTGATCTCCTTTCATTAGAACTATACCCATCCCAATCCCTGAAGCATCACAATACACATTATAGCCTCTTCCTAGCTCTGGCAGAATCAGGATCAGTAGTGAAGTCAATCTTCCCTTCAACTGTTGAAAATTAGTCTCATGAACTTCAGACCAGTCGAACTTTACACCCTTCTTAGTCATGTTCATAAGTGGAACTACTAATCAGAATAAATTATAGATCCATCCATCCCTAAGAAACTATGTATATAAAATACATTCATGGGATACTCCCAGGAAACCATGGTTCTCACCTTCTCTAGGTCAACAGATATGTTTAACTCTAAAATTATATAACCCAATAATTAAACCTTACTTATCCAAAAGTTTCATTTAATAAGATTCACATATAGTTGATGCTCTCTCATTGTATTTAGAATGATCTCAATATGGTTGGTATAGTCGTGTCTGGTATGATAATACACTAATATGTCATCTATGAAGACCACCATAAAGGAATCAAGATACAGTTAGAAAACCTAATTCATCATATCCATAAATACTTTCAATGCATTCATTAGACTAAATGTAATAACCAAATACTCATAAAATTTGTACCTTCTCTGGAATGTGTACGTGTTGTGTCTGATGGCCTCACATAAACCTGATGATAGAATGACATCAAATTGATCTTGTATAAAACGGTTTCTTCTTAAAGCTGATCAAAGAGGTCTTCTATACGAGGAAGTGGATATCGATTATTCACCATAAGCTAGTTTAATCAGCAGTAATACACACACAATCTAAGGGTATCATCTTCCTTATTGATGAAAAGTATTTGTGATCCCCAAGTCAATGTGTTCAGTTGTATAAAACCCTTTTCCTCTATATATTCAAGTTTCATCTTGAGTTCTTGGATCTCTATAGGTGAAATCCTATAAAGAGGAATGGACACATGTGCCACACCTGGAACTAGATTGATAGTAAACTCAACCTCTCGAGAGAGAGGTAATCCAAAGAAATAGTTAAGGAATATTTCCCTAAAATGATCCACCATAGGAGGGAATTCCAAAAGATGAATTCCATGGTCTCTCATAAAGATATTGTCCATCTAGGTTGTCACTCCTCCTAGCCTGGTGTGCTTGGGTCCAACTAGAATTTCTTGGATATCCCTTTTACCCTTATGAATATATTTGTTTCTCTAGGGTGATGTAAAGGATACCCACCAGTGATAACAATCTGCATGGTCACAATAAGGAACAAGCCAGAACATACTAAGAATGACATTGAAACCAGTCATATCGAGGATAAAGAAACTCCATAATAAGAAGTACCCACATATCACAAGGGTAACTCCTTTCACTATCATATTCCCTCTATTTTGACCCCTATTTGTGTGTCAAGTGACATAACGCCACAAAATTACTCGATTGAAAGTCCCATACTTTCCACAATCATTGAAAATATAAAATAGTATGATACACTTGTATCAAAAAGGGTGGAAACTAAAATATATGATACTATAATAGTACCTCTAACTATAGATGGCCCTGGACTCTCCTTAGTCATAGGTTACATTATATAAATATGGCATGAACTACGGACCTGAGATGTTACCAAACTAGTCTAAGCAGTTCCACCCTACTGATGTTGAACCTTTAAAGCCTAACTACCTCGAACATGGCCTCCACCACCTTGGATTGATCATCCGGTAGTAGACTAGATTCTAGGATGACGTGGATTCATGGATCCTATACCTAATTGAGGTGTCGGTATGGATCCCCTCTCACTAGATGCTGGAGGAAAATATTGTCATAAGCACTAAAGGTGAACCATATTTCTGTAAACTCAACACTCAATCAGCTTCCTCATTCACTGGGTATATTTATGGACTATCCTTCTACACTGGTGACACGCCACATGGATATTGGTATGTATCACTTGGATGGAATTTACCTCATGTTCTCCCTCGAAATGACACTTCCTTATGCCAGATGAATTGTCGCCCTACCTCAGAACTGAACTGACATGGCTCACATTGCCAGCCTCTCCAAGAATTTGTTCCATAATAAAGGCATGGTTCACTATCTCTATAATGGTACCCAACTAGAATACATTAACCTATGAGAAAACAACATACCCAAACATGTCCTCAAAATGCCTCACAGTCGTCAGTTCGTTGTCGGCCAGGGATGGATCGAAGCACTGGAGCTCGGTGAAGTGATCAGAATAATATAACACAATCATAGTTCCATGATGAAGATGCATGAACCCCTTGGAAAGGTTGTATCTCAAAGTATATAGAAATAATTTTTCATATAATACTGTCTGGAAATCTACCTAGACCATACCCTAATAATTCTCATCCTAAGATATGATATCCCACTAACTCTTAGTAGAATAATGAAACATATAGGCGGAAATCTTGACCCTATGCTCTGGAGGTATCTCAAGATGATCAAAGATCAACGCCATGGTCTATAACAAAAACTTAGGAGACTGAGTTCCACCATCCCCTGATAAGTTGGGAGGATGCTACTGCTAGAAATCCTGAGTCAACTCTACCATAGTTGGGGTAGGTCGGGGATCACCCAGAACAGACTGCATAAATTGGAAGAAATTGTCACAAAACTGAGCATTTAAGATTAGTGGAATATTAGCAGGAGGTGCCTTAGGTGTCACTATAGGAGGTACTATGAGTAGATCAGGGCCCACCACCTCTAGAGTATGCTCATCACCACTCTCTTAGAGTAAAACATGAGGATGTTGCATGGCATAGCTCTATAATTTTCCAAGCACACTCCTCAGATAGGATTTTAACCGATAGGAAAAGTGATAAAGAAAGGAGTGGTACAAATACTTTCTATAACGGGTCACACCTCTATACCTGCTCTTAAATTTAGGTCTAAGTTATAATAAGACATATAAAGATCACAGGTGATGTAACCTACTACACATTACTAAGGTCGGGTCGAGGTCAAGGTCTCGTATAACTTAGCAGAGGTTTCGGTATATGGATTTTTGAATGAAAGGTATATATTAAAACACTCTTTACTTTTCATTTCTCATCTTCGTCTATATGTAACATTTTTATTATAGAACTTTATTTTATTTAAATAATTTCTTATTTATTTGGTTATTAGTATCACGATCAAACTAATTACATCACCAATTCCAATTTATAAAGGCCCATACTCATTATAAATTGAAATTAGTGTATCAAGTAATTGTAACATGACCTTTACACTAATAAAAATGGTGTAATAGGCTATATATAGTGGTTTTATTGAAAAAACTTCTATTTACAATTTATGGAAACACTCAATCATTTAATTTCCATTGGAATTCACCAATCAAACCAACTATTGTGGAATAATTGGTCAATTGAACAAATTATGTCATCATGAAAAACACTATAACACTGTAATACACAAAAATTTGGGCATCGCAATAACCACATGCAATCCAGGAAATGCATTAAAAAATAGATATGGCTTGGTATAATACATGACATTTAAATCCTATGGTTCCTAGTATGATGCATGAGTTTACATGCCCACATATCCTCAGGCTAGGGTAAATAACCCATAATAATAACACTATTAATAAAAACAACACACAAAAAGTGCTCCACCAAATGGTAAAAAATTTTAAATTGTAAAACATAACCAATAATAGTATTTACCAATCCTAGGAAATTTGGTTTTCCCCTGTACATGGGTTAACTACCCCTAGGCATAGGCTCATTATCAAATTACAATATAATATTCTCATGTATAATATCCAAATAGTAATACAAAAGGAAAAACCTTTGATATCACTTTGTAGCTTCTCACCCTAGGTTCCACTTAGCGGTGCCCCAAGATGGTGGGCCACAAGACCTCAAATGCACCTCCCCATATGTTAGAGGTTGCCAACTAGAAGTGAGGGCCTAGGGTGTGTCTATGGGGAGACTATCCCCTCATGGGTCAAAGTGTATCATAGTAATAAATATATGGAATAATAAATAATAAATAGAAGAAGCGGAAACTGTATGTCTAAATCAGTAACCCACCGTAGTGGAAGTAGTAATATCAAAGAGATAATAGCAGAACAAAAATAATAAATCAAGAAAAATCAATTAATAAATGGTAGAATCTAAATAATAAGTAGATACAAAATGATGATGATGTTATGTCATGTATCTATACAAAAATGAGTACATGGGGATAGGGGATATAGGCATATACCACATACTATACAAAAAATACCAAATTGATCAAAACTGATAAAACTAGCATCTCGAGCATAGGCTCAGTCCTATTCCCCCATACTCTATCCTAGAACTTTAAACCATGAATCAGAAGCTAGAAAATTCCCTTTATTTATACCTACAAGCATGAAGTCTTCTTGGGTACCAAAGGTAGCCCAAGTATGGTGTGAGATATAATTCTGGTAGGCCACCACCAATGGTGTCTAGATCAATCCAATTCATGAAATATATACATGAACAGTGTGCCAGTGCAAGTAATGAAATGCATTAAATGAATAAATAAATATGATGTTTTGGGTTCCACACGGACACTAAACCTCCAGTACCTACTTCGACCTATATTGGGATTCTGAACCATGGGAACCTGTGAAAGTAATAAGGTATGTACTTGGGTCATCATAAGTTACATAACATGTGTGGACCAACCCAGAGCAAGTGATTTGTTTTGGTGGACACATCCCTGGAATATCATTCAAGCATGCTCATAATTTAAATAATAGGCATCACATGTGAAATAAGAAAGTCAATTCTTCAAATAAAATATGGTATCCTAAGACTATCCAAGGAAATCCATATGGAATCCTGAGGGTCTCTATAGGATCCTCCAATATAACTAATACCATATATTCTACCAATGGCGACCCATAATGGCATCCCTCATATCACTCATGGAATGGTAGCCTTTGAGCCCATCCCAGGTATCTCACATAGGAGACCGGGTATCACCCGAGGCATGGTATAACCATCTTGACAATGGGTTCATCCATAGTTTCACCACTAGGTAACTGATGTCACTCATGGGTATAAATAATTCACCTAGAGAGAATGTACAAGCCAAGCCAAGTGTCTCTCTCGATGTGTCAGGTACTTCCAAATCCAATCATAGTGATTCCATTGATAGCATCCTTAATTCAGGACCTGTGTTCTCTCCCGACAAACAATAATTCAAGGCATATCATTCAAAAATATGTTTCATTAAAAAGGAAAGACAATATCATATTCTAATCAAGTTATCCTAAGCATTTTATTCAATCCAAGAAATTATGGCATAATAAACTTAACACAAAAGGAATTGAGTATAATCATAATAATAAGGATACTAATAAATTCACACATATAAATAAGTATAAGAATAATACAATAACATAGGGAATATATCATTAAGCATAAAACACTAAGCATAAGGAGAATGGCCTATATCATGATAAATGAGGAAATAAGCATAAGTAATTACATAAGGCATAAATCATGAGGCATAATCAATAAGCATGAAGCATAAATCATTTCCAAAGGGGGACTAACTCATGGTCATTAAATTCATATTAATTCAATTCATTAATTATGGAATTTATTATAAGTGCAATACACACACAAACACACACATGGTGGTTAACATCTCATGCCATTGGAAAATAGGTTGTTTAAGGTGGGTGCACCCAAGGGGTGGTTCCTAGCAAGTAGAACACCTAAAAGATGGGTTTTTTCATAATATAAGGTCATAATAATCATGATAAACCAATTAGATTAATTTATTTAACATCTTAGAGGCTTCACCGGAAGGGTACAACATGCAGCACAATGGCGCACCATGTAAAAAGTTATGAAACAATTGAAAGATGCCTAGACCACCAACCTAAGTGTAGTATCACTCCACTCATTTTTTTTTTTGATGCTTGAATCAAGATAGAATGAGAGATATCGAATAAATCACATGATTCCCTGAAAATAAGGGAAAAGAGGTCATACTTAAATAGTTCAACAAAGGATGAGAGTGATTGGAAATAAAAGCAAAAGTAGAGTGGAGATTACCTCAAGCTCTCTATTTCTTCTAATGGTGATAGATTTGGTTTTCGGATGAGGGAGATATAAAGAACCCTATGGAAGAGGAAGGGAGGATCTAGTGCATGGTAGAGGAGGAATATCCCACTATAAATGGTAAGGGAGGAAGGAGGGGTTAGAATTTTAGGTTCATTAAGGTTAGAATTGGGAATTTTCCCACACAGACAGGGGTGCACGATTTGGACACGCGGTTGGCCAAACTGTGTGCCAACCATGTGAATGGACTATGTCCAAGAGGCATGCAGCACCATATGTTCATGTTCTTGGGGTCACATAGTTTTAGACAAACCTTGTTTCCCCTAGCACCCCACTACCTCAAGCCACATATTTTAGGGAAACTGTGTGGGATGGGCTGCACGGTTTCTCCTAACCATGTAGCCCAATATTCCTATTCAAAATTCAGGTCTCCGAGATTTTAACAATACCTAAAAACCTTTTATACCTCCTTAACTCCATTAGTAAACATTATTAGGGACTAACAAAGGAATTAAAACTAAAATCAAATAGTTTTTACCTTTTATAAAGTCAGGACATTACATAGGTGGTCTCTGGATATTTCCCTAAGGTAAATGCTTCATGTTTATGTATCATGTGATATGCAGTCTCACCACTTGTGTGTGATTGAAATTATATTAATATGAAATATTCTTGCTATATTATTATAGCTAAAATGTAAGTATTAAGGGCTATAATGGACCCTTGAACATCGATTGATGCCATGATCACTTATGGTCAAGGGATTGATCATAAATGTGTGTTATGAGATACATGAACCCAAAATGGGTATAATTTTGATGAATGAAACATATTGGACCTTGTTATAGGTCCCCTTATTCCTCTATATATGAGGGGTATGGATATATAGGTATGAATTACCTAGGGACAGGCCATGTGGGACCTTGATATTCCTTTTAGCCTTTGGTCTAGTTGAATAAAGGGTGGGGAGAGTGTTCCTCCCCCACCAATATGTGATTAACTATATTAGTATTCGCTAGGTGGGATTATGGAAAGGTTGGGTTTGAGTGAATGACCTAGTTGACTTAGTGTTGATATGGGATTAATTTTATCTCACTATTGCGATGCTTGTATTACATTCCCTATGAGACCAATGAGGTCATGATGTGATCATGGAGACGCTAAGGGATACTATACCCTATGAGTGGTGTATTAGGACCCTAGAGTTGGTAATGAGATATAGGAAACCATATATGTTATCCATGTGAGTTATGACTTAGGGGGCCTCTGTTGGTGCTCTGGTATCATGGTTTACCCCAAAGAAGTTTAGTGAAAAAAGGTCAGTATAGTTATAGCCTAGTGTGGACTTAGTGAAAAGGATGGGTTAAGCTCTTGAGTAGCTAACCTAGGTAATTTTTAATGGGTTTAGGCATGTGTGTAACTCATTTGAGTATGATATATGATGTGAGGTGGTACTGGGTGGGTTTCTTCTCCCCCTTTGTGTTTTTTATGAGATATTGTTGGGTGGGTTTGTTCCTTCCCCCCGAGTGTTTATATGTGATTTCAATGTGGGTCACTTTTCTCTATGAGTTTGTATGAGATCTAAGTGTGGAAACATTCCCCTTTATTGTATATGATATTTGTGTGGGGCTGCTCTACCCCCCCCCCCCCCTCCCCTGAGTGTTGTGTATCTAAAATCTAGGGTGGACTACTTTTTCCCCTAAGTGTTGTGTATACAAGATTCTAGGGCTGGCATTTTTTTCCTATGTCTTATATATATGAGATGACCTATGAAGTCTTATCTTCCCCCCAAAAGATTTTATATGTGAATAAGATGCTCTTGAGTGGGCTGCTTTCCACCAATTATTGATGTGGTTTTCTCAAAGACATCTGAAACTAGCCGAAGTATGAATAGTTGATCTCAAGTGTCACCTTATAACATGAGGAATGATGGTATTTGTTTTATTATGTTAGTATTTTTATTTATTTTTTAAGTATATAACATTGTTCATACACTTATTTACCATTTATGTTAGGGACACTATTGGTGGTGGCCTACTGATTTTTACTAACACCCTGCTTGAGAAGCCATGGAACATTGGTACCCAAGAAAACCTCATGTTCATAGGTTTAGGTGGGAAAAAATATAAATGTTGCATGGTAAAAATGGATAGCTTGGATGGATCCTGGATATGAGGATCAAGGATGGTAGTAGATCCTCGTTGTATTTTATTCTTCTGTTTATTTTTTATATGTGGTCATCCTGGTGGGTGTTCAGTTGGGATTTATACTTATATGGAAGCATTTAATTTGTTATAGCATGGATTTTTTATTTTTAATATGTACTCTAAATACTATTATAGATATTATTTGGTTATTTATACTATTTTTTACTCTGATATGAGGGTATAATCTCCCTAAAGTAACACCATAGACCCTCACTGCTAGTCATCAGCCTTTGAAGTGCGGAGAGGTGTGCCTAAGGTCACTTGATACTCCATCCAAGACATTGGTAAGTGGTCTCAAGATATAGGATTTCATATTCAATAACACTTTACAACCCATACAACTTTACTTGACTAGCCTCATTGTACAACTCCATCTCAATATAACTACAGTTATGCAACACCCTTAATGATATCAGGGACTTTGGACATATATAATGCATAATCCCAACCCTTATCCCATACCTAGGAACACTAATTCACTATAACCCTCTCATTACATGCACCACCCTATAGGGACTCATGAAAACACATTCCAATCTTTATCCCCCATCATTAGTGCCTAATAAATCCATGAGAATCCTCCCTCGGTTCTCCAGGTTCTTTTCTAATACCCATGCACCAAGCCCACATAAGGACTGAGGGATGCCTCACTCTAGTATACCTTTAGGTATCCTAGCCCAAATAATAAAAAACTACCTTAAATAATCACCTTTCCCACACTATTCAATCATCAAAAGGTTTCCCTCTAGTGGTTCATACTCTTCTTATACTCCAATATTTCACTAAAGGGAGCTCCATGCTCAAGGAAGACATTTACCCCACTTAACCATTCCCAAGTGATAATAGGAACACTCAAATAAATTTATTACCCTCTTATATAACCAAATTTCACATGTCACTCAAGCCAAAAAACTTGCCTTGGTTCACTAAGATCATTCTCAACATTCCACTCTTCTCACTCAAGGTATCTCAAGATTTCAAGACTATTCCCATATCCTTTCCCACATGATTCCCAGGTATCAATGTTAACTAGTCTTTTCCTAAAGGGATAACCACTTGGAATCCATTTAACTAGATAAATGAGTCTTATCCCATGACAAACACAACTAAAATTTCTAACATTTATAAGATAAATGGTTAATATAATTTAATATTAAAAATGATTGTTCTTTATCAAATAACTTTTTTTAATTGTTTTATATTTTATCCTAATAAATTAAATTGACCAATTTTAAAATAATAATATATAAATTAACTAATATATTAACATTATTTAAATTATAAATTTATATCAAATAACATTAAGAACACTTAAAATTTTCAGTTCTCAATAAAAACACATTTTTCTTTATATTTTTGTATTTTTATTTAAAATATAAATTTATAAATCTTATATTTTTAATTTTATAAAATGAAGTTAATTTTTTAATTTAGCATCTAAATATTATATTAATATGAATTTTTTAGATTTTTTGAAAATATTTATTTTTAGGTGAATAATGAAAAATATTTATTTTCACAAATTCCCAAGACTTTCATGACATCATTAGGTAAAGTGCCTATAAGGATTTATTTCCTCCATTGAGAAGTGGGATTTAATTAGTTGAGAATAGTTTTTACTATTTATTTTCAACAAAAATAAACCTCTATAATTTGTTAGAGTTTGATCCACTTAAAACAGAAATATCGCAACCTCACATGATCATGTAGGAAATAAAAAAGAAAAGGAACGCACAATTTTTTCAAGGTTTATATCCAATGTGGAATACTACTCCTTTTCATGGATGTTTACCCTCCATAACCATGGATTCTTGTCAATATATGCACAAGTTAGTTCCAATTACATGAATTTATGTGACATCGTACCACACACATCAGGAGTCATACTCAATAACATATCTTCATATTGTAGTTAAAATAAGATAAATACATAATGAAGAAGATCACTAAATAAAAAAAGTTTCTCTAGGAAAAAAATATAAATATACACTTCCATGAACCTCTAAAATAATCAAGATAGAATCACCCACATGGTAGACTTAAATTACACTATATAAATATTCTTAGACTCAAATAAAATCTCCTGAATCAATGAGATTAATTAGATGTTGAATGCTAAAAAACCAACCTTATCCCAGACTCTTCTTCTTCTCCCTTTCTCTCACAACATAAAAACTACACACAATAACCACATAGTTCATCACACCAACTTCCTCATTTTTTAAACTTATTAAATCTCAATCAAATATTCATTATTCAAAATTCATGAAGAATCTAACTTTAATTTTCATGATTTGTGTGTGTGTGTGTACTCACCACCTCATTTAAATTAATGATGGACTCTGGCCTTCTTTCCTACTACAACATTAAAACAACACATTATTTATCATCCTCAAAGTCCACTCTATTTAAAACTCATCCAAAATTTCCTCAAAACTCACATTTTTTAAAACATCCAATATTTCCATGTACATGGACTCATGCATCTCTACCATGTAGAACTTCCATTTTTTAAATTTTAGATTATAAAACTCTCATCCAATACATAAGGATACAATTTTTTACATAGTTTTCAAATTACTACATGAATCTCATACATGGATGAGTGGATTACTTTAGCTATATCACAAAAAAATATTTACGTGGCTCAATTTGGATACATGAATCATTTAGATACATGAATCATTTAGATACATGAAAGCCCATATTTCCCTATGTAAAAGAATTCAGATTCATGGTTGTATCAACATCATTAAATCATCTATGTGAATCCTTTTGGATATGTCAATACATTATCTTGAATCATTAGATTTTCTATGTGATTTGGCTATGTGGTTAGAATCACCTACATAAAAATCAATTATGTGAGATTTTCAGCTATTTGATACCATCCAAATCACCTACATATCATATTTAACTATGTGATTTGGATACATGACAGATTTGGTGATGTGATTTTATCTAAAATTCCTATGTAGAATATTTGGCTATGTGATTTGGATACATGATATATTTATATATGTGGATCACCTACATGGTAAGAAATACTTACATGAATCTGGAAAATTCCATATTTCACTCAAACTCACTCAGTACCTCTTCATCCAACTTCCATCCAACCTCAAAAGAACTTTATAGCATCATGAATCTCTCTCCCATGATATATATCCATAAAAACTAGATAAATCACCATTATAATTAATGATCACCTCAAAATATGGTTTTTAACAAATATAAAAACTTAAAATCCCCAACTTCTATGAGATCTTAAACCATCCTCAAAAAATTCCATAAATCCATGGGGTATTTCAATTTCCCCCTTTGGATTTATTGACGAAAATATGAAACCCCATGACCTACCATACCTCAAAACATGAATCATCAAAAAACATCCAATATCAAATAGATGTATCTTTCCACACACTATAGGATAAGTTAGTTTTTTTATAGATTTCCATCCCTCAATGATAATCATGTTTGGGATGAGTGATTCAAATGAATATACTTCTAAAACTCCCCCTACCATTTACACTCCCCATTCAACATGGAATTATCTACACCTTTGAAAAATTAATCTGAAGGACCATAGAGGGTCTCAAGGTAATAAAAAATCAAGTTTACGGGGAAGGATAAAGATACAATTCCATACATAACTCCAAAAATCTCTCATGCGGCGTATCCTTTGTAAATATATTTGAAAGATTCACCTTTGTGCTAATAATTAAAAGTTTGATTTCACCCAAATCCACCCTATAACTGATAAAATGAGATCAAATATTGATTTTTTTAGACTGAGATTGTTGAATAGGATTTTTTTGAAAGATTGATAGCACTTTTATGGTCAAAAATAATCTTCAATGATCTCTGAAAATCCACCCACAAATCTACAAGTTGAACCTATATCCATAAATATTGTGTAACTACATGATTAGCTACCACATAATCTAATTCATTTATACTAAGGGTTACTAAAATTTGATTCTTATTGTACCATCTAACATAACCATCACCAAAAAAAGACTCCACCTGATGTGGATCTATAATCTGTATAGTCACATACCCAATCTACATCAGTGTAACCAAGAAAGTCTATATATGAGTTGAATCTATAGATAAATCCATAATTCACTAATCCTTTAACATAACTTGGAATTTTTTTAATTGAAATAATGTGTTACTCCTTTACTTCACTTTTATACCTTGCACATAGAGTCACCACATAGGCAATGTTAGGTCTGTATTATGTGACATACAAAAGGTTGTCAATCATACTTCAAAATTTCTTTAGATCAACCTGGTGTCTAGTTCATCTTTGATAAAATTTGTGCCAACTAATATATGTATAGAAACATCTTTTTAATATTCCATTCTAAACTTTCTCAATATTTCTTTGGCATAATTTTCTTGTAAAATAAAAACATTATCTGAATTTTGATCAATTTGTAACCCCATAAAATAGTTTAGTTCCCCCAGCATAGACATCTCATACTGCTTCTATATCTTTGTTGTGAATCACTCAAAAGATAAAGGTTCTAGGTGATCCTAGCCCTCGGAATTATTAAATAAAAAGTGGAAAAAAAACATGTGGTACAAAGAGTTTTGCATAATTGATAGTGTATTACACCCCTCATATCTACATCCACAAAGGGTGCACAAAAATATAGGGTCCTATAGGACCACATCATGCTCATATACATTACTACCCTTTTTGAAAATTAATTTTCCACTTAGTTACCATCTCTATAGACATGCAAGACAATCGGGTTAATTTGATTTACATGATTGAGGAATTCAATCCAATAGAGAAGGATTCTCCAAGGAATTACCTTGGTCCTCTCCTTCAAAGATTTGATAGAAAGTTTAGAATCATATTAAACCCATAAGTAATTCCAATTATAAAAAACATCATGTTTGATGGCATGAATAGTCTCCCAAAGTTCGGCCTCATATGCCACACCAATATCAATATATACTAGAAACAACCTTTAATAAAACTATGGTAGGTACAAAACACACCAGCACAACCTGAAGGTCCAGGAGTTCTAGCAGCTTCACCATCAACATTAACCTTAATCCATAGCGTAATTAGAGGAATACAGTGAACATATTTCATCATCAGTGGTTTCTGGGGCCTTCCATATACACCCAATGATCTTAAAACGTTAAGATCATTAACATTGTTGTGCATTCCATCAACCTTGACACCTTCTGTTTTATGAGTTTCTTGGTGAAGCATGATGAACCCCTCATGGTGGTTAGGTAGTTGGTTATCAAAAATGCAGGAATTTCTTATTGTCCAACAAATAAAGAAAACTGAAGAAACAATAGTAAGGAGAAGATTATGTACCTGTACACCTAGAAAAATCGTGTTTATACTAGAAATAAAGTCCTCCAGGTTCATGTTTGTATGTATCTTTATGTTGAAAATACTTCTTACATATATCCACTACCTCTAAGAAAAATATAATTCCATAAATAGATTCCATATATTATATTCATCGTTAAAACATAAATGAAATGTTGATGCAATCTGTTTCCCTTCCATTTAACTAGTCAGGGGTTTCTAATCTATTTTTATAAATTTTCCATAAGAGGAAGTATCTTAAAGGTTTTATAAATGGTACCTTAAATTTCCTCATCCATGATGGTGTCATGAAATAGAAATTACAATTCATCTAATAATAATATCTTTCATTAAACTGGACAATTTTGTTGGTCTTATATATGAGTATCACAATAAAGGAAAGCATAAGTTTTTATTTCCATACTAGTTGGTTGGGGAATTAGATCATCAATGTTGTTAACTACCAGAAACTCAACAATAGTCATCTAGGATCTATCAGTTGGTATATCCATAACTTCATGAAGTGTTATGTCAATCCATGTTGTGCTCTAGCAATTGAGGTTAGATTGTTGACATGCCATCCATTTTGAATTTTTCATGATGTCATTATAAGAGTAATTGATTGAATCATATATAGAGGATTTTAGATAATGATAATACCCATCAATCAGCCTCCTTTTGAACCTCTTGGATAAAAAATCAATATAATGATCATTAGAAGTCAAAATATTTCATGTAAATTTGTTAATAAGTCCATAATTGAAGATTATGAGATCTTTGATACCAAGGTCTACCATCTTAATCGGTTTGATGCATTCCTTCCAAGAAACTAAGATAACTTTCCTTTCATGGACCAGTCCAGTCCATATAAAGTTTTTGATTATGGACTAAAGTTCCTTAACAAGGCTTCTCAGCCATCGGTAAAGTGATAAAGAATAAAAAAATTTGAGGTGATCGATGAATTGACAAGACGCACCCTTCCAGCTTTTGACATGGTATTGACTTTCCATCTGACCATCTGATAAATAATTACTGAGTATATTCCTTCAAGATATTGTCTTATCACTTTTCCCTAAAATAATTGGACCCTAATATTGTTAAATGTAAAGGTTTAGCTCTTCACTCTTAAATATCTAGTATCCCTAATTTTCTTACTAATAGAGATTCCATCATAAAATATAATAAATGATTTATTCCAAATAATGGATTTCCTATGTACTTCTTCATAGTGTGTAAACAATTATTTAATGGAATGTATAGTTTTCCTTGAATAATTTCAGAAAAGAAGAATGTCATCAGCATATAATAAGTTTTATGGGATTAAAACATCTCTAAAAACTTTAATTTTATTGTAAAGGCTAGTTTGTGCAAGTTCATTGATGCATCTACTCATGAAATATTCAGTAATGAAAAATATAATTCCTGACAGAGGATCTCCTTTCCTAACACCCCTTGTGTAATAAAAAAACCTCTTAGGGATCCATTAATAAGAATTGATAGCTTTAAAGATCTGAGAATGGAACTGAATAACCGAATGAATCCACTTGAGAATCATATTTATTGAGGATGGAAAAAATTAATCTCCATTTTAGCATGTCAAAATCCTTGGATATGTCAATTTTGAAGGAAAAATTTACTTTGATTTCTTCTTAATGAGATTGATTTGTTCCAAGGTACTGAATAAACAATTTTTTATACTTCTCCTAGGGAAAAACCCAAATTGATTTGGTGTCAAATATTCCTTGATCATGGATCCCATTCTAATCATGATGAACCTACTGATAATTTTGGGGATAGTATTCCCAAGAGAAACCAGCCTGAAATCCTTAATATCAATATAATTTTCTTTTTTGGCTATTAATATGATAAAATGATAATTTATTACATGTGGCATGGAGGCATGAGTAAAGAATTATTTAATTTCATTATTTAACTCATCCTATATAATGTCCCAATAAAACATAAATAATTTTTTAGTAAATCCATTCGAGCCAAAAGCACCTTCCATATTGAGGGGAAAAGAGAAAACTACACTTACTCTTTATAAGGAGGAATAGTAAGGGCTTTATTTTGATAATACTTGATGTAGGGGGAAATATTATCGACCATATTTTATGTGAAATATAGTTCATCATCAGAGTACAACCTTGAAAATTAACCCACCCCTGCATTAGAGATGTTGTTTTTAGAGGTGTAAAGACTTCCATCCACACTTATGTATTTGTTCCTATCTTTAATTCTCTTTTCCCTATGAAATATGTGAAAAAAAATTATTCCTATTCTAACATCACCAACTCAAAATCCACTAAACTGGTGCTCTGAGCAGAGTCATTACATGACCTCAAGCATGCCTCCCCATATGCCATAGGTTTATAACTAGCAGTGAGGGTCTAATAAATCATATGGGAAGACTATACCCTCTTTACCAGAGTAAGCCACAATATATAACATATAAAATAAAGTAACAATAAACCAAAAACCAAAAACATGCATTACCAACCATTTCCCAAATCAGACACAACCACAACCAACAATAAATATTCCATGTCATGATAATAGTTCCAAAAGTGAAAGAAAACCCAAAAGAAAGACCAATAACTAAATCCCAAAAATGGGTCTTGACACCAAGTATGGATCCTCAACCATTCACATCTCAATCCTAACTCAACTCCCTAGAATTGGGCATTTACCCTTCTCCTGACCTGAAACCATGAAATCTTCTTGGGTACCCAATGGTAGCCCAAGAAGGGTGTGAGTAAAACTCACTAGGAAACCACCAATGGTTTCTAAAAAATATCCAGTCTAAATAGATAGTTTATGCAAGTACATAATAAATGATAAGGTAAATAGAAGATAACTTAGGTTTCATTAGCTGATAATGTTCACTTTAACCATTTTCATCATTTATTCATCTTCATCACTTGTTTTATGGGTTAATCATTTACATCATTTACACTTTCTTCTAAGACAATAAATTACTATTCATAAGAGAATAAGTCAAGTTCTATATCTCACTAGGGATAAAAATTTTAGAATCAATTCCATCACACTTACATTGGAGACTCAGTCCATGAAGTCTCATCAAATGCATTTGTTAGGGGTCTAGAGCCTCAAGCTGACTCCCTAACCCATGCATTATAGGGGTGTGATTTAGAGACTCAATCCAACCTGACCCATGGGAGGAGCCTCAATCCATTATCCCACACCACCAATCCATGTGCACATGCTTATATATCCATTTACCACATAAATCACATCACAAACCGTACACAAACAATACACATAACACTTACAATTCATATTTCATACAACATATTAATCATCATCAATACTTAACCCATTAGCACATTTATCATTTACTTATCATATCCCAATTAACCCATTTCACTTTTTATGCCTTGACTCATTTATCATGCTCAACAATTCTCATACATTAACCCATTTAGCATATTCATCAATTCCCATGCATTAACCAATTTTACACATTCATCAATTCATTTATCCCTTTCTCATATCATGACAAACGATCCCTTATTCCATTGACAACAACTAGACACAACTACCATTTGTGTCTCCTTATAACTCAAACCAACATTTAAATATATTTTTCATGGGCTCTATTTTAACGAAAATTCACTCTATGATTAACACTGTAATTTTTCATGTTTAGGAATGTTGTCACACCCCATGGGTGGCCCTAAATTGGTCTAATAAATCTTTATCCATCCCATAGGGATCATGATAGGTTAAATTCAAAATTTATCCAATCATTTTTATCGAATCTTTCTAAATTTATCAAATGCACAACAAGAGAGAATCAATAACACAACCACACATGCACAAATCAATGATAATACTATGGGATATAACTTGTATACCATCTACCTCAAATTTATAGATTAAAGCTCACTTAACCTTGGACTTATATCCATATTAAATACCCCTTTTAATCCCCAACCTAAGATCCTCTGGAAAAAAGTATTTTAGGTCTTCAAAAGAAGAAGAAGAAATCCACAATCCCTAATCCAGAAAAGAGAAGAAAGAGGAGTGTTATACTTACCTGGAGCTTTGATCTAAAATAAATGGCACTCAAAATGGCCTATAATTGAAGGATATTGATCCTTTGGAGGTCTTGGGTGTTTTCGGTCGTCACTAGGGCTGGAGGATAAATAATGAGGAAAAAATCAGGTGAGGGACTTAAAATGTTGAAGGGGGGAATGGTAATTTCTCACTTTTTAATGGGCGTGCGGTTTGGCCACATGGTTTTACAAACCATGCGCCAATCGTGTGCAAGACCCTTTCCAATATGGGTGAAGTCGCATGGTTACCTAGTGATTTCACATGGTTTGAAAAACCATGCGTCAACCATTTTAAATGCCTCTGTCCAAGGTCACACAGTTTGTATTTCCCCCTTTCACGGTTTACTGTAACCGTGCACCAACCATGAGAATTGCACTGGATGGCCATTTTTTCCCTTCTTTTGTGTTATAAACCCCTAAAACACCCCTGATATTCCTTATAATCCCAGTAAACATTTAATTATCCATCATTAAGGGATTAAAACTAAAATTTAAACAAGAACATACCTCCATGAAGCTCAGTATCTTACAACCTCTCCACCTTATAACAGCTTATCCTCAAGACGCACTTCCAAGCATCACTAAACATTTGAAGCAAAGAGATTTAGATACTAATATTGTATATATGACTCCCTATCCCAATTTTCTTCCAGAACATTATCATTCTTCCACAAAACTCAAACAAAAAGAACAGTATTTCCCTATAAGACTTTCTCACTATGGTTCACAATATGAACCAGATTCTCCTCAAAATATGAATCAGCCTCAAGATCAACATCCTAAACATCAATCACATGAGATGGGTCATGGTGATACTACCAAAGTTTTTACATATTAAAAATATAGTGCATACCACTATAATGCTGTGGAAGATCCAATTAGTATGCCACGGGTCTGATCCTTTCCACAATCTCAAATAGTCATGCATACTTGGGTTTCAACTTAAGCTTTTTCTGAATTTGAAGGTGACCCAACCTTGGAGACACCCAAAGAAACACATGATCACTCACCATAAATTGAAGAGGTCAAATACTCCAATCCACATACAACTTATGCCTAATTTAAGTTGTATCCATTCATTTCTAAATCAAATAGATATACTCTGATGTCTCCTACATAAGACTTGGTCCTAAAAACTATGATTCTTCAACCTTCATCCAACACAATGGAGATATTCATGGTCTACTATAAAGAACCTCATATGGTGTTATCTGAATTGTATCCTAATAAATATTGTTGTAGGAAAATTCAAAAAGTGATAAGTTTTTTTCCCTCAATCCACCAAAATCTAGGATGCAAGCCCTCAACATGTCCTCTAACACCTAAATAGTATGATTTAGTTGTATGTCCTTCTATGGGTGAAAATTTGTACTCAAAAACACCTAGGTACCAAGAACCTTAGGTAATCTCTACCATAAGAGAAAAGTGAAATGTGGGTCATGATCCAAAACTACGGTTCATAGAACCCTGTGCAACTACACTACCTCTCAAACATACAACTTACCCAACCAATCCATGATAAAAGTCTCTCGAATTGGCATGAAATGAGCCACCTTAGTCAAGAAATCCAAAACTAACCAGATCACATCATTCTTTCAAGGAATCCTTGGGAGACCCACCATGAAATCCATCATCCCATTTCTATTATGGAATGAGAAATGGGTGCAACAAACCACCCATTCATTAATGCTCATCCTTCATCTGCTATAAATTAAGGCATAGCAATACAAAACTTACAACCTATTTTTTCATCCCTGGACACCAATACTCTCTAAGAATATTTTGATACGTTTTGTTCAAACCAGTATGCACTACCCACTTCAGTGCATGAAACTCATGCATCAACTCTTCTTAAATACATTTTGGTACAACAACACGACCACGAACATAAACGATCTCATCATATCCAAAGTTCCAACCAGAAGGTGAAACTTCACCTTTAAGTATTTACCTTAAATCCAAAAATTCTTAATTTTTATGTTGTTTCTTCTTGATATAACTCAGAAGCATAGAATCAACTACCAAGGATGTAAGGTTCATCTTCCCTTTTCCATTTTTAACCCCTAGATGTATCTCGTCAAACAGCTCCATCATCCTCTACTTGGAAATGGATTCCTTGACCGCCTAATTTTGATACTTTTGAATCAAAGTATCTGCAACACTATTTCCCCTTCCCATTGTGTAAACCAGCTCGAAGTCATGGGAATGTATGTACTCAAACCATCTTCATTTTTGAATATTTAGATAATGATGAGAGAAGGTGTAATTAATAATTTTATGGTCTATATACACCATGAACCTCTGTTCCAACAAGTAATGTCACCAACACTTTAAAGCATAAACCACTGTGTCCAACTCAAGATCATGAGTGGGGTAATTTATTTCATGAGGCCTCAATTTCCATGACCCATACACCACAAATCGATCATCCTGCATCAATACTACCCCAATTCCAATACCATATACATAACAAAACAATGTATACCCCTTACTAGGCTTAGGTAAGGTTAGAATCGGTGTGGTTGTTAACTACTTATTTAACTCTTGGAAAGCATCCTCACATTCCTCATACCATTAAGACTTTATATCCTTCTTGGTTAAGCCTGAAATATATTCTATCAAATGGGAAAAGTCTTTGATAAACCTTCGGTAATAGCCATCTAGACCCAGAAAACTATGAACATCAGAAAAATTCTTGGGCTTCTCCCAAGACACAACTGCTTACACTTTCTATAGGTTTACCATCACACCTTCCTCTAAGATTACATGATCGAATAAATGAACCCTATCTATCCATAAATTAAATTTTTATATCTTGGCATATATCTTATGATCTCTTAGTGTACTCAGTATTATGTCAAGATGTTTGGAATGATCTTCATGAGTATTAGAGTACACCAAGATGTCATCAACAAATATAAATACAAAATGATCTAGGTAAGTGTGAAATATTCAGTTCATTAGGTCCATAAACATTGTTGGCACATTGGCCAACCCAAACAACCTCAAAAAAAACTCATACACCCATACCTACTCTTGAAGTTAGTCATTGGTACATCAAAAGGAATCACCCTTAGCTAGTGATACCCCAATATCAAATAAATCTTGGAGAACACTGAAAAACCTCTTATCTAATCAAAGAGATCATCGATTTGAGAAAGAGGGTATCTATTCTTAACTTTCATATGATTCAACTTCCTGTAATCAGCACACAGTCATAATGATCCATCTACCTTATTAGAAAACAACACCAGTGATCCCCATGGTGATGTACTGAGATGAATAAACCCTTTATTATCCAGTTACTCTAATAAAGTTTTAATCTCATGGAGTTCTGTCAGAGCCATTCTATATGGTGGAATGGAACTGGTTCTGCTCCCAGAAGAAACTCAATTGTGAAATCAACATCTCTCTCAGGTGGCATCCTTGAGAAGTCCTCAGGAAACACATACTAAAACCAATCCACCACAAGATGGAATGAAATCTACTCTAATCTCCTATAATTAATCACAAGAAAATCCACTTAGGTTATGAGTTCACCCAACTACTGACAAACTGGTCCTGCACGGCCTGCCCAAACATCCCACCCTCCACGATAAACAAAAGTGTATCCCTCAAGAGACATGAACATTACCCTATGATGGTAATAATAAAAATGGTATTGATATAACACAATCCAATAAATACCCAAAATCAAATAAAACCCTAACATATCAGGCACAAAAAAGTCCCATAGAAAACAATACCCTCCAACCTTGATATCACACCCTTTACATTAACTGATATTTTCTTCTCGCACACCTAATAGTGTATCAATTGATATAAACCCATACAAATAATCCACTACTAAACCCAAAATAAACACAAAATGAGTAGAAATAAAAGGATGTGAGGCACCTATATCAAATAAAGCACTAGTGAGCATGGAATATACAAGGATTGTACCTCGAACAGTCAATGGTCCAGCCTCTCCACCTTCAGGTGTAGAGTGAACTGCATAAAGCTGAACTGCCCCTTTAACCTAGGACCCAATCTAGAATTTTGGTGTTTCAATACCCTTCTGGTATGGACACTCTCATACCAGAGTACTAATCCCACTACCTATATCAGTACAGCCGGTAGAGCTCCAACTACCTGCCTGGTATGGGGTAACTGACCCCCTACCTCCACTCAGCATTGAACACAATCCTCCATCAGTTCCTGTTTGTCAAGGGTTTTTATAGAACCTATACACATACCCCAACTAGTTGTATGCTCAGTACTCAACTAATGGTTGGGGACACTGTCCACGCATGTGCCCCGACCTTCCATACTCATAGTAGAAAATTCATTCACTAACCTGTGAGACTAGTTCCCTTTTCTGACTACTATGTACACCATTTTCCTAGTGTAAACTCTCAAAGGGCACTTCCTACCATCATAATCCACACCACTAGTTCACCCAACTGAAATTGCATTCCCACCACCAGAAGACTTCTTAAGGTTCCCTTCTAAAACAAGGGTCTGATCCAGCACATCATTGAACCTATTTAAATGAAATATATTCACCTAGGAATTAATCTCATGTCTAATACCATTATTGAAATGTCTCATCATATACACCTTATTTCCCAATAAAGCTGGAACAAAACATTGCAATTCAGTGAAACGAATAGTGTAATCAATCACTGACATAGACCCCTGGTCCAACCTCATAAACTTTGTATTCTTATCCTATCTAAAGATCTCAAGATAGAAATGTTCTAAAAACTTTTCCTGAAAATTTTTCCATATCATACCTTCATCTTGCTGGGTCTGAACGAGAACATCCCACCAACACTTTGCCTGACCTCATAGTGTATAAGATGCCAACTTGACCCTCTTCTCAGGAGGAGACTCTAAGTGATCAAGAATATTCTATATGGACTCTATCCAGAACTTTATTTCATCTAGTCCACCCTATCCAGTGAAAGTTGGAGGGTGTTGTAGCTGAAACTCCCTAGTCAGCTCAAACATGCTCAACACAACCTACCATGGGTCCCATTCCATCATCTGCATAAAATGAGAAAAGTTATCATAGAACTAATCCTCTTCTCTATTATCCTAAATCACTAGGTTTACTTAATTTGTTCTTAGAGGATCATTATTGGAGGAATCCTCTTGTCTCCCAACTGTTACATGTCATCGTGGTGGAATTTATCTATAATGAAAAACACACATCTTAGAACACATAACATAAAACTTCCACAATTTACATAGGAAATTCTATCCAATATCCATAAACAACCCATTTCATAAGAAATATCCCAATGGATATCATCACACCTAGAACACTACCCTCGATCATTCCTATCATGGGTCATGGATAACCTAGGGTAACCCAACTTACACAGTTACAATTATTTCATTAACTACCTTTTTAAACCATTTTCACTTTCAAAACTTGTTACAACTAACCTTTTAACTCTTTTTTAACTTTTAATTAAACATAATTCTTTAACCATTCTTTCAAATTCTACCCATATATCCATTTTTATTGTCTTTATTAGGCACTATTTTATTCAAATTTCCAAGAAGGTAAAATGCATCACACCCTTCTCGTCCCACACACCCATCCTGTATGTGTATATCATGATGCATTCCACCTATATCCCTAGGTGCCTATAATGATGCATGAATGCATAACCTCATACCATTTCAGCCACAATTGAAATACCATGAAACAGTCACATCGCACAACATTTTGCATCACCCAATGGTGAAATATCGTCCAACTATAACAACACACATTAAGAACAAAAATCCCCACCCTGGGTTCTTGGGTTTTACCTCATACATAGGTTTGATACTCCCATGAATGAGCTCATTTCCAAGGCCCAACACTTCATAGTATCCTATCTACCATCCACAAATATTAAGGAAAAAGAAAATAACTCCTCTAATACTACTTTATAATGTCCTTGACCTGGAATCCATTAAATTGGTGCTCTGATCCAGATTTCTACATGAACTCAAGCGTGCCTCCCCATATTCCATAGATTTACCACTAGCATAAAGGGTCTAATAAATCATTTGAGAAGACTATAACCTCTTTACCAGAGTAATTCACAATAGACAACATATGAAATAAAGTAACAATAAAAAATAAACCAGAAAAATGCATTACCAGCCATTTCCAAGACTGGGCACAGCCAAAACCAACAATAAATATTCCATTTCATGCTAATAGTATCGAAAGTGAAATAAAATCCAAAAGAAAGACCAAAAACTGAATCCCAAAAATGGGTCCTGACTCTAAGTTTGGATCCTCAACCATGCACATACCAAGCCTAACTCAACTCCCTAGAATAGGGTCTTTACACTTGTCTTGTCCTGCAACCATGAAATCCTATTAGGTACTCAATGGTGTCCCGAGTAGGGTGTGCGTACAACTCAGTAGGCCACCACCAATAGTGTCTACAAAATATCCAATCTAAACAGATAGTTCATGCAAGTAAAAAATAAATGACAAGGTAAATAGAACATAACTTGGGTTCCATTAGCTAACAATGTTCACTTTAACCATTTTCATCATTTATTAATCTTCATCACTTGTTCCATGGGTTAAGAATTTACATCATTTATACTTTTTCCTAATTTGTTCAATTACCATACATAAGGGAATAAGTCAATTTTCTTATCTCACTAAGGATAAACATTTCATAAACAATTCCATCACACATACCTGGAGCCTCAGTCTATGTAGTCTCATCAAATTCATCCATTAGGGGCTAAGAACCTTAGTCTAACTCTCTAACCTATGTATTCTAGGGGTGGGGTTTAGAGCCTCAATCCAACCCAACTTATGGGAGGAGCCTCATTCCATTATCCCACACCACCAATCCATGTGCACATGCTTATATATCCATTTACCACATGAATCATATCACAAACCATACAGAACCTATACACATAAGAATTACAATTCACATTTCATAAAACATATGAATCATCATTAATCATTAACCCATTAGCACATTTATCATTTACTTATCATATCCCAATTAACTCATTTCCCTTTTTATGCCTTAACCCATTTAGCATGCTCAAAAATTTCCATACATTAACCCATTTAGAATATTCATAAATTCCCATGTATTAACCAATTTTATACATTCATCAATTCATTTAACCCTTTATCATATCATTCCAAACTATCCTTTATTCCATTGAAAATAACTAGACACAACTGCCATTGTGTATCCTTATAACTAAAACCAATATTTTGACATATTTTTCATGGGATCTATTTCAACGCAAATTCACTCTATGCTTAACATTGTAATTTTCCCTGTTCATGGATGTTGGCACACCCCATGAGTGTCCCTAAGTCATTATAATAAATATCGATGCATCCCATGGGGATCATGAGAGGTTAAATTCATAATTTATCCAACCATTTTACCAAATATAATTGAAGGTATCAAATACACAACAATAGAGAACCAATAACACAACCACACATGCATAAATCAATGATGAGACTATGGGATATAACTTGTAGACCACCTACCATGAATCAATAGACGAACACTCACTTAAACTTAGCCTTAGATATAGATTCAATCCCACATTAAATCCCCAACTTAAGATATGTTGGGAAAAGTGTTTTTTAGGGATTTTTAATAATAAGAACAAATCCACAATTTCTAATATAGAAAAGAGAAGAAAGTGGAGTGTTAGACTTACTCGAAGCTTCGATCAACAACAAATATCCAAATGGCCTAGAATCGAAGGAGATTGATCCTTGGGAGGTCTTGGGAATTTTAGTTCATCTATGGGGTTGGAGGATGAATAATGAAGAAGAAAATAGAGTGAGGAACTTAAAATCCCCAGGGGTTGGTAATTTATCACTTTTTAATGGGGCACACGGTTTGGTCGCATGGTTTACCAAGCCATGTACCAACCACACGCCAGCCTCTATCCAAGTGGCGTGAAGTTGCCCGATTAACTGGGGATTCTGCATAGTTTGAAAAACAATGCATCAATCATGAAAAATTCCTCTGTCCAAGTTCATACAATTTGGATTTCCCCCTTGCATAGTTTACTCTAACCGTGCACCAACCATGTGACATGCATTGGATGGACATTTTTCCTCTTCTTTTATGTCCCAAACCCCTGAAACACCCCTAAGATTCTACATACTCTCAGTAAACATTTAATTATCCAACATTAAGGGATTAAAACCAAAATTTAAACAATAAAATGCCTCTAAGAATCCTAGTATCTTACACATTTTCCCATATTTCATCCATCTAATGCTATGTTGGCATATTCTTAGTCTTTCTTGGATAGTGAGAAGATCATCCATCCTTGTTGCAGACTGCATTTTATCTCTAGATATATTTTTTTTATATTGATTTTTAATTTGTAATTCTAAAATATGTTTCTTAGACTCTATAATTTTAGTCTCAAGTTTAGTGAAGGACTTTTTACTCCATTACGTCAGCATTGTTTTAAGAATATTAATTTTTTCAACAAGTATCTGGAGTGGGATGCCCAGGGGACTTATTTTCCAGGCCTAAAGAATTATTTCCCTATATCCAAGAATAATAATCCATCCATTATTAAACTTAAAAGGTAAGGAGGTTGACCATTGAAATTGGGTGGATATATACACAATTATAGGATTGTGATCTGAGTGATGTTTGGGGATTGAGTGACTCGAGACCCCAATAGTAGAATTTGTATCATCAATCTGAACAAAAAAATCTATCAATTTAAATCACTTTCATTATATTCAAATTATATCTAATTCATGTGTACTCAGATCCCACAATTGTTATCTAATCAAGATTTCATTGATCAATTCATGTTGAAAAATACAAAGAAGTAATCCTATTGAAATTGAGATCAATTTTTTCCTCTAGCTTCAAAATAGTGTTGAAGCCCCCCAGAATTATCCATTTATTTCTCATAGTATCAACAGTGGCTTCAAGATCCTTTCATAGTTATCTTCTTATAATATATGAGTTGGATGCATACACAAAATAAATAGCCATAGTAGGGCCATTAGTATTGAAAGAAACAAAGATACTCTGAGGCTGATTAGTACATGTAAGAATTTGGATGTTATCATGCTTAAGAATCCAAAGATGATCAATTTTAACATCATGCAAGTTCTAAGAGACAAAACTATATCCAAGAGAGGCCCATTTAAAATTCTTCCATTTTTTAAAACATATTTTATGCTCATCAATTCCAATAATCATCGGTTTGTTGGAAAAAACATAGTGTCTAAGGGATCTGTCTATTCGGGAGTTCCCAATCCCTTGATAATTCTAATATATAATATTCATTATTTGTAGGATTGAACTCTTCTCCAGGGACCTATTGGCTTATAAACATCTATGTGATCTTTCTTACTTTTTACCTTCTCATTTCCTTTTCTTTCAATTTGAACTGCATCCATTTTTTCCTGTGTAATCTCTCCAATAGCTCTAGTGGCCAGCTCTCTGGATGAATGATGATCCTTACACATATTGGCACTTGGAGTGATATCAAATTGTTCTTACTCAAATTGATCATACCAGAAAACACCACTCAAAGGAGTGAATTTTTTCATATATTGTATTGTTTCAGAGGGATTCTCCACTGGGATTATCCTCCTTATAACCTTAGAAATTGGTACTTATGAAAAAAGACCTTCCAAATATGAAACTTCAATAGAGTATTCATAGAAACCTCCAGCATTTCCAGGTATCATAGCAGCAGGAATTATAACTAGTGTACTTACATCAATATCCACCAAAAGGGTTATACTAGCCCCTTTATCATAATATTTCACTGTTACATCCATAGCAGCATGGATAGGATCATTGAAAGAAGTTAAGGTCCCTTGTAGAGTCTTCTAGAAATCCCATCTAGTGCTCTCATAAACTTAAACTTCCTTGATAGTTGATCAAGTGATATCCCTCTAAAAATATTCCACTGCTAGATCCATAGAAACATGTACGTGATCATTGCAAGCCGCTGAGGGCTTCTGTAGAGTCTGCAAGTCCCCTCCAGTTCTCTCATAGGTTTGAACATCCTTGATATTTGGGAAAAATTTGTCCTTATCAAGATATTCATCATTTATATTAGATGCATTATATCCATAAATTGGTCCATCTACATGAATGGTCCCCTTACCTTCAGAGATTGATGGTAGTTTCTTAACCTAATTGCAAGGATCATAGTGTCTAGTTTCTTTAGTTTATGCTTCCTTGGAAAGCCCAAAATTTGTATATACTATTATATCATATGCAATCCCCTTCTGCTTCCTCCTTAGAAAATTACTCTCATCATTCCCTTTGATCTTGAAAAAAATACATTATTTTTCCATGTTGCAGTTAGTAGAAATGTGAAAAGAGTATTTACAACTCAAGAAGAACTTGGGTTTCCATTCATATTGGATATCAAGCTTGATTCTATCATCTATTATGGTTAGCAACACTTCTTTGACAAGGGTATTAGACATTTACACTTATACAAGGACTTTATAATAATTTCTAAACATAGGATTATTAGTATTCTTATCCATTATTATGGGATTCCAAATAGATGAGGGAATATCCCAAAGAATTATTGAATGCTAGTATAGAAAAATCAGTTTTCATATACGAATCCATACCTGTGCATGAGAATTACTAAAATTTTCAGGGTTGAAATTCCAATCCCATTCTTGATATACCTGATAATTATTATGAGATGCCATATCTAAGAACATTCTTATTATCTCAAGTCAAGAAACTAGAGAAAATTTCTCTTCTAATTTTATTCCTTATATTTTAGAATATCCTTTTCAAGAAATTCTAGCCTTATTCCATGTGACATCACCTTTCTCATTCATTTTGTTCCTGAAAACCCATTTTGTACTAATCACATTTTTAGTTTTTAGTCTTGGAAAAAGTTCCCATGAAAATTTATTCTCAATTTTATTGATTTGTTTATTCTTAAATTTTACCCATTCATTATGTTCAATAGCCTCAACCACTATTCTAGGATCAACCTATGATATAAGAGTTGTTTGGTTCTCCACTCTTAGCCTCTTTCTAGTCTGAATGGGTGCATCTGATTCATAATTATATTCTTAGTTTATACATCTTTCCTTAACCTTTGAAATTGATTTCTTCCACCACCATAACCTTCTTCATCATCATTGGAACATTTTGAATTAGAATCAATAGTTTTTTGTATGATTTTAGTAACTTTTCCACCCATTTTTTGAATTATTCTCACTATTTTCTATATTAGATTCAAAATATTCTTGAATATATTGGAATTTTTTACTTATGTTTTCATTAATTTTTACATATTAACACTCAAAAGATTTATACAATCTCTTATTCCATCATCTGTATCCATTCCCATTAGATAAATATCCCATAAATCTTTTATCATCATCCTTTTCTTCAAACTTTCTTGGCCTTCTTAATTTGATTTTTATATAACAAGAACTTACAAAGACCTTGAAATATTTCATTATAGGATTGTTTTGGTACCAAATATCATAGGTTTTACCATGTGTCTCATGTCTCGAAAGACATCTATTTTGAATATGCATCACAATACACACTACTTCACTCTAGAAGAATTTTGAAACATTATTCTCAGCCAACATTTTTCTTCTCATTTCTATAATTCTCTTATTCTTACTCTCTATAACATTATTCTATTTTGGTGTATAATGTTATATATATTGATTCCTATTTTCATTTTTCCGAGATAAATTTCAAATGCATCACTTGTCTATTATTCCCCATTATCAGATTTCAGTTTTTTGATATAGAAACTATTCTCTTTTTCAACCCGCCTTCTATACATTTTAAATATTCTAACCACCTCATACTTATACTTGATGAGAATAAAATTATTCATCTAAGTGAGTTCATATATGAAAATAATAAAATAAATATCACCTTAGGTAGACTTTTGTCTCATGGGCCCACAAATGATCTTTTTCGACTAATTCCAATGGTCTTGTAGAAGTAATATCCACCATCTTATGAGTCTTATGAGTTATCTTTCACTTTTAACAAGTTTCATAGATCACATATTGATATATTTTCATCTTGGGTAAAGTTTTTACCACTTCATGTTTCAAAATCTTACTTAGGATTATTTTTCCAATATTCTCAAGTATTGTATGCCATAACATGTTCTTATCTTTTATAATCAAGTAACATGTATTGAAAGAGTAACAATTCAAGAATAAATTTTCATTTGTTTTACTGCCTTGAGAGATAGTTATTCCAACACTTGCACTTTTAATGATTTGTGGGTTTCTCTTGAATGTTACCTTATTACCATTATAAAAAAATTAAATAACACTCAACAAGTTTTGTTTTATCCCTTCAATATAAATAACATCATCTGATTTGAAATTATCATTCTCAAATTGAGTTGTGACAATACCTTTGATTTTCAAGGAAGAGTCATTACCAAAGGTTGCTACACCCATTTCATGTTTCTCAATGTTCTTCAGAATTTTAGCATCACTAGTCATATGGGAGGAACACCCACTATCAAGTATCCATGTCTTTGTCTCCTTTAATGATTTAAAAGTAACTTCTTCCAAGCATGAATTTTCTTCATTGTACACTAAAACTATATTCCCTTTATCTTTGAGAAGGAATAAATTGGGTAATATTGTCCTGAATTTCTCCACTATATTCCCCTTTTAATCACAACTTCCACATTACTCTATAATAAAATCAAATCTATTTTGTGTTTTCATCTTGTAGCTAGTTTCCATCTTTGTATGATTTCTTCCTGAAATTGCATCCTTCTTATTGAAAAAATAGAGTTGTATCTAGAAATTTTAGTTCAGAATTTAATATTCGCTAAACTATTTGGGTCTAATTTTGTCTCTGATTTAAAATAGAAGTGTCATTAAAGTTTATAATTTCATTAGTTACTCTTGAAAATAATTTCTATCCATTTTTATTGGTTAATATTTGACTATAATTAAGATTTAAACCTCCATTGTTAGTGCTAACTATTTTGAAAATAGATTTTTCATATGAAGATTTTACCTGAATTTTCTCAACATCTTTAAAAGATTCTCCCTTGAATTAAATAGATATTTTGAAGTAATTTTTTATATTTTCCATTTCTTTCTTAGTTTAAATTAATTTTTATTATATCATTTATAATTATTCATCCTTTAAATAAATTTTTTCTTTAAGACCTTTTTCCATCTTCTCATATTTAGCACCTATCAACCGGAATTTTTTATTTTCTTCTACAAGAGTTATCTACTTTTTAACTTGATTACCTTTTTCAACAATCAAATTATAATTCTATTTTACCAAATTTTTCTTATATTCATTGAACATGGTTTTTTATCAAAAAAAATCTATAGATCATCTTTAATCATGTATTCATAATTTTTTGGTTCTGAATTATCTTCATTATCGCTTGATGAGTCAACAGTTTTATTAAAATGAGCCACAAAATTTTTAAATTTATCATATGTCTAATCATCAGAATAACTATACGATATAATATCATTGTCTACTTATTTTCTCATAAAATATATTTTTTTGGTTCTTTGAAGTCTTTTCTTACATCCACCTACCTTTTATGATTCTTTGGAATTTTTTATCCACTTCTTTCCTTGAATTTTTTCATCATTTTCATATTTATAATATTCTCCTTTCATCCTTGGAAAATTAACTACATCGTGTCCATGAAGCAACCCAATATATTTATGCATAAATATTATATATTTTAAATTAATATTAAATACATAACATCACAATTTATTCCACAACTGTAAAGTTTTAGTGTCTTTAAAGACTAAATATATAAACATCTTATTTGGGTACATTCTTTATCATCTCTAATAATGTTCTTCTCACTTTTTACACTTCTTTATATACCCTAATTAAAACATTTCTTCATAAATTTGGGAAAGGAAACATAATAAATGATGATTTCATATTCTTAGTAAGGTTAAATATGAGAGATATCAATCGATGGTCATATGAAAGCATAAGATAAGCATAAGGGTATGAGATAATGACTATAAATAACAAAGTTCATACCCAATATATCATAACTGATAAAAACGATTCATGGAATAAATATTTATCATTTCAAAATACATGAATCATTCAAGTGAGGAATCATTATAAATTTATCATGAACCATAATTTCAAATCATAATCATAAAAACATGTCATAAGAGTGTGGCACCGCCATAATTATAGAAACCATTCCATATTTCAAGGTTAACTAATGAGACTGTCAAATCATAGTGGTTCAGGTATCAACATTTGTTTCCCATATCATAACGGATTAGGAATCACCACCTTTTCCTATAGTGGATTAGGAATCCCTACCTATTTCCCATGGTGGATCAAAAATATCAACTCACATCCCATAATTATCCATGAGGTATAAGGATTTTCCCAATGCATTATAGGGATATATAATTATGACCCCACCCATCACATAATGAAAACCATACATATTTGTTCCAAAATATCATAAAACATTATTTATATCATCATAACCCATAAAAATAAAATTGTTTTCATAAACATATCATCATTTCATCAAATCATAACATGTGGAAAAGAAACGGGTTTCTTAAAAATATCATCATAATAATAATAAACCATCCGGATAAATAATAAGTATTGTATCATAGAATCATATACTTAGTGAAACATAAATAACATAAAATTATGTCATATTAGATGAATATGTCTTTAAAATATCACATTCAATATTTATTTAAGAAAATACCTTTTTCATTTGGAAATCACTTCTTTAAAATCTAAAAATTTACAAAATATTATGGAAAAAAATTATTTAAAAATAATCATGGAAACTTGTAAAGGAATATTCAAATATTTGATCAGTAATTATGGAAGGAAATTTCATTCATGCTAAGTATGTTAAAATAAGGACTCCTTTCACATTTTTGGGGAAAAGTCAAAAGTGCCACATTCGTAAAATGATAAGGAGATTATTTTTTAAAAAAAATGTAAAAATATATACATGGGTAAAAATGGATTTAAAAAACATTATATAATATTCAAAAACATTATTAAAATCATTTAAAAAACATGGATATGGAATAAAAAGGTTTTCTGGCCAAGATATGAGGAATAAGGCTGACTTTTTATAAAAACATTTCCTAAACCATTTTCAGTGATAAAGAGAGGAAGATGACACTAAAACATAAAAATTACAAAATAACCATAGGATAAGAAGAATGAGATATATTTATAAAATAATGATCACATGATTTCCTCAAATTAAATTAAATCATAAACAAACTTGATTAAAATGGGATTGAAACATAAATCCCTTACCTTAAGTCTTATCTTTCTTCATATGTGTTCAAATCTCCTATATAATAAATATAGATTTATTATAAATATATTAAATAATAATGATTATATATATATATATATATCTTATCATATATTATTTACTTATAATATCTTATCACCTATTTAATAACATTTTTTTATTAAAATAATTATTCTGGGTGATAACTTCTTCGTTTCTCATGTATATATCAGTTCGACAGTCTTGGTCCTTTTACTTTGATCATGGTTCCATCATCTTAATAATTTTAATCAAGATATAAATATCATATATATTAATTATATTTATTTATTTATTTACATTCATCCATAAAAGGTAGATATAGAAAAATGAATTACACTATTCATGGAGACGGTAGGTCATATGTATGCATGAACATTGTTTTCACTTTTCAGTGGATGGAAAGAAATAAAGGTAAATAATAATTCAAATTTTTAGAATAATTATTATATCATATATATCATATATATCATATATGTTCATTTATTATATGTTCATGACCCCTCCCCCCAAAGGTACCCCTCTTGGGTCAGTAATGAGAGAAGGGTGGTGATGACTGCATGAAGCCCGCCTCCAATAGGCCACAGGTTGGAGATAAGTACCGAGGGTATATCATAGATACATAGGAGGAATTAACCAATAAAAGAAAGTGGGTAAAGATATATAATTCAATTAAACCAATAAAATCCTACTCATAATGATAACTGTAAAAAAATTCCAAGTACATGCATCTGATTTCATAGAGAACTAATACAATTGAAAAGGAACTACAAGTACCAAAAAAATAGACTTGGTAACAACCATGAAGCACAAATAGATTACAACAAACTTAAACTAGTAATATTTATCCCAATCTCCAACCTGGTCCTCCTAACCTAAAAAATAGTTATAGATAGATAGGGTGAGCATAACAAGCACACTTCATAAGATCCTCCCTAAATCCTCTCATGAAAAAGATAAAGAAATCATGATAAATACCAATGAACAACAAATGAATCTAAATAATCACCTAAATAGGTACACTAAGTTCCCAACCTCTCTATGGTTATCTCTCTCCAAGTAACACATACAGTAGATCATTTATTATAGTAATAAAATTATGATACTCTGATGTTGTTTCCCCACTGGTTTTCCACTCTTCCCCAATGTTGTACGTCCTAATCCATCTATCTCTAAAATAATTCAATCCAAAAACACATGGGATAAAGTATCATAACATGTATATCCTAAATCAAATCATCTCATTATCCCATCCATATATCCATATCGTAACTGAAAAATTTATGAAATTCGCCATAGCCCATATGCCATGTATCATACATCGGGCATTATACCTCAAGATATCATAGACCATGCGATGAGTATGTACCTTGATTCATCACAAACCATACATGACATAGCTATAATAGTCCTTAGGATACCATATTTGGAGATATGTGTGTTTGGAATAACCACAAGTCATTACATCCCTCTACACATACATATATGGGAAAATATAACCACCATGCATACCAACACATAATACTACCAGGAGAAGAGAGCGGGGCCAGAGGTGGTAGTCATCCATCCATACCTCGCTAGCATGGATATTGAAAAAAACACCCTCCCAAAGTCTATTGGGTGTCATTTTCCCTAATAACATGGGTGAGGCAGAGTATGAAATCAAAAAACATATAGGATATAATATAGCTCACAACCACACTATGGGAATTAATCTAGTCTTAGGATAAACTGAAGTTTCCATCTCTTGGACACCTAATTGCCACCACTAATAACTTGATATTCTATAATCACACAAGAATTAAAGGAAATTCATTAAATTTATTCTTTTATTTTAACATTTCAATTAATGTTAATTAATTCATTTTCTATTAATTAACATTGTTCTGATTTATATTCATTAATCATCAAATTGAAGTCCATTCCCTCTAGGAATAATCTGATTGAGCCCACAATTTCTCAAGATTAACAGCTTTTTCATTCCATCAAGCACCAACCCCATGGGTTAAAACATCAATTATTCTTTTACCATTCCATAATTCAAGGTACTCTTGGAAACAATATAAGCTACCATCAAGGGATGTATAACCAATCACATCCATCTACCTCAAGCAGTGCGGAAAGGAATATAGATAAATAATAAACTAAGCCATCCATCATTTAAATATATTTAATAAGTGAGAATCCTAGATTTAAACACAATAATGAGTAAACCCAGCTTCAACCCATTCCATCAACTCTGGTTCAATCATTTATGCCCTCATGAATATCACCATGCATCTCTCTATCATAGGCATTGAATGCTTCCATAAACCGGGTCATCCCCAACCATATCTCATCAGCCATATTAGGCTCAAAGAAAGGATCATATCCAGAGAAACATAGATTGGTGAAATCAACTAACAAGTTTTATAGGGTAATCGATCCCTAAAAATAAGTCATTTAATCTTCAAGTGAAAACAGGATCACTCAAACCCAAACACATTGCATGTAGCCTTCATAAAAAATGGGATCAGTCAAACCCAGAAATTTATCTTTATCAAAAAACCAAGTTTTTTATTCCATCTTTAATTAACTGGTTAATTTATTATAGTTTGCTTATACGAATAACCAAAGGCACTGTCTATTATAATTTATAATTTATTTAAATAATGACTTAAAGAATAACTTTTAGTTTTATTAAAATTTAAGGAATCACATCTCATTAACATGCCTTTTTATTAATAACATCAACAAGAATTTCTAGCTTCATGTTCTTTAGAAAACTCTATTAACACATGTAAAAAAATAAACATGAATTTAGCATCAATTTGATTACCATTAAATTAAAAGAATCTAAGTATTCATCATACATGCCTCTTTAATTCCCTTATAAAACTAAAAATTATCGTCTTTATGTTCTTTACCAATTTAAACAATTAACCTACTAACTTAAGTATAAAAAACATGATAAATAAATAATAACATGGATAGCACACTATCTATAAAATCAAGCAGCAAACTTTTATCAAGGTGGAAAAGCACATGTGACCGCTACAACCATAAACCATTATTTCATTAATTAATTTTATCCTTTATTAGAGCTAATTCAATTGCCATCTAAAAATCTAAATCACAGTAAATTTATGATTGTAGATAAATAAAAATAGAATTAATGAATCCACTACCTCAAGGATTTTATCATTCTTCAAACGCAGATGGAACAACAATGTGGATATTCGATTTACTCTCCCATAAGAAAATTGCATCCCTCTAAGTACATCATGACATAATTGTACCAAAAATATCAAAATAAACTCCATTAGAAACATGGATATCAAATTCCATAACATGAAGAGATAGCATGGGAGGAAATAAGATCAAACAGAGAAAAAACCACAAAAAAAGAGAGGAAGAACTCACCTTAGATCAAAACGGATTAAACATGGGAAGCTAGGGATTAATACTTATCAAAGGGGTTACAAAATTCCTAGGGAGAACACTTCTATTCACTAGGATTTTTGGGATAATAAACATAGGTTTTAGAAGATCTAGGTGTTGTAAGTATTATTGGCGTACTGCCTAGTAGGTATTCACCACATGAATTGGTCATTCACATTGTGAATGCCTAGAACTTTAAGTAACACTGAAAAACATGTTGACTCAAACCATTCTAACTGTATTTAATTCACATAAAGAATTACATATTCATGATGTGAGTTTTTTTGGATGAATTCACCAGGTAAAAAAACCATTCCATTCACATCATGATTTCTATAAACAGCATGACTAGACCCTATGAATCACCACCTCACAATCCATGAACCAAGCTCAATCCATGAACTGAACTCCATATAATTCATGAACCACACATTCCTGACACGAACCTCCTTTCCCAACATGAAATACTCCTACTTAAATATTACAACACCCAAACACCATTTAACCTTCTCTAAGCCTCCTCCAAGCACCACATGATTTGAAAACACACAAAGGGATGGACTAAAAGGATCTGGGACCTTAAATCAGATACCTTTAAAACTATTCTCATACTCAAGAATTTAAAACTAAACCTAGATAGAAGGAAGGAAAAAAATGGACATCTAAACAGCCACCCTGCGAGATACCTCCCAATAATCTTTCCAATACTGGAGCTCAACCACCTCCCTCAGAGGTACTAAGTGCAAAACTACTCAACTGAAACAACCATATCCTAAACACTATCCTGGGGAATATACCTATAAAACAGGATCAAGTATATAAGTAGATCATTAATAGGAAACCATCCCATAAACCAGATAAAGTTCAAAATCTAAAAAATGAGCAACACTGTAAGAAAATAGATAAACAACAAACATCTCGAGATAATGATCATGCATCTATGACTCACATTCCTAGGTACTCTCCTCCATACCATCATTCCTCCACAATAAATGATCCAAGGGAATAGTATTCCAATGAAACACCTTCTCCTAGTGGTACTGGATCTCCACAAGCCACTCCTCAAAGGTCGCATCATCATCAATGTCGATCTCACCCCAATAAATGACATGAGAGTCATCACGAAGATAATAGTGAATTTTCAACACATGGAAGATATTATGTATCCGGATCATTTGTGGTGGAAGTTCTATCCAATATGCCACAGCTCCAACATGAGCCAACACTTTAAAATAAACAACAAACTTGGGATAAATCTTACTCCCATGACCAAACCTTCACTTACTATGATGAGGAGTCACCTTAAGGAACACATTATCTCTAATTTCAAACTCCAAATATCTACTCCTATGGTTAGTAGAGGGATTTTTATGATCTTATTCTGCCTTCATCCTCTCACATATCACATAAACCATCTCTGTCGTATTCTTCATTAGTTCCAACCTAATAATTGATGTCTCTCCAACCCTTTTCCAGTATAATGGAGAACAAAAAGGTCAGTCGTATAAGGATTCAAATGGAACCATACCAATGGTGAATTGAAAACTATTTTTGTAAGAAAACTTGGCCAAAGGAAGGTTACTCATCCACAAACCTTCAAAATTTAGGACACAAGAGTGCAACATGTCCTCAGGAGTCTGGATAGTCCACTCTATTTAACCATCTATCTATAGATGAAAAGTATTGATAAGGAATAACTGAGATTAAAAAGAATGCTAAAGACCTATCCATGCACTGGAGTTAAAAATAGGATCATGATCATAGATTATCATCCTTAGGACTCTATAAGGTCTCACCACCTCCTCCAGGTACTTCCTCGATAAAACTTCCACCAAGATCGACTCCCTTATTTCTATAAAGTATGTTGATTTTTACAAATTTCTACTTACACCCATATAGAATCAAAGCCTCTATAAGATTGAGGTAAACTTGTAATTAATTTTATTGAGATATTCTCCCATTTCCATTGAGGGGCATCTAACGACTGAAAAAGACCACCAGGAACATGATGTGTGGCCTTCACCTTTTGGAATACCAAGCATACACAAACTCTATAACTACACACTTCAAACTAGGACACCAAAACAATCCTCTCAGAACTTGGTACATATTTGAAATGATTCTCAGCCTTTGGATTCTGAAATAACAAACATCAGGACATAAACTTTGCAACTTCACACTTCAACCAAGGCCACCAAAACTTCCCTCTCAGAGCTTGGTACATATTTTCACACCAGGATGTACCACCAAGGGTGTGACATGTAACTCATGGAGAAATTTCTCACACATCTCTAAAGGGATGAAAATAATCCCCTGAAACAACACACAATGTTGTTCATATTTTGACCAAACATCAATGGAAACACCAAAGACAACTTGTTCTCTCCAAAATACTACCTCAGAATCTCTCAGTTGGGACTCCTCCACCTACTACACTAAAGATGACTACACCATCATCTGAAAAAGATAGCCTCTTCCACAAACCTATCCCATATCAAGATGTATCAATGATATCATTTTCATTACTCTCTAAGAATCTCCAGATTCATGTAGAACATCGCTACATTAATTCTTACTCAGCACATCAGCTACAACATTAACCTTACCCAGGGTATATAAAATCTAGAATTTGTAATCCTACAATAATTCCATCCATTATTAATGCCTCAAGTTAAGGTCGTGTTGGGATAAGTCATGTCTTAAGATATTATGATCGGTAAAAATCAAAAAACGCTCATTAATGATTTAACACTGCAACAAATTCAAGGAAAACAAAACTTCTATAAACTCAAGATTATGGGTGTCGTAGTTTTTATCATGGGTACATAACTTATGAGGACCATAAGAAACAACTGATCTCTACTACATCAAAACACTACCCAAACTAAAATGTTAAGCATCACAAAAAACCTCGAACTGAACTCCCTCTACTGAAAAATAAATAACTAGATCACTGACTAATTTCACATTTAGGTACTCAAAAACTATTTGACATTGATCAATACATAATAATGACATATCCTTTATGGTCAAGGATGACAAAGGAGTCATAACCTGATATAATTTTCCTATAAACCTCCTATAATAGCCTATAATACCAAGGAAACTTTTCACTTCTACAACTTCCTTGATGGATGCCCAAGTAATGACTACCTTAATCTTTTAAGGATCCACATATGCTCCTCATTTGTACATAACATTCCCCAAAAAACAAACTTCATGTTCCTAGAACTCACACTTTGAAAACTTCCCGAATAGCTGTTGGTGATGAAAAACTCCAAAAACGGAACACATATTCTCTGCATGCTCCTTCTTAGATGCAGAGTACACAAGGATTTCATCAATGAAAATCACCAAGGACTTGTCCAAAAACTCCCTGAACACTACATTCATCAAACCTATGAAAATTTATGGAGTGTTATTCACACCAAATGGCATCACAACAAACTCATAATTCTCATAATTGCATAAAAAAGCAGTATTCGGAATATCCTCTTCTTTCACACGTATCTAATGATATCATGACCGTAGATAGATCTTCAAGAACCAAATTGATCCTTTTATTTGATCAAATAAATTATAGATTTGCAGAAGAGGATAAAAGTTCTTCATTATCACCTAATTCAAGTGATAGTAATTGATACATAGGTGAAAACTATCATCAGCCTTCTTAATGAATAAAATAGGTGCACCCAAGGTGACACAATAGGCTGGACAAAACCTCACTACAATAGATCATTAATCTATACTTTCATCTCTTGCAAGTCATAGGGTGTCATGCTCTATAGAGAAATTTAGAGTAGATAAACACCCGATTGTAGCTCTATCCAAAGGTAATGCCACAACCTCCTCAGGAAAAACATCAGGGTACTCTTCCACAATCTTGGGAAACACCATTAGCTAAACCTATGATGAACTCAGAATCATATTATCCATTAAGTAAGACAAGGATAGAACACACCCTCAACCCATATGAGGGTCTTTCTCACTAATGAACACAGAAAACTCTCTGACAGAATCATAGAATACAACCTTTCTCCTGAATATATCCACAATATCCTACAATTAATACAGGCAAACAATACCAAGGACGATGTTATAGGGTTGTATCTGTAAACATAGGAAATATCTCCAAGAGTGGTGCTACCCCAAAATTAGGTCACAATCTCTACATACTGCCTGAATGGCCTGAAGGCCTTATTTTTTATTTAATTATGGATAATTCCCCTTTTAAGGGTTGAAGGGGAACCCGTACATGACCCGTAGGCCCAAGTCACAAGGCCCGACAAACCTGCAATACATGACCTGAAGGCCCAGAGGCATACCATACCCAATACATGACCCGTAGGCCCAGCCCACTTGAACTGCCCATCCCTAGCTTTTTGTGTCATTGATCACCCAGCTCCCCACCTTGAATTGTTGATCGGCTAGCATTGCCCCATACAAAGTTGCACGGTGCCTGGTCCCGATGGCGGCCGCCATACCCTCTCATTCTTCCAATCTGGTTAGCTCTGCATTTGGTGGCTGCTACTCCTGTTGCTCTAATCCTCTTCTAGGGCCTGTTCTATGTGAACTGGGCTACACCATGGTCTATGTGACCCAAAGGCCCTGAGGCCCGAAGTCCTTTTATGACCCGAAGGCCCTGGAGACCCGTAGGTCCAAACCGGTGGCCCGAAGGCCCAAATCGGGTGAATAGTTCTGGCTGCTACAATACCGAATAGTAACTTCTACAGTGACTGCTACAGTAGCCTGTAAATTTTCCTCCACCCGGTTTTGAACCTGGGTCTCTTGGATTCCAAGCAAGATCCATTTACCACTCGGGTACGGGCTCGTTGGCCAATCTCTACATACTTCATACATATAACCTTGACCTCTAACTATTATATTCAACACCAAGGGTATAAAAAGCCTCTCTAGATCAAGTCCCAAATCATGTACTAGGGTAAATGATATAACGGATTATGTTGCTCCTGAATCAAATAAGGCAGACACCCAAGTAGAAAACAATAAAATGGTACCTCGAACAATGGATATCCCTCCTAATTCTAGTAATGCCAAGGTATGCAGCTGGCCATGGCCTGGCCTACAACCTCTCTGACCCTAATGAATACCACCTCCATAGATGTACTCTACACTCTGAAGATATAGAATATATTGGGGTTGTCCTCTACCCACCCCATATCCTATCTACTTATTCTAAGCTAGAGCATCTTGGTGCTACTGCCTTGGCTGAAACTACCTCAACAGAGGAACCTTAAGTGGGACACCTAGTTCATACTGCCTACTTAGAAATTTTAGTCACTCTCACCACTAATGAACTCAACCTACACAATAAAAAACATGTGTCGGATCTCTTGAAAAAGGACTTAGAACTACCACCCCTATAGAAATGAAATGATGAGGGTTGGGACCTACCCCCACCTATCTGAAAGTTATTCTTTCCAAGAAACCGAGAACCCTGGACCATAACTCTACTTCATTTGAATCTAGATTAATCCTCTCTCATGGTGATTTGGTTCTATCCAGCATCCTCTCAATGACCTCTTCTCTCACCAACACCTCAAAATATATCGACAACATTAACTCGGTGACCTGATGTTGGATCTATGGACACAAATCCTCTTCAAAATTCCACATTGTAGCTTCCTCATTTGAAAATAGGTCTTATTCATAACAGAGAAGGGTGAAAAATTCCCACACACTGGAACTCCCCTATCGAAGGGTAAGAATCTCCTAGAAACCAACCTCCTTTGTGTTCGAATAAAATAAATCTACTTAGAACTAGTCTTTAAACTTATCCCATGATACCTTTGACTCCTCATGATCCCAAAATAACAATATCCACCACTACCTCACTGCTCCACACAACATTTTCACAGCCAAGGAAACCCAATGCTCCTTATTAGAATGGATGGAACCGAAAAATATCTCCACATCCTCCAACAAATATTATGTCACTAAGTCTGAAATGGATCCCCTGTACTTCTTTAGGATTTGGTGATGAAACTATTGGAGTTTACTCCTCCAAGAGTCATTATCATCAACCACTACTTTTCAGCAATCTACTATCATGTCCTACTGAACATATTCAGTGCGAACCTAACTAGGATATTGAACTAGAGCCATAAATTCAAAAGAACAAATGGTTAGAGAATCCTAAACCTAGAATATGGAATATTTAATATTAATTAATTAATTAACTAATTAATTAATTTAAGGACTAACTTATCCTGAGTTCTACCTATTTTAAACATAGTCGTAAAGAAGAATGATGTATGATCCTTTCCTGGGTCTATACCCCACAACCAATATCACTTTTCTTAGTAAGCTCAATAAAATTTAAGGTATGTGCATTAGATCATAGGGGCCCTAAATACTTATGTCTCAGTTGGTCTCCCTTTTTTACATCGCATATTAAACTTAGCTGACATCATTTCCCTACCAACCCATGCAGTCCTCACCCATATATAACTCCAAAATTCATCATATCCCTCAACTTGAACCTTTGATACCACTCTGTCGTGACCCCCTCCACCCAAAGGTACCCCTCCTTGGCCGGTAATGAGAGAATGGAGATGATGATTGCTTGAAGCTTGCCTCCAATAGTCCATGGGTTGGAGACAAGAACTAAGGGTATATCATATATAAAAATAGGAGGAATTGCATTCTAAAATAAAGTGTGTAAAGAGATATAATACAAGTACACCAATCAACTCCTTCTCATAAATATAAAGGTAAATGAAATCCAAAGTACCTGCATGCAATATCATACAGAACTGATACAACTAAAAAGGGACTATAAATACCAAAAGATAAACTCATAAACAACCATGAATCCCAAATAGCTCATGAACAACCATAAAATAGTAATATCCAAGGCAATATCAACCTATTTCTTCTAAACCAAAAAGAAATTATATATATGTAGGGTGAGAATAATAGGTATACTCAGTAGGATCTACCCCAAATCCACTTTTTCAAAAGATAAAGACGTCATATTAAAGCTCAGTGAACAAAAAATGAAACTAATTCATCACCTAAAAAGGTATACTAAGTTACAAATCTCACCATGGATATCCCTCTCCAAGTAACGCATATAAGATATCATTTATTATAGTAATAAAACAAGGGTACCATCCTACTTCTTCCCCACTAGTTTACCACTTTGTCCCAACATCATATATCCTAAGTCATCTCTCTCCAAAAAAGTCATCCTGAAAACACCTAGGCTAAAGTATCATAACATGCATCCCATGCATCACATCATCTCATTATCTCATCTATATCTCTATATAGTAACCAAGTAGTTTATGGGAGCCACCACAGCTCGTATGTCATGTATCATACATCGAGTATTATAACTCAAGCAATCATATCCCATACACTGAGTATGTACCTCGATCCATCAAAGCTCATACATGACATACCTATAATAGTCCTTTGGATAATATATCTAGAGATATATGTGTGGAAAATAACCACAATCCGTTACATCCCTCTACACACATATATGGGAAAAAATAACCATCGTATATACTAGTATATAATATTACCAGGAGAAGAGAGGAGGGTCAAAGGGGGTAGTCATTCATATGTCCCTTTCTAACCAAGATATTGGGGGAAACACCCTCCCAGATTCCACTGGGTTTCAGTCACCCTACCGACTTGGGGGGGTAGTGTATGAAATCACAAAACATATAGGATATAATATATATCACAACCACACTATGGTCATTGATCTATTATTAGGCTAAACAATAGCTACTGTTACTTGAGAACTCAACTACCACTGCTAAGAACTAGATATCATATAAGTACACAAACATTAAATGAACTTCATTAAATTCATAATTTTATTTTAAAATTTCAATTCATGTTAATTAATTAATTATCTATTAATTAACATTGTTTTGATTTAAATTCATTAATCATCAAAGTTAAGTCCATGCCATTCAGTCATAATCCAACCGAGCCTACAGTTTCTCAATATTAACATCTTTTTTATTTGAGCCAGCACCAACCCTGTGGATTAAAAAAATATTTATTATTTTACTATTCCATAATTCCAAGTACTCTAAGAAACATCCTAATCTACCATCAAAGTATACATAACCAAGGACATAAAACAACGTCAAGTAGTGGGGAAAGGGATATATATATATATATATATAAACAATAAACTTGACCATCTGGCCTTTAAATAGATTTACTAAGACAGCATCCCATCTTTAAGCACAAAAATGGGTAATCCTAGCTTCAACATGTTCCATCAACTCTGGTTCTATCCCCAACACCCGCATGTAGATCACCATGTATCTCACCGTTATAGGCATTGACTACTACCACAAACCCAGGCCTCCCTTCCCATATCTAATCAGTCATCTGAGGTTTATATCACATCACAAAGTAAGGCTCACATCTATATCAATATAGAAGAAAGTAATAAACCAAGAAGGTAAATAAGGAAACCAATCCCTAAAAACAATACATTTGACCCTCGAATGAAAACGGGCTCACTCGGCCCCAACCACAAGGCATTTAGCCTTCATAATAAAACAAGATCACTCTGATGAAAAAATTTATCTTTATTAAACAATTGGTTTTTTTATTTCATATTGAATTAACCGATTCATTAATTAAAGGTTACTTCAATGGGTAACCTAATTCATTGGCTATTACAAGCTATAATTTCATTAAATAATTATTTCAAGCATAACTTCCAGTTTAATTAAACTTTAAGGAAGAAAATTGCATTAACATTCCTTCTTATTAATAACATCAACAAGCATTACCATCTTCATGTTCATTGACTAACTCTATTAACACATGGAATAATTAAACATGCATTTAGCATCAATTCAATTACCATCAAATTACAAGAATCTAAGGATTCATTATAAGTACCTCTTTAATCCCCTTATCCAACTAAAAATTATCATCTTTACATTATTTATAATTTTCAATAAATTAACCTACTAACCCAAGAATAAAAAATATACTAAACAAAACATAACATAGATAACACACTATCTAGAAAATCAAGAGGCAAACTGTTATCATAGTAAAAACACTTGTGATCGCTACAACCATAAACCATTATTTCATTAATCTAGTTTATCCTTCATTAGGGTTAATTGCACAGCCATCTAAAATGATAAAGCATGGTTAATTTATGATTTCACATAAATAAAAATAGAATCAATGAATCCTCTACCTTAAGTATTTCAACATTCTTCAAATAGTGAACTGAACAACAATGCGGATCTTTGAATGCCTATCTCATAAGAAAATTGCACCCATCTAAGGACATCGTGACACAACCTAAAAAAAACATCAAAAGAAACTCCATTAGAATGATTTAGATCAAATTCCATAACATGGAGAGATAAAATTGAAGGAAAAAAGATCAAATAGAGAATAAACCGCAAGAAAAGTGGAATAACTCACCTCAGATCACTATAGATAGATCAAAAAACATGAGGATTAATCCCTATTTAATGGATTCTAAAATTCCTAGGTATATCATCATTGGATTCCTAGATTTTTTTGAGAATAAACATAGGGTTTGGCAGTCTGAGGTGTTTCATTTTTTATAGGATCACTACCTAGTATTTATTCACAACATGAATGGATCATTCATGTTGTGAATTCCCAGTGCTTTAATTCCCACAAAAAATACATATCCTAAAACTATTATACCTTCATTTAATTCATGTTATGAATTATATATTCATTACATGAGTTTTCATGGATGAATTCGCTAGGTGAAAACCCCATTCCATTCACGTTGTGAGTTTTGTACACAACGTGAATGGACCTTATGAATCAACCTTGCATAAGCTATGAACTGTACTCGGACCATGAAATGAACTCAACTCAATCCATGAACTTCATATTCATGATGTGAACCTCCTTTCGCATCATGAAATCCACCTTCTTCCATATTAAAACTCTTAAATGCCACTGAACCTGCACTAGGCCTCCTCCGATCACCACAGGATTTGAAAACATTAAAATGGATGGAATATAAGTATTCGGTCCCTTATATTTATCCTTATTACCATCCATGTAAATTTTAAATGAAGAATGAATCACATCGCTTCTTGGAGGTGGTAATCCACACGTACGCATGATCAACATTTTCATTTTCTAATGGATGGGAAGGTAAGAAGAAAGATATGATATTATAAATCTAGGAGAATAATTGTATCATATATATAATATATAAACATTAAATCCATAATAATAACCATCCATGAAATATGGTGATGGAAAATGAATCGTATTGCTACGTGGAGGCAGTAGTCCACACATACGCATGAGTGATACTTCAACTTCCCATTTGATGGAATATAGGGTGGATAATCGTGATTCCATAATCATAATAACATTTAATTATATTGAGGGTACTTAATTTATTATTTTATGATGAATACTAAATATTATAGGTGTCGAAGAAGAAATAGTTTGAAACAGGTCAAGTAAGACGGTGGTTACCTCCTCTTCAGTAGGACTCTTTTAGATCATTTCTTAAGGGCCCTTGGAATAGTCTTTTAAGAAGACAAGAAACTCAAATTCATGGATAGGTGAGTTTATAATAGAAATTTTTTGGGTTTGGTTGAGCTAGATGGTTCAAGGAGGTGTAAATAAAAGAGATAAGGGGTGTCATTTTATAAGGGAGAGAAAGGAAGCACTTGGAATTACTTAAAATATTTAAATATAATTATTATATTTCTCAAGTATAATGATTCCAAATAGCCATGAATTTGACTAAAAAAAGGATTTGGTCAAAATATCATCAAAAAATAAAATTTAGACAAGTTTGGGGGTGATTTTAAACCTTATCTTTTGGTTTAATCTGTTTGTTAACCAATTTTAACCTTAACTGCGTTAATAGATTTTTCAATCTTAAAGGGTCATAATTTTAATTATAAGGTAATAATTGGATCATAAATGGATAAGGGGTGAAATTTTTAACCATTTCTCATCATATTTTTCCTATTTAAATATTTTTATGATTTTTAAATAATTTGATAAAATATTATTTTTCACAAAATATCATTAATTTCATTTTTGACACTATTCATTTAATTTGACTTTAAAAATATCAAGATAGTAATGTAATTCAAATATAAACCTTTAAAACATCCCCAATATGTTTTATTCATCTATAAAATTATTTGGGAACTATAAATACTCTAAAAAATATTATTTTTTGAGTTTTTAAAATCATTTACAATATCTTTTCTACTGCTTGCACAAGCAATGTGTTTGCATTATGTAAGCATTTAAGGTAATCATTTCATCACTAAAAATTAAAAAAAAATCCATGATAAAAACAATTAATCCATATTTCAAATAAATATTTAAAACCAAACTTATCCATTTTTTATCCTTATATAAAAAAATATAGATATTAAAGTCAAGACTGGCATTTTGGAATTTTCTTTACTTAAAATGATATGTCATTAAGGGAAATGGTACCAAAATTACATATATTCAAATTTGGGGTGGTTATGGTCTAATTTCTCTCATCCAATGAAATAAAAGCAAGTGTAGGGTTGATTTTGAGACCTTATCTCATGGTTTTAACCCTATTTTACCCATTTTACCCTTACTGAAGTGACAAATATTTACCGTTGTTGCTATTCATAATAATCAAAAATAAAAGGAACCTATTTAAAAAAAAATTAACATCCAGATTCCAAATATGAAATTCATTTTTTAAGATTCAATTCACGAAATTGGGATACCTAGTCACTGTTTGAACATCCTGATCCCCAGTCACTATTTTTTTGAGGTCAAAAATGGCTTGAAAGGCCTCCAAATTGAGTTTTTAGTTGGGATATCCTAATTTTTTTATATTCAATGGGATTTTAGCTTTGTTTAAGAAGGAATTATTGCCCTTTTTTATTGGAGACTGAATTTATTCCTAATTATTACACTCATGTGAATATTATGGTTTTGAAATTTTATTGTTTTTCATATTTTAGTTTTATTTATAATTAATTATACGCATATTTTCTTATATTTACATATAATAAATCAATTGTACAAATAACTTTTAAAATATTTTTACATAAAAATGTATTTTAAAATGTATAAACCATATAGAAATAAATATTTATTAGTCATTTTATTTAAAATAAAAAATTGTCCATTTTATTTACTTTATAAAAATTCATTAATATATATATACACATACAGTTAATGTTTATATATAAATATGTGTGTGTCAAAAAGAAAATATATATTTATGTGTATATTATAATATATATAAATAAATACATATATGTAAATATTTGTATGCATATGTGTGAAATATAAATGCGTATGTGTGTGTGTAAATATGTGTGTGTGTGCACGTCAATATTGTGTAAATACATCATATATAGTATATTTTTATAAATATATCATCATCATTAAATATAATGTATAAATATATTTACAATAAATATTTATAAATACATTATGAAAAAATTATATCTAAATATACAATTATATGTAAATGTGTATAAATATATAGAAATATAAATATATATGTAATGTATAAAATTTATATCTAAATATACAATATATAGACATATTTTTAAAATGTATTTAAAAATAATTATATAAAACATATGAAAATAATTATTATCCATTTTATCTAAAACAATATCTAACCATTTTTTATATTATAAAAATATTTGAATATATATATACTTATACAAATGTATATATAATGTTTATATATACATATGTGTGTGTGGTAATAAAAGGATATATATATATATATATATATATTTATATTTATATTCTAATATATGTAAATGAATATTAATATATAATATATTTAAATAAATATAAGTATATATATCACACACACACACAAACATATATTTTATAAATGCATTAAAAAAATTATATAAATATATATATATAAATATATAAATAAAAAAGTTTTATGTATATATATATATATCATAAAATATAGAATAAAACAAGCATAGGGCAGTGGTAAAGGGGTTCAAATTGCACAGGGGGGGTCTAAGGATCAAGTTCAGGGGCATGTGTGGGTGAACAGGTAGTTGGGCAGTGGAAAAGCCCTGACAATGGGGCATTGTGTGCGCTGAAAATGGGGATTCATGAGAGTGGGAGCGTTTACAAGGGGGTGAGGGGGCGAGCGGTTGAAAAAAATTAAAAAAAAATATCAACGCTGATAGAATGTGTCTTTGTCATTGCTAAAGAAATGTTGATAAAAGTGGCATTTTTCAGCATTTTTTTTAGCACTGATAAATGTGGCTTTTATCAGTGTTTTTTTAGCACTGATAAAGGACCACTTTATTAGAATGAAAATAAAAGCGCTAATAAAGGTCATGGATTTTAAGGGCTCTTAGCATGTCAGCGCCTTTTTAGAGATGACAAAGCCCATTTCTAACACGTTTTAAAGTGTGATCTGTAATAGTGACATCCATAAGATCTTCAACTATCCTCAAACAAAGCCACAAATTCATGGGGTTCTTCATTAGGATAAAAGCACAACATAAAAATTTATGAAACCTTTTTCCTAATCAAAGATATATTTAATAATTAAAATTATACATTTAAAATATTTATTTTAATTTATAAAGCCTATGCTTAACATTTTGGAACTCAAGTTATAATTTATTCCAATAAAAACTATTTTTGGTGTTTTCTTTTAATTAAATATTCACTTAGTGAAATTCTATTTTGGCTTTATTTGAAAGCCACATAACTTTTATTTGTTTTATAATAAACCAATTAATGTCATAGCAATCAACAACATTGATAATTTGATCTTAATCATAATTTTTAAGCATAAAAATACACTTTTTCTAAAAATGGTTTTTACGCGTTATGTGCGCTAATATTAAAATTAATTTTTATCACCATTATTTTATTTTATTTTGAAAAAAAATGATTTCATATATGGAATCATTAAGTCCAAATTTTGTAATAAGGCCTATTTTATTTTTAGACATTTAAAGTAAATTACTTAAGTAAAAATTAGTTATCATGGTAAAAAATGGAAATCTAAAAGTAAAAGACTTAAAAACATGTGTGCAAATGTATGGTTAAGGCTTTCTCGGCCATACCTCTTCCCCCACTCCACCAATGTCCATTATTGGATCCACTTTACCTTTTAATAATAACATTACCTTTTATATTATTACAAAAATATCACTCTTCTCCCTTATAAAAGGATTCATCCCCACCCCACTTTTCCTCACACCCCAAGCCTCTTAGATTCGACCAAACTCTACCCAAATAACTCCCCCAACACTCCTGTACACTTCCTAGAGGTTATGGACTTCTCAAAAGACCACCTCTCCCAACTTTAATCCAATTTGTAGAGGTGTTCTTCCAAGGAGTAAGGTAAAATTCTCAATTACTCATTTACTTTCATTTTCCTTTATTTTTTCTTCCACCTCCAATGAATCTAATCTACCCACTTTCAAATAATTACATCATTATCATAAGCATATTGTAATTCTCTTATATTTATGGGATAACCATTTTCTACTCTCCTCCCAACCATTCGAAAAATGAAAATTACCGGTAGTGTCACGGGTGGATTATCGCCTCCATAAGCGACATTAATGTGAAAATAATGTTCGGTTTATGGTTTTGGGAAGGTTATACTCATATTTAACTTATTATTATTATACCACCTTTTTGTTCGTTATAAATTACCGAAACATGTTTGTCACCAACTTCATCATCACGAATCATAACCAAGATATTTATGAAATAAAATTAGATTATTATAAATAATTATAAAACATATATTTCAGTACCTATAATGGTCTTGGAATGATGAACTCTTAAACTATAAACAAGAATCAACACTGCCATTATGAAACTAGTATAAAACAATCGAAGTTAATAACATCTGATGATGAAAATAAAATATAACTTATATATTTATAATAAATGATGGTAAATGGAGTTTATAAAAGGTTATAGGTATGAATAAGGTTCTGAAATATGTGATTAAGATAGTTAATTTTTTATACAGGAAGTTAGAGCATGTTCGGCTTAGTGGGATTAAAGGTAAGAGTTTTTTCTTGACTCGACTTCTTTTTTTGAGTCATAACTGTTCCCCTTTGAATAAGGTTTTACAAGATTGATTTCTTTTGTTCATTGATGATATTATAATTCTTTTCCTCTCTTTCTGGAGATTACATTGATGAATTTCTTTCTTCATAAAAGTTGATAATGTAAAAAGTAATTCTTATTCTCTCCAAATGAGCTCTTTTTCTTCAATATTCATATTCACTCTTCTCGCTAATGTTCTTCTTTATTATCTTGAAATCCAAATATGTTTTATTTTAGGTAATCTTCAAATTTCTCTTTACCACTTTTCAAATGAAAGATTTATCACTATCTTTACGATGTGGGTTTCAATAAAAGCATTTTCCAAATATTAAAAAGGATTTCCCTTTCAAGTTCATATTTTTATCTTTCAAGACTCCATTATTTGAATTTCTTCTAATGTGGTATTTTAAAAAGGTTTTCATGTTACCTTCTTCAAAATGATTTTTGAAAGTGATTCATAATTTTGTCTCTTTACAACAATGTTAAGAAGTGTTTTTTAAGAGCTCTTTTTCATGCTTTCTTTTCCTCCTTAAAAGATCTAACTCCTATAGAGTTATATTTTATGAATCGCCCAATAAATGCTTCTATGAAATACTCATTTTGGGTGATTGAATGTTGGTATCAATCGATCTAATCCCTGATTTCGGTTTATGCGATGCCATTTGGAAATGATATGAAACGCATTTTCTTTTCATGAGTTCTTTATGATATGATGAATGGTTGATTTCAAATGGCACACGTATGTAAGAATGTTGACGGGTGGTGTGATATATCGTCTTCCAATGCATTGGTTAAAGTTTTATATCTCATGAGATAATGTAGTGTGGGCTTTCTTGGATATGGTCACAAATTAAATGGTGTGTCTTTTTGGATATGCTCACAAACTAAAGAGTGGACCTTCTTGGATATGCTCACGATATGATGATACATTGCGCTTATATTTGTGTCAAAGTTCTTTGTTGTGCTATTTTTCAAGGGCATGTTACATTTCCAAGTCATATGTCTATGATTATGCTCCAGGGCTCATGTTCATTATCTCATGATTCCGCATTCTTTTGTCATAGTATATGTTTGTTCTTTTGAGATTACATGTCACTCTATCATGATTTATGAACAACTCTTATTATTTCATGTTCTTTTTAATAAGATATTTCTCCACTGCTCATGTTTTATCATATACTTATAATCTAACTCTTGATGACATGTTGATAAGCTTTCTATTACCGAGTGTTTGTGTTCGCCCCTTATGTTTCAATTCCTCGAGTTATAAAGATGAGTATAACTTATGAAAAGTCTAAAAGGGGATCTATTGTGACTCAATTATAGGGAAATGTTAAGTGTTGTAAAATAAATTGTTTATGTAGGCGGTTTTCAAAGATACAAAACCTTCAGATTTTGGGAGTGTTTTTTGTAAGATGTAATGTGTAACATATGGAAATGATGTAAAATAAAGATGTATTTAACTTTTTTAAGACCATTATTTTTCTTTTTTATTATTCATTGGAGATGCCAAATATTATTTTTATGATTATTTTTTTATAATTTTAGGATTTTGCTTTGAATGAATATCGTTGCATGGATGTTTTTTGTGAAATAGAATTAATGTTTTATTTTAATTAATTAGATTATTTTTCATCATTCAATGATGTTCAACTTATAATTGATGATCGATCAACAATGAAGGACTAAACTCAGGGAAGGAGAATTGATTGAAGGGAATGCATACATGTTTTGTCATGTTGACACCAAAACAAAATATATTAATAATGAAATAAAGTCTTTCAATGTTATACATCATACAAACATACCATCATCTCATGACCGGTCTCTCTGACACGTTTTTAAACAAGGAATTGATGTAAAGGTACATAATAAGAGTAGAATATGTGCTACGACACCCCAACAACCTTGAAAAAAATCCAAATCTAATTTCTTCACTCTTATTCCCCTTCCTCCTCATCCTCTTCACCCAACCCAGCATCATCCCCAACCCCTTCCAGCAGCTTATCCACATCCTCCCCCAACTCCACCAGCCTCCCACTCAGCCTCTCCACCTTGCTCTGCTCCTGCCCTAGACACACCAGCAGATCGTTCAACTCTGCCTCGCTATCCCTCTGCGCCTCTTCCCTCGCCTCCGCCTTCAACGCCTCCACGTCCAGCCCTCCCCAGCTCCTCGCCACCCTCACCTCCTTCTCCATCTCAAAGTTCGCCTGCTCCAGACTGTTGTAAGCATCCGACAGGCTTCTCAGATCAGCCTCCGTCTTCCCCGCCAGATTCCTGTACATGGTCGACTCAGCTTCCACCTCCGCTTTCTCCAATCTCAGTGTCTCAATCCTTTTGGAAGCTTCCAGAAGATCCCTCTGCAGCATCTCTGCCTGGAATCTTTCAGACCCTCCATCGAGCTGCCGCGACCCACCTCCCCCTGCCTTGGCGAATTCCTCGGCCAGTGTTGCATTACGACCAAGAAGGTCCTTCGAAAACAGGACAAAAACAAATTAAGGGCCTGTTTGGTTGAATAAGTATATGAAACGAGACAAAAGCAAAGAAAAATTAAAATTCCCGATACCTGTATCTCAGAACACTGCTTCTCGACGAATAGCTTGAGGCGCTTGATGTAGTCCCCATCACTTTCCCCACCCTGCTGCTCTAACTCTGCCGGCACCACCGCCACCTCACTTTTTGGATGACTGTAAACAGCTACAGTCCTTTCTTGAATCTTTTCATCCAAGCTCATCACAAACTGAACAAACTGAGCATCAAATGCTGACGCTAGAACAGGATGATCGTCGTTCTTTTTATCAGCCATGTCATTTTCGTCATTATCTTCAATCTCTGCCATGCTAGCAGCATCAGACCTCGTCCATGGTCTATGAGACTCAGTCGGCTTTGCAGATGAAAAAAGAAAAGTTCTCTGCAACTCATCCAATTTCAGGAAATAGGAGGTGAGCCCAACTTTCTGGCTAATCGCATCGACAACAGCAGAAGCATCCTTCCCTCTGCCGCTGGATTTATTATAAAGGATACACTCTCCCAGAAGGGCTGCGGCTAAGCCCCTTGCGTAAACAGTGGCTGACTGACTCGAGACCAAGTCTAGCAAATAAGTTAGATGGGGGCTCGAATCAAGGAAACAGTACACAGCGCTAGGGCAATCAGCCAGCCAGATGATTAGCAGTTTGAGAATAATCAGTTGAACATATAGCATTGGCTTCCCGTCTTTGTTTTTCTTAGATGCGAGAGCCGAGTACTTTACAATTCGGTGCATTAAAGGCTCTGGCGCTCCCAGGGATGGTACAGGAGCCTCAAGCTTGATCGGTAGAACCTGTGATATATGTTTGGAAGCACACAATTATAAGAGAGGAAACACTTTATAACTCAGATTCAATTTACACCCCGTTTGCTGTAGAGAAATAAAGCCATATATAGCTGCTCACGAGACAAAAACTTTAAAGTGCGTCTCTGGCAACAGAAAATAATCCACAGCCACAAGCATCTCTAGTTCTTGCAACAGCATGCGAAACTGGATAAAGGAAAAAGGGAAGAGACAGCACACCTTTTCCTTACACTGAATGTTGTCGTTTAATACATGACAAAGAACACTTGCAGCACGGCAACAAGTCTGCACCTCAAAACATCAGCATTTAATTACTGCACTGCAAACTTAATTCTGAAATAGATAAAAACATACTTGATCCAACAAATTTGTTTGTAGAACCGTACTCCTTACCTCAGAGGCGGAGCCCTTTATTTATAAATAGAGGAAAAGGAATACAAGATAGAGCAAACCAGTATGGGACTCTAATCAAATGTCTGGCAGGAACAGCCAGAGCGCATCAATTGTGCGACGACACAACAGCAGGGGCGCGCGGGAACAGAGGTCGCGTTAGGAGCGGCGTCGGAGGAAGGGGCGGCAGGAGGTGCTGCCTGGGGGTGCTGGCCGCAGTCAGAGCATAGGTGTGCGCAGTCAGCCAGAGCGCATCAATTGTGCGACGACACAACAGCAGGGGCGCGCGGGAACAGGGGTCGCGTTAGGAGCGGCGTCGGAGGAAGGGGCAGCAGGAGGTGCTGCCTGGGGGCGCTGGCCGCAGTCAGCGCATAGGTGTGCGCAGTAGGGACCACGGATCGGAAGAGTCACAGCGTGACAAGAGAGGGCGGCGGTCGTCAGGGGATGTGCGCAGGAAGGGTCGTCGTCAACAGGGGCGTCGGGGTGCGCCTGGGTAGTCCAATGCCATCAGGGGTGTCGCGCGAACGTGCAATCGCCAAGGGAGCCACATGGGTGGTTGGGCGCACCGGGAGGAACGCACGCACAGGGAGGAACGGGGCTAGGGCTTTGGCGCTGAGGAGAGGGCGGCGTTGATGTTGCTGGGAGGATCGACGGGCAGAGAGAAACAGCCGAGAAGGAGGGTTCAAGGTTAGAACTGCTCAGATACCATGTTAGAATAGTTAGATCAAGCCTCGACACCAATAGTCGGGTTAGGAGCATCTAAGCGTGCAGGAACAGCACGCGACGGGATCAAATGTCTGATAGGAAAAGCGTTAACTGGTGCGGCAAGATGACAACAGAGCCATACGAGATGGACGGAGGGGGGTTCGACAATCAGATCTGACAACAGAGACTGGAGTGCGCTGGGTGGCGCATGCGCAGTGGAACCGGGGGGATGTCGCCAATCCATGGGGTTGAGACCAGCGTCAGAGGTGTAGGTTCCGGGCGCAGCGGAAGCGTGCGATGGGCGGTGCCCAACATTGCTTTTTTTCATGACCAATGATCAATCCAAGATATATACGATGTTTAATCGTCGTGATCAATAGAATTGAATCAAAGATAGACAACATTAATAACGTCAGAACCGAGAGAGATGAGATAACACATATTATTTATAATTAATTTAATTAGATAAAGAATTACCTCTAAGAAATTCTTTCTTCGTTGATGAATCAGGCAACAGATTTGCGGTTCATCGTCGTTGCGTTGTAGAAACCAAGTGTAGATTTCCTCTAGCGGTGATCCACACGTGTTCCACGAATTTCCAGACGTCGCCAAAGGATTCTCCAGGTGCTAGCATGGAAGATCATTGTGCTTGCATTGTCAGCCTTGATAGCCTCGAGAATCGCTTCCAAAGTGTTCTCCTCGATCCGGTGAAGATTGCTCACCGTTCTTGGGAGCGTTCTTGGAAAAGGGAGCTCTCTAGGCTTGAGAGGATCCTCCAAGATTCGTTGTGCACAACTGAATTAGGTCTTGAAAAAATAACATAATTAGGTATTTATATTGCTATGGTTAAAATAAAATAATTACACAAGTGCCCTTATTATTTATTTAATCCTAGCAAAACCCGATGTCAAATAATAATAGTAATATTATTATTTCTCGACATGCGCTGAACTTGCGAATTATAATTAAATATTATTTAATTAAATAATATTCAATATTATGATTTCTCACCAGACCATTAAACTCTGCCCGCCATTCCTTCACAATATTTATCGGGCCTTGAATAATGTTTATTTATTAAATAAATAAATATCGTTGCATTATTCGCAAATAAATAAATAAATATTATATTCACTAAATAGAAAATAAATATTTATTAAATATTTCGCTCACAAAATATTCTCTCGAATAACTAGTGACGGAATAAATGCGATCAAACACACATGAATAATTATCAAACTGCGTACGGGAATAATATTTATTCAACCTGTTAAATAATAAATAATAATAATATATTATCTAACTGAGATTTTGGATACAGTTAGTGTGTGACCCTCTAGGCCTCTTTCTCAGTGGCATTAGGCACAACAGCCTAAAGTCCAAGGTTAGCGTCTAACAACACGCCAAGGCACCCATAGAGAAAGAAGTTAATGATGCAACGACATTTCACCTCATATGGACGCTTACCATGTAATATAATCTCTTTATCACGATATCTCAAATCAAGCAAATTGCATGTCGGTGTCATCAATTTATGTGCTCAATGTCTCTTTAACTTTCCGAAAATAGAACTTGCCGATAGAACACCATAGCCATGGATTTATTTAGACTATTATTTCCATCAAAGGGTCTGAGATATTAACTTTCATTAAAAAATAAAAGGGATAAATCTTTTCTCACATTATTCACTAATGCAATATTACTCATGACGCACCCAACGTATCATATCTCGCCACAAACATTTGTCGTCACGGTTTTCGTCAATACATCTAAGTGCACGACTCATAATACTCATTAAAAATAATCTTAAAGTCTAAGACCAATACACACGTCAGCAGATAAGAACATCCAATGACACATAGAAATGTGGATTTTCTACTGGCGGATCTCGTTCTCATAATATTCATACTGGATATTACCAATGGCGTACACCATGAGAAGATGCCTTAAAGTCCTATGAGTATCCACCTCTGATAGCTTGTATCATTTGTGTCCCTCAAATGATATCATCCGATTATAGAGCATATATTCAAGAATAGTGTCGTAGCACTTCTGAGTTCTCATCATAGCGGGAAACTGCTATGACCTTTTAGTGCGACAGCTACTCTTAGGACATTATCACATATAATATCACACAGAATAACAATCATGATGTGATAAGTAGTTTATTAATATTCAAAACAATGAATACAAGTTTATCATAAAGTACAAAAAAGTTGGTTCTAGGGCACCAACTTCAACAGACTTCCAATTGCACTAGAGCCAACTGCTAACAACCTTTAGTCCACTAGCTCTCACATGATACTCATGCTTCTGCTGAGATGGGCCTTTAGTCAAGGGGTCTGCCACGTTCTCTTCCGTGGGTACTCTGCTTACTGCAACTTCACCCCTCTGATAGAAATCCCTCCTCAATAGGTGATACTTCTGGAGTATATGTTTTGTCTGTTGGTGTGACCTTGGCTTTTTTGCAAGAGTCACCGCTGCAGTATTATCACAATACAATGTGATAGGGTCTTTACTGCTAGGTACCACATCAAACTCCTGGACAAAGTTCTGAATCCAAACGGCTTCCTTGGCTGCATCAAAAGTCGCTATATACTCGGACTCCACTGTAGAATCAACGACAACTGGTTGTTTTGAACTCTTTCAGCTCACAGCTCCTCCGTTGAGACAGAAAACTTGTCCTGATTTCAACTTCAGATCATTTTGATCTGTCTAAAAACCAGCATCAGTATAACCCCTGATGACCAGCACCTCATCTCCTCCATATACTAGGAACATATCCTTAGTTCTTCTCAGATACTTAAGGATACCCTTAACAGCAGTCCAATGTTGTTCTCCTGGATCTACTTGATATCTGTCTGCCATGCTCAGTGCATAGGCAACATCAAGTCTGGTACATAACATGGCGTACATGATTGATCTTATCACTGAAACATATGAGATCTTACTCATTCTCTTTTTCTCTTATTGCGTCTTGGGACACATTTTCTTAGAAAGATGTAAACCATGTGACACTGGAACCAATCCCCGCTTGGATTGTTCCATACTCAATCTCTTTAGTATATGGCCAATATATGTACTTTGACTTAGTTCAAGCACTCTCTTAGATCTATCACGAATGATCTTGATCCCTAAAATGTAGGTTGTTTCGCCAAAGTCCTTCATGGAGAAACACTTGTTCAACCAGTTCTTAACAGATTGTAAGATTGGTATGTCGTTTCCAATAAGTGATATGTCATCAATATATACTGCTAGGATAACGACCGCATTCCCATTAAACCTCTTTTAAACATATGGCTCACATTCATTCTTAATGAAATCAAATTCTTTTATGGCTTCATCGAATCGAATGTTTCATGACCTGGATGCTTCCTTCAATCCACAATTGGATCTCTGCAACTTGCAAATCCTTTTGGCATCACCAGAAGTCACAAACTCTTCTGGTTGTGTCATATAAACATCTTCTTGAAGGTTCCCGTTAAGGAATGCAGTTTTGACATTCATCTGTCAAATCTCATAGTCATGGTAAGCTGCTAGAGCAAGTATGATTCGAATGGATTTAAACATGGCAACTGATGAAAAGGTTTCATCGTAGTCAATTCCTTGACGTTGTTTAAAGCCTTTAGTCACTAGTTTGGCTTTATAGGTACTTTACCTTTCATGTCCAGTTTCCTCTTGAATACCCATTTGCTACCGACGGGCTTTACATCAACCGACGCATCGACCAAAACCCAAACTTGATTCTGATACATGGAATTCATCTTAAAATTCATAGCTTCTAGCCATTTTGCAGCTTCCGACCACTCTACCGCCTCTTTGTAGGATAGAGGTTCATCATTGTCAATCAATAATGAGTCACCATCCTTGGTGATCGGAAAACCATCTCTCTGGTTCTCTTACCTCTCTTACGCTCCTACGCAGTACTTATGTTTCGGTAACTACTTCCACGGGGACCTGTGGAATCAGTTCTTATACCAACTCTTTGTATCTTGAGCATCAACTTCGTTGAAGTTGATCTTGCTCCCACTATCTTTTTTGAGGATGTGCTCCCTCTCAAGAAAAACAACTTGTTTGGCGACAGTCACTTTTTTGTCTGAGGGGTTGTATAGGTAGTATCCCTTTGTTTTCTTGGGATACCCTGTAAAGATACACTTCATACCTCAAGGTGCTAGTTTGTTGCCTGAGAAAGCTTTCACAAATGTCTCGCAACCCCATACACATGTATGCGATAAAATAGTTTTTTTCCGCTCCGTAGCTCGAAGGGAATTTCATTTACCGCTTTAGTTGATACTCGGTTTAATGTGTATGTCGCAGTTTGTAATGCATATCCCCAAAAGGATAATGGAAGATCTGCATGACTCATTATCGACCTTACCATGTCTAACAAGGTACGGTTCCTCATTTCACTAACATCATTCCACTGCGGTGTCTAAGGTGGAGTGAGTTGAGATAGAATCTCAAACTCCCGTAGAAAGTCGATGAACTCTTGGTTAAGATATTCACCACCTCGATCCGATCAAAGCTTCTTTATCTTATTACCAAGTTGATTCTCCACTTCATTCTTGAATTCCTTGAATTTCTCAAAGGACTCGGACTTACACCTCATCAAGTAGATATAGCCATATCTACTCAAGTTATCAGTAAAATTAATGAAGTAAGAATATCCACCTCTAGCTTCTACTGGAAATAGTCCACACACATCAGTGTGTACCAATCCTAGAAGTTTTGTGACCCTTTCACCCTATTCATTGAATTGTGGTTTGGTCATTTTTTCTTGTAAACAAGCATGACATCTATCAAGTGGTTTTAACTCAGAAGAGTTTAAATAACCATCTTGATAGAGCTTTGTCAAACGCTTCTCATTTACATGACCAAGACGATGATGTCAGGGCTGCGTGTTATATGAGTCGTGTGAACATGATTCGTTATCAATTGTCAACACTTGGTTTTCGTAATTTAATACATAGACCGTTATTTAAATGTGTCATACCATAACATATGTTGTCTTTATAAAAGAAACAACTTTTATTTCCAAATTTGAAAACAAACCCATCTATATCTAAACATGACACAGAAATTATGTTTTTGGTAACTGTAGGTACATAATAACAATCTCATAAAACCAAAATCATTCTCATTGGCAATAAAAGGTGGTGGTCACCAATGACTAGGGCAGCCAGCCTTGCTCCATTGGCAGCTCTCAGATTCACCTCTCCTCTGACAATCTTTCGAAATTTACTTGGTTCCTACATTTGGATACAGATGTGAGCACCACAAACTGTATCTAATACCCAATGTGTAGAAATGGGTATGCCAGGATGGCCTGACTTGCCACATGCAAAACATACTGTCTCTTTTTCCCTGTCCTGCCTCTGGATCTTCTTCTTGAAAGGACTGTGCTCGGGAGCTTTAGATTGTTTATAAGTCTTGAGCCTCTTTGCCTCGTTCTCCCTTTTCTTGTTCAGCATAAGTATCGCGGGTTTATCACGCCCCATGTCCTTATCCGCTTAGCGAATCAAGGTCAGAAGTTCCGAAAGACACTTCTCATTATTGCTCATATTATAATTCACAATAAAGTTGGAGAAGGTCTTGGGCAATGATGAAAGTATAAGATCTGTATGCAACTCATCTGGAAATTTAATCACTAAGATGTCCAGAAGTTCAATGTAGCCGATAAGCTTGACTACATGAGGCCCAGCTGGCACAGCCTCTCCAAGCTTAGTTGTGAACACAGCATTAGAGATCTCATACCTCTCTTGTCTCGCCTTCTCTTGATAGAGATCCCGAAGGTGAGACATCATGCTATAGGCATCCATATCCTCATGTTGCTTCAAAAGCTCATTAGACATGGATGATGGCATGAAGCAATGAACATCTGTAGCATCATTCAGATGTTTCTCATAGAGAGATTTCTTCATCACTTAACTCATTTTCAGATGCAACTGGTAAAGATTCTTCCATCACATATAATTTCCTTTCATGGCGAAGGATGACACGTAGGCATCTTTGTCACTCTTAGAAATTTGTGCCGGTGAGAAGGTTTTCCTTCTCAAGTATGGATCGCAATGATATGTTTGATGTCATTTTATTGTTGTTTCTACAAAATAAGATGAGCGAATTTTAATGCTTTATCTGATAAAATTTAGACAAATAAATAAATACTATATTTATTAGTCTCCCACTATTTTATTGAAACTCAATAGCGCTCACCATTGGCTTCGGAATATCATGTTGTTCGGACATTCAAGTGGCAAGGATCCATATTCCCCTTCTCATTACCCCAACTTTAGTTGGTCAAACAACTCGAATGGTTTTAGACAGACATTCCAAATGTCAACTGCATTAACTCACAGTTCCTTGATTTGTAGTGGATTTCCCAATCCTGAAATCATTAATTTAGATTTCCTCAACCTTTGTCTCTCAATTACACAAAGTCCTGCTCCGGCAGTCAACCCTTGATGTGAACCCAGTTAAGTCAACCAAAAACCTCATGTTAGAATTCCTCAATAATTGAAAACACCACAACTTTATCTGGTCAAGCACTTTGAACTATAGTTCGATTCTAACCGAAGTAATAAAAGGTTACACCGAAGTAATAGAAGGCTATACCGACTTAATATTTTATTGAGGGATTTTATCCTTTTATGCATAAATTGCCAATATTTATCTTTATCACATGCTTGTTAGTGTTAAGTGGGATTACTTAAGTGATTAACCATGTCTTAGATAATATTTACGCATAAGCCAGTTTATTTTAGTTTCATCTTGCATGCTTGTTAATTCATTAATTATGTGATCACGACAATACATCCATAATAAAATAACCATGCAACTAACAGAAATAAAATAAAGGCTATGATCGTGAGCTTATACTAATGGTTAGTTTATCTAGCGGGCCTAAGGGAGAAACACCTTGAACCAATTGAGGTTCGTGTTTTACAGCTTTCCACCTGTCCACCATTGTATCTCCTTGGATTGGTTTCGCCTCGGTTCCATACTTGAACCACCTCCACTAGCTTGGGAGCTTCATCCATTACATATGTCTTTTACTCACACGCAAGTGAGAGGAAAAAGGGGTTTACATAAAAGAAATCATGGGCACGCAGACCCTACATAATAATGAGAGAAGGCACGCAGGCCAACAATTTAATTTAATAATAAATTAAATGAAACCAGTCACATACAAAAGGTCTGGTCTAGCTCATGATCATCCACATGCATGCAACAAATTACGTATTTAATAAAACTAGCATTCAATTCTTAATCGTTCTTTATTTAAGATAAATCGCGCTCAAATCGATTAATTATTATCTTTAATTAATTAATCATTTTATCTTAATTCTTATATGAATTTCCTTGAGATTCTCATCCATTATGATTTTAAAAATATTAAATAAATTCATTTAAAATTAACTGTGTACATAACTTGTATCTTGGAGGTAACACAATGAATACCAATCTGATTCTGCCTAACATGTATTATACCCGTATATTGTTTTACTCTTGCGGCATATGGCATACACGACTTATCACGTACTTTCACAACGTGTACTTTACGGATAATTACACGAATTACATGATTTTTCTATCACGTGTTATGCTCAAATGCACGTAGAGTGACAACTTGTAACACAACTCACACATGATATGCAGATTTGAGCATTACGTAGATATTAATTAAACATTTAAATATTTCTCTATATTAAAACCTATCACATGGTGTGTCTCATCTTTACAACCAAACGCAAGTACATGTCTCAAGGTTTACATAGTAAAATAAATAAATTTTTTGAATTTGCGTAACTTGGTAAATGTACAAGTCGTGCAAATTCGATCTACACGGCGTGTACACCCTTCACCGTCTATCCGAGGTACACGCCTAGGGACTCGATGTGTAAAACATACCTCGAAAAATTTGGAGTACACGGCATGTCCAATGGGCCACATGCCGTGTTGACTCAGTGTTACACAATCCCCAGTCAGGTAGGCCGTGTATGGAATACACAGCTCGTCTCTGACCCAAAGGGACTACACGCCGTGTATGTGGGCTACACGGTGTGTACTCCGACTGACCGTGCGTCAGTCTGTCCCAGTCAACACGCAGTGTAAGAATTAACTACATCGCGTGTCATCAATGCACACAGTTTGAGTAATTGCCGAATTAACTCCTAGTGCATTGACCACGAGTACACGGCGTGTAATTCCGATTACACGGCGTGTACTCTTGTGTTATCTGACCAGAATCTTTGGCACCTCGGGATGAGTTCCTCGATTTTATTTTAATCATAAAATTAAACGTCTTGATTAGATCTACGAGAAACGAAGGAGGAAGAACAGATCTCACAATTCAAATTAAAAGAACGATCAAACTTGAATTGAAAAACTAAATTACAAATGCGTAAATCACCAACGATTTTTTAAATAATTATAATCAATTATGTGTACCGCACTGATACCACTTGTAGGTTCCGGGCGCAGCAGAAGCATGCGATGGGCGGTGCCCAACATTGCTTTTTGTCATGATCAATGATCAATCCAAGATCTATACGATGTTTAATCGTCGTGATCAATGGAATTGAATCAAAGATAGACAATATTAATAAAGTCAGAACCGAGAGAGGAAATCAACACATTTTTTATAATTAATTTAATTATATAAAGAATTATCTCTAAGGAATTTTTTCTTTGTTGATGAATCCGACGACAAATTCGCGGTGCATCGTCGTTGCGTTGTAGAAACCAAATGTAGATTTCCTTTAGCGATGATCCACACGTGTTCCAGGAATCTCCAGACGTCGCTGAAAGAGTCTCTGGGTGCTAGCACAGAAGATCCTTGCGCTTGCGTCGTCCGCCTTGATCGCCTCGAGAATCGCTTCCAAAGCGTTCTCCTCGATCCGATGGAGGATGATTGTTCACCGTTCTTCGGGGCGTTTTGGAGAAGAGAGCTCTCTAGGCTTGAGTCGATCCTCCAGGATTCGTTGAGCACAACTGAATTAGATCTTGAGAAAATAACATAATTGAGTATTTATATTGCTAAGGTTTAAATAAAATAATTGCACAAGTGCCCTTATTGTTTATTTAATCTTAGAAAAACCTCATAAAATTCTAAAAGTAATATTATTTCTCGACATGCGTTGAACTTGCGAATTATAATTAAATATTTAATTAAATAATATTCAATATTATTATTTCTCACCAGACCATTAAATGCGATCACGCATACATAAATAATTATTAAACCATGTACGGGAATAATATTTATTCAACCTGTTAAATAATAAATAACAATATATTATTTAACTGAGATTTTGAATACACTTAGTTTATCCCTTTAGGCCTCTTTCTCAGTGGCATTAGCTGAAGCAGCCTAAAATCCAAGGTTAGCATCGAGCAACACACTAAGGCACCCATAGAGAAAGAAGTTAATGTCGCAATGACATATCACCCCATACGGACGCTTACCGTGTAATATAATTTCTTTATCACGATATCTCAAATCAAACAGGTTGCATGCCGATGCCATCAACCTATGTGCTCGATGACTTTTTCTTTGACTTTTCAGAAATAGAACTTACCTAACACCATGACCATAGATTTCTTTAGGCTATATCATTTCTATCAAAGGGCGTGAGATATTAACTTCTGTTGAAGAACGGAAGGGATAAATCCTTTCTCCCATTATTCATTAATGTAATATTACCCGTGACGCACCCAACGTATCCCAGCTCGCCGCGAACATCTGTTGTCACGGTTTTCGTCAATACATCTAAGTGCGCGACTCATAATACTCATTAATAATAATCTTAAAGTCTAAGGATCAATACACACGTCCGTAGATAGGAACATCCAATGACACATAGAAATGTGGATTTCCTACTGGCAGGTCTCGTTCTCATAATATTCAGACTTGATATTACCAAAGGCGTACACCATGAAAAGGTGTCTCAAAGTCCTATGAGTCTCCACCCGTGATAGTCTGTATCATTTGTGTCCCTCAAATGATATCATCTGGCTATAGAACATATATTCAATAATAGTGTCGTAGCACTTTCGAGTTCTCATCATAGCGGAAAACTGCTATAACCTTTTAGTGTGACACCTACTCTTAGGACATTATCACATACAATGTCACGCGGAAGAACAATCATGATGCGATAAGTAGTTTATTAATACTCAAAACAATGAATGCAAGTTTATCATAAAGTACAGATAAATTGGTTCTAGGGCACCAACTCCAACAAGAGGGAGGGGCGTCGAGCGTCAGTTGCGGCACCTTCTAAGGAAGGAGCAACGACAGGGTTTCATGCAGGGAGAAGGTCGGACGCGCAGGGGGGGCTGTTGTGCAGGGAGGGCCGATGCGCAGGGTGGGGGGATGTCGCGCAGGGAGGGAGACGCATAGGGAGGGGCAACGAAGGGGTTGGGAGATAGAGCGTCGTCGTGCTGGGTGGAGGGGCGGCGCGCCGTCGAGGGTTGAAGCACGGGAGGGGAGTTGCGTCTAGAGGTGCCGCTTGGAAGTGCAGGGACAACAACTGATGGCGGGGCTCCCGCGAAGGGAGGAGATGCGTGAGGGTGGTTAGTCGAACAGGGAGGGTCGTCGCACAGGGGGCGGACGGCTGTGACGGTGGTCGACGGTTGGGGTCGCGAGAGTAGCCCAGAAAGATGCAACAGAGGGCCTTTGGGAAAAATTTAGAGAGAGGGGCGACTGTCACGAACATAACAGAGACTCAAACACGCGAAGTGGAAGAGGGTGAGGATGAAGAGAGGGGAACAGAGACCGAAATACTCTCCCCCTTAAAGATAGAAGGAATACGATCAATAAAATAGGTGGCAGTAAGAATCACATCCCCCAAAAAGGAAGAGGCGCCTGCATGTGAAATAATAAGGCCCGAACAATTTCCAGAATATGACGATGTTTACGCTCAATCACACCATTCTGCTGAGAGGTATTAAGACAAGATGTTTTATGGAAGAAGATAAATATTCTCGACCATTGTCCGAGTGGAGACATTTAATATGTTTGGAGAACTGAGTGCGAATTTCATGGAAAAATGTTTTGAAAATATCACACCTCAAAACGATCATGGAGGAGATATAGCCATGTCATCCGAGAGAATTCATCAATAAAGGATACATAATAATGGTACCCTAACTGATTGGGGACCCTGCAAGGACCCCATACATCGGAATGCGCTAAGTCAAATGGGTTAGCCACACGCGTCACCAAATGGGGAACATAAGACGCCCGATGATGTTTGGCAAACTTACAAGATTCACAATGGAAAGAAATGTGTGGACTAAAATGGGGGGCAAAGCTTATGTAATACTGAAGTCGATGGATGACCATGGCGAAAATGTAGGTCGAGAGCACGAGCAAAGGTAGATGGGCAAGCAAGGGATGGTGGGGTAGCAAACATGTACACCCCATCACTAAAACGATTTCTACCAAGTTCCCAATTCGTCGACCGCTCCTGAAAAACAACACTAGAGGATGTAAAAATAGCATTACAAGTCCTTTGTGAGCTTATTGATGGAGAGAAGAATAAAAGGACTGCGATGAACATGAGCCACTGAAGTCAGATGAATCGAAGGAGTTACGAAGTGTTAGGAACAAATATTGAGAGAGAGAGAAACGGGAAGAAACAACTGTATTTTATTATCGTAACCAACAAAACAGACAATGAGAGGGGATTACAATGCGAGAGAGAAGAGGAAGAGGAAGAGGAAGAGGAAGAGGAAGAGGAAGAGGAAACTCCCTAAAAGACCACTTCCGATAGAGTATTCTGAGTCCTTCCAAGGACTAGCCCTTGCGGCAGCTCCCAATCTGAGCAATAGCAAATGAATATCTTTGTGTCCTTCCTAACCCCCAGCTGCCCTCTTTAATACCTCACCTGCCCACTGCTATAGCTGGCAAACTCTATTCCCTCTTACAAAGTACAATATTGCCCTTACAACCCCCAACTGCTACTACCCCCTTACACGGATAGCACCCCACAAAAACCATCTCACACTTATTCCTAACAAGGAGCATGTGTCAAATCCCGCAATAGGAATCGTAGATCCATCAACAACAGTAATTGCAGTGTCACCAGTATACGGATGATAGGAAGTAAGCATATCTGCATACCTGCATCACCAGTGAGATGATCAGAAGCATCGGAATCAAGCATCCAATCAGTCGGTCGATGAGATAAACACGTGGTAGGGCCACTAGTCTGAGCAATAGAAGTCGAAGAGAAGGTAGGTGGCTAAGCAGTCCGATGAGAGTTGATAAGCACGATTTCAACCATAGAGAGTTCCAGGTTGTGATGGACAGTGTATCATGGCACGAATGCTGCCATGACAGGAGGGAGATAGGGAATCGGAAAAAAAAAAGTTGGAAACTAGAAATCGGGCCTGGGCAGCAGGGTACTGGTATGGATAGTCAGATAATGCATCGGCAGTAATAGTCGGGTCAGTAGTATCAAGGTGTGCAAGAACAGTACACAGCAGGACAATAATTGAATGTCTGGAAGGAACAGTCGGAGTGCATCAATTGTGCGGCGAGACAACAGCAGGGGCACGCGGGAACAAGCGTCACATTAGGAGCGACGTCGGAGGAAGGGGCGGCTAGAGGTGCTGCCTGGGGGCGTTGGCCCAGTCGGCGCTAGGTGTGCGCAGTAGGGACCACGGATCGGAAGATTCGCCGCGAGACAAGAGAGGGCGGCGGTCATCGGGGAATGTGCGCAGGAAGGGTCGTTGTCAACGGGGGTGTCGGGGTGCGTCTGGGTAGTCCGACGCCATCAGGGGTGTCGCACGGAGGTGCAGTCGCTAGGGGAGCCACATGAGTGGTCGGGTGCACCGAGAGGAACAGGACTAGGGCTCCAGTGCTGAGGAGAGGGTGGCACCGACGTTGCGGGGAGGATCAACGGGCATGGAGTGGAGGCGTAGGGGGGTTGTTGCGCAGGGTGGGCAACGCACAAGGCGACGTTGGGGGGGTCGCACAGGCGGTGGTTTGGTGCAATGGGAGTAGAGAAAGAAATTGGGGGATGAGAGGAAAAACACGGGAGGGAGGGCTAGAGTTAAGGAACCTCCTTTGATACAATGTAAAATGATAGAGAGTGGACCCAATACCCAAGATGCCTCTTACGAGAGGCCTTGGAGTTTATTTGAAATATAATGATAACAAAACATTCAAGTCCGATGTGAGTCACACACTCCAACAAAATTTAAAAGTAGCAATTTTGAACCCGACATGATAACCTAACACGACCCGACATGAGTTAAAAAGGTTTGGGTCGGGCATAAATGGGTTCGGATTGTGATCAGATTAAGTAATTTGACACAAATAATATTCGGGTCGGGGTCGGATGACCGTTCCCGACTCATCTAACCAATGCAACCAGTTTTAAATATAATAATATTATCATAATTAATTTTATAATATATTTTATTCTTACAATCTAACTTATTTTGAAATAATTCAACATGGTTATAACATATGTTTCATATTAATTAAGTCATTTTTAGTCTAAATGGGATAATTCAATTTTATTAGGTCATTGAGTTTATGTGATATTAACTAGTTGGACATGTCGAGATGCAGTTTATGTTATATATTGAGAGTTGAACAGGTCAGCAGGTCGGATTAGGGCTGACCACTTCATAGATGGATGAGGTTGGATCAACCTGTTTCATTAAATGAATTGGGTTAGGGTTGAGCATAAATGGGTTCGCAAGACGGCCAACCTGACACAAACCCACAGCCAGTGAACTCGAATTGCCACCTCTAAAATTTAACATACCTTGATAAACAAGAACAAAATAACGAACATGGTTATAATCTAAAACAATAGCTACTGATGAATTATTTGAACAACCCAAAAAACAGTAATTTGTGACGAGGCTGATACAGTACAGTGACCATCAGTGGGCTCTCAGTGAAATGCATTTATAGTAAATTAATGACACAAGATTTCTTCGGAAACCTCGAGCGTGAAAAAGAGAAGCGCTAAATTACCTCAAGATCACCATCACTTTCACTTGGAGTGAGGCCATGCAACAGCATGCTGGAATAGAAACAAATTCTATTTAAAATGCAATCTCAAGCAGTGAGCTTCAAACAGGGAATACCAAAAAACTTGTGTAAGCTTTACAAAGCAACAATTATGATCTAAAGGTGGGCTCAACTAGACAAAAATGCAGTACTTATTTCAAAAAAAAAAGAAGAATGCAGTATTAAATACATTTGGGAGTAGCAAACCTTCCGAAAGACATGTTCACATCTTCATCTAGCGGTGCATGAGTCATTGAATGTGGTTGAGGTATTAATGTGGATGCCAGGGCTGTTTGGCCATCTGAATTTTTCTGCTTGAAATGTGTGGAGAGGAAAGTGTCAAGGCCCGCACATTAAAATACCTCCACAATTGACCAACACAACCAAAAGTAAACTAATTAAAAAAAACACAAGGTATGAACCTCACAAAAGCTCTTAAAAACATAATCAGCTGCTATGAATTCTTGCATGCTAGAAGTCCGCATGATGATTCGGAGAAGAGAATTCAGTGCAGGTTCCATGTGTGGTTCCTCTCCAAGAACCTTGCTTGCAATGGCATCAAGATTTTTTGGATGCCCGGCAATCAAATCACCAATGCATCGTAGTGCCTATCAAAATTAAGACGAGATAATCTTTTTTACTTATAGTGATGGTAATTTCACATTTGGAAGTACGAAATAATGTCTACAGTAGTAAATGAGGTAGGCCCAAAAAAAAAAAGCTATCTTACCGCACACCGCACAACAACAGGAGCCCATTGGCTTTCAACTCCTATCATTAGAAGGTGGTCCAAAACCTTCCTCTACAACCAATTCAACAAAACAAAAATCAATGAGTAAGACCACACCAAAGACTATCCTTTTTCATCCATTTACTGAAAAATATCTAAATCTTGTTTTCTCACTGACCTCAACCAAGACTGTCATGTTGCTCAGTCTGTTGGAGTCTTTTCCATGCTCGCTCTCAGGCACTCCCTTTAATAGCAAACGAATGGTTTCCAATGCACTGAGCAGATTTACTGTCTAATGAGATGAAGTTTAACAAGGACAATTAAAACTAACATTGAAAATAGGTTTACTTATACATTGACAACACGTTGTACCAAACACGAGTATCTAACCTTTTGTTGAGTAAAACTGTAAGAGCTACCACGGAGCTTTAAAATTGATATCAAGGGATCAAAGCTCACAGTCTCCCTCAGTAGTACCTATAGCATGTGCACACACAGTCAGCAATAAAAGAAACCAAGAAGAAACAAAATCAAAATCTGCACACCTGGTTAGATGCATTGTTCTGGATAAGATTGTTTAACAACTCAAGGCAGTCCTGCATAGTAGAGTAGCAGTACACACACACACACACAAGCTTAATGGCACATAACAAACCAGCTAATCTGTAACACAAGAAATGGCATCAGATGGAATGCATCAAAAGCATACACGGTAATGTCAAACAACTGAAAAAATGAATCATTCTCACTGTTGGGTACTTTAAACGGACAAAGTTAGGACTCCAGCCTAACATGATCACACGAATAAGAGAGAATGAACTCAAAAATTATTACTACGCTGCACAGCAGTAATGGAAATTACAGTGGGAGTAGAAGCAGAATTACAGTAAGATTTGTAAGAGACTTTCAGTAGAAGGAAAAAAAGAAGAAGAACTCCCCTGGAGAAGACCACTCTCCCAAGACCTGGCTGAAACCTCCCAAGGTCGGACTTCCCAACAGCCAAGCTGTAAATGCCAGAATCAATTCATATCCCCTCCCGCAACACACCTCTCTCCTATTTATTACCCCCAATCAAAACAACCAACAACCCCTTACCTGCTACTACCAGCCCCAACAATTAAAGAAAAGGAAGAGACAACACTGCCCCCTTGGCAGTTATTCACTTCAACCTGCCCCGTACAAAGACAGCCCTTACACGGACAGGCCTCACCCCAACATTCCTAACATTACCACTCTCTTGAAAAAACACCTTTTCCTCAAGATGGACTTCCAAAAAACATGGCTCGGCTTCTTTAGCACCGGAACGGTAGCCCCCCTTTGAAAAGGGTGGCACACTTGTTCCAGCACCAGCATCATTCCTGGCCAACTCCGGCTATGGATCAAAGTACCAGAGGGGACTGCTGCTTTTTTATGCAAGGTGAGGAGTCGGATAACTATGCAGATATGATTTTAAGGAAACACTTCCACCCTTTTCTGGCATGTATTCAATTTCATGATTCCTGGCCGCATATATCTGTGGCCGAAATGCAGCACTTGGCTCAATAAAATGACCCCATGAATCCCATTTGACGCCAACATCATCATATTCATATCTATAAGCATAAGAAAAGTCACCAACAAACTGAGATGGAGGAGCATATCTGGAGGTCAAACCATCATCACCGTAACTTTCAACTGGAAAACAGTGTCCCTTCGATGATTGTTTAGAAGGCGCTGAAGAAAGGCGATGATGTCCTGGGAGTGGTCCAACGTCGAATGCACTATGGTAATCAACTAAATCAACAGCGTACTCAATTCTGGGAGTACTTGAAGTCCTACTGTGTTGTTGGAAGCTCAAAAAGTGATCGGCCATCAAATTCAATAACCTGGCTCCAATTATCATATGCCTTCTTTAACAAGGTGTCCACGTACAACTTTTGGTGGTCAGACAGAGAATCAGCAGAAAAATATTGATCTCCAGAAATAAGGCTACCCAACTCATAGATGTTATTAAAAACAACACCTAGACTTTTTGATTGATCAAGATAATATACATAACGCTTCCCACTCAGGACACAACCTCCCACATCCTATTTGACACGCCCACTTCCCAGGATATTTCGTAATTTCCAGGAGTCTCTGACTGCAAGCCGAAGTAAATCTTGAACTGTCAATATACCCTCAGCGGTTAGCTTCTTATGAAATGACCCATCCTTGCCAATCTTGTCCAATCTCCACACCTCATCGGTTAATGTAGGTGGATAGTGTTTCCAGTATAATTCCCCTCTGTGATCTTTAACAGCAAAACCTACTGACTTGGCTTCGCGCATGTGTACACCCTCACAAAATCCGGGAGGAACCTTGAGCCCAAGCCTGAATTTCCTGCTCCTTATCCAACTAGTATTCAGTAAATGTAACCTCACCCAGTGTACCAACTCCCTCCTTCAGCACATCTTGCAAGTCTCCCGTCAAAAGTGATCTCTTTCCTTCGTATTATTTCTCCACATGGATTTTGAATTCTTCTTGTGTCCATCCTTCATCATCTTCATTGTTAAAATCGCCTTTCCAGGCCCAATGTTACAACATGACCACTGTCAGCATAAACAAAAACAACATGAATTGTGGCACCTTGATCCCCTTCAAACCTTACCCCTATGAAGAGTGGAAGAGCAAACCTAGACCTGAAGTACAACTGTAAGTTGCTTCTATTAGGTCCTTCATCGCATTTAGGGGTAGACCTTCTATTAAGTCTAGTTGTTCTCATTTAGCCACAGCACACTCCGCTTCCTCGCTGACAAATAGGACAGTCTGCCCAGCACTTTGCTTGTGTTGGAGTCTGCATCCCACATCGGACTTGAGGTCCGGTGTGGTCTTTATTATTTATTATAAATACACCCCAAGGGCTCCCTTAGAGAGAAGACCTTGGGGGTTCGGGTCTCTTCTTTTCTTCCTCTACATGGTATCAGAGGGAACCCAACTCCCCTCCTCCCATTTTATTCCTCCTATCTAGGTTTTCTTTTTTTTTTCTCTTCTCCTCGTGGGGGGGGCGGCGGCCCTCATGAAGGGCTAGGTTTATGTTTTTACCGCCGCCCCCCCTCCGGGCTCGTTTTCTCCGGCGAAGCTCCTCCCTCCTGGTGCGCCTCCACCTCCCGGCGGGCCTCCTTCCCGGCGCGGCACCCCTCCCGGCGCCCTAGCCCTCGCGGCTCCCTCGCCCCGTCGGCCCTCGCGCCCACGCCCGTGCGGCTCCCTCGCCCTCGCCCGCGCCCTAGCCCCCGCGCCATCTTCCGCCTTCCCGTCTCCCGGCGGAGCGCTCCCTCCCCGGATCGCTTCCATCCCCGGCTTCTCCGGCGTGCGCTCGACCTCCTGCCGGCGCGTCTCTCCCCCGATGGATCCTGACCGGCGGACGTCTCCCCGGTTCTCCAGTCGACGACGCCTCCTCCCGCGGTGCGCCCTCGTCCCAGCAGGCCTTCGCCCGGCGCCCGCGCCCTCTCCCCGGCAGCTCTCCCCACTGACGGCCCTTCTCCCTGCGCTCGCCGGCCCGGTCGTCGCCGCCCCTTCCCGCAGCGCCTCCTGCCGTCTGCCGTCGGCGCCTCTCCCTGGCTCTCCAGCCGTCGGCGCCTCCTCCAGCCGTCGCGATCCCGACGGCCTCTCCCGCCCCGGTGCGCCTTCCCTCAACGGCGCCCACTCCTCCTGCGCGACTCACGGCCAGCCCCACCGTGCGCGCGCCCAGCCTCGGCGGATCTCCTCCCCTCCCGTCGCCGGCCCTCTGCGCAACCTCCCGGCCCTTCCCGGATTTTTCCGGCTAGATCCGGCCAGCTCCGGCCAGATCCCGAGATCTCCGGCCAGATCCGGACAGCTCCGGCCGGCTCCGGCCTGATCCAGACTACTCCGGTCAGCTCCGGCGAGATCCGGACTGTTCCGGGCAGATCCGGACTGTTCCAGGCAGATCCGGACTGTTCCGGCCAGCAACCGGCCTCCACCCGTGCTGGCCGCTCCACGCAGGTGGCCTCCTCCAACTTCCAGCGCCGTCTCCCGGCCTCCTGCACCCTTGCTGGCCTCCTCCTGCGGCATCCCCGCCTCGCCGGCATCTCCCGGCACCTCCCGGCAGCCGCATCTCTCTCCGCCGGCACGTCCTGTCGCTAGCGCAGCAGCTCAACCACCTCGGATTTGGGTCTGTTGGCGCCGCCAGATCCCGCAACAATTCTGCGGAATCCCCGCCTCCCGTCGCCGGCCCCGCAAGTGCGGTTTTCCCGGTGCTAGTTTGGATTTCCCGGCGTTTCAACAACCGGCCCCACTAGTGCGGCATTCCTGGCGTTCCGTCAACCAGCCGATCTGAGTGGTTTCATCTGCTGCGCCCGCAACATCTTCCATCCATCATCCTGCGGGGGGGAGCTTTGATCGTGAGGGGGAGCAGCAGCAGCTTAATATTTTTATTTCATCTTGTTTTGTCATCAAGCTGGGTATGTCCAGCTTGAGGGGGAGTGTTGGTCTCTGTTTTTATTGTTTTCTTTTCATCATGTGTCCAAGCTAGGTACACCTAGCTTGAGGGGGAGTGTTGGAGTCTGCATCCCACATCAGACTTGAGGTCCGGTGTGGTCTTTATTATTTATTATAAATACACCCCAAGGGCTCCCTTAGAGAGAAGACCTTGGGGGTTCGGGTCTCTTCTTTTCTTCCTCTACAGCTTGTAATACTGAAGTTGGAAGAGAATTAAAATGACTAGCCCACGGCAGTGGTCGTAGCCTTAGCGCATCTCCTTTCACTACAGGTTTCCTACCTTCGGACAGTTTGAGAGCACTCGTTGCAACTTTGATATCACTAGGAACATCTTCCAACATTATCACTTCGGACCAAAAATAACTGGAGTCAGTCTGCTCCTCAAGCTCTCTTCTCCTGATCCTTTCCGGATCAATCTGAAAACTCCTCAAGCTAATGTCATTTCTTCCATCATCCTGTATAATCCACTTCCTCTTCACCGCATTCAAAAGTTTCAAACCAGACTCTAACCCACCCTCATTGCTCTGATCCCGATTTAAATCAATCTCCACTTGTTCCATTCGCTGAACAGTTGGTACGATCTCCGCTTTACCGCCCCCATACCTCTCCATAAGCACAGGCTTTTCAACTGCTCCCACGTCGAACCTGGATTAGAATTCTGCCAAGACAAAAAACCGGTATAGAGCAGCGCTCTCCATACAAATTTGTGAATAAAGCAATTTCATGTCCTCAAGTATTCCATAAAACTGGAAATATGTTTCTGCTTAAGTGATCCAGCCCAAAGGATCTTCCCTGGTAAACAAGGGCAGCTCAACTCTCACACTCTCCTCGCTCCTACTAGTTGCATCATCTTCCGGTAGTAGGCTTCCCCCTTAACCACTGCCAAATTCTGCTGTCACGATTCCACTACCACTCAGTATCACTGGGGCTGCTTTACTCGGCTTTCTAGAATCTGATTTGTGTTCCTCTTAACAGCTTGAGCCTCTTGATCATCTCTGTTGTTTGCTCCTCCAAATCGTACCTTTTCTGTACTGTCCAGCAAGGATTCAAGCTTCCTGCCTCAGCTCGCATCACCTGTCCAGAAAAACCAGCAAAAACATTGTTGCCTCTCAAGCTCCCCAGCACATTCATATTCTCCTACAGCGCGATCAGTACATCGTGTAGCTGCCTCAAGTACTCCATCCTTGCCCTATCAAAGTCTTCCAAGAATGTTTGAAACTCCGACAACAATTTTTTTTCTTCTGGAAAACAGCCACCAACACTGGCTCCAACAACTCATTCCCGCTCATCAACCTTTCAGCAAACCACGTCGACCCTAAATCAATGGTGTTCCTCTCACACAATCACCAGGACTCTAAAAAATGACTTCAAATGATCGCCTCTCTTCGATCGTCCTCTCAACATCACAGTGATCATTTTCTCAACAATCGTCTTCTCAACAATCGCCTTCTCAATGAAAGCACCAATTTGTTAGGACTCCAACCTAACGATGAATTATTATTACGCTGCACAACAGTAATGGAAATTACAGTAGTAGAAGCAGAATTACATTAGATCTAGAAGAGAGTTTCAGTAAGAGAAGGAAAAAACGAAGAACTTCACCGGAGAAGACCACTATCCCGGGGCCTGGCCGAAACCTCCCAAGGAACCTCCCAACAAACGAGCTGTAAATGCCTGAATCAACTCATATCCCCTCCCCCAACACACATATCTCATATTCATTGAAGGTTCCAAGCGCAGCGGAAACGGTGGTGGGACCATGCTCAACTTCGTTTTTGTCGGATTCGGCGAATAATCCGCAAGAACGTAACAATGTAACGTCATCTCTAACGAATGTATACGAAGAAACTTGACAAATAATCTCAGAACCATAACGAGAGGATCTTTCACGTTAAATTTATAATTAATTTAATAAAAAATATATCCTGGTCTTGAGATCTTTCTTCATTCAAATTGTACCGCCGCTGCACCGAAAGGAACCAAAATAGAATCTCTCTAGCGGCGATTCATGCGTGGTCCTCGATCTCCGAACGACGTCAATGGAATATCAGGTGCTAGCACGGACGATCCAATCGTATTGCATTGTTCGTCTTGATTGCAACAAATTCTGATAGAGCCCGAAGAACCAACTGCTATATTTATGAACCAGAACACAGAATTGCAGCAGAAATACAGTGCAGCAGAAATACAGAAGAAATGTAACAGAGGAAGAAACAGTAGAAAAAACAGAGAAGAAGAAGGCTACTTGGAAGGCTCCGTAGCTCTCCCGCCCAAGCTTTCCGGTCGTGCCTAACAGATTTTCCCTCCCTCCTCTTTCTCACCAGCCTTCCTCCTTTTAACAGTCGTGGGCCCCTCCCCAGTTTATTCCTCAGCATATTCCCCTGAGATCCTTTGAGTAACAACCGTGGGTCCCTCCCCAGTTTATTCCCCAGCATATTCCTCTGAGATCCTTTGAGTAACAGTCGTGGGCCCCTCCCCAGTTTATTCCCTAGTATATTCCCCACTTGGTTAGCAAACAGCTGTGCTGTGGGCCCTGGCTCCCTTCCTTCCAGAATACTCCTTTTAACCGTTCCAGCTGTGGCTTGTGGCCTGGCATGGGCTAACCTGATTCCCAGCTTGAAATCTTCCCCTATTATATTATTTTCCAGGCTGTCCAGTTGTGCTGTCCAAGGCAGCCTAGTCCAGCTGTCGCCATCCTTATCACTCGGTCCTCCTTGAAATCCAGTTTTGTCCTCAAAACTGAAGAAAATTAAACTGAAGTTTGGATAAGGAGATTCTTGTTCATTGCATTTTGTCTTTTTGTTAGAACAGGACAACACTACTGATTTAAAACAGTGCTAATGTGGTCCCTTAAAATACACCCTTTCTACGCAGGAATGCCACACAATTTCCCATATGATCCTCCCTTCTTCTCGGGCCTGATGTGGGGGTTCCTCCACACATAAGTTCTTCTCTGCTTCTCCAAGTAGGGCCCATGTTTGTTGGTGTGAACTGGGCCGAGAGGGCTCTTGCCAAAAACCCCCTTCTTGCTTGTGAAGTTTGTCTAGTCCTCCTCCATGGACCTCATCTGACAACTCTGCTCGAAGCTTGTTCCACCGCTCTCCTGCACTCCCACTGGTTTTGAAAACTGCTGCTGCTAGCTCATCATCCTGCCCGAAGATCACGAGCATCCTCGGTTGTACTGTGGGTGTCCAAACAGACAGGGCGAGAGCTTCCTCAGCAGCAACTCCTTTATTCTGGAGTTGGAACACCTCTGCTAGGTACAGAGGGACTTTAAAAAGAGTCAACACCCCTTGTCTGCTGAAAATTTCACTAGACTCTGCTGAGAGATGAACCAGGGGGCCACCAGCAGCTTCTTCCACGCCACAGGATAGAGTGACTGTTTCCCATCTTGTCATACCCGTTGTTATAAGTGCCGTTTCTTTGCATCTTAACATCTGCCTGTCAAACTGCGAACTGGTTTTGAAATGAGTCTCCACCATGTACGTGGTATCATCGTATTTGCGACGTGTGTTGAACACTGATCCAGCGGGCAATCCATATAGTCGTAGTATCCTAGTTGCTTCTAGACCCAGACTATAGTCTTTCTCCTCATTTGCAACATCCTTGAGTCGGTCATTCCAAGGCCGATGTGGTCGACACCAATGTTGGACGAGTCTTCCAAAACAGAGTTGCGAGACCAGTGCCTGCACAACAAATTTACAAGAGGAAGAACTTGGAGTTTGCCAACTTACCTCTCCATGGTCGGCCTGCACCTTTCACCTGAGAAGAAACTGACATACTGAAAATTCCGCCATCATCATTGTCTGTTCATGTCTTTGGAAATACAGCTCCACACAAAGGTTCCAGCCCCTATGGTCTTGTAGAATCTGATTGTGATGCCCATTATCTTCACATACATTCCACGCGATCTCCTAGATATTCCGCTCTTTTTTTTACTCTGGATAGAACCGAGCAGAGCCGTTGAGTGAAGACTGAGCTGTTGTGGTCGTCTACAATGTGCCTTTGCCGCACATGTGTGCCATGCGATCTTCCAAATGCTCCTCCCTACCTCATGAACCAAATGTCCTTCAGCCCAGCGCTGTATTTCTATCATCCTATGTGCATACTTTATCTCCTCCATCAGAAGCAAAATAAACTCCGCTGCTTCTGGAGTTGGAGACACCGAGGATAAAACAAGAAACGCAGTCAGGACGTTTGGAGTTTCCATCCCACCCAATCCCTCCATGAACGCTGTTTTAAATTCCTGATCAGAGGGAAACTTAGATTCCGTCGAAGTTTGCTGGATACAAAAATACAGTTCCGAGCCTGTGAGCCGACCCTTAGGACCCTTGTCGTTGAATTTTGACAATTCCACTCGAGTGGTCAGACTCTGATCCCTCACGACGTTGGTTGTATTCACCGACCAATCCGCGTTCCGAGCCAACATTTTGCCTGATCGCGCACCTGATTCTTCAGAAACCAGCGCTGGTAGATAGTCATCCAGCGGAGCGCGTTGCTCCTTTTCTTCAATTTTAGTTGTAAACAAATCCACTTCCTTCCTGACCACTGTTGATTGTGCGATATACTGTAGGGGGCAAAGAGCAGGAAACTCACCTTCCAAAATCGCAGCACACCCCTGTGTCACAATTTCACCAATCTCCGTTGTCAACGCTTCAACTGTCGTTGTGCTGTACGAAGTCTGCTCCTCGTCCTTTTGTTGTTGCAGCGTCTTCAAGTCGTCGTCTCCGACTGAACGCGCACTAGTTTCCACCATCTCTTGCGTCGGTTGTTCGCCTTCCACGTACTGCCCCGTCATTTTTGTGTTGCCAACCGTGTCTGAGGGCACCTCAACCATCCATGCCGCCTGCGTAAGTTGATCCCCCTTCGGCTGCGACATTTTTTTCAAACGACTCTCCAGAAGAGTTAGTGTTTTCTGGAATTCAGTAACAGAGGTCTGCTGCTGGATGGCAGCTAATTCTTCATAGGGATTTTGATTATCCAAACCACTAAAGCGCGCCATCAACTCTGTTTTAAAAAACGACCAAGAAAGTTGTGGTTGAACTTCCTCAAGCACGGTAAACCAGTGGACAGCAATACCTTCCATGCAGACTTGCGCGAGGGATTCAAATGTTCTGGAGTTTGCTGTACTCGAAAATAAAGCTCAGCTCGGGTGAGCCAACCCCGCGGGTCGGTGCCATCAAACATAGGGAGCTCGACCCGGAAAACTGACAGAAAATGGTCAGGATGAGTAGCAACTGGCACCAGAGGGCGGGAGTGAGTCCCTAAGTCGAAAGGGATTGCGGCACCAGAGGCATCCAGGGTCCCGAAACAGTGAGGGTGAGGTTCATCCGACGAAGGAAGACTAACCGGAGGTATATCCAAAATTGCAGTAACGCTGGACGGAGGGAAGTCAGGGCGCTGGACCTGTTTCTCCATATGACGCGTCACGAGACGCCGAAATTCAGCTTGATCGGCCAGCTCTTTATGGCGATCGGCCTCTGCTTGCTGCTGTTTGTCCAGAAGTTCTTGCAAAGATAATTCCAAACGGCCCATCCTCTGTTCGACGCCATCCAAACGACTGAGTTGTCGCAACAACAACAACCACATACGAATGCTCACCGTGTAATGCAATCTCTTTGTTACGATATCTCTAATCAAACAAATTTCATACTGATGTCATCAACCTATGCGTTCGATATATCTTTCTTTGACTTCCTAAAATGAATTCATCTATACACCATGGCCATGAAATTTAGTTTAACAGTTTCATCTCAATCAAAGGGTCTAAGATATCAACATCCTTAAACGGAAGGAACGAATCCTCTATTGACTTATTCACTAATGACATATCACTCATAACGCACCCAACATATTCTACTTCGCTGCGAGCATAGGTTGTCACGGTTTTGAGCAATACATCAAAACACGCGACTCATAATATGCATTAATAATAATCTCAATTCTAAGGATTATTACACACGTTCGAAGACAGAAATGTCCAATGACACATAAACATGTGGAATTCCTAGAAAGTCTGTTCTCATAATCTCTCGTCGTATAGATTACCAACTGTGAACTTCATGAGATGAAGTGTCATCCGGTTACGGGTATCAAGCGCCTGACAATCAAATGTATTATTTGTCTCGTCATAAAATGTTATTTGACCATAGAACATGAGTTAAAGAATATCGGCAGAGCACTTCAAAGTTCTCATCATGGCGGGAAATTGTTATGACTTTTCAATACAACAGTTACTCTAAGACATTATCATATTAAAGTTACGTAGAACAATCAATATGTGATAAAATATTTATTAATATGCAAGATTATGAATATATAAGTGATCTAAAGTACAAAGTAGTTGGTTCTAGGATACCAACTCCAACAAACTCTCACTTGCACTTTAGCCAACTGCGAAAGACTTTTAGTCCGCTATCACTCTCATGATATTCATGTTTCTGCTAAGACAAGGTTTTAGTCTACAGGTCCACCGCATTTTCATCCATGAAAACTTTGCTTACTGCAACCGCACCTCTCTGAGAAAAATCCAGTAAGAGATGATACTTGTGAAGTATGTGTTTTGTTCGCTGATGTAACATTGGCTCCTTGGCAAGAATCACCGCTGCAATATTACCACAGTACAGTGTGATGGGATCTTTACTGTTGGACACCACATCAAGCTCCAGGACTAAGTTAAGTATTCAGACTGCTTCCTTACCTGCATCAAAAGTTGTGATATACTCAAACTCTGACGTAGAATAGACGATCACTGCTTTGAGCTCTTCTAGCTCACAGCTCCTCCATTGAGAATGAAGATATATCCCAATTGCGATTTCAAATAATCATGATTTGTTTGAAAACAAGCACTTGTATATCTCCTGAAGACTAGCTCTTTATCGCCTCCATAAACCAGGAACATATCATTAGTAAGCCTCGGATACTTAAGGATGGTCTTGACAGTCATCCAATGGCGCTCTTCTACGTCATCTTGATATCTGTCCACCATGCCCAAGGCGTTGTTGGTACAGGGCGCACAGCTAAAGCGTGAAACGTGTGAATTTAATTTTTTATCGTCGGATTTACGTCATGACGTCGTCTCCGGTGAAACGCAACCAAGTAAACTCGAGGATCCTATGTGATCAAAAATAAGCACAAAAAATTAAATAAAATTGTTACCTCGTTCGATTTGAAGATGCAGGCGTGTTCCGCTTGTCGTCGACGCTCGCTGCTTGAAGAAAACAACGTCAGATCCCTTTAGATCGTCCACATGCACTCTGAAAATCGGTTGATGCTTTGATCTTTGATACCTAGGTGCTAGCACGGATAACTGACGAACCTTTCGACGTTCCGGTGATCGCTGCAACACCACTTCAATCTGGGAAGAACTCGAATCGAGGTGCCTGAAAGGACTCCTCACACTAGAATGCAAGAGAGATGAGAGAAAAGCTCACAAATTCGAGTGGGTGAATAGTGCCATAAATTTGGGTTTCTCCTAAACTTACGAAAATTGCACTTTGACCATCAAATATACTTAACCTTTTAAACAAGCCCAATAAACACTACTTAAAACCTAGCAATCATGTCACAAATGTCATATGCAGTCCATCACATACTTGTAACATATAAAATATATACGTGATAAAATAAAAGTCTTTAACTCGACTCGTTTTTCCTACAAATATTAAACGAACCTCGAATATTAAAATAGTATTTGTTCGTAAAATATTATCCCTAGTATTCGCTTAACTCATGAATACAGTGAGTAAATAAATTTTATTCGTATTATTCTAAACTCGGATAATAATGAATTTATTTATTTCTCGATGATCATTCAAACTCAAACATCACCTGAACTTCGCGGTGGGGCCCACTGTGTCCTAAACACTTATTCACTAGAATGTGTCAAGACTTTTGAATACGTTTAGTGTGTGATCCTCTAGGCCCTCATCTCAACACCACTGAGTCATGTCCACAGAACAAGAGCGGTATCTAACAACACATCATGTCCCCTAAGAAGATAAGGTTTAGTCATAGCAACAGCAACCTCATACAAACACACGCCGTGTAATAGTCTCTCGGTCTCACGATATCTCATAAAACATGACACATATTTCATGTGATCATCATTTCTTGCTTTATTATTTTATGACTTTCCTAGATGGACTTACCTTCTTCTATCATGGTCATTGATTTAATAAAGGTATTATCATCCTGGTCAACTGGGCCTAAGATATATCTTCCTTTCAGAAGCGACAAATCTTGTCTTGACCATCCAATCAACACTAAAAACAAGTCATATCACCACAACATAAATATCATGATTTTCGTCTAACATTAAATTATGCGGTCAAATGGTACACATTGACAATAATATCAAGTCAAGAGACTAATACACGTGCTCGCAATAGGAACTACCAATGACACATGAAACATGTGGTGTTCCTATTGGTGAGTCAGTCTTCATGATCTCCACTCGAGATCACCAAATGCGAACTTCATAAGAAGAAGTCTCAATGTTTATGAGCCTCCAGCACCTGATAATCAGACATCATCTTTGTCATGTCAGTATGATGTATCTAGACCATCAAACATATTATCTAAGATTATTGTCATAGTATCTCGATGATCTCATTATAGTTAGGAACTGCTATAACATTTTGATGCGACATGTAATCTAAGAACATTATTATACACATAGTACAAGCAAAAGAAATGTTACTATGACGGTAAGAAAAACACATGGATATATTAAACTATATACATGTAATGATAACCAAAGTACATACAGGAACTAGATCTAAAGCACTTACTCACAAAAAGCGTAAGCAACATCAAGTCTGGCACATAGAATGGCATACATGACTGACCCTATCGTTGATGCGTATGGGATCCATGTCATCCTTTGTCTCTCCTATGTCCGAGGACACGTTTTCTTGGAGAGATGTATGTCATGTGACATTAGAAACAATTCTCTCTTTGATTGTTTCATACTGAATCTCTTCAATATCTTGTCAATGTATGTACCTTGACTTAGTCCAAGCACCATCTTGGATCTATCATGATGGATCTTGATCCCAAGAATATATGTTGTTTCACCTAAGTCTTCTTGGAGAAGAAGGTGTCCAGCCACGTCTTAACGGACAATAAGGTTGGTATTTCGTTTTCAATTAGTAATATGTCATCAACATATGCTATTAGGAAAACGATCGTACTCCCACTAAACTATTTGTAGACACAAGGCTTACATTCATTTTTCATGAAACCAAATTTCCTTACGACTTCATCAAAGCAAATGTTCCATGATCTAGATGTATGTTTCAACCCATAAATGGATCTATGCAACTTACATACCTTATTGTCATCTTTTGGAGTCGTAAACCCTCCTAGTTGTGTCATATAAACGTATTCTACAAAGTTCACATTAAGAAAGATTGTTTTGACATTCATTTTCCAAATCTTATAATCGTGATAAGTTGTTATGACAAGTAGAATTCTGATTGATTTCAGCATAGCAACTGGTGAAAAGGTTTCACTGTAGTCAATGCTTTAACATTGTTTAAACCCTTCTGCTACCAGTCTAGCCTTATAAGTACCGACTTTGCCTTTCATGTCCAGTTTCTTCTTGAATACCCATTTGCAACCAACGGGGTTTACATCCACAAGATCTACCAAAATCCAGACTTGGTTTTGGTATATGGAATTCATTTCAGAATTCATGGTTTCGTGTCATCTAGTAGTTTCAATAACATTCATTGCTTCCTTGTAGGACAACGGGTTCATTATTATCAACTCATAATGAGTCACCATCATCGATGACTAGAAAACCATCTCTCTAATTCTCTAGCCTCTCTAGTGCTTCTATGCAGTTCCCCAAGGATTTGCGTCGCTGGAACATCCTCTTCCACAGGGCTTTGTGGAATTTGTTCATGTGTCAACTCTTGTGTATTCTGATGCTCGACTCAATCAAAGTCCATCTCACTCCCACTATCTCATTCGGAGATGTGCTCCCTCTCGAGAAAGGAGGGACGTCTCTTAACCACGAATCTTTTATATGAATGGTCGTTTAGGTAATATCCTTTAATTTCCTTACGATATCTTACAAAGATACACTTCGTGCCTCAGGGTGCAAGTTTATTGTCAAAGATAGTCTTAACAAATGCTTCACAACCCCACTCATATATTTGACAACACGAGTTTACTTTCATACCAAAGTCCTTATGGAATACCGTTTGCCGCTTTAGTTGACACTCGGTTTAGTATGTGTGTCGTTGTCTGTAATGAGTATCCCCAAAAGGATAATGAAATATTTGCATGACTCATCATTGATCTCAACATGCCCAACAAAGTGCGATTTCTCCTTTCACTTACATCATTCCACTATGGTGTATAAAGAGTGAGGTGGGATAATATCTCAAACTTTTGTAGATAATCAATGAACTCTTAGTTGAGATATTTTCCGCCACAGTCTGAGTCGAGTTTCTTTATCTTCTTACAAAGTTGACTTTCAACTTCATTCTTGTATTCCTTGAATTTATCAAAGAAATTTGACTTGTACCTCATTAGGTAGACATATCCATATCTATTAAAATCATCGGTAAAAGTTATGAAGTATGAGAATCCGCCACTTCTTCAACCGAAAAAGGTCCACATACATATGTATGAACCAATTCAAGAAGCTCTGGGCCCTTTCACCCTTTTCATTAAATGGTGTTTGATCATTTTACCTTATAAACAAGCATGACATATACCAAATTTTTTTAGTTAAAAGAATCTAAATACTCATCTTAATATAATTTTGTTAAGCATTTTTCATTTACATGACCTAGCCGGTGAACACGGTTGGGTGTGATATGATTCATGCGAACTAGATTCGTTATCGATTGTCAACACTTGGTTTTCGTATTTCAGTACATAAAAACCATTATTAAGATGTGTCATACAATAACATATGTTATCTTTGTGGAAATAGAGGCTTTTATTCCCAAATTTAAAAATAAAACCATCCATATCAAAACAGGATACATAAATAATGTTTTTGATAACGCTTGACACATAATAACAGTTCTTTAAAACCAAGATCAATCATGTTAGCAATGTGAGGTGATAATCCTCAATAGTTACCGCAATAATTGTCAAAAGCATGCGGCGTAGTAAGGCGCAGAGGCCGCTTGAGTATGTGGCGCGAGGCGCGGCATGTGGCGCACGCCTCTCAAAACTAAGGCGCAGAACATACAAAATAACAAGATTACAGTTTTCAACAATATTTTAAATCAAAAAAATTAAATTATATCAAATTAATATAAATTAAAACACACTAATAGTATCAACCAAAAAATAAATAAATCATTAATGATATAAGACTAGAGAAGATGAAAATCAAGGAGAAGAACCGCTCTTGTTGCGGCCCTACCTGCGTGCCCAGCGGCCCAACCTTGGCAAACCTATTGCGACTCCGATTAGAGTTGTTGTGCATTTTTCTGAATCTTTTGCACTTTTGATGGAGTCCTGACAACAAGTTTTTATTTTATGCTTTCTTTTTATTTTTTTTCTTTTACAGAAGAGCACCCCCTTTGACCAAATTGCTCACCTTTTTTGGGTTTTTTTACAGAAAATCTACCTTTTAACCAAAGATAAAGATTCCACCTTTTTTTATAGGACAATTCTACTTTCACAAAAGTGCCCCAATTTTATTTTGGTGGTGCGCCTTAAATCTTGTGTCGCGCCTCAATGCCTTCGTAATAAACGCATGAGGCACACGCCTTTGGCGCACCTCAGCAATGTTGACTCGCCACACCAGTGGTGAGGCGCTCTGGGTGCGCCTCGCCACGCCCCTTGCCAAGGCGCGCGCCTCAGCATGCCTTTGGCAACACTGCCGCAGCGTGTCAGCTCCGTTCGCAGCTCGTAGATCCACCTCACCTCGTGCAACTCTTCTAAATCTACTCAATTCTTGTAATTTGATACAAATGTGAGCACCACAAGCTGTATCTAATACCCAATTTATAGAAAAAGAAAGATTGCACTCAACAATGACCGCCCCTGAAGCTTCTCGTTGCTTCTTTGTCGTGGTGCACATCTCCTTCCAGTGGCCCTTCTTGTCACATGCAAAACATATAGCATTTTGCTCTCTTGTTTGCCCCTTGATCTTCCTCTTCATGGAAGGGCGTTGCGAATAAGCTTTAAACTTGGTGTTAGTCTTGGGGGCCTTCGTCTTGCTCTTCTGCTTATTCACCATAAGCACAGAAGATTTTTCACGCTTCATGCCCTTGTCTACCTGACAAAGCAGAGTAAGGAGATCTGGGAGAGACTTTTCAATGTTGTTCATATTAAAATTCACAACAAAGTTGAAGCTCTAAGAGAGTGAAAGTATGAGATCAGTGCACGATTCATCGGGTAGTTTAAACCCTAGAATGTCTAGATGCTCAATGTAGTCGATCATTTGCACCACATGAAGCTCGACTGGCACACCCTCTCCAAGTTTGCACGTGAAGGGTGTCTTGGAGATCTCAAACCGCTCATGTCTAGCTCTCTCTTGATATAGATCAAGAAAATGTTTGAACGTGTTATATGCATCCATGTTCTCAGGAGACTTTTGAAGTTCATCAGACATTGATGGTAACATCAAACACTAGACATATACTGCATCATCCAAGTGTTTTAAGTAGACAGAAAGCTCTTTTTCACTCGCCTCCTTAGTAAAGTGAGTCAGTTTATGGAATCTCCAACAAAAACACAGTGAGAGGCTATTTTTCGCATTGTTATGTGAAAAAGAAACCAGGTTTAGGTCTTCTACATTCTAATCATAGGCATACAGATATTAAGACATTTTGTGATGCAGGTTATGCTGGATGTCTCTCTTCTAGAAGATCTATGTCTGGTTTTGCAGTAATTTTTTAAAGAAATTTGATCTCATGGCGAAGCAAAAAGTAGACGGTTATCTCCCGATCAAGTGGAGGGTCGGAGTATCGTGTCATGACATATGTGATTGTAGAGATTATTTGGGCACAACAAATTCTTCAAGAGATTGGGTATACTGCCAAGAAACCATCACATATCTAGTGTGACAATCAAGTTATCAAAATTGCCACAAATCCAGTCTTTCATGAGCAGACAAAGCATATTGAAGTTGATTGTCATTTCGTTCGAGAAAACTTTGAGAAAAAGAAAATCACCTTCGGTCATGTTCGCACCTCTGATCAGCTTGCAGATGTTCTCACAAAAGAGGTGTCTGGACCACGTGTCCAATTTGTATGTAACGAGTTGGGCATGATAAATATATATGTCTCAGCTTGAGGGGGAGTGTTAAAGGGTGTTAGATATTTTTAGATATTGTTAATATTCTTGTCTCACATCGGTATGGGTTGTCTTTTGTACATTTATCTCATCTATAAATAAAGCATCCTACCTTGTTGTGAGGTACGGTTTCCATTTCAACACCATAATAATAAACATCCATCAGAATATGCAGAACAATAAAACATATCATGCTAGATCAAATGCAAATGCAGCATACAGTCATACAGACCCACGGTCATACCGGCATACATCAACACGAATCGCCCACCGACCGATCACATATACAAAATAAGGAAATAATAAGACATTGAGGCTCCATTGCCATCCCCGAGCCTCACATCATCCAAATCTCCAATCTCGTCCGAGCTTATCCCGCTCAATCAAGCTACTCTAGGCCTCTACCCAACTTGGACCTGTAATTGGTAAGATCTACTCAGATACCCAAGGGTCATGGTCGTTCGAGCAGGGTGTGAGTACAACTCAGTATGGCACCACCAACGGGATCCCGTACATAACCAGTAAATACAGTGTATGTGTCTGTGATATGCTCAGGTAAATAAATACAGGGCGCACAAATAATCATCGTCGATTCTCGGGTTTTAAGGTGAACTCGGGATCCACTATACCGGTTTCGGCCAGTGACAAAGTGTCTCTGAGCACAAGTAACAACCCAGGGGAAATGTACCCATCCTCACGCATAGGAAGCCAACCGGGGAAAATATACCCATCCCCGGAACGATGGAAGCCACCCGAGGGAAATATATCTGAATGAGGCAATAGGTCGTTAACTAGCGCCAAGTCAAATTAATTATTTGTTAAAAACCTTACAACTATGTTGTGCCCAAATGAAAGCAGCACGTGCCCTAGAGTAACCGTGACATGGGACTAACTACACTGCTGCTTGGCAGCAGGGTGTCACGACATGACCAATGGGTGTCACGCCGTAACACTTGATCCCGAGTCCTACATCGGAGCATGGAAGGGTTTGGGCATGGAATATAAGTCTCATGAAGCCCCCTCCCCATCACAAGGCCTTTTCCAAGCATGGGTGAGTCTTCAAGGGTAGGAGCCCTGTGGAAACCCTAGGAAAGCAAAATCGTGTAGTGGGCCAAAGTGAACAATATTGTGATAGAGGGACTACTCTTGGGGTCCTACAATTGGCATTAGAGGTAGGGACAACCTCGGTCCTTTAGAGCAAGTGTTGAGGGGGAGATTGTTGTGCACAAATGAAAGCACCATGTGCCCTAAAGTAACCATGACATGGGACTAACAGCCCTGTTGCTTGGCAACAGGGTGTCATGGCATGACCAATGGGTGTCACACCGTGACACTTGATCCCAAGTCCCATGTCGGGGTGTGGAGGGGTTTGGGCATGGAATATAAGTCCCCATGAAGCCCCCTCCCCATCACAAGGCCTTTTCCAAGCATGGGTGAGTGTACAAGAGTAGGAGCCCTGTGGAGACCCTAGGAAAGCAAAGTCGTGAGATAGTGAGCCAAAGTGGACAATATTGTGGAGGGACTGTTGTTGGGGTCCTACACTGGTCTGTCAATCAAATACCACGACGTAGCCTGTGGTCCTGCGGTGTAGATTCTATCCTCCAGACAGATTTCCCTCCAGCAGCTTTCAAACACTCTTCAGCCTTCTTCAAATGGGTCCATAACAATCCTCCAAGCAACACCTTCAAGACATCTTTCACTTGTCTTCATGTTTGGCATCCATTAGGCCAGTTTCCCCATATCTTGTCAATAAATCCAAAACAAAGCTTTAGGGTTCCGAGAACTCCACATGTCTTGTGTCAACAAATCCAACACATGTCTTGGCTACAAATCCAACACATGTCTTGTCTACAAATCCAACACATGTCTTGTCTACAAATCCAACACAAACCTTTAGGGTTCCAACAAACCTTTAGGGGTCCAACAATCTCCCCCTTCAAATTTTGTTTTAATGTTGCACTTTTCTTTCCTCTCCCCCTTTGTCAATGAAATACAAATGGGCCAAACTTTTCTTTTCTTCTCCCCTTTGTCACAACTGAGCATGAGAATTCTTCTTACCTTGCCTTCAGCATAATCATACAGTTTCCCTCGGTGTGGGATCCTCATTCATCTTCATCTTTTCTCCCCCTCGAAGTTTGAGTTCCATGGGAAGAAATTCCTCCTTTCTCCGGGGGCAAACTTCCGCTTTGCTCTCCCTCTTCATCAATAGTGTCTTCGCACCATTTCTTTATACCAATTGAAAAACTTTATGGTTGGGTTGACCAATACCAAAATCTTCCTTGCCCGTCTCCATAACAGCTGCAAAAAATTAAAAAAATTCAATGAGCGCATTTACCAATTAGCACTTGGGCTATCAACAGATCCTCTAAGCCTATTAAGTCGGGGCTCGGTGTAGGAAACAAGAGTCTAAGTGAGCCTCCACAAAGTTGTCCATGTCACTCATGAATACTAATAAAATAATAAAATCATAGCAACTTTTAGATTTTCCACTTTCCCAACAAAACCACAATTTGTAATCTCATCACATTCTCACACCAACTAGTTGGCAAATGTATTGTAAAGCACATAGTGTTGAGACATACCACATAGAGCATCAATTGATACCAATTGTAAAGACCAAGGTGGTAATACCTCTTGACTTCCATTTCTTCGTAGGCTTCATCATTCACAAATGAGGCTTAGCAACCTTTGAAGGTTCATCATCAACTCCCCCTGAATTTATCAACTCTTGACACCAATTATTGAGATAATTTTCAGCTTAAGGAAAACACCTGTTGAGAATAACTCCCCTTGACTAGCAATATTTAGCATCCTGTATCAATAAATGGTTGATAACAATTGTTAGTTCTTAGATAAATAGACATGAAATTTAAGTAGTTGCTTCCATCTTCAATTTGTCCTCTTTAGTGGTCTGATTCCACTAACTCCTGTTGGGTTGGTGTAGTCTAATCCGTTTGGATGATGTTGGGACGAATGCTAGCGGCTCATACTGAACATCAGGCCGCAACTCTCGCAGGGCGAGTTCCGCGGTGAGCTCGTTGGGGATTGCAAGGGGCAATGCGCCCCTGCTCTGGGGGTCCGGGGGGCGAAACCTCCCAGCCCAAATTTTGGAGAACTTTAGCAACTCTGACAAATTGTAACAGAGTTGATCAGACAACACTGATAGGGCACTGTAGCAGTGTGGACTTTGACACGGTTATTGTAGCATCTAAGACTTTGGAGACAGTGGTATTGTAGCTCCGCGGACTTCTTGCCACCAACCACTGTAGCAGCTTGGACTTGGGTGGTTGCACCACTGTAACAGTACGGACTTCCAGACACCGTTCATTATAGCACAGTGGACTTACTGTGCAGTTGGTGGCACAATACTTTGTATTTTTTATTAGCTCATTTCGAGCTAGGGTTTTGTGTGAGGTAAAACTCTGATCTCCTTGTAATTGTGCTCCCGGATTTCTTAATGAAGTGATTCTGCCTCTCCGTGCACGTAAGGATTATTCACGAACCACATAAATTGTTGTGTCTGTGTTCATCTTATTCTTCTCCTTTTGTTTCTGTCTTTTCTTCATCGGCAACCTCTGTCGTGTGATTCTTGGTGATTCCACAACAACTCCTTGGCTTGATATCACTTGTAACACACCAGATTCATTCTGATACCAACTGTAAAATACTAAAATTAGCATGATACCAGTGATTGTCGCAGGTAGGTTGTGACACACTTTTCTTCCACCATTCAGGCCTTTTCCATGCCATTTTCGACATGAAAATTTCACCACTGCATGCAGGTTCCGGTACCAATCATGATCTGAAACACTTCTAACACCACTTGGTGCATGCACAACCAACACAAAACATATTTGCTTTTAGCTCATTCACATGTGCTTTGTGAGCACAATTGCCTCATGGATCGTGTCTCCCCCAACATTCTGCAACACTTTAAACAATGTAGAAACATTTAAAGCATATGTGGAGAGGGGTACCTTCCATTATCCTCAAGTTGAGGAGGTTGGTGAGACGTTATGGACCACCGTTTTCCCTTTGTCCTTCATCTTAGAGTCCATTTTCAGATCTGAATCAGATTTAATGAAATCCAATCTCTTCTCCACTTCTTTGGGTTTGTTTTCTTCTCCACAACCCAAAACATAACCTGTTTTTCCTTGGATAACTTTACCACCAAGGATTTCATACTCAAGTACAGTTTGACTTTTCATTTTTCACATCTTCTTACTACTCAATCAGCCCCTGCAAACATTGTTAGACTTTTCAACACATACCTCATCTTGGGACATTCCTTTCTGATGTTCCTTTTCAGTTTTGGCAACATGTGGACTCTTCTCACACTTCCTTCTTTTCTTGTCTCTCCAAGAAGTTTGTGCCTTAGAAACAGTTCTGGGACTCATTTTCTCATTACTTTCAACATGGAGATCTTCTTCATACAGCCCCTGAAATCTATTTCTCAACGGGACTAATTTGTCATTGTATGCATGCTGAGTTCTACCTTTAATCTCTGCTGAATTTCCACTGAAATTTCCACTTGAGGTACGGTTAGTATGATGAGAATTATTGGAATGATGGCCATGCCTTTTCTGTTGTGCCTGGGAACTCCATCTTTCAAACTTTTCACCATCTTCCCAACAATTAATGCATTCCCATGCCTCAGCACAAAAACTGAAAATTGTCCATTCATCCCATAAAGGTAGCACATGTTTCCAATCTTTCTTATGGGGCTTATCCAGTTGTCACTTTCTCTTGTAGGAATTCTTTTAAGGTTGTTTCCGGTATCTCCTAGACATTTCTTTTCTTGGGATTCTCCATGTTTCTTTCTCTACCGTCCTCAGAGAGGTCTCGTCGTAGCCAATGCCAGATTTTCCCATATTGCATAGTCTTTGGGACATCACAATCCTCTCATGCTTTTCCTCAAATGAGGGCATATTTGTCTTTCAATTCACTATCACCTGCCAAAAGATAGTCAAATAATAAATGCAAAGCATTTTTAACTTTAGGCTCACCCTTAGCATCCAACTACTTCTTGGCTAATGTCAACACATCTTCCAATTACTGAATCTGATAGGAACCTGTGCAAGGGTGCATGGGGTAATTTGGTCATTGCTGGGAGGGAATATTAGTTGTTAGAGGGGGAGAATATTGTTAGTATTTGGTTATGTTGGGACCACGTGGAGGTGGGGGAACCTATTATAAAGAGGAAGGGTGAGAGGCAAGAAGGAAGAGAATATCTGGAATCAACCTTATGGCTTGGAAATCAGCCAGCGGGCTTGGGCGGGAACTCTCCCGAGAGTCTTCCAATCTTCTTCTTCTTCCTCCTCCTCTACATATAATTTTGTTGGTTCTCTTATAATATACAAGTAGTCGTTCCTCTGGATATATCAATTGGTCCGACCTGCCGCCGAATCGCACCATTTCCACTTTGTTCTTCCTCTGTTGCATCACGTCTTGCGGAGCCGCATCCACTGCTGCCAATTTCCACAGCAGCAAACACCCTCTTCTGACTCCCAGCACCGCCGAATTCTATTTTATCCGCACTGTCGGGACTTCATTCAAAGGAGGCACATATCGTTGGTCTTCTTCTCGAAACAACCAAAACACATTTTTCCGAGAGTCGCTCGGGGGAGGCACGCGCACAGGAAGAAGGATCACTACCGAACGCGTGACCTACTGTGCATCTTCTGTCATTGGCACACCTTACCGGAACTCCATCAAAGATGTCGCGCGCTGCCGACTACCGCTCCCAACCAGAGGATACGCGCACAACAGAGGGAACCACTGTTCATCTTCCCTCTTTCGTCTGAGGAGTCGTCTGCTGCCCGCTCTTCTTCCTCCTTCTCGGACGCGCAAACTACCACTTGTTCTGACGAGGCACACACAACAGTTATTTGTGCAGAGGAGGGGCGCCCATCGAACTTCGTCGGTGAAGGAGGCATGCACCATCGACCACCTGGCTGCTTTCCGACGCGACGCGCCCTACCGCACCTCGCTTGTGCGCAACTGCTAGAGGAGCCACAAACAAAAAAAGAGTGGGCCGAATTTTCTGTCAGGGGAGGGAAACACAAAAAAAAACATAAGCAAATCAATGACCGTGTTGATAGATGAGGCGGAGGAGCGCGTATTGCGGATCAACGCCATGCTATATAAGACACCGCAAGAGCAGGCTTAGTTCCAAACATCCTGCTCAACTTGGGTGCGTCGTCTAAGGGAGATGTCGCCTCATGAAGAGGGGCAACCTTCACTCCTGTCGGCGATGACTGCACCGCGGCAGCAGGAGTTGTCTGTTTTTAACAACTATAATCCATGTGATTTGGCGAACCTGCAACAACAGAGTGCACTTCATCCCCACCAGTGTTGACTGATAGAGCACCAGGGAGGGTTACTGCACAGTCCACACTCATGGGAGCCGCACTTCGCGACAAAGAGACTTTGTCTGCCTTGATGCCAACATTGCTTGCAGGAAATTACGCGACGTCTGCTACTAAACAAACGTGACAAGGCGACAACACAGCATTGTTGGGACTGACACGACAATGGACGATTGGACAATGACCCAAGAAGCTCAAGCCGCACTCGGGAAATTCTGGTTGTCGATCCAGTCCGCTGCATTTTTCTGGAGGTCACATGGAGAGTTGCTGACCCATGCAAACGTGCGGAGCATTTGGGGGATGGCTTGGTATGCCTGGACAGAAAGGGGGCATGCTAACGGACCACAACAACTCCGTCCGATGACAGTGGTGCTACTTGGTCCTACCCCAAGCGCAAACTTCAGGCGGCGAATATGGGAGATTGCTTGGCTCGTCTACGTGGCAAGACCACCATTCTTCAATCTTTAGGACCTGTTTTAAGGGACGGCAAGTGATAGGAACCTGTGCAAGAGTGCACAGGGTAATTTGGTCATTGATGTGATGGAATATTAGTTGTTAGAGGGGAACATTGTTAGTATTTGGTTATGTTGGGACCACGTGGAGGTGGGGGAACCTGTTATAAAAAGAAAGCAGGGGGGTGAGAGGCAAGAAGGGAGAGAATATCTGGAATCGGCCTTATGGCTTGGAAATCGACCTGCGGGCTTGAGTGGGAACTCTCCTGAGAGTCTTTCGATCTTCTTCTTCCACCTCCTCTTCTAAATGTAATTTTGTTGGTCCTCTTCTAATATACAAGTAGTCGTTCCTCTGGCTATCAAAATCTTTTTACTTCTTGAATCAAGTTGAGTATTTAGATCCTTTTTGAGTGCCTTCCCACTAGATTTTTCATCTTCTAAAGCATGAGTGAGTATGTCTAGCATATCATTTTCTTCTTGTTCATTTAAGCAATGGAGTCTTTAAGGAAAATCTTTTCTTGTTGCAGCCTTTGTCTCTCCTCAACAACCTCTGTCACATGAGCGGTGAGTTTACGGTTCTTGGTTTTCCACTTCTGAACCTCTCTTGAGTTGAGATTCTTTCCCTTGATATCAGCTTTGAGTTTTTCAGCTTTGGAAGGCATCACTTCCAGTTCTTCGATTTCGAAAACATTCTTCTCCCTCAGATCTATGACTACTTCAACAAGCCTTTTGTTTAGGCTTTCAACTTGTCAATTTCAATTTCCAGCACTTTGATCCTGATATCTTGAGACTTATTTTATACTCTTAATTGTTGATTTGTCCCCTCTGATAGGTGACAAACTTCTACTTTCGGCCTCCTTGGGACTTCCTCGTCATCAGTAGTCCCAACTTCACTTATCCTATCAGCTTCTTCATTCATTCTTGCAGCAACATTAACCAGATAAACAGATCCACACTTTGAATCATTCGTACCTTCTTTTTGTGTGTTGCGTGATTCCTTCAGCAGGATCGCACTCTTTCCATAAAGAGTGCCACAATATGGAATGCCTCATGAGCTTTGCTTCTTTTTGCCTTTTGACATAAGGCAATTTTCATCTAACCTTTGTTTGTTGCCAAATGAATCTTCAAGCACTGTCCGCATCTCTTTAGAGAACTTACAGTGAGCAATTTCCTTGTAGACATCTTCTCTAAGAGCACCCTTTAATGCCTCCTTGACGATAACATCAATCTCCAAGTTTCTTTGGCCTGTTTCAAAGATGATTTCATGTCGGCTCAACAAAACAATTCCTTCCTACACAGCTTCTCAGGGGAACTCCAAAACAATCTTCCATAAAAGCAATAAACTCCTTTAGTCTCCTCTTGAAATGCTTTCCATCAAATAGAGGAGCTTTCACTGCGAATGTCATTTCTCTTCAAAAACTTCAGATCACGTCAGAGCAAAAACAAATTCAACAGCAAATAAACCACTGCTCTGATACCAGTTGTTAGGTCTCTCGTGAGGCTTAGGTGAGATATACCCTTAAAAGGGTCACCTCTTTTGCTCTTGATGATTAGACGATCTGATCCTCTTTTACTTGACCAGCCATTCGACGGATATTATCTATGGATGTTTTACCCCTTTTCCAGATTGTGTTGTGCAGAATATAAACAAGCAAGTACAAGGGACACGCTGATTTTTACTTCACCACTACAGGTTAGTCCAAGGAGCATGTGATTGACAATGTTTCAATGCACTGAAACACTATAAGCTCCCCGCTTAGGGTTTTGGCTAGAACACTTCTGTTTGGACTCACTGTCTTTACAAAGGTTTTGGGTTAGTTCACTACCACCCAAGATCACTTTCACTCACTTCCCTCCTTTGGCTCACTGCACTAGGAAAGGGATTACAAGTTGGCACATGGGCCAATAACAATATCACCTTGTTGTAGATGCACCAGAATTTGGAGAATGGTGTCTTTGATATCCTCTTGCTCCTTCACAGCCTGTTATGGACATCACCATCAGCATCAACTTTCCATGAGATGTCATGGAAGCTCCTTTCTTTTTCTTTCCAGCAACAGTCTGGAATTCCCTTCTCTTCACTACACAGCAGTGATCTCTTCAACTTCACCTTTGGCAAAATCTTCAAGTGTCAAACTCCTTCCTTTCTTCTTTGTTGCACAACAGCAATTCCTTCCTCCCTCTCTGAAATTCGGATAACTCTGTATGCACTCTATTCATAGATTGGTTCTCCAGAACTGCCACCAGCAGTTTTAAAGAGATCTCCCCTCCCTTCTTTCAATCCAATGGTTAGGATTGAATCTCTTTTTTCCTGTGATTGCGCCAAGTGTCCCGTGTATTTAATGGGATCATAATATGCCATAAAATCGGAATCATCACCTGAAACTTCAGGCCTTAACTCCTCTTTCAGTTACCAGTCGATTTTTCAAGTTGGACTGAAAACTCCTCAACTACGATGTGGTCTGTGCTTCCACAGCGTAGTCATCTCTTTTCATGCCGGATCCACGGTGTAGCATATTTCACTGCCGCGTGGACTGTGAGCTCAATAAACTTTTGCGGTGTGGAAGGATTTCCTACGGCATAGCTTAGCTTTTTGTAGTTGATCAGATCCACAATTCTCGCACGAATTCAATGCTCTCATGATCACCACATGATCTTCTACATAACTCTCCCATGACTACGGCGTGACCTCCTCTAACTTGTTGACTCATCAAACTAGTTGCGGCGTAAACTCCTGTAGGATAGGAAATATTAATTCATCTGTGTTGGCGATATCACATCCTCCACGTCGCGATATGTTTCTGCACCGTGGCTTCCTGTGTGATCTAAGATCACCAAATCATCTGTTTCCATTAAAAACACTCGCCACAACGCAAGCACTTTATGCAGCATGGACTTCTCTTCTCCAACAGGATTGCCGCATGTGCTTCCCTCCACGGCGTAAGCACCCTACTCCAGTGACATGGAAGTTCAGTTGATCACCTCCTACGGCGTTGTCCATTGCATTAGGGCCAAATGTCGCATACAACTCACACAAACTCCTGCATTCTGCAGCGTGAGCTTTGTTCTACGGCGTAGGTCAAACCTAATGGTGTCCCACATCGAACTTGCCTCCAGAATTCCACTGCAATATCAATAAGCTTGTGTCGTCAACTCAACAGAAATCTCCCGTGGTCCCTACCCGAGCCACGGCCACTTCACCACGGTGTCGCCCTGCGCCGTGGTCCTGCCTTCACACGCACCAGTGCCAGCCCGCACTAGTGCTCACTTGCATTGCACTGTTGTCTTTGGTCGGGGTTGTCAATGAGCCTGGTTTGTTGCCCCCTGAGTGGTTAGCTGCTCGGATGACCCTAACTAGCAGTTGGCCATATTTTTCCTTTATCCATCATCCGCAATCATCCTCTCTGCGGCATGGTTTATGGCGCAACCTCCAGTGTTGCGTCGTGTTGTCTTGTTACAGCGTAGACACTTCTCATCTGCCAGAGAGACAACTCCTTCCACACTCTTTCTACGGCGCAACCATGTAGCCCATGTGAACTACGGTGTGGCAGGTCTGTCAATCAAATATCATGGCGTGGCCTATGGTACTGCAGTGTAGATTTTGTCCTCCAAACAGATTTCCCTCCGGCACCTTTCAAACACTCTTCAGCCCTCTTCAAATGGGTAAAATAACAATCCTTCAAGCATCACCTTCAAGGCATCTTCCACTTGCCTTTATGATTGGCATCCATTAGGCCAACTTCCCCGTATCTTGTCAATAAATCCAACACAAAGCTTTAAAGTTCCAACAATTTCACATGTCTTGTGCCAACAAATCCAACACATGTCTTGTCAACAAACATGTCTAGTCAACAAACATGTCTTGCCAACAAACATGTCGTGTCAACAAATCCAACACAAGCCTTTAGGGGTCAAACAAAGAGAAATGGAGAAGAATACAACTCAACTCCCCTGGAAGGTGCTCCTCCCCGAGGCCGAGACCGAACCCCCACGATCCAGCTGCCGCTGAAGAAAAGCCAATAATCCGTAATCCAACACCCCCCCCCCTCGTGTGCAGCCTTTCCCCCTATTTAATATTCCTCACCCACCGCCTAACAACCCCAACCATCAACTATGGAAAATACAATACTGCCCCCAAGCCCCTCACGCGGCAGCAGAACCCAATCACCCTTATGCAGGGCTCCAGTAGTACTCTGATGCAACAGCACCCAGCCCCCCTCACGCAGCAACAGTACCCAATCACCCTTACGCAGGAGCAGCACCCAGCTCCCAGGACCCTTATGCTGGGCTTGCAGCAAGACCCTTACACAAGGTTGTAAGCCCAAGTTCCTATCATTTCCACCCCCTTGAAAATTCACCCTGTCCTCAAGGTGAGAATATAGGGAATAGTCCTTTATGTCAGGAGTAGTTGCAGAAATCATTGCGGTCATTCCCGCCCTTGGAAGGCAATGCTAATTTTCTTCTCCAATAAATGCAGCAAACCTATGCTGCCTTCCTTCGTGACGCTTGCATAAATTGTCATTCCACAACTTCCCCATGGACAATCAGCAAATACATCGACCATTGCCCTGGTTTCCCCTCTGTTGGATGTCTTTTTCAAGTTTTCCTTGGCATCCAAACCATTCCAATAGCCCCGGTTCCCGGTGTCTTTAACTTCAGCAGATAAACAATTGACCTCGGTTTTAGTGGGCTTCTCAAAGTAAAACACCACCGCCCCAAAGCTTTATATCTGGATTCTTCTTGTCTACATTGTTATCTTCTTCAAGAAATCCCCTTTTAAGCTGAACCGCATCCGATTTGCTAGCTTCAATGGCAGAAATCTCACTGGTCCCCAACGCTCATCACCTTGCTGCAAGTATCTTGCTCGTATGTATGTGAAACTGTTGCCTTTCCCCATCATCGGAAAGAGAAGCCTTCACTTCCATCATAGCAATAGCATTAGTTCCAGCTCCTGATCCGGCAACATCAATCCATTTCTTTCCCAGGGCGCGAACAAGCACCTGTATACTGCCAACAAGCCACCCAACAGCCCCCATTAGTAGTGGAACAGCCTGAGATATACCCACACTAACTGCAGCCATGGCTTCAACACAAACAGAACCAACAGGAAGCTGGAGTAGATTACGCCAACAATGACCCTTCATTTGTTCAAGACAAGTCCGTTGCCAAAATGGCAATCTGGGCAGGCAACGATATTGCCATTGCAAAAGTTCGAAGGATGCAGGAAACATGGGCCTGCTTTCTTCCAATTAAAAGTTTCAACACCAACACGGCAAAATCATAGACAGTTGCACCGCGGGAGGGGCGTCGTCGGGGAGAACCGCCGGCTGGGAGTGGGCCGCAGGGAGGGATCGGGAGGACGCCGTCGGGAAGAGGGGCCGCGGGAAGGGCGGAAGGAGCTGTCAGCCATCGCGCGCAGCAGGAGGAGACCACCGGGAGGGAGAAGCCGTCGGGATCCCGACGGGAGGAAGGGGCCGACGCGCACAGCGGGAAGTGGCGCCGGGAGGCCGCCTGGGATAGTGGCCAAGCGGCGCTCGGGAGGGATAGCCGGCAGGGGGGGCGGCGGAGAATACCTATGGCTCGCTGGTCATGGAGGCCACCGCCCCCCAACCGGGAGAAACCCTAGAGGCCGACGGGAAAAAAGAAATAAAACAGGAGGAGGTGTCGGGATTAATTTCCCTCTGATACCATGTAGAATGATAAAATAAGGTAGACCGAACCCCCAAGGTGTTCTCTCTAAAGAAGCCCTTGAGGTTCTTTTATAACAAATAATTAAGACCACACCGGACCTCAAGTCCGATATGGGATGCAGACTCCAACACAAACAATAAAGCAGTCTTTTCAAGGATTGAATTTTTGAAGGTTAAGCCACTGCCTTCAAATATTTTGATCAAGATCACTGCATCATGTGAACGAATGCGGTGAAACTCCTTTCAGTGTGGTGGTTCGAGAATACGGCCCCAGACTCTGCAGCTGATTGAAGCTCACAACTACAGCTGGAAGTGCTACTTGTTTTCCCTCAGCAAGAGCCTGTGTTTGAGCTTGCACAATCTGCAGCATCCCACGCGGTTGCTACTCGTACACTTCTGGCGGGAGCTCGACTGGAAACATTTTCTCTTTCCCTTTTCTGCGTATAACAAGACTCGAACTAGGTTTAGAATTTACCTTTACTGGCCAAACAGAACTGGTATCTAGTTGTTACTCCGTGTCATTCCTCTCCCGAACACCCCATCAAATTTTCGATCCGAGAGGTTTGTTCTCAACTTGTTGCATCTGACTCGGATATACTTGGTGTACTGAGATAGCACCAGTCTGCAGCATCTCATGCTACAGCTGAACAGATAGCTCTACAGGAGCCTGTGCTTGTGTCAGCTCCATTAGCAGCAACTTGAGCTGCTGTTCAGGTCTTGAGACTTCCTGCTCTTCCTTGGCACATGTCATCAGTCCTGGATTGGCCCAACGTTCTGAAAAATAAGCCTCGGCTTGAGAAAACAAAACCATGGGATCTTCTCCAGGTAAAATTGTCATCTCCGTTTCCTTGGAGTTTACTCGCAGCTCTTTCCATCCTTCTGTCCACAATTCCTTGTTGCGAGCCTCAACCTTGTTCGGAACTCCTTCAATTTCCTGTTGTGGTCTGCATTCTCCATTTCCAGCTACAGGCGACTTTTCTCTGCTCACATCAAGTATTGAGTTCTCATTCTTCATGCACTGCTGCTGTCGAACAGAAACCTCAGTGAGGGTCAGTGTTGGTTCTTGCACGGACTGTTTTTCCTTGACACCTGCTTCTGCTATACTCGGTTTCGCTACCTCCATCGTAGGTGTTGAACAATTGGAAGAATGTCGTTGGACAGACTGCTCTACAGATGTCGGAGCTTGTGCTGGCATTTTCCGCAGCATCTCACACTGCTCCACGGCACGATCCTCCGCTTTCGCCTCCTGTGTAGGTGAATCCACTGTACCTTCCACTGTCACATTTCTAAATCCCAGAGCAACTCTTCTTTTAGTTGTGACCAAGTGGGCTCAAGCATTGACGCTTCCAACAATATAAACTAATTTCCTACCGTTCCCGGCACACATAGTCGTGTCTTCTATATCTTCAAATCTTCCCGTGTTTAGTGGAATGAAAAATAATCCTCAGCTTTGGTGATCCAAGACTCAGAACCCTCTCCAGTAAAACCCAGAATCATCTCATGTCAGGTGGTCACTCGCCTCTCATCTTCAAGCCTGACCAACTTGGCCAAGCTCGCCTCGAGCACCTGCAACTGATTCACCCAACGCGTGGGAGTCGCCAATATTGTACGATCCTGTTATTGGTTGTTGTTTCCAACACTGTTCATACCTGCCGATATAGAACCGCTGCGAGTCGGACTCCACTGTTGCGAGTACATAGCCAGTGCGTCAGCTTGGTTGCGTCATCAGCTTTAATCAGGAATCTCTTTCTTGAGTTTCTCTCTCTAAAATTCTTAACCTCAGTCGTGACTCTCTCTCAATGAAAGCACCAATTGATAGGAATCAATTACAAGAGAGAAGGAAAACAGTTGTTTCTATTAAATCCAGTAGTTCTAGCGAACAAGAATCAGTCCTCAGCAGAAGAAGTAGAAGAATTAACGATGCAAAGACACTGCATACAATTAACTACAGAAGAATTTCAAGAGTTCAGTTACTTATTCACTTAAGGAATAATCTGATCAAGTTTACACTGAGGGAATTGCAAATAGAAGCCATCCCAACAAGAAAACTGTCAATGATAAAACTATAGAATCCTTCCAAGAAAAAGCATATTCAGAACAAAACATAAGCAAAATATTGAAATTCACAGCCTGAAGTAAATAACAAAAATGAAAATTTCAAAGTGAGAGCTGCTTATTGTCGCATCGGTAATAGGTTTGCGAACCAATGTCCTCTCCCAAATTTCCCAAAAGCATGGTGGTATTCTGATAGGGGAATGTGAATAAATTCAATTGGGATTCAAAGGGAAGTAGATAACCTGCACGACTACACCCCCTTCAGAACCCCCCTCCTCTTTAATGATGCTAAAAATCTTCTCAAAGGCACCTTCAAATACCAAGATTTTTTGAATTTCCTGCAATTAAAATAACTATACATTAGCAAGGATGAAAATATCTTCCAAAGGAATGCGTTACCTGGCCACAAAGAACAATTAGAAGATAAAAGGGTATACCTCAGCTTCACGGGTCAAATGTGTAAGAAGCAACAAAGCTTCATTACGTATGACCTAAAATTGAACCAAAAAGTATCATCACGTACCCGTGCCAAAAATTCAACTAAAATCTAAATTAAAAAACTATTCAGACTCATAGGAGCAATGGGCAAAATTTTAAACAGGGTCCAATGGTCATTTTCTTTCTTTCTTTCTTCCTTTTTCCTTTTTTTATTTTTTTTTTTTTTGCAAAGACTATGCGGGAAGCTTGGCAAATCACAGATCAAGAAATACAAAAAAAAAAAAAACACAGCGCTGTTGAGATCCTCCCCAATGTATTGTGGTTAAAATCAGTAATGATAAATTATAACAAAGCCTGACATTAGTTTTCAGAGGCATCTATCTGGGGTCCAGTTCACACCTCGCGATCAATCACCATATCCATGAGCTGAGTAATACCCTGAGGAATAGACAGAATTGCTTCCTGCAACCTGAAGAGAAACTCAGCAAGGGTTTTTACTAACAAAATTGGCAGAATTGAGAGTGAATCCAGGTGTTAAATAAAACCATAATAATGTAAAAGAGCAAGCACCTATTTGGAGAATTTGTAATAAGTGCCGTAAGAAGTTGAAGTGTATAATAGCGTACGTAAAAGTCATCCTCTGACTGCCAAAACACCAAAATATCATAAGCCTACAAGCATGATCCAAGCATGTGTACTAAATAAGTTGGCATTTTATCAACTAAGGAACTCTCACCAACAAACTTAATAGAAGCGATATGCTTCCTGCCTCTCTAGAGAGCAAATCAGCATTCATCATAGCTGGTTGAACCTCGATTTTTGGCCCTTTTACATGATGAATAGGAGTTAAAGCACTTACAAGTGTTTCTAAGGCGCCACGAACCTGCAAAGGTAGTCGCATCAGAGACAGAATATGAGAAACTTTAAATGCCAATATAATTGATTATCTGCATATAATGGCTTTTTAAAAAAAAAATCAGCTGATGAGGAGATTGGAAAGAATGTATCATGAGGGACTTCATGGATTAGGCCTGCATGTGCTCAATTTCAGTCTCTAGTTTATCATTTGATAACAGAAAAAAGGGAGAAAGCTTTATGACCATTTCAACATCATCGCGCTCTTCCTTTAAAACACCCATGAGTACTGGAAGGCCTGCGAGTTATGGCAGTAGAAATTTTCAGACATGCATGAGATTGGAGTCAATTAAAAATGTTTATTGAAAAAGATAAGATACAGAAATAGAGAATTTACCTATTGCGCCAAATGCAAGCTGGGCAGCTTGGGTTTCTGCTACAACAGACTGTAGCTCAGCAATAGCAGTCCTCCTTTCTTCTGCCAGGGTGCCATTGCTAATTCGGTCGAGCAAACGCTCAACATAGCTATTTACATGAGTCATTCGGAAGGTTAATTTACAAAGTCAGTAAAAAAAATAAGCTTCGTGAAAACAAGAGAATCAAGGCTCTTGAACCTGCAAAATCAAAAAAATAAGAGACATTGAACATCCCACCTATCTTCACTTGAAGAGGAGTTATCATTTCCAAAAACAAGCCCGACAACACCCTGTATAAAAGTAAATTGGTCAGATATAAATGCAAAAATGAAGCAGATGCACCAACATCTACAACACGTGTGGTTTAATAGGTACGCGCTGAAAAATACATAAACAGTCCTATCCAATAAATAGACGGAAATGATAACGGTATATTAAATAAAACGACACAGCACACACCAACCATCACAGAGTTGCAAGCTGTGAGCTTCGTTTACATATAAATCAACATCTGAAATTAGGCTCGAGAAATTTCATGTGAAATTTGTAGATTCACAGGTCAATTACATGTGAAAACCCTATTACTCAATCAAGTCAAGGGTGAAAATAACTTTTCAAACAGGTGCACTTATTGATTTCTTCAAACTGTAGCTCGACGCATACTGATTAGGTGAGTGAAGAGAAAATGCACATGGACACCTATACTGTTTCAGTGCTATTCTAGATGCAATTGTCAAGCATACAGTTGACGCTTTTATCTTCTTCAAGCCAGGTTTGACACATTATAAAGTTGAGCAGGCTCAAACCCGAGTCATTGAAACAATTATTCAGCCTGAAGCACCTCCCACGCAAAATCAACCATGCCGGGAAAATTTTGACAATGTAAGTTCAAGAAATAAACAACTAAATTTGCTGGATGGGCATTAAGGCACGCCTTATAATGAATATAGAACGACAAATGGAACAAACAAGTCAGCAATCTAAAATAAATCCGGAGGAAAAGGGATGAGGGGGCGATAGAGAGGGTTACCTTGTAACCAGAAACCAAATCCATTTCCCTGTGTACTGCCCAGTGAAATTCGATCAAAACAGGCACAAAGACGAATGAATAAACGAGAAACAGGATCTGGTTCATGAAAATGAATAAACATTCAACAATTAAAGGGGGCTAGACAGTTAACTGAAAACCCGGAGAGGATGAAGAAGCATCATAAAACCTAAATCGAGGCAGCACAGGAGCATATACCTGCGAAAGTGCGAAACCGTATGCTCAATTCAATCGAACCAGTGGACAAGGTGACGAGAAAAGGAACTGTGATCTCCACTGCATCTACTTCATTCCACGGGGTTTCGCGCGTCGATTATTTTTTTTTATTTTTTTATTTTTATTTTTCCTGATGCAAGCGCGTCCATCTCATTTAGTTTAATTAGTGACTTCAGTGAGTTGAGTGAGCCTATATTGATTTTGATTAATTTTTTAAATTGTTAATTAAATTATAATATTAGTATCATAATTGTTGTGAAATCAATGGAACACGGATTGAAATCGTAAATAATTTCGAAACCAGAAATATAATACTGATCGTAGGTCAAGCACATGATTGACGAAGCGAGCATCGAATTTGTGTATAGCAATGACAAAAATAAATAAAAATATAAGAAAGACAAAAGGTAAAGAAAATAACATAATGTATAACCCAAAAGTTCTTACCATTTCATTAACATGTCATTATATATATATATATATATATATATATATATAGAGAGAGAGAGAGAGAGAGAGAGATTACATGGAATTTGATCCAACGGTTGAGATTAATCCCTGCAATATCTAATATAACAGCTTAAATTTCAATGATAAGAGAATATGAAGGGTTGGTCGTTGTGAAAGAAATTTATTGGGAATTGAGGAGTCGTCATTGTTATCGTAATTATGAGATTTATTAAATAATGTTCCATAACACTCGTTCTTGGGTGTCATAATTTCATGAAATATTATATAGTATTCACTTAAAATAAATTGTGGGAAAAATAAGTGAAGCTAAAGTAGTTGAATTTCACATCATGTTGCCTCATTAAATATCTTATCAGGAAAACTCAACAGAAAAAAACCCGTTGAAGAGAAAAAGAGTGCAGTGTTCCCAACTCCCCCTAATTACATCATTTAATCGTGTCTTCAGGATATCAATTAATATTATTATTTAATTATGTATTCGAGACATGGGAGGAAGACTGTATGTAATAATGAATGGTCTTAGTGAAGATTATAACTCATGGAGAAGGAAAACAGTTGTCATTAATTATAGATATCCATAATAATTTATAACATTCCATTGGATATGTATTCTGATATATGATTGCCTCATTAAAAACATCATCAAAGAAAAACCCTTCAGGAGAAGACCCCTTTATCGGGGAAACACAAAGTCTGCATAGTGTTGTCTCATTAAAAACCTTATCAAGAAAACTCAATGGGAAAAACTTGACTAAGGGAAAAAGAGTACAACAGTTACACCTCCCTCTCATAATGGTCATCACTGTTACATTACAAAATGTCCATGATCAATTCATAATCAAAACATACGGTTTTGAATTTTGAAATAATGATAATTTATACCCTTTAGATTTTAATGAATAGGGAAGAACGTTACCTTGCAGTGTAATGTGATTTCTTATTATTTGCAAGGTGATTATGCATATGTGCATGTATATCCTTCAGGGATAAATAAAATGCGCATTTATATTTAATCCTTATAGGATAAGTATGTTCTCCATCAACCCCTCGTGTATGAAATGTAGGTTCCGAGCGTAGCGGAAGCGTGCGATGGGGGGTGCCCAACTTTAATTTTTATCATAATCAATTATCAATCCGAGATCTATACGATGATGAACGTCGTGATCCACAAAATTGAGTCAAAGAAATAGACAAAGAAGAATTATGCCGAAATCGAGAGAGAGAGAGATCAACACATATTGTTTATAATTATTTTAATTAGATAAAGAATTACCCATAAGAAATACTCTCTTCGTTGATGCGTCTGATGATAGATCTGCGGTGCACCGTCATTGTGTTGTAGAAACCAAGTGTAGATTTCCTCTAGCAGTGATCCACACGTGTTTCAGGAATCTCCAGACGTCACTGAAGGAGTCTTCGGGTGCTAGCACGAAAGATCTTTGTGCTTGCGTCGTCTGCCCTGATCGCCTCGAGAATCACTTCCAAAGTGTTCTCCTTGATCTGGTGGAGGAGGATTGATCACCATTATTGGGAGCGTTCTTGGAGAAGAGAACGCTCTAGGCCTGAGAGGATTCTCCTTGAATTGTTGTGCACAACCGAATTGGTTAATGAGAAAATAACATAACTGAGTATTTGTGTTGTCAGGGTTAAAATAAAATAATTGCACAAGTACTCACATCATTATTTAATCATAGCAAAACCTCATGTCAAATAATAATAATACTATTATTATTTCTTGACACGCGCTTAACTTGCGAATTATAATTAAATATTATCTAATTAAATAATATTCAATATTATCATTTCTCACCAGACCATTAAACTCGGTCTGACATTCATCCACAATATTTTATCGAGCCTTGAATAATGTCTATTTATTTATTAAATAAATATCACTGCATTATTCACCAATAAATAAATAAATATTACATTAACTAAACAACAAATAAATATTTATATGTGATCAAGTATACATGAATAATTATTAAACCACGTACGAGAATAATATTTATTCAACCTGTTAAATAATAAATAGTAATATATTATTTAACTGGGATTCTGGATACACTTAGTGTGTGATCCTCTAGGCCTCTTTCTCAGTGACATTAGGCGAAACAACCTAGAGTTCAAGGTTAGCATCTAGCAGCACACCAAGACACCCATAGAGAAAGAAGTTAATGCCGCAACAACATGTCACCTCATACGAGTGTTTACCGTGTAATATAATTTCTTTATCTCGATATCTCTAATCAAGCAGGTTATATGCTAGTGCCATCAACCCATATGCTTGATTTGTCACGACCCGACCCTACCCGGGCTCGAGCCGCAACTACCCCAAGCCTGTCTCCATAGGCCAAGGGCTGGCGACCAGCGCCGAAGGCACAACAACTCGGGGAGGCCTTTGCCTAAGTACCTGTACACACAAACGCAGCACACTCAAAGCAAAAGTGTAGAGTAAAAAGAAAAGCAAAGGGAAACTGCTATAAATAAACCACAAAGTGCACCAACCACTAAAAGTATAAAGCAAGTGCTGAAGGTAAACTGAAAAAGAAAAGGGGCAAACACGCGCCCAACAAGAAAAGTGCCACAACCTAGCAACAGGTAAACAAAAGGAAAACATTTGGAAGGGTCCCCCTCCTGGAACCTGACTACGACCACCGCACGCGGTCCAAGCTCCTGAACTCCTAAGCTCCACTGAAGTCACGACCAACCTGTCTGTCGTCTGCAAAGGCACACCAAGTGCGGGCAAAGCCCAAGCAGGGGTGAGTATAAAAATACTCAGTAGGATACCCCAAAGGCTCGAGGGAGCAACAAAGGAGGTACCGAAGGGTGAGCAGTAGAGCGAACAAGAAAAGTAAAGGAATACAACTGAAAGTGCAATAAAGAGTCCAGCTCAACCCAACAAGAGAAAGGGAGTAGACTCGTTCAAACACAAGGAGCTAGAAACGGTGAGAAGATGAACTTCTCGTCGAGTCTTTTCTACCTATAGCAGGAGAGTAGACTCGTCCAACCACGAGAAACTAGACACGGAAAGCACGTGGCATACCCCGCGTGTCTTCGCCTCTCTTGGAAGGAGAGTAGCCAAAACCTAAGAAGTGGGTACTAGAACAAGGTATGTACAAATACATATGCTCAATAAGAAGCCCGAACAAGATCATAAGGGGATCTCCATCCCGTAGCTCAACCCAAGAAAGCGAGTCGCCAATAGTCCCAGAAGTTACACCATCGATGCCCAGCATCCTGCACGTCTGCCCCGAACTACAAGTCAAGGGATCAATCACCGCACCTCGACACTATCCGCTTTGGGCGGCACTGACTCGCCCGCATGGTTTTAGGTCGCGTCACAAGGACGCGTCTCGGTGGGGAAAGCGCCCCTCGTACTTGAGGGTTCTGGGGGAACGTCAAACCACACCTCGTCACTGCCCCGTAGTCGAGAGGACTGCTCAAAGTCGACAGGAGACCCCCTGCCCAGCCCCGCTGGAGGGTCCCTGGAAGTCGACGGGTTCCCACTGGAGGGAGACCCGGAAAGAGTCGACGGGTGTCACACTGCCCAGTCCCGTAACAGGGTAATCCACTGGAGGGCGACCCGACTAAAGTCAGCGACGAGACCACTGCCTAGCCCAGTTGGAGGTAACCCGACATCGGGGACTACTGCCCAGCCTAGCTGGAGGTAAGCCCGACATCGGGGACCACTGCCCAGCCCAGCTGGAGGTAAACCCAGAACCACTCTAGCCATCCCTGTTGCATGGTACTGCTCGGTGAACACCGCTATACTGGCCATCCCTACTGGATGGTATACTGGCGAGCCTTGCTCGAAACAACCTCAGTCCTGCTGGTAACAACCTCAGCCCTGTTGGAAACAACCTCAGCCCTGCTGGAAACAACCTCAGCCCTGCTGGAAACCACCTCAGCCCTGCTGGAAACAACCTCAGCCCTGCTAGAAACCACCTTAGCCCTGCTGGAAACAACCTCCTGGGTAGAGGGTCGGTGCTCGCGTAAAGTGTTGGTCACACCGAATCCATAAGAACTCTACCAGGGAACACAAAGAAACGGGGGAAACTCCCCAGGCCTCTCAGGGCGATCACGCTCCAATCCGCTGAGTCACTGTCGAAGCGGACTGAGACAACTCATCCCAGAAAGTGGGAAAACACCCACGCTGTAAGAGCACACGTAGTCGCAAACGGTGCCGCAGTCCGGTGAAAGGGGCACGGTACTGAAACCCCTCACAGCTGAAGAAACAGAGGAACAACCATCTCTACCGGCCAAACCATCAAGAATGAAACCAAGGGGAGACCACTCAACCCTGCTGGTCAAACAAACGAGCCCAGAGGGACCCTCTACGTCGCGAGAGGTCAAAGTACGTAAAGCAGAACACGACACGCACGTGGGGTCCACACAACGTGTGGCCCCATCTCAACCCCGGCCAAGCGCACAAACATTCTCAGGTACGAACCACACGTACCTCCAAGCGCTCCTGTATACTCCCAGAGTATACCTCGTTCCAGTCCAAAGGCTATCGTGCACACGGCACCCAGCGTCAACACGAAGGCGTAACGTAACAAATCCAACTTTCCAACTCAACGGCTGAGGCGCAAAAAATCACATCTCTTCAAGCATTTACATAACTCACACGGGAGTGCACGCGATCACACGCCAAGGGTCCGCTACAAACACGGTAGAAGAACCGCCACTGGGGCACCTTCACATTTCCACATTTAATAAAACCGCGCAAGAGGCTCCGCACACCTGAACAGATTACACCGTTGTAATCCTCGTAGAAAAACACGCGAGATAAACTACTTACTCGCCCAAAACGGTCAACCGGTGAAAAAGGTACTATTCACCGTAACCAACCCGTGTGGGGCCCACCCTAAAATCCCGAAACTGAACAAACGGAGCACACCACTGCGATTCCCTCGGAAAAACACATGGGATTGACTACTCAATGCTCTTGGAAAAGCACGTCAAATTGACTGCTTACTTGAGTGCAACGGATATCCGGAGAAAAAGATGCATTCCGGCGCACCGCACACGAGCGGTGCTTCGTGGGACCCACAACCCGGTCCCGAAACACAACGAACAGATCGCACCGTTGCGATCCTATCGAAAAAGCACACAAGATGGACTATTCACTTGTCCAAAATGGTCGCCTGGTGATAAAGATGGAAAATCACCATCGACGCCCAAACGACCCTCGTGGGCCCCGCACCATCGTGCCGAATTAGAGCGGGCGGATTGCACCATTGCAATCCCCTCGGAAAAACATCCAGAATCAACTGCTCGCACGCCCCGAACGGACGTTCGATGAAAAAGTCGTGAAACGCTGCACGCAGCTCGAAAGACGGGTCGTGGGTCCCGCGCCTCAACTTCGGCCTCAACACCTGAAACCACCCCGTAAAGCTTCGCCCACGGCGCCAGGGTCCCAACGCCACTAACGGCGCTCAAAACGGACGTCGGACGCGTCCGCGCCGTCCAAAACAAGAACTCCCGGGGAAAACGTCGAACCACTTAACATTGTGTCGCGCCCCAAGCCCTTCGTTTCGGGAATTAAAAATTCCCAAAACCATCTCAAAAGGTCCTCCTTGACGCGAGGTCCGCGCTGCCGCTGACGGCACGCAAAACAGACGTTTGTAGCGAAAGTCACGGGCGTCGGAAAACTGAGGGGCAAAGCCCATTGGGCTGGACCGGCCTGGGCTGGACCGGCCTGGACCGGCTAGTCCGCCCAGCCTGGGCCGACCCAGCTCGCAGCGCCTGGCCCGCGGCTTGGCCGTGCGGGCCGGCGGTGGACTCGGTCCACCGCGTGGCCGACCGACTGAGGCCGGTCGCCGCGCGACGACCCGCACGACGCGGGTCGTGTTCCCCCACTGGGGTCGCGCGCCGCGACCCCGGTGCTCCCCTGTGCTCGGCGAGCTCGACCTCCCGCCTGGAGCCGTCGCCGCCTGCCGAGAGGCTCACCGCCGCGCCGACCTCTGCTGACGCCGCTACTCGCTCGCACGGAGAAGCCGCCGCGCTGCCTCGGTCCATCGCCGCGCCGCCTTGGAACCTCGCTGGACCGCCCCGGGTCACCGGAAAACACCCAAAAACCCCCAATTCCCGCAACCTTCAGCGAACCGCTGCGGGCTCCTCCAAACTCATATTTCAAATCTGAGACAAGCGTTGGAATGAGCAGAAAGTCTAGTACGCATTCATGGGATTTTTTTGAGAATTAAACGACAAATTGATGCTAGAAAATGAGCTCAAAGGTAGATACAGAATTAAAAACGCAACGTAACCTCCTACCTGTTGGGGCGTTGCCCGAAGCTTCACTGCGAGGGATCCGCCAGTGCGCCGTGCCTCACCGGAGCTGCCTCGCTGGAGTGGAGGAGGAGAGGGAGGTTCTGCCAGGGGAGAACAAGGGAGGGGAGGGGTAGAAGAAGGGTTTAAATAAAAAAAAGAATATTAATTAATTTAAACCCATAATTTTCCCTGCATCCGAAACCTTTAGCGATGTCAAAATTAAACCTCCCCTAGGGTAAACACCACCTCCCGAGCACAACGGTGGTATCAAAATTTGATTCTGAGCTTCCGTTTGAAAGTTATAAAGCTGAACGCCCAAAGCCTCCAAATTACGAAAACGCCCCTGGGGCCATTTTTCACAGAAGGGTCGTGCCCACAAAACTTACACTCCTCATAGGGTAAACGGCACATTCCAAACTCAATGGTGCCCTCAGTTTTCCAATCCGAGCCACCGTTTAAGAGATACTTGCGTTTCAACATTAAACGAATAAATTAATTAATTTAATTATCCGTTTAACGTTCCGATAACGAGCGAGGGGTCCAAACGTCCCGCACTGACATGTTTTATGTCATTAATATGGTAAAAAACCTATTACGGACCCATCCGTACACTCGGATCTCTGATCCAAAGCACCGTTTAGGAGTTATCGCATTTATTTGGCATTTCCAGTGTGAACGCACTGAAAATTTAATTCCGGCCACTCCGGGTCTCGGAATCGCACGCCGTCTGAAGGCGCTGCTCTGGAATAATATCAAGAATATTCCAAAGTCCTTTGTAGCCAAAAACAGGGTTCTTACATATTTCTCTTTCTTTGACTTCCCAGAAATTGAACTTGCCTATAGAACACCATGACCATGGATTTTTGTAGGCTATATTATTTTCATTAAAAGGCCTGAGACATCAACTTACATTTAAAGAATAAAAGGAACAAATCCCTTCTCACATTATTCATTAATCCAGTCATACTCGTGACACACCCAACATATCTTACCTTGTTGTGAACATATGTCATCATGGTTTTCATTAATACATTTAAGTGTACGAGTCATAATACTTATTAATAATAATATTAAAGTCTAAGGACCAATACACACATCTACAGATAGGAACATTCAATGACACATAGAAATATGGATTTCCTACTAGTGGGTCTTATTCTCATAATATCCTTCTGGACATTACTAAGGACGTACACCATGAGAAGGTGCCTTAAATTCCTATGAGTCTCCACCCCTGATAGCTTGTATCATTTGTGCCCCTCAAATTATATCATCCAGCTATAGAACATATATTCAAGAATAGTGTCATAACACTTCCAGGTTCTTATCATAGTAGGGATCCGCTATGACCTTTTAGTGTGACAACTACTATTAGGACATCATCACATACAATGTCACGTAGAAGAATAATCATGATGTGATAAGAAATTTATTAATATTCAAAACCATGAATATAAGTTATCATAAAGTACAAAAGAAGTTGGTTTTAGGGCACCAATTCCAATAGGCTCTCACTTACACTAGAGATAATTGTTAACAACCTTCAGTCCGCTAGCTCTCACACAATACTCATGCTTCTGCTGAGATAGACCTTTAGTCAAGGGGTCTGCCACGTTCTCTTCTGTGGGTACTCTGCTTACTACAACTCCACCCATCTGATAGAAATCCCTCAAGAGGTGATACTTCCGGATTATATGTTTTGTTCATTGGTGTGACCTTGACTCTTTTGCAAGAGTCACCGCTGTAGTATTATCACAATACAATGTGATGGGGTCTTTACTGTTAGGTACCACATCAAGCTTCTGGACAAAGTTATGGATCCAAACAGATTCCTTGGCTGCATCAGAAGCCGCTATATACTCGGACTCTGCTGTAGAATCAGCGACAACTGACTATTTTGAATTCTTCCAGCTCACAGCTCCTCTGTTGAGACATAAAACATGTCCTGATTTTGACTTCAGATCATTTTGATCTCTCTGAAAACCAGCATCAATATAACCTCGGATGAACAACTCCTCGTCTCCTCCATACACCATGAACATATCCTTAGTTCTTCTCAGATACTTAAAGATAACCTTAACAACAGTCCAATATTGTTCTCTTTGATCTTCTTAACATATTTTTACCATGCTCAATGCATAGGAAACATCAAGTCTAGTACATAACATGACATACATGATTGATCCTATCACCAAAGCGTATGAGATATTACTCATTACCTCTTTCTCATATTGTGTTTGAGGATTAATTTTCTTAGAAAGATGTAAACCATGTGACACTAGAACCAATCCTCTCTTGGATTTTTCCATACTAAATCTCTTTAGTACATGTTCAATATATGTACTTTGGCTTAGTCCAAGCAACCTCTTAGATCTATCACGAATGATCTTGAACCCTAGAATATAGGTTGTTTCGCCTAAGTTATTCATGGAGAAACACTTGTTTAACCAATATTTAATAGATTGTAAGACTGGTATGTCATTTCCAATAAGTAATATCTCATCAACATATACTACTAAGATAATGACCACATTCCCATTAAACATTTTATAAAAACACGACTCACATTCATTCGTAATGAAACCAAATTCTTTTATGGATTCATCAAATCAAATGTTTCATGACCCAGATACTTTCTTCAATCCATAAATGGATCTATGTAACTTACAAATCTTTTTGGCATCACATAAAGTCACAAACCCTTCTGGTTGTTTCATATAGACATCTTCCTGAATGATTCCATAAGGAATGTAGTTTTGACATCCATATTTCAAATATCGTAGTCATGGTAAGCTATTATAACAAGTATGATTCTGATGGATCTAAACACGGCAACTGGCGAAAAGGTTTCATCATAGTCAATTTCTTGAAGCTGTTTAAACCCTTTAGCCACTAACCTTGATTTATTGGTACTTACTTTACCTTCCATGTCCAGTTTTCTCTTGAATACTTATTTGCATCCAACAAGATTTACATCAACTAGCACATCGACTAGAACCTAAACTTGGTTTTGATACATGGAATCCATTTCATAATTCACAGCTTCTAGCCATCTTGCGACTTTAGAGCTCTCTACTACCTCCGTTTAGGAGATAGGTTCATTATTGTCAACCAATAACGAGTCACCATCCTCAGTGACCATAAAACCATATCTCTATGGTTCTCTTACCTCTTTTGAGATCCTGCGTAGTACTTGTGTTTTAGGAACTACTTCTTCCACAGGGACCTGTGGAATCTATTCTTGTACCAACTCATGTGTATCTTGAGCATCAACTTCATCAAAGTCAATCTTGCTCCCACTATCCTTCTTGAGGATGTGCTCCCTCTCAAAAAAGACGGCTTGTCTAGCGACAATCACTTTCTTGTGTGAGGGTATGTATAGGTAGTATCCCTTTATTTCCTTGGGATACCCTATAAAGATACACCTCGTGCCCTGGGGTGCTAGTTTGTTTCTTGAGAAAGCCTTAACAAACACCTCACAACCCCATACACGTGTATGTGAAAAAATGGGTTTCTTTTCCCTCCCTAGCTCGAAGGGAATTCCATTTTTCGCTTTATTTGGTACTCTATTTAATGTGTATATCATAGTTTGTAATGCATATTCCCAAAAGGATAGTAGAAGATCTGCATGAATCATCATCGACCTTACCATGTCCAACAAGGTACGATTCCTTCTTTCACTAATAATATTCCACTATGGTGTATAAGGTGGAGTGAGTTGAGATAGAATCCAAAACTCCCATAGAAAGCCGATGAAATCTTGGTTAAGATATTCACTACCTCGACCCAATTGAAGATTCTTTATCTTCTTGCCAAGATGATTCTCTACTTCATTCTTGAATTCCTTAAATTTCTCAAAGGACTCGGACTTATACCTTTTCAAGTAAATATAGACACATATACTCAAGTCATCAGTAAAAGTTATGAAGTAAGAATATCCACCTCTAGCTTCTACTAGAAATGGTCCACACACATTAGTGTGTATCAATCCTAGAATCTTTTTTGCCCTTTCACCCTGTCCAACAAATCATGGGTTGGTTATTTTTTCTTGTAAACAAGCATGACATATATCAAGTGTTTTTAGCTCAAAAGAGTCTAAATAAACATCTTGACAAATATTTGTCAAATGATTCTCATTTACATGACCAAGACGGTGATGCCAAAGTTGGGTGTTATACGAGTCACGTGAACTTGATTCGTTATCAATTTCCAACACTTGGTTTTCATAATTTAATACATACAGACCGTTATTTAAATGTGTCATACTATAACATATGTTGTCCTTATAAAAGAAACAAATTTTATTTCCAAACTTGAAAATAAACCCATCTGTATCTAAAATTTATACAAAAATTATGTTTTTGGTAATAGTAGGTACATAATAAAAATCACATAAAACCAAAATCATTTTTGTTGGCGATGAAAGGTGGTAGTCACCAATGGAAAGAGCAGTCGGCCTCGTACCATTAGAAGCTCACAGATCCACCTCTCCTCTGGAAATTTTCTTGAATCTACTTGGTTCTTGTATTTGGATACAGATGTGAGCACCACAAGTTGTATTTAATACCCAATGTGTAGATATGTAAATATTTCACTTGATAAAGAGCACACCTTTAGCTTCCTCATGCTTTTGGGTGCAATTCCTCTTCCAGTGGCCTAGCTTACCACATGAAAAACACACTGCCTCCTTTTCTTTTCCCTACCTCTAGATCTTCTTCTTCTTGTTAGGACAATGCTCAGGAGATTTAGACTGTTTATAAGTCTTGGGTCCCTTTGCCTTGTCCTTCCTCTTCTTATTCACCGTAAGGATTGCAGGTTTATTACACCCCATGTCCTTATCCACTTAGAGAATCAAGGTTAGAAGTTATAAAAGACTCTTCTCATTATTACTCATATTATAATTCACAATAAAGCTGGAGAAGGTCTTCAGTAGTGATGAAAGTATGAGATCTATACACAACTCATTCGGGAATTTAATCCCTAAGATGTCCAAGCGTTCAATGTAGCCAATAATCTTGACTACATGAGGCCTAGCTGGCATAGACTCTCCAAGCTTAGTGGTAAACAAAGCGTTGAAGATCTCATACTTCTCTTGTATTACCTTCTCTTGATAGAGATTCCAAAGGTGAGAAATCGTGCTATATGCATTCATTTCCTCATGTTGCTTTAAAAGCTCATTGGACATGTATGATAACATGAATCACTGAACATCTATAAAATTATTAAGTTGTTTTTCATAGAGATATAGTTCTTCATCACTTGCCTCATTTCCAGGTGAAACTGGTAAAGGTTCTTCTAACACATATAATTTCCTTTCATGGTGAAGGATAACCCATACACACCTTTTCTACTCCTATAAGTTAGTGCTGGTGAGAAGTTTTTCCTTCTCGAGTATGGATCACAAAAATATGTTTGATGTCATCTTTAATTTTATTTCTACAAATAAGATAAACATAAATTTAGTACTTTATCTGATAAATTTAGACAAATAAATAAATATTATATTTATTAGTCTCCCACTATTTTATCGAAACCTAATAGCCCTCACCATTAGCTTCAAAAATATCTTTTTTCTTGGATATTCAAGTGGCAAGGATCCATATTTCCCTTCTCATTACCCCAAATTAGGTTGGTCTTGAATGGTTTTAGGTAGACATTCCAAATGCCAACTGTATTAACTCACAGTTCCTTGATCTGCTGAGTGTTCTCCCCAATCTTGAAATCAGTAATTTAGATTTCCTCAACCTTTACCTCTCAGTTACACCAAGTCCTGCTTTGGTAGTCAACCCTTTATGTCAACCCAAAAACTCATGTTAGAATTCCCCGATAATTGAAATCATCACAACTTTGGCTGGTCAAGCACTTTGAACTATAGTTCAATTCTAACCGAAGTAATGGAAGGCTATAACGACTTAATATTTTATTGAGGGATTTTATCCTTTATGCATAAAATTCCAATTATTATCTTTATTACATGCTTGTTAATATTAAGTGAGATTACTTAAGTAATTAACCATGTCTTAGATAATATTTATGCATAAACTGATTTATTTTAGTTTTATCTTGCATGATTGTTAATTCATTAATTATGTGATCACGAAAAGACATCCATAATGAAATAACCATGCAACTGATAGAAATAAAATAAAGGGTATGATCACGAGTTTATACTAATGGTTAGTTTATCTAGCGGTTGATAAACTAACCATTGAACTAGGGGGGAAACACCTTGAACCAATCGAGGTTCGTGTTTGTAGCTTTCTACCTATCCACCACTGTATCTCCTTGGATTGGTTTCGCCTCAGCTCATAACCTGAACTGTCTCTACTAGATTGGGAGTTCCATCCATTACATATATCTTTTACTCACACACAGGTGATGGAAAAAATGGGTTTACATAAAAGAATCTATGGATACATAAGTCCTATGTAATAATAAGAAGATAAGGCATATATGTAACATCCCGAGTTTTAAGAAAGAAACACCATGTTCAATAGTATACATGATATGCTACATTGAGCTTAAATGAATAACTAAATATTATTATTTAAATGTTACCATTATAACCTAGCCATTGGAATGACGAGAATGAATAGTATCAACTAAATTATGAAAATATGGTTTACACATGTTTAAATAATGATTCATTGGGTACCAAAATTATTAGAAATGGAAATAAAAAACCAATTGAATATAAAGGATGTGTTTTTATGAAAACCTATTTAAAAAGAGAATAATTGTGTTTATAAAATCATATCACTATTTATGGATTTTTATTCAGTGAAAAATATATGTTATATATTCAATGTAATGTTTTAAATTCATCTTACATGTTTTTATATATGATATAAGAACAAATTCAATTTTTCGAATCAAAGAAATATTTTTCTAAAAATACAGTTTTACCGCCTTTTGATGGAGAACCCTTTTTAAATTTAGTTTTTTGTCACTTTTATATATTCTATTTGAAAAAATAAAATTCTTATTTAGAAGAGGGGTTTTAAAATTTAATTTGGATGAATTTTTGATATTTTTTTAATAACTATCTTGTTTTGATGAATAGTAAAAATACGTTAAATTTTAATTGAAAACAAAATTTTCCACCGAGATAATTTATATGATTAAATTATATTATTGAATGGTTTTAAAGTATAAATCTAATATATTTTTATCATTTAATACAATTTTGGTCATTGAAAGTAATTTCGCATTGAAATTAGATATAAATGCACGTCAATCTTTTGATAATTATTACTTTTTAAAAACCTGTTTTATCATTTTAACAACGAGAATTAATTTTAAATTAATTACTGAAACTTCTGTATTTTGAATATGAAAAAATGGATTCCATATTTGGAATCAGAAGGTCCAAATTGTGTAAATAGGTATCTTTTATTTTTGGACATTATGAATAGTAACTTCAGTAATTATTTTTAATTACCGCGATTAAGGGTAAATCGGGTAATTAAGGGTAAAAATAAAATTATAAAATTACCCTAACACATGTCATAATTTTATTGGTTGAGATAGTTTAAACATTCTCATAGAATATTCTTTAATTAAATGGATAAAGCTTCCCATGGAAGCTGATATCTACTATATATACTAATCCTGGCTTTCCAACTGCCACGTGTCAAACTCATGCTCTTCCACATCATTTTTCCCTTACGTGCCCTCACTCCATTTCTCCACATCGCCCCTCCGCATGGTATCTATTTTTATCTTTGCCTCCCTCTCCCACTCCTGCTGAGTTTATCGTGCGTTGCGACCTACACTCCCCTCAAACCCTTGCCTTCGTCGTCCTACTTTCCCAGTCAACCCGCACTAAGTCGACATCCATCTCTGACGTCTTCCTTCTCCCAGTTTCTACTCTACTCTCAGTCGACCTCGTACCTCCGACGATTACGGTTCCCGGTTTTCTTCCACCCGCCATTCCTCGAGCGTCCTAGGGTTTTGCCTCAATCTTCTCATCCATTCCACCTTCGTCTCTCGCACAACTCCATCCAACTAAGAATCCCAGTTTCTTTCTTCCTCCACTACAGTGAAATCTACCCAATCTTGTATACCTTAAAAAATTACATCCGTCCGTCCACTTCCAACCAGACGCCCCATCGTTTCTAGCTCCTGATTTCCTTTAACTCCTCCATGGTTCCCCACAAACCAACACCCGCCTCCTGCTAGAGATATTCGTCATCTACGACTACAACTAAATCAAAACTTCCCCTAAGTTGCGGTATTACTCCAAAAACATGTTGACTCCAGATTTCCCCTCCAAGGATTTTCGTAACCCTACCTCTTACTATACTGCATCCTGGTCCCTAAATCCCTTATCTCCTCCAACCATTCCCTACACTCATCCACTTCTACAAACTCTGGCAGACTCCTTATATCATTAGCAACTCCATTGAGGTACACATTGGTGGCCGCTCCATGGTCTACAATTTGTTGGTATCAATTGTTATTATCATTGTTTATCCAATTTTCCTTTGTTTTCAATTTCTCTTTGGCTACGGTTTATTTCAATTTCCTTTGGCAACAATTTATTTGATTACAGTTCTCGACCGGTTTTCAAAAAATTAACTTGATTATTTAGTGTGTTTGATTTTAGGTGACGATATTAGTCTACATGCTGGTATGTTTTAATGTTTTTACTCATTGTCTTATTTTATCATTATTATTCTTTATTGTTCTCTATTTTTTGATGGATTTATGTAATTTTCTCTGCGCTGTTTTCTATTATAAAAGTCTATTTATGTGACTGGGCTATTTTGTGTTGGAAATTATCCATTAAAACATTTTCATACAAAGCTTCCACAATGTAATGAAATATTACTTCTTTCACATTTCAGTTATTAGGGCTCCACTAAGTTCGGACTACCACTATAACTATACCACTACCTATATTTAGCGGCACTATCTGCGCAAAAGTTGTTCCATCCTCATTTCATGAAAAAATATACCTTATATTCATAAGTTAATATTTCCAGTTTTATTTGATTCATTTCTATTTGTTTTCTCTGTGTATGTGAATACATAAACATGAATTGGATATAGGTTTTATTACCAATATTCCAGTAGATTCCATTATAAATTTCTATAAACTAGCACTTCAACCAATTTTTTTGCATGACTACCTGAATCCAAAGTTCTTTGGGAGTCATATATAAACCATTTAAACTTAAATTCCATCATATAACTACCATTGTAAATTTCACTGTATCTTTATAAATTGTTAATTTCATTATACTGTTAATGTACATTTCATTAGTTTCTAAATATATCAATTCACTTTAACATTATTGACTTCTTTATGATTTTACAGGACTTTATCACTGAAATTTTCACCAAGAATTGACAAGAGTTTCAATAGAGACTACCAAGGCAACAACTACAAATAGGTTGTTAGATACATATTAATCTTTACTTGATTTTTTTTAATTTCATTGTACTGTTATTCCCTAAATTACATGTTAGTATTTTCTAAATATAACATTTCACTTTAATATTATTGACTTATTTATGATTTTCTAGGACTTTATTCCTGAACATTTCACCATAAATTGACGAGAGTGGATACTACTAAGGCAAAAACTACAAACAGGTTTTCAGATATGTATTAATCATTGATTTTGTTTTGTAAATTAGGATTCATTCACTACCTTCCAAATGGGTTCTATAGAAATTAAGAAATCTATGCTGGCGGTCACAAATCTCAATTCTCCCCTTCCCAGTGTTGAAACTTTGATTCTTAACATAGTCACAGGGGGCTGCAATAGATGGAATTCAGCAGAGAGGTATTGCTTTCATAACACTGACTTTATCCCTCGGTGATTTATTCTTCTTTCATTTTGATATTTCATGGATTTCAGTAGGGAGACCCTCTGATTGTTTTTAAAATTTTATCTATTAATTAATGTCCATGCTTGATCTTTGACTTAATTACTCCACTATGAATTTGGTTCTTTTTAAGAATCGAATTTGAATTTTTTTAATTTACAACCAGAAAGAATTTAATATGAAATTTTATGTGTTATAAACGAACTCATACCCATTTTCCTCATGTCATTAAACATTTGAGAAGAAGAGGTAAAGTGTTTAATTCATGGGTTTTTGATTTTTTATTTAAATTTCCAAGCCTATTAATCATTTCTTTCATTTCATGCTTAACACGTGCATTTTTTAGTGCTGGCGGTCCCAGTTCTTGATAAAACACTTTGTATTTTCATCATTTCATTAATTTTATTTATGATTTCAAGTCAAGAATCAATGGAAAGAATATTGAAAAAGATTTTGCAATGTTCTTTACAGAAGTTTTGAGCGGAAAAAAATTGTATAAAAAGTGTGCAATTTGATCATTTTTTAATTTTCAATTTATATTTATAGTAATTTTATACATCATAAACATTAATACTGTCAAATTGTTCAGAGACATTAATTTGTCTTTGATAGAGGTTAAAAATTTATATAACCCACTTTATGAATGACTGGTGATGAATTTTTCATTTCATGCTTGGCACTTTCATTTTTTAGTAGTAGTTATTCATTCCCCTTGCTCACATTTTCACAACATGATGTGGTTTCATGTTTGGTTGTTTAATGATTCCAATATAGGGGTGGAATCACCAGTTTAGCTCATGCTACTTTATCTTACAACATCAATGGCATTGAAAAGTATATACATGGATATAAAGATATACAGGTCATGAGATGTGATTGAAAAGTATATACATGGATGTATTCTTCCCTCTATACTTTTTGACTTTATCTCTTCTCGATACATCTCCTCAATGTATACAGGGATGTTTCAAGATTCAAATGATATACTTAGAGAATACGGTCTATAGGTATCCCTTCCTTTATGTTTATTTTTCTTTATGGTGTATTGATAGTGAAATATATATGTATTTTTTCCTCAATTTGTTCGTTTATGCAAACATGTTAAAAGCTAAATTGTAAGATCAGAAACCTATAATTTTTCTTATTAAATTGATCAATTTTCCTTAAGGCTAGATTTGGAATGATTTCAAATAACATGAATGGTAAATTTCTGGATGATTCTATGAAGGAAAGTTGCTTTTTAGGGTTTCTGGAAAGGCAATGTTTGTTCTTGACTCATGGTTATTCCATACATGGCTATACAGTTTTTGGTGTTATAAAAGCTCAAGGTAATTTTGGATTTCTCATCCACAGGTGTGTTCTTCTATAATGATCATCACACTTGTATTATGGTCTTATGGTGAACTAGGTACACATCTAATGATACCTATCCAGTTTTCTATTCATTTCCTATAGTTTAATTTTTCTTAATTTAACAATGTTTCATGTGTGTTTTTAGTGTTGAAAAGATTAGATATTATAAACACTACTACTATTAATGATACTGTTAATGGTTCTTTCATTCTCTTCTTCATTGAATGCAATTCAACTGCATATTATTCCCTAAATTTTATTTTCATAGTTGTCATGAAGGAACCAGTTAGTTATTTTTTTGATGTGTTATAAGTAACTAAGTCCTTCAATGTCACCAACATCATCTTTGGATCCTTCGCTGTTATTTTCCCTTCAGATGACCAAGACTATGACATAGAGAGGTTCTCAAATAATAATGAGTTGAAGAAAAAGAGTGGCCAAGGTTGCCTTCTGGATTATTTGGAGCACAGTCAGGATAACTTTCCTCTTGATCTGATTGGTAAGTGATCTGAAAGTTATATGAATATCGAGAGTTGAATAATTGATTTAGATATTGCATATGATGTTTGCGGTTTTCGGATTTCCTTTCTCTAATTCATGAATACTCCAATTCTTTAATGCTCTATCTTCATGACTCTCTTTCTGCTTGTTGTTCATGAACAAGTTCCTTATAAGGAAGATACTCAACAAAATTGTCTGACGGTCTCCTATGGAACCATGAAAAGATTACTTGGATGTAAGATTCTGAACACAAACACCTTCCTTTCCAGGTTTGGAATTGTAACAAAAAAACCATCTTTATATGTTTTAATGTTTTCTTTATTTTGGGTTTTAATTTTCAGAAAATCAAAGGAGATGGTTACAGCTTCCACATGGGTTGTGTTTGGAATTTTTATAGGTGTATACTCAATGATTTTCATTCTTGAAATGGTACATCCATCCTTATTTTATCTTCTTTCTTTTACTTTCTTTTCATTTTAAAGAATACTCTACAACAGATGAACTCTCTGTCACCTGGAGATCTTTAAACTCTCTGCCATAAGGAGATCTTTAGTTTTTCCTATTATGTAGCTCCTCTTTATTTACATCTCGAACAAACTGACAAAATAATAATGAATTTACCAGTTTAGGTCTATTAAATTGTATGAGTTTGTTTACTCTGGTATTTAGAAAATTACTTTCTTTGGGTTGAGTTGGGAACATATGAAACAAACTTAAATGACAATGATTATTTAACTTAGCCATGAATAACATTTTTGCTACTAACAATCAATAGGTTCAGTGTACTGAGCTGCAGGCATAACCTGAAAAAAATTTGTTTTAATATCCCTAGCATGGATTGTGTTTCCTTGCATCCTTGGATCCTTTTCTTCTCAAGCATTTTATGATTCTAGCAGTATCAACATTTTGAAATGACTTGCTTTGGTCATTGATAGCATGCTTCTCTCCATATCAATTCCCTCAAAATGTCTCAAACTTAACATTACTTTTATCTTTTTTTCCTGCACTACTTGAGTTATCCTATTTAAAACCAGGAGAAGGTTGCTTCTCCCAGTCAACCATATATACTCAATGTGTATATATAATATACACGTGATATTTTCATTGACAAATATATAATATCCCAGATTCATAGTTTGTAATACAATATGAATCCAATGGATTTTAAAGTTACTAAAATAATTTATTTGTTTGTGTAGGCACTTTTAATGCAATGAAAGAACATAGGATGCACTTCAGACTTTTTGAGACCACTCTACAGGTCCATGTTTACATACAGTTGTAGTTACTCAACACCATGTCATTGATGGTATTGAGGTATTAAAATGTTCCTGGGCTATCTATAGGTACATTTTTTATGATATTATTTTATGTTTACTAGCTAAATTTTAATATCAATACTTTTTTGATGGGATAGGAGTTGTAGATATGATATTGATATTGGGCAGTTGGAGGAGGTTTGTCACTTGATTTGGCTGGAAAGAATTTGATTCTACAAATTAAAAACTGGTGACTCCACACCACCATCAACTGATGCAAATGATCTTTATATTTGGATAAAGGATAACTTAAATAAAAAAATAGACAAAGTTGACTAAAGGTTTGACTTGCAGTACTTATCCATTTTGGAAACACATTTTCTACAATCTGTTAGTTTCAAATGGCCTGTTACAAAACATTTCTCCACTATTATGTCTACTTATACTGTAGTTTACTAATACACTGTAATAAAATTACAAAATCATAAAATCAATATTCTTGATGGGAAAATTATATAAATTAAAAAAAATAATCCATGTTTTTATGTAATGATAGTTTCTAGTAGTTTAGTTTTCTCACATTATGATTTCTCAAATTTTTCTCCAGTTGAACATATTTACCATTTTAGGATTTGTCACTATTTTTTTTCAATAATTTTTTTCCCAATTTAGGAGTTTTCAAGTTTATTTCCACTAAAACATATTTATGCATGTTGATATTTTTTTCTCTCTTTGAATAACCTTCCCTTGGATGGGATGAAATCATGGCAATGTTCCAGGTGAAAATTAATCCTATGAAATGCACCAAACATTCTGCTGCATTTATATTTCCATTGAAGTGTTCATTTGTTAACAAGTCATTATCCAATGAATAATCATTTTGATCTTCATTGAACACATCATTAACTTAATTTCATTACTTAATATCACTACTTCCATTTTCAGATTACAACAGTCCTACAATGAAGGTCTTGAACTGGGAGCTGGTCATGAAGGCTCATACAAAGAGCCAATGGTTCAAATAGCAGCCCAAAGTGTATTGCAGTGACCACCATGCTGATGATGCCTTTCTGTGCTCATTTAATGATTTGTATTACATTTTTATTGATTCTTTGGATGGTTTGTGTGAGGGAAAAAACTCAATAGCTGGGCATTGAAGTATTCATTGCAGTGGATTTGAAAAATAAATTACAATGGATTTATCTTACTAAAAGGCAACACGTTGAATACTGTTGGTGGAATGGAGTCTTTACTGTAGTAATTTCTTATATTAGTGTTGTAGTTTAGTCTAGTTGCGGTTTAGTCTATAGAATGTTGATTCATAATAAGTAGTATGAAAGTTATTTTTCTTTGAAATAGAAATAAATTACTTTATTTACATTATTTTTTCAGATTCTTCTCTTTACTTTATGAAATATTATTTCTATATTGAGATGTATTCTATACAAAAATAGATGTTTGCTGAGTGGTTAGTAAAATCTTTAAGAATTGAATGTTATACTGATAATCCCCCTCCCCATGTGCATCCTCCTCATCAGCCTCTACCTCCTCCTCTGCATTGGCCTTTGACTCTACCTCTACCTCTACCTATGCCTCCTCTTACACCTCTTCCCTTGCCTCCACCACTCCTCCAATATAGTTCTAAGGCCACTATTCATCACTTCATTTACATATTTCACTCATTTTTTTTTTTTTAATTTTTTCCCTTCAAATTTCATCCTCCTCTCCAATCATAAAGTGACCTTTAAGTATGATGATGACAAATTAAAAATATAAACTCCCTACTACAATACCTTTTAAAGACACCACATCGAATTCTTAATGATACATCATGTTTTTATGTATCTTTTTACATCATGTTATTTCCTTTTCTTTTATTTTTATATACATTTTCGAATACATGTTCTTATTTTTTATTTCTTTTCATGATTATCTATCACTAAAGTTGTAAGTTTATCATATTTTAAGTAATTTTCATTATTAACTACTCAAACTATTAAAACACTTTTGAAAATTAGATTTGAATTATAGTGCCATGCGTATGAACGGGCAAGGTACTAGTAAAACTTCACATAGAATCTTATTTAATTAAAAGTATAATGTTTCCCATGGAAGCTATTATAAAGCTTCTCATAGAAGCTTTTTAAATTAAAAGAACTAAGCTTCCCATGGAATCCATTTTAAATCTTATCATAGAATCTTCTTTAATTAAATATATAAAGCTTCCTATGGAAGCCAACTTAATACTTCTCATGGAAGCTTCTTTAATTAAAAAGACAAAGCTTCCCATAGAATCTAGTTTAAAGCTTCCCATGGAAGCTATTTTAAATATTCTCTCACACTCATGTTTTTAATAAGTATTACATTTTTAATATGGGTTTATATAAGTGATATATTTGACTATAAATAGTCATTAGAAAGCTAAAAATATTTCCTACAACATGGTATTTTATTTATAATTTTTAAAAATTACATAAATAAATTTATTTATGACACAATGATGATGTAGTGATTACCTTATTCATGAAATATTCAAATAATTGATATTATAAATATTAAAGTAAATGTAATTTTAAAATTTTGATGTCATCCACAAATTTTCTAGATGATCATGACATGTTATCTTTGAGTTAATGTAGTTTTTTCTAATAAATAAATTTGTTATTACTTTAACAAAAATCAATTACTAAATAGTGTCAAAATTAACCTAGGCTAAATTTTTAGAAGTTTTCTAAGAAGTTTCAATTTTTTAGTATTTGATGAATAGTAAAAAAATATTTTATTATTGAATAATTTTTTTGTGAAATTATTTTCAAAAATTGGACATACATTGTTGCATCAGCGATTGGGTCATTCATGTATGCTATACTATATACTAGGCTAGATGTCGCCTACGCATTGAGTGCAGTAGGAAGATATCAAGCTGATCCAGGTGACTGCCATTGGATGGAAGTCAGGACCATCCTTAAGTATCTAAGGCGCACTAAGGATATGTTCCTGGTTTATGGAGGAGATGAGGAACTAGTCATCAGAGGATATGTAGATGCTAGTTTCCAGACTGATCATGATGACATGAAATCACAAACAGGATACATATTCACATTGAATAGAGGTGATGTGAGTTGGAAGAGATCAAAGTAAGGTGTGGTCGCAGATTCTATAGTAGAATCTGAAGTATATTGTAGCTTCTGAGATAGCTAAATAATTAGTTTGGATGTAGAGATTCATCCAAGATATGTTTATGGTGCCTATTAGTAAAGATCCCACCACACTTTATTATGATAATACTGCAACAATGACTCTCACAAAAGATCCATGGTCACAACAGCGGATGAAGCACATACTATAGAAGTATCATCTCTTAAGGGATTTTTCTCAGAGAGGTGAATTTGCAGTGAGCAATATTTCCACGGAAGACAACGTGGTATACCCCTTGACTAAAGCTTTGACTTAGTAGAAACATGATCATCATGTGAGGTCTAGTGAACTGAAAGTCATTGGATGTTGGATCTAGTCCAAGTGGGAGTTTGTTGGAGTTTGTGTCCTATAATCAACTGTTTGTACATTTATTATATGAATATTTAATGTATTTAAATATTAAACATCTTATTATAGATTTTTCATTGTTCTGCATGACTATAATGTAATAATGTTCTAGATTATTTGTCACATTAATAAGGTCATAACAGTTCCCCGCTATGATGAGAACCTTGAAGTGATATGACAATATTATTAAATATAGTTCTACATTTGGATGACATACTATGATGGGACATATAGTATACAGACTGTTTGGTGTAAGTACTCATAAGTAGATGATAATTCTTCTCATGAAGTTCACACTTGGTAATCTCTAAGATGGTAGATTATGAGAATAGACCCACCAGTAGAAATTCTGCATGTTTTGGTGTTATCAGATATTCCTATATGTGATCATGTGAAATGGTCCTTAGACTTTAACATTATCATTAATACACGTCATGAATTGACAACTTAGATTTTTAGATGAAAACCACCATGCCATATATTGGTGGGAAGTAGGGTACATTGGGTGCATCACGAATGACATGTTATTAGTGGATAAGTCGAGGAAGGATTTTCCCTTCCATTTATAGAAGTTTATATCTAGGATATTTGATTGAAATAGAACCGTTTCCCTAAATTCCATGGCCATGGTGTAACGACGAGTTTATTTCAGTTAGTCAAAGAATTAAATATCAAGCATATAGGTTGATGACACTATCATGAAACCTGCTTGATGAAATATTATGACAAAGAGATTATATTACACAGTGAGAATTCATATGTAGATGTAGTCATTCTGACTTTAAGTTATTTCTCTTGGGTGCCTTAACCCATTTCTAGATAGTAATCTTGTACTTTAGGAAAGTCTGCCTAATGCCAACAAGAAAGAATCCTAGAGATCCACACACTAACTGTTTCTGGTGGTCTCAATTAAATTCTATTTGAATTTAATTAATAGAATAAATATTATTCTCATGACCAAGGAATAATTTTATTCAAGTTAAAATGATCAAACAAATTAAATAAATATTTATTCACCAGATTGTGAATAATATATATATATATTTATTTTATTGAACATTTAAGAAATATTTATTTACTAGTTTTTAAATAAAAAAATTTATTTAAGAGAATAAAATAATTTATTCAGGTGTTCAATAAATAAAATAGGAGTTCAAATATACCAAGACCGTGTCCATTAATAAATTAATTAATTATAAGTCGGTAAATAATGTTTATCTAGTTTGCATAAGAACTAATAATAATACAGTTATAATTATGTGGCACGGAATTTCATTTATGGTTCTGTTTTGTGCAAGTTGGCGCACCACAAATAATGGTGCTGTTATTGTTATTATGTGGAATGAGTTTTCTCTAATAGTTATAATTGTATTTAATTACTGTTTCACAATTAAATATTGTAACTGAAACCCCATGTAGATTAATAGGAAGGTACATCTAGTGTGCCAAATCCTGGTGAATTGAGAATTATTGAGCCAAACATTTTCTCTCTTAACTCCTCTCATATCTCCCTCTCAAGAACAAGATAAGTTCTTCAAGACTGAAGAACGAGTGATCAAGAATGATCGACACATTACATTCGTTCTACAGCACTAGCACCCAAAGAATGAGTGGCGTTGATCATAGATCATTGGAGAACGTGTGGATCACCACTAGATGGATTCTACCTTGGATCATCTCAAGCACAAAAAAGGCAATATGGAAGGTTTATTATGGGCGATCAATGATCGTCAATGAAGAAAGTATCGAGGAACCATGTATTTAATTTCTTCATAAATTATTAAATTAATTATAAACATGATGTGAAAGATCCTATTTCTCAGATATGGCACTATTGTTCTCTTTGTCTAAATCTTTGATTTCAATCTGTGGATACTGGCATTCATCGTCGTATTGATCCCGGATTGGTCATTGATTATGGAAAAAGAAAATTTGGGCCCTCCCAACTGCCATGCTTCCACTGCATCCAGATCCTTCAAATTCCCTATCTAGTACATTGTCATATAAAGTGATCTTTAGTGATAAAACATGTGAACATATATCAGGTTAGAGACCTATCTCAAACTTCCGAGACTTCATCTTCTCTTTCGATACAATCTTAGGTGAAAACTGTACAAGCTCAGTAAAATGGTCTGCATACTGTGTCACGTTCTTTTTAGCCTACTAAAGGCTAAAAAACTCCATAGCATTATCCAATACCATAGATTCTGTATAGAATTGATCAGTGAAAATAATTATAAAGCACTTTCACTAAAAAATATTATTCTTCTATGCCATTACCATTGAATCCCACCATATACTATTAGGCCCTTATAACTTAAAGGTAACACATTTTACCTTAATAGATTTGGAAATTTCTCAGAAATCAAAAAGGTTCTCTATATTGTTCAACCAATCCTCATAATATTGAGGATCATTAGTTCCTTGGAAATTAGTTGGATTCTGGGGAATAAAATCTTGATCATGATTCCAAGATTTATGACTTTGAAGTTCCATAACTAGAGCTTGAATGAGAGTGTGTGAAGGTACCTATACCAGAGCTTTGAAAATTTTTACAATAGTATCAATGAGATTTTGGTCAACTAGAGGGTTTTACTACCATGGTTCATTAGTATCTCCTTCCTCAGGTCGGTCCAAATTTATTCTTGAAAGCATGATTCTACACAACATCAATAGAAAACACTAAAACATTAGAATATTACTTAGATCAACAACTCAAACATGATAAACTGGAATATCAATTCCATCAGATAAGATTTCCATATTTGTATTTCAACATACCCTAATCAAAATCAGGTAAAACACTAGAATCAGATCAAATTATTCCTCAATACACCTTTACCCAAACAACCATGGTGACTTAATGTTCATTACGACAATAGGTGGCTAGGATCTTGCTTGAAACTAACTCTTAAGTCTTGATAATCCTACCTCATGTCTACCAGGTGAACCCAAACTGCATACTGACATCAAGGAAAGATGATTAACCTCCCTATAATACAATTTTTTCATGAACCATCCCAGATACCTTGGTACCCTGATACCTGAGCCGACCCTGACCCAACACAAAGGAATTTCCCAACCCCCATAGGTTGGTGACTAGCACCTGAAATCATATAAGATCAAATAAGGAATGTTTTTTCCACAAAATAGTGGAAGGTAAAAGATTAAAATTATATATTTTCAACACTCCAAAAGGATAAAGTACCAAAAAAAAACAGGTGTTAGAAAAATCCAAAATAGTACATCATCAAATCACCCTACAACCAATATGATAAAAACTCAAACATCTGATGAAAAAAGTGGTTGAAATCTCCACTGGTCACCTATATGACTCTAGGTCCAAAGGATCAAGAACATCCAACAACTCCAAGTAGAAATTTATCTTCATTAAAACCTAAAAAAATATAATATAAAAACACTAGAAGAAAAAATTAGGGTGTGAGATATAAATCCTAGTAGGGTCTCACCAAGTGTTAACAATAACATAACAATTAACCCTTAATGATAAAAATTTAAATAAAAAAACAAGTCATTTAATTACATTTTCCTATTTTAAACCAAAACATTATTTCATTCACATAGATAATAGATATGTCAAAAAAACTTTCAAACATTATTAAATAAATATTTTATATAAAATAGTTTATATAAATCAATTTGCATGAATAAAATAGTTCAATAATCAACATGTATAATAAAGTCACAAAACATAGAAAATAACCATGTATGAAAGCCCCATGGTAATTTAGTTTTTCAGGTAATAAGATCCTCACACATATCATAATGATCTCAACTCTAGTTAGGCATGGTAACACAAATACACCCCAATAGGTTAACCCATCGTGGGATATCTACACCCTAATTCTGGAACCCATCATAAGAAGTCATGCCATAGTTGTTTTAGTAATAGTTTTCATCATCAATCCATTATTAAAGATTCAATGTCCTACAATAATTTTCCCAATTACCACTAACTACTCAGGATAACATGTGCTTCAACAATCAATAAATCAAATTAGAAATCAATCATTTCAAAAAAAAAAATCAAAAAAAAATTAGCCAATTTTAGTTTTCAACATGCTTTTTAATTTCAAAACCAAAGCATAGGTTTTCATCAATTAATTCCATTTCAAATAACCTTTTAATTTAAGACATTTTATCAAGATCAACATAAACTTATTTCATCAAAACAATTTCCCAAGTCAAGTCATCATTTTTCATAAATCCATCCTGTAAATTCCAATTCCATTATAATTGGGGTTTTTTCTCAAATATCATGACCATTTCAAATCAATGATTAAATCATCAAAAATAATTTTTTTAAATAAATTAAAAACCAATTTCAATTTAATCAGAAAATTCAAGGTTTCAATCCTAGGAAAAAGAATTATGGAACCACCTACCTTTAAATCAAAGGAATCACAATGTACAACACCCATAATGGGGAACACCAATGACGAGCGAAGGTGAAAAATATACAGAAACTCAACCTAGAAACAAGATCTAACAAAAAAAAATTAGACCCATCAATTAGATGATGATATATAAAAATATAAGGGTGATATAAAAGGAGATCTAAGGAAATTGTATGAGGGAAGATCTACTTACCAAGAGTAGAATGATTGATATCAACATCACTTAAATCCACCAAGAAAAGGGTTTGGAGGAGTCAATTTCATCTCTTGAGATCCTCCAAGAGCCAAAAAATCATGTTAGGTTTTATAGGGGATTATAAATCTTAAACTGGGGGTTTGATATTTTTAAATTAAATTTCATAGGAATTAGAAACAATGTGCATGATTTTATAGGGAGGGTCACAGAGTTAGAAAAACTATTCACCCTAACCACACACACCTATCGGTATTCTACTTAGAGTTCATGGTTTACTCGAACAATTAAACTAACCATGAACCAATCATGTAGTTCCCACTATGCATGGGGTGTATAGTTTTAGAGTGGTTTCTACATGATTTGGAAAAACCATGTGCCCCCTTCCAATGGATTTTGAAAGGGTGCACATTTTCCCTAACCATGCACCAACCGTGAATAGCCCCATGGGCTTCCAAAATCTTCCAAAATCTCTTAAAATGTCTCAAAAAAAGACCTGACTTAAAGGAGATCAAAACTAGGATCAAGGAATACCTAGAAACAAGTAACGATATGTTACAGTAATTAACTCTATTAATAGATAGGCTTATAACATGACTACTCTATTGAGTAGTATGGTTGAGAGAATAATTACAATATACAATTCCTTTACAACACTTGACTTACTTGATGATGAACCAAAATTGGAGGATGATGATATACAAGATTCTGTGGTAAAAAATTCCATTTCCTTTCTTGATGATACTAACTCTATTTCTCATAAGTAGGATGAGGTACACTTAGGTGGTAAAGGGGGATATAAATTAGAAAATTGATGTTGTTGTAAAATAATATCAAGATTTTATTATAATTAAACATGTTGTATCATCTAATAGGTAATATATGACTCATATCAATGATCGTGCTTCATTGAATGAGGACCCAAATGATCAAATGAATTCATGGAAACAAGATAAAACCTGGAGAATAGGACAATGTCCACACGGATGGGGGGGGGGGGGTTAGGGGGCTTATGATCACATGATCCCCCAATCTTAGGCTTAGTATTTAGAAATAATTGGTATGAATCCATGTATCCATGGATAAAATCTTCTATAGAAAGGTCTTTGTAAGGTGTTTTCATCGGTCATTGTTGCCTTAGGTTGAGGGTGGGTTTGCCTTGTCTGACCCTTTCCTATCCTATTTATATTTTGTTTTTCTTAATAAAGGGTCTTGACCCCATATTATTTCAAATATAAATATAAATATATAAATATAAATATATAAATATAAATATATAAATATAAATATATAAATATAAATATATAAATATAAATATATAAATATAAATATATAAATATAAATATATAAATATAAATATATAAATATAAATATATAAATATAAATATATATAAATATAAATATGTATATATATAAATAAATATACATAAATTCATATGAATATCTATAAATATATAAATGTAAACAAATTTATATAAATATATATAAATATAGACACACACACACACACATATAAATATCTATGAACACACACACACACAAAAAATTCTTAACCTTGAACTTACCACTATAATGATTTTCCATGACCACTAAGGTTTAACAATGAATTTTATCTAAATTCAAGCCTTGAAATTACCTTGAGATAAGTATCATGGATTAAGCATGCCAAGATAATCCTTGGCACATTATACACATCAGAAAAATAAATCACCAAAAATGGAAAACAATTACAACTTCAAAACTAAAAAATAAATAGAAATGAAAACCTAGGTAATAAATTCATACACAACCCAAAAAGGAAAAAATACCCTCTTAAACAAAGCATAAATAGTATCAAAAGATCTAAAATTAGGTCACTTTAACTTAAAACTTAGTTTTAAGGGACTTTTAAGCCTCTTTTAAGTCAAAAATGGGGTATAAGGTATCCACTATATTATACATGATATGTATCATTTTAAATATTTGATTTGATAGGTTGAGGAGTCCAAAAATACACCCAGATCAAAATTTATGATCGTTTGAAGTCAAAGTTCAATTTTCAACTTCTCAAAGAAAATTAATATATTTTTTATTTTTAATTATTACCAAATTGTTATCTGATATGATCACTGTTATTTCTAATAAGCTTCATTTTAATGGATGCAGAGCACAAATAGACACCTTGATTAAAATTTGTGTACATTTGAATATGAAGTTCATTTTTTAATTTATCTTAGAACATTAATTAAGTGAGGAAGTTTTGAACATAATTTTAATAAATATATGCCTGCATGTATGTATATATATATATATAGATGTGTGCGTGTGTGTGTTTATATGTAAATATATACATATATAAATAATTACTAATTAATAATTTCAAATAAATAATAAATAATTAGTAAATAATTAATGATTAATGATTAATTTAGTTTTTAAACCACTAATAACTAATAATTATAAAAAATAGCAATTAAAAATTAACATTAATAATTAATTAAAATTTTAAATAATAAATATTAGATAATAAATTATAAACCATTATATATATATATATATATATATATATATTATCACAACACCCCCACCGCACACTACCCAAGGAAATGAAATCACCTAGAAACTCAACCTTGGAGCATGCACCCCAAGCACCAAAATTGAACCACCAAATAAATAATTATTAATTATTAACAAGTAATTAAAATTTTAATTAATAATAATAATTATTATTATTAATTACCATTAATTTCATGGTGGTTTTTAAAAACCACCACTAAAAACAAATAAATAATTAAGTTAATTAAATAAATGAAATTTTATATTTCATGGTGGTTTTAACTACTGATAAAAAACTATAGCTAAATTGTAACAAATTTTAATAAACTACCATGAATTAGTAAGGATTTTCTAAAACCACTGCTAAAAAGGTAAAAATGAATCATTTAGCGATGTTTTTGAAAGTGATCACTAAAAACCACCACTAAATGTTTTTCCCTATATTGTTATGATCATCATAATGTTTGTGGTGGTATCTCTCTAGGTTATCCAGATTTCATGCAACTCAGCATGAGGGGATTCCTTCATTTGTTTTGGTTTTGAGGTTTTGGTTCCTGTTCTTTAACACATTTTCTTTGATATGGGTTTTTTATAATTTTTTATACACATGGAATGAATTTTAATTTTCTAGAAAAAAAATACTCACACTTACATTATTTTATATTGGTTGAGAAATTATTTTATGGCATTATGATACTTATTTTTAGTTAATTTATTTTTGGTAAAAATTACATATAAGTTTACTCTATCAATTTCCCTAATGGTCATTTTTCTATTCTTGCGGTCAAGTAAATATTCTAATAGTTAGGTTACTATTCTAACCATTATATTAGTAATGGTCATATAGTCTTTACATATCCTATAAATAACTCTTATTTCCACCATTATTTATCCACTCAATTATCTATCAATTTTATCTATACATTATTTATAATATTATAATATTTCTTATAATGTTTTGTTTTCTTTTTACAATATTTTTTTTCAACTATAGTATTTCTAGGAGACCATAACCCATTGCATTTACAAATTTTTCTAATGTTGTTTTCATGTTTTTAATAACCAATTATACTTTTATTGATCCTATAAAAATCATTTATCCTTCGTTTTTAATGTAATGTTATGAAATAAAATTATGTTTACTTTATTTTATGGTTCATATATTTTATTTATTATCTATTTTCAAGGAAACTACATGTGTTTTAAGAAATAAATTTTCATATAGAAACATAGGATGTTACATTCTTCCCCCTTTAGAAAATTAATCTTTTAAATTTGAATTCAAACTCTATGAAAAAATAGATGAAGATACTTTTTCTTCATTACACCCTCAGGTTCCCATGTCACTTATTCATACTTATGATTTACCTATAGTACTTTTACGAGGCGTATTGTCTTATTTTATAGCAATTTATACCCATGCTCCAAGATCTTAACTGAATGCTCCTCATAAGAGGTTTCATGTTCCAACTACACTATCACTGGATTTAGTACATATGAGGTATCTGGTATGTAATTCCTCAAGAAGGATACATTGAATTCATTATGTACTTGATACATGTTAATGAGAAGTTCTTGTAAATAGGATATAACAACAAAGTGATAAAGAATATCATAAGGGACAATATACCTTGGATATAACTTTCCCTTCTTCCTAAACCTCACAACTATATTCCATGAATAGTTTTAAGGGAATAATTTATCACCAACCTCAAAATTTAGGCCTAATTAACAATTGTTTGTATATATCTTCTTTTTTAACTCTACATTTATTTAATGTTTGGCTAAATGGATTATACCTCCTCAATTATTTCTTCAACCAGTTTTGGTTCTAATAACTCATATTCTCTAATTTCATATAGAATTATTTTCTTTAGATTTCTTCAAAAGACCCATGAAAAAATACATGGTGATTCTCTCCCATTTCCATGTTGGTATAGATAATTGTTGCATTATCCTCTTATATTTTCCATTTTACCTTTAATTTATGTAATTTAATGAAATTTGATATATATTCAAAAATATTATTCTTCATATTTTCCCACCATAAGTTCTATGAGAGATATATATACATATTTTTCCTCCCTGGGTGGATAAAGAATATTGAGATATGACCATCATCTAATAGCTCCTTCTTTATATCAAACATTGGTGGTAGACATGACCTTTTAAGAAATCTTATAAATCTATATTAATCATTGTTAAACTCTAATATTTTTCCATTTCACATCTCTTCTACCTTATTCTATATCATCTCATCATCCCTTTGAGATTCCTTAATCTTCTCCAATATATATTATTAAGCAATCATTTGAGTAATTTAGGATGTTTTTTCTTCTTTTATGATTCCCATGTCCATTATTTTAATATCTAAGAATACTTGATACATTTCTATACTTATAATGTATAGGTTGTAGGATCTTGTTTACATAGAGTATATAATACTTTTTTTGCTTTTTAAGGATGGTAATTAATTGAAAAATCATAGTCTTTGATCATATCTAACCATATTAATTAGGGAATACTATGTTGATTCTATATAAATATATACTATATGTTTTTATGATCAACATATGTGTCACACTTCTCTCCATATATATAATTCCTCTAAACGATCAACTTAAAAATTACCTCTTCCAACTTCAAATATTGTTTTGGGTTATTTTTCTCATATACCTTCAACTATCTTGATGCATAGACTATCACTTTATCATTTTATATGAATACACAAACCAATACCTTCTTTAAAACATTGTCTCTAGTTAAGGTTAACATGAGTACAAGTGCAATGTCAAGCCTTTACTTTATCTCCTTTAATATCTCTTCACATTCATTTATTTAGAAAAACTTTACCCCCTTCCAAGTTATCTTTGTTAGTGGGTTAACAGTCATGATAATTTTCTAAAAAATCATTAATAATACCCAAATCATCAGAGGAAACTATGGATATCTGTTAAATATGTTGATATAGACTAGTGTTTAATATATTTAGTCCTTTAAGTATTAATAAATATCCCCTTTTATGTGATTACATTCCCTAAGAATGTAACTTTATTTATCTAAAAGTCATATTTTTTATATTTTTAATATAGTTTCTCCTTTCGTAAATTTTTTAGAACAATACCCAAATGTTCTTCATATTATTACTTTATTTTTTAATATATGAGAATATAATCTATAAATAACACAAAAAATTTATCATGGTAATTTATAAAGACTATATTCATCAAGTCCATGAATATTTTTGGAGAATTTTGGAGTATAAATTGAATAACTATGAAATCATAGTGTCTATATCTTATATGAAAGGAAATATTTATAATATCATCTATTTTCACCTTCAATTGATGATACCATGATCAAATATACACCTTTTATAAATACCTGATTCCTTCATAGTTAATAAAATATGTCAACAATTCATGATATAGGATACTTATTATTTATCATGAGCTTGTTAAGTTTTAAGATAATAAATGTAAAGACACATTGAACTATCTTTGTTCTTAAAAAAGAGGACCCAGACACCCGATTCTTAAAAAATAGGTCATATAAAACCCTTTTCTAAATTTTCTCATAGTTTCTTATTTTACGCATCTAAATTAGTTGGGTCCATTCTATAATAACTCTTTAATATGTACATAGATTTAGGAATAAGTTCAATTAAGAACTAAACATCTTGATAAAAAATAATATCAAGAAACTCTTCTAGGAATACATCAACATATTACCTCATAATGAGAATGTATTCAAGGATAATACTTTCTTTTGTCTCAATCATTTGATCTAGATATGATTTCTCATAAGGAAGTAATATCTATACTTGAGATGGATTTTCCAAAGAATATTTATAATTATCTTTAAACTTATATAGAATTATAGGATGGTTTAGAATATGGAATGAGATTTTTCTCTACTAGTAATCAATGATGTATTTATAAAATTATATACAATCCATTCTAAATATAGAATCAAATTATACAAGAGGAAGTATGACTATATTTTTAGGTATATTTTCCCCATAAATGTTAATTGGGGAAGAGTTATATACTTGAGATTAAATGATTGTACCACTTTTTGTTTTCACCGATAACTCAACCTCCATGTCTTGTGGTGGTGTTTAAATATTTTCACCAAACTTCCATGATATGAAAGAATGTATAAAATTAGAATAAAATATGTCATTCTCTATTATTTAATGAATAACAAGTGTAATTATCACTATTTTGTTTTCATGATCTACCTTATTAGTAGTGACAACATAATCTCTTCATTACTCCCTTATATTATTAGGTTTTTGATATTGATTATCCTTGATGACCCTTAGCATGGTTCATTGACTTGCATAATATACATTGTCCTTATAGTTGAAACATTATACCATGAGAGAAAGATTGATCATAAAATTCCCCTCTTATAACACATTGATTGGATTATTCATCTCCATTAAAAATTATTTAGATTTATACCCATATTTATCATACTTGAAACATTTACCCTTTCCTTTTATGTTGTTTTGAGGGTGAATCTTCCCATAGTTTTGATATGTAGGTAGTTGAATCTTTTATCCTCCATGAAATTTTTCATGAGGACCTCCAAAATTAAAAATTATTCTTCTATTATTATCTATAGTTTCATGAGACCATTAATATTCTACAATCTCTATATCCACCTTAAGAGAACACCAAACTATATTGTTATAGTCATTGAAATATTGAATTTCTAAGGAATTTTAAAAAATTGGTTTTAATCCACTAAAGAAATGTATAACATTGATTTTAGGGTCAATGAAAAATCTAGAGTCATACCTTGTAATAAATTAAAAGTTTGATTCAGGCGAACCAATTTATTCATCCTCCCTTTGATTGAATCTAAGAAACTCCTTCTCCATTTCAATACAAAGGGTGTAAGGAAAATATTTATTGAAAAATATTTTCTAGAATTCTTCCCATTCCATTGAGTTGATGTCATACTTCAGTTTTGTATTATTGAACAATGTCCAATATTGATTGGATTATACATCTAGATAATATATGACTAAGATGAATTTATCTTTATTGAAGCATTGGAGGATGAAAAATAAATTTTCAATAGAATTATTATTCCATTGATCTGAGATTAATGGATCAAGAGATCCTCTAAAATAGGAAAGTTCATTATTGAATAAATGACTCAAACACAATTTTCTCTCTCTTGGGAGTAGTAAAATACACATGGTTCGAGTTATCATTCATAATTTGAGTCAATTGGGAAAGTACCACCATAAATTTTTCAACTCTTTATCCCTTCATATTAGGCCTCTCATTCGAGCAATCCTTACACTGGACATTACATTGGTTGTTGAAAAAATTCCTCCTCTTTACAACCATTTACTAAAAAAATGTTAGTGAAGAAAATGATTTAGTTAATAATCATATAGAAGGAAAATTATAAACATAGAAAGAATAACTCATAAATCAATAGTATATCCTAACTTATGAATTCCTAAGTTTAAATCATGGTTATTTATGGTGGATCTTCTATAATGAACACTAACCTAATCCCAAAAAAATAACCAGTCCTTGCTCTAACATCAACTATAATGACCCATATATAATATATATAATATTATATCATTTTTAACATAAAAATATAATAAACACCCCAAAAATATAGAATTTCAGCGTCTTTGAGAGATTAGATACATAAAAAACATTTTTAAATAAAATACATAATCTTTTATCCAATATTCATAGTATAATCCTAGATCTCATCATATTCCTATCACTTCATGAGATATCATGGGGGGAATACATAGAATAAAGGGGTGAGTAAAAATCCCAATTAGTGGATAATTATAATAATCATGATAAAGTGATACCATAAGTGTGAATAAGCATAATCATGGAGTTATAAAATATAGGGATTATAAAACATCAAATATAAACATGGAATAACGAGATGATATTATCAAAACATAGAAATCATGAGAGTCATAATAACGCAACATTATAAAAGGGAAAATATAATGACTCATAGTACTAAAAAATATGAGTATGTGGGTGATACACCAGCATGCACACAAATTCTCTAGATAAGAGAGTTTCTAAAAGATCTAAAAATGAAGAATGAAAAAACTTTGATAATAGGTTGGGATAATCAACATTCCATAGATATATTAATAAAACTAGTGAAATGATCAAGGTACAAAAATATTGATATCAAATATCATTTCATCAAGGATAAAGTTTCAAATGGATATGTGAGGTTAGAATATGTTTCCACAGTAGATCATATTACAGAAATCTTTATTATGGAAATACTAAGGGATATAATTTAAGAATTAAGGATAAAAATGAATGTTTATCCTTTACCTCTTACTTGAGGTGACCTGTCATGGCCCCACTAAACTTTTTATTCTATTGTCAAAGTGGGAGGAAGAAATATAACTCATGTGATAGATGTTTTGAGGAATCTAATGCTTGTTTTATTATTCAATATGGGATATATTATTGAGTTAATAAAGGAGTATAGAATCTATAACAACCCATGACCAACACTCCCAAATTTTTTGGTAAAATCATAAACATTATATCTATGGCTTTGATACTAATAAATGTGACACAATTTTAACCATACAAAACTTACAACATCATAAGGAAATATGAGATCACTTATATAACCAAAGATATTTTAGTTTTAGAGTTTTAGAGAATTAGGTCATATCTCATACATAACAAAACCATATTTTAAAATGTGTAAACTTATGATCAATATCCATTTTCCCACAATATAAAACTTTTTAAAAGAAACATGTTTCCTTTTCATGAAAAATTCTCATCACTTTCAACATGACTTCTTCTTTGTTCTTACCCATCCTTACACCTTATGAGAAACATTTTAAAACATGGGATGAGCATAAAAAGATAATTAAGGGACATAAAAAGAATAAATTAGTGAATGATATAAAAAACCATAAAATATTTACCTTTATCACAATATTATTTGAGCATATTAAATAAATCACTTCCACGTCAAAAACACACACCTTTTTCTCAAATAAAACCTTTAAAACCCATGAAAATAAAATAAAAACACATTTTTGGAAACATAAAGCATTATATTCATAACCTATGTCATAGATTACTAGATCCCCATTAAATCTATAGGATAAACCACCCATTAAACTTCATTATTCTTTATTATAAAGACAAGGAACAATAACTAATGAATTGGAGCACTATCTGGGAACACCCATATTATAAACTGTATTAGGCTCACCCATCTTATAAGTTGTATTGGGATTACAAATCATATAAGATGTATCAGTATCACCTATCATCATCCATAATACTCATGTACTATAAAATTTAATATTTTTTTATTGTTCTTGCATCGTTTATCATAAAACCCTTGAAAACTCATTTTGAACTCATGTGAAAAACATTTTTGAATATCTAAATACCATTTCTCGTTAAAAACCCATTTTTAAAATATTAAATACTTAGAATAAATGGAAAGAGGGTTTTTATTTTTAGATAACATGAAATATTATGAAGAATAAAAAATTCAAATAAATTTTATGGTGGCGGGAAAATCTGTCTCATCCTGACCTTGAAATATTAATTATTTTAATTATTTTTAGCCTCACTTTTGAGTTATGGTAGTCAGTGGGTTGAAATATAATTTTTTTGAAACTCTTCATCTATTTCATGGTTATCCTTCACATTTATTCGTAACCATGCAATGCCTATGAGGGTACCCAGTTGAGGCAGTGGTGTGGTGCACGACTTGCGCACAATCAGTTAAACTGTGCGACAAGCATGTAGTTTGGATTTGTGAGTTGGAAGGACCATTTGGTATAGTTGGATAATGGTTTTTCCAATCGTGTGAATTGCCTAGGAGTAACTGTCCAGTGCCTCGTTCTTGTCCAGTAAAGACAAAATAGTTAATGCATATTTTGGTAAATCGTTCAGGTTATGAGGAGTTTTTTTAAATATTTTTATTTTATTTTATTTTAATTCTTATTTTTATTTATTTCTTCCCCCTTTCCCCACTTCTTCTCATCCTTAGAGTCATACGATGCCCCTCCTCCTCTCCTCTATATCCATGCACCACCCCCTCCATCGATCTATCTCTACTCAATGTTTCATTGTGATTCTTTTAGGATTCTCCATCGATGTCTTGAGGTAAGACCTCTTATCCCATTATTCTCCCTCTTTTGGACGATTTTCCCTCTCCCCGTCACCCTGTATCATTCAACTGAACCCTAGGTCAAGGGTTAACCAGTTATTTTAGATTTCTTCCATTGTTAGGGTGTACAACAAGTCTCTCGGATCAGATTTAGGAATATTTTGGCATCCACCACCAAAGGCGATGTGTTTCAGATTGTTTCAGTTCATCCACCACCGTTTTGAGGTAGGTTTTATTATACCTTTTATTTTGTCCCAATTTTAATTAGGGTTTTTGTGATTCTTGGGTCCCTAATATTTTTTTAGTGCATCTTGAACCTTATTGGGGTGGATTTGAGCCGCTATTGTTGAAGGAATATATGCATATTCATAGTCAGCCATAGATATATGTAAGTTCCCCCTTTATATATATTCAACCATAGTAGGATGATTATATATAATGGGGATAGGCGTGCTTATGTATATATATGAAAATTCATATGTGTGTAAGTGTAAAGGAGTATATGCATGTATGAGAATATATGTAAGGATACCCTTGTACATATTTGGCCATGAAAATATGTACATAGGAGTTATGTGTCCTTGCATATAAGCGAAGGTGCAAATGCATGCAGGTAGAAAGAGAAGACTCAAATTGATATCATCTAAAGCATCATTCCTTGATTTCGAGGTAGGTTCCCCATGCCCACACATTTAATTTTAATTACCTGATTGCTTGAGAATTTTTAAAATATATTTTAATATTAATGTGGTATATATATATATATGTTAGGTAAAAATTGATTGCACTACTTGGAATTAGTTTCTCATTTAATATGTATAATTTTTATTACCTTGTTTTGTAAGTTTATCTTTAAATATGAGGTATCCTAAATGTTTAAAATAGTTTTCTAAATGATTACTAACACTAGAAGTGTGTTTTTTAGAACTAAAAAGATTTGGTTAAATATGTTATTTAATGCTTGGACCATTTGGTACTTTGAGATGTGTTTTGATTTTGAAATGAACTAAAGGACCATTTGGAAACTTTTATACATGGTGTGTGTTTTCACCCTGGTTTTGGGAATGTCTTTGGAAATGAATTTAGAATTGTGAGAATTAAAGTCCCAATTGGTACTTTATGGATTTTTTTCTTCAGAAAATTGTTTCAAAGTGACATTACATGTAGTCCTAGTTAGAACTTATTCATGAATTGTTGTGAGATAGACACCTATATTGTGGACTATTCGAGGATATGGTGATCACATAGGTGGTGTTTGTGTTTGGTCTAGGAAAGTTTGGTGGTTGTGGGTTTTAGTTTGAGCCACACATGTGAGGAAATCCCCATTCACCACATACTATTATCATGGGATTCCTAGGAATCACCTAGAGGATCGAGTGATGGTTGCTTATCAACCCCAAATAGATGGGTTGGTACCCCCTAAATTTTCTAATAATCCAAGTGGTATATGCCACTGGTGAGGCTAGTTTAGAGCATCTAGTTGGTTACAGACTATAGAGTTTCACCATATACCGATAGGTGAGTCTGAATTGAGTACATCTAGGGATTTATTCTAGAGATGTTTAGGAAATTCCCAAGACTACATATTTTTATGTTCCTATTTCATTTTGTGGAACTTTTGGTACTTGATCCCATAACACCCTTTATTTTTTATTTCATGTTTAAACACCTTTCCATAATTGAATATCTTTTAAAGGAACATTTTGAAATAATTTTCTTCATTCTTTGGAAACTGTTTTGGAAATGAAATGGAAAATGGGGTTTCTTAAGAATGAAATATTGTTTCCTGTCTTTGAAAAGAATAAAAAAAACTATTTTTATATATCATATTTTCAAACTAGAAATAATATATTTCATTTTTAAAGGTGATACATAGGGTGTTGTTTATCCTTGGAATCTCTACTGACCATCTCGGTGCTCATGCCTACTCTATCTTTTCTGTTTTAGTTTCAACCAGTTTTGGATCGCTCTTGTAGCGAGCATGGTTCTTGATTGGTGGTGACCCATGAGGTCACTTGGAGTTATGTTTCACAACCCTTCCCTATAATGATACTGAAATGAAGTTAGAGAGATAATAACCCCTAATTCCCGCCTTCAGTAGGCCCTAGGTTGGCGATTAGTACCAAGGGTGTACAAATCTCACAAATATGGGAGTTATTACCCTTTATAAGAAACAATATCAAGATATGGAATGAATCATCCACAAAACTCTAAGGAATAATATAAAAAGAAATCCAAAATCAATCCCACATGCATGTATAAATATAACTGATACAACAAAAGGCTCCAAAGTAAATACCAAAAAGTAAAGATAAAGCAGTGACACAACAAATTTCAAGGATATGATTAGTAAGGTCTAGGAAAATCCAAAAAATCCTCATGGAAACCTGAAATCCATTTTATATACATAGGATGATCATACATGTATACTCAATATTAATACCAAAGTATCTCATGCACATGTGAAAGAAGCATACTAATGAACCTGGGAGAAAACAACAGAACCAAACTACACCTAAACATGTATACTAAGAAAACCCAACCCCACCAAGGCATGATCACCAAATAATTAAAGTCAGTTAATATTATATAATATGATCACATCGATAAGGGTACCCCACAATACTTTCCCATTGTTATTCCACTCTCACACCCAACATCATACGTCATAGAGATCCCATCCCTTCCATATACCACACCCCCTCAAGCACGATCATAACAAACCTTGCCTGAAGACACCTGGGCGCACCGCCCCATAAGCATGACCACATCCCATCTAACCCGAAAACACCTAGGACACATACCACATCTAATATTGAAGACACCTGGGACACATAACACCCTGAACACAAACACATGGGCCATCACATCTCACCCAAAGACACATGGGCCGTCACAAACACTATCTAAATCACTAACAGACCTCTGGCCATCAAAGCCTGTTCCATACCAACCTTGCCTAGAAGAGAGAGAGGGAAAGAGAGGGCACCCATCCATCCGTACTCCCCACTGGATATTGGAAAAAACACCCCCCACATTACTATTCGAGTGTTTGACACATAGCTCTTAACATGGGTGGGGTGCATATTTAATCAAAAGAATATACAAGTATATAAATATAATAAAAAACACTCAAGCCCAACTTATGAGTTCATAAACAAACCAACCAACTCACAACACTTTCACTTTTCTACTACCTCTAAATACATTTATTATTACCTACAATAGTCATTTCAGAAGGCGAACAACCCTAATAAATTAAGACAACTTCACATTTGTTCTATGTTTAATATCCATTCATTTCATTATTCAGTACTGACCACATTAATCCACACAACCCACCATTAAATATTTCATTAACCATTTCCATTCCATTAACCAAACCAAACCAAGTCATTACAAATATTATTAAAAAATTATTCAATTTATTCCACCACTACTCGGGAATCTATCACAAAGAAACTACATTCCACAGACTGATCAACATTCCATCACCCCACCACCCCAAAATCGCGGCCAACAAACTATCACCTTGCCACCTCAAAATCACGACCAAGAATCATCACCTCGCCACCCCAAAAGCATGAACAACAAATTATCACCTCGCCATCCTAAAATCACAGAAAAAAACTATCACCTCACCACCCCAACCATACATCACCATCCCATAAGCATGACCACACATCATATCACAACAATAGTCACTTATAGATTTACAAAGGGTAATTTTATCACATTCAAATTTATTTTAGGGGAATTATCACACAAACCAAAATACTAGGGAAACCATTTCATTATCCAAGTATAATTAATTAACCAATTTCAATTTAGGGTGATATCACAAAAATCACAACCAAAGCATCCAACACATCAGATATATCTAGCATAAACAAATCCCCCAATAGCTACACTTTTCAGCGGGGCATCAAGCCCTTACAATTCACAATATCAAAATAATATCAAAGCTATAAAACATGTGAATAAAACCCCATTTACCCCTTATATAGAGACCCTATACTTTTACACATATCATTACATGATTTTAATCATAATTATACATCAGAGTATAAGCCAAGGATCATTAAGTTTAGTGTCTTTGAAGACTAGGTACATAAAACATATAACATGGTACTAAAAAACACTTCTTTATTTAATCTTCATAAATAACTACTAACTTCCTTTGAGCCCTTAAATATGCATAGGGTACCCTAGGGATCACATGAACAGAGTGATAAGCTAAAAGCCCAGTAAGGAAATAAACATAAGAATAAGGCTTTAGCACAAGGTTTAGAGAACATGACATAATGATATAAATGGAACATAACATATAAACATGGGATCATATAAACATGAATTAATAGTAATGTGGTAGAAACATAAATCAATACTTTAGCATGAGTCGTGTATCATTTCACATATATGAGCACAAATCAAGGTTAACCACCAAGACCGTTGCACATGGTAGCACGAGTCAAGGCTAACTGCAAAGAACGTTGCACATAACATCTCATGAGACTAAACTTTACCCAATGAATTATATCACTATCTGGGTGCACCAAACTTAACATGTTCATGAATATTATTGATACATAAATAACAATACATAATCAATCACACATAAACATAAAGTAACCCAAGGAGAGAAATGGGTATCACATTCATGTCATAAAGCACAATGAATGAGAGTATCATAAAAGTGTTAATGATAGAAAATAATTAAAACATACATAAAAATTAATAATTAAAAATAGGAATATATCATGGTAAGTTATGTTGAATATAAATTACAACATGTAATAAGAGTATTTAGGAAATTATTAGCATTAAAACATCTTAGTGCGGTTTTAAGGAAAATACTAAAGAGCATTTAAAAGCGAAAAAGGAATAATATTTTCTATAAAACCAAATGTGAAACAAGAAGGTTTTCATAATAAAAAGTATGATTTTATAAAAACAACAGTGGCTTAAAAAATGTTAGAGTTCAATTGAAATTGGGCAAAGATTTGGGAAGTTCCCTTAAAACGAGTTTGTTTATTGGGAAGTATCGAGGAGGGAAAGACTTAAAAGCATGTATATCCCAGAAAGTGAATGAGGTATGGATCTTGAAACATGAGTTTGGACCATATAAAAATAAGTTATAATTTTTAAATAAAAGGAAAATACAACTTAATTTGGGTAAAAATAAATATAGAGAAACCTAAAGGAATAAAGGCAGTTCAGGTAGAATCCCTTACATAATATCAGCATGGTATCAGGTGTACTTAGGAGGTATTAATGAGAGAGAAAGGGATTTATCATCTTTTATACATCATGAGGGATTTATAAGGAAGGTTTGAAATCATACCCCAACATTATGAATTATACGCAAAAGGTCATAACATATATGTCATTCTTGAATAAAAGTGAAATAGAGGGGATCCCTTACCTTAAGTCTGATGATATTATCCACTTGATATTAATTACCTGAATAATAAAATTAGATTTATTAATTAATAATTTCAGAACCTATTATATATTTAAATGATTTAGTACAACCTTTTTGAGTTCATTAATAAACTTTTTGATTGGTTATGAGGTTCAATTTCACTATCCGGGTCCATTTGTTTCCTTGGTTTTAATGATCGGTTCACTTATATTCATGTTTGGAAAATCATGTAAAATGGGGATGGTCATATAGAATTGGAGTTATATTATATTATTGAACATACATAAGTTTATATGGTTATAAATTTCATTTGGTTACTTGGAGTTAATATTAATCATTATGTAAAACTTTAGTGATAACCTTTTCGGTTAATTGGTGGTTTTTGGCCACAAGGAACATGTTTTGTTTTATAAATAAAAACCATGTGTAAAAAAGGATTATAGAACCATATATGAGAAATAATACATATATTATGGTCTGGTTCAACCATGAAAATGGTTTCATGACTCAAATTGAAGACAATTACGGAAATTGAAAACCCATCATCCTTGAATGTGGTAAATTAGCACATCTCGGATGATGTTTTTATTTTTAGTATAAAAGAAAGGGAAATGAGAGATGATGAAGAATTATTCCTTTATCATGAAAAAATTCCAATACATGTAAGGTAATGGATCAATCACAATAATTGGATGAAGTTAGGTGAGGAAATAAAAATAAAAGAGATTAACTTGAAAAGAAAAGAAAAGTTGAGAGATGCCTTATGAAAATTCGACAGCCTAACTGTGTCCCTTAAAATTTCATAAAATATTTTGATGAGAGAAAAAAGGGGTATCTCTTCATTATTAAATAATATGGATAGTAAGGGAGATATTAAATGATATATTCCAATGTAATCCAATTTAAATTAAAAATAATAACATAAAATGAAAGCTTGAAAAAGAGAAGGGAGGTAGATTCCCTTACCTTGTAGAGTAACTCCTAAAACATAAAGGTTGGGACCTTAGAGGATTGATTACACCTTGAGAGTAATCATAAGGAATTAAAACTTCTAGATCTTATAGAATGATGGATTTGTAATGAAATAATATCAATCAATGAGTGGGTATTTATAGTAAAAGAGAGAGAGTTTTTTATTAATTTCAAAGGACACCACATTAGTGTTTTTTGAAAAAGCATGGGCTTTCCCATGGTATTGGACCATGGTATTAGCCACATGGGAAAAATCATATCATATTTTTTTTACATAAGTATACCAGTATTTTATATTAATTATTACATCATTATTGTATCATTAAACATACCGAAAACTCAAAACTGTATTTTTACTATTCATGAAAAATTCAAGTATTTTACAAAAATACCAAAAATTCACCATAACTATTTTTTGACATGTATAATTCAACATTGAAATCAATTTTTTGAAAATAATTTTTTAAATAATTTTAATTTAATTTTTAAATAAAATCATAATTTATTAAAAAAAATAGCATTAAAACTATAACTCATTTTATAAAACCTTGAAAAATTAATCAAGGTCCCATAAAATTATCTTATAACCATAAGAAAATAAATTAAAAATTTATGATTTCATTTTATGAAAATACATTTCCATTTTTAATTATTAATTTAATCATAAAATTGTAAATAAAATATTTATGACATACAAAAATACCAATACTTATACTATGATTGTTTTTCACTTTTAAGATGTCTAAATTGTATTTATACATTCATGGGTTAAGTTTCTATTTTTTGTCCAATTTTCTATTCATTACTATTCATAAAGGTATGTTACTATTCATACAGGTATGTTACTATTCATCAAAAATTAAGTTTTCCTTATCAAACTCCAAATAACTTACTGATCGCAATTGTAGATGACTGTTTTTCAAAATTCAAAACACAGAAGTGACAATATTAAGTTTAAAGGTCACATAATACTTAGTAGTTCATTGTGTTGTAATTTCATGTGATTATATGACATAATTTTAAGAAAATAATTTTCCATTGATAGAACATTAGGTCATTACATTATTCCTCCCTTATGAAATTTCACCCTCAAAATTTCGTTTTGCATTCTAAGCTATAAACAGTTGTGGGTACTTTTCCTTCATTTCCACCTCAAGTTCCCATGTTGCCTATTTATACTTATGGTTCCACCATAGTACTTTGACTAGGTGAATGGTCCTTTTACGTATAAATTTATCTCTACGATCCAAGATCTTCACTAGATGCTCCTCATAAGAAAGATCATTCTCCAATTGTACCACCTATGAAGGAGTACACGTGAAAGGTCTGGTATGTACTTCCTTAAGAGGGATACATGGAATACATCGTGCACTTTCGACATAGTAGGTGGAATTTCCAGTCAATAGGCCACAACTCTGACACAATCAAGGATCTCGAAGGGGCTGATGTACTTGGGACTTAACTTTACTTTCTTCCCAATCCTCATGACCTTATTCTATGGAGATATTCATAGAAATACCATGTCTCTAACTTTGAACTCAAGGTCTCATCGAAAATTGTCTACATAACTCTTTTGTTGACTTTGGGCTACCTTGATGTGTTGCTAAATGGTTTTCACCTTATCCACCATTTATTTGATAATTTCAGGTCCTAGAAGCTTACTCTCACTGACTGCATCCCAACACACTGGTGTTATGCACCATTCCCCATAAAGGTCTTTGTATGGTTCCATTCAGATGCTTGAGTGGAAACTATTTTTGTAGGAGAATTCAACCAATGGAAGATGTTGGTCCCATCCTCCTTTGAAGTCCATAGAACATTCTCTCAACATATATTTTAGTTTCTAAATAGTTTGATCAGATTAGCCATCAATTTGAGGATGATAGGCCATACTGAAGTTCAGTTTAGTGCTTAGAGCATGTTGAAGACTTTTTCATAACTTCGAGGTGAATCTCAGAACTCGATCAGATACAATAGATAGTGGTACTACATGCAGCCTTACCACTTCTTTGATATATATATCTGTGAAAGTTGATCCAATGAGAAGTCCTCTTAAATCACGATAAAGTGAGATGTCTTTGTAAGACGATCCACAATGACCCATATAGCATCGTTTTCTATGGATGTCCTTGGAATTCCAGTGATAAAGTCTATGGTAATGTTATACCACTTCAATATTGGTATAGGTAGTGGTTGAATCATCTCCTTAGAATTCTGTCTTTTAGCCTTCACTTGTTGAAAAACTAGGCACTTTTATGTGTACTCAGCAATCTTCTTCTTCATATTATCCCACCAAAATTTTCTCAGAGTTCTTGACACATCTTTGTTCTCCCTAGGTGGATAGAGAAGGTTGAGCTATGAGCACCATTCAGAATCTCCTTATTTATATCTGGATCACTTGGTACACATAATAATGATCCAAATCTTAAAACTCCTTCCTCATCAATCATGAACTCTGAGGATTTCCCATTTTTACTGTCTTCCACCCTTTTTTGAATTTTTATATCTTTTCTTTGATCATCCTTTATTTTTTTCATGAGGGATGGTTGAGAAATAATCATTTGACAAAGGATTGATGATGTTCCTCCCTTAATGATTCCCATGTCCATCCTATGAAAATATAAGAAGATTGGATCCTTTTCAATTCTCATCATTGATAAAGATGCACGATCCTTTCTATTTAGAGCATCTACCACCTTGTTTTCCTTACTGGGATGGTAGTGGATTGAGAAGTCATAATCCTTGACAAGCTCTATCCATCTTCACTGGTTCATATTAAGCTCTTTTTGTGTGAATATATATTTGAGACTCTTGTGATCAGTATATATCTCACACTTCTCCCCATAGAGATAATTATTCCATATTTTTAATGCAAAGATCACCACCTCCAACTCTAGATCATGAGTAGGATAGTTTTACTCATGTATTTTCGGATTCCTTGAGGCATAGGCTATCAATTTATCATTTTGCATTATCACATAGCCTAATCCCTTCTTTTAAGGATCACTATACACCACAAAGAGTTCTCCACTTGCTGGGAGTGTGAGTATTGGCACAGTGATTAACCTCTTTTTCAACTCCTTAAAATAGTATTCACATTCCTGAGTCTAGACAAACTTTACTCCCTTTCATGTTATCTTGGTCATTGGGTTTGAAAATTGTGAAAAGTTCTTCACAAATTGTTGATAATACCTGGATAGACCCAAAAATATTCAGATCTCCATTACAGATGTTGGCTTGGGCCACTCTTCAATTACCTTTGTCTTGGAAGGGTCCACATATATCCCTTTTCTAGTGATAACATGCCACAAGAATGATACTTCCTCCATACAGAACTCACATTTACTGTACTTTTCATACAAATTATCCCTTTTCAAAGTCTTTAACACAGTATTCAAATGCTCCTCTTATTCCTCTTTGCTCTTGGAGTATATCAGAATATCGTTGATAAAGACTACCAAATTTTTTTCGAGATAATCCATAAAGACTCTATTAATTTAATATATGAAAATTTATGGAGAATTAGTGAGTACGAAGATCATCATTATGAACTCATAGTGTCCATACCTCGTTCAAAAGGTAGTCTTGGGAACATCTTCCTTCCTCACCTTTAATTGGTGATATCCTGACCGAAGTTCCACCTTAGAGAAATAACTGGCCCCACGAAGCTAATCGATCAAGTCATCTATCCGTGGCAGGGGATAATTGTTCTTTATCGTGATTTTATTGAGCTCACAATAATCGATGCAGAGGTGCATTGAATCATCATTCTTCTTAACTAAGAGGACAGACACACCCCACGATAAATCACTTAGGTGTATAAAACCCTTCTCCAGATTCTCCTGTAACTACTTCTTTAGCTCCACTAGTTCTATGGAGGACATCCTATAAGATGTCTTTAATATAGGCAGAGATCCAGGAATAAGTTCAATTGAGAACTCAACTTCTCAATCAGGAGGATGACCATGAAACTCTTCAGGGAATAAATAGGTGTAATCCCTCATGATGGGCATGTCTTCAAGCATGATTCTCTCCTCTATCTTAATCATTTGAGCTAGACATGCTTACTCAAAAGAAATTAATATCCACACTTGATACACTAATTATAAAGTAGATTCATCTTCCTCCTTACACTTGTATAGAATTGAAGGATTCCTTGGGATGCTAAGAGTAATCTCCCTTTCCCAATAGTTGATGTTGGCTTTGAATAAAGATAGCCAATCCATGTCCAAGATAACATCGAACTCCACTAAAGAAAGTATGAAAAGATTTTAGGGGAGGTTCATTCCACAAAAATTAACTAGAGAGGAGTTATAAACCATGGATTCAATCATTTACCCATTAACTATTCTCACAAATAACTTATCCTCTAAATTTTGAGGTGGTGTTTGGATAGTTCTACTAAACTTGAAAGATATGAAAGAATGTGTAGAACCATAATCAAATAGTATGTTCACTATTCTTGAATGAATAACTAGCGTACCTATCGCCACATCATTGTTAGGATCCAACTCAGCAGTAGTGATTGCATAAGCCCTTACTTGTTGCATTGGATGTTGTTATTGATTTCCTCTGATAGCCCTCGGCTTAGGGAAATTGTTTGCATAATGCCCAAGATCCTTGTAGTTGTAGCACTGCACTACAAGCTGAGTGTTGATCTGAACCTTCATTTATTCTTCAACATTAGTAGGATTCTTTATATCTCACCGGTAGTTTTTTTGCAAGATGTCCCATATTTCCACATTTTAAGAAATTCCTAGTCCCTTTAGATAATTCCCAAGATACTTTTTCCCACAATTTTTACATGTGGTTTGATCGGGCTTATTCACATCATGGAATTTATTTGCGGAACCTCCCACATGAGATTCCATTTTACTCTTATTATCGCTAGGCCCACGATCCCACTGGGAGTATTCGATATCCATTTCAACCTTAAGGTCACAACAGAAAATCTCCTCACAATTGTTGAAGTATCAAATCACCAGCACTTTTCATAGACTCAACTTTAGTCCACTAAATAAGTGACCCACCTTACTTTTGGTGTTCATGAAAAAGCCAGAGGCATACCTTTCAAGACTTGTAAAGTTTTCTTAATATACCCCAATGGACTAATCTTCCTTCTTCTTGAGTTTGAGGAACTCTCTTTCCATATTGAGATGTAGGGTTCGTGGAAAATATTTATTGAAAAACATTCTGTTGAATTCCTCTCAATCCATGGATTCAATTTCCTCTTGGGGCTTTGTATTCTTGATCAGTGTTCACCACTAATCAGATTCCCCATCAAAATGATAGACCACCAGCAAAACTTTCTCTTCTTATAAGCACTGGAAGACATAAAATATATTTTCAGTGGAGTTAATCTACTATTCCAAGAGGAGGGGATCAAATGATCCACTAAACATGGGAGGCCTTTTCCATATGAAGGATTCAATGAAAACTTGATATTTCCTTAGAGGAGGAGGGTGTTCCATATAATTCAAGTTATTATTAATAACTTGACCCAGATGAGCAAGTACTTTCATTAAGGTTTGATCACTCGCTCCCATCATATCATGCATATCATTATGGTAGTCTTCACATTACCTATCATATTGATGGTTGGCACGTGTTCTTCTATTTCCTTCTATTAGATAAGAAAAAGAACATACAATTAGAGGGATTTAATACTTATCTATTAATCATAAAAGGAAAATTTGAACATAAGAGGATAAACTTTTAAAGGATTAGTATATCCTAACTTGTGATTCCATAGGTTTAAATCTAGTTTATCCTTGATATATTTCTTAACTTATATTCTTATGTTTTTTTCATTCCCTTAGTAATGATTTGTACTAATCTCATGAATTTATCAAGGCATATCCCTTGGGAGTGTCAAACCAAGAGTGCATCTAGGCCCATTGTCATGCACCATTTCCCATTACAGTCTTTCTCAAAGAGGTGTTTTTGGGTTTAACCCCTAGATACATCTTTGTCAGATCTACCTATACCTCTTTGTATCCAGACAAAGATGTATTTTCTTGACAAACTACTTACTCTATACTTACCAAAATTGATGGGTGTTTTCTTATACTTAGTCTCATCATTAATATTCTTACTAAAGTTCTCTATTCATAATCTCTAAAAATAACCAAACCATCCTTTGATACCAAATATAGCGACCCTAGCCTTTTACATATATCATTACATGATTTTAAGCATAATTATACATAAAATTACAAGCCAATGATCATTAAGTCTAGTGTCTTTGAAGACTAGGTACATAAAATATATAACATGGGACTAAAAAAACTTATTTATTTAATCTTTATAAAGATGTCATAACTTCCTTTGAGCCCTTACATCTGCATAGGGTACCCTAGGGATCACATGAACGAAGGGATGAGCTAAAAGACTGGTAAAGAAATAAATATAAGAATAAGGCTTTAGCACAAGGGTTAGAGAACATGACATAATGATATAAAATAACACATAACATATAAACATGGGATCATATAAACATGAATTCATAGTATTATGTTAGAAACATAAATCATGGATTTAGTATGATTCAAGTCTCATTGCACATAGAGAAGCACATGTCAAGGTTAACCACCAAGACCATTTCACATGGTAGCACGAGTCAAGACTAACCGCTAAGACCATTACACATAATGTCTCATGAGACTAAACTTTACCCAATGCATTGGAGCACTATCTGGGAACACCCATATTAACACGTTCATGAATATGATTTCCACAAAAATAATCATACATAATCAATTATACATAAACATAAGGGAACTCATGGAGATAAATGGGTATCACATTCATGTCATAAAGCATAATGAATGGGCGTATCATAAAAGTGTTAATGAGAGAAAAGAATTAAAACATACATGGACATTAATAAGGAAAAATAGGAATATAGCATGGTAAGTGAAGTCGAACAGAAATTACAACATTTAAGAAGAGTATTTAGGAAATTATTAGAATTAAAACATATTAGTGCGGTTTTAAGGAAAATACTAAAGAGCATTTAAAATCGAAAAAGGAATAATCTTTTATATAAAACTAAAAGTGAAACACATAGGTTTTTATAATAAAAATACTGATTTTATAAAAATAACGATGGATTAAAACAAATGATAAAGTACAATTGAAATTGGGTAAAAAATTGGGAAGTTCCCTTAAAACGAGTTTGCTTATTGGGAATTATTGAGGAGGGAAACACTTAAAAGCATGTATATCCCCGAAAGTGAAAGAGGTATGGATATTGAAACATGGGTTTGGAGCATATAAACATAATTTAGAAGTTTTACATAAAAGTAAAAGACAAATTAATTTCAGTAAAAATAAATATAGAGAAACCTGAAGGAATAAAGGTGGTTTGGGTAGAATCCCTTATAGAATATCAGCATAGTATTGAGTGTACTTAGGAGGTCTTAATGAGAGAGAAAGGGATTTATCATCTTTTATACATCATGAGGGAATTTTGAGGAAGGTGTGAAATCATACCCCAACATTATGTGTCACATCCATGACTTCTTTTAAGGGTATTTTTTTCATTTAATTTACATTATTTCTTTGTTTTGGGGGTTTCCCATTCATTTTGGTGGAAATAGTGGGTTTTCAAAATTTGGGCCAAACCGTGAGCCCATTTCCATATTTAAAAATAAATTTTGTTTCTTTTATAACTTCTTCATTTTTAAACATTTTACACCCATTCCACTTCCCAATTGGCATCCCCTGGTATATTAAAAACACCATATCAATTTGGACCCCATAGGATTCCATAATGATGATGGATTTGAGTTTTTTATTAAGATGCTGGGACAGCTCAAAATCCCATTTCCCACTTTAAAATATTTTTTAAAGTATTTAATATATCATTAAATATTTATGGTTTTTAAGTGATTCCAACTCTAACCCAATCCCACTTACCCAAGGTGTGCTCCCATTCTCTCCTCCCCCTCTTTGGAGCTCATCTCTCCCACAGATTAGGGTGATCTTTATTAATCATTCTCAAATCACCCAGATTTGAATAGGTAAATTTTTTATTTCATAACTCCTTCGATTTTCACTCTTTTCCCACAAATTCAGTCCCCACTTGACCTACTATGACTCCTTTGAGCCTCCCAACTAGTTTGGGTTACATAAAGATTCAACTATTGGTGGATTTGGGCCGATTTCTTCAACATTTCTTTAAGTAAGTGTTTCTCTCTTCATTTCCTTCCTTCTCATTAGGGTTTACTCCCTCTTTCATAAAGTTCTAAAATTTCAAGATGTTAGGGTTCGAATCTAGGGTTTGATTTGGTTTCATTTTGGTCAAATATTTGGGTTTTAGGTTGGAGTTAACTTCCTTGAGGTGCGGTGGTGGTGCGGTTGATATGTCACACCAAGATTTGGGGGTTTTTATTCAAAAGGTAGGTGATTCCATGTGCAATAATTTTTTTATGAGTTATCATACTTGATTTAATTATTTTTAATGTTCCTCATATGTTGTGTATTGTGCAAAAACCATTTTTGATGGAGTTTGTTAAGCGGTTAATTTTATAGTTGCACTTTGTTTCAAATTGGTTGTTTTCCATGTGTAAACCTTGTGGTAATATTTTCGATGATGTTATAACATATGCAAGTGGTTTGTTAAGTATTTTTTGGGATGAAAATTCTTCTTTTTTAGGGTATTAGTGTGATTTTGGGTTTAAAAGAGGGTTTTTGAATAGGTTTTATGTGTAAAACCACATTTCACTCCTTGAAAGTGTTTTATGAAAATGTGTGTTTTTCATGTGTATCTTTTGTGGTATAATTTGAGGCGATTTTATAGTACTTTATAATGGTTTAATAAATGTTTAAAGGGCTTCAAATTCTGCTTTGGTAGGGTCTTGGTGTGATTTTGGCCATGAAATGGGTTTTGTGTGCAAGACATAATTATACCCTTTGGGATTGTTTTGTGAAAATTGTAAATGTTTTATTTGGTTAAACAAAGTGGAAAAATGGTGTATATGTACTGTTTGGGTGAGTGATTTCACCTAATATGGGTTTTTGAAAGTTTAAGTGGTGATTTAAGATGTCAAAAAGTTTCATAATGTTTTATAAATTGATGAAATGTTTTATCAAATGGAAAGAGAGGGGAGAAACATGTTTGCGGGCTGTTTTGTGTGAGTGTGATGTGAAAAATGAATTTTATTGATAAAATAAGTATTATGTGATATGTGTGTGGGCTGTTATGTGAGTTGGACTATCTTGGAAAGGTTTTATAAAATTGTTAAAGGATTTCTGGAAGTGTTAAAGAAATGTGAAAAGTGTTGTGTGCTATTTTGGTGTGAGTATGATTTCAAAATGCATTTGAATGAAAAAGTGGATTATGTGACTTGTGTGATATACATGTGAGATGTTTGGAGAATGTGTGATGTGTAAGTGGTATTTTCATGTCAAAATTATATTTCTTGACTTGTTTAACTTGTTTGAGCACAAGATGGAAACCCGAGTATCTAGGTGGGTGGACATGTACTAGTATGCTAGTGATCCCATGGGGTTTGGTCTCAGTTTCACATAACAAGTTTTACGCTTACAACACTAACTAAACTATGATGATGATGATTATGGAGGAACACTAGGTTATGGGTATGCTCCCTATTAGTGGATCGTGTGCACGAGAACAAATATTGTAATGGTTACTCTCACCGAGATACGAGGTACCTGAGACCCACAACAAGCTAGTGCATAGGGGTTACTTTACCATTGCTTGTTCTCATTAGTTACTTCGTGATTACCGTCTTCATATGGTATGGTTGGATGTAAAATTAAGTAGTGTTGATATTATTTTTAAAAGTTTTATTCTTTAAAATAGCCCACTTGAAAACTGCTTTTATTTAAGTTGCATCTTTTAGAATTTGTTACTAGCATTTCATGTCTTGAAAACTTGCATGATTTTCATATTTGAATGTTTATCACATGGAATATCTTAGTGGTGGTATCCTACTCAGCTTTTTCTCACACCCTACTTACACCTTTAGGTGTAAGTATACTTGGTTATTTTTTTCGCAGGTTTGGGTATAACTTTTGTGCCAACAGTTCGGGAATTTAGCGGTCCATCGTGATGTGGTGTTGTGGATATGGCTTGAGGGCAGTGCCTCTCACCATGTGGAGGTTATTGGGATGTCCTTTTTGGTTTTATTAATTTTTTATAGTGTTTGAGAGCTGTTTAAAACCATGTAATTCAGTTCTGAAATTTTGTAAAAGATAGTTTTGTTTGAAAAATCCAGATTGGTTTTATTGGACTTTTTTTGTCCTTGTATGTTTATAAACTCAGTTAAATTGTTCCCAATTTTTATTTTATGATACCTGGGCACTTGTTTCAGACCATGGGGATCGGGAATGCCCTTCGGGCCTTGTCAAAATCTAGGTTTAGTGTCAGTTTTGATGGCGATCAGATTCGGTTTGTGAAAAAATGACATCAAAGGGAGGTTTGCTCTTTTGGGTCATGTTATATAGGGAACAATCAGGATAGTTTAGAGTTAAGACTATCAGGACTTGAAATTATGGTTATGGGTAGTGTGTATGACTAGCACACCCCATGATGAGATTCGAGTCGCCAGGGGAATTCAGGATTTGTCTGGGTCCTTTGGTTTTCTTGGTTTGATAATGATTAGGGAAAATGAAAATATAGTTGGGTTAATGGTCTCAATGAGCTCACAGGGCCTGGAAATACATGTGGATCTGGAGATATTTCCCTAGAGAACTCTCCATGATAGTGAAGTGATTAGCGTATGGCCTCCAACCATATGTCCAAGTCACCCACTGAAACTAGTTTCCTCTCGCATTGTCTTGTGTTCTTTAGTTTTGAAATCTTAAAAGTTTGGTTTTAAAGAAAAAAATGACTTGGTTTTGAGAAGTGTAAATTTTCTATGAAATGATTTTTTAATAAATAGGGAATGGTTTGATTTGTGAAATGGTGGAATCAAATTTTCAGAATTTTTTTGAAATGGAAAATGGTGTGTTTACACCTCTTTTAAAAGCATAAAATTATGTTAAAGTTGGTTTTGAAAAAGTGTTTTCGATAGAGTTTTATAAAATATTGAAAGGTGTTTTAATGGGATAAGATGTTATGAAATTGATGTATATGAATTGAAATTGAGTATTCATTTGAATGATTAGGATTTTTATTTCATGGTTAGTGGTCTTGAGGAAAAGGAAGTATTGGTTGATTGTTTTGGTTTTGAAAAGTGGAAAGAATTTTTGTTTTAACCTTTGGTATTTCTGTGAGCGACCACATGCATGGGGTTATATGGGATTATGGATGGTTAATGGAACGATTGGATGAGTTCTGGGATAGATATGAGGAGGGTGCTTTATGTGGCACAGAAACATTCATGTGTGAGGCCCATGAGGTACCATTGGTGGATACGCTAACCGCTGAACCGTTTAATTTCAAATAAATGTTTTTAAAGGAAAAATTGATGTCTTGATGACTGGTTTGGGATGGTGTGTATTAAGTGTTTTTTTGAAAATATTGATGTTGTGGGGTGTTTTGAGTCCAAGAACCCCTCTTCTTTGAACTGTGTTTTGGGTTTGTGTTTGGTTGGTAAGCTGGGTTGAAGGTCCGGTTAGTGGTATCTTCTGAGAAATGTTTTGGGATGCCTTTACGATGGTTTGATTCATGTGTTTAGATCTAGTTTGTGGAACATATTGACCAATGGACCAGCTTGGTTGGGTCCTTGGGTTTTCTCATTGGATAAGGTACACCCCCATCAAGGGTTATTGCACTACTGAAGTGCAACCCAAATTGTTTCACCTTTGGAAAATCCTCCAGTTGATCAATATATGAAATCTTTTCTCAAGCTTTGTAGAATGAGTCTACAACCTTTCCTTTTTGGTTTTTCAGATCCTCTTGTAGCGGGAGAGTGCTCGTGGAAGTTTGAAAGAGACCTTAGTTTCTTAATATACCCGATTCGCCAAAGGTGAAAGTAGTTTGGGGTTGTTTGTGGGGATGAGAAGCTGGATGGTGTCTAAGAGGGCCTCTGGATCCTTCGTAGTCTCTTCGAAGTAGGGGTTTACGTTAAAACACCAGTGAGGGAAATCTGGTCATGAGAGGCTGTTATGTCCATTTTCTGGAATTGTGCGATGTTTGGGGATGTTTCATAAGTCCCCCCCTCAATGTATTGTTTCTATCAATCACATTGGTCATGTTCTATGACACGTTGTGATGTCACATGCTCATTTGACTATAAAGGTGAAGTTGTAAAATCTTTTTTGGGTCTTTGTTTTGTTAGAAGTGTGTCTCCTTTAGGGAAATCTTGACATCCTTTGTTTAGAAGAAGGTGTTTCTATATATCCTTTACTCCTTCCATTTCTCATCCGAAGAAACAAGGGTTGATGTGTGTGCATCTTCTAATCCCTTGTTTCAGTGAAACGTTGGGCCAAGGCAAGATGATTTTGGAGTGTGTTATGTCTTGGTAAACTTGTCTGGGATTGTGGTGTAGTTATTTGTGGCGCAAAAATAAGAAGTTCCATACAGGGTTTTCTAAATCCTAATTGTGAGGCTGAAGATGCTTCAATCTTTTGGGCTCTAGCCATAGGCCCCGCAGTGAAGCTGGCACGTAGTCAGGGGAAGTCCCAGGGTCGTTCAAACCCTTGTACAAAGTGCTATACTCAGTATGAAATATGGGAATAGATTAAACCTATGGTGTTATCTTGTTGTCTATGTTGCTTCTATTCAGTGGAATGTGGTGGAGGGCCTCATGCCCATGTTATCACCCAATGTCATTCTTTTTCCCTTTGGTTTCCATTGAGTTCTTGGAGTATGGTTGGGAATTTGGCTAGAAAGGTTGAGTGCACAGTTTGTGCATGGTTAGTAGTAACCATGCCCCAGAAAACCATGCAATTAGAATGATCCACATGGTTAGTGCATGGTTTCTCAAACTGTGTGGATTAACTATGCGGCCATCCCAACTCTTTAAATTTGGGTTCTTCTTGTGTCGTCCCATGCTATTCAGTTAAGATGGTTGGTTGTTATGGTGGGGAGACCCACTATGATTCTCATGTATGTTCCCTTGGAAATTTCGAATGGAGGTCTACCCCTTGTACCAGGGATTCCGTTCAGGCCTCCCCCTGTTAGTGTCCCGATCCTATCTCAGGAAAATTTGAGTTCTCTATTATGGTGGGGAGCCCATTTGTGTCTCCCCATACTAGTAACTCAGATTGGTCATTGGTCTTGGATTGGAAGTAGTTAGTCCTGTTCGAAGCTATATAACTACCTACATCTTCCTTGGGTAAACTTTGGGAGTGGATAATTCCCAACGGTCGGGTTAAAGTAAGGTAAGTGTAACCTTGTTCGTTGTTGTTGTTCGTTTGGGTAAATTGCTGGAATCTTGTTCGGATAGTGTTTGAGGAGTTTTCTTTTGGGATAAAATCTGAATATACTTGATCATTCCAGGAAGTGTTGTATGTTTTGTTTGGTGAGAGTATTAATTCCTTTATTGATCAATTGGAGGTGTTTTGTCCTTTTGGGGGCGAGCAAAACTTGGTAAAGGAGTCCATTTTGGCCTTTCAGTTGGGTTTGGTTTTTGCCTTTGGACTTGCTGTGGCTTTCCGAGGGCAGAAAGTTTTATGGTGGGGAGAATTTTCACATCCACGACTTCTTTTAAAGGTATTTTTTCATTTAATTTCTATTATTTCTTTGTTTTGGGGATTTACCATTCATTTTGGTGGAAATAGTGGGTTTTCAAAATTTGAGCCAAACCATAAGCCCATTTCTAAATTTAAAAATAAATTTTGTTTCATTTATAACTTCTTTATTTTTCAACATTTTACACCCATTCCACTTCCCAATTGGCATGATATGGTATATTAAAACCACCATACCAATTTGGACCCCATAGGAATCTATAATAATGATGGATTTGGGTTTTTTATTAAGGTGTTGGGCCAGCTCGAAAGCCCATTTCCTACTTTAAAATATTTTTTAAATTCTTTAATATCTCATTAAATATTTATGTTTTTTTGGTGATTCCAACTCTCATCCGAGACCACTCACCCAAGGCGTGCTCCCATTCTCTCCTCCCCCTCTTTGGAGCTCATATCCCCCACGAATTAGGGTGATATTTCTTAATCATTCTCAAATCACACATATTTGAAGAGGTAAAATGTTTCTTTCATAAATCCTTCAATTTTCACTCCTTTTCCCCAAATTTAGTCCCCAATTGACATAATATGACTCATTCAAGCCTCCCTAACAATTTTGGTTACTTAAAGATTCAACTATTGGTGGATTTGGGCCGAGTTATTTAAGATTTCTTTAAGTAAGTGTTTCTCTCTTCATTTCTTTCCTTCTCCTTAGGGTTTCCTCCCTCTTTCATGAAGTTATAAAATTTCCAGAAGTTAGGGTTAGAATATAGGGTTTTATTTGGTGTATTTTTGGTCAAATATTTGGGTTTTAGGTTAGAGTTCACTTCCTTGAGGTGCGGCGGTGGTGCGGTTGATGTTTCGCACCAAGATTTGGGGGTTTTGGTTCAAAAGGTAGGTGATTCCATGTGTAATCATTTTTTATGAGTTATTGTGATTTATTTAATTATTTTTAATGTTTCTCATATTCTGTACATTGTGAGAAAACCATTTTTTATGAAGTTTGTTAAGCGGTTAATTTTATAGGTGCACTTTGTTTCAAATTGGGTGCTTTCCTTTTGTAAACCTTATGGTAATCTTTGGGATGATGTTATAACATATGAAAGTGGTTTTTTAAATATTTTTTGGGCTGAAAATTCTTCTTTGGTAGGGTATTAGTGTTCTTTTGGGTTTAAAACAGGGGCTTTGAATAGGTTTTATGTGCAAAACCATGTTTCACTCCTTGAAAGTGTTTTATGAAAATGTGTGTTTTTCATGTGTATCTTTTGTGGTATATTTTGAGGTGATTTTATAGCACTTGAGAATGGTTTAATAAATGTTTAAAGGGATTCCAATTCTAATTTGGTAGGGTCTTGGTGTGATTTTGGCCTTGGAAGGGAGGTTTGAAATGGATTTTGTGTTCAAGACATAGTTATAACCTTCGGGATTGTTTTGTGAAAATTGTAAATATTTTATTTGGTTAAATAAAGTGGGAAAGGGTGTATATGTACTTTTTGGGTGAGTGAGTTCACCTAATATGGTTTTTTAAAGGTAGATTAGTGATTTAAGAAGTCAAACATTTTCATAATGTTTTATAAATTTCTGAAATATTTTATCAAATGGGAAGAGAGGGGTGAAACACGTTTGTGGGCTGTTTTGTGTGAGTGTGATGTGCAAAATGAATTTTGTTGATGAAAGAAGTATTATATGATGTGTGTGTGGGATGTTATGTGAGTTGGAATATCTTTTAAAGGTTTTATAAAATTTTTTAAAGGGTTTTTGGAAATGTAAAAGAAATGTGAAAAGTATTGTGGGCTATTTTGGTGAGAGTATGATTTCAAAATGCATTTGAATGAAAAAGTGAATTATGTGACTTGCGTGATATACATGTTTTATGTTTGGAGAATGTGTGATGTTTAAGTGGTATTTTCATGTGAAAATTATATTTCTTGACTTGTTGAACTTGTTTGAGCATAAGAGGTAAACCTGGGTATCCAGGTGGGTGGACGTGTACTAGTATGCTAGTGATCCTGTGGGGTTTGGTCTCATTTTCACGTAGCAAGTTTGACGCTTACAACACTAACTAAACTATGATGATGATGATGATGATAATGATGGGGGACCAATATTTTATAGGTATAATCCCTACTAGTGGCTCGTGTGCATGAGGACAAATATTGTGATGGTTACTCTCACCGAGATATGAGGTACGTGAGACCCACAACGAGCTAGTGCCTAGGGGTTACTTTCTCATTGCTTGTTCTCATTAGTTACTTTGTGATTACCGTCTACATATGATATGGTTGACTGGAAAATTCAGTAACCTTGAAATTATTTATAAATTTTTTGATTCTTTAAAATAGCCCACCTAAAAACTGCTTTTATTTAAGTTGCATCTTTTAGAAATTGTTACTGGCATTTCATGTCTTGAAAACTTTCATGATTTTCGTCTTTGAATGTTTATCACATGGAATCCCTTAGTGGTGGCATCGTACTGGGATTTGGATCACACCCTACTTACACCTTTGGGTGTAAGTAGACTTGGTTATTTTTGTCATAGGTTTGGGTATAGTTTTTATGCCAACGATTCAGGTTTTTAGCGGTCTATTGTGATGTGGTGTTGTGGAGATGGATTAAGGGAGGTGCCTCTCGCCATGTGGAGGTTCTTGGGATGTCTTTTTTCATTTTATTAATTTTTTATAGTCTTTTAGAGTTGTTTAAAACCATATAATTCAGTTCTTAAATTTTTTAAAAGATGGTTTTGTTTGAAAAATTCAGATTTGTTTTACCAGACTTGTTTGTCGTTATATGTTTTTAAACTCAGTTAAATCATTCCCAATTTTTGTTTTATGATACCCAAGAACTTGTGTCAGCCCATGGGGATTGGGAATGCCCTTCATGACTTATCATGGGAAAATTTTGGTGCCGGTTTTGATGGTGACAATATTCGGTTCATGACATTAGGAATTATACGCAAAAGGTCATAACATAGAGGCCATTCTTGAATAAAAGTGAAATAGAGGGGATACCTTACCTTAAGTTCGATGGTATTCTCCACTTAATATTAATGACCTGAATAAAAAAATTAGATTCATTAATTAATAATTCCATAACCTCTTCTATATGTAAATTATTTAGTACAAACTTTTTGATTTCATTCATAACCTTTTTGATTGGTTATGATGTTCAATTTCACTTTTAAGGTCCGTTTGTTTCCTTGGTTTTAATGATCAGTTCACTTATATTCATGTTTGGAGAAACATGTAAAATGGGTATGGTTATCTAGAATTGGAGTTATATTATATTATTTAACATAAAAAAGGTTATATGGTTTTAAATTTCATTTGGTTACTTGGAGTGAAGATTAATCATTGTGTAAAACTTTAGTGATAACCTTTTAGGTTAATTAGCGATTTTTCCCACAAGGAACATGTTTTGTTTTATAAATCAAAACCATGTGTACAAAAGGATTCCAGAACCATATATGATACATAATACATATATTATGGTTTGGTTCAACCATGAAAATGGTTTCATGACCATAATTGAATACGGTTACTGAAATTGAAAACCCATCGTCCTTGAATGTGGTAAATTAGCACATCTCGGATGATGTTTTTATTTTTAGTATAAAATAAAGGGAAAGGAGAGATGATGAAAAATTATCCATTTATCATGACAAAATTCAAGTATATGTAAGGTACTGAAGTCATCACAACATTTGGATGAAATGAGGTGAGTAAATAAAAAGAAAACAGATGGAATTGAAAATAAAAGAAAAGTTGAGAGATCCCTTATGAAAATTTGGCAGCCTAACATCGTCGTTTAAAATTTCATAAAATATTTTGATGAGAGAAAAAATGGGTCTATCATCATTATTAAATTATATAGACAGTTAGGGGTATATTAAATGATATATTCCAACATAATACAATTGAAATTAAAAATAATAACATAAAATGAAAGCTTGAAAAAGAGAAGGGAGGTAGATTCCCTTACCTTGTAGAGTAACTCCTAAAACCTAAAGGTTGGGACCTTGGGGTCATGAGGATACCTTGGGAGGACTCCTAGGGAAGTAAAACAACCAGAGCTTTGAGGATGATGGATTTTTAATAAAGGAAAATGAAGGAATGAGTGAGTATTTATAGTAAAAGAGAGAAAGTTTTTTATTAATTTTAAATGATGACTCATTAGTGGTTTTTGAAAAACCATGGGCTTAACCATGGTATTTTCCCATGGTATTAGCCACTTGGGACACGTTTTTGGAGTTGGTGGCCTAGAACCAACTACTTTGTACTTTATTCATTAATAAAAACCTAATCACATCTTGATTATTCTTCTGCGTGACAATGCATGTGATAATGTCCCAAGAATAACTGTTGCATTAAAGGGTCATAGCAGATCCCTGCTATGATGAGAACCCAGAAGTGCCATAACACTATTCTTTAATATATGTTTTATGTCCAGATGATGTTATTTGAGGGACACAAATAATACATGCCATTAGGGGTGAGGACTCATAAAACTTTGAGGCACCTTCTCATGGTGTGCGCCCTTGGTAATATCCAGGAGGATATTATGAGAACGAGACCCGCCAGTAGGAAATCCACATTTCATGGTGTCATTGGATGTTCCTATCTATGGGCGTGTGAATTGGTCCTTAGAATTTAAGATTATTATTAATGGGTATTACAACTCGTGCACTTAGATGTATTGACGAAAATTGTGACGACACACTATTCACAATGAGGTAGGATACGTTGGGTGCGTCACGAGTAATACCTCATTAATAGATAATGTGAGAAAGGATTTATTCCTTCTATTCCATAATGGAAGTAGATATCTCGGTACCTTTGATGGAATTGATATAGCCTAAGTAAATCCATGACCATGGTAATAAATTGGCAAGTTCAATTCTTTAAAGTCAAAGAAAGAATAATCGAGCACATGGGTTGATGGCACTAGCATGCAACCCGCTTGATTAGAGATATTGAGACAAAGGGATTATATTACACGGTAAGCATTCGTATGAGGTGACATGTCAATGTGGCATCAACTTCTTTCTCTTGGGTGCCTTGACCCGTTGCTAGACAGTAATCTTGGACTTTAGGTAAGCCTGCATAATGCCATCGAGAAAGAGACCTAGAGGGTCACACACTAAGTGTGTCCATGTATCTCAGTTAAATATTAATTTAACAAGTTAAATAAATATTATTCCCGACTGTGGTTTAATAATTATTTAAGGATGCCTGATCACATTTATTTAGACACTAGTTATTCGAGAGAATATATTTTGGGAGAAATAATATATTTATTAGCGAGTAATGCAGTTACATTTATTTAAGAAATAAATAGCCCTTACTCAAGGTCTAATAAATGTGGTAGAATAAATAAAGAAAAATGGAAAATAAAAGTACACACTGTGTATATTAAATATATACGCCGTGTAGTTTTATGGAAAATGAGTACACGTTGTGTATTAATGATTACACGCCGTGTAGTTTCTCCAGTCGGGATTTTGAGGATATAATATTGTTTTATTAAATGATATTTATTATAATCAGCATGGGCACATGTCAATTAATTAATAATTCGACATGGGGGTTTTCAATAAGAGTTAATGAAATAAATAAAACATGTAATGCGTTTATTTATTGTCATAACTCTATAACCTCAAACCTGATTATAAATATCCTCACAACCCCAACACTTTTCCCCAATCATTGTGCACAATAATTCTGGAGAATTCTTTCAAGGTTGAGAGAACTACTTCCTCCAAGAATACTCTCAAGACTGAGAGAGATCCTCCTCCATCGAATCAAGGCGATAGAAGGCGGACATCATAAGCAAAGGTTCTTCCACACTAGCACCCGAAGATCCCTTCAGCGACGTCTAGAGATACATGGCACACGTGTGGATCACCGATAGGGGAATCCTACACTTGGATTCTACGACGCAACGATGGATCACAAGATCGTGACCAGAGACATCAACGAAGAAAGAATTCCACCAAGGTAATTCTTGTGAATTAATTAAATTAATTATAACCAACATATGATGATCCTATCTCTATGGTTCCAGGACTCCCTCTTTTGTTTTTCGTTCTTCGTTCTATTTCGAAGATCCGACGTTTTATATTATGATGGATCTCAGTTTGAATGTTGTTTAACACTAAAATCAAAGTTGGGCCACCCCACCAACGCACTTCCACTACGCCTGGAACCTACAAGTGGTATCAGAGGGGTCATATCATTGATTATAATTATTTAGTTTTTCGATGGTGATTTACGCATTTAATAATTTATTTGTTTCAATTCAAGTTAATCGTTCTTTAAATCTGAATATTGAGATCTGTTCCTCCTCTATCGTTTCTCATTCACCATACAGAATCGACCTTTTCTTTTAATTTTGATTAAAATAAAATGGAGGATCTCATACAGATGAGCCAAATGTTCCTGGCCGTACAACACAAGAATACACGATGTGTATTCGGAAGTACACACCGTGTAGTCTAGGTTCATGCATCGAACTGGTCCACCAAATCAGGTCATTTATTGATCCTATCTGAGTCATTTATGACACCGTGTGTTGACCAGGAACAGGTGGCACATGGTTTCCGGAGTACACGCTGTGTGGTCCAATGAACACGACGTATAGTCCCTTCAGGTTAGGGTTGGACCGTGTACCCCGTACACAGTTTTCCCAACTGGAAACCGTGTAACACGGAAACTACACGGTGTGTGTCCCACTGAACACACTGTGTACTCTGAAAATTTCTGAAGTACATTAACACGCCATGTCCTCGGGTGTGTACTTTGGATGGATGGTGAAGAAAAGTACATGCCGTGTAGTCGGAACTATACGCCGTGTACTCACCCAAATTATGCCGATTTATTAAAATTTATTATTATATTATACAAACCCTTGAGAAGTGTACCATGGTGCAGGCGTAAAGCTGAGGCACAACACGTGATAGGTGTTTTATATATATGTGTTTAATTTAACATCTGCGCAATGAACGAGAATTCATCGGGTTGCCTCCAAGGTACATGTTATGTACAAGGATAATTTTAATTTATTTAAAATCATGATAGATGAGAATCTCAAGGAAATTCAGAAAAAGGGTTTAAGATAAAAGGATTGATTAATTAAAGATAATTAATTGATTAGAGCGTGATTTATCTTAAACAAGAATGATTAAAGAATTTAATGCTAGTTTTATTTATGCGTAAATATCATTGCATGTATGGATGATCATGAGCTAGACCAAGACCTTTGTATGTGAATGGTTTCTTTTAATTTATTTATTTAAATTAAATTTGTTGGCCTGTGAGCCTTCTCCTCATTAATATGTAGGGCATGCGCGCCCAAGGATTCTTTTATGTAAAAACCCCCTTTTACCTCTCACCTGCATGTGAGATAAATGCATATGTAATGGATGGAGATCCCAAGCTAGTGGAGGCGGCTCAAGACAGGAGCCAAGGCGAAACCAATCCAAGGAGATACAAAGGTGGACAGGTGGAAAGCTGTAAACACGAACCCAAAAGGTTCAAGGTGTTTCTACCCTAGTTCTTGGGTTAGTTTATCAACCGCTAGATAAACTAACCAATAGAACAAGCTCATGATCATACCATTTATTTTATTTCTGACAGTTTCATGGTTTATTTATTGTGGGTGTGTTGTCACGATCACACAATTAATGAATTAAACAAGCATGCAAGATGGAACTAAAATAAAGATCGGCTTATGAATAAATATTATCTTAGACATGGTTAATCACTTAAGTATATCCCACTTAATATTAACAAGCATGTAATAAAAGATAATAAAATGACAATTTACATATAAGATAAAATCCCTCAAAGAAATATTAAGTCGGTATAACCTTCCATAATCTTGGTTAGAATCGAACCATAGTTCAAAGTGCTTGACCAACCCTAGTTGGGGTACTTTCAATTATTAGGGAATTATAATTCAAGGTTTTGGGTTGACTTGACTTGGTTCGAATCAAGGGTTGACTGCCACAACAAGAATTGGTGTGACCAAGAGTCAAAGGTTGAGGAAATCCAAAATAAAAGGATTTTAGGATTGGGGAGTCCACTCAGCGGATCAAGGAGCTGCGAGTTAATGCAGTTGGCATTTGGAATGCCTACCTAAAACACTTAAAGTTTCTTGACCAACCCTATTTTGGGTAATGCGAAGGGCAATATAGATCCTTTCCACTAGAATATTCAGGCAACATAATATTCTGAAGTCAATGGTGAGGGTTATTGTATTTTGATAAAATAGTGGGAGACTAATAAGTATTAATTTATTTATTTGTCTCAATTTTGTAATAAAGTACTAAACCTTTGCTCATCTTAATTTGTAGAAACAGAAAGAAAATAACTTTAAACATATCATTGTGAACCATACTTGAGAAGGAAAACCTTCTCACCGGCACCAATTTCCAAGATTGACAGAGGCGTTTACGTGCCATCCTTTGCCATGAAAGTAAATTGTATATGCTGGAAGAGCCTGTTCCAGTTGCGCATGGAAAAGAGAATAGTTATGAGGAAATATCTCTCTATGTGAAACACATGGATGATGCCATAGATGTCCAATGTTTCATGCTATAGGCCATGTTCAATTAGCTCTTGAAGCAACATGAAAACATGGATGCGTATAGCATGATGTCTCACCTTAAGGATATCTACCAAGAGAAGGTGAGACATGATAGGTATGAGATCTCCAATGCTTTGTTTACAACTAATCTTGGAGAGTCTGCACTAGCTGGGCCTCATGTTGTCAAGCTTATTGGATACATTGAATGCCTAGACATCTTAGGGATTAAATTCCCGAATGAGTTGTGTACAGATCTCATCTTATCATCACTTCCCAAGACCTTCTCTAGATTTATTTTCAACTACAACATGAGCAATAATGAGAAGAGTCTATCATAACTTCTAACCTTGATTCTCCAGGTAGATAAGGACATGGGGCATGACAAACCCACAGTCCTTACGGTGAATAATAAAAGGAAGGACAAGGCAAAGGGGCCAAAGACTTATAAACGGTCTGAAGCCCCCGAGTGTCGTCCCTCCAAGAAGGGGAAGATCTAGAAGTAGGGCAAGGAACAAGAGGAGGTGTGTTTTTCATGTGTAAAGTAAGGCCACTAGAAGAGTAACTGCACCCAAAAGCGTGGGGATGCTAAAGGTGCGTTCGTTATCGAGTGTAATCTTTCTATTTCTACACATTGCGTATTAGATACAGCTTGTGGGGCTCACATCTGTATTCAAATGTAGGAACCAAGTAGATTTAGAAAGATTTCTAGAGGAGAGGTGGATATTTGAGCTACCAATGGAGCAAGGCTGGATGCGTTGGTTATTGGTGATTACCACCTCTCATTGCCAACTGGCATGATTTTGGTTTTACAAAACTGTTATTATGTGCCTAGTGTTACCAAGAACATAATTTCTGTATATTGTTTGGATATGGATGGATTTATTTTAAAGTTTGGAAATAAGGGTTGTCTCTTTTATAAGAATAACGTATGTTATGGTATAGAACATTTAAATAATGGTTTGTATGTATTAAATTACAAAAACCAAGTATTGTCAATTGATAACTAAACAAACTCACATGACTCATACATCACCCAGTTGTGTCATCACCGTCTCGGTCATGTAAATGAGAAGCGCTTGACAATGCTATGCCAAGATGGTTATTTAGACTCTACTGAATTAAAACCACTTGATAGATGTCATGCTTGTTTACAAGGAAAAATGACCAAGCCGCCTTTTGGTGGACAGGGTGAAAGGGCCATAGAGCTTCTAGGATTGGTACACATGGATGTGTGTGGACCATTTCCAGTAGAAGCTAGAGGTGGATATTCTTACTTGATTACTTTTATTGATGATTTGAGTAGATATGGTTATGTCTACTTAATGAGGTATAAGTCAGAGGCCTTAGATAAATTTAAGGAATTTAAGAATGAAGTATAGAACCAGCTTGGTAAGAATATAAAGAAACTTCGATCGGATCAAGGTGGAGAATATCTGAACCAAGAGTTCATCGATCTTCTACGGGAGTCTGGGATTCTATCTCAGCTCACTCCTCCTTATACACCACAGTGGAAAGGTGTTAGTAAAAGGAGGAACTGCACCTTGTTGGACACGGTGAGGTCGATGATGAGTCAGGCAGATATTCCGTTATCCTTTTGGGGATATGCATTACAAACTGCAGCATACACATTAAACCAAGTACCAACTAAGGCGACAAATGGAATTCCCTCTGAGCTATGGAATGGAAAGAAACCCATTTTGTATCATACACATGTATGGGGATGCAAGGCATTTCTTAAGGCCTTATTAGAAAACAAACTATCACCCTGGGGCATGATATGTATCTTTATAGGATATCCCAAGGAAATTAAAGGATATTACCTATATAACCCTTCAGACAAGAAAGTGACTGTTTCCAGACAATCCATATTTCTTGTGAGGGAGCACATCTTCAAGAAGGATAGTGGGAGAAAGATTTACTTAGACAAAGTTGATGCTCAAGATACACATGAGTTGGTACAGGAAAAAGTTCCACAAGTCCCCATAGAAGAGGTTCTAGAAACACAAGTACTGCGTAGGAGCTCAAGAGAGGTAAGGGAACCAGAGAGATTTGGTTTCCTAGTCACCGAGGATGGTGAATCATTATTGTTGGAAAATGATGAACCTCTCTCCTACAAGGAAGTATTAGAAAGCTCAAAAGCTACAAGATGGCTAGAAGCTATGAATTCTGAGATGGATTCCATGTATTAGAACCAAGTCTGGATTCTGGTCGATGAGCCAGTTGATGTAAATCCTGTTAGATGAAAATGGGTATTCAAGAGAAAACTGGACATGGAAGGTCAAGTTAGAACCTATAAATCAAGGAAAGTAGATAAAGGATTCAGACAGTGTCAAGGAATTGACTATGATGAAACCTTCTCGCCAGTTTCCATGGTTAAATCCATAATAATCATACTTTCCATAACAACTTACCATGACTACGAGATTTGGAAGATGGATTTCAAAACGACATTCCTTAACGAGAACCTTCAGGAAGATGTCTATATGATACAACCGGAAGGGTTTGTGACACCAGGTGAAGCCAAATGGGTTTGGAAGTTGCATAAGTCCATTTATGGATTAAAGAAAGCATCCAAGTCATGGAACATTCAATTTGATGAAGCCATAAAGGAATTTGGTTTAATTAAGAACGAATGTGATCCATGTGTTTATATGCGATTTAATGGGAATGAAATCGTTATCCTAGTAGTATATGTTGATGACATATTGCTTATTGGAAATGATGTACCAGTCCTACAGCCAGTTAAGGACTAGCTGAACAAGTGTTTCTCCATAAAGGACTTGGGTGAAGCAGCCTACATTCTAGGGATCAAGATCATTCGTGATAGATCCAAGAGGTTTCTTGGACTAAGTCAGGGTATATACATTGACCAAATACTAAAGAGATTTAATACGAAACAATCCAAGAGGATATTGGTTCCAGTGTCACATGGATTAAATATTTCTAATAAAATGTGTCCCTAGACGCAACAAGAGAAAGATATAATGAGTAAGATCCCATATGCTTAGGCTATAGGATCCATCATGTATGCCATGTTATGTACCAGGCTTGATGTTGCCTATGCACTGAGCATGGTAGGCAGATATCAAGAAGATCCAGGAGAACAACATTGGACTACTGTTAAAACTATCCTTAAGTATCTGAAAAGAACTAAAGATATGTTCCTGGTGTATGGAGGAGATGAGGAGCTTGTAATTAGAGGGTATGATGATGCTGGTTTGTAGATAGATCAGAATGATCTGAAGTCGCAATCTAGATATGTTTTTTGTCTCAATGGAGGAGCTGTGAGATGGAAGAGTTCAAAGCAGCCAGTTGTCGCCGATTCTACAGTGGAGTCCGAATATATAGCATCTTATGATGCAGTCAATGAAGCCGTATGGATTTGGAACTTTGTCCAGGAGCTTGATGTGGTGCCTAGCAGTAAATATCCCATTACATTGTATTGTGATAACACTGCAGCGGTGGCTCTTGCAAAAGAACCAAGGTCACATCAATAGACAAAGCACATACTCCAAAAGTATCACCTCTTGAGGGATTTCTATAAAAGGGGTGGAGTTGCAGTGAGCAGAGTGTCCACAGAAGAGAACGTGGTGGACCCCATGACTAAAGGCCTATCTCAGTAGAAGCATGAATATCATGTGAGAGATAGCAGGTTAAAGGTTGTTAGCAGTTGGATCTAGTCCAAGTGGGAGTCTGTTGGAGTTGGTGGCCTAGAACCAACTACTTTGTACTTTATTCATTAATAAAAGCCTTATCACATCTTGATTGTTCTTTTGCGTGACAATGCACGTGATAATGTCCCAAGGATAGCTGTTGCATTAAAGGGTCATAGCGGATCCCTGATATGATGAGAACCCAGAAGTGCCATAGCACTGTTCTTGAATATATGTTCTATGGCTGGATGATGTTATTTAAGGGACACAAATAATACAGGCCATTAGGGGCGATGACTCATAAAAATTTGAGGCACCTTCTCATGGTGTGCACCCTTGGTAATATCCAGGAGTATATTATGAGAACGAGACCCGCCAGTAGGAAATCCACATTTCATGGTGTCATTGGATGTTCCTATATGCGGACGTGTGTATTGGTACTTAGAATTTAAGATTATTATTAATGGGTATTACAACTTGCTCACTTAGATGTATTGATGAAAACCGTGATGACACACTATTCACAGCGAGGTAGGATACATTGGGTGCATCACGAGTAATACCACATTAATAGATAATGCGAGAAATGATTTGTTCCTTCTATTCCATAATGGAAGTAGATATCTCAGGCCCTTTTATGGAATTGATATATCCTAAGTAAATCCATGTCCATGGTAAGGAATGAGCAAGTTCAATTTTGGAAATTCAAAGAAAGAATAATCCAGCACATGGGTTGATGGCACTAGCATGCAACCTGCTTGATTAGAGATATCGAGACAAAGGGATTATATTACACTGTAAGAGACTGAAGAAATTATGCTCCATCTCGTTCCACAAAAGATATCCGTAAAGTGGCCAGCTACTCTATCGCCTCACCTAGCAGCTGTATACCAGATCTTCTGCTGAGTGCATCTGCTACAACGTTTCCCTTTCCAGGAGTATAGACTATCTCAAAGTCATAGTCCTGGAGGAACTCGAGCCAACATCGCTGTCTCAGGTTCAGGTCCTTCTGAGATAAGATATACCTGATACTCTTGTGGTCTGAGTAGAATGTAAAACATTTTCCCATCAAGTAATGTTTCCACATCTTCAAGGCGAAGACCACTACTACTAACTCCAGGTCATGGGTAGCGTAGTTTTTCTCATGTTGTCTCAGCTATCGAGAACAATTTGCGATAACTTCTCACTCCTGCATCAAGACACATCTGAGCCTGATCCCTGATGCATCGTAGTAGACTACGTACCCAACACCCTCCTCCAGAAGCCTCAAGATGGGGGCACTAGTCAGCCTCTGCCTCAGCTCCTGAAAACTCTGTTGGCATCTCTCCGACCACACGAAGGGTTTCCCCTTCTTCGCCAATGCTGATAAAGGTGCTACAACTCTGGAGAAATCTGGCACAAACCTCCAGTAGTATCCGGCTAAACCCAGGAAACTCCGTACCTCCGTCACACTCCTGGGTGGATCCCAAGAAAGCACCGCCTTAATATTTGCTGGATCCATCACAACTCCAGCCTTCGAGATGACATATCCTAGGAAGTGAACCTCTCAGATATAGAACTGGCACTTCGAGAGATTAGCATAAAGCTGGTGCTCTCAAAGTGTGTCTAGAACTATTTGAAAATGATAGGTATTCTCCTCCTCAATAGCCGAGTAGATCAGAATGTCATCGATAAAGACTACTACAAAGCGATCAAGGTATGACTGGAAGATCCTGTTCATGAGTCCCATGAACACTACTGGATCATTGGTCATACTAAATGACATGACCAAGAACTAGTATTGTCCATACTAAAATCCTAAAGTCGCCTTCTACACATCCTCATCTCGTACCCTAAGCTAGTGATAACCTGATTTGAGGTCTATCTTTGATAACTACCGTGCTCCCTTCAGCTGATCAAAGAGGTCGTCAATCCTCAAGATAGGGTACTTGTTCTTCACGGTCACCTATTTCAGGTGCCGATAGTCAACAAAAAGTCTCAAGCTCCCATCCACCTTCTTGGTGAACAAAACTAGGGCTGCCCAAGGAGAAACACTAGGTTGGATGAATCCTTTCCCCTGTAAGTCCTCTAGCTGTACTCATAGCTCACAAAGATCCACGAGAGCCATTTGATACGCTGGTGTAGATATCGGTACCATATCAGGGTAAAAGTCAATGTAAAATTCCACCTCTCTGCGTGGAGGTAGACCTAGAACATCATTAGAGAAGACATCCACGCACTGGTCCACCACTATAGGATAACTCAGACTCTTTACATAAACTGCTCCGAGGGTAAGGCTAGCCAACTGATGAGTGATCAGCTGCACTCTCCTCTGGGTAAGTCCATCCAACACTACAAAGGCTCTATTCTCACCGGTGAAGGTAAACCTAGTCCCATCCTCATGGATAAATCACACCTTTCCCCTAATACAGTCAATCTGAGCATGGACTGTAGATAACCAGTCCACACCCAAGATGATGTCGTAAGGCCTCGACGCCGCTACTAGGAGATCCCAGTTGGAGCTCTAGCCTCCTAGAGTAAGCTCACACTACTGAAACCAATGTGTAATCGTCGAATCCTCTCCGGTAGGAGTCTCTAGACGTAAGGATTGAGCCAATGGCTTTGTCAGAATCTCCAAGCTTCGAATGAGGGCAGTGGAAATAAAAGAATGACTGGCACCTGTGTCTATAAGCACTACGACTAAGGTGGAGTAGACACAGATCATATCTCATATCACCTACGGAGTTCTATGGTTATAGGCCTCAGCTTCCTTGAGATGATCTCACCCCTATCCACATGCTTACTATGGTCAGGGTGGACAACCTGGTGGTGGTGGCGGTAACACCTCGAATCGTCGCCCACCACCAACTGCATGAACAACTCCTCTTCCACGTCCACCTGCTCCCTGTGGACCTCCTCATTCTAACCTCTATCTCTACCTGGGTGGTCCTTCGACCATCTAATGATCATCCATATGACGGGTTGAGTAGTCATGAGCCATGTGACCCTACCCATCGCATGTGTAACACTATCTGCTCCTCGCATGACTGGCTTTGTCTCGGGAGCCCTGCACAACCGACCCTGAATCCTACGGTCGTCTACCTGTAGGTATGGTCCTCTTAAAACACTGTGACATCCATTAGCTACCAGCTATAGAAGACTCTACTACGTGACGCCCAGTGGTGGGTCTCGCTGCTGGTGACTGCTCTGCAAGAAAACTCTCCACTAAGAGGGCTTGCTCTAACACCCCCGCCTGCGTCAGGATGCTGAGAGAAATCATCAAAGCCCTGATCTCCCACCTGAGTCCCTACTCAAAGGTCTGGGCCCTGAAGAATGGGTCCCTCACCATATCAGTGGAGTAGCGTGAGAGGTCGGTGAACATCACTAAGTACTGAGCCACAGTCATGCTTCCCTGCTGCAGATGAAGAAGCTCCTGTATAAGTACTACACGAAGGGTCGCTAAGAAAAACTCTGCCAGAAATAGGCTCTCAAAGTCTTCCCAGTGAAGTGTCACCTCATCGTGAACCTAGAGCATCAAGCTCCACCATCTGTCTGCTACTGCATGTATAAGATTGGAAGAAAGGATCACCATGAGATCAGCTGGTGTCCCTACCAGTTGGAAGACTCTCACCACGGCCTCCAGCCAATCCTCAACCACATGTGGGTCCATCTCACCCTTGAAACTGGGTGGCCTTTGGAGATGGAACTCATGAAATGTGCTCAAGCGGCGTGCACCCTCTACAGTTGGGGCTGGTGGCATCAATGGCCCAACGAGTAATGGTACCGTTGGTGCCTCTACTGAAAGAGGGCCCTACACTGAGGCCTCATCGCTCGGTGGGCTAAAATCGCGTACTATACTTGAAACCCTGGCTGACTATCTACGTGGAGGCATCCTGAAAAGAAACAGGTGCACCATGGTCAATAAGTTATACCTGGTGAGCTGTGTCACACCCTGACTGGGTTTGACGCGCGACTTATAAAACTGTGCGACAACACACTGTTTGACTTTGTGGGCAGTTAGTGCTGGGTGACACAATTCGAGTGCAACCTGCTCAACTACGCACTTGACAGCATGCGATCCGTGTGATTTCCCAACATCCAAAATAAGTAAATAAATTAATTAAAGGAAAAGTGAAATGAAAAGAAGTAAAAAAATAATAATAAAATAGAGTTTGATAAAAGAATGTTTAAGCATAAAATAATAATAGTATTATAGTTTTAATAATAATAATATCATTATTTTGGTTGTTTTTTTATTATTACTATTATTATTATTATTTTGATTTTTAATTTTTATTTATTTATTTATTTATTATTATTATTATTATTGTAATAATACTATTATTATTATTAATGGAAAGAAAAAAACCCCACCCCTTGCCTGACTCATCCCGTCGCCCCTCCCCCCGCTTTCCCTCTGCACAGCGGCGATACACCCGAACCCCAGCCCCCTTCGTGGTTGACCTTGCCTCCGGTGCTTTCGCTCGCCACACTTGCTTCCTCACTCCTAGATTCCTCCCTCCATGTTCGCCCATCCACCTTGTCGCCAGCTCCGTCAGCCTCGCCTCCGCCCGCGGATCCAAGCCGGCCTCTCGTCCCAGCTGCTCCACTCCCCAGCACGCAGCGCAACCCGCCATCCCGAGCCACCTCCTTGCGTCGACTCCAGTGGATCTCCCCTCACCTGACCGCCACTAACCTCCGCACCCTAGGCCATGCCTACTCTGGCGCACCCTCTCCCTTCGGCAACCACCCTCACGTGATGATCCATTCTTCCATCCAGCTGAACTCCATCACCTTTTCCGTGTTCCGACCACCCAACCCTCTTCCCCAGTGGCTTGCAGCGACAACGAATCCCTCAGGTGTTTTCTTTTCCTCCATATTTTGGATTTTTCTTCACATTGGCCGAAACCTAGACGGTAGGATTAATGTTTGGTTCGGTTTCCCTTAGGTCTAGGTTTTGTTGTTTGTTTGCAGAGGCTTATTCATTCTCCTCCAGGAGTTTCACCACAAACGCACGCCTTTGAGGTAAGCGTTTCCATCCCCTTTATTTCCAGTGAAACCATTGGTTCTTATATATCTTCAACTTATTTTAAAATGTGTTGCGCACCTTTTTTATACTCATAGTTAGCTCAATTATAGTATTTTCATGTTGTAGAATTTTCTAAAATAAATTTTGAGGTTGTTTTTTTATTATATCTATGTTTGTTTTTACCAGTTGTATTTGGTTAAATGTTGTTTGGATTTTAATAGTAAAATTAGATGTTTTATGTTGTTGGAAATATTTTTTGGAAGTGTTTTAACATGATTATATGGTGAAAAAATATTTTTTCTAAATGATATGGTTATGTTTTTATGTGTTCTTCATTAGGGAAATTCTTGGAAGTGTTTTTAGGACTACAAAAATTGTATGAAATGTGTTTTCATAGGCACTTGAGATGTGAATGCATTGATAGTGGGTTTTTAAAAATGGATTTCATGAAATTACTAATTAACGGTAAAAGTATTTGAAAAGTGGGGTTTGTGTGTCTTGAAATGCTTGGTGTGTCACCAGATGTTGACACACCCATTGGTGCACTAGGTGCACACATGGGGGTGTCTTCAAAGGAAGGTGATGCTTTTAAATTGGTGTTTCCTTGAAAACTTGTTTTCCTAAATGGTTCCTTTTTTTCAAATGATGTTGGTTTCTCTAGGTTAATTAATTAGAGCTTGGGTGACTTCTTAGTGGTGCGCACACACATATACATAAGTACGTATGTGTATATGTATATAAATATATATCTTCCTTGCACATATTACCTCATGGAGCAGGGAATATGTTCAATGGATTAAGGGTATATATATATATATATGTATGTATGAGAATGTATGTGTGTTCTAGTGTGAGCGTCTTTCGTCGGAAGCTTCAAGAGCCGAAGTGTCTCGGCTTGGTCTGCTTCCTTCTCCATGGTATGATCTCTATGAATTAACCTTTAAATTTAAGAATAATTTATTTCTTGCATTTCATGCCTAGTTTTAATATTAATTATTGATATATAACTGTTAGTAAAATTTTCTGTTTTGAATTGGAGTGGTTTATTTCTTGTAATGTGTTACAGTAAGTGGTTTGATTGTGTTTTCACATCAATTGCCTAAAAAAATTCTCCTTTGGCCTTAGTGAATGTGTTTTAGATTTAAAATGCTAGTTTGGGTTTCTTAAATGGGTTTTGAAATGTATTTCTGGTTTTCAAAGTGGCGTGTGTGTGATTCCTTAAGAAATGGTTTGGCATGCAGAAATTATGTGAGGCCCGATTTTCACTTTTAGAAAACTAGTTATCTTAAGAAAACTCTCCTTGGATGTGGTACCCTTGCTTTGGTTGAGTTATATGTTATGGAAGGTCTGCTGGGTAGGACTTTCCTATGATCAAATGGTTGAAAGGTGAGGGATGTATTCCTTAGGGTGACTCAGGGGTGACTTTGTTGTGTGTGTTGACTGTGTGTGAGGAATTTACTTGTGATTGCTTACTTGTTTGACATTGTTGCCTCACCCCCTTTTTGTCTGAACATGGGAACCTAGAATAACGAGTGAATTTTCAGTGAACGATTGCTGCACTAGTTTATACTACACACTAGATAGTGTCCCTTAGTACGGATTATACTCTGCCAGGGGATTGGGCCACTCGGTTAGGCCATGTAGGGAGATACTGAGCATTTAGGCGTTATGAAATCATCGAGAGTAGGCATGCCTTCGGAATGAGTCACATGTATAGTACATTCTATACTATTCACGATCTCCTAGGTTTTACCATGTATATCTACACTTAGTTGTCTACGACGGATGATTGAGGTGCCTTGTTTGGTTGATTACTCTTGCTTATTATTTTACATTTCCCTTGTGTGATTATTTATTTTGCCTTCGTATATGATACATCTCTTTGTTAAAGTGGATAAAAGTGATCTTCAAAATTTTGTGGAAGAAGGTTTTTAAAATGTTTTACACTTAACTATCCCTCTTTCTTTAAAAAGGTTAAAGCTTCCTCCTTGGAAAAGAACTTAGTTTAAAATATAAAGGGAAATAGATCGTGATTTTTTTAAGAATAAAATGTGTAAAAACCTAGTTCTATACATTGTATTTCAAAATTAAAATTGATGGATATTTTATTTAAAGGAAATGCATATGAAAATAGATTGTTTGGGCATGCCTACTGAGTTTTAATACTTACGCCTATAGTTTTATCTTTTTTTAGCTTTGGTTTCTGAGCCTTTCTTGGATTCAGTCACCCTAGCATGGCATTGGCTTGAGGTTGGTGGTGACCCATAGGGTCACATGGAGGTATTTACGACCTTGTTTTCTCATTGCTCCTACTTTTCATTTCCATTGTTCAGTTTTTTTTTGTTTTTCATTTATGGGCCAAATCATTCCCACTTGTTTAGTTTTGACGCTCAACACTAGTTACCGGCCCGTGGGGATCGGGAATGCCCCTCAGTCCATGTCACGGGCCGTCTCAGGTGACCGGTTTAGGATCGACCCAGGTTGGTTCACGACAAAATGGTATCAGAGGAGGCCCTTGTTATTTAGGATGTATGGTAGATTGAGATTAGGACTGTCGGGGCTTAGGATGTAGGTTGCGGGTCAGTGCCTGATCACCACCGCTCGTGACGAGACCTGAGATACTAGGGGTAGTCCAGGTTTTGAGTCTTTTTTCTTTTTTTTGGATTGAGGGATGACAATAGAGGTGACTCGGTGTCACACTGTGACCCCACATGGATTAGTGACCCATGTGGAGCCTAGGTGCTCGATTCAAGGTCCTCTGGTGTTATGTCTTACTTGGGGTGTGGCTCACTACCATGTCACTCAGTTGGCCATAAGCACTAGTTACTCATTTCAGTTGTGTTTTGTCTTGATTTTGGTTGGTTTTAGAGTGTTTTTGGAAATGTAGTTGGTTTTTAATTGAAAGGGATATTTCTCTAATGGTTTTAAAACTGGTAAAAAGGGTTTTTCTTTCAAGTTATTTTGAAATTGGTGAAGTTGGTTTTAAAGAGTAAGTGTTTTAATTTGGAAAATTTTGGCTTTTATTTGGATTTGGTAATGGAATGGAAAGTGAAACCCTTGGTATTCTTTATAATCGTCCGCATATGTGTGGGTAGATACATGAAGTGCATATCGACACATATTTATGGATGATTTGAGTGGAAAGGGATGAAGGATTATGCAGCAGTTCATAGGATGCCATGAGTGGGGTTTTGGAATTTAAGTATTGGCTTGATTTTTCTAAAATAGACTTGAATGAAAAAAAATGATTTCGGGACTTGGTTTTTTCTCGAAAAGTGGGTTTTGGTATTTTGAAAAGTGGATTTTTCTTGTTATTTTATATGTTTGATTTATGAGTCTGTTACCTTTGGCTTATGGTGTTTGTTTTGGTTGTGTTTGAGCTTGTTTGGGATTTTGGGCTGGTGGTCTCGGCTTGGGGTGTTTCTTTTGATTGAGTTCTGGCTTGATGCCAGTTTTGATTTTGTTTTTCATGTTGTTCCCAATATGCCACCCAGAAATTTCTTCAAAAGTTGTTAACGAGTCGTGCCCAATTCTGGTTTCTATCGAGTGTTTCTTGTCTTTCGAGGCATTAAGGGTTCGTTAGAGGCAGTGAAGCGGTTTGAGGGGAGTAGAGCATGTCTTCCGGTGGTTGGGGACTTCCGGGTTTGTTAGAGTTCATATTGTCTTGGGTTTAGTGGATGGTCCAACTTTGGACCAATGGGGGTAGATGTCTCATCATACTTGGAGTTGGGATGATTTGGGAGGTGTTAAAGTTTGTCTCCATCCAATGGGTCATACCTGAGGAGGTGAAGGCGAAAGGAGGTGAGATCTTGTCCATAGTTAACAAGGCCAGTGGTTGGCGAAGGCCTGTATCGGCCGCTTTAAGGAGTCGACATTTGGAGCGCAAGTGCTTAGAAAATCTGGTGCCTCTCATCATTCGTAAGGGTTCCCCATTTTGTGAGCAGGGTGTACGAGAGGAACCTGCCTCTGAAGAAATCCCTGTTGTCGGTGTCAACTTCTAGTTTGTGAGACTAATTTCTAATGTGCCACCAGTGTTGCCGGTTTGAGCATCCTAAGCCATCTTATCTCATCCCTCTGAAGTCCTGCTATTGTGTGACCATTAGGGTCACTGGGAGAGGTTCTGAAATAAGTGTCATTCAAAGAAGGAGTCCTGATCGGGGGATGCTCGTGTCTGAATGTGAGGCATAAGATGCTTCTGCCATCAGAGCCCCAACCTCAGGTCTCGGGGTGAAGCTCGCGCACAGTCAGGGCGTCAGAGGCATGTGAGACCTTCACTTGGTTCTTTATCTTTCATCTTGGAATAGAGACATTCAGGATTTTCTTGTCCTTGTTTTCCCGCTCTTGTAAGTTCATCTTTTGCGGTAATAGTGCGACGAACTTATTCTTTCATGATTGTAGTAGTTGCGTTATTCTGAGTGTAGCCTCTAGAATTGTTTGTTTTTATTAAAAGGGTATTTGTCCTTGTGTGGGTTGGTCTTGATTTCATTAGTGATGGTTTGGAGATGTGAGTGTTGGGTGTTTTTGTCTTGTACCAAGAGTTTCAGGTTTTAGTGGAAGTGTTGTCTCGCATGTACTAAGGGAGTTGGATGTGTTGGGAGTTTTAAATCGTTTTGGGGAATTCTTAGTTCTAGTAGTGTTGTTATAGAGAGTTCATTGTTTTGGTGCCCCAATATGCCAGGTGGCCTTGTAGTGGTGTTCCATTTAAGTCTCAGTGGTCCCGCTCAACTCAGGTGGAGAATTCAGTAGGTTCATGTTGGGGGTTCCCTAGTTCCTGGTTGCGGTGAGGGTGTTGTTTAGATAATGTAGAGAGGTCAAGATGGTTTTTGAGACCAGGGTTTACTGGGTTGCTCTGTAGTAGGTTTCTTGTTTAAGTCTTGGTGGAGTTGTTTGGGTTCTAAAGTTTCTGTGTTAGTCGAGTTTTTGTGGTGGGGAGAACCCTCTCGTGTTCTCCTCTCGTTTTATGTCATGGTTTCTTCATGACCGGTTGGGTGTGACTTGTGGAGTGAATCATCAAACCTAGGTTCTTGATTTTCCTTTTTGGCTTTGTTCGAGCACAGATTCAAGCTTTGGTTATCTTTTGAGTTGGTGACTTTCTGGGGGCAGAAAGTGTCAGTGGTGGGGAGAATTGTCACACCCCGACTGGGTTTGACGCGTGACTTATAAAACTGTGCGACAACACGCTGTTTGAATTTGTGAGCAGTTAGTGCCGAGTGGCACAGTTCGAGTGCAGCCTGCTCGACCGCGCACTTAACAAAATGCGAGCTATGTGATTTCCCAACATCCGAAATAAGTAAATAAATTAATTAAAGGAAAAGTGAAATGAAATGAAGTATTTTTTTTAATAAAATAGAGTTTGATAAAAGAATGTTTCAGCATAAAATAATAATAGTATTATAGTTTTAATAATAATAATATCATTATTTTGGTTGTTTTTATTATTATTATTACTGCTATTATTATTATTATAATTAAGATTATTATTATTATTTTGATTTTTAATTTTGGTTTTATTATTATTATTATTATTATTGTAATATTATTATTATTATTATTATTAGAAAGAAAAAAAACAAACCCTACCCCTTGCCCGACTCATCCCATTGCCCCCTCCCCCCGCTTTCCCTCTGCGCAGCGGCGCTACACCCGAACCCCAGCCCCCTTCACGCTTGACCTTGCCTCCGGTGCTTTCGCCCACCGCCCTCACTTCCCTGCTCCTAGATTCCTCCCTCCGCGTTCACCCATCCACCTCGTCACCAGCTCTTCCGGCCTCGCCTCCACCCACAGATCCAAGCCGTCCTCCCATCCTGGCTGCTCCACTCCCTGGCATGCGGTGCGACCCACCACCCCGAACCGCCTCCTTGTGTCGAATCCAGCGGATCTCCCTGCACCCGACCGCCACTTCCCTCCGCACCCTAGGCCACACCTCCTCTAGTTCACCCTCTCCCTTCGACAACCATCCTCACACGATGACCCCTTCTTTCGTCCAGCTGAACTCCATCGCCCTTTCCGCGTTTCAACCACCCGACCCTCGCCGACCCTCTTCCCCGGCGGCTTGCAGTAGAAACAACTCCCTAAGGTGTTTTATTTTATTCTATATTTTGGAGTTTTCTTCACATTGTACGAACCCTAGATGGTTGGATTAATGCTTGGTTTAGTTTCCCTTAGGTCTAGGGTTTGCGGTTTGTTCACAGAGGCTTATTCATTATCCTCTAGGAATTTCACCACAAACGCATTCCTTTGAGGTAAGCGTTTTCATCCACTTTCTTTCCGGTGCAAACCATTGGTTCTTAGATATCTTCAACTAATTTGAAAATGTGTTGCGCACCTTGTTTATTCTTATAGTTAGCTCAATTATGGTATTTTCATGTGTAGAATTTTCTAAAATAACTTTTTAGGTTGTTTTTTTATTATGTACATGTTTATTTGTACCAGTTGTGTTTGGTTAAATGATTTTTGGATTTTAATAGTGAAATTAGATGTTTTATGTTGTGCAAAATATTTTTTGGAAGTGTTTTGACATGAGTATATGGTGAAAAAAGATTTTTTCTAAATGATATGGTTATGTTTTCATGTGTTCTTCATTAGGGTAATTCTTGGAGGTGTTTTTAGGACTATAAAAAATATGCGAAATGTGTTTTCAAAGGTACTTGAGATGTGAATGCATTTATAGTGGGTTTTTACAAAGGGGTTTCATGAAATGACTAATTAATGGTAAAAGTATTTGAAAAGTGGTTTTTGTGTGTCTTGTAATGCATGGTGTGTCACTAGATGTTGACACACCCATGGGTGCACTAGGTGCACACATGGGGGTGTCATCAAAGGAAGGTGATGCTTTAAATTGGTGTTTCCTTGAAAACCTGTTTTCCTAAATGGTTTCCTTTTTTTCAAATGATGTTGGTTTCTCTAGGTTAATTAATTATAGCTTGGGTGACTTCTTGGTGGTGCGCACACACACATACATAGGTACATATGTGTATATGTATATAAATATATATCTTCCTAGCACATATTACCTCATGGATTGGGGAATATGTTCAATGGATTAAGGGTATATATATATATGTATGAGAATGTATGTGTGTGCTAGTGTGATAGTATTTCGTCGGAAGCTTCAAGAACCGAAGTGTCTCGGCTTGGTCCGCTTCCTTCTCTGAGGTAGGATCTCTATGCATTAACCTTTAAATTTAAGAATCATTTATTTCGTGCATTTAACACCTAGTTTTAATATTAATTATTGATATAGAACTGTTAGTAAAATTTTCTGTTTTGAATTGAAGTGGTTTATTTCTTGTAATGTGTTCCAGTAAGTGGTTTGATTGTGTTTTCACATCAATTGCTTGATGAAATTTCCATTTGGCCTTAGTGAATGTGTTTTAGATTTAAAATTCTGGTTTGGATTTCTTAAATGGGTTTCAAAATGTATTTCTGGTTTTCAAAGTGGCGTGCATGTTATTCCTTAAGAAATGGTTTGGAATGCAAAAATTATGTGAGGCCCAGTTGGCACTTTTGGAAAACTAGTTATCTTAAGAAAACTCTCCTTAGATGTGGTCCTCTTACTTTGGTTGGGTTATATGTTATGGAAGGTCCACCGGGTATGACTTTTCTATGATCAAATGGTTGAAAGACGAGGGACATATTCCTTGGGGTGACTCAGGGGTGAATTTATTGTGTGTGTTGACTGTGTGTGAGGAATGTACTTGTGACTGCTTACTTGTTTGACATTGTTTGCTCACCCCATTTTTGTCTGAGCATGGGAACCTAGAATAGTGAGTGAATTTTTAGTGAACGATTGTTGCACTAGTTTAGACCACGCACTGGCTAGTGGGCCTTAGTACAGATTATACTCTGCTAGGGGATTGGGCCCCTCAGTTAGGCTAGGTAGGGTGATACCGAGCGTTTGGGAATTATGACGTCATAGAGAGTAGGCATACCTTCAGGATGAGTCACATGTATAGTACGTTCTAGACTATTCACGAGCTCCTAGGTTTTCCCATGTATATCGGCACTTAGTTTTCTGCGACAGATGATTGAGGTGCCTTATTTGGTTGATTACTCTTGCTTGTTATTTTCCATTTCCCTTATGTGATTATTGCTTTTGCCTTCATGTATGATTCATCTCTTTGTTAAATTGGATAAAATTGATCTTCAAAAGTTTGTGGAAAAAAGGTTTATAAAATGTTTTACACTTCACTATCCCTCTTTATTTAAAAAGGTTAAAGCTTCCTCCTTGGAAAAGAACTTAGTTTAAAATATTAAGGGCAATGAATCGTGATTTCTTTTAAGAATAAAATGTGTAAAAACCTAGTTCTATACATTGTATTTAAAACTTGAAATTGATGGATCTTTTATTTAAAGGAAATGCATATGAGAATAGATTGTTTGGGCATGCCTACTGAGTTTTAATACTCACGCCTATAGTTTTGTCTTTGTTTTTTTAGATTTGGTTGCTGCGCCTTGCTTGGATTTAGTCGCCCTAGCACGACGTTGGTTTGAGGTTGGTGGAAACCCATAGGGTCACATAGAGGTATGTACGACCTTGTTTTCTCACTGCTCCTAGTTTTCATTTCCATTGCTCAGTTTTTGTTTAATTTTTTGTCTTTAATTTATGGGAAAAATCATTCCCACTTGTTTAGTTTTGATGCCCGACACTAGTTACTAGCCTATGGGGATCGGGAATACCCCTCGGTCCATGTCACGGGCTGTCTCAGGTGACCGGTTCAGGGTCAACCCAGGTTTGTTCATGACAATCTCACTCAAAGAGATCACAAAGAAAACTTTTCAAAACACACACGCAATCTGAGTTTTTGTGCACTGAGTTAGAAATCAGAAGTCAGGGTCCTGGGGTATGGATACGTCGGTCGCCGCACCAACAATGGATTCCCTAAACTGATAACCACACTCACTACACTTAACACTATTGTTGTTAAAAAGTTCAGAGTCCAATGTTCTACGATAGAACCAACTCATCTGATACCAATTTGTCACGACCCGCCCCCCGAGGCCCGTGCCGTGACTATCCCAAGCCCGCCTTTCATAGGCCAGGGGTTGGCGACGAGCACCGAAAGGCGTATTCCCTAAAATCGGGAAGGCATTGCCTTTATAACCTATAAACACACACAACCAAACATACAAAAAGATACGAACATAAGTAAACTGTATAGTAAATTGGGTGTGTACAGTAAGAAAAAGGGGTCAGAATACAAACCCAACTAGAAAGTACAAGAAAACTGAAAAGTACAAGTAAATTGAAAAATATAAGTAAACTTAAAAAAAATCCTTTGAACACCCGCCAAGGATCCTACCTAAAGGGTAGGTACAACTCTAGAACGGTCGTCTCTACGGTACACCTCGTCTAAGGTCCACCTTCGAGCTGCCTCCAGACCTGGTACCCTCATCCTCAGTCAGCGCTGTCCGTCGTCTGCACCAAACAAAACAAGGTGCGGACGTAGCCTTTGTAGGGGTGAGTATAAAGATACTCAGTAGGGTCCCTAATACCCTTTAAGGTCTCACAAAATCCACAAAGGATAAACCACAAATCATGAAAACATCTGACAACCCTACTTAGGTATATGGACATACATATACCTAAGTTGTCGAGAAAACTCATCTCAATCATGAGGAAACACAAGGCCCAACTCAAAAGCCCAAGCTCAACCATCCCATGAAGGAAAGAATACCATGAAGGTTACTCCATGAAGGTAAGTACCACAAAGGTAAAGCCACACATAATAATATCACAAAGGTATCACCACGAAGGTAAGTACCACAAAGGTAACGCCACACAGAAGAATACCACAAAGGTATCACCATGAAGGTATGCATAAAAAAGGTACACCACACATATGATTACCACATAGTTAAAGACTCATTTCACAATAGGTATAACATAGGTACAATAGTAAAGATGATTAGATGTAACTACTGAATCATCTTACTCTATTAAGAGGCAGACCCACGTAGGATCCTAAATCATTAGACCCACGTAGGATCCTAATTCAGCAGGCCCACATAGGATCCTAGAGTAGTCCCATGTGGATTTCCTTGAGAAGTCCAAGTGGGACTCTTGAACATATACCCACATAGGATCCCAAATCACAGACCCACATAGGATCCCTTTATCATGTTACAGTCAGTCATAGGGTTCCCGCACTAAGCTCACTTGATTCTAGGAAGGTCCGATCCTCAAGCCACAGGTCGATAATCCAACTAATAAAAAGTCCCAAAAAGAATTATCCTAAAGTACCACTACATGATAGGGGTATCAATGCAATAGATGGTGTGTCAATCGGACGCTCGGTCTGTAATTTATTGGCCTTTTAGTCCCAAGGGCCCGATTGGATTCATGTTCGATCCAACCCAACCGTACCCCAACTTTATCCAAAACTCAAGTGGGGTATACCAAAAGGACCTTCTCGATCCAAGGTTTCCAGCATTGCAGACGGTTTGTCAAACCGATTCCTGTATCTCAAGTTATTACCGAAAGAGTGAAAAGGGTCGAAGCTGGTCCGAGTCCAGTTCGACCCAGTCAGACCGACCTGGCCCAACCCGGCCTGGGCCGAACCAACCCAGTTCGGGTCAACCTGGATCCGGTCCTGGGTGGCCTGCCGGGCGGCTCGTGGTGCACAGCTCGCTGGGTGACCTGCATTGGGCGGCTCGCGGTTGGCTAGACGACCAGCCCTCCTCCACGGCGTGGTCACGCGCCGTGACACCATCGGCAGCTGGCAGTAAACCGGCCACCCTCCTTCGCCGCCATGACCTCGTGCTCTAGATCCTGCACACCAACAGTGCGGAAGTGCACCACCGCCTCCCCTTTGCGCGGCCGGCTGTGCGCCGGCTGCTGCCTCTGCTCCACCACGACCGAAGGGCCGCGACCCTCCACCGGTGATGTGGTTGCACTGCCACCATCTTCGTGGCCGGCTTGTGTGCCGACCGCCACTCCCGAGTCCTACCGGCGCCAGTCACCGGTACCAGTCGTCTTCCTCCTCCATCACAAAGAACGCATAAAAAACCACAAAGGTTGCGGAGTGGTCGAGCCATGTTCGTTTGGCCCACACCCTCTGCGTTAGATCGGTAGCAAGCAGATAATGGGGAGAGATTCAGCATAAAAGAAATTAATGAATATCAATCAAATTAGACCCCTACCTTGTCATTTGTTGGAGGAGTCGAGAGGTAGAAGATGAAGTCATTGAAGAACGTTGATGTTTTTTGCTTCTGCAAAGCGCTTTTGATCCGGGCTTGGGGTCGATTCCTCGTTCTTCATTGGAGAGGACATTCTTTATTGGAGGAAGAATTTCTCCAAAGTTCTCCCCTTTTCCAATGATTTACCCAAGGAAATGAGGAGCCAACAAATTAAAATAGGTTTATCAAATTAATTTATGTTGGCATAATTAAAGTTGGCACAAATAAATGGCATACTTAATTAATTGGAGAGTTGAGAGGTTTTCCCCCATTAAGAGGGGTTTGGGTGGTCCCAACCACCATGAATTCAAATTGGGATGTTTTTCTAGATCGGGTGGTCCCCACCTCCATAATTTCAAAATAGAGGTTTCAAAAGAAAAATAAAATGTTAATTATTTTATTTTTCTTCTTCCACAAAAAAGTGAAAAACTATCTTCCACCCTCGACCTACTGCGGTCGAGGTGAAGGTCTCTTTAAGTGAATATTGGTGCTGCGAGTTCAACGGTATCCTCAGATTTCAATTTCGAGCACCAGTTCAAAAGTTATAAAAACCCACTCGCACGTTTACTGAACGTACTTAAAAAAAAGTTCATAAATTTATTTCGGGCACTCTGGGCCTCAGAATCATGCGCCGTCAATTTTCGAGGACTCATAAAATTCCCATATAATTAAAAAAAATTACATGTAATTTTCGGGTCTTTACAGTATATTCATGCATGAGAATATATTTGAGGATACCCTTTTACATATTTGGCCATGAAATATGTACATATGGGATAAGTGTCCTTGCATATAAGAGAAGGTGCATATGCGTGAAAGTGGAATGGGAATATTCGAGTTACCACCTTCTAAAGTAGCGTGCCTTGAGTTTGAGGTAGGTTCCCTATGCTCGTGACTTTAATTTTAATTCCTTTTTTTATTTATCATTTTAAAAATATGTTTTAATATTTATGTGGTCTATATATATGTTAGTTAAAAATTGATTGCACTTCTTGGAATTGGTTTCTTATTTAATTTTTATAATTTTTCTAAGCCTGTTTGCAAGTTTTAAATGTGAGGTGTCCTAAATTCTTAAAATAGTTTTCAAAATTATTCCTAACACATGAAATGTGTTTCTTAGAACTGAAAGGATTTGGTTAAATGTGTTATTTACTACTAGTCCTATTTAGAACTTTGAGATATGGTTTAATTTCGAAATGTCCTAAAGGCCCATTTGGAACCTTTCGTACATGCCGTGTGTTTTCACCCTAGGTTTGGGATTGGATTTGGAAATATATTTAGAATTTTGATCATTAATGGTTTGGTTGGTACATTTTGTCATTTTTAGGAAATTGGTTTCAAAGTGACATGATGTGTAGGCCCAGTTGGCACTTGTGCATGACTTTTTGTGAGATGGGAACCTCTATGGTGGAATCTCTGAGAAGAGGGTCATCACATAGGTGGTGTCAATGTTTGGGATAAGAATGAATGGTGGTTGTGGGTTTTAGTTTGAGCCACAGGTATGAGGACCTCCCTATTCACCATGTATTGTTTTCATGGGATTCTTGGGTGTCATCTAGAGGGTCAAGAGGTGGTTGATTATCGACCCTGATTAGATGGTTTGGTACCCCTAGATTTATTAATAGACTAGGTGGGATGTTCTAGTGGTAATTCTAGTTTAGATTAGAAAGTTTATTATTGAATTTGGAGCTGCACCATATACTGTTAGGTGATTTGGAACCGAGTACGTCCAGTGATTTATTCTAGAGATATTTAGGAAATTCTCATGTCTACATATTTGTATGTTCCTATTTCATTTTGTGTAACTTTTGGTACCTGATCCTATGACACCCTTGATTTGTATTTCATTTTAAAACACATAATCCAACACTTGATATCTTTTAAATTAACCTTTTGAAATTATTTTCTTCATGCTTTGGAAAATGTTTTGGAAATGAAATGGAAAATGTTTTTTCTTAAAAATAGAAGCTCATTTCCTATTTTTTAAAAGAGCAGAAAACCTTATTTTTATATATTCCTATTTTAAAACTATTAATAATGGATTTATTTTATAAAGGAATGGAATAGGGAATTGTTTATCCTTAGAGTCCCTACTAAGAATCTTGGTACTCACGCTTACTCTATCTTTTCAGTTTTGGGTTCTTCTAGTTTTGGATCTTTCTTAGAGAGATTCTTGTTCTATGATTGGTGGTGAACCATAAGGTCACTTGGAAGTATGTTTATCCATTTATATTTATTTTTTATTTTTTTCTACTAGCATTATTTTTTTTATTATTAAGTTTATATTCTTTTATTTTTATGCTGTTTTCTGGGCTAAATTGTTCCCAATCATTTTATTTTGATGCTCGAAACTAGTTACCATCCTAGGAGGATCGAGAATGCCTCTCATGCCTTATTACTAGATGAATTGAGTGACTGGTTTAGGGTTGACCCAAGTTGGTTTATGAAAAAATTCATTGATTCTGTATACGTTAAAATAGGACATTCTTTTTGTCTTTTATAAAGAAAGTCAAAACGTCTCATATAAAATCTGTAAAAATATTCCTTTTAAAATCATTTAAAATAAAGAAAAAAAATCTTTATAATTCAGTTATTCTTATATAAATACATCTATAATTTTTTTAATAATATGTACATAGAATAGAAATATTTATAAAATAAATCTTTAAAACATTTAAAATGAGGTTTTGAAAAGTGTCCCCTACCTCAAGTACAAATTATCTTGTACATTCTTCATATTCCTAAATAATAGAATTATGTTAATTATTTAATTTCTTAAGAATATTTTTCATGTTCATTATTCCTTATTTAACACCATGTTATATTCAATTACTTAATCAATTAAGTTCACATTAGATATTTTAATGATATTCATCTTATATATCCAAAATGATGTTGGTAGGTTGAATATGGTCAATGAAGTAATTATTACATCATATACAGAATAATAATCATGGAATAATTAGAATTATTATATTAAATTATACTTTTAAAACCAACTATGAAATATGGTTATGATAAATGAAGTATGTAACAATCATGGAGATGATATGTCATACATACACATGAGTAATGTTTCCATTTTTCAATGATAGTGATGTAAAGAAGGTAACAATTATTTTATATTTAATAGTTATAATTATATCATAAATAAAATTTTATTTATTTAAATATACTTCTATATATCATCCATGTTATGTGGTGATGAAAAATGATTCACATCGCTTTGTGGAGGCGGTAGTCCACACTTATGCATGGACGACATTATCATTTTTCAATGAATAGAGAGATAAGAAAATAGATGATATATTAATTTAAAATAATTATAATTATTTAATGAATATCATATATATACATTAAATTCATCATTATAACCATAAATGATAGGTAGTTATAGAAAACGAATTACATTGGTTTATGAGGTGGTAGTCCGCCATACACATGAATGATGGTTTCATTTCTCATTTTATGGAAGAAGGAGAAGAATATAGGTTATTACATTAACATAATAACATATAAGTATTTCATATATAATGATTTTATTATATAATAATAATTTAATAATATTTTAAGGAGGGGGAATATGAATTTAAACTAAGACGTTCGGTTAAAATTTGTACCTCTTCTTCGGACAATCTCCCTTGCTTTATATCTTAAGTCCTATAAGCTTTGTATTTTTCTTAAATAAAGACCTATATAATGATGAAAGGAATTATAGAAGGTATTTTTTAGTTATTTTATGAAAAAATTCTTTTTAAGTGTGAATAAAATAGGAGACTAGGTTCCCTTTTATAAGAGAGGAGGGTAACTCTTGGAATTTTTTAAAGTATTAAATTAATATAAATCAATTTTTATTATAAAATGGATCAAAGTTGATGTTATTATAATATAATATGATTATGATTCTAAATATTATCATCCAATAAAATTTTGATAACTTTTTATTATTTTTTACTCTTATCTTTTTGTTTTAACCCATGTTAACCCTTTTAGTCGATTATCACAATAAACAAGTTTTTTTACTCTTTAGGTGTCAAGATAATTACTATAAAAAAATATTTTCCCATAAATGGATCATGAATGGTATTTATAACCATATCCTAATCATTGAGAAGAATATAGTTTTTTGATGGATATTAAATCATTTAATAAAATATTATTTATTATAAAATGACCTTAATATCAATTTTAGAACTATTCATTTACTTTGAATTTAAAAACAACAAGAAAAAAAATTAATTAGAATATAATCCATTAAAAAATACCTAAAATTTTATATTTATTTACAAAAATTCACGGAACACAATAATTAACTCAAATTATGCTACACTTAAATTTTTTAAAATCATTTATTTTACTTTTTTATTAATTGAATAAATTCTGTGTTGGTGTTGCGTAAGAATTTAAGGTAATTATTTAATAAATAAAATTAGAAATAAATTAAAATGATAAAAAATAATTTATCTTTAAAATAACCATTTAGAAACAAACATACCTTGTTTTTATCCCTATGTTAAAATTTTAATGATAAAAAAGAAAAGAGAATGATATTTTTGGATTTTCTTTACATAAAATATTATACAAGTCAAAAATCATGTAAAAATGGAAAAAAGTTCATATATTTTATGTCTGGTTAATTATGGATGAAATATACCCATATAATAAAATTAATACAAGTTTTAGGGTTACTTTTTAGTTTTTATCACCACATTTTAAAACTTAATTAACCCGTTTTACCTTTACGATGGTAAAAAAGTTTACTATGATTATAATTCTCAATGAATAAAAATAAAAGGGAAATATTTACCAAATTTGGACCTATTTATTAAAAATATGAAATGAATTTTTTAAGATTCAATTCATATAATTGGCATAATTTAATTTTAATTAAACCCTCAAAATGCAATGAAAAACAGTTTTTGTAGAAAAATTTATTTTTAAGTAAAAAAATGTTTCTATGCCAAATTCAAGTATAAAATAAATTCCAAAGACCATAATTGGATTATGATTAATAAAGATAATATATTTATATTCTAAAACTAATCAAAAATATAATTGGACATTGTAAATACTTGAAAATAAAATATAGTTTCTAATAAAAATCGGCATTTTCACTATTCATTGAAAAATCAAAATTTTCAGAAAATTATTAAAAATTCACTCTAAATAATTTTAAAACTATAATTTAAAAAATTATATCCTTTTTATAAAATAAAATTTATATAATTTTAATAAATTCATTATATTATCCAATCACAAAAGGAAAAAAATTATTTTTGAAGAAAATGTATTTTTGAAGCATAAAATGAATTTACTAAAAATTAAGTTATTATTTACTAAGTTTTTTTTCAATAAATTTAAATTAAATAGGAACATTATATATATCTCATAATTTGTTTAATCCTATTAATACCCTCCAATTCAATGTAGAGGTTATAATAGTCACATTTAAATAATAACATTTTTTATAATATATTTGAATTATCTTAATACCTAGTGTTGTGTGTTAAGTAAGCTACCAGGAATAATATTATTATAAAAATTTAGGGTGTCACATTATACCCTCTTTTATAATTATGCCTGCACAATTTTTTCTTGAACTTGGTAATCAAGGTTTTTATATTTGAGAATACCCTTTGTTAAAATCCCATATCTTAAAAGGGTTAATAAAACTTTTTTCTTGATAGGAGAGAAAGGGAATTAAAAAGTTCATATGTAATAACACATAAATGAGTTTCTAAATTGGATAAAATTAGGGGGAAGTTAAAATATAGACATGGAGGAAAAATGTAATGTCAAAAAAATTATGGAGAGTGATAAAGTTCATTGATCAAAATAAAGTGAATGACCATGAGAAAATTAATGACCACAAAACCATAAACCTAAGAGGTGTGAAAAAAACCATCGATTCATTAGAAATGAAGGAAATATGACAAATTTTTTAATTCTAGATCCTTTTCCTAGAGTTATTGAATTACATTACCATATAGACTATGAACAAAAGGAAATATACTTACTTAATAAATAAAATTTTATCCTTTAATCAATTTCCAACACAATATCATCTATTTCTCTAAATGATGAGTATTCTGTAGGATCGAATATGTAGAATGAGATGCTCAAATACAAGGTGGGGGGGGGGGGTGAATTGTATACTTTAAAAATTCCTTTAAAACCTTTAAAGTTGATATAAAACTTTCTTAAGGAAAGTTTCTTAACCTTAAGGAAAATTGTTTCTTAAGGTTAGCTTTTAACTTTAAGAAACATTATTTTAACAAAGTTAAACAAACATTCATGAAACCTCTTAAAGAAACATTTTCTTAAACTTTACAACCTTAAGATAAAAACTTAAGAAAGATTTTCTTACAAGAAAAATTCTACCTTAGAGCATATATAATCTTTAATATAATTAGAGTAACAGAATTAGAATGTATAAGAAAGTTATACTTTCTAACTTTAACAAAGTTAAAATAGCAACGAAATGAAAACAAATTGAAATAGAAAACAAGTAACAATAAGATTATTTTAACCCAAAGAGAAGGGTATCCAACAACCTTGGATAAAAGTTCCTTGATTTATACTTTCAAGAAAGTATATCTTACCCAAACCCAGGTAAACCCTCAATCCAAAGATTGGTATATGTCTTGCAATCCCTACAAGCCCATGATTTAGAAGGAAATCAGAACCTCTGTCTTCCAAATCTGGAAGCCCATGATTAGCACAATCAGAGTCTGCACTAAGAAAGTCTGAACAAGTTGTTCACGCCTGAACAAGTTGTTCACAACATTCGCATGAAGCAATGAGAGTTGTATGATCCTCTCTAGAAATCACTTCACAAACTTTGATCACTTTATAATTCACTATTCATCATCGAAGTATATCAATTTTTTTTCTCGTTCAAACGAAGTTGTATTTATAGGAAAAATTTCCCAACGGTCGGCTCCACTCCAATAGTCATATTTTCCTCAAATTTCGGAGGGACCTGGACACATGTCAAACATAAAACGGTTGGTTTGTAACAGATTGTACAACATTGTTTCATATAAGAAAAAGATGTTAAGTTAAAGTTAAGTATAAGAAAAACTTAGAATCTGATAATATTGGAATGATACATTAAGAAATTCTAACATTATCAAGAAAATGAATTCTTAAGAAAATGAAAATCTGATTGAGAAAAACAATATCACTATTTTTGGGTACCGGTATCATAAAAATGGTATGACATTTGTTTCGGATTGGGTATCATAAAAACAACATGAAATTTGTACTAGAATTGGTATCATGAAAACAACATGAAATTCGTACCGGAATCGGTACTATGAAAATAGAATGACATTTGTACCGGAATCAGCATCATGAAAACAGAATGTCAAAACTATAGGTAAATGTAATGAAAGATTCGTAAGTATAACAAAATGATAATTCTGTAAGTATAATAGAATGAGATTTATGTAAGAAAACATAATGAGAATTATGTAAGTATAACAGAATGAAAAAACTATAAGTAAAATAGAATGAAAAATTTGGAACTTAAGAAAAAATGTTTTTGTGTTTTTCAAAACATAAAACCATAAGGAATGAAGAAGTCATAAGATAACCTTATTGACTCAAAAATATCCCTCTTTTTTGAAAGCACAAACAAATTTTTTAAGGAAGAATATATTGACTTTGATAAACAAGTATGATAAAACTTATCTCTCTCTTTTTTAAAATAAATTTATGATGAATATGACTAGCTCCCCCTTAGGTTATGTTTCCCAATGATTATATTCTAGATCTTTAGTATCCAATTTTCTTTCTTAAGAATATATCTCCTTGTTAGATAAACATTCTTTCTTAAAATAAACTCCCACTTACTTAGGCATTATTATTTCTTACCATACCCCCCTTAATAGATTTCCCCTCTTTGGAGTCTTCATTAAATTATTCCTTCAAAATAAATTCTTCCCCTTTGTGATTTTAAAAAAGGAATGGAGAAGTATAATATGTACCTGTAAGGTTAAGGAAACATGCATGTGAAAACAAAAGCAGGATATGCAAGAAACTTCTTAAGAAAATTTTGGAAATAAAGTTTAAATTACAAAAAAACATCGGAATGTAAAAAAAAACCATCCATCCTTCTTCTGCTCAGACAACATTTTCTTTATCAAAGCTTTAAGTTTCTTCACTTCCTTATGATATTCTTGAAGATTCTTCAGCAAGATATTATGATCCTGGTTCTTCTTTTCTAGGGACTTGATCCTTTATTCTTGAGTAGCCACCTTTTTCAATAATTCAGCTCTAACTTTCTTCTCACTACTTACAGATCAGGCAATGGAATTGAGTGTGCTAACTTTCTCAGAAATGATTTCTTTGACTTTGCTGAACTCGGATTCACAAGTATTGAAAGCTCCATTTATTGAATCCATGAAGTCACTGAATTGTCTAAGTTCTTCATTGATGGTTTTGGTGTGGTTAAATACTTTCTTACAAGTCACATTCTGAGCTTTATAATCAATCAAAAGATTACTAAAGTCCACTTCTTGCTTGACCACCATGTCCATAAGCATATTGGTAGATTATATCTTTTGATTCAGGGTCTTTTGCATCATTTGACTCTAGAAATCTATATTTTCAAGAACTGGAATAGTACTGACCAACTTCTTTAAAGATATCTTGAAAAAAACTTTCCCATCCATTATTTATTATTACCTTAGAGATAATGGATTCATAATTTGAAAAAAAAATTAGGGCACACCAGTCTTTCCCTAAAGATCGCCCAATCCTTTATTTCCTTGCTAATCAGCATCTGATCTTCTAAGGATTCAGGATTCATTCGGAGTGAGTGACAAAGGAAACAGAACAAAGGATTTAATGGCAACATAACTTCGGCTTAGTTATTAGTAAGGATGGTGCAATGATTATAAACAAATACCCCTTATATAAACAAAGCTATGACTTTTAAACTTCCATAAGATAATCAAACAGCTAAAAATAATCTATCTGATCAGTCGGTTGAAAATGGATGTAGAAAAATGTGAATTTAGATATTTTTAAGTAAGGTAAATGAGAAATTGAAAATTTTGAAATACAAACAATTTAAACTTAAAATTAGAAGATGAATAGTAATAAAGTGTACCTTTTGGAATACTCTAAAGAATTTATTGGTATTATAAGAATTATCTTGGAAGTTTTAGAAACTATGAATTTTTATTCTAATAATTTCAACTCTGAGAATTTCAATTCCGAGAATTTCAATTCTGAGAATTTCAATTCTGAGAATTTCAATTCTGAACAGAAAGGTAATATGGATTTTCATAGAGAAAAATTTTAAGGAAAGATAAATTTTCTTAAAGAAAGAAAAGAAAAAAAACAAGCATATGTACTCCCCCAAAAATAAGGAGTAACTTAATGTTAGGAGATGATTTAAACAAGAAGTAGATATGAATTATTACCTCATAGAGATCATTCCTAGCTTCTGTTTAATGTATTTAAATCTATCAAAAGGTAATGGTTTTATAAAAATACCAGCAAGTTGTTCTTGCATTTCAATGAATTTAAGAATAATATCTTATTTAAGTGTGTGATCCTTAAGAAAGTGATGTATAATATCTATGTGCTTTGAATGGGAGTGATGTGAAGGGTTTTTACTGAGGGAAATGGAACTTGTGTTATCACACATTATTTGAGTTTTAGTAAAACTCATACCATAGTTTGTGAGTGTATGTTGCATCCACAACACTTGAGCACAACAACTTCCAGCTACTACATATTAAGCTTTAGAAGTGGAAAGTGCTACAGAATGTTGTTTATTACAAGACCAAGAAGCTAAGGAATATCATAAGAAATGAAAAGTTTTGAAAGTACTTTTTCCATCCATTTTACAACCACCAAAGTTAGAATCCAAAAAACTTTTAAGTTCAAAATCATTTCCAGAAGAATAAAATAGTCCCAAATCTAAAGTTCCCTTTAAATACTGAAAAATACTTTTTATAGACTTTAAATGGGATTATTTAGGATTTTATTTGTATCTTGCACATAATAATATTGATAACATTAAGTCAGGTTGACTAACTATTAAGTAAAGTAAACTTCCTATCATCCCTCTATAAGATGTTTGATCCACAGGTTCCCTACTTCATCAATATCAAGAGTATTAGAGGTTCTGATAGGAGTGCTTATACTCTTAGTTTTGTAATACCTGAACTTTTTAAGAATATATTTGATATAATTATGTTGGTATATGTAAGTTCCCTCTGGTTTTTGTGAAATTTTAAAACCAAGGAAAAAAGTTAACTCACCCATCATACTCATCTCAAACTCATATTTCATAAGATTCGAAAAGGAATCAGTTAAGGATTTATGAGTTGATCCAAATATGATGTAATAAACACAAATTTAAACAATAAAAACATCTTTATTATTTTTCTAAATAAAAAGTGTTGGATCAACAGTTCCCTTAACATAGTTATTTTGAAGCAAAAATCCTGAAAGTCTATCATACCAAGCTCTAAGGGCTTGTTTAAGTCCATATAAAGCTTTGGTAAGTTTGTAAACATGATTAGGATATTTTGTATCTTCAAATCCAGGGGGTTGATCTACATAGACTTCCTCCTATAAATAATTGTTAAGAAAAACACACTTTACATCCATTTGATATAGTTTAAAATTAAAGAATGCTGCAAAGGATTAAAGAATACATATAGATTCAAGTCTTGCTAAAAGAGAATAGGTTTGTTCATAGTCTATGCCTTCTTGTTGGTTATATACTTCAGAAACTAATCTTTCTTTATTTATAACAATAATTCCATTTTCATCGCATTTGTTTCTAAAAACCCATTTTACTCCAATAACAGAAGTTTCCTTAGGTTTTTCAACCAAGGTCCAATCTTGATTCCTTATGAATTCATTGATTTAATCTTACATAGCCTTTATCCAATATTTATCACCCAAGGCTTATTTATGAGTCTTTGGTTAAAATTGGGAGAGAAATGCAACATGTTCAACTTTATTCCTTAAAGAACTTCTAGTTTTTACTAGCTGGTTAACATTACCAATGATATTATCACTGGGATGATTCCTAAGTAGCAACTGACTTGGATTTTGAAAAACTTGTTCATCAAAATAGGGTAGAAAATATTTAGGGGTAAATGTTTCAGAAATATTTTCTTGAACATTATCCTTGACTGAAGGATATTCTATAAAAGGTTTGTGACTAGTTTTAGAAAATATATAAAAAATAAGCTCAGGTTGTTTGAAAACAAAAGGATTATTTTTATAAAAATTAACATGTACTGTTTCTTCCATAGTACAAGTGTTTTTATTAAAAACTCTATATGCCTTAGAGTTAGTGGAGCAGCCTAAGAAAATTCCTTCATCGGATTTGGGTGAAAATTCATGTAAGTTATCTTTAGTATTAAAGGTGAATACTTTGCAACCAAAAACTTTGAAGTAAGAAACTTTTGGTTTTCGGCCAGTCCATAATTTGTAAAGTGTTTTATTAAGAAATGTTCTTATTAAAACTTGATTTATAATATAACAAGAAATACTTACAGCTTTTGCCCAAAAATGTTTAGCTATAGAATATTTACTCAACATGGTTCTAGTCATCTCTTGAGGAATACAATTTCTTCTTTCAACAACACCATTTTGTTGAAGAGTTATTGGAGCTTAAAAGTTGTTAGCAATACCTTTCTTACTACAAAAAGTTTAAAAATCTAAATTTTCAAATTCTCTACCATGTTCACTATGAATATTTATCAATGGTAGATTTTTATCATTTTTAACTTGAGTTCTAATGTTTTAAAATAAGAAAAATCTTCATATTTTTTTGCGAGAAAATAAACCCAAGTAAATCTACTGTAGTCATTAACTAAAACAAACACATAATATTTGCCTCAAATACTTTCAGTTTGTGTTGGACCAAATAATTACATGTGCACTAACTGTAAGGCATTATAATTTTTAAATTCACTTATATATTTAAATCTATATTTATGTTTCTTTCCATATCAACAAGGATCACAGACTTTTGAAGAATCAAAACTAAGTTCCAGTAGATCCTGAACAAGTTATTTCTTAGAAAGTTTACTAAGATTCCTTAAGTTACAGTGTCCAAGTCATCTATTCTAAAGCCATGATTGATCTTCAAATGTGCTAAGACAAGGTAGATCTTGAATTTTATAGTCTTCTAGGTTTAAGGTGTACACATTCTCATGTCGAAGGGCAGAGAGAATAAACTCATCCTTGGAATTGTGAACTAAATATTTATCATTTCTAAAATTCACAAGGTAACCTTCATCACATAATTGGATTATGCTAATGAGGTTGTGATTAAGGCCTTTTAAAAAAAGAATATTTGAAATAATAGCTTTACCAAGAAGAATAATGTTACCAATACCGACAATTTCTCCTTGAGAGTTATCTCCAAAAGTTACTTTTCCACCTTTAGTCTTTAAAATCTTTTTGAAATAGTATTTGTTACCAGTCATGTCTGGGAACATCTACTATCCATATACCATATGTTGTTGGTACTTCCTTCAATATCTTGAAAAATAAAGATTTAGGTTTTTAGAATCCAAACTTGCTTGGATCCAGAATTATTAGATAATAAAATATTGGGTATCCACATTTGTTTAAAAAAGTATGATTTATGAAACCCAAGGGATTAAAATTTATTTAAAGAATAGTTCTTCTTACAATGCCCACCACTCTGACATTTAGTGTAAAATGAAGCTCTTTGAGGAACAAAATAATTGTTTCTAAAAATTGTTTTTTCATGAGAATAGATTAATCCTTGATTATTATCATGAGGTCAGATCTGAGAATACATCTTATCAAAATTTTCCTTACCAGAAGTAAAATTTACAAGAAGTTTCTTCAAGGAAAATATTTCAGATTTTAGTCTCAAGACTAAATTATTATCCTCTAGAATAATATCTTTAGATTTATGTTTATCCTCTAAAACATCTTTTTTCTAAAAACAAGTTTTTAAGATCATTAGAAAGTTTATCCTTCTCAGAATTAACTTACTCAAGTTTCTTAGAAATATTTTCTAAAACAACATTTTTATTATCAAGATCTTTGGTAAGATTCGAAATTTCTTTTGTTAAAATAAATTCTCTAGAATTTTCTTTTTCAAGTTTCTTAGAAACTTTATAGTTTTTCATTTCAATAAACTTAGAAAATATAGAAACTTCATCATAGGAAGGAAAATCATTATCGCTGTCTGATGAAGTGGATTCTTCATATGAAGAAAAATATTTATCAGTAAAATTTTCAGTTAAAGACATATTGGTTAAGGATTCAGCAGTTCATAGCTTAGCCATAAGACACTGATTTTGAAATAAAGCTTTGGCTATTAGACCGATATTCTTTTTCTCAGAAGATTCATATTCGGAAGAATCATCAGAAGAATCTCCACCACTTTCACTCCATGTGTCATTGGCTTTCAGGACTTTCTTATGCTTTTATCTGTAGAACTTATTCTTGTTCCTTTTAGAATTCCTATCTTTATTTTCTCTCTTCATAAGTAAGGTAAAATCAGGTCTAATATGACTAGTTCTTATACATTCATAGAATGTCAATTATCCATATTTAATTTCTTTTCCATATTTCTTCTTGTATCTATATTGAAAGTTCTTATGTCCAACAATCTTGTTCATTCTCTAAGAAAGATTTGCTAACTCATTTTCTGAAGCTTCACTTTCACTAGATTCAGATTGAATAACAACCTTCTTAGATCTAGATCTTGTAATTATCTTAGGAGTTTTGGATTTCATATGATTTGAAGTAGTTATAAAAGCAACAACTCCATTTACATTCTTATTCTTAATATTATCAACATCTCTCTTCATTCTAATTTCATGTTGAAGAAGAGTTCCAAACAGCTCATCAGGAGAAATCTAAGTAACTTTCCTATTCTCATCTATAATTGTCCTCTTGGATTCCCATTTGTTAGGCATGATGTATATAATCTTTTCTATAAGAATATCATCATCTAAACCTTTCTCACCCATTTATTGTAATCTATTGAAAATAGTCATAAATCTTTGTCGAACCTTACATATGGGTTCTCCATAAGGAAAACAAAAACCATGATACTTATCTCTAAGCACGGCTCTTCTAGTTTCAATGACTTTTGAATTTCTAAAGTGAGTTACTTTGAGATTATTCCAAATGATATTTTCAAATTCACAAGATGAAATTTGGCTATATATATTTTTAGACATGGAACAAAGAAAAATATTTCATACCTTAAAGTTCAGCTGGTATTCCACCTTTTCTGGGTTAGTAAAGGTTCTAAGTTCCTTATCAGGAATCTTATAATATCCAATTAACATAATATAGTTCTCTATACCTATGTTTATCAAAAAGGTCTTTATTATATATCTCCAGTACTCATAGTCATTTCCATTAAAGATCGGTGGTCTAGTGGAATTGAGATTGTATAGAGATCCAACATGAATGCCTACCATACTTAAAAAAATATTTCTTTCCACAAAACTTGTTAGTAGAAAAAGTTTGCAAACAAAAAAAAATGAAGGAATTAAGAACAATGAAATCTTGAGTAAGAAAACTTATATGTGAATATAAGTATTTCAGAGACCTCCTCTGATACCAATTTTAGGATCAAATATGTAGAATGAGATGCTCAAATACAAGAGTGGGGGGGGGGTGAATTGTATACTTTAAAAATTACTTTAGAACCTTTAAAGTTGATATAAAAATTTCTTAAGGAAAGTTTCTTAACCTTAAAGAAAACTTTTTCTTAAGGTTAGATTTTAACTTTAAGAAAACTTATTTTAATAAAGTTAAACAAAAATTCACAAAACCTCTAAAGGAAACCTTTTCTTAAACTTTACAACCTTAAGATAAAAACTTAAGAAAGACTTTCTTAAAAGAAAAATTCTACCTTAGAGCATATAGAATCTTTAATATACTCAGAGTAATGAAATTAGAATGTATAAGAAAGTTATACTTTATAACTTTAAAAAAGTTAAAATAGCATCGGAATAAAAACAACTTGAAATAGAAAACAAGTAACAATAAGATTCTTTTAACCCAAAGAGAATGGTATCCAACAACCTTGGAAAAAGGTTCCTTGATTTATACTTTCAAGAAAGTCTGTCTTACCCAAACCCAGCTAAACCCTCAATACAAAGATTGGTATCTATCTTGCTATCCCTGCAAGCCCACGATTTAGAAAGAAATTAGAACCTCTATCTTCCAAATCCGGAAACCCACTATCAGCACGATCGTAGTCTGCACTAAGTAAGTCTGAACAAGTTGTTCATGCCTGAACAAGTTGTTTACACCTAAACAAGTTGTTCACGACATCTGCATGAAGCAATGAGAGTTGTAAGAGACTCTCTCTCTAGAAATCACTTCATAAACTTTGATCACTTTACCATTCACTGTTCATCATCAAAGTATATCAATTTTTTTCTCGTTTAAACAAACTTGTATTTATAGGCAAAATTTCCCAATGGTTGGCTCCACTCCAACGGTCATATTATCCTTAAATTTCAAAGGGACCTGGATATGTGTGAAACATACAACTGTTAGTTTGTAATAGATTGTATGACATCGTTTCATATAAGAAAATGATGTTAAGTTAAAGTTATTTATAAGAAAAACTTATAATCTGATAATATTGGAATGATACATTAAAAAATTCTAACATTATCAAGAAAATAGATTCTTAAGAAAATGAAAATCAGATTGAGAAAAATGGTATCACTATTTTTGGGTACCAGTATCATAAAAATGGTATGAATTTTTTTCTAAATTCAGTATCATAAAAACAACATGACATTTGTACCGGAATCAGTATCATGAAAAAAATATGACATTTGTACCAGAATCGGTATCATGAAAACAAAATGACATTTGTACTGGAATCGGTATCATGAAAATAGAATGTCAAAATTGTAGGTAAATGTAATGAAATATTTGTAAGTATAACAGAATGATAATTCTGTAAGTATAATAGAATGAGATTTCTATAATCAAAAGTAATGATAATTAAGTAAGTATAACAGAATGATAAAACTATAAGTAAAACAGAATGAAAAATTCATAACTTAAGAAAAAAGGTGTTTGTGATTTTAAAAACATAAAACCATAAGGAATGAAGAAGTCATAAGATAACCTTATTGACTCAACATATTCAAGTTGAGTTTTTATGACTAAATAACAAATATCAACTTATAATGGATTATATTATCCAAAAAGGACAATAAGACATTCCTAATATCTTTCGACATTAAACAAAACAAAAACGGTTATAAAAAGATAAGATAATTTCCAAAAATGAATAAAACTTAAAATAAAGAAATAAAACATTAATCTCCAAATCCTCAACAATAACATGAAAATTTTAACTTAGATCATTTAATAAATAGCTGAACTTAAAATTATTTGAAATATTTTTGAACGAATTTGGAAGCCAAAAAAAAATATTTGATCACATATTCTTATGAGATTAGTTTTACATTTATATCCAAACAATATTAGTCACTCATAAGGTCATATAACCAAAAATGTATATTTCATAATCATATAATCTCCAAAATATGCTAATAATTTCCATAAATAACCAGAATAACTAATAATTTACATTAAAATCCTATATTCTTCCAAAAGATAATTCAAGGTTTATTCCCCAAATAAAATCCCATATTATCAAAAATATTTCCATTTACCTTAATCATATAAGGTTCCCAAAATAATAAAATTATTACAAAGTAAAATAAATCACCTAGTCACTAAATCACATGGTTATCTATCTGATAAATCATATCTTCCCAGAATGTAATAACTCACAATTACCTCATTATCCTAGTTTATTTTAACCCTGAAGGTTATCAATACCTTTAAACTTATGTCCAAAAAATTTAAATACATTATTCCTTAGATAATACTTCATGTTTAACCTAAGGGTTACATATATCTAAACCTAATAAAATGTCTCCCAAAAGACTCTTAATCATATTATATTTTCATCACTTAAAACCTCAAAATGGGTGTCTAAGCCTTTGAACATTTAAGCAACCATAAAATTATACATCCATGATGGTATACAAAACTATTAAGATAACCTCTCATGAAAAAATCATAATATTCAAAGTTTTCTAAACTCTACTATGATACAAACTATAATAATCCATGACCCACACTCTTAAATTCAGTGCTAAAATCATAAAATTTACATTTATAGCCTTAATACCAATAAATGTGGCCCAATTTTAACCATAAAAACATAAAAAATCACAAGGAAATATGGGATAACATATATACCTAAGTATATTTTAGGTTTAGAGTTTTAGATAATTATATCATAACTCATACACAAGAAAACCATATTTTACAAAGTTGAAACTTCTAAACTGTATCCATTTTTTGCATAATATAAAACTTTTAAAAATAAAAACAATTTATTTTCATGAAAAATATTCATGAATTTAAATTTTACTTATTCTTTTTTCATACCCATACTTAAACCCAATGAAATAAACACATTATAAAGCATGGGATGAGTAAAAAAATATCAGTAAGGGACATAAAAAGAAGAAATCTATCTGTCCAATGAAAAACATGAATATCGATAAATGTTTTTTTATTTGTCAAAATATTCATTTATTGTATGAAATAAATTATTTCCACATAAAAAATAAACACATTTATCTTAAATAAAATCTTTCAAACCCATGGAAAGCAAATAAAACCCTCTTTTTGGAAACTTAGATCATTACATTCATAACATGTACTATAAATAATTGGAGCCTAGTTAAATTAATAAGATAAATCTCCCCAAATAACTCCTAAATTATTACCTATAAGTACAAAAAAATTACCCAATGTATTGGAGTTTTATTTGTGTGCACCCATCATATAAGCTATATCAGTATCACTCGTCATATAAGATGTATTGGGATCATTTTGTACAAGATGTATCAGGATCACCCATCATATAAGTTGTATTAGGATCACCCATATTCATATATAATTATCATGCACCATATCATAAATAAAACATTTTTATTCTAGAAAATTTTATCATAAAACCTTTTAAAACTCTTTTGAACTCATGTGAAAAACATATTTGGATATCTAAATACCTTTTCCTTTTCAAAACCCATTTTTAAAATATTAAATAATTAGAATAAATGTAAATAGGGGTTTTTTAGAAATAATGAAATATTTTAAAGGAATACAAACATTAAAAAATGTTTATAGTGTAAGGAAAATTAATTGATGCCATATACGTTAAAAAATGACATTTTTTGTCTTTTATAAGGAAAGTCAAAATGTTCCTTATAAAATACATAAAAAGATTCCTTTTGAAAAACTTTTAAATAAAGTAAATAATCATAAAATTAAATTTATAATTAATTTAAATCCATATAAATATATCTATAAAATAATTTTAAGAATATGGAAATTAAAGAGAAATATTTAGAAAATAAATCTTTAAAACATTTAAAATGAGGTTTTTAAAGTAAATTATCCCTTATCTCGAGTTTGAATTATCATGTACATTATTTATATTAAAGAATAATATATTTGTGTTAATTATTTAATTTATTAAGATAATTTTATGTGTTCATTATTACTTTTATTTTATTTAATACAATTTTACACTCAATTACTTAATGAATTAATTTCACGTCAAATGTTTTGATAATATTCAGATCATATGTCCAAAATGACTTTTATAGGTTGATAAGGTCAAAAAGGTCATTATTACATAATATCCATAATAATAATCAGTAAATTATTATCATTTTTATACATCAATGATACTTTTAAAATCGTCCATGAAATATGGTTATGAAAAATGAACTACATTAAAATCATAGAGATAGTAAGTCATACGTACACTAGAGCAACATTTCCATTTTTCAATGATAATGATGGGAAGAAGGTGAGTATTATTTTATATTTAATAATTATAATTATATCCTAAATACCTTATTATTTATTTAAATATACTTATATATAAAATCCATGTGATGTGGTGTTGATAAATAAATCACACCGTTTCGTGGAGGTGGTAGTCCACACATACGCACAAACGACATCATCATTTTTAAATGAATAGAGAGGTAAGAAAATAGATGATATATTAATTTTCCAAGATGATAAATATGTCATGAATATAATATATATACATTATATCCATAATTATAAACATCCATAAGAAACGGCGATGAGATCCAAATTACATTGGTTCGTGAGGTAGTACTTCACCACACTTACGAACGATGGTTTCATTTCCCATTTTATGGAATAAGAAGATGGATATAGGTTATTACATTAAAATAATAACATATCATTATATGTTATATTGTTATTTTATTATAACATCATTTTTAAATAATAATTTAATGAGGTGTAAGAATAAATAAAACTAAAAAAATCAGTTAAAACATATACCTCTTCTTTGGAAAATCTCCCTTGCTTTACACCTTACATCATCTAAGATTGATACTATGCCTAGAAAAATACCTATAGAATTAGGGGATATATTATAGGAAGGTATTTTGGTACATATTTTGTAAACCAATTTTTTTTAAAGTGTGAAGAAAAGTGGATAGGGGGTGCTCTTTTATAAGAGAGGGGAGGGACACTCTTGGAATTTTTTAAAGTATTAAATTAATATAAATTAATTTTCAAGTACAAATGTCTCCAAATTGATATGATTCTAAGATAATATAATGACCAGTTTAATTACTCTCATCATATAAAATTTGTATATGATAATATTTTTTTTACTGTTATATTTTTATTTCAACCCGTTTTAACCCTTTTTGATGATTACTGTGATAACAAAGTCTTTTACTATTTTGAGGTCAAGATAGTTACTATAAAAGTAAAATTGTCCCATTAATGGATCATGGTTGATATTTTCGACCATATAAAAATAAATTGTCTGAATATAAGAGTTTTATGAATTTTAAATTATTTAATAAAATATTATTTATTATAAAATATTATTAATATCAATTTTAGAACTATTCATTTAATTTTACTTTAAAAGTAGCAAGACAAAAAATAAATTGGAATATAATACTTTTAAAAATCTTTATGATGTTATATTTATCTATAAAATTCATGAAAAACAATAATTCACTCAAATTATATAACTTTTAATATTTTTTGAAATACTTTATTTTATTTTTCTATTAATTGAATAAATACCATGTCTGCGTTGCATAAGAATTTAAAGCAATTGTTTCATAAATAAAATTATAAATAAAATTAAATGATAAAAAATATTTTTTTTAAAGTAACTATTTATAATTGAACATACATTATTTTTATCCCTATATAAAAAATTTAAAGATAAAAAAAGAGAATAACATTTCTTACTTTTCATTACATAAAATATTGTAAAGGTAAAAATCATGAAAAAATGAAAAAATAAATGTCATAAATATTATTTTTTTATAATTATGGAATAAATATACTCCTAAAATAAAATTAATTCATGTGTTAGTGTTTATTTTTAGTCGTTATGACATTATTTTTAATCTTAATTCACCCATTTTACCTTTAATGCGGTAACAAAACTTACCATGGTTATATTTATAATGAATTAAATTAAATGATACATATTTATAAAAATTAAACTTAATTATTCAAAACATGGAGTTTATTTTTCAATATTAAATTCATAAAATTTGTAGAATTTAATTTAAAATTAAACCGACAAAACATGATGAAAAATTGTTTTTAGAAAAATGCTTTTTAAGAAAAAAATTTTTTTATACAAAATTTAGAAATAAAATTAAATAAAATACCAAAATTAGATTATTATTAATCAAAATTATTTATTTAAATTAAAAAACTATTAAAAAAAATATAATTTTACTTTTTAAATACTTAAAAATAAAATACAGTTACTAATAAAAATCATTATTTTCACTATTCATTGACTAATCAAACATTTCATAAAATTATCAAAAATTTAGTCTAATATAATTTTTAAATGATGATTTTAAAAATTATATTCCTTTTATAAAATAATATTTCCAAAATTTGTAGAAACCCATTATATTATTGACACATAAAACGTAATAAAAATCATTTTTGAAGAAAATGTATTTTTAAGCATAAAATGACTTTACTTAAAATTGAGTGATTTTTTACTAATAATTTATAAATAAATTTTTATTGAGTAGGAAATATATATTTATATATATATATTTCATAATAGAGTTAATCATATTTCTACCCTCTAATTCAACGAATAAGTTATAACAATTACATTTAAATAATAACATTTTTTATAGTATATCCCAATTAACTTAAAGATAGGAATTTCATGTTAAGAAAGATATTGAGTGTAGTATTATTTAAAAAAATAGGGTGTTAAATTCTCCCCTGTTTAATAAATTTCATCCTCATAATTTGAAATTGAACTTGGTAATCAAGGGTTTTACATTTAAGAATACCCTTTGTTGATATCCCAGATCATAAAAAGGTTAATAAAACTTCCTATTGATAAGAGAAAATGAGAAGTATGAAGGTAATTTAGAATAACACATAACTCAGTTTATAAATAAGTAAACATTAGAGGGAAGTGAAAATATAGACATAGATAAACAATTTAATACCCAAATAATGATGGAGAGGATATAGGTCATTAATTTTAAGAAAGTGAATGATTATGAGAAAGTTAATGACCACAAAACCATAAAACAAATATGTTTGAAAAAAACCATTGAATAATAAAAAATTAAGGTGATAGGATAATTTTTTTATTTTAATATCCTTTTAATAGATTTGAGGAATTACATTACTATCTAGACTAAGAACATATGGAAATATAATTACTTGATAAATAAAATTTTATCTTTTAATAAATTTACAACACAATATCATCTATTTCTTTAAACGATGAGTATTCAAGATATATTTTTTTATGTCCAAATCACTAAAATCAACTTTTAACAGATCACATAATCCAAAATAGGATAAAAAGTTATCCCTCCTATCTTTCAACTTTAACAAAAACCAAAAATGGTTAGAACAATATAATATAATTCAAAAAATAAAAAAACCTTTAAATGAAGAAATAAAAAATTAATTTTCAAAGAATAAACAATAAAAACCAAAGTTTAACTTATATCATTTGATAAATAATTAACCTTAAAATTATTCAAAATATTCCTGACCAAGTTGGAAAGCTAACAATCTGAAGGATTAGATCAAATATTTTTATGAGATTAATTTAACATTTATCTCAAAATAATATTAGTCACTCATAAAGAAATATAAAAAAATATATGTCATCATCATATAATCTAAAAAATATGCTAATAATTTCCATAAATAACCTAAATCACCAAAAATCTACATTAAAATAATATATGCTTCTAAAATAGAATCCAAGTTTTATTCCTAAAATAAAATCCCATATTTTCAAAAATATTTACATTTACCTTAATCATATAAGGTTCATAAAATAGTGAACATTTTACTAAATAACATTAATCTCTTAGTCACCAAATCACATGATTATCTATATGATAAACCATACGTTCTAAAAATTTAATAACCCATAATTACCTAATTATCATAGATCATATAAACCCTAAAGGTTATCAATACATTTAAACTTATGTCCAAAAAATTTAAATGATTTATCCCTAAAATAATACTTTATGTTAAACCTAAGGGTTACATATACCTCAACCTAATAAAAAGACTCCCAAAATACTCTTAATCATCTTATATTTCTATCACTTAAAACCTAAAAGGGGTTTTTAATCGTTTAAAATTTTGATAAACCTCAAACTTATAAACCCATGATGGTATCCAAACTATTAAGATAACCTATCATGAAAACATCCTAATCTCAAAAGTTGTATAAATATTTCTCTAATACCAACTATAATAACCCAAGACCCACACTCTTAGAGCTATTACTAAAATCATAAACTTTACATTTTTGGATTTGATACCAATAAATGTGACTCAATTTTAACCATCCAAAACTTACAAAATCACAAGGAAATATGTTATCACTTACATACCAAAGTATATTTTAAGTTTAGAGTTTAATATAATTTGGCCACAAATAATATATAAAAAATCACATTTTACAAAGTGGTCACTTACGAATAGTATCCATTTTTCCAAAAATATAAAATTTTTACGAAGAGACACATTTTCTTTTCATTAAAAATTTTCATGGCTTTCAACTTGAATTATTATTTATTCTTACCCATCCTTAAACCATGTGAAAAAAATTTTAAAATGTGGGATGAACACAAAAATATTAGTAAGGGACATAAAAAGAAGAAATATATTTATCTAGTAAAAAACATGGAAAACTATACAATTTTTACCTTTATCACAATTTTTTTGAGTATATGAAATATATAATTTACATATGAAAAAAAGAAAACGTTTTTTGAATTAAAATCTTTAAAAACCATGGAATGAAAATAAAAACCCCATTTCGGATAATTAGAGCATTATATTCATAACCCATTTCAGAAATAACTAGATCCTAGTTAAATCCATATGATAAATATCCCTGGTTAACTCCCTACTTATTACTTATAAATCTAAGTAACATTACCCAATGCAATAGAGCACTACCTGAGTGAACCCATTTCATAAGCTATATCTGGCACACCCATCATATAAGCTATATTAGGCTCACCCATTTTATAAGATATATCATGATCACCCATGATATAAGCTATATTAGTCTCACTCATCATTATCTTTAATAATAATGTACCATATCATGAATAAAACATATTTATTCTTGCATATTTTATCATAAAACCCTTGATATCTCTTTATAACTCATGTGAAAAATATTTTCAGATATCAAAATATCCTTTCCTTTTAAAAACTAATTTTTAAAATCTTAAATACCAAGAACAAAATAAAATAAGATTTTTATGTTTGGAAAAAATGAAATATTTTAAAGGAATAAAAACTTCAGATAATGGTTATGGTGGTGTAAAAAACCATTGACACCATATATGTTAAAATGATACATTTTGTTTTCTTTTATGAGAAATTCAAAACTTTATGTTTAAAATATATAAAAATATTTATATTTAAAACCCTTCAAATAAAGTAAAATAAAATAAAATTTCCTTCATAATCCATTTCTTTCCATATAAATAAATCCATACAATAATTTTAAGAACATGGACATGAAAGATGAATATTTATAAAATTAATCTTTAAAACATTTAAAATGAGGTTTTCAAAGTAATGTATCCATTACCTTGAGTCCAAATCATCACATACATTATTTATATTCCATAATAATATAATAATGTTAATTATTTAATATAGAAATAATTTTTTTCATGTTCATTATCAGTTTAATTTTATTTAATACCATGTTATATTCAATTACTTAATTAATACCACGATGAAGATGTTGTGGAGGAGCAGTTCCAACTAGTTAGTCTGGGTTGTATGTAATGTTTGAAGCCTACGGGAAATGAATTCATCTAAGGCCTACGGGACTTGTAATACTTACGCCTACGAGACTTTTAAGGATTCCACCTCACCCCTTTAAAGGTGTATTATCAAAATCAATAAAAAGTGAAGGCCTTAGGGCCATTGGAGGAAGTTTATGTCAGATGTTTTGATGGTATTCAACACATATATTAAAAATGAATTAGGTAATTTAACTATGGTAAAATATATAATTATTAAATCATAAAAAGAATAATAATCATGAAATAATTATAATTTTTATACATCAATTATAATTTTAAAACTGACTATGGAAGATGGTTATGAAAAATGAGCAAAGTTACAACCATAGAGATGATAAGTCGTATGTACGCATGAGTAATGTTTTCATTTTTCAATGATCATGATGGAAAGGAGGTAGGTATTATTTTATATTTTAGAATTATCATTATTTAATAAATAACATATTATTTATTAAAATATAATTATGTATATCATCTATGTGATGTGGTGATGAAAAAAGAATCACATCACTTCTTGGTGGTGGTAGTTCGCACATACGAATAAATAACGTTATCATTTTTCAATGAATAGAGAGGTAAGAAAATAGATGACATATTAATTTTAAAGAACTATAATTATTTCATGAATATCATATATATATGCATTAAATCAATCATTATAACCATCCATGGGAGGCGGTGATGTAAAACGAATTACATCAGTTTGCGAGGCGGTAGTCTGTCGTACACACGAACGATGGTTTCATTTTCTATTTAATAAAATAAGAAGATGAATATAAGTTATAACATTAAAATAATAACATATAATTATATTGTAGATATTTATGTTATTATATCATCATGTTTGAACAATTTTTTAGGGATTTGGAAGATGAAATAAAACTGAAACATTCGGTTAAAATCTATACATCTTTAGACAATCACCTTTTCTTTACACATTAAGTCCTCTATAGTTGGTATTATGAATAATAAATACCTCTAGAATGAGGAAAATTATTATAGGAAGGTATTTTGTTAGGTATTTTTTGAACCAAAATACTTTTTAAGGGTGAATAAAAGAGGAGATGAGGTGCCCTTTTATAAGAGAGGGGAGAGACACTCTTGGAAATTATTAAAGCATTAAATTAATGCAAATTAATTTTAAAGTTATAATGGATAAAAAATTATATTATTTTAAGATAATATGTGTATTATTTAAAAAAATATAATAAAATAAAATTTGTATAAGTTCAATTTTTTTTAACTTGTGTGAACCCTTTTTGATGATTACCATGATAACAATGTTTTTTACTCTTTAGGGATAAAGATAGTTACTATAAAAGGAAATTGTCCCATAAATGGGCCATGTTTGATGTTTTAAACCATATAAAAACAAATTTTATGAAGATAGTATTTTTAAGAATTTTAAACCAATTAATAAAATATTATTTATTATAAAATATCAGTAATATCAATTTCAGAACTATTCATTTAATTTGACTTTAAAAACAACCAAACAATAAAAGAATTTGAATATAATTCTTTAAAACATCCCTAAATTGTTATATTTATCTAAAAAATTCATAGAACAAAATAATTCACTCAAATAATATTACTTTTAATATTTTTTAGAATCATTTATTTTATTTTTCTATTAATTAAATAAATACTATTTTGGCGTTGCATAAGAATTTAAGGTAATAATTTCATCACTAAAATTAGAAATAAATTATGATGATATAAAAAATAATTTATATTTAAGAGAAAAATTTATAACAAGAAATACCCTAATTTTTTCCCCATGTCAAAAATTTAATGATAAAAAATAGAGAGAATGATATTTTTGACTTTTCTTTATATAAAATATTATAAATGTAAAAATAATGTACAAATGAAACAAAGTTCATATATTCAAATTTAGGATGATTATGGACGAAATATTATCATAAAATAAAATTAAGGGAAGTTTTAGGGTTACTTTTTATCCCTTATGACATTATTTTTAACCTTAATTAACCCATTTTACCTTTACTATAATAAGAAAATTTACTAGGATTACTATTTATAATGACTAAAATTAAAAAGGTAATATTTACCAAATTTATACCACATGATTAAAAATATAGAATCAATTTATCAAGATTTAATTCACATAATTTGAAAGATTTAATTTAAAATTAAACCTATAAAACATGACGAAAAACAATTTTTTAGAAAAAATCCTTTTGAAGTAAAAAATATTTTTATACCAAATTCAAGTATAAAGTTCACCAAAAATAAAATAATTTGATTTTTATTAATAAAAAGGATCTATTTATATTTTAAAACTAATCCCAAATCTTATTTTACTTTGTAAATACTTGAAAATAAAACACGGTTTCCAATAAAAATCAGTATTTTTCACTATTCATTGAAAATCAAACTTTTTAGAAAATTCTCAAAAAGTTAGTATAATATAATTTTGACATTATGATTTCAAAAATTATATCATTTTTATAAAATTTCACTTCAAAAAGTGGTATAAACTTATTATATTCTCTACTCATAAAATGTAATAAAACCATTTTTTAAGAAAACATATTTTTGAAGCATAAAAATACTTTCCTAAAAATTTCGTGATTATTTTCTAATAATTTATCAATAAATTTGTATTGAGTATGAAATTCATATAAATTTAATAACTTGGTTAATACCATTAATGTCTACCATTCAAATACTAGTATATAATAGTCACATTATATAATACCATTTTTTTATTGCATATCATAATTTGCTTAAAGCTCGGTGTTGCGTGTTAAGAAAGATATCGAACATAAAATTCTTTTAAAAACTCAAGGTGTTATAGAATCAATATCACTAGCCAAAAATTTATTATCACCATGGAATTTAATTCTCTAAAAAACACTTATTTATCCAATAATTTGGTGTGAGTACAATTCTCATTGAGAAAAGGATGTGGATTGATGTGAGTTATTGAAGTTGATAATAAATCTAAAGGGGGAGATTGAAAACCCAATTATTTTTTTGAAATATTATATATTTTTTATAAATGGTATTTGAGGAGTATAAAAGATTTTTGAGAGTGTTTTTTGAGCCGAGTTAATATAACTTATGTTTTTTGAAGACGTGTTAAGAAGCCTAGAGACGAGTTTTGGGAATTTGAGTTATACGTATGAGTAAAGTGAAAATTATTCTGGATACTTAATGTTAACTTGAAAATTAAATAATCTACATAAGTATAAATAATTAAGAATCTATGGCTAAGGTATTAAATAATATTAACTCTAAAATTATGAAGATCACATAATATTAACTTAGAGTTTTCAAATATTACATAAGATTAATCTAGATCTTGTGTAAGAGGAATATGTAGGGTAAAAAAGATTACACAAAAGTACCGAGGACTTGTACAAGAGTAACTTGAATCAGTTTAAAAATAATATAAGTTATCTGAGCTCATGTATGTGATTAAAAATTTTATTTAATATTAATAAAAATGTTTCATAAATGATATTTTATGAAGTCATGGAATTTTTGAGTTGATTTTGAAAAACTAATTTTTAGGGATTTAAATAAATAAGATTAGTGGAGATTTTGTGAGATGATTAAAAATATTCATTGGGTCTTGAAATTAACTAATTTGTTATTTATTTTAAGGAATTATCTACATTATTCTCTTTTTTTACTAATAGTGTATATGAATTATGAGGCTAAAGACCATGGAAGTTTTGAATATTAAAATATGGAAACAACCATGAGGATTTAAAAGGAGGATAATGAGTCAAATAATAAGTGCGATGAGATATTGTCAATAGAAGAATATATATGATCTTTTTTTTCTTACTGTATCATATAAATGTGAATGTTCTTAAAGAATGATGAATATTGAATTCATACTTGATATTTTTAAGGATCAAGAGAAGATAATTCTATTATCACTCAAGCATCACATAGATCACTAAAGGTATTTTAATTTCTAGTTTGAACACCATCTATAAACTTGAGGGAACTAGTCTAAAGAAAAATCAAGAGACATAAGTGTTTGGAAACACTTTATGGTTAAGTATGATACCTTATTTCATTATAATAACTTTTAATAATAGTGATACATATATATATATATATATATATCAGACTTGATTCTAACACAAAAATGGTGTAGTTACCCATCCCAGAGGTGAACCTTTTATAAATCATGTGGGAATTTGTGTTATTGTTTATTTCTACTACATATGGTTGAGAGTAGGATTTAAATGGCTGAGTGGATCTTGAATTTTACTATCCATAGAGTATAATTTCATGAAAGAAATAATAAAAAGGTAACATGAATTCAACCATCCTTCTCATTATTACACTATTAATCACTTGGATACATTATCACAATTATATAGGAATATAATTATTATACCAATTTAATAGTTTTATAATTATAATTTAGATATATATGGGGTAAGATAATAATTAAAATGAAAGCATATGGATGTGGTGTTATTTATTTCTCTCTATGACACCTCCTTCATAAAACACCCTAATAATTTTGGCTAGACCAGAGCTTCCTAAATGTGGTAAGGAGGATTTAGGGAGATAATTTGGTAGATTTTTGGATAATGAAGCAGTTTTATAATCAAGGAGAAATGAGTGGATAAGGAGTGTATTTATAGTTTAAGGGATGGTGTTTTTTGAATAAAAATATTGATTAAATTCTTATTTTTCTCAAGAATTTGAACAATATTGATTCTTCCCATTCACTTTATCTTTTTCATTCGAGCTCGTGAGGGGGTTGGTAGAAGAATTAAAAAAACCTACAACAGTTTTATTAGGGACTCTCATCAAAATGGAATACACTGCTAGGATAACTGGTATAGATTGTCCAAGACCATCAATGAGGGTGATATCAATATGAGGATAGAAGATGAGAAAATCCAATTTATCCTTTCTAGACTCACATGAGATGAATTCCATGGGTATTCCATTTGGGCCAAGCTCATTAGGAAAAAATATGGTCACTTATCTTTAAGTTGACAGAATATGAGGGACTTGGGATATCTCCTATGGTCTGTCCTATAGTATCCCATCCGTATCATCCATGAAAATTCTCTATGGATTATTAATATGGGAGACATAGAATTATAGTGATTCAACTAGTCTAGTAATAGTATTTCCCCCCTAGGTGTTCAGTCCCTAACATAAGTTATAAAGAATCTTGTGATAACCCAAATTTCATTGATATAGTTTTAAACACTAAGAAGAAATCCCTTCATCTATCTATACAATTGGTTAAAGATTATGATTTTTTTTTTATTTTCATTCTTTTTTTCAGGATATTTTTCCTCATATGAATATCCCAAACTTATACTTTTTCAAAGAAAATGTGGTACTTGGGCTTGTAACCTTTGGTGAAAATCCATACTTATCAAGTTTAATTTACTGGTGTGGTGCATCAAGAATCTATCCCTTCCCATAGATGATGTGGGGAAAAATATTGGCATCTATATCACCTTAAAATGTCAGTGTTGTGTGAATACTAGCATGGAATTAATTCTCCATCTGTTTATAATCAGTGAATGGATGTACCTTATTTGGTTCGATCTTGGTGGATATCCAGGGGAGAAAAACTATTTCTTTTTTATTTATAATTTTATCAATAATTTATTTTTAGAATCTTAGGATTGGAGTTATTTCTTCACAATTGGCCATTGGGTTATCTGGGATGTTTGGAATGAGTGTAAACACATGGGCATGAGACTCACTACTTCTTATATCAATGCTAAATTCTTCAATTTGGTCTCCACCTTGTACCCAATGTTCAAAAACCATGGTATTTCATAGTTTCTTCATAATCAGGTGTCTGGTGATATTAAATAGAGGGTTCCTTCCATTAGGGATAACCGTGATCATTGAGTGAAATGGTGAGCCCTCCCCAGGGATTCAATATAAACTTGGATAGAACCTATCTTTAAGGCATCATGCAAGGTGGGGGTATTTTTCATGATTATCAGATTACAAATTTCTCATATTTTTATGGCAGAGGAAACTCCAATATTTCCAAAGAAAATGTTTTATTATTCATATTAATTAATTATAATATAAAAAATATTTTCCATTAGGATATTGAATTGGATTTAGCCTTAATAGTTAATTTCTTAAAGGGAACTTCTCCCATTCACTGGATTATCTTGTAAATAATTAGGTATTGTAGAAAAATAATTCACTAAGGAGTGAAAATCATTCATACATGGTGTGAAGAAAATTCAATGACTAGTTACATAGCTTCCAAAGGCACCCGGGTGAAGGGGCTCATCACTTTCACAAATTCCGGTTCTTTACCTTCGGTCTATGAGGTTCTTTTTTATGATGGTATATTTAGGATTCATTATTTCAGACCTCCTTGATTATTTTATATTTTTTTAATTATTTTTATAATAAAAAATTTCAATTGTAAATATTTAACTTATAATGAAAAATACTATATTTTACTATATTTCACTATTTAACTTTGTATTTCACTACTTATGAAAATTACCAATTTTACCATACTTAATTTAAACATGATAATTCAAAAAATAACATCCTTTTTACACAAATAAATTTCTAAATTATAGAATTATAATATTTAATTATAATATTAAAATTAGTATTTTATTAAATAATTTTAAAATAACTTTACTAAAAATGTGGACTTAAACTTACATTATTTTACATTAGTTAAGCAATTATTTTATGGTATTTTGATACTTATTTTTAGTTAATTTATTCTTGGTAAACATTACTTAGAAGGTCACTTCATTAGTTATCATAATGACCATTTTACTATTCTAATGGTTAGGTTACTATTCTAATAGCCATATTTCTAATGGTCATTTAATCTTTACACATCCTATACATTACTCCCATTTACACTATTATTTATTAAATCAATTATCTCTTAAGGTTCTCTATACTTCATTTATAACATAATTTTTTTAATATTTTCTTTTCTTTTCATGGTATTGTTCGTGACTGTGATATTTCTAATCGACCATGACCCATTGGATTTTCAAATTTTGTTAATTTTGCTTACATGTTTTTATTATCCAATTATAATTTTATTTATCTTATTAAATGTATTTATCCTTAGTTTGTATTTTAATTTTATGAGGTAAAATAATTTTTAATTTATTTCATTGTTTATATGGTTTATTTAAACCATAGTGTTTATGATAACAATATGTGTTTCAAGGAATAAATTTTTATACAAAAACACGGTATGTTATATTATTCACCCTATATAAATTTCATCCATGAAAATTTAATTTAAAATCTTAAATTAAAATACATGAGGGTGATTTTTCATTATTACATCCCCATGTTCCCATATTGATTCTTCATACTTATGATTTTCCCATAGTACTTTAACAAGGTGTGTTATTTTTTTGCAACACTTTATCCCTATGATCTAAGATCTTCATTGACCACTCCTCATAAGAGAGGTGATGTTACAACTTAGAAACCTATGGATTCATTACATGTTATGTATTGGGTATATATTATTGGAATTGTGCACTAAAGGCACCACTGTAGAATTGTGGTCTACCCTAAGATACACCATGGTGTGTTGGGTCTCACCACACCGAAGTACTGCACATGGAAATATCATATATTATGAAACAATGAATGGATTTTTCTTCTTCTACCACTATAATATACAATGATCATTTGGTTATCCTGTGAAAATAATATATAGTTGTTTAAACATCCCAAACATTCATTTAAAAATTAAAAAATAAATCATAATGATGAGTATTAAACTATAAAGAGTTTAAAATTATGAAAATTTTCATTTAAGAAACAAAAATTTTGGAATCTTAAAGGTATAATTAAAAACCTATTTAAATAATCTCATTGTATGTGATTTATGGGGCACCATGATGTTATAATAATCCTCATCCTAATTATTATCTTACTCTCAATTCTCTCGTACCTTTATACTCAAGGTTCTTGAAAATTATGGCATGAAAGAATTCCTTTAAAAGCATTAGGATATTCCCATGATTTATGGATATAATAGGAATGAGGAGCCCCTTGGATTCTCCTAATTGATCTTGATAAAATTATAGTTTTAATATTGGATTGACTAGATCATGAAGGTGAAAATTACACTATTATCTTTACTTTATAATTTATTCCAAAATATCTAGATAGATTTGGGGATTAATGGTGTTTTAGAGTTGTTCTTATACTATATTTTGGATGTTATATATCCCTATGAAACCCTTAACTGGAATTATATGAAATATATAAATGTTTTTTTTATTTTTAAATGAATTAAGAAAATGGGAAAATGATTTTTCCAAGTATGATGACATAGCTGAAGCTAAAATTCCCATTTTTGCTGTTGAGATTTCAGGTACTGAAATAAAAGTTATAAAAAAGGCTCATTATGGTTCATGTTTTAGCCACAATATAGAATAATATATAACATGACTATATTTTAAAAGAATAAAATTTATTTCAATATCATGTATTACACGCAACACAAATCTTAAAAGAAAAGATAACTCCCGAGACTTTATGAAATATTTATTTTTAAATAAATTTAATATCTTTAATATCTTACAGAACACACAACCCCAGGTTGAAACATATTATATTATACCATTATAAACTAAAAATTAAGTTGGTGGATGATAATAGTACTTACTAAATTATGAAAATTATGCTTATCAATTGATAAAAAATAAAATAAGGATCATTTAAAATAAAAATAAATGTTTTTTGAAAGACTGTATTTTTTTATAAAATATGGATTAGTCACGCTTTGAACACATAATTTAAAATTATTTTTTAACAAATTTTATAATTTTTTTTTGAAAAAATAAAATAAAATTTTTAACTCATAATATCAAAATTATCTTAGGGTGAATTTTTTGTATTTTTTGGAAATGTTTCATTTTTCAATGAATGGTGAAAATACTAATTTTAATTGAAAACCACCTTTTAATTTAAATTATTTACAAAGATAAATTATATTTTGAATTGGTTTGACAGTAAAATTAGTTCAATTTTATATCTATTAATCCTATTTATTTTCATATAATTTTGATACAAAAACTTGGTAAACTCTTAAACATTTTCTCTTTGAAAACCCATTTCTTATCACTTCTACGAGATTAATTTTAAATTATATTTTCCCACTACTATGAAATTAATTTGGAAAATTGCATTAAATATTTTGATTTATAATAATTTATATTTTATAATAAATTTAACTTAAATTTTTACCAAAATGAATAGGGAAAATAAGAAAAATTAATTACCTCGATTAAGGTAAAAATGGATTTACGAGGGGATTAAACAAAAAATATAAGGGTTAAATTAACCTATTTTTTTATAAAATATATTTTATAGACATATTTAGACCCTATAATGTATAATTATATATAATACTTCATTTCATACCCTTGTTTCATTTGAAAAATGTGGGTACACCTTTTTATTTCCAAAAATTACAAAAGTGCCATTCACCTCACTTATAAAAGGCCACCCACTGTCCACTCTTATTCACACCTTCAAAAAATTTTGGTTCAGATAATAAATACCGAATTAACTTCCTAAATTTTCTCCCCTAATCTTATAAGCCTTATTTTGGGCATAAATCCAACCTTGGAAGGCTTTGGTGAAAACCTAAGGTGGTTACCCGAAGAAGAGGTAACGTTCTTCAACAAGCATTTTTATTTTATTTCTTTATAAAAAAAATAAATTATTATTAAAAAAATGATTATATAATAACCTAATTACCTTAAATATAATTATATGTTGTTATAATAAGATAATTATCTACAAATATACCCACTTACATCAAATAGGTTAAGAAATCATCATTCGTGTGTACAATGTACTACCATCTCGCGAACAGATGTCATTCTTTTTTTTCTGTTACCACGTCTCACAGTTGGATATTTTGATTAATATAAAGTATATATATTATATTTATAACATAATTACACCTCTATATTCATTATATAATATACCTTTTTTTTACTTTCCATTCCATAAGGGATATGATAACATTGCTCGTATGTACGACGGACTATCGCCTCACAAAGTGATATGATTCATTTTTCAATAACGCTTTACATGGAGGTAATAATGATGATATTAATGAATATATGTGATATAAATGAAATAATTATGATATTAATTAATTAATTATTATTATTAAAATATAATATATCATTTTCTTTTTTACACTGAAAAAGGATAACATTTTTCGTGTACATGTGGACTACCGCCTTCACGAAGTGATATGACCCTCTTTCATCACCACACCACATGGATGATATATATAAGTATATTTAAATAAATAATATGATATATATATATATATGATATTATTATCATTCTATAAATATAAAACATTACTTAACTTCTTCCGATAATGATCATTTAAAAATGGAAACGTTACTCATATATACGTACGGTCTACCGTCTCCATGATTGTAACATATTTCATTTTTTTTCATATCCATCAATAATTATTGGTTTTAAAAATATAATTTATCATTATATATTATAATTATATCATGATTATTATTCTTTATATTTTTAAATAATGACCTCTTTGATTATAGCCAATCTACCAAATTCATTTTTGACACGTAAGACAAATATCATCAGAACATCTGACATAAACTTAGTTTTTTAAGTAATAATATATAACATGGTAATAAGTAAAATAAAATGAATAATTAACTTTAAAATGGTTCTTTAGAAATTAAATAATTAACATAAGTTTATTATTCAGGAAGATAATGAATGTACCTGATGAGTCAGACTTAAGGTAAGGATTTCTTATCTCACTTTTACTTACGTGAGACATACACAATATTCACCACTTATTTATTTTTTGTTTTTTATATATTTAAATTTTTGTATTTTATATAATTAATTAATTATATTCATGTAATTTAATATTTCATTAAAAGTTATTTCATCCAAGGGTCTTATTACACAAAAGTTACCATAGTGATAAGGGTTTATTTCACAATATCATCATTATTCAGGATTATTTTTATTTAAGTATCCCTTGGAAGAATTATTTGATATTTATATCTTAAAATAAATAAATTTTCTTATATTATGTTTATTCGTGATCTTTTTCAATTAATAGTACCATTTTACTCTCTCTGGTACTTAAAATGATTAAGAAAATGTTTTTAAGATAATCCAACTTTATTTATATCTTAGGTCAAGAATCCCTTTTCTTTCAAAACCATGTTTTATAAAAATGTTTTAAAAAATGTTTTCATATTCTCCAAATGATTTATTAAAGAAATTATTACCCTTGTTTTAATTTTTCAAAAATGTTTTGAAAGGAATGTTCTTGTCATTTTCTGAATGAGGTACATTTCTAACCTTTTTTACAGTGCAAAAGGAATGTTCTTTTTAACTTATAAAACATGTACACAATTACCCACTATCATGAACATTATTTATTTGAAGTTTAATTTGAAATTTTACAAGGTTATTTTTAAATAAAATTTTCCTAATATTATATAAATTATTATATTTTAAAATTTATTTTCAATGAAAATGATTTTGAAAATATTTTATGAATTTTATAGTTTTAAAATAAAAATGATTATTTTCAAAGAAATATTATTTTCCTCAAGAAACGTTTCAAGTGATATTTAAAAACAATTTTCCATTTAATAAGAAATTATTTTATGTTACTTAGGATTTAATGGTAATATATTCCAATTATTACCATCCTTATTATTTTTTATGAATGTTTATAATCAGTTTGACTAGGGATGTACTATGTTGATACCATTCATTTTATTATGGATGGTTTATTATTATGTTTATTGATTGGGGAAAGTATTTAAATTTGTATGATAGTTTAAATATTAATATTTATGTTGATTATGTTTCAACCATTTCATATGAGGAATGCACTTGACTTTTTAGGTGATGGGCGAGGCCCACTATAGCCCCTCGATGCATAAGTAGGTCTCATAATACAAACAAGATATGGATTTGGCTAAGACCTTACCCATTTATATAGATGTATTGGAAAAAGACTAAATGGTATTAGATGTCTTGGAATAATCCTCAATGGTATTAGATGTATTGGTATAAGCCCCAATAATATGTTTTATATGTCTATAGTTATGCATTCCATCATTATAAATTCAGTTACTGATATTCCATGTGATTATTCGATTAGTTAGAACATCCATGGTCAAGTTTCAATATCATGTGATAATTTATATAGAATTATTTTATCATCTTTTATTACTTCCATATTATTCTAATGTTATTTATTAAATGACATGTGTTTTATTTTTTTTACCTTTCCATATTGATTATTCCTTATTTATTCATCACTTACACTGCATGATTACCCTTAATGAGCATATGAGACCACCCATTTCTTATGTTTTATTTTTCCCAGGATACTAGAATGTTTTTTGTGATTTATATACAGGGATATGATATTGGGAATAATTAAATTATCTTTGTGTATTTTATGTTTTAAAATGTAATGTAAATTTCATGTATGTATCTAGTTTACCAAGATTACTAAACTATTAGGTCCTTTGGGATGTGTTTACTTGTATCTTATGCCAATATAAAAAATAATACAATAGCTCCACGCTCCTAGGTTTGGGGTTTTTACAGTTCTCATTAGATAGATTTTAGTAGAAAACTTGTGAACTAGATTTAGGAAAATATAGATTAGGGAATATAACCCTCTGATAAACTTTAAGGATAAATATAGAAGAACCTACCAATGTTTTGTTAAGGAAGATATTATGTTTAATTGATAATACATACATTTATAGATACTAAAAATGGACGTGGTTATGGAAAAGATGTACCTAGGGGTAATAACTTTGAAAAGGGTGCATTGGAGTTGACATGATTGTCACTTGATGCATGGAAATATGTCTTACTATGCAACCAGTTTGACACTCCCAGAGGATATGCTTAAGATAATTCGAATTTTATTTAAAAACCATTATAAAGTATTTTAAAATAAAGATATCCCAAAATAATCATGTTTACGATTATGAGATTAGATTTATATAAAATTTTCAATTGATATTAAGTGTTTCTCTAGTTTTGGGATTATACATTATTTTTCATAATGTTATGATCCAATCTAGTGTATGAAATTATTTAGAAATGATTCCTAATAGAAGGAATGAGAACTATATCAATATACATACTCCATATAGGGATTTCTATCATAGGAAAGATAATAAATAAATATAAATATATATATATATGTAGTTGGAACTGATAAAATTATAAAAATATTGGGGTAGATGACTCAGGTTATGAGTAATAACCTTTCCTGTATGGACCAACTAACTAATCCACCATGTGGTGTAACAATGGTAGGTCACTTCATGAATCAACAAACTCTGCCACTCAATGGGGCTAAAAAATCCATTTTTAGATAATAAATGGACAAGTTCTTTAGAGAATACATTTCTCGCTCTCTGAAATAGTAAAAGGTACAATATTTTCATGGTAGTTTATCATCTCTTAGGAGATGTGGATCAATGGTTTTCATTGATTCAAAACAATAAAGATGAGTAGGAAATAAAAATCATATAATGGAAGTATTTAAAGGTAATATTCCTTGAAAAAATGTTCCTCATGAGAAACAAGTGGAGATGGAAAGAAATTTCATGAGTCTAAGATAGAAATAAGATGAAAATGTTGCTATGTTTGAAGCCAACATTACAAGTTTATAAAGGTATATTGCAGACTACGTACATAATACAGAGATCAATATTGACTATTTTTTGATGGTCTTAAGCCAATACTCTAATGTAAACTAGTATAATAAAAATTTTCATCATATAATAACATAGTATCATGTGCTATCAATATAGAGAAATAATTATCTAATTCGTATGGATTCAAAGGGAAGTAAGAGAAGAAGAGTATTACAGAGAAATAAATGGATAAAGGGAAGAAAATGAATAAGGATTTTCTAATAAATGATACTTATGGAAGGAAACACCTTCTTACATGCTTAAAGGGAAAGGATTTTGAATCAGGTGTGGAGAAAAAGGACACCATGATCATGATTTCATGAAAAAGAAATAATTTTACAACGTTAAATTATTCCACTATAAGGAGATGAGGCACTATAAAAATGAATGATCTAAGTTTCAAGGGAAAATAACTCAAAAGGAGCTAAGGGAACAAGGTCAATATTACTCTAATACTATAGATGAAGTGGAATTATTACTAGGATTATGTATTTGGATTCAAGAAATATTTTTTAAAAATATTTTATTAATGAAATTATCAAAACATATAAGGATTGTACTGTAATAATTTTTCATTAATGATTTGAAATATTATGTTGAATGGTACCAATGACTAAGAAATTTGATTCAATGGAGAGTTAAACTTCATGAAAAATATGATTAAGGGAAAGATAACCCTTAATATATTCCTAATGATGAGATAATGATGTTGGGGTTAAGAGATGATTGATATAGATAATGTAAATTAGATAATACTAACTACCTTAGAACTAATTAATGATAAGTTCATTTTTTAAAATCAGTGAACTTATTTATAAAGTTATGAATATTAATATTTTGGAAGGTCTGTAAGGTTAAACATTTATTAAATGGTTTAAGTTGAACTTTGGATAAGGGTTTAGAGAATAATCTATTACTTAACCATATGGAGATTCATGCATATTGGATAACCAGTGCTAACCATTTTTTCATAATAATAAATATAGATTGAAGGAATGAATTTTTATTATATTATTGATATTATAATTTATTAAAAGGGAATTTTAGTGATTTAGGTTTAAAAATTCATTTTTAGATATTCATTTCTTATAGTATATGATGAATTAGAAATTAGTCAAAACATATCCCAAGTATGAAATTGTTCTTATAAAATAGAAACATATCAAGTAAGTATATTTCTATATAATATTAGATAGTAAAATAATTCCTCAACTTTCAAAAAAATATATTAAAACAATAAGAACATCCTTTTACCTTAATATATGATGAATCAAATGGTATTTTATATCACTATAGAAATATGGTTTTTAGGTCCTCAAATTTCCCTTGTTCATTCACTTTCTTACGATCAATAACCTCTATCACTCTCTATAAATATTTATGCTTTTCTTACATGTCTATGTTTTCATTTCCAACATATGTTATCCTACTTGGAAACCTAGTTATGTGTTGTTTCAGATGAAATTTTCACTTCATTTTCTATCTTATTAAGAGGATGTTTTATTAATCCTTTTATAATGTGGGGTTTTCAACAATGGTATTTCCAAATATCAAACCCTTGATTATCGTGATCAAGTTTAAATTATAAGGACACTATTTATTTAAAGCAGAGAGAATATAACACCCATATATATTAAAATAAGAACATTGTTTTTAATAGTGTGTATGATATGAAACACCAATATTAGAATAAAATATAACACCCAAGACTTTAGAAAATATTTCCTTTTAAATAAATTTAATCTCTTCTATAGCTTGCGGAACACGCAACCACGAGTCGAAATAAAATATAATATATTATACCATTAAAACCAAAATATTATGTTGGAAGGTATGAATATTACTAACTAAATTATGAAAATTATGGTTATCTATTGATCAAAAATAAAATAAATACCATTTAAAAGAAAAATAATTTTTTTCTTCTTAAAAGATGTATTTTTTCTAAAAGACAATTTAGTCAAGCTTTGTGCACATAATCTAAAATTAATTTTTACCAAATTTATAATTTTTTTTGAAAAAATAAAATTCATTTTTTAAATCACAATTTCAAAATTATATTAGGGTTAATTTTTGGGATTTTTCTAAAATGTTTCATTTTTTTATGAATAGTGAAAATACTGAATTTTAATTAAAAAATACCTTTTTGTTTAAATTATTTATGGAGTTAAATTATATTTTTAATTAATTTTAAAGAAAAATTATTAAAATTATAAATCTATTAATCCAATTAAGTTCATTTTTATCATTTTTATATTTAATTTTGATATAAACACTTTGTAAACTTTTGAAAATTTTCTCTTTAAAAACCCGCTTTATTATCACATCTACGAGATTAATTTTAAATTAAAATTTGACAAATTTTTGAATGAAATTTAGAAAAATTGATTCTATATTTGGAATAAATATAATTTATATTATTTAATAAGTTCAAAAAATTTTATTTACCAAAATGTATAGTGAAAATAGTAAAAATTAATTACCATAGTTAAGGTGAAAAAAAATTATCGATGGGTTAAACTAAAAAGATAAGGGTTAAATTGACCTAAATTTTTTTATAAAATATATTTTATGGATTTAGTTTTACCTTATAATGTATAATTACTTCTAATACTTCATTTTGGTTTTTTTTTTCATTTGAAAAATGTGGGTACACCTTTTTCTTTCCAAAAATTAAAAGTGTTTCACTCACCTCACTTATAAAAGGCCACCTTATATCCACTATTATTCACGCCTTAAAACCCTTTTGGTTTAGAAAACACCATAAAAAATAACTTACCAACTTCCATACCATAATCTTAGAAGCCTTTTTTTGGCATAAATCCATTCTTGGAAGGATTTGGTGCAAACCTAAGGAGGTTACCTGAAGAAGAGGTAACGTTCTTCAACAAGTATTTTTATTTTATTTATTCATACACATATTTAAATTACTATTATAACATGATGATATAATTAAATAATTATATTAAAAATAATGAGTTATTTTTATAATAAGTTATTGACCCACAACCATCCACACTTCCATCAAATGGGTTATGAAATCATCATTCATGTATATGGCGGACTCTCGCCTCACAAACCCATGCCATTTATTTTTCCATTACCAACTCTAAAGGTTGAGTATGATGATAGATATAAAGTATATATATTATATTTATTATATAAATATACCTCAAAATTCATTATATGATATATAATTTTCTTACTTTTCACTCTGTAAGGGATACGATAACGTCGCTCGTGTGTACGACGGACTACCACCTCACGAAGTGATATGTTTCATTTTTCACTAACACTTTACATGAAAGGTAATAAGGATAATTTTAATGAATATATGTTATATAAATGAAATAATTATGATATTAATGAAATATTTAACATTCTAAAAATATAATATATCATTTTTTTACACTGAAAAATGATAACATCATTCATGTACATGTGTACTATAGCCTTCACAAAGCGATGCGAATCTCTTTCATCACCATAAAAAATGGATGATATATATAAGTATATTTAAATAAATTATATGGTATATATAATATTATGATAATTATATAAAGATAAAATATTAAATGACTTCTTCCCATAACTATCATTGAAAAATGGAAACGTTACTCATGTGTATGTATGACCTACCATCTCAATGATTGTAATGTAGTTCATTTTTCATAAACATATTTCATGGTTTATTTAAAAATTATAATTGATGTATAAATATTATAAATATTTCATGATTATTATTATGTATATTTTTAAATAATGACCACTTTGACTATAGTCAACCTAACAAAGTTAGTTTTGACACACGATCCAAATATTGTTGAAACATATGATGTAAACTCAATTGATTAAGTAATAATATATAACATTGTAATAAGTACACTAAAATGAATAACAAAATTGAAAAGGGTTATTAAGCAGGTAAATAATTAACATAAGTTTATTATTCTATAATGTAAAGAACAATCATGATGATTCAGACTCAAGTTAAGGGTTTATCATCTCCCTTATACTTTCGGGAGATATACGCCATATTCACCACTTATTTAGTTTGTGTGATGTATATAAAAGCTTTTTTTACCATTAATTAATTTATATTTATGGTAATAATTATTTTTTAAGGTTATTTCATCCAATGGTCTTATGAAACAAAATTTACCAAAGTGGTAAGGGTTTATTTCACAATTTCATCATTATTCAGGATTGTTTTTTTTAAGTATCACTTGGGGGAATTATTTAATATTTATATATTAAAATAAATTTATTTTATTATAATTTGGTTATTAATGAACTATTTCAAGTAATATTACCATTTATCTCTCTTTGTTACTTAAAATTATTAAGAAAATTCTTTTAATATAACCTAACATTATTTCTATCTTCGGTTGAGAATCCCTTTTCTTCCAAAAGAATGTTTTCTAAAAATGTTTTCAAAAATGTTTTAGTATTCTAAAAATGATTTATTAAATATATTTTTAACCATGTTTTACTTTTTTAAAAATGGTTTGAAATAAATATTCTTTTTATTTTTTGAATGAGGAACTTTTCTAACCTTTTATAGTGAAAAAGGAATATTATTTTTAACTTATATAACATGTGTAGAATTACATGCATTTATGATTTTCATTTATTTGAAGATTCAGTTCCAGGTTTACAATATTTTTTTAAAGAAAATGTTTTTCTTAAAATTTTGGAAATTATCAGTTTTTAAATTTTATTTTAAAAGATAAAGTTTTTGACAATATTTTATGACTTTTCTAGTTTTAAAATAAAAAGGGTGATTTTAAATGAAAGGTAAAATCCCTCAATAAATGTTCCAAGTGATATTTCAAAATAATTTTACATATAATAATACATTATTTGATGTTAATTATGATTTATGGTGATATAATCCAATGATACCTTCCTTATTATTTCTCTAGATGGTTTATGATTAGTTTTACTGGGGATGTACTATATTGATACCATTCATTTTACTCTGGATGGTTTATGATTATATTTATTGATTGGGGAAAGTATTTTCATTTTGTATACTAGTTTAAATATGAATTTTTATGTTGATTATGTTTCACCCCTTTCATATGAGGAATGTATTGGAATTTGTAAGTGACATATGAGGATTGCTATAGCCCCTCAATGAATCAGTAGATCACATGAGACAAATTGGATATGGTTTTGGCTAAGGCCTTACCCATTTATATAGATTTATTAGTACATACCTCGATTGTATTAGAGGTCTTGGAATAATCCACGATGGTATTATATGTCTTGGAACAAGCCTCAATGGGTTGTTTTAGATCTACATCATTATACATTCCATCATTATGAATTTAGTTATTTATATTAAATGTGATTATTCTATTAGTCATAATATCCATGGTCAAGTTTCAAGCTCATGTGATTATTTATATGAAATTATTTGATCATCTTTTATTCTATCCATATTATGATCAAGTTATTGATTAAATGAAATTTGTTTAAGTTATTTACCTTTTTATATTTATTATGCCTTATTTATTCATAACTTCCATTGTATGCTTACCATTACAGAGAATATAAGATCAACCCTTTATTATGTTTTATTTTCCCTAGGATACCAAAAATTATTTTGTGATTGATATGGAAGGATGCGCTAAGGGTAATAATGGAATTATCAAAAAAATTATTTGTGTATTTTATGTTTTAAAATCAAATGTGAATTTCAAGTATGTTTCTAGTTTAACAAGACTACTAAACTATTCAGTCCTTTGGGATGTGATTCCTTGTATCTTATGACAATGTAATAAAGAAAACACTAGTGTCAGGCTACTGAGATCAAGGTTGCTACATAATCTAAATGATACAACCATTTTGATCATTACAAGAAAAATTTAAAAATTAATCCATTGCAATTTAATTCAAAAAATCATGGTTAATATGTTTCTCCATTTTTATTTTAGTCACCATGAAAACATACTACACTAAAATTAATGTAAATTAGCTATTTCCAAACTAATTAATTCCTACCCAAAATGATTTGTCCACATGAAATGGATTGGTCAAAATGTCTAGACTAAAATAGTTTCCATAAAAAATTGCTTATAAAATTATCATGGTGATTTCCACAAAAATAGTTTTAACTATAAGGAATACCACAATGTGGTTTAGGCTATAGTGGGAAGAATTTTAAAGAAAAATAGTTTTTGTTATATTCTTCTAAAACTTTACTGACGGGTTCCTTCTGGTCCCACGTTAAATCCGAGGGGGAGCTTTTAAATTGTACCAATTTTTTTGGCAGATGTGATCATGGTTTAAAGTTCATTTATATGGTTAAAATAAGATGAAAAATAAAATTTTCTAGATTTATTTATTATTATATCGTAAATGTAAATATAAAATGTTTATATTAGTTAACTTATTTGAAAAAAATGTTTAATTTATTTAAAATTGTTGCATAATTTATGAAATGTTTATTATTTTATAATAAAATTATTCATAAATTTTACAAATTTCTAAAATATGAAAGAGTTCATATTAAAACCATGTAATATGAGAAGTTAATATCAGATAAAATTTAATTATTTAAGTTTATCCATGCTTACATTATAAAGTGTTTATAATATATGTATGAATCATTCAAATTTTTTTTATCTCATGTATGAATATATTAATTTTTCATTTTTTATTCCATTTTTAATTATTCATAGACATAAATTTTTCATATTATGAATATATGTATGTTTTAGTTTAAGTTGTTAAACTGCTTCTTTATCTTATTGTACATGCATTTATGGAGTTACATACTAGTTAAGATAATTGGTTTAGTTACTTATACCATGAATTTAGCTTATTAATAAGTTGTGTAAAGAGTTATACACCAATATGGACTAAACATATTTATTTAGTTGAAGGAAAATAAATACTAAAATAAATATTTAGAATTATGAGTCTAACAACCCCGACTTTATATATGTAATTTTCCTTCAGAATAATCACATGTTCCATATTTTAGAATATAGTATAAAAAACATGAAACAATTAATAAAAACTGACAATGATTTATTATATTAAAATACAACATTACATAACTATGATAAATATACTCCATTAAATGTAAAAGAGTATAATTAGATAATAATAAAAAAATAGAATAAAAAAAATTTGGATCATTTTGATCTCCTAGAATTATCACACTTGTAAAAAACAATGTAAAAAAGAATCAAAAAATTATTAATGTAATAAAAATGTTAAAAATAATAATATATAACCTTGAGAGGGATTCAAGTGAATTATGAATGAAGTAAATATTAGGTATTTATAGGAAGTATAAAACCAATATGACCATTAAAATAATAACCTAACCATTAGAATAAAAATTTGACCATTAGAATAGTAAATTAACTAGTAAAAAAGTATAATGACATATAAATAATATTTAACTTAAATAAATTAAGTATATATAACTATTATAATACCACAAAATATGTATAAAAACTAAAAACTTTTAAAAAGAACAAGTTCATTTTTGATAAAGTGTATTTTAACATACTTTATTAAAATCCAACATTTTTATGTTAAAAAAATAAATTTACCTATGTTTAAAAATTATTTTTATAATGGATCTCATTTTTAGAATTATCATGTTGAAATTTAATAAGGGTGTATTTTAGGTTTTATAGAAAAATTTCAATTTTTATGTGAATAGTAAAAATACAATTTTTTGTGAACAATATGTTTTAATTTCATCATTCATGATGTAATAATGATATAATAAATTCTCTAATAGTTGTATCAACCAAAAAATATCTAATAATATAAATTAATCATTTAAAAACAATAAAATTAATTTTAAAACATAAAAATTAATTTCCATAGTCTAAAAATATAAAGCATTCCATTAATTGGTTTTCATTTTTCTTATTTCCTTTTGTATTAACAAATAAATTCAGCGATGAAGAGGTAAAAAATTATTAAAAACATTAAATTTAAATAGAATATAATTTTTAATTTCAAAAATATTACTATTACATGGTTTACTTTGAAAATAATAATTTATAATATTTTAATCCAAAAATACTCATACTCTCAATTATAAACCCCCCTCTCCATCCCTTAGTAAAAAAATTCCCATATAATTACCAAAGGCCAATATCTTCTGAATTATATCCTCCCAATTCTCCTTAGAACCTTAGGGACATTTTGGTGTGATCCCACTATAAGATTTCAAGGCATTAAGGGGCGTAACAAAGGAACAACATCAAGAAAGAGGCAATGCTCCTTCATTTTCTCTTCTATTCTTCTGTCCTTTTATTTCATTCTAATAAAAAACTTCTAAAATAAATTAAATAGTATTTTAAAATGATATTTATGATATTAACGTCTTATAAAAATATTATTTATAATATATATATATATATATATATATATATTATATCTCGCTCTTCTCTTCGGACAATGTCCCATTACTGGCCTGTTAACCTCCTAGGAGGACATTTCTAACTCTTTATGTATCACCAACTTCATATATGGTTAACATAAATTATATATAATATATAAATATATAATTATATATATTTTTAATCCTCTTTAATTAATTTTAATAATGTATAAATGGAATTGGATAAAACCCATGAAATCAAAACAAGAAATGATAATTTAAAGAAAACATTACATCAAGCCATTTCACCTTTAAAAATAAAGATTTTAAAAAATAAATTATTATATTTGAACAAGAGTAACAAAAATAATATAATTAAATCATGTATTTATTTTTTAATACACACAAGTTTATTATATAGGAGGCGTAAGGTGATGAAATAAATAAGGGCCCAAGGTATGGTGTTTCTCAGTTCAATCTCAGCTCTTTTGGTTATTTACCATATTCTTAATATAATATCTATTATAATTATTTAATAATTACATTTTAAATTCTATTTATACATTTTACATTTAACTCTATATATTTACATGTACATTCTATTTTCTTTTATTAATTGATTCATTATTTTTTGTGTTACCATGTTTGTAAGGGAGATATATGTAAACCTATCTCTTAGGATTATCTCTATTTGTTTAATATTAATTAAAAATCATTGTATCTATTTTATTCTATTATTTTTAAAACCATTTTATTATTTAAATTTTATAGGGACTTATATAACCCATTCATTATGATCTTATATATATATGATTAAGTCACACCTTTCAAAGTTTTAAGGGGATCTCTCTCGACCATTATTTTTGGGTTTATTTATCTTTGTCTAACTCTATTTAAAAATGTTTTAAGTGTGTTTATTTCTCTAATAATATTATTAATTTTAGTATTATTCTATTTTATGTAATTACATAACCCATTCATTGTGATATAAAATATCAATGATTAATTCATATAAAGTTCACAAGGGAATTGTCTCTACACCTTTAAATTTAGGATTCTCTCTTATCATTTATTATTATTTCATATTTTCTCTATGTATGATCTACCCATATTTTGATAATAAACTTTTAAGGGGATTTACATGAATATTCATTGAAATATAAAACAATTACAATCCATTCAAACCTTATAATGTTCACAATGGGAACTCTCAAACCAAAATATTTATTTCAGGATTATCCTATTTACCTATATATTTCCCAATGATTATTATAAAATACCTTCTAAATGTCATTTTAATGTTACTTATATTTTATTTTTCAAGGGATATGTATGCTTCTACTTTATTTAGATTATTTCCAAGATAACCAAAATTATTTTTGAAAAATAATTTATTTTCCAAAACATCTCAGGAATTTATCTTGAGTCATTTCCTCTTCTCACGATGATATATTATCTTTTTTATGCCAATATTTAATTCCCAAAAACATTTATTCCTTTCTTATTTTGAAAAACCCTATAATTTTTCAGTGAAATATTCTTTAAAATATCTTTACAAAACCCATTATTTTTCATGGGTTTATTTCATATCTATGATTGTTATATGTTTCCTTTCCAAGTGGAATGCATGGTTATGAACATTTTATGATGTGAAAGGTGGGCCTAGAATTACGTATCCCTCCAATGTATTGGTTAACGTGATATATATCATGATATTTTTTGTATTATGCATGGACCTGATGCTATGTTCACATTTTATGAATTAATGATTTTTATACATATGTTATTCCCCGCATGATTCAATATTTACTCAAAATTTATATGTGGGATTTGACCACAATGTTATAATGTTTCATTATTATACATATTAAAAATTTCATAACACTTTCAAATTATTCCCTCATGTTGATTATGGTGATGATTTTCTTATGATATTATGATGATGATTATGCTCACCCATGTATTATATTAACTAATATATCATATTCCTTTCCTATTATTCCTTCCCTTAATAGGATTTTTTCTTGCCATTTCCTTGAGGTAGATCCTCAGGTCATTACATGTAATAAGGATAATATGAAATAGGAGGACTATGATGGATGAAATAAATAATGATTTACTGGTTTATGTATTATTATGATGTACATACATAATTTTCCCAAAAAAATAAACCTTTACATTCTTAATTATCTTATTATTATGTTTTTAATATTAAAAATTATATAATAGTCATATATTAAAGAGATGGGTCATTATAACATGTACATATGGATGTAATACATGAGATAAGATAGTGAGATTTATATCCCCTTAATAATACTAAGTGTCAAATTCCTTATAAAGAAATCACTTTTTAAGACCTTAATAATCTAATCTTGTATATTCGTGCCTAACATAGTTTCCCCTATATTTTTTATGTAAGGAAACTAAGTAATGAGGTGACCTGGGGGTTAGGTGCCATATTTTTTTGCATTTGATTTGGGTTATACTTATTAGGTAAGTCCTTAATAGAAATACCATAGGATTAGTGTTGATTTTATCCATATAATGGTTTGGTAAAAGTGTTGTCCACTCAACCACCCTAGAGTCATATAAGATATGATTGGATTTATGGTATACATAATTAAGTGGTGAGATAGATTCCATAGTAAACCCACTAATTAGTGAAATATAGATCATTACCCACTAATAGATGTGATTTAATTTTGATGGGGTGATAATTTTATTGGGATTACATTTAATAAAATTACATATTAAATTCATATAATTATGAGTACTTATATTATAAAAACATTTATAATAGATTAATGAAATAATCATTATAAGGTACAAGATCCTGTTATCCCTTTACATCGTGTATTTGAGGTGTTAGAGGAGTCGAGAAGCAGATTAGGGTGGATTACGGGTGTTAGGATGTGAAATATCATCTACAGAGGATTCTATGGCATGGAGGGTTGTACAACACTATAAGGCTGGTTTCTATGGTGCTGGTAACCCAACTACGATGAAGGGTCTTGGGATAAGGATTTAATAGATACTAATATTTATGGTATAAATACAATTTGGAGTTAGGCTATAGTGTAGTATCATTGAGAATTTTTGTGTAGAGAGGCATGTTTCAGTGTAGGGGTTCGAGGGGTGAGTTTGGGTAGTTCTATCAAATTTAATCCCCCAAATATATGGAGGCAGGCTATGGTGTATCCTAATACCTAGATAACTAGGTTATGTGATGTGGTGGTTTTGGATATTCCACAACCCCTCTCCCCTTTTATAGGATTTGAGTCATAGTTCTTAGATGTGGGTTTGACTAGACGAGCTAGGGTATGGTCCCTTACACTACACTATAGTCCTTCATGTTTCATCCAGTTCTGTAGTGTGGTCAAGGGGGATGATCCATGGTGTTATGTTTTTTATAATTACTATAAATTACCAAACTCACTCTGAACACACTTTTATCCCATATTTATCTCTCAAACCCTAGGCACCCAAGAGTTCTTTTGAAGGCATTTGAAGCCCCCATTTGATCATAATAAACCCCTTCCTTCTAAGGATCGATCTGTGGAGATCTAAGGTGATTTATTACTCTTTTTTATTGGGTTCTTCTCCATTTTATCTTATTTCATCACATGATATCTTTCCATGTTATGGAATTTTCTCTCCTTCATTTTAATGTAATTTATTTTGATGTTTTTTGGCATGGTTGTGGCATGAGGTTCTTAAATGGATGTAGCTTTATTTTTGGGAGAAGTGATTGGAGATCTGTGTTGTGGTTCCATTCTCTTCTAAATAATTTTGATGTCTTAAGGTAGGGGATTCATTGCTTATAATTTTTATATTATGTGAAATCATAAATTGATCACGCTTTATCTTTCTTGGAGGCAGTTGAATTAATTCTAATAAAGGATAAATTGAATCAATGAAATAACGATTTATGGTTAGTGATGACATGTATTTTATCCATCATGATAACAATTTGCCTATTATTTTAATATATAGTGTTATATCTATGTTATTATTTGTTTATAATGTTTGTTATTCTTGGTTTATCATGTTAATTTAATGAAATTGGTAATGATCATAAAACTGATAAACTTATTAGTTGGATAAAGAACTTAAAGAGGAATGTTTAATGAATCCTTACATTCTTGTAATTTTATGGAAATAAAATTGATGCTAAATGAATATTTAATTAAATTTTTTATTCCATGTTCTAATGGAATTGTCTAAAGAACTTGAAGTTATAATTATTTCAGTTTATAATAATAAAGAGGAATGTTCAATGGAAACTGTATTTTACTTAAAGTTCATGAAGCTAAAAAAATGATTATAAGTACGTTTAAACAATTTTAATAGATTTTTATAGTGGATTCCTTAGGTTTCCTAGGGTTTTAACCTGTGATAAATTAATAATTTAATTCAATATGTAATAAAACTAGTTTTTTGATAAAGATAAATGCCTAGATCTAAGTGATCACACTTTCTTATGAATGTTGAATACCTTGCGTCTAGGGTTGAGTGAGCATGTTTACATGTAAAGGCTATATTCCTTATTTTAGGGCATAGTTTCCCTTTTTAACTTGTTTGTGGTTTTCTTCTTTCTATGTTTCTTTGGATGTGATCCTTTCTATAAGATGTGATGTGATCATGGGATGGCTATTAGATGATGAGATATGGGAAGGGAGGCCCACATTTGTGACAACAATTGATGCTTATGATGATGATATGCATGGTGATATGCATGATGGAATTAGGGAAGGCACTAGTTTTGATGGAACAATTTGAAGCTAGGTTTTACCATTTTTCTATTTAAAGTTTGGAAAGTTTCTTGATAATAAATCTGTTTAAAGGCTGGATGGTCAGGTTGCTTGTTTATCTGTATTCTTTTCCCCACTACTTGAGGCAGATGATTGTTCTTGGTTATGAATCTCCTTATGGTATCTTATGATGTTTTCAAGAGTACCTATAATTATTAAATGGTAATGCTTAATAAATGTTATAACCCATGGGGTTTTTGGTTTTTGGAATGCAAAAGATGTTAATCTTGAGAAACCATGGACTCAGTTATATTATGCTTTGAGGGCATGGACTTTAATTTGATGGTTAACGAAATGTAATTTGGAGTAATTTTAGCTAATGAATAATGAATTAATTAATGTAGGGTTAATTTATTGAAAAAAATAAAAGAAGTAATTTAATTAAAGTCCTTGAATGATTGTGTGGTTATAGGATACCTAGTCCTTAGTGGTGATAACCAGGTGTCCAAGTGATGATAGCTACTGTTATGCCTAATACTAGTATAATTCCTATAATATAATTGTGAACTATATCATATATTATATATTTTATGATTTTATACGCTACCCCACCCATATCAGTATGGATACTAACAACCCGTGGAAACTGGGAGGGTACTTTCTCCAATATCCAAGTTAGTGAGGGATGGATGGCTAAACTACATCTTATGGCTCCACTATCTAATCCTAGTAGTTTTATGTACTGGTATGAATGATGGTTAGTTTCCTCATATATGTTTTTATAGGGATATAATAGCTTGTGTTTATTTTACACACATTTATATCCAGATATAGTATCCTAAGGGTTATTATAGGTATGATGTGTATGGGATGTGATAGCTTGAGGCACATTAATCGATATATGGGGTATGATGGCTTGATGTATAGTACCCAATGTATGATACATGACATTAAAGATGTGGTGTATCCCAAGAACTACTCAGTTACTATATGAAGATGTAACTTGAGATGATGAGATGATGTAATTCCTGAGATGCATGTTATTATAATTTATCCTAGGTGTTTTTGCAATGATATCTTTAGAGAGAGATAGTTTAGGATATACGATGTTGAGGTAAAGCTAAAAACTAGTATGGAAGTAGTGGTAGGGTACCCATGTTTTTATTTCTATATTATGATCTCTTGTATGAGTCACTTGGTGATAGATAGACATGGCGAGGTTGGGAACATAGTATACCTATTTAGGTTATGAGGTAGGTTCACTTGTTGTTCACTAGGCTTTAACATGATTTATTTATCTTTTTCATGAGAGACTTTGAAGAGGATCCCACTAAGTATAAATTTTATGATAAATCTATGAATATATAATTTTTTTTCATGTTACATGGAGTATATTGGAGATTGGGATGGATATTACTAGCTCTTAGTTGTTTGGTAGCTATTTGGTCTTCGGGGTTGTTGCCAAGTTTATCTTTTAGTACTTTTATTCCCATTTCAATTTTATTAGTTCTTGTATGACATTATATAAATATACTTGTAATATTTCTTCTATCTTGATGAAAAGGATTTGGTTGGTGTTCTTGTCTTATCTCTCCTTCCTCACCTTATTTTATATAATAATTCCTCCCAGTTGTATGTATGATATACCCTCAATTTATTGGAGGTTGGTTTCTAGAATCATTATCTCCCTTATATTATTTCTTGTCAAGGAGGGGTACATTTGGGGGGGAGGGAGTTATGAAATTTGTGGGAAATTTAGGTAGTTATTTTTCATTAGAATTTGTTTATTAATCTTTCAAAGTTTGATTTTTGTGCTTGTGAAGTTATTTTCTTAGGGAATGATGTGTCCCAGTGGGGAGTACCTATAGATCCTTTTAAGATCAAGGAATTCATTTCTTGGGTATCCCCCAAGATTTTTGTAGAGGTATGGGGTTTCCTTAGTCTTTCAAGCTATTATAAGAGGTCAATAGACAAATTTTCTCAGGTTTTGAATTATCTAATAGCCTTGACTAGAAAGGATCAAGAATTATTTTGGGATGACCAGTGTCAGGTAGATTTTGAGTAACTAAAAGAGAATTTGGTCAGCACTCTAGTCCTTTTTTTTTTCTGCTGAGGGAGTCCAATTTGATGTTTTTTTGTGATGATTTGAATCTAGGTTTGTGTTGTTTCCTGATTTAGTAGATATTAGTTGTTTATTATGGGTCTTAGTAGTTACATCCCCTTAAGTGTAACTATTCCACCCACAATATTGATTTTCTAGCAGTTGTGTTTTTTTTGAATTTAAAGATACATTACCTCATCGAAGAGTGTTTTATGGTTTTTACCAATCATAAGAGCATGGGGTATGCATTATCATAGCATGAATTGAATATTTTACACTGATAATGGATGTAATTTTTATAGGATTATGACTTTGAGATTTCATATACACCAGGAAAGGGTAATTTGGTGGCTGGTGCACTGAGAAGGAAGTTACGTAGTGATTCCATTCATGAATCTTGAGATTCTTGGAGAGTGATAGAAGAGTTATCAGTGATTCATCTTGATATGGTAGTGTTTTTTGGTAGATGATTATTTTTCATAAGATGGTTCAGTAGGTGGTAGAGTCTCTATTGGGATATTTTGAGGTATAGGTATAGAGAGACCAATTTTTCTTTAATGATGCCCTTGATGGTTGGTATAAATATGAATAACACTAGGTGTTGTTCTAGGGGTGGATTTTTATCCATTTGGAAATGAATGAGGTGGGTCTATGTGAATTCCATAACTTACCCTTGGAGGTACATCATAGCATAACAGAGATGTAACAAGCTCTGAGAGGGTAGTTTTGGTGGTTTGGGTTGTAGTGTGTAGCTGCAAAATTTGTGTATCGATGAATGGTCTTCTAGAAGGTGAATTTCTAGCACTGTGTTCTTAGTGGTTTTATCTAACTATTAGATGTTCCTTAGTGGAAGTGGGAGGAAATATTTATGGAATTAATTATCAGTTTACCTTGATCTCATGGAATCATTGATGTTATATGGGTGATGGGATATTATTTGATGAAATCGGCCCACTTTATAGCAGTTAAGGTGTCAATCTCAGTGGAGGCTCTATCGAGGTAGTATCTAGAAGAGGTGGTGAGACTCTATAGAGTCTTGAGGATGATCATATATGATCTCAATCATCATTTTATCTTCAGGGTGTGGAGAGGTCTCAGGCATGACTTTGTATCCTAGCTTTGACTTAATGTTGCTTTTCATACACAAATAGATGATCAGATAGAGTGGACCATCTAGACTCTTGAGGATATGTTTCATTCTTATGTCTTGGATTTTGGAGGTTCTTGGGTGATGAAACTTCCCTTGGTTAAGTTTTCTTATAAAAATAGTTTTCAATTGACATCAGTATGGATCTATTTGAATCATTTTATGATCATACTTTCTATTCCTCATTATGATGGACTGGGATTGGAGATTTAATAATTATTAGGATAAATCTAGTTCTAAACATAAAAAAGATGGTTCAGGATATTCGTGAGTGGATGAAAATAGCGTAGGATAATCATAAGTCATATGATGATCATAGGAGGATACCTTTGTAGATATATTTTAAAGACCATGTGTTCATGAAGATTACACCCCATTTTAGGCTGTAAAGGTTTTGTTGGGGTAGTAAGATTTCTCCCTGGATTTTTAGTCCTTTCAACATTTTGTCTCATCTTGAATCCATGATATATCAGATAACACTTCATCCAAAAATGAGTTGGATACATTATATTTTCCATGTGTCATATCTCCTCCATTTTATTCATGATGATTTATTGGGGAGATACTGATGTTGATGATGATGCGACCTTCGAGGAGTGGCCTGTGGAGATCTAAGAGTTCCAAGAGAAGGTATTGTGCAGGTATTTTATTCCATTGGTTCATGAATTGTAGAGACATAGTGGTGAGTTTGAGAGAACTGGTAATATGATTCATAGATTCATGATCAATAATCTAATCTATTTTTTGTTTACCTCTTCTCTTTCAGTGATGCTAGTGTTGTGGGAGATAACCTTTTCTAGTTTATGGTATGGTTTCCTCTTCTCTAATTCTTATTTATAGTGCTGTTCTTATTTTATAGGTATCTTCTCTAAGAGAGTTTTTAAGATCTATTTGTTTTTTTTTCATTTTTTTGTGCTTGGATCCTCTAAGATAGGTGGTTAAGCTCTTTGGTTGTCAAGATTCCTAAGATGGTTCACAACATCAATGTCAAAGTGACTGGCTCAAATATGATTCTTAAAATTGATATGGTGAAAGCATATGATACGCTTGAGTGGAACTTCATCATCAAAGTGTTGCGATGTATGTGATTCTCCTCTTGGTCCACTGATTTAATGTTTAGATGTTTCAGCTCATCGTGGTTTTCTATTTCATTTTTGGTGACCAACTATGATTTCTTCAAATCAGTGCATGGGCTAAGACAAGGGGACCCATTATCCCCAAGCCTCTTTATCATTTCCCAATATTCTCTCTCCTTATACCTCAATAAGAGTATTAGTGCTGGTGTCATCATTCCCTACCATTTTATTCCAGCCTCTAATGGGATTTCTCACCTGATGTTTTCCGATAAATCTATATTTTTCTCAATTCCATTCAGAGGTCCATCCGAGGAATCAACATGATTCTGGAAACGTATGGGAAGTGGAGTGGACAATGTGTTAACATGGAGAAGAGTAGTTTATTTATTACCAATAACATCCTGGGAAGACAGGTGAGTAAAGTGGAACAAAGTCTGGGTATTCTTAGAAAATCCTTCCTGTTTTACTACCTTGGTGCTCCAATTTCTTATTCTAGTATTAAGGTTCAACATTTTGACAAGATTGTGTCCAAAATCTCTGATTGGATTTCTAACTGGAAAAACAGATTCCTCTATTTCGGTGGCAGGATAACTCTAGCTAATCATGTTCTTTCTTAGATTCCCATTCATGTTCTATCTTGTATCAAGGTCCCAAAGGGTGTATTGCATATTATTGAAAATATTTTAAACTCCTTTATATGGGATGCACACTTAGAAGGGATACTTCATTGGGCATCTTGGTGGAGACTGGCAAGACCTGCTCAAGAGGGAGGCATTAGTGTGAAAGATATGGACACTACCATGGAATGAATGCTTGGGAAACTTTATTGGGAGGCCATAGTGGGGGATAATCTATGGAGAAAATTCATTCAAAGCAAATATGGTAGGAATCTGGACTCTGTTAGGGGGACTGTATCTCCTCTATGGTGTACTATTCAGGTACATATTTCTACTCTCCAGAAGCACAATAGATGGATTATAGGGAGGGGGGACATAATTTTATGGCACCACAACTGGGATGGATCCAAATTAGCCTTCCACAATGCCCAGTCCCTAATATATCATTCAAGTAGCCTAGCATATATCCACAGTTTATCAATGTGATTTTGGATGACATGCATTGAAAGTTATTTTAGTCTATTATTCTGAAAAATGACCCAGATTGCTATATTTTTGATGCTTCACCGATGATTTTTTTTCTAGAAATGGATACTAGCCATTTCTGGGAAATGTCTCTACTACAGATGAGTGGGACCACCTGATATGGTGTAAGGAAGTCCCAGAAAAACTGAACTTCCTCCTGTGGCATGTAAGGAACCGAGCCCTGTCCACCGATGACAATGTGAAGTGATGTGGAATTTTCCTGGTGTCTAGATGTGCTTGCTGTTCCAATAGCCAAGAAAAATCTGCGACCCACTTATTCTTTGAAGGAACATGGGATCATGCAGTTTGGGAAGTCTTTTGTGCTTCTAGAAGCTACTCGCTTCAGGCCAATAACAACACTGAATTCCTACATGCATGGTTCCAGGGGCTGTTACTGGCATCGAAAAAAAGAAAAGGGTGGAAATACTACTGGTGGGGTGCTGGAACATCTAGAATTCCTGGAATTGTGTGAGGAATGATGGTATCATCACTTCGAGGGTGACAATCTTATTCAGAACGAGGTCTATGATTGTTGATATCACTCGCTTATTTAAGAACAGTGAAGGGGATCCCTCTTTTAGGAAATTTTTGGTGGCCAGAACTCCTGATCCCAGAACCCTGTATGGACACTGGGTGTGTTAGATCCCACCTAGCACCATTTTCAAGCTCAACTCGGATGGTGCCTGCGGGATGGGGGTCATGATTGGTGGAGGTATTTCCAGGGACCATAATGGGTCTATAATCCTGGCCTTTTCAGCTTTCTATGGGAGCGAAAATTCCCTTCAGGAAGAGGCGAAAGTAATGCTCACCAGACTTATTCTCTGCGGTGAGAGGAATATCACCCTCTCGGTCATTGAAACTGATTCGGTGGCTCTTCATCATGCTCTTCAAGGCGGTGGTATTACACCATGGTGTGCCACATATACTATTCGTAAGTTTCATTGTCTCATTTACTCTCAGATGGATATCCTCCACACATGGCGAGAGGGAAATAGAGTCGCAGATTGTCTTGCCTCTATGGTTAGCTCTAGTGATGAGATCACATGCTACTCCAATCTTGGATCCCTACCATATGAGAGTATGGATCTTATCATTGGGGATTCCCTAGCTCTCAATTACTTTAGACCCCCATGACTTTACTCTCATGACATGTGTCTCCCTCTCTCTATAATTTTTCTTTTTATTTGATAACTTAAAATATCTTTGGTGTTATAATCTATTTTTTAGAATGGTTAAGGGGGATACTCTATGGTGTTATGTATTTTAGAATTCTTATAAATACCTGAACCCCATCTAAACCCACTTTTCTCACATATTTCTCTCTCAAAACCCTTGGATCCCAAAATTTATTTTTGAAATTTTTTGATTCCAATTTCAATTATAATCAACCCCCACCTTTTAGGGATCAATACGTGATGATTCGAGGTGAGTTTTCCATATTTTATAGCGGTTTATTCTCTATTTTATATTTTCCCTCCATTTTATTTTTCCATATTATGCAATTTTATCTCTATCATTATAATTAAGTTTCTTTTGATGTTTTTTGGTGTGGTTTTGGCACAAAGTTCTTCAAGGGATGTATATTTCTTTGTGGGAGAGGTGATCGAAGATCCACATTGTGGTTTTGTACTCGTTTGAAGAACATTGACTTATTGAGGCATGGGATTCATTTCTTATCATTTTTATATTATGTTAAACCATAAATTGAAATTTCTTATATTTTTGGGTGGTGAAGGAATTAAACATAATAAATGAAAAATAATAATTAAATAATGATTTATAGTTAGTGATCATATATTTTTTTCTACCATGATAATGGTTTGCCTATTGTTTTACTAGACAATGTGATATTTATGTTATGATTTGTTTAGTTTGTTTTATATTCTTGGTTTACCATGTAAATTTTATGAAATTGGTAAATAATGTAAATCTAGCAAACTTGATGGTTGGATAAAGAACTTAAATAGGAATTTTTAATAAATGCTTAAACTCTTGTAATTTATGGTAGTGAAATTGATGCTACATGCATGTTAAGTTGAATTTTTTATTTCATGTTATAATAGAATTGGAAAAATAACTTGAATATGGAAGGATTTTTGTTGATAATAATAAATAATAATGTTAAATGGAAGCTTTCTCCTCCTTAAGGTTTATGAAACTGAATTATATGGTTGTAATCATGTTTAAACAATTTTAATAGTTTTTTATAGATGACTACTTAGGTTTCTTGTGGTTATAACCTTTGATAAATGAATCTATTAATTCAAGATGGAATAAAACCGATTTTTTCATAAAAATAAATGTCTAGGCCCAAGGGATCTTATTAAGGTTTAATTATTTGTTTCTAGGGTTGAGTTTGCATATTTTCATATAAAGGAGGAATGCCTTGTTTTAGGGCCTAGTTTCCCCATTAACCTTGTTTGTGGATTACATCCCTATGTGTTTCTCTAGCTGTGATCCCTTTTATGCATTGTGATGTGATCCTAGGATGGATGTTGGATGATGAGATATGGGTGCAGAGGCTCAAGTTTGTGGTAGTAATTGACTCTTTTGAAGGCTAGATGCATGGTGATATAAACTATGGTATCAAGGATGGAACTGGGTTTGATGTAATGTGTTGAAGTTGGGATTTCTTGTTATTTTTCTTAATATTGGGATACTTTCTTAATAATACATCTACCTAAAGGATGGATGGATGGGTTTCTTGTTTATCCGCATTCCTTTCCACCACTACTTGAGGTAGCTGGTTTTTATTAGTTATGTATCTACTTGTGGTAGTGTATGATGTTTCCTAGAGTACCTGGAATTATGGAATGGTAATTCTTAATAAATGATCTAACCCATAGGGTTGGTTCTTGTTAGAATGATTTTTTTATCTTTATAAATCATAGACTTAGTTATATTATGATTGGAGGGTATAGAATTCACTCTGATGGTTAATGAAATTTGATTTGGAGTAATGTCAACTAATGGCTAATGAATTAATTAATGTATGGTTAATTTCTTAAAAAAGGAAAAAAGTAATTTAATTAAACTACTTGAATTCTTGGTTGGTTATATTATACCTAGTTCTTAGTGGTGGCATCTGGGTGTCCAAGAGATGATATATATAGTTGATCCCAAGACTAGGATAATTTCTATAGTTTAGTTGTGATCTATATTATATCCTATATGTTTTATGAATTAATATGATACCCCAGCCATGTCAGGAGGGATACTGAACCCCAGTGGACTCTGGGAGGGTGTTTTCCCCAACATATAGATTGTCTTAGGGAAGATGACTAACCAACCCTTATAGAATCACTCTATTCTTTTAGTAGTTTTACATACTGGTATGAATGGTGGTTAGTTTCCCCATAAATGCGTGTAGATGGATGTAATGAATTGTGGTTATTTTATACACATTTCTCCCTATATATAGAATCATAAGGATTATTATAGGTATGATGTGTATGGTTGTGATGGCTCGAGGTACATTACTTGGTGTATGGGTTGTGATTTATTGAGGTATAATAACTGATGTATGATACATGATATACGGGCTGTGGTGGCTCCCAATAATTACTCAATTACTATAGGAAGATGTGTCATGGTATGCTGAAATGATGTGATGCATGTGATTTATGTTGTGATACTTTAGACCAAGTGTTTTTGGTCTGGTTTTTTTAGATAGAGATGAATCAATATTTAAAATGTTAATTTAGAGAATCAAACCAATGTGGAAGTAGTAGTGAGGTTCCAATGTTTTTATTACTAAATTATGACATCTTTTATGAATTACATGGTGAGATATGGCCATGGTAAGGTTGGGAACTTAGTATATCTATTTAGGTGATGAGTTAGATTCAGTTTTTGATCACTAGTATTTAAAATCCTTTATTTATATTTTTCATGAGAGGCTCGAAGGAGGATCCTACTGAATATACCTGTTATGATCACCATATATATATAAACTGTTTTTCAAGTTAGCAGGAATAGGTTAGAGATTGGGCTGGATATTAAAAGCTCATTGTTATTTGGGAGCTGTTTGGACTTCACGGTCACTGCTGAGTTTATATTTTTGTACTTGTAGTTCCTTTTTAGTTTTATTAGTTCTTGTATGATATTACATGAACGTACTTGGGTTTTTTATTTTTTTCTTTTTGAGAAATATTTGGTTGGTGTGCTCAATATGATTTGGTATATAAATGACTTAGAGAGACTAGGGTCACCACTCTAGCTTGATTTGGATATAAATTTCATTCTATATAGACTATTATAAAGGTTCTAAAAATTTATTATGAATTATAATATGGATGATTTTAAAAAAAATTACACGATCTTCTCAATATGTTGAGGATTTCTAAGCAAGACATGGGAGGTCAGTTTCATTATGATGTTAAAAAAATGAACTAGTAAAAGTTTTGACTAAAATAAGAAGATAAAGAGAGTTCATGGAGTCCACTCTGACTTCTAAACTGAAGAGAGGAGTTTCTAAGGAAGGATGTTGATTACATTGTGAAAAAATTATTCACTAGAGGAGGAATTTCCTAGAATACAAGAAGGGGTGTAATAAACTCTATGGAGAATCCAAGCTAGGTATTAATTTTATTAAATTCAATTATTATATTTTGAAGGGTATATGTGTAACACCCCAATATTTTAGCATGTATTTACCTTTTAATAAATTCTATGCATTCAATAACTTGTGATACATATAGAATCGAACTAAAATTAATAATTCCTTATTTAATTATGTTAGAATATTACAATTCAAAATGAAATAAATTAAATGTTAGTTAAATGAAACATAATTATGAATATTTTATAAGGAATGAAACCACATATAGATAATAATACTATAAGGGTGAAATTCTCATCAACATAATGTTCCATGAAGATCATACCATTAATGATGATAATATAATGAATAAAAATCATTATAAATATGAAGAATATATCAATAAATAAATTATGGAATTGGTTGGATGATTTTATATAATTCTGTAAGGATATATATAGGAATGTAATACAAACATTGATTATTTGGACATTGGCTATATGGCTGTTGGTTATATAGTCGTTGGATATATGGTCATTGGATATAAACATATCCAAATGATTTAAATTTCATTGATTAAAGTTAGTAGCATATTAGACATTATATAATTCATATATAATAATTAATTATTTAATGAAATGAAATGATAAGAATATATTGGTATAAATATTTTAATTTCTTGAAAATGTTTATTTTTATATGTTATATATTTTCTACCACATTTTAAGAATTATTATAATCAATGGTATTTATAAATTTAAGTTAATTATTTTAATAAAAATTGATTGATAAATATTAATCAATGGATATTAAATAAATAAACATGATTAAAACTATTTTAATTTTAAAAATGAACATTTTCTAAAAAATTGTTTTTCTAAGTATTTTGTCTTTTTATCTTGATGAATTAAATTTATAACTTTTAAGAAATAGTTTTAATGAAATGTTTCATATATTTATATATATATACATATATAAAAAACTAGTTATCACTCATTGGATAATTAATAATTAACTAGGAATAATAATAAGAACCACTAATGCTTTAAAAAGCTATTTTTTCATAAAAATTATTTTTCTATATAACTTATATTTTTATTTAAAAGTTAAATTTCTCATATTTAGAATCTAAATTATATTCAATGGAGTCAAAATTTTGAATTATAACATGAAAATTATTTATGAGGGTCCATATTATATTTTTGGTAAAAATATTTTCCATGGTAAATAATTAAATGAAGTAAAATGAGGTAAAAATGGGATTAAATTAAAATGGATTGACATTTTAGTAATTAATTTGATTTTTAGACATTATATAATTAATTTTTTAGGTTTGGAATTTAATCCTACAATTATAATTAACATTTATTTACCTAAATCACCTAATTTCCATGTGATTCCATTTTTACCCTTAACCAAACATAAGTTTCAAAAAAGATGTCCCTCATTTTCACCTATGAAAGAATATCTCTTCCACAAACTCCTAAATACTTATATACCTATATTTTTTCTTTAATCAAAAACCATATATCCTCCCCTAAAGTCTTATTACATGTTTTATAGATTCTGATCCCAATAAGGATAACTAAATCCTTCATTCCAAAGTAACCCATTATGAGAATGAGTGATTCCAAGTAAGTATCTAGTTCTTCTCTAAATTTTTCAATTACCTTATCATTTTAAACCTTTATAAATATAATTATATACTATAATAATGGTATATTAACATCATTATAATTTTATGAAAATGCTATTACTATTATATAACTCTAAACTCTTACTCATCCATTATCATAGTTTGTTCTTGCTTGGGTCGATTCAACCACAAACATGAACAATTCTATACTAACACCATCATTTTTGCCATGAATGAATATAAATAACTCAGTAGTAGTAATATATAATATTAAAGTGTAATTTATGTTATGAATATTATTGGTTGGACTGAAGTAATTGAGGGGGGGGGGGTGATATAGCGACTCTTCTTTTTCTTACATTATTATTACATAATTTTAAAGATAAAAAACATAATAATTATACAAAACCAAGATACAAAGGTGTAGTGTCTTGAAAAAATTAGGACCATAAATAAATTTTACATAATAAAAAAAAATAAAAAATTATTCAATTACTTCTTCTATATCTTATTAGTGGCCTTCAGATTCACCTTAGTATAAGAAATCACCTGAGGATATACATCAAAGAAAGGGGTGAGATAAAATCCCAGTAAGAGGATATATAAGAAAATTAATCAATATAAAATGGGTTAGAATAATAATAATAATAATAATCATAACATAATCATGGGATCATTATCATAGGAAGCATTGGATAAAGGCATGGAATGTGGCAATGCATAAAAATGAAACATCATGTCTTAGTGGTAAACTACCACACATAGTTGTGAAAAAATATAGCACCATATTCACGAATATTTCAAATTTTCTCATGATTTTCATTACATTACTCAATGCATTGGAGTTATATATAGTTCTGTGTGCACCCATCACACCATAACATTTTGATGTGCTATATAATTGCACGCACAACCGTCACATCATAACATTTACAGTATCATGCATGCCACATAGAACTTATATCAATATTGAACATAAAATAACCAATGGAAAAGAATGAGTTTCATTTCATAAATTTTAGATTCATGAATAAACATTGGGAAAGAAAAAGGGAATAACACTCTTGGTATAGGAATCATCAATGTTGAGTGAAGAAGAAACTATCTCAAGAAAATTAATATGTGTTTTTTTGAAATAAGTGTTCTTTTGGAAAACATTGTGTTTATCATAAACTCAAGTAGAAAACATGTATATCCTAGAAAAAGAAATGGCAGAATAAGGAAATGACATTTAAGAATCATTAAATGAATATACATACTAAAATTGGTGTGAAAGAGGGGAAAACCCAAGGAAATGTAGTTGTGTTCGAGAATCCCCTTACCTTAACCCAATTCATGTTTCTATTTTTTTATTTCAAAATTTTATAAACCATAAACATAATTATTTTCATATATTTATATTATAGTAATTATTTAAAAATAAATAAAATTATATAATATAATAATTCCAAATAATATATGTATAATTTCAATATTTAATTAAAATATTTATTATAAGAAAATTCATAACAGTAATAATTTTATAAAAACAATCTAATCATAATTTATAATCCAAAATTAATATTTTATATGCATATATATATATATATATCATATTTTGAAAATAAAAAATTTATAAGAATAAATTAATTATATTTTTATATTAATATAATTATTCTTTTAAAATATTTTTTAAACTAACCTTTTGATAAAAATAAATTCTATTTTATTAAACTAATAAAATAAATATACTTATTTTAAAATATTATTTTAAACAAAACAAAACAATATTTATTTTAGATTATTAATTTAAAATCAAATTGAAAACTAAGAATTTTCCATAAAATCATAATTGATGAAATATAATTTTTTTTAATAACTCAAAGTAATATTATTATATAATTTTAAAAAATTAACCTGCAATCAAATTTTTATTTTGATTAATTAAATAACCCAGTTCTGATTATTATTTTTCAAATAAAATCATCCCAAAAATATTATTAGTTTGTTTTAAATATAAACCAATCTATTCAATAAAATATTTATATAAAAAAACTATGTTTGGAATTTATGGGATGTTACAGGCGAATTGAGTATTTAGTAAAAATTTCTATTTAAACACAATTTAAAACTCATTCACCCAATCTAATAGAACAACCTGGTTAACTGATATAATATTATTTTGAAATAACCTCTCAAAATCTTAATCAAAGCTTAATTAGAATAACTTTTGGTTATACTAATATTTTTAGACCATTCTATTCACATTAAATAGTAAATATACCACTTTTAAAAGATAACAATCAAAGTACGGTTTTGAAAAAGATATTTTAAAGCAGTTTAAAAGCATAGTAGGAAAAAATTTAAAACACACAATGAAAAATATAGACGAGACATTTATTCTCAATCCAAGATATAATCCTTTCCACTTGAAAGACACCTTTTATTAATCACATTTACTAATCAATAAACTGATCCATAACCTGGATTAAGTATACATAGTAAAACAAAAAACAAGGTTGTTCAGGATATCACCAATCCTCTTCTACAGTTTCCAAAGATGTAAAAATATAAAGGAAATAAATTAATATTTCAAAGTACTCTTTTATGATATTCATTATTATTTGTTTAAAAAATTTATATAAAAGATTAAGCATAAATCAAATGTATTAAAAATAGAGATAGGGAGAGAGATAGAGTGAGAGTGATGAATGTTTGATGCAAAAAAAGATTGAAGTTTAGTTATTATTTAGAGGGATCTTCTCTTCTTGATGTCTTCCTTTAATTATAAGAAGAGATATGAAGACAAGAAGGTGTTATCAATTCTTTTAGTGAAGTTCACATGAAAATAATGTGTCAAGTTATTAAAAACAGAGTACTAGTTCATGTATTTCACTATCATAAAAAATTAATATCTTTCTATGACTTCAGTATTATTTTAAAAAAGTTTTCCTCGAAAAATATCCATCGGGAAAGAATCATTACTAATTCACATACTTGGTATGAAACTTGTATGAATTAAATTCCCATGAACAAGAATTTAATTCTACATAGAAGGTGGTTAGTATATATTATATTAAAATATAATCCCAATTTAGTTATAATATCTTAAAAAGTGACACATCAAATTCTACATGGTATCTTCAACACTTTATGACAAGTCTAAGGTCAAGGTCATTGGAGGTCATGCGGTCGATCCATCTAGCTTATGATCAATTCAAGTTAACATGTGATTGCCTAAAGTATAGACAAAAATTTTAGTACTTTTCCAAAATCCAACTCTATCTTGTAGCCACTTCACTTTAATGCACAGTTTCTTGAAGTCATATAGTAGCTTTAACACTTAGCCCAAAACCCATTATTTTCATGTAGCTGGTTGACATAGCGCGCTGTTGCTTCAAACCTTAGAAAAAAAATGATAGATTCCTAATAGGCTTTATATATTTGATCAATTACCCTTACCATCGATCCATTACTCTTATGGTCAATTAAGTACTTAGAATTTTTTTCACTTTTTGACAAACGGTAGCCAGTCTAGCTTTATGGTCAATTGTATGACTGATCTGGATTTACGATCATTTCCAGAATTATGAAGATTCCCAAAATTCTCAGAAAAATATTTAACATCCATAAAACAAAAAATTTATTAGTATTAAAATAAAAATGATTTTTTATTATAAAAATAAGGAATTATTGGATTAATCCAATAATATCCCCCTTATGATGATCATAAATCATGGCATAGATAAATAAAAACAATGTACTGAAGAACCATTTAAAGAAAATGTTAAAAATAGTTATAAATTTTCATATAAAACTTACATCATTTACTCCCCCTTTTAGTATTATAAAAAATATTTTCATAAACTTTGAGAAATTAAATATAGAAAATAAAGAAATAAAGGACATAATAGAAAGAGACAATATCAGAATAAAACATATTTCATTGATGATAAAAAAGAATTATATACAAAAGGCCCTATCAAAATCCCTAATCAAATTAAGATTCTTCAGATTCCTAAATGGGAAAAGGATAAATGTGGTTCTTTCCTTTACCAATAGCTAGATTAGGAGGATTAGGACAAGGGGAAGAGGCATCTCCCAGAATCATAAGGGATTTGGCAATCGAATTGATATGATGAAGGGATTATGGTAAGATGAGACCAAAATATCATGTAAGAGGTGTTTTTAGTAAAGTAGTGGCTATAGGGGTAGTAGATTAAGTAGAGGTAGTAGATAAATATATTATAGTATAAGAAGATATTCTAGGTATAAGAAGAGATGGAGGTACTAAAATTAGAGAACTGGCTATACATAGATAAGGCTCCAAGAGACTGATTATAATATCTTATTTTTTTAGATATGTATCAAATTTAATTCTTTATTTGATCCTTGGTGGACAAGTCTTATTTGGACATGGAGAGACTTTTTTATAGAAATGAAATAAATCTTAGGGATGTATGTTTGTTTGAATTAATAGAGTTCAAGTATAAATGTGTTAAATAGGTTTATGAGTATTTTCCATGATTTGGAAGGCTTTAGAGGTGTTTCTGATCCTTATGCAGAAAACTAGACTGAAAGCTATCTACAGGGAATTTACACACCATGTAAAGGAATTACATGATATATAAATTATGCCAAACACATTTCGTGAAACCAGTATAGGGAATGGAGTGGTTAAACATCATGTATGTAGTTCAGGTTATGTAATGTTCGGGAAAATTAAATATTAACCCAAGGTGATAGGTTTTTCAGCATATCCCTTTAAAATTAAACACATGACGTGTAAATAGATTATACGTCGTGTATTTATCATGAGCAGTATTTTTAAGTGGGTATTGTAGATGATTTTTTTTTCATTCCTTCATGAAGCCTCCTCCTCCAAACCCTAGGGCATCTCCCAGGTGATTTTGGAGTGCCATCCTCCCTTTTAGATATCTCGTTTAAGAAAATCAATCCCTATTAATTCATTCTATTTAGGTATTCCCTTCACTCCCTTTATTCTCTAGTTATTGTGGTGTAATCTCTTGACCTTGGTAGTTGTTGGTTTTGATCTTGATCAGTTATAATCTAGGATCCTTCATGTGATCATCTATGCCCTAGTTATTGTTTATAGATCCTATTGAAAGCATTAGTTGATCATCAGTTAAAGGTATGGGGTATAAACCTTAACCATATGGTTTGATAATTTTTATGTATGTGAAATATTGAAAGTGCACCAACATAACATGCACCTAAATTAATTAAATAATCAATTGGATTATTCTTATCATCCCTTTGGATCCAATTATTTCCTACCTGAATGGCCCGAATGACTTATTTTTTTTATTATTTGGATAATACCCATTTTAAGGGTATAAGGGGAACCCTTACAAGGCCTGTAGGCTTAGAGACACATTACATGACCTGAATGTCTTAGAGGAACAAGGAAAAAATCATCCAAGAAACTACTTGAAACAGACCCTCCCGAGTGTCTATATCATTATGGAGCTCTCCACCTTTGCATGACTGGTCACCTAACTATCTTGTGCAGAGGTTCACAAGCCTAGTACTGATGGAAATTTCCATACCCTCCCATTCTTCCAAATCTGGTTACCCCTGCTCTAGTGAATGCACATTCTCTGAATCCTCATCTGGAACCTTCTCCTTGTAGAGTCTACATCTGCACTTCAGGTGGCCCAAATGTTGTGGGGTGGCCTGAAGGCCTTGAGGTGGCCCGAAAGCCTTACTATCCCAGAGGCTTTGGGTGGCTCGAAGTCCTTAAGGTCTCAAAGGACCAAACCGGTGTCCCGAAGGCCAAATTGGATGAATAGTTCCAGCTGTTATAGTACAAAACAATACCTTCTATAGTACCTTCTGCAGTACCTTCTAAAATACCTGCTATATTAACCCATGAATATTCCTCCTCCCGAATTTGATCATGGGTCTCATGGATGCACTTGAAGATTCCCCACCAACTGGGCTGAGGTTCATGTGATGGATCCAATTTTTGTTAATCTGTCTTATGGATACTATTTGGGTGATCGAAACCTTGATTATAAATGAATCGACTAATGAATTAATGTGTGTTTCACATGACATGGGATTTTGGTGATTTCTTAATATAGATTCACCTTGGTTTATATTGATTATTGAAATGAATGTGATGTTATTGGTTTATGACCAAATGATAAAAAAATGTTTATTTGGAATATAAAAGGAAATTTTCATTATTAACCATTGATCCCTATGATTCGATATTGTTATATCCTTACTGTTATATCTAGTAACACATGCTAAAATGATTATATACAAGGCTTGGCCCAAATTTATGATTTAATTCTTATATAGTGGGTTATGCCTAGTGACACATGAGGAAATGATTATATACCTGTCTTGGACATGATTTATGCTATAATGATTATATAATGGGTTATTCCCAATGACACATTCTAAAATTCTTATATATCAAGATTAGACCTGATACATGATAACATTATTATATAATGGTCTTAAACCTGATTTATTACTAAAATGATTATATAGTGGGTCTGACCTAGATTCTTGTGATTTATACCATGGATATATGGTTATGGTTGGCATGGTTATGAGACATGTTCAAAGACATTTCAGCATGGTACTGAAGTAGGTTATGATTTACCATAGTTATATGGTTATGGTTGGCATGGTCATGATACATGCTCATAGATATTCCATGATGGTACTGAACCAGGATGATGTGGTATTAATTTAATTGTTTATTTATTTAATACACATGTACATTGCATTATTGCATGCACTGATTATCAGACTGGTTATGTTTATAAATGGTGGTGTCAACCTACTGAGTTATAATCACATCCTATTCAGGCCACCATTTGGTACCCGAGTATATTACATTGATGTAGGATTGGACAAGAGAAAGGGACATTTTTATTGATTATTGATTACTGGATGTGCTGAAGTTTGGAGTTGGGACCAACATGGGGATCAGGACTGGGGTCTTTGAGTTTGTTTGAGTTTACTAGCCTTTTATTTTCATTACTTCTAACATGAAATTTGGTTACATTCTAGTTTTAAATTACATTATTTCTTTATTATTTATTGTATTATTCCATTGGATTTTATTGTTTGATTATTCCATTGTTTTTTATTGTTTCCATTATATCTACTACTCTGATATTTATTATTTATATTACTTATTTTTTTTTCTAACTTTATAACTAGGGTTTATAGTCTCCCCACTATACTTATCACACCCCCACTACTATTTGGAAGCTTATAACATATGAGAAGGTGCTCTTGAGGTCTCATAGACAACCTATTTTAGCCATGTGAGAGAGTTCCAAATCATGGGATGTTATTAAGTGGTGTCAAAGGGAGGTTTCATTTATGTTTATTTACTATTTTGGAAAGGTATAAAGAAGACTAAGATGTTTCAAGACTTGGTGATGAGTGTGTTCATGGGAGTAGATAACCCATATAAGGGGGAAAATCCAAGTTCCCAGGGATGGGATTATTGTTTATATTGTTCACTTGTTATAATTGATGTCATTTTACCTTGGGGGATTCACATGTTGTGTGAGGTTATTATTTCATGATGTTATTGGTTTTAGAGATTTCTACTCATGGATTGGTATGGCGTGAGATGAGTATTAATTAATCATGATAGGTATGTAGGGATATGTATTGACGTGAATTGTTCGTGATAGAAAGATATTTATTGCATGTGTTATATAATTTACTATATGAACTCTAGTATGAGATACTTGTTATATCTACTAAATGGGAAAAAATGAACTGTTATGTCATTATAAACACTTGTAATCCATGTTTATAAAGATCTAGAGTAGTATTTTATAACCAATGATAAAACACTTGTAATCGATGCTAAAACACTTATAAAACACTTTTCATGCTAAAAAACTTGTTGATAGCCAATATTCTAAGTGGTGTGTTTGTATTGTAGAAAACATTCATGCTTTTCATCTTCAAGTTGAGATTCTGGAGAGTGGAAATCAGCATGCTCCTAATGTAGCTAAACCAGAGCTTTCTATATCTCCTAAGGATCAAATGGATGTTCAGCTTCATGATAGCTTCTTGAGGATCATGAGATCCATGGAAAGAGAGACTGTTCATACTATTCCTTCTATGTATGAGATGACATGAGAGTTCCAGCTATGGAATCTACAAACTTTTACTGGGGAGGGAATCACTAGGTATCCAAGTTTGGGATTGAGTTAGTCTAGAAGATGTTTAAGCATCACGAGACACCCGTAGATGAGAGGGTGAAGCTTGCTGCATATATGCTTCATGAACCAGCCAAGCATCAGTGGGAAATTCTGGAGTTGTCTAGGTAGTAAGAGGAGCTATCTTGGAATGAACTCAAGATAAATTTTGTGATCCATTTCTATCTCGAGATGTTGAGGGATGAGAAGGAATGTGAGTTCACACACCTAATATAAGAGGGAATGCCAGTGATAGACTACACTAAACATTTAACCAATCTATAGTTCTTTGACCCATATTAGAAGCTGACGAGATCTCTAGGGAGAGGCATTTTCAGGATGGTATTCACTATGATGTCAGTTCATAGGTGGACATGTTTCATCTGGATAATTTTGTAGATGTGATGAATTGGGTACTCATCATGGAAGGGAATTCGAGAGAGGCCCCGTGCCCCGGGCAGTGGCCAAGCTATTTCAGTAGGGAGAAATGGGAAATATTCTTCTAGTGGAAAGAATAATCTCTATTATAGTTTTTTTAAGGGAAAAAATGGTCAGATAATTCAAGGAAGTGGGAAGTCATCTCATTATCATATTTCATTATAGTACTATCAGTATGGAAAGATGGGCCATAAGCGGCCTCAGTTTCCATACCCCTCTTTGGAGTTTCATATATGTAGAATAATGGGACACCTAAAAAGGGTTTTTAGGGGAATACAATATCATAATAGTGGAAAAGGATCAAGATAGGTATCAAAGTCTGGGAAGGACTCAACTACCATTAGTAAATAGGTAGTTGGAGTTACAGAAAATGTTCTGGTTGAGGTAGGGGATGTGGTGCCCAAGTGCTGGAGTGGTATTACTAGGTAGAGAGAATATATTAGGGGAGTTATACTAGTGCCCAAGGTATTTGGGATAGTCAGCTGCATTTTATAAAGGGTAATCCAACAATTGTAAATGTAATAATGTCTATTGTTAGAGGTAATATTCTTGTATCATCTACCCTTTATTGTGTTTTTTTGATATGTGAGAATCAAATTCCATTTTTCCACACTTTTTATAAAAGTTTTGGGATTATATGTGGAAAGCTTGGATGGTTTTTTTACCATCAAAACATCATTGGGAGTGCATTCAGAGAACATCAAACATTGCAAGGTGTGTTATTTAGAGATTAGTGGTTGTTTCAATGGGAAGAGATGACCACTATGTGCATTTGGTTAGAACTGAAGGCTGATTGTGTGGGGTTTTTTTTATTTCAAAATCATTAATGATGGGTTATGATTTTCATTCTTAATAGAAACTACCAATGGTTCTGTAATCCATAACTGGGTATATATCTTCTTTCCAAAGGTAGGTGGTCAATTGGAGTTTCAGTCCCAACAAAAATAATGGACTATAATTGGTCAAGAGGATGGTAGTTCGGGCTCATCACACCCTATTGGGGGAGTTTTTTCCTACTCCAAGACTCTCTTATAGATTTAAGAAATGTTTACGAATCTCTTCCAAATCTCAATACGGGACCAATTATCCTAAAAAATGATTATGGGTTAAGTATCTCCTTGTGAAAAAGATAAGGATGTCATTAGTTAATCCATATGTATGTATCTAAGGTTCTACATACATTTAATAGTAATGAAAAAAATGCTTATGTGTTGAAGTTGTATAACTAGAAGCTTCATAAATTTATACCAGGCAGGGAGGTGGTTAATATCTAAGGAGGGGATTGATATGTTATGAGTCATCCTATATATCCTGATTATTACATAAATAAAAACCCACATAGTTCATTAAACCTGTGTTGTTTAACGTCATATATAAATGAAGTATATGAGTGATTTGAGGCACTAACTATTCAATCTTGAGTTTCAAAGGGACATCCTATGTATCTTGATTATAGAGAGAATTATAGTTGTCGTAGTTCACTTGGTTTCTTAGTCTATTGGAGGATGAGGTAGAATAATTAACCCATGTGAATGTTTGGGTACTAATGGTTGATATTTTAGAGACATGAGGGAACTTACTCATAAGTTAGTGTATATTTAAGCTTAGGCCTTAGAAAGGAATCCTTTGTATCTTGGTTATGGTAGGAATCCGAGTTTTCATAGTTCAGTCATGCCCATGGGACAAGCCCCAAGGTAGATTCCCTTGTATGGTGGAAAAATATATCACACCACTCATCAAGGCTTACACACTGACATTTCCCTAGATGGTGGTGATTCATGATGTGAATGATATGATCATTTAGACTCCCTAAGACCACATGATCTATGATTGATATGAGAAATAAGGGATAATAAGTAATCAGTATCACTGCATACAGATGTAGGGCTTATGTGTAATGCCCCGACCCCAGTTACCCAGAGTCGGTGCATTATTTAGTAACATTGGCATGATCACAAAAGATCAAGTCTCAAAAGACCGATTAGTTTAGTTGCCTTGGACACACTAGATACATTCATAAGTCTTACATTACATCATAAAGTAAAACAAAACTACAACAACAACCTGTCCTCATATCCCCTCATACTATCCCTGTAGGTCATTCATAATATACTTGTTCACATCCTGGAAAAATTAAAACATTGGAAGGGGTGAGCTCAGATGCTCAGTAAGGATAACAATATAGCAGAAGCTTTCATAAATAAACATAAACATTTAAGGCAATGTATAACTAAAAAAAATCCTTTTAAACTTGAACTTAAACATAATATGGAAAAAGTAAAATGAAATAATGCCATTTACTTATTCACATGGATATTCTACTGGTCGAATAATCACATGCAATATCAATAACCACTTTCATAATGATGGAATGCATAATGACAGACTATCATAACCACATAGCCAAGGCCTCGTGCCACGACTACAAATAAGATTTTGTCAGGGCCTCGTTCCAAGACACTAGTTTGTCTCATGAGACCTTCCGATGCATCGAGGAGCTATAGCGGGCTCCACCCTTCACTTATTAAGTCCAATGCATTATTCATATGAACAGGTTTAAACATATCATAAACCATAACATAATCATATCACATAAAACATGCATAAAGGAAACATAACATTTCCACATTTCAATCACAAGATATCAATACAACACATTGAAATAATAAAAACATTATCAAAACCATTTTCAATACCAAAATAAAATAAAATTAAAACTTGGTATTTTTTTTATTTAAAAAAATTATGGCTTGTAGAGGAAACCGAAACTCAAATAATGGTCACGGCGGTGGAGAATTCGTTGTCGTCGCATACGTAAGACAAAACATTCCTTTTGTCGTTTAGTAAAAACACTTCGTATAAAAAGATTCCTTTTGAATAAAAGTAAAAGTCAAAGGGGTTTATACACCGTATAAAGGAAAGTCATGTATAAAATAGAATATGCCTCAATGAAAGGAGATTGAGACGAAGTCCCTTACAAAGATCATTTTTTTAAATAAAATATATCTATTATGTTTATTCACTATAAGTACACATAAAGAATGTACAAATACAAGATATGACATAATAATATCATGACATAATTTTAAAGTAGGAGATTAACCCGAAGAACGGAAATTGGGTTAAGAAGTTCCCTTACCTCGTGTCCAACTTGAATTGATTGTTATTTAATCTCCTGAATAATAAACTAGAGTTAATTTATATTTTATTAAGAACCTTTTTCATGTTCATTATTCCTTTTATATCACTTATTACCATGTTATGAACATTATGTAATTATTTAAGTTAATAACGGTCATTTTGTCGATCTTTGGTACTTGAGTCAAAAATAAACTCCTTATAATTACAAGTTGTTCATGTGGTAAAATATCCATTATATCCAGAATTATATTCATGATGTAGATATCATATATATCATATATATCCAGTATATACATGCATTTATAATATTACATAACATTTAGAGGTAAGAAATGAAATGCACTGTTTATGGAGACGGTAAGCCGTACGTACGCATGAACGCTACTTTCATTTCTATTTCGTATTTAATGGAATGAAATTAAAATTATATAAAGGTATAATATAATTACAATATAATATAATGTATAATACCATTTACTCCATCCTTTATACATCCCACATATGACATTAACGATTCAAATCACTTTGAGGGGGCGGTAGTCCACACTTCCTAAAATGAAATTATCGAATTTACCCATAATGGAAATCATAAAGTTATGCCATAAATGAAAAATAAAGAATCATAAGGAAAACAAAAACATAATATATATCATATATAAAAATAGTGTCATCATAATGGCCACCATGAGAGGTGTTAAAAGAATATTGAACAATCAATGTTTCGTGAGGCAGTAATTCGCCACCCACAGAAACCGTATGTTCTTTAACCATTAGACGAAGGTGTGTGTAAGTGTAAATAAAATAATTATCATAAAATCATCTAATTATATTTAGGATATTAGTTTTGTCACAAAATAAATTAATAAAAAGATTTTAGGGGGTTGGAGAAGCAAAATAAAACAAAAGAACACAAGAGAATATATTACCTTAAAACCGGGTAACTCTTTTTGATTTGAGCCAAAGGCTTCCTTGGGAAGACTTGTGCCCAAAGTGAGGATTATAGGAGTAATATAGGGAAGTTGGGAGAGTATTTGGGCAGAGTTTGGACGATCCAAATGGATTTAAGGTGTTAATAAGGTGGTAGAGGTGGGGGCCTTTTATAAGAGGAGAGGAGTGGCACTCTTGGAAGGTCATGAAATGTTACATTATTATGAAGTGTTTTTCAGATTTCAAAGGTGAAAAAATGATATATTTAGAGTATAAGGTGATAAGGGTTATAAATATACCCATACAATAGGTTTTAGACAAGTTTAAGTCTTATATTTTACATTATCTTTTCATTTTATTTAAATCGTTAATTAATGAGGTAATCACTGCATCTTCATGGTGTCATAAAAAATTTAATTTATTTAATGTATAAAAATTATAAAAAAATTACCATGATGTAGGAAATATTTTTATCTTTCCAATTAATATTTATAGTCAAAAATTTAACTTATATAACCCCATTTAATAATTGTTTTAGTAAAACAACACATGTTTGTGACAATTTTATTTTTACTTTAAATAAAAAGTTATTAATGTCATTTTCTTACCCAAGTGGCTCCATGGGGTCCCCAAGTTGACCCATGGATTTTATTGGTAGGCCATGACTCATCCAATAAGGGTAGGACAAGTTTAAATGTATTTTCATATTTTTATAATATCATTTTACCTTAAATTTCACTAATTACCTTTAATCGTGATTAATAAAACTTAAAAGTTACTATTCACCAAAAAATTATTTTAATCCAATTGAACCAAATTTTACATAATAATGACAACCATGTATGTCGGATTTTTGAAATTCAATTCATAGAAGCGGTAAAGTTTCATTTAAACGAAAAATCAGTTTTTTAACTACCACTTAGTGGTTTCACTATTCATCAAAAATTGAAGTTTTTCAGAACAATGCCAAAATTTCACCCTAATCTATAATTGATATTCTGAATTCAAAAATGATGTCTATTTTAAAAAATTAGAAAAATATAAGTTGCATTAATTAATTTTATAATTAATTCCCGCTGTCACAACAAATAGCGCGTTTTTAAGAAACAATATATATCAAAAGATTGACAATTGTTTATATCCAATTTCAAAGTAAAATTAATTCTAATGACCACCATTGTATAAAATGGTAAAAATATATTCTAATTATACTTTAAAACCACTCAATAGTATAATTTATCACTATAAATTATTTTGATTAAAAAAGTTGTTTTTAAGTATTTTTCACTATTCATAAAAAATTGGAAGTTCTCAGAAAATTACAAAAATTTCAACTTAGGATAATTTTGATATTAATAATACAAAAATTAATTCCATTTTGAAATATAAAATTTATATAATTTCAAAAATTGGGTATTAATATTCATAACGGTTACTTTGATTGGTCGCAGTGTGTTAGAACTCGAGGTTGCGTACAACACACGCTGCTCTATTATTCAAAGAGAAGCGTACCATGGAAGCTTGGGGTGTTACATTCTCCCCTCCTTCAATAAATTGCGTCCTCAAAATTTGAAATTTTTCTTTGAATATAAAAGGTTGAAAATAGAAAATATCTTTGTGGAAAACCCACATCGGAAAATGAGGTTAATAAAAATATAACTTTAAAAGAAAGAAAGAGAAGTACAAAGGTCACCCGAGATAGCCAATACTAGGATTTTATGAAAACATAGATATGGAGGAAAAACAAACCATCAAGGTCAGATGGAGAGTTGTATAAAGCAGGATTAGGAGAAAGTTTAACTAAAAGATAATCACAAACTTGTGATTGGTTAAACGATCATTGATTCCCCAGTAGGAAAAGTTAACCGACAACGTTTTTGTTTTAAGTTACCTTTAATAAAGTTGAGGAATTTATTTAGGATATTTACTAAGAATGTAAGGAAATATACATACTTGTCATGTAGACTTTCATTCTTTAATAAATTTTCACCACAAACCCATCTTTCACTCAAAAAGATAATATAACTCAAAAATATTATATTTATCCTAATATTATAAGGTTCCAAATATTAACACATACCATTTAGATTAGGAAAACTATTTTGTAATAACTAGGGAATTTCTGTAGTCTAGTGGTAGGTAATAAAGGCCTGTCGCATTATAGTTGTGGGTTCGATTCCTACAGCTTTGTCCGACGCGACGGGTTATCCCCCGACCTGCAGGTTGTCCTTTTCCTAAAACTATAGTATTATAATATTCCAAAAATAATCTTCATAAATGTTTTAACATTAAAAAATACTACCCAAAGTTCAACGTAATCCATTACAACCTTTATAGTTATCCAAAATACCTCCCTCTAGACTTTTTCTAAAAGGTCTCTAAATTTCAAAATCAATTGTATCATCAGATTCCTCAAACAAGGTAAAGTTTCTCTTATTGTCACATACAAAAATATGATTACCTTCATAATATTAAAACCTTAATGAAAACAACAAGTACTGCAGTACAATCCTTATATATATCACATTATTCTTATAACCATAATATAATACTTGAGTCCAAAAGCACCAATACATTAATTATTCCACTTCAACTGTAGTAACAACATAAGATTGTCCTTGATCCCTTGGCCTTTTCTGAGGTAAGTTTCCCTGATTCTTAGGACATTCATTTACATAATGCCCTATTTCCCTACAATTGTAGCATTCAACATTGATAGCCTCTTTCTTTCCCTTACAATCATGAGCCTGATGACCTTTTTCTCCACATTTATAACAAACTCCCATTCCTTCTAGTCAAGTACCAGGGTGATTCTTCCCACAATTATCGCATAATGGAAAATCCTTCTTTCCCTTCTTCCCTTTATCTGTCTCTTGTTCCACCGTTCTCTTCTTCTCTTGCTTTACTTTATTGTCATAAGATTTAGAGAATTTATTTTCTATCTTGATAGCACATGAGACAATATATTCATACGACGGGAAGGTTTGTGAGACTAATGCTCAACAGAGAAATGGTTTTAACCCATCAAAGAAACGATCAATATTACTTCTTGGGTTACGTATATAATATGTAGCATGTCTTGCTAACCTTGTAAAGTTGACCTCATACTTTGCGACATTCTCATCCTCCTTTTGTCTTGTCTTTCCACATATGATTGATGGTCATGAGGAAAGTATTTTTCTAAGAAAATATCTTTGAACTCCCTCCATTCGATATTTGATACTTCATCATCTTCCTTTGTATTTTGAATCAACGACCACCATTGATCAGCATCTCCAGTGAGGCGGTAAACTGCCATGATAACCTTTTCCTTTTCACTACTCCCCAAGGCATGAAATATTTTCTCTAAGGAATTTATCCATTGCTCAGATACTAAGGTATTAGTACTCACATTGAATGTTGGTGGTTGTTTCCTCATGAATCGGTCTAACATTGATCCTCCATGTTGCAGATCAGGGTGCTCCATACGAGTAAGGTTATTATTCATAACCTGAGTGAGTTGTCCCAGTATGGTGATAAGTTGATCAGCACCAGTTGTATCACCAGCTCCACTATAATTATCTTGAGCAGGATGACAATCCCTACATGGAGTGCGTGCATTGATACAGTTTCTATTCCTCCACTAGGCGCCATTTCTAAACAATGGCATAAACTAGATCAGTTTATGAATCAAAATACATAATTCCATACTTGTAAAACACTTAACATAAATTGAACAATTTATGGATATAATCCATAATAATAATTTTTTTTCTTTGAGGAAGTATATACTCATAAAACCTTCATAATGGTTTGTAAAGAAAATGAGAATTATCCTAAGAATATCCCCTGGGAGTGTCGTAACCAAGAGTGCAGCAAAGCCCGTTGTCATGCACTAATTCCCCTTAGAGTCTAGCTCAAAGCAGTGTTTTCAGGTTTTACCCCTAGGTACATCTATGCCAGAGCCGCCTCTACCTTCTCATATCCAGACATGGATGTATTTCTTGGAAAAATCATAAAATACCTATAATACCAAAATTATAGGAAGTTCTTCTATACTAATCCTCAAAGTCTATCTTAGGGATATGATCTCTAATCAGAGTTTATCTAAATCTAGCTTCCAAGGTTAGTACTAAACTACATCTGATACCAACTGTAACGCCCCGACCCCAGTTACCCAGAGTCTGTGCATTATTGCGTAACATTGGCATGATCACAAAAGATCAAGTCTCGAAAGACCGATTAGTTTAGTAGCCTTAAAAACACTAGATACATTCATAAGTCTTACATTACATCATAAAGTAAAACAAAACTAAAACAACATCTTGTCCTCATATCCCCTCATACTATCCCTACAGGTCATTCATAATATACTTCTTCACATCCTGGAAAAATTAAAACATTGGAAGGGGTGAGCTCAGATGCTCAGTAAGGATACAAATATAACGGAAGCTTTCATAAATAAACATAAACATTTAAGGAAATGTATAACTAAAAAAAGCATTTTAAACTTGAACTTCAGCATATGGAAAAAGTAAAATGAAATAATTCCATTTACTTATTCACATGGATATTCTACTGGTCGAATAATCACATGCAATATCAATAACCACTTTCATAATGATGGAATGCATAATGCCAGACTATCATAACCATGTATCCAAGGCCTCGTGCCACGACTACAAATAAGATTTTGTCAAGGCCTCATGCCAAGACACTAGTTTGTCTCATGAGACCTGCCGATGCATCGAGGAGATATAGCGGGCTCCACCCATCACTTATTAAGTCCAATGCATTCCTCATATGAACAGGTTTAAACATATCATAAACCATAACATAATAATATCACATAAAACATGCATAAAGAAAACATAACATTTCCACATTTCAATCACAAGATATCAATACAACACATTTAAATAATAAAAACATTATCAAAACCATTTTCAATACCAAAATAAAAGAAAATTAAAACTTGGTATTTATTTTTATTTAAAAAAAATTATGGCTTGTAGAAAAAGCCAAAACTCAAATAATGGTCACGGCAGCGGAGAAGTCGTTGTCACTGCATATGTAAGACAAAACATTCCTTTTGTCTTTTATTAAAAACTCTTCGTATAAAAATATTCCTTTTTAATAAAAGTAAAAGTCAAAGGGGTTTATACACCGTATAAAGGAATGCCGTGTATAAAATAGAATATGCCTCAATGGAAGGATATTGAGACAAAGTCCCTTAAAAATATAATTTTTTTAAATACAATAGATCTATTATGTTTATTCACTATAAGTACACATAAATAATTTACAAATACAAGATATGACATAATAATATCAGGACATAATTTGAAAGTAGGAGATTAACCCGAAGAACAGAAATTGGGTTAAGAAGTTCCCTTACCTCGTGTCCGACTTGACTTGGTCGTTCTTTAATCTCATGAATAATAAACTAGAGTTAATTTATATTTTCTTAAGAACCTTTTTCATGTCCATCATTGCTTTTATATCACTTATTACCATGTTATTAATATTATGTAATTATTTAAGTTAATAATGGTCATTTTGTCGATCTTTGGTACTTGAGTCAAAAATAAACTTCTTATAATTACAAGTTGTTCATGTGGTGAAATATCCATTATATAAAGAATTATATTCATGATTTAGATATCATATATATAATATATATCCAGTATATACATGCATTTATAATATTACATAACATTTAGAGGTAAGAAATGAAATGCACCGTTCATGGAGACGGTAAGCTGTACGTACACATGAATGCTACTTTCATTTCTATTTCGTATTTAATGGAATGAAATTATAATTATATAAAGGTATACTATAATTCCAGTATAATATAATGTATAATACCATTTACTCCATCCTTTATACATCCCACATATGGCATTAACGATTCAAATCACTTTGAGGGGGCGGTGGTCCGCACTTCCTAAAATGAAATTATCACATTTACCCATAATGGAAATCATAAAGGTATGCCATAAATGAAAAATACAGAATCATAAGAAAAAAACATAATATATATCATATATAAAAATAGTTTCATCATAATGTCCACCATGAAAGGTGTTAAAAGAATATTGAATAATCATCGTTTTGTGAGGCAGTAATTCGCCACCCACAGAAACAGTATGTTCTTTAACCATTAGACGAAGGTGTGTGTAAGTGTAAATAAAATACTTCTCATAAAAATATACAAGTATATTTATTATACTGGTTTTGTTACAAAATAAAGTAATAAAAATATTTTAGGTGGTTGGAGAAGCAAAATAAAACAAAAGAACATAAGAGAAGACATTACCTTAAAATCGGGTAACTCTTTTTGATTTGAGCCAAAGGCTTCCTTGGGAAGACTTATACCCAAAGTGAGGCTTCTAGGAGTAAGAGAGGGAAGTTAGGAGAGTATTTGGGCAGAGTTTGTCCGATCCAAATGGATTGAAGGTGTGAATAATGTGGTAGAGGTGGGGGCCTTTTATAAGAGGATAGGAGGGGCACTCTTGGAAGGTCATGAAATGTTACATTATTATGAAGTGATTTTAGGATTTCAAAGGTCCCACAATGATATATTTCAAGTATAAGGTGATAAGGGTTCGAAATATACCCATCCAATAGGTTTTATACAAGTGTAAGTCTTAGATTTTACATTATCTTTTCATTTTATTTAAATCATTAATTAATGAGGTAATCGCTGCATTATCATGGTGTCATAAAACATTTAATTTATTTAATGTCTAAAAATTATAAAAAAATTACCATGATGTAGTAAATCTTTTTATATTTCCAATGAATATTTATAGTTAAAATTTTAACTTATATAACCCCATTTAATAATTGTTTTAGTAAAACAACACATGTTTGTGACAATTTTATTTTTACTTTAAATAAAAAGTTATTAATGTCATTTTCTTACCCAAGTGTCTCCATGAGGTCCCCAAGTTGACCCATGGATTTTATTTGTTGGAAATTACTCATAAAATAAGGTTAGTACAAGTTTAAAGGTATTTTAATATTTTTATAATATCATTTTTACCTCAAATTTCACTAATTACCTTTAATTGCATTTAATAAAACTCAAAAGTTACTATTCACAAAAAATTATTTTAATCCCATTGAACCTAATTTTACATACTAATGACAACCATGTATGTTGTATTTTTTAAATTCAATTCATAGAAGCGGTAAAGTTTCATTTAAACGAAAAATCAGTTTTTTAACTACCACTTAGTGGTTTCACTATTCATCAAAAATTGAAGTTTTTCAGAACAATGCCAAAATTTTACCCTAATCTATAATTGATATTCCGAATTCAAAAATTATGTCTATTTTAAAAAATTACAAATATATAAGAGTCATTAATTAATTTTATAATTAATTCCCGCTGTCACAACAAATAGCGTGTTTTTAAGAAATAATATATATCAAAAGATTGACAATTGCTTATGTCCAATTTCAAAGTGAAATTAATTCTAATGACCACCATTGTATAAAATAGTAAAAATATATTCTAATTATACTTTAAAACCACTCAATAGTATAATTCATCACTATAAATTATTTTGATTAAAAACGTTGTTTTTAAGTATTTTTCACTATTTATAAAAAATTGGAAGTTCTCAGAAAATTACAAAAATTTCAACTTAGGATAATTTCAATATTACGAATACAAAAATGAAGTCCATTTTGAAATATAAAATTTATATAATTTCAAAAATTGGGTATTACTATTCATAACAGCTACTTTGATTGGTCGCGGTGTGTTAGAACTCGAGGTTGCATACAACACACACTGCTCTATTATTCAAAGAGAAGCGTACCATGAAAGCTTGGGGTGTTACATTATGTAATGGGACAACCATTGGAAGATTAATATGGAGCTCATACCTTAGATAGGTGTCCTACGTATCCTATTTATGAAAGGAATTAGAGTCACTATAGTTACCTTATCAAGGCTTACACGCTAACATTGACCTAGTATTTATGTGGTTTTATGGCATATATGTTATGATTATTGAAAATACCTAAGCCCATGTGATCCATAATAATTGTGAGAAACAAGGGATGAAAAATAATCAATGTAATTTCTTGTAGGAGTGGAGACTATGTGTTGAGACTTACCTTGTAAGATTAATATGTAGATAAAACCTTAGGAAGGTGTCATAAATATCCTGGTTATGGTAGGAATCTGAGTCACATTAGTTCCCTTGATTAGATATTACACACTGAGGTTTCCCTTATAATCGGGGAATATCATATTATGCCACTGGTTTGGGATTACACTATGAGTTTTTCTTTATAACTGGGGATTACACACTAAGGGTGGACAAGGTTATAAAATCATGGGATTCCCTTTGGATCAGGCCCACTTTCTTTCCTGACATGCATTGACTGTCCTCTTGATGCACCTTAATTGATTACTAGTCATGTCATAGAGTGTATTAATAATATGTTCAAAGGAAATTGTATAATCTAGTTGAAGTATCTATAGGACTTTCACATAATCTGTATGACATTTCCAAGGGTTGTCTCATGATCGGGGTTGGCTTATCGAGAGGACATCGCAATACCTGGACGATTGATCTTGGACGTCATTTCATGAACTGGATGACATGTACAGAGGGTGTCGCATGATCAAGATGACATGCCCATATGTCATATAAAGAGATGAATGACACATATGGAGGGCACTGAAAGATTTAATATGACATATCTTGGAGGGTGTCTCATGTCCTGGATGACATTTCTAGAGGGCATCACGAGACCTGGTTGGCATGTCTAGAGGACATTGTAAAATCCAGTTGACATGCCTGAATGCTACCACAAGACTCAGCTGACATGAATTGAAGCTTCCGTATGGGTCAGGCGACATTTCTAAAGAGAATTACGAGGTTAGGATTACAATCTTGGAGGGACTCACAATATCTGGACAACATGTCTGAGGGACACCATGTGATTTTATTTAACATGTCCTGGGGACTTTAGATGATCAAAATGGTATACTATAAGAGTGTCACATGATTTGGGAAACATATCCTGGTACTATCACATGACCTGGGCTGTTATTGTGAAGCACTTGAGGACTAGAATATATGTTCATTGCTTATGGAACATGTCTTTAGTCTTTTTTCTAGCCTTTATATTAATAATTACTTGTATTTGTCTATTATTAGTTTGTATTAAGTCCCACATGATCTATAAGGTGTGCGGAATGTCCTTCATGTGTCCTTCTATAAGTAATTCACATGATCTATAGAGGATCATGTGAAGTTCTTGTGTATTCTACATGATTTCCCTGGTTGTTCGCTGACATATTACCTAATTGAGAGCTTCGCATTTAAGAGATCCACCACTCAGAGAAATCTTCTATAGAATTGGTGTGAAGTTCCCGGAGTTTTTCTATCCACCAAGAGTTTTCCCCTTGTCCATGATAGATAGTTATGAATTTTTCATGCTGGGGTGGGGAATTTATATGTCTCTATACCCTGAGGGTTCTCCAGTTTTCACGACACATATCACATGAATCCAGTTTGGATATGGTGGTGGGGTTTAGAATCATTCCTCTTTGAGAGTCTTTTCTGTGGATCACTATGGGGGAATCTCCGGATTTCTAGTGACCATGAGTCCATTCGATCAATGAATAATTTATTTTATTATCACCAATTAATGGGAGGTTTTTGAATCACGTTGGAAAGCTAAAGGATTTCTATAGTGTTATTTTGACACGTCCAAGTATCCTCACGAGATTAAGGAACCTATATAATGGTTCTCATGTGATCTCAGGTGACTTTTATGGGGATTTCTATGAGACAAGGATGGATTTTGAATGTGTCTCGTGAGACTATGTTACAGACATTCTTAGTGCATTTAAAGGGTTTTACAGCCGCGAGAGGCTATCACACACTCTTCTTTTCACTTCCTTTTTTTATTTCACAAAGTTCAGGAGTCATGGAATATTGTATGAGTAATATCAAATACAATTACCCAAACTATTGATGATTCATTACATGACAAATAAAGGTCCTATGGAGATGTGTGAGCATTTCATGGACAATCCAATCCATTTTTCCTTAGGTTATCAAATGGTGAGTGTGATATTTCTTGCACATACCCGAGGATCATTGTTTGATGAGGATGACATGATGATGGGATTTTAAAAAACAAGGAGGACATGTCACTATGGTCTCACGGTGTCTTGTGGATCACTGGGGGTGCATTGCGTGATGTTTATGACAATGAGTGTCTCATGCCTCCTTCCCTATTATTTCCTTTGTTTTATTTTACAAAGTCTTGGGGGCCTCATGAGTTTGGTTGAATGTTGTTGAGGAAAACCATTCTCCTCATCGATGATCTATCATGTGAGATTTATGACCGCAAGAGGTCTCCCACTTTTAGATATTTCCCCACTATTTTTGAAGTATTTTTGGATGGTTTTCAAGGAATTGTCCAGTTGACAATCCGCATGACCTGGGGAAGCTTATCTAGCTACCGCTACATGATCATTGGTTATCTGGGGTGCCTTCAAAAGAGTATAATGACTTGTCAAAGGGACCTAATATGATATTTTTAGGCTATTCACTATTCATGGTGCCTTTATGTGACCTTATGATGGTCATGAGATCATGTATCCCTTGAAGGCTCATGTGATCCATGGGTCTCAGTCACCTTATTCTTTCTTTTCTTTTTTGGGGAAAATAATACCCATATCCTGTTATTTCTTTCATTGTGAATTTTCTAATTCTCATTTGGTGGGAATCAACAAATTTCCCTATTAGGAGTGATGTCTATGGGGATAGGGGATCAGTTCTGAGGAAAGTAAATGCCCACCCGAGTCTTTATCACTGTCATGAATCTGTGTTTGGGGTGACTTTTGGTCTGTCAGGTGACATTTAGTATTCCAAAACATTCCCTATATATAGGGGGTTATAGATCTATTCAATTAACTAGATACACATCCTTCATATCTCTCTCGCCTCACTTTTATTTCATTCCCTCATCATGAGATCCTTCCTCAATACTTGAGCACAATACCCCACCGTGAGCCCTACTTTCACGAGGACTATTCCGCAAGGATGCTGTAACGACCCAAAATTTTGAATAAATCTTGTTTCCTAATTTTGTGTGTTATTTTATTTTTGATACTCAACAAAACTGTTTCATTTGATAACATGAGTATTGTAACAGCCCAAGATTTTATAAAAAAATATTCTTTTTAATTTTATTAATGTCTTGTGTTGTACGCTACACCCAAAGGAGCTTGCACAACACACATCCTTGACTTGACTTGCATTACACACAATCGCGACCTTCCTCGATAGCGTGTGTAGTACGCAATACCGAGTTTCACTAAACAACGATATGCTATAAAAATATTATTAAAACTAGCCGTTATGAATAGTAATAACCACTTTTTGAAATCCAGTAAATCTTATTTTTCAAAATGAACTTTATTTTTGGATTCGGAGTATCGAATTTAGCCTAAGGTGAAATTTTGGTACTTTTCGGATAACTTTCATATTCTGATGAATAGTGAAAATTACTAAATTATAATTAAAAACAACTTTTTTAATCGAAATAATTAATAGTGATAAATCATTAATTTGAGTGGTTTTAAAGTATATTTAGAATATATTTTTACAATTTAATACAATTTTGGTCATTGGATGTAATTTCACATTTAAACTAGACATAAACAAGTGTCAATCTTTTGATAGATATTGTTTCTTAAAAACACGCTATTTGTTTTAACAGCGGGATTTAATTATAAAATTAATTAATTCAACTTTTATGTTATGAATTTGGTAAAATAGACTTCATTTTTGAATTCGGAATATGAAATATAGCTTAGGATGAAATTTTGGCATTGTTCTGAAAAACATCAATTTTTGATGAATAGTGAAACTACTAAGTGGTAGTTAAAAAAACTGAATTTTTCATAAAACTTAATTTTGCCGCTTCTGTGAATGGAATTTCGAAAATCCGAGAGACACGGTTAATATCAAGGACTAAAATGTGGTTCAATGAGATGAAAATAATTTTTTGGTGAATAGTAACTTTTTACTTTTTTACCGCGGTTAATAGTAAATAGGGTAACTAAGGGTAAATATGATATTAATATTACCCTAACACATGTCATAATCCTATTGTACAAGTGTATTTCGACCAAAAACAAACTTAGGAATAAAATATGACCATTTAGGCCCACTTGGATTAGATTAGGACATTTATTATTAATTTATTTAAAGAAAGGTTAAAATAGTTAAAATCAAAGTTTAATAAGTAAATCATTTTTAATATGGGGTTATACATAAGATAAATTCGATTGTAAATATTCATTAGAAAGATAAAAAAATTTCCTACATAATGGTATTTTATTTGTAATTTTTAAACATCAAATAAGTTAATTTATTTATGACACAAAGATGATGCAGTAATTATCTTATTAATGAAATATTGACATAATTGATGTTATAAACACCAAACTAAATATAATTTGAGACTTTTTATGAATTCCACTAATTTTCTAGGTTACTATGACATATTAGTGTGGATTTAATCAACTTGGTTCGAACATATAATTCTGTTATGACTTTCACAAAAATCATGTATCAAATAGTGTCAAAATTGACACAAAATAGTTTTTAAATCAAATATTATATTATTAATTGTTATTTTATTCCTAAAAATCTAAGGTTCGGCCAAATGACTTAGATAAGGATATATGTATTAATAATAAACAATTTGGGGTTCGTTTGGCATGTTATAGTAAGTTTATTAACCATATAGTGAAAGAAAACAAAAAGACACGGTAAAAGTTAAATTATTTAACTTAGAGTTAAATCTAATTGATAAGGTTTAAAATAATATCCAAACATGTCTAAATTTGATTGGTTGATGAGATTACAACCCTATCTCATCTAATCTTCGAATATCAGTCATTTTTGGAGGTTTTTAAGTGGGGTTAGATTTATTATAAATTAATATTTTTAAGAATTCCTAAGGTGCCCCTCTCCTCCCCTATAAAAGGACACCTCCTCCCCCTCCTCCTCACACCAATTTGAGCACTCAAGCTCGGCCAACCCCTGCCAAAATCTCTTCTCCACTTCCCTAGAAACATCCTAGAGGTTCTGGTCTTCCTCAAAGACCAATTCTAGTGCCCTAAGAGGAGGTCTCAAAGAGGCACTTCAAAGAAGAGGTAATTACCGTTACCAATTCTTTCATCTTTATTTCTTCTTCCACTTTTCTTCTTAGGTTGTTTCATTATTAAGTAATAACATCAGTATCACTCATAGACTGATATGTTATTATAAGTATGAAACAAACCTATTTCACCATCTATCCATCCTACGGAAAAAGAAATCACCGCGCGTGCGTACGTACGGAATACCGTCTCCACGCCGTGGTGTAATCTATTTTCCACCACCACCTTACATGGATGGGTATAATGGTGTAAAGAATAACTATACATAGTTATTACAACATCATATTGATTCTGATATATTGTATAATCCACTCCAATTCAATTCAATATTTATAGAAATGATATCATCGCTCGTGCGTACGTACGGAATACCGTCTCCACGACGCGATGAGATTCATTCTCCATGTTAACCATTTAAGAATGATTATAATGTATATACAAGAAATAATAATGAAATATATGACATTATAAAGCTACTGGATTTATGTATATATATACATATGTATGTCATCTACTTACTTCCATTTCAAGACAATAAGGAAAGAAAAACAGCGTTCATGCGTACGTACGGACTACCGTCTCCATGAACGGTGTTTTTCATTTTATTTATCTATCTATTATATATTTATATATACTGAATATATATGATATATATATAAATCATATTTTATATTCTGGAAGTAAGTAAATCATGATATAAGTAATAATGATGACAAGAACAACAAGTCAAAACACCTACGATAAGTGAAACGATTTTACCCAAAACGCTTCTTTAACATGGAATTTTAAAAGAACGGGTAATATAATGTCATAAGTGAACCATATATGATATCATAACAATGAATATGATTCTGTAATAAGTCAATGACATTATTTAAATCATTATACAGGAGGTTCGGACACATACGAAGCAAATTGGACCTAAGGTAAGGGAAATATCACAATCTCATTTTTATCCGAGATTGTTTATTCGTAAGTATTTACTGGGGTGTATTTTATCATCCACATCCATGTTCCCTCAATATGAAATATTGTTTCCATCCACTTGCAATAGTTTAAATCCAATTTTACCCTTAGGTGAGTTTTTAGTAAAGAATATGAAAGGAATCTTTTGTCGTTTTTCCGTACGAGGTACTTTTTGACTTTTCCGACAAAAGTACGAAGAATGTTTTTTTTAACTTATACGGCATGAATGAATTTTTAAAACATTACTTCAAAGAAGATTCCTTTACAAGTTTTCAAGTTTATTTTTAATCAACATCTTTTATTTTAAAGTTGTATGACATGTTATGAAAGGAAAAATGTTTTTGAAGAAGAAAGGATATTTTCCTCAAGAATTCAATTCAAGTGTTTTATCAAAATTATTTTACATCTAAGATAATAAAGGGTTCTGTTTCTATCCATATTTTTACATTGATTTGACTATGTTGTGATGGAATTATGTTTATGAATTCCTTTATCTTATATGAATTGATTCACGATGTCATGATGTTTCAAGAATCCCATTTTTTTTACATGTGTTATGCGATGATGTATGTTTTATGATTATGTGGCACACATAAGAAAGGATTCATTATAAGATGGGTGGGACCTATATCTCCCTCCAATGCATTGGGTAAAGATTTTATATCTCATGAGATAGACATGACTGGAACGGAAGGTTATTTCGGTTCTGTGATACAGGACTGAAACGAGGAGTGAACTCGGTTCAGAAAGGGACTTTGTCCACTAAGATAGTCTTGGCAATGAGTCATGACTAACAAGAAATGATTTTCCATGATTATGTGTGCATGACACAAAGTTTCAAGTTTCATGTTATGATTATGGTGATCTCATTTTCACTTCTATGATTTATCCCATGTTATGATATTATGAGCTCTTTTGCAGGTTAAGATTTCCAAAAAAGCTATGTTCTTTTGTATATGATGTGATTGATATTTTTTTTTTGTTTACCCTTACTGAGCATTTGAGCTCACCCTTTTATGTTTTCTTTTCCCCAGGATATAAAGAAAGGTTTATAGGTAAAAAAAAGGGAAGATCTTTATGGGAGATATTGAAGATCTTTCACCACGATTAGAAGATTACGTTCCGAGTTTCCAAAGACACTAAACTATTACGATCCTTGTGTGTGTGTTTTTGTTATGTACTAAGTATTCCGCAAAAGTAATGTAATGTCCATGTACGATAAGATACGGGTCTCTACAGTTGGTATCAGAGGAAAGGTTTAGTCAACCTTTGGAAACTAGGATGCGAAAATGTTAGTGAGATCCCTAGAGATATTTCTAAGGTATGTCTAGGGATGTCCCTAGGGATAAGTATACGTATAGGTTATAGTAATAGAATTACGCTAACGATCATAGAATTAAACCTAAGATGTTGGATATTGAAGGTACTCCCCCTTTATTATGTTGTTTTCCCTAGCATGATTTTTGCCTCTCACACTATTCTTTTGGGGTTTTAGACGATGGCTGGAACCCGAAGGAACCGTGTTAATGCAGAATGTGATGGGCAATGCAATGATTGTCCCCCTGAGCAACCAAACGATATAGGAGCTGGAATGCAAAATCTTGTAGCCATGCTCACACAACTTTCTCAAGCTATAAATCATGCAGGACTTCCAAACGAGCAAAGGAAGGAGCAACATTCTGTTGAATCCTTCATGAGGCAGCGTCCACCTTCTTTCAGTGGGTCTACTGATCCATTAGTTGCTGAACAATGGATTAGTACTACTGAAAAGATATTTTCAGTTCTTCAATGTTCTGAAAATGATAAAGTCATCCTAGCAGTGTATCGTTTGGAAGGTGAAGCTGATCAATGGTGGAATCTTATCAAGAATACGAGGCCAAGAGATGAAATTGAGTCCATGGAATGGGACGAGTTCAAGAACTTGTTTTTCAGTAAGTACTTCCCTCGTATTCTTCGAACGAAGATGGAAAAGGAGTTTCTTGAGCTGAAACAGAAGGATGATGAATCTGTTGGTATATACGAAGCGAATTTTACAAGACTTGCAAGGTATGCATCTGGCATTATCATCCAACCTGAAAGTAAAGTTGATCGATTTTTCAGTGGCTTAAAACCAAGTCTTCGAAGGGCATTAGCTATAAGAGACTTCAGTAGCTATGAAGAAATTGTGCGTTGTGCTATCAAGGTAGAAATGGAAGTTGGTGTTACAAATCCATCTCATGGTTTTGACAAGAAACGAAAGATGGAGTTCAAGGAGAGATCTCAGAATAATGGTGAAAAGAAGATGAATGTTTCCTTATGCACAAAGTGTGGAAAGAAGCATGGTGGAGATTGTCTTAAAGGGACTAGAAAATGTTTTAAGTGTGGAAAAGAAGGTCATCGAGCAGCTGAGTGTCGAAGTAATGGAAAAAGGGTTTCTAATGATGTGAATAAAGCAAACACTGCAGAGAACGCACCGCCAACACTTCAATGCTTCAAGTGCAAGGAAATGGGGCATTATGCTAATAATTGCCCTAATCCAAGGGTTAGTGATGATCGACATGAGCAACCGCTTAAGGCAAAGGACAAAGGGAAGTCACATGCGATCACTATTGGCAATGTTGAATATGACAACGATGTGGTGGAATGATTAAGTTTTTATGTAATGGGATTCCAAAATAATGTTGTATCATGGAATATTGGAATACTTATGTATTGGTCTAATGTGGTATTCAAAGTGATTGGGATATTATGCAATGAAAACGAGAAAATGAAATGTTTAACAGTATTCATGAGCTCATGATTGATATAAGGACTAAGTGATATCATGGTTTGAGTATATAGAATTTTGAGGATTTTGGTATGTGAAAAGTGTTAACTTTTAACTGCATTCAAGTTTTCACTAAGGTTCAATGGGTATTCAAGAGAGTACAAGATTAAGGCCTTTGAATGTTTGGAATGTGACCAACAAGATATATCTTATGATATATGGGGATCAACGATGGTATTAAATCTCTGGTAATCGTTTTCACTATGTTATGAGAATGGACTGTAGTATTATGGATAAGCCTAAAGATTGGAATGGATTATGTTGGACATAAGTTAGTATTGTTTAAGGATAGAAGTTTTTTAGATATTATGAGATGTTATAGTAATATAGTTTTAGAAAAAGGACAACCTGCAGGACGGGCGACAACCCATCGCTTCGGACAAGGCTGTGGGAATCGAACCCACAACCGAAGTGCGACTGGCCTTTATCGCCTACCACTGACCTACAGGAAGTCCCTGTTTAGTAGAAACTAGTTTTATTATATTAAGGAGTATGATATATGAAGTATAAGTCCATTTTAGGAACCATATATGATTAATCTCACTATAGATCGATTTATGAATATAATTTTTGCTAACCTTTTGTTTGAGACAGATGGAATGACCCGTCATTCTATCACATGATCTGCTAACACTTCACGAATAACAAATTCAACTTCATTTATTTAAGAGATGAAGTGGAAATTGTTCAAGGCACGAACAACAGTGATATTGTACCAAAATAAAGTAAGTATTTATTCTAAGCAAATTTTCAACTTTAGGGAAATGATCTTGAAAACCAAAAAAATGTTGTCCTAGTGATCTTATACCTGATGAATTAGATGGTACCTTAGATCGTCACAAATCTATGGATTTGTGATTACTGGATTTTCCATAGCCATGTTCTCTACCACTCTCCATCAGAACATGATGGTTAGATTTCTCTTCCATATCTATATTTTCACCTATGTGGAAACCCAGTGATTAGTTTATTTGGGTAATCGTTACATTTCATACTTTAGTTTTTAAAGCCAAGTTTTGGTATTCCCTTTTACGATGTGGGTTTATATTAAAGAAACTTTGAAATAGTAAACCATTTATAACCCCGACGAATTTCGAGGGCGAAATTCATTTTAAGGGGGGTAGAATGTAACAGCCCAAGATTTTATAAAAAAATATTCTTTTTAATTTTATTAATGTCTTGTGTTGTACGCTACACCCAAAGGAGCTTGCACAACACACATCCTTGACTTGACTTGCATTACACACAATCGCGACCTTCCTCGATAGCGTGTGTAGTACGCAATACCGAGTTTCACTAAACAACGATATGCTATAAAAATATTATTAAAACTAGCCGTTATGAATAGTAATAACCACTTTTTGAAATCCAGTAAATCTTATTTTTCAAAATGAACTTTATTTTTGGATTCGGAGTATCGAATTTAGCCTAAGGTGAAATTTTGGTACTTTTCGGATAACTTTCATATTCTGATGAATAGTGAAAATTACTAAATTATAATTAAAAACAACTTTTTTAATCGAAATAATTAATAGTGATAAATCATTAATTTGAGTGGTTTTAAAGTATATTTAGAATATATTTTTACAATTTAATACAATTTTGGTCATTGGATGTAATTTCACATTTAAACTAGACATAAACAAGTGTCAATCTTTTGATAGATATTGTTTCTTAAAAACACGCTATTTGTTTTAACAGCGGGATTTAATTATAAAATTAATTAATTCAACTTTTATGTTATGAATTTGGTAAAATAGACTTCATTTTTGAATTCGGAATATGAAATATAGCTTAGGATGAAATTTTGGCATTGTTCTGAAAAACATCAATTTTTGATGAATAGTGAAACTACTAAGTGGTAGTTAAAAAAACTGAATTTTTCATAAAACTTAATTTTGCCGCTTCTGTGAATGGAATTTCGAAAATCCGAGAGACACGGTTAATATCAAGGACTAAAATGTGGTTCAATGAGATGAAAATAATTTTTTGGTGAATAGTAACTTTTTACTTTTTTACCGCGGTTAATAGTAAATAGGGTAACTAAGGGTAAATATGATATTAATATTACCCTAACACATGTCATAATCCTATTGTACAAGTGTATTTCGACCAAAAACAAACTTAGGAATAAAATATGACCATTTAGGCCCACTTGGATTAGATTAGGACATTTATTATTAATTTATTTAAAGAAAGGTTAAAATAGTTAAAATCAAAGTTTAATAAGTAAATCATTTTTAATATGGGGTTATACATAAGATAAATTCGATTGTAAATATTCATTAGAAAGCTAAAAAAATTTCCTACATAATGGTATTTTATTTGTAATTTTTAAACATCAAATAAGTTAATTTATTTATGACACAAAGATGATGCAGTAATTATCTTATTAATGAAATATTGACATAATTGATGTTATAAACACCAAACTAAATATAATTTGAGACTTTTTATGAATTCCAATAATTTTCTAGGTTACTATGACATATTAGTGTGGATTTAATCAACTTGGTTCGAACATATAATTCTGTTATGACTTTCACAAAAATCATGTATCAAATAGTGTCAAAATTGACACAAAATAGTTTTTAAATCAAATATTATATTATTAATTGTTATTTTATTCCTAAAAATCTAAGGTTCGGCCAAATGACTTAGATAAGGATATATGTATTAATAATAAACAATTTGGGGTTCGTTTGGCATGTTATAGTAAGTTTATTAACCATATAGTGAAAGAAAACAAAAAGACACGGTAAAAGTTAAATTATTTAACTTAGAGTTAAATCTAATTGATAAGGTTTAAAATAATATCCAAACATGTCTAAATTTGATTGGTTGATGAGATTACAACCCTATCTCATCTAATCTTCGAATATCAGTCATTTTTGGAGGTTTTTAAGTGGGGTTAGATTTATTATAAATTAATATTTTTAAGAATTCCTAAGGTGCCCCTCTCCTCCCCTATAAAAGGACACCTCCTCCCCCTCCTCCTCACACCAATTTGAGCACTCAAGCTCGGCCAACCCCTGCCAAAATCTCTTCTCCACTTCCCTAGAAACATCCTAGAGGTTCTGGTCTTCCTCAAAGACCAATTCTAGTGCCCTAAGAGGAGGTCTCAAAGAGGCACTTCAAAGAAGAGGTAATTACCGTTACCAATTCTTTCATCTTTATTTCTTCTTCCACTTTTCTTCTTAGGTTGTTTCATTATTAAGTAATAACATCAGTATCACTCATATACTGATATGTTATTATAAGTATGAAACAAACCTATTTCACCATCTATCCATCCTACGGAAAAAGAAATCACCGCGCGTGCGTACGTACGGAATACCGTCTCCACGCCGTGGTGTAATCTATTTTCCACCACCACCTTACATGGATGGGTATAATGGTGTAAAGAATAACTATACATAGTTATTACAACATCATATTGATTCTGATATATTGTATAATCCACTCCAATTCAATTCAATATTTATAGAAATGATATCATCGCTCGTGCGTACGTACGGAATACCGTCTCCACGACGCGATGAGATTCATTCTCCATGTTAACCATTTAAGAATGATTATAATGTATATACAAGAAATAATAATGAAATATATGACATTATAAAGCTACTGGATTTATGTATATATATACATATGTATGTCATCTACTTACTTCCATTTCAAGACAATAAGGAAAGAAAAACAGCGTTCATGCGTACGTACGGACTACCGTCTCCATGAACGGTGTTTTTCATTTTATTTATCTATCTATTATATATTTATATATACTGAATATATATGATATATATATAAATCATATTTTATATTCTGGAAGTAAGTAAATCATGATATAAGTAATAATGATGACAAGAACAACAAGTCAAAACACATACGATAAGTGAAACGATTTTACCCAAAACGCTTCTTTAACATGGAATTTTAAAAGAACGGGTAATATAATGTCATAAGTGAACCATATATGATATCATAACAATGAATATGATTCTGTAATAAGTCAATGACATTATTTAAATCATTATACAGGAGGTTCGGACACATACGAAGCAAATTGGACCTAAGGTAAGGGAAATATCACAATCTCATTTTTATCCGAGATTGTTTATTCGTAAGTATTTACTGGGGTGTATTTTATCATCCACATCCATGTTCCCTCAATATGAAATATTGTTTCCATCCACTTGCAATAGTTTAAATCCAATTTTACCCTTAGGTGAGTTTTTAGTAAAGAATATGAAAGGAATCTTTTGTCGTTTTTCCGTACGAGGTACTTTTTGACTTTTCCGACAAAAGTACGAAGAATGTTTTTTTTAACTTATACGGCATGAATGAATTTTTAAAACATTACTTCAAAGAAGATTCCTTTACAAGTTTTCAAGTTTATTTTTAATCAACATCTTTTATTTTAAAGTTGTATGACATGTTATGAAAGGAAAAATGTTTTTGAAGAAGAAAGGATATTTTCCTCAAGAATTCAATTCAAGTGTTTTATCAAAATTATTTTACATCTAAGATAATAAAGGGTTCTGTTTCTATCCATATTTTTACATTGATTTGACTATGTTGTGATGGAATTATGTTTATGAATTCCTTTATCTTATATGAATTGATTCATGATGTCATGATGTTTCAAGAATCCCATTTTTGTTACATGTGTTATGCGATGATGTATGTTTTATGATTATGTGGCACACATAAGAAAGGATTCATTATAAGATGGGTGGGACCTATATCTCCCTCCAATGCATTGGGTAAAGATTTTATATCTCATGAGATAGACATGGCTGGAACGGAAGGTTATTTCGGTTCAGTGATACAGGACTGAAACGAGGAGTGAACTCGGTTCAGAAAGGGACTTTGTCCACTAAGATAGTCTTGGCAATGAGTCATGACTAACAAGAAATGATTTTCCATGATTATGTGTGCATGCCACAAAGTTTCAAGTTTCATGTTATGATTATGGTGATCTCATTTTCACTTCTATGATTTATCCCATGTTATGATATTATGAGCTCTTTTGCAGGTTAAGATTTCCAAAAAAGCTATGTTCTTTTGTATATGATGTGATTGATATTTTTTTTTTGTTTACCCTTACTGAGCATTTGAGCTCACCCTTTTATGTTTTCTTTTCCCCAGGATATAAAGAATGGTTTATAGGTAAAAAAAAAGGGAAGATCTTTATGGGAGATATTGAAGATCTTTCACCACGATTAGAAGATTACGTTCCGAGTTTCCAAAGACACTAAACTATTACGATCCTTGTGTGTGTGTTTTTGTTATGTACTAAGTATTCCGCAAAAGTAATGTAATGTCCATGTACGATAAGATACGGGTCTCTACAAGTATAATTAAAATGAGACCGTTGAGTTTTTACTGTTATATGACCATTGGTCAATATGACCACTGGAAACTAAACGTTTTGATTATTGTCTCTAAATACAAGTAATCTTGGTTAATTAATATAGAAAGAAGATTCGATGGCCTCACCCAGTAGTCTTGGACCGATCGAAGCCCATCTAACAGAACTTGGGAAGGAGGTAGCATCACTGGGCTTTGCTCTGGACCAAACCCAAGCCGAACTTCATCGTGTGAAGCTAGAACAGAATCGCCTTTGCGAGAAGTTCAAACTGATAGAAATTACTACTCGTGCGATGTTGGCCGATCCTCCCTTGGATTCTCTCACCTTATCACACCTTACACTTAGGTCCTATGCTGGTGTGATAAGGGGCTATGTAAGGAGACCGTAGCTACCTTGTGTAACCCTTTTTTTTAAATAAAAATTTTGATTTCTTCTTATGATGAAGTCTATGAATTTTCAAATGTCCGGATAAATATAGTATGCATATTTTTGATGAATTTTAGAAAAAGGATATTTTAAAAATGTTTAGGTAAACCTTAAATAATTAAAAATGTGTAATGATTTTCAAAAAATGGTCTTCTATAATTATGTTCAGTACGAAATTTAGAGTCTAATAAGATCAACTTGATTTTTGATGAATAGTAAATTATGAATAGTGATTTTATGATTAGGATTAGTAATGTTTCCAAATGGATTAGTAATCTCACTTAAAGAAAGTATTAATATAATCTTGGCACCTTGATTAAGTAATGCGATTCAATAAAATGGTTAAATAACGGTTTCATAAATTATTATTCAAGTATTAGTTTTTTCGGATGAATAGTTTTTTTAAATAAAAATTAAATTAAAAATATTTAGAAAATTATTTTTATAAAATGGATTTCATTTTTGAACTCAGAGCATCGATATTATGTTAAGGTAATTTTTGGGGTTTTTTCTGAAAAAATGAATTTTCGGTGAATAGTGTATTTATTTAACAATTAAATTAAAAATATTTAGAAAATTATTTTTATAAAATGGAGTTAATTTTTTAAATCAGAGCATTGATATTTGGTTAATGTGAAATTTTGGGATTTTTCTGAGAAAGTTGAATTTTCAGTGAATAGTAAAAAATACAGTTTTAGGGTTTCAGTATGTTTAATGACATCATAACTGTGTCATGATGATTCCATGAGATATTTTAAGGGATAGTCAACTAAAGGGAATGGATTATTGTATGAGGTGTCCCAAGTGGCCAATACCATGGGCAAATACCATGGGCAAGCCCATGGTTTTGCCAAAACCACCAATGAGGTGTCCCTTGGCTATTAATGCCTTGTCCCCTCACTTTCCCTATAAATACCAAGAAATCCTCTCATCCTTTCGACTCCCAACTCTCCCCCAACGAAGCTCTGGTAACATTACTTTCCAAGGAGTCCTCCCAAGGTGCCCCCAAGCCCTCAAGGTCCCAGCCTTTGAGTTTTAAGAGTTACGTTTTAAGGTAAGGGATCCGACCTCTCTCTTTCTTTTCAAGTAATCTCTTTTATGTAATTTATTTTATGCTCCATGTTCTTATGTTGGAGGATGTTATTTTATCTTAATTATACTATCCTTTTTATTTTCATATGATGAGAGATCCCCTCATACTCTCATTATTTCATTTTATGAATGTTTATGTGGCGCCGTTAGGCTGCCGAATTTTTAAGGGATTCTTTCACCTTTCTCATTTTTCAAAGTTCTACTTTCATGTCAAGTATTTCAAGTTCATTTTTATGTTTGGGTATGATATATATATCTATAATACTTAAATTTTATGTTCATATGATGATAGACCCTATTTTATCTCATCAATTCATTTTTGTTGAAGTTTAAGTGACGCCGTTAGGCTGCCGAATTTTTAAGGGATTCTTTCACCTTTCTCATTTTTCAAAGTTCTACTTTCATGTCAAGTCTTTAAAGTTACTTTTTATTATGTTGGGGTATGATATCTATATCTATAATACTTAAATTTTATGTTCATATGATTAGAGACCCTATTTGATCTCGTCAATTCATTTTTGTTGAAGTTTAAGTGACGCTGTTAGGCTGCCAAATTTTTAAGGGATTATTTCACCTTTCTCATTTTTCAAAGTTCTACTTTCATGTCAAGTATTTCAAGTTCCTTTTTATTATGTTGGGGTATGATATCTACATCTATCATACTGAACTTTTATGTTCATATGATGAGAGACCCTATTTTATCTCGTCAATTCATTTTTGTTGAAGTTTAAGTGATGCCGTTAGGCTGTCGAATTTTCATAAGAGAAATCTTATTTTTTTTATTCCTTTCATGTTCTTCATTTCATATGGTATATCTTTCAAATTTCATTACAATATTCAAAACTCCTTTATATTATGCCCCCCTACTGTTTTATGGATCATTTATGATTGTTTGACCCATGCCCCCTCTCTTTTCAATGTTTTCTAAAACCCCGAAACATAGCCGTTATGCTGCAGAATTTCCATCTCAAAATGTCTCTCTCTTTTTCTGAAGTTATTTTATTTTATTAAGTGAATACTCAAAGCTCTCTCTTCTATAGGGGTATTAAAATATATACCATGTTGTTCTATTTTAAATTCTGGGATTTACATACATGATACCTGCTCTCCCTTTCCATGGATTTAAAGTGACGTAAAGATCATGTCTTTAAAGCAGTTTTTAAACGTTATGATTATGAAATGAAACCCATTTATTTTATGATATATGGGTTGTTTATGAAATGATTGATGATGATATATGTGGCTCACATGATAATAAATACATGTCAAGGGTGTGCCCAGATAGCGCTCCAATGCATTGGGTAAAGACTTAATCTCTAGAGATGACCATTTAGACTGATACCTTGGTGAATAACCTTGGTAATTTTTAATGACACCTTAGGGATGGAACTTGGTGAAACGAAATGATTTTCAATATTAAATGTTGCATCCACATCTTCTAGTTATGAAAATTTTATTTTTATTATGATATATCTCATGATTTATTTCTCATGCCTTAAAGTTCTTTTCATGACCTTATTAAAGTATCTCAAGTTCACATGTAAAATTTTTCTCTTGTTTCCCTTACTGGGCCTTCTGCTCACCCTTTCTTTTGATGTATGCCCCCATGTTATGAGATGCAGTAATGAACCTAGGATGAACATGAGGAGAAACCTTTCAAGTTTTTAAGAATAATTTTTTATGTTTTCATGTTTTAAGTTCCTGGTTTCCAAGAGACTAAACCTTAAAGATCCCCGGTTCTGTTAAATGTAATGAAAGTTTATGTGGTAAAAAGGTGGGATGCTATAGATGCTATTTCTCAAGTTCCCATTTGAACTGAACACAAACTAAATCTTAGTAACTTTTTTAACCTTTTTCCATGAGTATTGAAATTTTATTAAAGGTTCTATGGTGTTTTATGACTCAATCATATGATTGATTTTTTATCATGAGATTCACGCGACCATGTCCAGGTTACACGATTGTGAGTCTCTAAGGGGTCATGAGATTGCGTGATTCCCTGTAGGTTTGTGCAACCCATGATATCTTTAAGAGTTAGGTGATTCTTGATCTACTTATATGATTCAAAAATCCCTTACTGATTCATGTGATACACATGATGCTATCTATTTATTATGTCTTCACTTTGACAAGATTTTATTTTATCTTTCTAACATATGTCACTTACTCTTATTCAGATTTATTCTGGTTCTTATTGATCTTCTTTCAAGCTTTTTAAGAAGTAGGAAAAAGCATCGATAACCCATCACGATTCTATAATGGAGAGCATAGATCCTACATTCTGTCATGACATTGCGTCACTTCAACCATGTTTGATAAAGATAATGAGATTAAAATTTGAGGAATATACTACTAAATTCTTATTGACCCTCTACGGGTTTTGTCTTATCAATGATGATCTAATACCTCTACCAAAGTCATTATTTATACACTCCTATTGGATTTGGAAGACCCATAACACCTTCGGGGAAAACAAATCTATGGGGGGATACTTGATCTCCTAGGGGGACTATGAAGATGAGAACATACTGACATTCATGCCCACATATTTTTATGGGACCAATTAAAAAATTGATGGGGATATTAATTTTTATCACTCAATAATGCAGAATTCTACCTTTGATCTGATGTTTGGGTGAGTTTCCAACTGGGACTTCTTATCATGAGGTAGATTTGGACTAGATTAGGAATGTACCATTTGGATTCAATATATTTATTTTGAATTTACAAGAGAGTTAAAGAAAATTATAATGTTTGAGGCCATATGGATATCATAGACATCTACTTTTTGTAACAAGGGCCTGATTATAGAGATATTTATCCATTGGAGTATGGATATGAACACCTTCCACCTCACACATGGATAGGTAGGCTTAAACATTTGGGATATGGAATAGATCTATGATGTACCTATATTAGGTGATATGTATGATGAGTTCTTTCCCCCACAGTATGCCTGGGATAACATAATTAGGAATCCTCCTCTAACTTTGGAGTTAATTAATTTGGTCGTAAAGGCCCTTCCAAAGGGGGAATCCCCTAGAGTAAATATCCCATTCAAGACATGGGAAGAATTCTTCATCAAGAACATCAAATTTTTTCAGAAAGATAAGAGGATGAAAGCCTATATTATTAAGGATACTTGTAGTTCATCGAGCACTTAATGGTCTATGGTTGAAGAAGGGAAATTCAAAGAATAGGGCTAGGGAGTTTTTCCTAACAATGATCAGTCTTTCTAACTATTCAAAAATCTTTCTATATACCTAAGTGGGTACTTACTTATCACAAAGGAAAAGGGTGGAGTTAGGGTTTCTACTTGATTCTCGCTCAAATTTACCCAAGAGAAGAAGGTAAGACGGTCCTTGTAGTTTAGCTTGGGTTATCGAATCCACAGAGACCTAAGAAGTAACCTATAGACACACACATTCTAAGGACTGTTTTTGGCTATGAAGTGGCCAAATTTGGGTTGATTTTAGATGGGTTTAAGTGAACTCTAATATAATTAAGTGAATTCAAATTAAAAGAATGAGTTGATCCTAGGTTATCGCTCGGGGTGGATTGGACGTATTTTCTTTTTAATGATTTCAAATTCTTAAATTTGAGATGGGTTCATTTAAGGAGATAAAACAACATCATCACTTACTGGTTTAATGACTACACCCTTTAATACTAATCACCTATACACTTGAAGGATCAAAGTTTTTATCACTTCAAGGTAAGGGTTTGTATTAGTACTTGAAGTGTGTGGCCTTAAATTCAACAAGGCTGATGGAGTTTAAAAATCATCAAATAAAAATCCCAATTAAAGAAGTGATTATACATTAATTAGGTGATAAATAACATCCAATCCATCCCCTTTCTACTCCCTTGGATCAACCCATAAGTGGGTTATCCCTCCATTGATCCCATGGTTTCAATGGAAGCGGAAAGTAGACTCATGAGGGAGGAAATGGAGAAGTAAAGAAAACAACAAAAATAAAATGATCACTCCACCGTTGTGTGAATAATTTCACAAGGGTTGGTGTGAATAAATTCACACCTTGATCAAACGGTATCAAATTGATATGAAGAACAACAAAATAAGAGTAGAAGAAGAACTTTTTATTAAGAAACTAAAGTGAATTGAACAACTTACATGTGAAAGACAAATTTGAAGCAACAAAAATGCAGCATAACATTACAATTGAACAAAGCATCGAAGATTTTCAACTACTTCACCACCACTTCCTTAAATAAGAATTTTGGGAGCCTTGGGTCGAGCCTCCAACAGTACAAAGCATCTCAATTAATTTTGGTAGGCCATAGGTGGTGGAAAGCTTGTGGAATTTGAACTTTTCCACATTTGACCCGAGGTGACAGCCAGCTTTCCTTCACCGAACAGATGCGTCTAGAAGACCTTCTAGACGTCTGAATCAGGGTGGGCCATAGAAGAAGAAAATGGATCGACGGATGTCTTCTAACCGCCTGTAAAAGTTGGGCCCATTTGGAGTTGGGGATTCCGATATATGATCAAATTAGTGGACTGTTTTTCTGGGCCGCAGAATCTGGCCCAGAATTTTATCTCTAACTTGAGCCGCCTAAATGACCAACATGGATGCCGAATTAGCATTAACTCCTGAAGAGTTATTTGTTCCTATACATGTCTTCTATAATACAACGAAATTTGGGATTAAGTGGGCCTATTTGTTAGGCCCCAAAGTCTCATCAGTGGTCTGATGTCCAATCTTCCTTCTCTAAACTTGCTTCATTTCATTGCCAAATATCTCCATCACCCTCCATGAATTATCCATTGATCCCTGAATGAAACATGTTTATATTGGAGTGTAGATCAATTATCAAAAATATCAAATTAAAATATGTATAATTCAATTCCTTAAAATCAGATGAATCATTGGGTACTTTAAATGATGTTAAAAAAATGTACCACATAATAGTGCATTTTAAGAAGGTATTACAATTATAATGTGAAATGATGTTCAAAGTGTAAAATGCACTAAAATGGTGTTTATGAATAACATAGAACATGAATATTATGTATATTAACAATGGATATTATCCTCATTTAGTGGCTAATCACACCCCCCAACTTGAGTTTTGCTAGTCCCGAGCAAAATATATCTCAACAAAATGAAATTCGAATTCCCTTTTCCAAAAACATTTTAATACAAAATGATCACCAAAAAACCTTATACCAAACAATCATGAAACCCATCAAAATATTTTAATACGATATAGTTTCATAAGCAGATCCCAATCCCAAGCCCATTCCTTTGTTCAAATTCATTGCCATATTTCATCCAATATCAATTAAGTATGAGGATGTGTTGTGCATCACAATAGACATGGGGGTTCATCTTTATTCAAGGGGGAAATTATGGAAGCGCTAGGTAGAATCACATTTCAATATTAAGATGAGTATTCATTTTTTTTTGTAAAATTTTTTTGTTTTTGTTTTTTTTTTGCAATTTTTCCATGGTAATTGAAGTTGCACTCAAAAGAGTCAACCCCTGTAGCGAGACTTTGCCGATGACTCCCAGGCTCAAAGACCTTAGGGCACCAAGTGAATCCCACATACTCGGGCATCATCTTGAGTTAACTCAGTCAAAAACAAATTCAAATTACCAAAAATAGAGATAAAATTACTAACTTTGGGCCATAAAACTATGGATTCATGATCCCCAAGTGCCGAAAGCCACACATTAGGTCATTTCATTGCTCTACGCGCAATTTTTTTTTTTGAATTTTTTTTGAATACTCATATTAAACTAGAATGATCACCAAACCTATGATATTTATTTAGGGGACCCCATGAACTCAAACTAATACCCCACTATCCAAAGGATGTGCATTGTGATCTTTTTTTTATTTGGATGAAAATATAAACGATGAAATATCACATTGGACAACCACACTTTCCAAAATCTATGCTCATGAAATTATACAAGGATTAAAATCAGAATCAGGGCATGCTAAACTATTTGATATTCAGTTTCAAAGTGTGCAATGTGTATTACCATGTTCAAAGTTAAAGGAATTTTTCCTTCCATTTACACATTTTTTTTTTCAAATCATTCATTTTTTTTGACACAAAATCATTTTTTTATTTTATCTCCCCCCAACTTAAAACAACACTGTCCCTAGTGTTTAACGAAAAGAAAATTTAGAAGGGGGTAGAGGTAGAGAATGGAAGTTCAAAAAGGAAATTGAAAATGAGGATCATGGAATGAAGTCACCTGGTGGTTGAAGTTGAAATTCTTGCTTCTCCCTTTTAATCATTTGATATCCATGTCACTTGCAGAGTTCCCTAGTAGAAAAAAAACAAAACAAAAAAACAAAACAAAACAATATATATATATATATATATTTATATAATAAAGAAAGTAAAATATAAGTATATATATAAAAATTATAGAATAAGGAAGCACAAGAAGCCTTTAGGTCAGTGGTAAGCGCGCGCCCCTATCTCCCTTTGGTCCCGGGTTCGAGTCCCCGCGGCTTCGCCAGTTGTGACAGGGTTTTCCCCACGACCTATGGCGTGTCCCCTTTTTTAATTATTATATTATTTTTATTATTTTTATTATTTTTATCTTAACCTATAAAATAATAAAAATACAACAAAATAAACTGATGATACATTGTCTTATTTTTAAATTTCTGGGTAAGGTATTACTCAAGGATCACACCACGTGACACAGATGAATATGATGCTCCCCTTTCGTACCCATCCATACTAATAATAGAAGAATAGGTCAAAAGTCTATTTTTTTATTTTTATTTTTTTATTATTATTTTTTATTTTTTTTAAATATAAAAATGATTAATTAATCTTATTTGAAAAATAAATATGATTCAGAAAGATTAGAAACATGAAAACCACGGGTTACCTCCCGTGCAACGCTTTGTTTAACGTCATTATCTTGACTTGAACCTCACGACTTACCCGATACCAACTTTCAACATTTTAAGGAACACATGTTTCACCAATTCTACTAGGTTGAGATTGATTCTATGTTTTGAATTTGTTTCATTCACAAACCTATGTTTTAAAATGAGTGGTAAAATCAAAGGAATATCAAAAATGGTTGATCCAGTTTCCTCTGTAGTATTTCCTAAGACATCAATGATCATTCCAACTTTTTTGGTTTCAAGAGAAGAATGAGTTTCAATTTAAAGGTCATTATTATACCTTATGAAGGTATTATTTAGTGAGGAGGGAAGGAAAATAATTTTGGGCTCGGTTTGGATAGGACATTTAGACACAAGTTGATATTTTAAATCCAACTCAGTTTCATTTTCCAAATTTCTCAACAAAATTGGTTCCTTTTGAATAGAAGATTCAACCACAAAATTGGAAAGATCGGTGTTTGGAATGGATATGGTCTCAAAGTTTATGATTTCTCCCAATGGTTTAAAGGTTGGTGTTTTTGAAAATTCATCAATGGAGTTATACTTAGGAGACTCAATCCATGATGTCAAATTCTCCTCTTTTGAATCCAAAAAGTTAATTTCCTCCTGATTTAAAGTCCCTTAAAAATTTCCTTGATCCTTTTCATCTATCCCAAATCCAAAGGTTGGTTCTTCAATAAATTCATGTGGGGTTTGTGTGAAACTAGACACTTCACATAAGGTTATGGAAGGGACAGTTTGTGTAGGGATGAGTTCCTCACAAGTTTTAATGCTTTGTAGTTCTAACCTCAATGATGAAACCTCAAAATTAATTATCTCCATTTGTTGACACAGTTTTTCAAGTAATGGTTGTGGATCATGATGGTCAAGGGGTTGATACAGATGGTCTATTCCAGGAGGATAACTATGTTGTTGGAATTCCATAGGAGGATATTCAGATTGGCCTTGTTGGGATTGGAACTCATAATATGTTGGAATGTATTGTGGATCATATAAATAAAAACACTGTGGTTCAGTAGGTTGTTTATGATCCCACAAGTAGGAATTAGGATGGTCATTGTACATCGTACATGGGGTTGAGTGATTAAAGTAGGGATAAGTTTCCTATGTTTGGACTTGTTCAAAATTGACTTCCATAGGAGTGAGGAGTGAGAAAAGAGAAGTAGAATTAAAAAAAAGGATGATAGTGTCTAAGATAACTTACTTAGGTCCCCGGAAACGGCGCCAAAATTTGATTCTCGCTCAAATTTACCCAAGAGAAGAAGGTAAGACGGTCCTTGTAGTTTAGCTTGGGTTATCGAATCCACAGAGACCTAAGAAGTAACCTATAGACACGCACATTCTAAGGACTGTTTTTGGCTATGAAGTGGCCAACTTTGGGTTGATTTTAGATGGGTTTAAGTGAACTATAAGATACTTAAGTGAATTCAAATTAAAAGAATGAGTTGATCCTAGGTTATCGCTCGGGGTGGATTGGACGTATTTTCTTTTTAATGATTTTAAATTCTTAAATTTGAGATGGGTTCATTTAAGGAGATAAAACAACATCATCACTTACTGGTTTAATGACTACACCCTTTAATACTAATCACCTATACACTTTAAGGATCAAAGTTTTGAGCACTTAAAGGTAAGGGTTTGTATTAGTACTTGAAGTGTGTGGCCTTAAATTCAACAAGGCTGATGGAGTTTAAAAATCATCAAATAAAAATCCCAATTAAAGAAGTGATTATACATTAATTAGGTGATAAATAACATCCAATCCAGCCCCTTTCTACTCCCTTGGATCAACCCATAAGTGGGTTAGCCCTCCATTGATCCCATGGTTTCAATGGAAGCGGAAAGTAGACTCATGAGGGAGGAAATGGAGAAGTAAAGAAAACAACAAAAATAAAATGATCACTCCACCGTTGTGTGAATAATTTCACAAGGGTTGGTGTGAATAAATTCACACCTTGATCCAACGGTATCAAAGTGATATGAAGAAAAACAGAATAAGAGTAGAAGAAGAACTTTTTATTAAGAAACTAAAGTGAATTGAACAACTTACATGTGAAAGACAAATTTGAGGCAACAAAAATGCAGCATAACATTACAATTGAACAAAGCATTGAAGATTTTCAACTCCTTCACCACCACTGCCTTAAATAGGCATTTTGGGAGCCTTGGGTAGAGCATACAACAGTACAAAGCATCTCAATTAATTTTGGTAGGCCATAGGTGGTGGAAAGCTTGTGGAATTTGAACTTTTCCATATTTGACCCGAGGTGGCATCCAACTTTCCTTTACCGAACAGACGCATCTGTAATACATTCTAGACGTCCGAATCAGGGTGGTCCATAGAAGAATAAAATGGAGCTCCGGATGTCTTCTAACCGCCTGTAAAAGTTGGGCCAATTTGGAGTTGGTGATTATGATATATGATCAAATTAGTGGACTGTTTTTCTGGGCCGAAGAATCTGGCCCAGAATTTTATCTCTAACTTGGGCCGCCTAAATGACCAACATGGATGCCGAATTAGCATTAACTCCTGAAGAGTGATTTGTTACTATACATGTCTTCTATCATCCCACGAAATTTGGGATTAATTTGGCCTATAGGTTAGGCCCAAAAGTCTCATCAGTGGTCTGATGTCCAATCTTCCTTCTCTAAACTTGCTTCATTTCATTGCCAAATATCTCCATCACCCTCCATGAATTCTCCATTGATCCCTGAATGAAACATGTTCATATTGGAGTGTAGATCAATTATCAAAAATATCAAATTAAAATATGTATAATTAAATTCCTTAAAATCAGATGAATCATTGGGTACTTTAAATGATGTTCAAAAAATGTACCACATAATAGTGCATTTTAAGAAGGTATTACAATTATAATGTGAAATGATGTTAAAAGTGTAAAATGCACTAAAATGGTGTTTATGAATAACATAGAACATGAATATTATGTATATTAACAATGGATATTAGCCTCATTTAGTGTCTAATCACTACTTTCACAATGGAGACTTCCATGGAAGGGGGGAGTGTATCGGGATAGCCATCCCTACACTGGCCAAAATCTATCACCTTATGCACTATGTTTATAAGGGAGAAGCCCCTTATAATATCATGGTCCCCTTCCAAGTCTTATGAGGTTGGATAGGATCTCACCTGGGTGGTTATAAATATATGAATATTCATGATATCCCTAATGCCCTCTTCATACCATACCTGTAATGTGTTAATGGGGTAAGATACGTTCCGCTGAAAGATCAAGATATCAAGGAATATATGAGATGCCATGAACATTTATCATTAAGAACATATACACCAGTTCCAAAAGGTGATATTTTTGAAAATGGTGTGGCTAGTCTCGAGGTATGGGCTTATGTGATATCACTTATCCAGGGATTTCTTCTACCCATATTGATGGGGACCTCATTTGTGAGTGGTACACACTATTCAATTTTACCAGCCAATTATTATGTGTCTAGTCAATTTGTCCTTTATCTTTTTAAGTTTAGTTTTAGGATCATCCAATGATATCTTAACAATTTTGGCTGATGTTTACCGAGGATGAGACTAGTACTGACATAAAAATTCCTCCATGTGATTCAATAATCATCTTATCTCATGGCTATGAAGAGTTTTGGATTTGATCATATCCTAGTGTAAGATTATACAAAGTAGTAAATGAGGATTTTGAACCAATGGATTCTGTGTACAATCTAAGGTCTGGGAAGCCATTTTATTTTAAAGGTATGGAAACCCTAGAAGAACCCCATATAGAAGTCAAACACTAAGCATTTCTGACAGAAGCACCTAATTACACAGCTACATAAAATTTAGTGATAGAGGGTGAGACTACTCTAGAGTTATTTTTTCCTATTTAATCTCATCAATGGGTGTCTTGGAAGGAAAATAATATAGAGGCTAAGCTCTGAGGTATATTGTGCCAAGAAGAGGCACTTTTGGAAGGCTGTTCCTATATCAAAACCCATATTGGTATCACATTCAAAGACCATCTTGAGGAGGTCAGGGCCTTTATTTAAGACCTTGATATAACTTTGGAAAGTGTAAAGGGTCATATAGGTTTCTTTCCATGGGTCCAATAAATAGTTTTCCCAAACACATTTTATATTGATATAGATGAATAGGGAAATCCCGTCACTGAGGAAGAGGTAAGTTCGGGATTAATACTATATACTTTTATTTTCAAAGCTTTATAGTTCCATTGTAACTATGTTGAAGCCTTTTATGTGTTGACATAGTGAGAGTTTGATTAATATCATCTAGATCATCCATCCCCTAAGTATACTTCCCATGGTACGACCATGGGATAGAAATTTGGAGATGACTGGGGGACTGATGATGAAGGGTACCCAGGTTTACAAGCTCAGATGGGGGTGGGTATTTCCAATTATAAAGAAATATTTTTAGATTCAAAACCTTTGAAAGAGCCTTCCTCAAAAGGGAATAAGAATAAAATAAATCACCACACATTATAAAGTCCTTATCCTTATGGACCATTAAGTAAGTGTGGTGTTTCACTCTTTTATTGCCTTGGATTATTCTGACAACACATTATGATTTGTTAGAAATGTGTAGGTCCTCACCAATATTGTTTTAAGGAGCATGTATTCACTTCCAAGAATACAAGTGAGTGTTTGGTTTCTTCAGTAGACCCTTTACTATTGGACCTAACCCATAAATAATCAGAGGTTGCTGAGGTGCTAGTTCAATCATGTTCGTTACCTGATGTAGATCTTTTGAAGAATATACCATTTTACCTATCATAATTGGACATAATTATGGAGGATTCTAACATAGGTATCTATTCTACTACTGTGTTAACTTTTATTTAAGTGAGTTTTGGAGAAGGTGAACACTTCTTCAAGACTAGATTTTTTTACTTGTGTCAAATCACTTAACATCATTATATTTTTTTTATCCCCATACTCCTCAAGAGTGGTGAATGAAAAACTTCTTCAAGAAAATAACTAGAGGTTCCACAAAGCCGTTTGTCATAGGAAGGCATTACCTCTTCACCCGAGGATGGGGTTGGGGTAGTGGATGTCTCTAGTGATGAAAACCAAAAAGGTATGTTTCTAACCTCAACTATATCTACCTATTTACTAGTGATACTGTATTGTTTACCCTGTTATGGACAAGCCCTTTTCCCCCTTACCGCACCATCTTCAACTCATAGTTCGGAGGCTTTAGTCCCTACTCCCTTGGGGGTTCCTCTGACTGGATCAACTAATGTATAGGCTTGTTCTCTCCCTTCATCATCAAAGACTATGAACACAACTCTCTCTCTGATTAAAATGGTCTCATAATACATTCTCGTTCCCAATATGGGTTTGGATAGAGGCCCAAAATATGTGGCATTCTATCAGTAGATGAGGAAACATATGTGGATGGAGGTTCAGACCTTAGTTTTGGTGATCCCCTTGGTGTAGTTGAAGGATTGGTTGGGAAATATTTGGTTTATGTTTCGTACCCTTGGTTATGAGGGATTAGACTATTCTTCCCTTCATGACCGGGTGAAGGAAGTGGTATCTATGAGAGAGCAGAATAGGTCCCTTGAACTAATGGTGGTATCTATTAAGGCCTCCTCTTCAGTAAAATAGGACTAGGATAAGGCCATAGATGAAGCTTCCTAATGAGTGGTGGAGGTAGCAACTCAACAAGACATGGTTAGTTCCGGGAAGATGGAAACTGACCATCTCCAGTCTTTGATCAATCATATTCAATCTGAGATCAGTTTTCTTCAGGTAGAGCTATCATATTTTCAATATAAACTTTAGATATTAGATAAGAATATGATTGAGAAACAAGGACTTCTTGACATGGAAGAGAAGGAGATACTTGAAGCTATTTCTAGGGCGGAGAAGTTACAGTGGGTTGTGGAAGCAGAGACCAAGTCTATTGACTAGTTTTCCCAATCCATCAGTTCCATGGAGCAGATAATTGTAAAACTCATTGACTTATCATAGAATATTCTATGATGGAATCACAATTTTTTAATCTTTTTTTGGATCGTATATTCACATGAGAGACTCTGATATTTGTAGATTCCTCCCATTGCATATTTTATTGGTGAATAGATTTACTAAAATTTATATGTTTTGTCTAATTTTTTTATTTCATTCATGATGTTCATGTCATTATTATTATTCAATATGAATTTAAAAATTAAAACCATCCCTTTAATAATATTAAGTAAACATGAATGCCTGAGTTTTAATTTTGAAATTCTAATAGATTCTTCTTGAGAAATGATCAGGAATTCCCACCAACACGAGATTCTTCATTGATAATATGTTCCAGCTATCTTGATGCCACCTAATTTGTAGAAGTATTTATTGGGTAGGATATATATGTATTATAGTGTGGGGGGGGGGGGGCTTCTCTTTCTTTTTCTAAATTCTATTGGCTTGGTGAGCATAGATTGATTTGTACTAAGGATATATGATGGACCTTATAAGATATTGAAGACTAAAATTGTTACTATGCTATAGTTTAGTCTCTTTTAGATTGAGCCTTCCATTAATGTAGTTTAGGGTTTTTAGATTGGGAATTATATCACTTTAGTTTAAGGTATTTTATCTTTAACATTCTATTTTTCGTAGTTTATGGTGTTTTAACTCAAACCTTATATTGTTATTGTTTATGGTATTTTATCTTAGACCTTATATTGCTTCAATTTAGACTATTTTAGATTGAACTTGATATTTCTTTAGTTTAGGGTCTTTTATCTCAAACTTGATATTATTTTAGTTTAAGATATTTTAGCTTAGAAATTCTATCACTTTAGTTTAAGATATTTTTATCTTAGACCTTCAATTGGTGTAGTTTAGGGTCTTTTAGGTCAGACCTTCCATTTTTTTAGTTTATGGTATTTTATCTTGGACCTTTTACCACTTTATTTTAAGGTATTTTACCTCATACCTGACCAATTTTCATGGAATATGGTGTAGACATACCGGGAATGACCCAAAACACAGTGAGGTGTTAGGTTCTTCTATGGTGTTGCGAGGGATCACAAGGATCAGAAACCCCTTTTTGCAGAGTGATGCATTTGGTTGACAACCATAGGTTCATATGCATGAGCCATAGGCATATATGCATAGTCAAGAAAAGAATCCTTGAATCCAAATATATTTTCTTGGGGATATGGAAGATTTATGGTGGTAATATCAGTTGAGGGTGAAATACTAGGGATGATAGGTCCACCTGGATAGTTGGCACATGGATGATGTAAGTCATAAACCAAAATTTTGAGTACATTAATATAGGATAGGGAAGACATTATGGGGATAAACCATAAAACTATGAGGTGCCAGGGTCCGCCACAGTGTTGCTAGGTATCACATGTATTGAATCTTCTTTATTGCATGGAGGACATGCCTTTAGTTTTTGGGTCAAGGACCTTATACATCTGTAGAATGGTCAAGAAAAATATGATCTCCACTTATTTCCTAGGGGTATGAAAGGTTTTTGAAGACTTAAATTCCTAGACGATGAGGTTGGGTATGGAAGGAAAGCCATCCATGGAGGATTTTGGTACCCTAATGACAATTGGATCTAATATGGATCCCAATACCTACTCAATGGGTTTTCAAATCATGGGGTGTGGTCCCTCAAAGGGTTGGTAATGGAGTGTCACATTCCAAACTTGAGAAAGGGTATGAAATATGGTGACATAACTTCAGGGATGTAAAATTTATTTAGATAGTTTGGTACAAAGATTGTAAGTCATGGTCTGAAGTGCTCGAGTTTGGAGGATGATATGGGATTATCATAATAGGATTAGTTTAGATCACACTGAGGTGTTATGTTCTATTGTAGTGATGTCAAGGCTCAAAAGGATCATAATGTCCTTTTTGTAGAGTGGCCCATTTGGTTGATGACCATAGGTGCATATTCATGATCCATAGGCATACATTTATAGTCAATAAAAGGGTCCTTTGAAGCCGGGTATCCTTTCCAAGGGCTATGGAAGGTTTATGGTGATATGGGGAACCTCAAATCCTGATGTGTGATTTGTGGAAAGTTTAATATCCAAATAAGAATCAAGAACCCTAAAAGTTATATCACTTCCTAGAGAATATATTCTCGTGGAAAAGAGATGTGAAAAATCATTACCCGAGGGTCCAGTGAGCATAGCTTGGATTTTACTAGGGCTACAAAGTAGACCATATGATCTTTATGTCTTAATTATTTTCACCCTAATTTTTTCATAAACTATAGATATGAATATTTTAGTGAGCGGATACTTGAATTTTTCTCAGGCCTCCTTTTGTGGGTTCTAAACCTAACAAGTTTTGTGAATATTTTTCTAGTAGTTTAAATTCATTAGATTTGGACCATTATAGGCTAGAGTTTAGGTTCATAAAACTTTGAACAAAGTTCATATAGTTTAAGGCTGTGAAATACTTAGAACTGATATGGGGGATGATATAGACGAGCCTCATTAGGATACCCAGGGTTAAGAGTACCTCAACACCCTTATGAATGGGAGATGAAAATGCTGTAAATCATGGATCGAGGTACCTAGGTCATGAGTAATGACATGGGAAAATCATACCAGGAGTAGACCATATGGAACTAAGGTGTTGAGTTCTTCCAAAGTTATGTCAGGGCTATTCAATGATCAAAAATCCTTTTTCCAGAGTGACACATTTGGTTTATGACTATAGGCATATATGCATGAGACATATGCATACATGCATAGTCAAGCAAAGGGTACTTGAATCTAGGTATCATTTTTAGGGACCTTGGAAGGTTGTGGTGATCAAAGGAACTCAAGACCTGAAGTGTGGATTTATGTATTGAGGTTATTTGAAAGAAAATAGAATAACTCTATACACTGACTTCATGGAGTAAGGTTCTCGTGGTTATTTGATAATGAGAAAAAAATAGGTGATGGTCTACATAGTTTATCTTCATTTAGTGGGGAAGTTTTCTATGAAGTTTAATGTCATGTGGTAAGGACATACACCATGAAATTTATTTTCAGGTAGTGAGGAAATATTCCATACAGTTTAAATGTCATGAGACCAGGACATTTGCCTTGTAGTTTAATGTCATGTGGTAAGGATGTGGGGACCTAAGTGGAAAATTTGTGCATGATATATTATGTACACAAGAAAGTCGTATGTAGATATGTCTTGTACAAAGGAAAAATGATCTTGTGTGACTCAATACCTATGTATTTGTGGTGCATATTTTTATTGATTATTACAGCTGGACCCATTAATGGAGATTCAGACATCACTACATATCCTATAATGAAAGGAATCAAGACACACATAGTTATTTAATGAGAAAAAATATATAGGTATATCCCATGCGTAGAGGTGGGTATTGTTTTCATTGATTGTTACAGCTAGGCCCAAGATTAGAGATCTGGACGTCACTACATATCCTATGATGATAGGAATCAAGACACACATAGTTATTAAAATTCCATGCTGTTTAATGTCATGTAATGAGGACGAATATGAATTGACATGAAATTACATGAATGTCATTTCCATACCTAAGAGTAAAGTTAGTGCGTCACTATGTATCTTAAGAGAGTGAGAATCAAGCCACACATAGTTCTTGAAGAACGAATTCCTTAAAAAAAGTCATTCCTACATACAAAGAGGATGGTTTTTTATATTTTTCATGATTGGACTTGGGATTGAAGAGTCAGGCATCACTACATATCCTATGATATCAGGAATCAAGTCACACATAGTTCTTGGGTGGAGGTGTGGTAGGAGACCCATACTAGAAATGGTTGTCCTCTTAGGTGAGGTCTATAATAATTTATAGTTTTATGTCATGCAATGGAAACTAACCATTCAGCTTAACATCATCTAGTGGGGACTCATGGTATGCATTTCATGGTCTTTCATTTAGGACCATGTTAATCCTGTCAAAATATTTTAAACCTTGTTTGTATGGGGAAGCCCTTATTGAAATTCTTAAGCTCACGTGAGCTATGATTGGTTTGTGAAACAATGAATGATAAGGGTTCCTATCACTATGCAGAGGTAATTAAGGATTGGACAAAGATATTTTGCATCATGTGGGGGATGGAACAATATATAGGGTCAATGCATATCTACGTATCTCATTGAAAATGAGAATCAATCCATATATAGTTCTAGAAAGCCTGTGTAGTTTAATGTCATGAGGAAAGGACATTATCTATGTAATTTAACATCTTGTGGTAAGGACATGGATTTACTAATGTGAAATAAAAGGAATGTTGTGGTTGATACAAAAATTATAGGTTTAGACATCACTATGTATCATTAAATGGAAGGAATTAATCCATACATAGTTCTTAGGGAATAGTGTAGTTTAACATAATTAATCCAAGATAGTCTCCATACAGTTTATCATCATGTGGTCAAGAGGAAAGATACCATGTATTTTAAAGTTTTTTATTAAGACTTGGGGGGTGATGTTTTTTCCAAAAAAGACCATTTTGGGCGAGGAATGAAATGGTCTGATGAGGACTGGGTAGTATATCTTTTTTTGTTATGAAGGAGGTGTCATATTTAAGTCTTTGAAGTGCGGTTTACCATTTTTTTCTACAAAAGAACTATTTACGCCCAAATTGGTTGATTATAGGGGTTTAAATGATGTTCAATCACTGATTTTGAGAAAAACATCTTTGAATAGTCTCCAATGGGTTTGTTTGTGGATCTAGAAACACCCAAAAACTCTCACATTCATGATTCATGGACCTACTTCCCAATGGAATTCATTTATTGGGTGTCTTGGTCAACAACACTTAAGAACTCACACTGGTTGAGAGGATGAGAATTTCGGCCCATCACACCCTTTTTGGGGGAACCATTGGCTATTCCGGTACCCTCTTATAGATTTAAGATATGTTCATGAATCCTTGGTTCATTCCCAAGTATGCATACATGGATTACCCTGAAGCAACAATACATTATGACTACACATGGGTTTAAAATCATCTGTATGTATCCAAGTTTCTCCATCAATGAAGGGATCAGTATGTATTTGAGGTTCTCCATCAATAGTACCCAAATATGGAAAAATCAGAGGTTACTTGGATGTTTATTAGGACAACACTGGTTTTAATCCACATGTTTTGGTGCTCTGGAGTTTACCATCATCCATGGGGGAATGAAGTTTTATTAATGTTGGTATCAAACACATAAGACGGGCTACCTACAAATCCTCATGAGATGAATTAGAACCCATGTAGTTCGGTTCCACTTAACTGGGAAGATCACCTTTTAAGGTCACGTGGTGAGAAAAAAACCATGCAGTTTAGCGTTATACAATGAAGACGTCCAGATGAAAGTTTCCTGGTCAAATATGGTCTGAAACTTATGTCAAGGTAACCCGAGGGGCCCAAAAGAGGTGTAGTCTCCTAGATAGGGGCATTATATTACCAGGGCTATGGTCTGGAGGAAATAAATATGGGTGTGGATGTTGTATTTGGACCTCAAGGATACTTCCTACATATCCCATTTAGCTATGAATTAAAGTCCATACAGTTTGGTATTAGTTGGGGTTGAAACCTTTGATGAGGACCATTTAAAAGGGGAAATGATTAGGGATTACGCATGGAGGTTTCCTGTTTGGATTTAATTTGGGGCTTAAATATATGGATAAGGACCATTTGAGTTGACAATATAGAGACATATACCACATGGGAGGCCCATTTGAGGTTTGGGATCATGCAGATGTGATAATCACCACTAACCTCTAAGCCCTTATGAGTCATGATTGATGTGAGAAACAAGAGGAAGTAGTAGATTTAAAGATCTCAAGATCTATTCAGTCCAATGATGGAAAATATTTTAAAGCGCAAAGGGAGTGGGAGAGGGGATTGAGTATTATTGTCTCCTCTTGTATTTTTATATCCAAGATAGTCACATTTGGAGATCTATCTATAGTCATATTTGAAGAGGAGAAAAAGTGTCGCCTCCTACAAAAAGGATAGGGTCTTACCTCAGGAGGAGTGACCTGAAATTGGTTTGGGGGGGGGGGGGGTCATTCCTTGTCAAAGGGAAATAAAAATGTAATCCCTTCCCTCACCACCATAATGGGGAGGTTCACATGAGTGACCTAAGGTCATAACCCTTATTTCCATGGGGATGTAAACATGATGTCATTTTGAGGATTTTCCCTATCTCTAGGGTCACCAATGCGACTCCTGTTACCATGGGTATGTAAAATAAAAAGGACACATTGATGTTCCTGATGGTATTATCATACATTTTAGGTGTCTTTGAAAGGGGATTTAGCATAATGAAAGTATACTAGTTTGTGAAGGTGCCAACATGGGACTGATGACATGACATGAGAGAATAATGGGATTTAGAGAGTAGAACACCCTAGGATGCCTCATTCCATGTAGCATGTTCTTACGTGGGAGGGGGTTCCCTCTTCATAGTGTGGTGCTATGTGGGTGAGGGTATAGTCCACGTAGCAGTATGCTATTCATACATGGGTTCTTCCCACTTAGCGTTTTTTTCATGGGGCCAGGTTTTGCCCGTGTAGCATGTTGTTATGCAGGGACGAGTTCCTCCTGTATAGTGATTTGCTATATGGAGTAGGTTTCTGCCCGCATAGGTATTTTCTATGTGAAATGCCTATCCACAAAGAGGCCATTAGTTCATGCCTCATAAGATTGTGTCCACAAGGGTTTTTTGGGTTCACAGACCACCAGATGATTTATTATTTCCTTCTTAATGCTATGTGGTGGGTTTGAACTATAAGGAATCATAAGATGGATCTGTTTTTCATAATTCCTTGATTCAACTATATTCATTTCATACATCTATGATTGGATATTTTTCCTTCTCTTTGTAACCCTCAAGGTCTATTTATAGAGGAATGAAGGAACTGAGTACCGACATGGTCGGTTGTACACAGTGGGATGAGAGCCCTCTTTTGCAGAATCCCTTATAAGATGCCCCATCTCACAGACTACTTAGTCAATAAGTATGTCTTTTGTGGGGGTAGAAATCACCACCTCAGTATTGTAAGAAACTTCTTTTTATTTATAGGATCCAATGATACTACCTCATCCACTGAACAATTTAGTTCACGGGGAATATTCATTCATGAGGGAAGAAATCAATGCCTTGATCCCGCAAATGATTTTGGTTTCATTTTCAGGTTTCGGTGGCACTATCTTTATCCCATTATCTATTTCCATTCATAGGTGCTTCAAAAAGCGGCGAGCCTCTATGTGGAGTGGAAATATGCTACGTGGAGCGGCAGTCCGCGAAGGGATTTGTGCTTCACAGTTGTGTCCCTTTGAACATTTTATTCAATATTATTATGGGTTTCCTTCCTACCATTTTCCAAATTAATGGAATTATCTTGATCTTGTTTTCAGAGATTTCATGACCCAAATAATTCCCCCCATTGGAATGAGTTCTGATCAGAATGAAGAGGAGGCTATTTCGATGTAGAAAGTGGTACTATTTTGAGATGGTTTGAGGTACACAAGTGGATCCTGAAGAGGGAACCAAACCTATATATAGGGGATCCAACTCATTTTTCATTCACCAGATTTCCCAAAAAACTTAGAACTCCACAGACTCTCTTGATTTCATTTGCTTCATGTATTGTCTTCTTTGCGGCCTCCCTTCTTCGCGAACTGATTTCCCAAACCCGTGAAATGAAAACCTGAACTTTGAAGGATAAGTGTTGATAATTTACATAGAGAGTGGGTAACACTCATATTAAAACATTACAAAAACCACCACTTCAATGGACAATGTTTCACAGGCCAGTTCCTTTGTGGGTTAGCGATTCACAGATGGGTGACTTTGCGAGCTATTGGTTTGTGGTTGAAGTAATTCCACATGTAGAAAAATATATTAAGTTTTACTATGAATTAATTTTTATTCCCTCAAATGAATTTCTCATAGTTTGGATGATCCATTATAGGGATGATGGTTCTCGATTCCACCTCAACTAATGTGACTGGGAGAATAATGAAAATGGATGGAAATTTTGAGGATGACCTTAGATCTTACACCACCCCTCAAGAGGGTGTTCTAAAAAACCTTCTCCCACTTGAACTTATGGATTATCCACTATCTAACTGATTACCACTTTATAACTTTGGACTCTATGATAATGTTATTCTTCCACCAGTTTACTGAAACCTCCCTATTGCTTGGTTTGAGATATCTCGCGAGCATTCTCAAGTGAACATTTTTGTTATGGGGTAATTCATGTCTGGTTTAGGTCAAGAGGATATCTTTTTTATGAATGGATCTATGTGGAAACAAAGCAACTGACACATCCATGATACATCTCTGCAATAAATCATTCAGGATTATTTGTATATTTTCATCTTCTTGTGAGGTAATCCCAATTGAGGATGGAGCTCTAAATGAGATTTACAGTCTGGAGGGAGCTTCTCATATGAATGGTCTTGGACATTCTGGGAGCACCAAAACTAGTTGAAATTACCTGAATAGTTGGAATATTTTAATTTATACTAGGAAGTGTGGGTTTCTCAATTTATGATTTATTCACTGACCGAGATAATTCCCAAATAACTCAGTCACTGGTGGTCAAGCACCAATACCTTTCACTTAATGCTAGGTTAAGTAGGGATTAGTTTATATGATATCTACCAAATAAGGGGAATCCACATCCTTGGTAATATGTATGATGAATTCATTTCTCCAGATAATACATGGGATAATATTGAGTAAGTATCTCTATTAGATAAAGATATGTTAGTCATAATAGAGACATCGCATGGTCAAACCCTCAATTATTGCACACTCATTCCATTTGAATATTGGATAGAGTTTTTCTTACAGGTTTAAGGTCCAAGGTTGAAAGTCCACCATAGCCTGAATTATTCGACTTAACAATCACGATTCATATTAGGTTCATACTATGCTACACTCGAATCAGGTCAATACACCACGTGGGGTTACAAGGTCCTTCAAAACATATAACCCAAACACATGATGGTGATTTTCTTTTCCATGTTCATGGGAATATTTATTTTCCAATCCTATGACACCTATACTATTGTATGAATTTACAACTTGATGATGGAGGTCACATTGGAAGAGGGAAAGTTAATCAAGTTAGTTGTTCCAACCCTTGCTCACATTTATGAATAGATGAGTCAAATACATAAAGGAAGATCCCCGCATTTCCTCAACTATCCATTTCAATTCTTATATGGATAGATGGAAGAGAATTATCACTTATATGAGTACTAGCATACCACAAAAATTCCTCAATCTAAATTTCATCCCGCCCTTCTCAACATTGTCATCGTTTGAGATTCTTGATCATCGTTGATGGGACCAAGAGTCTAAGGTTACAGACATGGTATTCCTCCACATATCTCCTTGTAATAGGACTATGTGAGTTGGGAAGAAAGTAAAGCCAAGTATTAAGTACATCGACCCCTTTGAGATTCTTGATCATGTTGGAGCAGTGGCCTATCGACTAGAACTTCCACCAACCATGTATCAAGTACATGATGTATTCCTTGTATCCCTCTTAAGTAAGTACATACCAGATCCATCACATGTTCTAAATTCAGAGGTGGTATAGTAGGAGAATGATCTCCCTTATGAGGATAAACTAGTGAAGATCTTGGATCATAGAGATAAAGTTCTACGCAACAAGATTACTCACCTGATCAAAGTACCATGGAAGAAGCATAAGTATGAAGAGGAAACATGGGAACTATAGGAAGTGATGAAGGAGAAGTACACACAGTTGTTTTCACCATAGTATGTAAAATTAAATTTCGATGGAGAAATTTTATAAGTGGGGAAGAATTTAATGGTCCAAAATTTTATCAATGAAAATTCCATTCTTATAATTATTTTATATAGTATAAATCACATAAAATTTCATATAGAGAACAATAGAAACTTTATAAATGAATAATGAATGAAATAATAAGTATTTATAGAAATTAAGGAACCTAAACCAATGGAATAGTAACTTGAACTTTAGAATAGTAATATGACCATTATAAATAGTAAACCGACCAATAGAATAGTAACATCACCCAAGAAAGTATAAATAAAATTTAGGCATCTTATAAATGGTAATATGATATAATTATATCATATTATAAGTAAATAAATGTTTTAGAAATTATTAAGTGAGTGTTGATATTTTTATAAAATATAAATGTTTATTTTCAATTTTATAATTAGTATAATGATTTAAAAGAAAATTAATTTTCATAAAATTTATTCATAAATCAATATTTTTTTTCTTATGATTATAATATAATTTTATGAGAACTTAATTAATTTTTTTAGAGTTTTATAAAATCAGATATAAAATTTAAATTGTTATTTTCGAAGTAAATGATGATTTTAATTAAAAATTAAATTTATAATATTTATAAAATTATTTTCATAAAATGGAGTTAATTTTTTAATTCTATATGTAAAAAAATATTTATGGTGAATTTTTGGGATTTTTCTAAAATATTTGAATTTTAGGTGAATAGTAAAATACAATAATTTATGGCATATATACATTATAAGTTAAATATGTTATTCCTTGAGTCATCACTGATGTAATGAACATAATATCAAACTTCCCATCATTATTTTAATATATTTAGTGATAATTCTCAAACTATTCATAGTCTTAAGGCAAAATAATAAAGTAATGAATAAAATAATGAGAAAACACCCCTCTCCTCCACTATAAATATCACCCCTCACCACCACTTCTCCTCACAACTTTCAAGATTTTATCCTTACGGAAATTATTCCCAAATAACCTCCTAAGTATTTTTCCCATGTTCAGGAGACTTTGGTCTCAATAAAAGACTAATCTCAAGTGCCTCAAGAAGGTTCTCAAGGAGAAGAATTAACAAGGTAAAAACCTCTTTCCTTTCCTTTTAATTTCTTTTCAATTTAATTTATTTTCTTATTCTATCCTCAACTACACTTATTAAAGTGGAATTAAAACTATATCATCTTATATATACTGTAATTTTATCATGTTAATGGAATAATTATTCATCATTTCTATTCCCCTCTCATTTTGTACAAAAAATGAAAACATCACTCGTGATGTGTTAATTTATCGCATTCAAGGACGATGAAGTTTTCAATTTCCATTACCTCCTTAAATACTTCTCATAAGAAAAATTTATGGTTAAAAGAATTTTAATATATTTATTAAATCCTATGTAATTTTATAGAACCATTTTATATACATAATATTAATTAATAATACAAAACTAGTTTGTGATGATTGAAAAACTACCAAAATAATCTAAACGATTATCTCTAACATCTTATATAATTATTTATCCTCACCCAAAATTTTAAAATGACTCATAAAACCATTTAATATTTTTTATTTTTATTAATAACATATAACTTCAATTTTTTACAACCCATTCTCACATTACATGATTTTCCGTACATGTATACAAGTAAACCGATCATGAAAACCAAGGAAACCAATGATCCCAAATGATGAAATTAAACATAAGAACCCATCAAAAAGGACATAAATGAACTTAATAAAATTATAACAAATCAAATAAATTTATAGATGGTTTTAATTAATTATTTAATTAATTTAATCTTATTATCTAGGACATTAAGATCAAGTGTAGAATCGTTTTGAACATAAGGTAAGGGATTCTTTCCAAACCTCCATTTTTTCCTTCAGGTTATGATTTATCTCTCTTTACCATAATGTAACTATTCTTTATTTTTATATAATTATTATAAATTCTGTGTATATGTTCCAAAATCATGTATTTGTATCATTTCATATTTTTTTGGGGATATACATGTTTTAAAAAGGTTCCCTTCTCAATTCTTCCCAATAAGGAAGACCGATTCAAGGGAACTTCCGGATTTATTTCCCATTTTCATGTACACTATATAATATTTTTTAATCCATAATTATTTTTCTAAAATCACTCATTTTATTATTAAAATATATATTTGTTCATTTCTAGTTTTATATAAAGAGGTATTCTTTTTTCTACTTTAAATATTATTTAATATTTTCCTTAAACCGCACTAAAATGTTTTATTTCTAAAGTTTAAAAACACCCTTTTTACATGTTTTCACTTAATTTTGACATAAATTAGCATAATATATGACTATTTTACCTTATTAATTCCCATGTATGATTTAAATCCATTCTTTCATTGACATCATTGTGATATTCCCTTTTGATATTCCTTTTGACATGATTATAATACCCATTTTTCCATGGGTAACCCTTATGTTTATGTTTGATTCCTTATATTTGATTATTTATGTGGAAAATATATTTAGAATCATTTTATGATGGGTGCACCCAGATAGTTATTCAATGCATTGGGTAATTTTTAGTTTCATGATATGTCATGTGCAATGGTATTGGTGGTCAGCCTTTAATCATGCTCCATGTGCAATGGTCTTGGTGGTTTTCCTTGAATCATGATCCTCCATGTGCAATGAGCCTTGAACCATGCTTATGTCATGTTTTATAATGCTTCCCCATTACTATGATTCCATGATTACTTGATCTCATGTTTTATACGTTATGATTATATATGTTTATTCATGTTACATGCCTTTTTATGTAATCATGTTTTTCCTTCTAAACCATATTCTAGGATTTATTCTTATGTTTATTACCTTACTAGGATTTTTAGCTCATCCCTTTTTTCATGTATTCCCTAGGTTATCCCATAAAGATGTAAGGGCTTAAAGGGTGTTAGGAGATCATTATGAAGATTAAATAAAAGTTATTTTTTTTAATTTTAGTTTCATGTTTTCAGTTTTATATACCTAATCCTCCAAACACACTAGACTTTATGATCCTTGGTTTGTATTTAATGGTTAATTATGGTTAAAATCATGTAATAATTTGTGTAAAATCCTCATGTATCTATAGTGATTCTTCACCAATTATGGTTGATGATGATTCATGAATATTGAAGAATGAAAATACTTTTCCATTCCATAAGATATTTAAATAAATTATCATGAAAGTATGCTCAAAATTGGGTGTATTTATACCCTAATGGAGTATTGGTGAGATTAGTTTGACGGGTGAATAAACCATTGGTTTCTCCTAATATTTCACATGTTGTACCATCTCTTTCCATTATAGCTGAAATAATATGTTCTTTTTGTCTCCATAGTCATTCATAGGGATCCTCATCTACAAGTATTATTTTTTTGTGGGGAGTGACTCAGACCCTATACTCTTGACTGATAATGTTGATAGTCTTATTAAGTTCGGCCTGAGTGGAACAACACTGATCATTCCTAAAATTGAAGCCAACATGTTGGACACCAGTTATGTTTTGGTTGTATTTTTCTCAATAGATCAATATGCTGATGGAAGAAAGTATGTTGAGAAGGATGAGATGAAGTTTGAAAACCAGATCAAGTATTTGAAAATCGGATCAAACATTCTACATAAATCAGATACAGTATTTTGAGAAAATAAGAACCAAAATTATGCACAAATCAGATCCAGTATTCTAACCAAATCGGAACCAAAATTATGAAAAAAATGGATCTAGTATTCTAAGCAAATAAAAAACAACATTCTGCACAAATCAGAACCAAAATTCTGAGAAAATCAGATCTAGAATTCTGAGATAATCAGATCAAGCATTAAATATAACGATGCTTTGGTGTTTTTTATTTCTCATAAATTATAAGTAATTTGTGACACTTATGATACAAGCTTTATCAAGGAAAAGGTGAGGAAAGAAAATATATTGATGACGCTCATAAAAAAATATCTTACTCAAGAAAAAGATCTTACTCAAGAAAAAGATCTAACTCAAGAAAAATATCTTACTCAAGAAAAAGATCTCACCCAATAAAAATATCTTACTCAAGAAAAATATATTACACAAGAAAAATTTCTTACACAAGGAAAAGTTTTTTATTGAAAAAGTTCTTACGTAAGGAAAATTTTTATTCAAAAAAGATCTTATTCCAGGAAAATCTTCTTACAAAAAAATTTTTTATTAAAGGAAAAGTTTCTTATAGAAAAAGATCTTATTCTAATAAAAGTTTCTTATAGAAAAAGTTCTTATGCAAAGAAAAGTTTTTTATAGAAAAAGATCTTATCCAAAGAAAAGTTTTAACTCAAGAAAAAGTTCCCAATCAAGAGAAAGTTTGTCCATAAATTTTAAAGCATTGAAGAAGTAAAAGGGATATCCTAAAATCAAGGATATTTGAAGATTAGAAAATGAATTTAATGAGTCAAATATATATATTATATTTAAGGAGAATTGATGATTCAGGAAATTTCATTAAGCGGGAAAGGTTTTAAGAATCCCGCCATAACCATTTTTGAGGTCCCTATAAAAGGATAGATGAGTTCATTTGTAAATGTGACTCTTGACTGTTTAGGCACTCAAACTCTAGAATTTATGGGATAGGTATTGAGTATCCAACAAAACTTTGTGTTTTAGGTTGTAGTTGAGGAAGTTTTTCAGACTAGGGTTCTATAAGAATATTCAAGACCAATATATCCCTTAAGTGAATTGTTGATGTTCTTAAAGAAGGTACACAGGTGAAGTTTGATTCAGCTTACTTGTGGAGGAAGTTAAGACTTTATAAATTAGATTATAAAAGAAGAAGGAAAGTGAGTCTTGTGACTATGGATGCTTACCAGTTGATGAAATGGCTTGTTTTGTGAAGTGGATACTGTAAAGGATTGTTTTGGGGTATAAAAACTATAATAGGAAAGTTTCTATTGAGATTTTATAATTTTTCTTTTCTTGTGAATTTTTATTCTGGAAAGAAGATAGTGAAATAATCCATGTTTGTGGGACTATCCAACATGGAAAGGAGTAGGTCTTTGTACCGAATCTTTTAAATATAGTGTGTTGCCTTCTATTTATATTTTTTGCATAAGAAATATGAGGTTGTGAGTTATATTTGAGTGGATTGTAACTCTAACAAGTTTCATAGTTGAAGAAAGTTTTTTTAAGAAGTTAAGAAAATTTATTATAAAATAAAAAGGAACCACTGATTCAAACCTCTCTCCATGGTCTCAATCTAACTTGGGAACTACAATTGGTATCAGAGCATAGGTACCCTCTGAAAAATCCATCTTAGGAATGGATAATTTAAATTCCATGAACTATAAGAGGATTTATATTTTAAATGGAAATAACTATCATATCTAGAAATATTGAATTCTTCCATATCTTATTTCTCTTGGGAATAATGTTTTGTAAGTTACTATAGAAGGATTTACTCATCATATTGATAATTCTCCTCTTACTACCACTGATAAGAAAAATCTTGTGAATGATGGAAGAGCTAATTTTTTTTACTCTCATTACTTACTAAAATTTATTTTCTTAGAGTAAAGTTAGTTGGAACAGCCAAAGGTATTTTGGATAAGTTGAAAAAAATTTATGAAGGAAATATAAAGGTGAATAAGGCAAAGTTACAACTCTAGAAGATTATGTATGAAGATCTGAAAGTTGATAAGAAAGAATCTATTAGTGACTTCTTTACAAGGGTAAATGATATTATTATAAATATAATATGTATTGATGATAAATTATAAGACTCAAATATTGTTGAAAATATATTTATAATTCTTCCTGATAAGTTTGATTCCAAGGTTTCATCTTTGGAAGATAGAGATCCTAAAACTCTATCGCTAGATGATCTACACAATATTATCATTACTTATGAAATGAGAAGAGATAATGTTGTAAGAAAGAAAGTAATAGTTGATCAAAAAATTACCATAAAATATTTGTTAAAAGGGGAAACCAAATATGAATAATTTAAATAAGAATCAATTGATTCAAAAGCTGAATATTTTAATATAATTATTTCCCTCCTTTCAAAGAAATACAATAAGGGAAAATGGAAAAGTAAAACTTTCAAATGTTATAATTGTGAAGGGAAAGGTCATTTTGCACAAAAGTTTCCTAGGAATAAATTTAGAGAATATGAGTCTGAAGATGATGATTAGAAACCTTAGAAAAAAGTGGAAGAAACATAAAGAAATATTTCCTTATTACAAAATGAAGAAAAGTTATCTTAGTAGAAGAAAGAAGAATGATTACTCATTTAATGATGAATCCGATCATCAACTAAACTTTATTGCTCAAGTTAGAAATGTAATTAAATCATCTAGGAGTGATGAAGAAAACTATGAGATGAAAGAAATGGAATGGATTCTCAAAAAGTTTCTGGAGAAATAAATTGAACAGAATACTCAACTCAAGAAGGAAAGAAAGAAGTTGAAGCAATATGTTGAAAGAATAACATTAGAGAACAGTGAACTTTAATGAAAACTAAAAGGTTATGAATAAAAGTTATTAATTAATGATAATATAAACAATATAGAATCTGCCCTTGTTGAATAAAGTAAAAAAAACAATTTGAAGATAACTAAATCCAGAAAAACCATTGATGTTTTGAAAATTATGTTGGCTGAGAAAGAAGAAGAGTTTCTAAAAAAACAATCAATGTTTCTTACTACAAAAATTGAGATAAGAAATAAGATAGAAAAGTTTACTAATTCAATTGATGTTAAAGGTGAAACTTCTAAATAAGGTGAAAAGAAAGGATTACAGAATCTAGTTTACGATAAAACATATTTCATGAAGAAAGATAGGAATTCTTCAAAAAAGTATCTTCCTGAGAAAAGTGGTCCATATTTGTGAAGAAACAACAAAAACTATGTTTTGATCAGTTTTACTCTCAATATGAAAGATCAAGATTCAGAGGATACTATTTTTGTTGTGGATTTTTCAGACATAGTTTTTTTTTCATGTTGGAATAACATGTCTCTACCTGGAAATATGTATGAATCAAGGGGGATCTATGATGAGAAAATAAGATAAAATGTTCCTAAAAATTACGTGGAATAGAAAAGGGAAGCTTATAAGATGATGGAAGGTGAGTATATTAAGAAATATGAGTATGTTAAGAAAATGGAGAAAAACCAACATGCTAAATGTGAAAAGAATGAGTGCTTAGTTATTTGGTCAAAACCAGTTGATATGGAAATATGGTTAGATGAAGAAAAAAAATAAGCTGAAGTAAATGGGAAGAAAAAGGTCTCTGATGATGTGAGAAAATTTGATAAAAAGGTATAAATATATTGTGGGTTGATAATTTAGAAAATATGTAAGAGATGTGATCAAGAAGGGCATGTTACTAAAATTTGTTTGAATATCCTGCCAGAACAAGAAGAAGGGATGAAAGAGTTGTTACAAAATCATTGTAACATTAAGGTTACTAAAGAAGAAAAGAAGTTTATATCCTTATCATAGGAGTCTATAAATGAAAAGAAACTTGTTACAAAATTTGAGGATGATCATCAGAAGGAAGAAAAACATCTAATGCAAAATCCAAGAAGAAGAAGAAAAAGTCAAGACTGAGATAAGACTCTATGTCCAAAATTTTCTTTTGAGAATTTATAAGCTTCCTCATTATTCCCAAAATATTTTTATTTTTACTAACTTATAGGGAATTGAAGGAGTTGAAGTAAGGAAGCTAATGTTATTGAGTCTCTTACTATTTTTTCAAAATAAAGTAATAAGATTACGAAAAATTTTGTTTTGAATGTTATGTTTATACACCAAAACTTTATGATATGTTTATTTATATGGGTGCAAGTTATTTTTATCTTAAATAATTTTTTTTCAAGATTGACCCAGAAATGAGAATATTGAAGGAAACATGAAAAGGTATTACATGAAAGTTGTATAATAGACAATATTTATAACCTTGATTATACAATCTTTTTTTCTACACCAGGTTCTCCCATGTAGAATTTGAGTTGTTTAATTAAAGGATCTTTGTTAAGAAAATCATATCATACTTATGCTATTTTGAAGAATAGTTTCAGGTTTTTAATGTAAAAGTTCTAACCATTTGAAATGATACATTTTTTAATAAGAAAGGAAATATGTCATGATGACCTATTTGAATTTTATTGTCAATAAGGGGGAGAGAATATATTCATGGGGAGAGGAAAATAAACCATGGATAGATAAATAATAGGGGGAGAAAGAAAAGAAGACATAGAGAAGAAAATGTGAGAAAAAAACAACACCACTTATTTTTTTGAATAGGTTAAGTGTAGTTATTGTAGTGGGTATTGGAAACAAACACAAAGGGGAAGATTTTTAGACACTAGATATGTTTTGGTTGTATTTTTTTTCAATAGATCAATATTTTTATTGAAGAAATTATATTGGGAAGGACGCGAGGAAGGTTGAAAATCAGATCTATCATTTGAAAATTGGATCCAACATTCTAAACAAATCTGATCAAGTATTCTAAGAAAATCAGAACCAAAATTATACACAAATCAGATTCATTATTCTGAGAAAATTATAACTTACATTCTGCACAAATCAGATCCAATATTATGAGAAAATTGGAACCAACATTCTGCACAAATCGGATCCAGTATTCTGATCAAATCAGAACCACCATTCTTCACAAATTAGATCTAACATTCTAAGAAATTCTGATCAAGAATTCCAAGATAATCAGATCCAACATTAGATATTATGATGATTTGGTGTTTTTTATTTCTCATAAATCATCTATAATTTGTGGAAATTATGATAAAATCTTTATAAATGAAAAGGTGAGGAAATAAAATATGTTTATGAGGATTAGAAAGAAAAATATATTAATCAAGAAAAAGATCTTAATCAATAAAAATATATTAGCCAATAAAAATATCTTACTCAAGAAAAATATCTTACTCAAGAAAAATATATTACTCAAGAAAAAGTCATTACTCTGGGAATATTTTCTTACAGAAAAAGTTCTTATGAAAGGGACATTTTCTTACAGAAAAATATCTTATGCCAGGAAAAGTTTCTTACAAAAAAATTTCTTATGCAAGGAAAAGGTTTTTATAGAAAAAGATCTTATTCTAGGAAATGTTTCTTACTGAAAAAGTTCTTATATAAAGAAAATTTTCTTACAAAAAAAGATCTTATGTCAGGAAAAGTTTCTTATTGAAAAAGTTCTTACACAAATAAAAGTTTCTTACTCAAGAAAAATATCTTATCCAAGTAAAAGTTTCTTATAGAAATAGACCTAATGAAAGGAAAGGTTTATTTCAGAAAAATTTCTTATGTAAGGAAAATTTCTAACTCAAGAAAAAATTCCCACTCAAGATAATTTTTGTCAATTTTTTTTTAAGTGTTAAAGAAGTCAAAGGAATATATGAAAATCAATGATATTTGAATATTCAAAAAGGAAATGAATTAGTGAAAGATATATCTGAGATTGAAAGAGAATTTAAGATTTGGGAAATTTCATTAAGTGAGAAAGGTTTTAAAAAGCCTGCCTTATCCATTTTTGAGTTCCCTATTAAAGGAGAGTTGTGTTCATTTGTAAATGTGACTCATTACAATTCAAGCATTCGATCTCTAGAATTTGTGGGACATGTATTGATTATCCAACCAAACTTTGTGTTTCTAGTTGAAGATGATGAATTTTTTCATACTGAGGTTCTGGAAGACTATTCAAGACCAACATATTCCTTAAATAAATTGTTGAAGTTCTTGAAGAAGGTACACATGTAGAGTTTGATTCATATTACTTATTAAGGAAGTAAAGACTTTTTGAAGTGGACCAAAAAAGAAGAAGGAATGTGAAGCTTGTGACTATGGATGCTTACCATTTTATGAAAAGGATTGTTTTGGGAAGTGGATACTGTAAAGGATAGTTGGGGGGGTATAACCAACTATATCAGGAAAGTTGCTATTGGGATTATAGAATTTTTATTTTCTTGTGCCTTTGTATTCTGAAAAGAATATAGTGAAAGAATCCATGTTTGTGGGACTATCCCACATGGAAAGGAGTAGGTCTTTGTACCAAACCTTGTAAATATATTGTGCTACCTTTTATTTATATTTGTTTCATACAAAAGGTGAAGTTGTGAATTATATTTCATTGGATTGTAACTCTAAGAAGTTTCAGAGGTTAATATTTTTTTGTTAAGAAGATAATAAACTTTCTTATGAAAGAAAAAGGAACCACTGATTCACCCCCCTCTCTGTGGTCTCAATCCTACTTGGGAAATATGAAAACCCATATGTTTAGAAATTGAGATTGAAACACCAATAGAGATGAAGGATTTTCCCACTTGGGTGTCAAAAAATAGGGAGATCTTATCTTTCTTAAAAAAAATCCCATATTATATACCCGTGGTGGCAAAGGAACAAGTCCGATGTTCTGATGCTACCAGTGATCATCAAGATGTGTAGATATGGTCATAGAATCAAATCATCCCCATCATCACGGAGACCCCCTTAGAGAAATTTTCTAATAAGGTGGAAATCCTTTAGAAGTTATTTATTGGTTTAGGATGAGTATTCATTGACTATTGGGATACGAAGAATCAAGATATTATAAAAAAATGGTTGCACAGTTCGAAGAGCTACAGGAATGCGAGGCTCATGTAGCGAGGATAAAAGTACAATTGTCATCAATGAGTGCCAATTTTGAATCCATCAAGAAGAAAGGTTGAGACCTCAAGGCCCTTGCTATAAAAATTCATCCATTATCTAATAATAAATCTGAGAAAATGACCTATTTGGAATAGACCCTTGATGGACCATGTAAAATGATTGTTAATTTTCAAGAAAAATCAAGACGAACTTCATTATAACCATTTGGGCTGTTCCATGCTTTTTTTTTCTTTTTTAGAAGTATCAGGGTGATAATCCAGGTTTTGGATGCTCCTTAAATACCCATTTAAATGAAAAATTATTAGTATTCCAACAAATATTTTTCATCTTTTCCAACAAAATTCATCAAACATAGTTTGAAATATTCTTTGAAAGACAAATCTTTCATATGAGTTAAATAATTTAGCCATTGGATGTCAATTTTGATTATCTCCTGGGATAATCAAATTAACATAATCATTTAATTCTTTAATGTTTTTGATATAATGGACCTATCAAACATAGTTTCCACTATTTATAGGGTTTTATGAAAAACATTAAGAAATTTATATCTTTTCTGTTATAACCCTAATTTTTTCTTGAGATAGCTATGGTGTGGGATTAGAAGGCATAACATGAATTTTTATTAGGCCACCATTTGTAGGTTTTTGACCTAACATGTTTGGTGTCTCTTTTTTTTGAATTGTTCTATTTTTTACTAAACTATACCAGTCATAAGTTTAGAGAGCTAGTACACGATTTTTACCCAAGGTGGCCTTGGAGGATTTCCACCTAGAAATTTTGTGTTTCTTTTCATGGATAGTTTAGAGTCTTGAAAACCAGACTAATGTCACTAATGTTTCAGGTCAAATATCTTTGAAAAAAAATTATGGGGAAAGGGAACCAATGGTGTTTATTGGCCGAGGATATACCAATATTTTTTATACATGAATAAGTTATTTTTCTTGACCCTGGTTTTTTAGTTTCAGAATATGAAACAAGATATGGGGAAATTATGTGAGGAGTAACCATAGGAATGGTTTGTAACAAAATGTCTCTGGGGATTATAGAGGTCATAAAATCCTCTCATGAGGATGAATTTTCTTCTGGTTAACATTCCTTTTTGTGGTAAACTTATTCATAGATAACTAGGGTATATTATGCATAGTAAAAAAAGGATCCTTAGGACAATATACCTCCATTTCCTATGGCTAGGTAATTTTATAAAAATTTTAATTTTTCAATACCATAAAGGGTGTTTTGTCAAGGGAGTGATGTATGAAAACTACGAGGTAATATATATTAGATTTTATTATGAATTGGAAGCCACTCCCATAAAATTTTTCTTGTGTAAAGGAGGGTTGAAGAATGATGAAATTAACACCATACAACTAGGACATGGGTGGTGCAGTTTAACATCTTATGGACAGGATGTTTGGGGATTAAAAATTAAGGATTCTATACTTTTATGAAGGGATAAATGATTTAACCTTTATAAAATAATTTGACTAGGAGTGTTCTATTATCTTTAGATATGAATGGGGAAAATTTTGTAAACTATAATATAGGGGGTTTATAAATCCAAGGACTGATGTGGGATGTAAATTTTATTTATGGCATATAGAGGTAGGAAAATAATCTCATAGGAATGAACTTTCCTTGGGATGACATTCCTTTTTTGTGGGACTATTATACAGATCCAATTGGGGAATATTATGCATAGTCAAACAAAGGTGTCCCTAGGAAATTGGCCCTCTATTTAAGATGCCTAAGGAAGTCTATGGGGATTCAGACAAGTCCAGACATAGAGTATGGTTTGTTAAAGGAGAGTACCTAAACATGAAAGGGGCATTTCAATTCAAAATTTCCCAAGAATAGGTAGAGGCCTTCCATTTATGTTGGTCTAACCCAAACGTAGAAAATAATTTATTTTTTCATATGGATGTATATGAGACATGAGGTCTAGAAATCACTACAAATCTCTTCAAAATGAGAATCAAGACATTCCTAGTTCTATGGAGGTTCCCTATGTAGCGTGTATAGGGAAATGAAAAATTTTATTTTGAATACAAGATCACAAATGAAACAAGGCTCATATTGGACTCACTTATATAGATCTATATCATTCTTAGGAACATGAAGGAATATTTTTGTTATACCAAAAATATTTCTATATAGGTTTAACCCATTCACAGGAAAAGAGAAGAAATGATTACCTAATGGATGGACCCAAAATATGGGGTTTGAGTATCACTATGTATCCTATGATGATAAAAGTCAAGCTATATGTAATTATTAATATCATACAGTTTAAAATCGCATGGTAAGGATGATTTACATGCATCTTATCATCATTCTTTCAGTAATATTTTTCATAGAAACCATGAGTAACTGGAGGCTAATTAGGTCAAGATGTCCTAACATACCCCATTTATGGGGAGGGAAGAGAGTGTGAAACATGACCCCAGGGATTATCGGATCATGATAAATGATATGGGTCACAAAATCCATTTGGGGTTTATAAAGATAGGAAAATCCTCTCATGAGGAAGAATTTTCCTTTGGTTAACAAGCTATTTTTTTGTGGGAAACTTATGAAGATACAACTCGGAAATACTATGCAAAGTCAAACAAATGTGTCCTCAAGACACTGATTCCCCATTTATGATATCCATAGGAATATTGTGAATATCCTAAATTTCCCGAGGCATGGAGTTTTATGAATGAAAGGAATGTATCTGGGTACGTACGAAACATTCAGACCATGACTGGCCACAAAGAGTGAAATTACCCACATAGATCCAACTCATACGTGTGTGTATGTGTGTGTGTGTGTGGGGGGGGGGGGGGGGTCATTTCTGTTTCTTTGAAGGTTCCCTGATTGAGGAACCCAAAATTGATATTTTCTACATGGATTCGTGTTTTCATATAGTAAATGGGGATGTTTTTTCTTTTCTCTATGGCTGGAAAGAGGGTACGGAGCCTAGGAGTCATGAGGCATCTCATCTAAATGATAATCAAATCATACATAGTTTTTAAGGCACTATGCATTTTAATGTCATGTGGTAAGGACTTAAGTTCCCTGATGTGAAGAATAAATATCATGAATGGACCTAGTATTAAAATATCAGGGCATCACTACATTTCCTATAATGGTATGAATCAAGCCACATGTATTTATTGAAAACCCACACAATTTAACATCATGTGGGAAGGAAACTTGATGGTCCTTTTAAGGCCTTTCTTCTAGGACCATGAAAACCTTGATGTGGATTGATATTCCCTGGTCCTATTGGGAGTCCCCTACCAAACCTCCTAAGACCACATGAGATGCACTTGGAGTGAGAAACAAAGGGTGGAAAATGTTTATCCAAAACATAGAGGTGATGAAACAAAGGATATATGCACTTTGAATTTGTGGTGGCTAGACCAGGATGTAGAATCTAGGCATCTCTACGTATCCTATATGGATAATAATCAAGCCATACATAGTTCTTGAAAAGGTATCCCTATTAAGACCATAATTATACATAGAGAGGGGGAATTTTTTTGTTGCCCCCTTTTTTTAAGTTGCGGCTGAACCCATGATTGGAGATCCATGTGTCACTACTTATCCTATGATGACAATAATCAATAAACATATAGTTCTTGAAAAGGGATCCTTGTGCAGACCAGGATTATTCATAGGGAGGGGAATTTTTTGCATTGCTCCATTTTTTAAGTTGTAGATGGACCCAGGATTGTAGATCTAGGCATCAATACGCGTCCTGTAATGATAGGAATCAATACACACATAGTTTTGAGGTACTTATCCACATAGATATGACTCATGTACATGGAGGGGGAATTTTATTAAAACAAACCTATAGATAGGTATTTTTTTTGAAGTCCCCTACATTGATTTAGTTCATATGTAGGGGAGGGTACATTTCATATATTTCAAAGCTAGGTTTGGGACATAGGGTCTGGATATCACTGTGTATCCCATGAAATGAGAATCAAGCTGTATGTAGTTCTTGATGGAAATTTCGCTATGTAGGTCAGGCCCATACACAAGGAGGGACATTTTTTTAGGGTGGATGGACCTAGATGTAACATCTAAGTGTCACTACATATCATATGTGGATAGGAATCAAGCTGTATGTAGTTCTAAAGTATAGTATGGTAGATGACCGATGATGAAGGTGATTCCCTATCGGGTGAGGACACCGTGGTTCCATGCAGTTTAATGTCATATAATGAGGAAATTGATATTAAAAAATTTATTATATTGAAAAATGGACAATGTATCATGAATTTTAACATCATGTGATTAGGGTGAAGGTAATATAGTTTTAGGAAGGAAAATTTTTCAGACTATCGAGAAACACAATCCTGATGTGAAATGAGGCATTTAGTCCAAAGGATATTAAGAAAGTCATCTTTTTAATGGGAGGAAATTTATATATGGACCCAACATAATATGTTTAGGCTTCACAAAATATCCTACAGTGACAGGAATCAATCCATGCATAATTCTTGAGGAGAAATATCTATATAGGTATGAATCATATGCAGAGGGGGGGATTTTTCTTTTTTCCCACAAAAATCTAGATCATGTGTAGTGTATTGTTGATTGAAATGATGATTCCTACATAGTTTAATGTCATGTAGTGAGGATGATGGAATGTTCCTTTCATGGTCATATAGAGAGTACCACTGACGCTATGTAGTTTAACATCATGTATCTAGGATGATGCATCCTATAGTTTAACGTTAAGTGATTAAGACGATGCATCCTATAATTTAATGTAATGTGATCATGATGATACATCTTGAATTTTAACTTCATGTGATTTGGATTATGCATCATGAATTTGTGAGGTACACAAAATACTTTTTCAAGAACCTTGTATTGGTGGGAGCCATGGTGAGCTTTCTATCCATCGAGATCAAGGAATAAGCTCCATTGGAGAAGAATCTGAGTATGGTATAAGATCCCTCCCATTTTGGATCAAATATTGGTGGTTTCTTTCTAAGTATCATAGGATTTATGAGGAAAGATCCCATCTCTTTTTCAAGGAAGAAACAAAGGTGAACCTTTTTATTAAAATATAGTGCAATCCGATTTTTGGAAAATTTACAAATAGTGAAAGGTATACAACCTATTTTCATCAAGTCACTCTAATTCATCCCACCATTTCTAGGATTAATCATATGTGGATAGATGATAATAGATGGAAATGTGGAGTGATGGAAATTTAACTTTGATGGACATGACCTCCTCTGTCCCAGATACTGATGAGTATGGGGTTGCCTATATGGAAGTGAAGGTCATGGTCCGGTAATCCCACAAGGCATGTAGGAGATTGTCCAGCCACAACTTCTTATCCTTATCTACCATATTATAGAGTATATTATATAGAGTCTTGTTGGAGGCCTCTATTTTTCCGTTATCCCCAACATGGTATTGGGATGAATGATTGGCATTTATGTCATACTCCTGATATAGTTTTTACGATTCATCAGAATAGAACCTGGTGCTATTATCTATCAATATTGTACAAGTGAGACCAAATCTAGTGATGATTTTGGATTTCAAGAAGCTAGAAATGATCCTTTCCCTAACCTATTTGAGGGGTTTGACTTCTTCCCACTTGGAAGAGAAATCAGTTTCTGTGAGAATATATGTAAACTGCTTGGCTGTAATAGGAGGATATGGTCCCATGGCATCCATTCCCCATATGGAAAATTTCTAGGAGTACTTGGATGTGTGAAGTAACTCTAGGGGTTGGTGGATGAAATTGGAATAAACCTAGTAGGAATGACATTTTTTGTTAAATTTAGTGCAGTCTTATGTTATAGTGGGCCAATAGTATCCAAGACATTGAATTTGATGGGAAATATTGGATCCTGATTGGTGGACACTACAGGCTCTAGTGTACACCTATTTCATGATAGCAATGGTCTCTTCTCTATCAATTCACTCAAGAAGGACCCCATCAAGGCTCCACTTATAGAGGACCTTTTGTTGATTTGTACCATAATACAAAACAAAGTTAATAATTCATCTTCTGATTTGGTCCCTCTCAGCCCTATATGGTGGGAGCTCTCCCTTTTGAAGGTAGTCCACAATGGGTTTTATCCAGCCAATAGTAGGACTATACAACTCATGGATGGGGATAATCTCATTGATTTATTCTATGTTGGCCTAAACAAATGGTGAGACCATCTGACGGTGTGTAATGGTGATGAATGTTTCATCTCGGTCTGGATCATCCAGAGATGTAACTACATTTTCCAATGCATCGACTTGGGAATTTTGTGATATTGGGACATGAATCAATGTAATCTTCAAAGGTAACTCTTCCATTAGTCCCCAGGCATGGTTTAGAGGGGGATTAAATCTTCCTTCTTGATAGTATAATCACTATTGACCTACTTGATAACCAGTTCTGAATCATATTTTATCTTCAATTGTTTTAATTTTACCTGAAGTTTCAGATCTAGACCTATAATGGGAGCTGGATATTATGGTTCATTTTTCATGAATCCCTATGAAAATAGGAAAAATTAAGGCAGGACTGCCTTTTCTAGAGACATGACCATGACTCCTAAATCTAATTTTTTAAGTTTAGGGTCTTCCATTATCTTTCCTATTGTGCTTCTAGATGCACCATAAAAATATATCTCCCATATATATGGGTCCTATTGAACATAGAAATACTTTTCATTGAGTATCTCAGCATCCGATGAACTCATTTCTGTTGAAGGGTGCTCTGCCAGAAAATCTGCTAATACTTGTCCTTTGACCACTTTTTAAGGCACAAACTAAATGTAAAATTGCTGTAGGATGACCACCCACCGTGAAAGACATATGGTCAACATCGGAAGACTAAGAATATATTTGAGTGTTTTTCTAAAAGATACCAAATTGACCTCATGATGTTGTAGGTAGTGTCTTAGTTTTTGGACTAAAAATATTAGCACCAGATAGGTTTTCTTGATATCTTAGTAATGATCCTCAACATAGATCATGATTTAGTTGAGATAATGAAGGCTATTTTTGTTGCTGACATCACCATTTTGTGCAAGGAATAAACCTAGTGATCACTCTAAGGATGTCACATAAAAAATAAGTGGTCTTCCTTAAATAGGTGGTATTGGCACTAACAGGCTTAAGAGATATTTCTTAAGACTATCGAATGCTTCTAAACAATCATCAGTCCACTAATATGTAATGTCTTTTTTCATCAGCCTAGTGAAGGGAAAACATTTTCCTACAAGGTTGGATATAATGAAACTAATGTAGGATAATTTTCCTTGAAGTCTTCTCAACTCAATGAGGTTTCAATGAGGTGACATTTCAAGGATATACTTTTTATTCTTGGGGACAACTTCGATTCCATGATGGTGTATGATGAAGCTAAGAAACTTCCCTAAGTTAATGCTGAAAGCACATTTCAAGGGGTTCATTTTCAAGAGGTGTTGCTGTAATTTGTTGAAAAAGGTTTCAAGATCTATCAGGTGGTCTGAACATTGTCATGATTTAACTACTAGGTCATCAACATAGCATTCAACAAACTTTCACAATAAGGGTTTGAAGATGTGATGCATGAAATATTGGTACATATCCCCAACGTTCTTCAATCCAAAGTGCATTGCCCGATATAAAAATACTTCCTGGGGGGCCCTGAAGGAGGTGTCTTATACATCCTCTTGTTTCATTAAAATTTGGTTGTATCTTGAATAACCATATATAATGAAGAGAGCCTGATATCTGGCTATTGTATCAATCAACAATTTTGTGATTGGGACTGGGAAATCAATATTCGGGTAGTGCCGATTGAGATCTCTAAAATCGATACAACCTCTGATTTTTACATTTTTAGTTTTAATGGGGACTATATTGGCTAGCCACTTGGTATATTGGACCTTTTGAATAAAATTTTATTTGATGATCTTGTCAACTCCAACCTCTAATTTGGCAGTATGTGTCGAGTGTATCATTTTGGATGCTTGTTTATAGCCATGGTGATCCTATGGAAGGCCCGAGTGGTGATAGGCTACCTCAAGATTGAGGTCAGACATTTCCATATAGTTATAGGTGAATACATCTCAATTATTTCTTAGGAAGGAGGTATGTACTGCTTACTCATCAGAAGACATGGATTCACTAATCAAGGTGGTTCATGGATCTTCTTTTGTACCCATATTTATTTCCCTGAGTTTATCAATGGTAGTAGAGAAACCCTCCTCAATTGCTGGAAGGGAATCCCCAAGATATTCCTCCACCTCTTCTTCTTACTCTTCATATTCTTTATCTTTTTCTAATGGGGAAACAAATATTTAGATGAGTTTTCTAGAGTTGGGAGGGGAATTGATATCTTGGAATTCGAAAGATTAATTGACTTCCTTTGACCCAAATAAAAGTGGGGGATTTCCTCGAAACTCTATAGACGAGGGTGGATGAAGGGGTGTCTTTTCCCTATTTGGGTAAAGAGACATCCTCTTCTACCTCAGTGTGTGAGGCAAGTAATTATTGGAACTTTGTGGATGGATTGAAATAATTTCCATCTGATATTTCACCATTATCATATGGTTCATCATAATTTTCAACACTGTTAGACTCAGTGGTCATGAATGAAATCATGAGGAATACTAAAAATTTATATTAATTTGGACACATATGCTCAATTTTGTTGATTGATACCACATATTCTTTTCTAAGTTGTTTTAAGGGGTCAGTTGGGATCATTTCTAGACCATTCAGGGTAGTGACCAAATCAACACCATCGACCAAGGTTTATTTCCCCTTTCCTTGATATAATCTGGCATTGATGTAATGTGACTCGTAGGACTCGAATGGGGCCTTATTGGTGTGAAACATCTTATTTTTCCATTAATTCAATATTTGATGCATTTATAGTAGGATGAGGCGATTAACACATGTTGATGCAACCAAGGCCTTCCCAACAGGACATCTAAGGTTGTGTTTTGTCGAATGATCATAAGTTATGAGTCGACCACGAGGTCCCAAAACTAAGTCATGGTCTTAATTTGGCATAATGGATTATTTTTACTTTTTTATATACCTTAAAGGTTAAGGAAAAAGGATATAGTTTATCCTCATTACAGCCCAACCGACGAAGTGTTCGTACTAAATTGAGATTAACTCCAGAACCATTATCAACAAATACAATTTCAGATATCAGCACCATTTATACATTTGGACACATAAAAGGGTATGATGTTCCCTTGTATAATGAAATATTCATATTAATATGTAAAGGAGATAATAAAATTTCATTCCCCAGGATCAGTCTATGTCTGATAGACTTTGGCAATAGGCACTTTGGATTCAATGTCTTGGGGGCTTATCAAGGCCTCTATGAGTGCTTCCCTAAGATTTTTGAAAAACTCAGGGCATCTAGGATTTACAGATTAGATCATACCATGGTTAATTGTTTCAAGATATCATAATTATGTTCTAAATTCTAGCACTTACCAATATAGGGATGCTCTTTTATAGGATATTTAGGGGTTTGAGTATTGGATGTAAACATATCGACCCCCAAGATTGGGTCTAGAGGTGCTCTTATTATTTGTAGGTTGGGACATGTAGGTATATCTACATGCTGAAGGAGATTAGAAAACTATTACTATTCTGATGGATATTATAGAATTATTGGGTTAGACTGTCTTCTGGTAGGTGTAGGGATATTTCACTATCCTTGATGGGTTCGCTGAAGGGATCTTCTATGAGTTTTTGCAACATTGATAGTCTAAGAAGGGGTGAGGCAAGAGGTCTGGTTTCTACCATGGACGCATCTTTTCCAATTTCCTCAACTCCTATGACCTATTCTTTTGATTCCCCTTTAAAATGTTTGTAACTTAGGTTCATATCCATACTCATCATTTAAGAAGTGATCCACTAATTGAATGATGTTAATGGAACCAAAAATCAACAATTTTGATGATGACTCTTCCTGGATGACCGTCTCTGATGGTGTCATTTGGTAGGGTGATGTCCATTGTTTTAGATATGAGGGCATAAAATCTAAGAGTGTCAAAGAAAACTTTGTCCTTTGTGAAGTTTTATAATCATTCTCTTTCTCTCTAAATTTTAGGTCATGCTGTTTTTTTAAAGGACCAACCTTTGAATGTTTGTGGCTTCGATGACAACGGCTATGTGGTAGTTTAAGTAGATGGGGGCATAGTTGGTTGTTTCAAATATGCTTAGATAATTCCATGAGATTAGTTTATTGTTTTGTAAGTCATCTAACTAGAAATATTTTGTACCCTTATTCCAACAAATTCTTGCCTCTCACCTCCATCCTCAGGGGCATTAGTGGAAACATATGCCACTTGTGCTGGCGATGTTCCCATTTAAACTTGTCTAGAATCTATTATTTTATGAAGGAGGTCTTTGAATATGAAATATTCCTAAATTGTGTGTCTAATTATCTGGTGAAAGGAAAAATAATTTGGCTGGTCATCGAGACCCACCTCATCGACCCTTTTTGGATTTAGTAAACAAAGTAATCCATTGTGGCTATAAAATATCCACGGACTTGATCATTTTGAAATGAATAAAAATTATTCTTTTGTTTCTAAAATTTATTTTTTCTGGGTCTCCTATTCTCTTCCTATCGAGGCAGGGGTCTCTGTTGGCAACCAGGGGGTATTACATGATATGGTGAATACTTAGCCGCTGGAGTGGATGTAGGGGCTAGATTAAGTGTGACTAATGCCACCCATAACTTTCTCAATCTTTTTCCTGGGATTGATGGTCTTATTTGAGAGTCGAACTTAGTTTTTTATTTGGATTCTTCCATTATTTGATAAATGATAGAGAAATATCGAAAACCACTTGTATATTTAACTGGGATGAGAGGTATTTGCAGCACATCATAGAGGTTATCAATGCACATAGAAATAATATCCTCTTGGGGGAGTGTACATTTCAGGGAATAGGTCAAACCCTTCTATAGTTTGATCAAGTATGAGACTCTCTCATTCTCTCTATATTTTCATTTTGAGAGGTTATTGAGTGTTGTATTATGTAGCGTTGAGATTTACTAGAAGAGGATATCCTGAAAGAGGTATTCCCACCACATGATAGACCAAGCAAGAAAGATTGTGTACCACATGAAGGATGTCCCTTACAAGGTTCGTTGGAAGCATATGAGTTACATAGATTCTTTGTGATATGGAGTTCCCTTCATGGGATCAAAATGGGATGCATAATGTATCAGATGTTGTTTTGGGTCACCTAAACTATTGAACACTAAAACACAGGAATCACAAAATTTGGTAGTGGTAGGGGGTCTCTTACCTATCAGGGGTAATGCTTCTGTTTTGGATACATTAGTGCACACCATTCCTCCACGATTTCCAATCGAGCTGCCAATGCCTCAATTATGTCGATGAATCCTTGACGAGTGTTATGTTGAACTTGGGTTTGAGCAGGTTCAATAATGGGTTGGATTTTACTTGTTGGTTCCACCGCTATTTGGGTAGGGTATCTGGTATGAGACATATTTTGAGGATTTACTTAGATGCGTTTGGGTTGTCTCTTTAATAGAGGGAAATAATGGTATTCATCCATGACCGGGTCTAGGTGAATAGATTGTCCTAACCCAAGTTGGGTGGATTTTCTAGCCATACTTCAATAACTAGGATGAAGCCTTATGACCGAGGTACACCTGTTGGAAGTATACATTGAGGCTCTTTCTAAGGAGCATATTTAGTAGGATGGATACCTCATAGGAGCTCAGTGTTGATTCACCACAACTATTGAATTTCCTCCTCCTGTCATGAAAATATTTCTTTGAGAATAAGGGGATTTTTCTCATCAGGAGGAGAATGTGGATCATATACAACCTTAATTTTATTCTTCTCCCTCGTAGAGATTATTTTAGGAGGTGGTGGAGGATTTATTGGGGGGATATTTAGGGTGATTCTCTAGTTCTAGGTGAGCACACCTTAATTCTCAATGTGGACCATATCCCAAATGGAAACATCTTATCCTTAATCTTTCATATATTCCTCATTTTTGGTGTGGTCCATGAGGTTGACATCCATGATGTTTATCAGAGTATAATGAATTGTGGGAAACATATTGGCTACCAAATGGTATAGGAGCTATTTTTAACCTTTATTAGATCCCTTCCTTCCCTTCTAGGATCCCCTTAGATCCTATTGGATATGGGTGGCTCAGAGAAACCCTATACACAACATAGTTGTAGGTTTCTTTTATAAGGACAATATTTCATGAGACGGGATGGAATGGGAGACTTCTATACTTATAAGCCTTCCTAAATGAGAAAAGACTGATTTCTACTAGGTGAGTGGTTAAGGTAAAAATTACCCCAACCCTATGGGATGAGGTTGCTCCCATTCTCTTTGCTATTCTATCTCAGAACATTTTTTTTCAGACTTAGAGGGGTATTTAGTGTTAAAAATCCCACATCCCTATGGGCTGGGCTGATCCCAAACTTCGACGATTGCGGCTATTGTCATCTCTGTCTTGATCTAACACATTCTTTTTCGAGCGTGAATCAGGTATGGTGTCAGACCTGCAAAAAAACTATTTTTTTTTCTGGGGACATTAATAGTGCTTGATGATTGGATTCCCTTAGGTGATAAGCTTACTGAATGTTCTTAGTTTCCTCAGTTAGGAGTTTTTTGATGGCTTTCTCTCATCAAAATTGACGATTTTTAGACTTACTCAGGGACACTTCTTTTTGGACAGTCCACCTTTCATGAGCATAGATTTAACTTAATTTCCACCCAAGGAAAATGGAATTACAAAATTCCATTTTCTATGGGTTATGCTGATCAGGACATAGGAAAAAATGCAAAGATCCATGCTCTCCCCATCCCCAGATATAAACTCTAGGTGGGGAACCAAATATCAAATGATGAAACTTATGCAGTGCATTGAGGCAGGTCAGCTGGAGATCTTTCTACCACCTCTCTGATTGTGGAATTTGTGTAGACAGAATGGATTCCAAGTCGATTTTATCATGAATCTATCCCAATATTTTGACATGATTTTCATACCCGTTTTTGGGAAAAAAATTAGTAGGTGAATAGTTTTCTAGATATTGAGACAAATTTTATTTATACATTCTTCTAATAACTCTCTTGGTATATCGAACTAAGAAGTATTCGTGGGATAAAACATAAATGGTATGTCATCTCTAGCAAATTTTCTTCTTGTGATCATCATATCCCTTTGTTCTTCTTCTAGAGACTCCTATACTTGATCTTCACAACTTGAACACTTATTGATGATTTTTTTTGCAAGTAGTGGGGTTTTTAGGAGTCTTCTCATCATGTGAATGGTTTAGGGTTGGTTATAGGATGAGTGTTTCCCTATTCCATATCCCAGTTGAGAAAGTATGTCACTTGTTACTTATAGAGTATACAACATGTCTAGACCCATTTTTCATAGTGCCTTAGAATACAAGGGATTCCACGTATTTGAAAAGATATGGGGAGGACCTTCTTGGTGTTTGATGTTACTACAGGGAGGACCTTCATAATGATTTCCATCATGGTGAAGACTATCATCATATATTGATGCATGAATGTAGGTATAATTTCTATAGTGTATACCCTAGGGAGGACCATTAAGGTGGATGATAGTAAGAGGATTACCTTATTTCTATTTGATGTTACTATGGTGAGGACCTTTGTAGCATCTTCCATCATGGTGAGGACTACCATCATAGATTGATGCCGGACTATAGGGAAAATTTATAAAGCATATACCCTAGGAAGGACCATCAAGGTAGGAGAAATACAGGTGTGGACCTTATTTCTATTTGATCTTCTATCCATAAGGAGGGTACTGTGATACTCATCAGGAGATAAGCTCTCGTGATAAATCAGTTTGTGTCCACAAAGGGATCTTTCGTGGTTGATGCTTTGGGGAGGACCTCCAGAGCTACTGGTAAAAATGTTATAGGTAGGAACTTAAAAAATTATACTTCTACTTCCATTATTTGATAATGGATCATCAGGATATTGATCCATCATTGATAGATGTTTGATAGATTTAAGAAATCCAGCTTCCAATAGAGCCTGGTTATGAGTCTACTCTTCATTTTCTAGCTACCTTTGGCATGATTAATTTTTCGAATCTATCTTATAGGACACTAGGGATGATCTTGGTAGATGAAGGACTTCATTTATGGTTGTCTGATCAAGTGCCTCCTATGGTGCTTCTGGGATACAATGATGGGATAACTGAGTTTTAGTAGGGGTATATACTTGCCATAGAGTGGTCACTAAAGTGGACCGGTGTTCCCTAGTTAAAATAGGTGTTTATTCCCAATATTGTTGTCTATTTATCACAAAATATTATATAAGACCCTCCTATATGGGAGCATGGACGCAAGCATGCTCTAGAGCAACCACCTTATTATGTAGATGAGCCACCCCACTTAGGGAGAGAGGGTTGTAGGCCCAATTCCTTACTATTATCGTGAACAAGATTACATATTTAAAAGTATATAGGGTATGTTCAGAGAATGATACATGATCCTCCATCATTTATAGGATTTTTCGAGAGACATCTTTGGTGGTAATGGGAATATATGCCCATTCTGATGGTAGAGCAGGAATATGTGCCTGCTCCAGTCCTCTATTTTATTCCAGTGGGTACTGAAAGTTCTCCTATGTGGGGGAAGAGGTACATATATGTCCATGAATTATAGTTGTTATATTCCAAATTGTTTCTCTGATTTCCACTATATTTGACTAAAATTCTTGATATGAATGAGCATAAGTTTGCATATACTCATTAGGTGCCATTTTATTTTTTATGATGGGCTTGATATGCATTCAGATGAATTTTCATCTATTTTTATTTGGTTTCCATCACGTTTGAATTATTTTCTTGATATTAGTGAGAAGGAATATACTTATTCTCATTGTTTTTTTTATTTTACTGGAAGGATTCATTTTCATTTGCATGAATATGCATTTTCTTGTAATTTTCCTCTATATTTGCACAGTGGGTTTGATGATAAGTAGTAGGAATCTTTTCTTTCTCATAGTTTTCCACCATATTTGACTAATGTGAATCATATTTTTGAATAGGGATTTGAATACTCCCATCTGCTGCTGTATTTACATAGTGGGTTTTAGGTACCTTAGTAGTGATATACTTTTGCTCATGGGTTACTGTCATATTTGATTGGTGGGTTTTGTTAGCAAGAATGAGAATGATGGTCTATTCCTGATTATATGATGATTTCAATTTTTGGTCCACCCTAGGAATTTGGGTCTTCCTGACTTTTGCGGGGGCCCTTAGGGTAGTATCCTCTTCATGATGAGGATGTTGGGTTGCACAACGTTTGTGGTGATGAATTTCGACAGGTTCCCTTGAGAAAGACCCCTGTGCTACTGGTATTAATTCATTAATGATGACTTAATTAGCCTCCCTAAGACAAGGTATGAACTCATTATTGCATTCTGAGGATAGGATCCTGAAATATTTAGAGATGTCAAGTGAATCCATCTGGTTCTGGACTGCTGACTGTCACTGGGTAGATGGTTGGCTAGGCTTCATGGACTCATAGGCCTATTTAGCTACCTCTAGGGTGGGGAGAGTACCCTTATGATGGTACTCTCAGACCAGTGCATTTCAAACCCAACATTGAATATATTGGGTGGGTGATGGTGTCCTCTATTTGGATGAGGACTCGGATAGTGCAGTGGTTGAGGTGCACATTTTTAAAAGCTGGTGAGACTCCATTGGATTAAAGAGATCTCTAAAGATTTTCTACAATTTATGTAACATCTACAAAAAAAACCTATTCAAAGTATAATATCATGAACACATGCGTAATTGATGGTCTTTATTGTCCCTATTATATTTTGGATGTGAAAGGGGCCTGAAGTGGGGTAACACCACCATATTGGTTAAAGATTTACATCGTGTTCACCATTTTTTTTTCTGACAATGATGGGTTTGGGTGATGAATGAAATGGTCCAATGAGGACTAGACAATATAAACATTTTTTATTGTGAAGGATGTTCCGTAGTTAAGCCTTTCACACTAGTTGTACCATTTTTTTTCTATTAAGAACACTTTTACGTAAATTTGTTGATTATATGGGGTTAAATGGTGTGCAATCACTAACATCAGAAACAAAATCTTTGAATGGTCTCCAACGAGTTTTTTCATAGATCCAAAAATTTCCCAACGACTCTCACATCCATGATTCATGGACCTACTTTACAAAGGATGGATTTCATTGGGTGGATTTGACAACGACACTTAAGAACTCATATTGGTTGAGAGGATGAGAATTCTGGCTCATCACACCATTTTGGGGAACTAATTCTTATTTTGGGACTCCCTTATAGATTTAAGATATGTTCATGAATCCTTGGTTTATTTCCAAGTATGCGTATGTGTATTAACTTGAAGAAACAATCCATTATGATTAAACATGTGGTTGGAATCATCTATATGTATATGAGGTTCTCCATCAATGGAGGGATATTTATGTATCTAAGGTTCTCCATAAATGTCACCTCTTTATGGATAAATCAGAAGTTATTTATCCATTTATTAAGATGACACTGGTTTCATGCCACTTGTTGCAGTTCTATAGAGTTTACCATTACTAGGGGGATGGGAGTTGTTTTGATATTGGGATCGAACCCATAAGATGAGCTTCCTATGTGTCCTCATGAGAGGAATCAAAACCCACATAGACCGATGCCACTTTACCAGGCACATCAGATTTTAAGGTTGTCTGATGAGGACCCAACCATACAATTTAATGTCACACAATGAGGACATCCAAACAAAAGGTTCCCAGCTAAATATGGTATAGGAATTTTTCCTAGGCAACCTAAGGGACCCAGAAGAGATGTAGCCACCTGGATAGGGGCATGATCTTACTGAGGCTATGGTGAGAAAGAAATAATAATGGGTGTGTGACTTGTACTATCGTTGAATTTGTTCAAAGTTTAAAATTTATATTCCTATTAACTACTATATATGTGGAAAGTAGGGTCGAACCCACAGAGAAAAAAAAATTGAACACTATTCTTCTAAAAACTTTTAAAAAGACCCCACTGTTGTCAGCAGTGGGGTAGATTTCTATTTTTTTACTTTTTATTTTTTTTTAATTTTTTTTATTATATGGCACAAATGAAAAAAAACCTTTTTGAGTTTTTGTCCTAAATTGTAATGAAACAAGAAACATGTTTAAAACAATAAGTAACAGAGATATAAAACGCTGATAAATGAACTATCAAAGTAAGTCGCTTGGGGAAAAATATCGATTCTACTAGTTTTAAAAGTATTTAAATTCACTTAAAAGTTAATGCAGAGTACCACCTTAAATATAATGAATTACCTCCCTCACAAAGAATTAAGTCTAATAGATTGATCAAGAACAGAGTTCGCCACTCTGAAAAGATCAACTGTGAATGTCATTATTTGAAAATGACAACAGGATGAACTCACCATAAGTCCTAAAGTATTTTGAATTTATGATCTTTTGAAAAGTGTTTCCACAATCAATCTCTCCAATTGACTATAAAATTTTGAAATTAAGTTCTAGTGGTACAAGTAATGGAATGAACTCAGCAATGATCTCACCGATCAATACTGAATACATAAAAATGATGAAGTGAAAAAGAAAATAAAAAGATAACAAGTGAAACTTCAATTTAGCCCCGAAATAAATGAATTAACTAGTAAATATGTTCATTAACATTTCAGTAACTTGTAACATACAAAATAGATTACTAATACTAGAATTAAGATGGAAGATAAACTCCCAAAACAATGCTCTACTCCTGAACTCCTCCAGCTCCAGGAAGTGGTTCCAGAGTCACCCTCTGATCTTCCTCTACTCGGATATGGATCCTTCAATATCCATAATTTCTCCTCTCGCTTCATTTTTCTGCTTTACTTGCTTTTAAATCCTACTGTCATAAGCTTCACATCACCCCCACTTTCCCACCGACTTATTTTGGTTCTAATACCTTTGACCGCACATGTGCGTTTTTTGGTGCATCGCATGTCTCACAAGCTTTTCCCACATAACTAACTTTGGGTGAGTTGGTTAAATGAATATAGACATTTCCCCATATCTTAAATGAACCTACATAGTTATAATAGAAAAATAAATAAATGAAAACATAAAGAAAGTAAAATAGTTATTTTTTTAGTTTAATTTTATATTACTTATTAAAAATTTAATTAATGTTAATCAATAAATATCTAAATTGATAGTATTTATTTACTTTTATATTATTTATAAATTTATTCACTTAATATCATTATGGTAAAACTTAAACTTTTTAAAATTTTATTAATTTAATTAAGTTAATTATAATTATTATTAATTAATTAAGTTATTTAAATTTCAACTAGATTATAAAAGTTATAATTAAGCATCATAAGTAATTTAGTAATAAAATAATTTATAAAATTAGATTGAATAAGTTAATTTTATTCAATTAATTTTACTATTATAATTATAGTTATTTAATTATTTAAAAATTTAAATTATTAATTTATTAGTAAATTGTTATTACTCTAGTTTAAAATACTTATTTTTTAATTAGTATATATTTTTATATTATATTTTGTTATTATTATTAACTATTTATTTAGATTAATAATACTATATTTGTTTATTTTTATTATTTATTATATATATATATATATATATTTAAGAAATTAGGTCTTTCCCTCCCCCCATTTCAGCGCAACAGGGAGGAGGACTTTGGGTTTCTCTACAGCGAACCCTTGTGATTAGGTCCGACGACAGAGACAACCTCCTCCCTTGGTGCACCAGCCTTGGTCCTTTAGTGGTTCACAGTGTAGCAGCAGCATCAGTTCCTCCTCCCAACCCCCTCAACAGTGGTGAATCTCCCTTTTCCTTTAGCGGCGTGACTTGCAAATCCAGCAATGGCAGCCCGCAGTTCACGGTGGCTCAGTCAGGTTTCGGGTTCTCCAGTGGTGGAACCCTCTACATGGTAGGTCTCAATTTTTGGATCTCTTCAAGGTGGCTCCTTCTCCTAGATTCCATGGCTATGGGCCTCCCCTAATTTTCGATACCAAATTCTCACGACGTTGCAAAGAGGTTCGAAACCCAGGTAATTATATCTAAATAAAGAGAGTTCAAATCTGTGGTTTAAGTTTATATTTGATCTAGTTATTGATTTGATTTTGTAGTGGTTAATGGTGGAATTTATGTGCGGTGTTGAAAGGTTGAAATACAAAGGTGATGGAGGCTAGTTCAGTGAGAGATGAATTGATGGTGTCAGTTTGAAGGATAAAGGGGTTATTTGTGGTAGAGAAATGGTGGAAGAAAAGGGTGACTAATGGTGAGGTGTAAGGGAGGTTACTGATAGTTGAAAAAAATATTAGCGAGGAGCAGCGTAAGGTCACTGATAGGCTAAAAAAAGGCCACTGGTAGCATTAAAAAATTTAGGTTACCAATAGAAAATAAAGATCACCATTGGAATCAAATATTTAAAGGTTTCTGATGCAAAAGGTCACCGATGTAGTTAAATAAAGAGGTCACCGTTAGTATAAAATTTAAGGCTTCCGATGTAGATAATTGAAAGGTCACCGGTAGAACAAAGGGTCACCATTAGCGGCAAAAATAAAGGTCACCAGTGCAAAAAAAAAAAGTCACTGATGCAAATAAGGTCATCGATGCAAACAAGGTCACCGATGAAAAAAGGTCACCAATGAAAAAAGGTCACCGATGCAAATAATAATCTGCATCGGTGATATTAAAAAAACTAATTTTTAGAAAAAATAAAATAATTGGACTAACGGAGAGATAAAAATTAGAACTACAAAAATTAAACTTAAAATTAGAACTTAAGTTAATTAAAATTAAAAATTAGACAAAGACTAAACAACATGAATTAAAAACAGATTTATTAAACTTTTAACTTAAAAATTATAATTTAAGTTTTAAATTGTTAACAATTAAATTAAAAACTAGATAAATATTAAACTAAGATGATAAAAGACTAAAATATAAATTTATTATATAAATTTATTAAAGGGTCTGCAGCGAGTGAAAAAGGACATCATCAGTGACTCAACATGCCACAAATGGCTCTTGTCTGCCTCACCTATTGATTAAATACAAAAGTTAATGAATAAATAATTTAACTGCATAATTAAGATTAAATAATTAATATTTAAAAACTATATATTAATTAATTAAACAACTAAGTGAATACATAAAATTAAAAACACATTATTTCATTTAATTTAAACTCAAATTCTTAACATAATTAAATAGCAGGAAAATTAAGCGTATTAATTAATGAAGTTTATATAAAATATTAAAATAAAGTCTAAGTTAATTAGATAGAAATATGATGATTATATAATTGTTTAAAATAGATGTTAATTTATTAAAAAGTTAAGCAGATTTTAATTAACCAAACTAATTAAGAATTAATTAAACTAGAAAAGTAAGGTAAGGTTAAAATAATTAATTTAAAGACCAAAAATACACAATTAATTATAAAAATTGATTAATTAACAAATTAGTTATAAAAATGAAAAGTACAATTATTTAGTATAAAGTGAATAAATAATTAATTAAATCATTAAAAATTAAGTAAAAAGATGTGGAAAACTATGTAAAAATAGAGCCCCATCAAATTCCACCACACTTAAGCATTGTTAGTACTCCAACAATTTCTTTCTTTGTTATCTTTGAAAAACAGATTGTAGTATTTATGATTTAGTTCAAACTATAACATGTTTAACACTTAAGAAAAGAGTATAGGACATGAAAACAGGATTTTGAAAAGATATTTTCAAATCAAATATTTCCTCGAATGAGTACTCAAAGGGTAATCAAGATAGAAAAGTTTCATCAATCAAAGAAAGTTTCATTCCTCATATGCGACTCCGCTTAGTAATCATTTAAATCCCACTCAAGTTCTAATTTCAAGAGTGAAAAGAGATTAAAAATTAATGGAGTTAAGAACTTAACAGTAGGAACTATGTGTAATGACTCTTTCTTAAGTTCCAAGAATAATTTTTTCTGTGAATAAATTTAATGAAACAACTTAAATAACTTCCATAATAAACCAATTGACCCCTTCTTCATATGGCGTTCATCATTCCCCTTATCTTAATGAATTCATTTTTGACCCTAGACACTTTATTTTTTTCCCAAGCCATGTATCATGTGCTAAGTACTGTGGAATGCACTTATTCAAAGTGTACAGAGGGCTTATAGTAAACAGAAACGCACCCAACATCTAGGGTTTTAGAGACTCACCCTGGGATTCTAAATGACCAAACTACTCTAGTTTCAAAAAAAATAATAATATAAAAATCATTTCCATTGTCTCATTAAGATGATTACTTTTAATAATTAAAAGATGAATGAGGCCCCTAATAATAATTCAAACTTCCAGTTCCAAGGGAAATGATCATAACTCCACTAACAGGTCACCCATATCACTCTAAAAAATAGTCTCTAAACCAAATTTACATAATACCACTAAGCTAGACCACTCAAAAATCATCCATCCTCAATAATTTTAAACTCAAAGCACAACTTAACTACCAAATAAAAATTTTCCATAGGCAAGACCCATTTGAGTAAAGTGTAAAACCTAAAATTATGAAATACTTTTGAAAACTTTTAACCAATTTTTGACAAAAATTTTGAAGTGAAGTGGGAATTAGTGGGCTTTCAATTAATCATAGTTCAGCATAGTCAAGAATTGAACCCCTCCCCCACACTTGAAACCCAACTTTTTCCCCAAAGTTGACTTCTAAACATGGAAAAGAATAATTAAACATTAAAGGTTCAAAAAATATTTTCAATAGAGTAGATTTATGACATGTATAAAGGGTCTATCTGAATTTCAAAAATATTGTTTTCCACAATAAATAAGTTAAAAGTAGGTTCATTATCAAATACTTGCATTAGCATTTATGTCCAATGAATAATTTTCAATACAGCACAAAGGTAACATGTAAGGTGTAAGTGCACTGTGTACTGGGTGTAAAAATTTTAACATATTGAGTTCAATAATATGTTCAATAGAATAGAAGAATGAATGCTAGAATACCCCAACCTAAAGCAGATTCAAAACAAAATTTCTTAGCTTGCATGTACCCCCCACACTTAGTTTTAAGCAGTGAAAAGATTTTAAAAGAAACAACATTATGTTTTCAGAAGTGAAGTACATGCATAATTGTTATTTACGTGGTGAAATACATCTGACTTTTATTCAAATACAAGAAGAATTTTAAAAATATGAAAAATTTTATATTTCAGTGGCAAGACATGCATCAGAATTTTTAAGATAGATGTAACAAATTTTTTTTTATAGAAAACATGAGCATAAATAATTGAAAAAGTAAAGTGAAAGAACTTCCCTATAAACATTTTTCAATTAAACATCAGCAAGGGAATTCCAATACTTCATGAAACAACAATATATTCTTGATAAAACTGAGACAAAACAACAAAACCAAGAATAACTAGTAACAGGAATTTCCCAAAAATAGAGCACAAAATCAATAATTTATTCAATGTTAAAAAGAAACAATGTAAAGAAAAAAAGAACCATGGGTTTCCTCCCATGTAGTGCTAAGGTTTAAAGTCTTCAGCTAAACTTTATTCAATATTTGTTCTCAAGCACAGTGAAGGCAGCCAAACCCTTTGAATGTCCCTCAAAATAAAGTTTCGCTCTCTGCCCATTAACCAATATGGGTTTGTTCTCTTCACCTAAAATTTCAATAGATCCATTCTTCAGAACTCTCACTATAGTAAAAAGGTCTAGACCACTTGGACTTAAGTTTTCTAGGAAATAGTTTGAGTCTAGAGTTAAAGAGAAAGACATTCTGTCTAGGTTTTAATTCTTTGGTTTGTATGATATAATCATGAAAGATTTTAGTCCTCTATTTATAAATCCTTGAATTATCACAACTCTCTCTCCTAATCACATACTGCTCACTTAGATCAAGTAATCTCCTCTCACCAGCACTCTTAAAATAAATGTTCAGAGCCTTAACTGCCCAATAATACTTATGTTGCAACACCATAGGTAGATGACAACATTTCCCAAACAACAGCCTATAAGGAGACATACTTAATGGGGTATTGAAAGAAATTCTATATGCCCATAAAGATTCATCCAAGCAGTATCAACCTCTAGACCTCTCTTTGATACTTTATGACCAAGCACTATACCTTCTGTGACTAGGAATTTATACTTCTACCAATTAAGAATAAGGTTGGTTTCAATGCCTCTCTCCAAGAATAACTCAATATTTCCAAGACAAGTATCAAGATTGCTACCCACAATGGAAAATTCATCCATGAAGACTTAAATGATTCTCTCAATCATATCCAAAAAGATAACTATCATACACCTTTGAAAGGTGGCTGGAGCTCGACACAACCCAAAAGGAATCTTCCTGTAGGAAAATGTCCCAAAGGGGCATGTGAAAGTGGTATTTTCATGATCCTCTGGATCAACATGAATCTGGTTGTAACTAGAATACCCATCCAAGAAATAGAAAAATTAATTTCTAGCAAGCCTCTCAAGAATTTTATCCAAGAAGAGAATTTGAAAATGGTCCTTCCTAGTGGTTGTATTAAGCTTCCTATAATCTATACAGACTCTCTATTTTGTGGCTTTCCTAACTTGTATTTCTTCATTTTTTCATTTTTGACTATAGTGAAACCTCCCTTATTGGGGACAACCTGAACAGGGCTGACCCAAGCACTATCAGAAATGAGATATATCATTCATGTGTCTAACAACTTAATCACTTCCTCTCTCACTACTTATTCATGTTTGTATTCAATATTCTTTGAAACCCTACCCTAGGCTTATGGTCAGGATCCATAGGTATTTTATACACGAAGAATGAGGGACTAATACCTTTTATATCATATATAGTCCAACATATAGTAGATTTAAATTTGTTCAAAACATTAAACAATATTTCTTCTTGGTTTTAATTAAGCTTAGCAGAAATTATGACAGGAAAAGTATAATTCTCATCAAAAAATGAATATTTAAGATGGGCAGGGATTGGTTTTAGTTCAAGAGTGGGTGGTTCTACAATAGAAGGAATAATCTTAGGCCTAGGAGGTCCAATATCTTAAACATATATCTTATAAGGAGTTTGAAATGATGAATGATTTTAAATTTCATGTTTAGATTCAGAAATAACAGTGCTGCTGTCCAAGGTGGGCAGCATACTGGCTAGACTTTACAGATCAAGATTCAATAAGTTAATCAAAGAAAAATCATAAAGTTTTTTAAAAAATTATCCCTAAATATCATCAAAATGTTCAGAAAGGTTGGTGTTAACAAAAACACCCTCAAATTCACTCAAAAAATCTCCTAAGTTCAGAAACATAGGAATCTTCTATAGTAGAAACTGGACAATTGTCCAGTTCTGAAATTTTTTCCAGATTAGGTGTTTAGAATAATTTTCAATTTCTAAGATAGATTCAAAAGGATTTTCAACTTCAAAATTATTTTATTCAGTAGAGAATAAATTTTCTGATTTTTCAGATTTTCGAATTGAGTTCTCATCTTCTAAGGACTCTACCATTGAATAGTTTTCAGAAAAAGTTGGTCCTTTAACATTTTTAAACACATTGAAATCTTCTTGTTGTTCAACAATTTTAAAAATAAGCTGACCCTTAGAAACATAAATAATAGCACCACCTGTTTCCAAGAAGGTCCTACCAAAGATGATGGGCACCTCTTGATCACACTCCATGTCTAAGACTAAAAAGTCAGTAGGCAGAAACAACTTCCCTACCCCAACTAGAAGATCATCTATCCTACCCATAGGATGAGTGAATGATCTATCATCCAACTGCAATATAACTGTGGAGGGTTGAAGCTCACCCAACCTCAACTGTCGAAATAGTGTGTATGGGATAAAATTAATTCTAGCACCTAAATCACACAGACAGTTGAGGTGATAAAAATTTCCTAAGGTATAGGGAATGAAAAAACTACTTGGGTATTTCAGTTTGGGTGGGATTTTCTTTTGGATTACAGCACTGCACTCTTTAGTGAGGCTGTAAGTAGAAAATTCTTCTAGGGTATATTTGTTAGAAATAATTTTTATGTGATTTTAGATAATATGGAATTTTAATTAAGTCTTTGACGAATGGAATTTTTACTTGAATTTTGGAAAGGAGACCAAGGAACTGAAGAAGTTCATCCCTGGTATTACTTTGAGGTTTCAGCTTCTCAGGAAAAGGGATGGATGTGGAAACTTTTTTAAGGATAGTAGGTATATCACTCACCTATTCCTAAAATTTTTATTTTCCTTTATTTTTTTTGATTTTTAGATGAGTTTTCAGTTTGATATTTAGATGAAAAATTCAGATTTTGATCATTTTCATGACTTTTATGTGAATTTATAACATGTGAAAAAAGCATATTTTTATTACCATATTTAAGTAGATTTTTATTTTGGGAATCTTTAAGGTATTTTTCATAAACATTTTGAGTATTCATCCCACTTCTAGTTATAACAGCCATGGAATTCTCTCTAGGGTTAAGCTCAGTGGTACTTGGAAGTCTACCTTTTTCCCTAGATGAAAAATCTCTAGCAGGTTGTCCAAGTTGTGTTTCCATGTTCTGCATTCTCACATCAATTTTAATTTTATCTGACTCATATTTATTTTGATGTTTGGTTAGCCAAGCCATGTATCTTTCCTTTTGAGAGTTAATTTTGTTCAATATTAGATCAAGCTTAGAAGACATTTTATTATCATTGTTTCCTTGTGCATTTGAAGACTCACCCCTTTGTTGATTTTGAATGTTTTTTCTTGGTTGATTAGATTAATTTGGGGTAGTGGATTGTTTAATTAAGCTTTGATCTTATCAGGATAGATTTGGATGGTTCCTATAGCCTTGGTTGTAATTATTTGAAAAAGGATCTTCTTTAGGAGGTATTCTAGGACCATAGTTAACAAAGTTTGAGTTCTCTTGTTGTTGGGCCAGTATATCAAAATTAGGACATAAGTTTTTAGTATGCCCAAACATACCACACAAGACACACTATTACCTAAAATATTGATTGGTGTTTTGAAAACCAAGTTGATTAACAGTTTGCTTAGAGTTCTAGTTCATTAAAGATTGCAATTGGTTGGTGATTTCAGAAAGTTGTGCTTGAGTTTCATCCATTGAACCAGTGTTTGAATTAACATTTATATTCACTATTTTTCTTCTTGAATTATTATTTTGAGAGTTTAGAGAAATATTATTAAAAATTTGTCACAATTATTCATCTGTTTTGTCAGTGTAGTTACCCCTAACAGCTTGATCAACTTGATTCTGTTCAAACAATGACAACCCTTCATAGAAGGTATCCACGAGAAGGTGAGATGGGAGTTGATGATGGAGGAACTTCATAATAAGATCCCCGAATCTATCCCAAGCTTCATGAAAATCTTCTATATCCTCTTGATAAAAAATAGTTATTTTTTTTCTCTGCTCACCTTTCAGTCTTTGGGGATAAAATTTCATAATGAAAGAGTTGTACACTTGATCCAAGTTTTCAAAGATATTCTCATCTAGACTCAGAAACCAATTCCTAGCACTCCCTTTAAGGAAAAATGGAAGGAATCACATTATTAGCTCATTTTTTGTGAGTCCTAGAAGAGTTAATTGTTGAACAATATTATAGAAATCTCGAATGAAAGCTAGAGAGTCGTCATTAGGAAGTCCATTAAATGCACGCAGCTGTGAAATGTGTGAATATTTTAGCTCATAGTTCCAGGATCTAAAAGATAACCTAATGGAAGAAGGATTACTTGAAACTTGAGGGAGTTGTAATTCCCACATCCTAGGCATTTCATTTTCATCTAAGAGTTCTGGATGATTTTGGAAATTGTTAGGTGCTTGAACTCTCTTATCTAGATTTTCCATTTCATTTTTTTCTTTCTTAGATATGTTAAATGTTTATCTAATTCAGGGTTCAGAGGCTCTAATATAACACCCGAATTTCTTGTGATTATGAAAAAAATAGCAGACAATACTCAATAGTAAGAAAATAGTAACAATTCAGCACAGAATGAAGCAATATTTTTTTAACAATTTTCCAATTTTCCAATTTTTTTATATGATGTTTTTAGTTTTTTTAGAAGTACTGGCTCATTAATTCCCCAGAAATAGCACCAAAAACATGACATATACTTTCATTGAAGTTTTTCAAAGTTTAAAATTTATATTCCTACTAACTACTATATATGTGGCAAGCAGGGTCTAACCAACAGAGAAGAAAAAATTGACCACTATTCTAAAATCTTTCAAAAATACTCCACTGTTGTCAGCAGTGGGGTAGATTTATATTTTTTTACTTTTTTTTACTTTTTTTGTTTATTATAAGGCACAAATGAAACACCACAATGTTTTTGAGTTTTTTTTATTAAATTTTAATGAAATGATAAATAGGTTCAAAATAGTAAGTAACATAGATATAAAACACTGATAATTGAACTATCAAAGTAAGTCGCTTGGGAAAAAATCTCCATTCTAATGGTTTTAAAATTATTTCAATTAAATTAAAAGTTAATAAAAAGTACCACCTTAAATATAATGACTTACCTCCCTCACTAGGAATTAATCTTGATAGATTGATCCAGAACAAAGTTCGCCACTCTAAAAAGATCAACTGTGAACGTCATTATTTGAAAATTACAATAGGACGAACTCACTGTAAGCCCTGAAGTATTTTAAATTTATTATCTTTTGAAAAGTGTTTCCATAATCAATCTCACCAATTGACATTTAAATTTTGAAATTAAGTTCTAGTGGTACAAGAAATTGAATGAACTCAGTAATGATCTTGTCGATCAATACTGAATACATCAAAATGATGAAGTGAAAAAGAAAATAAAAAGATAACCAGTGAAACTTCAATTTATCCCCGAAATAAATGACTTAACTAGTAAACATGTTCATTAACATTTCAAAAACTTATAACATACTAAACAGAGTACTAATACTAGAATTAACATGAAAGATAAACTCCCAAAATGATGCTCGGCTCTTGTACTCCTCCAACTTTAGGAAGTGGTTCCAGAGTCGCCCTTTGATCTTCATCTGCTCAGACCTGGATCCTTCTATCTCCAGAATGTCTCCTATCTCTTCATTTTTATGCTTTATTTTCTTTTAAATCCTGCTGTCATAAGCTGCACGTCACCCCCTCTTTCCCACCAACTTACTTTGGTTCTTTTTCCTTTGAAAGCACATGTGCGTTTTTTGGTGCATCGCACGTCGCACTAGATTTTCCGACGTATCTAACTTTGGGTGAGTTGGTTAAGTGAATCTAGATGTTTCCCCATATTTTAAATTAACCTACATAGTTAGAACAAAAAAATAAATAAATGAAAATACAAAGAAAGTAAAATAGTTATTTTTTTAGTTTAATGGTATATTACTTATTAAAAATTTAATTAATGTTAATAAATAAATATCTAAACCGATAGTATTTATTTAATTTTATATTATTTATAAATTTTTTCACTTAATATCATTACGGTAAAACTTAAACTTATTAAAAAGTTATTAATTTAATTAAGTTAATTATGATAATTATTAATTAATTAAGTTATTTCATTATCAACTATATTATAAAAGTTATAATTAAGAATCATAAGTAATTTAGTAATGAAATATTTTATAAAATTATATTTAATAAATTAATTTTATTCAATTAATTTTACTATTATAATTATAATTATTTCATTATTTAAAAAGTTAAATTATTAATTAATTAGTAAATTGTTATTACTCCAGTTTAAAATATTTATTTTTAAATTAGTATATATTTTATAGTATATTTTATTATTATTATTAACTATTTATTTAGATTAATAATACTATATTTGTTTATTTTTATTATATATATATATATATATATTTAAGAAATTAGGTCTTTACCTCCCCCCATTTCGGCGCAACTAGGGGGAGGACTTTGGGTTTCTCTACAACGAACCCTTGCGAGAAGGTCCAACGGCAGTGACAATCTCCTCCCTCAGTGCACCAGACTTGGCCCTCCAGTGGTTCACGGCGCTGCAGCAGCATTGGTTCCTCCTCCCGACTCCCTCAATAGTGGCCACTCTCCCTTTTCCTTCAGCGGCGCGACCTGCAAATCCCGTAGTGGAAGCCCACAGTTCGCGGCGGCCCAGTCCGGTTTCAGGTTCTCCAGTGGTGGAACCCTCCACACGACATGTCTCAATTCATGAATCTCTTCAAGGTTTCTCCTTATCCTAGATGCCATGGCCACGATCCTTCCCTGATTTGTGGTACCAAATTCTCACAATGATGCAAAGAGGTTCGAAACCTGAGTAATTATATCTAAATAAAGAGAGTTCAGATCCGTGGTTTAAGTTTACATTTGATCTAGTTATTGACTTGATTTTTCAGTGGTTAATGGTGGAATTTATGTGCGGTGTTGAAAGGTTGAAGGCCAAAGGTGATAGAGTATGGTTCAACAAGAGTTGAATTGATGGTGTTGGTTTGAAGGATAAAGGGGTTATCGGTGGTAGAGAAATGGTGGAAGAAAGGTGTGACTAACGGTGAGGTGTAGGGGTGGTTACCGATAGTTGAAAAAAATATAAGTGAGGAGTAGTGTAATGTCACCGATAGGCTAAAAAAAAGGTCACCGATAGATTTAAAAAATTAAGGTTACCTATGGAAAATAAGGATCACCGTTGGAATCAAATATTTAAAGGTTACCGATGAAAAAGTTCACTGATGTAGTTAAATAAAGAGGTCACCATTAGTATAAAATTTAAGGCTACCGATATAGATAATTGAAAGGTCACTGGTAGAACAAAGGGTCACCATTAGTGGTAAAAATAAAGGTCACCAGGGAAAAAAAATCACTGATGCAAATAAAGCCACCAACGCAAATAAGGTCACCGATGACAAAAGGTATCTGATGAAAAAAGGTCACCGATGCAAATCATAATCCGAATCGGTGACATTAAAAAAAACTAATGGTTAGAAAAAATAAAATAATTGGACTACCAGAGAGATAAAAATTAGAACTGCAAAAAATTAAAATTAAAATTAAAACTTAAGTTAATTAAAATTAAAAATTAGACAAAGAATAAACAACATGAATTAAAAACAGATTTATTAAACTTTAAACATAAAAATTACAATTTAAGTTTTAAATTGTTAACACTTAAATTAAAAACTGGATAAATATTAAACTAAGATGAAAAAAGACTAAAATATAAATTTATTAAAGGGTCTGTAACGAGTGAAAAAGGACAACATCAGTGACTCAACAGGCCACAGATAGCTCTTGTCTGCCTCACCGGTAGATTAAATACAAAAGTTAATGAATAAATAATTTAACTTTATACTTAGGATTAAATAATTAATATTTAAAAACTCTATTAATTAATTAGACAACTAAGTGAATACACTAAATTAAAAACACATTATTTTGTTTAATTTAAACTCAAATTATTAACTTAATTAAATAGAAGGAAAATTAAACATATTAATTAATGAAGTTAATATAAAATATTAAAATAAATTCTAAGTTAATTAGATAGAAATACTATGATTAAATAATTATTTAAAATAGATGTTAATTTATTAAAAAGTAAAGCATATTTTAATTAACCAAACTAATTAAGAATTAATTAAACTAGAAAAGTAAGGTAAGGTTAAAATAATTAATTTAAAGACAAAAAATACACAATTAATTATAAAAATTTATTAATTAACAAATTATTTATAAAAATATAAAAGTAAAATTATTTAATATAAAGTGCTTAAATAATTAATTAAATCATTAAAAATTAGGTAAAAATATGTGGAAAAACTATGTAAAAATAGAGCCACAACAATGTGGATGTTGGAGTTGGACCTCAGGAAGGCTTCCTATGCATCCCAAATAGTTGGGAATCAAAGAAAATGTAGTTCAGTATCATTTAGAGCTTACACCTTATAGGAGACACATTCAAATGGGGGAAATATTGAGTTTTACGCATGGAAGCTCCCTGTTTAGATTGAATTTGGGGATTACATCTATGAAGAAGGACTATTTGAGTAGACATGATAGGGGATTATACCATATGGGTGGCCCATTTGAGGTTTGGTATCATGAGGATTTCATAATTTACATTAACCTCTAAGACCACATGAGTCATGCTCAGTGTGAGAGGTAAGAAGAAGCATTAGATATAAAGATCACATGATCCATTCGGTTCACTGATGGACGAGATGCTGAAGCCTAAAGGAAGAGGTAGATGGAATTATGTATTCTTGTCTCATCTTTTATTTTGATATACAAGATAGAAAAATTTTGTGATCTATTCAGATATGTTCTAGATGGAGGTGAAAAAATAAAAAGTTTCACCTCCTACATAAAATGCTAGGGGCTTACCTTGGGAGGAGTGGCCTAAAATTGGTTCTGGGGGGAGGGACCTAATTCCATGTCAAAGTAAAAAAAAAATAATGATCCCTATCCTCACCCCCTATAATAGGGAGGTTCACGTGAGTTCCCTAAGGTTGGAACCCTCGTTACTATAGGAATGTAAACTTGAGGTCATTTCATGGATCCGCCCTATCGCTGGGGTCACCCATGTGACTCTTATTACCATGAGTATGTAAACTCGAAAGGACATAATGATGTTCTTATTGATATTATTATACATGTCAGGTTTATTTGGAAGGGACCTTAGCCTAATTCTGGTATACTAGTTTTCAGAGGTGGCAACTTGGGGACCAGTGACATAATGGAAGAGAATGATGGGAGTTGGAGAGTATAAAGCACTAGAATTCCTTATTTCACATAAAATGTTATTACATGGGATGGGGTTCCATATACATAGCATGGTGTTATGAGGACAAGGGTATGGTTCATATAGCATTGTGCTATGTGGACCTGGGAATTTATCACGTAGTGTATTGCTTCATAGGGCCAGGTTCGGCCCACGTAGCATGTTATTACACAGGGCTGAGTTCCTCCCATGTAATGATTTTCTATTTGAGGAAGGGTTCTAACCGCATAACACTTTACCATGAGGGATGCCTATCCATAAAGGGTCCATCGGTTTCCACCTCGAGGGATTGTATCCGCAAGGTTTTTTTGGGTTTGTGGACCACCATACGATTTATTATTTCCTCCTTAATGCTATATGGTGGGTTTTTCTTGTAGGGAATCATCAAAGGGCTCTATTTTTTGTGATTCCTTGTTTCTAATCTATTCAGTTCATACATATTGGTCTGGAATGACTTCCCTTTCTTTGGGATCCTCAGGGTCTATAAAGGAATGGAGGAATATGGTACCCGCATGGTCGGTTGTCCACGGTGGGCCACGATCCCTCTTTTATGGAATCCCATGAAGGATGCCCCGACCCATGAATGACTTAGTTAACAGGTATATCATTATCGATGGTAGAATTCACTGCCTCAATCCCACAAATTACTTCATTTTGTTTTTAGGGGAGCCTTATCCCACAAACAAATAATTTACAGGGAATATTCATTCACTGGGGAAGAAATCACTGCTATTTTCCTACAAATGACTTTCATTTCATTTTCATCCACTGGTGTCACTATATCTATCCCAAAAACTATTTTCGTTAATGGGTTATTAGTGAAGAAACAAACCACCACAAAGAGTTCTGGTCCATGAAGGGATATGTGCTTCGCATTTTCATCCCTTAGAACAATTTATTCAATCTTATTCTGGGGTTACTTCCTACCCTTTTCCAGGATAATATCTGTACATTTTATTATCATGTGCTTTGGATGATCTCTGTACAATTTATTTTCATGTGGTTAGGAAAAAGGATATCGTGCAATTTAAAGTATTTATATTAAGACTTTGGGGGGTGGGGGGTTGCACAGTTTATTATCATGCTTCTAGGAAAATCTACATATATTTTATAGTCACGTGGTTAGGATTATCTCTGTAAATTTTATCATATTATGGTCAGGATAAAGGATTATGTGTAGTTTAAAGTCTTTCTATTAGTACTTAGGGTTTCTTGATGATAGATATCCAAATTATTTCTTTATAAATCTAGAATTTGTGAGAGGTGTGACATGATCCCCATCCATGGTGTCTAATGAGTAGGCTCCATTATGATAAAACTTATGTATGATATAAGTCCCTTCCCACTTGGGTTCTATTTTTGGAGGCTTATTCCATGGTATCATTAGGGTCCTGAGATAAAACACCACTTTTCCTCAGAGTAATGAATGGAGGTGAAACTTCTTATTAATGGATCATGCCATCTGATTTTGATGGACCTATGAGTTGTTTAATGTGCGCAAATTGCTCTCATCGAGTCTCTCCAATTCATCCAGTCACTTTTTTTTATTTCTCATCATCTTAGAATTTTCCACAAATGGATATTTAATTTAAATGCACCTGGAACTCTATAAGAAACTCTACCTCAATTCTTTACACCAATGAGTATGGTGTTTTTGTGTAGTAGTAGGCATAGTGTATGATAATCCCATAGATAATGGAGGTTCTTGGCTGGATAGGACGTTTTATCATTACTCACCATATTCTAGAGTATATTTGATAGAGTGTTATTAAAGGACTATATCTTTCCATTTTTTGCTTCTTGATAGCAGGATTAGTGATGGGATTCGATATTGTATTCCTGGTACAATTTCTTCAACTCCATAGAATAGAATTTGATGATATTTTCTATCAAAATTGTGTGAGGGACCCTAAACCTGGTGATGATATGGGTCATTAAAAAATTTATAATGTTATTTGTCCTGACTTATTTGAGGGGTGTTTCCTTAGACCATTTGGAGAAGAAGCTGATATGAGTAAGGATATATTTGAACTACTTAGTTGTGGCAGGGGGATATGGCCCCACAACATCCATTCCACAAATGAAAAACAACCAAGAATACTTAGCTATATACAAAAATTCCGGAGGTTTATGGATTAATTTTTTCAGGGATTTATTATGCATCAAATTTATTGGTCTATTCCACAAAGTCTTTCATCATGGTTTTCCAATAATATCCCAACCTCCTGATTTTGTGGGAGATCCTAGTTCCATAGTGATGGATATTACAAGATACCATATGAAAATACTCTATAATAGTGATAATATCTCCTTTTGATATGCATATGACAAGGATTCCATCATAGCCTGATTGGTAGATGGTTATATTTTCATTTTTTCCATCTTATAGAGTAAATTCTGATTCATGGTGTCAAATATGTTCCCTCTCATCTCGGTTTATTGGGAGAGTCCCATTATCAAGATAACTTATTATTGGATCCATCTATCCAGTGGTGTTCATTGGTTCATCACTCTACGAGGTGGTGTTAAAATGGTTTATTTATTCCATATCACATATGACGATTGACGATACCATTCTTCAATGTGTGATACATAAGGTTGATTCCTATTGATCACAGTTATCTGGGACAGTGGATGCATTATCTAATGCATTGGCATGATAATTCTATGATCAAGAAACATGATGTAATGTGGGATCAAAAGGGAGATCTTCCATCGGTCCCCTGATGTAGCCAGTGAGAGGGGCTAATTATTCCTTTTTAATGGAATATTCTCCATTGATCTATTTTATAACCAGTTTCAATTTCCCTTTGATATTTAGGTAGGGTTTGTGAAGTTGTAGGGCTAGTTACAACCCAGCAATGAAGGCTTGGTATTTTCCCTCATTGATTGTGCATCCTTTGGATAGTGAGAAAGAGTAGGAAAAAACTGCTTTGAATGGAGAGACAAATACAATGCCTAGACCAACCCAATTGAGCCACAATTTTTCTATCATTTTTTTGAAGTGAATTTGGGAGGTTCCATAGAAATAAAAATCCCATATTTGAGGAGTTTTATGGGCATAGAAAACCTCCTCATCGAGAATCTTGGCGTCCATTGGTGTATTTTCTGAGGCAAGATGTGCTGTGAAGAAATCAGTCAGGGCTTACCCTTTAAATGATTTATTTGATATGAACCAAATGTCGTATTACTACATAATGAATTCCCATTGGGCCAATCACCTAGAGAACATAGGAAGGCCAAGGATATAGTCAATAAGACCAATATGAGAGACCAGATGGACTTTGTGGGTGATGAAATTAATGCCTTGACTTTTTCACTATGAAGATGAGTGAAAGGCATATCTTCTCAATAACAGAGTATCCGATCTCGGTACAAATAATTGTTCTTATAAGGTAGTAGAGATTGTTCTTGCCCTCAATTTATTTTTTTATGTGAGGAGGGTGTCTATTGAGCATTCCATGGTGGCCACATATAATATGAGTGACTTCCCTTACACTAGAGGCCTCAGTACTAGTGGGTGAAGTAGATACAACTTTATATTTTCAAAGACTTCTTGGAAATCATCATCCCATCGATAGGAAATCCGCTTCTTCATTAGATTGGTGAAGGGGAGATATTTAACAGCCAGGTTATCTATGAATCTTAAAATTTATGTGAGGTGACCTTAGAACCCCCTAAAATATTTGATATTTCTAGGGGGTAAAATTACCAAAACAATACTAGTATTCTTTGGGTCGACCTTGATGCTACAGTGACATACCACAAAGACAAGTAACTTTCCTAATGTTACCCTGAAAGGTAATTTCAATAGATTCATCTTCAAACTGTGTTTTCACAACTTGTTGAAGACTTTTTTAAGATCTATAAAGTGATCACATCACTTTCAGGATTTGAAAACAAGATCATCAACATAAAATTTGGCTATCCTTCCCAAGAATGGCATAATGATATGATTCATGGCGCATTGGTTTGTTCTGTCAGTGTTATTTAACCCTAAGGGCCTGTCCTGATAATAGAAGATCCCCTGAGGTGCTCTGAAATAAGTTGATTCCTCATATTCGGGTTCCATATTTATTTTATTGTACCCTAAATAACAATCAATGAAAAAAGGGATTGGAATATACCAATTTCATCGATCAAGATTTTTGTGATTGGAAATGGGAAATAATCATTTAGGAAGTGCCAATTAAGGTATCTGAAATCAATGCATAACCTATTATACCCATTCCTTTTATTGATGAGGATGATTTTGGCCATCCATAACAGGTATTTCACTTCTCAAAAAAACTTTTCTTTGATCAATTTTTTGACTTCTACCTCTAAATTGGTTTTATAATAGGGGTGCATCCTCTTGACTGCCTACTTGAAGCCTCAGTGCTCATTGGGTAGGCCGAGATGGTGTGTAACCACATCTAGATTCAGCCTGAGAATTCCTATATAAATACAAGAGAACACATATCAGTGCTACTTTAGAAATGCAATTTACCTATCTTACTCTTTGAGGGGAAATGTGACACTAATCAGATTAGGACCCAGGTCATATTCTGTTCCCAGATTTATCTGCACGAGCTCATCGATGGTGGTGGAGACACCTTCCTCGAATAAAAGAGGGGCCTTACTATCTTCTACCAATTCTAAGTATGTGGATACATTTTAAGATGAATCTGGAAATATGGGGTCTTATCCATCACTATTAGAGTGAGGGAGGCCATGAGAATAGATTTTATCATCCCCTACCATTGGAGTCATTGCAGAGAGATGCAAGAGTTGATTTATTTTTACACTTTTACTGGGTATAGGAGGATCTTAGATCTCTAGGACTAGGTATATCACCTCAACTAGATTTATAGGGAGCACATAGTAGCTATCGAGCATACTCCATGAGTTTTTATGGGATATCCCTAATCCGTTAGGAGATGAAACCTATTTATCATCATCCATAATTAGATTTTTACTCCCTTTTATAGAATATTTCTTAAAAATATGTGGATTTTCATGTTTCAAAGGGGACACTATCACCATGTAGTATGATGAATTTTCCATCGATGGGGTATTGCAGAAATTTTTGAAATGTTGAAGGTACCACCCTGTGGATATATATCTAGGGCCTTTTGATCAAGAAATTGTTTGCAGTGTCTTTCTGGATAACCATAAACTCAGATTCAAATGTGAGCTCCCCAAACTAAGTTTTTAGTTTGATCTTCCCGAGAGTTCTTTTGTCACGCCTATCACACCTTTGAATGGTAAAATTTGCGGGAGACTGTTGACGCTCCTTTCTTCACAGAATCTAAAGATCGGAAAAGGGGAATATCTAAGTTCAAAGTGATTCAACCTTTGAAGAAAATATCAAAAATCGACAAAGGCATGAACAAGGGATCAAAAGCACCTGTGCCGCGTAAGTTCTATCACTATCGTGCAAGTCCACTTGCGCGACGCCTTATGGTCGCGCAAGTGACTTGTGCGACCTAAGTGATAACCGCCCGGGGTCTTCTCCTGCCTATAAATAGACCCTGTGGGCCCCCCATTCGGGGAGGATTTTTTCCAGAAACCCATATTTGAGCTCCCGGTGCCCTAGTCTCTTCTCAAAGCTTCCAGAACACTTCTAAGGTAATTTCTTACCTAGAACGGAAGATCTAAAGAGGGGGAGGAAGGCCTAAGTGTTGATACTCATCAACACTTGCGTGCCTGAGTGGCCATCCCTTAAGGGAAAAGGGCCACACTTGCGCGCCACCTTACTCCTTCATTAGATCTTGCACACACTTCTTCTGGAAAAACATCAAGAGGATTCTAAAGGCTTTAGTGAAGAGTCTCTCAAGTATTACCCTTCTGGTTAACTATCGCACAAGTACACCATGTGTCGCGCAGGCATACCTGCACGACCAGGACCTGCACGACCTGGACTTGCGTGCCCATGCTGTACCTGCGCTCCTGCCAGGACTTGCATGCCCCTGCCTTTTTGGGTGCCTTTCTTGCCCATTTCACCCCTCTTAAGCCATTACACCTTTCCTATTCAAGATTCAGTCTTAAAGACACTCTTCAAAGCCATTTATGGCATGATTTCTTGATTTGACTTCCTTATCTGAAAGGAATTCTATGGAATATCTCTCAAAACCTAGTGATTTACATATCTTTATGTCACTAAAGATTGAGAGTTAATTCATTCAACCTCATCCTTTAAGATGAGAGAATATTTAACCTGGGTCTCCTTTTCAGGAATAATCCCCAGTCATAAGTATTCAAATTTGGGCATCCTCTTTAGGAGTAAGCCCCAAGTCCCTTATTTTTTTTGGGCATCCTCTTAGGAGTAAGCCCCAGATCCCCTAACCTGGGATTCCTTTTCAGGAGTAAGCCCCAGTTCCCTAATTTGGGCATCCTCCTCAGGAGTAAGCCCCAAACCTTAATCCTCAACCTGGGCCTCCTTTTCAGGAGTAAGTCCCAGTCATAATCCCTTAACCTGGGCCTCCTTTTCAGGAGTAAGTCCCAGTCTTAATTTCTCTTAACCAGTCCTAATTTACCTTTGATATGGGATTCCTCTTTAGGAGTAAAACCCAATCATAAGTCTTCTCCTAATTTGGGACTCCTTTTCAGGAGTAAGCCCCAAGTTAGAGTATTCAAAATCTCCATGAAGCACATATACCTTTATGGACCCTGTTCCTAGATTTCTTCCCTAAAGTAAATCCTAACCTTCATTTATCTAGGCAGTCATACATACATAAGCCCCACATTATTTCTTATGATTGCATCTTTCATGGCACAATTGTCTAATTTTTACCAATACCTCTTGTTTCTCACACCGAGCATGACTCATGTGAGATTAGAGTGTAAAAGTAATTGTGACATCCTTCTTTGAACCATCAATCATAAACATCAAACTCCCTTACTCGAACTACGCGGGTTCTGATTAATTTTCTAAATAAAGGACACATAGGTAGCCCATCTACGGGTTCGATCCCAACTCTAAAATAATCCATGTCCTTCTGAATGACAATAAACTTCAAGTGCCCCACTGAGTGGATTTAAAAACAGCATGGTCATCATATTTACCAAGAGACTTATGTATAAATGCGTTGAAGGGTACCATTGACCAAGAATCTCTAATAAATATAGATGATTCTCTATCGATTAAGAACCTCGAATACATACAAAAGATTCTCTAAATTTCCTACATATTTAATCATTCATTGTCAGATCTAAAGGAAAGCTCATTTTATACTTGGTAATGTATTAAGGATTCACGAACATAACTTAAATCTATAAAGAGAGTCCCGGAGTAGACAATAATTCCCCTCAAAAAGGTGTGATGAGTCCGACCTCCCATCCTCTCGACCAATGCAAATTCCTAAGCCTCATCAGTCCACAAACTAATGAGCACCTACCTTTGGAAAGTAGGTCCTAATGGATGTGGGATCATTGGATGTTTCCGGTTCTACAAACAAACCCGTTAGAAACCGATCAGAACGTTTGAACCTCCCATCAAGGCAGTCATCCCCAGATTCTGAGGGAAACAAAAAATGGTGAACCCGACGTGAATCCTTAACCAAGTTAAAATAATGTTTTACCTATTTGTGAGGCTCCTATTTAAAACTCAATGATAGGTCCAACAAAAACAATCATTGACATATGTGCTCATCCAAAATATGTAGTGGCTGAATTTATCTTGATTACGTCTATTTTATCAAACATGCACTCTTTTTCCAAGATCATCTGCATTTTTAAAATGGATGCTCTCAAATTCACACCTGTAAATACTGCTGTTGCAAATGCCACTACTGCTACTCCTACTGGATCGTCGTCCGCTCTTAGGATGATATCACATACTCAGCGTCTTCAACGCTGGGTATCAAACGCACTAGTTAAGGAGTACCGTCAACACGGTACCATCCCAACTCTGGAGGATGCCCGACAGCCCTCCAAGTAAATAACTCACATCGGTCGTCCGGACAACGATGACCAGTGATCAAGAAGCAGGCGGTGCTGACTACCGTCTCCAACCGTTTCGGGTCGTTATCCCCGGAACACAATCACCATTCGCTCCCTTATTCTGGGGAGGTGAATGAGCAGGTCCCTCAGGACCTTAATTCAAACAGACATGATTCCTTCTTGAGGGATCCCACCAACAATCACCGCCAGAATCGTGCAGCAGTGCACCCTAAACATGATGAGGGTACTGACTCCAGGCGTTCGTCTCAGGTTCCTCGAACCCGAGCAAGCAAGACGAACCACCAGAGGCGGAATCCGGTCAACAGTGAGCAGGTTCTCATCTCTGCCATCTCTGGAGAAGTCCACCAACCTAAATTGGTGGAAAGCAACGAGTAGGAAAATACACCTACCTGTTTTAAACCCGCTATCCAGCAGACTCGTCTGGAAGCATCACGCCAATCCCGCCCGGCAATTCCAGAGGAGTACTATAGGCAGGAACATACACCTGTTTATACACCATCAACTATTTAGCAGGCTCTTCTGAGTACATATGATGGATCTCGTCAACCACTTTTGGCGAAGTGAAATCAGTAAACACATACACCTGCTGGTATTAATCAATCCTACCAACAGTCTCGCTTGGTAGCATTCAGAGAAGTTAGTCGGAAAGCCCCGACAACAAATAGGAGGCAGACTCAACTCTCTGCCCCCACACTTGAGTACTATTAGGATTCACTGACAGGAAAAAGAGGACAGGAGCCGGCACATACACCTGCTCCAAGCCTGGAATGGACATATATTCCTGTTCCGGCAGCTAAAGTCACCAAGCATATTCTATCAATGGTGAAAGAGCAGAAGCAAATCCCTGCTCATATTCTGGATGCCTGCCAGGATATTATAACAACTTCAGCGGCATCTCAGGGAAAGACACATAAATCTATCCCTACTAGTGTATTGATACATCAACAATTCACTCTAGAACAGACACACACATCTGTTCCAGTCCAAGAGGGTTGTGGGGCATACTCCCCCATATCATACGGACAACCAAGTCAGGCACATACACCTGATTTGAGAGGAGATCGTCAGCCTAACCTGGCCATCTTTCCTGATCAGGCACATATACCTGCTCAGAGCAGCCACTTTCGTCAACAAGTGGTTTCCAAGGCAAGTAAGAAGGCGTCTAAGAAAAAGACCCACCCAGCACAATCAGGAGATCAAGTGCCAATCTGTAACAAGGCCTTGCTTGATGCTGGATTTCTTGAAGCCCTCAGGCAATTATCTGTTGGAATTCAAGATTCTACTCCCTCAGTTCCCAATATTGGGGACATTAATTCCAAAGGTCTTCAACATACACTTCCTCATGAAGGCTTTCTTCATGATAATTCGGTTGATCTCGAAGTTTCATCTTCAGATGAGAGCCACAGGAACCCTCTGTGTGGTCAGAAGACCAAGGAGCAAGAGATCTCATCTTTTTCTGTAACCCATTATGGTGGTCCTCCCCATGATGATGAATTTCTCTACGAAAGTCCTCTCCGCAGTAGTGATGCACGTTGCCCGGAAAATACTCCAGTGGACAATGTAGTGCTGAGAAATCCCTCTTATCTTGAGGCACTTGAAAATGCGAAACCAGTCATGTCTGAAGCTTCATCGCTAGTAGGTGAAATACTTTCTCAATCAGAAGATAGCCTAGGGTGTAGGTCATTCTCCAAACAACCCCTAAGTCATGCATCTTCTAGTTTGATCAATGATTTCTCTACCAATCCTGTTGAATCCAATGAAGAAACAAGGAAACACCAACTCTGGTCAAATCAGGTAGAAGAATCTTTATCAAATGATAAAGAGGAAATGCTAAATATGAGAAAACAACTGGCGAAAGGTGAAGTTCCAGTCATGTTTTGTCCTCTGGCTGACTCTCAGTATAATATTCCAGAAATGTTGATGGAAGATGAAATTCATGATATTCGTCTCAACATATGGAAAAATATTTGTCAGTTGAAAAAGAAAGTATTATCTTATGATGAATATGAAAATCATCTTAAGATAATAGAAGGGTTATAATGTCAGATTGATTTGGCGTCTCTATCAGTCTCTTGATATCCGAAGGCTGAAAAGAAGCAGAGAGCCCTTCAATGTTCATGATTTGGCGCACTAAGAAGATTGCATCAGTTAATTTCCAATAAACCATCTGGTATTCGTGTCAGAGGATGGGGTGTTCATGGAGCACTGCATTTCACGGTGCTCTCCAGTCAGTAAAGCCCACCGAAAATGGTCTCATGCAATGTTATTGCCCATGGTCGGCCACAGTCAATGGGATTTGTTTGTAATCAAAAGCTTGGTCAAGAACAGTCTTCAACTAGTTCCTCTCAAAATCAAGCATACAAAGAACAAGTTGTTGAATTACTTCTACATCAATAAAACGAGAATATTGAACAGTCCTCTCGTATGGAGCAAGCACGTCACCAAATGACAGAAGTATCGGAAATCATCCAATGGTCTTTTGAACCGGGTGATAAAAGCGGATACAGATTAATGCATCCAGCTAATTTCCGGACTAAGGTTCGCAAGATTAGGAGGACTTTCAAGAAAGTCTCAGACATAGCATGTCAAGAACCACCCCAGCTCTCCAGACTGGGGACTCTTTTAAACCAACCCTCGGAATCAACAAATAGGTTCCAAGGAGTTGAGCCAGAACAGCAGGAACAGCCCCAGTCCACTGGACTGGGGACTTTTTCAAATCATCAATACCCTCCTCATAGAAAGTCGATCTTTTCTTGATTGGGGAAGAAACCTCAAGAGGAACAAAGAGCCAAATTATCAAGAGATTCCCCCCAAATTACGGTTCATCAAGAAGTTCCCGAGGGATTGAATCAACAAAAGGAAATGTCTCATCAAAGACATGGAAGAAGACAATATCACAGAAATGCTGATAGAAGGGATGCAATGAGTTATGCATCGATTAATGTCATCAATGCCGTTGTTGCTGATCCACCAGATGAGGCTCACTCAGGGGACTCAGATGAAGAGGTTCCTTCTCAAGAAGATGTACGCACCGACACAAATGAAGAAGGTGTGTGTACATGAAGTCAAAGGATTACTCAGAACTTAAGTAATCCTTCGATTAACCCACTTCCCACTCTCCGAAAATGATCCAACAAAGGGAAGGGAAAGAACTGGGTTACATATCCTTCCTCTAGAGAAGGTCAATCGCTCTCACTAGAGAAGAGGTTTGCACAATAGGAGGAAGAAATGAAGGAATTAAGAAGGTTGAATGCAGAACTACTTCAGAGTAGTCTTCTTCTTAAGCATGATGGAGTCAGTCAGCCAAAGAAATTTGTTGCAGCTACTGAGATGGATCAAGAATATCCTCCTCTATCAGTACAACCTCACAGGTCTAATCCTACAGGTCAAGTGCAACAACAGTTGGCAGTGCTACCATCAGTTTCAGCGCCAATCACCACATCTGTCCAAGCTCTAGTCATTGCACCTACCCAAGTCCAAGTTCAACCAGATGTTTCTCAAAAGTTAATAACTACTATTGAGTCATTAACAACTCGGTTAGAAACTATGGAAGGGAAGCGTGCACAAGTTCAACCAGAAAAGAAAGTTTACCCTAAATGGGTAGATTCAATTTCTCCTCTATCCAGTTTTGGGAACCCTGTATTCCCTATTTTCAATGGATCAGGCGATCTTGAGCAACATTTGACGCATTACGTGTCTTGTTGCGATCCTATGATGGGAACTCCAGAACAACAAGAAGCAGTGAAACTTAGATGCTTCGTGTGAACCTTGCAAGGACCAGATTTTGTTTGGTATACAAGCTTGCAATCCCGATCAATTACTGGATGGGAGGATCTTCGCCAAAAATTCCTCCTTCAGTTTAGCTCAACTTTTCCAAAGACAACAGTTCTCAATCTTACAAACTGTAAGAAAAGGGAGAATGAAAGGGTCTCTGATTTCATTGCTCGATGGAAGGGATTAACATATTCCTTGAGTTTAGCACTCCCTCAAGAAGAATTGTTGCCAATCTATGTGGAAAATCTGCGTGACGAATTACGCACGCCATTAATCTCTGTGAAATACACAGGAGGGTTTCGAGACCTTACTTCAATCGCTCAGCAAATTGAAGATTCCCTTATACAGGCTAAGGATAAATCTCGTGTGATTCCATCAGCTCTAGAAAGGAGAATGGGTAAAGTAGAAACTGCTACAGTTATGCTTAAACAAGCACCTGTACCTACTTCGACCTCAAAACCTTCATCTTCTCGAAGGGCTCCACCTTCTGAGTGCCAACAAAAAAGGCCTTTTCGTCTAGACGATCAAAAAAATCAAAGACGAAAACAATTTGAGGATTTTAAGAGAAAAACATATTCTTTCCGAAATGAACAAGTTCCAAGTTATTTCATTTCGTCTCTGGAAAACAATTTGGTTAAATTGCCAATACCCAAGAGGCCAAACAAGAAAGTAGATGAAGACCGTCCTAATTATTTCCCTTTTCATCAAATATTGGGGCATCCCATCCAGGAGTGTTTTGTCTTCAAAGACCTCCTACATAAGATGGTCGACTCGGGACAGGTCACATTGAAAGGCTCCTCAGCCCAGGTAGCATGTGTCACTGCTATAGTTCCAGAGGAGGAAGATGAATGGTAGGAAGTCAAAAGCAAAAATGCACAAAAGTATGATGATTGGATGGTCAGAAAGACAATCAATCGAACTCATGCTATTTTGCGAACACAATTAAGGAAACCAATTGTGTCTTCTACCATGAATGTTGCGAAAAAACCATCTTCTTCAGAGGGAAAGTCCTCAAATAAACGGCATGATTCAAAGAAAGAAAAAGAATCAGAAGAAGATGAGTATGTGTCAAAGCCTAAGTTGTCTCTAACTTTGGCGGACTTCATGCCATCTACTTAAAAGCCACGGGCACCGCCCCACCAAACGGCATAGCCTAAACATGCTAATCAGGCAGAGTCTTCATCAGACGAAGAGTTAATCTTTGGTTATGTTAATATGATTCAATTAACATATCCATATGCCAGTCGCAGTTTCGATTTCAATGAGCCTGAATTCCCTATATCAAATAGAGGAATCAGAGGAAGTTCTAGGGGATCGGGATACAGGGGAAGACATGGATCTTTCAAAAGCCACTATTCCAATTCTACCCCTGCTAGAACTGTGTACGCAGCAGAAACTCATGGTAGAGCCCTTCAGCGAGCTCATAAAGAACAAGTAAGTTCTTCTACCAATAGAAAATTAAGTCCTGACACAGTTATTTTGGAAGATCGGTTGAAGGTTCCATCTTCTTTCTCTCAACAAGTAAATGAATCTAATCAGTCTAATCTTCCAAAACCAGGAATATTGCCAACTCCTATACAAGATGCATCAACTTCCAAAGCATTTTCTTCCAAGGTACCTACTAAACCACATATTTCTATTGGGAAACACAGACCTCTGGATCAAAAGTATGATATATTGAAACACTTGGCCCAAGTACCAACCAAGTTATCAATTCTGGATGCTTTGAATTTTTCAAAAGATCTTCGGGAAGCACTCATCGAGGCTTTGTCAAGTCCTCAGGAGTTTGAAACTGAAATTGCTGCAGCTGAAGTCTATCACATAGAGAATAATCCTACAAAATGCCATGGACATATTAGACCATTGTACTTGTTTGGAAAATTCAATGGCGTGGATGTTCGAAGAGTTTTCATTGACAATGGTTCAGGAGTCAACCTCATGCCCATTCGTACACTTCGTCGATTGGGCCTCACGGAATATGATTTATCTCCCTCCACCCTGATGCTACAGGGATATGATAAAAATGAACAAGAACCACTGGGTGAAGTTACACTCAGAACTCAGTTTGGAGATCTTGTATCCAATTCAGATTTCATGGTTGTTGATCAAGACTCAGCCTTCAACATTTTTCTTGGAAGACCCTGGTTACATCAACATGCGGATATCCCTTCTTCATACCATCAATGTCTCAAATATTGTTTCGATGGTCAAGTTGGGACGTTGTATGGTGATAAGTCCCCATTCAAGACATGTGAGTCTCAATACATTGAGGCAGAATTCTATCACATGAAGCAAAGGGAGAAATCCATAACAAAGGAGATTACCAAAGTTAATGCTCCATATGGTTTGGAAAAAATTCCAGTAAATCCATTTACACATGTGAGTACAGATTATGTGTTTCCTATCAGTCAAATTGACAAGATAGACCCAAATCAAAATACTCTTATGGAAAGATCCATAATGTCAATTATGGAAATCGATCCAGACAACATGGGAGAAATTGGTAATCTACCAAGCAGTGATGAAAGCACAAATGGTGACATCTTCATTTCATCTGATGAAATCCAACAAGTCTATGCTTCGCCAATTAGGCCAGAAGAAGTTATAGCAACATAAAAGGTGAACAATGATGTCTATTCTCAATCCATCATTTCCTTTTTATTACCCAAAGAAGACCCTTCATCATCAATCAGGTTGGAAATGGAAGCTTCTTCTTCAAAATGTGCAAATTTTGACATCTCTTCTGATCATGAAAATTCTGCCTTGTCATCTACTATGCAAGTAGAAACGGAAGAAATAACACATGATGAAGAAGAAGAGGAAGATCTCAGAGATTCTCCTCCAGCATTTGAAGAGGGTATATCTACCACTGTGGATGAACTCAGAGAAATAAATCTGGGTACAAAGGAAGATCCACGCCCCAATTTAATCAGTGCGGCCATGACCCTTGAAGAGAAAGAGATGTATATTTCTTTTCTAAAGAAAAATAGAGATATTTTTGCTAGGAACTATACAGAAATTCCCGGGCTTAATCCTGATGTTGCTACTCATCATTTGGGTTTACCAGAAGAACATCGAGGATTTAAGCAAGCCGCGAGAAGAACATACCCAACTTATGCTTCTAAAATTGAAGCTAAAGTGGATAAGCTTATCAAAGCTAACTTCTTCAGAGAATTTCAGTATCCCAATTGGTTGGATAATATTGTACCTGTAAAGAAAAAGAACAGACAAATTAGATTTTGCATCGATTTCAGAGATCTTAATCGGCATTGTCCTAAGGATGATTTCCCAGTTCTGATTACAGAACTTCTAATTGATGCAACAGCTGGCTATGAAGAACTTTCCTTCATGGATGGATATTCTGGATATATTCAAGTCCGAATGGCCCCAGAAGATGAGGAATTCATAGCCTTCAGAGCCCCTCAGGGTGTGTTTTGTTACCGGGTAATGCCCTTTGGCTTAAAGAATGCAGGTGCACCATATCAGCGCGCCATGCATCGTATCTTCAAATCCTTCTTAGGGAATTTTTTTGAATGCTATGTAGAAGATTTGGTGGTTAAATCCAAAAAACGTTCTAATCACTTGGCTGATTTGGAAGTCATATTCTGGAAGCTTCGACAACATAATTTGAAGATGAACCCCTTAAAATGTGCTTTTGGGGTAACCTCAGGAAAATTTCTCAGCTTTGTTGTACGCCATCGTGGTATTGAAGTCGATCCTGAGAAGACCAAGTCAATCCTTGGTATGTCACCTCCTCAAAATTTGAAATAATTAAGAGGACTTCAAGGACACTTAGCCTATATTTGGTGTTTCATCACCAATTTGGCAGGAAAAAGTTTACCCTTTACCAAATTGATGAAGAAGGGAGTCACTTACCAGTGGACTGAAGAATGTCAAGAATCATTTGATATTCTCAAGAAATACCTCTTGAGTCCACCGGTACTCATGCCACCTATTGAAGGAAGACCACTTATCCTCTACGTGACAGCTCTAGAGAGATCATTGGGTGCCTTTCTTGCTCAAAAGAATGATGATGGGAATGAAAACAACCTCTACTATCTCAGTCGAACTATGCTTGAAGCAGAAACCTGGTATTCAAGTATTGATAAGTGCTGCCTAGCATTAATCTTTGCAGTTCAGAAGTTGAGACATTACCTGCAACATCACGAGGTCCAATTGGTATCTCGCAATAACCCGCTCAAATTCATCCTTAGTCATCCAATGCTTACAGGACGTCTAGCAAGGTGGGCAGTTATTTTGCAGCAATTCGACATTCAGTATGTGTCTCAAAAGGCGATAAAGGGCCAAGCTCTGGTTGATTTCCTGGCTGAACACCCTTCAGTGGAAGACACATCTTCAGATATTGAACTCCCTGATGAGGAAGTCTTCTCTATTCAAGAAAGTCCTCAAGCATGGGAAATGTATTTTGATGGTGCTTCCAGAAGTCCAACAGGGAAGAAAATGGAAAATCCTAAATTCAAAAAAGTTGGCTTAGGAATTGTACTCATTTCTCCAGAAAAGGCAGTGTTACCTTATTCCTTCTTATTATGGGAAGGTGGTACCAATAATGAAGCCGAATACCAAGCTCTTATCACAGGCTTGGGATTAGCGCTTCAAGCACAAGTGAATCACTTAAAGGTGAAGGGTGATTCCAACCTAGTAATAAAACAAGTCAATGGGGATTATGCCATAAGAAAAGAAGAACTAATCCCTTTGTATGATTACATCAGAGAGTTAATGGCGGAATTCCCTTTGGAACCGACATTTTCTTATGTCCCAAGATCACAAAATGATCAAGCTGATGCATTGGCTAATATAGCCACAGCTCTGGCAGATCCAAATCGGGACGAGACAACCATTAGTATTGCCCACCGTCGTGCAATTTCACCTTATGTTCGAATCAGAAAAGAGGAAATTAATGAAATTAGTCCCATTCCTGAACCGTATGGTCATACTACAGGATGGAGGTCACCTATCATGGAATACCTTCAAAATGGAACACTTCCACTTGATAGAGCCAAGAAAGAACAAATCCGACGATGTGTGGTCAATTTTACTCTTTATGATAGCCCAGATCACCTAGATAAAATTCTCTACAAAAGTGGTTTTGATGGAGTTCTCTTCAGATGTATTGATGGTGAAGAGACAATGGCTATCATGAAAGAAGTGCACGCAGGAGTCTATGGTGCCCACCATTCTGGACATAGACTATCTGATCAGGTTCGAAGACTTGGATACTTTTGGCCTTCAATGATACGAGATTGTGTCGATTTCACAAAGAAGTGTCATTCATGCCAAGTACATTCCAACTTCATTCATCAGCCTCCAGAGTTTCTTCATACAGCTAAATACTCATGGCCATTTTCCACATGGGGAATGGATGTGGTGGGACCTTACCCTTCGGCTACGGCTAAGCAGTTTAAGTATATTCTTACTGCTACTGACTTCTTTTCCAAATGGGCAGATGCAATAACTCTCAAGGAAGTCAGTTCTAAATGCATTTTTAGCTTCATCAATTCTAACATCATTACCAGATTTGGTGTCCCTCATACCATATTGACGGACAATGGAACCAATTTATGTTCATCTGAGATGAATAAATTGTATCAAGAATAAAACATCAAATCCAACCATTCATCTCGATATCATGCAGTAGCCAACGGCCAGATAAATGCCTTTAACAAGACTCTTTCAAATATACTGCAAAAGATGGTGGATAAAGATAAGAGGTCATGGCCTGATAAACTCTTTCATGCTTTATGGGCTTATCGGACTACCACTCGCACTGCAACTCGGTCAACTCCATATTCATTGGTATATGGAACAGAAGCCGTCTTTCCCATTGAAGTTCAACTACCCTCGCTCAGAGTTGCCATTTGTGATCAATCATCTACAGATGAACAATCTCAAAAGAGATTGAATGAATTGGAATGGTTATATGAGAAAAGATTGTGCACTTTGCACCACTTGGAAGTCTATCAGAATCGAATAACACGAGCTTTTAACAAAAAAGTTCATCTTCGTTCATTCACTCAGGGAGAATTGGTATTAGTTCTCAGAACTCCAATGATACCAGGAAAGAAACCTCCCAAGCTTGATCCAAAATGGGAAGTACCTTATTCAATATATAGGGTCTACTCCAATGGAGCTTATTCATTAATCTCAATGGATGGAGAACTCATCACTACTCCAACCAATGCCAGATTTTTGAAGAAGTATTTTGTATAAACTGCAAAGTCTGTACTATGTCCCTGCAACATGACAATAAACTGTGCGGAACCAGTTCGTCTTTGCTATATGAGGTTAAACTACACAACAACGGTCCATACATATGACCTTAAACTATTTGTACTTTCGTCCCACACGACGTTAAACTGTGAAAAAGTCATCGTCCTAACTACATGATGCTAAACTATACAGAAAGTCCCTTCATATGTCCTACATGATGTTAAACTGTGTATATGTCCCTGCAACATGACACCAAATTGTGCGACACTAGTTCGTCCTTGCTATATGACGTTAAACTACACAGCAATGGTCCATACATATGACCTTAAACTATTTGTACTTTCGTCCCACACAACGTTAAACTGTGAAAAAGTCATCGTCCTAACTACATGATGCTAAACTGTACATAAAGTCCCTTCATACGTCCTACATGACGTTAAACTGTGTATATGTCCCTGCAACATGACACTAAACTGTGCGACACCAATTCGTCCTTGCTATATGACGTTAAACTACACAGCAACGGTCCATACATATGACCTTAAACTATTTGTACTTTCGTCCCACATGACGCTAAACTGTTAAAAAGTCATCGTCCTAACTACATGATGCTAAACTGTACAGAAAGTCCCTTCATACGTCCTACATGACATTAAACTGTGTATATGTCCCTGCAACATGACACTAAACTGTGCGGCACCAGTTTGTCCTTACTATATGACGTTAAACTACACAACAATGGTCCATACATATGACCTTAAACTATTTGTAGTTTCGTCCCACATGATGTTAAACTGTGAAAAAATCATCGTCCTAACTACATGAAACTAAACTGTACAGAAAGTCCCTTCATACATCCTACATGACATTAAACTGTGTATATGTCCCTACAACATGACACTAAACTGTGCGGAACCAGTTCGTCCTTGCTATATGACGTTAAACTACACAGCAACGGTCCATACATATGACCTTAAAATATTTGTACTTTCGTCCCACACGATGTTAAACTGTGAAAAAAGTTCCCTAAATGGTCCAATATGACCTTAAACTTCAACTAGGTCCTGTATGACCTTAAACTGCATCATCAACGGTCCATGCATATGACCCTAAACTATTTGAAAGTCCCTTACGTCCAACAAGATGTTAAATTGTTACGTCCTAACTACATGACGTTAAACTGTATAAAAGTCCCTTACGTCCAGAAAGATGTTAAACTACATAATCATCAAAGGTCTTGTATGACCTTAAACTACACCACCGTCTAGCATGACATTAAACTACACCATCCATGGTCTATGCATATGACCTTAAACTATTCGCACTTTCGTCCAACATGATGCTAAACTGTATCGTCCCTTTTTCGTCCAACATGACATTAAACTATGGAAAAAAAATCCCAAATGCGTCCAATATGACGTTAAAATGGTTCACTCTTTTTTCCTCACTGCATGACATTAAACTGCACAGTCCCCCCCTTTCGTCCAACATGAAGTTAAACTCTATTGTCCCCATCGTCCTAAATAAATGATGCTAAACTGTATAGAAAGTTCGTGATACGTCCTACATGACATTAAACTGTATTTTGTCCCTGCTACATGACACTAAACTGTGTAGCACCAATAGTCCTAACTGCAAGACTTTAAACTGCATAGTCCCTTTATGTGTCCTACATGACATTAAACTATGCATCGTTAAGGTTGTTGTTACCTCTTGTTTCTCACACCGAGTATGACTCATGTGATCTTAGAGCAAACCTCAACCATAACACTCTCTTTGGGCCGCTAACCATGTGTAAGTCCTAACATCATTTTTTTAGGTCATTGTCCCCAAGAACAACTTGATCATTAATTCATTCTTTAATTGAACTACACGGACTTTGATCCTTTCCTTCTAGGCTGGGTATGTAGGCAACCTCCCAAGGTTCAATACCAAAACCAATCTCTTCACATTGGTTCACCTCCATCTCATACGATGTTGATTCGTGAAACCGCCCCTAGAATCAATATCTTTACATTGGTTCACATTCGTCCTTGTTATACAACGTTAAACTAGACAACACTTTTTTCCAGTATGACAATAAACTACAATATTCTTTGATACCCTCACCTGAGAGGGAACCATTATTTATATTGATTTTTCAATCATGTTTCATCTCAAAGACTACATGCATACATGGAAAATCCCAAACCTTTTATCTTGGGTTAAACCATAATTGTACTAAAGTCCCCTTTCACCCTTCATATGTACGAAAGAAATTTGTACAAAGGGTATTTGTAGAACTACGTGGGCTTGATTCCCACCCTTATGGGATACGTAGGAACATTCGAGTGTCCCTCGAATCCAGCCCCAAGTCTTTGGGCCTAACCCCAAATTCCACTTTCAGTACCTTGGCTGAAAGGTCCCTATGAAAACACACACTGTGTATTTCTTACAATGGTCCAAGCTCTATGACCCTAAACTAAGATCTCTAATACTTTTGTCCCACACGATGTTAAACTGTAGTTTAAGAACTACATATGGCTTGATTCTCATCCTTATGTGATACGTAGTGAAGTCCAACATTTCAATTCAGGACCCAGCCACAACATGATTATGGTTAGCATTGATCTGTGTATCTCTGTATACATTGAATAATACCCATATTTATGTGTCATAATCCTAACCTTAAATATTTCCAGATCCTCATAACCCTTTTCATGACTTCTAGTCACAAAAATGTCAAAATTCTGAGAGTTCTTTTTCCTGACTATGCAGCACGTGCCCATAGGCGGCCTTGCATAAACAGTCTACGTAACAGACTTGTTAGCCAAAAAAATACTATTATTTGACTATGCAGCCAATTCCCTTAGGTGGAACTGCATAATTCAACCCCCTAACGGGTTTGTCGGATAGTGGTAACTTAATTCTTGGGAATAATTCCTCTTTTGTCCTTATTTGTCTTAAATAATAGTATGTAGGGATCCGCAAAAATAGCCATCCTTAACATATTTGTCCCATATCCTTTTTCATGATCTGAAAGTATTCAAGTCTATGGTTTATATTCTCCTTCCCTACTTTTGGGTCAGACCTTCGTAGGAGTGATATTCATCCAGTTCTTCAATAATCTTGTTTGGAAATATCTTCTCCATATTCAAGTACCTCCTTCCATACACCAAAATCTATACTTTGGAAGATTTGAATCTCCATAAACTTTCACTGGCTTTTAGCACTAGGAAAGTAAATTTCTGAGAGTTCTTTTGCCTGACTATGCAGCACGTGCCCATAGGTGGCCTTGTATAAACAGTCTACATAATAGACTTGTTAGCCAAAAGATACTATTTTATTTAACTATGCAGCCAATGCCCTTAGGTGGCCCTGCATAATTCAACCCCCTAACGAGTTTGTTAAATAATGGTAACTTCATTCTTGGGAACTACTTCTTCTAACGCATTTTAGCTCTTTTTCATATCATTCCTCTGATTCAAATATTCTTAAGTCATAGCTTACATATTTTCCCTCATACTTGAGTATGGTACTATGTTTTCAGATGAGTTGTCAAGGAATTGAGTCAATTCTAATCCATTTCGGTAAAATCTATTTCGACCTTAAACATTAGCCTTTGTATGTCCGACATGCATGACTTTAAACTGCCCACAAAAGACAGGGGAACTCTGAATAAAAGTCAAGTTCCCAGCTCACTAAACATACATTTTTGTATGATTTAGGTAACATTGAGAAATTACAAGGTTTGAAGTTTGTAGGGTTATTTACATTAATCCTAGTAAAAATCAAACTATCCTTACTAGGCCCATTGTCTTAGGTAAAATCTAAATCATGTAGTAAAAGAGAATGAAGGTACAAATGAGTGAAGGTGAAAGTGTTTTTCATTGATACATAAGAGTTAGAAGGACATCTACAGACTGGAGTCTCTTCTATTTTTCAAGAATTACAAGAGGCTTTCAACATAACACTTCATTTGATTTACGAAATCCCGAGCTTCATTAGCAACCACCTAGAATTAATTCATTCAACTGGATACAATAAGAGATACAGTGATACCAGCTCTTCTTGGAATAATTGTAAAAGGATGTTCTTGAGTGCGGTTTGAGAAAATTTTATGCTGATCAAACAGTGACTCTGTTTCTGTCCAAAAGTCTTGGAAGATGGATACATGGATTTGAGAATGGAGCATTGGAAGTAAAGAGCCATTTGGAGAGAGTAATCTTTTCAGATATTGCTCTAATACCATGTTTGTCTTCTCTCCACCAACCAGCAGTGGAAAACATTTTAGCCCATGGGTTTTCCATTTTCATATCTGCAAGGAAATGACATGGATGAAGAATTTGAAAGTTCACACCATTGTTGTTGCTCTTAATGCACAACATAACCGAAATGAAGGAGTAGCAGCGCAGCTGCATTTCAGGTGTATAGTTCTTTGCATCTGGAACATTGACTCTTTGCAGATGACCATGACCATATAGAGGCAGGTAGATGCTCTGTGAGAAATTAAGATGATATTTCTTCAAGTACTTAGCCAAATCTGAGAGAGTGTTGTCGCAGATATCATAGTAATCATGGATAATGATGTTCATCATGTCATCAATCCTCTTGCTAGACAGTTCATCAGACATTTTAATTCCCTTAGGAGCCATTGAATCTACAAAAAAGTTGAATAAATTAAACTCTTAAATGGGTTTATTTTTCGTAAAATTTGTGAAAGAATTCGAAAAAATGGCTAAGGCATTAAGGCGCGCAAGTCTAAACATGACGCGCAAGTATTCATGTGCCGCGCTAGTTTTTGACGTGCAAGTATAAACCACTCAAGTACAAATACCTTTACAGTAGCGCGACATCAAGGAAAACACCGGAAAACAGAGCAACCTGTGTGGCTAAGGTGACCTGCGCGGCAAGAGATCGAAGGTATGAAGTCCAGAAATACGAATGCTTGTACAGAAGTGAGGCCCTCTATTTATAGACGCGGCCAGGACCCTGCGTGCCGTACCCTGCACGATCAAGGGCTGTATTTCTGCGCGATGCGCACTTGCGTGCCGCCCTCTGTGCCATTAAGACTTTCGCGCCACCTTTCCTTTGGATGTCTTCGATTTCCTCAGAGTCAAATCCTCATTTCTTTCAGATCCAACTCTGAGGGGGGACTTTTGTTGATTCTCCTTTCATCACAGAATCTAAAGATCGAAAAAGGGGAATATATGAGCTCAAAGTGATTGAACCTTTGAAGAAAATATCAAAAATCGACAAAGGCATGAACAAGGGATCAAAAGCACCTGTGCCGCGCAAGTTCTATCACTATCACGCAAGTCCACTTGCGCGACGCCTTATGGTCATGCAAGTGACTTGCATGACCTAAGTGATAACCACCTGGTAACCGCCCGGGGTCTTCTCCTGCCTCTAAATAGACCCTGTGGGCCCCCCATTCGGGGAGGATTTTTTCCAGAAACCCATATTTGAGCTCCCGGCACCCTAGTCTCTTCTCAAAGCTTCCAGAACACTTCTAAGGTAATTTCTTACCTAGAATGGAAGATCTAAAGAGGGGGAGGAAGGCCTAAGTGTTGAAACTCATCAACACTTGCACGCCTGAGTGGCCATCCCTTAAGGGAAAAGGGCCACACTTGCGCACCGCCTTACTCCTTCATTAGATATTGCACGCCCTTTTTTTGGAAAACCCTCAAGAGGATTCTAAAGGATTTAGTGAAGAGTCACTCAAGTATTACCCTTCTGGTTAACTGTCGCGCAAGTACACCATGTGTCGCGCAGGCATACCTGCGTGACCAGGACCTGCATGACCCAGACTTGCGCGCCCACGCCGTACCTGCGCACCTGCCAGGACTTGCGCACCCCTGCCTTTTTGGGTGCCTTTCTTTCCCATTTCACCCGTCTTAAGCCATTACACCTTTCCTATTCAAGATTTATTCTTCAAGACACTCTTCAAAGCCATTTATGGCTCTTGATTTTAATTCCTTATCTGAAAGGAATTATGTGGAATATCTCTCAAAACCTAGTGATTTACATATCTTTATGTCACTAAAGATTGAGAGTTAATTCATTCAACCTCATACTTTAAGATGAGAGAATCTTTAACCTGGGTCTCCTTTTCAGGAATAATCCCCAGTCATAAGTCTTCAAATCTGGGCATCCTCTTTAGGATTAAGCCCCAAGTCCCTTAATTTTTTTGGGAATCCTCTTAGGAGTAAGCCCCAGATCCCCTAACCTGGGCTTCCTTTTCAGGAGTAAGCCCCAGTTCCCTAATTTGGGCATCCGCCTCAAGAGTAAGCCCCAAACCTTAATCCTCAACCTGGGCCTCCTTTTTAGAAGTAAGTCCGAGTCATAATCCCTTAACCTGGGCCTCCTTTTCAGGAGTAAGTCCCAATCTTAATTTCTCTTAACCAGTCCTAATTTACCTTTGATCTGGGATTCCTCTTTAGGAGTAAAACCCAATCATAAGTCTTCTCCTAATTTGGGCCTCCTTTTCAGGAGTAATCCCCAAGTTAGAGTATTCAAAATCTCCATGAAGCACATATACCTTTATGGACCCTGTTCCTGGATTTCTTCCCTAAAGTAAATCCTAACCTTCATTTATCTAGGAAGTCATACATACATAAGCCCCGCATTATTTCTTATGATTGCATCTTTCATGGCACAATTGTCTAATTTTTACCAATACCTATTGTTTCTCACACCGAGCATGACTCACATGAGCTTAGAGTGTAAAAGTAATTGTGAAATTCTTATTTGAGACATCAATCATAAACATCATACTCCTTTACTCGAACTACGTGGGTTCTGATTCCTTTTCTAAACAAAGGATACGTAGGTAGCCCGTCTACGGGTTCGATCCCAACTCTAAAATAATCCATGTCCTTCTGAATGACAATAAACTTCAAGTGCCCCACTGAGTGGCTTTAAAACCAGCATGGTCATCATAATGACCAAGAGATTTCTGTATAAATGTTTCGAAGGGTACCATTGACCAAGAATATCTAATAAATACTGATGATTCTCTATCGATGAAGAAACACAAATACATACAAAAGATTCTCTAAATTTCCTACATATTTAATCATTGATTGTCAGATCTGAAGGAAAGCTCATTTTATACTTGGTAATGTAATAAGGATTCATGAACATAACTTAAATCTATAAAGAGAGTCCCAGAGTAGACAATAATTCCCCTCAAAAAGGTGTGATGAGTCTGAACTCCCATCCTCTCGACCAATGCAAATTCCTAAGCCTCATCAGTCCACAAACTAATGAGCACCTACCTTTGGAAAGTAGGTCCGAATGGATGTGGAATCATTGGATGTTTCCAGTTATATGAACAAACCCGTTAGAAACCGATCAGAATGTTTGAACCTCCCATCAAGGTGGTCATCCCCGGATTCCGAGGGAAACAGAGAAAAATACCCTTCACTATATCCCAAACATCGAAGGGTTCAAATCAAGATGATATTGATCCTAGAGCCATTTTCAATTAGAGACCTTCATATGTTGACATTATTGAGTCTTTCGAAAACATATAGGGGTTTGATGTGACCCTAAATGACCTATTCCTGATCATGATATGCGAATAAAATTGAGATATGAAATTCTAATAACATGGTCTCTATTTGATATTCCTCGGTTGTAGTGACATATGTCTCAAATTCGTATGGTATTTGGAGAGCTTTAATGAGTGCCTCCCTAAGTTCCTTTAAAAGTTACAGTGCGTCCAGAAATGAAAGTTTTTTTGGGACTATTTCTAGTTACTTCATAATGTTGTAATTTTTTGATAGAGGTCAATGCTTCTTGAGATGGGGTTTGTCCTGGACATGTGGATCAGGAAGTGAGGTATTTGTGGTAGATAGGCCTCATTCTTGTGCAGAGGTCATGGGATCATTTTTTTCCAGTGGCGCATGCCATACCGGCATTCCATGTTGTCTGAGATGATTAGATTATCATACACCCACTAGGAAGTCATGCAATATAATTGGGAATGGATGACTACTGGAAGGTTCTAAGACACCTCCATGTTTTTTCTGGTTTTTCTAGAGTTCTTTTCCATGGGACTCAACTACATATATGTCCTCTGTGTAGATGTGACCATAATATTAGATTTTACCACATCTGTGTTGTCCCCCGTATCCTCAGTTCCTATGAATGTGGCCTCCCATTCCCTAGTTATATGTGGAGATCTCATATTATGAGTAAAATTCATCATCAGAGAAGGGTTTTTCCAAGCATATCATGTTGACAGAAGAAAACTTGAACTCTTCATCTGACGAGGATCCCATTTAGAGGGGTGATTCCCATACCTTGAATGTTATAGGGAATGAATTTTAAAGAGTTATATTTTTCATTGGATAAGAATAATACTCTTTCTCTTCTATTTATTTCTTCTTCTGGTGATCAAAACCACTTTTGGAAGGAATATTTGAGGTTACCTCCTTAGGCGGTGGAACTATTTTAGTTATGCATAGCTGTTCTCTTAGGGTGGGATGGTCTTGGACAATTTTTTCTAAGCCATCCAGTTATTGAACATCCATTCATGCATGGATGGGACTTTTTTCCAATAATCCACTTCTCATTTATAAATGGTAATATAGACCACATGATCTGAGGAGTTTTCTCAAACCACCATTTGAGAATAGAAAATTCCTTGAAGGATGTCTTTGAAGATGAATAAATCATGGATATTATGACCCATACTCTAATGGAAAGGGAAGTATTTGGTACAATTAGCGAGGTCGACCTCATCAGGAATCCTAGGCTATAGTATCCTGAGCAAGTTATTTTCTAGGGATACCACAATATAACAAGGGGATTGTTCATTTTGGAAGGAGAATTATTTATTCATTCATTCCTCAAATCTTGGGAAAATATAATTTCTTTATGATTCTAGAAGAGGGTGATTTTTTGGTTGTCACATATTGACAGGAGGTGCTGGGAAGTTTGGGACCTTCCTGGGTTCTTGTACAGGCACCGCTGCTAGTTTGGGATTGAAAAATTCTACTTATACCTTTCCTATAATTTTACCCTATGTTGGGTGCATGATATGAGATTTATATCTAGTTCTATGAATGAAGTCTTTAAGTCATTGTGCTGTTTCTATGAACTCATAGAACCCACTTTGATATTTCATTAAGATTAGAGGTTTCTACAAATCCTCATAGATATTATTATCATAGAGTTCCAACAACTGTTCATGTGAGAGAGGGAGGCTGAGTGAGTAATTTAAACCTTTCCACATAGATATGAAGTTAGAAATTCCATCATTTTTTCATTGCTTGAATTTTTTAGGTCGAAAGTTTTCATCTTCCTTAGCATAGAGATGAATTGGTAAAGGAATTAAAGATGAAGGTATTCCTATCCTGCAATGGATCTTATTGTCAAGATATTATACCAGACAAAGGCGAGCCTTGGTAGTGTCTTCACAAAACACCTTAGTTTTTTCACCTCATATTGATCTTAAGGGCCCATTATAGGCTCACATCGGGATACGAAGTGTGTGAGATATTGTTCAGGATTTCCTGCACCATCAATGGCAGAGAAGGTAAGATTTATGGAATTGGGTAGAGGAAAAGTGTCATCCAAACATTTAGGATTTGGCTTCCTTTAGGGCTATACAGGTGTGTGACTCCCTTACATGGCTTCCATTCGAGGGTCTAGGTACTCGATGAAGTTAAGTATCTTTGAGAGTACTTATTGTTCAGTCACCTCCCTTCTACAGGGAGTGGGTTGGGTTTGATGAGGTGGAGCCACTTTCTACACTTTTTTATTCCTGATTTGTCCTAAGACCGAATGATTTCCCTGGAAAGGGAGAGGCTATCACTATAATTGAGAGAAGTTATAATAATTTTCACCTTACTTATCTATGTAGACTAGATTACTAGATCTAGATGCAATATGGAACTCAGATGCCACTTTTGTTGGAGGATCAGATCTTATGGTAGGAGGGATATTTTTTTGCATCTTAAAGTCGATACCCAGTGGGAATATTTCCCTTGATCAAATCCTTTGTTAGAGAGTTGTATTTCACTCTCATATTTTTATAGTTGTTATTACATGGGAGGAACCTAAACTCTTCTGGGTGGTACTTAGGACATGGACAAAACTTTTCCTTTTTCTTTGGTATTATTCCACCATGGAGGTGGAAACTCGTTATTTGGAGGTTCCATATTTTGGAGCCTTCTCTGGTTCTGTGTGCGTGAAACCTCAGTTGGTGCATCTAAATCACCCTCTTCTCTGGGTTTTTTCCATATTTCATCCCTTGACATTCGCATCGTGATCCAAAATATCTTCTATATTGACAGTGATGAAATTTACAGAGGCATATTGGGAAATGGTGGTTGTTCCATTACTTTCAACACAACATGATGATTTTATACTACCTTCATTAGGGTCATTATTAAAACCCTTGACCATATTGGGACATTTTGTCTTGCAACCCTAGTGAGGTCTGATTTCCTTCTTCATACTTTACTCATGTCTTATCCTATGTGTAATGACTTTGAAGAAGTTTCTGGTCATGATCACCGAACAATCCATGAATAGAAGAGTTTTTTATTATATTGGGGGGACCATATGAGATGATAACTATTGATATTGTCCTCCCAAATTAGAGAAGACTAATTCCCTCTATGGTGATGATGATGATGAAAATGACCCCATCCCTATAGGGTGGGGGTTATTTGAGGTTGCAATTGGAATTTATTAATCCTATTATTGAGGATCCAATGATTCCAGTCGGGGTTTTGATGATTTATGTGATGGAAATTTAGATATAAATGTATTAAGCCTAGTAGGATTGGTGTGATCTAGAATCATTTCTGATTTCTATAGGATCCTCTAAGGGGATGTCATACCTAGAGATGATGATTTAGATATAAATTCCCCATCCCAATAGGCTAGGGTTTGTTTGCAGATACTGATGACATTTCTTGAATCCTCTCAAGAATTGATGATCAGAGGGGTGAAGGTGGTGGTATATTTTCCCTGATCTTGGGGGGTGGGTTTTCTCCTATACGACTGCTATGGAAGCTGCTACTATAGACCATTTGATGTGGCACAACTGTGTTCATTTATGATCTAGGTGAGATGACAACCCATGATGAGAAACATTCTTTATGAGAAGTTGTCTGGATGATCACAACTTCAATATACATGTATGGAATGAATTATCATTACTTAGAGGGCCCCAGTTTTGAGAATTTTTAAATATCATCTCCCTCTATTCATGAGTTATAAGAATATTTGATGTAGGGACATTCCATTATAGTGACTAGTTGGCCCGAGCATTACTAGGTCCCCTGATCTCTCCAGAGGATATACCATTATAGGATGCCATGTATGAGGGGTTTGGTTGTTCTAGGGTCTTTTCTAGAGTGTAACATTCCATACTCCCCCATCCTTGAATATGGATACATGATGTGGCTTCATAGATCAACTATTTAAGATTCATGATGCAATGGAGGAAAGCATGTTTCATATTTATGCTATGATTTTTCTATTTTGGATCCTGGTCCATGGAGATAGAGGCTAGGTCTAGCTAACAATAGAGTATATTGATTTTATAAAGGTGAAACTCATATCTTGGATAAGATAGATGTTTATCCTTCAGTGACTGATGAGTATCCAACATATTTTGGCATAGATAAGGCATGAAATCCTTTTCTATCTCATCTAGTCTCTCATAGTCAGAAGTGGAGAGGGAAACATTATGGGTAGGTTGTTTCTAGATAAATCTGTTCATATATCAATTTTTTCCTCATATTCATTAGAATTATATGCCTCCATCTGGTCATACTATAAAATATTCTTCCAAGGGTCACCTGCTAACTAGATTAGAGTGATATTGAATATTGACATGGAACCATATTCATTTTACCCCAATTTTTTGAGAACCTATCTATAATAAGGTATTAGAGTTTTGAACACCATTATATATGGAGGTTTCTAGGAAAGGGGATGATTTCCTTATTATTTAGTGATATGGCCATGGGGTGGTTGACCATGGTGGATTTCAGGAGTAAAGTCCCTGTGATCCATCTCTACACTACCACAAACATGAATATAATGGTAATGATCATCTACTGCTTCAGTTTAAGATTTTATGGAACCTCGTGGAATTTGGAATGTGTCTTGAAAGGACTCAAGGACAATAGAATTGAGTAGATTTGTAATATAGTTCTCGATCTGTGTCATGGTTGGAATATACCAACCCACGTTTTGAAATTGTGAAGGGATATGAAAATGTTGTATAACAGTTTTCAGAACTTTCTTATAACCGTCTGGTTATATGGGAATATGCAACCACTATTGAGAATATAAAAGAATATTACAATGAGTTTTATTATTATTTAATGGAATATGATCTTGTCCCGAGGTATGTGCCATTCTCACTTGTAGAGCCTCATTTAGGAAATGATTATGACCCCGATTCTGAGCCTTTGGAATGTGCTGTTTGTCTTTCTTTGAAAGGATATGAGCCTATCCCAAGTATATGCCGCTATCACCTGTTTATCCCCAGTTGGAACAAGAATATGATCTTTATCCAAATATAAATTCCCTACTAAAATATGTTAATGGACCTCTGGAATGGGATAAGGGATATGATAATCCTCACGTATTACCTCAGAATTATGATGGTACAATCATTTATCAATGAAAGTAGGAATATGTGTCTGGATTCTGTTATCTACTGGAATATGCCATGAAGATTCACTGATATAGATATGATACTGTCATGAGGATTTTAGAATTCTCACTTGGCCAGCCTCAACCAGAACGAGGATATATGCCTAATCTTAGGCCTTTAGAGTATACCAATGGAATTATTCAACAGAAATACAAACCTATCATAAGGATTTACCCTTATAAATTGTTTAGCTCCAACCAGAATGAAGATATGATCCCAATCATATGCCTTTGTAATATTACACCAGAAATTTTTAATAGGAATGTACCTATATCCCTAGGAATGTGCCACTCTCACTTGGTGAACCCCGATTAGAACGGGATTATGTTTCTGGTTTTATGCCTCATTATTTATCGGAATATGTTGATAATCTTATTAGATAGAAGAAAGAATGTGTGCATGCTCTGAAGAATCCACTTCTTCACGATCATCAAAGTGTTGACCAGTCTTGGATGTAGTGATAGGAATATGTGATTTTCCCCGCATATAAACCAATGTTGGAATATGCCGGTGAAGTAATTCAAATTTAGCTAAAATAAATTGTCATTTTAGAAAAGTGTGTGTAGGGATATAAGCATGTACATTTTCCATTTCCATTATGTACTGCAATATGTCTTTTATTGAAGCAAGAATATGCACCCACTTATGTACTCCTTGTGCCACCAGAATTTGCTGATGGTAATCATGCATGGGGGCATATATATATGCCTCCCACATGCCTAATATGGGAATATTCCCACATACTTGTTCTGAGTGAGCAAGAATATGATCCTTCTCATATGTTACCACTAGAATATGATGACAGACTTAATTAGTGGGAGTGTGGATTTGAGAATACTTCTATATATCCAACATATTCCTTTCCTGACGTGTCTTCCTTACTTCCCATTCATGGGCATTAGAGGAGGCAATGTGTTAGGTGGTACTGTCAGTAGGTGACTAGTGGGTACTGGTGGGATGGTGCTGGTGATGACGGTTGATAGGTTCCCTCCTTGGAGGCACCTAAATCAGAAGGGATCTGTATTTGACTCCATGGTATACCTTTATTAGAGACGTATGGTAGAAATTTTTACACTCTAAGGATAAGGTCCCGAAATGGTTGGTTGTGGTGATGAGGGCATTGGATTAGCTGAATATTTCCCTAGCCTATATGGATTTTCCAGTTTCTGTAATTATAGAACCTCATGGGTAGCTTCTATGGTTGGGATTGTACCACATCGATGGTACTCTTGAACCATCATGTTTGCTACCTGATGTTGGATCTATCGAGAAGGTGAGGTCATTTTGTGACATGTGGGGGTTTCATCCATAGGTGATTTACCAGATCAATTGCTGGATGAAGAAGACATTGTCTCAGATCGTGAATCTATTAATTAGAGTAGTATCTATAGTTATGTATACAAAAAGGAACAAGGTCACCCATTAGTGAAATATCATAGGCATAATATGCTCAATAAAATATGAATGTTTAATAAAATTCTCCATTTTTCCTAATCTGACCATTATGATCATGTGGAATTGTTAATTAAATGATGAAATTATTTATGAGAACCCCAATTACAAAATGCTGGATGTAAGATTTATATCTATCTTATCATATATGTTTTTTTAGGACATGCAGAAAAAAGTGTCCTGATGTAATCATTCTTTTATTTGAGAGTATCATGCTAGGCTCACCATTTTTGTTTCAAATATAGTGTACAAAAAAAAGGCTGAACGGATAATAACCAAGTTATTTTATTATTATAGAGATTCATGTCTGGTTCACCATTTTTGTTTCACATATAGTGTTAAAAAAATAGAACAATGGATAATAAACCAATCATCTTGTTATTAGAGATATTCACTTCAAGTTCACTATTTTTTTCGATGGGAAAGAGACAACTTCTTGGTGTGTTCGGTTCAAACTGACGAATGATTATGGGGGTTCATTTCTTTCAAAATAATTAATGAAGGGTCACCATTTTTGTTCTTAATGAATACTACAAATGATCCCTTATCCATAAATGGGTACAAAACTGCTTTCCTAAGGCAGGTGGTGAATTGGGGTTTCAGACCCAACTACGCTTAGGGACTCACATTGGTCGAGAGGATGAAAGTTTGGGCTTATCACACCCTATTGGGAGGAATTTTTTTCCAAATATAGGGCTCTATTAAAAATTTAAGATAATCGATAACCTCTTCATAATCTTGATATAGGATTGGTTACCCTAATAAAAATATTACGGTTTAAGTCTCTCATTGTGAAAAATATGGGGATTTCATTAGAGAATCCATATTCATGTATCCAAGGTTCATCATCCATTTCTCAGTAAAAAGAAATTACTTATGTGCTGAAGTAATATAACCAGGAGCATCATAATTCATTTTCACATTAGGAGGTGGTAAATATTCTGAGGATGGGATTATGCTATTATAAGACATCCTACATATCTTTATTATTATAGGAATAAAAACCTATTTAGTTCATTAAAAACATAAAGTTTACCATCATAAAGAAAATAAATATATGAGTGCTATGAGGAAACAAGTATTCAATATTGAGTCCTAGTGGTACGTCCTACGTATCTCGATTATGGAGAGAATCAGAGTTTTCATAGTTCACTTAGTTTATCAGTCCGCTGGAGGATGAGGTGGAATTATCATCCCATGGGAAATATTGGGTCTCGATGGTTGATATGTTGGAGAAATGAGGGGACTTAGACCAAAGTGGGTGTCTATTTGCGATCAGGCCTTAGAAAGGGGTCCTATGTATCCTGTTTATGGTAGGAATCAAAGTTCTCAAATTTCAGTCATGCACTTGGGACTGGCCCCAAGGTAGATGTCCTCATATGGAGGTGAATATATCATACCACTCATCAAGGCTTACATAATGACATTTTCCTAGCTGGTGGACATTAATTATGTGAATGATATGACCATTTCATCTCCCTAATACCACTTGATCTATGCTCAATGTGAGAAACAAGGGATAACAAGTAACTCGTCTCACTACATAAGGATGCAATGATTATGTACTAGTATAGACTTTGGGAGATTAATATGGAGATCAAGCCTCAAATATGTGTCCTACATACCCTAGTTATGGAAAGAATTAGAGTCTATGTATTCCATTATTAGGGATTACACATTGACATTTCCCTATTCTTTATGGGTGTTTATGGTGCAGATGTTATGATTATTTCAACTCCTTAATCTCAGGTGATCCACACTCTTTGTAAGAATCAAGGGATAGAAAAATAATCAATGTAATTTCTTGTAGGAGTGGAGCCTATGTGATGGTACTTACCTTGTAAGATTAATATTGTGGCTGAACCTCAGGGAGGTGTCCTACATATCCTAGTTATGAAAAGAATCACAGTCACAACAGTTCCCTTGATCAGGGTTTACACACTGAGGTTGACCCTATAATTGGGGCATATCATATTATGATGTTGGTCAAGGATTACACTCCGAGGATTCCCTTATAATTAGGTCTCACACAATTAGGATAGACAAGGTTATCAAATACTAGGATTCCCTTTGGATCGTTCTGAGTTTCTTGCCAACATGCGTTGATTTTCTGCTCAACATGCCTTAATTTCTTGCTAGTCATGTCAGAGAGTGTCTACCAGACATGTTCAAAGGAAGTTTTATAATCTAATTTACTTTTCCAAATGACTTTATATAATTTTGATGACATTTACAAGGGTTGTATCATGATTATGGTTTTATTTTCTGGAGGACATTGCAAGACCTGGCCAGTTGATCCTGGAAGTCATCACATGACCTGGATAACTTGTCCAGAGTGTGTTGCATGATCCAACTGACTTGTCCTGATATCATCAATAGATCTAGATGACACATATGAAGGAAACTATGGAATTTTATGATACATGTATCAGAGGGTGTCACTTTTTATGGATTAAATGTATGGAGGGAATCACGAGACCTGGATGGCGTGTCCAAAGGACATTGCAAGAGCCAGTTAACATTCTTGAATGCTACTACGAGACTCAAATTTCATGAATTGGAACTTCCATATGGGTTAGGAAACACATCTAATGATCATCATGATGCTAGTACTGATAACTCAGTGGTATTTTAAATATCAGGATGGAATGTATGAGGGATTCCATGTGACTTGATTTGACATGTTCAGAGGACTTCTTATGATCCAAATGTCCTAGTATTGTCGCATGACCTAGGTAGTTCATGAAAAGATAATTAGGACTAGTTTTTATATTCTTTAATTAATTATCATGTCTTCATTCTTTTTTTAGATTTTACATTGAAAATTTCTTATATTTTTCTAGTGTTAGTTTTTATTAAGTCCTGTGTGATCTTGAAGGTTTGCAGGATTTCCTTAATGTGTCCTACCATAAGTCCTTTGCATGATCTATGGGTGATCATGTGAAGTTCCTATACATTCTGTATGATTTCCCAGACTATTATCCATTATCTTACCTAATAGATATCTTTTTTGTTTCACAAGATCCACCATTCCATGAAATCCTCTCTAGCACCGGTGCGAAGTTCCTAGAGTTCTTCCATCTGTAGAGAGTAGAACTCTTGGTCTAAATAGGCATCCATGAATTTTTCATTCAAAGGTAGGAAATTTATAAGCCTAGCCTACCCTAATATTCATTGGTTTGTGCAGCATTTATCACACAAATCTAGGCTAGATCTGGAAGAGGGATTCAACACCACACATCATTGTGAGTCCCTACCATTGATCACCCTAGGGGAATCGCATGATTTCCTGCAACCATGAGTCTATCCCATCAAAACCACTTTTATTTTATTATCACCAATTAGTGTGAGATTTTTGAATCATGTGGGAATGTTTAAGGATTTCTATATTTTCATATTGAAATGTTCAAGTGTCCTCATGAGATTTGGTTGACTTTCCAATAGAATTTTCATGATCTCAAATGACTTGTCTGGGTCTTTCTGGTAGACAATGATGGCTTGTCAAGGGGCCTTTGAGAGATTAGGTCATCTTTCCAAGGAGTCTTATGAGACCATGATGTAGATATCCTTATCATATTACAAGGGTTTTATGACCATGAGAGGCTCCCGCCTCCTCTTATTATCATTTATTTTGTTTATTTAAAAATGTTTGAGAGTCATGAAAGATTGAATGAGTTATTTGAAAGACAATTACTCTACCTCTTAATGATGCTCCGCATATCCAATAAAGGTCCTATAGATATGAAATACTGATGGGATTTTGTGAGATGAGTCAGACATGTCATCGTGGTCTCGTGGTGTCTTGCGGTTCACCAGGGGCACGCCCATGACATTTACAACTATGATTGGATCCTGAATCCTCCCATTTTATTTCCTCTTTTTTTATTTTACAATGTCTTGGGGGTCTCATGAGTTTGATTAAATGTTATTAAGGAAAACCATTCTCCTAATCAGTGATCCATAATTTAAGGTTTATGACTACAAGATCCCTCTACATTTTGGATGTTTCCCCACTATTTTCAATGTATTTTTGGATGGGTTTCCAGTGCTACTCGGTTGAAAATCTGGGTGACCTGGGAGATCTTATTTAGCATCCAATGTGTGATCATTTTTTTGTCCAGGGTACCTTCGTAAGAGCTGAAGGACGTGTTGAATGGACCTCAGAAGATCTTTTTCAGGCTATGCACTACGCGCGGTGCCTTTTCATGACCTTATGATGGTTACACAATCACGTATCCCTTGGAGGATCACATGATCCATAGGTCTAGACCACCTTTTTTCTTTGATTTTGTAGGGAAAATATTACCCTTATCTAATTATTAATTCCTTTTTGAATTTGTTTATGTTCATTTGGAAGGCTTCAATAGTGGTTACCATTTATTTTGAGGAATGTTTTTGCTAGAGATGATAGGTTTTCATTTAAATATTGGTATATATTAGTTAGTTCTATACCAATATCAAATTGACTATTACCAAAGGATAATTACCTTTTAACCTCCAAAAAGCATAAACTATTATAACTAGGGTGATTGGGATCTTTAGGCTCATCAGGAAATACCAATTCAATATAGGTTAGATAGTATCATAGCTAAAATAGTCTATTTTTCTTTAGATTATGGTGGAATATAGAAAGATTATTTTTCTCGAGTGGTATAAATTTTTTGAGATGATTTTCTTGATGAGTTTTATGGATTACTTCCCAAGCAAGAGATCGAGTTTACAATTGGGTTGGTGTCAGGAGAAGAGCAAGTTTCTATCTCACCTTATAGAATGGAACTAACATAGATTCTAGAGCAGAAAGTTTTGTTGGAATATCTGTAAGCAAAAGGTTTCATAAGAACTAGTACATGTCCTTAGGGTTCTTCAGTTATCATTTCCACGAAGGCCAATGGGAGTTTTCACTTTTTTTGGATTATTGGAAATTAAACCATAAGACGACCAAGAATCGATATCCTCTTCCACACATTGATAATCTCTTTGATTAGTTGGGAGGTGATAAGATCTTTTCCAAGATATATTTGAGATCAAGATACCATCAATTGAGTGTGAGACCATCAGACATACCACCGACTTCTTCTAGGACCAGGAATGTAGTTTATGATTTTGTAGTGATGTTATTTGGTCTAACCAACATTTCGTCAGTACTTATGGCCTTAATGAATTAGATCTTTCTTCCAGTCCTAGATCATTTTGTTGTAGTTTTTGTAAATGAAATCTTAGTTTACTGATATTCAGTAGATTATCATTCCCAACATCTTGAAATCATCTTGAGTATATTGATGGAGCATCCGTTTTATGATAAGCTAACCAAATGCAGTTTCTAGATTTATAATGTGTAATTATTGGGCCATTTCATCTCAGAGGTAGGAGTGTCAGTGGACCTAGAGAATGTATAAGATGTGGTATATTGGGAACATCCCAATAATGTCTTCAAAATTCAAATATTTATGGGTTTAGAATATTATTATCAATGCTTCATATAGTACTTATCCCATATAGAAGCATCGATGTCAAGGCTGACCAAGAAGGGGATAAATATTTTTTGGACATATACTTGAGAGAAAACTTATTAGGAGTTGAAAGTTAGGATGAAATCACCACCCATATAAACTTTACCTATATCAGTTAAAACATATACCATTTAGTGAGACACATCCAGAGTTTGTCTTGGAATAGTCATGACGCAGGAAGATCGAGTGGTTTATTAGGGCTCAAAAAGCTGAGACCGCATGATAGGAATTACCCAAATCATTATTTAGAGTTTGAATAAGTGGTACATTCCTCAAGATGTTGTAGGAATTATCTCATGGGTGAGAGGTTTGTGGTATACACAGATCACAAGATCCTCATGTACATCTTTTCTCCATGAGACCTAAAACTTTGGTAAAGAAGGTGGGTTGATTATCTTCAATATTTCGACTTTGAGTTGGATTATACACTGGGTAGGGGAAACATCATTGCCAATGATTTGAGTTGGAATATGTAGACAGAGGAAGTGTGGGTGTCTTATGATGTGTGGTAGATAATGGAACTTTTTACAGGCATACATGTAGATGTTCAAGAGTCTCAATTATGAGTAGCTCTGACTTTGAAAATCATTATACCCATTCTTTTTTCCAAATAAAGATTGAGAAAATATCTGATCCAAAGGGTTTATTTATGAGATAAATCTTATATGGTGGGGAGACACCATTGGGATATTTTATTGGCATTGTAAATTATCTTCTTTTATGTGGCCAAGTATGGGTTCCTATAGTATTGTGCGAGGAGATGATGAGAGAGTTTCATTCTTCTATATGGTTGGTATATCCTGGTTTGAAAAATATGTATCATGATTTACATAGACAATCATGGTGGTCCTAAATAAATAGGCAACTAGTAAGATTTGTTGTGATATGTTTCACTTCTCAGCTAGTGAAAGTCGACCATCAAAGGATAACTGAGATTTTGAATCCTTTTCCCATTTCTGAGTGGAAGTAGTATTGTTTCAATATATGTTTTGTGATAGGATTACTCAAGACAAACCATAAGAATGATTTTTTTAGGGTGATTGTGGATTCAATGAAGAAGTTAACACTTTGTTTCATATTAGGGAGACCTTCAAAGTTGATGATCTGGGTAGTCTCTACATGTCTGAGGTAGTTTAGTTTCATGGTGTTCTAAGGAGTATCATTTAATATAGAGATCCTTGTATTACATTATGATTCTGGAAGTATCTTTAGAAGGCTTTGAGATCGCATGTTCTTTTGAGCATGACCTATTACCCTTAGACTGATATTTAATCTGAGAAGACTATTCTAGTTCTTTAGGATATGTTACAAGCCTATGTTTTGGATTTAGGAGGTTTATGGGAGTAGTATATGTCACTCATTAAGTTTTCATATAATAAAATATTCTAGGAATCCATCCAAATGGATCATTTCAAGGATTAGTATGGAAGGAAGTACCATTCACCTCTTTGTTTGTTGGAGGTAGGTGATTCAATGCTTGTTGGGCCTAATATCATGCATGAGATGTTTGACCAAGTTCAATTGATTAGGAGTTGGTTAGTGACCACGTAGAGATGAAAGAAATACTACAATGACCATCAGATATGAACTCTGAATTTTTAGGGTGGTCATTGTGTTTTCCTTCAGGTGTCACCTAGGTTGGTGCAATGACATATTTGAAAACAAGGAAAATTAGTTCCTAGGTATTTCGGGCCGTTTGAGATAGTGGATAGGGTTAGTCCAATAACATATCGATTAACCCTTCCACACTGCTACAGTTCCATGCATGAAGTGTTTCATGTGTCGTATCATTGGTGATATTATCCATACCCTTCTCATGTGATATATTTTTAATAAATCAATTTTATTTTTATGCATAAATTAAGGAGAATATTATGTGGATTGTGGACTGTAAAGATAATTATATTTGGGGTAGGAAAATACCTCTGGTTCGAGTGTAGGTGCAGCATGAGAAAGTTTAGGAGGACACATGGGAGAGGGAGTCAGATATGGGAGCACAATGGCTAGACTTATTCTTCTAGACCCCACATCGATGCTTGGATAATCTCAGGAATGAGCTATTATATGGTGCGGAGGTTGTAATATCCCGTCTTTTTCTAGGTATGTCTCTCTTTGAGTTTTTCATTAGATCCTTGGTGGTCGAGTCTTGTTAAGATATAGAGATATTTTTTATGGAAGATGACCTAATGTTTAGGGATGTATGTTTATTTGGATTAATGGATTCCACATATTAGGGTTTAGATGATTTTCTATGCTTTGTAAGGATTTGGAGTTGTTTCAGATTCTTATGCATGAAACTGGACTGAAAGCTATTTAATGGGAATTTAAACACTATGTAAATTATCCCAGACACATATCATGAAATTAGTATAGGTTGTTAAGTGGTTACACATTGTATAAATAGTTCACATCATTTAATGTTCATGAAAATTAAATTTTAACATGAGGTGATTGGTTTTTTGGCATATCCCTTTAAAAAGAAATACATTCTATGTATTTATCATGTTCAGAGGTTTTAAGTGAGTAGTGTAGAGGATTGTTTTTCATTACTTCATGTAGCATCCTGATATCAACCCTAAGGCGTCTACTAGGTGATTTTGGAGTGGCATCCTCACTTCTGGAAATCTCTTTTGAGAAAATAAATCCCTGGTATGTCATTTTGTTTAGGTTTTCCCTTATCATCCATTGTTCTCTAATCATTGTAGTGTAACCTTTTGACATTGGTCATTGTTGGTTTTGATATTGATAAATTATGATCTATGATCCTTCTTGCAATCATCTATGCCTTCATTATTATTGGAAGATACTACTAGAATCATTGTATGATTGTTAGTTAAAGGTAGGTGGTCTAAACCTTAAGCTTATGGTTTGATAATTGTTAAGTATGTGAAATATTGAAATCACACCAAAATAACATGTGCCTAAATTAATTAAATGATTAATTAGATTATTCTTGGAATCCATTTGGATATAATTTTTATTGACATGGCATGTGGATACTATTTGAGTGAGAGAACCCTTTATTATAAATGAATTGGCTAATGTATCAAAGTGTGTTAAGCGTGACATGGGAATTGAGTGATTGCTTGATATAGATTCACCTTGGTTTAGATTGATTACTGAAATTAATAGCATGTTATTGTTTTATGACCAAATGATAAATGGAATGTGTATTTGAAAGATAAACGATAATTTTCATAACTAACCATCGATCCCTATAATGTGATATTTTGATATCCTTATTGCTATGTCTAGTGAAACATGAAGAAATGTTATATAACGAGATTGTCCCTAATTTATGTTGTGATGCTTATATATCAGGTTATGACTAGCGACACATGCTGGAATTATTATATATTAGGATTACCCCTGATTTATGTCATAATTATTATACGACAGTTTATTCCCAATTATACTTACTAAAATTATTATATACCAGGTTTGGCCCTGATACAAGTTGAAATTATTATATACTGGGATTAGACCTGATTCATTTCAAAAATTATTATATAGTTTGTTTGGAATAGATTTGGGAAATTTAGACCATGGATATATGCTTATGGTTGGTATGGTTGTTAGACATGCTCAGAGACATTCTATCATAATAACGAAACAAGTTATGATTTACCATGGTTATATGGTTATGTTTGTCATGGTCATGAGACATGTGATAGTCCAAGAGGGCATCGTTAATTCCCTATGGGTCTATACAAAAATAAAATCATAAAAACTCAAAATATGATAATTAATTAAAATGAGTATAAAAACAGGTTGATATCAATCCACAAAGATGGAGAAACTAGTTTATTTTGGTTTTCAAAATATTTAGTTTTATTATATTGAATAAAGAACGTGAGAACATATTGAATCGATTAGTTATGAAAAAATAAAGTAGGTTGATTGATTGGTTTGAAAATAGATTTGAAAGTGTTCAAGAGTTTTTTAATTTTAGGGTTTGGGTGCATTTGGTTTTAATAACACTTGTTGATTAATTCATGATTTGTGTTAGATTTGAGATGAGGAAGATCCAACGGTCATGGTATCCCCTCCTCAACACGAAAATACCCCATTTCCCTTGGTCCGGTAATTTAGGGTGTTGCTGAATTAATTTTGTCTTATTACCATATTTAAAACTGATTTCTCCTAAATATGAAAATGGTCATGCTTTATTTAGGGTTGTCTGTGGAGAAATTTTATGATTCTTTTTAGATTAAAATATCGATGGTCATGATAGAAGAAAAATAAAGGGATTAGAATTTAAAGAAATAATTACATCAAACAAAATACATGAATAAACAAAATGAAATAAATCTGACACACCTTCCCCCTTAATTACATTACCCTAGAATAAGGTGGGTTTACCCCCACATCATAGTGATGAGAGAATAATAGGGAAGGAGAAAATAAAATGAAATCATAAAGAAAAGAGAGAAGAACTTAGAAAGGGCCTGCCGGCTTCTCGCTCCATGCTTTGGTCTCCAGATCTCGAATTCCTCCAATAGAATAAACCTATTACCCCATTTATAAGATCCATATAGGATCCAATATTAAGGAATATCTTAATTATTTGTTCCATAGGTAGTCTGGGGTGGGTCTCATGTAACAGATTTGGTGAAAAACTGAAGATACACAAAATATTAACTTTTAAATATCATCCTATGAAGTTACATGACATGTAAAGTGGTTATATGATGTGTAATATTTTAATTTCTAGGCACCATGAATCTCAATAGATCTTTTATAAAAACTCATCCCAAAAAAACTCACATCGTGTAAATGGATTACACGACGATTAACTAAATTTCACAGTGTGAAATATTATCACGACTTGTACTGGTGGAGGATATTTACAGATGAATTCACATCGTTCAATTTTTTAACATGTCGTGAAACTATTCTACTCTAGTTTTCCAGCTACGCTTCATCCTCAAGATTCTAGTGTTATGCCGCTTCACTTTTCTCATGGAGTGAAGAGTCTTTTAGCTCCAAAATTCATCCCCTTTACAAAGATTCATTGTATCCTTAAAAAACATAAAACAAGTAAAATCACTCACAAATTGGAAAGAATAATCAATTAAATATATAAATTAATACTTAAAATCACCCTAAAATGTATTCATGAAATATAGATATCATATTCCCCCACACTTGATGTCATACTTGTCCTCAAGTATGGAATATCAACATATTATATAGGACTTTCACCTTACCATGATTCAAATTCAATTTTAATAAAAACAATTGATCAAATAGAAAATTAAATTTTCGAGCATCATAGGTAGAAAATTCATCAATGCCTTATTTTTCAAAGAAACAAGTCAACCATGTATTTCACTTTTCTTCTTTTGAAATATCCAAGCCTTTTCATTCATCTATTTTCATTTTTCAATTAATTATTAATATACATTCCATTTTCAATCTACCTCTCAGGAATTTTTCCTCTCATCATTAGTGTACTAATGAATATAGAGTTCATCACATACCTCAAGAACATGTAACTTACCATAGGCTTTCATGGAATATCCCATCTCCACCATGTAAAGATAGAATCACAATTAATCATGATGGATTCACCATTTTGGATCAAATGAATCTAAGGATTAGGGTAGGTAGGTAAATTATATAAATCAATTAAGGCTCAAAAGGAGGTTTAACTATAAATTACTTTTCATGATAATCCAAAATAGCTTAATGAAAGTCTCATTTTCCCTTAGTATCTCAGAGCAGGCTTGTAACAAGATGAAATGAAATAAATGAAACACCCTATTTTTTTATTTTCTTTTTGGAATGTTATGATAATGAAAATTGTCGCATCCACCACCCAACCTGTAATGATCTACTCATGATATTATTTTTAATTTTTATAACAAGATCACCAGTCAAGTAAATAGTGATTTTTGAATTTCTCTAGACACAACCCATTTGTTTTATTTCCTGGTCTTTTTTTAAGAGGGTGTGTAATAAATACAATGAATGTGCTTTTACTAAATCTCATAAAAATTTCCCCACACTTATTGATTACAAAATACCCATCCCTTCCACCAGTCACCATTTCCCCCACTCTTTTGTTTGATAATCATAAAAAATATTTAGAGGAAGGTAGGAAAGGATAAGATAGGCTTGTAACATGGATCATTTCTTAACAAGAATATTCATGGGTTATACAGACATAAAGTGGATTAATGTAATGTGGGTATCAGGATTAGTTCTAACAAAAAGAATACCTTAATAATTTTAAAAGTGAATCTATTCAGTCATAGATTTGATAAGATGTAAAGAAAGTTCCAAAATAAATCATGCCTGAGTTTCTAAATAAATATATGAAAGAAAGAATATAAAACATTGGCTTAGTGGATGTCTTGGGAATGTGGTGAATGGTTAGTAAAATTACTCATGGAAATACATATGAATAATTAAATCAATGAATGTAAATATCATAAATTCAAATCATGGAAAAATCTAAAAAAAAATCATTTAAAATGATTAACATACTCCCTTAAATCATGATTTGTAAAATAAAAATACACATGGTTATCTATACTAATTATTTTCCCCATTTTTTGTCATTGAAATTTATTGACAATGAAATTTAAATTTCATGGCATGATAATTTTCTTATGTAGTTTATGTCTCCTAGTTCTGTTAATTAAAGAATTAATCAAATGAAGGGAATGAAATTGGAAGTTAAAAATATAATTAAATGTTTATAATATGATAGAAGAATTTTTGAATTTGAAACTCTTACTCCCCTTGTAATTGTTTCTTCAATCATGGATGTGAAGGTTCTTCCTAGTTAAGATTCACAACGAGTAAATTACCTTCACGATGTGTAATGTTGCCGCATCTTCTTTTGATTCATGCAGCTTACTATTTCCTTGGGTCTTGATGGCCCTATAAATTAAAAATAATCAGATTAAATCACATGCCATTATCAATGAATTTTAGAAATATTTTTAATGAGAGCATGAAGGCATAAAAAATGGAAAATAAATAAAAAAAACTCTGGTTGCCTCCCAGAAGTGATTTTGTTTAATGTTGTTGGCTCAACCTTACCTCCTTTAGCTTCAACTCATGCGAAGGATGATTGAAAATTTTATACCTCTTCAGGGTCCATAAATGTTTCAGTTGTGTCCTATACATGTAGGTTGGCCCCTGTCCTTCTTCTCTAAGAAGATTAATTCTCTCTAATGGTAGTACTTTCTTGATCTCCATTGGATTGACCCAATATTTGTCTCAATACTGATGAACTAAATGGAAGTTCATGTATCAAACATACTTTTTTTACTTTCTCAAATGAAGTGTATTCCATCACTTATTTGGTGTCAATGGTCTTGGTCTTTAGATTCTTATTTTTATTTGGCTAATCATCCTTTTTCAGAATATCGTCTAACTCATGTACCTATTTAATAGCAGTTACACCCTCAACTTCAGGATTATTTTCATCTCTAAAATAATTTTCTTCTTTCACATCGTAGTTATTCATTTTTCAATGGATGTTGAAACTTACTTGATTAATTATAATTCTCAGAAAGAGTTAACCATTTTGAACATCGATCAAGACATGCCTTGTGGCTAAAAATGACCTTCATAGAATGAGTGGATATCTCTCCTCTTCAATATAAAACACTAGGAAGTCGATGGGGAACTAGAATTTGTAGACTTTCATGATGATTTCCTCAATTATTCATCAGGGATAATTCACTGTTGAGTATACTAATTGTTGTTTATGATATGATATTGACACTCAAACCTAAGTCACACAAATATTTTCCACATTTTTAGCTCTAAAAAAGATGGGAATTAAAAAGATATCTGGATCACATTTCTCATTAGGTAGGTCCTTTAATACAACTTCTGATCACTCCCATGTGAGTGGAATGGTTCCAATATCTTCTATATTCTTTTTTTGGTTACTAGATGCTTCATTAATTTCACATATGCCAAAAATGTTTTCAATATCCTTTGCAAAAGATATATTAATATGTAATTTTTTAAAGTGTTTTAAAAACTTACCTTTATGCACATTGTTCTTCACTTGTTCTATTCACTCTGTAAAATGAAATCTTATGTTGTACCGAGGTGGTTCATCTTCTCCTTCAACTACTTATTCCTTTTCAGCTTCTTCTTCTCTTGATTTTATTGGTTGTTATATTAAAAATTATATACCATATATTTTTTCTTGTTTACCTCTTCTAAGCGGTATAGCTTTTAAATCTTCACATGGTCATTCTTCATGGCATATTGATAGTGATTATCTAGGTCTCTTTCTAAGATGATTAGAAATTTGGGCAAAATGATGCTCTATATTCCTTAATGATGCCTTTTAGTTTGATGATTCTTATTTTATTTCTTTTAGTATAGCTACAAAAGCATTCATGAATGTTTCTAGTGTCTCTTACAATGTATGGTCATAGTTTATCAGTGTGGGCCCTTAGGGTTCTTGTTGTTGGTACCCTTGTGTTCTTTGTTGAATCCCTTGTCCCTATTGTTTTTTGTGGTCTCCAAACATAAAATTTATTGCCTTGTTTGTAATCAGTTTAATTTGCATATTCAATATGCATACCTTGGGGGTATTTCTGATGGACCATTATAATGTCCATATTTTTTGTTAATGATTATAGTTGTGCTTCCATCTAATCATTGTTGTTGATTTCATGAATTCCTTTCTATTGAATCCCTTCTTCTTTCCACTAGAAACAGTTGCTCTCCATTTCATCTAACAAGTTGTAGCTTGCTTCAAGCAATTTTTTCATTAATGATCCTCTAGCTGCAACATCAATAATTAACCAGTTTCCTTGCGAAAAACCTTTATAAAATGTTTGGATAAGAATCCATAGCTCTATACCATGATGGTTCCATTTTCTAGTCATATCTTTATAATGTTCCCATGAAGAATACAATGATTCATATTCAAATTGAAAAATGTTTAGAATTCTTACCTTTATGTCCATTTACTTATAAGGTGGAAAGCATTAGGTGAGGAAGTTTTATTCCATATCATACCATGTATTGATGAAAAGTTTAGGTAGGATTTGGATCCAATATTGAGATCAATCATGCAATAGAAATCATAAAAATGGAGTCTTACCATATCACTTGAAACATTCTGAAATTCGAAAATGTCACAAATCTTGAATAAGTTTCCCAGATTGTTGTTTGAATCTTCATGTGGAAGTATGGTGAATTACATGCTGGTAGATATCATCAAAATGATTTTAGGATTTATCCGTAAGTGGTTTTATTCAATGTGGGGGGGGGGGGGGTGCTAGGATACTCAGTTTCAATCCTGTGTTTGATGGCCACCTGTAGTCTGTGAGCATTCACAACCCATAATCTCTTTGAAGAAATCCTACAAGTTCATTTTGTTCTATTCCCTCCATGTTTTATTGATTTTAATATCTGGTCTTGGTTTAGAATGGTTTTCTGAATCAGTGACGTCTTTATCCTTTGATTGAGTGTTGTAATTGTGCATTAAATACTAAACATCTAAAATTCACATCATGAACACACCCAACATAAAAATTAGAATTTAAATTAATTAATAAAATTCAAATTAAAAACTAAAATCCTAAAGACTAAAAATAAACCATCCCCAAAAATGACACCAGTTTGATAGCCCAAGATGGCGTTGTTAATTACCTATGGGTCTATGAAAAAAAATCTATAAAAACTAGTACTATGGTACTTAATTAATTAAAATGAGTATATAATAAGGTTGATATTGATCCAAAAAGAATAGAAATTATTTTATTTCAGTTTTTGAAACATTTAATTTTATTAGATTGAAGAAATAAGGTGACAAAATATTGAATTGATTGGTTTTGAAAAAAAGAAGAAAATTGATTGATTGGTTTGTAAATGGATTTAAAAGCGTGATAGGGTTTTGTAATTTCAGGGTGTGAGTGAAATTATATTTAATAAAAAAAATTTATTAATTAATTATTAGTGTCATAGTCAAGATGATGAAAATCCAATGATCATGGTATCCCCTCCTCAATGCGACAATACCCTATTTCCCTTAGTTTGGTAATTTAGGGTGTTTTTGAATTAAGTTTGTATCGATACCATATTTAAACTTGATTTCTCCTATAGTTTACAATGGTCATTCATTATTTAAGTTTGTCAGTTGTGAAATTTTATGATTCCTTTTTGATTAAAATATCAGTGGTCAAGATAGAACAAAAAGAAATGTATTGGAAGTTGAAGAAAAAATTACAAAAATTCAAATACATTAATAAATAAAATGAAATAAATATAACACACCTTTCCCCTTTGATTAAATCACCCTAGAACAAGGATGGTTTAACACATAATCCTAGTGATGAGAGAATAAGAGGGAAGTATAAAATAAAATGAAAGCATAAAAAATATAGAAGAACCCTGAAAGGGCCCTACAACTTCTTTCTCCACATTTTGGTCTCTAGATCTCCAATGAATCCAATAGTAGCAACCTAACCCTCCTTTAATAGGCTCTATATAGGATCTAATATTAATGAATATCATAAGTTTTGGGTCCATATGTAGTTCTGGGTGAGTCCCTTGTAATAGATTTGGTAAAAAATTGAAGATACACAAAATTTGTACTTTGAAAGCCCGTGCCATGATGTTATAAAATGTGTAAAGTGGTTACATGACATGTAATATTTTAATTTCTAGGAGTTGAGAATCTTAGAGGATCTCTTCCAAAAAATCATCCCAAAAAACTCACGTCATGTAAATGGGTTACATGATGTGTAACTGACTTTCACAGTGTGAAATATTTTCATGACTTGTACTAGCGGCGACAACTTCCTGATGAATTCACGTCATGAAACTTTGTTACACATCATGAAACTATTCTTCTCCAGTTTTCCAACTATGCTTTATCCTCAAAATCCCAGTGTTTAGCTCCAAAATTCATCAATTTTAATTCCTTTTCCAAAGATTCATTGTATCCTACAAAAAATAGAAAACAAGTAAAATTGGTCACAAATTGGAAAGAATAATCAATTAAATATATAAATTAATACTTAAAAACTCCCTAAAATGCATGTATAAAATACAAATACCAATATGCTCAAAGATATTATGGTATGGTGCTGAAACAGGTTGATGTGGTATTAATTAAATTATTTAATTAATCAATACACCTATTCATTACATTATTACATGCACTTATTATCATACTGGTTATGTTTAGACACAGTGGTGTCAACCTACAGAGTTTTACTCCCACACTATTCAGGCCGCTGTTTGGTACTCGAGCAGATTATATGGATGTATGCTTGGAAAAGGAAAAGGGATATTATTGTTGATTATTTCTTTCTCTATGGGATGAAGTTTAGAGATGTGACTGACATGGGGATTAGGTTCGGGGTCTTTGAGTTTGTTTGATTCTTCTAGTCTTTTATTTTTACTACTTCTAACATGATTTTTAGTTACCTTCTAGAAAGACATTATATTATTTATATATTATTTATTGAATTATTCTACTGTATTTTATTATTTTGTTATTATTTTATTTTTTATTGTTTCCATTATATATGTTACTATAATATTTATTATTTATATTTTTTATTTCCACTATGTTGCAACTCTGTAACTAGGGGGTATAGTTTCCCCAATATACTAAACACACCCTCACTTCTAGTAAGAAGCCAATGGAATATGGAGAGGCACTCTTGAGTTATAATAACCAATTAATTTTTACCATGTGAGAGAGTTGTAGATCGAGGGATGTTACACTAGTAATATATATCACAACTTTAGACCCATGATCTATGAACTATAAGAACTCATCCTTTTATGAAACAAACTGATCTAGATGAGGTGATATGATCAATAATTTATCTATAATAGATTTAATGATAGTGGTTAATGGAGGAATCTTAAGATCTCAGGTTAAGGATCTAAACCAATTCTTCATATTTTCCTTAGTGAAAATCCTATTGAGATATTACTTGATAACTACCTTAATGGAATATTTTTCCTTTTCAGTCTTTAATATTTTTTATTTACCCATGTCAAAAAGATTTTCTCTATGTACATAAACATTTATCTACACTTAATTATTTATATAATTAAAACTATCCAACATAATTTCAATTTTATCATTCATAACTCTTCAGATAAGATCCTCATTTATTGAAACAGATACATGTGGAGGAGAAGAAGCATAAGGATATGTCCTAGAATAAGTGGTGATAATAGAGAGATACCTCCTATACAACTTAATAAAAATATCAATTATTATTAAATAGATCCTATCTATCCATGTGAGCCTTCCATATACACTCTAAAACATCTAATATCCTGAGCTATATGAACTAGTTTCAGAAATATCTTAGGCTGTATATGATAAACTACACTCTCAATAGTAAATTTAATATCTTCATGCCTATCATATTCATTATCACTACTTATACTAAGAAAAAAAATTTCTTTATAACTTCCAACAAATTATTCTTAAATTAAACAAAATTAGCTGAACTAATGACAGTGGTTGGAACATAAGTACTAGTAGCTGGATGAGGTTGAGAAGATACAGCCATGGTATATGAAGTGGAGTTAAGGTTAAGAGTTGAGTCACTGAACTCTAACTCATAAGGTCTCAACATAAATCCTTCATTATCTAAAGTGTTATACATTGGAATCTCAATATCTTGAATTAAAATATCTAAATCTTTAACAATAAAATATTATGTATGAGGGGTGAAATCATATATAGTATTACATTGAAAAATATTATATGAATCAAGTATAAGAGAGAAAGTTTTGGGAGGTTTTTCTAAAGTTGATCTAAATAGAATTTGTAGGATATCATCAACAGGAGGATCAACACTGCCTTGTTCTTTAAGAATAGGTGAAGATGGCAAATGCACAATAGATTTTAGAATATTGACAACAAAAGGTATGGAATGTCCATCTATATTGGGTGAACTTTATTATTCTTTTCATTTATATCCTCACTATCATTAGGAGAAGGTGGATCCAAGCTAATAATATGGTCCTAAAAAGATTCATCCTCTCTAGGAGGTGAAAAATAAAAAGTTATTTATTTCCCTATATAAAACATGGGAGGAATATATGAAAATGGAAAATAATCCTCTTCACTCCCAGAGTCAGTAACATTTGGTCTAAAATTCAATGGTCTTAGAGTCATCTTTCCTTCTGATTTTTCTATCCCTTCTGTAGAATTCCCCCCCATGAGTTTCCACTAATTTTATGGATCATTTGGTCCTTTCAAATATTTAAAACTGATCCAAAACACATTTATAATATTTTAATAATTCCTCATTTAGACCCACTTCTAAATATCCATCACTATATTCTAAAGAGTAACTAGCCTCAGCTACCTGATCAAGTTCCAAACCTGAATTAATTACATCTTTAGGTATAACTAGGTTATTTTTTAGAATTATTGTTCTCATATAATTTATCTTCATCAGTAACCCATATTGTTTAGTTGGGGTTCCACCCCAATTTCATCCATTTATAATTGGTTTGGTTTAGATAAAAACCAGTTGAGGTAATATAAATTTCTTCCAATTGAGAAACCAAACCTTTAAGATCTAGGAAGGATAAAATAAACTTTAAATAGGGTAAATAATTAAAACAATTAAAACTCTTACTAATCTCATACATTTTCCTCATGATAAATCTTTGAATATTTTTTTTCATTACCACCACCATTAAATATATAAAGTAAATATCTTGATACCTAATAATAATAAATTTCCCTTTTCTAGGACAAATAACATGTTGTATGACTTGAGAAAGAAATGGAATTCTCCATAAAACTCTATTGTAATTAGACTTATAAGAGTATTATTTTCTATAGAATATTTTAAGGGTTTCTCAAAATCAAAATGGGTATTGTTTATGGGATAATAGATTTGAAAATATTCAAACACACCATTGTGAGGTGCCTCAATACTCAAATATCATAAATTTAAAGAAAATGTTTCATCCTTACCATCAATAATTGTTTGGATATGATCTGACCTTTTCATAGTTTCAAGGAATATATTAATGTAAAACTATTTTACTAAATTTCTGTATAAGGGTATCCCATTTTCCATAAACCTCTTCATCAATATAACCTTCAATAAAACTATCCACATAATATAATCACTTGTTCTAATCAACTTCAGGTATACTTCCCTCTATGGAACTACTTCTCATGACAAAATATATGGCCTGAATAGCTCCATAGTTGCACTGGTGATATATTTCTATCTTTTAAAAGTATTGAAAGATTTAGTATAATCTTATTTAGATGGTCTCTTCATATTATTATATATTTTTAGGTTGTAAGGCTAGGGTTTTAGTAAAGGAAGGGTTGAAAGAGGGATCAAATTAGGTTGAAAAGAAATATGGTTATTCATATCCTATTTTGGGAATTCTAAATTTATTTAGGTATCATAATACAATAAAATATAGGAAACATATAAAATATAATCAAAATAATTAAAAAAATCATATGATAGCTTGAAATATTAGGTTCCTAGAGTGTCTATGAAAATAAGTAAGGTAAATTCAATCATCTGTACATACATTTTGATTGAACTTATGACTAACATAAGGAAAATTTTAATATTATATATTAATAAAATAAATTTCATAAGGGAGTATCTTAAATAAATTCAATTATAGATATAAAAAATTAATCATAATAGAAATTAGACATAGTTAATCATTCCTAATTCATGTTTTATATAACTCAATCTCTCACAATTCATAGTCTTTATAAAAATATCAGCAAGATGATGTTTAGTTCTAATGTATTCAAGAGTGATATCCCCCTTTTGAAAATGATATCTCATAAAGTTATGTCTTATATCAATGTGTTTTACTATAATTAGATACCATTTTTTTAGAAATGTTAATAAAACTTGTGTTGTTACAATTTATAGGGACATGTTTGAATTGATATCTATAGTCTAGAAAGGTGTGTTTAATATATATAACCCGTGCATAGTAACTAGTTGCATCTATGTTCTCAACATCAATAGTGGATAATTCAACTAAATTATTCTTTTTATCACACCATGATACTAGAGACATTCCTAATAAGTGATAGGTTCAAGAGGTTCTCTTTCTAACTAACTTATAGCCACCAAAGTCATCATTAGAATAAATAATTAGAATAAAATCATTCCCTATAGAATAAAAAATAACTAAATTGTGTTTAATTTTTAGGTATTTTTTTAATAATACTCAAAAAATATTCCCTAGGACATTCTTGAATATATTCACAAATACACACACTAAATATAATGTTAGGATAAATAACTATTAAGTAAAATTAATTTCTAATCATACCTTTATAAATGTTTGTGTCAATTGGTTTTTGAATTTCATTAAGATTCAATTTATAGGTAGTGATCCTTAGAGTATCACTTCCTTTTGATCTATCTATGTAAAACATTTTAAAATATATTTTATATACATAATTTGTTTTAAAATAATTCCTTCATTATTTTTAAAGATATTAAAACCAAGAAATAATTTTAGCTCACCCATAAACCTCATTTCAAATTCATTTTTCATATGTTTTGAAATTTTAGTGCATAAAGATTTTTTTAAATAACCAAGGATAATATAATCAACATATGTTTGTGAAAAAAAACACATTTTTACTTTTTTTGATAAATAAGGTTGGAACAGCACCATCTTTTGTAAAACCATTTGAAATAAGAGAAGTGTTGATCCTATAATACCAATCTCTAGGTTCATGTTTTAAAGCATAAAGTGATCCAGTCAATTTAAAAACATGATTTGGAAAATAAGGATTTAAAAAGTAAGGGGTTGTTCAATAAAAAAACTCCTCATCAATATAACCATTTAGAAAATAATTCTTGAAATCCATTTGATATAATTTAAAATTTAGATGCACTTCCTAAGAAATTAGTATACTAATGGATTAAATTCTAGATAAAAGAGAAAAGGTTTCCTTACAGTCAATTCTTTATTATTTGTTATGACCTTATACTACCAATCTAGATTTATTTCTTATAATATTACCAGATTCATATACATTGTTTCTATATACCCCTTTGGTTCGAATATTCAAATAGCCTTTAGTTCTCCCAACTAGTTCCAAAAATCTTTTCCATTAAAAATGATTCAATTCCTCTTCTATAGACATCACCTAATATTCTTCACTAATTTACTCATTAATGTTATTGGGTTAAATCTATTATAAAAAGTATGGATGTTCAACTTGGTTTCTAAGTGTGGGTCAAGTTTGAGTTCCTCTATTTAGATATCCAACAAAAACATCTAGAGTATGGTCTTTATGGGTTTTAGTAGTTCTATGTATACTATATTACTCTAGGTTTTATACATGGAATAGTTCCTCTAAATGGTATTTTTTGGTAGATTTTTCATAATCAATATCAAGATCAATGGTATTTTATTTTTTGTTGATATTTAAATTAGACATATCATCCTTTAGGTTTTCAAGGGAAACCTTAGGTTCATGTAGACATGTCTCTTAAAAAGTGGCATGAAAATATTCTTCCACTAACTTTATTTCTTTATTAAAGACTCTCTAGGATTTACTAGTTGTATAATAACCAAGGAAAATTCCCTCATTACACCTGGATTCAAACTTATCTAGATTATCCTTTAAATTAAGAATATAAAAATTGTAGCAAAAAAATTGAAGTAATTTACCATATCCTTTCTCCCATTCCATAATTCATATGGATTATTCTTTAAAAGAGGTCTTATCAATATTTTATTAAATATAAAACAAGCTGTATTTATAGCTTCATCCCAAAAAATAAAATGGTATAACATATTCACTAAGCATGGTCTGAGCTATTTCTTGAAGGGTCCTATTCCTTCTTTCAACCACCCCATTATGTTGAGGTGTTTGAGGAGTATAAAAATTATGATTATAGCTATTTTTTGAGTATAAGAATTCAAAATATTGGTTTTTAAACTCAAGACCAAGATCAATTATCACACTCTTAATGGTAACTCCACTAAGGTTCACTATAGATTTTATATACTTTGAATAACACCTAAAAACTTCACTCTTATGGGTTAGGAAATATACCCAAGTAAAAATTGAATAATCATAAAAAATTACATAAGAATAATATTTTATAGATAAATTTGAAACTATAAATGGTGTAAATAAGTCCATGAGGACTAACTCTAGTGGTTAAGAGGTTGAAACCTATTTCTTTGGTTTAAAAGAGACTTTATGTTTCTTTCCCTTTTGATATAGATTTCTCAATTTTCCTTTTTCATAAATCTATTTTAGGTAGATATTTGAATAAATTTTTTACTATATTTCAAAGAGAGTATATATTATAGTGACATAATATTCTATGCCACAACCAAGATTCATGATAAAAGGCATTCAAACACGAAAATTTTGAAAAAATAATCAATTTCAATAAACTGCATAAACATTATCATTATTTAAAGTAGTAAAAACTAAATTAAACTTAGAATCCTAAATCTTATAATAATTATTTTCAAACATGACATGAAAACCATCATTAAATAACTGAGATATGCGTAGAATATTATTCTTTAAGCCGTCAATAAATAAAACTTTAGTAATTATGTATGTTTTAGAATTACTAGCTTGACTATGGACAATAATTTTACATTTTTCATTATATCAAAATGTGATAGGAGCACTATATACTTTGGTAAAGCTTTAAAATCTTGATAATTCCTTTATCATGTGTCAATCAATCAAACAAACAATAATTTTGGTACCCAGAGATGCTTGGGTCTAGAAAGGTTAGAAATTAAAGCTTTGGGAATCCATATTTGTTTGATAGATTTATTCCCATATTTATGAATATATTTGAAAGAATTTTAAAAATAAGATCTTTTTGTTCCAAACTGGATTGTTTTAGATTTAGAATATCTAGTAGTATTATTTACTATAGATTTATTTATATCATTTTAACAAGAAATAAAATAGTTTTATAGAGTTTTTTTATCTAGGATGGTAACCAAAAGCATCTATTGGTTCAGGTACAATATGACTACCGGTAATTTTATTTAGGGTTTTAATTATTACTAAAAAACCTTCAATATATTTCTTTAGTTTCTAATTTAGTAATTTTAATTAATTATTTTACATGAGAATAAGTTTGACCTTATCTTTTCCAACAACAAGATCTGATTTAATAATAGTATATAAATCATTCTATTTATTTAAAATATTATATTTATATTTAATCTATTTAAATTTCTATTCCATAATGTTATAATACTGAAAAAGATATTAAATGGATATATCATTTTCATCATGATTTTCATGTTTATAGAGATCACAAATATGATCATAAGAAATAAATTGTACCTCTGGTGCCATACCCATAAATTATAGATTTTACCTTTTTTCATTTTCATCATCTTAGCTAGTATCTAAGTTACTTGACCTATCCTAGGAATTACTCCAAGTGGACTTCATTTCATTCTTGTATTTTATCCCTCAGTCCCTATATATATTGTATTTTAACTTTTGAAAATCAGATTTGATGTGTCTGTTCCTTTTACACTCATAAAAGTTAACTTCTCCAAAATTACCATCCTTGTTACAATCTCATTTATTGTATTACTTTCCCTTGAAGTTTAACTTCCTAAATAATTATTCTTTCTATAAAATTTCTGGAATGTTCTGGCCAAATGGTAAATTTACTCATCATTGTTAGAGTCACCATCACCTCAACGAGTGATCTCTTATTTGATTACTTATTTATTATTTTAATGATATGATTTTAATGTAATTTATTTCTTTGGTTCAAAATCCTCATCATTTACTTTAAATTCTTCCTCATAAATAATAATTTTTCAATCAACTCCTTTATTAGAAGCATACTTACATCACATGATTCTCTAATGGGTATTGTAGTGCCTCTCCTTCTATAATGTAAGAATCTTATAATCCTAAATACTTAAGGATTTTCATCAATACACTTTCCTAGTGCATGAATCTTATTTTTAATCCAAATAAACCTGAGATATATTTGAGAAATAGACTCATCAGAACTCATCTTAAATGTATAATATTTAATACTATAATTATTTAAACACATTTCTTTTACATTAGATTTTCCTTAATAAGATATAGATAAGGTATCCCAAATTTTAGAAGTTTTATCACTTTAATATGTTATGTTAAATTAATCTTCTCATAGTGAAAGATATAAATAATTCATTTCTTTATAGTTATAGTCATAGGAAGCCTTAGCGGAATAACTCGATTTATCTCTAGAAGCTTTTGTTTTTTCATATTTATCTTCTACTAGAATCTAAATATCAAAACCCATACTTTCAAGATGTATTTTTAGTTTTATTTTCCATTTATCATAGTTTGTTACATTAAATTATTTTGGTATGTTTTCATTATTTCCCTAATGTATATTATTATCCATAAAGATAGAAATTTATGATTAATATAAATTTATATCTCTTGGTTAAAAACTTGATCACATTTAGAACAAGATAAGTTAAAATAATAATGAAATAAAATCCTTTAATACCAAATATTGGTCGAAGTGGATTACTCAAGGGGGGGGGGTGAATTGAGTATCTAATAAAAACTTATATTTAAACACAATTTTAAACTTAATCCATAAATCTAATAAAATATCATAGTTAACTGATACAATAGATATATCTAATTAATTTTTTTGAAATAACCTCTCAAAATCTTGAAGAAAGATTAGTTAAAATAACATATAATTATCCTAATATTTTGATATTATTATACTGAAATTAAAAATTTAATATATCACTTGTGAAATATAGTTATCAAATTATAGTTTTTAAAATGATATTTTAAATTAGTTTAAAAATAGAGTTGTCAAAACTTTGAAACAAACTATGAAAAGATACAAGAGGTTCAGTGTCAAAAAGAAACCTAATCCTCTCCAATTGATAGTCACCTACTTTAAAGAACATTTATTAATTAATAAACTAATCCAAGACCTAGTTCTGGTATACATAGTACAATAACACATAAGTATTTCTATGATATCACTAATCCTCTTCTATAGTTTTCGTGGGTATAAAAATATGATGGTACTAAAGTAAGAAAATCTAAGTAGTCTTTCATGACCTACAATATTATTTGTTTTAACAATTTTTAGAAAATATCAAGCATAAAAAATTAATAAAAAAAGGTAAAGGAAGAGAGATGAAAGTTCAACACAAAAAAGATAAAAGTTTAGTTTAGTTTATTTACAAAGGGATTTTCTCTTCTTTATGTTTTTATTCAGTTCTGAGAAGAGATCTGATGACTGGATGGTGTTCTCAGATCATATTGTGAATTTCGCATGAAAGTAGAGTGTTGATTTGTTGAAAACAAAATAATGGTTTGTGTTTTCCACTCTCATAAAAAATCATTATATTTGTATAACTTAATTCTTATTTAAAAATGTCTTTATTCAAAAATATCCACTGGGAAAGAATCATTACTAATCCTTATACCCGACACGAGATCCAACTGCATTAAATGACTCTGAATGGGCATTTAATTTTTCAGAAAATGTGTTTCGAATATATTATATTAAAATATAATCCCACTTTAGTCACAATATCTTAAAGAGTGCCATATCATATTCTCTATGGTAGCTTCAACACTTTGTGAAAATTATGAGGTCAGGATCCTTAGAGGTTATGTAGTAAATCCATATAGCATAAAATTACTTCAAGTGAATAAATGATCTCTTGAATTCCATATAGTTACTTTAGTAATTTTACAAAATCCAACTCTACTTATGGTTACTTCAATTCAGTGTTTGATCAGTTTAATTCACATAATTTCTTTAGTACTTTTCCAAAAACTCATTGTTGCCTTACCGTCGTTTGACATAGAGTGAGATCACTTCACCCTTTTGAAAAAATTCAGCGAAGTCCCAATCTATTTTTTGAGGTCAGTAAAATACCCTTAAATTAGATCCATTATTCTTACATTCACTTTATTACTTAGGAAAAATTTTCACTTCATGACACACGATAGTTGGTCTAGCTTTATGGTCAATTGTTTTTGGCTAATCAAGATTTATAGTCATTTATAGACTTAGAAAAATTTCCAAAATTATTAAAAAAAATATCTACCTTCCATAAAACAAAAAATTAACTACATGTAAAATAAACATGATTTCTTAATATTAAAAAAAGTAATTTATAGACTAATCTAAAAAATATTATTCGGGAAGGGTGACATAAAAATTAATGGTTATTATAAAGTAACTCATTGTCATCGGTAAATTAAACCAAACATGCTCATAATGAATTAAATTCTCAATAATTATACCCATAACTTCCATAAAAGTTTAATAGGACTATATAAATCATTATAATACTATTATTTCATTTTAATTAATTATTTTATAATGAGGTACTTATTATTAAAGAGTGAGGATTGATATCACCATACCAGAACTTGTATGAGGTTATCAATATTACTAATATCTGATGATGAAAATAAACTATGACTAACTAATATATATGTAATAAATTAATGTAAATTAATAGTTTAATAAAATGAAATATATATGAATAAGGTTCTAAAATAAGTGATTAATATGTATATGTTTATTATAAATTAGGTTAAATCACTTTTATGGGAGTCAAGAGTAAAGGTAATGAATTTTTTCTAATCCCACTTTAAAATCAAGATTGTCTATGTATAAATTTATATTAGGGGAAAATTTTATGTAATTTCACTCTATAAACCAATATATTTTATTGTCATATTTTTATATTTTTAGTTTTCATTTATTCTTACTATTTACTCTATCATTTATTCACAATTCATCAAAAATGATGTTTGTAAGTGGAGCTAAACTTATCTGTTATTTTCAATCAGGAATGATTTTCTTCCATATACATGTTTTCTATATTATTTTACGGCTATCCTTATCCATACATATATTATTAATTAATTTAAAATTATATTTAGTTTTACCTATTTTTACTTAACTATAAAAAGAATATTTTTAACTATCTTTTTTAACATTTTCCACACGATTACTTTCTTCCATAAATTTATTTCATATTATTTAAGAATATTTCTGTTGTCATTTTCTTAAATTAAAAAATGTTTCAAAAAAATGTTTATACTTAATTTTTAACCATGTTCTCATTATATTTGGTTTTAAATGGAAAATGGACAAAATATAATGGATCATTTATTTTTAATCATTATTTTTTTTATCATCCACTATTTTTTTTCATCGATATATTTTTATAATAATTTAAAAGTTCTCATGACAGATTAGGGATATGTTTTAATGATACCATATACCCTTTTTTCTCTAGATAGATTGTGTTTTTGTGTTGTGGAAGATTTTATAAAACTTGTTTCATTCTCATATTTTAATTATTCTATGATGGGTTTATAAATTTTATCATGTTTATATGGAAATAATATATGTGAGTATCATTATACGATGAGTGATACCACAATTATATATCCACCTAATGAATTAATAAAGATTTATATCCCTGATATGACATGTAAGGTGTCACACCCTGACTTTTAGGTTTATTTTTTTACAATTTCTTGGGTCCGGGTTCTCATACCAAGGTTCGGGTTGGGTCACGGTTTAAAATTTTTATTGTTTAACAATTTTAATGGGTTTCAGACCTGTGCGCGGTCACCGTGCGGTTGGTGGTAGCCACACAGTTGGCCCAGGAGTCGTGCAATTTCTCATTATTCTTATTATTATTATTGTTATGATTATTATTTATATTATTATTATTATTATTAATATTATTACATTATAATAAAAAAATAATAAACCCTAACTACACCCCTTTCCCCCTTCTCCTATGTGAGCATGCTCCCCGACCTCCACCTCTTGCCCCTTACGAGTCCCTACCGCCCTCGCCTCATGCTCCCCAGCACCCTCCCTCATCCCGACAGTGGCCCTATTCCCTCACTCCCTTCCCCTCCACCTGGCCTCACCCTACAATCCCAACCCTGCCTCCATGATCCTACCCTCCACGCCCCAATCACATCGCCCCTCACCCCCTCAGCGCACGAGGTCCCTACCTCCTACCCCCTACCTTCACCTTCCACCAACAGCTGACTCTCAGCCTCCCGTGCTCCAGAAAGGATGCCTCCAGCCACCCAACCAATCCATCACCACTCCAGATGGATTCCTCCCTAAACCCTCTATGATACGACCTCGAACTTCCCTACTCTAGCCAGAAAACCTCCCCTCATTTCCAGCGGTCTCCATCACACGAATCAACGGCGTCCTCCTACTCCCGCTCCGACCAGCATGAGTTCTCCTATTCGGCGACCTCACCAATGTTAGTTTTCTTTCGCTTTTTGAGTGTTTTTATTTAATTGGCCAAATCCTAACATCCCGAGTATTTTTTGGTGTGTTTTTATAGTTGTCTTAGGTGTGCGATTGGACCGCGGGACATTGTTAGCCCATCCGTTGAGGGTTTTGTCACTTTCTCTCTTGGTTTGAGATAGAAAAATCCGCTATTTTCCATTCTGATTAAGTCCATTTAATACATGAGTGTTTTTAATTAAAATTTTGACTGAGTTCTCACCTTCACAATACACTTATTTAACTTTCTATAATTTTTTTGAGATAGTTGGTTTTGTTAAAAATAGTTGTGAAGTACTTTACCTAGCCATGTTTACTTGTGCTAATGAAAAATGTATTCAATGGATATTAAATGTCGTTTTGATAATGTTTTAAGCACGACACACACCTTCAATATACCTGTCAATAGGTTGTGATAATGTTTTTGGTTTGAATGAACTATTTGTAAATTATTCATTCTATTTATTGAATTGTTTATAAATTGTTTCATCTATTTATAAATAAATTGCTGGGTTTTTTAAAAAATTGTTTATAAATTATTTAGTATGTTTATTAAATTGTTTATATATTATTTGATCTATTTATAATTTTTTTAATAAACTATTTGAATTGTTCCTAAAATTGTTTATATATTGTCTGGATTGTTCGTATAATAGCTAAAAAATTGTTTGTTTTGTTTTATAAAACTTCAATCACTTTAGAGTTTTTTAAAGACCTAATGAATATGATTTGGTGTAAGTTTGGAAAGGGATTGATATTTCCAATAAGAAGGTTGGAGTTCTTTAAAATCTGGATGGAGGTTATTTTGTGTGTTTCAAAGGAATGGTTTGATGGTATTCCTCAAGGTTTTGGTCCATTTGGCCTTGAAAAAAGATTTGGTATGTGTGTGTTTGAAATTTTGTGCCTGTTCGGCTCTTGGTGTGGGTTTTGGTGAATGTCTTCTTAAGGTCTCATTGGGCTTTGTAAATTTAAAAGTGGTATTAGTAAGATGTTTTGGGTAAATATATTTAAACATGTTGAGTTAAAGTAGGCCTGGTTGGAACCTTTATGTGATATGAAATATATGTATATACATATGGGGAACCTTTATAGGAGGGATATACCTTAGGGGTTATCGTATATTAGTGTCCGTGTTTGGGGTAGGAAAGAGCAGTGATATGAGTTACATGTGCGAGGGACTCCTACTTACACAGTATTATTATAACCACTATGGGTTCCTCGATGTCTTTTAGATGATCGAGTGATAGTTGCTGGTCAACCCTGATTAGATGGGTTGGTACCCCCTGGATTGGTTGTTAGGCCAGGTGGGCATTGCCACTGGATTGGTCAGTATAAGGCGGATAGTTGGTTATAGATTTAGGATCTTCACCATACACAGACAGGTGGTTCTGAACTGAGTATGTCTAGGGGTATTCTATGTATATTTAGGATCACCCATGGTTACTAGATTATTTTCATTGCTTTTTTACTTTTCGTTATACCAGTTTATTTCTAGCTTGCATTGTTTACCTGTTATACTTTAGACTAGCATTGGTATATTTTTTTTTGGGTTTAGTTTATAAAAAGACAACTAATTTTGGAAATGGTATGTCACATATGTTGGATTTTTAAATGAGAAAAACATGTTGCTTATTTTAAAAAGTGAAAACCCTACTTTTATATTTGTATTTCAAACTTGTGTTAGTGGATTATTTCAGAAAATGATACATTGGATTATGTGGTTTATATTGGAAACCCTACTGAGAATTTTAATGCTCATTCATATTCTATAATTTTAGTTATAGGTTCCCTTTACTTAGGTTCTCTTGGATGAGTTGATCATCATTGGAGCAAGGTTGGACTTTGGTTGGGAGGTGACCTGGAAGGTCACGTGAAGGTATGTTGAGCTGTTCTGTTTATTTATTTTTCCACTGCTAGAGTTCAGTTTTATTGTTTTGTTTATTCTTGTTTATTTATTTATCTCTTATGGGACAAATCATTCCAAGTGATTAAATTTTTATTCCCGACACTAGTTTCCAGTCCGTGGGGATTGGGAATGCCCCTCGGTACATGTCGCGGACTAGCTCGGGTGACTGGTTTAGGGTCGACCTGGGTTGGTTCGTGACATAAGGGACTGGAAGGTAAACCCATCCCACTATGTTTATGGTAATGGAGAGTTTACAAAATTCACAATGTGAATATATACACTATGTGATTATGGTATTGGAAGTTAGCCTTGACATAAGATATGATTTTCTATACTTATTTTTATGCCACATTTATATGTTATGTAATGTTGTTATATTATGTTTCCATGGATTATGATAATTCTCTCAAGTTTCCACATTATGATGCTTCATTATTATGATATGATAAAATATTTATATCATGATTCAAGATTTATGATCTAGGTTTTATTGAATATTATTTCCATATACATTTATTATGTTCCCATACACACATGAGTATCTTATGCTCACTTATGATCTTATTTATGTTCACCTATTCTTGATTGATATCTCTTATGTTTACCCTTACCAAGAATTTTAGATCCCCCCTTTCATATATTTCCATTCCTTAGGGTATGAAGAAGAGTATAAAATATGATATTTATATAAGGGGGGTCATTTTTAGTGTAAATAAGGATAAATGTTCACTGGGTTGTAGAATAATTCATTTATGAATCTAATATCCAAAGACACTAAAGATATAGGTTCTCATGTGTGTTTATTATGAAATGTAATGAATATTCATGTAAAATATTTTATTATATATTTATGTTATGGTTGGGAGGTATCAAGTTGAATCGTAGTGGGGTTTAGTTATTTTTTGGTATTAGGTTATGATGAGTAAGAGGATAAATTTCAAAGCAACCTAGGTTAAACCATGAGTGAGTGCTATCATTCCTACAAAAACTGATATAGGTATAACCTAAAGTTTAATAAGTTAAAAACATGGTTATATAAATTAGGACACCTTAGGATTGATTTTACCTATAATATGATTCCTCACTTTGGATATTATAATTTATTACTCTAACCATTTTGGTTTTTGTAATTGATCAGAACTAGAATCATGAAATAGAGGTACTAATAAGTTCACTCATTATCCAAAAAATATTATTTTATTATTGATATATTAATTTATATATTTCAAATTCTATAATACTATTGATTCATATCCTCAAACATTTAACATATATTTATTTGTTCAAATACCATGTGGTTCAATTATTTAATCCAAAGTATATAACTCCTTTCTAATTGAGATTTGTGAGATGATACTTCTTGAAATTATAGTTATTCCACCTTACTAGAATTTGATGTGATATTTGTAATGGATTGAATTTATTAGTATAGAGTTTATATAAATTTTTAGATAAATAAACATAATTTAATATCCCAAATCATCCCATAATCAAATATTCATTCAAGGATGATTATGAACTCCCATTGAGAACACATTCCTTGATTTGGGTCTTGATGCCAAATAATAAAGGATATTTGGATAAAATGATTGGGGATAAAATCAATATTGAATTCATACAATTTTTTGTGAGATTATATTAATTTATTTCCCAATGATTTACCTATTTTTCCCACAAAATATTTAGTTGAGTTTTCAATTGAAATAATACCTTGATCAGTGCCTATATTGAAGAGTTATTATAGAATGTCCCTAATTGAGATGGAGGAATTAAAGAAGAAACATCAACAAAATTTGTAAAAGGGTTTCATTTAACCAATTGATTCACCTTTGGATACACTATTCTTATTTGTTAATAATAACAATGGATCAATGTGTCTCTGAATTAATTTTCATGAACTTACCAAGAACATGGCCAAGAACATCTATTGTCTACCTCCCATTGATTATTTGTTTGATAAACTTTTTTGGGATCAATACTTCTCCAAGAAACATATTTAATGTAGATATCATTAAATAAGGGTGAAAATAGAATATATATCAAATAAAACCATTCATAAAAGATATTGAAATAATGAATTTATAATAGTTCCATTAATAGTTACAAATGTCCCCACTACATTTATAGATTTTAGGACTAGATTATTTATAGATTACATTTATAAATTCATGGTAGTCATTATTAATGATATTATCATAAATCCCAAGGGTAAGTATTAATATTAAAAAAAATTGAGGATTCTTCTAAAGGACTTAAAAAAGAAGACAATATATGACAAGTTTATAGAGTGTGAATTTTAGTTGAAAAAATTATCTTTCATGGGAAATGTAATTATAAGAGAGGTTATATTGGTTGATCCTTCAAATCCAAATGTGATTTAATAATTTCCTATTCTAATATCCATAAAAAATTTCCATAGTTACATTTGATTGAATAATTATTATTGATTCTTTTTAAGAAAACTTTAATGATTGTCAAATTCTTTTACCAAGTTAACATGAAAGGGATTAATGTTATTATGGATAAAAGTCATATGAAGAAAAATTAGATGTGATTAATAGAAGGTTGATCACTACACCTGTACTCACACTACCATGTATTGTAGAAGCTTTTGTGATGTACAATGATGATTCAACAATGGGCTTGAGATTTTTCCTTATATAAAATGAAAAAGTGGTAACTTATGCCATGTATCAATTAATGGTTTATGAGAAAAAATACTCAATGCATGATTTGATCTAGAAACCTTAGTGTTTTAATTAAATATATAGAGACATTATATCTATGGTGAAAAGTGTAATATATATAAAAATCATAAGAAATTAAGGAATATAATCACATATAAGGAGTTGAACATACACCGAAGGAGGTAGTTGGGGTTGATCAAGAAATATGATATCTCAATGCAGTATCACCCTAACAAGGAGAAAAAAGTCGTTAATGATTTATGAATGAAGGATAATGATATATTATATATTATAAGGATTGAAAGAGTACCAATACTCATGGAATTGAATAAGATGAACCTAAAAATCATAAGGGGGTGGATCAATCCTATATTTTCTAATTTACTACTCAACTATCCATCCAAATGAAGATTAAAGTGGATATAAGGAAAACATGAAGCTACAGAATAAGTTAATAAATATTATAGAGTTTAACCTTAATAATGATCAAATTATAATATTTAGAAAATGTATATACATCCCTTCAATTCCAAAATTGGAGAAGTATATGTTTGATGATACACACTGCTCATAATCCTCTTTACATCCTAGAAGTAAAAATTTGAATAGAGATCTCAAGGAGAACTTATGGTGGGATAACATAATGAGGAACAATAAGTATACATCATGATAATTGGTATTCCAATAAGTTAAGGATAAATGATATAAGGTTAAAGGGATTAAGAAACTATTATGTATACCTATATATAAATGGTAGAACATCACAATGGATTTCATTGTAGGAATTTACAAGACTTATAAAGGATATAATTCCTTTTTTGTTTCTATTTTTATCCTTACTAGGTTGATTCATTTCTTTTTTATTCAAAAAAAATTATTTCTTAATCAAATTTACATGCTATACATAAAGGAAGTGGTGAGGATAGATAGAGTACAACTTTTAATTATATCTAGCTAATATTTGAGGTTTACTCAAAGTTATTGATAAGTATACAAAAATAATCAGATACATAGATAATATTTATACTTCTTATCATACTAAAAATGATGGCCAATTTTAAAGAACCCTTCAAAATATGGAAGAAATATTGATATATTACTTGATGTATTAAAAAATAGGTTGATATCAACATATTTCTCTAGTAGAGTTATCATATAATAATAGTTTCCACTCAACTATACAAATAAAACTATATGGGGCTCTTTATGTGAATAGGTGTAGAACTCCAACTTATTGAGATAAAGTTGAACAATGAAAGATGTTGTAATTAGATATTTCTTAATAAATGTTACATAATATTTAAACAATTCACAAATATATCAAAGTAACAAAACATTGGTTGAAGATCTAAGTTGATAATTATTAGTGATACTTGGATTTTGAAGTTAGTTAAAGGTGTAACAAACCAACATGGGATACCACTGAACATGTACCTGACCCAATCTACTACAATTATCGAAGAACATTACATATTGGCATGGGAAATAAACTAGTTCCAGGGCTTAAAAAACAATATGTGGAAATGATTTCACTCCCAGATCCTAATAATAACAAAGAAACATAAACTACTATGAATCCAACATGGTGTGTCCATACATTGGGCTACCATGCATAATAAATAAAAAGATAAAAACAAAAAAATAATCCAAACATTTCATAAACAAGATAAAAAAACAAAAATGAAATATTAAATAAAATTTGTCTCTCTCATTCAAAAATATCATCAATAATAAAAAAATTCCCATAATATACAATGGGAACAGAAAATAAAATACACTTGGCTGAATTGGATGATATGAAAATTCTCCAAAAAATAATAATAAAAATAAGACACCACTTAAACATCTCTATGTGATATATGATCACTCACCATATCTCAATGTGCCAACTAGAAAACTCTAATGACCAACAGAAAATTTGAGACTAAAAATTGGGAACCTAAAATAAAACATGGAAATTATACACACACGAGTGTTTATGTAGGGTGTGAGTGAAGGATACCTAATAGGATTTCACCAAAGAATCTATAAAATATATTTTATAAAAAATTTCATAAATACTAATTTGAAAATCATTTAGATAACATTGTTTTCCAATTATATTTAAAATCTAAAACAAGTATCATAAGTATAACCCATTTTTTCTTATCCAAAATTCAATAGTAAAATTAACTTAGAAAAAAAATCACTATCCATTTAAAAAAACAAGATTTCAAACTCGAAAAAAAATTAATATTTCTTATTAAATATCTTATAGAAATATTTTTTATCCCATGAAGTGGAAAATAACATTCCAAATAGATTTTTTTTAAAACATTTAAAAAAGGAAGGCCTTCCCATTATGAAAAAAACCAAACCATTTTTTCTTATTTTACAACATTTTTTACCAATCTAGTCTTCAAAAAAGTTTGAAAAATAAATCATATTAGAAAGAATGGAGACACATAATAAAACATCACCAATACAGGAAGGACCGAAATATAAATAAAAACTAACATCAATAATGGTACTACTAAACCAAACAAACACAAGGGGAAACATATAATGGGCATAGTGGGAATCCCCAATACAATATCATTGAAAAGTAAATATGCATCACGAGAACTCACTATGTTTTAAAATGAAAATATCCTGTACTTGGTATCTTGGAACACTTAGAGAATTATGGTAACCTTTTTATCATCCAGGTATCTCTATTATAATAATTAGGCCACATAATCTTATCATGTCATGCCATATAATCCATCCTAGTAAGCCTCCTTAGACAAACTGAGCCACAATCCATTGGAAAGAGAATCATCTAATATAGGTGGAACACACATACAATTTTTTCACTTAGATAACTCAGGTTTCTAGGATATATAACTTAAGTAATAGGTGAGAAAACAAGAAATAAAGTGCTCAACACACACATAAAATACATAAATAATAAACCTCACCACAATTCTAACACCCACACATGAAACATACACTTTCACATGTATAAGCATAAAAAATAATAATTTAAGGATATCTAAAGTATAATACAAGGGGGATCATAATAGGGTGAATAATATAAGTTACTAACCTTAAGAATTATATAATCTTTAGTTTTAAGTCAATAATTAATTTTCTTATATTTTAAGGATCTTTATGATTTATAGTTTCAGAGAATTAGGTCATAAATATTAAAGAACAAACCCATACATTAAAAAGTGGGAAATTCCACTCAATATCCATTTTCCCATAATATAAATATATTAAAATAAAATAAGTTTTCTTTTTATTACATATTTCACAATTTTCATCCCAACTTCATCCTTGCACCTACTCATTCTTAAAACCCTATGAATTTTTTTTAAAACTTGAGATAAGTACAAAAAATATCCGTAAAGGAAATATAAAAAGAAATAGAGAAACTCGTTAGTCCATGAATACACATAAAAAATTTCCCTTTTCAAAATAAACTACGGGCTTAAAATAATCATTTTATTACTCAAGAAATTAACTTCACTACCCAATGAATTTTATAAAATATTTCATATGAATTATTAATGGGAAAAAATAAAATAGTAAAAGGTTTATTTAGAATCCTAAAAATCATGAAAATGTTTTAAAAAATTTATACATTTCACCCTTAAGAAGTAGGATATAATTTCCTTTTAAATATAATCTATATAGATTACCTTGTAAAATAATAAGTTTTCTGTATAAACCCATAGAAAGAATAGATAAATTATGTATGTATCATGAGAATTCATATATATAGAAGCCTTAATACAGCGCTTAAAAGTGGAATAACCAATATGGTCAACTTCCAAAATAATTCTCTAGAGAACATAATCATTACCCAATGTATTGGAGGGATATAATGGACCCACCCATCCTTTGTTTATATTGTAACCACCAGTTATTAGTTTATAATGGAACCACCTATCCTTAGTCTGTAATGATACCACCCATAATCATAAAAAATTCCCAAAAACCATAACATAATCATAATTCATGAAATACTACATTTATACCACCATACTCATAAAAAAATTATTTTCACCCATAAGAAAACAATTCCAAATATTTAAATATCCATTCTATTTGAAACCCTTTTTTAAAATACATAGAACAAAAGTGGAGGCAAGTATTTATTTTGAAGAAAACATGAAATATTTAAAAGGAATCAAAACATCAAATAATGGTTATAGTGGTGGGAAAACTATTGACACTGTATACATTAAAATAAAACATTCCCTTTTTCCTTTTTTAAAATAAAGTCAAAACATACCGTATAAAATAGGTAAAACAATTCCTTTTGAAAAACTTTTATAGAAAGTAAAAAAGAGACATAAAATGTAATTTATAATTTATTCATATATATATATATATAATTATAATAATATAGAAAATGTAGAAAAATATTTAAAAATAAATCTTTAAAAGATTTAAAAATGAGGTTTTTAAGGTAAAGTGTCCCTTACCTCATGCCTGACTCATCATGTATATTATTTATCTTCCAAAATAATAAAATTATGTTAATTATTTAATTTCTTATGAAACTTTACAAATTTATTTATCCTTTTATTTTATTAACATTTTATAATCAATTACTTAATTAGTTTATTTCACATAGGATGTTTTGATGATATTCAACTCATATGCCCAAAATGAATTCGGTAAGTTGACTATTGTCAATGTGTTCATTATGAAATAATCTCTAAAATAATTTTCACGACATAATTATCATTTTTATATATCAATTATTCTTTTAAAACTATCCATGAATGATGGTTATGAAAAGTGAATTTTATTACAATCATGGAGATGACAGACCGTATATATGCATGAGTAATGTTTCCATTTTTCAATGAACATGATGGAAATAAAGTATGTGTTATTTTATATTTAAATAATTAAAATTTAATTATAAATATCATTTTTTTTCTTTAAATACACTTATATATAGTATCCATGTGATGTAGTAATGAAAAAATAGTAACATCACTTTGTGGGGGTGGTAATCCACATGTACGTATGGATTAATTTATCATTTTTCAATGGATGGAAAAGTAAGAAATTAGATGATATATTATATTTTTATAATGATAAATATTTAATTAATATCATATATATATATATATATATAAATTAAATCTATCATTATAACCATTCATGAGAGGCGGTGATGGAAACCGAATTACATTGGTTTGTGAGGCGATAGTCCTCCATAGACATGAATGGTGGTTTAATTTCCCATTTGATGGAAGAGAAGATAGATATAAGTTATAAAATTAACATAATAACATATTAAAAATGACATGGGAAGAAAATATACAAAGATAAAAATAAACATACAAACACACACATGCAAGAAGTCGAAGAGACTCAAACCCGAGACCTCCCCAACACCCCACAGGGCCCCTTACCACTAGGCTAAGTCCTGGGGGAAACATAATAATATATAAGTATATAGAAGATATAGATGTTATTATATCTATATTTTTGAATAATATTTTAAGGTATAGAAGAAAAATAAAATGAAAACACTTTGTTAAGAACTATATATATTTTTCGGACAACCTCTTTAGGTTTACACAAACATACTACCTAGGTTAGTTTTATAATAAAACAAGGGTCTCTAGAACATGTGGGTGGATTTATGTAAGGGATTTGGTAGGTATTTTTTGATACATATATCTCAAAAGGTGTGATAAATATAGTTTGGGGGTTCTCTTTTATAAGTGCATGGAGGGTCACTCTTGGAATTTCATAAAGTATTAAATTAATATAAATTAATTTTACACTTAAAGTGGATAAAAATTGACATAATATGAATATAGTATAAGTGTAGTTAGAAATAATATCATAAAATAAAATTTTGGATATGTTTAGGTAATGTTTTCACCATTGTATCTTTTTTAACCCAACATTAACCTATTTGACAGTTACCATGATATCAAAGTTTTTTACTCTTTAAGTGTCAAGAAAGTTACTATAAAAGTAAAAGTGACCCATAAATGAAAATATGACTGATATTTGGAATGATATCCCATTCCCTTGGATTAATATAGGATTTTTAGGAATCTTTAATAAGTTAATATAATATTATTTAACATAAAATTTCATTAATGTAATTTTAACACTATTCATTCATTTTGATTTTAAAGAAATGAAGACAGAAATATGTTTTAAATATAAAACTTTTAAAAATTCATAATAGGTTATATTTATCAAAAAAAATATGGTAATCCTTTAATTATCCAAACAATATTACTTTTATCGTTTTTAAAATCATTTACTTTATTTTTATACTACTTGTATAAGTAGTGTGTCGGTGTTGCATAAGAATTTAATATAATTATTTCATCACTAAAAGTAAAAAAAAACAAAATAAAAAAAAATCATTAATATTTTGAATAACTATTTATAACCAAACATAGTTATTTTTATCCTTATAAAAAAAATTATATATATTAAAAATAAGAGTGTCATTTTTGACTTTATCCTTTACTTAAATATTTTAAAGGGCAAAATCAAACATAAATGGAAAAAAGTTCATATTTTAGAACTTTGGATAATCATGGAATAAATATAGTAATAAAATGACTTATGAATCATTTTACTAAAATATTAAAACAATTTGAACATGTTTTCCTAGTTTTTTGAGTATGTCACTAGGATTTTTTACTAAAATGTCAATTTCAAATAAAAAGAATCACTTAGAGTCATAAGGGTTACAATGAATGTTATATTTAGGTGATCCTAATTCATACACATCAAAAAATTACTTATGTATTTTTTTTCATAAAGTTTCAAAACAATCCAAATGCATTTGATCAGTTTTTGAGTATGTCACTTGTTCTAAAATGTTATTTTAAGCTAAAAACATGCACTTTATGTCATACCGATCACATCAAGTGTCAATTAGATGTGATACCAATTCCTAAATATTAAAAAATGACTTATTAATTATTTTCCTAAATTATCAAGACAATCTGAGCATGTTTACTTAGTTTTTACTGGGTGACACACGTATTGAACTAAAATGTCAATTTTAAATGGATAACGAGGACTTTGAGTCATACCGGGCACACTGTGTATCATATTGAGGTGTTTATGATTCCTACATATAAAAAATGACTTATAGAATATTTTGAAAAATTATCTAAACAATCCAAATGCATTTTCTTAGTTTTTGTAATCTCACTTTTCTTTTTTACTAAAATGTCAATTTTAAATAAAAATTAACACTTGGAGTCATACTAGTCACAGTGTATTTCTAATTGAGGTGAAGCTAATTACATAACATAAAAAATGACTTATAAATCATTAATATAAAGTATCAAAATATTATTAATGTATTTTCTTGGTTTTGAGTTTGTCACCAGTGGTTTTTACTAAAATGTCATTTTAAACTGAAAACACATACTTTGAATCATAATGATCACACTGTGCATTAGATTGAGGTATAAATAATTCCTAAATAAAACAATGATGTATATATTGTTTTCTTACGTATAAAAATAATCTGAATGCATTTATCATCTTTGAGTTTGTCACTTTTTTTACTAAAATGTCATTTTAAACAGAAAACATGCACTTTGGGTCATACTGATCATAACATTTTTCAGTTTTATGTGAGAATTATTACTAAATATCAAAGAAAACTTATGAATATTTTTTAATTATTATTAGGACAATATAAGCATATTTTCTTAGTTTTCTATGAGTGACACATGTTTTGAACTAAAATGTCAATTTTAAACTGATAAGAGACACTTTGAGCCATACTGGGAACATTGTGTATCAAATTTAGGTGTGGATTATTACTAAATGTTAAAAATGACTTATGGATTTTTTTTATAAAGTATCAAAACAGTACAAATGTGTTTTCCCAGTTTTGAGTACGTCACTTGTCTTTTTTTACAAAAATGTAAATTAAAAAAAACAAACTTGGAGTCATACCAGTCACACCATGCATGAGATTGAGGTACAAATTATTCCAAAATGTCACAAATGAATTAGGGATAACTGACCCAAAGTATCAAAAAATACAAATATGTTTTCTTGGTTTTGAGTATGTCACCTATTTTGTACTAAAATGTCATTTTAAAATGAAAATAAGAACTTTGAGTCACACCAGTTACATCGTGTGTTGATTTTCTATGATAACTATTCTTACAAATAAAAAATTAATTATGAATATTTTTCATAAAATAGAAATATAATATAATCTTTTTTTCTCAGTTTTCAGTGAGGCACACATGTTTTGAACTAAAATGTCAATTTTAAACTGATAATAGACACTTTGAGTCATACCAGGAACACCATGTATCATATTTAAATGTGGATTGTTACTACAGATAAAAATAACTTATCTATCATTTTACTAACGTATTTAAATAACCCAAATGTGTTTTTTCAGCTTCAAGTATGTCACTTTTCTTTTTTATTAAAATGTTTATTTAAAAAACACATACACTTTGAGACATACTGATCACACCATGCATTTTATTGAGGATAAAATGATTACTAAATGTCAAAAATTTCTTATTTATCATTTTTCTAAAACATCAAAACAATTCGAATATGTTTTCTTAGTTCTGAGTGTGTCACGTTTGGTTTTTAATAAAATTTAATTTTAAACTAAAAACATGCACTTTGAGTCATATTGGTCACACCATACATCCTATTAGCATTTTATTGATTCATACACATCAAAATTAACTTATGTATAATTTTCATAAAGTATTAATACAATCTAAATTCGTTATCTTGATTTTGTGCATCTCATGTGTCTTTTTAACACAAATGTTAATTTAAATTAAAAACAAGAACTTTAAATAAAACCAGTCACATTATGTTTCAATTTGAGGTGAAACTAATTATTATATGTCCAAAATTACTTATTAATCATTATCCTAAATTATCAAGACAAACTGAGTGTGTTTGGCCAGTTTTTAGTTAGTGACAAATGATTTTAACTAAATTGTTGGTTTTAAATTGACAACAGACACTTTGAGTCATATAGTGATCATCATGTATCATATTTATTTGTTAATGATCACTTTATATCACAAATAAATTATGGAAATTTTTCATAATTTATCAAAATAATCTGAATGTGTTTGCTCGATTTTGTGTATATGACGTGTATTTTGATAAAAAAATGTCAATTTTAAATTGAAAACACACACTTTGAGTCACACTAGCAAACCTTGTATTAGATTGAGGTGTGATTGATTCCTAAATGTCAAAAATTAATTATAGATAATTTTTCTTGAGTATCGAATAAAAATGGTAGTTAAATTGACTAAAAAAGTGTATAAAATGATGTGAAAATCAACTAAATATGTAGTAGGAACTCACTTCCTCATAATTTCTACATAAATTTTAGCTTTGGGTATTCCACCCATTCATTTCTAAAAAAAATATATTTCATCTTTAAAATATGAGTATTTTAGACAGTCTTGGTAGTACTCAAAAAATATAAATAAAAAGGATTAATAAATATTTTAAATGAAATTGTAATTATCTTTGAAATTACCTCTTTGGGGATTCTAGTGTGTTGATGTTATATAAAATATTTCATAAATTTGAAAACACAATAACATTGAACTTTTCCATTAGTTTTTTTTTCAGAAGATAAAGAAACATTAAAAAAAAAATTAATTTTTTTTGATATATGTTTTTATAGTGAAATATTATTATATATAACCTAATACTTATCCACTTGTAGAAGTCGATACACTCCTTATGCTCATGGATTATCCTCTTATAATGACTTTGATGAAATTTAAAAACCACCCTATCGTAACATAATTTTAATTAAAACATAATATAAAATATATAACTTGAATTTTAGTTGTAAAACATCGCATGTAGTGTATTACAAATCGATAAACATAATTACATGTGGTCAGATTTTTAGGTATACATGTATTGAATCTAAAAATAAATATTGGGGGTATCAAAATTGACTGTAATGAGTAAAAAATGATTCCTAAAAAAGTAATAACAAATTAAATAAATGAAAATATATTTTATATGATTAAATTATAGAGTTTTATCCCTTCATCATGTGTATTATGAAAAGTATATCATCAGTAAGTTTACATTCAATCACTGTGTCCATTATGTCCACTATTCATTTATATTAATTTGTTTCTCATGATAATTCATATGTAGAAGTGGTGTAATAATTAATGAGTCAAAATTTTTTGTTCATGGGGTTTCCTTTAAAATAGTATTGATATATATGCCTATGAAAATTACGAATAGGATTTAGTCATAATTAACATAATAGATCTATTATTGGATAAAAATAATGAAAACACACCTCATGTATACATTTATATCTGATAATCCTAGCCAATAATGCATGAGGATTTCATTTACATTCTCAAGAAAAATAAAGTCTATAATGGCCTCTTCGTACATTTGTTCTATAAAATCAATTGTAGTAATATTACCACCTGCTAATGTTGTATATGTAATAAAATTTAATGTTAGTAAATACAAAAGTTGAAAATCTGGGGTGAAGTTACTTTGTGAATATATTTTCTATTGATTGGTTGATCCTTTAGATAATTTTGATTCAACCTTCCATTTCAAACTCTTCCCTTTATCCATTTTTAATAACATTTATTGGTTCATTGCTTTTTTCATTAATTGTTAAAGGTCTTGCATAATAAATAAATTGGAAATCAATACATCATTGTTAACATGTATTTTTATAAGATCTAATGGTCAATATAAGAAATTTCTAATAGCTTTGTTGACCATATGAATATCCACATCATCAAGTGGATTAGGTATCTTGATGCTTGGATTGTGAGCTATGTTATTTGTAAGTACCAAGACACCACTAGCTCGAAGTCGGTGCCTTATTTTATTACATTGGTATAAGAAACATGGAAGTCGCATCCTAAAGGACTAAATATTTTAGTAGCTTTGGAAAACTGGATACAAACATATATATTACATTACAACTTTAAAGGAAAAATAATATAGTAACTCTATTAAAAACACCCACAAACCCCTAGATTATCCCTACAAGTAATTCATAACACACATATTTAAATCATAGGGGAAAAACATAAGAAAGGGGTGATATTAGATACTTAGTAATGGTAAGCAATAAAAATTAAGTTATCATAAACATAAACAATAAAGTAAGGTGAATAACTAAAACACATGACATTATACCATAATATTGAGCATAATATGGTAGGAATATAAGATGAATAAATAATGCCATATAAATAATCACATGAAAATTAACCATGTATATTCTACAAGTTGAATAATCAAATGGATTATCAATTAATAAAATCATATTTAGGGAATTTATAATGATATACATCATAAACATACCATCAAGTCTTCATCCAAGACACCACACATAAATGGGTAAAAACATGGCCAAGTTTGTCTCGTGAGATCTACCGAGGCATCGATGAGATATAACAGGCCCTGATCAACAATTAATAATTCCAATGTATTCATAATATGAATAGGGTTAAAAATAATAAACATATACATTCATTTTGAAACTCGTATATGAAATGTAAAGAATTTCCTTAATCAACAAACATAATAATAAATGATCTAGAATAATATGACGAATGGTATCAAAAAAGTATATCACCAGTAAAAATAATCATAAACCATTAATTAAAATATGGTATATGGTAACATAAAAGATCATTTTCAATAAATAATAATATTCAAAAAATGGTTTTGAAATAGATTAAAATAATATAATAAAATCATTGAGGAATTCTTGAGAGAAATACCCTTTTTAATTTTGGAAAGAAAAGTTCTTTTGGAAAATAAATTTGTATTTGTCATAAAATTAGATTATAAAGATGTATATCCCAGAAAATAAAAGTTAAATAAAATTATGTTTTAGGCACAAATTATTTCCAAATGAACTGAAAACATGAAAAAATAATTTTCAAGAAACTTTAAAAATGGGCCACTTTGGTGCGGTTTAATGGAAAATATAAAAGATTATTTAAAGGAGATAAATGTATAATTATTTGAATAAAACCAGAAATGAACTAATATTTATTTTCATGATAAAAATATTTATTTCAGAAAAAATTTGGGAGCTTAGGATAGATTATGGAGTGTAGTTGAAAATGGGTAAGAAATTGGGAAGTACCCTTTAATCGGGCTTGCTTATCGGAAGGAATTAATAAGGGGACCTTGTAAAAAAATTATTTTCCCATAAAAAAAGATGAAATGATATGGATACATGAATTAATAACATATAAAATTAATTAATTATAATTATATAAAAAAATTAAGAATTAAATTGTGGTAAAGAGAGAGAAAGCGTAACCTGAATGAAAAAATGGAGGTTCTTAGAGAATCCATAACCTTATATATAAACGTGTTCTAGACTTGTACTTAACATATTGGATAATGAAATTTGATTCATTAATAATTTAATTCATAACTTATTCAACATTTTTTTTATTTATTATAATTTTATTATATTCATTTATGGCCTTTTGGATGAGTTATAAGATTCAATTCTATTGTTCAGGAGTGTTCGTTGCCTAGGTTTTCCTGATTGGTTCACTTGTATACAAGTATGAATGATCATGTAAAGTTGGAATAGTTAACTATAATTGAAGTTATATGTTATTACTTAACTTATATGGGATTTAATGGTCTTATATATATATATTTTTGATATTAGGATGATTCATTATATAAAGAATTAATGATAACCATTTATAATATTTTGGTGTTTTTTCGATCATCACAAACTAGGTTTGTCTTATAAATTAATATTATGTATATATACCAGTTAAATAAAATTAAATTAGTTTTATTAAATATATTAAATTCTATTTTAAACATAAATATGGTTTTATGACCAAAATATAAGGCAAAATTTAAAAACGAAAACTCATCATCCACAAAGGCGGTAAATCGACACCTCACGAACGATGTTTTCATTTTTAGAATAAGAAGGGGGAGAGAAGAGAATTCATTGTTGAAATACCATTAACATAATAAAATTATAGTCTATAAAATATATTAGATTTATCATTCCACTTTTTTATAGGGATTTTAGGAAAGGATAAGGAAAGAAAATAAATTGAAATAAAATTAACAGAACGAGAGGGGATTTTACCTCTTGAATTTCTCTCCTTGAGAACCTCCATAAGGAATTTTGAAATGGAATTTTGGGTGAGATAAAAAATAAAATAAAGTGGGGGATAGGTTTGGGAGAGTGATTGAGAATAAATTTTACAAGCTTCAAGGCTTTTTAGGTGTGAGGAGAAGATGTGGTGAGGGGTGGTATTTATAGTGGATGAGAGGGGTGTTTTTGTGATTATTTTATTCATGAGTTTATTATTTTGGATCAAGGATATAAGTAGTTTGAACATTATCACTAAATATATTAAAATAATGAACTATTGTTTGAGATTATGTTCTTACATCATCCATAAATCATCTATGAATCAATAATTCATGTATTTATTAAATACCGTAAATTACCACATTTCACTATTCACAAAAAATTCATCTATTTTAGAAAAATCCCAAGAATTCATCCTAAATTTTTTTCAATGTTTATAATTAAAAAATTAACTCCATTTTATGATTTTTTTTCTAAATATGAGAAATGTAATTTTAAAATAATGTCATTATTTACTCGAAAAATACTGATTTTAATACTATAACCGATTTTATGATGCTTTCAAAAAGTAATTAAGGTCTCATAAAATTATATTATAATTATAAGAAAACAAAATATTAATTTATGAATATATTTTATGAAAATAAAATTTCTTTTAAATAATTATATTAATTATAAAATTGTAAATAACATTTATGTTTTATAAAAATATCAACACTTAATTTATCATTTTAAAAAAATTAATTTACTTATTCCATGATATAAATATACCATGTTTTCATTTATAAGATACCTAAAATTTATTTATACTTTCCCAAATTAAGTTACTATTCTATTAGTCATATTACTATTACTAAATGTCACATTACTATTCCAATGATCATATTTAATAGTATATTACGAATTTAAACTCAGTGTTGCATGAAACATAAACTACAGAAGATGTTAAATTTTAAAAGAGGCATACCATAAAATCATGGGGTGTTACATTCTCCCTTCAAAAAATTTTATCGTATAAATTTATAAAATGTCACCTCATAAAATTATTTGGGTAGTTCTTCATCATAAATTCCCCTGGTTCCCACATAGCCTCTTTAATTTTATGAATTTTCCAAAGTATGATAAAATAGGTCCCAATTTTATTCCTTCATAAGTGAGAACATGAATTGGGTCTAGCATGTACTTCCTTAATAAAGATATGTGTAACACATCATGTACTTTATAAAGGATAGGTGTAATTTCCAAACTATAAGGCACAACTCCAATTCTCTCTATAATCTTTAATGGTCTGATGTACATGGTACTTAGTTTCCCTTTCTTACTAAACCTTATAACACCCTTACATGGAGATACTTTCAGAAAAACCTGATCTCCCACTAAAAACAAAAAATCCTTTCTTAAGTTATCAACATAGGATTTTTTTATACTTTGTTCTACTTTGATATGTTTTTTAATACTCTTTACCTTTTCTATTGTTTCCTCTATAAGTTCTGGTCCTACGAGCATCCTTTCACCAACTTCATCCCAACAATTTTTTGTACGATATCTCTTTCCATATAGTTCTTCATACGGTGCCATTTGAATAATTTAATGGAAACTATTATTGTAGGAAAACTCTAAAAAAGGTAAGTATTTATCACACAAACCTTGAAATTCATGTGAGCATGATATCAATATGTCTTCTAATGTTTGAATAGTCCTTCTAGACTACCTATCAGTTTAAGGATGATAAGAAGTACTCAAATGAAGCTCAATATCCAAATATTTATGAATAATTTTCCATAATTTTGATCTAAATCATGGATCATGATCGTAAACAATTGAAAGAGGTTCTCCATAAATTTTTAAAACATCATTAATATAGAGTTGTGCAAGGCGCTCCAATGGAAAATCCTCCCTTTTAAAGAGGAAATGTGCAGATTTGGTAAGTTGATCAATAATTACCCATATTTCATCATTCTTTCATGGTGTACTTTGTAATCTAGTAACAAAATCCATAGTAATATCATCCCATTTCTATGTAGTAATTGGTATAGGTTGCATGAATCCTCTAGTATTTTGTCTTTCATCCTTAACCCATTGAAAAAATAAACACCTTGATACATAATGAGCAATTTCCCACTTCATATTATCCCACTATAAATTTTCCTTCAAATCTCAATACATCTTAGTACTACCAGTGTCTATAGATAAATTTGAGTTGTGATCATCATCAAATAATTCCCTCTTTAGCTCGGGTATAGAGGGAACACAACTCCTCTTCCCAAATTTCATGATTCAGTCTTTGTATACGATGTCTAAAAATTTCCCATTATTCAAGGATTTAATTTTCTTTTTAAAATTCTCATAATCAAAATGAGAACTTTTAGTCCTTTCCAATAAAGATTTTTTGGAGACCATTTGAAAAAGTAGTGATGTTTCACCTTCCTTGATAATTCCATATCCATATTTACAAGATCCATGTACTCAGGATACCTCTAAAGCATCATTTTTTTTATAAATATATGATCCTTCATGATCAATGCATATACTACCTTATCATCCTTCCTTGGGTGGTAGTGTATTAGACAATCACTATCCTTGAGTTGATTGATCCATCTCATTTGCCTCATGTTGAGTTATTTCTATGAGAATATATATTTCAAACTCGTGTGATCTATATATATCTCACATATTTCACCATAGATATAATGTCTCCCTATCTTTGGAGAAAATATTACATATTTTAACTCAAGATCATGAGTCAGATAGTTCTATTCAAAATTTTTTAACTACATTGTTCATAGAAAATAAATTTATCATTCTACATAAGGACACAACCAATTCATTTCTTTGATTCATCACTATAAATCACAAATCCACCATTTCCTGATGGTAGAGTCAAGATCAGTGCATTTACTAATTTCATATTCAATTCTTCAAAACATTCTTTATATTATTTTGTCTATATGAACTTAACCACTTTATGAGTAATCTTGGTTAGAGATTTAGCTAAACAGGGAATATTCTGAATGAAACACTGACAGTAACATGAAAACCAATGAAACTACACACCTCATTTATGTTTGTTGGGGTGGGACATTCCTGAACTGCCTTTTTCTTCACATGATGAACTGATATTCCCTCCTTAGATGCAATATGGACAAGAAAATAAACCATTTGAAGAAAAAATTTATACTTTCTAAAATTCACATATAACTCTTTCCTTATAAGAGTCTCTATAATAACCCACAAGTGGTTCTCATGGTCCTCATAGTATTTTTAATATACCAAGATATCTTCAATTAATATAATAACAAAATTATCAATATATTCCTTGAATAATTTATTAATTAGATCCATACAAAAAGAGGGTTCATTAGTTGTTAAAAATGGAAATACTATAAACTCATAATGCCCATAACTTGTTCAAAATGATGACATTATAACATATTCTTTCTTCAAACACAACTTATGATATCTAGATCAAATATCAATCATTGAAAAATATTGAGCTCTGTGAATTTTATCAAACGAGTCATCAATAAAAGGAAATAAATACTTGTTATTTATCTTAATAGAATTGATCTTCTTATAGTCAATAAAAAGCCTTATAGATCCATCTTTATTCTTAACGAAAATAACAGGAGCTAGCCAAGGTGAAACACTAGGTCATATAAAAACCTCATCACTAAATTACTCTAGTTATTTCTTTAAATCTATTAAATATTTCATGAAAATTTAATAGGGAGTCCTTAATATAGGTCTTGCACCAGGGATTAAATCAATAGAGAAATCAACTTCTTACTTTGGAGGATGTACAGGTAAATCCTATGAAAATACATAAATTTCTTCTTGTATAATAGATTTATCCTCAATTTTAAGATCACCCTTTTCATCATTAGGTTTTATCTTCTCTTATTCTCAAAGAATCTCACTTTGAAGAGCTACTGGAGGTGGATCTAGATATGACTTAGATGACGATTTCTCCCCTCTAAAGATAAGAAATTTCATATCTTCATTAAAATTCATAATTTAATTCTCTTTGAAATAAAGTTTTACATTATATTTCAAAATCCAGTCCATAACAAGGATTATATCAAAATCAACCATAATTATAGTGATAAAATCAGTAATTATAGAAAATTTATGTGTTATAATATGAGTTGATCGACACATATTTGTTGTAATAAGGTTTCCACTAGTATTATTTACTAATAATTCCCTTATTAAGGTGAATTGGAAATATCTAGTTTTTAAATCAAACTGGGAATACATAAAGGAATGCAATGATCCAGAATCAAATAAACTTTTTGAGAAATTTGAGGAGATGATTAAAGTACATGACACCACATCATTAGAAACTTTAACCTCATCTATTGTGACTGCATAAGAAAGGTAGTGTTCCCTTGAACTTTCTCAAGAAAGTTTCCTTGATATCTTGGAAAATGATTTACATTGTGTACCAACTCCTTACAGCTGAAACATTGCACATTGTCAGCTTCTTTCTTGACTCTATATTCATGGGAATGGTTCCCTTTTTCTCTAAATTTGTAAAAAACTCCCATTACTAATAGGCATGTTCCATAATGTTTCCTTACACATTTATTTCAATTTTTAAACTCATTGCTTCCCTTATTCCCCTTTTCTTTATTTCCTTTTCCAGAATACGCAACGCCCCTCTTCTTATATCGCTTCCCTTCAAATCCATATGTCTTAGAAAATTATTTATACATATTGATGCAACATTATAATATATCCTTGTATGATGAGAATTGTTGGGAGACTAGTTACCTTTTTATAATTATATTAATAACATCAAAAAAACAATAAATCATTCCCCTTGTATTACATATGTAGTCTATATCAGGCATTTCTAACCTTCTAAAGTTGGATTCATACTTGGAAACATTTTCATCCCCTTTCTGTCTCAGGCTCAAATATTTCCTCTCTATATCCAATTGTTGTTTGTGAGGGAAATATTTTTATAAGAATATTTCCCTAAAATATTTCCATTTCATATTTTAAATTTCCTCCTCCTTTGTGTTTTTAATTAACAACCACCACTGATCCACATATCCTGAGAGAAGATAAACTAACATGATATTTTTCTCACATTCATTACATCCTAAAGCAATAAATATCTTCTCTAAGGAACTTATCCATTTCTTGGATAAAAATGGGTTTGTTGTCCCATTGAATAATGGAGGTTCTTTTCACATAAAGTGGTCTAACATTGTTATATCACATTGTGGATCTAGATTCTCTTTGTGAGTAAGGTTATTTCTCATAACCTGGGTTAGTTTTCATAATATATTTATAAGTTTTTATTCTACAATTGCATCTCTAGCTACAAAATAATTATCTTACATGGGAGGTAAATCTCTAAATTGGATACACATATTGATATTGTTTCCATTACTTCCACTAGGAATGATTTCTAAACAATGGAATACACTAAATTATGCTATGCATTATAATGCATAACTTCAAACTAGAAAAACACTTAACATAAATTAGATATTCATGCATAGATAATCTCATAATCATAAACATGGATTCATTGGGTACATATTTAATTTTAAATCCTTTATAATGGTTTTTAAAGAAAATGTGAATTATCCTAAGCATATCCTATGGGAGTGTCAAAATATGTGTGCAGTAAGGCCCGTTACCATGTACCAGGTTACACCGAGTCAAGCCCGACACACCTTGTTAGAGTTATTACCACTAGGTATATATGTTCCAGAACCATGCCCACTTTTAGTATCGATACTAGGATGTATTTCTTGGAAGACCCATATAATCTCTACCATAACAAAATTCTAGGATGTTCTTCTATTCACATTCTCAAAGTCTATATTATGGTTATGTTCCATAATATATATTTTCTAAATAAATTTTCAAAAGTTTCTACAAAACATCCTCTGATACCAACTATGAAGACCCCAACCCAAGTAGCCCGGAGCTAGTGCCTTACTTTATTACATTAGCATAATAAACAACAAAGTCATATTCCGAAGGATAGAATAGTTTAGTATCTTTGGAAAACCTGATACAAACACAAGTATTACATTATAACTTGAAAGGAAAAAATATATAAAATACATTAGAAACACCCATAAACTTCTATATTATACCTGCAATTCATTGATAATACACATTTTCACATCATAGGAAAAAATTAAACATAAGAAAGGGGTGATCTCAGAAGCTCAGTAAGGGTAATAAATATAGCAGAAACTATTATAAACATAAACAATAAGTCAAGGTGAATAACAAAACACATGCCATTAAAACATATTATTGAGCATAATATAACAAGAATATAATATAAATAAATAATGTTATATAGATAATCACACGAAAATTAACCATGGATATTCTAATAGTCGAATAATCACATGGATTATCAATTAATAATATCATAATGAGGGAATTCATAATGCTGAACACCATAAACATACCTTCAAGGATTCAGCCAAGACACCATACAAAATCGGTAAAAACCCAGTCTAGTTTGTCTCATGAGACCTACTGATGCATTAAGGGGCTATAGCAGGCCCCACCCATCCCTTACTAAGTCCAATGCATTACTCATATAAATGGGGGGAAATATAATTAACATATACATTCAAATTTAAACTAGAATATGAAATGTACATAAATTCCCCAATCAATAAATATAATTATAAACCATATAGAATAATATAGATAATGGTATCAAGATAGTAAATACCCAGTAAAAAAAATAATAAAACACTCAAAACAATATTTTATATGGTAACATAAGAGATTAATTTCAATAAAACATAATATTAAACATGGCATTTTGAAATAGATGAAAATACTATAAAAATCACTGATGAATTCTTGAGATAAATACCATATTTAATTTTGGATAAAAGATTTTGTTTGGAAAATCATTTTTTATTTGTCATAAAATAAGATTATAAACATGTATATCCCAAAACAGAGAAGGTAAGGACAATGAAATTATTTTTTAGGCATAAATTATGTCCAACTGAAGTAAAACCATGTCAAAATAATTTTTAAGAAACATTAGAAATTGGCCACTTTAGTGCGGTTTAAGGGAAAATATAAAAGATTATTTAAAGAAGACAAAGACATAATTGTTTACATAAAAGCAAAAATGACCTAAGATATTTTTTCATGATAAAAATAGTGTTTTTATAAAAATATTGGGTGCTTAAAATATATTATGGAGTTTACTTGAAAATGGGTAAGAAATTGGGAAGTACCCTTTAATTGGGCTTTCTTATCAGGCGGAATTGAAAAGAGAACATTGTAAAACATGTATTTCCCCATAAAATAAAGATGAAATGATATGGATACATTATTTTTGAACATTTACATATAATTTAAAATAATAATATAAAATAATAATATAAAAATAATGAATAATTTCATTGGGGTAAATAGAGAGAAAGCGAAACCTGAATGAAAAATGGAGGTTTGAGGAGAATCCATTACCTTTTGTCTGAAAGCGTTATGCACTTATACTTAAATTCTTGGATAATGAAATTATATTAATAAATAAATTAATTAATAACCTATTAAACATTTATTTTATTAATTATGATTTTATTATATTCATTTATTTCCTTTTTGATGAGTTATAAGATTCAATTCTGTCATTTGAGAGTGTTCATTTCCTTGGTTTTTATGATTGGGTCACTTATATACATGTGAAAAAGATCATGTAAAGTTGGAATAGTTATCCATAATTGATGTTATATGTTATTAATGAACTTAAAATAAATTTAATGGTCTTATATATCATTTTTTAGACATTAGGATTATTAATTAGATAAATAATTAATGCTAACTATTTAGATTATTTTGAGCATTTTTTCGATCATCACAAAATATTTTTGTCTTATGAATTAATATTATGTATATATATTAGTTATTAAACATTAAATAAGTTTTATTACATATATTGAAGTCTATATTAACCATAAAAATGTTTTTATGACCATCCATGATGGAGGAATTGAAAAATGAAAACTCATCATCCACAAACCAGGTAAATCAGCACCTCACAAATGATGTTTTCATTTTTAGAATAAAAAATGGAAGAGAAGACAATTGATTGTTGATATATCATTGAAAAAATAAAATTACATTATATAAAAGATATTATAGTTAACATTCCACTTTGGTATTGGGAGGTGAGGAAAGGATAAGAAAAGAAAAGAAGTTGAAATAAAATTGAAAGAATGAAAGATGATTTTTACCTCTTGAATTCCTCTCTTTGAGAACATTCTTAAGAAAATTTGAAATGGTATTTTGGGTGAGACAAGAAATAGAAGAATGTAGGGGAGAGTTTTAGGGGAGGTATTAGGTATAAATTGGACAAGATTCAATGGTTTAGAGGTGTTAGGAGAAGAGGTGGTGAGGGGTAGTATTTATAGTAGAGGAGAGTGTTGTTTTTTGATTATTTTATTCATTAGTTTATTATTTTTGATAAATTATATAAATAGTTTGAATATTATCACTAAATTTATTAAAATAATTAAAGAGAGTTCTATATTATGGGCTTATATCATCCAAACATCATCTATGATTCAATAATTCATGTATTTGTTAAATACTGTAAATTACCGTATTTGACTATTCAAAAAGAATTAAACTATTCTAGAAATTACCTAAAATTTACCCTAACCATTTTTCAATGTGTATAATTTAAAAATAAACTCCATTTTATGAAAATAATTTTCCATATATGAGAAATTTAAGTTTTAAATAAGGTCATCACTGACTTGAAAATATCAATTTTAATATTATAACTGACTTTATGATACTTTAAAAAATTAATTAAATTTGCAAATAATTATATTATAATTATAGTAAAAAAATATATTAATTTATGAATATATTTTATGAAAATAAATTTCCTTTAAATCATTATATTAATTTTAAAACTGTAAGTAAACATTTATGTTTCATAGAAATACCAACACTTAATTTATCATCATTAAAACATTTATTTAATTATTCAATGTTATAAATATACCATATTTTTATTTATAATATAACTAAATTTAATTTATACTTTTATAGGTGAATTTACAATTCGATTGGTTCTATTACTATTTCTAATGTCCACATAACTATTTTGATGGCCATATTTAATAGTATATTACAGTTTTGAACTCAGTGTTGCATGAAGCATAACTTATCAAAGATATTAAATTTTAAGAGGTATACCATAATTATGGGGTTTTTCATTAATACCCACTCCAACATGACCTATTGGAAGTTTTCTGTTGTGTAGAATATCTACTTGGATATTGAACATGGTACACCTCACATTAAGGAAATGGGTGAGTGTTGATAAATATAAATCACAATAATTTTCACCTTGTAGAATATCAGTATAGAAAAGGTATCAGTGTCTTCCTAATTTTTATTTTATAGAGAAAATAATGAGAATATTGATTACCACTTCTAAGACAAATCTTTTAGTGGAATGGCTTGCCTCAAAGTTGGTGGGGGGGGGGGTGGTCTTCACGTGGTGGTTGTTCATGTGTTGTTTATTCTCTTTGATTCATTCCCATAACATTTTATAACAAATATGACTATTAATAAAGTTTTTTTTCAAGAGAAACTAATAATTCTTGAAACAATTCCATTCAATTATCTTTATCCCCATGTTCATTACTTTTATCGAAATATGTTTAGGGTGACACCCCAAAACCCTCACCTTTTATGTTGCCAAACTGTTTTGGATTCTTCAAGGCCATTGATAGTATCTACTCATCAAGGATAGATAATGATTATTATTATGTATAATAAAGATAAAAAATACATTAAAATAAGTAATCATTATTATGTATTACCGAATTAAAGAAAAACAGTTATTATTTCATAGTTATACATTCATCCCACACATTTTATGTGTTTTTAACTATTAGTATCTCTCATTTATTTACATATGACTCTTTCCACAAAACATGACATGGGATGGAAGTTGATTTAGATTTAGATTCTTCAATATTATTATAAATAAAGGAATATAATTATGTTGTTGTTTCATGTCAGATAAAAGTATTGTGGTAGATTTAAACTACATACCATTTTTTTAAGTAAAGCATACCCCATATTTAATTTATAGTAGGTATAACGTAATTTTGTAATTTGAAGTTAACCTTTGATGAACCTCTTTTTTTATTATGTTTTTTGGCTTCTGGGGTTTATTTGGGTGAAAGATTTTTTTTTAAATTTCTAGGCTATGCACAGTTGGTGCACCATTTTCCAAAACTATGGGCCCACCCAGTGTAAACTGTACAATCCCAATTAATGGGGGCTTTCATAGTTGGTAAATGGTTTAAAAAAACATTCACTCACTAAGTAAAAATCATGAACCCCATAAAAGGGGTGCACAATTAGGGCACATTATTTTACAAACCATGCAGGCCTTCCCTGTTAACCGTGCACACAAGACTTATTATTTACAAATATTAATTTAAAAAAACCCAAACCACTATAAAACCTCTCTCTCATACCTAAAAATGTGTATTATGTTTTCCTAGGTATTGGAGGCTCTCAATAACCATGTTGTCTCCTCTAAACCCCTTTCTAGGAAAATGGAATCATGAAGAACCTCATTCGATCCCTCTCTAGAAAGATATCTTCTCTCGTTATTTCTATCATACTCTCTATTTATATCCTCTATAAGGTTTGTTAAATCATAATGTGTTTGATAGATATAAACTCTGTTGTTTTAGATTTTTAATCTTGGTTTGATTCCTTGATCTCTATTTTCATTATTCTTCATTGGAAAATACCTCTCCATGATTAAAGGTAAAAGGTTTCGTTAAGATTTTCCTTTTAATAAACCCTTAATTATCTTTCTTGATTTAGATTGATTTCAATTAGATTATGGAAACAAAATTTAGTGTGAATTATAATTTGAAATTGAATTTGCATCGATTTTTTTGGAAAAAACCACCAATTCCAATAGAATTGGAAATTGTGGTGTGATTTGAATTTTATGGAATTTATGAAATTGATTAGTGAAATTGACTTTTGAGAAAATTTTCTTAAATTATTTTCTTAAAACATATTATTGGTTTTATTTTGAAATGGCCTGAAATATTGAAAAATCCAAGATTAGGTATTGATATTAAAATTGGCATATTGAAACTAGAAATAATGTGATTTTATTTTAAAATTTTTTGAAATTAATTTCATAATATTGATTGATTGATTGATCACATGAAAGACTAGGTAGTTAGTAGGTTATTTTGGACAAAAACACTAGGATGGTAATTCCCTAACAACATATTGACAATGAAAACACTAACTAAACCTTGTTTAGCTTTTAATTTTCTCTTAACTGGGAGTATATGATTGTAATTCAGCCTTAGAAGGAGTGGATATTGCCACGATCATTAACATGAGGGTGTGAGGATCCTATAACTAGGAGCTATCGTACTACAAGGAATATTACTATGTTTATTGTTGTGATTACTTTAATATATATATATATATATATATATATATATATATATATTTCATCAATTGTGAAACTGATTTACCTATGCCTAGTGATTTATATAAACTGTTTTATATAAAATGTTAACTTAGGACATTGTTTAAAATATTTCTATTGTTTGAAATGAAAAACATGTTTTGTTTAAATGTTAAATTGTACTAACATGCCTATTTTATTTCAAATTGATAACATTATTTGGTTTATTTAGAATGAAATATTATTATGGAATAGTTGGTGAGACCATACTGGGATTTTATCTCACACTCTACCTTTTTCATTCAGGAATTTGTATATTTTCTGTTGCCATGTTCGAGTAAAGGGAAAGAACCTATTGGAATAAGTGGATTTTCTTGACCTTTGGGATTAGAGTGTTAATACCTTCATAATGTTTGAATTTTATTGTTCTTTTTGGTACTTTTATGATGTGATTTTTTGGGTTTTTGATATACCTATTTGACTTTTGGTACTATCTTCTTTGGGAGTTTTCTTTGAGCATACTAATACGTATCTGTTTCTTATACTATATATGTGGAAAAATATTCCCAATTTTATCTTGTATGATGCCAAGTGCTAGTAACCAACCCATGGGGATTGGAAATTACCTTCCATCTATGTTGGTTCCAGATCATGTATCAGGGTGCCAAGGTATCCAGAATGGTTTGTGACAAAGTGGTATCAAAGGTGAGTGTTTTTCATATTTTCTTATTGTTAGTATGCAATTGTGTGATCTTGTTGGTACATAAGTGGTATTTCTGAGTGATTTATTGGTTATCTCTCATTTTAATTAGCCATAAGTTACCATAGGTGGTTTGGGAAAGGCATCTTAAGAATTAGTTCTAGTATTTTCCTTGACTTTGATTTGGATAGGTTGAAATCCAAATCTTGTTTTATTATCTAGAGAGATTAATTTCCCTATTTCTCTTGTTTGAGTGTTGATATGAGTAATATTATGATGTATTTAATGTTTTTTGTCTATGTTTTGTAGAATCATGCCTCTAAAGATATGTGTGAATAATATCTAGGTGAAAGCTACTAATAAATCACAGTGATAAAATCATTTTATGTACCAGAATATGGTTGAGGTTATTGTGTGTGTTTTCCAAGAAATGGGACATGCACCTACTATCATTCCCATTTAGTATCCAGTTGTGAAAACTCAGAGGGATGAATTAGAAATAAATTATTAGGAGTTCCTTTTCCAAAATCCACCAGCCTTCTAAAGCGCTAATAATATTCAAGATGTTAAGGATTGGTTGAGCATGAATAACCTTTTGTTTGATTTCTTAGAGACGCCTGATGAGATCAATGTGAAATGTGGCACCTTTAAGCTATAAGGACCTAGTAGTATATGGTGGGATATGATGGTTATGGTGAAGAAGCATGATGGATTATAGTGGGAGGACTTTAAAGTCATTTTCATTGACCAGTTCTACCCAGATTATATGGTGTTGTCTGAGGCCATAGAGTTTTTTGAACTAGAAGAGGCTAACGGGACCGTGACTGAGTATGAAAATCACTTTTATGAGATTGTGTAGTTTTCACCTAAGATTATATCAAATGATAATATGATAAATCAAAAGTTTGATATGGTAATTTTATTTGATATTTATTCTTATGTTTTCTTGCTGAAGATTTCCTCTTATGCTGATGTGATCGATATGGCATTGATGGTTGAGCCTGATCTGGATGGTAATTCAAGGTTAACCAGAGTTACTTTTTCTCCCTTTTTTATTTTTTTGAGTCCTTTTGAAATAAAGATAAAGTGTGGTGAGTCTCATTGTGGTTCTCGATAGTAGGGATCTTCTAGAACTCCTAGAGTTCCTGGAAGAGGCCAATTGACTTGCTTCCTATGTTTCAAGCTCATGCACTCAAAATGAGTTTTTATTGAGGCACCAAATATATGAGGTCCCTGTGGATTCTTAGGTTACATGAATAAGTTATTTCATATATCTTTCTTACTATTTAGTGGAATGGGTTCATTGAAAACCAAAATTAATGTAGTGAAATCAGATTCTTCCTGAACAAAGGGTTTCTAGACACATGCATCCAGAATGAAGATTCATCACAAAATGGAAGAGTATTTAGAGGAAATAGATATAGTTCCAGTGATAGTGAGAGGTTCCATCAATATAGATCCATATTTAGCAACTTCTTTATTAGATAATGGCATATCTCATTCATTTATATCGACCAGTATGGTCAACCTGATAAATCTTCCTATGGATATTTTATCTTTTGTGATGGATATTACTACAACCCTCTAAAGGAAGGGAGAGTAGGGTCTTAATTGTATTTATTATTATTTTTATTTAACAGGGATTGGTATTACTTAGGATTCTATAGTTCTCAATATGAAAACTCTTGATTTCATTTTTGGGATGGATTAAATCATTACTAATAAAGCCTTAGTTGAATTCTATATTTGATGAGTCTCCTTTACTGTGCTTGATGGGGTGTGTCGTGTCTTTCAGGGAGAATGAGACCCATTTTTTTATTAGATATGGACCTTATTATCTAGGTTTGGGGAAATTAATATTATTTTTTTCTTTTGACATGGGGAGATAATCCTTGAGTGATGATCTCCCTCCACATGTAGTTGAGTTTCCCAAATTTTTTCCTTTGGAATTTTTTGGTCTTCCATCAGTAAGGGAGGTAGATTTTTCTATTGATTTAGTACCCAGTACTCATCTGGTATCTATTACTTCTTAACACATGGAACTAAATGAAATTAAATAGTTGAAGACTTAGTTAGGTGATATTTTAGAGAAAATATTTATATGCCTGAGTTTGTCACCTTAGGGGGAAACTGTTCTCTTTTCTAAGATAGTTTGTGGAGTACTATTGTAAAATACCATTCCTTTATTCACATACTCATCAACCCTCATTTTTTTATCATTATTTGGTTTGGGTTCATCTCAGGATTTTTCAGGTGAAAAGTTTAAAATGTTGGGAATTTATGGGTTGTGTATGATTGATGCATGGTTTTCCCAAACCATGTGCCCACCCAATGTAAACAGTGAAAACCCAGGTAGTGGGGGTTTGCACTATTAGCACAACATTAGAAAAACCATGCTCCCACCATGTATAGATCGTGCACCCCATGAGAGGGGCACATGTTTAGGGTGCACAATTTGAAAAACCATGCAACCCTACTCAGTTAACCATGCATGTGGGACTTTTTATTTTTAAAAATCAATTTAAAAATTCTTGAACCCCCATATAACCCACATAGACCTAACTTGGGGTATTATTTTTTTACTAGGTCTTGGAGGCTCTAAAAATATTTTTTAAAACCTATTAACACTTTCCTAGGTGGATCAAAGTGCAATGAACCATGTTCGATCCCTCTCTAGTAAGAGATCTTCTCTTTTCCCTTATCTCGTGATTTGTCTTTATTTCCTAAATAGGGTTTTTAGATCATCATGTATTTTATGGATATAAACTCTATTGTTTTGGATCTTGAATATATGTTTTATTCCTTAATATCTATTTCCATCCTTATTCATTGGAAAATCCCATCATGGGTTTTTTGCTACGTGGTCTCTATGATTAAAGGTAGGTGGTTCCATTGAATTTTTTTATTTAATAATACCTTGATTTTCTTGATTGATTTAGATTTCTTTCAATTAAATTATGAAAACCCAATTTGGTGTGAAATTTAATTTAAAATTTGATTGGAATTAATTTTGTGAAAAACCCCCAATTCCAATAGAGTTGGAAATTAGGGCGTGATTTGAATTTTATGGAATTTGTAAAATTTATTTATGAAATTGAATTTTGCGAAAATTAGATTAAAATGATTTGTTAAAAAACAATGATTGGTTTTATTTTTAAAAGACATGAAATGGTGAAAAGTTAATGATTTGGAATTGAAATTGAAATTAGAATATTGAGACTGTAAATAAAGTGATTGTATTTTAAATTGTTTTGAAATAAATTTCCCATTATTGATTGATTGATTAAGCACATGTGAGCATGAGTAGTTAGTGGGATATTTAAGAAAATCATGATAAGAGGGTAATTCCCTAGAAATAGATTAATTATGACAATGCTAACTAAACCTTGTTATGATTGTAATGTTTTCTTAAGTGGGAGTGGATGATTGTAATTTTCCCTTATGCATGAGTAGGTATTTTCGTGATCATTGACATGAGAATGTTATCATCCTATAAACAGAAACTATTGTACCATAGGGCAAATGACCATGTTTTCTATTCTAGTTACTTTTATATGTATATGACATCAATTGTGAAACTTATTTACTCATACCTAGTGATTTATATAAACTTTTTTATATAAAATGTTTACCTAAAATATTGGTTGAAATGATTTCCTAATTTTAAATGAAAAACAAGTTTTGTTTAAATATAAAAATGTACTTCCATGCCCATTTTATTTGAATTTGAAATAATTATTTGGTTTCATTAGTATATAATATTATTATGGAACACTTGGTGAGACCCTACTACAATTTTAGATCACACCCTACATTTTCCTTCAGGTGTTTGTAGATTTTCTGTTTCTAGGTTTGTGTAATGGGAAAGCTCCCCTGGGAGGAGGTGGATGTTCTTGACCCTTGGTATTGGAGTGTTGATACCTTTGGAATGTTTGTTTTTTGTTATTATTTTTGATAGTTTTATGATATAATATTTGTGCTTTTATATACCTGACTAACTTTTGGTACTATCACCTTTGGGAGTTTTCTTTGAGAATAATGATATTTATATGTTTCTTCCACTGTTCATGTGAAAAAAACCATCCCCACTTTTATCTTGTATGATGCTAGGTGCTAATCGCCAATCCATGGGGATTGGGAACTCCCTTTGAGATATGTAGATTTTAGATCTGATATCAAGGTACCAGGGTATCTAGGCTAGTTCATGACAAAGTGTTATCAAATAGAGGTTTTTAATCTTTTCTTATTGTTAGAATATAGTTGAGTGGTGTTGTTAGGATTGAGGAGGTATTTTAGAGTGAGTACCTAGACAACTCTCATTGTAATGAGATTTAAGTCACTATCGATGGTTTGGGAAAGCTTTCTTGATGATTGTTCTAGTATTTTCTATTCTTTCGTTTTGTATAGGTTGAAATACAATTTTTTTTTCTTATCTGACAAGATTAATTTCCCTATTTCTCTTGTTTGAGTGTTGATATGAGTAATCTTCTGATTTCTTCAATATTTTTTTACTAATATTGTGTAGCATCATGCATATCAGAATACATTAGAATGGGATCTAGGAGGAAGATGGTGTTGAATCATATTGAGAAAAAACTCATACGGACCAGAATCTAGTTGAGGTTACTCTGCATTCCGTCTAAGCTCTAGGATCAGCACCTGTACTCATTCACGTTCAAGATCTAGTTATGAAACCTGAAAGGGATGAATTATGAAGTCATTATAATTAATTAGTTATCTAGAAGCCACCAAAATTCCAAGGCTCTAATAATCCCCAAGGTGTTTAGGATTGGTTGAGAAGGATTGATATTTTGTTTGAGTTCTTGGAGACACCTAATGAGATCAATGTGAAATGTGCCACCTTCAATATAGAAGGACCTATAAGGAGATGACGGGACATGATGGTGATGGATAAGAAGAACAAGGGATTATAGTGGAAGGAATTTAAAGTTATTTTCACTGACTAGTTCTATCTAGAGTCTATTATGTTGTCTAAGGACATGGTTTTTTTCAAACTTGAGTTGGAGGATAGGACCATGACTGAGTATGAAAATTTCTTTGCTATACTTTTTTAGATTTCACATGAGATAGTATATAATGAGAATATAAAGACTATATGGTTTGATCTAGGACTTTGATATGATATTGGTTATTAGGTTTTCCTATTGAATATTGACTCTTATATTGATGTGTTTGATAGGGCACTGTAGGTTGATCTTGATCTGGTTGGTAAGTCAGGGTTGAAGAGAGTTCATTTTTCTCCCATTGGAAAATCTATGAGTTCCTACAAAGGAAATATAAATAATGATGATTATCATGGTGGTTCTGAATAGTAGGGTTCTTCTAGACCACCTACAGTTCCTATCAGAGGCCTTTTAACTTGCTCCTATTATGGAAAGCCCGGGTACTCGAAATGGGTTAGCATTGAGGTAATCAAGATTTGAAGTTCTTTTGGATGTTTAGGTCACTTTAAAAAGTTTTTTCATATCGATTATTCTCCACATAGTGTAAGGGGATCATCATTTCCTAAAAGTATTGTGGTAAAATCAGATGCTTCATGAACCAAGGGCTTCTAGCCCTAGATATCTAGAATGAAGCTTCTTTACATAGTGGAAGAGCCTTTAGAGGAAGATGTTTTGGGTCCTATGACTATGAGATGAACCATCACTATTGGTTCATCTTTAGTGAATTATTTATTTACTATTACTGAATCTCATTCATTTATATCATAATTTATCGTGAATCTTCAAAATCTACCTATGGAGGTTTTATCTTATGTGATGGATATTAATACACCCCTCCGAACAAAGAGAGATAAGGATATTCATCATCATAATTTTGTCTTGTACTTAACAATGATTGACCTTATATAGGATTTTATGGATCTCTACATGAAAAATCTTGAGGTCATTTTTGGGATGGATTGGATCATTGATAATAAATCCTTAATTGACTTCTGTCTTCAATGGGCCTCCTTTACTACACCTGATGGGGTGTGTCATGTATTTTAGGGAGAATGGGACCCAAGTTCGAGTAGTGACAAACATTCTTATTTATAGTTGGGGAAAGTAATATAAATTTTTTCTTTTGACTTGGAGTAGGAATCCTTAAGCATTTATCTCCCTCTAGTTTTCATTGAGTTTCCTAATGTTTTTCCTTCTAACAGATCTGGTTTTACATTAGTAAGGGAGGTAGTGGTTTCTATTGATTTAGTATCATGTACTCAGCTTATATTTATCACTTCTTTCCACATGAAACCAGATAATATAAAGGAGTTGAATAAATAGATGGATGATATTTTAGAGAAAAAAACTATACGTCTGAGTCTTTCACTTTGGGTGCCATCAGTTCTATTTGCTAAGAAAGATAATGGATCAACTTTCCTTTGTGTTGACTACTGAAAAAAAATTAAGTTATAATAAATAACAAGTATCCTTTTCTATAGATTGATGATCTGTTTGAGAATTTTAAATAGGAGAAGTGGTTATCAATTATTGATCTTTGATCTGGTTATCACCAGTTGAGAATACAAGAATTTGAGATTCATAAAACCAACTTTCGAATATGGTATGGCCATTATGTTTACCTAGTCATTCCATTTAGTCTAAACAATTATCCTGCAATATTTATAGATTTTATGAAAAATATTTTCCATGAGTATCTTGATATGTTTTTGTGGTCTTTATGGATGAAATCATTATTTACTCTAAGAATAAAGAGGATCATGTGCATTATCTAAGTGAAGTTTTGGAATTGGTGAGAAATCAACAAATTTATGACAAACTATAGAAATGTTATTTATGAATTCAAGAAGTGAAGTTATTAGGAAATGTGGTTTTGAAACACGATATCTTAGTTGATCCTGAGAAGGTGAAAGATTTTATGAAATGGAAGAAACCATAAAATATTTTCAAGATTTATGTCTTCTTAGGTTTATCTAGATATTATTTCTAGTTCATAAAGGATTTCTTGAAGTTGGATTCTATGATGATAGCTCTAACTCATAAGGGTGTGAATATTTCTTTGGATGAGAAGTGTCAGAATTCTGTTTTTGAGATGAAACATCTTTTTAGAACTAAGTCGGTGTTGGATATTTTAGAGACTGGGTAGGGCTACATGGTCTTCTATTACACATTAAGTTTTGGTTTGGGATGTGTCCTTATATAGGGTGATCAAGTCATTTCTTATAGATCTCAACAACTTAGGCCACATGAGAATAATTACCGAACCCATGACATTGAACTTGCATCAATGATGGTTTCACCTAATATTTGGAATAATTAACTTTTCATAGAATGGTTTAATGTGTATTCTGACTACAAGATCTTGAGTAATATATTCTCTCAAAAATATTTGAATCTTCATTAGTGTCATTAGGTGGAGTACCTAAAATATTTTAACTTCAATATTTCCTATACCCTGGGGAAAGGGAATGTCGTCACAGATGCTTTGAGAAAGCAACTTATGACCTAGGTCATGAAAGAATCATCAAAAGAGTGGAAATTGATGGATCTTTTTACAAAATTTGATATTATAGTTTGGGAGATAGGGGTCAAGGTTGTATTGTCCAGTCTTTAGTTGACCTCCACTCTTCTCGATATGATTCTTTAGGAACAACAGCTTGATGAAACATTCTGTAGCATTAGAGACTCTCTTTATGGTGGGGATACTTTTATTGAGTGATCATTATCTATGGAGGGTATTCTATATTTTTAGAGTCATTTTTTTGTTAGCGGTATGGAAAGATGTATTAGGGGATTTCCATAATTCATTGTGGGCAGTGAACCCAGGAACCGAGAAGATATTCAATGACATGTGACAATGATTCTAGTGTCCAGGTATGAGATGGGGAATTTATGATTTTGTCTATCATTGTTATACTTTCCAATAGGTCAAGAAAAATCATCAGATACCTTTGAGTTTGCATCATCCACTTTCAGTGTCAACTTAGAAGTGGGATGAGATCTCTAGGGACTTTGTGGTTGGGTTTCCATGTACCCAGATAAAGAATAATGAAAAATGGGTTTTGATTGATAGACTGACCAAATTGGATCATTTTATACCCATTCATGGTACAAAAAAATTTGAGGAGCTATGAAATATATATGTGAGATAGATTGTAAGTTTTCATGGAGTTCCATATACTATAGTCTCGAATAGAGATCACTATTTTACATCTCTCTTTTGGAGATGCCTTTAAGAGGCACTGGGATCTTAGATTCCTTTAAGTACAACATACCATCTATAGATAGATGGCCAGATAGAGAAGGCTATATAGATTCTTGAGGATATGTTTCATTTCCGTGTCCTTGATTTCAATGGATATTTGGATGAACATTTGGGACAGTTTGAGTTCTCTTATAACAATGGTTACTCATTTGCGATTATAATGGATCCTTTTGTGGACTTGAATGGTTGGACTTATAAATATCCATTGTGTTGGTCAATGATTGGTGAAATTTCTTTGTTCGGACCAATCTTGGTTCAAGATATGAGATAAAATATTTAGTTGACTCATCATAGAATGTTAATGGCACAAATACAATATAAATATTATGTTGTCCATCCGCATAGATCTTTAGAATTTTTAGTTTGTGATTAGGTTTTCTTGAAAGTATTACATCATTTGGGTTATCGATGACAATGGAGAAATGTAAATATTTCCCCTCATTTTGTGGGACGTTTTGAATATGTTGAGTAGGTGGGGTAGGTGACTTACCATTTATCACTTCTCCCATAGTTGACATCAATACATAACGTGTTCCATGTATTACAACTATGAAAGTATCTTCCTAATCCATCTCATGTTTTGAGATGGAGTGATCTTGATATCAAAATTGATTTATCCATGACTGAGAATCTAGTTTGGATAGATGATTCTGAAACCAAGGTACTTCATGGGAGGATAATACCTTTTTTTGAGTGTTATGGCAGCATGGTTCTGATACGCATGAGATGTGGTAGATAGAGACACCGATGAGAGAGTAGTGGCCTCATATTTTTGATATAATAACTTCTTGATAGGATTTCTAGGGAAAAAATTTACTATGATGGGGTGGTTGTAATATCCTATTACTATTTTCAGGTACTTCTTGACCCTCCTATTTGATCATTCTTTGGTTGGGGTTTGTCTCAGGTTGATTCAGGTTAAATGTTAAGTATTATGGAAATTTATGGGTTGTGCATGGCTGGTGCATAGTTTTCCCAAACTGTATGCCCACCCAGTGTAGACCATGAAAACCTAGGTAGTGGGGGTTTTCACAGTTGGTTCATAGTTTGAAAACCATTAACCCACCAAGTAGAAACCATGTACCCAATCAGAGTGGTGCATATTTTGTTAAACTATGTGGCCCTGCCCAGTTAATCATGTGCACAAGACTTTTATTTCTAAAAATTATTTTAAAAATTCCTAAACCCACGTTTAACCTCTTGATCAACCCTAACTCAGGGAATTATGTTTTCCTAGGTCTCGGAGGCTCTCAATAATAATTTTGGCTCCTTTAAACCCCTTACTAATATGATCTATGAGCGGATAACCTCGTTCGATCCCTCTTCGGTAAGAGATCTTCTCTTACTCCTTCTATCCTACTCCCTCTTTCCTTCATAGGGTTTGTTAGATCATCATGTGTTTTATGGATCTAAAATCTATTTTTTGGATCTTGAATCTATGTTTTATTCCATGAACTTTCTTGTCATATCTCTTCATTCGAAATTCCCATTGTGGGTGTTTTTTTACATGATCTATGTGATTAAATATATGTGGTTTCGTTGATATTTTCTATTTAACAAACCCATTATTTTCTTGATTGATTTATATTTCTTTAAATTAAATTTTGAAAACCCAATTGGGTGAGAATTGTAATTTGAAATTGGATTGGTATGAATTTTGGGGAAATCCCCCAATTCTAATTGAATTAGAAAATAGGGGTGTGATTTGAATCTGATGGATTTTTTGAAATTGATTTATGAAATATAATTTTGAGAAAATTGGATTAAATTTATTATTTATAACCTATGATTGGTTTTATTTTGAAAATTCATGATACGGTAAAAAACATGATTTTTTATTGAAATTGAAATTGGAATATTGAAACTAGAAATCAAGAAATTATATTTTAAACCATTTTAAAATAAATTACCCATTATTTCAGGATTGATTGATCACATGTGATCCTGGGTAGTTAGTGGGTCATTTAAGACAAACACTCGAAGAGGGTAATTCCCCAGAAATGGATCGATGATGAAAACACTAACTAAAAATTGTTCGAATTGTAATTTTATCTTAATTGGGAGGGAATGATTTTAATTTTCCCTTAACTAGGAGTGGGTATTATAGTGATCATTGACTTGAGAGTGTGAGGATCCTATAACTGGGAACTATCATACCACATGGAAGATGACCATATTTCTTTTTTTTATTACTTTCATATATATCTATATACCATCAAATTTGAAACCACTTTACTCATTCCTCATGATTTATATAAACTATTTTATATTAAATGTTTACTTAAGACATTGTTTGAAATGTTTCCATCATTTGAAATGAAAATAATGTTTTTTTAAAATATGATATTATACTAAAATTCCTATTGTATTTGAAATTTTAATCATGATTTAGTTTATTTAGTATAGAATATTAATATGGAACACTTGGTGAGACTCTACTCAGCTTTTAGATCACACAATACCTTTTCCTTTGAGCATTTTTATATTTTCTGCTACCAGGTTTGAGTAAAGGGAAAGAGCCTCTTGGATGAGGTGGATGTTCTTGAAATTTGGGCTTGGAGACTTGGTACCTTCAATATGTTTGAGTATTCTTATTATTTTAGGTACTTTGATGATGTACTATTTGGGTTTTGATATACCTATTTAACTTCTTTTAGTATCTCCTTGGGGAGTTTTCTTTTAGCATACTGGTATGTATCTATTTCTTCCGCCATTCATGTGGAAAAACTATTCCCACTTTTATCTTGTATGATTCCAGGTTCTAGATGAAAACCTGTGGGTATCGGGAACAATCTTTGGGCTATGTTGGTGTCAAATTAGGTATCATGGTACCAGGGTATCCAGACAGGTTCGTGACAGTATGGGTATGTTGGTTTTTCTGCTCATTAGTTATTTTCACAAATCATTTTAAATTTTATAAATTAACAATTCATAATAAAATTTATTAATACATGTATTATCAAGAAATGTATTACCGGTCACAATGTACCTGAAAATATGTCTCCTCATAATGACCAATTTACATATCCCATGCTTTTTGGTTTATCAGGTGTGCATACATCTACGGTGGGTGTGGGTTTATTTTCCCTTTAGTAAATTTGAGATAATACTTCATAATTATTATGTGAAAGCCTCTATGAGTTTTTCTAGTGAGAATGAATAAAAATTCTATTTAGGATTCATCTATTATAAATGCACTCTATAAGGGATATTGAAGAGTAAGACAACTTTCATTATTTTGTTTGTTGGTAGAAAAAGAAAGTATATCATAATATTTTCCTAACATCTTCCCAAATTAGTGTCTTAATAATGATTAAAAAATTGTGACATGAATATAATTCAATTAGAAAATGCATGAAATTTGTGATACCAAAGTAACTACTAAACATGGCCACATTTGGGTTAATAGTATGGCTGCATGCATTCCATCCAACCTCGAATTTGATGGCTTTTTTCTCACCTTAATAGTTTTTCCTAAAACCTTCATGCTACGATGATCCTGTTTTTTATGGGAAATAGGTTGTTCACCATCTAAAATTTACTTAGCTTCAACATTTTCAATATGTTGTTCCTATGGAATAGTAGCATCACCATATGCATAAGTTTATTGTTCCTCTGTATTGGGAGCACCAATATATTGTGAAACCTATTGTACCTCAGGATTAGTAACATAAACATGTGCAAAATTCATTATCTAGATAAGTGGTTGAGAATTTAATTTAGATAAATTAAATACAATAGTGAACATATAATAATATGAGGTAATTCAATGTATATTAGAAAAAATATAACCTGATTACTGAACTCACTTTTTTAAATGTTGATGGGATTTTACCCCTATAATGAGTATCCAAATCCCTTTATTATGGTCTCCTATGACATAAAAGGAATCATTTATATTGGCACCACTGCAAAATGATTACGATTTCTTAATGAAAGGGTTACCCACAATTGAATTGACTTCTGACACCTAAGTTGTTTTGGTCAATAATAGAATAATTGAACACTTTTGGTTTACAGGATTTGAAACATAAAATACTTGTACTTTATATAAAGTCATTATAAATGGTTCATCTTTGCACCATTCCTTACTAAAATCCACTTTCAAAAATCCAAATTCATTTCACTAGTGCAGAAAATGTTATTTACGTCGGTTATATATAACCGACGTAAAAAATGCGGTGAGTAGATTTTTAACGTCGGTTATTTTAATAACCGACGTTAAAAATCACGCGTGTTCGTTTTTTACGTCAATTATAAATTAACCGACGTAAAAAACCAAAGCGCGGTGTTTTTTACATCGGTTGTCAAATAACCGACGTAAAAAAGCGGTTTTTGAGGCCTTTTTGATGTCGGTTATTTGATAACTGATGTAACAAAACAACCCGCTGATTTTTTTACGTCGGTTATAAAATAACCGACATAAAAAACTGTGATTTCTGATGTATTTTTTACGTCGGTTATTCTATAACCAACGTAAAAAACCAACACGTGGATTTTTTTACGTCGGTTATAAAATAACCGATGTAAAAAAATCCGTATCTGATACATTTATAACGTTGGTTATTATAATAACCAACGTTATAAATGTAAAAAAATAGTTTATAACATCAGTTATTAAATAAATGACATTATAAAACATTTAAAAAATTAACAAGCCCCGTGGATTGTCATTTACGATTTTTTGATCGACAGTCCAGCGACTCGTCTCTCTCGTGTGGTAAAACCTAATCGACTCGTCGATCTCATTGCATTAAACTCGTTTTTCAATCATCTTTTATCATCTTTACTCTCCTCGGATATATCATCTCAACTCGCAACACTCAGGTAATCCTCCCACGACTTTATTTCGTTCATTTTTTTCCCGATAGTCTATATTTACGTTTTGCGATTTTTTTTGTTTAAACTAGGTAAGTTTCTTCGATTTCGAACCCTATTACCTCGTTTTTCCATCATCATCTTATTTATTATCCCCAGATATATTAGATCAACTCGCAATATTCACGTAAGCCTCACCAACTTCTATTTAGTTTGTTTTTATTTCGCGAATGCCAGACATTGATAGTAATTTTTATTGTCATTGACAACTAATGATCTCATTCACCTATATTACTGCATATAATGGTTATTGATTAAATGTACGAATTGGTAAATGATATTTTCTGTGTTGTTGTTTCTTATGTTAATCCTCTTTTATATGATAATCTATTAGACATATAATGTAATGGTTGTTGTCCTCTATAGCCCCTCGATGCATCGCTATGTCTCATGATTCCAAATAGATTTGGGTTCTGCTGAGGGCTTAACCTGGTATTTTTTGAGGCCTTGGCCAAGTCCTTGACAATAGGTTTAAGATTTCTAGAATTATCCATTACCTAATTATGATATTAGTTATCAATAAAACTTGTGATCATTTGACTAGTTGAATATCAATGGTTATTTTTCATTATCATATGATCATTTAAGTATCCATATTTAATAATATTTAATTCCATCTATTTCATGCTGAAGTATATATTAAATGCATGTGTTTTTAGTTGTTCACCATGCCTAGTTTTTATATGTAAACCATTGTTTGGGGGGTTGTCCAGGGAGGTGGGGGCCTGTCCAGAGGGTTGGGGGGTGTCCAATGGGGTGGGTGGGTGTGGGGGATATCCAAGGGGGTGGGGGCCTGTACATAGGGTTTTGGGGGTTGTTCGGGGGGGGGGGGGTGTCCAGAGGGTTGGGGGGTGTCCAGGGGGGTAGGGGGTGGGGGTGGTGTCCAGGAGGGGTGAGGGGTGGGGGGCTGTCTAGGGGGGGGGGTGTCCAAAGGGTTGGGGGGGGGGGGGTGTCTAAGGGGGGTAGGGGTGGGGGGGGGGTGTTGTGAAAGAGAGGTGGGGGGTGCTGTCTAGAGGGGAGAGGGCTGTCCAGGGGGTGGGGGGGGGGGGGCTGTCCAGAGGGTTGGGGGTGTCCAATGGGGTGGGTGGGTGTGTGGGGCTGTCCAAGGGGGGTGGGGGCCTGTGCAGAGGGTTGTGGAGTGTCCAGGGGGTGTCCAAGGGGGTGGGTGGGTGTGGGGGTTGTCCAAGGGGGTGGGGCCTATCCAAAGGGTTTTGGGGGTTGTCTGGAGGGGGGCTGTCCAGAGGGTTGGGGGTGTCCAGGGGGGAGTCCAAGGGGGTAGGGGGTGGGGGGGTGGTGTCCAGGAGGGGTGGGGGGTGCTGTCTAGAGGGGTGGGGGCTGTCCAGGGGGTGGGGAGGGGGGGGGGGTGTCCAGAGGGTTGGGGGGTGTCTAAGGGGGTAGGGGGTGGGGGGGGGGGGGGGGGGTGGTGTCCAGAAGGGGTGGGGGGTGCTGTCTAGAGGGGTGGGGGGCTGTCCAGGGGTGGGAGGGGGGTTGTCTAGAGGGTTGGGGGTGTCTAGGGGGGGGGGGGGGTCCAAGGGGGTGGGTGGGTGTAAGGGGCTGTCCAAGGGGGTGGGGGCTTGTCCATAGGGTTTTGGGGGTTGTCCGAGGGGGGGGGGGGTGTCTAGAGGGTTGGGGGTGTCCAAGGGGGTAGGGGGTGGGGGTGGTGTCCAGGAGGGGTGGAGGGTGCTGTCTAGAGGGGTGGGGGGCTATCCAGGGGGTGGGGGGCTGTCCAGAGGGTTGGGGGTGTCCAGGGGGTGTCCAATGGGGTAGGGGGAGGGGGGTGCTGTCCAGGAGGGGTGAGGGGTGCTGTCCAGGGGGTGGGGGGATTTCCAGAGGGTTTAGGATGTCTAGGTGGGTGTCCAAGGGGGTAGGGGGTGGGGGTGGTGTCCAGGAGGGGTGGGGGGTGCTGTCTAGAGGAGTGGGGGGATGTCCAGGGGGTGGGGGGGGGGGGGGGCTGTCCAGAGGGTTGGGAGGTGTCCAGGGGGGTGTCCAAGGGGGTGGGTGGGTGTGGGGGGCTTTCCAAGGGGGTGGGGGCCTGTCCAGAGGGTTTTATTGGTTGTCCGAGGGTGGGGGTGGGGGGCTGTCCAGAGGGTTGGGGGGTGTCCAGGGGGGTGGGGGCTATCCAAGGGGGTGGGGGATAAGTGTCAGTTGGGATTGAATACTGCATCATGGTTTCTGATATTATGACATGATGATTGTGCCGTGATGATTGGCTTTACATTGTGATTTTCTCCATCTGAATTTTTATTTTAAAAATGATTTGATTCTTAGGTTTACTCCATTTTCTCCAATTTTCTATCAACCCCTATAGGCCCCATGGTTTTCTTTGATTCAATGGAATTTAGAACTATTATATCTAACTATATTTTGTTTTTAAAATAATATTCAAGCATATTTGTTTGAATACGCATAGATTTGTTTTATATTTCAAAATTGTTTTACATTCAAATTATGATATTTTTCGTATAAACATATATTTGTCTTATCTTAAAAAAATTTATATTTTTGATATTTGTTATAGGTAATAATGAGTCGAAGTTGGATTACGGCACATCGAATGATCAATGAATATGAGGAATGTGTTGATGCCTTTTTGGAATTTTCTAAATGAAATGTTCCAAGTAGTGACATTTTTTTCTTTCCATGCCTGAAATGTTTGAATATGAAGAAATTGAAAAGTAGAGAGATAAAAGATCATCTGATTTGTCATGGTTTTAATCTGAGTTATAGTCCTTGGATTTGGCATGGTGAAACTGGACGGAATGTCACTGATGATGATGATTCGCAGGATGGTAACTCTGATGGAATTGAATAAATGATTCGCGATGTTGTAGAAAAACAAATTGAGATAGAACCGACAGTTTCACGTCTATATTGTGATACTGAAAAACCATTGTATCCTGGTTGTACAGATTTTATGGTTTTTTTGGTGGTGTTAATATTGATTAACCTAAAGGAAAAACATGGATGGAGTGACAGAAGTTTTACAGAGCTGCTACAATTGATGAAATACATTCTTCCAAAAGATAACGATCTTCCAAATTCACATTATAAGGCCAAGAAAATATTATGCCCGATAGGATTGGGATACAAGAAAATACATGCCTATCTAAATGACTTCATTATATATAGGAAGTAATATGAATTTATGTTAGAGTATCCTAAATGCGGGACATCACGGTATAAGGTGAAAGAAAAATCACAGGCTGATGTAGAGATTACAAAGATCTCTTCAAAGGTATTTTGGTATCTTCCTAAAATTCATCGTTTCAAATGTTTATTTGCTAATTAACATGATGAAAAAAGGTTAAGATGGCATGATTATGGGCGGGTATGTGATGGAAAAATATATCATCCAGCTGATTGTCCACAATGGAAGAAAATTGATGCGTAGTATTCTAGATTTGGAAATGAAATTAGAAATCTCAGACTAGGGTTGTGCACTGATGGAATGAATCCAAACCGAACCCTCAACAGCACACATAGTTCATGGCCTGTTTTACTGGTAATTTACAACCTCTCTCCTGAATTTTGTATGAAGCGCAAATATGTCATGTTGAGTATAATGATCTCTGGTCTAAAGCAACCCGGTAATGATATTGATGTTTACTTGTCACCGTTGATTGATGATTTGAAATTGTTATGGGATGATGGTATTAGGGTGTATGATTCTTATAAAATGGAATATTTTCAACTACATACAGTGATTTTGTTCAATATAAATGTCTTCCCAGTATATGGAAATTTGTCTGTATACAGTGTTAAAGGGCATAAAGCATGTCCAATTTGCGAACAACAGATGTCATATTTTCAATTGCATCATGGAAGAAAAATAGTGTACATGGTTCATCGAAAGTTTTTGCCTATGGATCACCCTTATATAAGACTAAAAAAGGCATTCAATGGCTCAAAAAAATTTGATACTGCTCCAAAACCTTTATCCCCTGATCTGTATTTTGAGAGGGTGAAAAACCTTTATGTGACATTGGGAAGGACACGAAAATCTGGTAATGATAGACATATTTGGAAGAAAAGGTCAATATTTTTTAAGCTACCATATTGGAGGTATCATGAAGTTAAACATAATATTGATGTCATGCACGTGGAGAAGAATATCTTTGATTGTTTTATTGGAAGATTGTTAAATATTAAAGGAAATAAAAAAGATGGGTTGAATGCAAGATTAGACTTACTATCAATGGGAATATGTTTGGAGTTAGCTCCCACTCCTAAAGAAAGACAAACATTTCTTCCCCCGGCTTGTCATACATTATCGAAGAGGGAGAAAATTAGCTTTTTTCAGTGTCTTCATGATTTCAAAGTGCCTCAAGGTTATTCTTCAAATGTAAACAATTTTGTCTCATTGAAGGACTTGAAGTTGATAGGTATGAAATCACATGATTGTCACATCATGATTCAATAAATTCTACCAGTTGCATTGCGTGGAATATTTCCCATCAGTGTCAGAAAGACTATAATGAAGTTGTGTTATTTTTTCAATTCAATTTGTAATAAGGAGATTGATGTGAATGCTTTGAACATTTTGGAAAAGGATGCAATTTTTATACTTTGTCAATTGGAAACGTATTTTCCTCCAACGATTTTTGATATAATGGTGTATTTAATGATTCATCTGGTTCGAGAAATAAAGCTTTGTGGACCTGTATATCTTTGTTGGATGTATCCTTTTGAAAGGTATATGAAAATATTAAGGGGGTATGTTAAAAATACATATCGACCTAAAGCCTCTATCATTGAAAAGTATATTTATGAGGAGGTAGAAGAGTTTTGTACGAGCTACTTGGATATGACGCAACACATAGGTTTGCCTCCATCTCTCCATGAACGAGTTAATAATGAGGGAAAGGGGATTCGTGTCTTGAAATTCAAATCATTGTTTGCTGAATAGATGAAGAAGTTAGAATCATACATCTTGAATAACATAGTTGATGCTCAACCGTATATAACATTTCATATTAATGAGTTGAAACAATGTCATCCAAAGAAGAAAAAAATGTGGATTTTGAATGAGCACAACAAAACTTTTTTATCATGGTTTAAAAAGACCTTGCTTGGTAGATCAGATGTATCAGAGACATTAAAATGGATAGTGGGTGGTCCATGTTTAAATGTGATAACATGGTCCGATTATGAAATTAATGGCTATAAATTTCATACGAAATCTTAGGACAACAGAAGTGCAGTTCAGAATAGTGGTGTATTGGTGTTTACAGAAGCAATGTGTTTTTCGAGTGCTAAGGACAAAGACCAAATTTCTACATCAAGTGCATATTATGGAGTGATTGAAGACATATGGGGGTGATTACTTTAAAATTAAAGTTCCTGTTTTTAACTGTAAATGGTTTATCGGTAACAACAGTGTCAGAAACGATGAATTTGGAATGACACTTGTTAATCTGAATAGATTGGAAGACACAACTGATTCTTTTATAATGGCAACACATTCAAAACAAATTTTCTATGTAGTAGATCAATCAGATATGCAGTGGGATGTTATTTTACAAGGGAAAAACAATATGTTGGTGATGATGAACTTGATGAAGATGCTGATTTATGTGAGATCCCTACTTCCATGTAAAAATTAACAAAACATAATGATGATCATGTTGAAGACATGGTTTGTGACATAAGGAACAATAATGACGAAGGAATTTGGGAAAAAAATCCATTTGTACATTCATAAAATTATAGGTAACATATGTTTATTTCTTATTTAATTTTATTTTTTTCATAAAATGTTAGATATTTTAAGTTTTTTATTTATTAAAACATGTATTAAAACAAAATAAGTATAAGTTTTTGTTTGTTTTAAGTTTGTTTAGTTTAATTTATCATTTTTACCATTACATGAATTATATATCTATTATTTTTGTTCAGTGACAATTACTTTACCATGTTTACCATCTTGACCATATTTACCATCTTTACCATTGTTTAACATACTTACCATATTAGCAATGTTTACTATTACGTAACTTAGTACACTTTTCTATTTTCTGATTACAGTAATATTAAAATATTTGAATTTATATATTTGTGAACTAATGTTTGTTTTTTTGATTTGAAGGATAATGACAGATCATTTAGTTGATCAACCACATGATTCTGGAGATGAGCATATTGGTCATACCTCTGGGGAGGAACATTCACATGCTCCTCTTGATGTTACCCAATCTTCCTCATGTGCTCCTATTATGACAAAAAGTTCAAAGGTTGGTAAACGTGGGTGCACACATTTACCAAAATTAGCACTTTCCTATATGCAGGATCAGAGGATACTCGTTGAGTTTGATGATGATGAAATTCCTAGAGGTCCAAATGCAAAAGATTTTAAGAGTTTTTTAGCAACTCAGGCTAAGAGAAAAGTAAGCATTCTGTATGATGACTGGAAAAGTGTGGATAAAGCGATAATCTCTCAGTTGTGGAATAATATTTTGGTAATATCTTTTGCTATTGTTTGACTATTCTTTAAATGTTTCTAGTATATATAATATGTTTAACCTCTTCTTTATCAGATGACATTTGACATTCCTGACACTGGAGGAGTCAGGAAGAAATGCTTATCGTTGGCTACCAGGATATGGAGGGATTTGAAATCAACCCTCTCATCTGATTTCATTTATGGTCATAGGATTCATGACAATCCATGTCGTATATATCCTTTTATAGATGAAGACACATGGAGACAGTTTTTTGAAAGTAGAAGAAAAGAGTCATTTTTGGTAAGGGCAATGTAAAATTTTATAAGCTTTCTTATATAAATGATCTTATTAATGTTTTGTTAATGATTTATTATTCTTAATTTACATTAAACAAGGAAAGCTCATCCGGAGATCTAATCTAAAAATGTATACCCTCATAGTTTATCTTAGGGAGGGTATGCATTTTTAGAAGAAAAAATGATAGAGGGAAAATTTCAACAACTAAGAGCTGAGTCTTCAAGCTCTGGAGAGGTGGTCCCTCTATCCCCTCCATCTAGACATGAAAAATGGAAGAGATCTCAGAAGGGAAAAAAAGGGAAATATCTTTCGGAAGAATCGAGAATCGTAGCTGAGAGGATTGTAAGATATCTATTTTATTTATTTAAGTTAACTATTTTCTTCATATAATTTCAATCATTACAGAAATTTTCAATTAATTAATACAGGACTCTCTTGAGGAGCAGAGTTCACAGGGGACATTTAAAGCTACTGGGAGGCAAGATATTTTATCTATAGCATTGGGAAAGCTCGAACATCCTTGTCGTGTAAGAGGATATCCGGCAGGTGTATCGGTAAGAAAAGTGTTTCCACGTTCTTCAACTTCTAACATTGAGGGGGTTTATAAAAAAAATAGAATCCTTGGAGGCTGAAGTTTATAATATTAATGCGATGATGGGGGAAAAGATTAGAGCGTCGATACAGTATATGTTTGCAGACATGCAAAGACAATTTCAGACTACGGCTCCAACTCCTCCACCTCCCCCTACAGACCCCATTATTTATCCTCCACCTCCGCCAGTAGCTCCCACTCCCCTACCTCAGCATGCGGATCCCATTTTTTATCCCACTCCTCCATCGCAGCTTCCTACTTATTGCGAGTTGTATGTTGTTGATCCTCAACATCATATAGTTGCATATGGGTTGGTATATTTTATAGAAGATACAGTTCATCATCAACAATTAGAGGTAGAGAATCATAGGGTCACTGTACAGGATATTATAGGTAGACCATCTCGGGTACCATTACCTACAGATGAGGTGACGACAGTTGGACATAGTATCGACCATTTTTTAATTTTTCCATCCATACTTCTTCGACTCATTACCATAGAGGTATGAATGTTATATCTTTTATTTTATTTTTTTTATTAAAGTTGTTTTATCATTTGAAAACTAATATATTTTTCAATTTATTTATACAGGAATACTTCAAAGGTAAAGAAATACTGTATAGACAACAAAAAAGACAAATGGCTATGACATCAGATATAGATTCTAGTAGTCTTGAAAGATTGTCAAGATATTCAAATTTGTTGGCGGGTCATTATGAGTTTCCAATGGAAGCTCATGTTTGTGGACGTGAAATAAGTGTGGGGATTATGAAAACTGATATCATGGATCTTGTTACGGGAGATAAGTTGGGCATCAACGTGGTGAGAATTTTTTCCATGTAAGTCTTAACACCTTTTCCCTATGTTATATTTATTAAAAATGTATACTTATGTCTACTTTTTATTAAGTATCTTTATAAAATTTGTGATAGGAATGAGCTGACAGATGTATAGGGATTCATGGACCCGCAATTGATTTCCCCTGAAGCATGTGCATTGGATGAGGAACAAAGAATGATTTATATTACTGAAAGACTTGAAAAGAATATAGTCACACAATGTTGGATGATGCATTTTTGTGAGAGGTATGAAACACATCTCTCTAAAATAGTTAATTATCTTTTAACATAAAAAACCACTAACGTTAAATTTCCTTTTATCAGTGATCATTGGATGTCAAAGGTTTTTTCCCCAAGGGAGAAAGCACTTTATTGGATATTCTCTATCCATGATGATGTGCGATAAAGTTTTAAGAATATATTGGAAAAGTAAGTTTCAATTTCTCAATAGTTTTATATATTATAATGAATTTTAAATTTACCCCATTCGTATTATTTTATAACAGGGCATGGGCATACTTTTGAAAAAACACAAAGAAAAGGAGTGCAAAGATCAAATATGTAAATGTGAAGGTAAATATCCATTTATAATTTTTACTTTTTGATTTATTAAATAAAAATAATATATTTAATTTACACTCATTCAAACATAATTGTCATGAACAACAAGGCATCATCGAATGTGATATTATATGTTAAGATTTATGAATGAAATAATAACAACTGGGACAGTTGTAAATTTTGACCTGGTAAGATTTCCTCTTAAAATTTTCCATAATATTTCAATTTGATTTATTAATTATACACATTAAGTACTATCCTTTTCATTTGTAGCTTTTTGATGACCCTCAACCCTATACTTCTGAATACATCAAACACTTACAAGTGGAGTGGTCAAATTATTTTACAGGTTTGATTGAATTTTAGCTGTTTGTAATGTAAAATGTAATTTTGAATATTGTCGTTATAATTGTGTATTTGGTAGTAGTTTAGGTTGGATTTAGTTTTTTTTTGTAGTTTACAGTGTAAATTTTTAATGTTATATATGTGAATGTTTAATTTTTCTCTACTTCTTGTTTTGGTCTACTTATGATGGTTTTTCTGGTATGGATTCTGTTCTGGGGGGGAGGGGTTTCAAGGGTATGGGGGGTGTTCAATGGGGTTTGGGGGTGTCTAGGGGTCTAGGAGGGCTGTTCGGTGGGGTGGGGGGCAGTCCAGGGGGGTGGGAGCGTTTCTAGGAGGGTGGAAGGGCTGTCTAGGGGAGTGGGAGGCTGTCCACGGGTGTGGGGGTGTCTTGTGGGGTGAGGGGGGTGGGGGTAGTCCAGGGGTGTGGTGGGGGCTCCAATGGGGTGAGGGAGGGCTGTCCAGGGTGTGTGTGTGTGTGGGGGGGGGGGGGGGGGTATATATGAGGGTGGGGGGTTCTTCCGGGGTGTTTGGGGATGTCCAGGGGGTCGGGGGGTAGTCTAGGGGTGTGGTGGGGGATGTCAAGTGGGGTGAGGGGGTGCTGTTCAGGAGGGTGGGGGGTTGTCCCGGGGTGTTTGGGGATGTCCAGGGGGTCGGGGGGGGGGGGGGGGGTTCTCCAGTGGGGGGGGGGGGTCCAGGGTGTCTATGGGGATGGGTGGGGGTAGTCCAGGGGTGTGGTGGGGACTGTCTAGTGGGTTGAGGGGGTTCTAGTCTGTTTTTGGTAGCTTTTTGATCTATTTCAGGGGTGTGGGAGGGCTGTCTAGGGGTGTGGAAGTGCTATACGGGGGTGGGGGGGGTCTACAGGAGGGTGGGGGTTGTCCAGGGGTGTTTGGGGCTGTCCAGGGGGTCGGGGGGTAGTCCAAGGGTGTGGTGGGGGCTCCAATGGGGTGGGGGAGGGTTGACTAGGGTGTGGGGGGGGGGGGGGTATACATGAGGGTGGGGGGTTGTCCCGGGGTGTTTGGGGCTGTCCAGGGGGTCGAGGGGCAGTCCAGGGGTGTGGTGGGGGCTGTCAAGTGGGGTGAGGGGGTCCTGTTCAGGGGGGGGGGGGTTGTCCCGAGATGTTTGGGGATGTCCAGGGGGTCGGGGGGCAGTCCAGGGGTGTGGTGGGGGCTCTAATGGGGTGGGGGAGGGCTGTCCAGGGTTTGGGGGGGTATACATGAGAGTGGGGGGGGGGGGGGGGGGTTGTCCCGGGGTGTTTGGGGATGTCCAGGGGGTCGGGCGGTAGTCCAGGGGTGTGGTGGGGGCTCCAATGGGGTCGGGGAGGGCTGTCCAGGGTGTGTGTGGGGGGGGGGGGGGGGGGTTGTCCCGGGGTGTTTGGGGATGTCCAGGGGGTCGGGCGGCAGTCTAGGGGTGTGGTGGGGGCTCCAATGGGGTGTGGGAAGGCTGTCCAAGGTGTGGGGGGTATAAATAAGGGTGGGGGTGGGGGTGGGGGGGGGGGGGGTTGTCCTGGGGTGTTTGGGGCTATCCCGGGGTGTTTGGGGCTGTCTAGGGGGTTGGAGTGTAGTCCAGGGGTGTGATGGGGGCTGTCAAGTGGGGTAAGTTTTATATATTATAAATCTAAATGTTAAATTTGCTTTAGTTCTTATTTTGATCTGCTTCTGTTTCTGTGGTACGAATTTTTGATTTGGTTTCTGGTTGTTTCTAGGGGAGATCAGAGGACTGCATTCGATTTTTTTTTTAAAAATTTGTCTTCCACGTCGGTTATTTTATAACCGACCTGATAAAGAAATCGGGAAGGGTTTATCACGTCGGTTTTTTTAATAACCGACGTGATAAACACATGTGGCATGGTTTATCACATCGGTTATTTAAAAACCAACATGATAAAAGGCCTGGGAAATGGTTTATGATGTCGGTTATTTAATAACCGACGTGATAAACTACCCCACATGTATTTATCACGTCAGTTATATAATAACCGACGTGATAAACCCCCCCGATTTATCACAGCGGTTATATAATAACCAACGTTATAACCCCCCCCCCCGGTTTTTTCACGTCAGTTATTAATTAACCGACGTGATAAACACCGCGATGTTAAGTTTTTTACGTCGGTTTTTAAATAACCGACATAAAAAATGTTATTTATAATGTCATCCGTATTAACTTCGGCTAAAAACAGACGTAAAAAATGAAAAATAACCGACGTAAATAACGTTTTCTGAACTAGGGTTTATTTTAACAACACTCCTGTGATCAACCCACTTTCATTGAAAAATCAAAACTTGGAATGTTGTATAATCCAACTCCCATATTTTTTTGATGATACCAAAGTATGAAATACTCACATAAATTGGATTTATATCCTTGGTAACAGATACATGAATTAATTTGGGAATAAGGGAAACTCTACTATTTTACATGGTACTTTGTTTATTATGTTCATTTTTATAGAATTTATAACCATTAGTTACATAAAAATTATAATATAATACATGCACACTTAGTCCTCTAACTATCCATTAAATTCATTCTAAAATTGAATGTAGATTTTTATTTGAATCCTTAAAAATATGATCTCAAAACCATCCTATAAAATGTTGGTTATGTGTATTTGATATCCACCTCTCATTCCTTTATGAATTTAAATTCCTAAAAATCACTTTGTGGATTTCAAAATATGGTAAAACCTTTAAAATTTTATGAAAAACATAAATTTGGGCATTCCATAAATCTAAAATAGTAACTGTGGAAATATCTATTCTATAAATTCCATCACCCACAAGCTACCCGGTTTGCCAAAATTTCAATAGACCAATGATTTCCACATCAGATAGGTATTCAGTACATAATTTAGTGGCTTCCTCACCAACACATCACTCTAAAATACTACCTTTTTTCCAACCCATAATTTAAAATACATTTTTAAAATATTATTATACCATTCCATGGGGTACATAAATCTATAATGTTTAGGACCACATAGTTGGATCTCTATTACTAAGTGAACCATTCAGTGAACCATCATATTAAAAAATGATGGTAGGAAGAACATCTCTAATTCACATAATATGATAAAAATTTTGTTTTCCATTCTTGGAAATTTAATTGGGTCTATAAATTTTTTATATATATATTTGAAAAATAAACAGAGCTTGGTTAATGTATATCAGACATTCTTGTGAAGTATTCAACATAAAGCTGTTGGAATTAAATCTTACATCAAAACCTGACATTCATCTGATTTCATACCCTTTAACTTTAAATCATTCATTGATATGATATTATTGATATTTTATGAATACCCCTATAAAACCTTTACATCATTTAAGAAGTTAAAAAATGATATATCTCTTTCCTAGAAATAGTGTAAGTTTTTGGAGGAATAAAAGTCCATTTTCAGCCTTCACTAGTGCTAACTCTTCCCATATTACCATGTCAATCATGTCCAACCTTGACTTAATTCCATCCTTTGTTTTTATGGGTGAATTCAGTAATGTTCCAATGACACTATCACGCACATTTTTTCCAAAATGAATAACATCAAGAAAATTGATTATTAACAGACAATTATAGTATAGAAATTCAAAAAAAGATATATTTTTAACCAGTTTTTGTAATGTTTTTCAAAAATGTTTTACCAAAATTATTATCCATTCCTTTTACATTCTTAAATATTTGATAACCTTTTAGTGGATATGGTGTTGTATTTTCTTTTGAACTCCCATAGAATTATGTTTTCCAAGATCGGTACTTATGTAGTCAGGGTAGAAATATGTGATTTCATAGAAACACAATATTTGATGAATGTTTCAACCTAATTAATGGTGTGACTTATTCTCAAATGGGACACTCTTGAGTTTCTTTAATTCTATATCCTAAAAAAATTTCATAATAAATAAATTCATTTATCATCCCATACAACATAGATCATAATGTGAAATCCTCATTTCAATAATAATTGTACAACATAACACCTGAATCCCATCATAATTTCAAATCTTCGATAAATGGAAACAAATAAACATTAATATCATTACCTATTTGTTTTGGTCTTGATATAAGCATAGATATAATATTGTATTTTTTTTTCATGTATAATCATGGTTTCAAGTTATAATTTACCAACATAATTGGCCATATACAGTGAACTCTTCTTTGAAAACCAAAAGGATTAACTCCATCTATAGATAGTGAAAGACAATGGTTTCTTGACTTTTTCCAAATTTAGGATACTCATGATCAATTATCTACCACTAAGGATATTCTGTAGGGTGATGAAGTTTCCCATATTTATTTATTGTATTTATGTGCCACTTTAATTGTGTTTTAGTCTCTTCAATTCCATATAGGCGGCTAAACCATGGAATTATTGGAAAATACCATAAAAATTTCTTAGGAACTGATATATCATTCTTGTATCAAGAAGCAACACACTATGGGAATATATTAAGTGATTAGTGGTCCTTAAAAAATAGTATACAGTCATTTGGAAATGCATGAATTATTACATAGACCATACCAATTAAATGTAGTATTTGTTTGGAATCATATGTTTGAAAAGGAATCTCATTTTCTTTTGGGAGAATATCATTCATTTGAAAAATAAGTTCAGTAAAACAGGAATCACTCCATCCATTTCCATATTTTAAATTATATAGCTTCAATATGGCTGAAAATGATGTATATTTAGTACAACCAGCATAAAATGACATCTTTTCCAAACTCATTAACTTCTAAAACAATTTTATACAATCATGAAGTTCATCTTCAACTTTCATTGTCATTTTCACAATATGATCTTCATCATCATTCACACATGTAATAACATCCTTGATACAACCTTCTTCATTTCCACACTTGTAATCATATTTGATGACCCATAAAACATATTCTTATCCTATTCACTAGCTATATTGATTTTCCCCATGTTTATTCCAACATTTATAACTTTAAACTATTCTTTGATGGATCAAGTGTTCTTCTAAATCCTCTTGATTAATTAGTCTTGAATACAGAAAAGGGATTTTAAAAGGGCCATATGCATGATCTTTTGAAAACCTGATGAACTATTTCACCCCATCCTCATACTATTTTCTCATATGATTGGAATACAACCATTTTTGATTCATAACCATACTATTTGATTCATTAATATTAATATATAACAAAATAAATAAAGCTTAAAAACCATTTCATATAAAAAGTTCATCTTATGATTAAAATATTATTGTATGGTAAGATTATTAATGGTTATGATTTTAAATACATAAATTAGTTTATTAATTGTTATGATTTTATTAATGTGGGTTATCATTAATATTTTATATATTATATGGACCTAATATACCATATTTTTCATTAATATAGGTCCCAAGAGAGACCTCTCCCCTCTCATAACCCAACATAGAGGTGATCAATATATGTACTTTAATAAAAATATTGAAAATTTGAAATAGATATAAATTCTTGATAACTATTTTTATACAAAAATTAAAATTTTTTAGATTTATAAATTCCTCACTCAACATTTGACACAATATACCATCCTTATTTTGGTTTCCTGAAAAGAAAACAATTTTAAAATATGACACTCTAATGGTCACTAAAAATAAAATATAAAAGGTAATGACATGTTTTAAAAATACATTTTTCTTTTAATACATGGTAGTATGAAGGATATTTCTAATAAAATGGGAAGAAGTTTTTGATTTTAATTTATGAGAGCAGGATGAACACTTGAAATTTAGAGTCAATTACCATTCATGCACAACAAAAACTCTAAATACTTATCATTTGCGATCATCACCTTACATGATAAGTGGGTAGAGTTTTTGTAGTGCAAAGCTAGGGTCTCCATGAAATCAAATTGAGAATTAATGATAAATTAGTGAAAATTAATGTGAAGGTGAGGGAGATGGTGAACCAACAATGACTTGAGGAAAGAGATATTGGGTGGAGAATCAGTGAGGTAGACCGAGGAAAAATAATATCGCTTGTGCACACTTTTTTCAACCATTTGGGGAAATTAAAATCAAACAAAGATTTTGGAGGGGGGTTCAATGAATCACAACAGATCACATACCTTGATTTTGATATATCATTATAATTTCAAGACAAAAAATTTATATAAACTTTCAACTAAGAGAAATATATTAATACAAATTTTAAAATTTTACAATCTGTTTAAACAAAATTCATTTCACATATTCATTAACATCATTTAAATATTCCATATATTTATATATTTTAAAATATATAATTTAAATTTATACATAATAATTTGTATAAATTAATTTTTAAGCCTTTAAATTTCAACAACTATAAAAATTATTTATATAAATATTTTACACATAAATTATTTACATACATATAGTTAAAATTAATTATAAATTACACTAACAATCACCAAATCAGATGTATCACCCCATAATTCACCAAGATGATAATGGAAACCACTATGCACGTTTTTTTACATCTTTGAACACCTAAAAACTATGAATATAATCATAATTTACATAAAAAATTGATTTTAATTCAATTCATTCACCTAAATGACTGCTGATCATAATCATGACATGGAACAAAAACTGTAAATAGAAAACACCATGAAAAATATTATTTTTATTTCAATTATAATTATAGTCAATTGAAACTACTCATAATTGGTGGGGTAATTACAGTGTGGGTTGGAGAGTGAAATGATGGATCTTTTCAATTGAGGATTTAGCCATATAAACACACTAGAAGGTAGGTTGAGACTTCGATGGGTATTTCAGAATGATCATAGGGTGCCTCAAAAAGTGAAGGAATTAAGTTTGGGTAAATTAATAGCATGCCTGTGGAAGATGCCGAGTATTTTCAAAGGATTCAGTCAATAGTGGTTCAATCGGTTGTTTTTCATGTGACGAGATATAGTGGGATATGAATCATATCAGGTGTATAGTTTAGAATGTGATGGGAAAGTTCAAGGATCACAATTAAATAGAAGTATAAATAATCATATACCTTAGATTTTGAGAGGATATATTCACTGAGAAGATCAATTAAGAGTGGCAACAACAATTCAGTTCCATGAGAGTATTAATGGCATGAGCGAGGAAGTCTCTGTTAGGGTTCTATTTTAAATATCAGGATGGGTTTTATCATTTATTAAAAAAAATCACTGATAAAGAATAATTTTATTAATGATAAAATTGTAATCACTGATAAAGATATGTTTTATCATCACTTTTTTTTTGCACTGATAAAAATAAATCTTTATCAGTGCAAACAAAGAACCGATAACGACCTAATTTTAATAATATAAATAGAATTAAAAAATTTCAATGCTTATAATTATCAATACTCAAAAAAGAAATGAACCATGGTTTATAACCCATGGTCCTAAAATATATTGAAAATAAAAAAAGACCATTATAAAGGGAGATGAAAAATATAGGCAAGTGACAAGACACTTCTAAAAAGGGAACAATAGATAGATTCCCAGGAAATAGAATAAGTCCATTCATCTATGGGATCATCCACCACCCTAACTCTTGGATGATGGACACTGCTATATGTTTTGGAATTTTTCCATGTCTCATAATCTACTTTTGGGTCAATATTTTCATATGAGGGGATAAGATCCTCAGGTGGATGGGGATCCTGTTCACTAGCTGGGCCTGATTTCTATAGTAATACTTTATCGGAATTTATTCTTTTCCTGACTCTCTCAGTTCTTGAGGATTTTCCTTCAATTAAAATAAGTACTTGAGTATTATATATATATAATTATAAATAAATATATTTAAAAATATTTTTATATAATAATAATTAAATTTGTACAATAACATATATTACATTTGGGTTTGAGATAAGACATAAAGTCTCTATCCCATTTATTAAAATAAAAAATAGAAACAAAGGAGATGAGGAATACATATATGGAAAGTAAAATCCTAACAAAATTTAAGTTCCATAAATCACAAACATAAAAAGGCCCAAAGAGACATTAAAAATCAAATTCCACTACATGTTTTAAAGAAGGAACTCAAAAACCCATACTATGTGGAGTTCTACCACATAGATGTCGACCTTGTTTTCTAGTCTTTTTTCTTTATCATGACTCAAGACTTCATCTAAAGATGGTTTAGAGGATTCCAATATATCTATATTAATGGAGGACACCCTAGAAAGATTCCCTTGCATCTGATGATCAATCCTAAATTCTATAGCACTTCTAAAATCCCATTCCTAATTAACTGCCTCAAAGGTAACCTCCTTATAAAAATCAAGAACCCTAAAATGATTAGAAGTTGAAACTTAAATCTTATTTAGATTTTAATGGTTAAATCCCGATCTATCACCACTCCCCATACCTCATCCCAATAATTAACATCAATAAAAGAATAATTTTTCATTGGTTCATCAAAACTTTCATGAGAAGCCCCGCCCTTATGAATTTCCTATTAAAAATGAACAACCTTATTTTCCTAATTATCTAGAAAGATTTTTTGTTCCATCGGTGTGGAATTTTTAGAATCATCAATCTTGGACATCTTCTCTTTATCCCTATCCAAGATCCCATGCATCACTGATTTTATACTTTAAATGGAGATAATGGAAGCCACATTCTTATCCATAGAGGGAGAAACACTTTAAAAGTCCCAAATATAAACACATTTGAATCAGACAACATACATGTGTCCTTGGGAAAACATTTCTCTCAAATAGTTTCAGTAAAATTATTGGTTTTATGTGACAATTTTAGACATTTCTCACATCATATCCTCATAAACTATTTTTTTCTTACCTTTTTGAGCTATAAATGTTATAATATGTTCATGAATAAGATTATAATCAACATTCTCTTATGCTATTACTTTATCAAATGAATTTTCTTCACTAGCATGAACCTCTATAGCAATATATGCTCAAGTCATAGTAGTTTTTCCACTAAGATTAATTGTTTGTATTCTAGCATATGCAACCCATCAATGAGTCTTTGTAGAAACTAGAGAATCAAAACACTCCCTCGGATGATGATCTATCTCCAATTTTATAGACCCATCCCTGCTAATAACCTCATTGTGACAACCGGGTCCCGGTGACAGCACAACCACCCCGCCTTAACATGGTCGTCGGGTCCTGGTCCACCAGGTACCCCCAGTTGCCCCGCAGACACGTGGGGCCCACCCTAGGGTCCACCCATGTGCCTGAACGGGTCATCTGACTAATGATAGTCCCCACAGGCCAACACATGTCCTTTCCAGTGTGTTTTGTCCTCACTCACACACACCCTGAGAAACTTCCCAGGAGGTCACCCATCCTGATCACTACTCCAGGCCAAGAACGCTTAACTGTGGAGTTTTTAATCAGGTAGGCTCCCGAAAAGGAAGGTGCACCTTGTTGACATGAGTTATATCATTTAGTCATTTAACCCTTTATCTTTTGGGGATGTTACAATCACCCCCCCTTTAGAGCACAATGCCCTCGTTGTGGGCCCTACATCTCAACCGAGGCAGTGCACCGCACTTAAGGCTGGGTACCACCTCTGATACCAAATGTGACAACCGGGTCCCGGTGACAGCACAACCACCCCGCCTTAACATGGCCGTCGGGTCCTGGCCCACCAGGTACCCCCAGTTGCCCCGCAGACACGTGGGGCCCACCTTAGGGTCCACCCATGTGCCTGAACGGGTCATCTGACTAATGATAGTCCCCACAGGCCAACACATGTCCTTTCCAGTGTGTTTTGTCCTCACACACACACACCCTGAGAAACTTCCCAGGAGGTCACCCATCCTGATCACTACTCCAGGCCAAGAACGCTTAACTGTGGAGTTTTTAATCAGGTAGGCTCCCGAAAAGGAAGGTGCACCTTGTTGACATGAGTTATATCATTTAGTCATTTAACCCTTTATCTTTTGGGGATGTTACACTCATAGAGAGAATTATTGGTTAGATAAACCATTTTGCTTTACCTCTAAGAAACTATGATTATTCAAACCTCAATCTTAAGGCTGATTCAAACCCCTATATGGATTTTACTTCAATATTAAAATCTTTTTGAAACATGAATTTTCATCATGTCCTTGAGGAGAGAAAAAAAAATATAGACATTAGATATCTTGAAATTCAAAGTGTTGTTTAATATTACCTTACAATCGATAAAAAATCAGTGTACTCTTTAATATTCAATTCTTATCTCAATCTCATCATCATTAGTAGAGAGAAAATATTTATCAATTAAAGTAGTAAACAAGTCCACTTTGACTAGGAAAAAAATAATAGTTTCTAAATATGGATACTTCTTTTTCCTTATCCATTTTAATTGAAAAAATGATATATATTGCTATATCATATAAGGTGCTAAAGAATCCAATTTAATCCATAAACTTTAACCCAAAACTGAATTGAGGACTTAACTACCACTAGAGGATTGAACATATGATCCAATTCCTAGTTGTACAGAAAGCCTGGATTCTGAGAGATTGAACCAAAACCCCAATACATCATCTTGAATTCTTTATAAGTGAAGTGAATGTGAAAAAAACCGAATCCTAATTAGACACATTTCCAATTTGATAATACCCATATTTTTGAATGATTCTTGACAAGATCCCAGATTCTCCACAGCTTAGAGCCTCTTAGAAAAATAAGACGTGCAATGATAGAATGCTAAAAAAATTCAAGTAATTCCAAGATATCATCTGGAATACCCTTTACATGGGAACCATTTACCTTCTAACGAATATCACCATAAACATATTCTTTGTAGGGAGATAAGGTGCGACTAAGCGCGTTAGCATCACTCGTAGTAGCCATAATAATCCTTCCATAAGCAATATTTTGATATTTGATTCTAGCTCTTGTATTCTTGTGGGAGTAAAATCTCCATTGAGTGAGGAAAATATTTTCCAGAGAGTGTAGATATGGAGACGTAATAACTTGTATCCCTAAATTCCATTGAGTCTTATATAGAGAGAGAATATCATAGACCCCCATCTCCCATTACTTAATTTCATATATATATATATATATGTATATAAACAATGATGGTGAAGACCATGGGTTATAACCCATGGTCCTGAAATTTATTAAAAATAAAGTAAAGAAAAAGTATAAAAAGAGTTAAAAAATGGAAGCAGGTAAAATTCCACTTCTATAAATGTCAAAGAAAACATCAATCCAAAAATAAAAGAAAGAAAATCATCTTTGGGACCAACCACCACCTCCAAATCTCTAATGAAGTCCCCTCCTTTAGGACTTGGGTTGTTTCCATATCCTATCATCCACATCAGTCATGTAATCTAGTGGATTGAGTTCATTAAGGGTATGGTGATCCTATCCTCTAGCTTGATCTGGGCCCTTCGATCCAAGAGAGTTGACAAATTCCTCTTGAAAAATCTCTCTATTGTGATACCTATTAAGGATTTCAAAAAAACTAAAATGATTATTAAAAGATTCATATGGATCACAATAGTGTCATGGGTAGCAGTTCTAGACCCTTTTTGAAACTTTCCAATATCAGTTATAGTAGTGTACCACCCCACCCCTATTCCCATTCCCTTCTCTAAGGAATCATTAACCTTAGAATTATACCCATTCACATCCACATTAAGTGAATTAACCTTACCCTTAATTGGTCCTTCACTGCATGTCTCTTCTTTAAACATCAATGAATCCACGAATAAAAAGGAATACCCTATCTTTAGCATCCCTTTGTGACCAATGGATACAACCATCCTGTCCTCTTGAATTACCCCCATAGATTAATTTCATCCTGAATTTCCAATTCATGTTTATTCTATTCATCCTCATCAATGGATTGAGTGGAAACCTCCTCCATATTAACCTACATTCCATGTTTCCTACCTAGGAAACAAGAAATAATTAGTGCTGGAGACATATCCTTTAGTCCAAGAGGCTACACACTAGTATCCTGTATAGAAGACACCATGAAATGTTGATTGAAACAAGGTATGATCCCACCTCCTATCTCCAACACCCATATTGGAGTCAAATCCATAGACATTCACAACCAATTACCACTGATCTTGGCCAGGTTGAGTCCCTTCAGAATGCACCTGTCCAATGCCTATCATAGGTAGCTACGGTGCCTCTTCAATACTCCCAAAGACTGATTTATTTCCCCTCTTCATATAGTATTTTGATGGTTTATTCCATTTTTCTATCAAAACAAGAAGAACAAATTCATTCTAGACTTCTCTTTTGAGTGACCAATAGAAAGACAATTTGAGCATAATAGAGGAATATTTTCATAGAAAATTTTCATATTCAAGGAATCATCATCAGTATAAAACATTACCTTATCAATTATAGTAGAATTTAAATCCAGTAAAATTAGAAATATAGAAAAAAACCTATATTGAGCTTCTTTAGTAGCCTTATTAATCTTAATCGATAAACTAATCATCGAGGAAATGTCAAAAAGAATTTTTGTGTTCCATAAAATCCAATTGAGTCAAAAAATAATTACACAAACCAAAACACAAGTGTTTTGGATGGAGAAAGGAGAGATGTGAGGATCCCAGTCTTGAATGCACATCAAGACCAACTTTAAGGAAATTGATCCATACCTACACACCTCCCTCTTCAGATCCTATGAAGGAAAAATGATCTAAAATATACACTCCCCATTGGTACACACTTATAGTTGTTGAAGCCCCATAATGAAGAGACACAACGTGAAAGGTATCCAATCTTCCAAGGTTTACACACTTTCAGAAGAATAACCCACACACTAATTTAGAATACAAATATCTTATACCTTTCAAGGATCTCTTCACGATTTGCAATGACATGAGTGGTACCATCTCTCTTGACAATACAATATGGAGAACCTTCTTTAAGAGATGAGAAGATGCATCGATTAATGACATCCACAATGAAACCACCATGAGAGACACTCATTCCTTCATCCTTTATAGTTGAAAAAATGACAATTCAAGAGCCTCTCAGAAAGGAAAAATTAAGCAAACAACATATTAGAAGAAGATGCCATCAGAAAAAACCTTAGAAGACTGCCTCAAATCCATGATCACCCATCGAAGGTTTCCAGGGGTCGAAACACACCATCTTCTTCCATATATATATATATATAATTATATATATTTATTTATATGATTATATATATATAATAAATATATTTATTATAGTTTTATAATTATTTAAATAAATAAATAAATATATTTATAATTTTAATTAAAAATAAATACTTTTAAAAATATGTGTATATAATTATAAATACGTGTATATAATTATATATATATATATAAATAAATATTTATAATTAAAAACATACAGAATTAAAAATATAATAAATATATTTATTATTAAAATATATTTACTATAATTTTATAATTATTTAAAAATATATATTTATAATTAAAATTATAAATAAATATATTTATAAATATTTGTATAAAATTATAAATATATTTATATATAACTATATAATTAAATATATATTTATATATAATTATATAATTAAATATATATTTATTATTATATAAATATATATAATTATAAATTTATTTATGTAATTATATATATTTACATAATTATAGAAATTTTTGTAATTATATATATTTAAATATTTATTAATATATAAATATAATAAATATAATGATCATTTAAATAAATTTCTTATAATTCAATAATTATTTAAATAAATATATAAATAATTATTTATAATTATAATTATAAATAAAGATATTTAAAAAGTATTTATATATTTTATATATATTTATATATATTTATAATTGTATATGTTTAACTATATAATTATATATGTTATTAATATATAATTATATATTGGTGGTACAATTACATCAAACACACACACACACACCTCACACACAGGCTGGAAGGTAGACCCCAGCCCTCCTAAGGGGATAACCCACCCATCAACCCCATTTTTTTTATCTATATATATAGGCCCGTAGACCCCATATATATAAAGACCAAAGCCCCATTTAAATTATAGCCCAGGAAAGGGCCCACCACCTGTCTTCTGAACGGACCTGCAACCCTGCCTACAGAGTCTTCATCACCGATCACCGCTTCCTATAAAACTATTTTTTTCATCACCGACCCATATCCTATCTTTGACAGTGGACGACCACCTGCCACCCCACCCCTAGTGAACCACTACATCGCCCGACACCCCCATGGAAGTGATGTTGTCAGAGGAGAAAGCCTGCAATCACCGCCCTTGCTACTCTGTCAAATGCTGCTGATACCACATGTCATCGCCCCTTGGGATACATCACCCGTGGAAGAAGCTACTAACCAGAAATGATGATGTCTCACCAACCATCCAACAAACCCACCAGAATAAATTGAGGGATAAAAAAATTTAGGCCTAAAACCTTTTTTATTATGAAAGTAAAGAGAACCATCTATCTGGATAGAGGGGGACCCATTACATAGCTCATTGGACCAATGTGAAGTGGCTCATGAATATGGCCCAAAGGCCCGGTCGGCATGAATTCCCTTACATGACCCAAATACTCATTTTATTAGCTCGAAGACCCAATGCAACATCATGACTACATAATACTGTCTACTTCATGCCTGTTTTACGACATGTTTGTATCATTCTTGCATTACTGTTAGCATTATAAATCCCCCAAGGGGCTTGCTTGGACTCGAACCCTGGCATTTTGGATATAGGATTACGAACTTTACCACTCTTACACCACCCCAACAACAATTATATGTGTATATATATATATATATATATATTTATTAATATATATATATATATATATATAATTATAAATATAATAAATATATTTATTATAATTTTTTAATTATTTAAATATAAATATATATAATTTTATAAATATTTTTTTTAAAAATTATATATATATATTTATACTTTTATAATTATTTATTTAAATTAAAATATTATTAAAAAATTCATTTTAATAGATTAATTATATAAATTTCAAACATATTTTAAATGATAAAACTTAATAAACAAAAAAAAATTAATATTATTCATAAAAATTACAAAACATATTAAAAATATTACTTGTATAATAAATAAATATATTTATAAATAAATATTACAAAATGATTAAAAATATTTTTAACATTATTGATGAATATAAAATAAAAAATGAATAAAAAAATAAATAAATTACAAAAATATTAAATAGTGAATTTGTAACATTTATGTGAATTACAGATATATAAACAATGAAGAAAAATGAATAAATAGATGATATTATATATATAAATAAAAAAATTGTTAAAAATGAATTATATTATCTATACAAAAATATTGATAATTAAGTTAAGTCAAATTAAATTAAACATGCATTCATATATTAATGATGAATAAGTTAAAATAAATTTATATAAAAAATGAATAAATACAAAAAATACTGAAAACGTAGACATATTATAAAAGAATAAATAATATTAAATCAATAAACAAACTTGTGCACACACATACATGTACACGTGACATACATACATATGTACACATACACATCTACTCTCCCACACATGCACACAGACACACACACACACACACATATACAAACATACACATACATACATACAATTATACACATACATATATGTTAAATAAATTAATATCGATGTAAATATATATTTAAATAAATATATTAATTTATATATTATATAATTACTTAAAAAAATATTAATATATTATATTTATTTTAATTATATACACATTCTTATTTAATGTATGCAAATAAAATATTAAACATTTTGGCTAATATAAATTTGATAGTTTTTTAAATATAAAATTGTGAAATTAAGATTCATTTTTTATTAAAAGTTATATAAATCATATCTATATATTATATTTACATAGATATACCTATTATAAAATAAATATTATTTAAAAGTATATTAATATAAATATATAGAATAAATTAATCACTATAGTAAGATCCGATCTTTTCCAAGTATTTTACTCTTTTAGTTTTGGATTAAACGTATTTTGTTGATTTTGAATTTGTATTTAAACCATAGTGGCAGAGTCTTTTTTAGAAATATAGATCCCTTACTGGGGAAAATGACCTGAAGTTCCGGGTTTGATGTTTGTTTTAGTTAATGGAATCTTAGTATAAATGTGTTAAATGGGGTTATGAGGGTTTTCCTTGAGTTTGTAAGGCTTCAGAGGTGGTTCAGGATCATTTACAAAATCATGGCTGAAAAATGTCCTCAAGAAAATTACACATCGTGTATATGTAACACAATGTGTAACTATTTCCAGACACATATCATGAACTAGTTCATAACTGGAAGTGGTTACATGTCTCAAATCTAGTTCAAGTCATGTAATACTCGATCGAGATAAATATTAACCTAAGGTGATACATTTTTTGGTGTATCTCATTAATCAAGAAATACACGATGTGAAAGGGTTACATGTTGTGTATTTCTCATGATCAGTGGTTTTATTCCCTACTATGCATATGATTATTTCATACCTCCATTTGTATAGATCCTCCTCCCGAGCCCTTGGTGACTCCCAACAATTCTAGAGTGATTTTATCACCTCCAGACATTGTGGTTTGGTGTTTGATCCCTAGTATATCCCTTTTATTTGATATTCGTCTCCATTCCTCTTTCTTCCATTGAAGTAGTTTTTTTCTTTTGAACTTCACGGTGGAATTGTGTTAATATATATTTGGTTTGATTGAGATTCTTCTTGTGATTTTCTCAACCTCTTCTCTTGTTGTTGATCCCAGTTGGATGCATTACGTTAATCGTTAGTAAAAGGTAGGGGGTCTAAACCTAACCCTATGGTTTGTTTAATTGTCAAGTATATGCAAAATTTTGATTCTGCTGATGTAACTTGTTATCTAATTAATCATTTGATTAATACTGGTAAATAATGAATTGGATTATTTGTTGGATCCATTTGATTTGAATATTATTGTGACCTGGATTATGGAAACCCATTGGGTGAGCGGACCTTTTAATAATAAGAACATGGATAATGGTTTAAATTGTATTTAGAATGACATGAGATTATAATTTATTGCTTGATATAGGATAAATTTGGTAATATATTATTGGATATTGATATGGATTTTGTTAAATTTATTTATAAATAAAAGTGAAATTTAAAGACAAATGGTAATTTTCATAATTTACAACTAAGGATTATAATGTGATATTGTGATATCCTTGTTGTCATGACTTATTGAGTTCATGATTAAATAATAATATATATTTATTTTCCTGGAGGATGAAATGATTATATATAGGGCTTTTCCTAGAGGCTATAATTATTATATATTGGTATTTTCCCAATGATACATATTGGAATGCTTATGTAGCGGGCTTGGCCTAATTGATGTTGAAATTCTTATATATAGGGTTATACCCAGAGGCTAAAATGATTATACATCAGATATCTTCATAGTTAGTGGATTATACCATGGTTTATGGTTCTTGTTGGCATGGTTGTGCTGCATGATCAGAGACATTACAACACGGTGCTAAAGCATGTTGATTTATGTAATGTATTAATTGACTAATTAATACATATGTTTATCACTTTATTACATTCAATTATTATTATACTAGTTTTGTTTAGACATAGAAGTATCGACCTAATAAGTTTTACTAACACACTATTCAAGCCAACTTTTGGTACCCAAGAAGATTACATGGATGTAGGTTTGGACAGGGGAAAGAGACCTTGTTGCTGACTATTGATTGATGGTTAGAATGGTGTTTGGAGATGGGTTTGATATGGGGTTTGTGACTAGGGTCTTTTTAGATTATTTATTTCTGATTATTATTTTATTTGTTTTTTTAGTTTTAAATATTTAGACATCTCATATTGTCATTACATGATTCTTAATTATTGATTTATTGGTTTCTACCTCACTTTACAGTTGTATGATATATGGTTACTCTTCATTGCTCTGATATTATTATTATTATATCATTCAAAAGTGTTTGTAACTCAATACTAGGGGGTATAGTATCCCCAATATATTCATAACACCCTTTAAACTAGTGATTCGCCTCTACCATATAGGGAGGTGTGCTTGAGATATAAAAACCATCCCGTTTTGGCCATGCGAGAGAGTGCCAGTTCGGGGGATGTTACAAAGTGGTGTAAAAGGGAGGTTGATTTTTATTTTCTATTACTTTACTATCTGGGAAATGTATAAATGATAGTTGTATGTGTTCATACATAGTAGTGATCTTGTACATGGGAGTAACTAACCCATGTACTAAGGAAAATTTGAGTGCCCAAGGATGGGATTGCTATTCATGATGTTTTCTTATTACAGTTGATGATATTTCACCCTGAGTGATTCACATGTTGTGTGATGTTATTGTTTCTTGAGATTTATATCCATGGACCAGAATGGCATGATATGAGTATGCATGTATCATGATAGCCACATAGGTATATATATTAACATGCATTGTTCATGATAGGGACATATTTATTTCATGTGATATATAATTTCTTATATGAATTGTGAAATAAGATATCTATTATATATAATAATTTAACTAAAATGAACTGATATGTCCCGATAAAACACTTGTAATCCATGTTTAGAGAGACAAGAAGTAGTGTTTCTTTGTTTTTGTCACCTATTGTGGTTGACCTTGTTATTATAGCCATTTTTCTAAGCAGTTTGTTTGTCTTGTAGAGAAAATGCCTCCTCTTATTCTTTGAGTTGAGCATCAGGATAGTGTTAATCAACATGCTCCTAAAACAGCTGATCTAGATCTTCTGATAGTTCTTGATAATCATATGGATTTTTAGCTTCATGAAAGCTTCTTGAGGGTCATTCCATCCATGGAAAGGGATACTATTTGCACCGTTCCTTCGATGTATGATTTGATGAGGGAGTTTTAGCTACATCATCTACCTATATTAATAGGGGAGGGAGGCCCCTAGGCAGCTGAGTTCTGTATTGAGTAAATCTAGAGAATCTTTAAGAACCTTGGGAAACCTGAATATACGAGGGTGAAGCTTGATGTGTACATGATTCTTTGTCCAGCCATGAATTGGTTGAAGATTCCAGAGAAGGTTAGGTAGTAGGAGAAGTTATCTTGGAAGGAATTTAAGGAAAATTTCTTAATCCACTTATATTTAGAGATGTTTAGGGATGATAAGGATAATGAGTTCATACATCTAGAACATGAGGACATGTTTGTGATAGACTATTCTGAATGTTTCACCTACCAACAACACTTTGTGACATGTTTAGCTACCGATGAGTACTCTAGGTAAATTCATTACATGGATGGGATTCACTGTGAGATTAGGCCACAAGGGAATTTTTTTTCATATGAGTAAATTTTTAGATGTAGTGAATTATGAACTCCTTAAAAAAGGAAATATGAGATAGGCCCTGAGTAACAACCATGATGTTTTGGCAGGGCGAACTTGGAGATCTTTATATGGTGGAAAGGAGAGCCGTTATGACAATTATCCCCAATGAAGTAGTGAAAAGAGCATCCAGGGAACTAGGAAACCATCTTAGGGCCGTGTTTCATTACAGTTCTATTAGTGTGAAATGTTGGGCCACAAGCGGCCATAGTGTATGTACCCATCTTTATAGTACCATTCTTGTGGAATAATGGGACATCTTTATATGTTTTGTCAGAACTTCTCATATCAGAGTAGTGGTACGAGATTAGGATAGGTACTAATGTCTTGGAAGGACTCAAATAATCATCCATTGATAGGTAGATGGAGTTCCATGGGTTGTTAAGTTTTAGGTAGGGGAAGTGGTACCCCAATCTAGGAATAAAAACACTGGGAAGAGGGGATAGACCAGGGGAGTCAAGCTGGATCCCAAGATAGAGGGTCAAGTCAGATGCATGCTATGAAGACTACTCTGACTATCAAGGATAGAATGAATCCTATTGTTAAATGTATGGTTCTGGTATCATATACCCTTTCTTGTGTTTTTTTTGATATAGGATCATTTCATTCAATTTTATCTACTATTTTTTATTTTTTTTGGGTTTGGTTATGGAAACATAAAATGGTTTTTTGACCATTGACACACCGTTGGGAGTGTGTCCAGACAATATCAAATGTTTCAAGAAGTGTTTTCTAGAGATCATAGATTACCGTTTCTTTTGGAACCATTTATGATAAAGATTAAATATTTTAATTTTATTACTGTTATGGATTGGTTAGTCCTATACCCGACTCATATTTACTATTACCATAGGATAGTTACCTTTATATCTATAGAAGGAGGTATCTATTCTCACCAGGGTGACTGAAATCTTCCAGCTGGTCATGTATAAAAATTTAGTGTAGGTGAGATTGTCTCTTGGATCAGATAGAAAGTATTGTTATGGAAGATTTCAGAACACATCAATATTCTCTTTCTCCAGTGGTATACCATTTTCATGATGTTTTTTCTGACGTGTTCTATATCTTACTCCTCGAGCGAGAGATCGAGTTCATGATTGAGTTAATGTTGAGAGCAGTGATAGATTGTATTTCACCTTATAGAATGGAACCATATGAGATTTAGGAGTTGAAAGTTTAGTTGTAATATCTCAACGCTCAAGATTTCATATGGCCTATTACATATCCATGAGGTTATCGAGTTATTTTCACTAATAAGGCTTATGGGACTTTGTGCTTAGGTGTAGATTATTAGGGATTAAAGTAGATGATGGTCATGAAACGGTATCCCCTTTTGTACATTGATGATATATTAAACTATTTTAGAGGTGATAAGATATTCTCCAAGATCAATTTGAGATTTGGATACAACCATTTGAGGGTGATACCATCAGACATACCTCAAACTGATTTTAGGAATTGGTATTGATTGCATGAGTTCATAGTGAGGGCATTTGGTTTTATGAATAGACCATCATTATTCATGGTCTTAATGAATCATATCTTTCAACCATTTATGGACCAATTTTTGGTGTTTTTTGTCGATGGAAACTTAGTGCACTTCCAATCTAGAAGAGATCACTCCAAACATATTGACATCATCCTGAGTACATTGAGATATAATCAAATTTACACCAAGAGAACCAAATTTATTTTTTGGATTGATAAAGTGCACTTCTTGGGTCATTTAATCTCAGAGGAAGGGGTTTCAGTGGACCCAGAGAAGGTTTCAGCCATGGTATCTTGGTAGAAGCCTAAAAATGTCTTCAAGATTCATATATTTAAGGGTTTATCAAGTTATTATGATTCTTTTATCTTGGAATTCTCCTGTATAACAACACTAATTTCTGGGATGACTAAGAAAGGGATAAATCTCATTTGGCAAGATTCTTGTAGGGGATATTTTCAGGAGATGAATGGTAGTCTAATATTATCACCTATTGTTAATTTACCTATGCCAGTTAAAGCCTATAACGTGTATTGTGATGAATCTGGAGTTGGACTTGGAGCAGTTATGATATATGAGGATCAAGTAGTTTCTTATGGATCCAGATAGCTAAGACTAAAAGAGATGAATTACTTTAATAATGATCTGAAGTGAGATATAGTGGTACATTACTTGAGGTTATGGAGACACTATCTTATGGGTGAGAGGTTTGTGGTGCTCACAGACCACAATAGCCTCAAGTATATCTTTTCTCAGGGGGACTTAAACCTTTAGCAGAGGATGTGGGTTGATAATATGCACTCTTTTGACTTCAAGTTGTCTTACAAACTGGGAATGGTCAATGTCATTGTCAACACCTTACGTCAAAATATACAGAAAGAGTAAGTGAGGGAGTCTTGCGATAAGTGGAGAATGGTGGAACTCTTTGAAGACATACATTTATATGTTCAAGTGTCACAAGGATGAGTAGCTTTGACTCTGACATCTTTTATACCATTTCTTTTGGGCCAAATTAAGATAGAGATGTTATCTAATCAATAGGGATTAGTTTTGAGAGATTTCTTATATGGTGGGGAGACACCATCAGGATAGTATCTTGATAGTACAATTCTATTATTTTCTATGACTAAATATGGATTCCTATGGTCTTGTACGATGAGACTATGAGATAGTTTTATGATTCTTGAAGGGATCTATATCCTAGTCAAGCAAAGATGTACGATGATCTCTGTATAAATTAATGGTGACCCTGAATGAATGAGGTAGAGGGATTCATGGTAAAATGTTTCACCTATCAGTAGGTGAAAAGTCAAGCATCAGAGACCAGTTGGGATATAGCAGCCTCTACCCATTATAGAGTTGAAATGGGATGATGTAAATATGTATTTTTTTGACTAGATTACCCAAGAAAACTCATAAGAATGATGTAGTATGGGTGATCGTGGATCAACTAACGAAGGTGGGGCACTTATTTCCTATTAAGGAGACATTCACCATTGATGACCAAGTTTTAATTTAGGTTCTCGAGGTAGTTAAGTTTCAAGGTGTTCCTAGGAGTATCATTTTAGATTGATATCCACTTTTCATATCATGGTTATAGTAGGATATTTTGAAGGCTTTGGGATTGCAGTTTCTTTTGAGCACAACCTACCTTCTCCATACTGAAGGTCAATCTAAGTAGACTGTTTAAGATATAGAGAATATGTTATGAGCCTTTTTTTATTTCAATGGTTGATAGGATCAACATATGGAACTCATAGAGTTTTTATATAATAACAACTTATAATAATTGATCTAGATGAATCCTTTTGAGGCTGTGTATAGAAGATAGTGTCATTCAACTCTTTATTGCTTAGTGGTAGGTGAGTCAACACATGTTGGAACAAGTGTCATGTGGGATAAATCTTAGTAGGTTTGTAATGTCTCGGATTTTCCATGTATTATTTCTAGATATTATATGGAATTATTTTGAGACCAAGCTTTTCAAAGGTGTGCGATTCTGAGGCCAGGAGTGCCCGAAATAAGTGTTTGAAATAAATGAAACTCTAAATAGAACACATGAGTGGTTTTTCTGAAAATATGGAATAACTTTTAAATGAGTACCCAGATCAGAAATATGAGGGAACCATTTCATTCAGAGTAGCGACTTTACCTTAGGCAGGGCCAAACATTGACCGGCATGGGTCGACTGAAAAATTTAGTTTTTGGATGTTTTAAAATAAATAAAATAAATTAATAATTTATTTTGTTTAAAATGTTTCTTTAAAAACATGGAACTAATTACTACCTTTTAAATACCTACTTATGGAAAGTTCACGGGGTTATCTACAAAACCTTGTGAATTGATAATTACCATTAGAGCTTTGGAGGAGAACCCGTTAGAGGACAACGATGACGCGCTCGATCGACAGACCTTGGATTCGATGAACCTCACCAAAGAACGTGACACGAAAATCATTATTCAACCGAATCTAGGTAGGGGTTTTTATTTCGATTCTTCTTTTCCATATTCTTGGATTAAACAATGAACTCAGATCAACCCACAAATAGGTTGATCTACGGATCAAGCATTCTTGTGAGAGGGTGTTATTTTTTGTTTTTTGGGGTTTTGTTTCAGGGATTGTGTTTATGATAATTGTTGTATTATCAGTTGATTCACCATTAAAAATACTAACGAGAGTGAATCAATGTCATGATGAATGTAGGAGGAGGTGAATTCCTCATTTTCTAATTGAATTTCTTCCTCCTATGCCCCACATTCATCACTATTTTCATGGGGTGATGAAAATTGGGTCATTGCGAACCCTTTTTGCGATGAAATGATCCCAAATCAGAGATCGAACATCGTGACGACCTAGTGGAGGTGCGATGACAATGGAGGATGAATAATCAGATCAGATTGAGGAGGACTGTTCTTACAACATTCTTTGTGTGGATGGATCAATACATGTTTTTGGGGATGATCAGAGGCCTGAAAACAACTGTGATGTCTTTAAGATGTTGGGAAACATAAATCTTGGAGTTTATCATCGATCGAATAGCTGGATTGATGAACATGCGATTCCACGGGGCACGAAATGAAGAACATGATGTTTTAGAAAAATATGAAGAACACAACATGTTCTTCACTGAATACACCATGTGGGATTAGCATGGCAATGGCCTGATCTTGGACGCTGCAGACGATGAAGAACACAACGTTCTCCTAGAAGACACAATGTGTGGGCCCCACCCAGTGGCAGCTGAAGTTACCGAGCGACAGGAAGAGTAGAAATGGTGTGTGACCACTGTAACACGGCATGTGGATCTTTACATGAGACTCAGTGCATATCTCGGACGATACATGGACATAGGTGCAGTACATGCCATGTACTCCACCACCCGGCCAGGCATGGCTAGTTTCATGGGTCACTCCATATACCGGTTACACGGGTTGGAATACATGGGTCGAGGTTGTGTATGATCACATGACTAGCGTCCATGGAGAGGACCCTGAATACCTTGACATAACATGTGATCCTTCCTACACGCCGTGTATATGTATTTTTACACAGCATGTTCTCCAGACTCAGGCCATTGTACACGGGTAGTACCCGGAGTCAAGTGACATGGCCTGTGACCACTCCTATATTCCATGTAATCTCTTCTACATGGCATGATCCTTTCATACAAAATTCCTCAGAAAGTTTCATTTAGGTTAGTTCCCCCTTTCTCATTCCCCCTGAAGGTCAGTTATTGTTTCCTTTATAGGAGTATGATACCTTAAATAGGAATTTCCAAGATAGAGTCAAGTATCCCTCTGAGAGGCCTGGAGAGAGATCCTCTATCCATTATTGACCCAAGGTAGAGTCAAGTATCGACATGAATAATCCTAAAGGTTGTCAATACTCTACTTATTAAGTGAATATGGATGAGTTGTAGTATCCTCCAAGGCCCTAGTAGTGATCTTCATCTATGTATCATGATCTTTCCCCACTCATGAGTGTGTTATCCTAGAATGAGTGTATTTTTTCTCTCATCAGATCTATCAGTGCACCTATCTCTCTCATGGATTTTCCTGACGAACAATACTTCTCGGACGGACGTCATCAGAGCTATCGGGCTCATGGAGTGATCTCTCATGGATGAGTGCTTTGTGGAATCTTAAAACTGATTCCCTAGCATGGGTAGGTAGTTGTTGTAGACTATGAGTCTAGATTTTGAGTATATCTGGATGTGTTTCTCTTGCTATATGTTCAGTAGACATATACTGTGTAGATATGACTGTACCTTTACTTTGTGTATTGCTTTGTGGTTTTCGGGGTCCTCTACTGAGTATTGTTATACTCACCCCTGCACGGGATTTTCCCACACGTGTCATGCCCTATGCAGATGACCGACCTTTTGATGGAGTCCATGGTGGACCAGGATCGGACCAAGTTTTCTGAGTTCCCTACAGGTCGAGGTGTAGCACCCCAAACACTTCATGGTATGTTTCTCTTAAATACATTCTATTTATAGTCTATATTTCATGAATCACTGATCCTATATGGAACAAAACATGGTTACTTATATAAGATATCCATAACCTAGACATTAAACATAAATTTGCTAACTCTTTGATTTTAATTTTAAAAATACGACATACACAGTTGTGTTCAAGATGATATTTATAGTCTGATAGAATTAACTTAATTTCTGTGAGATTTTCATTGTTCACCACTTATTTATTATATGTGGTATATTTTTACTGACATTTGATATATAATAACATGATTCTATTTATATTCATGTTATTAAATGATTCATTTGAGGTTTATTAAGTTCTCCTCAAATGATTAGACCAATTACAGTGTGGTAAGAGACTTTGTCTCAACTACTATTTTGCTGTGAATAACTTTATATTATGAATCTAATAATCCTTATGTGGTGTACCTACTTCGCTTTTGAGATCACTTTTCATTTGAAATTATATTTAATATCCATAATCTCATATCATGGATATGTTTGTTGTCTAAACCTTATACCATTTTTCATATGGTGTTTATTTGGAAAGTTATTTTAATTATGGAAATATTGATGAATCTGTATACTATACTCTATATGGATATTGAAAAGGAATATTTCTCTTGTATTGAATAAATGTATAAATAATGATTTGGACATGAATTGGCGGGTGGGTCCCACTAAAGACCATCGATGCATCGATAAGTCTCATGATACAAATCAGTTAGAGACAAACCCTTCGAGTTTGTTTCCAAAAATCAGACGGGTTTCTACCAATATAACTAAACCTTTTTAGGGTATTATGGTTTCATGTGATAGATACATGAATTCCAAATAATAATCATTTTCTTTATTCATTATAAATTATTACTATCCATGCAGTTTTCACTATGAAAAAATCTATGGATACAGTTTCATTCTCAATTTATTAATGGTGTGAGTTTTTCATCTATTCACCATGCCATATTGATTATGTCAGATTGATTATGATTCAATTATTATTTTATTCATGCTTCTGCTATTTGTAACCCTTACTGAGTATTTTAGCTCACCCCTTTCATTGGATACTTTAAATAGGTGACAAAGAGGAGATCATTTATTGAGTTATTGTGGATGCAGTTTTTTTAGTTTTCATTATGTATTGTATTTTGTAAACTTTTACAATGTAATTTGAGTAACATCTTTGTATATAGTTTCTTCAAGACTACTAAACTGGTCATTCCTTTAGGATTTTCATTCCTTCTAACCATGCCAATATAACAAGTAGTGCACCGGCTCCAGTCTAGAGGCGTCAGGGCATTACACGAGGTGTTCCTACGGCTATGAGTAGCAGTCCCAGTACCTCTTTATTTATTATAGGTTGCAATTTGTAGTTGCAAACTCTTGTTTTTTGGTGGGCTTGTATTCTAGCCCAGTTTACTTTTTTCACTTTACTTCCCTTGTACTTTTTTTGTTGGGTTTAGTTGTATACATGCATTTTTTTCCTTAGAGGTATTTACTTTTTATCATTTGTGGGATTGGAGATGTTTTCATGTGTATAGTTACTTAGGAAATGCCTCCCATGTTAGTGATATGCCTACTCGGTGCTAGTTACCATCCCCTGTCCTATTAGAGGCGGGCTTGGGGAGTCACGGCACGGGCCCCACTGGGATGGATCGTGACAGCGTGGTATCATAGGTGGTTGGTTCTACCTTAAGGACCAGAGTCTATGATATTGGTTTGGGGTAACAGTGTTAAGTGTTTAAAGCTCGTCTTTCAGGCCAGATACTCTAGTCTTGGTGTTTTCGGCCGACATATCCATATACCAGGACTTTGATAACCTTTTTTTCACTCGGTATATGAAAGCACTAGTTGTAGGGAAATAAAAGAATGGTACATGCATCATATAGGAATGAGTTGTGTTTTCCATGTCCTTTCATGTCAGCTATACATATATACTCATTGACTATGGTGCATATTATTTCCTTACAGGATTCCTCTATGACACAAACCAGCTAGGATTCAATAGCTCGATCATGAGGATGACCCCCTCAAGGATGAGGCTTCAATAAAGGGACCAGTTCCCTAGGAATTACCTCCAGGCGGCGAACCTGCTATAACACCACCAGTGGAGAAGCCCATGGTACCTAGAGTATCGACAGAAGAGGGCACAATCTAAGCACACTCCATGAGTTTTAGAGACAGAGACCCCTCAGGTTCTGAGGTGAGCATGACCCTCAGGCGGCTGAGGACTGGATTTTGGAGGTGACCAAAGTTTTTATTCTAGTGAGGACACCAGAAGACTAGAAATTGATCCTAGGAGCGATCCTTCTTTAGGGTTCAGTAGGTCGATGGTGGAGTTTGACCACACAGACTTATGAAGATGAGACTCTTTCATGGATAGAGTTCGAGTGACTCCTTTGGGAGGATTTCTCTCCAGTTACACTGAGAGAAGTTGTATCTAGGAGCTTATTTAGCTTTATAAGGGTAGTTTGATGGTGGATGACTATTCATAGAGGTTCACCATTCTTGGATGGTAATCAATGGATATGGTCAGGGATCAGTACTTTAGAGCTCAGACCTTCGATCGAGGTATATGACGGGACATCCGAGCTGGTGTCATGCCTCTATGAATTTTGAATTATGCTGGAGTGCCCAAGCGGGCCTTAATGGTTGAGAGATTCTTGGAAGAGAGAAGGTAGCCAGTGGAAGTATCCAATAGGTAGACAGGTGCAGAGACCTCCACATTAGGGAGCCGATGTCAGGAACATGGATCATGATGTCGTAGATGTCAGAGGAGGACCCAAGAAAGGGGATCGACAGTCCATGGAACTCAAGTTGGATCTATTAAACATAGGGAGAGGTGATTCTACTCATACGATGGTAGAGGGAATCTCACTAGAGATTGTTCAACCCGTTGAGCTGCTAATAGGGAGGTGGTGGATGGACCACCGAGGTAGAGGTAGAGAGTGGAGTAGAAAAACCCGCTAGGAGGTAGACATGAAAGAGGAGTGGGGAGAGCTATAGGTGGTGGAAGATGCTTTTATCTTCCCCCCACCACCCCCAGGAGGTACGCACCAGGCTTAGGAGCTGGGGGATAAGGGTGGGGACATCTGCAAGTGGTCGAGGCTTACGACCCGGGGGATATAGGGATGATCCAATTTACAATATATGTGTTTTCTACCTTATCTTCTATACTTATAGACATAGGTTCAATTAATTTCTTCCTCTCTACATGTCTTGTGTGAAACCTTGATTTTTTGATAGATTCGTTGAATCGACCTATACGCTTGGAGACCACTAGGGGAGGATACTCGATAATCACACATAGTTGTAGATAGTGTGATATTTCCCTTGGAGACGAGAGTTTCAGTTGGAACCTATTGGTTGAAGCTTCGATGCCTTACGATGTCATTCTAGGTATGGATTGGTTATCTTCGGTCCATGCCATGATTGGATTCTTTATGTGAAGAGTGTGGTGAGTCCGTAGTGATGGGATGAGGTTTTCCTTTGTCAGTGAAAAGGAAACCCAGGCAGCATAGGATGGGATCTTACATAGGAGGGTGTAGCCGATCACTCATGAGTTGGCTAGCCTTATCCTCAGAGTAGTAGATGTTGTGAGATTCCAATTCCCAGCACTAGTGGTGGAGTATGAGGACATATTTTCCAAAGATGTTCCAGGACTACCTCCCCACTGGGAGATTGAATTTTGAATCTACTTGCATATTGGCATGACACTGATTTCCTCACCAGCGTATCGTATGGCTCCCAAAAATCTTTGCAAGCTGAGTACATAGTTGGAGGATTTTCAGATTAAGGGATTTGTAAAATCTAGTGTTTCACCCTGGGAAACCCCAGTTTTGTTTGACAAGAATTCATATGGGAGTTTGAGGTTGTGCATGGATTACTGACGTCTAAACCAAGTGACGATGAAGAATAGGTATCAATTTTCAAGGATCAATGACCTCTTCGATTAGTTGAGAGGGGACATTGGTTCTTGATGTTTTACCTCAGGTTAGGTTATCACCAGCTTCGAGTACGGGATGAGGACATGCCAAAGACGACTTTCAGATGCCGCTACTGTCACTATGATTACTTGGTGATTCCTTTCGGTGTGATGAATGACCCTGAAGTGTTCATGGGGCTTATAAACCATATATTCTAGCTATAATTAGACCGGTTAATAGTGGTATTCATCGAAGACATCCTTGTGTACTCGACATCAGAGTAGAAGAACACGAGACACCTATGGATGGAACTAGATGTACTCCAAGAGAACCATATTTATGGTAATCTAATGAAGTGCTAGTTATGGTTACAGGAGGTCCACTTTCTAGGGAATGTTATCTTAGTAGATAGAGTAGTAGTGGACCCAGCCAACGTCGAGGCTGTGTTATCATGGGAGCCACCCCGGAGTACGATAGAGGTGTGGAGCTTCCTTGGGCTGACAGGATACTACCAGAAATTTATCCCTAATTTCTCCAAGATATTAGCACCAATGATATACTTGACCCGAAAGGGGTATCCTTTCGTCTGGAAGGAGAAGTACCAACAGGATTTCCAGCAGTTGAGGAAGAGTTTGACGAGCGCACTGATCTTAGGACTTCCAGAGGAGGGTGTCGGGTACATAGTTTTCTACAACACATCATGTAATGGGCATGTATTTGTTATGATGCAGAGATAGGAAGTGATTTATTATATTTCACTCCATCTTATGCCACATGAGCAGAACTATGCGATCCATGATTTCGATTTGGTAGCAGCAGTCTTCACATTGAAGATGTGGTGACACTACCAGATGGGAGAACAATTTATTGTCTACTCTAACCACAAGAGCCTCAAGTACATCATCTCGCAGAAGGATATGAATCTGAGGTAGAGGCGATGGATATAGTTCTTAAAAGATTATTACTTTGAGATCATCTATACTTATAGGAATGTGAACGTTGTGGAAGATTCTCTTAGCAAAAGATTGAGTTCGTAGCTGCTAATCTAGGTGTCAGAGCAGTTGGAATTGGTAAAGATATCCTTCCTGGATGGAGATGATGCATATTATCTCCAATCAATGGGTTTTACCCCTCCACTCTTACAGTGAGTCCGGGAGGTGCAGCTAGGGGATATCGACTACAAGACCTTACATGCTCAGTTATCTATAGAACATGTTCCTAATGGATATTCAATAGGTGGGGAGCACGTAGTCCTTTTCAGAGGATGCACAATTGTGACAATGGCGTTGTGGGAGCAGTTTATAAGGGAGTTTCATACATCCCCTTGAAAGTGCATCCTAGAGTGGTGAAAATGTACCAGGACCTCCGATGTCAGTTCTGGTGGATAGGTATAAAGAAGGAAGTAACATAGTTCATTTCTTGATGCCTTACATGCCAGTAGGTGAAGGCCAAGCACTAGGTTGTAGCAAGGTTAGCTCACCCCTAGAAGTTCCAGGATGAAAGTGGGATGGGATATCAATGGACTTCATGATGGGATTACCACGAACTTCCAAGGGAAACGATTCCATCAGGGTGGTCGTTGAACAACTCACCAAGTCAGCCCACTTCTTAGTCATTAGATACTAGTGTTCTGTTTAGAGCTTGTAACGCCTCTAAATGCAGGAGATAGTTTGGCTTCATGGTGTCCCTTCGGCAATAGTCTCAGATCATGATTCTCGTTTCACATCCCAGTTGTAGAAGGGATTGAAGGAGGCTTTTGGAACTCATCTACGCTTGAGTACAACGTTCTATCCCTAGATAGATGGTCAGACAGAGAGGACCATTCAGGTTATAGAGGATATGTTGTGGGCCTGTATCTTGGACTTTGGTAATAGTTTGGAGGACCACTTACCATTGGTGGAGTTTGCGTACAATAATAGATACCACTCCACCATTGACATGACACTGTTTGAGGCCTTATACAGGTGACCCTGCCGGTCACCGCTCTACTGGACTGACCTAGAGTGTCAAAATTCATGGGTTTAGAGTTGGTGTGAGATAACACCAAGAAGGTGATGATTATCCACAAGGAGATGAAGACTACATAGATCCAACATAAGTCTTATGTTGATAGATGATGGAGACATCTAGAGTTCGAGGAGGGATACCATGTCTTCCTTCGAGTCTCACCTCGACGAGGGTTGTGGAGATTTGTCCGGGGTGACAAATTGTCTCTGAGGTTCATCAGACCTTTTCAAATAATTTATAGAGTTGGCGAGGTGGAATACCACTTAGCTCTACTACCATAGTTTCACCAGGTGCATGATGTCTTCCACGTGTCATAGTTGAAGAGGTATGCACATGAACCGTCACACGCCATCGACTGAGGCAAGCTGGACATCGAGGATGAAATGACCTTCACAGAGTACCTAATGGAGATTGAGGATCGAAAGGAGAGGATCCTTCATGGGAGAGAGATTATCTTGGTGCGTTTCTTATGGAAGCATGAGAATATTCAGGAGAGAACATGGGAGTGGTAGACTCATATTTTTCCAAAGTACCCACATCTTTTTGAGTAGCCTTTTGTTTTGGCTTTCCGGGATGTAAATAACTAAGGTGGGGAGAATGTAATGTCTCAAATTTTCTGTGTATTATTTTTAAATATTATATGGAATTATTTTGAGACCATGCTTTGTGAAATCATGAGATTCTGAGTCCTGTTGTGCCCATAATAAATCTTTTAAATAAATTAAACTCTAAATAGCGTGAGTGAGCAGTTTTCCTGAAAAAGTGGAATAAATTTTAAATGGGTACCCAGATCAGAAATTCAAGGGACTATTGCGTTCAGAGCAGCGAATTTACCTTAGTTAGGGCCTAACATCGACCGACGTGAGTTGTCTACAAAAGTTATTTTTTGGACGTTTTGAAAGAAATAAAATAAATTACTAATTTATTTTGTTTTAAATGTTTCCTTAAATGCAGGGACCCAATTTCCCCCTTTAAACACATGCTTGTGGAAAGTTTTCAAGGGTAGCCTCATAACCCTGCGAATTGAGAATTTACATTAGAGAATTGGAGGAGAACTCGTTTGTGGACAACGACGACATGATCAATCGACGCACCTCAGATTCGATGAACCTCACCAACGAACATGACACAAAGATCATTCTTCAACTGAATCAAGGTAGGGGTTGTTATTTCATTTATTATTTTCCCTATTATTAGATTAAACAAATAACGTAGATCAACCCACAAACAGGTTGATCCATGAATCATGCGTTCTTTTGGGAGGGTGTTAATTTTCATTTCTTTTGGGGTTTTGATTCAGGGATTTTGTTTATAATAATTATTGTATTATCAGTTTATTTTCAATTAAAAATACTAATAGGAGTGAATCAACGGCTTGAAAAATGATGGTGGAGGTGCGTTCCTATTTTGATTATTGGATTTTTTCCTCCTCCACCCTATGTTCTTCACATTCTTCACAGGGTGACAGATAACAGATATTTGCGAACCTGTTTCAAGATGCAAAAATCATAAATACAAGATCTAACATAGTGACATCCTAGCAGAGGTGCGACAACTATGGCAGAAGACGAATCATCTCGGATCGAAGAGGACCGTTCTTCGACCGTTCTTTGCGTGAGTGGATCAAGACGTGTTTTTGGGGATAATAGGAGGCCTAAAAACAAGAGAGACAACTTTTGGATATCGGGTTGACCACAATCTTAGAGTTTATCATCGATCGAATAGACGGATCGACGAACGAATGATTCCTCGGGGCACAGAATGAAGAACATGACGTTCTTGAAAAACTCAAAGAACACTATCTATTCTTCGCTGAACATACCATGTGGGGTCAGCATGGCAGCGGCCAGGTCTTGCACGCTGCACACGGTGAAGGACACAACATTCTCCCTGAAGACCCGACATGTGGGACCCACTCAGCGGCAGATGGAGTTACCGTGTGACAGGAAGCATAGACACAGCGTGTGACCACTGTCACATGACAGGTGGGTATTTACATGAGACTCAACGTGTATATTGGATGATAAACATACACGGGTTGGAGTACATTCCATGTACTCCACCACATGTCCAAGAGAGGCTAGTTAATCCGGTCACCCCATGTACTGGTTACACGGGTTAGCATAAACGGGTTGAGGTTATCTACGAGCACATGGCCAGCATACACGGAGCAGACCCCAGATACCTTGATACGGCTTGTGATCCTTCCAACACACCATGTATATGTGTTTTTACATGGAATGTTCTCCAAACATGGAACGTTGTACACGAGCAGTACCCAGAGTCAAGGGTCACGACGTGTGACCACTTTTACACGTTGTGTACTCTCTTCTACATGGATTTATCCTCTCTTCCACTATTCATTGGACAAGTTTCCTTTAGTTTAGTTCCCCCTTGCTCGTTCCCCTGAAGTCCAGGGATCATTTACTTCCATAGGAGTTTGATCCCTTCAGCAGTACTTTCTGTGATAGAGTCAGGTATCCCTCTAAGAGGCCCGGAGCAAGATCCTCTATCCATTATTAACCCTAGGTAGAGTTAGGTATTAGTGTGAATAATAATATAGGATGCTGATTATCTACTTAGTATGTGAATATTGTTGAGTCACGGTATCTTCCAAGGCCCTAGTGGTTATCCTCATATGTGTATCATGATCTTTCCCACTTAGGAGTGTGTTCTCCCGAAATGAGTGTATCTTTTATCTCTTCAAATATATAGGTGAACATAACTCTCTCATGGTTTTTTATGATGAACAGTACTTCTCGGATGGTCGTCATCAGAGTTATTAGAGTCATGGAGTGAGTTATCCTAGATGAGTGATTTGTGGAATCTTTTAACTGAATCCCTAACATGGGTATACGGTCGTTGTAGACTACGGGTCTAGGTTTCGAGTATATCTGGATGTGTTTATCTTGCTAGATTTTTAGTAGACATATACTGTGTAGATATGATTGTAACATTACTTTTTGTATTTATTTGCGGTTTTGCGGGTCCTCTGTTGAGTATTTTTATACTCACCCCTACACTATATTTTCCCACAAGTGTTGTGTCATGTGTAGAAGAGTAGCCTTTTTATGGAGTCCAGGGCGGACCATGACCAGACTGAGCTTTCTGAGTTCCCTATTGGGTGAGGTGTTTCTATAGATATGAGCAGTAGTCCTAGAACTACTTTTATTCTTAGAGGTTGGAATTTGTAGTTGCAGACTCTTGTTTTTTGGTCGGCTTGTATTCTGGCCCAATTTACTTTCTACTATTTACTTTTGTTGTACTGTATTGGTTGGGTTTAGTTGTATTTATACTTTTTTTCCTTAGTGGTTTTTACTTTTCAACATTTTTGGTCTTGGATATATGTGTGTGTGTGTACATGTGCTTAGGTAATGCCTCCCATGTTAGTGATATGCTAACTCAGTGCTAGTCACCAACCCTTGGGATATTGGAGGTGGGCTTGGGGAGTCACGACATGGCCCCCACTGTGACAGTTCGTGACAAGGTTCAATTCATCAGAAAGTGGTTGATGATCACCCATAGTAGGTAGAAATCATATTTTTACCATTGGAGATGACCTCTGGAGTTTGAGGTTGGTCATTTTATTTCCCTTTGGATGTTTCCTAGTTGGGGAAACATCATATTAAGAAATAAGGAAAGCTAGTGTCTAGGTTTTTTAGGCTGTTAAGATAGTGGATAACATTGGTGTAGTGGTGTACTGATTATCCCTTTCATAGCACTACAGTTTCATGCATGGAATATTTCACATGTCACCGATTTAGATATATTAACCTAACCCTTCACATGTGGTAGAACCTGACAGAATTTATATTTGTACAGATGTGTCCTTTGAGGAGAATCCGATATGGATTATGGGATATAGGGAGAAGTATCTCTAGGGTAATACTATACCTCTGGTTCGAGTGCAGTGCCAACATGGACTATATTTGGAGGAGAACAGGGAGAGGAAGTCTAATATGTGACCACAATGAAAATATTTGTTCATTGAGATCCAATAGTGATGCTCGGAACAACTTTGGGAAAAGATCTTATATTGTATAGAGGTTTTAATATCACATATTTATCTAGATACATACCTCTTTGTGTTTTGTGTTAAACATCTTTCATTGGATTTTCCTTTGTTTTTAAACCTTGATGGATGAGTCTTGTTTAATGATGGAGAGCCCTTATTGGGGAAATTTACCCAACATTTACGGATGTATGTTTCTTTGAATTAATAGAATCATGGTATAAACATGTTAAATGAGATTACAATGGTTTTGATTGAGTTTTCAATGATTTTATAGTGGTTTGGGATATTTTATAAACTAGTTCAGGAGGTGAAGTGGTTATACATAATGAATCTAATTCATGTCATGTAATGCTTGATCAAGATAAATATTAATCCAATGTGATAAATTTTTCAGCATATCTCATTAATCAAGCGATACAAGATGTGAAAGGGTTAAAAACCATGTATTTATCACAACCAGTGGTTTTAAGCCCCATAGTGCATCTGATTCTTTCATTATTCAATTCTTGTAGCCCCTCCTCTCAAAACCTAGGTGAATCCCAATGATTTTGGAGTGATTTAATCACCCTTATATGTCACATTTTGGTGTTTTATCCATGTTAGGTACCTTTTCTTTGGAATTTGTCTCCATTCCTCTTTCTTCCAACGAAGCTATGTTTTTTTCAACTACATGGTGGAATCATGTTGATCTTGATCTAGTTTGATCTAGGTTATTCTTGAGATCTTATATTTATGTGTTGTAGTTAGTGATTCTAGTTGTAATCATTGCATTAATCACTACTAATAGGTAGGGGGTCTAAACCTAACCTTATGGACTATTTAATTATAAAGTATATGAGAGATTGTGATTTCATTGATGTAACATTAACTCTAATTAATTGGTTGATGAATTCTAGTAAATAATGAATTGGATTATTGTTTAGATCCCTTTGGTTCAAATGTTTATGTGACCTAACTTATAGACACCCTCCTCTAATGGCCTTAAAGCCTTCATTTTTTATTGATTTTTAATAATCCACCTTGCAAGGGGTGAGGTGGAACCCTTAAAAGTCTCGTAGGTGTAAGTATTAAATGGATCATAGTCCTTAGAGGAATTCATTTCCTATAAACTTAACACATTACATACAACCCATACTAACTACTTGGAACTGCTCTTACCCAGCATCTTAATCGTGAAATCAGCTCTCTACCTTCTCATGGCTGTTCAACTAGGATTTCTTGTGCATGCACAGGCTTGTCCCAATGGTAGGAGCCATACCCTCTCATTCTTGAAATCTGTTTAGCTTCTGTTATGGTGAAATATCCTTACTCTTCCTCCTTCTGAAGCTTGTTCCTTATAGGTTGTCTGGTTTGTATCTGCACTTAAGGTGGCCCGAAGGCCTTGAGGTGGCCCGAAGGACTTACTGACCTGAACTTTGATAATGGTTTAAAGGGTGTTTAACATGATATGATATTATAGGTTATTTCTTGATATATTATCACTTTGTTAATAGATTATGGGATATTGATATGGCAGTTGATAAATTGATATATAAATGAGATTGAAATTGGTATACAAATGGTAATGTGCATAATTAACCATTGAGGCTTATGTTGTGATATTGTCAAATCCTTTTTGTTATGAATTATTGAGTTCATGTATAAATTTTTATATATTGGTCCATTATTGGAGGTTTAAATTCTCATATAGAAGGCTTTGAAGAGTGATACACACTGAAATGCTTATATATAGGTATTTTTCCAGAGGCTGAAATTATTATACTGTAAGATTTTCCTAGTGATTCACACTAAATTGATTATATAGAGGGATTGTCCCAGTTGATGCTAAAATTATTATATATAGTGAGATTCCTGAAGGCTAAAATGCTTATATAGAGGGATCTTCCTGGTTGGTTGATTATACGATGGTTTATGGTTATGGTTAGCAAGGTCATGCTCTATGCTCGGAGACATTTTGGAATAGTACCAAAGCATGTTTATTTATGCACTGTATTAATTGATTAATTAATATACCTGTTTATTTATTTATTACATGCACTTATTATCAGTATTTTTGTTTAGACATGGTAGTTTTTAACTACTGGGTTTTACTCATACCCTATTCATACCTTCTTTTTCTAAAGACCCTGACCCTAATAGCCTAGGGTCGGTGGTGATTTTATTAAATTGGTATAATATACAAGGAATCATATCCTAAAGTATTTAATAGTTTAGTTTTCTTAGTAAAATATACACATAAAAGAAATTCAAATTAACTTTTAAAACATAAAAAAAATGTATTTTTTTTGAGAATGCCATTATTCCCCTCAGAGTAACTCTTCATATCAGTCATGAATCACTTCCTAGTATCTTGGGGAAAATAAAACATAATAAAGGGGTAATATAAATTGATTATTAAGGTTAAGAGTATAATGTAATCTACGAATAAATAAAGTATATACAATATGGAAAGGTAAATAACTGAAACACATCCCATTTAATCAATAACTTGAGCATAGTATGAAAAGAATAAATGATGATCAGATATTAACACATAAATAATCACATGAGAATGAAACTAAACCATGGATATTATAATAATATAATAATCACATGTAATATCAAAAAATAAACTCATAATTATGGAATGAATAATGTGAGACATCAAAAACATGCCATCTAGGCCTCAGCCAAGATATATGAAAATAAATGGGTAAGGCCTTAGCTAAAACCTAGTCTAGTTTGTCTCATGAGACATTCTGATGCATCGAGGGGATATAGTGAGACCTACCCATCACTTACTAAGTCTAATGAATTCTTAATATTAAAGGGGATAAATATAAACAACATAAATATTCTAATTGAAAATCTAGGATATGAAATGTGAATACTTTCCCCAATAAATAAATAAAACCATAAACTATCCAGAGTAATGTGGATAATGGTATCAAAATAGCACATCCATAGTCATACTGATCATAAAACATCCAAATAAATAATATATATTATATCAATAAAACATATCCCCTATTTATTATAAGTACAATAAAGGGTTTATTCCACTAATGAATATAAATACCATAAAAATATCCTTAAAACAATTATGAGGAAAATATCCTTTGTATTTTGAAAAATTCATTTTAAAACAAAATTTTTAATTTTTTTTAAAAATAATTTCCTTTTAAAATAACCTTGAAATAATTTCTAAAATATTTAGTTTTCATAATCACATAATGTTCCGTTCATTTCGTACACTTTAAAAAAAATATTCTTTTCTTATTTTCGGTAAAATCCAAAGAGACATTGTTTTAAAAATGACATGAAGATTCATTTCATAACATTTTTTAAAATGTAAAAATTTGGAAAACTTTATTTGATAAATAATTTTGGAAAGTATTAAAACATTTTTAAATCATTTTTAAAAAATATGGGTTTTGATGAAAAAAGATTTTTGACCGAAGAAAAATAAAGATGAATTTTCTTAAAAACATTATCTAAATAATTTTAAGTACCAAAGAGTAAAAAAATTGTACTATTACATGAAATGTTCATGAATGACCAGAGAAGAATAAAGTTGATTGGTATTACCATATAAATATAAAATAGTTCCCCTAAGGGAGACATAAATAAAAACAACCTCGAATAATGATAAGATTGTTAACTAAACTATTACCACTTTGGTAACTTCTAAATCATAAGCCTAATAAAAGTAATAATAATAAAATGAAACATTTAATAACATGAATATAATTTTATTTGTGATATGATATATCAAAGGTGAATTATATACACCACACAAAAGAAATAAGTGGTGAAGAAGTTATCATTCTCACATTAGTAAATGTGAGATGATAAACCCTTAACCCCAGTTCTACTTCCATAAAACATGGTCAAACCTCAGGTATAATGGTTTTAAACATATTATAAATTTATAAGAAAATATTAATATTTATAAAATCTTATATGATGTTTTTATAACATTTTACCACTTTTTGATTCGTAATATTTCATTATTTTTATTGTTTTGGGTGTTAAATGCCTTGTTTTCATATGCTTGTTTTGTCATGAAAGTCCAAGATATATTGTATTGGATATAGATCCATAATATCCATAATGATATTAATGTTATAAATATTATATTTAATCATTAAATACATTTTTATAACCATTATTTAATGTTTAAAATAGAAAATTAATCATATCTCTTCGTGGAGACAATAAGTCATATGTACGCACAAGCGATGATTTCATTTCTAAATAGTTAAAAGGGTAAGAAAGTTAATGGTATATTAATTTTACAGAATAAATATCATGTAATAAATATCATATATATCCATTATTTTCATTGTAATAACAATCAAAGTAATGTGGTGATGAAAAAAATTACACCACTGAGCGGAGACGGTAAGTCGTACATACGCACTTGTGGTGCTTTAATTTTTCATAGGATGAATAAATGGTTGAATATAGTTTTATCTTAATAATAATAAAACCTTAGTCTATATAATATACTATAGTTATTAAAAATATGAATGCGACATGTTTGACATTAAAAACATCAAGAAAAAAAGTATTTTTTTTAATTTTTTTTATAATATGATAAAAATGTAAATAAAATTTATAAAATTATTTTATAACATTAATTGTGTCAAATTATATTTATTTTAATATTTTTAATATAATTTATTTTACTTTTCCATTAATTGAATAATTACTGCATTATCATTGTTTAAGAATTTAAGGTAATTATTTCTTCACTAAAAATTAAAAATAAATTACCATGATGAAGATAAATATGTTTTATTTCCAAATAATATTTATAGTTGAAAAAATATTCTTGATAACACCATATTTGAAATATTACACTTATTAAAAATAAGAGTGTGACATGTTTTACTTTTCATTAAATAAAATACTATAAAGGTAATAATCTATTTTAAGTGGCTCTAAAAGGTCATAAATTCAACCCTTGGATGATTATGGTCGATATATACTCATATAATAATAATTATATAAGTTTTTTTGGTAATTTAATAATTATTAAAATTTTAATTTTTGAGTTTTTAAATGATTTTATTGATTTTTCATCTACTTGCACAAGCACAACTTCAGTGTCGAATAAGAATTTAATGTACATATTTTATATATAAAAATAAAAATTAATTTAATATAATAAAAATAAATTACATAGTCTCAATATAATTTTTTATCTTTATTCATTATGTATATTTAATCATATCCATTTTAAGAAAACTTATTTAATTTGTTAATTTGATTTTTCTTACCTTATACAAGCATTGCACAATCATTTGGATAAGATTATTGTTATATAACTATAAAATTAAAATTTATCAGTAAAAATCATAATTTATTGATAATATTTAATAAAATTTTCATTAAAATACTTTCCACTTATCAATTATTAGTTATAAGACACTGAATTTGACTTTTCCAGTGTTGTGCAAGCACTGCGTCAGCACTGAAAATGATTTTTATATTTATCATGAAATAAATTATAATTTACTTGTTCATAATTATTTTTTTATAATATTTATATTATAATATAATACATGATTCATTACATAAGATTAATAAATTTTTATAGTATAATTATTTCTTGATGATATCCCAAAAGATACTGTATATCAGAAAATATGTATTTTTTAACTATTCAAAAAAAATACCTTCTTCAGAAAAATACAAAAAATTCACCCTAAGATAATTTTTAGATTAGGAATTCAAAAATAAATTTCATTTTTTAAAATAAATTTTCTAAAACTTTTAGAAATTAATTATAATATTCACTCATAAGAAGAAAAATTCATTTTTGAAGAAATCATTTTTCTGAAGAATGACTCTAAAACATAAGATATTTTTACCAATACATATTTATTGAGTAAAACCTATATATTTATTTCATAAATCATTTATTCCTATTAATACCTTCAAAATTAATGGCTAGGTAATAACAGTCATCTAATAACATTTTCAGGTTCGTTTAGGCTTGGTGTTGCATGCAATGTAAGATACTGAATATAGTGTTATTTTAAAATATCAAGGTGTTACATTCTCCCTGTTGGTGCCAAAATGTTGGACGAAAAGAACGAAGAAAAAAAGAGGCCCCGCGACCTACCTCGCGAAGCCACGTCGCGGAGCCCCCCCCAAGCAACGAGGCCGCCATGAATCAAAGGAGGCGGTACGCTCCATGAACGCCCCTGACGTTTGCGAGCCCGTCGTGAAGCAATGGAGGTGCTACGCTCCGCCAACGCCCTTGACGCTCGCGACCCGCTGAGAAGAAACCACAAACCTCTTCGCGTCGCGTCATCTCTACTTCACTGTGCCTCTTGCCTATAAATACGGGATTCCCCTCGAGCCCAACGGATGGAAAATCTGACCTTTCGACTTCTCAGCTCCCAAATCGCGAAGCACACTTTGCTCTGCGAATCATGAGCTATGCGAGGTATTTTTCACTTGCGAGATGCCTCTGCCTTGCCTCATTTTGATCCCCTCTTCCGAGAGGGTTTCCTTTCACGAATCCTAAGGGCCTTCGCGAAGGAAGGGGATCCCCAAGGGGACCTGGGTTGTCATGGAGCATTTATGCTTCGCAAAACACCCTTCATGTACACATGATCTGTTTGCTAAGGCAGGATCACTGTACTTCGTGAAGAACCTTGCTTCACGACACTACGCTTCGCGAGGCACCTTTGTTCCATGAGGCTGTGATCCACGAAGGCCCTTCCACTTTGAGAAGCACCTTCCATGTGCACCTCTACCCCATGATAAGGCTAAGGCACCCCACTTCACGAAGCACACCTCTTCGCAAGTTCCCTCCACCACGCAGAGTGTCCGAACTCCACAAGGCCTCCACCTATGGACCCCTCTGCATGACAATTCCTTTTCCCGCGCGACCATCCAGTTTTTCACGATGTGATTTCAAAGTCCCCTGAACGATACCGCCCATAGCATTGATTCAACCAATAATTCTTCGCATAGGCACGCTAATGACTATTTCTTCTTCACATATCCACGCTAACATGGACCCTTCAATGGATCACTCCATATCACCCCCCAATCACAGTATTGCTGGTACCTTCCCTCTCACAAGGAGCAGAGGGTACCATTTATGCAAGTCCTAGTGGTGTGGAGTAAACCCACCTCGTCCGAGCTGCAGGACATTAAACTGCCAAGCACCCTCGTCCTCAACAAATGATGTTAAAATGTGACATCACCCCATGCCTCTCACGTAGGGTGCCCCCACCTTGGAAATTCTCCACGCCCCATTGTCTCCACATGGGATGATATCCTCCATCTGGGAGTGGCGTTTTTCCACGGGGAAGGGAATCCACCTCGACATAATCCACCTAGCTTTTATTTCTGAAGGCGGTGCCCCTATTCCTCCTCACTTCCTCGGGACTCCATCCTGGAGTAAGTCCCAACACCATGGGCCGCCCAACGCATAAGCCCCTCTTCGCTTCCAACAGATGCATCCTTCGCGACGTGATCGTCAGGTCCTTGCAACCTCTTGTTTCTCACACTGAGCATGACTCCCGTGAGATTAGTGTGAGCACCGACCATGACACACCCTAGGCCGCCTCAGAGCGTAATCCCCAAATGAGACATCTCACATAACATTAAACTGCACACCCAAACTATGAGGACTTTGATCCATGTCAAGTCATGGTATGCAGAAAGCCTCCCTGAGGTTCAATCCCAACACCCAGTAGACCAAGGTCCATATTCACGTCGGTTCACCGACACTTTGGGTAGCCTAGAGTGTAAAACTCACACCATTCCGAACTATGGGGACTTTGATCCATGTCAAGGCATGGTACGTAGGAAGCCTCCAGGAGGTTCAATCCCATCACCCATCGGACCAAGGTCCATCTTCACGTCCGTTCACCGAAATCCATTCCAAACTATGTGGACTTTGATCCGTACTCAGGCATGGTACGTAGGAATCCTCCATGAGGTTCAAGACCATCACCCATTGGACCAAGGTCCATCTTCAAGTCGGTTCACTGGCATCCATTCTGAACTATGTGGTCCTTCATCTATGTCAAGGCATGGTACGTAGGAAGCCTCCACAAGGTTCAAGCTCACCATCGACACAGACCAAGGTCCTTATTCACGTCGGTTCTCCGACACGCCCCCATCCCACACGACATTAAACTGTATCCTACTCCAGCGGTAAGCCGTTGTGATCCCACTGTCCAGTTGTTCTGACACTCATTCACATCGGTTCAATAACCCCTTTCCTACCCAAACTACGAGGACTTTGATCCATGTCAAGGCATGGTACGTAGGAAGCCTCATGAGGTTCAACCCCACCACCCACTTTGTAGAGACCCAAGGCTTGACGTATATGGACATTACATTACTTTTGTAGAATACTTAATACATAACAAAAATAGAAACCAAAGGACCGTATTAGTTTAGTGTCTTTGGAAACTCAGAACAAAATATTCTAATCATGGTGAAAGATCTTCAACATCTCCCATAAAGATCTCCATCTTTTGTTTTCTTACCTAAAACCTTTCTTTAAATCCTGGGGAAAGGAAAACATATAAAGGGTGATATCAAATGCTCAGTAAGGGTAAGAATGCATAAAATATAAAAAATCATATACATTTGAACTTAAAAAAACATGAACATAATGTTTAAACATCAAAATCTTGAGCAATGACATAGAACATGGCAGTACGTAAGGCATAAATCATAATGGAACATCAATCACGATAAAATATTATGGGAATAACACTTTTAATTGTGGAAAAACATTAATCACATGATATGATTTCCATAGTAGCCAAGGAATTGCTTCCAAGAACATCTTAGTGGACAAAGTCCCTTTCTGAATCGAGTTCACTCACCGTTCCAATCTTGTATCACTGAACCAGATTAACTTATCGTTCCAGCCATGTCTATCTCATGAGATATAAATCTTTACCCAATACATTGGAGGGAGATATAGGTCCCACCCATCTCATAATGAAACCATTCTTATGTGTGCCACAACATAAACAAAAACCATTCCTCATAACCCAAAGAATAAAATGGGTTTCATAAACATCACCCCATCATAACATAAAACAAATGTATATCATTTCATCATAAGAAAAGTGGAACCATGTAAATCATAGATACATTATACTTGAAACATACACATATAAAATAATGTCATCTTAGATGGAAAATAGTTTTGACAAAACACTTGAAATGAATTCTTGATGAAAATATCCTTTCTTCTTCAAAATAATTTTCTTTTCACAAAATTCCATGAAATTTTAAAAGAAAAGGTTTTTGTTTAAAATAATCATGAAATCTTGTAGATTAAGCTTCATGAAAATAAGGTGTTATAAAATCGTAAAACTCTGTTCATGCCGTATAAGTTAAATAAAACATTCTTCTCGTACTTTTAACAGAAACTTCAAAAAGTACCACGTATGGTAAACAAAATAAAGATTCATTCCATAACACAAAGTAAAAGTAAAGATGGGTAAAAATGACTTTAAAAATACATGGAATAATATTAAACACTTTATGAAAACATTTTTATGGACACAGATGAAAAATATAACCCCAGTAAATACTTACGTATAAGCAATCTCGGATAAAAATGAAATTTGCAAAATTATCCCTTACAAAGATCTTTTTGTAAATAAAATAGATCACTTATGTGTATTCACTATAAGGTCACATAAAGAAAGTATAAATACATGATAAGATATAAAAATTCATTTCTCACATAATCAACGAACGACATAAACAAGAAAGAGAAGATCAACCTAAAGAACCGAAATTGGGTTAAGAAGTTCCCTTACCTCATGTCCAACTTGAATCGATTTCCGGAGGCCCCCCAGATTTTGGATTGACCGGGCATTGTCCTGGATTGAGGTCTGGCAGAACCACCCTGAACAACAAAGACTTTTCACCCCCCTCCTCTTCCCCAACATTGGTGCCCCCACCGGAAGGGATTGTTAAGATCAATGTGGATGCCTCTCTCCCTAAGGATGGCCCAGTTGGACTAGGTTTACTGGCTCGAGACAACCTGGGAAATCTTATCGCTGCCAAATACGAAGCACGTTATGCACTGTGGGAGCCCTCAGTCGCGGAGGCTGCCGCTATCCTTGCTGGGTTAAACTTCGCAAAAGATCGCGGTTGGGATTACATTCACATCGAATCCGACTGCCTCACTGTAATCAATGCCATCAATCTCACTGACGGCGGGCTGCAACCTTTCGGCCCCATTATCCGGTGTATTCACTCGCGGAGACAAGGCTTCAATTCCTGCAATTTCTCATTTATTAGAAGGGAAGCGAATGAAGCCACTCACAAGATGGCAGGCATTGGCCCTCCTTACGAGGATTTTCTTTGGTTCAATCATTTTCCATCGTGGTTATGCCACTGTATTTCTGCTGATCTCCATCATTAATGGATCCGTCTTATTCTGTCAAAAAATAAAAAAATAAAAAAATGTTAATTCCTAATTTCCTAAGAAACTTTTTCAAGTTTATTATTCATTTTATATAACTTATTACCATGTTATAAACATTATGCAACCATTTAAGTTAATAATGTCCATTTTATCAATATTTGGTTCTTGAGTAAAAAATGGACTTCTTATAATTACATGTTGTTCATGTGGTCAAAGGTTCATTATACCCAGAATGATATTCATGATTTATATATCATATATATAATATATATACAATATAAACATGTATTTATAATATTACATAACAGATGGAGGTAATAAATGAAATGCACCGTTCATGGAGACGGTAAGCCGTACGTATGCATGAACGCTACTTTCATTTCTATTTCTTATTTTAATGGAATTAAAACATAATTATACATAGGTATATTATAATTCCAGTATAATATCATATATAATATCATTAACTCCATCCTTTATACATACCACATAAGGCATTAACGCATCACATCACTTTGAGGGGGCGGTAGTCCGCACTTCCTCAAATTAGATTATCGTATTTACCCACTATGGAAACCATAAATGAATACTATAAATGGGAAGGACAGAATCATAAGGAAATCATAAACATAATATATATCATATATAAATATATTTTCATCATAATGGACACCATGAGAGGTGGTAAGAGGTAATTGAACAATCATCGTTTCATGAGGCGTTAGTTTTCCATCCACAGAAACATTTTGTTATTCACCATTAGATGGAGGTGTGTGTATGTGTAGTTTAAATAAATCTCATAAAAAAATCTTAGTATATTGATGATACTGGTTTTGTAACAATATAAAGGAATAAAAAGAGTTTATGGTTTGGAGAAGTAGAATAAAAGAAAACAATTTAAGAGAAACTGTTACCTTTAATTTGGGTAACTTCCTTTGGTTTGAACCAAAAGGACTTCTTGAAGTGACTTCTGCCTAAGGAAAGGATTCTAGGGAAAGGAGAGGTATGTAGGGAGCTTAATTGGGCAGAGTTTGTATGAGACAAATGGCTTCAGAGGTGTGAGTAATTGGATAGAAATGGTCTCCTTTTATAAAGGAGAGGAGGGGCTCTTTTGGAATGTGTGAAAATATTATTTTATTATAAACTTATCTTTAGTTTTAAATGGTCCAAAAATAATTAAAGATAAAGATAAGATGACTCATGGTCAAAATAAAATCATCCAATCAGAATTGTACATGTTTTGGATATTATTTTAATGATTATAATCTTATTTATTTAAATCTTTTATTAATGAGGTAAATACTGCATCATTATTGTGTCAATAAATAATTTAATTTATTTGATGTCTAAAAATTATAAAAAAATACCATCATGTAGGAAATATTTTTAGATTTCCAATTAATATTTATAGTCGAAAATATAATTTATATAACCCCTTATAAAAATTAATTACTAAAAGATTTTTGTTAATGTCAATTTTGTCTTTACATTAAATTAATTAATCCAAATTGTCATTGTCACTAACAAGTGGATTAATGGGGTCCCAAAATCGACCCAAGGATTCTCATGGTCATACAAGACTCATCCAATAATGTTAGGACAAGTTTTAAGTTTATTTTGAATTATTATAATATTCTTTTAACCTTGAATTACCCTATTTACCTTTAACTGTGGTAAATAAAAGTCAAAAGTTACTATTAACCAAAAATTATTTTCATCTTATTGAACCAAATTTTACTTCTTGATAACAACCATATATGTTGCATTTTTGAAATTATACTCACAGAAGCGGTAAAATTAAGTTTTATGTACAATTACAAATGCTCTTAGGAGGTGCGTAAAAACGGTCAAACGTTCAATAAAATTTTTATATATCTAAAATTATTATAAAATGACTCCAATGAATTACATTGAACATATATAGGTATTAGGTATCAATTTTTAATGAAAATATATTTAAATAAAATAAATAATTATTTAAATAAAAAGTCAGTTTTTAAATAGTAACCTAGTGTTTTCACTATTCATCAAAAATTGAAAGTTTTCAGAAAAATACCAAAAATTCACCCTAGGCTAATTTCGATATTCCAAATCCAAAAATGAAGTCCATTTTTAAAAACAAAATTTCAAAAAGTGAGTATTAATATTCATAACATCTAGTTTATATAATATTTTAATAAAATATCGTTGTTTAGGAAACTCCGTATTGCGTACAACACACGCTATCGTGGAAGGTCACGATTGCGTGTAATGGAAGCCAAGTCAAGGATACATGTAGTGAAAGATTCTTTTGGTGTAGAATACAATAGAAGAAATCAATGAAATTAAGAATAATATTTTTCATAAAATCTTGGGGTGTTACATTCTACCCCCCTTAAAATGAATTTCGCCCTCGAAATTCGTCGGGGTTATAAATGGTTTACTAATCGAAAGTTTTAATAGAACCCCAAATCGTAAAAAGGAATACCAAAACTTATATTTAAAAACTAAAGTATGAAATGTAATGGTTACCCAAATTAACTAATCACTCGGTTTCCACATAGGAGAACATAGGTGAAAATATGGATACAGAAGAGAAATCTAACTATCAAGTTCTGATGGAGAGTGGTAGAGAACATGGATATGAAAAATAAAATAATCAAAAAGACATAAATTTGTGATGATCTAAGGTACCATTTGATTCATCAGATATAAGGGACTAGGACAACATTTTTGGTTTTCAATATGATTTCCCTAAAGTTGAAAAATTTGAATTAGAAGAAATACTTACTTTATATCGGTATAATCTCATCGTTTTTTTGTGCCTTGAAAAATTTACACTTTGTCTATTAAATAAATGAAGTTGAATTTGTCATTTGTGAAGTGTTAGCAGATCATGTGATAGAATGATGGGTCACTCCATCTGTTTCAAACAAAAGGTTAGCAAAAGTTATCAAATATACATAAGCCCATCTATGGTGAGGTTAATCATATATGGTTCCTAAAATGGACTTATACTTCATATATCATACTGATTAATATAATAAAACCAGTTTCTACTAACAAGGGACTTCTTGTAGGCCAGTGGTAGGAAATAAAGGCCTATCGCACTTCGGTTGTGGGTTCGATTCCCACAGCCTTGTCCGACGCGATGGGTTATTGCCCGTCCTGCATGTTGTCCTTTTTCTAAAACTACATTATTATAATATTCCATAAATAATATCGAAAAAAGTTCTAGCCTTAAACAATAATGACTTATGTACAACATAATCCATTCCAATCTTTAGGCTTATCCAAAATACTTCTGTCCAAGCTCATAGTATAAAGAAAACAATTACTAGAAATGTCATCTGTCAAGCATGTGAATACCGTCATTTATCATACAATATATCTTGTTGGTCACATTCGAAACATGTGAATATCTTAATCATGTATTCTCTTGAAAAATTAATACCCATTGAACCTTATTGGAAACATGAATGTTGTCAAAAGTTAACTCTTTCCACATACCAAAATCCCAAAAATTCTATATACTCAAACCATAATACCACTTAGTCCTTATATTAGTCATGAGCTCATGAATACTATCAAACATTTCATTATCTCTTTATCCCTTCATTATGCGCATATCATCTTCTTTCTAAAAATATCTTAATAACCTTTCATGGTTACCGGTATCATTCAATATATACTTTCAAATACTTTAGGAAAAACAATAGTGTAACAATCCTTAGATGTTTCTTTATTCCATAGTACCATTACCTATACAACATTACTATTGATAAACATAAAATCATTCCACTACCTTCTTAAAACATTGAACGAGATTCAACAATTATTTCATCTCACATATCATTTGTAGTCTCTTCATCATCTTCAACATAAATAATACCCATACGACCATGATGATTCTATTCATGAGACATTCCCTTAGGGAATTGGTTTTCATAATGCCCATACATTCCACATTGAAAAAATTTAATCATTGTTGATGTCATAGAAATACCATTATCCTTTTCCATGGTGTTAACTGAACCATTTCCTTTGCACTTTCTGGGTTTGTATCCTTATTTTCCACACCCAAAGCATCTTCCAGTTCCTTTGAAACAATCTCCCTAATGCCTCTTCTCACATGATTTACATGAGAGAAATTGAAATTTCTTTCCTCTATGATCATCATGAAACTCCCACTTTCTCTTATTAGATGAGTCAGGATACTTACCAAATTTGAGATTATTGATCATATTTTGAGATTATTGATTAGGAATAATAATGATGTTTTGACTTCCAAATACCATTTCATTTGGTTGCTCATGAATAATATCATTCCATTGTCCATCATATCCTCTATTATCGGGAATCTTCTTGTTTCCAGCCATTTTCTATAACCCAAAAATAATAGCGTGAGAGGCAAAAATAATGCTAGGAAAACAACATAATAAAGGGTGAGTACCTTCAATATATAACATCTTAGGTTTAATTCTAAGTTCTTTACTGTAATTCTAGGAATATAACCTATACGTATACTTAACCTTAGAGACATCCCTAGACACACCATAGAAATATCTCTAGGGATTTCACTAAAGTTTTCGCATCATAGTTTCCAAAGGTTAACTAAACCGAACCTCTGATACCAACTGTAGATACCCAAGGCTTGACCTACATGGACATTACATTACTTTTTCGGAATATTTAATACATAACAAAAACAGACACCAAAGGACCGTATTAGTTTAGTGTCTTTGGAAACTCGAAACAAAATCTTCTAATCATGGTGAAAGATCTTCAACATCTCCCATAAAGATCTTCCCCTTTTGTTTTCTTACCTAAAACCTTTCTTTAAATCCTGGGGAAAAGAAAATATATAAAGGGTGATCTCAAATGCTCAGTAAGGGTAAGCATGGATAAAATATAACAAATCATATTCATTTGAACTTAAAAAAACATGAACATAATGTTTAAACATCAAAATATTGAGCAATGACATAAAACATGGCAGTACGTAAGGCATAGATCATAATAGTACATCAATCATGATAAAATAACATGGGAATAAAACTTTTAATTATGTAAAAACATTAAGCACATGATATGATTTCCATAGTAGCCAAGGCATTGCTGCCAAGACCATCTTAGTGGACAAAGTCCCTTTCTGAATCGAGTTCACTCCTCATTCCAGTTCTGTATCACTGAAATGGATTAAATTACCATTCCAGCCATGTCTATCTCATGAGATATAAATATTTACCCAATTCATTGGAGGGAGATATAGGTTCCACCCATCTCATAATGAAACCATTCTTATGTGTGCCACAACATAAACATAAACCATTCATCATAACCCAAAGAATAAAATGGGTTTCATAAACATCATCCCATCATAACATAGAACAAATGTATATCATTTCATCATAAGAAAAGTGGAACCATGTAAATCATAGATACATTATACTTGAAACATACACATATAAAATAATTTCATCTTAGATGGAAAATAGTTTTGACAAAACACTTGAAATGAATTCTTGATGAAAATATCCTTTCTTCTTCAAAATAATTTTCTTTTCACAAAATTCCATGAAATTTTAAAAAAAAGGATTTTGTTAAAAATAATCATGAAATATTTTAGATTAATCTTAATGAAAATAAGGCGTTATAAAACCATAAAAATCCGTTAAAGCCGTATAAGTTAAATAAAACATTCTTCTCATACTTTTAACAGAAAAGTTGAAAAGTACCACGTATGGTAAACAAAAGCAAGATTCCTTCCATAACACAAAGTAAAAGTCAATATGGGTAAAAATGACTTTAAACATACATGGAATGATATTAAACACTTTATGAAAACATTTTTATCGACATGGATGAAAAATACAACCCCAGTAAATACTTACGTATAAGCAATCTCAGATAAAAATGAGATTTGAAAAATTATCCCTTACAAAGATCTTTTTGTAAATAAAATAGATCACTTATGTGTATTCACTATAAGGTCACACAAATAAAGTATAAATACATGATAAGATATAAAAATTAATTTCTCACATAATCAAAGAATGATATAAACAAGAAAGAGAAGATCAACCCAAATAACCGAAATTGGGTTAAGAAGTTCCCATACCTCGTTTCCGACTTGAATCGATCATTCTTTATTCTCATGAATAATAAAACAATGTTAATTTATAATTTATTAAGAACCTTTTTAATATTTATTATTCCATTTATATAACTTATTACCATGTTATAAACATTATGTAACCATTTAAGTTAATAATGTTCGTTTTATCAATATTTGGTACTTGAGTCAAAAATGGACTTCTTATAATTACATGTTGCTCATGTGGTCAAAGGTTCATTATATATAGAATTATATTAATGAGTTATATATCATATATATCATTTATATACATTATATACATGTATTTATAATATTATATAATAGATGGAGGTAAGAAATGAAATGCACCATTCATGGAGACGGTAAGCTGTACGTACGCATGAACGCTACTTTCATTTCTATTTATTATTTTAATGGAAGTAAAACATAATGATACAGAGGTATATTATAATTCCTGTATAATATCATATATAATATCATTAACTCCATCCTTTATACATACCACATAAGGCATTAAGGCATCACATCACTTTGAGGGGGCGGTAGTCCGCACTTCCTCAAATTAGATTATCGTATTTACCCACTATGGAAAGCATAAAGGCGTGCTATAAATGGGAAGTAAATAATCATAAGAAAATCATAAACATAATATATATCATATATATATACATTTACATCATAATGGACACCATGAGAGGCGGTAAGAGGTAATTGAACAATCATCATTTCGTGAGGCGTTAGTTTTCCATCCACAGAAACATTATGTTCTTCACCCATTAGATGGAGATGTGTGTATGCGTAGTTAGAATACTTCTCATAAAAACATCCTAGTATATTTAGGATACTGGTTTTGTTATAAAATAAGTAAATGAAAAGAGTTTAGGGGTTGGAGAAGTAGAATAAAAGAAAACAATTTAAGAGAAACTGTTACCTTTAATTTGGGTAACTTCCTTTGGTTTGAACCAAAAGGACTTCTTGAAGTGACTTCTGCCTAAGGTAAGGCTTCTAAGGTAAGGATAGGGATGTAGGGAGATTAATTGTGTAGAGTTTGGACGATCCAAATGGCTTGAGAGGCATGAGGAAATGGATAGAAATGGTCTCCTATTATAAGGGTGGGGGGGGGGGGCTCTTTTATAAAGTGTAAAAATATTATTTTATTATAAACTTATCTTCGGTTTCAAATGGTCCAAAAATAATTAAATATGAAGATAAGATGACTCATGGTCTAAATAAAATCATACAATCAGAATTGTACATGTTTTGGATATTATTTTAATCATTATAATCTTATTTATATAAATCTTTTATTAATGAGGTAAATGCTACATCATTATTGTGTCATAAATATTTTAATTTATTTGATGTCTAAAAATTATAAAAAAATACCATCATGTAGAAAATATTTTTATGTTTCCAATGAATATTTATAGTCGAAAAGATAATTTATATAACCCCTTATAAAAATTAATTACTAAAAGATTTTTGTTAATGTCAATTTTGTCTTTACATTAAACTAATTAATCCAAATTGTCATTATCACTACCAAGTGGCTTAATGGGGTCCCAAAATCGACCCAAGGATGCCCATGGTCTGCCACTACTCATCCAATAAGGTCAGGAAAAGTGTTAAGGTAATTTTTAATTATTATAATATTCTTTTAACCTTGAATTACCCTATTTACCTTTAACCGTGGTAAATAAAAGTCAAAAGTTACTATTCACCAAAAATTATTTTCATCTTACTGAACCACATTTTACTTCTTGATAACAACCATGTATGTTGGATTTTTGATATTCTACTCACAGAAGTAGTAAAATTAAGTTTTATGTACAATTACAAATGCTCCTAGGAGGTGGGTAAAAGACGGTCAAAAGTTCAATAAACTTTTTATATATCTAAAATTATTATAAAATGACTCATATGAATTACCTTGAACTTATATAGGTATTATGTTTCAATTTTGACCTAAAATAAATTTAAATAAAATAAATAATTATTTAAATAAAAAGTCGGTTTTTAAATAGTAACCGAGTGTTTTCACTATTTATCAAAAATTGAAAGTTTTCAGAAAAATACAAAAAATTCACCCTAGGATAATTTTGATATTCCGAATCCAAAAATGAAGTCCATTTTGAAAAATAAAATTTCAAAAAGTGGGTATTACTATTCATAAGGGCTAGTTTTTATAATATTTTAATAACATATCGTTGTTTAGGAAACTCGGTATTGCGTACAACACATGCTATCATGGAAGGTCACGATTGCGTGTAATGAAAGAAAAGTCAGGGATGCGTGTAGTGCAAGCTCTTTTTGGTGTAACGTACAACAGAAGACATCAATGAAATTAAAAAGAATATTTTCATAAAATCTAGGGGTGTTACACACTTGGGCCAAGGTCTTTACTCATGTCGGTTCTCCGGCATCCATTCTAAACTATGTGGTCTTTGATCCATGTCCAGGCATGGTACATAGGAAGCCTCCCAGAGGTTCAATCCCACCACCTGGTCATTCTGATCTCCTTCACGTTGGCTCACCAACACCCGGGAAGCCTAGAGTGTAAGCCCCACATATCCATTCTCGAACTACGAGAACTTTGATCTGTGCTAAGGCATGGTACGTAGGAAGTCTCTTCAAGGCTCAAGACCAAAACCATCGTCCATCTTGATTCTTACCCGGGCCGCCACATCCCGGTGAGATCATGCCCTCCTCATTCCTCTCCATAGTACTCGGAAATCCGCCCACGTACTGGCCCCAATATCGGTGTTCCCTCAAGGGGGTTATTCAATCTGATCCACTCTAGCTAGTGTTTTGATCAGCCCGATCCATCTCCGCTGGACGTTAAACTTGAGGAATACCCATTGCTAAACATGGAAAGATGAGGAAAACCTCAGATACATGCCTATGGCATATGATTCCCCGCGCTCGATGTGGGATGCCTTGGGCTTCCGCGCCCTCAAGAATCCCTATAATAAGGGAAAAAAGACAGACATGCCAATTCCCCATCATCCAGACATGCCAGTGGTGTCTCAACAAGACTACTCCCCTAACTAAAGGTTGCTGCCCTGACCGGACCCCTTGGAATGTCCTGATAGAAGAAGCATAATTAACTGGTGCCCATGAAAGTATGGTGCCGGGAAGAGTTTCACAAAAAAAGTATTAAAACTATGAGGGAGACCTGGACTAGGTGATAAGTTCCGAGGAGGAATCCACATAAGAAAAAACCGACATCCCATAATCCCATTTAGATTAAGGAGAAGATGTCCCTGAACAAGGAGTGAATGCCGCTCACCTTTGGAAAGCGGGAATACTGGGTAATAAAAGCTGCGCCTGTCGCGCCCAAGTAGACGGACACACACGCCCTGATGAAAGCGTCGGAAACAGAAATGGTGAACCCGAAGTGAATGTTATTCTCCTCAATGTGGAGATTAGTAGCGCTCGAGACATCAGTGGAGTGATGTGTCACCAGATCCAGATATCAGGCACCGGGCCCCGCCATGCAAATACCGGGCCTGGTGTGAAACTCACCAGAATTTGGGGTGGTCAAAGCGTTGGGCATCTCGGTCTGTGACGTTGTCAGCATGGATCCCTCTTACCAACCATGGAAGAAGGAATGACACTTGGGAAATGGGTGTCAATTTCCTTTTCTGTCAGTACTAATGAGCAGATCTCCCTACCTCCAAGAACCCTACTGCTACATTCGGAACCTGATCACCTCCCGCCCACCGACACGGGGGTAGGGGAAACCTCAACGCGACTACCCCGCGTGGTTCTGCATTTTCTATGATGACCTCGACTGTCGTGACTACTGGGCCCCCACACCCCCTTTCCCCATCGGATATTATCCAACGAAGGGTAATCAATGACCTTGTACGTAGGTATGAGGATAAAGGGGTCTTCCCTATGTGGGACATGGCCCGCCTAGATTTAGAGGCGTCTTGTGCCTCGCCATCAACGCCGCCCCCGATGGCTGCGTAGGGAGCCGTTGCTCCCCACCATGATCTTCAACTATTTCGGGAGCCTCTCCCTAGAATTCCTCAACGACTCCATGCCCTATGCCGATGAGGTAGGGGTTGTTCAGGCCTTCCCGACCAGAGTTCCGTCCCAGGGGTTACCAGCGAGGGCCCCCACCAGGACGCATCAATGCCGACACCCGGTTCCCCTAACTGAAGAGCAGGTGGACTATCAACCTGCACCATCGGCATCGGCCTGGCTGACCCGACGCCAACGCCGGGAATAGGACGAGGAGGATGCCCATCGAGGGTTGTCAACGTCAGTGGATTCTATGGACCGAGCCGCCGCTGACATGCATCATTAACCCCATACATACGCTAAGCTAGGGAAGCTATATGCCCGACCTGGATCGAGGCCCCAACCACCCCACAGGCAGGCTAGGTCAACTCTCCTGGTTGCAGGCACAAGCAATGGCCACCACGGACTAACCCACAATAATTCCACCCACTACGGGGGCCATCCCCATGCAACCACCATAGAGGATGCATGCCTTTCCCGCTCCCAGGCCTGGCTCAGATGTATGCCCCATGCCACCTTCGACCTGAATAAGGGCCTTCCCCGTGGTAGCAACACCTCATATGGGAGCCTCTACCATTCTCATTACACTAGGTATGGAGCCATCACTCCTGCCATGGACCACCGAGGTAGGGACGTTGTACATCCAGTCACTCTACGATGTGAGGAACCTCCTCATGTCCTTGTAGCCGCTGACGAAGGTCCTATTGGTCCTATCAAACAGAGGAGTGGAGATCAACTTCACTTCTCCAACACCCAACACAGAGGTCCTACCCATGTTCGGTCCGATCAGTATGGGGACCTACCTCACACTGGCGTCGCCAAGGGAACTAGGCATGGAGGTCTTACCCATGCTCCAGTCAGTTCTAGCGGGGGTCCCACTCGTACCGACATCTAGCACCGAGGTCATCCCCGTGTCCCCTTTGACATCTGACCCAGTGCTCCTCACACCTCGGCCCACTCAGGAAGAAGTGCTCCCCACCCCAACACCAGTACAACTGAAGGACTTTCTCATTTCGGGAATTTTCCCTTCCTCTAAGATCCATCCTGGGGCAGGAAGGCTGGTCATTGCAGCCACAAGAAGAACACCTAAAAGCTTCAGACTGAGATCAAACCAGTCTATTTCTTGGATTTCGAAGCAGAGTACGACTCAGTAGTGGAACCCTCCCCTCGGTACTCTGTGTCAAGGACCAGGGTAGGAATAATCCATATCAGCCTCATTCTTCTAGTGTGTGAAGTCCACCAGATTTACACCTCTCTTTGCAGGTAAATCCAGGAGGAGGAAATTTTGGGAGTCCCACAGGTTCCAACTGTGCAGTCACCGCCATCATCACTAGAAGCGTCCTCTACCTCGACTAGAGATCATGGAGAGCTATTTTGGGGCCTGATGGTGGTTGAGAAATAACATGACCCATTTCCAGTAACCACGATCCCTGCACTAGAAGCTGTGGCTGTCAGCCTGACGTATCGTGACATTGTGGTCAGATCACCGCACTCCTCGGAGGATGGCCCGGAATTTGGTGGCCAATCGGCTCATTCATCGTATTCTCCACTGCCCAGTTTACTATATCATCTGTCCTCCTCAGTACTGCTACCGGTTCCTCAGCCACCTTCGGTTGACGAGTTGGGAAATATGGGGCCAGACCCTAAATCCAAGCCCAGGAGCTTCTGGAACATTCTTGCGGCGGATCACTTCCCGGAGAAGTTCTGGTCGATGGCAGCATAGAAATTTTGTGCGCCTGAATCCCTCACCCCAGAGGAAGTCGAGTGCTTCCACCAAACCCTATGGTAAACACACTTTCGTCTTCGGTATCATCGGGTGGTGTACCATAGGAGACAAGTGCGCTTTGAGGAAATCGACGAACAATGCCGTCTGTTCGATTCAACTGCACTCCCCGTGGCCTAGAGCCCTGAGTAACTAGGTCACCAGAGGACCCTCCAACAAAAATGCATCCAGAGTTTTATGGTACTTCACAAAATCATTGGGGAAGCTACCCCCACGTGCAATTCCATGGCTGGGGGAAGTACGCTGCCCTCCTCTTCAGCCCAATTCGACGACAACCCAACTCGATACATGATATTGAGGAAATGCCTCGGGAAGGATCACGGTCCATATGGCTGATTTCATGGACAAGGAGGAAAACCTAGAATTTTTGGATGGAGACTTACCCCCTGAGGATGTGCCACCATTGTTGGACCCATCAGGGAGGATTACCCATAAGCAGAGGAACCTTCTAGGTCTCCCTGTGCCCACCGAGTCATTGGTACTTATTCGGAATGCCGGTAAGGGTAAAGAGCATGTCGGAGCTGTCAAGCACTCTGACCCGTCTGCCTCAGTGAAGAAGATGGAGGAAGACCCCGAGAAGGCCGAGTTGCGCCAACAAATTGCTGACCAGAAGAGGCTGGTCGATGAACTTACGTCCGGACATGCTATAGAGTGACGAATCATCTATGGAAATCCTAGGCTGGGGCAGCAGGGGCAGGAAAAACTTCCCCCCGACAAGATGCCTCTAGGAAACCCTGATCATACCGCTCCCACGGACAAGGTTGAAGATGGAGCTCACGGTAAGAGGGCGTGATACGTCTCACCAAACCCTCCCGAACGACCCGGCAATATGAGGAATCCAGCCCGGGTTCCCCAACTGCCCCGCAGGCTATTCCACCAGTCGCTCCACGAGCCATTAATCCCATTTACCGTGTCTAAGAGCCCGGTAATGCACTCGTGGTTAGAGATGACCGTCAAGATAGGAACCCCTGCCCGGACGATCCGATGGCGGCACTCATCGCCCACATCGAGGCGTTGTAAATGCGACAGGTGGCAGTCCCACTAGATGGAAAGCCGTATCCAGCGTGGGTGGATGATATACCTGCACCCCCTGGTTTTGGAAATCCCACTTTCTCACCCTTTAACAGGACAGGGGACCCGCTACAACACCTTACCCACTTTTCCTTTAGGTGTGGCCCCATGTTGGGGACTCCAGCACAACAGGAAGCCGCCAAACTCCGATGTTTTGTGCAGACATTGGAAGGCCCTGTGTTTGTCTGGAACATCCAGCTTCCCGCTGGATCGGTGACAGGCTGGGAGGATCTTCGCTGGAAATTACTATACCAATTCAGCTCTACCACACAAAATACCAGCATCACATACCTCATCAGGTGCAAGAAAAGGCCCGATGAGCAATTCACGTACTTCATCACCCGGTGGAAGGGGCTCACATACTCCCTTGACATGCCACTAACTTAGGAGAAATTACTAATGATGTGAATTGGGAATGTCAAAACAGAACTGGTTCCTTCCATGATCACTCAGAACTACCTTGGAGGGTTCCGAGACTTCTAAGATAAGGCCCAGCGCCTCGAGGAAGCTCTGCAAAAGGCTAGTCAGGTGCGTCCGCTACCCCCAGTGATTCCAGCAAGGAGGGATTCCAGAGCCGATCCCGCCTCGGTGGCCCAAATAGATGCCCCCAGGCAGCTAGAATTGCTTCTAGTAGCACCAGATCCGCAACCTCGCAGAGGCCCTCCACCTCAGGCACTGCCTCCTGCCCAGCAGCGACTGCCTCAGAATCGACAAGTTCCCCTCGTAACGCGCCGCCGCCGCCTAGGTGAGATAATCAGGTTCCACCTCTTTGGCAGGCTCATCCAGACCCTCGTCAGTGCCAGGCTCCGAGAGACCCCTATCTAGAGAAAAGACACCAGACTTACTCATTCAGCGAGGATCAAGTCCCCAGTTACTTATGTAGTGCCCTAGATTAGGGGATTGTGCACTTACCTGAGTACAGATGGTCGGCAGAGGCGAATCTCACCGATTTCCCCAACTACTTCCCCAATAATTTGATCTTGGGGAACACCCTCAAGCAGTGCTATGTGTTTAAAGAATGGATCCAAGACCAGGTTGACAACAACATAGTCAGGCTGGTCCTGGCCCCGAAATAAGTGGCGGGTGTCTTTGTGAGGTCATAAAGTTGTAGAGACGACGAAGGAGAGTGTAATTAGGTTCCCAGCCGTGGATCCCAGAAGTACGATGACTGGATGGCTTGTGAAACATTCTCCCACACCCATGGTATTATTATGGCATGCCTGAATCAACCAGAGCCTTCAGAAGCTACGACCATCACCTCTGCGTCATCATCTCAGCTGACCTCTTCTAATAAGATCAAGCATCGGCGGTGCAAGAAGAAGAAACGTGCTCCACCAATGCCATCATCATCCCGTACTCTCCATGACCTCATGCCCCCTGAGATGGAGATCCCTCCCAGAATATGCCCAGTGGTGGATGATTCGTCAAGAGACAGTCATGGGTACACTTCGGTCAATACCGTTGAGTTGGTAAATTCCTATATGACTCCCGACGAGGGGGAATGCCAAGCGAACCTCCCCAACGTCCCCAGCCGACGTCAACGTCAGTGGAAACATGGCTGAATGGGCCATCAAGGCACATCAGCTGACACTTCCATTCATGCCGTGCACACCACTGAGACCAGACAATAGGCCCATCGCAGAGCTTAGCATGCGTAACCTCCTCATCTGGCATACTCAGATCTACTTCCGCCGCTGTTCATGCTACTAGATCAGGCAGATCTACCTCGTCCATACCACGACCAGTCTCGCCCTGCTATAAGCCAATCTCAGTTATCTGGTCTTCATCTGGGAACTACTCGTCAGGCATCGACTAGTGAGTAATGGGGCGTTCCTAGCACTAGCCAGCCACCGGTCCAGCCGACACGACCCGTCATGCCTCCAATCGTGGAGCGACCTCCTGTAAGTAGAAGTTCTCACCTGGCATGGATGTATGATGTTCTGAAGAACCTTATCAGAATTCCAATGAGGATTTGTATCCTCGAGGCTCTTTTCCTGTCATAAGACATGCGTGAGGCGCTCTCCGAGGCTCTAAGGAGCCCCCTCTAGTTTGAGACAGAGGTAATAGCTGTAGAAGCCTTCCACACTGAGGCAATTGATAATGACGAATGCCAGGAAGTTATCTCATTATTTGGTGAAGACGAAGAGCCTCCCATACAGGGGCACATTCTTCCACTGTACATCACTGTCTAGTTCAATGGTATGGAATTCCACCGCTGTCTTATTGAAACGGTTTCTAGGATTAACCAAATCTCAACTCGGACACTGTGGAAGATGGGGTTGTCTGAAGATGATTTAACTCTCTCCAACCTAAGAATACAAGGATACGACAGAACCGAGCAGACCTCGGTCAACAAGATCCATTTTAGGTCCTAGTTTGGTGGCCTAGTTTCCAGTATCGAATTCATGGTTGTCTCTCAGGACACCGCATACAACGCATTGATGGGCCGACCATGGCTCCACCTTCATGCACCAGTCCCTTCATCACATCACCAATGCCTCAAATACTCCCTAAATGTTCAAGTAGGCGTGATCCAAGGAGATGAATCTCCTTTTGCCTCTTGTGAAGCCCGTTATCTGGAAGATGACTATTACAAGAGTAAGGAGAAGCAGATTCTGGCAAGTGAGGTTGAACCCACCCTGGTCACAAGTGATCCCTGGGAAGGTCTGGATGATGCCTATGTATTCCCAATCCATCGACTAGAGGCCACAAACCCTGAAATGGGGTAGTGTTTTGTTGTTTTGGGTATGAGAGGAAGACATATTCCCAGGTCCAAGCGACGGTGAAGAATCACCTTGTACTCCTACACCAACCAGGATCGTGTGATCCCAGAACCTCCTACCCCCATACGGTATTGTGATGTCCTCCCCATGGAAATGAAAATACGTCATACATGTCTGTTTCGCTGGGCTGGGATTAACTAGCTCAAGCCGACGTGCCACTATTTCTTTGACATCATCAAGTGTGGACCTCTGGGCCGAAGACTAGATAGGATTGGGTCAACTGCCTTCATCGCCATGGTCTCATTGGTGCATGAATCTCCTGATGTGCTGACCACCACCATTCAATACGGAACTAGAATCCCATCAGAGTCCGGTGGCTCGGAAGCGACTCCCCCTATGGAAGATCCCTCCACAAGTGGATAAGAGGATCTAGAGGATGCTCTTCCTACCTTTGAAGAAGGTGTCTCTACCACAGTCGATGAACCGGTATAGGTGAACCTTGGTAGCGAGGTAGATCCGAGGCCCACATTGATCAGTGCCACCATGTCCCTCGAGGGGTAGCAGTGGTACGTGGACTTCCTTAAACAACACCATGATGTGTTCGCCTAGAGTTATAATGAGATTCCAGGACTAGATCCCCAGGTAGCCATCCACCGCCTTGGTCTCCCGATAAACCATCGCGGGTTCAAGCAGCCTCCTAGAAAGATACACCCTTCTCACGGTGCTATGGTTAAGGCCGAATTTGACAAGCTCATCAAAGACAAATTCATCAAGGAATTCCAGTATCCCAAGTGGCTAGCCAATATTTTGCTAGTCAGGAAGAAGAACAGGTAGATAAGGGTCTGTATCGACTTCCGCGATCTCAACCGCCACTGTCTGAAGGATGATTTTTCCCTTCCAGTGATAGAATTGTTGATTGATTCTATGGTTGGGTTCCAAGCCCTCTCCTTCATGGATGGGTATTCTGGGTATAACCAGATTTGGATGGCCCCTGAAGATGAGGATTCCACTGCTTTCAGGTCCCCCCAAGGTACTTTCTGTTAAAAGGTTATTCCCTTCGTCCTGAAAAATGCAGGTTCCACCTATTAGTGGGCCATGCACCGCATATTCAAGCCAATTCTCGGAAAACTAGTAGAGTGTTATGTGGACGACCTGGTGGTCAAATCTCATCAGCGCCAGGACCATCTCAAGGACCTTGAGAAAGTATTCGACTTCTTCTGTTACTGCCACTTGAAGATGAACCCGTTGAATTATGCCTTTGAGGTCACCTCCATGAAGTTTCTCGGCTTTGTTGTCAGATATCAGGGCATCGAGATCGACCAAGAGAAGATCAAATCCATCAGCCAGATGCCTCCCACGAGTAATATTCAAAAATATTCAAGGTCTTCAAGGACACTTTTCCTATATACGCCGATTAGTTGTGAATCTAGATGGAAAGTGTAATCCCTTTTCCCGACTCATGAAGAAAGGCTCTGCCTATGAATGTGATAAAGAGTTCCAAACCGCTTTCGAGGAAATTAAGCAGTGTCTGCTCCAGCCTCCGGTCTTGATTCCACCCATCACCGAATAGCCACTGGTCCTTTATGTGACCACCCTGGAATGGTCTCTCGGCGCCCTGCTCACCCAGAAGAACAATGAGGGGACATAAAACAACCTCTACTACCTCAACCGCATGATCATTGATACGGAGACCAGATACTCCCCTATCGAAAAGAGTTGCCTTGAACTCGTGTTTGTAGTACAGAAATTGTGACATTACCTACAGTACCATGAGGTACAGTTGGTCTCTTGGGTAGAACCACTAAAGTACATCCTGAACCACCCCATGTTGACTGGAAGACTAGCGCGGTGGGCGGTAATTCTCTTGTAGTTTGACATCAGGTTTGTTACCCATAAGGCTATCAAGGGGCAGGTGTTGGCAAAATTCCTAGCTGCCCATCGAACCTCTGCAGATCAATCCCTGGACCTAGATTTTCCTGATGTGTCAATCCTCTCAGTCGACCATTCCATCTCATGTTGGCAAATGCACTTCGACGGTGCCTCCCGGAGCCCCACCGTTGGGAGGCTCAACGATCCTAGGCTCAACAGAGTTGGTCTGGGTATCGTCTTCATCACTTCGGTGCAAGACGTTCTGCCGTACTCATTCTTATTGTTATAAGGATGCACCAACAATGAGGCAGAGTATCAGGCTCTCATAACTGGCCTCAAATTGGCCCTTGAGATCGATGTGCCCCATTTTCATGTGAAAGTGGATTCTGAACTAGTCATCAAGCAAGTAAATGGAGACTATGTTGTCAGGAAGCCAGAACTCATGCCATTGTTGGAGTGAAACCTCTATCTAATGGCCCATTTCCCTTCTCGACCAGAGGTTACCCATGTCCCTCGGTCATAGAATGTTCAAGCAGACGCTTTGGCCGGTTTAGCTGCATTACTTGCAGAACCCGAGCAGGATGATCTAATTATACATGTGGCACAACAGAGAGTCATTGCCCCCGTCATCTCATAGGATGACGACGACCCGTGGGTAATCCATCTTAATACTGGAACCTCCACATCAGAAGCCCCAGGTTCTTCAGATGCAGTGGTTAAGATGAATCCTGACTGGAGAGTACCTTTTGTCAAGTATCTTCAAAATGGTTTCCTCTCGGATGATCGGGCCGAGCGCGAGTGGATCCGATGCCGTGCACTGCAGTTTACCCTCCAGAGTGGTCCCAGTATTGAGCATATCCTCTATAAGCGTAGTTTCGATGGTGTTCTCCTCCGTTGCATTCAAGGAGATGAGATTTCTCAGGTCATGCAAGAGGTTCATGCCAGTTCCTGCGGAGCCCATCAGGCTGGGCCGAAGCTGTCCCATCAGATCCGGAGACTGGGGTACTTCTGTCCCTCTATGATCCAAAACTGTATCGAGTTCTCCAAGAGATGTCATGCGTGCCAAGTTTATACAAATTTCCTGCATTGGCTTCCAGAACCTCTCTACTCCACCAAGTACTCTTGGCCCTTTGCAGTGTGGGGGCTCGATGTCGTGGGACCGTACCCACCGACAACAGCTCGCCAGTGTAGGTTTATCCTGACCGCTACAGATTTCTTCTCCAAGTTGGAAGAAGAAGTCCTAATCAAGGAAGTCAAGGCTTGATCCATTGTCGATTTTGTGTGCTCTAATATCATCTACCAATTTGGAGTCCCTCACGCAATCCTCACCGATAACGACGACAACTTCCGAGCAGCTGAGCTGAAGAAATTGTATACCAATTACAATATCCGTTCAAACCATACCTCTCGCTATCACGCGCAGGAAAATGGAAAGATTGGGAAATTCAAAAAAACCCTCTCTAACATTTTGTAGAAAATGGTTGGCCAGAACAAGAAGAGTTGGATGAAAAAACTCCCCGACGCCCTCTGGGCTTATCGGACGATGACTCGCAATTCCACCAAGGTGACTCACAATTCCCTCTCAGAGTATCCTCACATGATATGGTATAGGCTTTCTTAACCCCACTCATGAAAAGATTATAAGGGTCACACCTTGTGCCTTATCCCGTTCTTCTATACTCCCATGTCTTCACCACACAACATTAAACTGCATGGCCTTCAAGAACTACGTATGGATTGATTCCCATTCTCATGGGATACGTAGGAACTCCCAGACATTTCATTTGTTGGCCTATCCCAAATGCTAGAATATTCTCCCCGGGTTAATATGTATGGAGGGGGTGAACTTTTTTCCCCACTTCTTGTCGAGCTAACCCCGATCCGGTCATATGTCCCGCCCCCTAGAGAAGTTCGCCTCTTTGAGATATGGGTACAGATATTATTCACCCGCTCCTTAACTAGGATTACATCACTTTGCCCATTCAGAAGGGCCCCTGAATGGTATGGATTCTAGGACTAAGGGACCTCTCTTACCACTTTGGGCCAACGCCCTCGAGGATGTCGAGCAACAAATTGATACACATACCGCGTTTTGAATATGGTCAGCAGTCGATGCTCATTTGTTGCTCCTGACGCCGTGTTTCGAACATGGTCAACAACTGTCCTGGATCGTTAGGTCCGCACCAAGATTTCCCAAACATGGAGTGTAGTGGTTCATTCTACCCTGTTGTATCTCCAAGAGATGAAATTCCTCCGGGCGATGCCAACCCTCAGGCCCCGACCCATATTCTCTCTTATGGGATTGTATGGTATGGTGTGGGATTATGTCCTCCTTTGCATCGGGTTATTCAAAATGTCGTACACATCCTCGAATGAGAAACCTTATCCTCCCTAGTCCTCACTGCAAGACGTTAAACTGAAAGATGGCCAGGCCTTCCAAACCAAGGCCCCTTGGCCTTTTCGGGCCCCTGGCACATGTTCTCTCTCTCATAGGATTGTGTGGTATGGTACGAGATTATTTACTCATTCACGTTGGGTTATTCTACATTCCATACACCTCCCTCATGTGGGGTATCCCACTCCACCCCTCATCCTCACTACAAGATGTTAAACTGTGAGCTGGTCAGGCCTTCCTGACTGAGGCCCTACCTCAGGCCCCTTGGACTTTTCGGGCCCATGGACCATGTTCTCTCTTACGGGACTGTGCAGTGTGGTGAGATATTATATCCTCATTCATGTCGGGTTAATTTACACACTGTACACATCCTCGTTAGGGTACCCTGCCCCCGGGTATCTTCAAGAACTACGTGTGGCTTGATTCCTATCCTTATGAGATACGTAGGACCACCCGAATGTCTAGACTTCGGGCCCAGCCCCATCTCTCTGAAATATCCATTTAACCTTGGCCCCTTGGCCTATACTCTCCATCCTGGATGCCCTCATAAACCCTCTTCGGTGGTTCACCAATGTGCCCAAGGGTACTCTGATTTAGTACCTAGAATGTCAACCTCTGCTCAGACATGCTTCCACCCGCTTTTCAGGCTTTGTGATCCTCTTCATTAGGGATTCCATCACCTTTCACACCTGAAAGGACCCCCAAGTGGCATGGATGCTAGTCCTAAGGGCCCTCCTACCATTATGTGCCAACGCCCCCAAAGGTCGCGTACAACAAATCGATACAAATCCCGCATTGCGAATATGGTCAGCAGTCGATGCTAATTTGTTGTTCCCACTTCAGGATAACATGATATTGATGCTGTCTTTCCGCCACGGTTAACAGTTGTCCTCCATTGCCACGCCAACCCCATTAATCCCAAAATGTTAGTTACATGATTCAAATCCTTCTCCACATCATCATGTCCAAGTGGAACTTCGAAACTCTTGGTACTGTTCCCCAGTGCACATCTGCGCGTTAGGAGGACCAGAGCCGCGGTAGGGGATCCGCACCGATTTCTTTTTGGTGTGTGTTCCATTTGTTGCAATAGGAATCTTCCTCCCTTGCTTCCCACATTGATTTTGACTCACGTGGGCTTAGGGATTGGGTCGAGGTCTTCCCTTACTTGGACGGTTTATACTCGTTCATGGTCTGAGCTCTAAGACCATAAACTAAGATCTCCTCAGAACTATGTATGGCTTGATTCCCATAAGTATGGGATTTGTAGGAACTCCCAAGACTATTGTCTTTGGGTCCATATTTATTTCTTCTAATTTTTCTTTTCTGTCCCACCTTCTGGACTTTGACTACATGACCGTGTGGTGTGGTGCGGGATTATTTCCTCATTCACGTTGGGTTTGCAAGAGCCACAACACGCGCATCCCATTATAAAAATTATCCCTCCTATTTTCTGTGCCCCTCCCACTCTTATGGGATATGTAAGACCACCCAGACATCTCATTTTCAGGTCCATCTCATTTGGGAGATAGTCTCCCATCCTATTTACCTCTTACCTCTATGTAATCCCCTTGGCCTGAGGTCTCCCTCTCGAAACTGCGTACGGTGTGATACGAAACCATGTCCCCATTAACGACAAGAATGTTTTATTTCACCAAAAACATTCCCCACATAGAATCATCTCATCTACATTTGTGCTGCATGATGTTTAAATTCATTCTTGGTCCTATCACATGACCCTAAACTGTGGTATTATCTTCCTGGGCACACAATGAAAAACAACACTTCATTGTGATGACCTCATCATAGAGGACGTCACGTTGGGTATTGGTCACACGCCATGTCATTTTTCAATGCCTACTATGGCTTGATTCTTGTGGAGACGCCAAGGCTTGCTACCCTATGCCTGTCGCTTCAAAGAAAAAAACACTCACCTTAAAAGACAAATAGGATTTATCAAATACCGCTTCTCTTGTTGCGAGGGTTCAACCCTCGCGCCCCTTTCATCATTGGCCCTAGTACCTTAACATGTCGTGCCACCTTGCCAGAACTACGTATATATTGATTCTCATTCTCATGAGATACTTAGGATCACCAGGGTACTTCCCCCGGGCCCAACCAAACTTTCATGTTCATTCCCTCGACTCGACACTTCCCCAGAGAACACATGGTAAGTAGGGATTATGTCCTCATTCATGTCGGGTTTTGTAACCTCCTTACCATGGGTCTCATTCTCTACTTACCCATTCATGGTCAGAGTTCTAAGACCTTAAACTAAGACCCTTTCAAGAAATACGTGCAGCTTGATCCCCATCCCCATGGGGTATGTAGGAACGCCTTTTCATTTTGCTTCAGGCCCAGATCAACTCTCGTTCTTGGTCCCTAGACCTAAAACCTCTTCCCAGGAACACGTGGTAGTTGAAAACCCCAGTTTCCATTCACGTTGGATATCTGATTTACCCCACCAAGCGCCTCTTGTGTTTCCTCCCATCCATGATGTGTTTTTACAAAGAGCCCGAAGTGTGGAGTTTTCATGGAGAAATTCCCCTCGTTCCATTACCAAGCTTCATGAGCTCGCCAATTGGATCCTCATCCTCTTCCACGTCCCAAAGGACCCTCAGATGACATGGATACTAGGTTTAAGGGCTCTCCATGGATGATGGGCCTATGGGCTCTCCCATCGTTTCAGGCCAATGTCCCTGAGGATCTCGGAAGACATTTGTGACAGGTCTCATGTTTCGAACATGGTCAGCGGTCGACCCTCATTTGTCTTCCCCCATTCTAGGCTAACGCGATATGGATGTTGCGTTTCTTCCACAGTCAACAGTTATCCTCCATCGTCACACCTTCATCATTGTGATCCAAATTTTGAGCATCATGATTAACACATTTCCACTTCCTAATGTTCAAGTGGAATTCCAACATACTCGGATTTATCTCTTAGTGTGTCTAGGTGCGCTTCATGGATGAGTTAGCATCATTGGGCTGGTATTCACCGATCATCCCTTCATCCTAACATGCCCCTTCCTGTGTCGGGAAAGTCCCACCATTACTTCTTGTTTCCCACATCGAGCACAACTCACGTGGGCTTAATAGTTTTGGTAGGATGTGTACCAATGCGGCCAGGCTTCTCATCATCCCATATGATGTTAAACTGTGCTTCTAGAACTACATATGGCTTGATTCCCATCCTCATGGGGTACATAGGAATGCCCGACCACTCTACTTTGGGACCAACCTAATTCTCACTCTTGGTCCCTCGACTTGAAGAGTTTCCTCAGGGGATACGTGGTGTGATTTGGACTCTATGTCCTCATTCACGTCAGTTTCATAGCTACCTCACCACATGCTCCCTGGGCTCTTCCCTTTCCCGTCCTATCATATTACATTAAAATGCAGGAGGCCATATGTCCTCAACGCATGACACTATACTGTGGTTCTACCCTGAACAAGTTCAGGATTCCCCGTGTTAATCAGGGGATGCACCAGAGCCTCTGCCAGAGAGGATTGCACCTGTCACTATTGGTCTATGACTACACTACACTTCCAGAACTATGTATGGATTGATTCCCATCCTTATGGGATACGTAGAGACACCCTATTATTTCGCCTGGGGTCCATCCCTAGGGATTGTAAAATCCTGTTCCTCCCCATTTTCAGCCCATGGCCTGACCCCTCGTGAGGGACCATGTAACTACAACTATACCCCGAACAAGTCCGGGATGCCCTAAGATGACATTAGGAAGTGACATATCCCTCGCCAAAGAGGTCCTTTCTAAAAGAAGGAATTATCCATGATCAAAACGATGCATCCATCGGGTGTGCTCCCACCATGGTGGCATAATTTCAAGAGTGTTGGATTTTATTTGAACAAACCCTCGCTCCACATTCCATGCTTTGCGTGCCCCTTATTCGGACCCTCGTCCTCTTTCATGCTTGGAGGAACCCCCTAACATTATGGATGCTCAGCCCATGGCCCATCTACTTTCCCGGGGCAATGTTCTGGAAGACTAATGGATATCATTTTTGAGTCAGGCCTCGTGTTTCGAACATGGTGAACGGTCGGACCTCATCTTTTATCCTCATTTCACGCTAACGCAACAAGGATACTATGTTTCGAAAATGGTCAATAGTTATCCTTTATTTTCACTCCACCCCCCATAGTGTTGTGGATTTTGGGTATCGTGATTCTCACCTTCCACTTCCCTATGTTCGAACTAATCCCAATGCCCCTGGCGTTACCCCGCTCGTTCACCAGAGCACATCGGATGAACAGATCGTCGATTATTATGAGGTCCTAATCCTCCGATCGGGCCTCTACCATGTCTTCCCAGAAGATACAGATTGGTTACTTAAACCCCGGATACCCGAAGCTTGGTCGACGCATTATGTTCATATGGAATAGCATGGTAATCATCCCTTGTTCCTCACATTGGGATCAACCCGCATAAGCTTAGGGACTGACCACTGGATATTTCATGAATATAACAGACGCATATGAAGCCAACCTCGATAACAAGACTCATGCATGCTACATCATCAAATAAATCAAAACATGAAAGTACATTTCAGATTTTGTGATCCTTACAATACTCGGGGGTTTATTCCTCCCATGGACGGGTTGACCCGATCAAAAGAAAGTTGTAGTTTCGCCACCCTTCAACTTGTGGCATCCAGGAGTTGCTGACACCTACTCAACTCCCACTCCTCCTCAGCAGTGATGGGGTGAAATTAATCAGCCTCAGTTTGGGCCTGCTCTATGTCAGCCTGAATGACGACCATTTCTTTGGAATATTGCCTTAGACGCTCTTCCGCCTCTGCCAGATGGGCCTTCAATTGCAAGATCAACTCTGATTGTGCATTAAGAGAGGATGAGTGCTCATCCGCCCAGATCCGTAGCCATTGGACTTCATTTTCATCCTCCCAGAGTTTCTTGGTGTTTGTCGCCTTCCTCCACTGCCAGCCCACGCTAAGGCCGTGATCATACTACCAAATCTTCTCTGCCATAAGATCTCGGATGAGAAGATGGGGGCACTGGGTATCCACTCCCCAGGAACATAGTTCACGCAGCCGCGAGTGAATTATGTCCATCTCATCCAGCCATAATGCCTGGGGGTCTTTTTGATAAAGTGTATGATCAACTTCCATGATCGGTGTCAGACTATATCATTGTCCTCTTTGTCAGAGGCCGTCTGGTCCTGGTCCGCATGGTTGGCAGGCTCGTATGCAGGGTACGCCCTCAAGAAATCTTTAGCGGGATCTGTATCTGGTGTGGGATCAGGCGCGAAATCTGGCATTGGATCAGATGTGGCGGGACTTGGGTCAACCAGCAGATCCTCATCGTCAGACCCTACCTCAATGACCTCGGGCTCGACCCCACTGGTGGTCCCGCCAATGATGGGGGGAGATGCAGCTTGGGTGGGCTGGGTAACTATCTCCACAATTACTAGCATGCCTCTAAGAGGGGTGCCACCAGAAATACCGACCAACCTCACCGCAGCGGCCCATGCCAGTCAAAGAACTGTACGTAACAAAGAAGATCATGGACGTCAGTTAGCACGATCAACGTTTTGAAGTAATGAATTCAGTGGAGAGGACTTATAGAGATTGAAATCCTGGTATTTCTTCTGAGTTGATGTTGATGAGACCCCAAAGTGTGACCCTCCATATATTCTCAGAAGGTTTGGAGACTCTAGAGATTCCACCTCGGTTGTCCTAACCCCGCCAGACATAGAACTGGATGCGGCCATAGGTGCGGGTTTCGAGGGTCCTACATCATCACCCACCGAGGGGCGAGAGCGAGGTCTGTGTACAAGGTCCTCTTGCATGGTTCATACGTTGGTAAGAAGTCCATAATGGCCTAAGAGAAGACCCTGAGGAAAGAAACTTGGAATGTTACCTCGAGAGCCTCCGCAAAATCGTTGAGACCCAAGTCTTGATCGCCGAATTCGCCTTCCACCAATGGGCTCCCTCCACCGGACTCCTCCCCCAAAGAGGATTCATCTGAATCTTCCAATAGGGGGAAGCGCTCTCTCAGCTCGGCATCTGACAGTTTTGGGGGAACCGTCCGATCCAGCCGTACCTTCACCCGGTCTATCATTGGATGCGGGGAACCACTGGAATGTAAAAAGTCCTCCATCTAATCCATATATTGCTCCGCCTCCACCAGGGACACTGTGAAACCGGCTCGGACAGGGAATATATGCAGTAAATCCATCCCGAGGCGGTTCAGGTGTTCCCACATCTTGGGCGGGCCGAGGAATTTCCTGCTGACATCCCAAATGTCCCAGGCATCTGGGAAAACCGCATTCTCTGGAATGTCAATACGGTAAAACCATTTCCCCAAAGCCTGAGCAGATATCCTGTGGAATCCCCTCAATGGTTGCTCCTCCAGATGGATCTGATCTCCTAGGATCACCAGGTCCACTGCCGTTGTTGGATCTGCCGTCGCTACCTCACCCTCATCTAGTGTAGGTCTCGTTTCCATGATAGCCCCAACGTCGTGAGAAGCCCTTGCTTCCCTTAGACCCCGACCTTGAGATAGGGGAGGCCCGCCATCACCAGCTCGAATGGTTGGCTGCTTCAACATTTCCCCTGGATAAGCTGCCACCCAGCTTATGGCATAATCCTTCACTACTCCAAAGACAGTAATAGGTGGAGGCAATGGATTTCACATTTTCCCATATTCCCATGTGAACATGAGACACAATTGCCTCATCAAACATGAGTGCTCCTCATGGCGCACCTCCCAGTAGACCTGTGGGGTCAGCTGCTGCAGGAACCAAAATTTCCTTGCAAACCGGTGCGGGGTATACGACTCACAAAGAATCTCACGGTCCACCCGTCCCACCAAGACTCCACCTCGGAAGGCCAGGAGATAGGCCCAATGCTCTTTCATCCCCTGACCTTCGTCGGTGAGTACCCCCGTCGACAATCAAAACGGGTGGAAATTAAACTCGTCCACCTTCCACACCCGGTTTAGTACCAATGGTACGATCAATTTGGATAGAAATATCCCGACAACATTTAGAATGGATGGACAGAAGTTTAACCCCGGAGGTGAGATGGGGTTCAGATATTCGTAAACCCCCCTGATGTGTGCCACGATCCACCCATACAGAAGATGGAAGGGCCCGCATATCCTGGGAGGATTCTTTCCCTCACAACATGCCATAGCATCTTGTACAATCTGGTGAGCATCGGGATCCCCAGATTAACCCACCCTCCTGTGGCCAGCATGGATGCCATGATGAATGTACTAGGCTGCACCCCCATGTTGGTATCCCTCATAGGTAAGATCCAACCACAGATAAGGGCCGCGATAAATGCCGCCAATCTGACTATAGACTGCTGTTCGGTATTGACACTAAAAACCCAGGTCTTCCATTAGCTGTCCTCCAAGAGATGCCAATACGAATGCTCCTTTCCCCGTTGATCCCCCTTTGGGAAAGTTTGAGGCCTTAGGGGAAACTCTCGATCCTTTAGGAAGTTTAGGAACTACTTGAACCACTTCTTAAAGTGGAAATCCATCACTACTTCTTTATCTTCTCCAGGGACCAGTCCCATCAGTGCCAGTGCCAGTCGCGACATCTGCTCTGGATCCTCCCATGCACTCATGATGGGGAGGAACTCATTGTACATAGCCCCCAAGATTGGGACCCCCCGAAATCTGATTGACATCCCACAGACTGATGCCAACCTTCCCATGGTACAGGTGAAATGTGTTGGTCCTGGACGACCACCTGCTCAACAACTCTGGCATCAACTGTTTCGGTTGATATATGTGGAATTGGGAGGCCCAAGACACCTCGTACAAACCCACTCCCCTCAGCTCGGCTTCGAACTCCTCGCATAAGGCACCGACCCAGTAGGCCCATGCCCAATCATTTATGAAGTTGCCTCCCTGGCGTAGGTCCCACTCATCGGACCACCCTTTCTTCAAATCCCTCAAGGATGCCTTCAGTATTTTGCGGTACATGGGAGGGGATGTCTTCAGCTATAATGGATTCCCATCAACATTGTTTAGGTGGTTGTATAGGCAGTCGACAGTGACAGGTGTCAAGTCCTCCCGCGCATGGCCATCGGCCGCCCTGAACCATTGGTGCTGGCACGACGTGCTTCTAAACCAGCAAGCTGGTTCGTCCCTACTCACCTTAGGAATGAAGACGTCATCCCTCAGCCTGAATCCATACAAGGGAAGTCTATTATACAAAAGCTAATTATTCTGGATTTCCGACAACAGCTCCATCAATGACTTATGGACCGAGTGGCTATGAACCAACTCTCCTATGCCCAGATAATTTTCCATCTCATCCCTCTGTGCAGCGTCTGCGAGCACCCCCAGTGCAACTTCTTGATGGGACATTGGGTTTTAGGACTCAGACTAATTTTAGGCCGGGTCACGAAGCTTGTTCGTGGAGCTCGTTCGTAGAGCTTGTTCGCAAATCCAAGTCGCGGAGCCTGGACTCGGCCTGCAAGCACCCGTTCGCTGGGCGCTGTCGCGGAGTCAAAGACTCACGGTTTTCCGTGAAGCTCGATTCGCAGTGATCAATTGCGAAGTATGCGGAGCTTCTCGAATCGAGAGTGAAAAAGGACAAATTCGCAGAGGGAAAGGACAAAAGAGAGGCCGACCCCCTATTTATAGGTGGAGACACTCAGAGCTTCGCGACACATCCAGCCCACGCGGAGATTCACAGCGCGTCCGACCCTTGCGGCTCTTGTCCGCCTCACGCTCCCTCTTCGCGAGTCAGCAACGTGAATGGCCGATGATTTTGGTGATTTCACTCAGAATTTGACCCTTGATCCCTCTGCTGCTCCAAGTCTGATGGGGGGCATTTTTTGGTGCCAAAATGTTGGACAGAAATAATGAAGAAAAAAAGAGGCCCCGAGACCTACCTCACAAAGCCACAATGCGGAGTCCCCCCTAAGATACACGGCCGCTGAGAAGTAAAGGAGGCGGTACGCTCCGCGAACTCCCCTGACGTTCGCGAGCCCTCCATGAAGCAATGGAGGCGGTACGCTCCAAGGACACCCCTGACGTTCAAGAGCCTGCCACAAAGCAATGGAGGAACTACGCACTGCCAACACCCTTGACGCAGGCGACCCACCACGAAGCAACCACAACCCTCTTCACGCCGCGTCAGCTCTGCTCTGCTTCTCCACTTTCCTATAAATACCAGATTCCCCTAGAGCCCAACGGATGGAAAATCTGACCTTTCGACTTATCATCTCCAAAATCACGAATCACCCTTTTCTCTGCAAATCATGAGCTACATGAGGTATTTTTTCTTCGCAAGATGCCTCCGCCTTGCCTCATTTTGATCCCATATTCCGAGAGGTATGCCTTTCGTGAAGCCTAAGGGCCTTCGCAAAGGAAGGGGATCCCCAAGGGGACACGGGTTGTCACAGAGCATTTATGATTCGTGAAACACCCTTCATGTAAAAATGATCCATTTTCTAAGACAGGATCACTGTACTTCGCGAAGAACCTTGCTTTACGATACTTCGCTTCGTGAGGCACTTTTGCTCCGCGAGGCTCTGCTATGCGAAGGCCCTTCAACTTCACGAAGCACCTTCCATGTGAACCTATGCCCCATGCTAAGTCTAAGGCACCCCAATTCGTGAAGCTCACCTCTTCGCAAGTGCCCTCCACCATGAAGAGCGATCGAACTCCACAAGGCCTCCGCCTATGGACCCCTCTGCCTGGAAATTTCTTTTCCCATGCGACCCTCCAGGTTTGCGCGATGTGATTTCAAAGTCCCCTGGACGATACCGCCGTAGTGTTGCTTCGCCTAATGCTTCTTCACATAGGCACGCTAACGACTATTGCTTCTTCGCATAACCACACTAACGTGGACCCTTCAACGGGTCGCTCCATAACACCCCCCAGTCACGACATTACTGGTACCTTCCCTCACACAAGGAGCAGAGGGCACCAGTTATGTAAGTCCTAGGGGTGCGGAGTAAACCCACCTCATCCGAGATGCAGGACATCAAACATCCAAGCACCCTCATCCTCAACACATGAAGTTAAACCATGAAATCGCCCCGTGTCTCTCACACGGGGTGCCCCCACCTTGGACATTCTCCGCATCCCCTTGGTCTCCACATGGGATGATATCCTCCTTCTGGGAGTGGCGTTTGTCCATGGGGAAGGGCAGCCACCTCGGCATAATCCCCCTAGATTTTCTTGCCAGAGGTGGCGCCCCTACTCCTCCTCACTTCCTCGGGCCTCCATCCTGGAGTAAGTCCCAACACCATGGGTTGCCCAATGCATAATCCCATCTTCGCTTCCCACGGATGCATCCTTCACGACATGATATTCAGGTCCTTGAAACCTCTTGTTTCTCACACTGAGCATGACTTCCGTGATCTTATAGTGAGCACCGACCATGACACACCCTGGGTCGCCTTTGAGCATAAGACCCAAATTCCCCGTCTTGCATGACGTTAAACTGAACACCCGAACTATGAAGACTTTGATCCATGTCAAGGCATGGTACGTAGGAAGCCTCCTTGAGGTTCAAGCACAAAACCCAGTAGACCAAGGTCCTTATTCATGTTGGTTCACCGAAACATTGGGTAGCCTAGAGTGTAAGCCCCACACCATTCCAAACTATGGGGACTTTGATCCATGTCAAGGCATGGTACGTAGGAAGCCTCCACGAGGTTCATGCCCATCACCCATCAGACCAAGGTCCATCTTCACGTCGGTTCACCGACATCCATTCCAAACTATGTGGACTTTGATCCGTGCTAAGGCATGGTACGTAGGAATCCTCCACGAGGTTCAAGCCCATCACTCATCGGACCAAGGTCCATCTTCATGTCAGTTCACCGACATCCATTCTGAACTATGTGGTCTTTGATCCATGTCAAGGCATGGTACGTAGGAAGCCTCCACGAGGTTCAAGCTCACTATCCAAACTGACAAAGGTCCTTATTCACGTCAGTTCTCTGACATGCCCCCGTCCTGCATGACATTAAACTGCATCCCACTCCAGCGGTAAGCCATTGCGATCCCACCATCCAGTTGTTATGACACCCCTTCATGTCGGTTCAACAACCCCTTTCATACCTGAACTATGGGGACTTTGATCCATGTCAAGGCATGGTATGTAGGAAGCCTCACGAAGTTCAAGCCCAACACCCACTTGGTCCAAGGTCCTTACTCATGTCGGTTCTCTGGCATCCATTCTGAACTACATGGTCTTTGATCCATGTCAAGGCATGGTATGTAGGAAGCCTCTCGGAGGTTCAATCCCACAACCTGGTCGTTCTGATCTCCTTCACATTGGCTCACCAACACCCAGGCATCCTAGAGTGTAATCCCTACACATCCATTCTTGAACTACAAGGAATTTGATCTGTGCTAAGGCATGGTACGTAGGAAGTCTCTTCGAGGATCAAGACCAAAACCATCATCCATCCTGATTCTTACTCGGGCCGCCACATCCCAGTGAGATCATGCCACCTTCATTCCTCTCCACAGTACTCGGGAAGCTGCCCACGTGCTGGCCCCGATATCAGTATTCCCTCAAGGGGGTTCTTCAATCTGATCCACTCTAGCTAGTGTTCTGATTAGCCTGATCTGTCTCCACTGGACGATAAACTTGCGACATACCCTGTGCTAAACATGGGAAGATGAGGAAAACCTCAAATACATGCCTATGACATATGATTCCCCATGCTCAATGTGGGATGCCTCGGGCTTTTGCGCACTCGAGAAGCCCTATAATATGTGGAAAAAGACAGACACACCAATTCCCTATAATCCAGACACGCCAGTGATGTCTCAACGTGACTACTCCCCCAACTGAAGGTTGCTGCCCTGACCAGACCCCTTGGAATGTCCTGACAGAAGCAGCGTAATTAACTGGTGCCCATGAAAGTATGGTGCCTGGAAGAGTTTCACGAACAACGTATTAAATCTATGAGGGAGACCCGGACTAGGTGATGAGTTCCGAGGAGGAATCCATGGAAGGAAGAACCAACATCCCATAATCCTGTTTCGATCAAGGAGAAGACGTCCCTGAACATGGAGCGAATGCCGCCCGCCTTTGGAAAGTGGGAATGCGGGGTAACAAAAGTCGTGCCTGTCGTGCCCAAGCAGACGGACGAGCACGCCCCAGCGAAAGTTTCGGAAACACTCCCATCATTACATAAATTAAATACTTGAAATTTAAACTTGTGATTTGTAATAAAGGGGTTTTCATTTGAAAATAACTTTGTGTAAATCCTACATCGTGAAAAAGATTAATAAAAATTCCTCTTAAAAGGAGGGAAAGATAAAATTGAAGGATACAACAAAACTTGGTTTCCAAATAAGAGAACATTATTAGGAGGTGGAAACATGGAAATGGAAGAGAAATAAAACTATCAAGGTCTCATGGAGAGTTATAGAAAACATTATCATGATAAATTTAACCATCACAAAAACCATAAATTTTTGATGGGTTAAAAAAGGCTATTGATTTCTTAATAAGAAATGTAATTGGATAAAGTTTTTTTTCAAGGTCCCTTTCTAAAGTTCAAGGAATTCATTTAATTATTAGAAAAATTAATCATAAAATTAATCTTAATTGATTTATTTCCATTTCATAAGAATAATATAATCCTTTTGTTAAACTTTCTTCTATCTCTAATTAATTTCATACACCAATTTCAAGATATTCAAGAAGATTTTTAATTCCTGAAGAACTTTTAATAAATTATATGATCCACAAGTAATCACTTAATCCTATAAATATTTATCAAAAAATGGTTATACTTGGTTGTATGATTTTATAAATAATAATTTAACCTCAAAAAATTCCAAATTTAAACTTAATCTATTCCATAAGTAGTTTACCTTAATACTCTTCCAAAATATTACTGATAATATTCAAAATTCCAAAACTTTATAAATTAACTAAATCAAATTATCATTAATCCCCCAAAATTTATCTCTTAAAGTCACATGTAAATACTTTTATTATATATTCTACAAAAAACATGGTAACAAATAGAATCACCTAAAAATATTAGTGAAAAATACATTATTTAAAGAATTAACTTTATCCTTATTCCTTAAATGGATCCTAATATTATTGAATGTTTTTAATAAATCCCAAAACTATAGTAAGATACATCATGAATTAATTTTAAATAAAATCACAATCCATTTTTAAGGTCTCCAATATTATCCAATAAACATATATTTATCCTTATTATCTCAAAATTAGGAACATATTTAGGGTTATATTCCCCAAATCTTGTGTTTCTAAAGATCAAATTACCCCAAAATCACTTCTCTTGGTTAAAGGTTATTATTAATCTCATGCTTCCCAATACTTAAAGAAGATGCACTATAATTAAATAATTTTATATATCACGATTCTTATAACCAAGAAATCATTGATAAAATAATTTTACAACATAATTCTTGAATCCAAATACACAGAACATTAATCATTCCACTTCATTATAAAACCATTAACTATGCTTCATCATTTTATTCCTCAATAGCTCCTTAATTTCATATGTCATTTGTAGTACCTTCATCATCAGTAGTATACCTATTACTCATAGAACCATTTTTATTCTCCTCATTAGTTTTTTCTCATTTATTTTCATAATTTTCATATTTTTTACATTTAAAACATTCAACCATCAATGATGCCTTAGGGAGACCATTATTATCATCTATTTCATTAACCAAAATTTTTATTTTTCCTCAAAAATTACATACTTTTTTCTTATTTTCCACACCCAAAACATCTTCCCAATTATATAATACATTAAATTTTGTGTTTCCTCTCACATTCTAAACATATAGAAAATGGAATCTTCTTTCCTCTATGGTCTCCTCCACCCGAGCTCTCAGTGAACAATATCCTTCCCTTTATTGGTGAGTCCGAGAGTTAGTTAAAGTGAAAGATGTTAATCATATACCATGATATATTATTATTAATAATCACAATATCCTTTACTCTAGTCATCATACCATTTGGCTACTAATCAAAAAATTGCCTATTACATTCAATATTAACCCTATTCCTTCTGGTACTATCCATTGAGTAAAACCAAAACGCATAGTGTAATCAATACTAATCTTAGTAATTAATCACATATTTATGAAAAATAATTTATAGGATATCTAAATGATGAAAAATACTTATTGATATATGAGTATTTAGGTTTAACCTAGGTTATACATTTTTATTTCCAAATCTATAGGATTTATTCCTATACTTAGACTTATCCTCAAAGTCATTCATAGGGTTATATTCCCTAATAAATTTTTTCCTAAATCTTGTTTGAAAGGTTTATACTAAACTTACTTTCATACCAACTGTAAGGAGCCTGAACCTACTATCCTCGAGTCAGTGGTTACTTTATTACATTGAAATAATATACAAGGAAGCACATCCCTATAGACCAAATAGTTTAGTAGTTTAGGTAAACTAGACACATACTTGAAATTCACATTGAAAAATATCAAAAACACAAAATATTTTCTTTGATAACACCATAATTCCCATTAGAGTTACCCTAAATATCAGTTATAAAACACTTACTTGTATCCTAGGGAAATTAAAACATAATAAAGGGTGATCTCAAATTCTTAATAAGGGTATGTTTATAATGGAAGATATGAATAAATATAGAATAAATAATATGGAAGGGTAAAAAATTGAAACATATGACATTTAATCAAAACTTGATCATAATTATATGAATAAATAATGATCAGATATTTCCACAAAAATAATCACATGAGAATGAAACTTAACCATGGAGATTCTACTATTTGGATAATTCTATGGAATATCAATAATTGAATTCATAATTATGGAATGAATAATATGGTACATCTAGAACATACCATCGATGCCTTGGAAAAGACAAATGAAAATAAATGGGTAAGGCCTCGGCCAAAACCGAGTCTAGTTTATCTCATGAAACCTACCGATGCATCGAGAGGCTATAACGGGCCCTGCCCATCATTTATTATGTCCAATGCATTCCTCATATCAAATGGGAGAAACATAAACAACATAAACATTTATATTAAAAATATAGCATAGGAAATGAGAATATTTTCCCCAATCAATAAACATAACCATAAACCATCTAGAGTAATATGAAGAATGTTATCAAAATAACACATTCACAATAATAATAATCATAAATCATACAAATAAAGAATAAATATGACATCAATAAAATCTATCCCATGTTTATTAAAAGTAAAATAAAGGGAGATTTCATTAATAAATAAAAATACCATAAAAAGATCCTTAAAAACATTATAAGGAAAATATATTTTCATTTTAAAAACCACCTTTAAAAAATGTTAATTTTTTTTAAAAATTATTTCCATTGAAAATAACCTTTAAATACATCTTAAAATATTGAGTGTTTTTGAAAGCTGAAAATTCCATTCATGGCGTACACTTTAAAATAAAGATTCCTTTCATATTTTTGGTAAAATCCAATTAGTAATTATTTTAAAAATGATGTTAAGATTTATTTCATTTTCTTGTAAAAAGTTGAAAATTCATAAAAAAGTATTTTATAAATTGTTTTTAAAAGGATTAAAGTTTTTTTTAGAAAACATGGGTTTTGATGAAAAAGGATTTTCGATTGAAGATAAATAAAGTAAAATTTTATTAATAACATTTTCGCAATCATTTTAAGTACCAAAAAGTAGAAAAATGGTACCATTACTTGAAAATTTCATGAATGAAAATATAAGAAGAAAATATATTGATATTAAAATATTAATATTAAATATTTTCTCTAAGGGAGTCTTAAAAAAATATAATCCCGAATAATGATGAGATTGTGAAATAAACTCTTACAAATTTGGTAACTTATAATTCGTAATCCCAATCAAAGTTTTAATCATCAAATGAAACATTTAATATAATTAAGATATTGATTTTAATTACATGACAAATAAATGGTATGGTATATACACTACATAAAATAAATAAGTGGTGAATAAGGCATATATCTCACATAAGTAAAAGCGAGACGAGAAACCCTTACCTCAGGTTTTGCTTCCATAAAACATGTTCAAACATCCTATATAATAGTTTTAAACATGTTATTAATTTATACCATAAATATATTAATATTTATAACATCTTATATGATCATTTTTTTACATATTACCACCCGTTCATTATTAATATTTCATTATTATCATTGTTTTGGGTGTCAACTATCTTATTTTCTACTGCTTTGTTGTCATGTAAGTCCTGATTATCTTGCATAGGGTATTGATCCATCATATGAAAAATTATATTAATGTTATAAATATCTTATTTAATCATTAAATATATATTTTAGAACCATTATTAAATTTTGATCATAGAAAATGAATCACATCACTTCGTGGGGATGGTAAGTCGTACATACACACAAGCGACGATATAATATCTAAATAGTTGAAAGGGTAAGAAATTTGATGGTGTATTAATTTTATATAATCAATATAATTTTATTATTATCATATATATATATATATATTATTACCGTCATTAGAACTATCCATGTAAAGTGGTGATGAAAAATAATTTACACTACTGTACGGATACGGTAAGTCGTACGTACGCACACACGGTGTTTTCATTTTTCATTGGATAGGAAAAAAGTGGATTATAGTTATATATTAATCATACTAAAAAATTATTATATAGATAATATTAGATATATTAATTTAGTTTGGAAACAACACATGAATATGAATTAGAATAAGAAATAAACTTGAAAGAGTTCGTCAAAATGCTTACCTCTTCTTCAATGGTCTTAATTTAGATATCTTATTAGGGGTCTTATGGGTGGTCTGAAGATGAGAATACAACCTCCAAAACATGGATAAGGAAGTTTTGAGGATGAATTATATGGAATGTTTTGAGCTATATGGCTCAAATTTGTGTAAATAAGTGATGGAGGGGGTTCCCTTTTATAATTGAGGTTAGGGAAATTTTTGAATTTCTCAAAATGTTAAAATATAATAAGACTATTCTAGATCCAAATGCTTTAAAATGACCTATAAATGCACAAGGTATGGAATTTGAGACCATATATTATCCAAATTTTACAATTTTAAGATTTTAAATTTTTTTAAATAATTTAATAAAATGTTAATTCCATAAAATATCATTATTGTCGAATTTGATAGTATTCATTACATTAGCATTAAAAACAGAAAAAATATATTAAAATTTGAAAAAACTATTTTATTATACTATAACCATGTCAATATCATCTATAAAATTTATTTATCACATTATTTATATCAAATTATATTAATTTTAATTTTTTTAATGTAATTTATTTTATTTTTCTATTAATTAAATAATTACTACACCAGCGTTGTACAAGCCTTTAAGGTAATTATTTATTTCTTAAAAATTAAAAATAAATTTATATGATGGATATAAATGTTTTATATTTAAAATTACTATTTATAGTAAAAAAGCCTCTGGATAACACCATATTAAAAAATATTACACTTATTAAAAATAAGAGTGTGACATGTTTTCCTTTTCATAAAACGAAGTACTATAAATGTCATGATTTCATTAAAATGGCTCCAAAAGGTAATAAATTCAACCCTTATAAGATTATGGTAAATATATACTCATGAAATATAATTTTTGATAATTTTTTTGTGTCTTTTAATAATTATTCTCAGTTTAATTTTAGTGTTTTTAAAATCATTTTATTGATTTTTTTATACTTTCACATGCATTGCGTCTTTGTGGCATACAGATTTAAGATAATTAATTCATATATAAGAATTAAAAACAAATTAATATCATAAAAATAAATTAAATATACTCAATATAATTTTTTATATTCATTGATTACGTATATTTACTCATATCTATGTTAAGATAACTTATTTAATTTGTTATTTTGACTTTTCATGCCTTTCATAAGAATTGCATAATCATTTGAATACGATTCTTGTTAAATAACTCCAAAATTAAAATTTATAAATCCGTAGAATAATTTAAAGATAATATTTAGAAAATATTACATGAAAATACTTTCTAATCCTCAATTATTATCTATAAGATACCTAATTTGACTTTTCCAGTGCGGCACAAGCACTGAAAATGATTTTTTATTTATCATGAAATAAATTATTATTTTAATGTTATAAATAGTTTTTGTATAATATTTATATTATAATATCATTAATGAGACATTTTAGAAGTTTAATAAATCTTTAAATCAGAATTATGTCTTGACAATATCATAAAAGATAATGTATTCCATAAAATCTATATTTTTTTACCATTCGCCAAAAATTTATCTACTTCATAAAAATATAAAAAATTAATCCTAAGATAATTTTGAAATTACGAATTCAAAAATTAAATTCATTTTTTCAAATATATTTTCTAAAATATACATAAATAAATTATAATATTCACTCATAATAAGAAAAACTAATTTTTAAAGAAACCATTTTTCTAAAGAATGACTTTACTAAAACTTAATTTATTATTTTTTAATCATTTTAAAATAAATATATAATTATTAGGATATATATATATATATATATATATATATATCACAAATCATTTATTAATATTCATACCCGCCAAATTAACAGGTAGTTTATAACGGTCACATAATAATATTTTTGGGTTCTTTTAGGCCATGTGTTGTGTGCAATGTAAGGTATCGAACATAAATTTATTTAAAAATGTAAGGGTGTAAAACTTTTGGTATCTGATCATATTACATGGATGAAAGTTTTGAAAATATACCTTGTTGTTGATTGTTTATTACTGGTTGGGCTAGTGTTTGGAAGCAAGACCGACATGGGGTTCGAGGCTGAGGAATTTTTTGATTATTTGTTCCAACATATTCTTTTATCTGTATAATTTTTCGTTTGAAATTTAGATAAATTTCATCTTTTCATTAAATGATTCATTATTATTTATTCATAATTTTTTCCTTAACTTTCATGTTGTATGATATATGGTTTCCACTGTTCTTCATTACTATGATATTATTATTATTTTATTATTCTACTATGTTGTAACTCTATACTAGGGAGCATAGTCTCCATGCTATATTCACCACACCCCTGATGTTAGTTGAAAGCCTCTTGAATATGGTAATACCACTTGAGGTCTCATAACTACCCTATTTCATCCATATTAGTGAGTTTCAGATAAGGGTATGTTACAACTATGACCTTTATCAACACTAATAAAGGTGTCAATTTTATCATCACTAAAAAAATCCATGATAAATAGAGAAATTTTATCAGTGATATGAAAAGATCTGAAAAAGGATATATTTTTATCAATTCTTTTATTAACACTGATAATGGGTAACATTATCACCACTTTTTAAGAGATCATATAAAAGTCCCCCCTTTATCAGTGTGTTTTGTCTAATGCTGTTAAAGGTCAGCATTGGATAAAGCAAAATCTTTGGTAGTGAAATTTTTTCCTTATGTAAAATATTATATTTTAACAGAACTAATCTATGGATAAAAACATGAGATGCATTAGGAATGCATTTTATTAACAAAAAAATATGACACACATCATGTTTTTAGGATAAATTTGGAAGTAGGGAAACTTAGTATGAAACTGATCCAAATTTCTCTATAATTTCATATGATAAGCCAAACAATGGGAATAGATTCCTTCTTTTACCAAAACTCATAACACTTTTCCATGGAGATAATTTTTGAAAAACACGATCACCTTCATCGAAAGAAATATCTTTACTCTAGTTATCTTCATAACTTTTTTGCCTTCTCTGATTCGTCCTCATGTATTGCTGAATTATCTTCATATTTTGAACCTATTATTCTACCAATTCTAGTCCCAATTTTTTTTATTCCAACTTAATCTCAACAATCTAGAGTTCAATATCACTTTCTATATAATTCCTCAAAATTTTTCATTTTTATACTGTAATGAAAACCACTTTTTTAAGAAAATTAAACTAATGAAATGTGATGATTCTAATTTCCATAGTAATTCATTGAATACGTTTGAAGCATGTGTTCTAAAGTTTAAATCTTTCAATCAGAATATCTATCATATTTAAAATGAAAAGATGTACTAAAAGTTAATTTAATACCCAACAACTTCTGAAGGCCTTCTCAAAAATTAGAAGTAAACCTAAGATTATGGTCAGATACAATAGAGAGAGGAACACCAAATATCCTAACTATCTCCTAGAAGTAAAATCGAGAAATATGATCTATATAAATAGTAGCTTTAATGGGATGAAAATGATTATATTTAGTTATTCAATAAAAAATTACAAAAATCACATTATTATCGCGATATGAATTTGGTAATCCCATCATAAAATATATGTATATATTCTCCCACTTCCATTTTGGAATTGGAAAAGGATGAATCATTCCCTTTAGTGATTCTCATCCATATTTAACCTCTTAAAAATTAAAAAAAAAATCAACAAATATTAAATAATATATATTTTTATTTCCTCCCACTAGAAATGTTCCTGAATGTATCTATACATTTTTTTACCACTTGGATGAACAAAAAATGAAGAACTGTAAGTCCCATTCAACAATTATTTCTTTGAATATGGGTCACATGAAACAAATAACTTTTTTTATGAATCTTAAAACCCCATATTTTTTAATATTAAAGTAAGTAAACTTATATTTATTAACCAATTATAAATTTTCTAATAAGTCATAGTCTTCCTTTTAAGATTTCTTAATGTTTTCTTATAAATATTATTGTACTGACACCTGAAACATAATGGAGGGAGTTCATACATTCAAAATTTATAATATTTAATTTATCAAATTATTAACAAAAAAATAATGTTTTAAAAATAACATGGTTAATGCAACATTATCTTTTTAACTCAAAGAATTAGCTACACTATTTTTTACCTAGATTTAAGTGAATTTTTTAGTCATAATATTTTTATCAATTATAGGAATCTCCTTTATCTCATGTTATGATCTTTATAAGTGAATATATACTTTTAAATTTTATGATTAGTATATATTTCACACTTTATTCCATATAAATGATATGCCCAGGTTTTTAAAGAATACACTATAGACGCTAGTTCTAAGTCATTTATAAGATGATTTCAATCACAATATTTTAGTTTACATAAAGAATAATCAATTACACAATCATTATAAATTAAAATAAAAACCAATATTTTCAATTAATTATCACTGTAGACAAAAAATTCATCATTACTGGATGTTAGGGCCAAAACCAGAGCATTCACTAACCCAATTTTCTATTCCCAGAAACATTCACTACATTAATTTGTTCAGATATACCTAACATCCTTTCATGTTAACTTGGTTAGAAAGATTTATAACTAAGAAAATATTTCAAAAATTTGTCTGTAATAGTATGCTAATCCAAAAAAGCAATGAATCTTAGTAATATTTATAGATATTTTCCATTCATAAACTACATTAGTTTTAAAAGGATAAACATTCAAGCCATATTTATTTACAATATGTCCAAGTAATGAAATATACTATAACCAAAAATAATATTTGTGAAATTTTCCATATAACTTCATTTTTTAGGGTTTTAAAAACAATACTTAGATATTTTTTGTGATCTTGATAACATTTATAATAATAAAATACCAACAAAAACAAAAGTAAAAATTTATCCGAATATTCATGGAAAACTCTATTCATAAGATCCATGAATATAACTAGAAAATTTTCTAACCAAAATGGAATAACCATAAACCCATAATTCACATAGCCAATATGATATAATATCTTAGGGATTTCATCCTCATTTACATTTACATGATAGTACTCAAACATGAGATTAGCCTTTGAAAAGTACTAAGATCCCTAGAGCTAATAAAAAACATCGATATGAGGAAACATATACTTATTCTTAACAGTGATGTTATTCAATGATATATAATCAATAAAAATCCTTATAAAACCATCTTTATTTTTAAAAAATAAAATAGGATCATCCCATTGTGAAGTTCTAGGATGAATGAAGCCTTTATCAAGTGATTCTTGTAGCTTATTTTTCAATTATATAATTTCTACTTGATCCATTCAATAGGGGTGTTTTGAAATTGTCTTATCATCACAAACTAAGTCAACTATAAATTCAACTTATTTATTAGGTATAATACTATGTTTTTCATCATAAAAAATATTCAAATATTCTTTTACTACCAACACATCTCTAATGGAAAATGGGTCAATACCCACGTACCTATACGAACAGTTTAAAGAAATCATTGGGATATATGTACTGGGTATAGCTATCCCAATGGTTTTAAATAAACCATAGGTATTCCATACCTCATATTTCATTTCTGTCAGGCTCATCCCTATGTGCCTCTCACCAAAAAATTATCCTCTACACCGCAAACCCTCATCTCCCCCCGTAAACCTTCTCCCATGATTATTCATCATGCTCATCCCCAGTGAAAACCCTCTCCACTCCCCAACCAACCCTTTTATATCCCAATTCCTTTATCATCCATGAAACTCATCCCACTCAAATCCAAAAACCTTCTTATTTATTTTCTTCCTTTTGATCCTTCCATTCCAACTTCAGCTTTCGTCCTCCCCGTTAACACTCAAAGGTAATCTATTCTTTGTTTGATCTTTGTTCCAAAAGGTAATATCTTTTAATATATTATTATCTATATCTATAACTATTTTATCTTGGTTACTACTTATACTATGAAATTTACATGTATTTTTGGATATTATAGGGTTCATAAGGGACATAATATTGGTTATCTTAATGTTTAGAGACCATGGATAACACCTTATTCCACCTTTAGATTTTCACTAATAACTACAAAATGTTTTTTATTTCTCTATTCAATATTCACTTTTTTGAGGTCTATGTTTCATTTAAATTGCTTCATTTTGGTATTATAAGAGTGGTTGAGCTTTATAAATTCATTATTGATGAAATTATTCCTCTATGTGATAGTATGTGGTGTTTCTAAATTGATCATTGAAATTTATGTCATGATATAGAGTGGTTCACTTATGAATCTCAAATGTATCTTTGAAATAAATATATAGTCATTATTAAATCCTTTTAAAAATTAATATAAAAATTTAAAAGGAATTTTGGGTAAAAATTCAAGTACTTAATCCTTTTTTGGTTTTTAAATAGGGAAATACATGTTTTAAAAATGGTGTCTTGAAATTTAAATAGTGTGTCTATTCATAAAGGCCTATTTGGTACTTCATTGGTTAGATGGATTATCTCATGGGGGGCCTCATTGATTTACCATTTTTGTTTAGAATGTGGTGGATATATTATTTATATGTGATTGATATATGATATTGGAAAGGCTTTTTTAATGAGAGGGTGTTAGAGGAGAGGGTTAGTTATTTTTTGTGATTTTTCCTTAATCTTCCCTTGAATGTTCAATTACCGCCACTTCTATGGTCATGGGAACACAAATAACTAGGTTGGATTTCTATATTTATGCAACAATAGTTGGTATGGAGGAATATAGTGTAACATCTAGCATGATATTGGATATGATGGGGGGGGGGGGTTCTCTGAATGATGTTGGTGTAGGATATATGAGTGGATTGAATTTGGTAGATAAAACATAGTCCAATAATTAGTTCTACATTGGTTTAGTAAATTCTAAATCTTCAAAAATCAGTATCTAGGTTAGATCCCATGACACATGCTCTTTGACTTTTAGATTGAATAAAGTATTATTATCTCATGGTTAATTTTATTTTCCACTTAATTATATTATTGTGGTAGACTTATCTCATTTACATTCACTATTTACTTCATAATGGGTGGTTCCTTCCTAGTGGTATTCATTTCAATTGTGTGTGGATTGATTCATTTTAAATGTTTTTTAAAGATGTTTGTGGAAACCATTTTAAATTAAAGGCACTGATTTTGTTTTTTCATATTTGGGTTTGAAATGGTTGTTTTAACTAAAAATGTACAAGTCCATGGAATTTGATTCAAAGTAATTTTTTCATTTAATGAAAACAAAAAAGGAATGTTTTTTTAAATGGTCATGGGTATGATATTGGATATCTTGTGTGTATATTTTAAATAAGACTATTGTATAATTGTATTTCAAATTAGTGTTCATTAATTTCTACATGAAGGAAATTACATGGATTCCTTAGTGACATCCTACTGGACCTATTATATTGAATCTTTCATATCTATATATGTGTTTTTTAGATCATATTATATGTATACGTTCAAGATTAATCCTTTGGTATAATCATATCATGTTTTTTTGTCAATGGGTGGATGAGGATATGGTAAGAAACATGATATTGTATATTGAATATATGGGGCACATGAGCCACAACCCGGTTGGTGATAACTCTTAAGTGCATTCAGGTGATCTAGGATCAAATCTAGTAGGATGAACAATTTTTTGGGTACTGTAGCAAAACTGTAGTAGGAACTGTGCAGTACTGTAGCATGTACTATAGTGGGAACTGTAGCAGGCACTGTTTGGCACTGTAGCAGCTGAGAATTTTCCCCCATTTGGGCCTTTGGGTCACCTAATTAGTCCCTAAATCCTTTAAGGCATTCGGGCCACCTAAGGCTTTGGGCTAGTAAGGTCTTCGGGCCACCTCAAGGCCTTTGGTCCACCTTTAGTGAAGATGAAAACTAGAAAACCTACAAGGAACAAGATTTATAGGGGGATGAGCAAGGAGATTTCACCATAACAAAATCTACATGGATTGCAAGAATGAGAGGGTATGACACCTTCCATCAGGACAAGGCTATGCATTGATGGGATAGCCTAGCCGAACAACCATGCCAAGGTGGAGAGATGATTTCATGATGAAGATGCTGGGAGGAGAAATTGCAAGTAATTAGTCTGGGTTTTATATAATGTTTGAAGCCTACGGGAAATGAATTCCTCTAAGGCCTACAGGGCCATGTAATACTTATGACTACGGAAATTTTAAGGGTTCCACCACACCCATTTAAAGGTGGATTATCAAAAATCAATAAAAATATGATGGCCTTCAGGACATTGGATATATTGAATATAAGGGTATAATTGATTTTTTATTCTATTTTGGTATGAGCTATTGTATTTTTCCACATGGACCAGTGTATGTTTGATTATACTTTTATAAAATCTTATTTTTATGATTCATTTTTTCATTTTTTTATTTAAATTATGTTAATCTCATTTGGGTTGTTTATCATTTTTACATCTATTTATTTGACATTCTATGGATGCCCAATGTATGGGTGACCCATTCTAAATTCTCAATAAGAAATTCAATGTCGTTGACATAGTATTGTGGATGAAAATGTTCATAAAGTGATGTTTGGTGATGATTTGGTAGTAGTTTCTAGACAGTAGTGATCAGAAACAACTTATTTGATATTTGTGGTTTCCTCTACACTATTAATTTCATTTTTGATCATTTTAATTGAAAGTATATACTCACCAATTCTTGAAGTATTCAATACACATCCATAAAATTGGTCCAATAATCCTCTTGGACTAAACTAATCCATTTGATTTTATCTAATAATTCTTTTTTGAATTATTTATTAATTTTACTAAAACTTCATTCTTTTCTATTTTTATGTAGACTCACAAATTTCTATCAAAATTTGTGGCCCTGTTCCAAAATCTGTTTTTTGGAAAAACTAAAAATTTACTAGGGGGTTTTGGTATGTTTTGTTCTGTTTCAATTATTTTCCTTTTTTTTAATTTAGGGGTTTTGGGGTTTTGAGTTTTCTGTGTTTTTTCTAGAGTATTTTGGGCCTCACTACAGTGGTTTTGAGTTTCCATTGTCAAAGGTGACTTTCACATGTATTCAAAGGTAGAAATATACATATATAAGTTTCCCCAAATATATATATTCACTTGTGGAGTTATGAATATATATATATAGGGGATAGGTGTGCTTTTGTATGTATATGAAAAATGCATAAGTGTGTAAGGTAAAGGGGTTATGCATGCATAAACATATATGTAAGGATCCCATTGTACATATTTGTCCATGAAAATATGTATGTAGGGGATAGGTGTCCATATATATATATATATGAAAGTGAATATTCATGCAAGTAGTAAATTGAATATTTAAGATTTTGTCTTCATAAGAAGAGAAACTTGAGTTTGTGGTAGGTTTCTTTATGCATTGGCCTTTAAATTTAAAGAATCATTGATTGATTTTATTTCACACCATTTTTTTGTACTATATAATGATATTGATTTCTTATAATGATTGTTTGATATGAAATTAAGTGGTTACCTAATTGAATCAAACCGAATCAACCTAAATTGATTCAAAACAAAACAAACCTAATTAAATGAAACCAACATGAAATCATTCAAACTGAATTGAATGAAATAGAACATAATATAATTTGGAAAAACCAAAATAATCTGAATTCTATTAACCTATAAAGAGTAAAACTGAATATTCCTAAATGAATCTAAAATAAATTTAATTAACATATACTGACCAAATAAATTAAAACTAACGAGATCTAAAACAAATCATATCATGTTGTACCAAAGAGAATCATACATAATTAGTGTAATCCAGTTAGACATCTCTTAACCTACCTCAATTATGATGCATCAAACATAACAAACAAAGATGAAGCATAGGAAACCAAACCAAATAAGATTATGAAGATTAAATCCAAAAAGATTTGAACAAAACAAAGTGGAACCATACAAACCCACAATGGATAGAATGAAACCAAATAAAACATAGAATGAAACATTAAAAAACAATAAAAAAACTAACTAAACCTTACTGGTATAAATATAGATCTGGTTAACTAAAATATATTTAGAAAGATTAAAATCAATAAAATACAATTCAAATATAAAAAAATTGAATGAATCTAAATTGGACCTGGTCAAACTAATATAATTTGAAGTAATCTAATATTAAAAATAATTAATCCAATTAGACCAAATATAATGAATTAAAACCTATATGACACAACAAACATGCACTAAAAAAACTAATCCAAAATGATTTGAACCAAATTTAATCAAATTGGATCGATTGGAACCCAAATGAATGAAATATTCCAAGTTAATATAAACAAAAACAAGACTAACTAAATCTAATGAAAATTTCTCAAACTAACTTGTATCAAAGAAACCAAAATAGGATAAAAATAATGACAAACCTATTATATACCATTAATAGTAAGATTAATTGTTAATTAATTGGAATTTACTATATGATAATATCATTTTGAAATTTGGATATGTTTCCTCCTTTCTTGCAGGAACATGATTTGACCCATGGGGCATTGTGGTTCTTATATTTTGGGATATGAATTGTATAGTCATAGGATATAGGTATGTCGTAGTTTAGTTTTTTTATCGCAATGTCCACTTAGGCCTTTTACCCATTTCTATGGATGGAGGGTAGTTATATTCTGTGAATAGGGATAAAAGAGAATTGGAGGCGGCTACAAAATTTTATTTGAAGGGGAGGGAGATCAGGGTAGTGGAGATATTAATTAGTGTGTTTAATTTATGTCTACCTTTATACTATGTTTCTTCTATTTATTTTATTTTCCTTTAGCATGGAAGGATGACATATGGATGGGTCATGCCAAAATTTTATTTATTTTTCATTATTGTTTTAATTAATTTTTTTGTGGGAATAGTTGTTCCCAAGTGGTGATTCCTTGGCGCCCAGACACTTGTGCCACCCCGTGAGCATAGCCCATCCACCTTTACTCCATCCCAATCATTCCTATATTAGAGTATAACTAGGTCATTATTATTTCTAAACTATGGGATGTATAAAGAAACATGGAATAACTAGGGGGGATTGGGAACATCTTTTCAATTCTATTGAGAAAGAACATAAAATAATGATGATTTTAGAACATAAGACTTTAGGGACCTATGGTCCAAAACACTACCATACATTATTGGTGTATATATAAACGGAATGAAAAATATGACATAATAGCTAGATAACACATATTTACAGTCAAACATGATCCAAAAGCCCATGAAAAGATAAAAAATTTACCGAACAAACTAAAAATGCACCATACATAAAAAGGAAAACCAAATGTGTCTTTAGGGTAAAATAGGGGAGGCTTACCATATGTGAAATTCCCATGAATAAAATAGTAGATAGACCATGTGAATCCCATGTTAATAAACTCCACACATTTTCAAGAACTCCAAGAGACTCCACCAAATCCCAAGACTGAATGAGGGTCTAACTTCTTTGATTCCTATATCTAGATGAACTATGAACACTACAAACCTAATGAGGTACCTTAAAAGCATCATAAGAAGAGATGGATTTCTAGTATAGTGTTAATATTGTATGTGAGCACATATATACTCATTATGGAACATGAAACAAGCCTCAACATAGTAAAAAATAATCTGGTGTATGTGTAAACATGCCTACTCATTTACTTACATATATAATAAACACAATTTAGGAAAACAAATTTTTTAAAATAGAAAACAAGATGTTAATAGATAAATTAGAATTAATATCAAATTAATCCCTATACAAAATAAATATTTTTTTCTAACAGAAGTATATCTGTTGGTTAAAGTGCATTTTTTGTTGGTAAAACGTTTTACCAACAAAAATTGTCCTGTCACTAAATTGCAGGTAAGAACTCTATCGCTAAATGTTATTACGACAAATAAAATAACTATGTTGGAATTATAATAATACCAATAGATAATATATATGTTGGTAAAAATATTTTGCAATAGTTTAATATGAAAAATTTATCTGTTGGTAATATTATCAAAATTTATCTTTCCATTTATTATAATAAATATCAACAATTAATATTCATTTATAAACTATATTTTAAATAAAATATTATATGTGGGTATTTTGACATATATTGAAAAAAATCTAAATTATATTTATTGATATAATTATATATATCATATTTATTATATATTCATTATAGAATTATATTATATGAACATTTTCAAACTTGACATGAAGGTGTAAGAAATATGTTACAAATATGTTTAAAATTATTCAAACTCCAAGAAACATTACATGAAACTCTAAACTCTCAAACATCATTTGTAAATCCAAGGTTTAAAATAGAGGTGAGTCTATGAATTACTACCTCTCCACCATGTCATACTCCCTATGTCTCCTCCATGTCATGACAATCCCACCCATGAGTCTCCACTGCAACATCTTCTTCTCATGCTTGTTCCATTCCGCAATAGCACCACCCTGGCATCCTTTCTATTCCTCTTCCATGATTGTTCTGTGACATACTCACCATACATGTATTGACCATCCACATGCCTCTTCCAAGACATGATAGCCCCATCCATGAGACTCCATTGCACCTTCTTCTGCTCATTCCTGTTCTATGACGCAACAACACTACCATGACATGCTCTGCATGTATTGATGCTCCCATAGTATGAGGCAATATATTAAAAACATGAAAAACATAATAAATTTATGTTATGAATGTATATGAGATAAACATAGTCAGTAGGTGATTAGTTTGATAAAAGGAAAAAATAGATCAAAAAATCATATCAAAACCAATTCTTGCCTCTTGAAAAACTATTGGGTGAGGTGATTAGTTCGAGAAAATAAGGTGTTGGGTTCATTTTTCATCACAAGCCCTCTCAACCTTTAGTAGTCGGAAAGGCCCAACAATGACCCCCTAATCTTCAACCAATATGTTGGCTAAGGCATCATAATCTTAACATAACCTTCTCAATCAGCCATTGTACTAAGAAATTCAGGGCACTTCACTAATCTATCATTCACTTATAGTAACAATCCCTTCACACAACATCTCACAGTGAAGCAATCATCAAAAGTGAATAATTTACATAAATATGAGTTGGGTTCCAAAACTTGGGGATTCTTCTTGCGCTTCCCAGTCAGCTTCCCAGTCACCTTAATCGCACTATGATCAGACTTGCTGACATTGAAATCTATGGTGGTGACATATTTATTCACTAGAGAAACATGGGTCAGAGCCAATCCAATGACACACAATCTGTTAACATGCCAATAAATATACTGTTCGTGTTTGTGCTTGATAAAATCTGGAGAAAAATACACAGCATAGTTGGACTCCACAGAAGAGGGAGGAACATCAGGATGGTTGTAGATATCAGGCAATAGAAGATCCTTCCAATGTTCCTCTAATTGGTCTGAATCTTTTTTCCCTTTCAATTTTCGTGAGGTATAGGAATCACAAGGTGTGATGATGGAGGAACCACCATCAACACCATTCAGCACTGACCATTCAAGGGGACTACGAATTCTATTGGGATGGAGGCTTTGTTCCTCATTCATAGATGGGGGAAACTTTTGTAGTGATTCCCTCACCCACAGCGATATACATCATATCCAACCGTCCGCCTGTCCACCCGCTCGATGCTCCCACAATAGAAAATTTGAAGTTCCAATATAAGATTTTCCTCACCTAAAATAACAAACTTTTATAGGTTTCAATTCCACTGTCAATATAAATTTCTGATAATTGATTAATCAGAATGCAAGATGAGTTTATCATCATAAATAATTACCAATAAAATAAAATATAAAAAAATGAAAACAATAAATATGTGTAATTAATTTATTTTTTAGTCCAAATGGTTGTAATAAATGAAAATAAAAATCTGTGAGTAACAAAAATACCAATTGAAACTAGAAAAACCAAGAGAAAAAAGGAAGAATAAAAAACCTTACAGTGTAAGGTACAAGATCTAGAACTATGTAACCCTTCACTAACCTAAATCTCCATCAAATTTTCTTCTCAAACTAGAAAATTTATTTCTTCACAACTTGGAGACCTGTAAAATGCCCATACATAACCTATAAAAACCTCTATGGAGAAAAATATAATGTAATAATAATCAAAAGAAAGATAATGAATATATGATATGTATATAGATGAATGCAGTGACACGATGAATTCAATACACTAAAAATATGGATTTAGAATGACCATAGTGAATTAAAATGACCACACCTCACTTATTAATCAATTAAACCCATCCTTCATTTCATAGAGAGGATTCCTCCCTCTTAATCCCTCAAATGAACAATAAACAATAATTTATTATGTATATCACCATGCTAAATGGATAGAATCATTCACTACAATCACAATGAGGTAATTTAATTCCAAAGATAGCTAACCTATCCATCTAGAAATTTCTAAACAAAAAGATTCAATATAAAATCACTATTCTCAAGCCTTATTATCAAGAACCTGAAATTTCAAACATAGATAAAGGTTCCTTTAATATTACACTAATTTTTTTGAACTCATTCCATTGTATATGAATTTAACATATTAGATGGAAAGAAGATGATAACATAGTGATAAGATGCATTAATTATAGACAACAAAAATATACATTATTCAGAAAAAACAACACAAGAGATATTTAACAGCAAGAAGCTAAAATAAGTATAGCTAAATAAGTGTTTTCAATAGTTTTCTCTTTGTTTAGACTTATAGAAATTATAAAAACATGAAGCTATTATAGTATGAGGGAAGATGAACTTTGACACAATATGTGTAGATGAACAACAACATCAAAACCATTAAAATAACATCAAACAAGCATCGCTTTTATATAATGAAGTAGTGAGAATATGGAGAGAACCAAAGAAATTGGTAGTTTAACAGGTTCCAAGGATGGGAAGTCTTCATAATAGGTCCTTAGCCTATTTAATAATCCAGTAAGAAATGGCTAGAATTTACCATTACTAATAGCATGAGTACACCTAGAATTAATATCCGTTGACTTTTAGCTTTCACTGATGTCATGTTTCCGGTCCATATTCACTTCGTTTGATTTAAACTATAATTTTGTTCATAATACCAAGGCCAATTAACCTATTAAACAAACAATCCAATTCAACATTATACAACTTTGGCATTAACAACACAAGTAAAAAAATATCATCAGCTTAGGCCTCCAAACTTCAAGCTGCAGTACAACCATTCAATTTTGAACACACAATGAATAATATCTCAAATATTAACCTCAGTCAATGTAGTAAACATTATCTGTATCAAGGGATCTTCACGCGGGCCTCCAAAAACAAATCCTGAGGATAATCTTCTATTGGTGGTAGCACACAAACATGCAATACTAGCTCTGCCTTGGCTCAAAAGAAATGAACACATGAACACTAAAAATATCCAAATTACTAAACTCCAGCCCAGGATAGAAACTACTAATGACGATGACCTAGGACATAAAATAAGAATCTGAACCCATTTGAAGCTCAATTCTCCATTCTTAGTATCTGGATCTAAGGAACAACCAAGAACTTCACAACCTAAACCTCCTCGGATGAAACCCCAAACCCCAAATATCTCATGGAATCTAAGCTCGGCTGTAAGCAAGCTCGTGGGAACCAGTTTGAACTTCCCTAGTTGTAGAAACTCCAATCCCAAACCCTATTTGAACTATATCATTTCAATTACCAGAGCAAGATCACACACAGAGGCAAGAGGACAACATAATTGATCATTCAGAGGTAGTTTGACTTCATGGCCAAAATGTTTGACCATCTCAACAAACAACCTTGACTTCTCAATCCATGATTGTTTAACCATTCCATCCACTACACGCTACAATGCTTCCAAATCAAGAAGGTAGCATTGGGAGGCCGCCACATTGCAAAGCTTAAATGCATACCAATAATCTCCCATGCCATTTGAAAAAGGAAAAAACCTCCCGAAAGACCCTTTATTAAGTCTAGAGTCATGTGATATTAGCTTCTTATACAACTTATTTGATTCATGATATCTTACATCATCAAAAAACCTAGTAATCAAAGCATTGAAGGTGTGGATGCCAGGCTTGACACCTTTAAACTTTAGTTCTTCAAACGCTGGCACTGTATTAAAAATTATCTTATGAGAAACCAATGCTTTAATTTGGGCATCGAGATTCCATTTGGATGGGGAAATAACCCACATTACCATCATCTTCCAAGCATCCTACACCTTTAAAAAACCTTCCATTCCTATATAAATTATTGAGAATCAAATTGAAGGAGACATTGTCTGGGTCCACTTCGTTCTTATCCATATTGCCCAACACAAAAAACACAGAATCCAATGTCACCATCTTCTGGTGCCCCTCTAAAAGAATGTTGAAGGATGAAAGATTTAGGTTTATGGAGTTTTATCGAATGCCTTGTGGAATATCTTTTGGACATCGTTGAAAATTTTCATCTCGATAGAGCATGATAGAAGGTCATTACAAAGCATCACCATGTGTAGGCCCTTAATTTCGTTGAACAGATTGAAAACATGATCCAAAATGCTCGACTTCCCATTTACCCGCATCATTTTCACCAAGAACCTCTTGACATATATGCTTGTGTAATTCTGATGCTCCTTGATGATATCCTCTATTAAAGGGAACTGGTCTATGACGTCCAGCCAGCAGGCCACTACGAAGAAGATGTTTCGATGTGTGTGAAACAACTATGAATGCAAAAATAGGATGGGTGACTCAGAGGTGATGTTAGAAAACTATGTGTTTGAAGGAGCCAAGTGTGGTTAGAAGACATGGATTGGAGAATTTAAATGAGGGAAGGGTCGGGGAAGATTCCATGACACCGGTGGCAGAGAATTTCGGAATCATCCACTCTGCAGTTGACGATTTTAGGATTTTCGAGTATTGAATTAGAGGGATTTTGTGATATTTTTTTATTTCTATTAAATTAATATTGAAAATAAATAACTACATATAATATATATTTTTTAATTTTAAACACACACACACACACATGTATATAAGTCATATGCATCCATTTTTTTTTAAATTTGTAAATTTTGAGTTGGTATTGTTTTTGAATAATTTATCAATAATTGTATATTTTATATATTTATTTCGTTAAACATTATTAAATTATTAATATTATAATTCAATGTATAAACATGTATTTGTTTTATCGAAAAAATACATGTTATAAGTAACTAAATAATAAATATATATTAAATAATTACTAAAAGATTTATTCTTATTCGATAATTTATTGCAACATATTTTTCTAATGGTAAAATGTTTGTTAGAAATAATAATTCATATAATAGATTTATTTTTTCTTAAAACAATTTTTTTGTATTAATATGATAAAACCAATTATTTAACTGTTAGTAAAAGATTTGTTGGAATTGGATAATTAATACCAATAGATATTGTTGATGGGAAAAACATTTGTCGGTGCCTAAAAATAATACCAACAAGTCTTGATATATGTTATAAATAATCATTTTTACCAACATATATGTTATCCATCATTTAATTTATTATGGTATAAGTCATTTATTTTGTACTGTATATCGATTGGATCCTCACCTGAAGATACCTTGGGTTTTCTTAAACCAGGAAAGATTGGTATTAATTTGAGGCTAGAGGTAAGGAATTCTTACAACATTTCCTATCTAGGTTGGGGGTAGGTAAATATTATATCCTATCTTACCTAGGACCACATCTAGAGTTGGGACCAAATCCCATCATATAGAAAGGGTATGGGGTATAAAAATTAAGGGCCTTGGCCTATCCCATGGAATATGGGAAGGGTTATGCAGAGCCATGGAATTGAGAGACTATCCCATCATCATATTCTATAATAATATGTATCTAATTAAACAATTTATAGGGTTGTAATACATATACACATACACCCCTCTCTATCCTACTTATTAGCTATAAATATAGTAACCATGATAAAAAAACAAATCAATCATTATGTTGTTTAACTAATAATTATAAACATTCCCCAATACTAAAATTCACTAATGTAATAGCATAATGGTATTCAAAATACAAACAACATAGATCCAATATAAATGGATGGAGATCACAAAATGTTAGTTTAATTTTATATTTTTAAACAAAACTAGTACCTAACCCGTGAATTTGCAAAGCAGAGTCATTTTATTAAAAACTAACATAAACATAATTATAATTTAAATTTTTTAGAACATTTAGAAGAATTTATATGTTAATAGTTATCCTATAATATGTAAATATCCTTCAAAGATGATAAACTCTTAAAATTTCATACCTTTTTATATCTTCAAGTGAATCTTCATCCACCTACAATACATAAATATGTATATGAAAAAAATAAACATCAACTCTTAGGGAGTATACTAAGCTTCAAAACACCCCAATATCAAAAGGAATCAATTTTATCATTTTTGTTAGAGGTCCTGGAAAGAGAATTGTAAATCGATCTTTTCTTGCTGAATTTTTTTCTCTGGATGGTTTTGTTAACATCCACATCACCCGCAAACCTTCTTTATGTTTCTAGTGCACCCTTAAAGAAAACTTTAAACTTCTAAAAAGTTGATTCACTATGAAAATTCATGTTAAGGCCCACTTCTTATACCACACCTTCAAATCAAGGTTTGATATCCAGAAAAATATTCACTTCCTTGATAAGATATTTAATAGAAAATCTAGTGAGGGTTCTTATCTAAAACAATATTATATGTCTTTACTTTCTTCTATTTTCAAGATGATGAAGTTATATGTGAGACCTAAGATAAATTAGAAGGGACTAAATGGAAACTTGAACTATTGTTTTTCAAGCCTTCAAAATAAAATACTACTTATCTTTGAATAGTGTGAGGTCATTTGGTTCTAATGTTATATAAGGCATAATAAATATCAGAATTTAGGAATTGAAGAATAGGGTGTCAAATGAGAAGTTTCATAGGAAGTGAAATAAAAAATAGTGAGTCAAATAATTAATAAAAACCCCATAAAATCAATTATCCTTATACAATAGTTTAGTATAATACTCATTCAAATTTAGTATTACATACTAAAAAACCTAATTTCAAAATTTTAAAAATAATAAGGTTTAAATGTTAACAGATCTGGGAAATTTTAAAAATATAACCGTAGTAGTTGGAACTCACAACTAATAAGAAGATGATGTTCAAGTAAGAAACATAAATATTTGAAAATGGAAATAGTAGCTAAGTTAAATAAGTGGTATTAACAATTTACCTAATAAATGGTTGGTTCTTATATATTTATAAGGTAGTAATAATAGTATCGAGACATATGAAGCTGTTATGGTATTTTTATGACTAGAAGAATAATTATGAAGAAAAGATTAAATTAATTGGAAATTTTTATACATTTTTCTATTTAAATATAGGGAATGTGAACATATGATAATGTTAAAGAATTATATATGGTCACTCAAGTTGAAATTATTTCTATGTTTTCATTATTGTTCAGATAAAATCTAAAAATCTATTTCAAATGTGCATTGTGGTTTGATTTTTTGTTATAGGTTATGATAGAGTGAGGGCCTACTGTGCTTGGTGGGTAGAGTGAGGGCCTACTATACTTGTTGGGGAGTGTGAGGGATTACTATATAGAGTGAAGGATTTTTATTCTTAGTGGTAAGAGGAGGATATACCAATGGTTTTCTAAACCATTGCTATTCAGTTATTCTAAACATAAATACCCATGGTTGTAGAGCTTTTGGTATACATTTATACCAATATTTTACATGTAACCATTGTTATAAAGTTTTTTCTGAACATAAATAACTAAGGTTCTAGAGATATTGGTATACATTTATACCAATTTTATACATGCAACTGTTGGTATACATTACTTCTGGAGAGAACACTATGCCCACATTTGTAAAGATATTGGAATATATATATGCAAATGGTTTTCATGTAACCATTGGAAGAGGGTAACTCAAAAAATCCTATAAAAATGGTTTAATATAAACAAATGTTATAGGGATATACCGATGGCCCATATACCAATGGTTCTTAAAACCATTGCAATAGGCTATCCCAATGGTTTCAGGGCCTATACCAATGGTTTGAAACCGTTGGTATAAGGTAAATTTTTAGTAATGCATCACTAATATGAATAATTTCCATGTCTTTAACAATATGATTGAGATAAATTTCATTTCCATATTTTAATAGTTTCTCATATTATTGTTTTTTATCATAGGTATGAATATATTTTTATATACAAATAGAAATTCATTTAATAAAATAACTTATTTACCTCTATAATATATCTTAACATGATAAAATGAAATCCAATCCATAACCAAAATAATATCAAATAATATAATGGTAAAGACAACAAGGTCTTTAGGGAAAACCCTTCCTCCTATGATAATAGGAAGATATTTTTAAATTTGTTTTTCCTTAATACTACACCCATGTGTTTTTAACAACATTCATGGTTTCATTTCTTGTGGTGAAGTTTTAATTTTACTAGTGAATTTCTTAGAAATGAATGAATGTTTAGACCCAAAATCAAAAAATGCATTATCATAATCTAAATAAACAAGTAATATACCTATTTCGACTTTATTTTATGTCCCAAAATTTCCCGAAGTAGTTTCAAAGGATTTCCCACACCCTTCAAATTATAGTCATACCACTTTCCATCTTTTATTCTCTTCTCTGGATAAGAATCCACATAATTACCAATGTCATTACATTTAAAACACTACTTCTTGTTTATCAAAATTGGTCTTACCACTACCATGATATTTTTCGTTACAATAATGATCCATATGCCCAAAACTACCACATTAGAAGCACTTAGCAAATATATTATGTTATTCCCCAGAGTTATTTTTTATAACAACTATCCCAAACTGAAAAATATATTTTCATACCTCCATACTTCTTCGATGGATTTATCCAATTTTCATGGAACCTGTATTTATTTTTTTGTTTGTTTTAATCAAACACGTGATAATAAAAAAAAATTTATTTCTACCTTCTCAGCACAATGAATAAGTTTCTCATATCATTTAAATTCACAATAGTCTAATTCCATTTGATATCTTAGATTCAATCCTGAGTAAAACCAATTAATTTTACTATTAAGATCTTAGATACAATTTTTTACATGCCTTGTTAATGGTGTGAATGTTTCATCATACATGGACACTGATTCCTCCTCATTCAACCTTAATTCTATGATTTTTTTTATTCTAAGTAAAAAGAAACTTAAGAAAATATTTCTTAGGGAATTTTTTTTAAATTTATCTCAATACATGGAATCAATCTCATTACTTTATTTAGAAATATTAATCATTCACCACCATTTATCAACTTCACATTTAGTACAACAAATAAAAAGAGTTTCATTTTGCTAATTTGAAAACCCATGACTTTGAATATCTTCCCCAAGGATTTAATATATACCATAACTACCAATAAGCCATAAAATCCATTGAATACTTGAGGGTGTTGTCTCATAAAATTCTCCACTATTAATATATTCCTCTATGGTAGATCTGATTTCTATCTAGCATGGATACCACCTCCATCTATAGCATGCGTCAAATATGACACCATAACAAAAAATTGCTCAGTTCTAATTCTAACCATTCCGGGTTTCTAATTTGAAAGGATATTGTCCTCTTGGTGGCTTCATACTTCAACATCCATGTTTCCTATGTAGAAAAGTATTATATTCAGACATATTTTAGATGAAGAAACATGGTAATATTTAAATTATATATCATGATAATCATAAATTAAAACCTCTTAATAGCTCTTACTTATATTATCTTAACCTCTAAAGTTGTCTAAATTTTTCCTCTAATACAAAATATAAGGAATCAACCTTAAAAATTATATAATCTTGAGTTTTAATTAAAGAATTCACTTTCTTACATTTTAAGGATCGTTACAGTTTATAGTTTTAGATAATAAGTTCAGAACAATTACACAACAAACCCATAAATTAAAAATTGGACCCTTCTACTTAGTGTCTATTTTTCCTACAATATAAAACTTTTAAAATACCAAAAGTTTTATTTTCATGTCATAACTTCTCAATTTTTTTGGGATTCATTATTGTCCCTATTCATCCTTAAAAAAATGTAAAAAACATTTCAAAACATTGTATGAGAACACAAATCTCAATAATGGATATATAAAAATAACGAAATAAAGACATTATTTAAAAAATGCACATAGAAATCCTCCTTTTTCAAAATAAAATTTGGGCTCAAAATAAATATTTTGTTAGTAATGAAATAAACTTCACAACCCAAATATTTTCTTAAAACATATCTTAAGAAATATTAAATGAAAAATGAAACTCATAATTGTTTATTTGAAACTATCAAAATCTCATGATTTTTTTCCACAAAGTTATACATTTCACTCTTAAGAAGTATAATATACTTTTCTTTAAACATAATCTCCTCAAGTTACCTTTTTAAATCATAATATTTTCCTAAAACCCCATAGAAATCATAGATAAATCATATAGCTATATTGAGGCATTATCTTCATAGAACCCTTACATGAACAATTACTAGTGGAATAACCAATATGGTAAACTTATAAAATAATTTTATGGAGAAGATAATCATTACCCAATGCATTGGAGTTCCGTAACATACCAACTAATCCTTAGTTTATAACCTAATCACCCATCCTTGGTTTATAATTAAAACACCCAACCTTGGATTATAACAGAACCACCCATCATGATAAAATATTCCAAAGAACCATAACATAATCATAAGGAATGAAAGTTTTCATTTATATCACCATACTCATAATAATACTATTTGGACCCATAAGAAAACACTTTTAGATATTGGAATGTCTATTCCTGTTAAACCCCTTTTTCAAAATACCTAGAAAAAAGGGGATTATGTTTTTTATTTTATGAAAAAATGAACACTTGTAAATGAATCCCAACATAAAATAATGGTTATGATGGTGGAGAAAACTATTAACATTGAATATGTTAAAATAAAACATTACTTTCACCTTTTTATAAATAAAGTAAAAAAATTCCATATAAAATATGTAAAATCATTTTGAAAACATTTGAAAGTTATTAAAAAGTGGTGTAAAATCTCCCATCAACTGCCTGGCCTCACCCGATCGCTTCAGTTCCGATGACCTTCGACCCTGGTTCTTCTTATACCCTCATGTCATTGGATCCTTATTGCTCTATCCTTAGGCCTCTAGATCAATGGGATTCCCCACCTCATCTTGAGTTAGAAACCTTCATCCACATGTCAGTACCTATTAACTTGGTCATTCCCTAGGCCCCCTTTTCCATGGAATCTTATCATATTTCCTCTCTCCGTCCCAACCCTATCCTTGGCCTCTCTTTCAGGGATTCTCTCTGTAGTGGGTACTCTTATTCATTGTAGCCATGATCCATAGAGGACTTCATGGAGATACTGCAAGCATCATGCAAAGTATCTCAGATAGTTCTAGATGTTCCTATAAAAACTTTTGCAGAGGCTTCATATTGTTTGAAATGGATGTTGGTAGCTTAATTTGGGGATTCTAAGCCATTGATATATTCCTTACCACATTTTGTTGGATATTGGGGTCTTTGTCTCCCGATTCATATTTCCTCAATCCATAGGCACTCCTTTTGCATCATCCTCGAATAGAAGGAGGATTTCATCCAGGTCTGGTGTAAGCCCCTCTAATCAATGGGTAATTTAAGATTCATTTATCAATGTGGTCCATGGATGTGCACAAGTGAAAAGAAATCCTGATAACTGGGATATGGATTTGCCTCCCAGGTATCCCATTTTCATTCCAAAATGAAGGCTTACTCCAGGTGATTGGGGACTCCCTAGGTGGTTTTCATTGCTCGAATAGCATGAACAGAAGTTGCATGGATACTTCAGTGTCCCTTATTTGCATGGAGTTGGATCTCACTAACCTTGTGTTGAACAAACTTACTCTTCGGGTGAATGACTCATTTTTATGGAACCAAGATATCTTTTACCCTATCTTTTAGAGATACTATGTACATTGTCTTATACAAGTCCATTCCTTAGAAGTTTGCAGATGTCGTATCTTGGGTGGGCATCATCATCATCCCCAGGAAGGTGGAGATCGATGCGATCAACTTGATGCTCCCAATTGGGTTCTTCCAGGAGGGGAAAGGGAGGTTGAACAGGCTCTAGAAGAGGTTCATTTTCTCCCTCCCATAGATCCTACTGCTACCTCTCCTCCTAGGCCGGTGCTGGAGAGTGGAAATGTGGCATGTTGGGATATAGTGCCCTATGATTCAACGTGGACACTGAGGGTCCAGGCTGGTGAGGTCCCCTCTGTTTAATCAACCTTCATGATCCCTCCTAGGGGTAGTGGCATGTAATCTTTCCAAGGGCTCATCCCCCTCCCCTGGGCTGCTAGTGATTCCTACTCTTAATTTAGTTCAACACTAAAGTGTTACTGGAGGGGAAGAGGGCCCGCTTGGGGTGGTCCCTTTGTCATTAGGTGATCCATCTGATGGGACCCCTTCAACTCCCCCCTTATTATCCCATATGGCACTGACAGTGGGATTACCATCCCTGATTTCATAGGTCTCAAAGAGGGGACCAAAATCCTCCTTAAACAGGAGGAGAAGGCTAGATACCCTTCTTCAAGACACTTCCACATTCTCAATTTATACCTTTCCTAATAATAATGTATTTTGTAAAATATCACAGTCTAGGAAACTAAAGCTGAGGATGCCCTCCCACTTTGAGAAGGCTACAAATTATAGTGAAAATCCCAAAACTCTCTTTTCCAAATGATTCCAATCCATATATGGAATTCCTGCAACATTAAAGCCCGAGTAAAAATAGATTTTTTGGCCTCTGAGATTACTAATCACAAATTAATAATGGTTTCCATCCTCTAATACAAGTTTCATCCAGTCAAGTTATTTGATTTCTCCAGTAAACTCAAGATGAATGACTTCATGCACCCCGAACCTTCCAACCAGCATATTTTCATTTTCTGGCATAGGAGTGTCATGGTTGATCAAATTTAGGTAGGTGACCAATTCATCATAGTTAAGGTGACACAAGAAAGTCATACCTTCTTCATTTCCTTCATTTATAGAAGTTGTGACCCTCAGTAGTGTGAGACCCTATGGAATGATCTCAATAAGTTTGACCCCGAAAATATTTTGTGGATAGTTGGGGGAGAATTTAATGTTATTTCTGATCCGAAAGAGATGAATGGGAGAGGGCCTTTACCAAGAAGATCCAGCTTATACTTCACTTGATTCGTGGACGGAAAGGGTCTCATGGATCTCAAATAATCAGGTGATAGACACAACTGCTGAAACAATAATGGGGGGGGGGGGGGTCTCGTCAGTCGTGGAGCCACTTGGACAGGTGTTTGGATAAAATAAAATCCATTTCCATGTATTCTAAAAATAGGGTGCTTCAATTGGTGTGTATAATATCAGACCTTTCCATGCTTCTGATTACTCTGTCTTCTGGGAACAATCATCAGGAATGGTTTAGATTCTACCAACATTGGGAAGGTATCCCAGCTTACCATGATCTAGTTAGAGACACATGGAATGAATCCCCCCATGGGAACATGTGGGTTTATTTTCATAAAAAATTGAGGCATCTTAAGACAAGGATCCAGGAATGGTCGAGAGACCTTCCTACTCTGGACAGAGATTTGGAGACCACCTTCTAAGATGTTGATCGACTTTAACAGAGTCTAGAGGTGGAGTTGGATGATCGAGTGTTCAAGGTCCTTGCAAGTAAGAAGAAGCAGCTAGTAGAAATCATATTGAAATAGGAGCACCTATATAGGGGGAATATGAGGATAAAGTGGATAAAATAGGGGGACTTGAACACAACATTATTCCATGATTATATCAATGAAAGGAAAAGTCTTCTAAAACTGAACATAATGCTAGAGAATGGAACCTTCCCTAAATACAAAGATGTTTTAGGCAATCTGAAAAACTCCTACTTTAGAGAACTTTTTTCTAGCCTTAATACCCACCTTCCTAATGGGTACCCAGCAGAAAATACATGGATTTTTGATGTGATTTCAAATTGCTTTACTGACTAGGACAATGAGGATTTGGGGGCTGTTCCCCAAGAGAAAGAGATATGCGATGCCATGTTGAATCTGAATCTTTATAGTACAATGGGACTGGATGGATTCCCTAGCACATTTTATAGATCCTCATGGGATATAGTGAAGGAAGAGTTAATCATGGTCATCAAAGACTTCTTCTAGGGAGGACACTTACCCCATGTTGCATGCACCACTACTTTTGTGTTGATCCCCAAGTCCAAGAAACCCACTTCAATCCTCCATTTTCATATAGTGAGTATGTGTAATGTCCCATAAAAAATCCTCACCAACATTATAAACTCACAGTTATCTCTCCACCTCCCCAAATGAATCTCTATGGAACCACATGGGTTCATCATGGGGTGATCCATCCATGGGGAAATTGATTTGTCCAAGGAAATGATCAAGGAAATCAACTTCAATACTTGTTTCTAAAATATGGTAATCAAGATTGATATAAACAAGTCTTATGAACATGTTTAATAGAGTTTCATCAACAAATTAATGGAAGGTATGGAACTCTTCCCTTGTAATTTTGACATTATATTTTTATTTTTTAGTTCATCGTGGTTGGGAACTACATTTATGGGAAATACTTATGGTTTATTTAAAGCAAAATATGGTTTAAAACAAGGGGATCATATCTACCTTGGCATATTTTTTATTTCCCAAGACATCCTCAATCACCTCATTAATAGAGGCCTCACTAATGGTGATATTATTTCGTACCACTAAAGGATGAGATCCCCATCAGTGTCCCACCTCATGTTCGCAGATGATACAATTATTTTTATGAATTCTACGAGTAGATCATTGAGGGGTTTAAAAAAGATTTTGGAGGAATATGGACATTACGATGGTCAGGTTATTCAAAAGATCAAGATAAAATTTTATATCTCTAGTAGAAATACCTCTAATAGATTCTCTTATGTGATCCACATATTAGACATATAGAGAGTAGATCTTACCATAGACTATTTGGGGGAACCTTTATCCTCATGAAGACTTTGTATTTGTGACTTTGACCCCCTCATCAGAAGGTTCATGGATTGGGTTATTAACTAGAAAAACAATTAATTATCATTTGGGGAAAGGATAACACATGTGAACATTGTGCTCCTGGACACCCCAATTCACACCCTCTCAACCATTAAGGTTCCAAAAGGTGTTATCAAAAATATTGAAATAATACTTTCCAATTTCATTTGGGATTCTATGTTTGATGGAAAAAAACATTGGGTTTCCTAGAGTAGTATGGAATGGCCAATTAACTACGGTGGGATTAATGTTTGTATTCTCAAGGACACCATTCAATGCATGCATAAAAAATTAGCATTGGAGGTTTTGGAGCATCGTACCTTGTGGGGGATCACCATACATGAAAAATATTTGAAGAATCTAACTTTGACAGAGGTCCATGATTCTCCCCTATGGAATGATATTGGTCCCAATATTAATGCCCTTAGACCTTATTCTCATTTGATCATTGGAAAAGGTGATGTCTCATTTTGGAACCATAACTGGAGTGGGGTGATCATCAGCTACCTAGGATGTCCTTCCACTTATATTTCTTATAGGGAATCTAGCCAGTATCTGGATTTCATCAAAGATATAAACAACAGGGACCAGTAGGACTAGTTTAACCTCATCGAGATAAACTCCCACCTAGACCTGTGTGTCTTCACCCCATCCCCTGCAAGTTCTTTAAGGATGAAGCAATACCTTAGGAACCTCACCATGAAATAACTGATAAATGTATGGAATAAATTTCTTTCGTCTAAGATTATTCCTACTAAATTCAAATTTCTCACATAGAGAATAAAGAATAAGGAAGTCCCCACTAATGATAATATCAAGCATTGTGGAATCTAAATTACCTCCAGGTGTGTTTGTTATAGGTGTCTTTAGAAGGAAATATCAGGAAACCTTTTCTTTGAGAGTGAGTGGGATTGTGAGGTGTGAAATTATTTTGGTGAGTTCACTGCCATCTTCACCATGTCCATAGATGAACATCCCTTCCTTGAATATTGGTATCATGGCTTAGGATATGGGGTCTTGGGGAGCATGTATCATACTATTATTATTCATGTAGGCCTTTTGTGTTTGTGGAAGGTGAGGAATAAGTGGATTCCTGAGGGAGTGGCATCATCAGGATATTCTAAAATTAACAGAACAAAAAATATACTAATCGTTATGGTTAGAGTTTTGAGCAACTAGAGGGAGGCCCCATCCTTGTAGAAGTTTAAAGAAAAGTCTATTGATACTAAATTGGATAGTAGCCTCCCCATGATTAACTGGGTAACGCTAGAATCTTCCATCTAGGGGCTTGAAGTTTAACTCAGATGGATCTTGTGCCTCTGGTTTTCTACGTGGTTAGGGATTTGTTTGCGAAAACAATGGGTCTGTCATGTTGGATTTTACAGGCTCGCTGAGTCAAGGAAAATATATATAGGAAGAGGAATTGGACCTACTCATGGGGATAGGTGTGCGTAGGCAGAGGAGTTTGGATATCACAGAAGTTGAAACAGATTAAATGATTTTACATAATGCTCTGCATGGACTCAATGTGATCCCGTAGTTGATTTATTATGTCATAAGAAAATTTCATGGAATCCATGGAGACCATACAAAAGTAACCCATACCTAGAATGAGGGTAACAAAGTAGCGGACTACCTGACCTCACTAGATATCCCTGTCCTTGAGAGCTTATTTTATCATAACTTAAACAACTTGAAGCCAGTGGGGGTTAATATTATTAAAGGGAATTCCCTCAGTCTTCACCATTTTAGACCCCCTTAGGCCCATGTTCTCTTAGAATGTCTTTACGGTCCATGTTCTACTTGTACTTCAATTTTCCATGAATAAATATTTATAGGACGATGATGAATATTTTGAAGAAGAATTTTTTTTATAAAATAAATATTTAAAACATTTAAAAATTGGGTTTTAAGGTAAAATGTATCTTTCCGCGAGTCTAAATCATCACAGAAATTCTTTATATTAATGAATAATATATTATGTTAACTGTTTAATTTATTAATAATATTTATCATTTTTATTATTAATTTTTTTATTTTTTTATAATCGATTACTAAATCAATTACTTTCACATTGGATGTTTTGATGATATTCGACTCAAATTCCCCAAATGACTTCAGTAGGTTAACTATGGTCAAAGTGGTCATTATTAAATCATATATAGAATAATAATAATTATATAATTATATTTTTTATTTATTAGTTATAAATTTAAAACCAATCAAGAAATACAGTTAAAAAAATGAATTATGTTATAATCTTGGAGATGGTAGGTCGTGCGTACGCATGATTACGTTTCCATTTTTCAATAAACTTGATGAAAATAAGGAAAGTTTTATTTTAACATACAATAATTATGATTATATAATAAATATAATATTATTTCTTTAAATACACTTATATATATAATTCATGTGATTTGTCTATGAAAAACAAATCATATCGTTTAGTGGAAGTGGTAATGCACATGTGCGCCCAAACGACATTTTCATTTTTCAATGGACAGAAAGGTATAAAAATAGAATATATATTATATTTTCAGAACTATAAATAAGTAATTAATATTACACACACAAAAACACACACAAAAACACACACACCCATATATATATATATACATTAAATCCACCATTATCACCATCTTTGATAGGTTGTGATGGAAAATTATTTACATCGGTCCGTGAGGCAGTAATCCGCATTACACACGAACTGTGGTTTCATTCCCCATTTTATGGAAGAGGAGGCATATATAGGTTATAAAATTAACATAATAGAACCAAATTATGTTAACATAATTATTTTATTATTTCATCATTGTTGAATAATATTTTAAGGTGATAGAATAAGAAATAAAATGAAAATTCTTGGTTAAGAACATCACCTCTTATTCAGACAACCTCTTAATGTTTACACCAAAATAATTACTAGGTTGGTTTTATAATAAAGAAGGGACTTTATGAATTTTATATGGATTTAAAGAAGGTATGTTTTCAAGGATTTCATGAGATATAGTGTACAAGATGTGTGAGGAAGAGAGGAGAGGTGGTTTCCTTTTATAAGTGAGTGGAGGGGAACTCTTGGAGTTTCTTAAAGTATTAAATTAATATAAATTAGTTTTCATCATTAAGTGGTCCCAAATTGATATAATTAGAATATAGAATAATTTTAGTTAATAATACCTTTATATAATAAAATTTATACATGTTTAGGTGATATTTTTACCCTCATCTCTTTGTTTTAACCTAATTCAACCCTTCTGACAATTACATTGATATCAATGTCTTTTACTCTTTATGGGTCAATAAAGTTACTATAAAAGGATAAGTGACCCATAAATGGACCATGGATTATATTTTAAACCATATCCAATTTATGTGGCTAAATATATGATTTTTATGAAATTTAAATAATTTAATAAGATATTATTTGACATAAAATATCATTAATGTCATTATTGACACTATTCATTTAGTTTAGATTTAAAGAAAATAATATTGATATTTATTTAGAATATAAACCATTAAAACATAACTAATAGTTTTTATTTATCTAAAAAAATCATAGTACCCCTTAAATTACCCAAAAAAATAATACTTCTATAGTTTTTAAAACCATTTACTTTATTTTTCTACTACTTTCACAAGTAGTGTGTCGGCGTTGCATAAGTAAGTTAATTATTTCATTAATAAAAATTAAAAATAAATTAACTTGATAAATAATTATTTAATATTTCAAATGAACACTTAGAACTGAAAATAATTTGTTTTTTACATGTCCCAAAATATTATAGATATTAAAAGAAAAAGATTGACATTTCTGACTTTATCCTTTACATAAATGTTATGAAGGTAAAAATTAAAGATAAATGAAAATTAAACTACATATTTTCTTAATTTTGATGATTATGTATTAAATTTACTCATAACATAAAATAACTTCATGTGTATTAATTTATTTTAATCCTTATCACATTATTTTTAACCCTAATTAACCCTTTTTATCTTTTCCATAGCAACAAAAATTTATTATGGATACTATTCATAATGAAGAAAAATAAAAGGGTTCTATTTAAAAAAATTGAACCAAATGATTAAAAATGTGTTTTTTTAAATATTAAATTAAAATAAGGTTCATAATTTAATTTAAAATTAAATCCACAAAATGCGACAAAAACTAGTTTTTTTTTGAAAAAATCCCTTTTAAGTATAAAAATATTTTATACCAATTTTAAGTATAAAATTTATTTAAAAGAAAATAATTGGATTATTTTTAATAATATTAAAATAATTAATTTTTAAAACTAATCCAAAATATAATTCTACTTTGTTAATACTTAAGAAGAAAATGTAGTTTTGAATAAAAAACTATATTTTTTCACTATTTATTGTAAAATAAAACATTTAAGAAAATTATGAAAAATTTATCCAAAGATAATTTCGACAAACTTAATTAAAACATTATGTAAAATATATATTATTTAAATTTTATACTCTTAAAATGAAACTTTTAAATAAAACCATATAATCCATGACCACCTAATTAAGTTAGAAATAAAGCCTTTTCCCTTTTGATTAAAAAATTACATACTATTTTTATATTAAATATAAATATATAAAGTATAATTAATTAATATATTAAAATGAATTATTTTAACATTAATTGTGTTTTTACCAGAATTAGAAATCAATTCATTGTATAAAATGCCAATTAGTCCTTTAAACCATTCTTGGAAGTCCAAGCCTTGAAAATCCCATGGCAACCACACACACACACACAAAAACATACCATGAAATCATTGTTTTAAAATACAAATGGGCCTTTAAGTTTCTCATGAAATACCATGTTCCAAAAAATACTTTGAAAACACACAAAGTTTCATTTCTTGAAAAAAAATATTTCCTCCCATAGGAATCACTGGAAAACCAAAACATATTTTTAATAAAACCAATATCTAAAACATGTATTTCATTATTTGTAAGTAAAAAAATGATAATAAACACATTTTACCATAGAAAAAATTTCAAATTATTCTTATATTTATTTTCACAAATACTTTTCATACAAACAGTTTAGTTCAAAAATAATTAGTAAAAACTCATTGAAAAACTCACTATCCCAAGTCTAAAAAACCATGAAATTATTTTCATAAACACCTAAAGGGTATCATATATATATATATATATTCATATAAATATTAATTTAGAAACATAGGGATTTTATAAAATTTATAAATAATGAAATTCTGTAAAAACACCTACCTGAATCACCAAAAGCATATTACCTTTAATAGTGGAAGTACACACATACATGGAAACAACTTCTACTAACATTAAATGAAAAAATTGACATGATTATCCCCAAATTTAACTAAGATTTACCCCCTATGGGGGTTATGTTTCAAGGGAGAAAATAAAACCATAGGGAATATTGAAAAGGAAAATGTGAGAGAAATAAAGATGGGATTACCTTAAGAAAACCACTTGAAATAGAATGAATAGGTGCTATAAGATCTCTGATAGTCATCCATGTGAGAGGGGAAGGAAAATTATGCCAATAAAATTTAAAATTTTAGGGGTAAAAAGAAGTATTTAAATTTTAAAAAAAATCATAGAAGGACACCCAGTTTTTCCGCATAGTTTGGGAAACCAAGTGCCATCCATGTGGGTGGAACTCTGAAGGAATGCCATACCTTATAGAGTTTGATCACATGGTCTCTCTTAACCATGTTCTAGACGTATGCCTCTACTCAAAAATAAAATTTTGTTTCACAATTTGGACCCATGTATTGAAAATATATTCACAAATTATACAAATCACATTTGAAGTCTCCTTTCCCCTCACATGGTTAGGGGGAGAAATTAACACTAATCATGATATAACTATGTTAAAAGAACTACAATTTCTTTTTTTAAGAATCCAACTCTAAAAACTCTCAAAAATTAGGAAATAATGAAAAAATATATAATATTAACTATCCTAGTGACATAAGGGTGTCACAATTCTTCCAAACAAGAAATTTTTTTCTCCAAAAAAGTCACGGTCAAGAGTATAATAAATAGAAAATATAAAATTTCAATACCTAACATACATGGTAGAAGGGTTGGGTAAACTTAAATATTTCTAGTGAGAATAAATAACCTGACAAAAACAACTCCCTCAAAATCAATTGAACGAATCCTCAAGAATAATGAGACATAACCATGTAAAACCCAAACCTTAACCACATAACATGAAACTCAAGATCTCTAAGACCTTTAATAAGTGTCCCAACTATTTAGAATTAATCTAAAAAGGATAAAGAGAAAATAAACACCCACATGAGATGAGTATCACCAAAAAAAACATGTCTCCACAAAATAACTTGATGGAAACAATAATACTCTATTATTCAAAACCAACCATTCAAGAATAATGAATCGAAATTCAAAAAAATAAATACATCCCAAAGAATAACAAATAACCTTAACATTAGTGATAACATTCGATGGGGAAAATAAAATTTTAAAAACTAATATATACTTAATAAATGAATATAACCAAATAGTATAAAAGGTAGTAGATACGAATAAGGGTTTAAAATATGTTATTAATTTGGTTATGTTTTTATAGGGAGGTTAAAGTGCTTTTGCGGGAGTTGACAACAATGGTAATGGGTTGTTTTATAATCTCATTTTTTAATCAAGATTTTATATGTTTAAAATTACTATAGGGGAAAATTATATATTATATAACTCTAAAAACACATCTTTTTTATTTTTCTTTGGTTATATTTTGGGTTTAAATGAATTAATACCATTGTTCTTCTCATTTACTTATAATTCAACTTAAATTATGCTTTTAAGTGAAACCAAACTTATCACATATTTTGGATCAAAAATATTTTTCTTCGATGTCCATGTTCTTCATTTTTATGGATCTAATTATCCCTAATTCTATAATTTATTAAGTATAAATTGAGAATATTGAAGAAATTCAAAAAAATATCAAAGTATAAAACATTTGATGGAATAGATACGCTAATAATTGTTAGAGATATTTTTTGTTTGATGTTCTAGACAGTGTGTGTTGAACTGGCCCAGGCTACCACTAAACTGGTGCCTGACCCGATCCTCTACAAGTACCAAAGAATGTTCTTGATTAAAATAGGTAGGAAACTAGTTATAGGGATTCAAAATAAACAATATATGGGAAATTATTTCTCTCTCAGATCTTAATAATAACAAAGAATCATAAACTATTGTGAATCTATCATGGTGTATCCTTACATTGGGCTACCATTCATAAAAAAATAGATTAAAATAAAAAATAAACAAAACATCACAAAAAAAAGAGAAAAAAATAAAAATTAATAATTATTACAATTTATCACTTTCATATAGAAATATGTATAATAATAAATAAACAATTCTCATAATATACAATGGAAGCAGAAAAAAATTCACTTCACTGAATTTCTTAATATGAAAATGTAAAATAAATGAAAAAATTCATGTCACTACTCAAATATCTCAATGTTATCCATGATCAATCACTATATCTCAACATCTCCATTAGTGGAATCGAATTAAGAATAATAATTTTGAGAATAAATTTAGGAACCTAAAATAAAACATATAAATTTTACACACATGAGTGTTTATGTAGGATGTGATTTAAGAAGGCCTAGTTGGATTTCACCAAATTATATATGAAATTTATTTTATAAATAATTTCATAAATAATAATTTGAAAATTATTTAGAAAATATTTTTTTTCCAATTTCAATGCATATCTAAAACAAGTATCATGAGTATAACCCATTTTTTCATTTTAAAAAGTCCATAGTAAAACCATTTTGAAAAAATATCTATCCATGTTGAAAACAAAAATTTCAAAACCAAAATAAAAAATAAAAAATTATTTTTAAATATATTAAAGAAATCATTTTCCCCATGAAGTGGAATTTACCATTTCAAATTGATTTGTTTAATTTTTTTAAAAGGTATACCTCTTAGTTATAAATACAAACCCACCCATTATTTTGTTATAATGTTTTTTTAATAAATACACTATTCAAAATTTTTTTATAAATAAACCCTATAAAGAATAATGAAGGCATGGAATAAAAAGGAACCAATATTAGAAGGATCACAACAAAAATAAGAAACAATATCAAGAATTAAGTTACTAAACCAAACAAAACATAAAGGGAAACACATAAAGTGTGTAGAGGAAACACACAATATAATGTCATTGAAAAGTAGATATTAATCATAATAAATCACTATTTATTAACATGAAATGATCTTAGAACTGATATGTTTGATGTTTTATCCAATTATATTAACCTTTATATCATTTTGGTAGCTCTCTTAGACTAATTGGGCCACATAATCCATTAATGTCAGGATATATAATCCATTCTAGTAAGTCTCATTAAAAAACTGAAGACACAATCCCCTAGACAGAGCATAATATATATTAGGGGTAACACTCATCCATTTTTTTACTTAGATAACTATGGTTCCCATGATATATAACTCAAGGAATAAGTGGGAAAACAAGAAAGACAGTGATCAACACACACATAAAATGCATAAAAAATAAAACTCATCTCACTTCCAACACCCTATTATGAAACAAACCCATTCAAATGTATAAAAATATACAATATTAATTTAATTACATACCAATTATAATATAAAGTGGTTTAAAATAGGGTGAAGAATCATTAATCGAGTCACTTTATAAAATGCCAAAAATATCCTTTAAAACAAGCTTGGAAGGCCAAACATTAAAAAATACATGGTTACCACAAACACACACACACACACACACCATGAAATGATTTTTATAAAATCAAAACAAGCCTTTTTGTTCCTCACAAACAACAAATTTCCAAAACATCCTTAGAAAACATACAAATTCTCATCACTTTAAAAACAATTCTTTCCTCTCTTATGAGACACTTGAAAATGAAAAAATCATTTAAATAAAACTAGAATAAAAACATGTATTACATACATTGAAATTAAAAACCATGATAAAAACTTTATTTTATCTTTAAAACCATTTCAAATGATCCTTATATGAATTTTCACAAATACATGGAATATAAAAAAATTAGTTCAAAATGAATTACTAAAAAACCATTGAAGAACTCACAATTCCAAGTCTAAAAAATCATGAAATCCTCGAAAAAATTGTAATAAAATCCTTAATGGTCTCATAAATAGATATATCTTAATTAAAAAATGAATTTATATACTCATTCATTTTATAATGTTTTTGAAAAAAAGGAATTGTGTAAAAACACCTACCTCAATCACCTTTGGTTGTGGAAGCACACTTTCACATGAGAATGACTTCTATTGTCCTTAAATGAAAACATTCCCATGATTAGACCCACCTTTAACCCTAAATTTATACCCCATGGTATTTAGGGTTCTTGGGAGAAAATAAAACCATAAGGAATGGAGTAAGGGAGAATATGGTATAAATATGGGGATTACCTTGAAAAAACCACTTGAAATTGAAGGTGGAGGAAATAAAAGCTCTCAATTGGAAATACAAGTGAGAGGGGATGTAAAATAAGGAAAATACCATTTAAAATATAAGGGGTATGTGGAACTTCACTTTTCAAAAAAACTTAGTAAGGATACACAGTTTGGAAAATCTTGCGCTGATTGTGTGGGTGGAACTATGAAGGAACCCCATACTTTATAGGGTTTCTCCACAAAATCTATCTTATCCATGTACAAGACATGTGACTCTACTAAAAAATAAAACAAGGTCACATGGTTTGGACACATATATTTAAAAACATGAACAAACTATGTAAACCACACTTAAAGTCTCCATTCCACTAGCATAGGTTGGGGGCATAGCTAACACTAAAAGTGTGCAAACTATGCGCCCATAATTGAAATTTTTAATTTTAAGTTTCAAAGAATCCATATCCTATAGAATCAGAAAAATTAAAATATAAACCAAAATTATATAATATTAAATATCCTAGTGATATAGGGGTGTCAAAATATTCCCCAACATGCCACTTTCTACTCTTAGAAAGTCATAGTCAAGAGTAGAAGAAATAAGAAATAGAATATCTTAATACCCAACATCTGAGGTGGGACAATTGTGTAAACTTAAAGATATCTAGTGAGAATATAACAACCAAAAAAACTATCTCAACATCAATTGAATTAATCCTCAAACATCATCAAATATATCGAATAAAAACCCAAACCATAACCACTGAACATGAAACTCATGATCTCAAAGACATGAAATAGGTCTCCCCTCTCATTATAATTCATCTAAATTGGATAGAGAAAAAATAAACACCACAATGATAATTATATCCTAGAAAACATGTTTCTATAAAATATCTCAATAGAAACAATAATTTTCTGTGATTTACAACCAACCATCCAAGAATATTGGTTAAACATTTGATAAAGTAAATAATACCGAAAGAATACAGAATTACCTTAATCAAAGTAAACCAAATAATCATCAACACATAAAAAATGAGGGAATATATAAACAAAATAAATCATAAAAAAGATCAACATGGTATCTAATATTAGTTCAAAAATTGAAATGAAAGGTAACCTGGCATATTTCTCATAGAACACTGACTCACAATGAACCCACTAAAAATTCAACTGAGCATCATCCAATGAAAAAAATAACTTCTCATCCCAATAACCTCAGAACCCAATGAATTTTCACCATGTTCAATCCATAAATAATATATTTAACCATAATACTAACAACACATACACATATTGAGGGGCATAAGTACAACCTAAATAATCAGCATCTCTTCAAAACCAAGATGTAGGATAACCATAAATAAAATACAACATTCCACAATATTTTCATAAGATAAACCTACTCTAAACTCACTGATCATAAATCCAAAAATTTATGATCACCTAAGTCTCAAATACATCTATGTATCCATATCAATTACTTCCTAATAAGGTACTAGGCCAAATCGAAACACATCTAATCTATGGTATGTACAAAGAACTATACCAAAGTAAAAATATTTATAAATTCATAAGTGACTATAAAAACATTGATCACTAAAGAAATAATAAGGATGATGACTTTCATTACATGAACAAAATAGAATATGGATCTTCCATTTTTCTTAGAGTCTGGGAAGAGTTGAAAACCAGAATAGTTACACTTAAATGAAAAGAGGAATCACCCTAAGGATCATCCTTAGAAACATAATTTCTATATTCCATCAAGACCTTTCTGGGAGGCCTATCTATATAACCTGATGTAAGAATCAAACCCATTCACACTTCACCACCCAAATAAAAAATATCATGATATATAAATAATCAAACCCAAAAACACAATCACATCAATAAAACCAACTTTGAATCCAAATAACATTTGAAAACACTATAATTAATTTAAAAACTAAATAAAATCTATTATATAAAATAAAATCCCATAATCCCTAATAAATAGTTTTCAAAAATATTAAAATGGACTTGAAAACCATAAAATTTATGAAAACATGAAGCCTACTCAAACATCATAAATTTTTCCGTGACTCTAAAAACATTCCATGAGTTCTGTTATGAAACTAAAAATTTTCATGAAATTATCTTCTATTTCAAAACATTTCTATAAAAACCCACTTTATTTTCAAAAATATTTCCCAAATACCATAATTAAATCAACCTCCTTTGAAAATATTTTGAAAAATAAAAAATATTATTTCAAATAAACCATTAAAACAATCAATTTTGGAATCTTTTCATGAGCATTAAAATCTATTCTCAAACAGCCAACCAAAATTGTAAAAAAATAAAAAACAAATTATGTAAAATTATTTCCCACTCTTCATAATGAAATCAAAAATATTTTTAAAATGTTACTCTTTATTAATAAATCACAAGAGAATACACTTCCACTCTTGAAAACACTTCCTAATAATCAATTGTTTTTCACAAAAATATATAAAACAAATTTATAAAACCAAAAATTTCATTAAATTATTTTTCCACACAAATATAACCTTTATAACACATATATAAACATATAAAATTATAAAACATAAGAAAAAATTCACTCCATTTACCATCACAACATCCAAAACCTTTCTTTATTCCACTCTAACAAGAGGGAGCCCATTTAAAAGATATTATAAATCACAAGAGGTATACACAAAAAACAATAAAGGTGTGTAGATATATGCACAATTTGATTTCAAGGGATAAAAAACCATACAATTGGTATGAAATAGGCTCTGTATAGTTCATAAAAACATATTCATGAGATCTTCCTGGTTCTCCAGACCATACAATCTGATCGTATAGAAGTAGTCCTTCGATTTCCACCCCAAAACTCAAAGATACCCCCCAAAACAAATGATATACTGAATGGGATAAAAATAAAATCATCATAGATCAAAACACATCAAAAAAAGTCAATTGAATCATCTAAGTCAACACTCTAACTTATAATACCAATGGAAAATCAAGTTTCATTGTGAAAGGTGATGATAAGAAACCTATTCATGAATTAACTCTTGAGTGTCGGTAGTCCTAGTATCCATACTACCAAGGTGCATTGAAATAAAAATAGGGAGTTATGATAACATTTTGTAATGAGCCATCCTGAGATACCACTGAAACAGTACTTGATCCAATATACCAGAAGACCCAAAACACATTCACAATCACCATGGGTTGGAAATTAGTGTTAGGTCATAAAAATTAAAAATCTATGGGACTTATTTTGTACATAGATACTAATAATAACAAATTATTTAAAATTACCATGAATCTAGTATGGTGCATCCAAACATTGGGCCACCATGTATAAAAATCAAAATGAATAAAAATAAACAACTAAAAAATGGAATAAACAAGATAAACATCCACAAAATACATGATCAATAAAAGTTATCACTCTCATTTAGGAATATCCATAATAATAAATATAAAATATGCTTCTAAAAAATAATGGAAGATGAAAATGAAATACTCCAGGATGAATTTTCTGATGCAAAAACATCCAAAAAATAAAGAATACATCCAAGAAACCTTTCTAGCAACTCGATTTAGTCCATAATCACTCACCATATCTCAACACATCCATAAATATACTAAAAAATAGTAAAAATATGAGACAAAAAATTGGGCACCTGAATGAAAACATGTAATTTTCACACACACCCACAAGTGTGTATACATGATGTAAGAAAAATAGGCCAAATAATTTTTCATTAAAGAGAATATGAAATTCCATATACAAATAATTTCCTAAATTCTAGTTTAAACATCATTTATAAAATATGTCTTTTTAATTGAAGCCCATGTCCAAAAAAGTTATCATGCATATAACCCCTTTTTTTCATTTCGAAAATTCCATAATAAAACCAATTTAGAAAATAAATATTTATTCAAGATAAAAAATTATTTCAATCCAAAATGAGAAAATAAAAATTTATTTTAATATAACTTACAGAACTCCTTTTTTTCTAAGGAGTGTAATCCACTATTCCAAATAGAAAAAAAATTTCAATTTTTTTTAAAAAGCTAGATCTCCCAATTATGAAAAAAACTAAACCATTTTTCCTTATTTAAAAACCTTGTTAAGAAATACACTAATCCAAACAAGATGAAAAGTAAACCCCATCAAAAAAACGAAGGAATGAAAAAATGAACCACTATATTAAGTAAAACAATACAAATAAATAACAACATCAATAATGGTGATACTAAACTAAATGAACACAAGGGGAAATACATAATTTCAAATAGGTAATCCTCATATAACACCATTTATAAATATATTTGAATCCTTGGAACTATATAGGTTCTAATATGAAACAATCCTAGATCTAGTGTTTTGGAACACCTAGTTGGATATCTGATCCTGTCTATCTCCCAACAACCATCTTGGACTAATCAGCCATGTAATCCGTCCTTGTTGGGCTATAGAATCCATCATAACAACCCTCTAGAGACAAAGTGGGTCACAATAATTAATATATAGCACAATATAAACTATGATTAAAACCTATCCAGGTTTTTCTACTTATTTACCTGTAGTTCCAATGATTTATAACTTTAGGTGGAGGTGACTAGAAAATAAAGTTCAACACACACATCGAATGCATTATCACTAAACCTTAACTCAAATTTAACACCCTAAAATAAAACATCCCCTATCACATTTATAAGAATCAACAAGAACAATTTGAGTCTATAAAAAGTATAATATAGGGGGCCTCACAATAGGGTTTAATATCAACAACCAAACTCACTTTATAAAATTACAATCACGCCTTTAAAATAATATTAGAAGGTCAACTATTGAAATATCCATTATATACACAGACATAAAAACCATGGAGTCTATTTTATTAAACAAAAATGTTCCTTTAAGTCCCTCACATGAAAACATGTTTTCAATTTTCCTTTGAAAACACACACAGTTTAATCACTTTAAAAGTAAATATCTACTCCCTTAAGAGTCACTTGAAAACTAAAACATCCTTTTAATATAATCAACCCTCAAAACATGGTATCCATTATTTAAAAATAAAAACTAGACTAAATCTATTCTTATATCATCAAAACTATTTCAGAATATACTATTGGAATTTTCACAAACACTTTGCATATAAACTATTTAGTTCAAAAGGAATTACTAAAAAACCATTGAAAACCTTATCATGTTTAGTATAGAAAAACATGAAAACCATGAAAAACATTTTATAAAACCCTTAAGGGTCTCATACAAATATATATCTATATAAAAAAAAATTTAGAATCTTGAAAACTCCATGTAATTTAAAAATAAGTGAATTGCACAAAAATTTCTACCTCAATCATAAAAAGCAAGTTACCATCTATGGAAGAAGCACACCCACACAAGGAGATTCACTATACAACCTTAAATAATAAAATCTCTATGATTAGACACTCCCTAAATCCAAAATTCATCCTTTTATGGGTGTTAGGGTTTTCTGGAGTGAACAAATACATATTGAGTAAAGAAATAAAGAAGATATAATAAATGAATGAGATATTACCTTGCAAAAACTACTTGAAATCGGGGGAGGAGGTTCTAGAAACCATATATTGATAAATATGAGATCCATTTATCTCTAAACTAGTCTACCAAATTCTAGGGTAAGTAAAATAGGGAAAAGAAAATTTTAAGTCATAGGGGGAAAGTAATTTTTCACTTTTTAATGAACCTGGGTAGGCCACATGGTTTGGGAAACTATGTACCTACCGTGTGGGTGGAACTATGAAGAAACCACATACCTTACATGGTTTGGAATAACTGTATCTCCCAATAGTTCACCATCCATTCTCCTCTACTCAGAAATCAAATAATCTTACATAGTTGAGCCACATGGTTTGTAATCTATTCACAAACCTTGAAAACAGCATAGAAAGGCCTCCCTCACCTATCATGGTTTGGGTGAGTTATTAGAACTAACCATACCCTAGCCATCCACCTATACACGAAATTAAAAATATTAGGTTTCTAGATATATAAATCCTTGAGACTTCTAAATATTTAAAAATAAATCAAAATCATATAATATTAAATTCAATAGTGTCATGGGAGTGTCACATAAGACATTACTTCAAGCATCACCCTGGAGGAGGGTTATGATATTTTGGAAGAAGGGAAAGTTAATCCTTAAATACATTACCCCCATTCAGATCCTTGACTATATAGGGATGGTAACTTTTCACCTTGCATTACCATTTAACCTCTCACAAGTGAATGATGTGTTCCATGTATAATATTTGAGGAAGTATATACTCAATCAATCACCTGTATGAAAAATATAATTTGTATTACTATAACATGACATCTCTTAATAGGAATAACTAGTGGAGATCTTAGATCATATATATGAAGTGCTGCGAGATAACAACACTCACTTTTTCAAAGTTCTGTGGTGAAATCATAAGTTTGAGGAAGCTATATAGGAACTAGAAGATGTAATGATGGAAAATTACCCTAGTTTGATTCGTCTGAGTAACAAAATTTGAAGGTGAAAATATTTTAATAGAGGTAGAATATAACACCCCACGATTTTAGTTTTTATTTATTTTAAATAAATATGTTATGTTCTTCAACTTGTGATATACACAACACCAAAATAAAATGAACAATGCCTTATTTTTTCATGGTAGAACATTACAATACAAACTGAAATACATTACAAGATAATTAAATAAACCATTATTATGATGATTATTAAAGTACTATAACTACACATAAATAAAAATATATAGGGTAGAAATTATCATCATCACGATATTCTATGAATATTATAACATTGATAATAACTATATAAAAAAATAATATAATTACAAATATGATTAACATATGAATAATGGAATAATGGAATATAATGAATAATTTTATAGAAGTATATAAGGCTATATTTTGGAATGTAATATGTCTATTTTTTATATGGTTGTTGGCTATATAGTATATTTTATATGGATGTTGTATATATATCCATTGGGTATAAATATATCCAAATGGATTAATTATCATAGATGAAAGTTATTAACCTTTTATTAATTATATAATTAATATATAATAATTAATATTTGAATTAAATAAAATGATAAGAAAGTATTGGTACAAATATTGAAATTTATAAAAAATGTGTGTTTTTATATGTCATATATTTTCTATCACATTTTAAGAATGATTTTAATTAAATGTATTTATAAAATTTAGTGAATTATTTTAAAACATATGGATTGATAAAGTTGAATGAATGGTTTGTAAATAAATTAAAATTATTAAAACCATTTAATTTTAGAAACATATATTTTTTTTTAAAAAATTCCTTTCAATGTATTTTGTATTTTTATCATGATAAGTTAAACTGAGAACTTGTAAGTAATGTTTTTAATAAAAAATGGAATATATATATATATATATATATTATCACTCATGAGATAATTGGTAATTAATATGGAATAATAATAAGAACACTTAATGTTTAAAAAATATCCATTTTCTTTAAATATTGGGTTTTAAATAGATCATATATTTTTATTTAAAAGTTATGTTTATAATATTTATAATTTTAATTAGAATAAATTAATTCAAAATTTAGAATCACCCTGTTAAAATTATTTAATAGGGTCCATATTATATTTTTTGTAACAAATATTTATCGTGATAAATAATAAAATGAAGTAAAACAAGGTAAAAGGGTGTAAATTAATATGGATAAAATTTTGAGTATTAAATGTGATATTTAAACATTATATATTTCCCTTTTTTATATTTTATAGTCAATATAATAATAACCACCAATATTTCCATACATAACTCGTATAACTCTCCTGTGATTCCATTTTTACCCTTCACCTAACTTGAGTTTACATTGAAATGTCCCTCAATTTCACTTATAATAGGAACTCTATTCAAACCACTCAAACCCATATATATCATTTGTTTTTATCTTAAATAGATTCTCAAATACCATATCCTAAATTATTCTTATACTCTAGGGAGATTCTGATCCCAAGACTGATTCCTAAATCCTTTAATACGAAGGAACCTGTTACGGGGAGTGATTTCATCTAAGTATATAGAAATTATATAAGTTTTTCAATTAAATCCTCATATAAATTCTTTTTATATCTCATTATACACTTTAATTATTTTATATTAACATCATTATTCTTATTTTAAAATGATTTTATTATTATTTAACCCTAAACTCAGACTCATTCATTAGAATAACATCTTCGTATTTGGGTTTGTTCAACAGCATACATGAATGGTGTTATTACAACACAATAATTTTCATCATGAATGTGTATAAACACTTTATAAATTGTGATATATGATATTAAATAATGTTATGATACTGGTACTAGAAGGTTGAAAAAAATTAATTGTCATTATAATTTGACTCATTATTATCAACAAATCACCTGAAACATGATCATCATGAATTCCATCATCATAAACCATTCACATAAATTATACTAAATTAAAATGGGACTATATAAATAATTATAATATTATTATTTTACTACCATGAATAATATTATAATGAGAATCATGTCATCAAATAATAAAGATCAAACTCACCGTAACAAAACTTATGCGAGATAATCAAATTTACTAATATTCAATAATGAAAATAAACTATTATAGACTAATATGTAAATAATAAATGAATATAACCAAAAAGTGTAAAATCTATTAGATATAATAAATTCTAAAAAAAGTTATTAATATGGTTATTTTTATTATATGAGAGATTAAAATGATTTTTGGGACTCATGAATAAAGGTAATCTCAATTTGAAATTGAAATTTTTATGAATAAATTTAATTTAAGTGAAAAGTTAATATTATTTGACTCTGAAATACAATATATTTTCTTATCCTTTGGTTATTTTTTGGGCTTACATTTATTCTTACCATTTTTCTCTCATTTAGTTATAATTCAGTTGAAATGATTCTTGTAAGTAAAACAAACCTTATCTCACATTTTTGATTGAGAATATTCTACTTACATGATCATGCTTTTTTTATTCATTTAATTATTCATAATTCTATAATTTATTAAGGTCACTTATTATTTAATTTTAACCTTTTTACAAAAGTGTTGAAGAAATATTTTTAAATCTCTTATTTAACATTTTCCACAGGGTTACTTTCTTCCAATGCTTTATTCTATATTCTTTAATATGCTTCCCTTTTTAATTATCTTAAATTCAATTATGTTTTGAAAATATTTTTATCCATCCTTTTTAAACCACTCTCAATTAATATTTTTTTAAAGGGAAAATGAAAAAATGTAAAGGATTACTTATTTTTAATCTATAAACATATCTTATCATCTTCAAATGGTTTTTGTTAAATATCCTTTTATTATCATTTAGAAGTTCTCATGAATCACATTGGATTGTTTTTGATAATACCATCCACATTTTTCTCTAGATAGATTATGGTTATGTAGATTGTAAAGTTTTATGAGCCCATTTATTTCTCATGGGTTAATTAGGCTATGATGGATTTAGGAATTTTTTATGTTCACATGGCATATATAAGTATGGTTATAATTATGTGATAGGTGGTCCTAAAATTATACATCCATCCATTTAATTGGTTAAATATTTATATCTCATCATAATACATGTAATTGACTTGGGATTAAACCCAATCCATTATGTTTATAGGAATGAGGAGTGAAACCAATCTGTTATGAGATTCTATCCACTATGTGATGATAGTCTTGGAAATGAGTATTGATATAAAAAAAGATTTTCTATGCTTATTTTTGTTCCACTTTTCTATGTTATTACACATTCTTATTTTATGTTTCCATGTATTAAGATAATTGTATTACGGTATACCAAAATATTTATGACATGATTCATGTTTTATGGCATTTCTTTAATAAGATATGATTTTCATATGTTATTTTCATATAACATGAGTATGTTATTATACCCACGTGTTAATCTTATGCTAACTTATGATCTTCTTTATTTTCAACTATGTTCGATTCATATCTCTTATGTTTACCCTTAATGAGCATCTAGGAACACGACTTTCATATGTTTTCATTCCTCAGATTATGAATAAATTTATGGCATGTGATATGACTATAAGGGTATTTAATTATGGGGAAAACATGAATAAATGTTTAATAGGTTGTATAATAATCCATTTATGTATCAAATATCTAAAATCACTAAACCTATAGATATTGTGTGGGTTTTTATTATGAGATTTAATGAATATTAATACAAAATGATGTATTTTGTATGTATGTTATGGTAGGTTCATATCAATACGATACCAACTATACATTACATAAGTGCTGTAAATATTTACAAAACATCAAAGTTGAAGGATTATTTAAGGTTAGAGTTTAAATATTTAATTCAAGTGATGGTGAAAGGGGTTACTACATCAAGTAGTTGGATATATTTATTATATACAAATAGATATTTCTTATGTTAATAATCTTTTTCTCCATTACTATAATAAGAGATATTATTTTAAAAAACAATTATCAATAAATAAAATGGTTGTTTTTAAATTCATGGTTATGAGTGATCATAATCTATAACATATTTGAAAAGGAGAAAAATATAAAATGAGTTTTATGTATGATAAAATAATTTATCGAAAATATTTTTTAAAATATGATATAAAGAATTCCCACCACTTAACCGTATAATGTTTAAATGGATAAGGTATTATTTTTCATATTAATACTCAAAAAATAAAAATACTTTATAAGATATGAGTATCAATAGTTTATTTGTTAAATATTACCAATAAATTAAATAACAATTCATTACTATCATAATTAATTTTGTGCATATTAGTGTGATATTTTGGATATAATATAGTTTTAAGAGGGTATTGGGATCAAGATTATACTTGGAGTAGTTTAGAGTGTAACAAATAAAATATTAAACTAGTAAATTTAAAAGAAAATACCACTTAATATCCTAAAACTGTTTAGGGTATGTCGATAAAGAAAAATTTAAACAGTTATATTTAGTTACCATAATGAAGTTAATTTATCTTTATACCCATAAAAAGTTTAACATGTGTTGGTAAATAAAATTAATGTAAGAATTTACATTAGTTACCAAAATGATCTCAAAGAAAAAGTTTTAATGTAAAGGATCCATTTTGATGAATATAAATTTATAAAGAGTTCTGAGTAGAAAAATAATGTTATTAACATCATTGCATTAGATGTTGTGAAGTTAAAGAGTTTGAAATATATATTCAAAGAGTTGATTGTTATGGATATTATTTCTAAGTCTCGTAATTATTCAAAAAACATTCTTCCTGTATGTTACTCACAAAATGAGTTAGTATGAGGTTTTTTCAGATGGGAACATAGATACATGGCTAGAATTATATAGATATGCAATTAGTTTAACAAATACTTAAAATTAAATCAAACATAAGGCCTATATTGTGGTATATTATATGGGACATGATTATAAATGATCTTATGTATTATTACTTTTAGTATTCTTAATAAAATTTAAGAATATAAAATGAATTCTATAATATAAAAGAAAGTATTTTTTATCATTATTTCATGTTGGATAAATATATTTTGTCAATTAAAGTTTAAATTAACATCTAAAAGTATGAATTTTATTTATCCCTAAACAATTTTATTTATGATTATTATATGGTGTGATAAAATGTAATGGTTAAGAGAGTGTGATTTCATATAGAGATAATGAATATTCTCACAAAGAACAATATGAGCTTTGTGTACTTTATTACCCACCAAGTATATCACATGGAGTGTCTTACCCTTTGTGTTTGGTATACAAGGGGTTAATGTTTCATTTAAATCCCCATACTTGAGGTTGGAAGGATAATGAAGATATTTTTTTAATTTGATACCTAATGCAATTCTTTAGGCTTAGATAATCAAAGGGTGGTTAGGTATATTGTTGATCATTTCATTGGATATGGATTAACTACGATGAGATTTATCCTATCATATATTTAGTTTTACATTAAGGACCTAAATTGAGATATATTAACAAAACACATGACCATAATTAGATATATAACATGTGATATTCTTATCTACCAAGGTGAGGGGAATAAGATTTACTCATTCACTTACACGAATGAAATGTAATGTATTCATCAACTTAGTCAATCAATAATCATATAATCACGAATGTATGAGTGACTATATGGGATTGAAATAATTTTTATCCCATTTCCCCTTGATTTCTTGGAAAAATAGATTATATGATTATACACATATATGAAGATATATGTCCTTGATATATATCATGCTAGATCACTTTGTAGATTATGGTTCATTGATGCTTTTCTAGAGTCTTCTCTTTTCTTACATTTATAGATTTGGTAATTCGTAATTATTATAAACAATATAAAGGATTGTGGGGTCACTATTTATGGTTTTGTGAATGAGGATCAAGTTTATAAATCCTTAAGCTCTACCCCAAAAGTTTTTTGCTGGGTATCCAAAAGAAGTCCTTAAGGTATTTTCATGAGTTGTTACTTATAATGTAACAAGTGTTGAAACTATATGATATATTACCCAAACAGATTTTTTAGAAATATCTAATGATAGTTTTGGATATTATTACATAAGTTATTATATATTATGCTATATAAGGTGAAAATGTAATAAGTGTATGAGGATTTAGCGAATTTGAGATATTTTTGGAATTGTTCACTAAATGCACCACCATAGTGTGGTTATTTAGACTACATTGGGATCTAGCCTAGTATAAACCATGATATTGTTAGTTTCACCATGCCACAGTTCTATACATGGAAGTATCATGTATATTGTGATAAACATGGATCAACCATATTATTCTACTAAAATCTATCATGACTGGTTAATTATCATTTCATTATAGTCTAGAAGAGTTTGAACATACAAAAAATCATTTAAACATTTTAAAAATTAATCACATTGATGAGTTATAAGTTATAAAGAGTTGTAACTTATGAAAAAATTTATTAAATATTAATTTTTTTTGAATACTAAAGGTATCCTATAATATCAATATAAATGAGGTGACAATATGTATTTTTTTTGGGAATGTAAATTTTGTAAAAATCATTAGATGAATTAATTTATAACTCTTGATTCTTTCCCACTTTTAAACGTATTTTTCTAGAAAGCTGTAGATCAAGAGAGAAATTTTCTATGCATCAAGAGATACCCATGATCCATGGATTCTTTAAGATTGATGAACCCTTTAGTTTCTCCTCATAGATCTCAATCAAATGACTATTTGAAGCTTAGACAAGTTGGGTCATCAAGGTGTAAGGTAAACTGTTTGTCTTTGTTTTGTTAGTCATTCCATATGTACAGATAGAATATGGGATTAATGGTGTTTTTGAGTTTATCATATATTGTGTTTTGTATGTTATAATTCCCTCAAAAACTCATCATATACTTCCTTAAAAGGGATACATGTATAAGATTCTATAATTGATACATGTTTGGTGGAATTAATTTTTGATAGGCAACAAATTAAATGAAATCAAGAATATTAAAGAGTAAAATATACTTGTACATAGGTTCCCCCTCATAAATAACCTCATAAATCAATTACATATAGTTATCTAATGGAATAATTTATCCCCAAACGTGATATGTAGGTCTCATAAAAGATTATATACATAGATATTTTATCAACTCTTTGATGATTTATTATGTTACTAAATGGATAAGGCCTTCTCGATAAGTCATTTGATCATTTCTGGCCACAATATCTTGTTCTCTTTAACTTCATCTAAAAATATTTGATTTCTGAACATATTTATATAGAGGAATTTTATGTTCCCATATAAATAGTAGAGTGGAAGATATTATTTCATTAGATTTATATTGGAGGAATATATTTATCCTTGCTTCCTTTGAAATCCATAGAGTAGGATGCGAGAATGTATTTTAGAGTATGAATGACACTTCCAGATAGAACATCCATTTTAGGATGATATTTTATACCAAAATGTAACTCTATTTTCAATAAATTTTTAAGAATATATATAAACTTTAAGGATATCCTTGGAGATCAATCAATGTCAATCGATAGTAGCGTTTCATGTAATGTCACAACATCTTTGATGTATATCTTTAAACTTTGATCAAGTGACATGTCTTCTCAAATGATAATGAATTAATATGTATTTTTAAGAAAATACACAACAAACCAAATGTAATTCTTTTTGCAAGATTTCTTTGGAAGAACCATGAAAAAATATGGTGATGCTATCACATTTTCATGATTGAGTAGGTAATAGTTTATCATCCCCATAGATTTTTTTATTTTTCATTAAATTAATATTTTCAATGAATATGGTTTATAAAAAAATTGATAAAGGTTATTTATTTTTACTTCATTTATTATTATCATGTCTATCCTTTTAATGTATTAGAATATTTTATATATTCCAATATTTATCATGAATAATGATCTTTTTCACTTAGAGCATCTCCCACTTTGTTTTCCTTTCCATGATGGTAATAAATTTAGGAGTTGTTTTATTTAATTATCCATAACCATATTTTTGAAGGTTTCGAGCGCAGAAGAAGCGCATGGGTGGATGTGCCCACTTGAATTTTTGTCATTATAAATGATCAATCCGGGATCAATACGACGAAAAACGCCAGTCTCCACGGATTGAATCACAAAAAAAGACAAAGAAGAAGGTTTGTCCCGGAACCACAATCAAGGATCGTTACAGGTTGATTATAATTAATTTAATTAATTAGAAAGAAATACCTTTTGGGTGTTCTTTCTTCATTGATGTTCTTGATCATTTTTTCGATGTGATCCGTCCTTGCATCGTAGAAGCCAAGTGTAGACTCCCTCTAGCGGTGATCCACACGTGTACCTCGTATCTCTGGACATCGCCAAAGGATTCTCCGGGTGCTAGCGTGGAGAAGCCTTTGCTTGTGTTGTCCGCCTTAGATCATCTTGATCCGATGGAAGAGGATCTCTCTCAGTCTTGAGAGCGTTCTTGGAGGAAGAGGTTCTTTCAGCCTTGAAAGAATTCTCCAAAATTGTTGTGTGTCGGAAAAGAGTTGGGGTTGTGAGGATATTTATAATCAGGTTTGTGGTTGTAGAGTTATGACAATAAATAAACGCGTTACGCATTTTATTTATTTCATTGACTCTTATTTAAAACCCCCCATGTCGAATAATTAATTCCTTGACATGCGCCCACACTGATTATAATAAATATCATTTAAAATAATATTATATCCTCAAAATCCTGAATGGAAAAACTACACGACTTGTACATTTAATGTACACGGTGTGTATATCTTGTTTGCATTTATTCATTTCTTTTCCACAAAGAAAACTACACGACGTGTAATTACTAATACACATCGTGTACTTTTTTTCCATGAAAAACTACACGGCGTGTAATCTTTAACACACGGCGTGTATATCTTGTTTTTCATTTCCTTTTTCCTCCATCACAAAAACGACTCAGGATTCCTTGAATAATTATTAAACCACGCACGAGAATAATCTTTATTCTACTTGAGATACTTGAATACACTTAGTGTGTGACCCTCTAGGCCTCTTTCTCGTTGCCATTAGGCGGGCTTGCCTGAAGTCCACGATTACTGTCTAGCAACGAGTCAAGGCACCCAAGAGAAAGAAGTTGATGCTGCATTGACGTATCACCACATACGAAAACTTACTATGTAATTTAATCCATTTGTCTCGATATCTCATAAAGTAGGTTTCATGGTAGTGTCATAAACCTATATACTTGATCCGTTGTTCTTTGACTTCCTGAAATAAACTCTTCGTTTACACCATGTCCATGGAATTTAATGCGACAGTTCTATTTCAATCAAAGGGCCGAGATATCAACTTCCATAAATGGAAGGGACAAATCCTTCCTCGACTTATCCATTAACAACATGTCACTCGTGACGCACCCAACGTACCCTACTTCCCGCCAACTGTCTGCGTGACGGTTTTCATCAGTAAATCTATGTGCACGAGTCATGAAATTATTCAATGATAATCTTCCAGTCTAAGGACCATTACACACACTCATAGATAGAAATGTCCGATGACACCAAGACATGCAGAATTACTACTGGCGGGTCAGTTCTCATAATCTCCCATCTTGGAGATTACCAAGTGCGAACTCCATGAGAGAGAGTCTCATCTTCTTACAAGTACTCGCACATGAAGGTCTGTATACTATGTATCCTATCATAGTATGTCATCCAACCATAGAACTTTATTTAAGAATATTGTTATATCATTTCAAGGTTCTCATCATAGTAGGAATCTGCCATGACCTTATTAATGCAACAAATATTCAAGGACATTATTATATTATAGTCATGCAGAACAATGAACAATATATAATAAGTGAACATTCATGTAATCAAAGTACAAAATAGTTGGTTCTCGGGACACCAACCCTTACAAACTCCCACTTGGACTAGAGCCAACTGTATATTACTTTTAGTCCACTAGACCTCACATGATGATCATGTTTTTGCTGAGTCAAGGCTTTAGTCAAGGGGTCCTCCAAATTGTCTTCCGTGGAAATACTGCTCACTGCAACTTCACCTCTCTGAGAAAAATCCCTCAAGAGATGATACTTCCGAAGTATGTGATTTGTCCACTGATGTGACCTTGGCTCTTTAGAAAGGTCCACCACTGCAGTATTATCACAATAGAGTGTGATAGGATCTTTACTGCTCGGTACTACATCCAGATCTTGGATGAAGCTTCACATCTATACTACTTCTTTAGCTGCCTCAGAAGCTGCGATATACTCGAACTCTGCTGTAGAATCTTCCACCACACTTTGCTTTGAGCTCTTCCAGCTCACTGCACCTCCATTCAAAATGAAGATGTATCTAGTCTGCGACTTCATGTCATCTTGATCAGTCTGGAAACTAGCATCTACATGTCCTCTGATGACTAGTTCCTCATCTCCTCTATAAACCAGGAACATATCCTTAGTACGCCTCAGATACTTAAGGATAGTCTTGACTGCCATCCAATGGCAGTCTCCTGGATCAGCTTGATATCTGCCTACCACACTTAATGCATAAGAAACATCTAGCCTCGTACATATCATAACATACATGACTTTCCCAATCACGGATGCGTAAGGGATCCTTTCCATTATCATTATTTTCTCATGTGTCAAAGGACAAATTTTCTTGGAAAGATGAATGCCTTGTGACACTGGCAACAATCCCCTCTTGGACTATTCCATACTGAATCTCTTTAGTATCTTGACAATGTTTGTAATTTGACTCAGGCCTAGAATTCTCTTGGATCCATCACGGTGGATCTTGATCCCAAGAATATATGCTGCCTCGCCCAAGTCTTTCATGGAGAAGCATTTATGAAACCATGCCTTAACTGACTGTAAGACAGGTACTTCGTTTCCAATTAGTAATATGTCATCAACATATACTATTAGGAAAACGACTGCACTTCCACTAAACCTCTTGTGGACACAAGGCTCACATTCATTCTTAACAAAGCCAAATTCTGTTATAGCTTCATCAAAATGAATGTTCCATGACCTTGATGCTTGATTTAATCCATAAATGGATTTCTACAACTTGCATACCTTGTTGGAATCCTTTGGAGTCACAAACCCTTCAGGTTGTGTCATGAAGACATTTTCCTGGAGGTTCCCATTAAGGAATGCTGTTTTGATATCCATTTGCCAAATTTCAAAGTCATGGTAAGCGGCAATGGCCAATAAGATTCTGATGGATTTTAGCATCACAACTGGCAAAAAGGTTTCATCATAGTCAATTCCATAACACTGTCTAAAACCTTTTGCAACCAGTCGTGCCTTATAGGTGCTGACTTGACCCTCCATGTCCAATTTCTTCTTGAATACCCATTTATTTCCAATAGGCATTACATCAATTGGAGGATCTACCAAAATCTAGACTTGGTTTTGGTACATGGAATCAATTTCAGAATTCATGGATTCTTTCCATTTGGCAACGTTTGTGCCTTCAAATGCTTCATTTTAGGTAAGAGGATCATCATTGTCAACCAATAATGAGTCACCATCCTCGGTGAAAAGAAAACCATATCGTTCTGGTTCTCTTACCTCTCTCGTGATCCTACGTTGTTCTTGTGTCTCTGGAACTGATTTTTCTTCCATGGGGCTTTGTGGAATCTGTTATTTTACCAACTCCTGTGTATCTTGAGCCTCGACTTCATAAAAGCCTATCTCTCTCCCACTATCTCTTTTGGAGATGTGATCCCTCTCAAGGAATATGGCGTGTCTTGCCACTGTAACTTTTTTTTCTGAGGGGTTGTATAGGTAATATCCCCTTGTTTCCTTGGGATATCCTAAAAAGATACACTTTGTGCCTCGATGTGAAAGTTTGTTACCTGAAGAGCCCTTAACAAATGCTTCGCTACCCCACACATGTAAATTCGATAACATGGCTTTGCGTCCACTCCATAACTCTTATGGAATACCATTTATAGATTTAGTTGGTACTTGGTTTATTATGTGCACTTCTGTTTGTAATTCATATCCCCAAAAGGATAATGGAAGACTCACATGACTCATCATTGATCTCACCATGTCCAACAGTGTGCGGTTCCTCCTTTCACTTACACCATTCCACTACGGTGTGTAAGGAGGAGTGAGTTGAGATAGAATCCCAAACTCCCTTAAGAAATCAATGAAGTCCTAATTAAGATATTCTCCTCCTCTGTTTGAGCGGAGTTTCTTAATATTCTTACCAAGCTGGTTCTCAACCTCATTCTTGTATTCTTTGAACCGATCAAAAGAATCTGACTTATACCTCATTAAGTAGATATATCCATATCTACTGAAATCATCAGTAAAAGTTATGAAGTACGATACCCCACCCCTTACCTCAACTAGAAATGGCCCACACAAATCTGTGTGAACTAATTCTAGAAGTTCTTTAGCTCTTTCACCTTTCCCACTAAATGGGGCTTTGGCCATTTCTCTTTGTAGACACACGTGACATAAACCAAGTGGTTTTAGTTCGAAAGAATCTAAATACCCATCTTGATGTAGTTTTGTCAAATGTTTCTCATTGACATGACCTAGCCGGTGATGCCAAATTTGGGTGTGGTATGAGTCATGTGAATTGACTTTGTCATCAATTTCCATTACTTGGTTTTTGAAGTCTAACACATAAAGGCCGTTATATAAATGTGCCCTACCAAAACAAATGCTATCTTTTTAAAAGTAGCAACATTTATTTCCAAACAAGAACATGAATCCATCAGTATCTAATCTGGATACTGAAATAATGTTTTTAGTAATAGAAGTCACATAATAACAACCCTTTAACACCAAGATCATTCTAGTTGGCAACGTGAGGTGGTAGTCTCCGACAGCTACAACAGTAAGTCTGGCTCCATTGGCTGCTCGTAGATCTACCTCCCCTTGATCAGTCTTCTTGAATATACTTGGTTTCTGTATTTGGATACAGATGTGAGCACAACAAGAAGTATCTAATACCCAATTAATAGAAACAGATAGATTGCATTCGATAACAAACGCACCTGAAGCTTCCCCTTGCTTCCTTGGTTGGGTGCAGTTTTTCTTCCAGTGGCCCTTCTTACCACATGCGAAACAAACAACATCCTGTTCCTTTGCCTCCCCTTTAATCTTCCTTTTATTAGAAGTCTTTGAAGAATCTTTGGGATTAAATCTCTCCGCCTTCCCTTTCCTTTTATTCACCATAAGGACAGAAGGATTTTCATGCTTCATGTCATTGTCCACTTCGCGAATAAGGATAAAAAGATGAGATAGAGACTTCTGAATGTTGTTCATGTTGAAATTAACAACAAAATTTGAGAAGCTCTGGGGGAGTGATGCTAGAATGAGATCGGTACCCAATTCTTCGGGGAGTTTAAACCCTAGAACCTACAACCCCTCAATGTATCCAATGATCTTGACTACATGAGGCCCAGCAGGGGCACTCTCTCCAAGCTTGCTCTGAAATAGAGACTTGGAGATCTCAAGCCTTTCTTTTCTTGCTCCCTCCTGGTATAGACCACGGAGGTGCTCGAGCATGCTGTAGGTATCCATGTATTCATGAGACATCATGAGATCACTAGACATAGATGAAAACATCAAACATTGAACATCGAGAGCATCGTTCAAATGTTGATCATAGTCCAGGAAATCTTCATCACTTGCCCGTGGGGTAGGAGAATCAGGAAGTGAGGACTCCAACATGTAAAACTTTCATTCATTGTGTAGGATAACCTGAAGGCGCCTAAACCATTACTAAAAGTTACTGCTGGTGAGGATATTGTTTTTATCCAGTATTGATTGCAGAGAAAATGTGGTTGATGAGTTTGTCATCTTGATTCTACAATTTAAAAGAGTAGATTTATTAGTATTTTCTTGATTACAATTTATGAGAAATAATTAATGAATTAATTAATTCTCCCCCTATTTTATCAAGTCCCAATGTCCCTCACCATTGAACTCGGAATGTCCAGTTTCTTTGACATTCTGGTGGCAAGGATCCATATTCCCCTTCGCATAACCCCAACAAGTGTTGGTCAAGCTATTTGAAGGTATTTAGGTAGGTAGGTCTTTGCCAACTGTGAGCTTACAGTTCCTTGATCTGTTGAGTGGACTCCCCAATCCTGAAATTCGGACTTGGATTTTCTCAAATCTTGCCTCCAATATTACACCAAGCCTATCAAGGGATACTTCTCTTGATGTAATATGGTTAAGTCAACCTGAAACCTTTCATAAAGGCTTCCTTCATAAAATTAAGTGTCCCAACAAAGGTTTGTCAAACACATAGTTTTATTGTGTCTTTCCCTTAATCAGGTAACAGAAGGCTTGGTCTGACTTAATATGGTATTGAGGGATTTTAGTCCTTTATGGGTAGTTTTCACATTATCACATGCTTTTTAATATTAAGTGATGCTTGATTAAGTGATTAACCATGTTCCGATAATGTTTACGCATAGTTTGATTTTATTTTATTCCATCTTTTCATGCTTGTTCATTTTATTAATTATGTGATCGCGAAAACACATACATAATAAATAAACCATACAATCAGATAGAAATAAAATAAGATGGCATGATCATGAGCTTCTATTTGGTTAGCTTATCTAGCAGTTTTGATAAACTAACCCTGACCTAGGGAAAACACCTTGAACCTGATGGTTCATGTTTTGAAGATCCCACCTATCCACCTTTGCATCTTCTTGCATTAGTTTCGCCTTGGATTCGGGATATGAACTGTCTCCTCTGGCTTGGGAGATCCTCCATTACATGGGTTTACATTAAAGAAACCATGGGCACACAGGCCCTACATTTTATTGGAAGAAGGATCGCATGCCAACAAATTTAAATTAAATAAATTTAAATGAAACCATACACATACCAAGGGTCTTTGGTCTAGATCATGATCATCCATAGCATGAAACGACATTTACACATATTTAGAATTCAAATTCTTTTAACCGTTCTTTCATGTAAGAAAAGTCGCGCTTGAATTTAATTAATTATGATCTTATAATTAATTAATTCATTATCTTAAATTACTTTCTGAATTTAATTGAGATTCTTATCATCCATATTCCTTGTATGGGTCTTTGTAAATTGGAGGAAACCTGGTGAAATTCCATTTCTGGAAAGTACACGGTGTGTAGTTTATAATTACACGACATGTATTTCTTTTCACCCTTTATCCAAAGTACACACCGGGGGATTTGGCATGTTTTCTTTACTTTGGAAATTTTGGAGTACACGACATGTAGATAAATCATACATGGAATGTACTTTCTTGTTATGTGGTAACCAGCCTGGCGATGTCATGTACGCGGTACGCGGCTTATCCTTGTACACGGTTTCACCTGGGCCGAAACGGACTACATGGCGTGTTGCTCCAACATAAACGCCATGTATTCTGGTTTCCACGCGCCGTTCAATTCTGGTCAACACGGAATGATTAATACTTAGGCATATTCAATTCACACGGTGTGGTTTGGCGGACCAGTGCCGGTTCGTTGAACCTAAGTACACGACGTGTAGTTTTAATTACAGGCCGTGTAATCCCGTGTTGTACAGTCAGAAAGAGCGGCTCCTCCGGATGAGTTCCTCGTTTTTATTTTAATAAAAATTAAAATTAAAAGGCCGTTTCTATGATATGAATCGAGAAACGAAGGAGGAAGAACAAATCTGGTTTATTCAGATTTATAGAACGATTTATTTCAAATTGAATCAAATATAAATGCGTAAATTATCAACCAAAATTAAATAACTATAATCAACGTTGTAACCTCCCTCTAATACCATTTTAAGGTTCCAGGCGCAGCGGAAGCGTGTGGGTGGATGTGCCCACTTGGATTTTTTTCATTAGCAATGATCAATCCGGGATCAATACGACGATAAACACTAGTCTCCACAGATCGAATCACAGAAAAAGACAAAGAAGAAGGTTTGTCCCGGAACCAAAATCAAGGATCGTTACAGGTTGATTATAATTAATTTAATTAATTATAAAGATATAAATTTTGGGTGTTCTTTCTTCGTTGATGTTCTTGATCATGTTGTCGATGTGATCCATCGTTGCGTCGCAGAATCCAAGTGTAGACTCCATCTAGCGGTGATCCACACGTGTACCTCGTATCTCTGGACATCGCCAAAGGATTCTCCGGGTGATAGCGTGGAGAAGCCTTTGCTTGAGTTGTCCAACTTAGATCATCTTGATCCGATGGAAGAGGATCTCTCTCAGTCTTGAGAGCATTCTTGGAGGAAGATGTTCTTTTGGTCTTGAAATAATTCTCCAGAATTGTTGTGTGTCGGAAAAGAGTTGGGGTTGTGAAGATATTTATAATCAGGTTTGAGGTTGTAGAGTTATGAAAATAAATAAACGTGTTACGCATTTTATTTATTTCATTGAATCTTATTTAAGACCCACATGTCGAATAATTAATTCCTTCACATGCGCCCATGCTGATTATAATAAATATCATTTAAAATAATATGATATCCTCAAAATCCCGACTGGTAAAACTACACGGCGTGTATTAATAAATACATGGCGTGTACTTGTTTTTCATTGAAAACTACATGGTTTGTACATTTAATGTACACATAGTGCATATCTTGTTTTCATCTATTCACTTATTTTCCACAAAGAAAACTACATGGCGTGTAATTACTAATACACGGCGTGTACTTGTTTTCCAAGAAAAACTACACAGCGTGTAATCTTTAATACACGGTGTGAATATCTTTTTTTTTCATTTCCTTTTTCCTCCATCACAAAAACGACTTAGGATTCCTTGAATAATTATTAAACCACGTATGGGAATAATATTTATTCTACTTGAGATACTTGAATACACTTAGTGTGTGACCCTCTAGGCCTCTTTCACGTTTGCATTAGGCGGGCTTGCATAAAGTCCAAGATTACTGTCTAGCAACGGGTCAAGGCACCCAAGAGAAAGAAGTTGATGCCGCATTGACGTATCACCACATACAAATTCTTACTGTGTAATTTAATACCTTTGTCTCAATATCTCATCAACCAGGTTTCATGGTAGTGTCATAAACCTATATGCTTGATCCGTCGTTCTTTGACTTCCTGAAATTTACTCGTCGTTTACACCATGGCCATGGAATTTAATGCGACAGTTCTATTTCAATCAAAGGGCCGAGATATCAACTTCCATAAATGGAAGGGAAAAATCCTTCCTCGACTTATCCATTAAAAACATGTCACTCGTGACGCACCCAACGTACCCTACTTCCCGCCATCTGTCTGCATGACGGTTTTTGTTAGTAAATCTAAGTGCGCGATTCATGAAATGAGTCAATGATAATCTTCCAGTTTAAGGACCATTACACACACTCGTAGATAGCAATGTCCGATGACACCAAGACATGCAGAGTTGCTACTGGCGGGTTAGTTCTCATAATCTACCATCTTGGAGATTACCATGTGCAAACTCCATGAGAGAGAGTCTCGTCTTCTTACGAGTACTCACACATGACGGTCTGTATACTATGTGTCCTATCATAGTATGTCATCCAACCGTAGAACTTTATTTAAGAATATTGTTATATCATTTCAAGGTTCTCATCATAGCGGGGATCTGCCATGACCTTATTAATGCAAAAAATATTCCATGACCTTATTATATTATAGTCATCCCGAACAACAAAAAGTATATAATAAGTGAACATTCATGTAATCAAATTACAAAACAGTTGGTTCTCAGGACACCAACCATTACAATTTTTTGGTTCATGTTGAGTTCCTTCTATATGAATATATACTTTAAGATTTCAGGATCAATATATATGTCACACTTCTCTTTATAGAGATAATTCCTCAAAATATTTATAGTAAAGATTATCTTTTTTAACTCTAAATAAAACAATGGATTTTTTTTGAATCTACCTTTAATTTTCTTGAGGAATAACATATCAGTTTATCATTTTTCATGAGTAAAAAAACCAATCAATTCATTGATGAATTGTTGTATATCACAAATATTTCTTTATTTAAGGCTATTATGATTGTAGGTGTAGTGATAAGCCACCACTTTAACTCATTGAATATCTATTCATATTCATCTATCTAGAAAAGATTTACCCCTTTATTATCTAGCTTGGTTAGTGGGTTTGATAATCATGAAATGTTCCTAAAAAATAATTGATAGTAATCAACTAATTTTAGGAAACTACTACTCTCTATTATAGATGTTGTCCAAGTCTAGCCTTTAATTACTTTAGTTCTTTAAGGATCCATTAATATAACCTTTTTTATAATTACATACCATAGTAAAATATATTTATCCATATAAAAGTCATATTTACTATAATTATCAAAAAAATTATTCTTTTGTAATGTCTTTAGAGCAGTACTCAAATACTCATCATGCTTTTCCATATTTTTTGAATATATAATAATCACATCTAAAAATTCCCAAAAAATTATCAAAGTAATATCTAAATATTTTATCCATAAAGTCCATGAAGTTGTCAGTAAATTTATGAGTTTCAATGGAATAAATATAAAATCATAGTTCCATATATTATATTAAATAAACTCTTTATAATATCATCTATTTTCACCTTTAATTGATTATATCTCAATAAATAATCCACCTTTTAGAAATATTGATCGCCTCATTTTTTGTCGAAAAAGAAATTATTCCATGGAAAAACACACTTATTATTTATCATTATCTTGTTAAATTTTTAATAAAAAATGAAAAGATGATTTAACCCATCCTTATTCTTAAAAACGAGTATCAAAGCACCCCATGGTTAAAAACTAATGTGTATAAAATCGTTATACAAATTATATTGTAGTTTCTTTTATAAATATTCAAAATCAATGGGGACATTATTATGGGACTATTTTATATGTTCACAGCTCTGAGAATGAGTCCAATTAAAAAATCATCATTTTAGTCAGGAGGAAGACTCAGAAAATCATCAGTGACCACATCAACATATTCTCTTGCAATTAGCATGTCTTCAAGGATGATCATTTCATTAACCTTAATCATTTGAGATATATATACTTTCTCACAATGAAATAGTATCTATACTTGAAATGGATTTTCCAATGGATATTCATAATTCTCTTTTCACTTGTATAGAAACAAAGGATGGGTCAGGATATATAATGATATTTAACTTTCTAGAAAAGTTGATATTGACTCTATACAATGGTATCCAATGCATTCCAATTATAAAATCAAATTATACTAGATCATAGCTTGATTTTTTGAAGTATTCTTCCAAAAAATATTATTTAGGTAATACTTATATACATGGGATGAAATTATCGAACCAATTAGTTTTTTCACCCATAACTCAACCTCTATGTCTTGGGGTGGAGTTTGAATATTTTTACCGAACATGCATGATGTGAAATATTACATAGAACTTCAAGAAAATATGACATTCACTATTCTTTAATTATTAAAATATTAACATTTCATAATTTTGTTTTTATGATCCACCTTAGAATTTATTATGGCATAAGATATTCTCAAATCTATTGGATTTGTAGTTTTTTGGTGTTGAATATATTTTATGAACTTTGGATTGGTTTATTTACTTGAATAATATATATATATATAACTTACAGTTGAAATATTGGTCCAAGTGTGGACAATTTATTATAACCTTCATTTATTACAAAATATTATTTTGATTCTCACTGTCATTCCACTCGATGTGTTACTTTCAGGAAACACAAATTAAATTAATTACCTACTCCTTAATAACAATAATGAAAGTATAGGGTTGATCTCTTAAAAAATCAAGTATTTTTTTACATGATCCCTTATCTTTTTTAAGATTAAATTATTAGATTAAAATACAATTAAGTCTTCAATTGAAAAAAAAATTATTGTATTATTATACTAATATAACAAAAAACATGAAATTGAAAATATTATATTTTTATATTTATCAAAACCTTACATTGGGGTTATGAGATTTGATGAAGATTACTAAAACTGCGTTTCCACGTGTGTTCATGTCAATCAAATTAAGTGTTATCACTATGATTTAAAAATATTTAAACCCTTAAGGTCCTATTGGTTTTGAATAAGTTATTTTAAATTTCTTTCTTGATTTCAAAAACAATTCTTCAAAAATGGTAAAAGTAAACCCTATGATGACGCATAATTCATCCAATGGTAATGGATTAATTCAACATAATGCCTTTGGATATCCCTAGATACATCATTCTTGGTTAGATATGAGATATATAGTGAATAGATAATTTTTTATGTGAAGAAATTATAAAACACAAGTATCAATTTCACAAAACACAAAAATGACAATTCAGTTACACAAACGGTCCTCTAGGACCACCTACAACCTAGTCATAAGGGTGAAATTGGTTATACATGAGATGGATGAAAAAAAATTAAGAACTTATAACATTTTCCAATGACCATAGAAGAAGAAAAAGAATAAATCCAATAAAAAATAAAAGTGGCCTCCTCCTTAGTGGAATTATTCATCTCCCTAATCAAACAAACACCCTTCAGATGATTATTCACATAAAAAGAAGTTAGAAGGTCCTTACATACTTGTCCCAATGTGTGATGAAGATGTTAGTTTTCTTAATCTTGAGTAAAAGGTTGGTTGGAGATGTTGATGATAAGTGAATGGATAAACAATTCAATATGAATAGTTTTTGTAGACAGTTAGTCCAACATTAGATCAATCATGTGATTAGATATCTCTTAAGTTTTTTGAGGTACATTGTTTTTCATGGTTAGGTAAACCATGAAACGATCATGTAATTAGTTTTATCTCACAAATATCTAGTTCATATGGTTCCTGTTTTGGACCACCAAATTCTTGGGTTTTAGTACAAAATGTTCATAATTGGAAAACTACTAGAATGCCACCATTTTCCTAAAAAACTGCCAATGATAATGAATTTAATCAATTATCCATTATGAATCCATTTTCACCCATAAAAAGTCATTCAGAATGTGAACACATGATATTAGAATAAATTAATGATTTTTAAGATGAAATCCAATTAAAAATGGACAATGAACAATGGTACATCAAACTCTTATATACTTGATCATTTAGTTATACTCAAGAAATAATCATAATAATCATTCCAAAGTGATCAAGAAATAGATAGAAATGTTATAAATAATATAAATCAAAAGAATATTAATATTAATGAATAATCATTTTAAACTGTACATGAACCCTTCAACACTCACTGATCATCTATGAAAGGCAACAAAGTAAACTCAGGGTTAATTTTTCCAAATTTTCATGATTAAATAATCTTTTATTAAAATATAATACCCTATTATTCATTTAAAATAAATTATAACTATACATATCCATGTTATTATACACATGGATGAGATTAAAAAATATTTTTTTAACACCAAATGGTGGGTTACCACTTTTATATGTCATACAATCACATTGAATTACTACTTTGAACCATAATAGAGTGTCATAAAAAAATATGGATTTATTTTTGATATCTTAAATTCTTTATAGATGAAATATTAGTAATATATTTGTATACCCAAAATTTTCAATTGACTCACCTTAATGAATTTAAAAACAATTAAATAGATCATCAAATTCAGACCGTGTAATAACCTCATGTGCAATACCAACAATCTAAAACCATACATTCCTAAAAATGAAAAAGTATGATTTATACATCAAGATTTTATCTAATTTAAACAACTCTATATAAATTTTAAATTCACATAAAATGTTTTCGGTTAAAATTTGAAAAACAATATACTAGAATTTTTACACGCCAACTCACTAAAAATATGATTTTATCAATCCAATAATATGTAAAACATAAAAATGATTCATACAAAATCATTATAATTTGACTAATATGAATATGTGATATTTATAAAATCCTAATTAAAGTTGATGTATATGATCAAATGGGGTTCATGAGGGTACCTTATCCCATAATTAATACTAAAAAAGGTCCCCATGATCATGTGAGGGGGGATTGGGAATAAAATGTAGAAATAAGTGCAACGAGTCATATAAATAATACTCCATTGGGATATAATTCATCAAACCAAGATATTTTGTGTGTGCAATCCTCTTAAATATAAAAGTGTGTCTCCAAGTATTTAAAGTACACACTTAATGAATTTTTCTAGGAAATCATGAAATAGTGAGAAATAGTGATATCAAAATATGTAAGAGATAATTAAAAAGTGTAAAAAACTATACCATAATGAAGTGTAGAAACTATATAAGAAACAAAATGTCGAATTAGTGGAATAAAAAAACCATAAATCAACCAAATCAGTGAATGTTTGTAAGAATAAAGTAAGGAAAATAAAAACAATAATAATTAAAATGCCATTTTCAGCCTATGGGAGGGTCTATCCTGATGGGGTCAATGAAAGTGGTACAGTAACACCACTCAAACTGGTCATGCCTACAGAATCACTAATTAAATCATCATCCATGTAATACCATTCTATTCTATCCCCAGTCACAATAGTACTAGATGAATGAGAGGCCCATGTGTCACTACTCTAGTATTATAATCAACCCTCCAATATGTAGTAGGATGTAGGAGGGGTGTGGGGGGGGGGGGGAAGTGTTGGAAAACATTTTCTATGCTATCCAGGAGATGGGTGAAACCCAAGTAATAAATTTATGGAGGACCTGATGATTTATGTGGATAAAATAAAATACCTTTTATTCTCTTCCCTTTTAGAGAAAAGAAGGTGAGGAATGGAGGGATTTTCAAAACCAATGACCCAGGATATTTTAGTGTGTGTATTCGACATGGTGGGATTAGTATTAAACTAAGAGATAATGTACGCAAATATATAACATTTCACAAAACATATGAAATAATGTTTTTTATTATAATTAAATCAAATAAATCTAAAAATATTACTATTGAAACCAAATTTAATTAATAGAGACATGAAGAATTATGACGTTTAAAAAAAATGTTAACAGTGTTTTTAGAGTGTACTGTTGGGAAAATAAAACATTAAAACCCAAGAAAAAATTATAGAAATTAAATATATTTTTGAAAGAGGGAAGAATGAATAAATATAAAATATAATAAGAATACTCAGGGTAGAATACCTAGGGTTCCTGGTCAGACAAATACAATGAGATGGAGGAGGATAATAAGGGAGAGACATAGGTGAAGAGAGGTGGGGGATGCAAGGTATAAAGGAGGGGGTCTAGGAACACAACTAGGGAATGGGTGGGGGTAGTTAAAAAATGAATAAGAAATAAATTTTGGGGAGTTTAATGATATAAAAGTTAGTGTTTATAGTTATGTAAATCATATATCAACTGAGCGGTCAATTCTGTAACTTTCCTAACTCCCTTTCATGGATAAGGCACACAATTTGGTAAACAATGTGACAACTATGAATAATTCACTTGGCATAACTTCCTATGTGTATGATTAAAGTACAGAGTCACTTAAAACATTCATTAACCACACATCCACCGTGGATTCCTCAATATAATTTACATTCACATGAATATGATTAAGGTGCATGGTTTAGTCAAACCATGCATCAAATGAATGATTTTATATAGAATTAAAATTCATCCCCGACTTAGTTTTGAAATTTCATACATTGTTCGTTCATGTGATTTTAATCTCTCTAATTACTTTATAAGTAATTCAATACTACCATAAGAGTAATTTAAGTCCTATTTGATAAAATTAAATTATAAAAAATTACTTCATATTCACAAAACAATAAAAACACATATCTTAAAACACACTATCCTGATTTATTAAATCTCACAAAACACAGAAAAACAAGTGAATTTATATGAATTATCATGAAATTATAGGTTACCACCTAATGATAGAAACATTTAGTGTCATAATATAGATGTACCTAGGCCTCTTTTTTAGCCAAAATATATCGTGAAGACCATCCCCACCATGTCTTCCAACTGAATGTATGGATTCAAACACTACCTATTTACTTGGAAACTTCTCCAATGATCTCCATATCTACCACACCATCATGTAAATACTTAATTATAATAAATGAATCAAATCAGTGGGACTTCAATTTTCCTTAGAAAATTCTCAACCATGAGTTTTAAAGAAATACCTTGTCTATGCGATGGAAATACATCCAGGTAATCATGAAATTATAAATTTCTTTTGTTATCTACTTGAAAATTTAATCATTGTCTTATTCATCCCTTTTAGTTTAATCTATATTAGTAAATTTATGCTATTTATTCTCCTTATAATCATTAATATTGAATTAATGGGCCTTGAAGACTCAATATTTTTTGTTCACAAGTTTAATCAACAAATGACATAACATTCCATAAACCAAACAGAAAGGAGACATGAAAATAGGATTAAGGTATGTTGTTGGGTATTATTATGAAGCATCATGATGTATATTTTCTTAATCCTTTCTTAGGTAAAACACCATATTTTCTAGGATTAGTTTTAGTTCTTATTTTAAAACATCAATTTGAACACTTGTTTTGGGGTGGTAAGGTGTGCCCATTTTGTACTTCACACCACATTTCAGTAAAATGTTTCTCAACATGGAGTTATTGAACATGTACCCCTATCACCAATGAGTACTCCGATAAATCCAAACTAACTGAATATACTATTATTATGGAATAAAATGATGACATTAAACATGTTTTATATAGTAAATTCTATCTCCACACACTTGTATATGCAGTCAAAACACAATAGAATATAGGTGATTCCATAAAAGGATGGGATGGTCCAAGAAGATAAATACTCTATACATTGAAGATATCCACTTACAAAATAAAGTGTTGTGACATTTTAACATGAAACCCAATGTTACATGTATGGTAGAAATGGTAAAAGTTTTAAATGAATATTTGGGAATCCAAATGAATGGTGGGATGGAAGATCTTGATTTATAGAATCTTTATAATGGTTAGGTTTAGGTGATGATGTTCCCCAGGAGGGGAGGAGTGAAAAGAAACTAAAATCCCATGAACCTATGCTTCCAAAACACAAAAAGGTATAATCACTTCTCTATATGATTAAAAATGTAGTGGGGTTTTCTAGAAATAATGTTACACTTCTTCCATAAATCACTTTATTTATTAGAAATAGAGATAGGGGTGGATCATCTCATTGGAAAAGAAATTAGAAATATCAATAAAGAAAAATCAAGGTGTCTCTATAACCAAAAATATGTGTTAATATTAGAAATAATCCTATATCTCTCTATCCTCCTATTTAATATAATTAAAATTAAAAAGAGAAAAGTGATTGGCAATGAGGTTTTCAATCCACTTATTATAATATATTTATAATTACAATTCTTAAATTAATAGAACCCATTGAATCATCCATGGTTTTAAATCCTTTTTATTTAGTAAGTACTTGAGGGTTGTATGGTTCGTATAGATGATCATCTTCAAAAGAACCAAATATGATCAAAATTTATCAAATAAAAACATCACAAAAAATATTCCACCCTTCATGGTGGTGTAGCTAATTTACTATTTATTCAATGCTTGAGTGACATAATAAATTGGATAGAAGATACGATCATCGTGCTATCTAAAAAAATCCCCCATAACCTAATCACTAAAATCGCACATTAGCTTGAACAAATTATTCCAATCCAGGGAGATCACAATCTGGGCATCCACTAATATTTGTTTCAGTAGCTAAAATTCCTTAATGCATGACTCATTGAAGTAAAATATGTCATCTTTTGTTAAGATTTTTTTTCAATGGTTGTGTAATTTTTGAGATATTATTTATAAAATATCAATAGAATCCGACATGATAATAGAATCATTGGATCACCCAAACTGAAGTTGGGATGGGTAAGTCATAAATTACTACATTTTTTCCAGATCGGATTCAATTCCCTTCTCAATTAGCTTTTGATCCAATATAATTCTCATATCTTAGGCACTATAATCAGTAGTGGTTTCTTTTAATGTGACATCATCATATGTTACACCTATAACCTCTACAGTAGTACAACTACCCCAACCACCACCTTCACTAGTAGGTGAAACATTTCACCCATTGACACTAGCATCTGGGTTGTGTGGCATGAAACCTCACTTAGCTCAATACCCTTACCTCATGTTTGATTCCAAGATACAAAATAGTGACCTCCAATGGTGATTTTTAAAATAAACTATATAGACAATTTATCAGCTTCATGACATTATAATCCTAGTAAGACTTGGAGTTTTGTATGTGATAAAAAACTTACAGGCTTACAAACATCTTCTATACGTACTCTAAGTTAGCACTGTCATGTTATGTGATTTATTTTTTTATTTTACAACCATGTTTGAGTTTTATGGGTTATCATACCGATCAAGGAAAATGAGAAATAAGTGGACCTTCTAATTCTAGTTAGGATGTTGACACTTATCACTCACTAAGACTGATTTTATCAGAGGGTTTAGATTTTACCCCCTTTCATCACCATTCCCCATGTTGTCATCCTTACCTACACAGATCAATAGGACCTCATTACAATGTGGTGGAATCTTGTTGTACATTATTTATATTATACTACCACCTCATAGAAGAGTAAAATGATCTTATACCTTACTATTTTCATCATCAACCACTGCTTCGACAAATTTTCACCCATTCTATAGGGATAAGAGATTTTTATCCATGAGTTTTTTTAGATCCTCACATATATCATTCACAATGACTACCCAACCTCTATTTTTTCAAAGCCTCTTATTTCCATGGAATATTCACCAACCATTAAAATAACCTGAATGATTGCTTCAACACAACTTGGTTGAAACATCACATAGGGGGTTTTCAGCCTTCTGATACTTATGATCTACAAGGTTATATTAAAAGGATATAGTATCTCATTATTGTTTATATGGGGATGGTAAAGAATATTGGGTCCACCTATGTCATCACATAGGATCCTAACACACCTCTTATGGAGGAAAAGGACCTTGATTCCCCTATGGGATCTAATGATTTGGTTCCTCCAGAAGCTCCATAAAATATCGAACCTCCACTACCTTGCCCGTTTATGTATGCCCCATCCTCTTCCACACACCCACCACCCACCATTGAGTCTCCAAACCTAACATATCCATATTCCCACCACTAACCATTCCCTTGGTTGGGTATTTGGTTCATCCATAAGTATCACATGGAATTTTTCTTCGATAAAACATATCAGCATTGTGATAACATTGAGTGGGGTAGATGATTCAGCTAGGTACGACCAAAATACACATTTTACAGCATCTTAGCCACCTTTCTCCACCTCCCTCCACCACTTTTGTTGAACTAAAACCATGAACCATTCCATGTACCTTTTCTAATATATAGGATGAGTGAACCACTATCACACATGATGAGTTGGGAATAACCTCAAATATTTCCACACTAGATTAATTAGCCTATCTTAAATTATTTAATAGAGATCCGCTCACTACAAGTTTAACAGACTAGACACAAAAACATTATTTGGACTCCCTGAATATATATCCCATTGATGTTTCCCTTACAGTGTTAGTGATAAAAATTATAGACACTACTTTTCTTGAGGCCACTCAGTGACTAATTCTGCTATATTATATTTATTTTATATATATCTATGATTTTATATAATACTTGAGTTTCATATAGATTTATTCCGATTAAAATCTAAAATCAATTGATTCTCAGGGAATTCATCCATTCCCTTCTCATTCTAATCCATATTAGGGAATCTATTGAGTTATACACCACCCACGAGAGTATTATTTTATCATTCTCCTTTTATTCATTTTTTAATATTAATCTTTCATTGATCATCTGGTTCTAAATTCAATGGTATATTCTTTTCCCATTTATATTATTGAATACATGGGAATATGTCCAATACTAAATATAGGGGATGGTACCTTGGCACAACACTTGGTTATTTTCCTAATTAATAGCTAAGGTGGATTTTTTTGTAGATTCAATTAAGCACTAGTTTTGAATTGTTTGTTCAATTTTTATTAAATAAAAAGGGATTAAGTGAATTTACTTGCAAACTTCACACTTTTGACATGTGAAAATTTTATATCTGTTAATTTCTTTGGAAATTTTGGGGAAATAATTTAAAATTTTCATGTAAATGATTTTTGACTTAGAAAATAAATTTCACTAGAGTCATTTGAAATTTTAAAAACATTAGATTTTGAAATTAATTTTTATCATTGTAGAATAATTACTTTAGTAATTTTGGATCTGCACATGTTGTTAGTAAATGATCAAAATTTCATGACCTTGTGAGTTTTTTCATTCAAAAAAAGTCTTTTCATTTTCAATAGTTTTGGTATTAAAAAATAAAAATAAAAAATTAATGTATCAAACAAATATTAAAATTTGAGAAAAATACTTTATCCCAAAAATTAAGAAAATCCCTCTTGGTGCCTCATTATGATAACTCAACTAGATTATGTGACCTATAAGAGTATTAACCTACCATTTGGATTCGAAGTTGCTATTGGATGCACACTAATAGGTACATTCATGAGATGTATATACACATGTATATGATATATATATATATATAATATGATATTATATATATAGTGTACATTAAATACATGCATATGATGCATGAATAATATACATATATATATTATAGTATATATATATATTTATATGTATGTGTTGGGACCAATTTGTGTATAAGGTTGTATTTATTGTTAATAGTTGTCAATGATGATCAAAATGAAGGAGGTAAAGAATAAATCTAATGAAATGGTGGAATGAAAATTCAGACCATTGTTGAACTGATCCTATGTTCAAAGAACTTATGTCAAAGGTGACATATTATTTACAATAATGAAGAATGGTGAGGTATCATCCATTTGAGGATGACTGAAGAAGAATGAGGATTTGAAGAAGACCGTACAATTATTCATGATTTCATGAGAACAATGGAAGAGATTACTTGAAGAATAGAATCATATGATTTACATTAACTATATAATGACGGTTGAAGAATAAGAGAGAGTGTGGAAGCGCATGGAATTATGAGATGGCCATGCATTTCATATTGTATCTAAATTAGACGATGATTTGATGATTTTTATTTCAAAAATATCATAAGTTAGGATAACTTGTGATGCAAGAATTATGAAGGAAAGGGAGAGTAAAGGTGCTTCTAGTCATATACAGCTCTGATTGAAAGAAAAGATGTTGGTGGATGATAGGGAAGTTAGAGTACTTTCCATGAAAACTCTGATGATGCTAAAGATGATCTATCACAAGATATATATCATGATAGTGGATTTTGTTATGAAAGAAGAAGAGTTATGGAAGAAGACAAATCACAGAAAAGAAGCATGGAGGTTATGGACAATGCATATACTGAAGATGGTGCTGTTCTCTAGTGTTTTCCAAATTTTTGGGCCTAAAAATTGGAAGATGAAGACATGTGTTTTTCGTAGAGAAAGTTGCGTGATAAATTCAAGGGGGTTTTAAAAGGTGTACACAAATGATGTTTTAGGATCAGAATATTGAAATTTGGAAAAGTCATGGAGTGCACGAAAAAATGGGAAAAGTGCGTGAAAAATGAGGCTGTGTGAAAGATTAGTTTTGAAAGCAATATGGAACATTGTTTACAATTTTACGCACAATGCACGATTCAAGATCAGAATGGTGAAAATAAAAAAAGTCATGAGGTTGTCAAACAAGATAGGTAGTGTGTGAAAATAAATAAAGGAGCATGTAATGTGAATAAGTGAGAGATAGGTTTACACACATCAAAGGGGTTTTACGTGCAGATTCAGGGTTTTATGCAAAGCGTCAAAATGACTATAAATACAAGGTGAACCCACTTCATTTACAGGCTCAACACTTAGAAAAATCCCAAGATCTAACACATGATAAAATTTAAGTATAGAGTGGTGTGTGAAAAGAAGAAGTGCTGCACAAAAAAGGTAGTGTTGCGCGGAAAAGAGAATTTCTGTGCGAAAAAGAAGAGTTGCGTGAAAAAGATTTTTCACGCCAAAAGGTATTTTTATGTACAAGGTTTGTATTTTACATGAAATACACCTAGAAGGGTGTGTGAAAAATTTGGGGGTCCCATAGGCCTTTGAAAGGTTCTTAGCTCTCTCAAATCAGCTTCGTGAATAATGAAGTACCATGAACCATTTGTCTTTACGAAGAGAAGTAGTACCACACATACACACGACTGGTGTTTAACACCCTCATTGTGCTTTGTGAAGAGAAGAAGAATGATTCGTGCAACTAAACTTATATCTACATAGAATTAAGTAAGTATACTGATAAACTCAGGTGTTGCTATTAGGAATTAAAGGAAGAGATGAAGAAGATTCACTGCATTGAGTTATTATAAAAAAGTAAAAGATTGAATACAAAAGAAAATCAATTCAAGACTCTGATGAAAGAAACGTGTCATGCTGAACTAGAGACAAAGACATTCATTCTTATTTATTGAGGAAACCTTTATGTCAATAAAATGAGTGAGACTTCACCAAAGGTAGTGAGCCAGGGGGAGTCAATGGGAGTGACCTGAGAAAAGCAGTGAGCTATCCATGAAAATTTTGGTAGTGAGCCTGGGATAGAGTGACTGTGCCCGAACCTTTGTAATCTACAGCTAGTGAAAATTTTGGAATTAGGTACGACTGACAACCTATTGGCATATGCTTCTTGCATGTATCCCTTAGTTTTGAACCAAGTAAAAGTGTTGTGTCATCTCTTTGCATGTGAATGTTTTATTTCTGATCATATCCATCATACAGGTTTAACAAGTTCCTACCAACATGTGTACAAGATCCATCACATTAAAAGAAAAATTTGACACCCTGATTCACCCCTCCCCTCTTAGGGTTTCCCAAGGTCCTACAGTATGTATATATATATATATATATTAAAATGAATGAGATGAATTTGTAAGTTACATGTGATACAACCACCTGTACAATTTTTCCCAAATGATTTATGTTGGTTTCAAATAAAAGAGTTGGTTCATTTATGTTTTACATTTATTCATTAAAATTTTCAATAAAATCTACAACCAACCAATATTAACACATATGTAGCATTAAAAAAATCTTCATTATATTTTTCTATATAAGAGATATGATCTATTCTTTTATGGGTGTGAAGTGCGATATGTATGAGACACTGCTAAAATAATTCCAAACTCTCTTTTTTTAGGAAAATCGATTTATCTCACTGAGTAGGTGATGGATACCCTTTAGATTTTGGTTATTCTTACAAAATGTTCCTAGATCCCTCGGCCTGTGTACTTCCTTAGAGGTAGATTAATTTTGTTTTTTGATCATCATGATTACCCTCAAGTACACTGCATTGAAGGAACGAGATGGAAGCTACTAAAATATGTGATTTATAGGTCCCATATTTATCATATTATTTAGAAATTGATTTATTTAAGATAGTTATACTTGTGTTTTGGGTTGTATTCCACTAGAAATTATCATTATATGATCAGAAAAAACCCATTAGTTGTATTAGAGTGAGTTTCTCTAAGTACCCAATGTGTTTTGATTATTGGTTTTCGAGAAAATCATAACTTGAAAAGAAGAATAACTTTTTCATAAAACTGTGGAAGGTTTCAGACCCTCACATGAGATGTGTAAATATAAATAGTATTTACCCTTATAAAGGCAATATAAATAAAGGTTACATCCTTAATTTATGTGGTTTATGTAAAATTCACACCCTTATACAAAAGTTATATGTAAGGGTAACATCTTAGTAAGCTTCATGCAAATGGTTTTTGTGAAGGTAGTACCCATACATAAGGGGTTTTACATAAAGGTCATTAGACATTTACCATTATGAGTATAGGTATTAGAGCCATTGCATAAAGGTCATTGAGGTTTAAATTTATGGAATTTAAGAAAAATAGAGCTTACCTTTACACAAGGGGAATGCGTAAACATATTATATGTACATAAGGTGTTGCACAAGGATTTTTTCCTCATAACCCTTACATAATTGGCACTGTGTAATGGCCTTACCCTTCCACATAACATATGTGTGAAATTAGAGGGTAGTTACTCTTACATAGAGTATCCGTGTAGTGGTAAAAAAAGTATACCCTTATACAAAATTGGTATTATGTGTAAGGGTAAAAAATGAGTAAAAATTGTTTTAACATATAGAATGTTTTTAATGATTTATAAATTATTTATAAATCATGTTAAAAGGTATTTTGGGAATATTTAATTCATGAAATATTTATAAATGAATTAATTTAATATCAATCGTTTATAATTAATTAAATAAATATTTATGAAACATTTCTCTAATATATTAAAGGTTAATAATTTAAAAATATCTTTCAGTAAATTCTATGGCATGATTTATGATATAGAAATAAAATGGTTAAATCATAAAAATAATTTTATAAAGTTTCTATAAATTTTAAAATATATTGTATTTAGATTATATAATGTTTTTATTTAATATAAATTTAATTAGAATTTTTTTATAAATCTTGAAATATCATATAAATTACACATAATATAATATATTAAAGAGTTCATATTCAAATGAATATAAAATTTTTATATTCTTGAAAATTTATAATTTTTTTATAATTAGTATTTATTTATGAATAATTCAAAAATGTATCATATTATAGAAATTAAATAAATTTATATTTTTTTGTTAAAAATTGAATATTATGGTTTAGTAAATTTTCTATGAAATATGAATATTATATATTCCCATTTATATTATAAATTTATTTCATAATATAGTCTTCTATATCATTCTAGGTTTGGTATCATAAAATATAGTTTCCATATACCTTAATATATATTTTTAGTTATATTTCTGAGTTTGATGATTGTTGTTGGGAATAGTTTGTGAATATTAGGTGTTAAAGTTTCCCTGAATTGAGTTATTTCTTGAGTAAAGTCTCCTCAGATCAAGGAACTTGGGGTTTGACCACCTATATTCCTAAAGGCATATTTCATGGACAAAAAAGTGAACGGGGTTGGAAATTTGTCACTCCGAGCTTACTCAAGTGGATTTGTACAAAATCAGATAAATCTATGCCTTTAGGGGAAGAATTTATGTACCATATGAATTTGGATATGTATTGGGTGAGTAACAAAGAATTAGGGGTTGTGTAAAGAGTTATACATTTATTTTCTCTGAAAACAATAATTTGGGGGTTGGGAGAGTGGTTTCCAAAACTAAATGAATAGAAGAAATCATACACAAAAAGAAATAAAACATGAAAATATAATGATTACTTATGATGTAATAGTTATAAATTTTATATGTATATGATGTATATTAATTTGGTGAGACTAATAACCCCAAAATGCCAAATACAGAATTACCTCAAATGAACTTTTTAAGACCTCGATCATCTAACTGTGTAGTTTCATTCCATAGTAAGGTGACCCTAGATTATATTTTTCTAGGAAATAAATAATAAGTGACTGGGTATTTTCTTACCTTATCTAAGTGGCCCTGTATTGTCCAATGTTTGATTATTTTTTACACTTTCATTGGGTGACACTTATCTAGGAATCCCTAATGGTTAGGATACCCTAGGAATGGAGTTAGTTGTTCCATATAATTAATTAGGATAAAAATTTTATCCACTCAACTATCCATGATTCACAACTATTGTGATTGGAATAATTCCTAACCAAAATAATTTTTTAATGAGATGAATTCCCTAGAAACTTATCCAATAATGAAATATGGATTTTGGATAACTAAAAGGATATGTTTTTTAGGGTAAAAATTTTCATGGGATATTTTTCATTTAATTCCCTTAATAAAAATATATCATACATGATACTCACCTTAAAATGTCTTTGTTTTAAATTATATATTTGTTAACACTAATCACATTGAGATCATTAATATGGTTGACCTATAAAATATTTAAATATTGGTATCTTGTATTGAGAAGAGTTTTCATGGAGAAACATTTATAGTAACCAAATTTGAATGTTATATAAATAAATTTCTCCAAATTTGACTCATGGATATTAGATAATGGGTGTGAATAACATATTTATGCTAAGAAACACAGAATTAGAGATATTATTGAATTGATAAAGGGTGAATTAGTTCTTCATATAAACAATGTGGAAATATTTTCATAATTAGTGGTTAGAACCTATAATATAATTTTACCAAGTAGAATGATCCTACAATTGAAAAACTATTGTTATGTTCTCACCATAAACATGAATTTTATTTCTATATATTTTTTTAAACAAGATGGGATTTTCATTTATTATTAAGAATAAGAGTTTTTCTACATATAAGAATGAAATTATTTATGGTATATGGAATATAATTTATGGTTTATATAATCATGATATAGATAATCCTATTTATAATATTTATAATAAGAATGAAAGTGTTGATTTTAATCTTACCTACATTTTTATTGTCACCTTGGACATATATATGAGAAACACAATCAAAGACTCTATATATATAGATTTTTTTGACTCATTCAAGTAGGAATAATTTGATATATGAAAATATTTTTTATTGGGAAGAAAATGAAAATGTCACATTTTGGGTAAAAATGTGATAGGGTTAGTAAAATTTTTCATCTTATACATTGGGATGTATGGGGACTAATGAGTATATAAGAGACAAATGGTTTTGGGTACTTTGTTACTTTTACCAATGAATCTAGTTAGTATGGGTATATTTTTCCAAAGAAACATAAGTATGAAACTTTTTAAAATTTCCAAGAGTTTTAGAATGAAGTACATAATAAACTATCCATAAGTGTTAAAGTATTTTAATTGGATCAAGGTGGTGAATAATTGATCCAGGAATTCATAGCTCATATAAGAGATTGTTGAATTGTTTCCCAAATCACTCCTCCTAGAACAGAACAATGGAATGGTACATATGAAATAAGTAATTATACCTTTTTAGACATTGTTTGACCAATGATGAGTCTATGATCTATTCCTATTTTATTTTTGGGTTTTCCTTTGGAGATTGTTGTATTATAACTAAAACACGCTCTATATAAAGAAATAATAATGAAACCATATGAGATGTGGTATGGAAAACATAACCTATTATCTTATGTAAATATTTTGGATTATGATACATATATTAAATGTTTTAATTTTGATAAACATTACCCCAAGTTTGAAAATTTATTATTTTTTGGTTATCCTAAGGAAACCAAGGGATATTATTTCTATAACCCTATTGAGCACAAAATCTTTGTGGCCTGATATGATATTTTCCTTGAAAAGAAACACATTATTTGGGGCGTTAGTTAGAGTAAAATTGAATTTGGATAAGTTCAATAAAAAATAGGGAGTGTTCTTGAGATATAGGTTGATTCTGTTTCATAAAGAATTATTGAAGGTAAACCATCTCAAGTTAAACAAGAACTATAAAGTACTAGTAGGATTATTCAGGAACCCGAGAGATATAGATTTCTCATGTTTAATGATGATAAAGTAATGTTCAAATAAGATGATCCTACTTCCTAGTAAGGGGAAATTGAGAGTTTTGATTCTGATAATTTTTTAATATATATATAATTAGATAGACTTCATGTACACTAACCATTTTTGAAGCTTAGTAGATGCACCTAAAGGAGTGATACCTATTGGGTTCAAGTGAGTTCTCCTCAAGAATACTAACATGGATAGTAGAGTTTCAACTGATAAAGAAATACTGGAAACAAGGGGTTACAAAAAAAGTATATGGCATTGACTATGAAGAGACCTTTTCCCTTATTATGATGATAAATTTCTTTTGGATTTTTCTACACATAACAGCTCACTGTGATTATAAGATATATAAAATGATTTTCAAAACTGTATTACTTAAAAGGAATTTAGTCAAGGATGTGTATATGATACAACCATAGGGTTTTGAAATTCCAAATGACAATTATAAAGTTTTTATGTTAAAATAGATATATTATGGAATAAATAAAGCTTCTCAGAGGTGAAACATAAAGTTTATGATTCAATCAAAGAATTTGGTTTCATCAAGAATGCATATGATTACTATGTATACAAGTATCTTAGTGGGAGTATACTAGTGTTTATGATACTATATGAAAATGAAATATTGCTTATTAGAAATGAAATCCTGATACTTCACTCTATGAATATGTGGATGGGTAAATACTTTTCAATGAATAAGATGGGAGAATCAGATTACATACTTAGTATCTAAATCTATTTAGATAGATCAAAAATTTTCATAGACTTTGTCATAACACATATATTAGTAAAGTTAACAGGTGGTTTAGTATGGAGAATTCTATGAAGGGGTATTTACCAATGATTCATGGAATGGATATTAAGAAGATATGAGATCCTTATAAATAGTTAGAAAGGATATATATGGTTACTTATACATCTTATATATTATCTATCATGAATTCCATATTTTATAATCGATTATATGTCTCTTATACTTTGAGCACAAAAAGTAGATAACAATCTAATCCCAGTGAGATTCATTGGACTACTGTGAATAATATCCTTAAGTACATGACAAGGATAAAGAATATGTATTTGGTATTTGGAGGAGAGGATGATATTTGTGTAAAGGGATGCATAAGTACTAGTTTCCAATTTGAAAAAAATGATATGAATTCTCAACATGGAATTTTATTTTTCATAAATGATAGAGAAATTAGTTATAAGATTTCTAAACAAGATATCACATCATTCTTGATAACAGATGTAGAATACATCCCTATATTAGATGTTGTAATTGAAGCTATTTGGATCAAGAAGTAAATTTATAAACATGTAGTGGTAGCTAGAATTGAGGGAGAATCAAAAACTAATGTGGAAAAAATGGTTCCTTTTATTAGGATAAGGAACCCCCGTCTCATCAAAGGAACAAACACATATTTTTCAAATACCATATCATATGGGAGATCATTGAGAAGTGTGATGAAAATATTAGTTGGGTGGATACTTCTGAGAATGTTCAAGATCCATTGATGAAACCATTACCGTAGAAAAAACATGAGGTTCATGTAGAATCGTTGGGTGTAAGACACACAAGAGATTAAATGTAATGAATTTAGATGTATCATGTTATTATTGTAATAAAAGAAATATCTTATTACCATTAATTCATGTGTTATGTGTTTAATTTTATATTAATGCTTTAATGATAATATACCTTCAATGTACAACTTGGATTTATCCATAAACAATGACCACTAGGGGTTATTATGAGTTGTAATGATATGATAAAGTTAGCGTGATTAGAATCTTGTATTTATTACAAAGAGCTTTATATGAGTTAAAAATAATGGATTTGTGAGGTAATAAGTAAAGACTTATTAATTAGATTGATATGATAAATTATATCTCATGGAATGATATATCATCATTGATATAATTATGGGTGTATATATATTATCAATCCTTCTTACCTGATGTTGGAGAGATACCATGAATGAGAACCTTTAAAATTTTATGCCTTACTTATGAAAATATAAATGTATATTTAGCTAATAAAGGGGTGGTTGGGTATATTGTTGATCATTTTTTCAATTGGAGAATAACCAAGATGATATTTTTCCACTTTTATGACATATTAAAGGCATCTGGCCCTTGATTGAATTAGACTGAGTATATTCAGGTCCATGTTTAGTTTTTTTACAAATTATTTGTTCAACTACTTGGATAAGTGACATGTGATATACATATTAGATAAATTAATGACATGTGATGTATTCATAGACATGGTTAGTATTTTTTAGAGAAAAAGGAAATTATAGGAGGACAATATTTTATTGATATGTTTTATGTCTAGGGGTCTCTTGATGACATAGATAAAGGGATTATATAGGTATACATATGATGTATATGATACATATTATGATAGACATATTTGAATAGGTAATTGAGTATGTTTTATGGATATCACTATATGCCCCTAAAATCTTGAGTAACATTGATTATTAACTGGAGGCATATATTTTATGACATCTATGAAATGTGGATTTCATAGTTGTTTTCAATACTGCTAAGTCATGTAGGGTTACATAGTTATTACCTTGGATAAGAATAACATTTTGGAAATAGTGTTTATTAAAAATGAAGTTATTTTTATGAAAAAACGTTTCCAAGATAGTTTGGATGGATTCAAAAATATTAGTGATGTTTTTTATAATTTTTTATGGGGTTTTAGGTCAAGTTGGATGTTTTTTGATGTGCACAAACATGTACATGTATGAGGTGCATGTACAAAATAATATGATGAATGATATATATAAAACACATATTTAATACATGAATATGATTCATGAATAATATATATATATATATGTGTGTGTGTGTGTGTGTGTGATATATGATATATATATATATATTGATACTCTTGAAATTCATATGTGAGTTACATGCGATGCAACTTCTTTCATAGCTTCCCCCGAATGACTACAATAAGTTCTGAAACAAAGATTTAGTTTATATAATATTTAAATTTATTCATTTAAGTTTTCAATGAATTATATTCTCAAATAAAAGCAACACATTTGATGTATTATAAAGAATAAGTGTTAGGAATTAACTATATAAGATATTTGATCTCTTCTATTGTGGGTATGTAGTGTGATTTTTATGAGACAATGCTAAACTAATGATAAAATCTCTTCTTCCAAAAACTATATTTATTTCATTTGAAAATTCACAAGCATCCATTTTAATTTTGATTATCCTCATGAAACATCCATGGATCCCTCAGCAAATTTATTCCCATAACGTTAGAGTGATTTTGTTCTCTTATTCTCGTGTTCACCCTTAAGAACACAACATCGAAGGAAGGATATGGAAGCTAATGTAATTAGAAATTTATAGGTACTCTATTTTTAATATTATTTACACATTGATTTCATGAAGATATTTCTACCTGAGTTTGGAGTTGTATTCCACTGTAAATGATCATTATATGATCAAATGAAACCCACCAGTGACCACTATATTTATTTTTCTTGAATATATGGTGGAATGTAAATTAAGGAAAGTATTTGTATTTAAATTAAGAAAGGGAATATATTACTAAATTAAAAAACTGATATAATTTAGATTGAAATTACATGAATATACCCTTGTAGTTCACCTTTAGATTAGTGGGTCATGAAGATTATATGATTCTTTTTAAGGATATAAAAATAATTTCATTATACACTTAATGTATAATATTATTATGATTAGGATTTCACTCTTTTGATTTATTAGGGGCAAATTTTTAGGTTTTTATTGAGTAAAGAAAAATGACTATGTTTGGGAGATTTTGATTTATATATTTTTTATTATATTTATAAGTTTTTATAAGTAAATATTAATTTAATTCCATATTTATGATTTTTGGTAATTAAAATGCTTCATTTTATTGTTTTTGGATGAATTATAGGTTTTTATTTGTCTAATTAACAATTTGGAAAGGATTTTAGAAACATTGGTTGACAACAAAACATGTAATTAATAATCACACCACATGTAATTCAAAAGAAACGTGAAATTTATAAAAAGAGTACATGCTAAATTTTTATCTCAATAAGTACATTCCATGTGTAGGATAATGAATATTGTGTAAATCATTCTAGAGGTATTTTTAGGGGTAATTGAAGATAAATTCCATGTATACCTCCACCAAATGCTGTTTATTCCCATAAACCAATAATATACAAACATAATGGAAAGTTCAATATTGAAATTCCACCACATGGGTAGAGAAATCAAAATATTATATAACTCTATTAAATGTTTTGTATTCCCAAAAACTAAAAACTGACATGATAAATTCAAAAGTCAACATGGTGGTTCAACCACCCCATAAAATAAATCCAAAAAGGTGTAATTGACTTATTTACGCATTGTTTACTTATATAAATGACTTATAGTTATAATTTTATATAAATATAGGTCATAGGAATCCTAATTAGGGACTCTTGGTATAGGGGGAATGTTACTCTACTAATTCAACCCCTTGAAGCATAAGTATATGTTTTTCTTATGTTTTAGACAATTTTGTTCTTTATTTTCTTTTAATTAATATACTCATGGTTAGGGTTGAGTTTTTTCTCTCCCCTTTCACCCTCATAATGGTAACGAGTGGCTAAGAAGAGGTTTTTTGGGGCTCTAATAAAAAAATATTTCATTACAATAAAGAATATTTTTGTTTTTATATTTATTTAAATCAATTTAATTTATAATCTTTTTTATATTTCATTTCAAAATTTACTGATTATTTCATGATAGAACAAGAACTACATAAGTGGAAAAAACCAAAGGGATGACGATGTAGGTGAGATTGTTGTCACTAGTTTGTGGGTTGGATAAAAATGTATTTTCAAGGAATTAATTACTTGACCAATGGATATATTTCTTATCAACACATTAATTTGTTTTAAATGAAAAAATGATGTTATAATTTAAACCCTAGGATAAATGAATTATATAAATGGCTTGATATTCTAAATGGTAATTTATACAATATATCCTAATCAAAATTGTAACCCCAACACATTTCTTTTGACATGTTTTAATTTTTAGCGACTTCTATTTTTTTTAATTTCATTTCACCTTTTTTCATTATTCACTAAAATTTTTCACATTTATATATAGATTACATGTTAATGACATTCGACTGAATCACTTCTTGTCTATAGATCGACCCTGATACTCCAATACTATAATAGATTTTAGATTTTTTACTTATCGTGATAGAAACACCACGGGGGAGAGGAGATGTAGTTAAAAGTTAGTGATGCGATATAAAATTATCTAGGTAACTGATTTATAGTTAAAAAAAATAAAAATTAAAAGAAATTAAAACAAAACAAAGGAAAAAATTCAATACAAATTGATATAGTCTAAAAGAAATGTACCAGGGTCAAAATTTTGATTAGGATATATTATAAAAATTAAATTTTATCTTATCAAATAATTTATAAAATTCATATATCATGGGGATTCAAGCATTTCATTATTTATTAATATGAAAAAAAATGATTTTTTTGATTAAAAATCAATTCCTTGATCCGATAATTAATTCCATAAAAACACATTTTTATCAAACCCTAAACGAGTGAAAAAAATATTTCCCAATGGTCATGGGTTCTCTCATCATAATACCTTTCTCTTTTCCCACTCATGTCATATTGGTATGACATGACATATCTGAAAAATTTAAATGTGAAATATGATAATGTTTTTTAAATTAAAACCATATAAATAAATATAAACATAAATAGATTATTTATTATAATGAAATAATTTTCCTATTAAAACCCCGAAACACCTCTCCTTAGTCTCTCGTTGCCATGGGGCAGATGAAAGGGTTGATAAGAAACTCAACACTTCCCATTGATTTAATATGTAGGAGAGGATAAAGTAAAAAATAGGGGTAAATAGAAGAAAAACATATATTTATGCTTGGGGGGGGGGGGCTAAATCAAGAGTGGTAGCCTCAAACCATGTTTCAAAATTACCTTATTTGGATTCTCAATGAATTTATATATAGGAATATATAATTAAATAATTTTTACATCAGTACATGCCATGTAATATAGTCAACTTCATTTTTTGGAACTCTCCACTCAGGTGGTTGAAAAACCACGAGGACCTTTGAATTTTTCATATTAGTAATAATTTGGTCGGAATACATGAAATGTGGTGGAGGTATACATGAAATTTATCTTAAATTACTCTAAACATATTCTTATATAATAATACACATGGTGTGAACTATCCACCACATGGTGTATACTTATTGAGTGGGAAATTGGTAATGTACTATAGTTGTCCATGTAGTGTGTATTCAAAATTACAAAGTGTGTCATTTTTAATAACACATGGTTTAATCATTCAATGATATTTAAATCGTTTGTAATTTTTTCATTTGACCATTAGAAACCTATAATATGGGAAAAACACTAAAATGAAGTATTTGAATCACATAAAAGCCTAAATTTAGTATTAAATGACTATTTTCTCATGAAATATTGATAAGATAATAAGAATAAAAATGGAAAATCTATTATAATCACCTGTTTTTATTTATTAAGATTAATTACCTTCCTTACCACACTTTAAACATTTAACCATTACTTTGATGGAATTTTAGGGGTGATTCATCCAACACTTTTTATATTTTGGTAGTTGAATAATCTTTCCGATGTACCCCTTTTAGGAAAACCAGTAGAATTAAACTTCATTCCTATCTTATTATATCTAAATTCATGAGACCATTGATATTATCTAATCTCAATATCCACCTTAAGGGTACATAAATTTATTTCCTCATAGCGATTAATGTCTTGAATTACTAAATATTGTAAAATACTTGGTTTTAATCCACTAAATAAATTCTCAACCATGATTTTGGGGTCAATGAAAAATCCAAATAAATACCTTGAAAGAATTTTAAAGTTTTCTTTTTAAGAACCAATTTATTCATAATCTATAGATAAAAATACCTCTCAATTGAAATATATTACATATAGGGAAAATATTTAGTGAAGCATATTTTGTTTAATTATCCTCATTATATTGAATTAATTTCATCCATGAGATTTATATTCTTGATCAGCATCCAATGTTGATCGGATTCACCCTCTAAATAATATACAAAAAGAATGAATTTATCTTTCTTAGAGAATTAGAGGATAAAAAATATATTTTAAATGGAATTTTTTCATTACTCCATGATTAATGGATTAGAATATCCCCTAATATTGGGAGGTCATTATCACGTAAATGACACAACCACAACTTATTCTCTCATGAAATAATTAATTCACTTGCTATAGATTATGTTATTTTATTAACTAATGTCTAGTAAACAAGTACTACCATAAATATATTGACTCTTTCTCTCATTATAATGACCCAATCTAGATCAGTCATTATAGATTTGAAAGCTACATGAACGATGCCCGCCCCCTTACTAAAGAGGTTGTCTACTAGAGGAAAAGCTGCTGGGTAATATAAGAAGAATATACACTTGGTAATCATATCCATAATAGAATAATATAACATAAAAATATCCGACCAAAAACAAAACAATATAACCTAAATAGACGATATAATAGATGACATGCCAATCATATATCCCCATTATGGAAGATAATATAGCGTATAAGTGACAATGGGAAAATAAATGATGAAATTTTCATATTCATATGAATTATTTCCTATTACTTTCCCTTTCACCATACACTATCATCATAATATCCTACCACTATCATTTTTCCCTTACCCGGATCCCTGATCATGAATTTTGTATGGGAATCAAGATACTCATGTGGGGTGTGAGTATAAAACTAGTATACGACCACCAATGTATACTTACCATAAGTTGAAATTAATAAGAGTGTATGACATGTTAAGAAGTTGATTCAAAATAACATGATAATAAATCACGTATTGAATGGTCATACACAAAACAATCCACCATGAGCCCCAACCATTCCTTATTTGACTCTATGTAGGAAATACATTTACACCATAAGTTATAACATCCTAGACTTTAGAAAACCAAATATAGTAATTATATTACATTATTGGTATAGAATATAAGAGTTACCATATGATCAAGAAACTTAGTAATCTTGTAAGAATAGATACATAAAAACCCAAAATTTGAAAACATAATATATAACTTGAACACATTGACAGAGCATTAATAACCCTTCCATAGTGTCCTTGAAATTTACACCTAGAACTCCTCTCGATTTCCAATGGAAAGGAAAAAAATAATGGAGAGGTCAGATTCTCAGTAATGGGTAACATATAGTGGAATATTTCATAACATAAACATGACATAAGTGATACGTAATGAATAAATTAACAACATGAATCCATAATAAAATAAAATAGATAAAATTATATATCTATGGTAATAAATTAATACATGCATAACAATAGTAATTAATCTCATAATAATGGAATGCATAATGGAAGACATCAAATGTAAATACCCAAACCCCAATAATACAAAGGTTGTGGTTACTTTATTACATTGGAATAAGATACAAGAGATTGAATCCCAAAGGACTGAATGGTTTAGTAGTCTTGTTAAACTTGATATATACTTGAATCTCCCATTATGTTTTAAAACATAAAAAAATACATCATAGTGAAAGTAAATATTTTTCATCCTTGAACTCATTCAAATTTTTCTTCTTTATATCATGGGGAAAGGAAATAAAATAAGGGTGAACTCAAATGATTAGTTAGGGTAATTTACAATGGAATATATCATGAGTAAATAAGGAATAATCAATATTTAAAGGTATATAACTAAAAACCATGCCATTTAATTAATAACTTGAGCATGATGAATAATATCATAGGAATAAATTAAGATTAAATAATTCCATATAAATAATATAATGATCTATAATATTATCTATGAATATCCTAACTATTCAAATAATCACATGGAAATCAAAAAATAATCTCATAATGATGGAATGAATAATGTTAGACATCATAAAATTAGTATCAAGGCCAAATTCCAATACATATTATATAAATGGGTATAGAATCAGACATATACCCACGATAATTTTTATCATGAGGCCTAACGATGAATTGAGGGGCTATAAAAATCCCTTCCTAATACTTACTAAGTCCAATCCATTCATTATATGAATGAGGTTAATAAAAATTCAACACATAATCAACATAAACGTTCATATTGAAAAACTAGAATATGAATTTTTAATATTTCCCCCAATCAAAGTGATCAAAAAACATACTGAGAAAGAATAAGTATGGTGTTATTACAATATATCTCTAGTGGATAATATGTAAAATAAAGGGTTATCATTTAATAATAGAAAAAACATAAAAATATCATAAAAAATTTCTTGAATAAAATAAACTTTTCAGTTTGAAATTACTCTTAATAACTAGTATTTACAGAATATTAGTAAAACAATTTCTTTGAAAAGAATCATGGAAAATTATAAAGAAATATTCAATGAAATGATTGGCCATGAAGAATTGATTTTTTCATTCCATGTATCTTAAAACAAATAGTTCTTTTACAATTTCAGTAAAAATTGAAAAAATAACCGTATTCAAAAAATTACATGAATAATAATTTTAAATAATTTGTTTAAAAAGTAAAACATGGGTAAAAATTTAATTAATAAATCATTGAATAATATTAAAAATATTCTTCTAAACATTTCAAAGAATCTATTGATATGGGAGAAAAAGATTCCTGATCGAGTAGAAAAACAAGTCAGATTTCCTTAAAAACATGATTTCACTATATTGAGTACATAAAGTAAGGAAAATAAAAGGAAAAATTATAATTTCTATAAATTAACATATGATAAGAAAATATCTTGGGTTTACGATATAAATATTCATTAATTAACCCATCATATACTTGAATATAAATAATCATGAATAACGATGAGATTATGAAATAAACCCTTACCAATTTGGTAACTTTTGAATCATAACCCCTATGAAAAAAATAAATTATAATGAAACATTAAATACCATTAATATAAATATATTCACAATATAACATGTCAAAGGGGTAGTATATACACCTCATAAAAATAAATAGGTGAAATATACCAAATATGTCTCCATAGAGTGGAAATTGATATTAAATATCTTAAAAAGTACAAACCGTTGATGTGAGAATTAACTAATGAATTGATTAGTTATATAAAATTTAAATCCAAATAAAAAATTGGTAATTTAAAATAAAATAATAAAATTAATCACATACATAACTTATAATATCAATGAAAATGAAGAATTAATATAAACTAATGAAATAAATTGAGTTATAAAACCCTTTTCCACATGGTAAATTTTGAGTCAAACCCCCTTAGATAAAGTAATTTTAATTGAAAATTAAAATAAAATTAAGTATTAAGTATTCATGATATACAATTGTAAATGGAATTGTATATACTATAGAAATAAAATTCGTTTCATAAAATTAAAATATACCTAAATAAAAATAAATTAAGACAAAATCACTTACCTCTAGTTTGACATATCATTTATGTTCTTTATATTCTGGAGAAATAAACTTATGGTAATTATTCACATAATTAATAACATTTTTTAATTTTATTATTCCTTTTATTTAATTTATCACCATTTTATATTTAATTATTTAATCAATTAAGTTTTCATTATAAGTTTTGATGAAATTCAGTTAATATGTCCAAAATGACTTCAGTAGGATGATTTTGGTAAAAGAGACCATTATTACATAATATCAAGAATAATTGTAATAAAATAATTACCATTTTTATACATAAATTATACTTTTAAAACTAACCATGAAATATGGTTAGCAAAGATGAACTATGTCATAATCATGTAGATGGTAAGTTGTACGTACGCAAGAGTAACATTTTCATCATTCAACGAAAATGATAAAAATAAGGAAAGTACTAATTTATCTTAAAATAATTATAATTATATCATAAATAAAATATTATTTATTTAAATATAATTTTATATAAAATCCTTGTGATGCAGTGGTGGAAAATGAAACACATTGCTTTGTGGATGCGGTAGTCCACAATTACGCACAAAGAATGTTATCAATTTTCAATGGGTGAAAAGGTAAGAATGAAGATGATATATTATCCTTTAATAATTATAAATATATAATTAATATCATAAAAAAACATTAAATCCATCATTATAACCATTTTTCATAGGCGGTGATGGAAAATATATTACTTGGGTTCGCGAGGTGGTAGTCCGCTGTACACACGAACGATGATTTCATTTCCCATTTGATAGAAGAGGAGAGGGATGTAGGTTATGAAATTAACATAATAACATCTCATTATATGGGTAATGATGATGTTATTATATATTTATGGTTGAATAATATTTTAAGGTGGTGTAAGAATAAATAAAACAAAAATTATCAGTTAAGAATGATACATCTTCTTTGGACAACCACTTTAGGTTTAAAATAAAATCCTTCCTAGGAGGGTTTTATAATAAAACCAAGGCATATATGAAATTTAAATGGAATTAATGAATATATTTGGGCATTTATTTTCCAAACCAATTTTTTTATGTGTGAATAAAACGGGAGAGGAGGTTCCCTTTTCTAAGTGAGGGGAGGGGCACTTTTGGATTTTCTTTAAATATTAAATTATTATAAATTAATTTTCAAGTTCAAATCGATAACTATAATATAAATAAAATAAAGTATGATTATAGTTCTAAATAATATCATATAATAATTTTTTTATTGGTTTAGATTAGGCTTTTACACATATTCCTTTATTTTATCCCACATTAACCCTTTTTGATAATTATAGCAATAATGATATTTTAACTCTTTAGTGTCCAATTTAGTTTTGATAAAAGAAAAATTTGGAAATTCATAGATTATATATGATATTTATAAACATATACCAATAAATTGTATGAATATAGTTTTTATTAATTTTCAATCATTTAATAAAATATTATTTGTTATAAAATATCATTAATGTCATTTTTAGAACTAGTCATTTAATTTGACATTGAGAAAACTAATAAAAACAAGGAATTAGATTATAATATTTCAAAACATCCTTAATATTTCATATTAATCAATAAAATTAATGAAAAAATATAAATTTCTCAAATTATATTAATTTTAAAATATTTAAAATTATTTATTTTATATTTCAATTAATTGATGAAATATTGTGTTAGTGTAGTATAAGAATTAAAGGAAATTTTATAGGCTCTAAAAGTTATAAATAAATTATAATAATTAAAATAATTTTATTATTCAAAAAATAACCATTAATATTCATTCAAAACTTTCTTTTATCGCTATGTGAACACAAAAGATATATTTAAAATAAAGAGAGTTCCTTTTTATATTTTTCTTTAGTTAAATTATTAAATTGATAATTTGGGTGGAAAAGTGTCCCATAAAAAATAAATATCCAGCATAAGGTGAAAATGGTATATATAAATTCGTTTAATAATAATTAATATGAAAACATGGTGGCCCTATCACTTAGTTTTAACCAAGTTTAACCTGACTTACCCTTTTATCATGGTGATGAAGTTTTACTAGTTTTAATATTCATTATGACTAAAACTCAAGTTTAAATTATTAAATATTATTAATTTATATGATTAAAAATATTAAATAATAATTTCAAAATTCAATCTCTATAAGTGTAACAAATTCATTTTATACGTATCCCACAATGCATTATGAAAAATAGTTTTCTGAAAAAATAGTCTTTTTAAGACTAAAAGTATTTTTATACCAAGATCACACATAATGATGATTAATATATAATAAATTATATTATTTATATTTAAAGTAAAATTATATTAATTTAGGATCCAATTAAAAATATTATGAGGCTTTTTCAATGAGAATTATGACACTTTTTAAAAAATTGATTTTTTTCACTTTCAATTGACAAATCAATATTTTTAAAAAAATCACAAAAGTTCACCCTAAATCAAATTTCAAATTATTATAAAAAAATTTATTTAATTATTTATAATTAAATTTCTAAAATTATCAAAAAATAATTATATTATTTTATCCAAAAAGGTAATAAATATATTTTTGATTAAAAATATATTTTTGAAGCATGTAGAGAGTTTACTAAAAATTGAGTACTTATTTTCAAATATATTTTATTTATATAAAAATTTTATACAAAATTATAAAAAATTATCTATTCATATTCATACCTATAAATTGAATGGATGTGTTATAATAGTTATGTTTAAATGTTTTAATTATATATTATGCCTTATTTAAACTCGGTGTTGTATATATCATAAGCTATATAATAAATAAAGTGTATTTAAAGAGAAATATATTCTAAAATCTTGGGGTGTTACATTATATCCATTAAATAATTTTTTCTCTCAAAATTCTATTTCTATCATCAAATTTATAAACTTTATTGAAAACCCACATCATATATAGGGATACTGAAGCTTATTTTTTAAAACAAAAAGTGGAAATCATAATGGTTTCCTGAAATATCATCTATTTGGGTTTCTATATAAGAAAGAAATTTGTGGGAATCATATATATATATGGAAGATAATAATGAAATCCAAGGACTAATATAGAGTGATAGAGAACGTGATTATGATAATACTAATAACCACAAAGAAATAAATTAGCGAGGGCTTAAAAAACCATTGATTCCTCGAAAATTAAGGTAATAGGATTAAATTTTTGGTTCAAGGTCATTTTCTTTGAGTTGGTGTTTTCCTTTACCATTTACACTAACAACATAAATAATTATACATAATTTGAAGTTATAATTTCATAATTTAATCAATTTCTACCACAATCTAATCTTTTTCTATAAGTGATGAGTATTCAAGATGAAACTTTTTTATGCTTGAAGTAGTAGAATCAACTTATAATGGGTCACATAATCTGAAAAGTATAAAAAGATATTTCCCCTATATTTACTGAAACCAAATTGGTTAGTATAGTGTATAATAATACCCAAAATGAATAAAAGTTCACATGAATAAATTATAAATTAATCTCTAAAATTTAACAATAAACCAAAGTTTTAAAATATATTATACTTAAATTAATTACCCTATATCCAAAATAACATTAATAACCTCAAAATTAATGAATTTTTTTCCTCAAAGTTTATCTCATACGATTCATATTAAATATCCTAAATGATAATAGCATTCTTACCAAATAGTCATTTATATCAAACCTAAAGTTATATATACCTCATCCTAATAAAAAAACTCCTTAATTATCATTAATCACCTAAAACCCATAAATATTATTCCATAATATTATTCAAAAAAATAAATTAATCTTTATCTATAAAATGTTTTTAATTAAAAAATGTCATACTAACCATGAGATCACATAGGTCAGTGGTAGGTGATGTACTCTTGTTACCCCTTGGTTATGGGTTCAAGAACCACAACCTTTCTTTATGTGATGGGTTATCTCCCAAAATGTGGGTTTTATTTCTTCTAAAACTATATTAATATAATTCATGTGTAATTCCGAAAAATATGATGAACATAATCAAAATAACATCAAACATCAAATAATTTTTTAAAAACTAATATTTTATACACAAGTTAGTTTTTTCCACAAAATCAAATAATCTTAATTGACAAATAATATCTTTAAGTAAATTTTCATATTAACCTTAAATTTTATTTTTAACTTTGAAATATTTTCCAAAAAATATAAATGATTTATTCCACAAATAAACTTATCACAAGAACATATATTAAACCAAAGGGCCTTGTTTCCACAAATATCTCCCAAGATATCCTTAATCATGTTATACCCAAATCACATAAAACCTTAAAATGGGTATATATTCCTTTGAACTTATGGTACACCTTATACTTATCAACCTATGAAACATTAGGATTAATATATATCAATAAGTGATATCATAATTTTTGATAGGCTGTATTATCCCATTCATCATAATGGTTCATAAAGAAAATGTGAATTAACCCATGCATATCCCTTGGGAGTGTCAAACCATATTTGCAATAAGGTCACATTAACTGTGCACTAATTTGATGATCAAGATATAATTGACCAACTCTTTTTGGGGTTATTATCCATAAGGGAATTTTTTCCAAAACCACAACCACTTTTAGTATCCATATAGGGATGTATTGATAGAAAAAACACATAATATTTACCTTAGAAAAATTTTAGGATATTATCCTATACTTAGATTTATCCTCAAAGACATTCATAAGGTTATATTTCATAATCTATATTTACTTAAATCTAGTTCCTAGGGTTTCTACTAAACTTTCTTCAATATCAACTATAAAGACCTTGTCCTTAGTAGCCTAGATATGGCAGTAACTTTATTATATTGTCATACAATAAAAGAGATAACACCCCAAAGGATTTAATGGTTTAGTGGTAATATTAAACTATATACATACTTGAATATTAAAATACATTTTTAAACATAACAAAACATAGTTAAAGTAAATATGCTTCCTCTATGAACACATTCAAATATTCCTTCTTCATATCCTGGGTGAAGGAAATAAGGGTGTGATCAAATTATTAGTAAGCATTATGTATAGTGGAAGCTATAATGAGTAAATAAGTTATAATCAATATGAAGAGGTAGATAATTTAAAACACATTACATTTAATCAATAATTTGATCCTGAATACTGATATGAAAATAATAAATTATGATCAAATAATTCTATATAAATAATCACATGAACTTGAAATATATCCACGTATATCATAACTATTTAAATAATCACATGGAAATCAATAATTAATTTCATTATGATGGAATTTAAAATTCTGGACATCATAAACTTATCATTAAGGCCTTGTACCATGACATCTTACATAAATAAGTAATCCCTCAGCAAAATAACCAGGATAGTTTATCTTATGAGGCATACCAATGAATCAAGGGGCTATAGAAGGTTAAATACATCACTTACTAAGTAAAAATAATTCATCAAATTAATGGTGTTAATAAAAATTCAATACATAATCAACAAGAAAATTCTTATTGAAAAAATAGAATATGATATATTAATATTTCCCCCAATCAAACTGATCATAAAACATCTAGTGAAAGACTTTGGATGATATCATTACAATATAAACCTAGAAGATAATAAGTAAAAAAGGTTTGTTTTAATTTACTAATATTAATAATATAAAAATATCATTAAGAAATATTGAGTAAAATACACTTTTCAATTTGAAATTCACATTAAAAAAATAACAAATACCAGAATATTAGGAAAAATATTTTATTTGAAAAGAATCACGGAAATATGTAAAGAAATATTCAAGTCATTAATCAGCCATGATGTTGGTAAAATTATGTTCATGCCAAGTATATTAAAATAATTATTCCTTTCACATTTTCAGTAAAAATTATAAAAGTAACTTATTTGGAAAATGAAAATAAGATTACTTTTAAATAATTTGGTAAAATGTCTAAAATGGGTAATAATGTCTTAAATAAATCATTGGGGAATAATAAAAATATTCCTTAAAAAATTTTAAGGAAAATATGGATATGGATGAAAAAGTGTAACATACCATCCCTCCTCGTTGTCTTGAGAAGGTGGAAGGAGATTACTTGGCCTTAAGAGATATCCGTAAGATTCCAAAGGTTGGAAATAAATTCCAAGGTCTTTAATATAGTTGAGGGATGATTTTACCTTTGAAAATAAAACAAATAAAATCAAGTATATCATAAAAAATACCACTATATGATTCATGATAACATTTCAAGACAACTTGCATCAATAAAAAAATACCAAAATACCAAAACTACACCATGACCAAAAATCAGAGTACCAAAGCAGAATATTGAACCACAATGCTCAAATACTACAAAGACACAAATCCATATCTCTAAACATGTTCTACGCTTAAAGTACACTATAAATCCTAATGTATTATGATGAACCCCTAAATAATTCTGATACATTACCTTTAATTGTGTCTTAATAAACAATATATGCAAAATCAACAATGTTCTAAAGAAGGGGTGATTAATGAAACTTAGTAGGTTTTCCCCAAATGACTTTCCTACTCATGCTAATAGGATAGAACATGTTAGAATATATATATAAAAAATTTATATAAAACATTGTAAAATGGTTTAAATTATAATATAAAACAATTTCCACACCAAAACAGTTTCCAAGGAAAGAAACCAAAAAATTATTTAAACTATTTAACATTCCCTTTTTAGAATGCTCATTCAGTGATTCACACACACACACACACCCAAACATGCATTCTTCATTAATATCTCTATACTCATGAGTAGTTTTTCATCCATCCACTAAGTCATCACTAAGTATAAAATCTCATTATTCCCCAATGGAACATGGCCCTTATATAGGGTCACGTCCCTTTGTAACCCAATGGTATACACCCCTTATTCAGTGTCACGTAGAAATCATGAAATCAAATAAACCCATGTATGCCAAAACCATCAAACAACAAACATTTCAATCAATTTAAAAAAAATATTTTTATTGAAAAACATTCCACAAAAACTTTTTCCATAAATCAAACAATTCCACATTTTAAAATCATAATTTTCAAAATTTATAAATATAATAACTTTACAAAACAACCAATTTCTAGAAAACCACAAAGCATCATTAAATAGGGTTTGTAAAATTATTTTCACATCCTTTTCATGAACAATTTTAGGAAATTCAATCAATTTAAAACTAAGACTTTAGGTTCTAAGAAGAGGATTCGAGAGTGAAGCCACATAACTCAGGAATTATGGTGAAATTAAATAAAGACACTAATTCTTCAACAAAAATGGGTTGAATCTTAAAAAACCTACCATAAATATCTTTAACTAATATCCATATATTCATATATCATCATTATTGGAATTAAAAATCATATATCTATTTCTAATGGACCCAGTCTAAGATGTTAATAGAGGGAAGGAAAGTAAATATATGAAAACTATTACAAACGAAGACTTACTGAGGGAATATGGATTCAACATAGCAATAATTTCCTTCAGATTTCTTTTGATTGGAAGCGGAGAGACTCCATAACCTTTGGGAGGAAGAAAAATAAAATTAGGGTCAAAATAGAGGGAGAATAAGAGGATTATAGGTAAATCTATGTGAGATCAACTTTTTTGGATCTCACTTTTAATCCATGAACGGTTAGTCACATGGTTAAGAAAATTATGCTCTAACCATGTTCCAACCTCTACCATAATGAGAACCTCACATGGTTGGCTAGAATGGTTAGACAAACTGTGTGCGAACAAAGATTAATCTCTCTATATCACTTCACATAGTTACTCCTAGGATGTTGTGCAGTTTGTAAAAATAGTGTGCCTAGTCATGTGCCTACCCAGAATCCCCTATCTCATAATGGAAGGTTTCTTGTAGGAGTTTCAGAGTTTCCACTAACCATGCTCAAACTGTGAAGCTTTATAGAATCCCCCCCAAAAATCCAAAAGTATTCCAAACCATCCCAAACATCACCCAAAAACAATACATACTTCAATTAAATAAATAAAGGGTTACTTAATTGAAACTGAGGGTTCTATATTCTCCCCAACATTGGCATTTACATCTCAATAAAGTTGAAAAACATCATTTATTTGAATGATTTATATCCATTGCTCGATCATTTCCTTCACCTGTTCCATGGTTTCTTCTTGAATTCAACCATGTTTCCACAAAATCCTCAATAGAATGATTCAATTTCCAAATAAGACATTTTATTACGTATCCAAAATTCATACTAGCATGTGTACCAATTAATCCTATGGATCTAGGTCAATGTGATCCCATCAAATCACATCGCCAAGACCAGGCAGATACTTTTTTCAAATGAGATATATGAAACACATTTTGAACTTGACTAAACTATGGGGGAAAATCCAACTGATATACCACCTCAAAAACATGGTCAAGTATCTAAAAAGGCCTATTTATCAAAGAGATAACTTTCTATGCTTTCAAAAATGATGATTCCCAATACATGGAGTGATTCTAAAGAACACATGATAACTCACCTCGAATGACAATGGCCATTGATGATGGTCCACACACGCCATCTGATGACTCTGATCCATATCCATTCTTTTCCTGATCAATTGAATATTATTCTTTGTCTCTTGGACAAGGATCAACCCAACCAGCAAAGTCTCACCATTTTACACTGAACTAAATGGTGAACTAAAAAGAATCACATACAATGCTTCCAAAGGATCCCTATTTATCAACTCTTTATAACTGTTTTTATACAAGAATTCCACTAACAGTATCTGATCCTACCATGAGACACCAAAATCCATTAAACAATCCTGAAACATGTATTCCAATTTTTGTATCATCTTATTGGATTTTACATACATCTGAGGATGATACACTGTACTAATTTTCAACTGAGTCCTAAGGAATTACTATAAGGATTTAAAAAATGAGATATAAAACTTGGATATTGGTCTGGTACTATCAAAAGTGGTATATCATGACTCTTTACCAATTCTCAGATAATTATTTTTGAAAATTACTCTACTATATGAGATTCACAAATAGGGATGAAATGAGCTCACATTATGAGCTCATCCATTACCTACCATACAACATCGTGTTTCCAAACCATTCTTGGCATACCTATTACAAAAGAAACGACTGTCTACTCCCATTTACAAATAGTAATTGGTAAAGAATGCAATATACCTTTTAGTTTTTTATGCTCTTATTTAACCTGCTGACGAGTTAATCATCTCAAGACAAACTCATCCACCTTCCTTTTCATGTGAACCACTAAAACCATGCTTTAAAATATTTATACATCTTATGTATTACATGATGAAAATACCATCTTGAATGGTTCTACGAATGAAGAAGTTATTCTTGAAAATTCATAGGTACATACATCTGATTTTGAAACAATAACATTTAATTATCATCATGTTTTCATCCCTCAATGGTCTCCCCACCATTAAGTTTCAATCTCATAGAAACACATTTTGTATTGGATGTCTGCACCTCATTAACCATATTTAGTAAATCAAGGGAAAAATAAATAAGAAAGAAAACCAAAACATTACCTCAGTCTTCACATTCTATGCACAAGTCGTCTGTGACTGAAATCAACTGCCAGTGATCTAAAGCTTGTTTTTCCAACTGAGTATATGACTTTATTTTTAATACATCTACCACCAAATTTCCATTACCCAGTGTATACATCATGTCAAATTAAAAAAATTTAGATACTTCACCCTTATTCTTTATCTTATATTCAAGTCCCATTGTGATAAAATATGTTTTCAAATCTTATGATCATTAAAAACTATAAATTTATCACCAAAGTTGTAATGAAACCAATTTTTCAAAGCATGGACTATAGAATCCAACTATAAATCATGAGTTGGGAAGTTATTCTCATGAAACCATAAATTTAATGAGCCATAAGAAACAACATGGTCTCCCTGCATGAGAAAAAATCCCAACCTATATCTTGAGTCTTCATAATACACCACGTAACCTTGTCCCAATTCCAGTAATATCATGATTGGCACGGATGTAAGATGAACTTTATGATGTTATAAAAGACTTATAAAATTCCTCATTTTATTCGAATAAAAAATGTTTCCTCATCAAATATTTCATTGGTGAATCTAGTCATGATAAATCATAAAAAACAATGGTAATAAATAGATAGAATAAAGAAACTATATATCTTGAGGACATTATTTGGTGGTTTCCAAGAGATAACATATTTTATATTTCTTGGATCCCCAGAAATACATATTTCCGAGATAACCTCACCAAGGAAACAAAACACTTGTATCAAAAAACCAAAAATTGATAATTTTGAATATATAAGATGGTCCTACAATATTTCCAACACTATCTCTAAGTGTTTCTCATGGCCAGCCCTTGTCCTTGAATACACCAATATGCCATCCAAAAACACCACCACAAAAGAATCCAGAGACTTATAAAATATTTGATTCATCAATTCCATAAAGAAAAATGGTGCATTCATAAGACTGAAAGGAAATACCACATATTCATAATTTTTATATATACTCCTGAAATATATCTTTTTAATATCATCTTTCTGAACTCAGAATTTATGATATCCTGATTGCAAGTCAATTTTAGAGAACCACTAGTATCACCGCAATTGATCAAATAGATCATCAATGCATGGAATTGGATAAAAAATATTTATCATAACTAGGTTAAGAATACAATATTCGACTCAATTCCTTAGATTTCTATCCAATTTTTTGACAAACAAGATACGTGATTCTCATGGAGACATTCTAGGCCAAAAATTCCCTATGTTTTCCATCTCTTATAACTACACTTTTAGTTCCCTTAATTATGTTAGTTCCATCTGGTAAGAAGGAAGGGAAATATTTATGGTCCCTGGAATGAGATCAATCATAAACTCCACTTCTCTTGTGGGTGAAAAATGTGATAAATTCTTTGGAAGGACATCCATAAATTGATAAAAAACTACTGGAAAATTTATATTCTAGATATCTTTATTCAATACCTATGTCAACACTACCAATTGTTAATATATTGTTCCAACTAATGGTGCTAAAAATGTAATTGATCCTTCCTTTATAATCTAGTCTCCCCTAAATAGATTCTTGATACCATCCCCATTCATAAAACTAATCCTTTGGGTATAACAGTCGATGTAAGGCTTGAACATAGTAAACCAATTCATAACCAGGACTATGTCATATATATCTATCTATATCACCATGAAATATCATCTGAACTAATCTCTATAAACATTTATAGAACATTCTCTACACATAAAGGCTCGGCATTCTCTTTGACTGAGAGGAGTTTGTAGTTTCAAAACAGAAGGAATATTATCAAAATTTAAACCTATAAGATCAAAATCATGGGAAGAAATAAATGAATTAGATTCACCCATATCAAAAAAAGATTTAATAAGGGAATAATTTAAAAAAAATAGTACCAATCACCATCTATGGTCTAGAATAAACCATCTATTGGTTCAATAGTATCTCAGGTGCAACCACATTCTCATCAGCCTCTTCTAGTTGGTTTATTTTATGCCTAATGGGTGCCATTTTTCATAAAAACCCCATAAGTATCACTCTCTAGTAACTGAAGGCTTATCAATTTCAAATTCTACCACATCACACAGATCAAAAAAAGAAATTCCCAAAATTTCACATTTTTAATATTAAACCATTTTCTAAAATGTCACCATTCTTTTTAAAATCAACCCATTTTCAAAATACACACATCATTCCTTTTTCAAAATCAGACATTTGAAAATAATTTCATCACTTTTCAAAAATCAAATTTTTTTACACAATCATAAATCATTACATAAAATTAAACATGTATTATGTTCCTCCTAGAATGTGTGCCCTTATTAAGAATCATTACTTCAGGGTTGTTTTAATTGGATTTATTTATGGAACCAAAAACATCCAATTATTTTTTATCCAAATGGGTATGCTTTCCAAAGGAAATTGTTCGTTAGGTTTAGACCTATGATACTTAAGAATACACATTGGTTGAGAGGATGGGATTTCAGGATCATCGCACCCTTTTGGGGGGATTATTGCCTACTTTGGGACTCTCTTTTAGATTTTATATATTTTCATGAATCCTTATCAATTTACCAAGTATAACATATGTTTACCTTGAAATTTTCAATCAATTATTAGCATGTGTGGAATTTAGAATCAACTATATGTATTCTAGGTTAATTATTAACCTAGATATTTTTATGCATTCAATGTTCTCCATCAATGGCATCCTCTTATATACTACTTAGAGATCTTTTAGTTATTGTTATGATGATGTTGTCTTTTAAGACACCAAGTGGACCACTCTGGAATTTATGGACATCCAGGTAGACAAAAGTTGTTTTGATATTGGGATTATACCCATAAATGGGCTACCTACATATACCTATGAAAGGAATCAGAACCCTCATAGTTTGGTTCCTCCTAACATGACACATCATACCTTTTATGGTTGTGGGATAAATACCTAACCATATAGTTTAATGTTATGTGGTAAAAACATCTATGTGGAAGGTGATTATTCAATCCTTTGTGTGGGAATGTGTAATCATCCCAAGGAACATGGAAAGGATATGAGTTTCCTAGTTGGATTAAACCCTGCAGGGAATATAACAAAAAAAACAAGATTGATTGGGAGTATTGGGTTTGAACCTCAGGGATGCTTCCTATGTATCCCGCACGGATAGGAATTAAAGCCCATGTAGTTCGATGAGTCTTTGAAGGGGGTATGTTCCTTTGAGTGAAATAGGTTGGAGATTACTCCTAAATATGATGCCCATGTAACAAGGTCTATGAGAAATTTCTTAACTCATGGATATTTAGGGGGCTTAATTTGGGGATTACTCCGAAGGAGGATTCCCCAATTTAGAGAATTAGGGATTGATCTTGGAAGAGGATATATAGTGAGATTTGGACCTGTGAAGTCTTCTTACATATCTCAATTATAGTGGAAATAAGAGTACTCATAGTTCAAGAGATGAGTTGGATTGTGTGGATGTTGTGATCATCACAAATCTCTAAGCATATGAGAGACATGCTCAGTGATAGAAATAGGAGGATATGAGATATTAAACAAACCACACAGTTTCTTTTCCACTGATGGAAGAGGCCTGGTCTATGGAGAAAGAAATCGAGGCGATTTTGGGTGAGGGAATGTACAAATGAACCTTTTAATGTGAAATGAAATTGAAGGTCATTGGGTACGACCCGAAAGACTAGGGTCTTACTCTATGAGGGATACCCATTGATTGGTCTCTGGTTGGGGGTTACTTCTAAGGAGGATTCCCATTGAGGTTTGGTTGGGGCTTACTCTTAAGGAGGATGCCCATTGAGCATTGGATGGGGATTAATCTTAAGGAGGATTCACATTGAGCATTGGTTGGGGCTTAATCCTAAGGGGGATTCCCATTGAGTATTGGTTAGGGCTTACTCCTAAAGAGTATTACCATTTGGATATTATTTGAGGATATTAATCTGAAGGAGTATTCCCATTGATCTTTTGTTGGGGCTTATTCATAATGAGGATTCCCATTAGAGGATTGGTTGGGGATTACTCCTAAGGGGACTTCCATTTGAGGTTTGGTCGGGGCTTACTATTAAGGAGGATTCCCATTTGAGCCTAGATCCTTATGGTAGGTCCTTAGGCCAGATCCTTAGGCCAAGTCCTTAGTCCAGGTCCTTAGGAAAGCTCCATAGGCCATGTCCTTAGGCTAGCTCCTTAAGCCAGGTCCTTAGGCTAGGTCTGTTGGTTAGGTCCGTAGGCCAGGTCCTCTATACGGGTCCTTAGGCCAGGTCCTCTACATAGGCCCTTAGGCCAGGTCCTCTAAATAGGTCTTTAGGCCAAGTTCTTAGGCTAGGTCCTTAGACCAGGTCCTTTGTGCAGGTCCATAGGCCAGGTCCCCTGCATAGGTCCATAGGCTAGGTCTTCCACACAGGTCCTTGGATCATGTCCTTGGCTCAGTTGTCATATTCTAGACCCTGCTAGGACTATGATCCAGATTTTCCCCTTTAATTCTCTCTGCACTCATGTTTTGAAGAGTTACATGAGAGTTTATGAGGACCTTAGTGGAGGGGGGATACACAATGATATATCTAGGGATTCTTTTGAATTTTTACCCTGTGAAATGGGGAGCCCAAGGGTCTTATTTATAGGTAAATATGTAACCCTAGGTGGAGGAGTTACTCCACATAGGTCCTCCATGTAGGTCATCCATGTAGTTCCTTAGGCCAAGTCCTTAGTCTAGGTCCTTAGGCCAGGTCCTTAGGCCAGGTCCTTAGGCCAGGTCCTTATGCCAGGTCCTTATGCCAGGTCCTTAGGCTAGGTCCTTTGGCCGGGTCCTAAGGCTAGATCCTTAGGCCAGATCCTTAGTCCATGTCCTTAGGAAAGACCCTTAGTACAAGACCTTAGGCCAGGTCCTTAGGCCAGGTCCTTAGGCCATGTCCTTAGGCCAGGTCCTTAGGACAGGTCCTTAGGTTAGGTCCTTAGGATATGTCCTTAGGCTAGGTCCTTTGGTAAGGTCCTTAGGCCAGGTCCTTAGGCTAGGTCATTAAGCTAGCTCCATAGGCCAGGTCCAAAGCATAGGTGAGTCTAATCCCTTTATAAAATTCATCTGTCTTCAGATTTCTATAACTTTTGATCCGTAAGTACATTTGGTCTCAGTGACTAGTCAAATAGAAGATCTTGAAGCGATATAAACTTATTTAGATGAATAATACACCAATTATTTTTGTATGAAACCCAAAAATTGAATTTTTATGCATTGACTCATTTTTTTCATCGATCATGGAAATCCAATGCTTACTCTTGGAGAAGGGGTCTTTTCACTTATCCCTCATTATGGAGAAGACTCATAGAAAATGGAAATCCAACCATGAATTATGTGGAAAAGTGAAAGAAACGCATTCTCTAGTCCCAAAACCCACCCCATAGAATACAATTCATTCGTAATGAAAAGAATCTTGTTATAAGGTAATAATAGGGCACTTTGATGCATTCCAAAATCATTTTTTAGGTTTTGGAGATACTTTAGGTTTTGATGGATGCTCTAATTTTTTCCTAATCTATGGGGCCTAGCGGGAATAGTTTGAATATTTCTAGGTTAGTATAGGAAACCCTACAAACATTGTGTCTTTTGACTTTTTATTTCTCAATATTTCCTAAACCATACAAAATGTAGGTCTAGTGAGCTGAGACTCGACTTTTGTCTAGGGTTCCCATTGAGGGTTTTCAACCAAGTACTATGTCTCTTTTTATTGGATGTTTAAAGACATGCATGTTGGACTAATAATGATAATGTTTTAGGTCAAATAGATTTGACCATGAATTTTCATATTAGAACCCAAACAAGTATTTGATGGTTGGGAAGGTCTCGATATTTTTTAGAAACTTTCAAGGGGAATCTTGAGTCATGATTTTTTATGTTCACCAAATAAAAATTTTGAATTATAGAAATAGAGAATTTCTATTCTAAGAAAAAAGTTATTATTATTTCACAAAACTATTATGGGGGTTGTATTATGTAAGGCCAACTAGGGCATGTGTTGTATAGCCAAAAAATTGCATCCTTTGACTGACAAGCCCGTTATATAGTAAAATTTTATGCAAGGACACTAGGGGAACATATTGAATAGTCAGGTAAAGGACCTCTTAATAATTCTGACATTCTCTTGCTGATAAACAATGAGATTTAGGATTTGGATTTCTCAAGGTCACAGTGGATGACTTATCTAAGGAATGATACATGAGAATAAAGGGGCCATCTATGCCAACATAGGCTATGAATGGGGAAAATGATTCCTACAAAAGTTTAATTTATATGAAGAATGATTAAAATTGTTCAAAAAGAGGACTTTCTGATATTTTGCTATGCAGTTTAGATTTATGCAGTAAGAACATTATGTTGTGCAGTTTCAAGTCATGCAACAAGGACATTGTGGGTCTTTCATTTATTATATTTAGATCTGACCAAATGCTTATGAGTCTCAAATTTCTTGATAATTTATCTGGAAACATACTACCATGTTCAGGTATGGAAAGGATGAATTGTAAACTCTAATTTTGGAATTTATGGATTCGGAGAATAGAATATGAAAATGGATAAAGGTATTAGAGGACGTCTTTTCCAAGAATTAAGTTACCATTATTTGATGAACCCATTATGGGGGTTGTATTATGCAGGGCCAACTGAGGCATATAATGCATAGTCAAATAGGGACATCATTTGACTAACATGCCTATTATGTAATCGACTTATGGAAGTACACCTAAGGGAACATACTGTATAGTCATGCAAAAGAGATCTTGGGTATCAAACATTTCATTGGTAAAAACTGAAGAAAGTTTACAGTGATTCATATCTTAAAAATATAGAGTATTGTTTATGGAGAAATGTATGTGAATACAGAAAGTGTATTTCCAATAATGATTTATAAATAATCATAGGAATATGATTTCTATGAAGGGCTGACCCAAATGTTGGAATTAGGGTGTGTTTAGTTTTAGGTTATATGACTAGGACCAAAATATATTGGGAACAATGAATGATATGTGATCAAATTATCCAAGGTTATTTCAATATGCTTTGAACAAATGGAGTGGGAAAATGTGTAAACCATGGTCTTGGAGGCTTTTAGGTAGAGAGAAAGGTAATGGTAAAAATATAAAATGGATGAACTCTTTTAGATATGGGTTCCAATATATTTCCATCAAAGTTTGAAGGGGACAAAGAAGGATTCTACCAAAAACGAGGTCACTGCTATTTTAAAAACCAATTATGGGGTTGTATTATGTAGGTTCAACTGCAGCATGTGCTGCATATACAAAAAGTGTAATCCTTCAGCTGACCGACCCATTATGTAGGCGACTAATGCAAGGACACCAATGGTCATGTACTACATAGTCAGGAAAAAGTGTTCTCAAGTATCATAAATTTGGCCATCAGAAACCAAAGAAAGATTATGAAGATATTGAAGTATTCAATATTAAGAGTGTGAAATGTAAAAGGTGTGATGTTAAAGGCACAAGAAAAATATTTGAATCAATATTGGTCATGATTTTGGAGTCCCCTATATAGATCTTACTCATATGTAAAATGGAGGCATTTCTTATTTTCTTGGTAGGATCTCTAAGGAGAGGACCCAAAATGAAGAATCCTGCATAGATTGTTTATTATATGTGGAAGGGAGGTAATTTTTTATCCCACAGTTGGAACAAGGAGATAAGGCCAAGTCTTCACTACATATCTCAATGGGATGAGAATTAATACATACATAGTTATTTGGGTACATTGTAGATTAATGTCATGAAATAAGGAAATTATGTTATGCAATTTAGAGTCATGTAGTGTGGACATGATGTGATTATAAAGTGAAAAGGAATATTGTGACTGGACCAGAGGACAAGAACCATGTGTCACTATGTATCTCATATGGATGAGAATCAAGCCACATATAGTTCTTGAAATATTCCCTATACATGTTTGATTCATACACACATGTAATAAAGGGGGTTTTTATCCTAGCTGGGGCTAAGATTGTAGATCTAGGTATCTTTAAGTATCTCATATGGGATGATAATCAAGACAAATTTATTTCTTGAGATTGTTCCCCATGTCAATCACGTTTTGACGAGGGGAAGTGGGATTGTTTTGTGGTTGTGGTTACTGGGCCCAAGATCGGAGATTTAGTTGTCTCTATATATCCCATTAAAATGAGAATCAAACTAAATGTAGTTCTTGATAAACTCATTCCCCTCACCAATTGAGTTTGATGTGAGAGATGTGGGATTTTAACACATTTCAGAAGAATGGTTAAACATATGCCATAAGATGGTATGATGATAAAACCATATATCCGAGAAGAGTAATATTCATAGTTTTGGCTCATATACAGGAAGAAAAAGGGAAAAAATTCTTTATGGTTGTGTCTAGGCCCAAGATTGGAGATCCAGGTGTCTCTACGTATCCCATTGGATTGATAATCAAGCCACACATAGTTCATGAAATGAGGTCTCTATGTAGATCTGATTCAAACATAGGGAGAAATAGAACACATGTGCCACTAAGGAGTAGCAATGATGTGAGTAATTCTTGCTCATAGAAGCTACTAATTTTTTTAAAGAACCACAAGGAATATAAATTTTCAGTATCTTAGGGGATTTTGTAAAATAAAAAAAAATACATTAACTGTACAGTTTAATATGGTGTAGTGAGGAAAAATGATGTCATGCAATATAATTTCAAGAGACAAGGGAAAAGATGCTATGCATTTTAACATCGTGAAACATGGATTCATATGGTTTTTATGTAGTTTAATGTCTTCAAACTAGTACATTACTCTTTTTGATTACACAAAGTACTTATTCAAGAATATTTCAGTGGTTGGTGTTGTAATAAGTTCTCCATCCATTGAGATTAGGGAACAATATCCATTAGAGTAGACCTTATATATAGACTAAGGTCCTTAACACTTTGGCTCAAGCTTTAGGGGCATCATTCTTGGTATCATTAGAGTCCTGAGTACTCATACCAATTATCCTTGATGAAATGAGCAGAGCAAACATTATTATTAAAATCTCATGATATTCTGTTCGGATAGACATCTAAATGATGCAAAGTTTTCAATCTATTTTCGTCTAATTGTTCCATATCATCAAATCACTTATGAGATTTATCATATGTAGATAACTGATCATAGATGGAAACTTAGAGTGAAGGAAATTGAATTTCAATAGAAAAAACTCTTTATATTATGTACACCAACGACTATAGAGTTTCTTGAGTGGAAAAAATAGGTAGTAGTCTGATAATCTCATAAATCATGCAAAAGTTTATCAGGCCAATATTTCTTATCTTTATCCACCATTTTATAGAGTATATTTGATAGGGTCTTATTGAAAGCCTCTATCTGTCCATTTTCCACTGCATGACAGCGATATGAATGGTTGGATTTGATATTGTGCTCCTAATATAATTTCTTTATCTAAACAGAATAGAAATTGGTGTTGTTGTTCATCAATATGGTATGAGGGACACCAACTATAGTAATGATATTAACTTTGATAAAGCTAAAAATGATTTTGGCCCTGATTTCTTTGAGAGGTATTTCCTCAACCCATTTGGAGAAGAATTTAGTTGTAGTAAGAATATACTTAAACTTCTTAGTCGTAGCTGGAGGATATGGTCCTACTTCATCCATTCCCCATGTAGAAAATGTCTAAGATTATTTAGTTATATGTAGCAACTTCGAGGGGTGATGAATGAATTTGGAATGTAATTAGAAGGGATGACACTTCTTGGTGAAATCTGTGCAATCATGCATCATTGAAGGATAGAAGTATCCAAGCCTTCATATTTTATTAGAAATCCTATGCCCAAATTGGTGAGCACAATAAGCTCCTACATGTACTTATTTCACGACAGCTTCAGTTTCTCTCCATCAATACACCTGAAGAGGATTCCATCAAATCCTCATTTTTAAATGATCTTATTGTGATCTGGGGTATCATAAAGAGTAAAATTGGACACTCTTCTCTGGATATGTTCCTTTTCAGCTCGATCTAGTGTAAGTACTCCATATTGAAGATATTGCATGATAGGTGTCGTCTATCTCATGTTATGACCATATTTCTTGGAAATAGGGATGATTTCATTAATTTCCTCCATTATAATTTGAAAAAAAGGGGAAACCACCTGACGATGGGAAATATTGGTGATTGTCTCAGCCTGGTTTGTATAAAAACCATTCTCTTTATTACACACTTAAACATGATTTATTAGATAAAATTACACTTAAGACAACTCTAAGGATCGATAGGTCTAGTGTCTTGGGAAATTAGGAACATTTTATAACAACTTAGAACATAAAATACAACATGTTTATTGAAAACTACCTTTACATGACCACACACATTCCTTTGTACTTAGCATTTCATGGGATAACCTTAGGACATGTATAAGAAAAGTGTGACCTATAAAGAACAATAAGGGAGTAAAAAAGGAATAACATGAAGAATATAGTACATATTAGGCAATAGGCGTATCAATGGATCATAATAGAAACATGAGCATAAAAGCATGATATAACATGATTATCATAACATGGAAATGTGACAACAACATTTAACATGATATTAGAATTAGCCAAGGCTCATTGCACATGGATCATTAGTAAACCCTCATTGCACTTAAATTATCATGAGTAAACCCTCATTAAACTTAACGTATCAGGATACTAATCTTTACCCAATGCATTGGAGCGCTATCAGGGCACACCCTTTATAAGCATTTCATTTAATGCATAAGTGTTCCACATGGATCATACAACATGAATTCATTAAACATCATAATCTATTCCACAAATAAGAGATGTGGAACAAATAAATATAATTAATAAATAAAAAATTACATGTACATAATGGTGAATAACCTTGATAGAGAAATGGGCATGGTATTCACTTACATGATGATTTTGGCATCGGAAATTTTTGTGTAACTTTGGTTGCATAAGGACATCAAATAGAAATAGAAAAACGGGTTAATGATAGAGAAATGGGTATCTCATAATTTATAAATGAAATAGAAATTAAGGGGGTTATGGAACATAATATCCCAAAATATTTAATGGAATTTAAATGCATAATATAAAAGAATTTATTGAATGTAAATGGGAAGAGAGAAATTCCTTACAGAATTTTGGCATGGTAATGGGTGTACATGGGAGACATTAATGGGAGATAAATAGGTATAACATCATTAAAACATAATAAAGGAAGTATTTAGAAGGTGATAAATCATACGTCAACATTTTTAATTTATAATACAAGGGTATAATAATATAAAGAAACTTGGACAAAAATGAGAAAGGAAGAAATCCCTTACTTTGAAGTGTGATCCCAAAGGCTTGGGAGAGGCTTGAGAGAGGCTTCTTGGGAGATTAGGGAACCTTGGGAGGATTATAGAGAGAGGTAATGAGTTGTTAAAGCTCCAAAGGATTTTAGTGAAGATAAGTGGGAGCTTGGGTGCTTTTATATAGGAAAAGAGAGGGAATTATTTATTATTTAGGTTTTGGACACTATACATTAAACTAATCAAAACCACAAAACATCCCATGGTTTTTGCCCATGTTTTTTTACAAATAGGAGTGGAAAACATTATTTGATATGTCCAATGACCGAAATTATTCAAATATTAGGCTGTCTTATGTAGAGGTGAGTCACACTCTCAAGGAAATCATTTTAAAATGGTAAAATGTTTTATAAGTCTTGGAGGGTCCACTAAAGCTTTGTAAAATAAATCTAACAAACCAAAAGTCACATTATTTTAAACTGAAGACATATATTGGAGGAACATAACATTTATAGTAATTTATAACATCACTATTGGGTCATTATGATGTTATAAAACACATTATATATTTAAACGGTATTTAATTTTTACCCAAAAAATTTGATTATCTCAGAAAATTATGAAAAATTGACCATTGGATAATTTTAACATCCTTATTCCAAAAATAATTTCAATTTTATCAAAATAATTTTCAAAATATGTGAATTTTTACTTTTAAAATAAAAAACAAAATTTATGAAAAATTCATTGGTTTTGAGAGAAACAACTTTCAAACCTTAATAAAAATTACAAATCTATTCATAAAAATTATATGATCATTTATATTAAAAAAAGTGATTTAGTAATAATATTTTATTAAAATAATATTTAATTCAAAAATCCATTAATTCATAAAAACATATTTCAAATTTAATTTTAACTAAAAATACTATTTGTTATTTAAAAACCATTTACAAAGTAACAATAATAAAATTAATGCCTATTATTTATTATATAAAAAAACTATTGCACAAAATAATAGTGCCAGGGTCTCGTTACATAACACCTTATAACACTCGCATAAGACCTATGGGTAAGGTGTGCGATGGTGACATACTTCTGGGGAGGCTCAGATAAAATCGCTTGGGTGATAATCTCTATTAACTTCCACTTCTCGTATATGTAGTTCTGTTCAAGCTTAACATGTGGAAGATCACCTTGGGCTTGGTCAAGAGAGAAGCCCAGTGACTTTACCTCCTTTTCGAGCTCCAAAAAATGGGCTTCGTATGGAGAAATTCTACTGGATGAGGTCATCACATCCTTTTTCTGAGTAAATTGGATTTTTTAAAGATCTATATATATACTAATCATGTAGTCACTGTTCAGTGACTATATTATCAATGATGAAAATTATTAATGGTATAAAAAAATAGAAGTGCATGTATCTTATATAACAATTTTACATAGTAAGACATTTAATCAAATCAAGAGGAATTTTCATAAATAAAATTTTGGGTCATTACAATCTTCTCCCCTTCATAAATTCTTCCCTCTAAATTAATTTTCCCACACTAAAATAGATGAGGGTAACTCTACGACATCACTTCCTATGATTCCCACGTTGCTTCTTCAAACTTGTGGTTTCACCACAACACCTTGATGAGGGGAATTGACTTATTTTATAGAAATTTTTTCCTGCTATCTAAGATCTTCACCGACTTCTCTTCATAGGAGAGGTCATTCTCCAACGGTACCACCTCTGGATTGAGTACATGTGATGGGTCAGGTATGTACTTCCTCAAGTGTGATACATGGAAAACATCATGTACTAGAGATAGGTTTGGTGGGAGTACTGGTCCGTAGGACACTACTCCAATGAGATAAAGGATATCAAAAGGGATGATGAACCTTGGAAAAAGATTTCCCTTATTTCCAAATATCATAACCCTCTTCCACAGTGGTATGTGTAGGAATACCATGTCTCTGACATAAAACTCTAGGTCTCATAGATGATTATCAACAAAGCAGTTTTTTCAACTCTAGGAAGCTTTAATGTTTTGTTGGATGGTCTTAACCTTCTCTAACATTTCCTCAACCTTTTCTGGACCTAGGAATTGTTTCTCCTCAACTTCATCCCAACATTCCAGTATTCTTCATCTCTTCTTATAAAGGGCTTCATAAGGATCCATTTTGATGCTTGAGTGGAAACTATTATTATAAGAGAACTCAACTAGAGGAAGATGTTGATATCATCCACCTTTGAGGTTCATTGATCATGCGCTCAACATGTCCTCAAGTGTTTATATAGTTTTCTCATATTAGAAATTAGTTTGAGGATGATAAGCCTTACTAAATTTTATATCAGTATCCAGAACATGTTGAAGACTTCTCCAAAACATAGAGGTGAATCTTGGATCTCAATAGGATATAATAGATAGTGGTACCCATGAAGCCTTACCACTTTTCTGATATATATCTGTGCCAATTGATATAATGAGAAATCCTCCCATATTACAATGAAGTGTGTAGTCTTTGTAAGACAATCCATAACAACCCAAATAGCAATGTTTCCATTGGATATCTTCATAATCCTAGTGACAATGTAAATGATGATGTTTTCCCATTTCCTTGTTGGTATGGGTAATGGTTTCATCATACCCTTAGACTTATGCCTCTCAACCTTCACTTCCTGACATACCGGTCACTTTGATATATACTCAGCGATCTCCTTCTTCGTGTTATCCCACCAATAAAGCTCTCGGAGATCTCCATACAACATTGTGTTTCCTAGTTGAATGGAGAAATTTGAACTATGTGAATCATACAAAAGTTCTTTCTTTAACTCTAGATTTGATGGAACACATAGTCTTGGACCAAATCTCATAATTCCTACTTCATTAACATTGAACTTTGATGATTTAAATTTTCTGATAGTTTCCACTTTCTTTTGAATTCCAACATTATCCTTTTGAGCACCCTTTAACCTTTCCAAAAGAGACCGTTAAGCAATCATTTGTTAAAGGATTTATTATGTTCCCTTATTTATGATTCTCGTGTCCATATTAATAAAATCTAATAAGATGGGATCCTTTTCAATTCTTATCAATGATAGAATCACTGAGAACATTCTACTTAGAGAATTCACCACCTTGTTCGCTTTCCCAGGTTAGTAATGGATTGAGAATTCATAGTCTTTGATCAGCTCTAGCCATCTTTGTTGGTGCATATTCAACTCTTTCGATGTGAATATATACTTGCACTACAAGAAAAGTGGTTTTTTTTTGCAACGGGTCAATTGTGAAGGGAATATATACCGTCGCAAAAGGTCTGATGAAATACGTATTTGCGACGGGAGTCTTTTCCCGTCGCAAATAGTAGGTTAATTGCGACGAGAATAGACGACCCATCACAATAGGTTTGGCGCGGTTTGCGCGCCAAAACGCGGGAAGGGTATTTGCGACGGGGACACATCCCCGTCGCAAAAGCCCGACAGCGGTAAATAGCATTTGCAACGGGCAAAGCTGAACGTTGTAAATAGTGGTGGGTATTTATGATGGGACCCATCACAAATACCCCTTTAACCACAGACTGTAATTAATGAGGGTGAGGGTATTTACGGCGGGGCCCGTCACAAAAGCTTGACAGTGGTAAATACCATTTGCGATGGGCAAAGCCACCTGTCTCAAATAGTATGTCGACGGGTGTGTATTTCGGACGGGACCCATCGCAAATACCATTTTAACTACCGATTGTAATTAATGCGGGCGAGGGTATTTGCGATGGGGCCCGTCACAAATACCACCATTTGCAATAGGAAACCCGTCGCAACTAATCCAACCTATATATACCCCCACCCGTTTTTTTACAAATCACTCAGATCTTCCTCTCCCTCTCTGTTCATTCTCCAGTTTTAAGGAAAAAATTTCTTTTAGTTAAATTTTTTTATATGAGAGCAATTGGAAGGTGCCAATACCTTCAGAATATCAATGTTTAAGGTATTTATATATTTTTTATATTTATTTTATTTTTTATATTAATTTTTATTGTTTTTTATTAGTTTTAATAAAATTAGATTTAAATTGATTTTTTAGTAATAAATTGATATTGTTAGTGATAATTATAAATAATTAGTGTTAATTTGCAATAATTAGAGATTATTATAGATAATTAGTGGAATTTAGTCATAATTAGATATAATTAGGGGTAATTAGATTTAATTAGTAATAATTAGATATAATTATTAATACTTAGATATAATTAGTAATAATTAGTAACAATTAGTAATAATTAGATATAATTAATAATAATTAGTAATAATTAGATATAATTAGTAATAATTAGTAATAATTAGTAATAATTAGTAATAAATAGATATAATTAGATTTAATTAGATATAATTAGTAATAATTAGTAATAATTAGTAATAATTAGTAATAATTAGTAATAATTAGGAATAATTAGAAATAATTAGGAATAATTAGTAATAATTAGGAATAATTAGGAATAATTAGTAATAATTAGGAATAATTAGTAATAATTAGTAACAATTAGTAATAATTAGTAATAATTTGTAATAATTAGTAATAATTAGTAATAATTAGTAATAATTAGTAATAATTAGTAATAATTAGTAATAATTAGTAGTAATTAGATATAATTAGATATAATTAGATATAACTAGATATAAATAGATATAAATAGATATAATTAGAAATAATTAGAAATAATTAGAAATAATTAGTAATAATTAGAAATAATTAGAAATAATTAGAAATAATTAGTAACAATTAGTACTAATTAGTAATAATTAGTAATAATTAGTAATAATTAGTAATAATTAGTAATAATTAGTAATAATTAGTAATAATTAGTAATAATAAGTAATAATAAGCAATAATTAGTAATAATTAGTAATAATTAGTTATAATTAGTAATAATTAGTAATAATTAGTAATAATTAGAAATAATTAGTAATAATTTGTAACGCCCCGACCCCAGTTACCCAGAGTCAGTGCATTATTTTAATACATTGGCGTGATTACAAGAAATCAAGTCCCGAAGGACCGACCAGTTTAGCAGTCTTGGAAAATAGATTACATACATGAATGTTACATTACACTTCATAACATACAAAACAACCTAAATAATCCTTTATGAATGCCATTATTCCCTTGTCTTAACCCTGAATATCAATCACAATACACTTCATGGAATCCTTGGAAAAATAAAACATAGAAAGGGGTGCGCTCAAATGCTCAGTAAGGGTAAGAAATACAGTGAAAACTTTCATAAATAAGCATAAACATTTAAGGCAATGTATAACTAAAACAAAATCCTTTTAAACTTGAACTTTAGCATAATATAGAAAAGATAAAATGAAATAATTCCTTTTACTTATTCACATGGATATTCTACTAGTCGAATAATCACATGCAATATCAATAACCACTTTCATAATGATGGAATGCATAATGCTAGACTATCATAACCACATAGCCAAGGCCTCGTGCCAAGACTACAAATAAGATTTTTTCAAGGCCTTGTGCTAAGACACTAGTTTGTCTCATGAGATCTACTGATGCATCGAGGAGCTATAGCGGGCTCCACCCATCACTAATTAAGTCCAATGTATTCCTCATATGAACGAGTTTAAACCTAACATAAACATTCGTATTAACACTAGCATACGAAATGTAAACTCTTTCTTCATAAACCATGAATGGTATAAAAATAACACATCCACAGTCAAACATATCAAAAAACCATCAATACAATATGGAAGTTTTGTATCATAATAAATCAACTCCAAATAAACTTAAAATCAATCAAAGGATGTTGACATAGATGAAATCAAAACTATTTGAGAGAAATATATCTTTTTTGAAATCATTTAAAAGTCACATAATTATAAAATAAAACATTTACTTTGAAAATTTCCTTATAATCTTGTAAGGGAAGCTTTGAAGATTTTATAATGGTGGAAAATAGCCGCACCCTCCGTATAAGTTAAAAAAAGACATTCTTACCTTAATTCTATCAAAAAGGTTAAAAAGAACATTATTTTGAAAAGGATGGAAAGATTCCTTTATAAACCTCTTATAAAAAGTCAAACAAGGTTATAAATGAATTTAACCCATATTCTTGTAAATAGTAATTTTTTTTGGAAATACATTTTTAAGAAACATGGATGTGGATGATAAAGAAATCCCAGTAGATTATTACGTATAAACAACCTCGGATAATGAAGAGATTGCGAAAGAAACCCTTACCAATTTGGTAACTTACGAAACATACACCCCATGAAAGAGGTATCATAAAATGAATTTTTAAATACACATAAATTAAATTTTATTAAAAAAATTAAACAATATGGGCCATCTATACACCACACAAAAGGTAATAGTGGCAATATGGCATGAATCTCATGGGAATAAGGAGTGAGATGAAAACCCCTTACCTTGCACTTTCCTTTAGTCGAGGGTAAGTTTAACCTCCTGTACGAAGATCGTAGTATATTATTAAATTATACCAGAACCATATTAATATTTATAATATCATACATGATTCATTTATGACTTTATACTACCCATTTAATATTAATTTCCATGTTAAATTAACATTTCGGGTGATAATCGTTCTCTTTATCGTACGTGTTTTAACTTGTTAATCTTGATTGTATCACATAGATAATGATTTAAATACTTCCAGAATATAAAAAATGGTAAATATATCATATATATTTAGAATATAAATATGTATAATAGACATATATATGAAATGGAAAACACTGTTTATGGAGACAGTAGTCCGTACGTACGCATAAACGCTGTTTCTTTTTTCATATATTATTGAACGGAAGTAAGTTAATGTAAGTACATAAATAATTATATATATATATATATAAATATATATATCTCCAATAGAATTATTATGTCATATATTACATAATTTTTAGTGATATATATTTTTATAATCATTGATGAATGGTGAACTTTGAAATGAATCTCATCGCATCGTGGAGATGGTAATCTGTACGTACCCACGAGTGAAAATATAATTATTTTGATATTAAAATAATATATAATTGGATGTAATATCATATATACAGAATAATTATCATGTTATATTTATTATTTACATGAATTATACATCATTATTATAACCATGTAAATAATAATATATTGAATAACAATTACACCACAACGTGGAGACGGTAGGCTGTACGTACACACGTATGGTGACATGTCATTCAAGGGATGGTTAGAATAATGAATTTGTATGTTCAAGAATTATAATAACCTCACATTATATAGAAGATACTGAATTTATTATTTTATAATGGAAATAACAAGGAAAGAAGAAGTTGAAGAGGAAAGGAACTTTAAAGAGGGTGGTGAAGATGTTACATCTTCTTCGGGTTCTTCCTTTTGATTTGATCAATAGGGATCCATAGGTTGGATTTCTGATCAAAATAAGGCCTTTATGATGAATTTAGGGAAGTTGAGAGAGTATTTGGGCAGGTTTTGGCCGAACCAAAAGGCTTTGATGGTGTGAATAATTGGATATAAGTTGGGTCCTTTTATATGGGGGAGGAGGGGCTCTTTAGAAAAAACATAAAGTATTAATTTATAATAAATTAGTATTCGGTTTATAATGTATCCAAAGTCGATTATTAAAAGTCTAATGTGGTTATGGGTCAAAATAATTTCAACCAATATATTTTAGACAGGTTTGGGTCATTATATTAACCTTATCTTTTAGTTTTAACTCTTGGTTAATTATTTTAACACTTACCATGTCACATTGTATTTTTATAATATATAGTTAATAAACTTACTGTATACATCCAAGAGACCCCCAAGTTTTCCATTAATGATACACAAATAATGATATAAGTCCTTTTTCCGAAGCTTAGGGTTTTAGGAATAGAATATAAATAAATAATATAATATTTTTTTTAAAAACTCATTTATGTTAATTTTGACACTACTCAATAATTTATTTTTGTTAAAGTCATAAAAACTTTATTAATTTGAAATAAATTCATTTAATCAATCCTAAAATGTCACATTAACCAATAAAATTCGTTTATGTCATCAAAATTTTCAAATTATATTTATTTTAACATTTATAATACCAATTATTTGATTCTTTCATTAATAAAGAAAATACTGCATCATTATTGTGTCTTATATATTTTTACTTTTTCAAAGTATAAAAATTATAAATAAACTATCATTATGTATAAAATCTTTTTAGATTTCTAATGAATATTTATAATCGAAAATATAACATAAATAACCCTATGTAAAAATTGTTTTTCTAAAAGATATAAGCTTATGTGATTTTTGATTTACTTTATCTTAATTAAAATAAAGTGTCCCTATCACCTACAAGTGGCTTCATGGGGTCCCAAAAATGAACCCAAGGATTCCCATGGTCGGACATGTATCCAAAAATATGGTTAAGACACGTTTTATGATAATTTATTATTATTATAATATTAATTGTTAACCCTTATTTATCGGATTTACCCTTTAACCATGGTAAATAAAATATTTACCGAAGTAATTATTCAAAATGTATAAAAATAAAAGTTACCTATTACACAATTTGTACATCCTCATTCCAAATATGGAATACATTTTTTCAAATTCAAAACACATAATTGGTAGAAATTAATTTAAAATTAATTCCCGCTGTCAAAACAAAAAGTGTGTTTTTAAGATATAATAACTATCAAAATATTGACACTTGTTTATGTCCGGTTTAACTGTGAAATTATGCACAATGACCAACATTGTATTAAATGGTAAAAATATATTCTAATTATACTTTAAAACCACTCAAATTCATAATTTATCACTACTAATTATTTTGATTAAAAAAGTTGTTTTTAATTAAAATTTAGTAATTTTCACTATTCATCGAAATATAATAGTTATCCGAAAGGTACCAAAATTTCACCCTAGGATAAATTCGATATTACAAATCCCAAAATGAAGTCCATTTTGAGAGATAAAATTTATAAAATTTTAAATAGTGGGTATTACTATTCATAACAGATAATTTTATTGGTTGTGGTGTGTGTTAGAACTCGAAGTTGCGTACAACACACTCTACTGTATTATTCAAAGAGAAGCGTACCGTGGAAGCTTGGGGTGTTACATTGTAAATTTTTGATGTCCCCATTATAAGGAATAAATTTATTTAATCAAATTGAATATATAAAATTTTAAAATATTGGATTTAAAAAGGGTTCACTATTAAAAGTTGGTAAAAGTGCATTTTCGAAAAATACTTCTTTTATCTGAAAAAAATGAATTTGTTCTTAAATTATGTCTAAGAAACTCATAATATGGATTCTAAAATTATAAGGATCATATAAAGTTCAAAATTTAGTTAATACTATTCATAACTTCTTTTGAACGGCTTGTTTGGTAAGTCATGGTGTGCATGAACTCGGTGTTGCGTGTAGTGCAAGTTTTTAACTTGTTTTGAAGAAGTACATACTATGAAATATTGGGGTGTTACATAATTAGTAATAATTAGTAATAATGGGGAATAATTAGAAATGATTAGTAATAATTAGTAATTATTAGTAATAATTAGTAATGATTAGTAATAATTAGTAATGATTAGTAATAATTAGTAATAATTAGTAATAATTAGTAATAATTAGTAATAATTAGTAATAATTAGTAATAATTAGTAATAATTAGTAATAATTAGTAATAATTAGATATTCTTTGTTGATGACCTTGCAAGTAGATTTTCAATAGGACAACCCAAGTCATGCCCTTCTCATCTATAAGAATTATCTCACATGACCCTTTACATAGACAATTCTTCCTTAAAATTTTTTGGGAAAGAAACAGATGTCCCCTTAATTTTTAAGGAAGAATGATCTATGTAAAGAGAGAGAGATGATTCTTAGAGATGATAATGACATTAAATTGGTCTTCCTATTGCAACACTACTTGCGAGGTGATCAACCAAGAAAGGACAATTATAGCTTTTACATTGGACATGGCTGACACAAACTTTTTATTGCTTATGACCTGACAATTGGCGACCCTTTGAGATTTGAACATGTTAAGAATAGAGAAAATACTGTTTTGAATACTTACAATTATGTGTCCTTGTAAAAAATGTGCTCTGAGAACGTTTGAAACAGTTGACAAGGTTGGGGGACATCTCTTGCGGTTTGGTTTTCAACCAAATTATGTTTTTTGGTATCAACACGATGAACACAGTTCCAGAGAAGATCCTAATAACTTGATTCCAGATCCATCACATTTTCAAAATTTAGTACATGATATTGTAGGTCCATCTATGCAACAAACTGAAACTCATGATGATGTTTATTTAACTCCTGAGTTGGCACCATCCGAATTTTATGAGTTATTGAGGTCTGCTGAGGATGCATTATATCCTGGTTGCAAGATAAGAAAATTAGAAGCAGTTGAAAAATTTATGGCTATTAAATTAGATAATGCAATGTCAAACAACTATTTTGATCAGATAATTTCTTTGGTTAAAACACTGTTACCTGAAGGAAATGTGTTGCCTGCGAATTACTATGAGAGAAATAGGTTGGTTCGTAATCTGGCCCTTAGTTATCAGAAGGTTCATGCATGTCCAAATGATTGCATCTTATATTCTGGAGAAAATGAGTCATTGGATAGTTTTCCCACATGTGGACAATCGAGGTATAAAGAAGCTCAACTAGGGAAGTCTAGATCGATTCTAGTAAAACAGTTGAAATATTTCTCCCTTACACCTAGGTTGCAGCATTTATTTATGTCTCAGAACACAGCGTCAATGATGTCATGGCACAAAACCAAGATTTCAACTGATAAAAGCTTGAATCATCCATCTGATGGTGATTCATGGAAACATTTTGACCGTCTGCATCCGCCTATTTCTATAGAAGCCCGAAACGTGCGACTGAGTCTTTTTACTGACGGTTTCTGTACGTTTGGTTCTTATGGTAGTCAGTATTCATGTTGGCCTATCTTTATAACTCCATACAACTTGCCTCCATGGATGTTGATGAATGAGACTTATATCTTTTTGACTCTATTAATCCCAGGAAATCCAAAAAAGAATATTTATGTTTATTTGAAACCATTGATTGATGAGTTAAATGCATTGTGGAGTGATGGTGTTAATACATATGATGTTTCTACGAAACAAAATTTCATACTAAAAGCTGCATTGATGTGGATGATTAGTGACTTTCCAGTATATGGCATGCTATCTGGTTGGAGTACACATGGTCTGAAATCATGTCCTTACTGTATGAAAGACAACAAATACTTTATGCTCTTCAATGGAAAAAAACCTTTCTATTTTGATTTTCACCGTAGATTTCTTCCAACCGATCATCCTTTTCGGAGGAACAAATCTCATTTCAGAAAAGGTATAATTGAAAGGGATGAAACTTCAAAGATTATATCAGGTACAGAGTTAAAATCAATTTTATTTTCATTACCTTCAATCACATTTGGACCAACAGTAAACCAACAAAAAATTCATGGATTTGGAAAAGAACATAATTGGATAAAACAGAGCATTTTTTGGGATATTCCGTATTGGTCTAATTTGTTGGTCTGCCACATGTTGGATGTTATGAATATTTAGAAGAACTATTTTGATAATTTATTTTATAAAGTTTTGGATACACCAGGTAAGACCAAAGATATTGTAAAGGCACGATTAGATCTTTCCCAAATTTGCAGGCAACCAGAACTTGAACTATTTGAAAATGTCAGATCACAAAGGTTAATGAAGCCAAAAGCATCTTATACGTTGTCTAAAGAGAGTCGCTTATTATTTTTCAGAAGATTGCATATTTGAGACTTCCACATGGCTATGCTTCCAATTTGGGCAGATGTGTTAAGACTGGTTATATTACTGGATTAAAAAGTCATGATTGTCATGTTATAATAGAAAGACTAATGTCGATTGGATTCAAAGGTTTGTTGAATTCTATGATTTGGGATTTGATAACAGACATATCATATTTTTTTCGAGACATTTGTGTAGTGACAACAAACTACGATACACTAAGAAAATTGGAAGAAGATGTTGCTGTAATTATATGTAAACTGGAAAAAATATTTCCGCCAGATTTATTTGACTCAATAGAACATCTGATATTAAATTTTCCATATGAAGCTAAATGTGGAGGTCCAGTAACATTTCGATGGATGTACCCATTCGAGAGATGCATGCATAAATTGAAAAAAAAAGTACGTAACAAAGCATCAGTTGAAGGGTAATTTTTGAAGCTTATTTTCAAGAGGAAATTTCTTTTTTCTGCTCTCATTATTTTGAATCTCAATATCCCTAATAACACAATCGTATGGGACGAAACGAGGGGAATGTTAATGATTAAATGGACAATCAATTAACAGTTTTTAATCATCCAAATCATGGTTTTGATGGAGTTCATGAATGATGGATTTCAGATGATGAAAATCAAAGAGCTCATACATATGTTCTGCTCAACTGTGAATAAATTACATCATTCGTACTGTGAGTGATTCTATCACTTATTCTATAATTTAGGTTACAATATTTAAACTTATTTTATTTTTAGGTTATATGATAATCCTATCAAGAAATAACTTCCACAAATTATAGTAGCTGCTCTTGAAGAATGCAGACCGGAATTTTTTTCTCAATGGTTTCAAAAACTGGTAACATAAATTATTGATGGTTTAATATCAATTCTTTTTATTATGTATTATATTGATAATTGTTTTACAAATTTTCAGGTGCCTCAATATGCTGATAAAATTGATAAGAGACTGTGTATATTGAGTAACCCACCATCCAAAATGGTTAAATCTTATAATGCATATGTGGTTAATGGTTTTCGATTTCATAGTCATGCATATGGGGAATAAAAAAATGAACAATGGAGTTTTCTTGAGAGGATCACATCACAAAGAAACTGAAGTTGACTTTTATGGAATTTTGGATGAAATTATTGAGCTGTGTTATCTTGGATAGAATTACATAAAAATGTTTAAATGTTAGTGGTTGGATACTGAGAGAGGCTTGCATGTTCATCCAACTCATGGAATCATCGATATTAAATATAAAAGTCTTCTTGTAGTAAATGAACCATTTTTACTGGCTCAAAAGGCTCATCAAATTTATTTTGCAAAGTACTGTGCTACTTCAAGAGACTTGATCGATTGGTGGAGCATAATAAAAATAAAATCTTGAAAAATCAGTTTACTCAAACTGAATGTGGTTCCGCTGAAGTGGAAGGAATTGAAATTTTTCCAGAGGCTACTCAAAATCCATCTGATTCACAAAGAGACATGAATATCGATGATGACACCCCACAATTAAGGATCGATGGTGATGAAGATGTTAATGATGTTTCAAATGAATTTGAACTGATAAGGGATGATGAAACTGAAACTCATATGGATATTGATGATGTTGAGGAGGAAGATGAAGACATTGACATTGATAGCTATGGAGAAGAGGATGAATATGAACATTGACATAGTTAAATGTTAGTTATAATGATAACTAATATATATCTATATATAATAGTTATTTTGAACTTTCTACTAACAAAAATCATTTTGTGTTTCAGATGGAACCTGATATATATCATGATTTGTAGGAGGCTGACCTACCGTTGGATGAGGGAGATTTTTGATTGTCTGACCCTCAGCCTACTAGCAGTTCAGGGGGTACGCGGAAGGGGCGCGGTCTTGCACGACTGATTATTTCTGAACCTATCCCCGAGTGACGTCCACATATTGGTTTCGATCTACACACATAGAGGTATGGTAACATGTATATTTTAGTTAGATTTCATTAATTTATTTATATATATACTAATTGTTTGATTATTTATTCCTTTTTTACAGTTTTTCTCATATAGGTATTGGACATGGGAGCACTATCTTGCGCAATTATTTTTCTCAGCCATGGATCACATGGGAACAGATTCATGTTGATGTACGACGCGACCTATTCTATCATTGGCTGGTACATAAATAAATAATATTTATTTTGAAATTTGTTTTATTAATAACATGATATTATAAATTATTTGTAGGGTTTATGGTATCCTATCGATGATAGCATGCGCGACGCTATCCACGCGGCATGGCAGGTTTCTATGTGTGACCGTTTCTATCAATGTTTTCACAATTTGAGAAGGATATCCATTAAGAAAACAAGAGTGAAAGAATTTGATGAGTCATGTAGAGCCCACCGACCAGAGTACATTTCATCTCACGTTTGGGATGAATTATGTTTACACTGGTTGGGTGGTGGATTTTAGAGGAGATCTTCAGTGGGACAACAGAACCGGGGGAGATTGGAGGTGATGCATCAAGCTAGTAGCTATACATTTAGTTCGCATAGAGAGTATCTGGTAAGTATATTTCTTAAATATTTTATATAAATTTAAATATAAACAGTTTATTTTATATTTTTGTAGGTAGTCGAGCATCCTGATATTATAGAGTTTGATGTTTATCGGAGGATGTATAATGATCCAGCCACTGGAGATATTAGAGGTGATCACCAATGTCATATTGTGGTTAGTATTATTTTTTCAGTTTGAAAATTAACTACATATAATATTTTCACAATTTTAATTTAAATTAGAATTTAAGGAGTCATATGAGGCTGTGACCTCTCAGACAAATGCTGAGAGTCAGGATGCGACGACTGAGCAGACTGGTGCTCACCATTTTGATGTGGTGGCATGGATGCAGGTGACTTAGTATGAATTTGAGAAGGGCCGAGTATTTGGTATCGGCTCTCATTTGACTCATGGTACTTATTATGGTACTGCTGGGATATCGGCATCCAGCCTGAGAGGAGCTCGTGGAGAGACATCATCTTCTGGCTCATAGTATCAGGAGCAGTTGCGAACTTAGGCTGAGCTTATAGAGACTTTGAAAAAGATGCATGAAGAGATGTGTCAGGGGAAACAGTAGAAGGAGAAACATTACGAAGAGGATCTTCATCAATTGGAGCAACGTCGACAGTAGGAGTATCACGAGCAGATGGAGTGCATGCGCCATCTGACTCGTAGTTTAGGGATGGAGTTACCTCCACCTCCTTCAGATGACCCCCAGTGATTTTTTTAGGTTAAAAACATTTGAATTCATGTTTTGTAATAATATAAACTATTTACAGTTTCTGTCTTTTATATTGGAAAAAATATTGCATAATTTAATTTTTTTTATATTTTATTATTTATATTTAGTAGTATATTTTTTAATATTTGTTTATTTTACTAATAATAATAATATTTTATGATTTATTTATATTTTTTTTTCGAAAATATTGAAACTTTTAATAATTTTTTATTATTTTAAAAAATTTTAATTTTTATTAATCCTAATTTTATTAAATATATTTTTTTAGTACTATATTTATTAATGTTTGTTTATTTTACTAATAATAATAATATTTTTTTATTTTTTTTTATTTTTTTATAATAATAATATAATTTTTTCATTAATCATTGTTTTATTATTATTTTTTAATTATTTTTAGTATTTGCGACAGGGCCCCGTCGTAAATAAGTGAAATATATTTTTTTAACATTAATATTTGCGATGGGATAATAGTACCGTCACAATTAGTATTTGCGACGAGCTCGCCGAAAAAGGTTTATGGGTATATAATGTATATAATTGGAAGGCTATTTGCAATGGGTAAGTTCCCCATCGCAAAAAATAATTGCAACGGGCCTATCGCAAAAATTGTTTTGGGTATATAATGTATATAATTGGGAGGTTTTTTGCGACAGACACAATTTCTGTCGCAACAGATATTTTTTGCGACGGGCTCGTCCCAAAAAATATCTGTTGCCATGCTGTTTTTTGTAATGGGCCATTTGCGAAGGGGGCCCATCGCAAAAGGATATTTGCGATGGGATCTCGTCGCTAATAACCCTTTTCAAAAAATGGGAATTCCAGTAGTGTTGAGGCTTTTGTGATCTGTGTATATTTCACACTTCTCCCAAAAGAGGTAATGTCTCTAAATTTTTAAAGCGAATATTACTGCATCTAACTCCAGATCATGTGTTGGATAGTTTTTTCTCATGAAAATTCAATTTACTTGAAGCAGAGGCAATGACTTTGTCATTTTTCATCAACACACAACCTAATCCCTTTTTCGAAGCATCACTAAATACCACAAAAACGTTTTTCCACTTGTGGGTAGTGTGAGAACGAGTGTAGTGATAAGCCTCCTTTTCATCCCCTTGAAGCTCTCATCGTATTCATCACTCCAAGTAAACATGACTCCATTTCAAGTTAGCTGGGTAATAGGGTCTGAAAATCGTGAGAAATTTCTCACCAATCGGTGATAATATCCAGCTAACCCAAGGAAGCTATGGATATCCATCAACGATGTTGGTCTCGACCAACCCTCAATTATAGCTGTCTTGGAGGGATCCATGGATATCTCATTGATTGTGACGATATGACCCAATAATGAGACTTCTTTCAACCAGAACTCACATTTTTTGTACTTTTCATAGATCTTCTCCTTTCACAAGGTCTCTAGTATAGTTCTTAGATTCTCCTCTTGCTCCTCCCTAGTTTTGGAGTATATTAAAATATAATCTATAAAAACTACCAAAAATTTGTCAAGGTGATATCTAAAGACTCTATTCATCAAGTCCATGAAGATTTTTTGAGCATTAGTGAGTCCAAAAGGCATTACTATGAATTCATAGTGCTCGTACCTTGTACGAAATGCAGTCTTGGGGATATCCTCCTTCTTCACCTTTACTTAGTAATATCCCAAACAAAAATCCACCTTGGAGAAGTATTATTCTCTATGTAGTTGATCAAAAAAGTCATTAATTCATGGAAGAGGATACTTGTTTTTTATCATGATTTTGTTGATCTCATGAAAATCAATGAAAAGGCGTATTGACCCATCCTTCTTCTTGACGAAGAGGACTGATGCACCCCATTGTGAAGCACTTTGGCATATAAACCCTTTATCCAGATTCTAATATAGTTGTTTCTTCATATCCTCAATCTCCAAAACGACCATTATATATGGATTCATTGATATTTTCAATTCCCCAGGTATAAGATCAATTGGGAATTCAACGTCTCTTCTAGGAGGAAGACTAGGAAATTACTTGGGAAACACTTCAACGAATTCCATCACAATAGGAATGTATTCAAGGATGGTTGCTTCCTTAGACTCAATCATATGAGAAAGATATGCATGCTCACATTATAGTAATATCCATTCTTGAGATGATGGTGCTAAAGAAGAATCCTCCTCCTCCTTGCACTTGTACATAATCGGGTGTCGATTCTCCATATGGAGAGTGATTTCCCTCTCACAAAAATTTAAGTTGGATATATATAAAAAAATCCAATCCATGCCAAGAATTTCATCAAATTTCACCAGAGGAAGTATGAAGAGGTTCTATGGGAAGTTTAATCCACAGTTTGTGACATGGGAGGAGTTATATTCATGGGATGCAATGATTGGCCCATTTTCTGTTTTCACTGACATCTTTACTTCCATGATTTGTGGATGTGTTGAGATTGTTCTACTAAAATTTTGGGATATAAAATAATGTGTGGAAACAGAATAAAAAATTCTGTTTTCTATTCTTGAATGAATAACTATCCTACCTATGATCACTTTGATTTCGGGGTTCACTTCGGCGGTAGTGATGGAAAACGCTTGCCCTTAATGCCTTGGAGGTTGTTTGTTGCCTATGAAAAGCATTGGATTATGGAATTGGTTTTCAAGATTCCATGATTATTTGTAGTTGAAGCAATAAACAATGCTTTGAGGGTTGAATGGAGCATTCCTCTCCTCATTGGAAGTCATGAGTTTTTCTTGTCGGCAGTTAATGGCCAGGTGCCCTTCTCTTCCACACCTAAAGAATTTCCTCATCCCCTTCAGGAAATTTATAGGGTGCTTCTTTCCACACCTTTGGCATGTGAGGTGATGGATTTTTTTATCACCATTGGATTTATCCATCAGACCACCAGAATTAAATTCCACCTTATGCTTCTTATCCCCATGATACCCCTAAGATTCACTGATCTCCATTTCGACTTTGAGGGAACATCATAAAATTTCCTCATATCTCTCGAAGTCATGGATCGCTAGGAATTTTTGTAGGCTAGGTTTTATCCCACCAAAGAAGCATCCAACCTTGGATTCTAGGGTAATGACAATTCTTGAGGCATATCGTTCAAGCCTTATGAAGTTTTCCCTCTACACTACGATGGATTCATCATCTTTTTTCTTGAGAGAATGGAATTCACTTTCTATCTTTAGTCAGAGGGTGTGAGAAAAATATTTATCAAAAAATATTTTCCAGAAATCCTTCCATTCTAATGCCTCAATCTCTTCATTAGGCTTCATATTTTTTGATCAATATCCACAATTGATCAGCTTCACCCTCTATATGATAATCATCTAAAAGTACCTTCTCTTGTTCAGAACATTAAATGATGGAGAAGATATTTTCAATGGAGTTGATCCATTGTTTAGAGATTGAGGAATCGAATGATCCATTAAAAGTATGAGGCCTTTGTCTCATGAAGATCTCGATTGCGACTTGTTCTTTCTTGTGGGGGGGGGGGGTTGAATGTTCCTCTTGACCCATGTTTCTATTCAAAACTTGAGTTAACCGAGAGAGTATTTTGACAATGTTTGTGATTCCTGCTCCCATCATATTGTACATCTCATTAGAACAATCATTACATTGATCTTTTCATCAGTTTTTATCCCGAGTTCTCTTATTACTGGACATTGGCTAGAATAAAATGAAAGTTAGGGGTAACACATAAAGGGGAATGTAGTTAAAAAGGGACTACTTATAAATTACATTTTCCCTTAAATTAGGAATTTATAGGCTTAAATCTATGTTATCCATGATCTACTTCCCAACATATATTCTTAGGGGATTTTTTTAATTCCATTAATAGTGTTTCACACTATGATTATGAATTTAACAAAGCATATCCCCCGAGAGTGTCATAACCAAGAGTGAGTAAGGCCCATTTTCGTGCACTAGTTCTTGTTTGAGTCTAGCTCAAAGTTGTGTTTTTGGGTTTTACCCCAAGATACATCAATGCCAAAGCCTCCTCTACCTAATCGTATCTATAAATGGATGTATTTTATTGATACACCACTTACTCAATACTCACCAAAATTTAGGGATGTTTTTATTACACCCATTCTTATCCCTAAGGCTTTCACTAGGGTCTTCTAATCCCAATACCAAAAATAACTGAACCTATCCTCTGATACCAACTTTAACAAACCTACTCTTTATTACACACTTTTTATATAAACTTACACTTAAGACAACTATGAGGATAGATAGGTCTATTGTCTTGGGAAATTAGGAACATTACACAACAACTTATAATATAAAATACAACATATTTATTGAAAACTTCTATTATATGACCACACACATTCCTTCGTACTTAGCATTGCATTGGATAACCTAAGGATATGAATAATAAAAATGTGAGCTATAAATACCATTAAGGGAGTAAAAAAGTCATAAAATGAAGAATACAATGCGTCTTAGGAAATAGGAATATCAATGGAGAATAAGAGAAAAATGAGCATAAAGGCATGATATAGCATGATTATCATAATATGGAAATGTGGCAACAAAATTTAACATGATATTACCATGAGACAAGGATCATTGCAAATAGAGAATGTGTAAACCCTCATTGAACTTGAATTATCATGATTAAACCCTCATTTCACTTGACATATCCTGATACTAATCTTTACCCAATGCATTGGAGAGCTATCAGGGTGAACCCTTTGTAAACATTTTATTTCATGCACAAGTGTGCAACATGGATCATACAACACAGATTCAATAAATATCATAATTTATTCCACGATTAAGAGATTAAGAATACATAAATGCAAGTCCTCAATAAAAAATTACATGTTCATAAAGGTGAACACCCTTGATAGAGAAATGGGTATGATATTCACATACACGATGATTTTGGCATGGGAAATTTTGGTGTAACTTCGGTAGTATAACGACGTCAAATTGAAATTATAAAATGGGTTGATGAGAGAGAAAATGGTCTCTCATCATTTATACAAGAAATGGACAATAAGGGGGTCCTATAACAAAATATTCCAATATATTTAATGGAATTTAGATGCATAATATAAAATAATTTCTTAAAAGTAAATGAGAAAAGAGAAATTCCTTACAGAATTTTTGCATGGTAACAGGTGTACATGGGAGGAATTAATGAGAGAGAAATATGTATCCTATCATTAAAAAATAAGGAGGTTATTATGGGGTAGGTGAGAAATTGTACCCCAACATTTTTAATTTATAATACAAGGGTATAATAATATAAAGAAACTTGGACAAAAATGACAATGGAAGAAACCCCTAACTTGAAAGTGTGACCCCAAAGGCTTGGGAGAGGCTTAACAGAGGCGTCATGGGATATTGGGGCACTTTGGGAGGATTATAGAGAGAGGAGGGTTGGGTTTTGTAGAGCTCCAAATGTTTTGAGTGAAGAGAAGTGGGATCTTGGGTGTGTTTATATAGGAAAAGAGAGGGAATTTTTTATTATTTAGGTTTTGGACACTACACATTAAATTAATAAAAACCACAAACCAAACCATGGTTTTTCCCATGTTTTTTTCCAAAGTGTATTGGAAAAAATTATTTTATAAGACCAATGTCCAAAAATATTTAAATATTAGGCATTCTTATGTGTAGGTGAGTCACACTCTCAAGGAAATCATTTTAAAATGTTAAGGTTTTTTATAAGTCTTGGAGGGTCCACTAAAGATTTGTAAAATAATAACATATATTGGCCAAAAATCCCATTTATAGTATTTTATTACATCACTATTGGGTCATTATAATGCCATAAAACACATTATATATTTAAACAGTATTTAATTTTTACTCAAAAAAATCGATTGTCTTAAAAAATTATGAAACATTCACCATTGGATAATTTTGATGTCATGATTTTAAAAATTATATTAATTTTTATCTAAATAATTTTATAAATATGTGATTTTTTTAATTTTAAAGTAAAAACCAACATTTATTGGAAATTCATAGGTTTTGAAAAAACAACTTTCAAACCTTAATAAAAATTACAATTGTATTCATAAAAATTTTATGATCATTTATATTTAATAAAAATTAATTTATTAATAATATTTTATTTAAACATTATTTAATTTAAAAATAAATTAATTCATCAAAATAGATTTCTAATTGAATATTAACTAAAAATACTATTTGTGATTTAAAAACCATTTACAAAGTTACAGTAATAAAATGAATGCATATTATTTATTCTATAAAAAAATAATGCACATAATCATAGTGATAGGGTCATGTTACATAACCCCTTATAACACCCACATAAGACCTAAGGTTAAGGTGTGCGATGGTGACATACTCCTGGGGAGGCATAGATAACATCACTTGGGTGGTAATCTCTATTAGATTTTACTTATCCCATAGGCAGTTCCGTTCAAGCTTAACATGTTAAAGCTCGACTTGGGCTTGGTCAAGAGAGAAGCCCAATGATGTTCCCTCCTTTCCAAGCTATGAAAAATGGGCTTCATATGGAGAAATTATATAGGATAAGGCCATCACTTCATTTTTCTAAATAAATTGGATTTGTTAAATACCTATTTTTATACTAATCATGTGGTCACTGTTAAACAGATATATTAGCAACGATAATAATTATTAATAGTATAAAACCAAGGAAGTGCATGTGTCTTATATAACCATTTTACATAGTAATATATTTATCATATTAAGAGTAATTTTCATTAATAAAAGTTTGGGTTGTTACAGTTTGGATCTACCAGGGTTATGGCTGCATTATCTAATACATCATCTTGGGAATTTTGTGATCATGGGACATAAAGAAATGTTGTCTCTTAGGGAAATTCATCCATTAACCCTTGTAAATAATTGGATAGAGGGATTAATTCTTCTTTTCTAATACCATAATCCACATGGATCTATTTGATTATTAATTCTGAATCACCTTTCACTTTTAGGTTGTTCACTTATACTTTGAGTGCTGATTCCATGCCAACAATGATATCTTGATGTTCTACCTCATTGTTGGTAACACCTTCTAATAACTGAAAATAATATGGAACACTACCTTTTCTAGGGATATAATCTCAATTCCTAACCCAACTATGTTGAGTTTAGGGGTTTCCATTCTCTTCCCTATTGGACTTCTGGAAGAATCAACAAAGTACATTTCCCATGTTTGGTGAATATCTTGAATAGAGAAGATTTATTCATTAGGAGGATCAGTATTCAATGATATATCTTCCACATGAGGTTTCTTAGAAAGGAAATCCACTACAGAATGGCATTTTACTACTTTTTGAGGCACAAATTAGATTTTGAACTGTTGAAAATTAACTTCCCATCTTACCAAACGTCCTATAATCATAGGAAGAATGAGGATAAATTTGAGAGGTTTATTACATGATATCAAGTGGACCTTATGATACTGCAGGTATTTCCTCATCTCTTGAACTACAAATATTAATTATATGAAGCACCTCTCAATAGTTGAATATCAAGTCAATGCATTGAGCATTGTTCGACTAAGATAATATAGGTTGTTTTCATTTTTGGAATCATTTTTTTTGTGAAAGGAAGGAACCCAGTGATCACTCTAAAGTTGTTACATAGAGAATGATCATCATTCCTTCAACATGCTGTATCAATACCAGTTGGACCAAGAGATAAATCTTGAGGGTATGAAATACCTCTTAGTAGTATTTGGTCCATTGATAAGTAGCTCCCATATTCATTAATCTGAGAAAGGGAAAACACTTTCCTTCCAAATTGGAAATGAAGAACCAGATATAGGCCAAGTTTCCTTGAAATCCTTTTAATTCCTTCAAATTTTGAGGATGTGACATGACAAAGATTTATTTTTTATTCTCAGGATCAACTTTGATACCATGATGACATACAAAAAAAACATCAAAATTTTCCCAATGTTACCCCGAAAGCACATATTAAGGGATTAATCTTTAGATTATGTTTTCAAAGATTGATGAATATGGTCTCCAAATTAGTCAAGTGATCAGAATGTTGTCTAGATTTATCAACTAGATCATCCACATAACATCTAACTAATTTCCCAGGAAGGGTATAAAGATATAGTGAACGGAACGTTGATACGTTGCACCTGTATTCTTAAATCCAAAGGGTATTACTTGATAGAAAAATATTCCTTGAGGGTATATGAAGGCTGTAGATGATTCATCTTCTATGGCTATACAAATTTGATTATACCCAAAGTATCCATCCATGAATTAGAGAGCTTCATTACCAACTGTTGCATCAATTAAGAGCGTAGTGATTAGAACCGAGAAGTCATATTTGGGACAACAAGGGTTAGGATATATAAAATCAAAATAAACTCTAATTTTCTCATTCTTATTTTTTAGAAGGACAAGATTATCTAACCATTTAGGATATTTCACCTCCCTAAAAAATTTATCTTTGATAATCTTGTTGACTTTAACTTTAATTTTAGAGGCGTCAGTTGGGTGTGTTCTTCTTGCTTCTTGCTTAAATCCTCGATGCTCTTCTAGTGAACCCAAATGATTGGTAGCTATGCCAGGGTCAAGGCCTATATTTTCTGTATATTTAAAAGAAAAATAATCTCTTTGTCCCTTTAGAAATTATGTGTACACCTCTTTATCTTTAGAGGTCATGGATTCTCAAATTAGAGTGGGGCGTAGATTTTCTTCTATACCCAAATTTATTCCTATGAGTTCATACACAGTGGTGGAGACATGTTCTTAAAATTCTGGAGGGACATCCTTAAGATATTCTTCTTATTATTCCTCATGTTTCACTTATTCTATTTCTTCTTAAAGGGTAGGTGATGAAGCAAAACTTTCAGAGCTATGGGAGGAGTCAGTATTTGGACATTCTAAAGAAGAGGAAACCATTTCTGACCCTAATGACGATGAAATGTATTTATGGAGTATTGAAGAGATAATGATTGTTTGGGAATCAACATCCATGTATTACTCTATTAATGAGTCAACTTCTTTTAGTATGACTGATTAAGCAAAGACTTTCTGAAGTTCAATGGATGAGATGAAGACATCTATATTTAAGATTTCATTACTACTTGATAGATCAAAAATTTCTCCCATGATTTTAGGCTCGATTGCCACAACTAGAATTATGGAATTCACTGGATGAGTTCTTGGATTTGGATTTATCCTTTAAATTCTATTGTTAAGAAACACATAATCTATAATTAGATGTTTGAATAGGTTATCTAGGATCTTTTCCAGACCATTCATAACATTGATTTTTGTTCGATCTTTTTTCTCAGACTGTGTTCCCTTTGTGTGATAGAAATTTGCCTCAATATATTGAGATTCACATTTTTCTAATGTGGACATGTCACTAGGAAATGTCCCAATTTGACCATTGAAGTAATACTTGATACATTGGTGGTACGATTAAGGAATGGCTACATGTTGGTGTAGCCAAGACCTTTTAAGCAGAATGTTGAAAGTTGTGTCCTATCAAACAACTATAACATCTGAATTAGATACAAGATCCCCAAATTATGTTCTGAGTGTAACCTATCCTAGAGTTTCTTGTTCATTCTTCTCAAAACCTTGCAACATCAAAATATAAGGAAATAAATCTGATTCAATGAGAACCAATCCACAAAGTTTACAGATGGGAAGAAGGTTGACTCTTGATCCATTATCAATGAAGGATCATCAGATGCATGTATCATTAACCATACCAGATAAATAAAAGGTCTTGATGTGTCCATGTACAACATCATCCTCATCTAGATTCATGAAAGATATTACTACATGACATTCCTCATGTTCATTCCCTATACGTTAAACGTCAGCAGCAACAACCTTAGTTTCAAACTCTTGAGGACTTGACAAATCCTAAATAAGTGCTCCTCAAAGATCTTTTGACAGATTAAAATCATCCATGATTTATAACTTGGCCAATAATTGAACTAGTTTGTTTAAAACATCATACTTTTGGTCCAAGGGTCTGCATTTTCCCGTATGGAGATGTGGTTTTGCAGGTGCCTTGGAAGTTGATGGTCCTGATGTAGATGTACCATGTGTCGGGGTAGAAGTTGGAAATACATATTCTCATGGTAGAGTAGAATAACTAGTCCTATAAACATTCCAAGATAGTGGTGGTATAACCTCTAATTGGTCTTCAAAGATGATCATGTTAGGGTCAATCTTATCTTATGTGGGAGAGTTCCCTTGTTCTTTCTTAGCCTGCTGAAGGTCTCTCCCACAAGTTTCTGCCACATAAAAGTGCCGAGTAGGGGTGTAGTTAAAATAGTGGATTATAAAATATCTATGTCTTCCCCTATATCCTCAACTTTGAATTCTTCCCCTAGTTCCTTAATCAGGTACATGGAATTCAGGTTCATAACCAAAATCATCATTTTCATAGTATCCCATTAAGTGGATAATGTTAATGTAACCAAAGATTAATTCCTCATCTAAGGAAGATTCTGCTTGACAGGTCAGTTATTGTTGGTCCATTTGGTGGGGTGTTGCCCATGTTTTTGAGACAGATGTCATGAAATCTGCCAAAGTCAAGGGAAACTTTGTCATTGACACAAGATAACATTCTTATGACTACTCTTTATCCTTCTGACTATGTTGCTTCTTTGAGGATTTCCTTTGGTGGAATTATCCTTTGATAGAGATGGATTTTATGTAACATAAGTGGCAGGAAGCACAGTTGGTTGTTTCAATTTTTTTCTTATAATTTCTTGAATTTGGTTGATCGTTTTCATGACCATCCAATCATCATACTTCTACACATTTTTTTCTTTTGACTTCCATCCATCCACCTTCTTCTTCTGGATCGGTAGTAGTAACACATGCTACTTAGGCTGATGAACTTTTTAGTTTCACTTGTCTAGATTCTACCATATTTTGTAAGATATCTTTGAAAAAAAAACACTCTGGAATGGGATGCCCCAAAATTTGATGAAAGGGAAAATAATTTGGAAGATCTTCATCTCCTTCTTTATTTGGTTTCTTCAGACCTGGAAATTGAAAAACATTATTTTCCAAAAATGAAATGGAGTAACTCGAAACCTGTTCATTCTAAAAAAATAAACTTTATGATTTAATTCATCATATTGTCTCTGGCTTTTATCTTTTTGATCATCTTTAGGAGGCATTCATTGATGCTAACACTAGAGGGGTGGAGCCTTACAATATGATGAATGTTTTTAAGTAGAATCATGTACATGTTCTTGTTTATGTGTAACTATATCAGCCTTTGATTTCCTATTCTCCTTCCCGAAGCTGATGGGATTACACGAGACTTAGCTTTGGTTTCTATAATGAAATTATCCACTTGTTGGGTGATTAAAGCAAGGTCCCAAAACCCTCCTATGTATTTCTTATGTATTAGTGGTGTGTGTAACTCATCACATAGATTTTACATACATATTGGCATCAAAATCTCTTGAGGGAGATGTTGATTTAAGGATTATGTTAATCTTTTCTATCGAGAAATGAAATATTAACCTCATTCTTTCTCCCCTTGTTCACAATTTTTAATATAAAAAACTGTTGTCTTCGGTTGCATTGAGATGAATTGGAAAATGAATTTCTGGAAGAGGTCTTCCCATCCAGTAATTTATTGAGACTACAAAATTGTATATCAGAAAAATCCCATCCCTGTAATGATTGCACAAAACATTTGAGATTTACTTATTCCTATTGTTGAGGGGTACCAATCATGGGATCACAATGAAAAACAAAATTCTTTAAGTGTTTTTCCAGATCTCCCAAACCATTAATGATTTGAAACAATGGAAATGTGGTATTCAAAAAGTTTTGTGTGGGAGGGATCAGATCTACCCAATCGAGGTAAGATTTATTTTTTCGTTGTACTTGTGTGCACCTTTATTTCATAACTTCTTATCGAGTTGTTAATGCCTCAATGGTATTAATAAGAATTTGGGGAATATCTGGATGAGATATGACTTGTATAGTTACAATATATAGAGCTTTAACTAGCATGACAACTAGAAAAAACAATGGTGGTGGATAACTGGTATTTTTATGGGATATCCCATGGGGACATAGTTGTAAGGATATGTTTGATCCTATTATGGTTATGTAACTAACAGAGGGATTTCATTATCCATATCTATAGTAGCAACAAAACCACTTTTCTATAGAGCTCACACTGGACATTCATGTTAAGGATCTACTTGGGGAGCATGTCTGGAAGGAATTATACTTTGAAGTAACTCTGAATTCAGTATTTTAAACTCCTTCATCTCCTCCTCTTACTGGGAAAATATTTTTTCAAGAAAAATAGATTGAACTTATTAAATGGAAATGAGAGACATGATATGACCTTTTCCTTTACCCTTGTAAGATTCCTTTCAAAGAGGTGGGAGTTGGATACTTGATGGAATACCTAGATTCTGGGTAAGCCTCTAATTTTGGGTATGCACACCTCCTTTATTCACTTCGGTGTGTAACATATTATAAATAAGAACTTCATCCTCAAACACCCCGGAACTGGAATAAATTTTTATAGGATCTTCCATAGTGATATTAATGAAATTCACTGACACATAATGCATTGATGTCATTCTATAAATATATTTGTAAGATCATATCATTTTGTTCCTTACATGAGACTCTGTTATCATATATGATGATTTCCCATGAACTATTTTATAGATAGTAATCTAAAGGGAATACTAGGATTTTTTAGTTGGACGTTCACTTTGTGACTTCTTCCCTAATTGGGAGAAAACTGATTTCCGCTGAACAGGGGATTATGGATGTCAAAAATCCCCTAGCCTTACAGGTTGGGGTTATTCCTATTATTCTTTTTAAAACCTTCTACATCTGTTTATTGAATCCCAAGGTTGGGTAAACCCCCTATCCTTGCATACTGGAGTGGCTCCTAAACTACTATGGATAATATTATCACAACTACTCTTTTGATTTCATGAATTCTAGTCTGAACATTTTATAGTTTCATTATCTGAAAACCACTGAAATCACATGTTTTGGAAGACCATTATGCTATTTTAGATATTTGTGCAATCTGATGGCTGACATCCTCTATGTGATAGTCTTGATTAATGTTCTTATATACTTGATTAAAAAGTATCTAAACATATTTCTATCTTTGGGTCTAACTTTGTTGAAAACTGATCGAGGCATGTTCTTGCTGATCATTTCTTTGGTTATGAACAGAATTTATTTGTTGTGGTATGCCTAGGGAAATAACATTGTATGAGACCAATTTTTGTGGGTTTTGCTAATATTGAAGTGTAGTGAAATGAAATTATCCATGTGCACCCCATCCTCAAGAATGAACACTAGATGGGGTTTCCTCAATAAATTATCGTAACTTATTTAATGCATTATGACATGCACATTGAAGAGCTACTTGTTGCTTCTCTCCCTTTGGATGTTGGGAAACCTGAAGAGATTCCAAGTCAATTGGGTGTTGTAACACTTATATTACCTTGAAATTACTTTGATATTCACCATATGGTAATATGATGGATTTCAAATGAAGAAGAGTATTTCATATATTGAGGTGAATATCATGAATGCAATCTTCATCCATCAATTATTGAATATTGAACTGAGAGGTTTCCAAAGGCAAGAACATGACTGGTATTTCACCCTTAGCCAGTTGTTTTCTCATATTTAACATATTCTCATTATTTTTTGATATAGGTTTCTCAGCTTGGCCGGACTAGAGTGGATTCTTCTCAATTGTTTTATCTCAAACAATATGATCAATTTTTGTTCCTCTTCCATGTTAGAATGAAAATGACCCAAGAGAGGTTTGGAGAATGACCGTCACATTGGAATGTATTTTTGTTGAGAAATTATTTCACCTATTAATAACAAGATGTCAGAAATGAATGAACTTATGTTGGAAAGTGCCTCAATATAAGAGGGTTGTCCCATTAATACATTTTCAATTGGAAAATTATTTTGAAAATTAAAAAACACTACTGCGAAAAGAACTTTCATAGATAATGACATCATGGGGAGTACCACCATGGTGGATTAAAGTAAGAGATGAATCCTCTTTCTCCTTAGTCTTCTGGCCACATAGAGGGTTTCTTCGACTCTCATCAAGAGATAAATTCTCTAAATTGACCAATTTTTCATGAATAAATCATTCATGATGAAGTGTATGATGAGTAACTTCAAAATTAATGATACTACTCTCATAATTTGTTAGTGGTATGATAGAATCTTGAGTTTCAAGAGATAAATGTCTGAGGTCTTCATGAAATCCAACATTAAGAGGATCCAGATCACATATTGACTCTTGGTTTTCCAAATATACTTGGAGAGCCTTCTTCTTAGATGCACTCTTACACGTAATTGGGGTCTCTTGCTGGGTAAATCGGTTATGATGGGTAGGTGTATATGTATACCATTGATTGGTCATCAACATAACCTAATTATATTCAATTAGAAAGGGTGTATATTCCTAATCCAATTGTTCGTATGATATGGGGGAGTGTGCCCCGTAAACATCATTGACTGGAACAGAGGTATGAATCTACTCTGGGATGAGATGATGATAAGTCATACCAATTGTGAGGACATAATTATGTGTCTGCCTCTCTGGTACTTCTGAAGTTTTCGTTATAATATTCTGGTAGGCTTCCAGAATATGGGTATGAATTTTTTTCTGCCCTTTCACCATTACTAAAATGTGTTTGGTGACTTTTGTAGACAGAACAAGAATATATGTCCATTTTAAATTTGGAGTAGGTGGATGCACCTACTCCCATCCTCCCTTTATAGTTAATGGATACTGACAACACTCATGTGTGGAGGTATAGAGTTGAGTTTGTCACATTTTTCTCATCAAAACATTCAAACTGACTTCTCTTGGTGCTTCCAAATGATACTGTTGGAAGGCTTGAGGGACAATGGAAGGTGTATGTTCCTACTGCCTATTTTTCACTAAGAATTGTCGATTTTTCTTTCAATGCTGACAAACTAGATTGCTAGAAGTATTGGTGAGTTTAGGTAGGTGTATGTTCCTACTTACAAGTTTCCATCACATTTGTTTGGAGGGATTCCTTGAATGCATCTAGAAAAGTCTACTGAATGGATGATAGTTTGTAAGCAGGTGTATGTGCCTGCTCACAGTCCTCCACCAGATTTGAATGGATGGATTGGTAGGGCACTAATTGATGAGCTTGATGGCTAGTGAAATTAAATAGGATGGGCGTGTGTGCATGTTCATTGTTTTCCACCAAGTTAGGTTGATATAATTTTTCAGAGGGGGGAAAGGTAATAACCTACTCCCTATTGGACAAATTATGTCCTCGGTGGGTCATCTTGCATTCCTGGGTCTGAGGTACCTAGATTGGATAACTGAAGGCAACACCCCTATCATATTAAGGGTTCACTACCTCATAATTATTTTGGAGGATATTTTTGGTGGGATCCCTTGAAAAAACCCTCGTGACTTTGATTTAAGGCCATGAATGACCTCTTGATCCAACTCTCTATAGTATTGGAGGAACTATTTGTTACATTCTAGGGATAATAACCTGAAACGGTTGGAGGCGATGGTTGGCACCATCTATTTCTTGACCACCTGTCATCTTTGGCCAGATGATCAGGGGTTGTTGTTAACTTGGAGAGCCTATCAGGCAACCTCCAGGGTTAAGATAGTATCGTATTTATTATATTCACGTACCAATGAATTTGAGACCCAATGTTAAAGATTTTGAGTTGGTGATAACATCCTTTCAGTGGATGGGGATCTAGATTGAATAGCAGCCGGGGAATTCAAGGGTGAAAACTTAAAGGAAGCCATTTGTAAATAAGGGAGTTCTAAAAAAATTTGATAAATAAAAACAATGAACTCCATTAAAGAATCATATTTTTAGATGAACACATTCATGATTGATTCCCTTATCTATCCCCTGGTATCAGTTGATAGGGGCCTAATAAATGGGTAGCAATATCATCTTGGTTAAGGATTTATGTCGAGTTCACCAATTTTTGTTCCTCTCGGATGGTGTGTCCTTATTATGAATAACTAATTCTTGGTGGTTTCCATTAAATTTATTTATGGACATAGAAACATCCAAAGGTTCTTTATTCAAATTCACCTCTTTTTCAAAGTCAGGTGTTTTTCAGGTTTGGACCTATGATACTTAAGAACACACATCAGTCGAGAGGATGGGAGGTCAGGCTCATCACACACTTTTGGTGGGAATTGTTTCCTACTTCAGGAATCTCTTATAGATTTGATATTTTTTCATGAATCCTTATTAATTTACCAAGTATAACATAGGTTTACCTTGAAATTTGGAATCAATTATTAGAATTTGTGAAATTTAGAATCATCCATATGTATTCTAGGTTATACATTAATGGAGATATCCATTTTTATTCTAGGTTTTCCATCAATTGTATCCTCTTATATACCACATAGAGATCCTTTTGTCATTGTTTTGATGATGATGGTTTTTAAGCCACTCAGTGGGGAACTTTAGAATTTGTGGTCATCCAGGTAGAAAAAATCTATTTTGATGTTGGGATCATACCCATAAATAGGCCACCGATGTGTCCTTGTGAAAGGAATTATAACCCTCATAGTTTGGTGCCACTTAATGGGACACTTCATACCATTTAAGGTTGTGTGATAAGAACCTAACTATATAGTTTAATGTCATGTGGTAAGGATATCTAAGATGAATGTGATTTGTCAAAGAATGGTGTGAGAATTATTCCTAAGAAGCCCGATGAACTTGGAAAAGATATGAGTTTCCAAGTTGGATTAGACCCTACTGAGAATATTGCCTAAGAAGAATAGGGTTGATTTGGTTTTTTGGGTTTAAACCTTAGGGAGGATTCCTACATATCCCACTTGGATGGAAATAAAATCCCACATAGTTTAATGATTCTCACAAGGGGGTATGACCCTTTGAGTGAAATAGGTTTGGGATTACACCTAAAGAGGATTACCTTGTAACAAGGTCCGTGAAAAATATCTAAACTCATAAATATTTAGGGGATTAATTCCGGGCTTACTCCTAAGGAGGATGTCCTGATTAAGTGAATTAGGGTTGGATCCATGAAGAGGATATCTAGTGATCTTTGGCCCTAGTGAAGTCTTCATACGTATCCCAATTATGGTGGGAATCAGAGTTCTCATAGTTGAAGAGAAGATGTGGATTTTGTGGATGTTGTGATTATCACAAATCTCTAAGAACACGTGATTCATACTTGGTGTGAGAAACAAGAGGATATTGGAGACTCAAAAAACCACACACTTTATCTTTAGCGGATGGAAGAGACCTAGTCTATGATGAAATAAGCTAAGGAGACGGTGGGTGAGGTAGCAAAAGAATGAACCTTTTAATGTGAAATGAAATTGAAGGTCGTTGGGTCCAACCTAAAATACTAGGGGTTTAATCCATGTGGTATTCCCCTTGATTGGTCTGTGGTTGGTGATTACTCTTAATGAGGATGCACATTGATGTTTGGTTCAGGATTAATCCTAAGGAGGATGCCTATTGGGCATTGGTTGGGGCTTACTCCTAAGGAGAATGCCCATTTGGGGATTAGTTGGAGCTTACTCTTAAAGAGGATTACCATTGAGCTTTGGTTGGGGATTATTCCTAAGAAGGATGCCCAATAGAGTATTGGTTGGGGATTAATCCTAAGTGGGATGCCCATTTGAGGTTTGGTTGGGGATTACTCTTAAAGATGATTTACATTTAAGCCCAGGTTCTTATGTTAGGTCCTTAGGCCAGCTCCTTAGGACAGTTACTTAGGCCAGGTCCTTAGGCCATCTTCTTATGCTAGGTCCTTAGGCTAGGTCCTTAGGCTGGGTTCGTTAGTCAGGTCCTTAAGCTAGGTCCTCTTCACAAGTCCTTAGGCGAGGTCCTTAGGCAAGGTCCTATACTCAAGTCCTTAGGCCATATCCTTTGTGCAGGTCCTTAGGCTAGGTCCTTGGATCACGTCCTCGGTCAGGTGTCATTTTCTAGACCCTGATGGGACTATGATCCAAATTTTCCCCATTAATTCTATCTTCACTCATGTTTATAAGAGTTACTTGAGAATTTACGAGGACCTCAACAAAGGGGCTCTATGCAATGAGAGCAATGGGGATTCTTATGAATTTTCAACCTGTGAAACGGAGATCCTAATGGTCCAATTTATAGAAAAATAGGGAACCCTAGGTGGAAGAGTTAATCCACATAGGTCCTTAGGCTGGGTCCTTAGGCCAGGTCCATACTCTTGATCCTTATGCCTAGTCCTTGGGCTAGGTCCTTAGGTCGGGTCCTTAGGCCATCTCCTCAGGCCAGCTCCATAGGCCAAGTCCTTAGGCCAGGTCCTCCAGCCAATTCCTTAGGCCAGCACCTTATGCTAGGTCTTTAGGCTAGGTCCTTAGGCAAGGTCCATAGGCCAGCTCCTTAGTCCATCTCCCTTGTCCAGGTCCCTAGGCCAGGTCCTTAGGCTAGCTCCTTAGGCCAATTCCAAAGTGTAGGTGAGGAAAATCCCTTTATAAAATTTATTTGTCTTTCGAGTGCCATAACTTTTGATCTGTAAGTCCATTTGGGCTCCGTGACTAGTCAAATAGAAGATCTTTAAGTGATTTAAATTTATTTATATGGATAATACACCAAGTCTAATATTATTAAACTCAGAAATAAATTTTTTATCCATCGACACCTTTTTACCATCGATCTTGTAAATCCAATGCCTAGTTCTAGAGAGGGGGGTCTTTCCAATTATCCCTCATTATGGTGAAGTCTCTCATAAAATGGAAATCTAAACATGAATTCTATGGAAACGTTCACAAAACATAATTTGTTGTGTCGACATACACCTAGAGGTTATTCATTTATATAATGCATTTCAGGATCTTCTCATTAGCAAACCCATGAAAATGAGATTAAAACTCATTTAAGTGTCTCAAAAAAATTTATGTACCCAACTCCATGGTAACTTGAAGTTCAAAATAAAAAGGTTAGGTACATATTTTTATGCTCTACATTTCATGTCCCAAAAATCCCACCCTCCATACCATCCCAATTTGAGGACTAAACCTGAATGAACTTAAACTCCAAGTCCAAAAACCAATAATTTTTTTCTAAAATTAAATAAGGACTTACTAAGAGAGATACCATTTGCAATTCATGGAATGGAAAAGATGATACTGCTTGTAACAACCCACCCGTCCTCATTGTATTGATAAGGTATAAGGACATTACATTTCCTTCAGCAACACCTCAAGATTCCAAAGGCTAAAAATAAGTTCCAAGGGATTTAATATATTTGGGGGACTATTTTCCCTTTGAAAATAAAAAACATAGCAAAGAATACCCAAACAAAATGAAATCTATATGATGCATGATAATAATGTAATACAACTCAGAGAAATATCAAAAGAAAAAAAGTCCAAAACTCCAAAATAACCAAAAATCAGAGTACTACAATAGAGGACTAAACTACAAAGCTCAAAGACTATAATGATGTAACTACAAAGATCCAAACATGCTTCATGATCCTACTCCACCATACATTCCAAAGTATTATGATGAACCACTAAAAAAGTGCGATTCATTACCTTAACCTATGTCTCAATAAACAATATCTGAAAAAGAACCAAATTTCCAAAATAGGGGTGAGTAATGAAACTGAGTAGGTTTTCCCCAAATGACTTCCCTACTCACACCACAAGGATAGAACACATTAACACATTTATATAAAACAATTTATATAATACCATTTGAAATAGTTTATATTAAAATATAAAATAATTTCCATAAAAAAATAATTTCTAAATAATGCAACCAAACAACTCTTAAACCATTTAACATTCCATTTTTTTCATACTCATTCGGTGATTCACACAAAAAACCCCACATGCATGCTTCATTGAAATTTCAATACTCATGAGTAGTTTATTGAACACAAACTAATTCATAACTAAGTGGAAAATATCATTGTGTCTTAATGATACAAACCCTTTATCCAGGGTCTTTTACCTTTTTACCCCAATGTTACACGTCCCTTCATCCGTGTCACATTGAAAACACGAACTCACAGAAACTCTTGTGTACTTAAACCACTCCAAAAAAAAACTATTTCAATAAATTTAAATAAAAAATAATTTCTATTGAAAATATTTCCATAATTTTTTTTCCAAAAATCAATCAATTACACATTTTAATATCATCATTTTAAAATTTATAAACATAATGTATTTACACTATAACAAATTTCTACAAAACCACAAAAAATCACTAAAGATGGTTTATATCATGCTTTTTACATAAACTTCACAACCAATTTCATTAAAATAAATCAAATTTAAACTAACCCATCATTTTCTAAAAATATGAGTCGAGATTGAATCCACCTACCTTGAAAATTAAATAAAAAACAAATAATAAAATGAATTCTTCAACAAAACCAAGCTGAATCTCCAAATCTAACTTAGATCTATTTACCTAACATCAAAATGTACATATCTCAACATTATTATAATAAAAAATTATAAATATATCCCCAATAGACTAGATATATTATTTCCATTGATATAAGGAAAGTAAATCTAAGAAAACTACCATAAACATAGGCTTACTAAGGGAATCAGGCTTTAACCAACCAAGAGTTTCCTTCAATTTTCTTTCGGTTCGATGTAGAGAGACTAAACACCATTTTGGAGGAAGAAAAATAAAATTAGATCTGAAATAGGGGAATATTTAGAGTCTTATATGTAAATACTAGTGATATCAACTGTTTTATGATCTCACTTTTCAACCATATACCGTTAGTCTCACGGTTCGACAAATCACACGCTAACCATGCACCAACCTTTGCCTCATGGAGCACCTCACACGGTTTCCCCACATAATTATAAAAACCATGGTCCAAAAAGGATGATTATTTCTGTCCCACTTCACATAGTTACTCCTAGGTGGATGTATAATTTGCAAAAACTATGTTCCTTCCCAGAAGCTCATATCTCACTATGCACAGTTTCCTGTAGGGGTTGCACAGTTACCACTAACCATGATCAAACATTGAACCATTATAAAAGCCCCAAAACTTTCCAAAAGTCTTATAACCCTCAAAAACATCACCCAAACACTTTACATATTTAAAATAAACAATGAAATGGTCACTTACTTGAAACTAGAGTGCTATAAAAAAATCCCGATCGAGTAGAAAAACTAATCAGTTTTCCTTATAAACATGATTTAATTATCTTGAGTACTTAATTAGTGGAATAAAAATAATTTATAGCAATAGAAATAGGATATTAAAATAGTTTGGGTTTAAGAGAGAAATTAAAAATAATTCCCCCATTGGATACTTTAACCTAAATGATCATGAAGAATGATGAGATTGTGAAATAAACACTTACCACTTTGGTAAATTTTGAATCATAATCCCCATGAAATAAAAATATTCCAATAAAAAAATAAATACAATGAATATAAATATATTCAATATATAACATATAAAGGGGATAATAGATGAACATCATAAAAATTAATAGATCCATAATACAAATATGCCTTAATGGAATGAAAATTGAGACAAAATATCTTACAAAGATCATACCATTGAAGTGTGAATTAATCAATTAATTGATTATGAATATAAAATTAAAATACATATAAAACAATTAGAATGAAAATATTAGATAATAAAAATTAATTACACAAATACACTTAAAATATTAGATATAATTAATTACTAATATAACCCAATGAAAAACAATTGAGTTATAAAATCCCTTACCATTTTGTAAATTTTTGAGTCAAATACCCTTAGATAAAATAATTAGAATCAAAAATTATAATATCGTTAAGTATTAATGATTAATTATATAAAATGTAAAATTTTATTGTATAAGACATATAAATTAATTTATGTGAAAAAATTAAAATATGCCTCAATAAAAGGAAATTGAGACGAAATCCCTTACCTTGGGTTTGAATTATCACATATGTTATTTATATTACTAAATAATAAACTTATTTTTATTATTTACCTTATTAATTAGTTTTCTAAATTTTAATATTATTTTTATTTTATTTATTACCTTGTTATATTTTTAACTTAATCAATTATGTTCTCATCAGACATTTGGATGTTATTCGGTTCATATGTTCGAAAAGACTTCGGTACGTTTTAATTTTTCAACTATCAAGATGGAAAGAAGGTAATTATCATTTTAAAATTATATAATGATAATTATATCATAAATACCATTTTATTTATATAAATATAATTAAATATATCATCCATGAGATTTGGTGATGGAAAATGATTCATATCGCTTCTTGGAGGTGATATTCCACACGTATGCAAAGAAAACATTACCATTTTTTCAATGAATGGAAGGGTGAGAAATTAGATGGAAAATTATCTATTAATAATGATAAATCGATCAAGAATATCATATAGGAACATTAAATCCATCATTCTAGCAAGTTTTTAGAGGTGGTTATGGAAAATAAATTACATCACTTTGTAAGGCGGTAGTCCTCTGTACACACGAACGATAGTTTAATTTCCAATTTGATGGAAGAGGAGATGGATTTATGTTATTTAATTAACATAATAACATATTAGTATATGTATATAACTATTATATTATATTTTTATTTATTAATAATATTTTGATGATTTTGAAGAAAAAATAAAATAAAAATTCTTAGTTGAGAATGATGCCTCTTCTTAAAAAAACTCTATAATTTTACACAAACATCATTCATAGGATGTTTTTTTAATAAAAAATTAACTCTTGGACATGGTAAGCTAAAAAACCAATGAAAATTTATTTTTAATATAATATCATTGTATTTAATATATCATAAATCATGATGCATACCAGTTTCATCACCCTTTACTTTCTTTATTATGACTTGATATAACTGAACAGATTTACCTTGGATAAAAATGGCCATGGATTTATCAAGGTACTACTATCCTGATAAACTTGTCCTTCCACGTATGAAATTCTTAACATGGAAGAAAAAAAACCTTTCTTCATCATTCAACTAATGTCATTCCACTAATGACGCACCCAACACAAACTACCTCACCATGATTTCAATATCGTGGGTTTCATCTTTCATAAAAGTATGAAATCAAATGACATAAATTGGAAATGATCTCAAGTCAAGAGACTATTACACATGATCATAGACAGGAAAAACCAATGACACCCAAAACATGTGGTGTTCATATTGGCAGGTGTGTCCTCATAATCTCACTACTAGAGATCACTAAGTGTGAACTTCATGAGGAGAAGTCTCAATTATTATGTTCCTCTAGTACCTAATAATAAAACATATATTGTGTCCAATTAGTAAGATGTATCTAGAACACATGACCTTTTTTATGATTAATGTCATAGTATCTCAAGGTTCTCATTATAGTTGGTGATCTACTAAAACCATTCAATATGAAAATTAATCCATGGACATTACCATTTCAATAGTGTGCGTATAAAATTATACACTATAATGGTAAGAAAACATCATGTATAACTAACTTGTGTACAAGATATGGTAATCAAAATCACTACATAGTTGGGTCTAGGGAACCCACTATTTCAACACTCCCACTTTCACTACGACCAACTTTCTAACAAAACTTGTTACCTAATAACATGATAAATATCATGTTTATACTGGTTAATGGATTTAGCTACTAGGCCTTCCACATTTCTACTGCATGGAGTTTCGGTTATAGCGACCTATTCTCATTGAGTAAAACTTCTAAAGAGATGGTATCCCAAGAATATCTATTTTTTCTAGTATAAAAACTCGACATCATGGCTTGTTAGAATATAATAATTTAAATTATGATAATAATTTAATTAAAAGGTTCAATTTCAAGAATTGGAATAAATCATTGCATTTACATTCTTCTTAACTACCTCAGAATCTATATCATACTCAGTATTTGTATGTATGGCTACCACTAGATTTTATGATCTTGTCTCGCTCATCACCTTAGCCTAACTGCAATATTAAATTACATGGATCTAAGTAATACTAGTTTGTGTCCCTTGATAACTAGTATAATTTATTATCCACTTACCTAGTACATATATTTTTTAATTCCAAAAGTACAATTAGATAGTTTAGATTACTTCACTTGCAGTGCTCCAAGATATAACTGATTTTTGACCATTATAAATTATATACCGAAAATATCAGATTTTTTACATATCATGGAATATGTGATTGAACCATATCTTAAGTGTATGTACTTAAACTCACCATGTTTATCTCCTCCCATGTCCTGGACATGTCAACTTGGAGAGATTATGCCATGTGACATTGGTAACAATTCACTCTAAAATTGTTCCAACATTTATTTTTCAATACCATGTCACTATATATATGATTGACTATATACAAGTAACCTTTAGATCCACCATAATGGATCTTGTTCCCTATAACTTAGGTTGATACTTTATATCCTTTACTAGAGAATATATTTCATCATGGTATTAGCTAACTCGAAGAACAATATGTTTTTTTATGTCATCGAACAAATTTTACTTGGAAAACCTTGGTGCTCCCACTTACCTCTACAAAACACCTATAAAACTTTTATTCGAAATGAATATTTTATGATATTGTTGCCTAATTCAATCCATAAACTAGATTTGAGTAACTTTAATCCTTTATTATCATTTTGTGACATGACCATCCCCTTCAAGTTGAGTCATATATACACCTTCCATGATTGGTGGTCATGACATATAATTCTCAATAGGATCATAGATATTAGCTATGACAAGTAAATTTGTAATGGATTTAGTCATAATGACCTGGTATTACCAATTTATCCTTATTGGTACTACACTTTTACCATCCATGTATCAAGTTACTTGAATACCCACCACAATATTCATTTTATAATCCCCTTTGTAATTTTATACATAAAATCCATTATTGAAATTTAATTGATCTTTTCAATTTTAGATAATTTCCATATACTAATAACTTGAAGGAAATATTATTTACAATGAATAATAGATCACAGGTTGTGGTGAACTCAAAACCATCACCATGTTTTTATTCTTTCTACATAGTATGTGTCACTAGAACATAAATGTTCCACATGCACTTGTGGAACTAGTTCCTTTGACAACTACTTTTGCATCAATATAATTGAATAAGAATGAGTAAATATGGCCCCCACTATCTTAAAAGAGATGTGGACCCTATCAGAAAACTATAGTCAATCACTTGACTACAACATTTCTACCTTAGGTATTTTTGTAATATCATAAACAACCGTTAGGATAATTACATTAGATGAACAATGTGCTTGTTCTTGATGCAAGTTTATTTATGTTCTAACAAAATATTTGCATACAAACACTTGTGATTATGAAATAATGGATTTCAATCATACTATGAATCATTTTATATCCATTAGTCATTTTTGTTGGCATATGGTTAACGGATATCGCTGTTATTTGAAAATCACATCATGAAATATAATGAATGTTTTTTGGAGTTGCAACATAAATACTACTTACATAATTACCTTGAGGTATAAAATGTGTGTCTAAAAATTACTCCATGCTACATATTGTTGATCAATGTTCACATGTAATACTTCATCATCAATCATCCTTATTAGCATCAATGTTTTGATAGAGATAATGTAATACATGTTTAGGATTTACTTTATGCTACATTATAATGATCACTGATTTCATAGTCAAGATATTTTTCAACATGCTGACCCAAAGAAACTCATATCTTTTGAATATTCTTATAAATCTCTTTCACATTCCTTAATAGATTAAATAAATATTATATAGTAACTTTACCGCTAGATTTCCCATGGAATAGTTTATGATCACTTGATGAACTAATTCCAAAAGCCTTGTGGAATACAATTATTTCTAAAGGTTTATTTGTTTAAAATTAAAACATCGATAATAACAAAGGTATTTAGCTGTATCGAGCATAAATACCATATTGGGTATATTCTTGTTGTCCATTTTTTAGTTTAACATGGAAAACGATTATCTTTCTACAACAAGATATAAGGTATACATTTTACATTCATCATGTATTTCCTAAAATTCATGTATTACTAAAATATAGGTTGAGTATGATATATCCCAAACAACATTCATTACTAAAACTAGAATAATGTCTCATTGTGTCCAAAAGGACATGTGATATGACTATTTTGGTTATACACAATAATAGTTCTAGATGAATCATTAACTTTACAATTAAGGAGTTATGTACTTCTCACCACTAGACTAGGTATCACCCATTCTCAGCCACTTGAAGAATATAACTGACTTCTATTAATGTTTCTATACTTTCTTGGTTACTATATTTAAATACACGTATGAGTTTAGCATATTTTATTCAATACCCAAAAAGTAAAACTGAAACAATACATTGATGAATATTATTGAAGAAGAAAAAACATAATTCTTTAATTCTGTTTTTTACATTTAAACATTCATTATTTTATTTTACGATAAGTAATGAAAATAACCTATGTTAATACCTCATTGACTGAAGGATGCTAAAAATGTTATTTTAGCAAAAATTTATATTGGAATTTTCATATTGTCTTAAAATTTGTTTTCCATTAGAATTAAAGATGAAATTGTCTTTTATATTCTTATTTACTTGGCGATCCTTACTTAAACAGGTAATGAAACGTTTACCCAATTAATTTATGTTTTTAACTAAAATGATACTTGAGTAAAGGGGTGAAATGATATTAGAATAGTATGTATTGAATGATCATAACCCACCTTTAAATTTATACCGATCCAGTGTAACCATTACCTATTCATATCATTACTTTGCTTTCTCCTTGAAAACTACTTGGAGATGAGACTTGATGTAATATAATCCATGTCCTAATGTAGCGACCACAACTAACACTGGATGTAGATGAACTCATATTAACATAACCATCATATGATTTTTATATTAGTCACCTGTAATCAATTTCACACTCGTTTCATTAAGTAATTTAATCGGTATAGGGAAACTAGCATCGTGGGTTTCCAATAGTGTTGTGTTAAAGCATTTTTACTATTTTAGGATACTTGTGACAGTGAGGAAATTTACGGGGTCCATTATTTATCTCAGTTTTCAAAATTGTATTATAACTTTCCATTTTTCTATAAAAATAAGTTTTAGAATATTATTACTTTTATCATTATTAGCTGTTTAGAAAATTTTATTAATTAATTAAATCATTAAATGTCTCCCACTATTTTATCAAATTCTAGGAACCCTATATGCTAGAATCAGAACACACTATCTCTTGAGTATTCTAGTGGAAAGGATACCTGAACCTCCCCTCATAATCTAAAATATTTTTCTATTACACTATTTGGAGGGTTCACGGTAAGTGTTTGCATGACCATCCACATGAACTCGCAGTTCATTGATCTATTGAGTGAAGTACCAACTTATTAAATAGTTACTAGATTTACTCAACACTTGCCTCAAAAATTACAACAAGATATCTTTGGCTATTTATTTTCTACAATTTTAGTTATGTAAACCCACCAGTCACATAAGAACACCACGGTAGTAAGAGGAAGCCTCAGTTTTGGCATGACCATCACCCCAAACAATCAGTGTTTTCCAAATTCTAATGATTGAAGGTAGTTCATAATTAACATTTATTTTAAGGGTCTTATATCTTTAATGTGATGAAAGAAATGATTTAATATTTTATTAGAAATTATTATGTGATCGCACCCACAAATTTCCATGCTGTAAATAGAAAATCCATCGTGTCAGATGTTCATTTTATCTAAGCATGATTATTTATTATTACTCTATGTGTTTGTGCATTAACTACACATACTCAAAAATAATAAACCATACAAAAATAAAATACATAACTGATCATGATTCAGTAATAATGGTTTATCTGTTGAGTGAAAAATGGACCAACCTATACCCTAAAGGGATATACCTTGAGTCATGTCACTTGCAACTCGAGTTGCAAGACCTGCCCACCCAAAGCATCCAACTTCCTATCTAGTGCATCACCATCACTCAATGATAAGTGCATCACTTTTCATCTCGTGATTATAAAAAAATACTCACACATAGGAGAGGGGAATAATGAGTAAAATACAACTCTAAAGTGGACTCATAGGCCCTTATAAATATAATGATACTGAGACGACACACAAATTGTCTTTTAATTAAACTACATATTATAGAACCATTTTAATAAAAAAATTAAATTAAATAAATAAAAATCACTATACATACATTGGTTTGTCTACAGCTCATGACCTGTCAATATTAATTCACTCACATATTTAAAAATAAATTCAAAAATAAAACTAAACTTCCATTAAATAACTTCTTAGGGTGTTGTATTGAATTAAAATTTTACTCTAATTTTAATTCAATAACATTTTTCATTCGGTCGTGTTAATTAAATTAATTTTAAAACTAAATATTAAATTAATTAATTAATTTAATTATCACCACAAACTACATTAAATTACACCACATTAATTATGAACCAAAAATAAATATTTATTTAATTTAATTAAGAACCAAAATTAAATTAATTAATTTAATTAAATTCTGACTAAATTAAAATTAATCGGACTCCTAAATCCCGACCAATTATGATCTGGGATTGGTATGTCAGTACAAGCATGGCTAAGACAGTAAAAGATCAGTGTCTAAGGAAGACTCTGTAGAGGAAGATGGTCAGCCAGGGTGAGACACCAGTATGAGGGTGAAGGTGGATGGGAACCCCATTGGCGAGGGTGGTGCAACCCAAGGTAGGGTCAGACACTGGGGTTCCACTGAGGTGAGGGGTGTGGAACGTAAGAAATAGTGGGAGGAAGGGCTTTGACAGAAGGCGACACAAGATCGAGATGGTGCGAGGCACCAGAGTGGGGTACCGGAAGGAGGCAGTGCAGGTCGCCACAACAGGGTGCTGGCCAGAGGGAACATGAGGCATCGATTCGGTAGGAGACGTGCCTAGGAGAGGCCAAGAAGTCATGCAGTGCGCTAGAGAGGTGATGAACTAGGAGGCCAATGGACTGGTAGGGGTCGTCGTGGGTGGGCAGGGGGGCCACTCGGCCCCCTAATTTTCACCCAGTTCTTCATTTTGTTTTCTCTCTTTCTTTGGATTATATATTAACCCATTCCCAACACCCAGTTTTCCATTTATCTAGAAATAATGTCTTCAAAACCAAACAATACAACCCCTTTACATGTTTTTCTTAACCCTATATATTAGGATTAGAAAAATAGTAATATAGTCATAATAATAAAATTATTATAATAAAATTAATATTATTATAATAAAATTCGTATTATTATGATAATAAAACAGCAGTGTTGGAAAACACTATTTCAAACACCGGTCTGGTCAGAATAGGAAGGATTTTTCAAAACAACACTACGGGAAGACTTGAGTTTAATTATCCCTAAGCATTCTTCAAATTTTAAAACCCAATATTGTTATTCAATCAATATTTAAAACTTCATATGGTTTATTCTTGGACATCCGATATTGAATTTATGATCCATTTGTGATGATGGGACGGTAATGACGCCCTTTATGATATTTTATGAAAATTTATTTTTTCCTTGGCCTAAAATAAACACGCATGGCTTTGAAACCAATTATAGGAACCATACACCCAACAAAACCCCCCAAAACGATATTTTAAATTTTTTCATAGATGATCGACATGAACTTGTCGACGTTAGTGAATTGATTCCTGGTTACTTTATCAAGATAATGCATGAAGGAGTTTTAACCAGAAAATAAAAACATAACACTTGGTTTAGATCCAAAGATGTGATCGACCTTTGCTTATCGTTAGTGATCACTACTTGAAAAATCAAAAGATTAATTCCTCTAGATCATCCACATGCACATCAATTTTTTTTGTGAGTACCGATCATCTAAATATGGGTGATAACCTGATTTCAAAAGACTCTTCCAATGCTATGAAAATCACCACATCCACCTGCTTGTGATGATTGAGAGTGGGCTTGAAACCAAGATCCTTGGATCTAGATCCTCTCTATCTAGGATGTGGGAGAGGGAAGAGGAGACATAGAGGATGTGAATAGTACATGGGAAACTCCTCTCCCCCATTTATAGAGTGCTAAGAAAATATCTAGTATCGCCACCCGACCTTCCAAATAAATAACACGCTATAAACGATATTTTATGACTGAAAATATGAGTCAAAAAATTATTATCACTTTCTTGTAATACATTAAAATATTACATGATAATAAATGAGTCATAAACTTGAATCGTTTTTCCCACAAAAAATAACTGAACGTTGAATATATTTAAAATAATATTCATTCAATTAATATTTTACATATATTTACTTAGAAATTGTAAATAAAATTAATAAATAATTTCAATTCTTATTATTCTTATCTTGAATAATATGATTTTATTTATTTCATTCATGATCGTATCTCCTTAGAAAAATCTCAGTCCCTAGTGGTGGTTCCCACCATGTCCAAAACATCTATTAAAATGAATAGAGAATATTCTCAAATATGCTATTGTGTGTGACCCTCTAAGACCTTATCTCGATAGCAGTTAATACTATTTATAGTCCAAGAGTAAGATCTAGAAACCCATCATGGCCCCTAAAGATATAAGTATTGTCACAATAGCGACAACCAACCTAAAAACACGTACTGTGTAATATAATCTCTCTGTATTTAATATCTCATAAAGCAGGATGCACGCCAGTATCATCAATCTTTACTTGATTTATTATTTGTTGATCTAACTGGACGGATTTACCATGGATGAACATGGACATGGATTTATCAAGGTACTGTTATCCTGATCAACATGGCCTAAGATATATAACTTCCTTGACTTGGAAGTGAAAACCATTTCTTGATCATTCAACTAATGTTCTTCCACTAATTATGCACCCAACACAAACTACCTCGCAGTGATTTCAATATCATGGTTTTCATCTTGCATCAAAGTACATGATCAAATGACATACATCGGTAATGATATCAAGTTAAGAGATCGTTACACATGATCATAGATAGGAACAACCAATGAAACCCGAAACATGTGGTGTTCTCATTGGAAATTCTTTCCTTATAATCTCACTACTAGAGATCACCAAGTGAGAACTTCATGAGAAGAAGCCTCAATTCTTATGATCCCCCAACACCTGATAGTCAAATATCTATTGTGTCCAATTAGTAATATGTATCTAGACTATAGTACTTTTGTTTAAGATTAATTTCATAGTATGTTGAGGTTATCATTATAGCCTGGGACCTGCTATAACCTTTCAATATGACAATTAATCTATGGAAATTACCATTTCTATAGTGGTAGTAGAAAAGTATATAGTATAACGGTAAGAAAACATCATGTATAAATGACTTGTATACACAGTATGGTAATCAAAAGAACTACATATTTGGGTATAGGAAACCCACTATTTCAATAGAAAAAATATCCTTAAATTCATATGCAATGTTGACACAATATTTATTCAATTAATAAACAAATTAAAAAAAATATTTTAAAAATATTAAAAGTTATATAATTTTAATGAATTATTATATTCCATGAATTTTATAGATAAATATAACATTTTATGGATTTTTAAATGGATTATATTTAAATTTATTTTCTTTCATGATATTTTCAAGTTCATATTAATTGTATAGTTCAAAAAAAATACATTAATGATATTTTATATTAAAGGATATTTTATTAAATGATTTAATATTAATGAAAACACTATCCTCATCCAACTGATTTTAAATTGTTTAAAATATCAAATATGGTCCATTAATTGGCCAATTTTCCTTTTATTGAAACTATTTTGACCCCTAAAGAGTAAAAAAACATTTATATCAGTATAATAGTCAAAAGGGTTAATGGAGTGTTAAAAACATACAGGGGTAAAAACATAATATAAACTTGTAAAACGTTTATCTTATTAGATCATTTATAATAATACTAATCTTATCTTCAAATATTATCAATTTTTATAAATTTTAAAATGAAAATTAATTTATATTAATCTGAATCTTTAAGAAGTTTGAGGAGTACCCCTCCCCTCTCTTATAAAGAGAACCGCCTCTCCTCTTTTATTCATACATAAAAAGCCTTTGAGTTCAAATAATACCTACCCCAATCCATTAATCATGTCTATAAACAAGTCTTAAAGGTATTATTTTGATTATAAAACCATCCTAGTAATGATTTTTGTGTAAAACTTAAGAGGTTTCTCGAAGATGAGGTATAATTATTAATCAAGTGTTTTCATTTTATTTCTTCTTCTACCTCAGTCAAAATTTCATTGAACATGATTAAATAAGAACACCTATATCTTAAATATTCTATGATGTTATTATTCTGATGTAATTACCTATATGCATTTCCTAATCTATCAAATGGTGAACAAAACCATCGTTTGTGAGTACGAAAGAACATTGCCTCACGAACCTATATAGTTCATTTTCTATTACCACATCCCATGACTGGTTATAATGATGGATTTAATATATATATATATATATATATTTATGAAATTAATGAAATATATATAAATATGGTGATGTAAAATATCATATATTTTCTTAACTTTTAATTCATTGAAAATAGATAATATCGTTCACATGAATATACAAACAACCACCTCCATGAAATATTGTGGTTAGTTTTTCATAACCACATAACATTGATGAATATATTAGTATATTTAATGAAATAATATGTTATTTATGATATGATTATTATTATTGAAATATAAAATAATATTTACCTTCTTTTCATAAGGATCATTGAAAAATGTAAATGTTATTCATGCGTACATAAAACTTACCATCTCTATGATTGTAACATTATTAATTTTTCATAACCACATTTCATGCACAGTTTCTAATGTCTAATCAATGTATAAAAATGATAATAATTCCATTATTATTTTTTATATGATATAATAATTACCACTTTGACCATAGTCACCCACAACATTCATTTTGGACATGTGAGATGAATATCATCAAAATGACCGACATAAACATAAATAATTATGTAAGTGAATATAAATTAGAAATAAAAGGAATAATAAAATTGAAAAATGTTCTTAAGTGATTATATAAATAACATAAGTTTATTATTAATAAATATAAATAATTTACATGATGATTTAGACATGAGGTATGAAACTTTTTTTAAAAACCCATCTTTTAAATTTTCCCTTCCAACTCTTTTTATTCGATGTTTGTATTCTTAAAAATATTATATTAATTTATTTATATATAAATAAAATAATTACAAATTAAATTTTATGTATCTTTTTTACTTTCATTCAATATTTTTAAAAAATAAATATTTTTATAGAATTTTTTTACCTTCTTTTAAAAAAATGAAAATATTAATGATCTATTTTAATATATATGATGTCAAAATATTATCTGACCACTAAAACCATTATATTATGTTTGGATTACATTATAAGACTCCATGTTTTATTCGAATTTAATAATGAGATAGTAAACTAGAGTGGTTTATCCTATGAATTTAACTACTATCAAATTAATTTTGACATGTTTTTAAAATAGGTAATGAATTTGATGCTCTAAGTTTCCTAAAAAGGGTTTCAAATTTTTTCTATGAGGTTTTAATGTTTTTATTTTAGATAAATATTTTCTTTTTTTCATATGAAAATGATTTATTTTACTTACTCAAAGAATATAGTGATAAAGGTAAGTATTTTATGGGTTCTAAATTTTTCAATGGACTAATGAATTTCTTATTTTTTACGTCCCTTACTGACCTTTTTATTCTTATACCACACATAAAAATGTTTTTCCTAGGGTTTAAGGATGTGAAAGAACAAATAAGATGTCATGTTTAAATCCATATAGAATATTCATGAAGTAAAATGTCTTTCATTTTAAAAGTTTTATTTTGTGGTAAAAATGGATAATGAATAGAATTATCCACCTGTAATGTATGATATTGTTATGTAGGATTTATGAAAAAATTATTTAAATGTATAAACTATAAAGTTCCTCTAGGAATGGTATAAAATGAATCATTGACTAAAAAATCTAGATTATTTAATATTTAAGGAATGGTATTTATATCTGACGAATCCACTAACTACTTAGGCATAAAAACCATTAGACTCCATTCCTATAATGAAGGATTCTATCCAAGATCATATATCTCTAAATTTTTCTTATTAAGAGAATTTTCAAAAACATTATTCTATCCTAAATCATAGGCCATATCAATTCAACTATATATAATTACTCCACCCATCAACTCTCTCTCAGATACATATACCACTGACATAAGATATATCATAGGCTATTGTGGTCTATGAAAATAAGAAAATTGTCACTAAAGATATGATGTATTCAACACATCAGGGTATGGACCACAACATCAAACTATATTTAGTGCTTCAATTATTTTTTCTAATGGGTTCATAGCTAACATGGACCATAAGTAACCACATAAATCCCCTATATCAACACATGTCCCAACCCAACACCTGAGGCATCACAATACACTATTTATTCAATCCTATTCTCTATAAGGATAAAAAATTAGGAAATTTTTAATATTCTCTACAAATATAGGAATAAATATCCATAATGATCAAAGATATCAAACTTTAACCTCTTTTTGGTCATCATTTTCATTGGTACCACCAAACTAGATAATTCATTATTGAAGTTTTTATAGTACTTTACAAGACCAAGGAAGTTCATGATCTTGAACACATTCCTAGGATGTGACAATAAAATCACAACTTACACCTTCTTTGAGTCTATATAAATTCATTCGATATGAATCTCATGCGCAAGGAAATGTTTCTTCAGAATCCAAAAGTGACACTTAGACATTTCAGAAAATGGATTATGTACCTAAAGTGTACTCAATATATTATCAAGGTTTCTGAAATGCATATATTAATTATTTTAATAAATTAGGATATCATCCATGAATAAAATAATGAAGGATTCAAGACATGGATAGAAAATCCTATTCCTGAGATCCATGGGAATCAAAAAAAAATTCAACCCAAAAGGCATGGAAAGAAACTCATACAACCCATAAATAATCCTAAACAATGTCTTGGTAATGTTCTATTATTTAACCCGTAGTAGATGGAATCCAAATAAAATAAAAATATTGGAAAAACAATGTGATCTTCTTAACTTATCAAATCGATCATCATTCCGAGAAAAGGATAATTGTTCTTCGGTATTACCTGATTCTGTTTCCTGTAGTCCATAAAAAGTTATAAACTATTTTCTACATTCTTAGAAAACAACCCCAGAGCACCCTAAGGGGATTTCCATAATCTAGAAAATTCATTTTCCTCAAAATCCTCTAACTACACTTTCATCTCTCTCAACTCAGCTAGTTCCATATAGTAATGAGTAATCAATATCGGTCACATCTAAGTCATATGCTCAATCTCAAATGAAATTACACTATCAAAAGGAAAACCTGAGAATCCATATGAGAATAAATCCTGATAATGATCCACTAATAGATGAAATATAGAGGGAGTCACTAATTAATATGTTACAAGATCCAAGCCCGCTACATGTGTTGTGATTTTTCAAATCTATCTCACATCTAATCCCTATCTACCTGTTCCAACATCCCACTCAATGATCCAAAAAAGCTTATATACATTAGGTGTAGTAAAGTAAACATGTATTCTATGAATGTTAAGTAGATCATGATATATTTTCATCTATTACATCTAGAAGATAACGTCAAAGATACTCATCTCAATGATTATGAAATCCAATAGATGCTCATAGATGGATAAACTACTAGAAAATTTGGTCACCTATGGAGATGATCAAATATTTTTCTCAAGGGTGTATCAAGATAAAGAAACTAAAAAGATAAATTATTTAGTAAGTGAAGTCCATCATAAATTTGAGTAGATATAAACAAATAAAAAGCTCATGTATCAAACAAGGCATTATAAATCATAGATGTAATTAATATCATACATCGAACAGTCAATGGTCTCTCACCACTGTCAGCTATAAACTAATCTATTGCATATATAATACCTACTTTTGAACCAAATCCTTTCAGCTATGTTGCTTTACACTCTTAGGTAACTAAATTCTGTAGTGTATGAATCTCTTATTAAGGACCCTGACCAGACCCTTGGGTCACAATAAACATATATTTGGCACGGTTTTGAGAATTTTTCCATAATTCCCTCACATATAACTGCTAAATATTCCCTATATTATCTCGAAAATTACACTAGATCCAAGGAATTGGGTAAAATTAATGATAATGAACACTCTCCATAATTGAAACATTAAGGACTACTTTCTACCAAAAAAGGTGTTGAAGAACCACTTTTTTTATATGGTTTCCTGCCACTACTCTGGAATTAATCCTTTATCTTACTCTTTATACTACTAAAGGTATCACTAAGAATCCCACAAAAGTATGAATTCATACCTACAACCTTTACTTCATTCAGAACCTTTTCAATCACCAGAAAATTGTTTAGAACCTCCATATATTTCATCAGTTAAAAGCTCTAGATCTAGTGTCTCAACTCTAGATAAAATCAAATTTAAAAATTTTGGGGCTTCTGGGTCTCATTACTAGATAATAGTGGAGTAAAAAAAATTGTCCCTATTAAATGTTTCATATAAAAATGCATCTTCATCAAGCCTTGATGTTGTTCTATAAAATCTTGAACACTTTCCAAATTCAACATTATTAGAAAGAAATCCTCAAATAAAAGTTCTTTTAAGATCATCTACTCCAGTCATTAATTTCTTCATTCCTTGTTCATAATCCCCACCACCTCCTAGTGGGATCTTGAAGAATAAAGGAAACCAGCTTCAATTGATGCTCCTATAGAGTATCCGCTTGAAAAATTATTAATGATATCAATCCATTCCTTGTTATCTTAAGGGCCTAAATTTCCCTAAAAGTATGGAGTGTGATGGAGTTTAATGTCTCAAATATTATTGACCATAGCATTGGAAACTCTCCCACCAAGAACAGAAACTAAGTGGAAGAATCCCAAATGAAATGGACATTTTTCCTAAACCACTAGAGCAGGCGAGTTAGAATTATCCAGAATGTATGGTGGTAGAACTAGGATATCCTCCTTTGAAGGAGAATCCAATAATACTTCAATTAGTAGTCCAATCAAGTGTCTCTGATACATCATTTTTTAAAATTCTAGGAAAACATTTAGAACACCTATAACATATTTATTATGAGAAAAAAATTAGAATTTATAAGGTATACATAAATTATTTCAATAAAAATACCCATACTAGGGGATATCCACATATTAGTTTTTTCCATCTTAGTTTCTCCCAAGACTCAAGAATAGTCTTCTATACAAACATGTTAATCACAATTATATATATAACATAAAAAAATGAACAAGTTAAACTAACTAATAAAAAATAGATATATCATTACATAAGTATACCCAAACATATCACTCAATAATCAACATTAATCAATGAATTTAATTGAATAACTAATATACAACACAAAAGATGCATATATATAGATTTCAGTCCTATTTGCATACTCATGATTCATGATCACACCCAAATCCCATAAAATGGTAACAACATACCCATTGTTGGTAACTTGAAGTTTCATTACACATGATATGTCCAAAAATAGGTAAAATCCACTACTCAAGTTCTAAACAATATATCTACTTACTACCATTACCTTAAAAGAAAGGAAAAAATGAAACTCAGGCCTTTGATACCATTTTCTAATTCCCCAACCCTGATAACCCGGTTAGATTTGGAATTCGGCATGACCTCATGTGTTCCTGTCCATACACAAGAGGATACCAACTAGTAGTGATGGTCTATTATAATGTGGAAAGACTATACCCTTGGTAATCATAGACATCACAAGATGATATGATAGAAATATATACAAAAAACAAGGAAGAAGATACCATTAACAAATGATATAACAAATGAAAAATCAGTCATATATAAAACATATCAAGGACCCCCATTGTGGAATTTCAACCAATGTATAAACAACCAACAAAAAATAAATGAAGAAACTAGTTTATCTATATGGAGTTTATCTGAGTACTCCCCTCATCACTACAAACCATCTCTTCAAAATGACACCACTGACACTTTCCTTTTCCAAGATCTCTGATCATAAAGCCTGCACATGAATTGAGATAACCATGAAAGGTGAGAGTATAAACCTAATATGAAACCACCAATGTGTCCATATAATATGTGATCATGCATAAGGGTGCGTGAAATGATAATAAATAAATGTGCAATCACGAGAAAATAAATAATGTATTGAGTGGTCATGTTTTAACCAAGCCACCATGAACGCCGATAGTACCTACTACCACTCAACAATGACATTCAAAATAGAAGTCTTGAACTAGAATTGACCGTAAATAAAAGACAAATATCCCATAATATCTACAAGGATAATTAATTTGAATATCCACAAAGATAACGAGCCTTAGGTCGATCCATAAGGTTGTTGATCCTTGTCATAATCATGGATCAGACCATAAGGTCATCATACTCCATATAAACCTTGAGTCAGTACACATGGTTATTTTATCTTAGAACTTCTTCAAGTAAATCTTCAAGACTTTAATACCCCTATATTGAGTCATGATCTATCGTCATCATCATTGAATGGAAGAAAACCCCCCTCTAAGGGATAACCAAACAATAATGGTCCACCGGTAATTTTATACTATAAAAAACCTCCAAAGGAATTACAATACACATAATAGGGGATAACACAAATATGAACCAAAATAATGACAAGAATGATTATTTTTATCCATATAAAATCACATTTTTACAAACTCAAACAAGGTCTCATGGGCTACACACACACACACTCACATGCAACCAAACATCAAACATGATCTCACAGGCTGAACACACACATGCGATCAACCTCGATAATGGCCTAGCTCATAAGATCAAAAAACATTATTCCATGTTAAAAATGATATACATTTACTGTAAATGGTAAGAAAGTTCCTAACTTAATAATGACAATTGAAATGTCAATATTATAGAAGATTTGATACCCAAATCATGCCCACAAAGCAATAGGATCACGTCTGAACACCAAGGATCCTAGAACCAATCTTAATTAACCAAAAAATGGATTATAGATTATGATAATAGAAATTGATAGAAAATAGGATTATATATGTGATTCAACCCAATATAAGGGAGGAAAATAAATTATAATATGTGGTAAACACACATATAATCATCAAGAGTTGATTCTCCAATATCTATAAAAAATCCAATAGATTAGGGTCTTGGAAATTTCTTGAAAAAGACATAGAGTAACCTAAGGCTAAAAAGAAAATGATGAGAGAATGATGGGTTTGAGGGGCCTTAAGAATTCATGGATATTTTAAAAAAATAGGTGTTATGACACATAACATAGGGATACATCACAATGCATCCTAAAATGTCAAGGATTATGATGTAAGGGAGTTGGACATGCCATAGTGGTTACTGGTCAAAAGAACGTATCAAATATACACTTGGGTTAATAAGGAGATACTATAATCCATGGGAAAAGACTACAGATAAATGTACATCACTACACTATAACCATCAATACCTAGTAAGGACACTACACCACCACCAACCCTCCATGACATAATGAACCAAATTATGAAAATCCATACCTTTAATACACTTACTTTAGGATTTATAAAATAAAGGTATACATAATAAAAGAAAATAAGATTGTGATGCCAAGTGTATTAGGGTAATTTTGAACATAGTTTAACAAATTGAAACAAAAATACAAATATATAAACTAGATCATCACAACACTCTCTTAAATTTACTTGATCTTCTAAAACCTCAGGGAAAAACCTAGGGACATACATAAGAAATGAGTGAGCTATAAAGCACAGTAAAGGAAAAATCATATCATATAGTAAATAAATAAATGTTATAAAGGATTCAAATCAAGGTAACATAATAGTATTTGGAATAAAAATCATGTACAATGTGGCATGATATAACATTATAATATAAAAAAATATAGGAATGTCTCTACAACATATAGCCCAACATCATAAATACAATTCAAGGATAACCATAGAGACATCATAACATAATGTTCTTAAGATAATGCCCAATGCACCATAAATGGAATATCATGAGATAAAAACATTTACCAATTCAGTAGTAGGCTATATAATTTAGGGACTACATGTCACATTCATATCATGTACATGCATAAGTGTCCCACATAGATTATACAACATAAGGGTGTATTTCCTGACTTTTAATCTAAAGAATAATTTGTGCATGTTATATATGTATATATATAAGTTCCCAATCAATTAAGGATGGGTACCTCTAGGTGAATAATCTTGAATGGAAACAGGGATGGGTATTCACTACACAAATTCCTGGCATAGAAAATAACAAGATAATTTTAATAACATAGTAAAGGTATATAAAGATTCATGGAAGGGTTTAATGAGAGTGAAACAGGTATATAAATACTTGGAAATAATAATGAAATTAATAGGTATGTGTAAAAACATATCCCAACTTGAAAAATTATAAATCAAAAGGCATAATATAAAAATTTTTCTTGAATAAAGAGAAGAAGAATAGGATCCCTTACCTTGATAGGGTAATTAAAAAATAATGGGAAGGGATTATTAAGATATTGGGAACAAATTAAGAGGGATATAGAGAGGTAAGGGTATATTAAATTCATGCTCTAAGGGTTTTTATTGAAGAGTAATGATATGTTAGGTGGGGTTTTATTGAAAAAGAAATGGGAATTCTATATTAATTTCTAAATAGAGGTTTTGGAATCTATATGATAAAGTAATAAAAACAACAAACCTTACAATTTTTCCCTTCTTTTATGTAAAATAGAAGTTATTCTCGATATTTTATAAGTCTAATATATTAAATCATTAAAATAATACCCTTGGTGACGTGGAATTGAGTCGAATTTATAAAGAATTAATTTTAAAACCTTAAAATATTGTATAGGTTTTGGAGGATTCATTAATAATTTATAAAATTAATCAAATAATTAAAAAAAATTCAAAGAAAATACATAATTTTGGTCTTTTATACTCTTTATAGCATTTATTAGATAACTTTTTGGATTTTATGATATCATAATACATACTTTATATTTATGCCATATTTAATTTTTACACATAAAATGGATTGCATAAAAAAATTAAGAAGAATTCATAGTTGAATAATTTTTAGGTGCTGATTTCAAACATAATTTTTATTTTATAAAACAATTATCTAAATAAGATAATGTAAAATCATAAATGAAAAATCCCTATTTATTTAAAATTATATTTTTTTTACCAAAACAGTCTTCTTAACCTTATAACAATTAAATTTGTCTTCATAAAATTATATTATTATTTAAATTTAATAAATCTTATTTAATAATAATATTTTAATAAAATATCATTTATTTCAAAAATAATTGAATTCATAAAAAAGAGTGTATTGATTGATACAATATATTTTTGAAAAAATACAATTCATGTTTTCATCGTATCAAAATATAATTTTTATCAAACTCATTATTTAATCATTTATAAAGTAATAATAAAAGGGATAAAAATTATCATTATTTTAATAATATAAAAATATACAGATCTCATGGAAACCTTGATTTTATTACAAACATAAACATGATTTATTACATAAAATATAAACATGATAAAACATAGAAGATTGAGAGGACTAGTGTCTTTGGGGCACAAGAACATTACATAAAGACTTAAAACCTGAAACAAGAAATATTTATTGAAAACTTCCTTTACATGACCACTATATTCCCTCGTACATAGCATTCCATGGGATAACCCGAGGACGTGCATAAGAAAAGGGTGAGCTATAAAGCCTAATGATGGAGTAAACAAGGAATAAAATGAAGAATACAGTACATGATAGGGAATTGGAAAATCGAAGGAGCATAAGAGAAACATGAACATAAAGGCATGATATATCATGATTATCATAACATTGAAACGTGGAAACCACAATTAACATGGTATTAGCAAGAGACAAGGCTCATTGCACATGGGGCATGAATAAACCCTCATTGTACTTGAATTATCATGAGTAAATCCTCATTTAACTTAACATATCCTGATACTAATATTTACCCAATGCATTGGAGCACTATTTGGGTTTACCCTTCTTAATCATTTCATTTCATGTATAAGTGCACCACATGGATCATATAACATGGATTCATTGAACAAAATAATTTATTACATGATAAAAAAATGTGGAATTAATACATAAAACTCTATAATCAATAAGTAAATGTTCATAAAGGTGAATACCCTTGATAAAGAAATGGTCATGGTATTCACTACACAATGACCTTGGCTTGGAAAATCATGGTGCAATTTCGGCAGTATAACAACGTGACATAAGAATTTATAAAAATGTTTGATGAGATATAAAAGAGTGTATCATCATATTAACATGAAATTGACAATAAGGGGGTCATATATATACATGTCCTAATGTATTTAATTTAATTTAGATTCATAATACAAAATAATTTCTTGAATATAAATTAGAAGAGAGAAATTACTTACATAATTTTAATATAGTAACAAGTGTACTTGTGAGGCATTAATGAGAGATAAATGGGTATATCATCTGTAAAACATAAGTAGGGAAGTATGGGGGTGGTGATAAATCATAACCCAACTTTTTTAATTTAAAATACAAAGTTATAGCAACATAAAAAAATTGGAAAAAATGAGAAAGAAAGAAATCCCTTACTTGGAAGTGTGATCCCAAAGGCTTGGGAAGGGATTGAGAGAGGGTTATTAAGATCTTGGGGAACCTTGGGAGGATTATATAGAGATAAGGTAATAGGTTAGCCAATATCAAAATTCTTTTAGTGAATATGGAGTTGGAGCTTGGGTGGGTTTATATAGGAAAAGAGAGGGAATTCTTTATTATTTAGGTTTTGGCCACCACACATTAAACTAAACAAAACCACAAACCAACCCATGGTGTTTGACCATGGTTCTTTACAAAGGGTATTGGAAAAAATTATTTTATAATTCCAATGGCCTAACTTCTTAAAATATTAGGATTTCTTATGTGGAGGTGAGTCACACTCTCAAGGAAATCAATTTAAAAAGTTAAAATGTTTTTTAAGTCCTGGAGGGTCCACTAAAGAATTGTAAAATAAATCAAACAAACCTAAAATCACATTATTTTAAAGGTAAAACATATAATGGAATAATATTTTTTATATTATTTTATTACATCACTATTGGGTCATTATGATGTCATAAAACACATTATATATTTAAACAGTATTTAAATTTTTAACCAAAAAATTGACTATCTTAGAAAATTATGAAAAATTCACCGTCATATAATTTCAATGTATGGATTAACAAAGTAATATTAATTTTATCTATATAATTTTCAAAATATTTTAATTTTTACTTTTAAAATAGAAATTGATATTTATCGAAGATTCATTGGTTTTGACAAAAACAACTTTCAAACCTTAATAAAAATTTCAATTGTATTCATAAAAATTATAAGATCATTTATATTTAATAAAAAGTAATTTAGTAATAATAATTTATTCAAAAATCCATTAATTATGCAAAATAGTTTTCTTAAGTGAATATTAACTAAAAATACTATTTTTGCTTTCAAAACTATTTACAAAGTAACAATAATAAAATGAATGTATAATCTTTATTCAATAAAAAAATAATTCACATAATCATTGTACTAAGGCCGTGTTACATAAACCCTTATAACACCCACATAAGATTGAAGGGTAAGGTGTGCGATGGTGACAGACTCTTGGGGTGGCTCGGATGACATCACTTAGGTGGTAATCTATATCAACTTCCACTTCTCCAGTAGGCACTTCTGTTTGAGGTTAACGTGTTGAAGCTCATCTTGGGCTTGGTCAAGAGGGAAGCCCAATGATGCCACCTACTTTTAAAGCTCTAAAATATGAACTTCGCATAGAGAACCTATACTAGATGAGGCCATCTCTTCCTTTTCCTGAGTAAATTGGATTTGTAAAATCCTTATATTTATATTAATCATGTGATCACTCTTCAACAACTATATTTGAAATGGTCACAAATATTAAAGGTATTTTAAAATCCAAAAACATAAAACCAAATAAGTGCATATGTTATATATCCTTTTTAAATAATATTTAATTAGATCATTATAAATTTCCATTTATGAAATTTTGGGTGGTTAAAGATCCATACAATTAGGGTATAGATACATAGCCCTTTATTAAACAAGTGGATTCCCTAAGGGTATGTGATGTGATAATGAGATTTTTTTGGAGTGGTTCGATGAACATCATTTGGGCCATGATCTCATTAAGCTTGATCTTCTCTGATGAATAGTCTTTATCATTATTTAGTTATTTAATATTAGATTAATCTTGGTCAAGAGAAAATACCAGTCATGCAACCTCCCTTAGAAGTTCTGATAAATGGGACTCATAGGGTATAATTAGATTGGTTGTGGTCATCTCTTATTTTATCTTTATAAATTGGATTTATCATAACCATATATATATAGTAATATTATGATTACTGCATAATGGTCATTCTATAATTGGTTATGATGTTAAAAATTATATTAAATATGAAATTATATAACTTATAATTGTCAAAAACAAAATTAGTTCATGTATTTTCCATAACTACATTACTCAACAAGGAATTTATTAATTTTTAAATGGAATTTGATTGATAAAACATCAAGAAAATAAATTCTTCCCCATTCAGAAATTTCACCCTTGATATTTTCATTTCACACACTAAAATAGATGAGAGTACTTTCATTTCAATTCCTCTTATGTTTTTGAAGTGTTTTCCTCAAACTTTTGGTTTATACACATCGCTTTTACTCGGTGAGTTGTCTTGTTTTATAGAACCATGTCTCTACAATTTGAGATCTTCACTGAATTATCTTCATATGAAATATCATTATCCAATGGTACCACCTTTTTATTCTGCACATTTGAAGGTTTCGATTTGTACTTCCTCAAGAGGGATACACGGAACACATCATGTACATAAGATAGGTTAAGTGGGAGTTCTAGTTTACTGGCTACAACTCTAACATGATCAAGGATATCAAAGGTGCCATTATATCTTGGAATAAGATTTCCCTTCATCCCAAACCTCATGAATTTATTCTATAGTGATATACGAAGGAACACTTTATCTCTGACCTCAAACACTAATACTAGTCAATGATTGTCTAAATATATTTTCTGTTGACTTTGTGTGGATTTCATATGTTAATGAATGGTTTGAACTATATTTGTCATCTATTATATAAGACCAAGTATCATCAGCTTCCACTCTCCAACTTCATCCCTCCATGTTAGAGTCCGACACATCTTATAATATAGATCCTCATAAGGTACCATTAGAATACTATAGTAGAAATTTTTTTATATGAGAACTCCACTTGGGAAAGGTGTTGATCCCAACATACTTGGAAATATATTGAACGTGATCTTAGCATATCCTCTAGAGTTTGAATGGTCCTTTCAAACCATCCATCCATGTGATGGTTATAGTTAAACTCAAAATAAATTATATATCCAATGATTATTGAAGGATTATATAGAAACTTGAGGTAAATATTAGATCTTTATTAGATACAATGGAGAGTAGAACCTCATGAAGTATTACCACTTATCTTATATATATCATGGCGAGTTTTTTAAGAGATCAATCTTTATTGACTGTAATTAAATGTTATTACTATTTAAGTGATCAACTACCATTGAGATTGTGTTTTTTTCATTTAGGTTTCCTTGGGTGTACTATGATGAAATCCATGGTTGTAGTTTCTTATTTACATTCCGGTGTGGTAAAAAGTTTCATCATACCCTTAGAATTTTATCATTCATCCTTGACTTGTTAGAATAATAAGAATCATGATACAAATTCTATAGTATCTAAATTTATGTAATAACACAATATGTTTTGCTTTAAATATATATATACATCTTAGTTCTTAGTAGATTAATAAATAAGTATGTGCTATGCACATCATCAGGAATCTCCCTCTTCAGTTCTGGTTCTGATGGGACACATATATAGTATTCAAACCTTATAACTCCATATTTAGTGATGTTGAACTCCAGAATATTCTCTACCTTTTTCCTTAGAACTCAATCATCTTAATATGTTTCCTTGATCCTCACAATAATATATAGTTGAGTGGTTATTTGAGAAATGTATGATATCCTTTTATTATTCCAATGTTCATCCTATAAATTTCTAATAATATTGGATCCCTTTCAATTCTCATCATGGATAGGTTTAGAGGGTCCTTTCTTCTCATAGAATCCGCCACTTTGTTTTCCTTCTCAAGATGGAAATAGATTGAACAATAATAATCATTTATCATCTTTAACACCTTCATTGGTTCATATTGACAACCTTTTGTGTGAATATATACTTGAAGCTTTTATGATCTCTTTATATGTTACACTTCTCCCTATAGAGATAATTTCATTAAATCTTCAACATGAAGATCAATGCTGCCAATTCTAGATCATGGGTTGGGTAGTTATGCTCATGGATCATTAATTTGTGGGAGGGATATTCTATCACTTTTTCATATTACATGAGTACAAAAATCATGCCATTTTCGGAACCATAGATGTAGATAAAAAATCCTTCACCACTGGTGGGTAATGAGAGCACATGTGAAGTTATTAGCATCTTACTCAACTCTTTAAAGATTTATTCATGTTCATCAATCTATAAAAAATTAACTCCCTTATGATTTATCTTGTTTATTAGGATTGAAAATAGTGAGAAGTTTCTCAAAAATCAATGATAGAGCCCAACTAATCCATAGAACTATGGATTTCAATCATAGATGTTAGTATGAGACATCCATTAATTTATTATATTTTAAAATGATCCAAATATATCCCTTTTATTATGATAACATTCCCCAGGAAAGTTACTTTCTCACTATAGAACATTCATTTACTATAATTTGAAAATACCTTTTCCTTTCCCAAAGTCTTCAGTATAGAATCCAAATGCTTCTCATATTCCTCCTTTCTTATGGGGTATTAGAATATCATCTATAAATACTACCACAAATGTTTTGAGTTAATCCCTAAATAATCTATTCATAAAGACCATGAAAATAGAAATATTATTAGTGAGTATAAATGAAATCACTATGAACTTGTAGTGCTATTACCTTGTATGAAAATAAGTTTTGATGAAATCCCCCTTCTTTACCTCTACATGTAATATCTCAACCAAAGTTCTACCTTGGCGAAGTACCAGGATCCATGTATATAATTGAAAAAGTCATGAATATATAAAATAGAAAACTTATACATTATAATTATCTTTTTTAGATTTCATTAATCAATTAATATGTTCATTAAGATCCTTAAAGAGCCTCTGAGTGGCGTCTAGCCTCTCTCCCTCTCGGCATAGGGATTCCCACGACAACAATGTTCGAGAGTGGGGGGGGATCTTTCTCTAGTTCCTCCCTCTCCCCATCCCTCTTTTACCTTGGAACTTATTTCCCCCTTATCTCTAGAATCCTTCTCCCTGGTGCTTGGTTCTTCACCTTTGATGGTGGTTGTTTTGATGGAAATGGGTATTCCTAAAAAAGGGTGCGGCGTTGATTCCCTTGGTTTCTCAAACTACAACTCTAAAACCTTGATCTAATCCATATCTCCATAATGGATCTAATGAAGAGGTTTCATATGGGTTATGGGTGTTGTGGTATTGATGCTCCGTTCTGTCACAGAGTCCAAAGATTGGCTAAGGAGGGTACCTTAAGGAAAGAAGAAAAAAAGATTCATCAAAATATTGCAACGACATCATGTCACGCAAGTATACCTGCACGCCATACTTGGGCGCGTAATTCAATTGTGAGCCATACATGAGCCACACAAGTCACTTTCGCACCCTGAGTGAAATTTTTCCCAAACCTCAGGTGGCCTATAAATACCCCATGTGGGTCCCCATTTTGAGGATGAAAAAAAATCCAAAACTCAGATTCAAACTCTGGTCACCCAAGTCTCTGTCTAAAGTCTTTTGAACACTTATAAGGCAATTCTTTACCTATAATGGATGCTCTAAAGAGGAAGAATAAGGCCTAAATATTATAAATAATCAATACTTGCTTTCCTAAGTGTCAAACCCTTAAGGGAAATGAATACACTTGTGCGACGCCTTGTCTTCTCATGGAAACTTGTGTGCCGACCTGCTAGGAGAATTTAGGGATAATACTAAGGGATTGAGCCAAGTCTCTCCAAAGTATTACCCTATTGGTTCTCCATCACCCAAGTGAACTCATGTCATGCAATTATACTTGCGTGACTAGGACTTGCGCGCCCAAACAGGACTTGCAGGCCTGCCTCTTTTTGGGTGCCCCCTCCTGCGTATTCACCTCTTTTCTTCAAATCCACCTTTCCTATCCAAGATCTAGCCTTCAAAACCCTCTTCAAAGCCACTTATGGCATGGTTTCTTTGTTTTATTACTTATATGAAAGTAAATATGTGGAATATCTCTCAAAACCTTGTGATTTATATAACTTTATATCACTACGGTTAGAGGTTCCCTTCATTCAACCTCATCCCTTAAGATGAGAGAATCTTTTAGCTGGGCAACCTTCTTAGGAGTAATACCCAATCTTAATTACCTTTAACTTTGGCCCTCCTTCTCAGGAGTTAGCCCCAAATTACAAGTCCTATTAATATGGGTATCCTCCTTAGGAGTAAACCCTAGTCTTAATTTCATTTACTTTGGGCCACCTTCTCAGGAGTAAGCCCCAACCTTATTTTCTTTTGATTTGGGCTTCCTTCTCAGAATAAGCCCCAATCACAAGTCCCTTTAACTTTGGGACTCCTTCTCAGGAGTAAGCCCCAAATTACATGTCCTCTTAATATGGGCATCCTCCTTAGGAGTAAGCCCCAGTCTTAATTTCATTTACTTTGGGCCTCCTTCTCATGAGTAAGCCCCAACCTTATTTTCTTTTGATTTGGGCTTCCTTCTCAGGAATAAAACCCAATCATAAGTCCCTCAAAATTTGGGCTTACTTTTCAGGAGTAAGCCCCAAGATAAAATTCCAAATCTCCATAAATCACAAATACCTTTTTGGACCATGCTCTTGGGATTATTTCCTAAACTAAGTCTTGATCTTCATTTACTCGGGCCATCATACATACATAAGCCCCACATAATTTCTTATGACTACATATTTCATGGAACAATTGTCATATTTACTGATAACTCTTGTTTCTCACCCCGATCATGACTCACACGGGCTTAGAGTGTAAAAGTAATTATGAAATCTCTATTTGGGCCCTAAATTATGCATAAACCTCATACTTATTCACTCGAACTACATGGACTTTGATCTATGCCTTAAAAGTAGAGTACGTAGGAAGCCTTTCAAATGTTAAAGCCCATATTTCATTAATTATTTTCCATCCCATATGATGTTAAACTATATCCTTCCTATCGAACTACCTGTGTTCTGATTCCTTCTTTAAAAAGGATACATAGGAAGACCATCTGCAGGTACGATCCCAACTCTAAAATAATCCATGTCTTTCTGAATGACAATTAACTTCAAGTTCCCCACTGAGTGTCTTTAAAACCAGTATGGTCATCATAGTGACCAAGAGATTTCTATATAATGTATTGAAGGATACCATTGACTAAGAATATCTAATTTATATAGATGATTCCCTATTAATGAAGAAATTTAAATACATATAAAAGATTCTCTAAATCTCGTACATATCATTCATTGATTGCAAATTCTAAAAGGAAAACTCATTTTCATTCTTGGTAAAGTAATAACGATTCGTGAACATAACTTAAATCTATAAGAGAGTCCCGGAGTAAATAATAATTCCCCCCAAAAAGGTGTGATGAGTCTGACCTCCCATCCTCTTGACCAATGAAGATTCTTAAGCATCATCGGTCCACAACTAATGAGCACCAACCTTTGGAAAGTAGGTCCAAATGGATATAGAATCATTGGATGTTTCCGGTTCTATGAATAAAACCATTAGAAACCGATTGGAAAGTTTTACCCTTAAACAAAAAAGGTCATCCCCATTTCTAGAAGAAAAAAAATAGTGAACCCGACGTGAAAATTAACCAAGTTAAATGATGTTTTACCTATTTTTTAGGCCCCTATTTAACTCAATATGAGGGCCAATAAAGCAATAAATAACATAAATGCTCCTCCAAAAGATGTAGTTTGGCTAGAATTATCTTTATTATGTCTGCTATATCAAATAGACACTCTTTTCCATGATTTCACTGCATTACAAAAATGTCTTCATTAAAGTTCACACCTGTGAATGCTTTGGCCACTACTCTTGCTAGATCCTCGTCCGCTCTGAGGATGACATCACCTAATTAGCATCATCAACACTGGTTCTCGAATGCGTTGGTGAGGGAATACCGTCAAAACATTACCATCCAGACTCTGGAGGATGCTCGACAAGCCCACCATGTTAATAATTCACCGTGGTTGTTCGGACAGCGACGACCATTGATCAAGAAGTACACGGTGCTAACCACTGTCTCCAACCGTTTCGAGTCGTTATCCTCGGAACGCAACAACCAGCCCCTCCCATATTATAGGGAGGTGAATTAAGAGGTCACTCAAGGCCTCGGTTCAAGAAGAAAGGAGTCCTTCATGAGGGGCCCCATCAAAAATCGCTGACATGCTCGTGCGGTAGTGCACCCTCAACATGATGAGGGCATCACCTCTAGAGATTCAACTCGGGTTCCTCAGACCCAAGAATGCAAGACGAACCGCCAGAGGCAATATTTTTCCAATAGGGAGTAGGTTCTTACCTCTGCCCCTCAGAAGAAGTCCATCAACCTAACCTAATGGCAGGCAACAAGCGGGCACACACACCCATCCGATCTAATCCCGTTGTCAAGCCGACTCGTCTGGTAGCAACCCACCAATCCTGTCAGGAAATTCTGACGGAGTACTATAGGCAGGAACATACACTTGCCTATAATTCATCATCCAGTCAGTAGTCTCTTTTGACTACATCCAATGTAGCTCTCCATCCAAATATGGTGACCACTTGTAAACAAGAATATATACCTTCTTACAATCACCAATTCTGTCAGCAGTCTCGTCTACCATTATTGAAGGAAATCCATCAACCATACTTGATGGGGAATATCTAGAAGGCACATACACCTTCCAATGTTCATCAAGTCTGCCAATAGTCTCGTTTGGTAGCACACAGAGAAGTCAATCAGAAAGCTCCGAAGATAAATTTGGAGTAGACTCAACTCTCTGCCCCTATGCATTAGTACTGTCAGAATTCATTGATAGGAAAAGGAGGATAGGAGAAGACACATACACCTACTCCAGACATGGAATAGACGTATATTCCTATTTCGACAGTTGAAATCACCAAGCACATTCTAACAATGGTGAAAGAGCAGAAGAAAATCCCTGCCCATATTCTGGATGCCTGTCAGAATATTATAACAACTTCAGTAATATCATAGGGAAAGAATCATAAATCTATCCCTATTAGTTGAGTGACTCATAAATATGTCACTCCGGAGTAGATACACACCTCTATTCCAGTCCAGGAGGGTTGTGGGGCATACTCCCCTATATCACACAAACAATCATGTCGGGCACATACACCTGATTTCAGTGGAGATAATCAGCCTAACCAGACCATTTCTCTTGAGTAGGCACATACACCTACCCATAATAACCACTTTCATCAACACGTGTTTTCCAAAATGAGTAAGAATATGTCAAAGAAAAAGGTCCTTCCAACACATTCGAGAAATCAAGATCCAATCTACAATAAGGCCTTGCTCGATGCTGGAGTTCTTGATGTACTTAGACAATTATCTGTTATAGATCAAGATTATACTCTCTCATTTCCAGATTCCAAAAGTAACAATAGTAATTCGGAAGGTCTTCATCAGGAATTTCCTCATGAAGGCTTGCTTCATGACATTTCGGTCAATCTTGAAGTATCATCTTCAGATTAGAGCCACAATAACCCTATGCATGGCCAGAAGACCAAGGAGCAAGAGGTTTCATCTTTTGCTGTAACCCACTATGGTGGTCCTCCCCATGATGATGAATTTAGATGCGAAAGTCCTATCTGCAGTAGTAATTCACATTGCCTGGAATATTCTTCAAAGGACAATGAAGTAATGAGAAATCCCTCTCTATCCTAAGGCACTTGCAAATGCGAAGCCATTCATGTTTGATGCTTTACCGCTAGTAGGTGAAATAATTTCTCAATCAGAAGATAGTTCGGGGTGTAGGCCATTCTCCGAACCACCCCTGGGTCATTCATATTCTAATTTGATAAATGAATTCTCTACCAATCTTGGTGAATCTGATAAAGCAACAAGGAAGCACCAACTTTGGTTCAATCAGGTAGAATAATCTTTATCGAATGATAAGGAAGAAGTGCTGAATATGAGAAAACAACTGGCGAAAGGTGAAGTACCAGTCATGTTTTGGCCTTTGGCTGAGTCTCAGAACGATATTACAGAAATGTTGATGGAAGATCGTATTCAGGATATTCGTCTCAACATGTGGAAAAATATTTCTCATTTAAAAGAGAAAATATTATCTTATGATGATTATGAAAATCATGTTAAGATAATAGAAGGGTTGCAACCCCAAATAGACTTGGAATCTCTCTCAGTTTCTCGACATCCAAAGGTTGAAAAGCAACATAGAACCCTTCAGCGTTCATTCCTGGGCACGTGAAAAAGGTTGCGCCAGTTAATTACCAATGCCCTATCTGGTATTCATATCAGGGGATGAGGTGTTCATGGAGAACTACATTTCACTATACTCTTGCGTCAACAAAGACCGCAAAAAATGGTATCATGCAATGTTATTGCCCATGGTTGGCCACATCCAACTGGTTTTGTGTGTAATCAGATGCTTTCTCAAGAACATGCCTCAACTAGTTCTTCCCAAAGTCAGGCATGTAAGGAACAAGTAATTGAATTACTCTTGTATCAAGAAAATGAGAATATCAAACAGGCTTCTCATTTAGAGAAGGAACATCATCAAGTGACAGAAGTGTCATAAATAATCCAACAGTCATCTAAGCTAGGTGATTTGAGTGGATGTAGGTTGATGCATCCATCCAATTTCTGGACTAAAGTATGTAAAATCAGGAGAGATTTTAAGAAAGTCTCAGATATAGCAGCTCAAGAGCCACCTCAGCTCGCCAGGCTGGGGACTCTTTTAACCCAACCCTCAAAATCAGCAGACAGGATTCGAGGAGTTGAGCAGGAAAAACAGGAATAGCCCCAGTCCAACTGACTGGGGACTATTTCATATCCTCATTCTCTTCCCCAGCTAAAGTCAGTATTTTCTCGATTAGGGAAGAAGCCACAAGAGGAACGCAAATCCGAATTATCAGGAGACTCCCTCTAAATTACGGTTCATCAAGAAGTTCCGAAAGGATCAACCAAACAAAAGGCAATGTCTCATAAAGGACATGGAAGAAGACAGTATCACGGAAGTGCTGACACAAGAGCTGAAATTCATTATGCATCGATAAATGTCGTCAATTCCATTGTCACCGATCCCCCAGAACATGAGTTTCACTCAGAGGAATCAGATGAATAAGTTCCTATTAAAGAGGCTGTACGCACTGAAACAAATGAATAAGGTGTGCGTACTCGAAATCAAAGTCTTACCGAGAATTTAAGTATTCCTTAAAATAACCAACTTCCCCCTCTTATAAAGGCATCGAACAGGGGGAATGAAAAAATTCAGGTTACCCCTAAATCTGGAGAAGGCCAGTCACTCTCATTATAGGAAAGGTTTGCACAACAAGAGGAAGAAATGAAGGAGTTAAGGAGGTTAAATGCAGAAATACTTCAAGATAATCTTCCTCCAGAGAGTGCTAGAGTTAATCAGTCAAGCGAATTCATTGCAGCTACTGGGATGGATCAAGAATATCCCCCTTTGCAAGTACACCCTCACAGGTCTAATCTTATGGGTCATACGTGACGACAACCGTCAATACTACCATCAATGGAAGTACCAGTCACCACACCCGTCCAAAATCCAGTTCTTGCACCTGCACAGGTCCAAGCTCAACCAGATGTTTCTAAAAAATTACTGATTACCATTGAATCATTAACAGCTCGGGTGGAAGCTATGGAAGGAAAGCATGCACCCGTTCAACTGGATAAGAGATCTTACCATGAATGGGTGGATGCAATTCATCCCCCGTCAGATTTTGAAAGTACCGCATTCCCAATTTTTAATGGTTCGGGTGATCCAGAACAACACTTAACACATTTTGTTTCTAGTTTTGATCCCATTTCGGGAACTCCTCAACACCAAGAAGCAATTAAGGTTAGGTGTTTTGTACAATCATTATAAGGGCCTGGTTTTTTTGGTATACAATCTTGAAATCTCGGTCAATTACTGGGTGGGAGGATCTCCATCAAAAATACCTTCTTCAATTCAACTCAACATTTCCAAAGACAAAAGTTTTCGATCTTATCAATTGTAAGAAAATGGAGAATGAAAGAGTTTCAGATTTCATTGCTCGCTGGAAGGGATTAACATATTGCTTAAGCATAGCACTCCCTCAAGAAGAATTGTTGCCAATCTGTGTGGAAAATCTACGTGATGAATTACACACACTGTTGATTCTTGTGAAATACACAGGAGGGTTTCGAGACATTACTTAAATTTCTCAGTAGATATAACTCTCTATTATAAAGACTAAGGCTAAAACTCATGTCATTCCATCAGTTCTAGGAAGGAGAATATGGAAAGAAGAGGCTGCTACAATTACACTTAAACAAGTACCTGTACCTGCTTCCACTTCAAAACCTTCATCATATCTAAGGGATACACCTCTTGAAAGTCAACAACAATGGACAAATATTCAAGAAGATAAAAAAGATCAAAGGCGGAAATAGTTTGATGATTTTAAGAAAAAAGTTTATTCTTTATGGAATGAACAAGTTCCGGGCTACATCATCTTGGCTCTAGAAAACAAGCAGGTTCAGTTTCCAAGGCCCAAAAGGCCGAACAAAGAAGGAGATAAAGGCCTCCCCAACTATTTCCCGTTTCATCAGATGTTGGGGAATCTTATTCAGGAGTGTTTTGTCTTCAAAGACCTTTTGCAAAAGATGGTGGACTCTGGATGGGTAAAACTGAAAGGTTCTTCAGCCCAGGTAGCATGTGTTACTGCTACTGATCCAGAGGAAGGAGGTGAGAGGCATGAAGTCAAAAGTAAAAATGTGAAGAAATATGGTGATTTGATGGTCAAGAAAACAATCAACTGAACTCATGCCATTTTACAAACACAATTGAATAAACTTATTGTGTCTTCTGCTATGCATTCCACAACAAAACCCCCTTCATCAGAAGGAAAATCTTCAAAGATGCGGCATAATTTGAAGAAAGAAGAACAATCAGAAGAATATGAGTTCATGTAAAAGCCTAAATTGTCTTTGACTTTGGCATATTTTATTCCATCTACTTCAAAAGCATGGGAACTGCCCCACCAAACGGAACAACCTGAATTGGCTAATCAGGCAGAATCTTCATCAGATGAAGAATTGATCTTTGGTTCTGTTAAGATGATTCATTTAATAGATACTTAGGCCAATGTCAGTTTTGATTTTTATGAGCCTAAGTTCCCTGTGTCAAACAGAGGAATTTAAGGAAGAGACATAGGTCTGGGATACATGGGAAGACATGGATATTCCAGAAGCCACTATTTCAATCTTACCCCTGCTAGAACTGTATATGCGGTCGAAACTCGTGGCCAGGCCCTTCAACGGGCTCAATAGGAAGAAGAAAGTTCTTCCACACATGGCATATTCAGTCCTGGCATAGTTATTTTGGAAGTCCGGTTAGAGGCTACACCTTCTTCTTCTCATCAAATAAATAGACCTATTCGGTCTAATCTACCAAATCCAGGAGTATTTCCAACTCCAACCCCGATACAAGATGCATCTACTTTCAAAGCATCAACTTCTAAGGCACCTGTGAAACCACATGTTTTTGTTGGTAAACGCAGACCTTTGGACCAAAAGTATGATGTCATGAAACATTTGGCCTAAGTACTGGCCAAGTTATCAATTCTGGATGCCTTGAATCTATTAAAGGATCTTTGGGAGGCACTCATTGATGCTTTGTCAAGTCCTTAGGAATTTGAAACAGAAATTGCTATGGCTGAGGTCTACCATATAGAGAATGATCCTACATAATTCTATGCGGTGATATCTTTTACAGATGAAGATGAAGATGATTTTGTACAGGTACATATAAGACCTTTGTATCTATCTGGCAAAGTCAATGATATAGACATCCGACGAGCTTTCATTGATAATGGATCAGGATTCAATCTCATTACTATTCATACACTTTGTCGATTGGGCCTCACCGAATCTGATTTATCTCCTTCTACTTTGATTATGCAAGGATATGATAAGAATGAACAAGAACCTCTGGGTGAAATTACACTCTGAATTTAGTTTGGAGATCTTTTTTCTAATTCATATTTCATGGTTATTCGTCAGGACACAACCTTCAACATTTTTCTTGGAAGACCTTGGCTACATCAACATGCAGTCGCACATTCATTATACCATCAGTGTCTCAAATATTATTTCAATGGTAAAATTGGGACATTTTATGGTGACAAATCCCCATTCAAAACATGTGAATATTAATAAATTAAGGAAGATTGTTATCACATGGAGGAAAAAGAAAAATCCACAGCGAAGAACGTCACCAAAATTAATGCTCCATATGGTTTGGAAAAGATTCCAGTAAACCCATTCATACATGTGAGTATAGATTATGTATTACCTATCAGTCAAATTGATAGGATAGACCTAAATCCAAACACTATTATAGAAACTTCCATAATGTCAGTTATAGAAATCAAGCCAGACAACATGGTAGAAATTGCTGATTCACCAAGCAGTGATGAAAGCTTAAATGGATATGTCTTCATTTCATCCACTAAAATCTAGCAATTATATACTTCATCAACCAGGCTTGAAGAAGTTATAGAAATGCTAGAGGAAAATAATGATTTCGATTCTCAATCCATAATCTCCTCTCTATCACCTCAGAAAGACCCTTCATCTTCAATAGGGTTAGAAATTGCAGCCTCTTCTCCAAGATGTTCAAATTTTAACTTCTCCCATGACTGTGGAAATTCGGGTTCAACATAAACTATGCAAGTAGAAACAGAAGAAGTAAAACATGTTGAAGAAGTAGAGGAAGATCTCAAAGATTCTCCTACAGAATTTGAAGAGGGTATCTCTACCACTGTGGATGAACTCAGAGAAATAAATATGGGTACAAAAGAAGATCCATGCTCCACTTTAATTAGTTCAACCATGACTCTTGAAGATCAAGAAATGTGTACTCCATTTTGAAAGAAAAATCGAGAGGTTTTTTCTTATAATTATACAGAAATTCTAGGTCCTGATCCTGATGTTGTCACTCATCATTTGGGTTTTCCAGAAGAACATCTAGGATTCGAGCAAACTGCAAAAAAAAACACACCCAACTTATGCCACCAAAATTGAAGCTGAAGTGGATAAGATTATCAAGGATGACTTCATCAGAGAAGATCAATATCCCAAATGGCTAGATAATATTGTCTCTATCAAAAAGAAGAATAGACAAATTAGAGTTTGCATTGACTTTAGATATCTTAATCGGCATTGTCCCAAGGATGATTTTCCAGTTCTGATCACAAAACTCTTAATTGATGCAACAACTTGATATGATGATATTTCCTTCATGGATGGTTATTCTGGATACAATAAAAAACGAATTGACCCAGAGGATGAGGAGTCTATAGCCTTCATAGCCCCTCAAGGTGTGTTTTGCTATCGGGTAATGCCCTTTGGCCTGAATAATACAGGTGAAATGTATCAACGTGCCATGAACCATATCTTTAAACCCTTTGTAGGGAAATTTGTTGAATGTTATGTGGATGATTTGGTGGTTAAATACAGACAATGTTCTAATCACGTGGCTGTTTTGGAAATCATATTCCAAAAACATCGACAACATAATTTGAAGATGAACCCATTGAAATATGCTTTCGGGGTAACCTCAAGAAAATTTCTCAGCTTTTTTATACGCCATCGTGGTATCGATGTTGATCCTGAGAAGAAAAACTCAATCCTTGGTATGTCACCTCCTCATAATTTGAAATAATTAAGAGGAATTCAAGGACACTTGGCCTATATTTAGTGTTTCATTTCCAATTTGGCAGGCAAGTGTTTACCCTTCACCAAATTAATGAAGAAGGGAGTCACCTACCAGTGTACTAATGAATGTCAAGAAACATTCGATATTCTCATGAAACATTCGATATTCTCAAGAAACATCTCTTGAGTCCACCAGTATTAATGCCACCGATTGAAGGAAGACCACATATTCTTTATGTGATAGCTTTAGAGTGGTCATTGGGTGCCTTCCTTGCCCAAAATAATGATGCTGGAAATGAAAACAACCTTTACTATCTTAGTCAGACTATGGATGAGGAAGAAACTCAATATTCAAGTATTGAAAAGTGCTTCCTAGAGTTAATATTTGCAGTTCAGAAATTGAGACACTAACTACAACATCATGAAGTCCAATTAGTATCTTGCAATAACCCACTCAAATTTATCATTAGTCGTCCAATGCTTACAGGACATCTGGCAAGGTGGGTAGTTATTTTTCAGTAGTTTGATATCTAGTATGTGTCTCAAAAGGCAATAAAGGGCCAAGATCTGGCCGATTTATTTTTTGAACACCCTTCAATAGAAGATACATCTTTAAATATTAAACTTCCTAATGAGGAAGTCTTCTCTATTCAAGATACTCCTCAAATATGGGAAATGTACATTGATGGTGCCTCCAGAAGTCCAACAGGGAAGAAAATGGAAGATCCTAAATTCAACAAAGTTGGGTTAGGAATTGTTCTTATTTCCCCATAAAATGAAGTGCTACCCTATTCCTTCTTATTGTTTGGATACGGTACAAATAATGAAGCAGAATACCAAGCTCTCGTCGCATGCTTGGAATTGGTGCTTCAGGCACAAGTGAATCACTTAAATTTTAAAGGTGATTCAGACTTAGTAATAAAAAAAGTCAATGGGGACTATTCCATCAGAAAAGAAGAGTTAATCCCTTTATGTGATTATGATAGAGAGTTTATGGTGGAATTTCCTTCAGAACCTAGATTTTCTTATGTCCTGTGATCACAAAATGCCCAAGTTGATGCATTGGATAATGTAGCCACAACCCTGGAAGATCTAAATCAAGATGAAACAATCATCATTATTTCCCACCGTTGTGTAGTTTCACCTTTTGTTAAAATAAAAATAGAGGAAATCAATGAAATCAGTCCCATTTATGAACCATATGGTCATACTACAGGATGGATGACACCTATCAGAGAATACCTTCAAAATGGAACACCCCCACCTGATAGAGCCGGGAAAGAACAAATCCAGCGACGTGTGGTCAATTTTACTCTTTATGATAGTTCAGATCACCAAAACATTATCTACAAGCGATGTTTTGATGGAATTCTCTTCAGATTTATTGATAGTGAAGAGACAATGGTTGTCATGAATGAAGTATATGCATAAGTCTGTGGTTCCCACCAGTCTGGACATAGAATATCTGATCAAATCTGAAGGCTTGGATACTTATGGACTTCAATGATGCAAGATTGTGTTGATTTCACTAAGAAGTTTCATTCTTTCCAAGTATGTACCAACTTCATTCATCAACCCCCAGATTTGATCCATACAGCGAAATACTCATGGCCATTTTCCACATGGGGAATGGATGTAGTAGGACCTTACCATTCGGCTACATCCAAGCAGTTTAAGTATATTCTTACTGCTACTGACTTCTTTTACAAATGGGCAGAGGCAATACCTCTCAAAGAAGTTATTTCTAAAAGCATTGTTAGCTTCATCAAGTCTAACATCATTACCAAATTTGGTGTCCCTCATACCATATTGATGGACAGTGGCACCAACTTCTGTTCATCCGAGGTAAGGAAGTTGTATCAAGAATACAACATCAAATCCAACCATTCATCTCAGTATCATTCAGTGGCCAATGGCCAAATAGAGGCCTTCAATAAGAATCTTTCAAACATACTTCAAAAGATGGTGGATAAAGATAAGAAATCATGGCCTGATAAATGTTTTCTTTATTTATGGGCTTATTAGAGCACCACCCGCACTACTACGTGGTCAACTCCATATTCATTGGTATATGGAACAGAAGCAGTCTTTCCCATTGAGGTTCAATTACCTTCGCTCAGAGTAGCCATTTGTGATCAGTAATCTACAGATGAGTAATCTGAAAAGCTACTGGATGAATTGGAATGATTAGATGAAAGAATATTGTGCACCCTACACCACTTAGAAGTTTAGCAGAATCGAATAGGACGAGCTTTAAATAAAAAAGTTCATCTTCATTCATTCATTCAAGGAGAATTGGTATTGGTCCTAAGAAATCCAATGATACCAGGAAAAAAGCCTCCAAATCATGAGCCAAAATGGGAAGGACATTACTCAATACATAAGGTCTACTCCAATGGAGATTATTATTTAATATCAATGGATGGAGAAATCATCACCACTCCAACCAATGCAAGATTCTTGAAGAATTATTTTGTGTAACACAAATACACATTCATCCAATATGATGTTAAACTGTGTTGTCCTAGCTACATGATGTTAAACTATGCAGCACTAGTCTATGTATATGACCTTAAACTATTTTAGTCCTCACTACAAGACTTTAAATAGCACGGTACCTTTTTTCCTTACTGCAGAACATTAAACTGCATAGCCCCTTGTTCGTCCAACATGATGTTAAACTGTGTCCCCTTTGTCATCCAATATGAAGTTAAACTATACATGTTCATCCTACATGACGTTTAAACTCTGAAAAAGTCCCTTAATGCGTCCGACATGACATTAAAATGAGAACATGTCCAATATGACATTAAATTTTGTCCAGTCCCTTATATATCCTATATGACGTTAAACTGTGCATCGTTAGGGTTGTTTCTACCTCTTGTTTCTTACACTGAGTATGACTCACGTGATCTTAGAGTAAGCTTCAACCATGACACCCTCTATGGGCCGCTAACCACGCGTAATTTCCAACATCATATTTTGGTTGTCCTCAAGTACAACTCTATCACCAATTCATTCTTCAATCGAATTACGCGGACTTTGATCCTTTCCTTCTAGGCTGAGTACATAGGAAACCTCATGAGGTTCAATCCCAAAACCAATCTCTTCACGTTGGTTCGCCTCTGTATCATACGATGTTGATCCATGAATTATCCAAAAACCAATCTCTTTACGTTGGTTTAACTTCATCCCACATGACATTAAACTGTGTAGGTCCCTTTTATCCCTACTACATGACACTAAACTGTGCAACACCATTTTCCCTGCTACATAACACTAAACTGTGCATCACCATTTTCCTTTCTATATGACGTTAAACTATACAGTCCCCCATTTTCCCTTTCCTAAGAGGGAATCATCATTGACATTGATCTCCAATCATGTCATATTTCAAAGACTATGTGCATACATGGTAATGCCCGAACCGTTAATCTTGGGTCAAACCATCATTGCACTAAAGTCCCCTTTCACCCTTCACTTGTACGAACCAAATTTGTACAGAGGGTATTTCAGGAACTACATATGGATTGATTCCCATCATTATGGGATACGTAGGAACGTTCGAGCATCCATCAAATCTAGCCCCAAGTCATTGGGCCTAACCCCAAATTCACCTTTCAGTCCCTTGGCTGAAAAGTCTCCCTATGAGCACATGAATGTGTTATGAAAACCCTAGTCTTTATTCACATAAGGTTTATAACAAACACACAATGTGTCTCCCTCATTATGGTCCGAGCTCTATGACCCTAAACTAAGATCTCCTACACTCTCATCCCAAATAACGTTAAAATGTATTTCGAGAACTAAGTATGGATTGATTCCCTTCCTTATGGGATACGCAGTGAAGTCCAACAAATCAATTCAGGACCCATCCACAACATGATTATGGTTAGCATTGGTCTGTGTATCTCCTTCATGTATTGGAAAATTCCCATTTTGATGTGTCATAATCCTAACCTTAAATAATTCCAGATCTCCATAACCCTTTTCTTGACTTTTGGTCACAAAATTCTTGATACTCAGGAATTCTTTTGCCTGACTATGCAGCACATGCCCTTAGGCGGCCTTGCATAAGTAGTCTACATAACGGACCTGTCATCCAAAAGATGCTATTATTTGACTATGCAGCCAATGCCCTTAAGTGATCCTTCATAATTAAACCCCCTATAAGGTTTGTTAAATAGTGGTAACTTAATTCTTGGGGATAAAACATATTTTCTCCTTATTAGTCTTAACGATGATATGTAGGGATCAGAAAAAAACAGCCATCCTTAATATATTTGTCCCATAATCTTTTTCATGATCTAAAAGTATTCATGTCTATGGTTTATATTTCCCTTCCCTACGTTTGGGTCAGACCTTCACATGAGTAACATTCATCCAATTCTTTGACAATCTTGATTGGGAATATCCTCTCCATATTCAAGTACCTCTCTCTATGCAACATACTCTATGCTTTGGAAAATTTGAATCACCATAAACTTTCACTGGCTTTTAGAAATAGAAAAATAAAATTTCTGAGTTCTTTTTCTTGACTATGCAGCCCGTGCCCCTAGGCGGCCTTACATAAAGAAGTCTACATAATGGACCTGTCAGCCAGAAGATGCTATTATCTGACTATGCATCCAATGCCCTTAAGTGGCCCTACGTATTTCAACCCCATAAAGGGTTTGTCAAATAATGGTAACTTCATTTTTAGGAAATAGTTTCTCTAATACCTTTTTGTCATTTTCCCATGTCATTCCTCAGATTTAAAATTTCTTAAATCATAGTTTACAATTTACCCCTACATACTTGAATGTGGGAATATGTTTTCAAACAAATTATCAAGTAATTGAGTCAATTTTTAATCCATTTGGTCAAAGATATTTGACCTTAAACATTGGCCTTTTCATGTATGACGTGCATGACTTTAAACTGCCAACAAAAGACAAGGGAACTCTGAACAAAAGTCGAGTCCCACCTCACTAAACATACATTTTGTATGATTTAGGTAATATTGAGCAATTAAAAGATGCAAAGTTTGTGGATTTTGATTGTATCACCATAGAAAAAATCAAACTATGCTTAATAGGACCATTGGCTTAGGTAAAATTAATTAAAACTGGTAGCAAAAGAATGTAGGTACAAATGATTGAAGATGAAATTGTTTTTCATTGATGCACAAGAGTTAGAAGGACAACCACAGATTGGAGTCTCTTCTCTTTTTTTCAAGAATTACAAGAGTCTTTGAACATAACTCTTCATTTGATTTACGACATCCTGAGATTCATCAGAATTCTACTTGAAGTTCATTCACTCGACCAACATCACTCTTTTTAGCTTGAAGGAGTGATTTCATGGCATCTGTGATGGCCTTTATACAATTCATTTGAACTCCTTCTAGTGAATTGTTAATATGGTCAAGTTCCCCAGTGACAACATCTAACTGTTTCTAAAGGTGCATCTATTGGACAAATTTCTCCTTGATCTTATGCTTCATCTCCTTCAACTTTGAAGCATGATCAGCCTCATCTAGAGACACCACATCCTTAAATTTACTGATATTAGTCAATAGCCTTGCTCTGGTAAGATTTTGATGGTACTTTTTCTCCTGATCCCTCCTTAAGATGACTTGTTTCACCACGGAAAACAACTACTAACATACAGAAAACAAACCAAAAGTCATTACCTATGACATAAGACACTTAGACAAGCCTTGTAGAGTGCTAAGTAGTTCTTATACAATAAACCCCCATTAATAATTCATCACACACCATAAATATAGACCTTTATCCCTAGATTTCATGGTGAGGGATGAAAGCAAAGAGGAAAGGGATAGGTAGAAGAGTGAAAGGGAAAGAAAAAATAATAGAGGATTTAAATTAGATAAATTTTCAATAGAAAGGGCTCTTAGACTATGTTTTGGGAAGGGGATGAGATGAAATAGGTTGAAATCCCTTAAATTATGCCATATCATCATTAAATTTCATGGTCTAGTTGGGAATTTTTCCAAACTATTCACCAACCGTTTGGGAGCCATGGGATAAGAAACCCTTTTCTACACAGTTTGGACAAATAGTTAACTAACCGTGTTCTAATTGTGCAAAATGACATAGTTAAACTATAGATCCATACCACATGGTTTCTCCTAACCATGAACAACTAATGTTCCTAACAACTCTCTCAAAAAGGTAAGTTTCATGGTTTTTACTTGGAGTCATACAACCCATCCTTTTCCTAAGTATGTAAAATAATAAAAGTTTAAAATGAATATGAAACTTCCCCATAAAAGTGTACCCATATAGGTTCTTCTAAATTTTTTCCCCCAATAAAATAACTACATGACTACTGATCCAGAGTCTAAGATGGACAAAAAATAAGCATATATTTCCCCACAATTTATAAATTCTATAAATGGCATGAAATGAATCCAACACATCATAAGATAAAGGCATCAACCAAAAGAACAAATTTCCTTAAGTGTCCCAAGAATCACCCAAATCTATCTATCATGAGGAATCTATAGGGGAAATTATCTAAGTCCTAAGGCAACATATCCCAAAATAAAATCAAAATCTATAAAAAAATTCCATATCCAATATTGACATGAATCTTAACCACAAAAAACATAAAGAATAACTCGCATGCATGCCTTAATCAAATTTTTCTTAAGGTTCTGACATTGAACTCTCTCTCTATATTTTATATGAAGAAATGCAAGATATCATTTGGAGGAGATATTATTTAATGGAACCATTTGATAATCATAATGAATAATTAGTACATCACATTAGGTATGTATTTTTTTCCTATACTTTGATCCCAAATTGACTACCACTGCATATTTTATCTATGTGAATTTCTTGTTTGATATGATGATTTTTTAGGTTTTGTTTGGGTGTGATGCTACATAATTTCATGTTATAGCAGGCAGGGCATTTATCAGTGCTAAAAAAAGCATAGATAAAGGGAGCCTTTATAAGAACTAAACAAGTGCTGATAAAGGATCTCTTTATCAGCACTAAAAAAGATCTGATAAATGAACCCTTTATCAACACATTTTAAGGGATGATAAAATTTCCCTTTATCAGTGCTTTTTTAGTGATGATAAAGGAGCCATTTTTAGTGCATTTTCAGTCCTAATAAAGTATCCCTTTATGAGTGATTTTTTAACACTGATAAATGCGCTCTTTATCAATGCTTTTTAGCACTGATAAAGGGTGCCCCCTTATTAGTGCTGAGCTTTACAATGATTTTTAGTGATGTTAAAGCCCATTTTGAGCAGTGATAAAGCCCGTTTTTGTAGTAGTGATATCTCTCAACAGAGTCTCAAAAAATAATTTGTAATTACTGACTAATCAGTGGTGAGAGGCCTAATTACCAGCATGTGTTCATCATGACCTGACCTCTACACAATGACTGATTACCATTGAGTAACACCTTTTATTTGATATTATAAACCTATAAGGATTATATCATATCATGATTGTTGACACAGGAAGGAGATGAATGTTCATAACTATCCACTGTATGATGTATTTACCAACTTTTTTATACCTATCAATGATTCCTTAGAGCTCTAGGTTTATTAACAGGTTATTAACGCCCTATAAAAAAGGATAAACCATTCACCACACACACACTCCTGCACACACGCGCACACACACACACACACACTAGTAACCCTATTCTGAAAACCAAACTCAAGACCTCATTAAAATCATTACCCTAAATTCACAAACATGTCTTTATAAGGCTTATAGATTCAAACTCCAACCCTTGGACTAAAACAATTTGATAAAAATCTGAGACAACTCGATCCACAGTGATGACACACTGTTCGCAGTGAGGTAGGATACATTGGGTGTGTCATGAGTAATAATGCATTAATAAATGATGCGAGAAAGGATTTGTCCCTTATGTTCCATAACAGAAGTTGATATATTAGGCCATTTGATGGAATTGATATTGCCTAAATAAATCCATGAATGTCAATGGTATGGAATGGGAAAGTTTAATTCTAGAAAGTCAAAGAAAAAATAATCAAGCACATGGGTTGATGGCACTAGCATGCAACCCGCTTGATTTGAGATATCAAGACAAAGAGATTACATTACATGGTAAGTGTTTGTAGGATGTGACACATCATTGTGGCGTTATCTTCTTTCTCTATGGGTGCCTTGGCATGTTACTCAATGACAACCTTGGAATTTAGATAGGATCCACCTCATGCCACCGAGAAAGAGGAATATAGGGTCACACAGTACGTGTGTCCAAGTATATCAGTTAAATATTAATTTAACAAGTTGAATAAAGATTATTCCCAATTATGGTTTAATAATTATCCAAGGATGCATGATCGCATTTATTTTGATACAATTTATTTGAGAGAATATATTTTAGGTGAAATAATATATTTATTAGTGAGTAATACAATGATATTTATTTAAGAAATAAGAAACCATTATTCATGTTATAATAAATGTGGCAGAGGAAATACAGAAAATGGAAAAAAAAGTACACGTCGTGTATATTAATATAAAAACCACGTGATTGTTTCTAAGTATTTGTGAGAAATAATATTATTTATTTAATTAAATATTATTAGTTGTAATTCGTTGGGAGCATGTCAAGTAATAATAACAGACAACTGTTATTATTATTATACATGGGGTCTTATTAAGAATTAAGTGAAATTAATAAATGCTTTTGGGTAATTAATTCATTTTATTATTATAAGAAATTAAAATTCCAATTATATAATTCTCATTAGCCTATCCATTTTTGGTGGTTGTGAAAAACGAATCTAGAGAAATCTCTTAAGCCAATAGAAATTTCTTTTTTCTTCCAAAAATTCTCTTAAGATACAATATAGATCCTCCTCCACCAGATCAAGGAGAGTGCTTTGCAAACAGCTCTTAAGGCGATCAAAGGTAGACATCACAAGTGATGTATCTTCTGTGATATCACACCAAGATCCCTTCAGCATCATCTAGTGTAACACCCCAAGATTTCAAAGTACGTTATTTTTCAAAGCAATCCAATAACTTTCACTACACGCAACACTGAGTTCTAGCGCACCATGACTTACCAAACATGTTGTTCAAAAGCAGTTAGGAATAGTATTAACTGAATTTTGAACATTATATAATCCTTATAATTTTAGAATCCGTATTATGAGTTTCTTATACATAATGTAAGAACAAATTCATTTTTTTCAGATAAAAGAGGTATTTTTTCAAAAAATGCAATTTTACCAACTTTTAATGATGAACCCTTTTTAAATCCAATATTTGAAAATTTTATATATTCAATTTGAAAAAATAAAATTCTTCTTTATAATCGGGAAATAAGAATTTAGTTTCAATAAATTTTTGGTTTTTTTTGATAACTTTCATATTTGGGTGAATAGTGAAAAATACTATATTTTAGCTGAAAACAACTTTTTTAATCAATATAATTTACAGTGTTTAATTATAAATTTTAATGGTTTGGAAGTATAATTAGATTATATTTTTACCATTTAATCTAATGATGGTAATTGTAATAAATTTATCTTTAAAATTGGACATAAACAAGTGTCAATCTTTTGATAGTTATTATTTCTTAAAAATACGTTTTTTGGTTTTGACAACGGGAATTAATTTGAAATTAATTAATGAAACTTATATGTTTTGAAATCGGTAAAATAGAATTAATTTTTGAATTTGTAATATCAAAATTATCTTAGGGTGGAATATTGGTGTTTTTCTGAAAACATTCAATTTTTTGATGAATAGTGAAAAACACTGAGTTATTGTTTAAAACCGAATTTTTATTTAAATAGTTATTTATTTTATTAAAATTTATTTTAGGTCAAAATAGATATATAATACCTATATAAATTCAATTTAATTCATTGGTGTCAGTTTATCATAATTTTAGATATATAAATATTTTATCGAACTTTTTACTGTCTTTTACCACCTCCTAGGAGCATTTGCAAATTTACATAAAACATAATTTTACCACATTTGTGAGTTGAATTTCGAAAATCCGAAAGACATGGTTAATATCAAGGAGTAAAATGTGGTTCAATAAGATAAAAACAATTTTTAGTGAATAGTAACTGTTAACTTTTATTTACCACGGTTAAAAGTAAATAGGGAAATTAAAGGTAAAATTGATATTATTATTACCCTAACAGATTTCATAATACTATTGGATAAGTATTATTCGACCAAAAACAACCTTAGGAATAATATATGAACCTCTTTGATCCACTTGGATTAGATTAATACATTTATTATTATTTAATTCAAAGAAGAGTTAAAAGTGTTAAATTCAAAGTTTAATAACAAAACCATTTTTAATATAGGGTTACACATAAGAGAAATTAGACTAAAACTATTCATTAGAAAGATAAAAATATTTCCTACATAATGGTATTTTATATACATTTTTTAGACATTAAATAATTTAATTTATGACACAATGCTAATGCAGTAATTACATAATTAATGAAATATTAAAATAATTGATATTATAAATATCCAAATAAATGTAATTTGAGAATTTTTATAAATTCCACTAATTTTATAGGTTAATATTACTTGTTTGGGTTGGTTAGAATATTTTTTTAAGTAATAATGTTGTTATGAATTTAGAAAAAACAAAATACCAAATAGTGTCAAAATTGATATAAAATAGATTTTAAAACAAATATTATATTATTATTTGATATTATATTCCTAAAAATATAAGGTTCGGCCAAAATACTTATATAATTATAGTTGGATCATTAATGAACCACTTGGGGTTCTCTTGGATTTTTATAGTACGTTTATGAACCATATAATATAAAAATATAAAGAGACATGGTAAATGTCAAACTATTTAACTAAGAGTTAAATCTAAAATATAAAGTTAATATAGTGACCAAAACCTCTCTAAAACTTATTGGATGAGTGGTTTTAGACTCATACCCACCTTATGATTTAAATAATCTACTTCAGAGACATTAGAAACCGAAAATGATTTTGTTAAAAAATAATATTTCTAGGTTTTCCTAAGGTGCCCGTCACCCCTCTTATAAAAGGGCACTTCCCCTTCTCTAAAATTCACACCTCCAAAGCCATTTGTCTCAGGAAAACCCTACACAAATATCCTCCCAACTATCCTAACATTATCCTAGAGACCTTACTTTAGTCAGAAAGCCAACCTATGGAGCCCTTCTGATCAAATCAAAAGGAAGAACCTGAAGACGAGGTAATGATTTCACCACCCTCTTTCAAGTTCTTTTATTCTTACACTTACTCTTTCTTTTTTATCACCATACCAAAATAATAAATCCAGTAACTTATATATACTGGTATGTTATTATAAACATGTCATAACCATATTTATTATTCTATCCATCCTATGAATGATAATGTCACCATGCGTGCGTACGTATGACTTACCGTCTCCACGCCGTGGTGTAATTTGTTATTCAACACTAAGTTATTTGGATGGACATAAAGATGAGTAATATGTATATAAATAATGAAAATTACATAATAATGTCTCTATAAAATTAATATACCATCCAATTCCACACCTTTTAGGAAATTATATTGTCGCCCGTGTGTACGTACAGATTACCATCTCCACGACCCGATGAGATTCATTTCCATGTTCACCATTCATCAACGATTATAAAAATATATATTACTAATAAGTATGTAATATATGAAATAATAATGCTATTTGATATATATATATTTATATACTTACATATATCTTATCCACTTACTTTCATTCAATATGATATGAAAACAGAAACAACGTTAATGCGTACGTACGGTCTACCGTCTCCATAAATGGTGTTTTCCATTTCATATATCTATATATTATAAATATTTATTTTATAAATATATATGAAATATGAATCAATGTTTTTATTCTGTAATTATTTAAATCATGATCTAAATGATACGGTCAAGAATAACATGTTAAAATACCTACGACAAAGAAAGCGATTATTACTTGAAATGTTAATTTAACATGAAAATCATTATTAAATGGGTAGTATAAAGTCATAAATGAATCATGTATGATATAATTAATATGAATATGGTTCTGGTGTAATCTAATAACATACAATGGTCATTATACAAGAGGTTAAACATACCCTCGACCAAAGGAAAGTGCAAGGTAAGGGTTAATTCCACAATCTCTTTATTATCCGAGGTTGTTTTTATATAAGTATATACTAGGACTACTTTATCATCCGCATCCATGTTTCTTAAAACTGCATTCCAAAACATTTTTAATATTTAATAGACTATGGGTTAAATTCATTTATACCCTTTTTTTACTTTTTATAAAATGGTTTGAAAGGAATATTTCCGTCATTTTCCAAACATGGTACCGTATGACCTTTTCGACAAAATTAAGGTAAGAATGTTTTTAACTTATATGATGGGTGTGAATATTTTCTTCCATTATAAGAATGTCGAAGCTTCCCTTACAATCTTATAAGAATATTTTTAAAATAAATTTTTTCTTTCATAATTATGTAACTTTTAATGATTTCAAAAAAAAATATAGATATTTCTCTTAAATAGTTTTGATTTCATCTATGTCAACATCCTTTGATGGATTTTATACTTGTTTTAAGTAGATTCATTATGATACAAATCATACATATTGCATTGAATGTTTTGTGATATGTTTGACTCTGGATGTGTTATTTTTATACCATTCATGGTTTATGGTTAAAGTGTTGACATTTCGTATGCTAGTTTTAATACAAATGTTTATGTTATATTTCAACCTTTTCATATGAGGAATGTATGGGACATAGTAATTGATGGGTGGATCCTGCTATAGTCCCTCGATGCATTGGTAGGTCTCATGAGACAACTGGATGTAGAATTGGCCAAGGCCTTTCCCAATTTGATAAATGGTTTTGGACGAGGCCTTAATCATTTTTAGACATCTTGGATGAGGCCTTGAAACAATGTTTTAGAATTTCTGGAATTATACATTCCCTCATTATGAAAATAATATTGATGGTACATGTGGTCATTCGACTAGTAGAATACCCATGATTATGTTTTATTATGACATTATTTATTCAGCTCATATTCCTGCCATAAAGGTATTCATGTTTATTATTAGTAATGGAACGTGGTTTCAATTATTCACCATTCTTAATATTTATGTTATCTTTCGCTGTATTGATTACCCTTACTAAGCATTTGAGCTCACCTCTTTCTTATATATCATTTTACTAGGATGAAAATAAGTATATTATGATTGACCTGCAGGGATAGTCTATGGGATCTCAGTGTTGTCTATTGAAACAATGATGTTGTAGTTTTCCATTTTATGATGTAATGTAAACCTTATGAATGTATCTAGTACTTCCAAGGCTACTAAACTAATCAGCCTTTCAAGACATGATATTTTGTGATCATGCCAATGATATGTAATAATTCACCGACTCTGGGCTTTTGGGGTTGGGGAGTTACAGTTGGTATCAGAGGAAGTTTAGTAATAACCTTGGAAACTAGATTTAGATAAGATGTGATTTGAGCACATTACCCTAAGATATACTTTGAGGAATAGTATAGAAGAACTTCCTAGAATATTGGTACTGTATAGATTTTGTGAGTTTTACAAGAAAATACATCCCTGTCTAGATACGAGTAGGTACAGGGGGCTTTGGCACTGATTTACCTAGAGGTAAAACCCGAAAACACCGCTTTGAGTTAGACTCAAATGGGAACTGGTGCACGAAAACGGGCCATGCTGCACTCTTGGTTACGACACTCTTGAGGGATATTATTACGATAATTCTCATTTTATTCACAAATCATTATGAAGCATTTACGAGAATATACCTCTTCAAAGAAAACATTATTATGATTATAGATTATATCCATAAACTGTTCATTTTACTTTAGGTATTTTACATGTTTGGAATTATTCATTGCAATTCATAAACTGACCTAGTGTATGCCATTGTATTGAAATGGAACCTAGTAGAAGGAATGTGAACTCGAGCAATACATATGATCCAAAGAGTAAGAAGGATCATATCTCTCACGGTATTAAGCCATAATTTATAAGGGAAATATTCTCCCATGTATTCTCAACATATGAAGATATAGTATCATGTTTTAATAAGAAAAGTAAATAATTCTATGAGTCCTATTTCTCTGAAGGGAAGCAAGATAAGAAAAGGATTAAAGAATGAAATATGGATAAAGGGAAGAGGGAAAAGAAGGATTTTCCTATATTTCATAACTGTGGAATGAATCACCGTGGTAAATGCTTCAAAGGAATGGGAGTTTGTTATAAGTGTGGAGAAAAAGGACACCAAGTACGTGATTGAAAGGGTAAGAAAAATGTTTCAAATGTACAATGCTTCATCTTCAAGGAGTTGGGACACTACGCAAATCAATGTCCAAATCATTAGAGTATAACCCAAATGCTGCTATTGGATAATAATAAAGTTATGATACTACTGTAAATGAAGAGGAATGATTAGATTTATTACATTGTTATTAAAGTATTGTGTCATTTGAGTATTTTATTAATGATGTACATGATATAATAATTATAGAGCATATAAGGATTGTACTGCAGTACTATTTCATTAAAGACTTGAGATTGTGTTGAACCAAGAAAAGTGACTCTATACCAGGTTAATTTTTTTAGAAAATATATGGTTGAGAGAATGATAAACCATAATATGTTTTTGATACTGATGTAGTGATTTTTGGAATAATACATAATTGATTTGGATAAATTATATTGGTTATTCTTGACTACCTTGAAATTGAATAATAGTTTTTTTATTTAATCATTGTTGTAATATTCAATATTTTTTAATATAAGGAATATATCCAATATTATATAAAATATAAGGGAGCATGAATGTAATCAATAAGGTTTTATAGAAATTCAGGGTGTTACCATGTTTTAAAATAATACATGATGAAGGTGTTCACATGTTATTACGTGGAAAAAAAGGATCTTCATTGTGTTTAACTTCCTTATAAATTTTGGACTGTGAGTTTGGATAGAATTATATTGGATAAGTCTAAAGGTTGGAATGGATTAAGTTTGAAATTGTATACTATTTCTAAGGTTATTTTTTTTATTTTTATAAAAAGGAAAACACACATACCGTGTGTCAACCCGTCGCGTCGGACAATGATGTGGGAATCGAACCCAAAAGCATAGTGCGATTAGGATTTATCGCCTACCACTGGACTATGTGAAGTCCCAAGATTATATAATGTAGTTTCTTTTTTTAAAGGGTCTGATAGGTGAATTACAAATTCTTTTTTTTGGAACCCTATACGAATAGGATAAATAGAATATTGTTTTAAGTTCTATTATCTTTTAGAGTGAAAGATGAGTTTATGGTAGAAATTAGTTAAAGGATAGAACTCTACATGTCAAGTTTATATTTTTTTCTTCTCTTATTCTATGAATAAATTTATTCTTAAACATTAGGTATGGGATATTAGAACTAAACATGTGTTATCCTAATACCTTACGTTTTGTTGAACCGATGATATTTTAAATCATCATAGATTGATGGTTTTGACACCCTCAATTCTACAATTGTTTGTGACTGATGAACTGAATCAATCCCTATAAATATTTACATTTTCTTCCAATTATGTGTCTCTAATTTCCCCCAATGTTCTCTTAATCGATATCACAATTTTATGGTGACATTTTTATTCCCCTTTTCCTCTTATTAAGACTAAATTTTATAAACCCAATTTCTGATATGGGTTTTCAAACAAAAGTATTTTCTATTTTCAACCTTTTATTTTTGAAAAACAATTTCAAATTGTGAGGATTCAATTTATTGAAGGAGGGAAGAATGTAACACTCCAAGATTTCATAATATGTTATTACTTCAAAGTAATCCAATAACTTGCACTACACACAATACGGTGTTCTAGTGCACCACGACTTACCAAACTTTTCGTTCAAAAGAGGTTATGAATAGTATTAATTGAGTTTTGAACTTTATATAATCCTTATAATTTTATAATCCATATAATGAATTTTTTAGACATAATATAAGAACAAATTCATTTTTTTTCAGATAAAAGAAGCATTGTTTCAAAAAATATTATTTTACCACCTTTTAATGGTGAACCCTTTTTAAATCCAATATTTGAAACTTTTATATATTAAATTTTTCAACATAATCTTCTTCTTTTGAATCGGTACATAACAATTTAGTTTCAATAAATATTTGGTGTTAATTTGATAACTTTCATATTTGGGTGAATTGTGAAAAATACTATATTTTAACTGAAAAAAACTTTTTTAATCAAACTAATTTATAGTGTGGAGTTATAAATTTTAATGGTTTTGAAGTATAATTAGATTATATTTTTACCATTTAATCCAATGATGGTCATTGTATGTAATTTCACTTTGAAATTGGACATAAACAAGTGTTAATATTTTGATAGTTATTATTTCTTAAAAATATTAGTTTTGGTTTTGACAACGAGAATTAATTTTAAATTAATTAATGAAAATTATATGTTCTGAAATAGGTAATATAGAATTCATTTTTGAATTCTTAATATCAAAATTTTCTTAGGGTGAATTTCTGGTATTTTTCTAAAAACATTCAATTTTTTAATTAATAGTGAAAAACATTGAGTTATTGTTTAAAATCGATTTTTTATTTAAATAATTAATTATTTTATTTAAATTTATTTTAGGTAAAAATAGATACATAATACCTATATAAATTCAATGTAATTCATTGGAGTCAGTTTAAAATAATTTTAGATCTATAAAAATTTTATCGAACTTTTTACCGTCTTTTACCTACCTCCTAGGAACATTTGCAAATTTACATAAAAAGTAATTTTACTGCTTTTGTTAGTTGAATTTATAAAATCCAAAAGACACGGTTAATATAAAGGAGTAAAATGTGGTACAATAAGATAAAAATAATTTTCGGTGAATAGTAACTGTTAACTTTTATTTACCGTGGTTAAAAGTAAAAAGGGAAATTAAATGTAAAAATGATATTATTATTACCCTAACACATGTCCTAATACAATTGGATAAGTATAATTTGACCAAAAAAAACCGTATTAATAAAATATGAACCGCTTTGGTCCACATAGATTATATTAGGACATTTATTATTATTTAATTCAAAGAGGAGTTAAAAGTGTTAAATTCCAAGTTTAATAACTAAACCATTTTTAATACAGGGTTACACAAAAGATAAGTTCAATGTTAAATATTCCTTAGAAATATAAAAATATTTCCTACATAATGGTATTTTATTTATATTTTTTAGACATTAAATAATTTATTTTTTGACATAATGATGATGCAATAATTACCTAATTAATGAAATATTAAAATAATTAATATTCTAAATATACAAATAAATATAATTTGAGACTTTTTATGAATTCCACTAATTTTATAGGTTAATATGACATTTAAGGGTTTTTTAGATGAATTTTTTCTAAGTAATAACACTGTTATGAATTTAGCAAAAACAAAATACCAAATAGTGTCAAAATTAACATAAAAGAGTTTTTTAAAAAAATATTATATTATTAATTGATATACAATTCTTAAAAATATATGGTTCAGCTAAAATAATTATATAATTATAGTTTGATCATTAATTAACCACTTGGGGTTCACTTTGAAGTTTACAGTAAGTTTATTAACCATATAATATAAAAATATAAAGAGACATGGTAAATGTAAAACTACTTAACTAAGAGTTAAATCTAAAATAAAAAGTTAATATAGTGACCAAAACCTATCTACAACCTATTGGTTGAGTGGTTTTAGACCCATACCCACCTTATCCTTTAAATAATTTACTTTGGAGCCATTAGAAACCGAAAATTATTTTATTATAAAATAATATTTCTAGCTTTTCCTAAGGTTCCCCTCACCACTCATATAAAAGAAAACTTCCCCTTCTATCGAATTCACACCTCCAAATACATTTTTCAGGGCCAAACCCTGCCCAAATATCCTCAAAGCTATCCTAAATTCATACTTGAGGCCTTAATTTGGTCGTAAATCCAACCTAAGGATCCCTTTTGATCAAATCAAAAGGAAGAACCCGAAGAAGAGGTAATGATTTCACCACCCTCTTTCTTGTTATTTTATTCTTCCACTTACTCTTTATTTGTTATTACCATACCAAAATAATAAATCCAGTGCCTTATTATACTGTGATGTTATTATAAGCATGGAATAACCATATTCATTATTCTATCCATACTATGAATGATAATGTCACCATGCGTGCGTACGTACGACTTATCGTCTCCACATCGTGGTGTAATTTGTTATTCAAAACTATGTTATTTGGACGGATATAATGATGAGTAATATGTATATAAATAATGAAAATAACTTGATAAAATCTCTGTAAAATTAATATACCATCCAATTCTGCACCTTTTAGGAAATGATATTGCCGCTCGTGCGTGTGTACGAATTACCGTCTCCACGACACGATGAGATTTATTTCCACGTTCACCATTCATCGACGATTATAAAAATATATATTAATAATAAATATGTAATATATTAAATAATAATTCTACTGGATATATATTTATTTATTTACTTACATGTATCTTATTCACTTACTTCCATTCAATACGATATGAAAACAGAAACTGCCTTTAAGCGTACGTACGACCTACCGTCTCAAAAAACAGTGTTTTCCATTTCATATATCTATCTATTATAAATATTTATATTATTAATTTATATGATATATGATCCATGGTTTGTATTTTTGATGTATTTAAATCATTATCTAATTGATATAGTCAATAATAACAGGTTAAAATACATATGATAAGGAAAGGGATTATTACCCGAAATGTTAATTTAACATGAAAATCATTATTAAATGGATAGTATAAAGTCATAAATGAATCATGTATGATATAATAAATATGAATATGGTTCTGGTATAATCTAATAACATACAATGGTCATTATACAGTAGGTTAAATGTACCCTCAACCAAAGGAAAGTGCAAGGTAAGGGTTAATTCCACAATCTCTTTATTATCCGAGGTTGTTTTTACGTAAGTATCTACTGGGACCTCTTTATCAACCACATCCATGTTTCTTAAAAAAGTATTCCAAAAAAGGATTATTATTTAATAGACTATGGGTTAAATTCCATTATACCCCTTTTTGACTTTTTATAAAATGGTTTTAAAGGAATCTTTCCATCATTTTCCAAACAAGGAACCTTATGACCTTTTCGAAAAAATTTAGGTAAGAATGTTTTTTTTAACTTATACGGTGGGTGTGGCTATTTTCTACCATTATAACATCGTCGAAGCTTACCTTAAAATATTATAATAATATTTTTAAATTAAATGTTTTCTTTTATAATTATGTAACATTAAATGGTTTAAAAAAAGAAAGAGATATTTCTCTCAAATAGTTTTGATTTCATCTATGTCAACATCTTTTGATGGATTTTATACTTATTTGAAGTAGATTTATTATGATACAAATCTTCCATATTTAATTGATGGTTTTGTAATATGTTTCACAGTAGATGTGTTATTTTTATTCCATTCATGGTTTGTGGTTAAAGTATTGACATTTCGTATGCTAGTTTTAATATGAATGTTTATGTTATATTTCAACCTTTTCATATGAGGAATGTATTGGATATAGTAAGTGATGGGTGGAGCCCTATATAGCTCCTCGATGCATCAGTAGGTCTCATGAGACAACTAGACATGGAATTGGCTGAGGCCTTTCCCAATTTGATATATGGTTTTGGTTGAGGCCTTAATCATTTTTAGACTTCTTGGCCGAGGCCTTGACAAAATGTTTCAGAATGTCCGACATTATAAATTCCCTCATTATGAAAAAAATATTGATGGTACATGTGGCGATTCGACTAGTAGAATAACCATGATTATGTTTTATTATGGAATTATTTATTCAGATCATATTCCTACCATAAAATTATTCATGTTTATTATTGGTAAAGGCATGTGGTTTCAATTATTCACCATGCTTATTATTTATGATATCTTCCACTATATTTCTTACCCTTACTAAGCATTTGAGCTCACCCCATTCTTATGTTTCATTTTCCCAGGATGCAAAGAAGTATATTATGACTGACCTATAGGGATAGTCTATGGTATCTCAGTGTTGTCTATGGAAACTATGTTGTTGTAGTTTTCCATTTTATGATGTAATGTAATCCTTATGAATATATCTAGTACTTCAAAGGATACTAAACTAATCGGTCTTTTGAGACATGATATTTTGTGATCATGACAATGATATGTAATAATGCACCGAATATGGGATTCTGGGGTCGGGGCGTTATATCCAGTGATACGTGGAGCACGTGGGGATCACCACTAGAGGAATCCTACACTTGGATTCTACGATGCAATGACGGATCACATCAGATCATGACCAGAAACATCAACAGAGAGAGAATTCCATCAAAGTAATTCTTGTCTTTTAATTAAATTAATTTTAACCATTATATGATGATCCTCTCTATGGTTCTGGGAATCCATTCCTTTCTTTCATTCTTCATTCTAATCTGAATACCTAACATTTAATTAACATGATGGATCTTGGATTGATCATTGTTAATGGAAAAATTAAAGTTGGAAAAACTCACCAACGCACTTCCGCTGCACCCAGAACCTATAAGTGGTATTACAGAGGTCATATCATTTATTATAATTATTTAGTTTTTCATTGGTGATTTACACATTTAATAATTTAGTTTTTTCAATTCAAGTAAATCGTTCTATAAATCCGAATCTCATGATCTATTCCTTCTCTTTTATTTCTCGTTCACCTTACAGAAATGATTTTTTCTTTTAATTTTGATTAAAATAAAATAGAGGATCCCATTCGGAGGTTCCAAAGTTTCCTATCCATTCAACACCAGAACACATGGTGTGTATTCTATTGTACACGCTGTGTAGTATAGGTTCCATGCACTGGGATGGTCTGCCAAACTAGGCTGTTCTATTTGATTCTCTCTAAGTCTTTAAGACATTGTGTATTGACTAGGAATAGCTGGAACCCAGTTTCCAGATTACACACAGTGTAGCCCAATGAACATGGCGTGTAGTCCCTTTTGGTTAGGGATAGACCATCTACCCCATACATGGCTTGACCGAATGGAAACTGTGTAACAAAGATATTACATGACATGTATCACACTGATCATGTCGTGTAGTCAGAACTACACACCATTTACTCATCCAAATTATATAGATTTATTGAAATTTATTATTATATTTTACAAACCCTTGATACATGTACCATAATGAGGGTGTAAATCCAAGGCACAACACGTGATATGTGTTTTATATATATGTGTTTAATTTAACATCTACGTAATGTTCATTTCTACTCATTGGGTAGTTATGAACAGTAATTCACCGGGTTTCCTCCATGGTACAAGTTACATAAAAATATACTTTTAAATGAATTTATTTGTTTAAAATTATGATGTATGGGAATCTTAAGGAAATTCAATAAAAGGGTTTAAGATAAAAGGACTGATTAATTCAAGATAATTAATTGATTTGAGCGTGATTTATCTTAAACAAGAACGATTAATGAATTGAATGCTAGTTTTATGCATAAATATTGTTGCAGTATGGATGATAATGAGCTATACCAAGACCTTTTTATGTGAATGGTTTCGTTTTAATTTATTTATTTAAATTAAATTTGTTGGCATGTGAGCCTTCTCCACATTAACATGCAGGGTCTGCATACCCAAGGTTTCATTTATGTAAAACCACATTTAAACCCTTACCTGTGAGTGAGATAAAAGCATATGTAATGGATAGAGATCCCAAGCTAGTGGATGCGACTCATGTTAGAAGCCAAGGTAAACCCCATCCTAGAAGATACAAAGGTGGATATGTGGAAAGCTGTAAACACATACCCAGAAGGTTCAAGGTGTTTCTACCCTAGGTCATGGGTTAGTTTATCAACTACTAGATAACCTAACTAATAGAAAACTCTCATGATCATACCATTTATTTTATTTCTGACAGTTTCATGGTTTATTTATTGTGGGTGTGATGTCACGATCACATAATTAATGAATTAAACAAGCATGCATGATGGAACTAAAAGAAGTCTGTATTATGCATAAATATTATCTTAGACATGGTTAATCACTTATGTATATCCCATTTAATATTAAAAAGCATGTAATCAAAGATAAGAAATTGAAATTTACATATAAACATAAAATCCCTAATAGAAATATTAAATCGGTATAGCCTTCCATAATCTTGGATAGAATCGAACCATAGTTAAAAGTTCTTGACCAACCCTATTTGGAGTGCTTTCAATTATCAGAGAATTATAATTCATGGTTTTGGGTTGACTTGACTTGGTTCACATCAAGGGTTGACTGCCACAATAGGACTTGGTGTGACCAAGAGGAAAAGGTTAAGGAAATCAAAAATAAAAGGATTTCAGGATTGGGGAGTCCACTCAGTGGATCAAGGAGCTGTGAGTTAATGCAGTTGGAATTTGGAATGCCTACCTAAAACCCTTCATGTTTTTGGACCAAACCTAGATGGGGTAATGTGAAGGGAAATGTGGATCCTTTCTACTAGAATATTCATCCAACAGAATATTCCGAAGTCAATGGTGAGGGCAATTGGATTTAGATAAAATAATGGGAGACTAATAAGTATTAATTTAATTATTTGTCTCAGTTTTATCATGATAAAGTAATAAACCTTGATCATATTAATTTGTAGAAACTGCAAGAAAAATGACTTTAGACATATCATTGTAAACCATACTCGAGAAGGAAAACCTTCACACCGACACCAATTTCCAGGAATGGCTGAGGCGTTTATGTATCATCCTTTTCCACAAGAGAAAATTATACGTGCTCGAGGGGCCTATTCCAGTTGCACCAAGAAAAGAGGCCAGTGATGAGGAACTATCTATCTATACAAAACAAATTGATGATGCCACATATGTCCAATATTTCATGCTATCGGCCATGTCTAATGATCTCTTGAAGCAATATGAAAACATGGACACATGTAGCATGATGTCTCACATTAAGTATATATATAAAGAGAAGGAGAGACATGAGATATATGAGATATACAATGCTTTGTTTACAACTAAGCTTGTAGAGACTATGCCAGCTGGGCCTCATGTAGTCAAGCTTACTGGCAACATTAAACTCCTGGACATCATAGGGATTATGTTCCCATATGATTTGTGTACAGATATCATCCTATCATCACTGCCCAAGAACTTATCTAGATTTATTGTCAACTAAAACATGATAAACAATGAGAAGAGTTTATCAGAACTTATGACCATAATTTTCTAGGAAGATAAGGACATAGGGTGTGACAAAAACACAATACTTATAGTGAATAAGAAATGGAAGGACAAGGAAAAGAGACCAAGGATTCATAAACGTTCTGAATCCCCTAAAAACCATCCCTCCAAGAATGGAAAGGTATAGAGGCATGGAAAGGAATAAGAGGTGGTATGTTTTTCATGTGGAATGAAAGGACACTAGAAGAGGAACAATACCCAGAAGCATGGGGATGCTAAAGGTGTGTTCATTATCAAGTGTAATCTTTCCATTTCTACACATTAGTTGTTAAAAAAAGCTTTTGGGGAACACATATGTATAAAAATTCAGAAACCAAGTATATTTAAAATATTTCCCGATGAGAGGTGGATCTTTGAGATGCCAATGGTACAGGGCTGGCTGTATTAGCCATTGAAAATTACCATCTCTCATTTCCAACTAGAATGATTTTGGCTTTACGTAACTATTATTGCGTGCCTAGTGTTAACAAGAATATAATTTCTATATATTGTTGGAAATGGATGAATTTATTTTCAAATTTGGGAATAAGGGTTGTTTATTTTATAAGAACACTATATGTTATGGCATGGAATTTTTGAATAATGGTTTGTATGTATTAAATTACAAAAACCATGTGTTGAAAATTGATAACGAAACAAACTCACATGACTCATACATCTCCCAGTCTTGGAATCACTGTCTCAGTCATGTAAACTAGAAGAAGTTGAAAAATGTCATCCAAGATAGTTACTTAGACTCTACTGAACTAAAAGAACTTGATATATGTCAAGATTGTTTACAAGGTGAAATGACCAAGCCGCCTTTCGGTGGATAGGGTGAAAGGGCCACATGGAATCTAATATTGGTGCACCCAGATGTGTGTGGACCATTTCCAGTAGAATATAGATATGGATATTCTTAATTCATCACTACTGGAAAACTATCCTTTACCAACGGTTTGGAACCGTTGGTATAGGCCTCCAAACCGTTGGTATAGCCTATACCAATGGTTTGGAGAACCGTAGCCAAGTAAGCCGTTGGGATAGGTCTATACCAACGGTTTTGGAAACTGTTGGTATAGGTAATATGAAATCTATACCAACGGTAATGGAACCGTTGGTATATAAATTCCAAAAATAAAACATCCGCTGGGATTTGATCCCAGGACCCCTCGTTTATAATCGAACGACTTAACCACTAAGCTAACATCACTTTTGTAAACATAATTTCATAAATATATATATGTATTATCATAATTATTTAAAATTTTGATTTATATAATGATCTCGGTTAGTAGAGCTGGAAAAAAAATCAAAGAACCTATCCCAACGGTTTTCAAAACCATTGGGATAGGTTCTCTGTGGGTTGAATTCTTTTGGCCGAATGTTGGATTTCTTGGGTGGTTTTTCCCAACGGTTCACCAAAACTATTGGGAAAGGCCACTCTTTCCCAACGGTTCACCAAAACCGTTGGGAATGAGGCTCAAAAGACACCCTTTCCCAACGGTTTTGGTGAACCGTTGGGAAAGGTCACTCTTTCCCAACGGTTCACCAAAACCTTTGGGAAAGAGGCTCCAAAGACACCCTTTCCCAACGGTTTTGGTGAACCGTTGGGAAAGGTCACTCTTTTCCAACGGTTCACCAAAACCTTTGGGAAAGAGGGGGAAATATATGGATTTCCCAACGGTTTTGGTGAACCGTTGGGAAATGGTAGCTATACCAACAGTTTTTACAAACCGTTGGTATAGAAGTGTTGGGAAATATCATCTTTCCAGTAGTGCATTACTTTTACTGATTATTTTATTAGATATGGAAATATTTACTTAATGTGGTATAAGTCATAAGACTTGAGAAATTTAAGTAATTCAATAATGAAGTACAGAATCATCTTGGTAAGAAGATAAAGAAGCATCAATCAGATCGAGGTAGAAAATATCTGAACCAAGAGTTTATCGGTCTTATATGGGAGTTTGGGATTCTATCTCAGCTCACTCATACTTATACACCACAGTGGAACGGTGTTAGTGAAAGTAGGAAACACACCTTGTTGGACATGGTGAGGTCGATGATGAGTCATGCAAATCTTCCATCATCCTTTTGGGGATATGCATTACAAACTGGAACATAGATATTAAACTGAGTATCAACTAATGTAGAAAATGCAATTCCCTCTGAGTTATGGAATGAAAAGAAACCCATTTTTTTTACACACGTGTATGAGGATGAGAGGCATTTGTTAAGACCTTCCTAGGCAACAGACTAACACCCTGGGGCATGAGGTTTATCTCAATAGGATATCCCACGGAAACAAAAGGATATTACCTATAAAACCCTTCATATAAGAAAGTTTCTGTCTCCTGGAAAACCATATTTATTGGGAGGGAGAACATACTAAAAAGGATAGTGGGAGAAAGATTGAATATGATGAAGTTGATGCCTAAGATACATAGGAGTTGGAACAAGAAAAAGTTCCACAGGTCCCCATAGAAAGAGGTTCCAGAAACACCAGTACTTCATAGGAGCTCAAGAGAGGTAAGGGAACTAGAGAGATTTGGTTTCCAAGTCACTGAGGATGGTGAATAATTATTGTTGGAAAATGATGATCCTCTATCCAAAAAGGAAACAGTAGAAAGATCAGAAGCTGCAAGATGGATAGATGCTATGAATTCTGAGATGGATTCCATGTTTCAAAACAATGTCTGGGTTCTGTTCAATGATCCAGTTGATGTAAAGCTTTTTGGATGCAAATGGGTATTCAAGAGAAAAATGTACATGGAAGGTCATGTTATCACCTATAATGAAAGGCTAGTGGCTAAAGAAATCAAATAGCATAAAAAAATTTTCTATGATAGAAGCTTTATACTAGTTTCCATGTTTAAATCCATAAGAATCATACTTGCTATAACAACTTACCATGACTACGATATTTGGAAAATGGATGTCAAAACAACATTCCTTAATGGTAAGCTTCCGGGAGATGTCTATATGACACAAACATAAGGGTTTGGGACACAAGGTGTAGCTAAATGGATTTAAAAGTTACAGAAATCCATTCATGGATTAATTAAAGAATCCAGGTCATGGATCATTCGATTTGATGAATCTGTAAAGGAATTTGGTTTCATTAAGAACGAATGTGAGCCATGTGTTTATAGGTGGTTTAATTGGAATGTGGTTGTTATACTAGTAGTATATATTGATGACATAATGATTATTGGAAATGATTTACCAGTCTTACAGTCAGTTAAGGATTGGTTGAACAAGTGTTTCTCCATGAAGTAATTGGGTGAAACAACCTACATTATAGGGATCAAGATCATTCCTGATAGATACAAGAAGCTTATTGGAATAAGTCAAGGTAAATACATTGACTAGATACTAAAGATATTTAGTATGGCACAATCCAAGAGGGGTTTAGTGCTAGTGTCACATGGCCTACATCTTTCTATGAAAATGATTCCTCAAACACAATAGGAGAAAGATAAAATGAGTAAGATCCCATATATTCGACTATAGGATCCATCATGTATTCCATGTTACATAACTAGGATTTATGTCTCCTATGCACTGAGCATGGTATGAAAATATCAAGAAGATCCAGGAGAACAACATTGGAATGCTATTAATACTATCCTTATGTATCTGAGAAGAACTATGTATATTTTCCCGATCTATGGAGGAGATGGGGAGCTTTTCATCAGAGGGTATACTAATGCTAGTTTTCAGATAGATCCGACTAATCTGAAGACACAATATGTATATGTTTTCTATCTCAATGGAAGAGGTGTGATCTATAAGAGTTCAAAGAAACCAGTTGTCGCCAATTCTACAGCAGAGTCCGAATATATAGCAGCTTCTGATGTAGAAAAGGAATCCATATGGATTTGGAACTTTTTCTATGATTTCGATGTGGTTCCTATCATAAAAGACCATATCTCATTGTATTGTGATAATACTACAACGGTGGCTCTTGCAAAAGAACCAAGGTTACATCAACAGACAAATAACATACTCTGGAAGTATCACCTATCGAGGTAATTCTATAAAAGGGGTGATGTTACAGTGAGCAGTGTGTCCATGTAAGATAATGTGATAGACCCCATGACTAAAGGCCTATCTCAGCAGAAGCATGAATATCATGTGAGTGTTAGTGGGTTGAAGGTTGTTAGAAGTTGTCTCTAGTCCAAGTGGATGTCTATTGGATTTGGTGGACTAGAACAAACTACTTTGTACTTTATTCATTAATAATTACCTTATCACATATTTATTGTTCTTATGCATGAAAATGAATGTGATAATGTCCTAAGGATAGCTGTTCCACTAAAAATTCATAATGGATCCCTACTATGATGGTAACCCATATTTTCCATAACACTATTCTTGAAAATATGTTCTATGGTCGGATGATGTTATTTGAGGGACACAAATAATAAAATCCATAAGGGGTGAGGACTCATAAAACTTTGTGGCACCTTCTCATAGTGTGCGCCATTGGTAATATGTAGGAGGATATTATGGGAATGAGACTCTCTAGTAGGAAATCCACATTTCATAGTGTCATTGGATGTTTCTATCAACGCACGTATGTATTGGGCCTTAGACTTTAAGATTATTATTAATGGGTATTACAAATCACACACTTAGATGTATTGAAAAAAGCTATGATGAAACACTATTCACAATGTGGTGGGATACGTTGGGTGTGTTATGAGTAATATTTCATTAATAGATAATGCGAGAAAGGATTTGTCCTTTCTCTTCCATAATGGAAGTATATATCCCATGCCCTTTGATGGAATTGATATAGCCTAAATAAATCCATTTCTATGGTATGGAATGGGTGAGTTCAATTCTGGAATTTCAAATAAATAATAATGAAGCACATGGGTTGATGGAACCAGCATGTAACCCACTTGATTCGAGATATTGAGACAAAGGGATTACATTACTCGGTAAACATTCGTAGGAGGTGACACGTCATTGCGGCGTTAACTACTTTCTCTATGGGTGCCTTGGCGTGTTTCTAAATGCTAACCTTGGATGTTAGGCAAGATCCACTTAATGACACTGAGAAAGAGGTCTACAGGGTCACACACTAAGTGTGTCCAAGTATCTCAGTTAAATATTAATTTAACAAGTTGAATAATGATTATTCCCAATTGTGGTTTAATAATTATTCAAGGATGCCTGATCACATTTATTTGAACACTAGTGATTCAAGAGAATATATAGTGGGTGAAATAATATATTTATTAGTAAGTAATTCATGGATATTTATTTGAGAAATAAATATCCAATATTCAAGGTATAATAAATGTGGTGGAGGAAATAAAGAAAGCAGGAAAAAATACACCTCGTGTATATTAATATACACATCATGTAATTTTTTCTACCTATTTGTTAGAAATAATAATATTTATTTATTTAAATAATATTAGGTGTAACTCGCTGGGTGCATTTCAAGTAATAATAATAGTCAATTGTTATTATTAGACATTCACTCTTACTAATAATTAAATGAGACTAATAAATACATTCGAGTAATTAATTCATTTTATTATTCTATGTAGTTAAAATCCCAATTATATAATTATCATTAGCCTAGAAATTTTTGGTGTTTGTGCATTATAGATCTAGATAAAATCTCAATCCAAGAGATATTTTTTTCTTCCAAGAACTCTCTCAAGGTACGAGAGAGACCCTCCTCCACCAGATCAAGGAGAGTGCTTTTAAAGCGGCTCTCAAGGCGATCTAAGGTGGAAAACTCAAGAGAAGGCTCTTTCGTGCTAGCACCCAGAGATCCCTTCGATGAATTCCATAGATACGTGGAGCACATGTGGATCACATCTAGAGGAATCCTATACTTGGATTATACCACAAAATAATGAATCACATCATATCATGACTGGAAACATCAACGAAGAGATAATTACATCAAGGTAATTCTTATCTTTTAATTAAATTACTTATAACAAACATATAATGATCATCTCTATGGTTCAAAGACTCCCTTCGATTATTTAGTTCTTCATTATACTTTGAAGATACGAAATTTAATTATCATGATGGATATTGTATTAATAATTTTTACTAGAAAAATTAAAGCTGGGAACACCCACCAAATGCTTCTGTTGTGCCCAAAACCTATAGATTAAACTCTAAGCACAACAGTGACTGTCACCATTGAAAACCACCATTCTCCATCATTCATCGCTATGTATAATTAGATTTTTTATCCTAATAATAGATGCATTCTCCATATCCTCTATGAAAATCACTAAACTTTTTCATTTCCCACAAATTCAAAAAATGCATAATAAAATGGATCGTGTAGGGGTGAGTATAAACATACTTAGTTGGAATCCTAAAAAACACAAAGGAATGAAAATAAACTAGTTATCTTAAACTGTGGTATAGGAAAGTAACCATGATGAATACATATACAAACAATCCTAATTTGATTTATAAACAGAATTATTAGGATCCCAAAGAATTCCCAATCATTTTATCTCTAACCCACAAAGGTATAATCTCATGAGAAACTAAGGAATCTTGAAGTAAAAAAACGTATATGAAGTATAAAGTAGATAAAATGGATTTATGTTATATATTTAAGGAATCCTAGCATGCCTAAAGAGTCACAAGTATTAAATAATATTATCTTCTTATAATTCTCTCTAAAACACTATCAGAATTAATAAATGGGTACCTAGTCCCTACTCAAGCATGAGAACCATTCAAGGGAGTATCACACTATACCATTTACTATTCACAAACCATTATTTTCGAAATATATAGGGGACACACACATCTTATGATATATGATGTTGACCAAGGGAGTACCAACCCTTACTACCATAACTACCCATCCATGAGAATGTTAGAGTCGGTCTCCTAGGACCAACTGATTGTACTTAGATTACATGTATATTAGATGCACTGAATATTAAATTAACAACTTATTACATATTGTTCATTTTTTCTTGATTGCTTTAATGTAATAATTTCATAGAGTAATTTTTAGATTGATAAGGTCATAGTAGTTCCATAGTATAATGAGAACCTTGAAGTTATATGATAGTATTATTTATACAGTTATATGGTTAGATAATGTACTATGACGTGACATGCAGTATTTAAACCTTCATGTGTGAGCATGTGTGTTCATAAGAAGATGAAGATTCTTTTCATGAAGTTCACCATTAGCAATATCCAACATGGGATATTATGAGAATAATCCCTCCAGTAGGAATTAAACATGTTTTTTGTGTCATCAGATATTCCTATATGTGATTGTGTGTAATGGTTCTTAGACTTTAATATTATTAATAATTTATTTCATAACTCACGTAGTTAGATTTACTAACCAAAACCATCACACCATATGTTGGTGAGAAGTATGGTAAATTGGGTGCGACACGATTGAAATGTCATTAATGCTTAAGTTGTGGATGAATTTGTACAATATATCTTTATAGAAGCTGATATCTTAGCCATTTTATGGGAATAGAACCATCACATTAAATTCCATGTCCCTGGTGTAATGAAATGTTTATTTCAGAAATTCAAAGATATACTTATTGATAAAAAAGTCTTATGACACTCTCGTGAATCCTTCTTGATGAGATATTTTAAAAAATGGATTATACTAAATAGTGAGAGTTTTTATGTGGTTGTGGATGTTGAGAAATTACGTTCTTTCTGTTGGGTTCCTTGAACCGTTGATAAACAATAATATTGAACTTTAGACAAGCCCACCTAATTTTAATGGGAAATAATACTAGGGGGTCACACATTGAGGGTTTCTATTGATCTTGATTAAATTCTATTTGAGTTTAATTAATGGAATAATTATTATTCCCAAGTTTGAGGAGTAATTTTATTCAAGTTATATTGATCACATAAAATAAATAAATATTTATTCAATGTCACATTAATTAAATATATATATATATTATTGAATATTTAATAAATATTTGTTAAATGGTATTTGAATGAAATCTTTATTTATGAATAATTTTTTTGAGTGTTCAATAAATGCAGGGGGAGTTCTAATGGACCAGGACCACATCTGATGAAAAATATTTATTAACAACATAGTTAAATATTATTTGTTATTGTTCAAGTTGGGGCATGCTAAAAAATAATAATGATAATAATATGACTCTGTGGAATGGTGTTTATTAAAGGTAAAAAATATTATTTAATGTCCTACATGAAATTATGTAATATTTTAACATAAATCCTAACCCTATAAATAGACAGATATGTCTATTATGTAGAGTATCAAAAATTTGAGAAAAGATAATTGTTTAACTCAAAAAATTCTATATCAACAACTACATCTCTTTACCTATCAAGAATGAAATGTTTAGGAGATATTTATTCAAGATTGAAGAACGTTAATTCAAGAATGAACAACTCAAGACATTGAACTCAGTGCACTATCCCCTAGAGATCGAGTGATGTTTCTTGGAGATCATAGGAGCACGTGTGGATCACCGATATAGGGATTGTATCCTTGGATCCTCATAGTGCAATGAAGGTAATCCAAAAGTGTATTTTTAGGTGATCAACATTCACAAATGAAGAGAGTTCCTAAGACCATGTATCTATTTCATAAAATAAAAAATAAATTAATTATAAATTTGATGTGCAAGATCCTTGATCTTTGTTTCAGGAAACAATTAATAAAATAAATTTTAATATATCTCCCACCACTGCATGCTTATAAAATGTATGGAACCAACTAGTGGTATTAGAGGGGTCAAATTTAAATTTATAACTATTTATTTGACTTTTGATATATTCATAATTGTGTTTAGATTTTCATTTAATGTTATTCATTATTTAATCTGATTTGAATTAACATGATTTCAACATATTAATCATATTAATTCAATATTTTATTTTCATAAAGGATTAATAAAAAATGAAGAATGATTAGAGATTACATCTAGAAGTGATAAATATTTGCTGGTAAAACTGGGTCACATGATGTGTATCCGGAGAACATGATGTGTACCCATGCGCATTGTACCTATATTCTCAAAGCAGTTAATTACACAGAGTTCATTTATTGAACACTTTGTGTTGACTAGGCCAACCTAGCACATGTAAAGTAGATACATGGCATGTTGTTGAGTTATCCATACTATGTTGTCTAACTGAGTTAACACAACGAAGCCCCATGCATGTGGATTGGATTCACAACAACTGAGGTACAAAATGTGTAGCCGGACTGTATATGTTGTATAGTCTCCCAATAAATTATAGCATTAAAAATGAAATGAAATTTTAAAATTATATCATCAAAACCTTATTTTATTTATTTTCACACCAATTTGTGTTTGACAATTTAATAATGGTTTTGAAAAATAATAAATAATCAATTAATTTATTGTAATTAATATTTCATCATTGGTTCTGTTGTTTATTTTCCATGAATGCAATAAATTATAGGTATCTTCAATTAAGTTCAGATGATCATTATGATCCAGGGTAATTAGCTAATATATTTATTAATGTAATCTTGTTCATATTAAATAATAAAGAATGAATAAACAAATCAATGATAGCCAGTTTATTTGTTGCATGTGTGACTATTCCTGAGATTTAACAAGACCTGTGTATACATTGGATATTTTAATTTGATTTAATGATGATTTATCAAATATTTATTTTTATATTAAATATAATGACCTATGTGTCATCCCTCCATCCATTATTATGTAGGACTTGTGTGTTCAAAGATATTTATGTAATCCCATTTTAACTAATCACTTGGTTCCCCTCACATTCGCGTGATTTATAAATACATGTTATTAATGGAGTATCTCAAGGCGAGTGGAGGTGGTTCAATATGGAACCATTATGATGAAAACTCAGGAGATACATTGGTGTACATGTGGAATGTTTTAACTCATGCAAAGATTTAGAAAAATGACTTTTTTATTATAAGATAATGGTTGATTTAATGTCTACTCATTAAATCAATAGTTCGACAAAGCTCATTAAGATATATTGTAAATAATTAATTATTTTTGTCTATTAAATTATTTATTTTATGAATAAAAGGTAAAAATCACATAAATAAATGAGTTAATATGAAAAGATTGAATTTGAATAAATATATTATGAATAAATGTTTTATCCAAGGTGGTTAAATAATTAAGTAGCATCCACTTAATATTCACAAGACATGTAAAGGATAAAGAATAATAAAATTTAATCATAGTAAATTCAATAATTTAATTATATAAAAATATTTTATCCAACATGGTTTATTAAATAACATCCACTTAATATTAAAAATGCATGTAAATTATAAAAGAAGATAAAACTTATTCATAATTAATAAAAACCCATCAACCTAATATTAAGTCAGACCGAGCTTTCAATTGGTTGATAAGGAAAAAAACTCAATAGAACTAAGTGTTTGACCAACCCTTGTTGAGAAAATTATTATTATAAGGAGATTTAGTAAGAATATGTTGGGTTGAATTAACCATTTAACATCAATAAGAGAATCCCTTTCTAGACATAGTGTAATTTGGAGGTATGTGTTAGGGAAATCCATGGTAAGATTTTGGGACTCGAGAATCCAATCATCTGATCAAGGTGATACAAGCCCATAGTTGGCGAAGACTTTCATACCTAAATACCTTCAAGTAGCTTTACCAACCCTTTATGGGTTTATGAAATTTGGAATATGGATCCTTTCCACTATAATGTTAATGCAACTAGACATTCCATGTTCAATGGTGAGGGATACTAGGACTTGATAAAATAGTGGGATAATTAATAAAACCAATTAATTTATTATTTATCACATAATTGGTAATCAAGAAAGGTACTAACAAACCATTGTTTTTAATTTTATAATAAAATTAAAATATCATCATCCACATTATCACTATGAATAATATTGGATAAAGATAACCTCCTAACTTGTAGCAACTTTTAGGAATGGTACATATGCCTTTGGGTTGTTCCACACCATGAACATAAATCCTACATACTGGAATCATCAATGCCTGATATTACAGCTAAAGAGGCAAGTGATTAAGAGTTCCTTGGACACCATAAACATTTGAGTAATGCAGCCAATGTTCAATTTCGGATGCTATCATCAATGTCTATTGAACTCATGAGGTCTCATGAAAAAATGGATGCATATAAAATACTTGATCACCTATGTGGTCTTTACCAGGAGAGAGTTAGAAATGAATTTATTAAGGTTTATAAGGAAATATTTTAGAAAAATCATAGAGAGGGTTCCCCATCAAGGACTCATGTTGTGAAACTGATTGACTACATTGAGTGCCTAGAGGTTCTAGGGTTTGAACTCCCTGAAGAACTAGGCATCAATCTCAATATGGAATCACTCCCTCATGGCTTCTCAAGATTGTTTTGTTATTTTTAATATGAAAATCATTGATAGGTCTCTATTATATATTCTAAATCTTCTTTACCAAGTTGATAAGGCCAATAAGTGTGAAAATCCTTTTGTCGTTATTGTGAACAAATATAAAGGTAAATAAATGACCATTAAGACTAAATCTTTTGTACAATCTTCCAAGAAGAGGAATATCAAGGGAAAAGAAAGGGAATACAATTTTTTCTATTTTACATAAGGAATGAATTTCCACTGGAAGAAAAACTAAAACCAACCAAAAACGTAATAGGAAGCTTCATGTGTGTTTATATCGAGTGTAATTTATCTATTTTTAAAAATTGGGTACTAGATACATCATGTTGTTCTCACATATGTATTTAAATATAAGAACCAATTAGATTATGAAATAATGAATGAGGATAGGTAGATGTACAAGTAGACAATGATGCAAAAATACATGTTTTAGCTATCAAGGACTACCACCTCATGTTTCCGATCAATATGATCTTGGTTTTGAAAGTTTGTTATTATGTTTAGTCTATTACAATTTTTTTATCTATATCGTGACTTGATAGATATGTATTTATTTTCATATTTGGAAATAAATGTTTCTTATTTTATAAATATATCATTTATTATGGTAATACACTTTTAAATAATGATATTTATATGTTGGGTTACACGAACCAAGTAATGGAAATTGACAACGAAGTTAATTCACATTAATCATACCACAACCAACACTGGAAGAACTAACTAGGTCATATAAATGAAATTTTCTTGACTAAATTACATAATGATGGATACCTATATTGTTTTTTACTAAAACCACTTGGTGTATGTCACACATTTGTACATTGAAATATTAGGAAATTCCCATTTAGTGGGAAAGGTGTAAGGGCTAAAGTTATTTTTGAATTAGTTTATACCAATGTGTCTAGAACATTTCCTATTGAAGCAATGGGTGGATAATCATAATCCATAACTTTTAATGATGATTTTAGTTGATATGGATATGGCTACATGATAAGGTATAAGTATGATTTTTTTAATAAATTCAAGGAATAAAAGAATGAATTTCAGAACCATATTGGTAAGAATATTATGAAACTATTCATATACCATGGTGGATAATATCTTAATCAAGAAATCCATGATTACTTACAAAATTTTGGGATCTTATCCCAACTCACTCATCCTTATACACCTCAGTTGAATAGTGTAAGGAAATGTGGAACCATGCCTTGTTGGAAATTGTGAGATCAACGATGAGTCATGCAAGTGTTCTAGTATACTTTTGGGGATACACATTTCAAAAAACCACACATATACTAAACCAAGTACCAACTAAATAAATAAATGGTATTCAATAAAAATATTTAAGTGGAAGAAAATCCATGTTATCAAATTTACATGTTTGGGGAAGCGAAGAGTTTGTTAAGGCCTCTTCAGTTAAAATAGTTTCAACTCAAGGAACAAAGTGTAGCTTTATATAATACCCCTAAGAAACAATGGGAAATTATCTATATGACCCCTCATAAAAAAGGTTATAGTTTCAAGAAATTCCATATTCATTGATAGGGATATCATATGTAAAATAGATTTTTTGGAGTGAGATAGAAGTTGATGATGTTGAGGGTCAAGGTATATTGTAGTTGATATAAGAACAGATTCCACAAAACCCCATGGTAGATGAAACTATTTTGAAGACAGAAGTACTACATTGGAATAAAAGAGAGGTTATAGAACCATAACTTTATGGTTATCTTTCCACTAAGGATGATGACTCATAATTGGTTGATAATAATGAACCTTTAACTAATAACGAAATATTAAGCGACAAAGATGTTTCCTAGTGGTATGAATCCATTAATTTTGAAATAGATTCCATCTACCAAAAATAAGTATGGATTTTGGTAGATACTCTAGTAGATGTAAATCCAATTGGATGAAAATGGTTATTCCTAATGAAAATAAACATGGAAGGAAAATTCAGTGCCTATAAAGCACAACTAGTTGAAAAAGTGTTTAAACATAATCAAGAATTGACTATGAAGAAACCTTTTAATTGGTTTCAATGTTGTGATCAATCATAATTCTAATTTCCACTGTATCTTACCATGAATATGATGTTTTTCAAATAGAATTCAACAGAATATTTTTTAACGAGAATCTTCATGAAGATGTATAGACGAAACAACCTGAAGGGTTTGTAACTCCAAAGGATTCTAATAAGATATAAAAATTGAAAATATAAATTTATGGATTCAAGAAATAATCTCAATCACAGAAAATTTATTTTTATGAATTCATAACAAAATTTAGTTTCATAAAGAATGAGTTTGATCCTTGTGTCTACAAACAGTTTAGTGGGAGTGATTTCGTTTTCTTAATAGTGTATGTTGATTACATATTACTCATAGGAAATGAAATTCCAGTCTTACAGTCTATTAAAACATGCTTGAATAAGTTATTCTCTATGAAGGACTTGGGTGAGGAAGTATATATTCTTCATATTAAGATACATCATGATAGATACCAGTGATTGATCAACCTAAGTCAAAGTACATACATCGATAAGATATTGAATAGATTCAATATGGATAAATCCAAGAGGAGATTGTTTCTAGAGTCACATGAAATTATTATTTATAGAAAGATGTGTCCTCTGACACCTGAGTAAAGAAACATAAGGGAAAGGATTACATACACATAAGTTATTTGGTTAGCAATATATTATATGCTATGTACCAGGAAAGATGTTACCTACACAATAATTTTGGTAAGAAGATATCAAGCTGGTCCAGTTGACCATCATTGGATGGAAGTTAAGACTATCCTAAAGAATCTCAGTCATAATGAGGATATTTTCAAGGTATATGGAAGATATAGTGAACTAGTAATTAGAGGATATATAGATTATAATCTATAAATATTTGAAGATGACATGAAGTCACAAAACAGATACATTTTCCTTTTAAATGGAGATGTTTTGAGATGGGATATCTCAAATCAGGCTGTGGTTGTAATTGTTTTGGTAGTTTCCATCTATAATGTGGATTATAAGGTAGCTATGTAGTATGGATGCACAATAGTTTCCAAGATATTGATGTGGTACCTATTAGTAAATATCTTATCAAAATCTATTATGATAATACTACAATGGTGGATCTGATAAAAGTCCTAAGATCACATCAATAGATAAAACTCATACTTTATAAGTATCATATATTGATTTATTTTTTCACATATATGTGAAGTTTTAGTGAGAATTACTTTCATGGAAGACAAAATAGTGGAACCCTAGACTAAATACTTTACTGAGAAGAAACATAGTTATCATGTGTGGACTGAAATTTATAGGAAGTTGGCTATAGTCTTTTGTTAGAGTTTTTTTCCCAGGACCAACGGATGTTACTTTTATTAAAATTTTATTTGATGTATTGAAAATTAATTTAACATAATATCACATATTGTTCATTTTTTATTAATGGATATAATGTAACAATGACCTATAATATTTGTCCCATTGATAAGGTCATAATAGTTCTCCACTGTGATTAAAACCTTGGAGTGCTATAAAAATTATCTTAATATAGTGCTGTGGTTGGATAACATGCTATGATGGGATACATAGTATTTAGATTATTAGGTGTGAGTTCACGTGATAGGATGATCATTCTTATCATTAAATTCACACTTGGTAATCTCCATGATGGGTGATTATGACAATAGACCTTCTAGTTGGAATTATGTTTGTTTTAGTGTTATCATATATTTTTATCGGAGAGTGTGTGTAATGGTCCTTCGAATTTAATATTTTCATTAATGTATTTCATGAATCATTAAATTATATTTACTGACCAAAATCGTCACCCCATTTTATGGTGTAAAGTAGAGTACATTAGCTGTGTCTTGATTTACATGGCATTAGTAAATAAGTTGAGGAAGAATATATCCATTCCATCTTCAAAAAAGTTGATATCTTTTTTTATTAGAATAGAAACATCACATTAACTATTTTAGACTTGGTGTAATGATTTATTTATTTTAGATAGTAAAATAAAGAAATATCAAGTAAATAGGTTGATGAAGCCATCATGAAACCTGCTTGATGAGATATTTTGACAAATGGATTATATTACAATGTTAACATTCATATGTGCTTGTTGAAATTTTGACATTCATTTATTTATCTTGTATTATTTGACCCATTTATAGATAGTAATATTGGACTTTATGCAATCCCACCCAGTTCCAATGAGAAATAATCCTAGAGGGTTACACACTAAGTTTTTCTTTTGATATTGATTAAATTAAATTTGAGTTTTATTAATGGAATATATATTATTCTCACATCCAAGGAATAATTTTTTATGTTATATTGATCCGATAAATTAAATAAATATTTATTCACAAGCATGTGAATAATAATATATATATTTAGTTTATTGAATATTTAATAATTATTTAATCACTAGTATGTGAATGAAATGTTTAGTTATGAATAAAATTTTTATTCAGGTTCTCAATAAATGCATGAGGAGTTCGAACGTACCAAGACTATATCTGGTGAAAAATATTAACTAACAAGTCAGTTAAATAATATTTATTATTGTGTAAGTTGGCACACACCACAAAATAATAATAAAAATATTACTATTATGTGTAAATGGGTGTATGAAAGGTAAAAAATTCTATTTAATGGATGACATGTAAATAAGTATTATTTTATCATAAATATAGACTGTATAAATATAAGGCTATTTCTATTATGTAGAGTATCCAAAAATTAATAATAGAGAATTTTTTCCTCTAATGAATTCTCTCTCAAATCCTTATTCTTTATGACTTTCATGAATTAGAATCATAGGAGAGATTTCATCAAGATCTAATAATGAGTGATTAACAACAAACAACATAATACATTTGACTCACTATTATGGAATCTAAAGACTGACTAGTGTTGCATGGGGACCATAGGACAACATATGAATCACCACTAGAGGGATTCTATCCCTGGATCCTCACAAGACAACAAACGTAATCCGAAAGGGTATTTTAAGAAAATAAATATTCACCAATGAAGAAAGTCACTAAGACCAAGTATTTATTTATTCAAATATTAAATAAATTAATTATAAATTTGAAGTTCAAGACCCTATCTCTTGGTTTTGAAAAAAAATTATTAAAATAAATTTTAATTCATCACCCACCATCACATGCCTCCGCTCTGCCCAGAACTAACAGAGAAAACCCATTTCACCTCTCTATAATAGTACTGAAAGACACATTACTATAAACATGATATGTATTGATCTAAGATGTATCACCCTAGTAATGGATTTTGATACCAAATTGAGCTCTTAGATGGGGGGAATACCATCCCTGTAGAGGGTGGATCCTACAACCCAATAATGTTGGGGCAATACTAACCTATTATAATATTTTCGTCAAGGGTATTTTTCCCTAAGTAAGTGGGGGGATTATGAAACCTATCTAAGGATGGTGGGAGGCCTACACCTTGATAAAATATTGCATATAAGTGAGTTACCAACCCCACAAAATCTCTAACCACCAGGCATAAACCCAGTTATTGTTCATACACATGGAATTTAAAATATTACAATATCACATTGAAAATGTCCTCAAATAAAATAATAAACCATACCATTGTAATATACATGTAGAAAAACATAGTATAGACTATTTATTTTGTCAAAAAATACTTCGGTTTTGAAAATAATAAAAAAAACCCCCACACATATAATGCTAACCAAATAGTGGCCCACTGGCATACCATGTGGTGTTCTTGGAAGGGATGGGTGTGCCCTACCAAGCATAAGTAACCCACACCCACTGATGTGTGACTTACTCCATTAGTTTGGGTAGAGCCGACATGAACCCTATTTAAAACCTTTCTGATGCCATAGTTAGGCCAACCCGATAGCTACACCTCCAACCACCACATGGTGGGTGGGGAACAGTATGATCCCACTGGATTGGATGGATAGGGTTCAAACTCTACCACCACTTCCTCTTAAATCTATTCCATAATGGTTTGAGTGGGAACTGCATCCCTCCTTCTTTGGTATCTGTTGTGGCCGACCTTTATCATTATGCACCACCACCTTTTGTGGACACCTCTACTTGGAACCACACAACATACCATCTCCCCACATATTAACATCTCTTCATCACATCACTGTTCACCTTTATTTACTAGTCTCATTATGGAATGTGGTCCCACTACTGACCATCCTTGTGTTTATCCACTGTCATGTCATGTAGTGCCACCTTATACTTTCATAGAGTCATCATCAATATTGTCGCTACCTTGTTAATACGACCACCTCCCAATCCTTCACTATCAAAATTCCATCCATAGAGAGGGCCAGTGGTGAAAATTTTAGCTAAAAAACTTGGATGAGTGAAAATTTTTGTCATTGGTGCGGTTCTACCCCCCCAAGGTTTTTTGTGATGTAGATTTTGAAGAACACAAAGGGTTATGATTACAAAACATTGAAAAAATAAAGAATTATATATTTTGATAAGAAATATAATACACCATGGTATTTGGTCATTAAAAATTTAACTGGAGAAATTATTAGTATAATAAAACTAAGATCAAGAAAATCACAAACCAATGGGTTATAGTAAATTTAAAATAAATGGTTTACACAAATAATGTGAAAAATCAATATATAAAATTCATGCCAATCCCCAAATAAAAAGGGTAAAATATATAATGATGAATCATTATAATTAATTCCATAGCCTCATCTCAATATGAACAATAGATAAAATAAAATAAAAGTCTTACCTCAGGTTTGGATAGATCATTGTTGAATAATTATTTCATTTCCAACTCTATAATCAATCCTCGATGATGATAGTTCTTATTAGATTTCCATTTCTCAATACATACAATGTTCTCCTCCTCCCATTCCCCCTCTCAAGCTAGGTTTTAGGTTCGTAACCTTGGAAATAGGGGTTAATTATGCTTAAATATAGGGTAATTAGGGTTATAAGACAAAATGATTAATAAATCAATTTAATTAATTTAACCAATTATTTCACCCTCGATGAACGATTCCAAAAATCCTAGTGTGAATAATGTCTATACCTCTACTAGAGTAAAATAATTATTCCAAATGAAAATGTGGTCTTACTTTTCTTTTCCTAGACTCTAATTTTAAGGGAAATTATTATTTCCATGAACAAATTCATAAAGAATATGAATAATATATTATATGTTTTATATTATTATCGAGGCCACACAATGCAAGAAACCTTTATTCCTCATAGAGACCAATAACAAAAATAATATTAGAAAAGGATGGGATCAAAAAAATCCAAGCCACTATAATATATTTATATCATAAAAGATGAAGAATAATAAATTGAGTGATATATCAATGAGAGACTACTATTATTGTTCATTATTTACAATGAGGTTAGTAGAACTTGGAACTAATATAATGTATTTCTATTGAAAAGGAAGAAGATGATTTTTTACATTCTCTCATATTTTTGGTTCCAGGAAAGGTAAATAACTTGAGAGTGGTGGGTGAATCAAAGTGTGTCAATTTTTTATTTTAACCCTTTCCCGTGATCATGTTTTACTTATTATAGGAAAAAATATTCCCCTCACATAGGATATGAAATGAAAAATCATAAAAAAATGGATGTGATATTTTTACATTGTTCACCTAAATTTGGAAAATACAAGAAGCATAAACTAGAAATGTACTGATGTAATGAAACACTAGAAACTCATAATTTATGATTCTTAGTGTTCATACTAACCCTATAACATCAAAAAATTTACATAGAAAATAGATCACTACTCTAAAAGACATAGGTAACTCACTGATCCTATCAGTGTTGTTGTCTCAGATCTTCTAAAACAATAAATGTATTGAAAATAGTAATGATGTATCGATCAACATCACCACAATCCAATTTATGAAAGTTATAAAATTTCAATGATATATCCTCTGAGAAATACTTCTTCTTATTTTCTCTATTTCCTATTCAGATACATATTTCCATAAAACTTCTCTTTAATTTATAGTGGTTCACAAGGAATATATCTTGTGACTTATTTTTAAACACTTCTTAAATACCTATATCTTCCTTCCTCTTATGTTCATTTTCTTTTAATGATCCTATCTTTATTATTTTATAAATATATCAGTCCTACTATTTTGTCTAAAATATGACAGGCCTAGTTTTCATGAATGGTTATTTAATTAGGGTAAGTAAACCCCATATTTTTCATGTTGTACAAATCAAATCAATAAATTTGAAAATAAAAATTCTTTATTTTAATCCATGATTCATCACATGGAACTCCAATTTATTTTGATCCTCAAAGTTTTCATGGAGTGACCTTCTTCGTCCTAATAAGAACATTTAAAAATAGCATTTACCCTTTCACTTGTGGGGTCCTCTTCATGACATGAATTCCACATTAAACTAGACATGTTTTAAATCATATATTATGATATGTTACATACATTACCTTGAGTCTTAGTGTGACTATCCAATTCATGACATGATTAATTATTCCCATCAAATTGGAAAAGTAAATAACATTATATATTCCCCTCACCTCTATCAAAAAGTATCTTACAAATGAGGGTATTTTCCATATTTTAATATGAAATCCCATTCATGGTTTGATGTAGACTCTCACAACATGACCTACATAGTTAGATATAAATAACTAGGACCAAATACTCATAGGCTCCAATAGTTATGCAAGTCTTCTACAATGATTCTAAACATCATATTGGGATTACCTACTCACAACATGATATGGTCTATCATTGAACAAAATCTATTTTACTTAAAGTAATAAATTGTAAAAAAATTACATATGATAGAAAGTACCTTATGAAATATGTTAAATAATCTTACACTCCCATAGAACCCCATGACTTTTCTATATTCCCTCAAAACCCACTTTCACGGGTTAACGAAGGTGGTTATGGTGCGAATTCAGTCTTATAGATATAAATCATCCAAATGATTCTAAAAATCCATAACTCTTCATCATGACTTTTTATTCTCATTTTTAAGTCCCTTTAATTGAAGTTTTAGAAAATATAACCCAAAAATAAAATCAAGGGTTTTTTTATTATAATTTCATACTTTAGGTAATTTGAAAATACCTTACTCCAAAAATAGATTCAATACAAATTCATCCAAAATATTCAAAGATGAAATTATTATAAACCATCTAGTATTTATAGAGTGTATTAATGATTTTCTAATCACCAAATCCAATCTCACATGATTCAAGATCAATGTGAAAAAGGAGATACGTTTGATGTTCCTCATGAAAACACTTCCATAATATCCATTCTATTTAACAACTTTGTATCAAATTTATCCCCATAAATAAAAATCCCCAACTGTACCCATTTATAAAACTTCAGTATTAAGTATCACCCATTTTCAATATGAAATAAAACTCCCACCCATATTCATTTCAAAAAATGAGAATTTCTTTAAAGGATATCATGGGAAATATCCCCTCTTTGTCAATGAACCAAAAGATAATTTCTATGAAAGTTCATTATGGATAGTTATAAATCCAAATAGTTTCTACAAGAGAGTGATTATAACTTTATATAAAGATAAAATTTCATTGGGGAGTGGAGGTCCCTCACTAGAAGAAATATAGTAAATTGCATTGTTTTTTATTCATGGTTCACAAATCCACATCTAAATACAAATTTATATTATTAATCAAATTTTAGAGATTCTTTACAAAAGAAATGGTATTTAGTGGGGGTTTGAAACAAAACTTCCAATAAATAAGTTTAAAATAAATTTCATGGATGTTTTATTTATAAAAACCACTATTTTTTTTAAAAAATTCCCCATCCCCAACCAATATCCCTTTCTACCTCCCTCACCCCCATGCATGAAGGCCTCCCTCACCCCAGACATGATGACCATGGATTATACTCCCACACATTTTTTTCACAAAACTTGGATCCTATAATATTTTCCCTCAGAGGCTCCCAACACCAAAACCCTTATCGTTTTCCCACCCCTCAACATCGATCGATTCAAAATCAGTGTTCTAATTTTCCTAATCATCAGATCCCCCTCTATAATTTCATCTCTATCTCAATGCTACCTATCCCTTGTTGTGACTTAGGGTATTATTTATTATATTTATTTTTCCATATTAATAGTTTGTTGATTATGTTATCTATTTTATTTCATAATTATTCAATTGAGTTAGGTTTAGTAATTTACCTATTCCAATTATCCTTTAATGATTATATTTTAATATATTTTTGAATTATTTGTGGTTTAGGGGTATTTTGAGATCAATTATTAATTTTTGAAATAAAATATATATTTTTTATATATAATAATATATTTGTATTTTACATTTTATGCTATAAAAATTCAGGTACATATAGATAAAATTTTTATTACCCTACATCAATTTACATTTCATCATGTTTTGGGTTTGGACTAGTTTTTAGATATTTCATTTGAAAATCAATCCATAGATTGAAGAATCAAATTTCTATGTACTAACTAAAAATACATATGATGGTTGAAGAGAGATGGATTATTATAGAATTTTATGTTGAAATAATTTTATCCTCATTATATGTGTTATATTTGGATTAAAAAATCATGTGTTATTGAAAAACCAAATTGTTTTGTACACAATCAGGATGAACAAGCAAACGATTCAATGGTGCATAATTAAATGAAAAACATGATAAATGATGTTTTTGACATAGTAGGTAAATTCCATCAATATTGAAAAAAATTATATGATTTAGTTATTGATGATTCATATATTAATGATGTTTTTATAACTACAGGAAAACCTGATCCAGATAATAACATATCAATATATGATCATCATCATAATCATATTATTATATTTATTCAAAGAAGAAATAAAAGTACAAAGAAACAAGGTTCATAGGGGTCTAAAATAGTGGAGACCAAGAGCATCACTATGAATTAAGTTGACCCTTTCTATCTTTAAGGAGGTGACATTGAGGAGGTAGGTGAAATTTGATCTAGGGGCTGCGAGGGAGGCAAGATGATTAGATATTTTGTTCCCCTCTCTCCATATGTTGAAGAACTGAATATTTTTATTGATTATCCGTTTACATTTTCTGATGATGTAGGTAACTGACCATGAAATGGAGACTCTATCTATTAGTGAGTCACAAATGATCTTCGAGTCGGTTTCCTCATGAGATAGAATGATATTCTTGTGGTTGCAGAGGATGAGGCCCAAAATAACTGCATTGGACTCCTCTTGAAGAGTATTACCACTCCCAAAATGAGCTATAAAATCCATGAACACACTCCCATCCATGTTGCGGACACTTCCATCCATGTCACCCACTCCCATGATATTAGAATTGTTTTGTTATTCATTTCTTGAATTTAAGATTCCTATATCATTTTAAGAGATAAATTAGATTATTATAAATATTATAAACAATTATATTAATATACATTCATGTGTCAATGATTGAATTATTTATTGGAAAAAATATTGAAATATACAACAGTGAAAAATATGTTGTAAGTATAAATGGAAATAAAAAAATAATGATTTTAGTTTGAATATGCATACTACCATAAAGAGAAAATTGATGTGAGGGTTTTACCTTACATACCATTAAAATGATGGTTTAAAATATTATTTATGTCATATAAACCCATAGAGCATACGAAGTGGCATGATTTTCACAATAATAATTATGTGTTTATGAAACATCCAAGAGATTAAAAAGCATGAATTACCTTTGATTCATTGTATCCATATTTTTGTTTTGATCAAAGAAATGTAAATTTGGGATTTTCATCCAATGGATTCAATCATTTTGGACTTGAAGTTAAAGATATTTCATTTAGAAAGTTTTATTCGTCCGTTGCAATCTACCTCCTGGGATGTGTATGCGACAAAATTCATCCATCAAATCAAGGATTATTCCCTGAAGTCAAATTCCTAGACAAGACATTTTTGTTTACTTTCAACATCTTTTTTAATATTTAGAAGAGTAATGGAATGATTGTTTATACATATATGATGTACGTACCACAAAAATATTCAAAATGCATGGTAACATTATGTGGACCATTAGTGACTTTACTTGATTAGAAATGTTTTACAGTTGGAACATACACTCTGGTTTGGATTGTTTAGTTTGTAACTTTTATTTTGAGTGTCAATGTATACCTTATAGTAGAAAGCGTTTTTTCATGGGTCATCATCACTTCTTTGGTGTATCCCATAAATTTGGTTTAAAAAGTCAAATTTCAATGTAAAAAATGAGTTGGGGATTCCACCAAAATTATTATTAGGATTACAAATATTGAAACAATTATAAAATATTTTTATAATGTTTGTAAAATATTTTCAGCTAAATGTAAGTTTAAAAAAGATTTATAAAACCATAAATTACAATTGGAGCATAGTAATAGAAGGATAAGGGATTATATTTCAAACTTCCATATTGATAATTTAATTTATTATGTTATAATATCGATGTGATAGACATTGATAAGTATGTTAATGTTTTGTTCAAATTTAATAATGAGTAGTGAAAATAAAAGGATCATTTAAATTCTTGTAAGGATTTAGAATCAATCAATATCAAATGTGATCTATTATAAAATTATAATAGAAAGTATCTAGAATTTATCTTTTCAATGAAAAACCATCAGAAATATATTTTCCAAGGAATATTAAAAAATTTGAATGTTCTAGATAGATATTCTAGTAATATTTCAGGATTTTTTTATTTGAATCTTCATAAGATAAATTAATTAAAAATTCATGACTCACATGTACTGATGGAGCACTTCCTGCCTTTGGAAATGTATAATTTTTTCCAAATAAAATAACCACCATTCTAATTAACATTCACATTATATCAATACATTTATGAGAAGAATTTAAACCTAAAATTAATTTGAAAAAATGGGTAAAAACCTATATGAATTGTATTTCATTTGGAGATACTCTTCGCTCTATCATTTTTTACAGCGATGATTCATCTAACATTGAATTGTTCTAAAGAAGATAAAATTGGGGGTCCTATACATTATCGATTGATGCATCCCATTTAGTGGTATTTTATTTTAATATTTTTTTCATTAAAAAATTATAGTTTTTTTTCAATATTTATAAACATTAGTTAACAATTTATTACCTTTAATAATTGGGTATCTTGGTAATTTGAAGACTTATATGAAAATTAATTCTCATCCAGAAGTTTATATTATAGAATTTTACTATTCTGATGAGTATCTAATATTTTTCATGGTATTTAAATTTTATGGGTATAAGATTCAATGGAGTGGGATGTGTTGATGATAAACCATGTCAATTGTGGGATAATAACGAGTCATCAATGTTTCAAAATTTAGGTTAAGAAGAGGAAAAAATCACTATATTTTCATTAAGATATATATAATTAAGATAACCACATAGATATATGCTACTAAATAATGATATTATTGGTCTCTATGTTGAATAATTAAGGAAACATATGATAATACTCCTTAGGATATGAACTCATAATGAGAAAGAGATAACACATATTGTTAAAAAAGAAATTGTTGACTAGTTTTCCTGATGTGTAAGTTCTTAATCTAATACATAGTTTGAATATGTTGAAATTTATATAAAATATATTTTTTTTAAACAAACATGTTTATGCAATGAATGATGATAATTGATCTGAATTATCCAATAATTTGATGTTTTTAGCTTTGGGTCCTTTGAATCATGTTAGGAGATTCAATGCTTACCATATTGAAAGTTTCAATTTAAGTACTATTGATCCTGATCTAGGTTTGAAAAAATAAAATAGTCATATATTCACAATTTCATATCAAGGTTACTTTGAAATATTGGTTGATATTATCAAGTAAAATTGTCATGGGAAATCTGTAGTTGTGTTATTTAAATACTTTCGGCTCAATATTGACATGGGAATAAGGAAAGATTCATTAAAATTTACTTATGATAATTTATCTAGGTTGATAGATACTAGTGATTGGGAAGAAAAAGATCTATATATTATAGATTATTAAGAAATAATTGTGTATTATATTGACAATATAGTGGATAACGGTTGGATTATTGTTTTTCACATGAAACTGAGAGACATATATGATATGAATAATTAAGGTGAAGTAATTTATGATAGTAAACCACACCAACAACAATAGTCTGAATTATCTATTAATAATTTTATTGAAAAATTTAGTCTTCTGAGAGAGACTAAATTGATGAAAAATGATGAATAGAAGAAGAAATAATGTCAATAATAGACCCTGATAAAAAATTGATCAACTAGTAATATAATTTTAGGTTATTTTTTCATATTAATAAATGAAATAAATTATTTCCTATAGTAATAAAATATAGGATTTATTTATTTTATATTAATAAATCAATATAATATATTTTTGTAGGAATGTCATGTTATAATAGATTTAGTATCGGTACTCTCCTTACATGACAAGGTTCTTTTTCTTATTCAATATCACAATGTACAATTTATCGCATACCTTGCATAATTTTTTATATCATTTCATCTTATAATAATATGATTTCTCTAATAGGTATAAATTCTACTGATGATGTTGAGGAATCATAAATGACATAGAATAACTGGTAAATTTCTTAAATTTACACTTGTTTTGTTTAATTTATTATTTATTTTGTAGTTTAATAAATTTTCTATGTCAAATTAATTTAAATTTTTATTTGGTATCTATTATAAAAACATTTCTTCACTTATTTGAATAACTTGCATTATAATCTTGTGATAATTATTTAAATAATAGAATATAAATATTTTTTGTAACCAAACCTAGTGGTACATGAGCTTGTGGTTCCAAAAAAAATTATCCATAGAACCATTTCTATTAATAGAAGTGTGATAAATTCTTATTATAAAATTTTATTATTTTTCATTGATATTAAAATTTTTATTTAAGATTCTTTTTAATGGATATGTAGTTGAAAAATTTTGAGAAAATTATTTATAGGATTGAAATCCACTACTAATTTGATGTTTATACTTTCAATAATGTATGAGAAAATGATTGCAATGAATAATATTTTTTGTGATGTGGAGTGTGTTTATTTTTATGATAATTTAATGAATGTTGTTTATAGAACATTTAAATTAATTAATTATAATCAAATTATAGTTTTATTATTTAAATATAATGTTTTTCTATATCATACAATGCCATATATATTCTAACTCCATTTAGGTAATCACATGTTATGATAATTCAAGGAATGTGCATGAATTCCAATTATTCATTTCATTATTTTACCATTACTTAAATTGAATTTAAGTCAAATCATATCTCATTTTGAATTTAATTTCATATATTATTTGCTGAATAAGCTCATTACTAATGTGTGGTTGTATACTTTAAATAATTCTACTAGAGGAAAGAATAGAGAAATGAGGTGATGGGTAAAAGCATAATTGAGTAATGGAGGGTGAAGGGTATACATCTTGATAGAGTAGCTAGAACTCATGGTTATGTTGTTATTTTTTGTTAAACAATAAATTTTGTAAACTATGATGTAATTTATGTTATATAATATAAAATGAAATTTTTATTCATGAAATGATTTTATTATTTTTTGTTATATTGTAATAATTAACTATTTTTGTAAATATTATTTATATATTTTTTTGGTGGATCAAACAGTAAATTTTTATGTTTTTGAAATTACATAAATTATGGTGGTTTTAACTACCACTAATTGTTTATAATTGGGTTTAACCACCGTGAGTAAAATAGTGGTGCAAAAAACCACCACAGTTAAAGAAAAATATCAATATTTAGTGGTAGTTTTTACCACCCCTAAATTGTTATTAGATAGAGAATACACCACTAAATTATAAAACTGATGCTAAACCCTTATACTAAAAGAAAAAACCGAAAATTTCCTGAAAAATAATTGACAATCAATACATATTTATTGATTTTGAATTTGGTGGTGGTTTAAAAAATCACTAGAAAACCTATTGGAGGTGGTCAAAAGAACTTTGAAATCCACAAAAATCCACCTGTAATGTTTATTTTTCTTATAATTATTTATCTAAATAATCTAGTAGGATAGATATGGTTGGTCATCAAGTGATAAATGATGCCTCTCAAAATAAGATTTGGTTAATTCCTACATCAAGATGTGTGCAATATAATTATATAAAGGCACATATTCCAAATTTTATATTATTTCTCAAACTTATCCTTGATGAAATGATACTTTACCTTGATGTAATTTTTCTTCAAATGATGGAAATTATTTTTACTAAAACTTATGAAACTAAAATTATCACATCATATCAAAAAAGGAGACTTCACATCCACTCCAACATCCTCAAGATAATATTTATCCATATTAATTGAGTATATGCTTGAGTATATACAATGTGTTCAACCTTTGAATTTATGAGAGAAGTGTATTCTTTCTTCTTACTCAACCATGAAATGAACATAAATTATTAGATAAAATTCATCACCAAATATTGACATATGGTCATCTACTGATCCAGAACAATCTTCATATCTAATCCTAATAACTCATGCAATGGTGTTTTAAGGATAGAACTGATCAAAATCCAATGTTTTATTGACATAATGACGAATTAATTTCATTTATATAATGTATATTTTCTATGTAAAACATTTATACTACACAAATTGACATGTAAAACACACAATACCCAGTTGAGTTATGGTTAGGAATAATAGGATTCCAATTATTCACCTATATTTTATTACCTCAACCTCTTTTCCATCAACATATTTTGAAAATTTTATTCAAGTAGCTATCTATGTTTTCACTTTCATATACTCATCCATTTAAAACTGCTTGATCAACTCATTATAATATTTTTACTAAGAAATAAATGTTCCATCCTTTCCTTGAGTCACCTATAATCTAAGTAAAAATATTAATTCTTCAATCATGGAAATTTCAAACTCCCACATCAAATGTTCAACAAACAACTTGAATTATACCTCATATGGTCCTCTAGAAATTATGTTATCTATATAAATGATCACCAATATCGTTTTATCATTATCCTTCTTGATGCATATATTATGATCAACTCTATCTCACTCAGATCCAAGTTTTCTCAAATATTTACCAATCAAAGAATACCATTACCTTAATGATAGCTTAAATATATATAACAAATTTTTAAACCATATCGCTTTTGTCTTAACTTCAACTATAATTAAAACATATAGTTTTGTTATGTACATTTCTACTAAAGTAACACTTTATGTAATTTTTATTTAACATCTATTTTCGCACCATAAAATTCATTAGATCCTATATAACCAATAATATCTAAACAGTTTCCAACCAGGATATGGAATAAAATTTCTCATAAAAAACAATGAACTTGTTTTCATAATATGAGTTTCACACCAAATATTCTTTATTCCATGTTATATTTCATTTCTAATTGGGTGTATTATAGAATAAACACATCATTAAGATATTATAAACATCAAAAAACATCCCATGTTTTATTATTCTCCATTTAATCATGCATATAATGCATTTATTTTATCGAAATACCATATTTGGAAGCCTATTAATATTCTTTAGGCTCTAGTTGGGATAAAATAGGGGTTTTCAAAAGATTCTTCATCTTCTGTGTTTGTATGTGATTTTTTCATTTTTCGAATAAATTATCTTCATCAATATCTACTTTTAATTTTTATTATAAATTAAAATCTTTATTCAATTTCATATTCATCATTGTCTTCCTCTATATCTTCTTAAAATCCATTTTTCTCAATAGTTCTCTCACCTCAGCACCACTTTCTTCTGGATTTTCATTATTGGTTTACTACAGGTGTTACCATATGAATTGAGAAGCCTTCTCGGTATCAACAACAATGAAAAATCATTTTTACAAGATTATATTTTATAATTTTTAGGCCTTTCATTTAAATGAGTATCAAATAAAAATTTCTTCATTCCTAAGAGATTTAAACTTTTGGCTCTTCTCTTTATATAGAATAAAATATTAACTTTTGAATACATAGAAGGATTTTGACATTGGATTCTTCTCAATCCGTTGTTAATAGGGTGTATTCTCTTTAATTAGATACAATAAATCCCTTTTATAGATATATATTTATGTAAAAACTACTTCCTTTTAATATACATACAATATATCTTTCTCAAGAAGAATTAGCTAATCTATCTTTCTTATGATCCAATTCATATCCTCTAAAAATCTCTATTTTTTAAGGAATCATCATTAAAAATACATTGTGTCATATTCTATACTTTCTGAGATATTATTTAACCTATTTTTTGGTGAATTATATACCATTATTATTTTTTATCTTCTAAATTTATATCTCATGAACATTCCCCTCTAATATTTGATAAATTGTAATGCATTTAAACACCTTGAATTTTTGATAGGCTACCATAATCACTTCCATATAGAAGAAACCATCAATGTAATAAAAAATATACCTCTTTACATCTATGTATATGGGCATTAATGGACTATACATATCAAAATGAACCAATTCATGAAATATTATTGACTTATTATCCTTTAACATATAATTATTATAAATGATTTTTCTATTTTGGAAAGTCTCACATGTGTGAGTGAGACCTCATTATAACATATGTATATCAAGCAAAAATTAATTTTTTTCAGAAATCACTCCATGGGATTTTGGCTTGAGTGGCCATGACTTTTATGACGCACCTTATTCTCTTCCTCCTTGGATAAAAGGATCTTATGTTCTTCTCAAAAAATGATGTATAAATTACCCTTTTTTTTACTTTCCTGGTATCAAAACTAAACCATAACTTACTTTAATGGTGTGTTTATACTTATTTATTTTAATAAAATTATCTAAGACACACAATTGTTTTACAATTATAAAATTGTGATGGAGGCCTTTAAAAACAATGATATACATACACTTCAATATTTTCTCCTAATTTTTTCTTTTTTAGATCCAATAATAATTACCCCTTCATAATTTCCAAATATAACTACACATTCTTTGTCATATTTGATTAAAATTATGGTAGTTTTGTTACTTATATTTTGTGAAGTGCATATACTATCAAGGATCCATCCACACACCAACTCAGTCTGTTGCATTCAAAAAACAATCTTTGATATTCATCCTCTCAACCTTTTATTTTTTAGTCAATATCCACCATTTAACTTTCTTTTATGGTGAATGAGATTCTTCTACCGATTCATATGTTAAATCATATTATTCATATAGGGATATGAAATTATTATGACTTTTAGACTTCTTTAATATGGTTCCAACTGTTGAGATCTACTTTCCAAAATATACTTTTGAACACCTATTTTTTCCCTTGATGAGAAATTTATGACTTGGTGTCTATACACTTTTCACGAAAATAAATAGTCCTTAAAAAATTCTAATTATAAGAAATTATGATCATATATTTTTATTCATAAGACTCAAAGTTCATTTTTTCAATAGAACAAACAAATTTATCTTTCCCTATTCCCCCATAAAACTACCCATGATTTATACTATATTATTAAATGTATTCTATACTCCTCTAGAGTGCTTTTGGGTATTTTATGATTTACCCAAAGAAACATTCATCTATAGTGTCGGTGATTGTAGATTTGTATCAATGAAAACTTATTTCATTATTGATATCAAGCCCATGAATGGATTTTAATTTACCATTGAATCACTATACTAATGGAAAATCATCTAATTTTTATGTTAGCTCCCCATGTTAGACAATCCACACACATGAACTCCCTAATGCTATTCCAAGAGTTATAATTCTCTCTTAATGATCAATATTTAAAATAATCTTTATTAATTAAGTGTCAAAATATTAAATTATTTTGAAATGGTGATTCATAGAATAAATCAAGCCCTCAATAATTCAGGTTCACGATTTCATTTTAAGTCTAATATCAATTTCCTTCTCTAAGTTTCCTAAATTTACATTCTTATGTTTAATGTCATACTTTAACTTAGTGTTGTTTTATTCTTAATGTTCTATATACATATTTGAGTTACAAAAAAAACCATTTTATTTCTTTATTTTCCTCATAATATATCAGTCTACCCGTGAGAATATTTTAACACATCTTTAAATTATTATTTTTCCTTATGTTTGGTGTCTTAATCATCAGTTTCCTATGATTTTGGTATGTATATCATAAGTAAAAGAACTTAATTACTGATTTATTTGTAATTATTAATATCTTAAACTTTAATTACTTCCATGATACCATCTTCTTATGAAAATATTTTCTTTAATTGAAGAATTTATACTATGGACTCCTTTTTTCTTTAACATCATTTGACGATTTATTTGCAGACACTTCATATTCATCAATATCATAAAATTTTACTAAGAACTTTATAGTTATATTCCAAAAATTTCCATATATAAATAAAATTAATGGAATCCTTCCTTTGTATCTTAACTTTACCCATTCAGGGTTTGAGGATAGGAAATAAATCCCCTCACCAACTTCCCTTTCATTAGTATCTTCTTTTAAATTATGTTTCTAAAATAACATAAATTACACTTCCTAATAATTCTCATTTTATGTGGACTCATTTTTATTATTTCAAATAACACATATATTAATAATGTTATAAATAATATCTGTCATCAATTAATTTTCATCCTTGTCTTTGAGAATAGATACCTTTGTTTTGAAACACATAGGTTATCTTTTTAGGATTATTTTTATGATTTTGAAATCATTGAGAGTTTCTTTGAGTATGAACATTTACTATATCATAATGTTAACCTGATAAATATTTTTATCAATAGTATTATTCAATACATCCTAAGATCCTCATACATATTCAATAAAACATGAAAAAACTCACATACATTCGAATTTCCTTTACAATTGTTATGAAAAATTTCCCGCAAGGATTGTGAGGATTTAAAATAAGTGACCTTAGTGTATATGGATTTAGAAAATGGTTCTCCAATTTTTTTACTTCTTCTTCATTTACATAAATATCTATTTGGTATTTTTATTATAATCCTATAATATCCATTTTGGTTGAAATCTGTTGAATGGTTTTAATATAAACATCCATTCCCAATGAAAAAGATAAGATTTTCAATCAAATATTCAATAATGAAATGTTTTTTTTTTCAAATATTAGAATAATAATTTAATTGACTACCAATTCTGTTTCTTTAAATAGAGAGATAAATCACCAAGAACCATCAACTCTAATACCAATTATAGATTCCAGGAATATTCAATACCCTATGAAGGGTGGGGGGGGGAATCAAGGTGTGTCAATATTTTATTTTGAACATTTTCACTAAATTTTCTCAACTTCTTTTAAGTAAAAATATCACCCTTATACAATATATGAATTGATAAACCATATAAAAGTATGAAATGATAGTTTTAATTGCTTTAACCAAACTGGGTTAATCTAAGAAGAATATATTAGTAACGTTTTTATTATAAAAAAATACTAATACTAATAATTTTATAATTTTTAGTATCCATACTGGCCCTATTGGTTTAGAACGCTCACAAATTAGATATATGAATACTCTAAAACAGTCAAGTAACTCACTAATCGTTTGGGTAACTGTGTTCGATCATCATGAAATATAATTGTCTGTACACTAGTAATGGTGTAACAACTATATTTAATTTCATTCACATGATGAATTTCATAAAAAAATCTAGTGATATAGTATACTATTATTCCTTCATATTCTTTTCTCACTTTCCAGTTTAGATTGAGAGATACACAATTCTTTTTTATTTTACCTAATTATTTCACTAGAAGAAACCTTATTCTCTTCTTTTCATCAAATCTTAAAAACCACCATCTTCTTTACTCTTATCTGACTTTTCATTTCATGATCATATATTTATTATTTTTCAAATAAATATTTTCCCTTAAATTATCTAAAAAATACTAGCATATTTTTTTACGAAAATTGTTTTAATCTGGGTATATCAACTCCTTGTATTTTGTAATGTACAAATCTACTCAACAAACCTATAAATAATAGTTCATGGCATGAATCTCTTGTTCATGCTGTTACCGTAACATTTATTTTGATACTTGAATGTGTTTGGTCATGAACTTATTCTTCACAGTATTAACCTCCAAAAAATCCTAAACCCTTTCTCTTATAGGTTTATCTTCACAAATTGTTATCAATTATAAAATTTTTATGTTCTGTATTGTATATTATGATATGTTACATATAGTACTTTGAGTTATGGAATGACCACCTAATTTATGTAACAACTAATTATTCTACTTGAACTATAAAAATAATTAATCCTATGTATACAACTCGATAATATCAAAATTTATCTTATGAAATGAGGTAATTTTTAGTATTTTCATCCAAAAAAATATTATTGGTGCGATATAGACTCCAACAGAATCACCTGGTTAGTTTGATCGAAATAACCAAAATATTAATACTCATAATAATATGTTGTGTAATTATTATCACCCCATGATTCCATACATCATACTGAGATTGGATGATTGTAATGTGACATGATGTATCATGGTTATACTTATGTTTCTCCTCTAGTGTAATAGTGAAAAACTCATGAATGATAACAAAACCTTACGAAATATATTTAACAAACTTATAGACACAGAGAACTCCATTAATTTACCATATTAATTTAAAAACACATTCACAATGTAACCAAGGGTGTCATAGCTTGAGTTTTATCTTATAAATAGAATTCCTCCTATTGATTCTAAAACTCCCAAATCCTTCTTTGTGAATTTTTATTCTCTTTTAGAATTCCATTTACCAACCTTGTTGATAAACCCAACCAAAAAATAATTTCATGAGGATTTGTTTCTAACACAAGTTTATGATGATCACTATGAAAGCGTTAGTATCAGTATGATGTGCATGAATTGATACTAATTACATTATACTATTCGATGACCTTGTATCTAGAAGAATGATCTTACATTATGATGTGAAAGAGTCTAGAAGTACACTGATGATCATGTTAACATATAATAGAATAAAAAGGACTATATTAAACTAGAGATATCCAATATAATTATATCCATACCAATCATGATATTTAAGAGTGTTTGAGAGATAGTTACTGTCACATAGTAGTCAAGGATTTATTATCCCCTTCTCTTATAATCACTTAGAAAGAATCAAAAGATTCATGTTTGTAAATTAACCCATATTTTTTATTAACTTTAGTGATATAGTGAATATATGTGTCTCAAAATCAACCCTAACATAGTAAAGAATGGATTCCCACATTTTTGTTTGAACTATATAAAATGCATACATGTTGTTTATTTACTAGTTTTAATTTAATGGTGTGTGTTGAGAATTCATAAAAATATTCACACATCTAAACTGAGATATATGTTTAAATATCAATAGGGGTAATTAAAGATATTGGAATTTGTTAAAAAGGGTTACACTAATTCTCCCCCACTCTTAGAGTTACATCACATTATATAAAACTTTTATGTGGTATGAAATGTAATCTTGGTTACACACTGATTAGATATATTTTTCCATGTTTTTATTAGATATATACAAAGTAATGATATATATAATATTAACCATTTCCTCAGATAAAAGATACTATTTCAATCACTATAAGTAAAATTATTTTGGACAAAACTTGAAAAACATGATTAAATGTGAGGCTAAGAAGTTGAAAAAGAGTTCAATGTATAATGGGGATTAACTATTTTTATAATGTAACCAAAATGTTAATTGTTAATTTGTTAAATCTTTTGATCATTATCCTCTAAAAGAATCATGTTCAAGCTATGAAGAGTATGAGGATAATATACCTTCTGAATAATTTGAAGACCTCTACTATAATGTTAGCAGAAACATGAATAAATTTACCATTGATGTGGTCACTTATATATTTGGGTTTATCAAGAAACTGTATGATGTAAAGTGATATTTAGTGATAGAAGTGGATGATATAGAAATTTTTTTTGACAAAAACACCCAAAAGAATATAACTCTCACCCAACTTATAAAAGATAAGGAAAAATACTTTTTATACTCTAAAGATAATTATTCCTTAGATAAAGAGGCATTAAAAAAAGTAAATTGTGATAAATATAAGAGTAAGAAAATATTAGAATACAATATTGATACATCAGAAGTTATTTTTGTGTCAAGTGTCACATACATGAAATATTTTAGAGGTATTTTTCATTTAATTTTAATTCATGATTTTCTTTGGGGGTTTCCCTTGGCTTTATGGAGGAATAGATGAGTTTTCATGAATTGGGCCAAACCGTGAGCCCAATTCTAGATTTAAAAATAAATTTGGTTTCTTTTATAACATTTTCATTTTTCAAATTTTTTCAACTATTCAAATTTCTACTTGGCCTCACCTAACCTATTAACACCACCAACTTAATTTGTATCCTTTAGAAATCCATAACCAAAGCTTATTTGGGTTTTTATCTAAGAGGTTGGGCCTGTCCGAAATCCCAATTCCTGTTTTAAAAATGAATATTGTTTATTTTATAACTTATTAAATATTTGGGATTTTCCAGTGATTCGAAGTCTCACCCAAGACCATTACAACCAGAAGCGTGTCTAAACTCTCCCCCCTCTTTGTAGATCTGGTTCATTGCCAATTGGTGACGTACATTATAGGGTTCCTCAAATCGTCCAGATTTTAAGAGGTAACTTAATTCTTTCATAACTCTCTCAATTATTAATATGTTTCCTCCATTCCAGTTCCTAAATGACTTTATAATTCTTGTTCTAATGAGACCTAAGTGGTGGCTGTTTTAAATTTCAGCTACCAGTGTTTTGGAGTGATTACTTCAAGATACTTCAAGTAAGTGAGTCAATTTATTTCCTCTTTCAAATTGATTAGGGTTTTATTTGTATTTATTAGGGTTTTCCCCTCTTCCTTGAATTCCCAAATGAACAGTGGGTAGGTTTTCGAACCTAAAGTTTAAACTTGTGTTTTCTTTTCCAATTCTTGTGGTTTTAGGGTTGTTATATGTCTTTATTGGTGCGACGGTGGTGCAAATTAATTTCTGCACGGTGATTCAAGGGTTTTCCTTAATTTGGTAGGTGATTCCATTATGTATGAAGTCTTTGTGAATTGGATATGGTGTTTATAGTATTTTCATGCTTATTTAATTTTATTATTTCTGAAAAAATAGTTTTAGTGGTGTTTGTATTTAAAATGAATCCTAAATGCCAATTTCATGTGAAATTGGGGGTTTCTTTATAGAAATGTTGTATTAGTTTAATTGGGGATACCCTATAAGTAATTAGTTGATTTTATTGAAATATAATAGGGATAAAAACACTATTTTTAATGATTATCCCTTGTGTTTGTTGCTGCAAAAGCTAGTTTTAATGGTGTTTGTGAACCACATGAAATTCTAAGAGCTGTGTTGTGTAAAAATGGAGATTTTGCAAGGATGTCGTTTCTTGAACCATATGGGGATGCACTAAAAATTATTTTTTGTTTTCACTGGAATGTATTAGGCTTCACTTTATATTTTGGAAACTTAAAAATGTGCACATAGTATGTAAGTGAGGTTTATAAGGAGTTTTGTGTTCGAAACACTACGAGATTTTGAGGAATTATTTTATGAAAAATCTAACTGTCTTGTTGCGTGTTTTAAGTGGTATAAAATGTGATAGCTACTGTATTGGTGGTTTTTGACCAGTAATGGTGTTTTATATGAAAATTTATTTGTGTTTAATGCTGAAATTGATTGAGCACAAAAGGCGAAGCCTGGGTACCTAGGTGGGGAAGATTTGTACTAGTACGACTAGTGGACCAGATGGGTTTTGTCCCTGTTTCACTTAGAATTTGGATAACGACAACTCTAACTAAACTATGTGGATGATTATTGGGGACCACTAGGTTATTGGTATGTTCCCTACTAGTGTATTGTGAATGAGAACAGATTTTTCTATGGTTACTTTACACCGAGGTACGAGGTACATAGGGCCCGAGAGAACCTAGTGCTTAGGGGTGTTCCCAATATTGTTGCTCATTGGATTTGTTGTATTTACCCATGTATTAGAGTGTGTTTGGAAGTAAATTATAGTATATAAAATTTATATTTTAATGTGTTAATATTATGAAAATTCTGTATTGTAAACTATTTTCAATTGGAGGTTTCATTTCTTGAAATTTTAACACTAATTTTCCTTGCGTATGAAAACTGCTTGCTTTTTCACATTGTATTTCTTACTCCTTGGAATAACTGGATGGTATCCTATTAGGATTAGGCTCACTCCCTACTTACACCACTTGGGTGTAAGTAGACTTTGTTATGTTTGATTCAGGTAAAGAAAAGGCTAAGGGTGATGGCGGTTCAGGGTGTTAGTTCCCATCCTTGGTGCAGAGTTGTGGAGACAGCTTGTGGGCGATGACCCCTAGTCGCGTGGAGTCCTTGGGGCTGTCTTGATGCTATAATTATTTTTATTTTGACCACTTGTATTATCTTTAAACCAATGTATTCAGTTCTGGTTTTTACTTTAGTCTTGTTTGGCTCAAAAATTTCGGATTTATATTATGGATTGTTTTTAATGTTTTATGCTTTCATACTCGGGTAAATCATTCCCAACCCTAAATTAATGATACCTGGGAACTTGTTCCAGACCGTGGGGATAGAGAACGCCCTTTGGGACTTTCCATGGGCTGGGTTTGGTGCCGTTAATAGTGGAGAATAGATTCGGTTCGTGACAAAATGGTATCAGAGGAGGTTAATGTTTTTGGGTTATATTGCTATTTTGGGATGAGTCGAGATAGATAGGAGCTAGGACTATCGGGGCTCAAGGTTTTGGTTGTGAGTAGGGTGTCTCTCCCACACCTCTCATGGTAGACCTTGAGTCACCAGGGGATGTTGTAATTTACGGATTGACTTCACTTCCAGGTGAGACGTGTGGGCTGCAGACCACATGTGGACATCAGGTGGATGTGGAGTAGTTGTTTCTTTTATTACTGAAATGTGTTTAGTTTATTTATATTTGTTGTATTTGATTACAATTTTCATAATTTTGGTATTGAATATTATTTTGCGACTGTTTCATTTTGTAGCAACATGCCTCCCTGAAAAGCTCCCACGCGCCCACGGGAGGAATCTGGAGAGTCTTCTCCCCCACTGATTGATCAGAGGCTCATCGAGGCTGTGGTACAGGCTATCTAAGCTTTTGGACAAGGAAAAAATCCTACTCCTATTCCTACTAGGTCAGAAGAGATGGGTCCTAGAAAAGGTAAAGCTCAAGAGTTTCTAAAAAACAAGCCTCCTACCTTTCGGGGCAGCTCAGAACCCCAGGAAGCAGAGGAATGGCTTGGGAAGATCAAGCGTATATTTGAGTTCTTGGAAACACCTGAGGAGCTCAGAGTGAAGTGTGCCTCCTTTCTATTGGAGGTTCCCAGCCGTAAGTTGAGGGAGTCAGTGCTTCAGGCTGGGAAGAATGAGCAGATGCGATGGGGAGATTTCAAGGCTATCTTCAATGAACAGTACTGCCCTGAGGTGTTGGCTTATGCTAGGTCCAGAGAGTTCATGGAACTTGTTCAGTGGAATCTATCTGTGATGGAGTATTCCAACCGTTTCACTGAGTTGGTTCAGTATGCTCCAGAAATTGTCTCTAATGAGCAGGCGAAGGCCCAGAGGTTTGAGAAAGGCTTACGACTAGAGATATACTCCCAGGTGTTCTTGTTTAAGATGAGGACCTATGCTGAGGTCCTTGATCGGGCGTGCATGGTGGATATTGATAGGAAAGACATGGCTGGTTTCTATGGTTCAGTATCAGCGGTGGGAAGTGACATCTCCTCAAAGAAGAAAAGGAAGTAGGAGGATCATGTGAAGAAAGGAGGGGGTAGTTCAGGCCACTCTTCTAGGCAGTTTTCTTCTGCGGCTTCTGAAGCGAGATTGGTTGTGTGCCACCAATGTCGGAGGCCTGGGCATATCCGACCAGCATGTCCAATTCCTCCGAATACTTTTTACTAGTGTGGAGGTACGGGGAATTTGCAGCGTTTTTGTGGTGTGGCACGTCCAATTCCGAGTGGGGTTGGGTCAGTGGCTTCAAGAGGAGTGCCAGCACAGTCTGATCCATCGAGGACTGGGGGATCTCGATTTAGAAGTCATGGTGGAAGGGCTGGATCATCTTCTAGGTAGATCCAGTTCAGGGCACAACCATAGACTAGCGGTCTCCCTCAAGCATATACTGGACATATCCATGCAGTGGATCAGGCACCAACATGATCAGAGGCGGGACCGTCGACAGTTCGAGGTACCGTTCTGATCGCATCTTCTATAGATACTACTATTTTTGATACCAGTGCCTCTGTTTCATTCATTTCTACCCATTTTGTGGACATTCTGAATTTTTCAACTGAGTTCATGCCTTTCACGATGGAGTTGGTGACACCGCAGGGAAAGAAGAAGGAGCAGGGTCTTAGGTGCCCCTCGTGTGCGCTTTCTGTGTCAGGGGACGAGATGGAGTGGGAACTCTTGGTTTTATATATGGACCTTTTTATGTCATACTTGGGATGGATTGGCTAGTACATTTCCTGGAACACATTGATTGCTACAGACGGTGTCTGAGTTTCACGGCACCTGATGGTAGTCGTCAGGTTTTTCATGGAGAATGGGATCCTCGATCAGGTCGCGCAGGGCCTCCACTAATAAAGTTTGGAAGTGTTATCTTAAATTTATCTTCTCTCATGATAGAGGATGGTATTTACCTTGAATGTTCCCTACCTCATGTAGTGAATGAGTTTATGGAGGTATTCCCAGATGATTTTTCAGGTTTTCCCCCGGAGCAGGATGTGGAGTTTTCGATTGATCTGTCGCCAGGAACATAGCTGATATCTCTTCCCTCTTATCGCATGTACCCCACTGAGTTGAGGGAATTAATGATATAGCTGGATGACTTAGAATCCAAAGGATTCATTCACCCAAGTGTCTCTCCTTGGGCTTCTCCTGTGTTGTTCGCGAAAAATGCTAATGGATCCCTCCGGTTGTGCATTGACTACCAGAAGCTGAATAAGGTAACAATTAAGAACAAATACCCTTTTCCCAAAATAGATGATTTGTTCGATCAGTTGAAGGGGGAAAAGTGGTTATCAAAAATATACTTGCGTTCAGGGTATCATCAACTCCGGGTGAAAGAGTAAGATATCTCAAAGACAGCCTTCTGAAGAAGGTATGACCACTTTGAGTATTTGGTCATGCCCTTAGGATTTACCAATGCTCCAGCAGTCTTTATGGAACTCATGAATAGGGTGTTCTATCAGTATCTTGATTCCTTTGTTGTGGTGTTTGTTGATGACATTCTGGTGTACTCTAGCTCTGAGGAGGAACACAAACATCACTTGAAGATCGTTTTGGGTACATTATGGGATCACCGCCTCTATACAAAGTTGTAAAAGTGCACTTTTTGGATCAGGGAGGTGAGATTTCTGGGGCATGTGATCTCGGATCACGAAGTTTCATTGGACACCGAGAAAATTAGTGCAGTCATGTCGTGGGGGAAACTGAAGAATGTGTTCGAGATCCAGAGTTTCCTTGGCTTGGCTGGTTATTACAGGCGATTCGTTCGGGATTTTTCTCGGCTCGCTTCACCGATGACTGCACTCACCCAGAAAGGGTTGAAGTTTTTATGGGGCCCAGATTTTTCGGAATCCTTCGAGGAGCTTAAGAGTTGGTTGAATACTGCCCCTGTGATGATTTTTCCAGAAGCTCGACAGGGATATGTGGTCTATTTTGATGCTTCAGGTATGAGTCTTGGGTGCGTGCTTATGCAGGATGATCACGTGGTGGCTTATGGCTCTCACCAACTCTGACCACATGAAAAGAACTACCCTACCCATGACTTGGAGTTGGCAGTGGTGATGCATGATTTGAAGACTTGGCATCACTACCTTTTTGGGGAGAAGTTTGTGGTCTACTCTAATCACAAAAGCATGGCCTATATCTTCTCACAGAAGGACCTCAACTTGAGGCAGCGTCCCTGGATCGAGTACTTGCAGGGGTTCCACTTTGACATTGTCTATAACCCAGGAAAGGGTAATGTGGTGGCCGACGCTTTGAGCAGAAGAGTTCCAGTGCAGGCTTTGAAGAAGTCAAGTGATGAGTGGACTTTTATGGGGCTCTTCTCTCAGATGCATGTGGAGACTAGGGAATACAATGGAGGGGTATTCTTGGAAAGCGTCCAGTTGACTCCTTTCCTATTGGAGTTGATTCAGTAGGAATAGCCCAGTGATGGGCTTTTTCAGTAGTCGAAGAAGTTTCTTCATGGTTGGGAGACATCCTCTGATTGGTTGTCATCTCCCAAGGGCATCTTGTGCTTCAAGGGACATTTAGTAGTGCCGTTTTCTGTGCGAAAGGTGGTGATGCATGATATCCACCAGTCTTAGTGGGCTATCCATCCGGGTGACACTAAGATGTATTATGATGTCTGTCGACAATTTTGGTGGCCTGGTATGAGACGAGGCATATCAGACGTTGTGTCGAGATGCTATACATGCTAGCAGGTGAAAGCAGAGCACCAAAGGCCCTCCGGTTTTCTCCAACCACTACCCATTCCTACCTGGAAGTGGGAAGAGGTCACCATGGACTTCATTGTTGGCTTACCTTGTACACCTCGGGGTAAGAATTCCATTTGGGTGGTGATTGATTGTCTGACCAAATCATCCCACTTCATTCCAATAAAAGATACAACTAAAGTGGATGAGTTGGGCCATTTGTATCTTCAGGAAGTGGTGAGAATCCATGGAGTACCGTCAGCAGTTGTCTCAGATAGAGAACCCCGCTTCACTTATCGATTTTGGGAAGGCCTTCCGAATTCCTTGGGGTCTCAGATTATGATGAGCATGACATAACATCCTCAGACGGATGGTCAGACCGAGCGGGAATTTAGATTTTGGAGGACATGCTCCATGCATGTGTTTTGGACTTTGGATGTTTCTGGGAGAGCCATTTGGGGTTGGTTGAGTTTTCTTATAATAATAGTTACCAATCCTCCATTCGAATGGCTCCTTTTGAAGTGCTCTATGGTCGGCCTTGTCGGCCCCCCCTATATTGGACTGAGGTAGGTGAGACCTCACTGTTGAGGCCGAGTCTGGTGCAGAAGACATATGAGAAGGTCAAGTTGATTAGGTAGTGTTTATTGACAGCTCAAAGTCACCATAAACCATATGTTGAACGAAGGCGTCGAGACCTATAGTTTTCTGTGTGTGACATGGTATTCTTGAATGTGGCCCCTCGTCTAGGCCATCGTCGATTGGGGAAGAAAGGTAAGCTGATGCCCTGGTATGTCGGGCCCTTTGATATCATCGAGCATATTGGAAAGGTGGCATATATGTTGGATTTACCTTCTCAGTTGACATCCATACATGATGTCTTCCATGTCTCCCAGTTAAAAAAATATAACTCGGATCCATCCCATGTGCTGAGTTTGGAAGAACAGGATCTAGAGCCTGACATGACTTTTATTGAGCGGCTGGTGAAAATAGTGGACTCCCAAGATAAGGTGCTTCGAGGTAAGTCCATTCCTTTGGTTCGGGTTCGTTGGCAGCACTGTAATGATACACATGAGACATGGGAGCGAAAGTCATGGGTTGAGGAAGGGTATCCGTTCTTATTTTTTTATTAAGCATTAGGTTGACTTTCTGGGACGGAAAGTTTTCATGGTGGGGAGAATTGTCACATACACGAAATATTTTAGGGTTATTTTTCATCTAATTGTAATTCATGCTTTCCTTTGGGGGTTTCCCTCGATTTTATGGAGGAATAGATGAGTTTTCATGAATTGGGCCAAACCGTGAGCCCAATTCTAGATTTTAAAAATAAATTTTGTTTCTTTTATAATTTTTTTATTTTTCAACATTTTTCATCCATTCAAATTCCAACTTTTCCTCCCATAACCTATTAACACCACAAAGTTAATTTGGATCCTTTAGAAATCCATAACCAAGGCTTATTTGGGTTTTTATCTACGGGGTTGGGCCTACCCGAAAGCCCAATTCCAGTTTTAAAAATGAATTTTGTTTATGTTATAACTTATTAAATATTTGGGATTTTTAGTGATTCCAAGTCTCAACAAAGACCATTACACCTAGAAGCATGTCTAAACTCCCCCCCCATCTTGGGAGATCTTGATCTTCGCTAATTGGTGCCGAACTGTATAGGGTTCCTCAAATCATTCATATTTGAAGAGGTAATTAATATTTTACCTCTATTCCAGTTCTTAAATGACCTTCTAATTCTTGTTCGAACAAGACCTAAGTTGTGGATATTTTAAATTTCAGATACTGGTATTTTGGAGTGATTACTTCAAGATACTTCAAGTAAGTGAGTCCATTTATTTCCTCTTTCAAATTGCTTTGGGTTTTATTTGTTTTTATGAGGGTTTTCCCCCTCTTCATTGATGTACCAAATGACCTGGGGTAGGGTTTCAAACCTAAAGTTTAAACATGTGTTTTATTTTCCAATTATTGTGGTTTTAGGGTTGTTCTAGGCCCTTATTGGTGCGGCGGTGGTGCGAATTAATTTCCGCACGGTGATTCAAGGGGTTTCCTTAATTTGGCAGGTGATTCCATTGTGTATGAAGACTTTGTGAATTGGATACTGTGTTTATGGTATTTTAATGCTTATTTAATTTTATTATTTCTAAAAAAAATAGTTTTAGTTGTGTTTGTATTTAAAATGAATCCTAAATGCCATTTTCATGTAAAATTGGGGGTTTCTTCATAGAAATGTTTTATTAGTTTAATTGGGTCTACCCTATAAGTAATTAGTTGATTTTATTGAACTATAATAGGGATAAAAATACTGTTCCTAATGATTATACCTTGTGTTTGTTGCTGCAAAATCTGGTTTTAATGGTGTTTGTGAACCACATGAAATTCTAAGAGTTGTGTTGTGTAAAAATGGAGATTTTGCAAGGATGTCATTTCTTGAACCATATGAGGCTGCAATAAAAATTATTTTGTGTTTTCAATAAAATGTAGTAGGCTTCCCTTTCTATTTTGGAAACTTAAAAATGTGCACATAGTATGCAAGTGAGTTTTATAAGGAGTTTTGTGTCTAAAACACTACATGATTTTGAGGAATTGTTTTATGAAAAATCTAAGTGTTTTGTTGTGTGTTTTAAGTGGTTTAAAATGTGATAGCTACTGTATTGGTTGTGTTTGACCAGAAATGGTGTTTTATATGAAAATTTATTTATGTTTCATACTGAAATTGATTGATCACAAATGGGGAAGCCCGGGTACCCAGGTGGGGAAGATTTGTAATAGTACGACTAGTGGACTGGATGGGTTTTGTCCCAGATTCACTTAAAATTTGGATAACGACAGCTCTAAATAAACTATGTGGATGATTATTGGGGAATACTAGGTTATGGTCATGTTACCTACTAGTGGATCATACATGAGAACTGATTTTTCTATCGTTACTTTACACCGAGGTACGAGGTACATTGGGCCCGAGAGAACCTAGTGCCTAGGGGTGTTCCCAATGTTTTTGCTCATTTGATTTTTAGTATTTACCCATGTATTAGGGTGTGTTTGGAAGTAAATTACAGTATATAACATTTCTATTTTAATGTGTTAATATTCTGAAATTTTTTCATTGAAAACTATTTTCAATTGGAGGTTTCATTTCTTGAAATTTTAACACTACTTTTCCTTGCGTATGAAAACTGCTTGATTTTTCACATTGTATTTCTTGCTCCTTGGAATAATTGGGTGCTATCCTATTGGGCTTAGGCTCACACCGTACTTACACCCCTTTGGTGTTAGTAGACTTGGTTATGTTTTATTTCGGTAAAGGAAAGGCTAAGGGTGATGGCGGTTCAGGGTGTTAGTTCCCATCCTTGGTGCAGAGTTGTGGAGACAACTTATGGGCGATGACCCCTAGTCGCGTGGAGTCCATGGGGCTGTCTTGATGCTATAATTATTTTTAATTTGACCACTTGTATTATCTTTAACCCAATGTATTCAGTTATGGTTTTTACATAAGTCTTGTTTGGCTCAAAAATTTCAGATTTATATTATGGATTGTTTTTAATGTTTTATGCTTTCATACTCGGGTAAATCGTTCCCAAACCTAAATTAATGATACCTGGGAACTTGTTCTAGACCGTGGGGATATGGAACACCCTTTGGAACTTTCCATGGGCTGGGTTTGGTGCCGTTAATGGTGGAGCCCAGATTTGGTTCGTGACATCAAGGATTCTCAACTAGAGATTAAAACTAAAATAGAAAACGATCTTGATAATTATTTATAATATATATATAAAATGAATTAATATCATATTTTTGGGATAAAGATATAATTTTAAGAAAAGTTATGATTTTTTATAGATGATAAAAATACCCTGAGTATGAAGTGTATCGAATTAGATGGGTAAATTATAAATCAAGAGGTGACACAAGATATGACTTCCCAAGAAATTGAGAAAATAAAGGGTTTAAAAAATTATTTTCATAAGGGTATTCTCTTAAAAAATATTCATATTAGTGGAAATATTTTCTTGAAATCATCTAAATATCTATACATTGCAAGATCATGGGATGTGATAGCCTATATTCTAAAATTTTTTATTTATACTAATTTTTTCCCACTTGATAGAACATGTTAAAATTTTAATTTTAGACATGTATGAGTGATAAAAATGATGATAATCCCACAATTTTATATAGATGGATGTGAGAACTATAAATAATTATTATCCCCCAAATTATGGTTAAATTATGGTCTCTTTTTTCTAAAAATATCAAGGTGTAAACATAGTTACCTTGCAACCAAATTCAAGAGGATAAGATTTATTAAAAATTGTTAGTTTTGGGAGAGGTTTAGACACAGGGCCACTAAATTTTGGAATAATATTCTAATCCATGGAGTTAATTGAAATCTTACATCAAGGGATATAAATTCTAAAGTAAAAAAAATAATATTGGAGATATCTTCCCACTAAAAACATATTTTAATATCTTTAGTATTTTTATGATAACTGAAATAATGGTAGTCATTATTATGATAATTTTCAGTATAATTCTACGAAGAATAATTCATATTATTATGAGAAGGTAAAACCATAAAAGTAAAGAAACGTGGATGGAAAGTTGATTCTTCCTTGGGTCATGGGAAAATGAAATTTGATGCGAAAAGTATACCAAATAAGGATGAGAATAATATCTTATAAAAAATACTTTTATTACAAAATAAATGTTCCAATAATAAAATATTACAAATAATCCCTAAAAGTTTATTTTTATAGAATTTATATAAATAAATAAAAGGAATAATCTATCTAAGAGAGAAATGGAAGGGTCGATTTAGTGGAAGAAACCACTAAAAAAGAGTGTAATAGTCATGAAAAGATCCCCAAATTTGGTAACATAGATATTAATGAGAAACTATGTGAACAAACAAAGAATTTTGTGCATTATCCCAAATAATTATTGATCATTTTTTTATAATAATTGAAGATAGATAGAAAAATATAAAGACCTCTAGAAACAAAAATTGCTATAAATAAAGAATTAATTCTACATGAATAGATCAATTATCATGAGAGATTTTAAAAAGTAGATAATCCAAGAACATAAGATGAGTTGTGTGAAATGTGAAGACATATTATAAATACTCCAACATAATACATTATATTTTTATAAAAACCAGGATTATATGTTATGAAATAAATCAAAAAAACCACTAAAATATTATGAAAACTTAACATGTAAAAAATGATTAATGTTATTTACCAGACACCATGAGAAAAGTGACTTTATATTAAAATAAATATAAGTATATATCTCTAGAGTTTATGATCATATGTCCCACACAACTGTAAATAAATAAAAATTCATATCATGTAAAAAATTTTGAAATTTATTTTTTGTTTAATGTGAATAAGCCTATTCAATATAGAAGAAATTTGAAAAGGTAAGAATATTATACTTCTCATAAATGTTAATGTCTATAAATTCAATAGAGAATTATGTATGAATTGTTCTTTCAAAACCTGAGGTAAAAAGAAAGGAGTTTCTTGGTTGAGTTTTAACTATCAACCATGTTTCTCTTACTAAGAAGCTAATGAGGAACCCACATTATTACCATATATTTATTTCTTGATGTTTATTTTTGTATGAAAATTAATGTAATTAAATAAGAGGTCAAATTAAATGAATGTTGTAATTGTTATAAAACAAGTGTAATTTTCTATCATAGAGTATTTTAACTTGTTTATTTATGCCTCCACAAAAAAATTCAAGTAGTATCAAAAAAATATTATTAGAGTAAATTAAATTAAAGATAAACCATGGGGATGATTATTTGACCAAATCCATTGAGGATTATTTAACATGATTGGAAATTTTTTAGATGAAATTATTACATGTGAATTTAAAAATCTAGAAAATTAAAGAGTAAAAAAAAAATTCTTATAAGGGACATAGGTGATAGATACCCTGAGTGGGGTTCAGGGTGTGAAAACTCTTTCTAATTTAAACACATTACCTTCAACTCTCATAGAACTAGTATGTGTTGATCTTATAATTAGTAGGTCCACTTGACTTTACCTTCTTCATATGGTGATATGTTAATTATATATATTAAATTATCCATAAAGATATTTTATTATTTATTTAATAATACACACTCACCACTTATGTATTATAAAATATAAATCTTGCGTATAATGATTTTACTTGTTTCACTTGCACTAGTATAATCCAAGGATCATACAATCGATGAACTGTCGATGCACCAAAATTCACTAATCATATTGATGTGATGGTGGTTTTACTAAATGAATGGGGTTACTCCCAATAAAATATATAGTTTAGGAACACTACCACCCATGTAAAACTTCCCTCTCAACCCTCACATACTTAAAATTCACTCATTTTAATTAGATTGGGATTAAAAAATGGGCTTATATTTCAACACTAAAAAAATACATTATTTTTGTTGCATAGAGTATGAATGGGTGACTTGGAGCTCCAAATTTAAAATTTATATGTTTTTTGGGAATAAAACTATGAAAAACACAATCAAATATCCAATATCCATAATGTGAATTCTATATTATTCTATTTTGTAAAGAATCTCATTGGGTTAAAAATACTCCTCAATCTTCCTTTTAATATAGAACTAAAATATTCATCACTGTCGTCTATAGTATCAAATATGTCAATGAATATATTTAATATATTTAATAGATTTAGAAATATCAATTTTATTCCTATTTATCTTTGTTATTTCTAATTTTTATATGGCCATGTGTTCTCTCTCATTCAAAAATCATAGTTCCTAAACATTTATGGGGAAATGTATCTCCATAATTAAATATTTATTGTCTTTAACTTAATATTTATTATTATATCTTCACATTATGAAAATATTCAAGTCCTTATGGGTATGATGAGAAATTTCATCCTTTAATTAATAATAAAAGTTTAATCAAACTTGTCTGAATATATCCATTATATTCGAGTCAATAAATTATATAATTACCTCCTAAAATACATAAGTACTCTCCAAGAGTTATACTGACTAAACACCTTCACAGATGAAAATATTTTTCCTAGAGTTAAAATACTTGATGTGAGTTCCTTCATCTAGTGATAATTTTTTTAATAGTGTGATATTTGGTCAAGGACTATATCCACAAAATCCATTATATATATTCAAACTTACTCCTATAAGAATCATATCATTTAGATTCAATTCATCTGAATACCATGATTTTGATATTCAAAATAGTTTTGATCCTTGAACTAATCAATGTGAAACCCTCTACTTCACAAAATTAACCATACCTAAATAAAATCACTAAAATATACCTAGAATTAATCATGATGTGATCCTCATCTTCCCAGAATTAGATATTTTTTACATTATATGTTATAGAGTAATCATCCTATTCATGATGTGGCCACATGAATAAAAAATTATACTTGATAGCTTCATGACATGGAGCCTTATTTGTGAATTGCTGGGTATTTTCCTCAAAAAAATTGAAAATAAATGAACCTTGCAAAGTCTAAATTCCATCCTTAAAAGGTTACCTTCACGACGTGACCTGTATGATCATAAAAGGACTTTTTTATGCAATAAAAAACTCCACCTACATATCCCATATTCATAAAAAGATTTTTATTGTATACATTCTTGCTAATAAATCAAACATCTATTCTAAAACAATCCAGTAATTTCAATATATGACTTCACTATAGGGATTCCATTAATATTCTACTTATGTATAAATGGGTTTCCATATAATCTAAAATATTAAATATATTAAATGTATATCTAAGTGTTTTTAAAAAAATTCAACACTATCAAATTAATAATCTTCCATTGGATTCTAATAATCCCTCTTCAGATTGTTTTCGTGAAACCTATTATCTTGAATACATTACCTTTGAAATTGATTGAAATACCTACACTATTGAATACATTTATATTTAAGAAACAAAAATGGTTTCTTCCCCCTACATGGGTTGGTAAAACCTCTTCTCACCTTTTATGGTTCAACTATGATTCTTATCAACTTTTTGTATTTATATTGGATTTATGATTCTTCTTATCCACTTTTGATGTCAAATCTAAATCCTTAAACATGATCCGTTATAGTTTTTGGAAATATAAACACAAATTATCCTCTCATGAGAGAATAACACTCATTTTGATACTCCCCTACCTCTTTATATCAAATTTCCCATTATCTACTTCCTTTATACCTATTTTAATGTTCTTAGGGAAAATACTTGATACCGCTTGGAATTGTAAAAATTTGTTTTCATGGTACACCATTAATAAATATTCTCCCCCATAGTCAAAATTTTCTTTAAGTAAAATTTCGATAGACTAAAATACCCTCTTAAAATCCCATTAGATGATATTTTAATTTTTAAATATATCTCCAACTGATACCAATTGTTTGATATCAATAGTTAATGTAGCCTCATATTTTATTTTCAAGATCTAGAAAAATCTTAACTAAGGTTTCATACTGAACATATTTTCGGAGAGTGGACTCAAAACTCAGAAATGAGGCATCAAAAATCCCTAAGACTATTAAGTTATAATTCAGTTTAGGAAGAAATTTATTAAAATAATAACATCATTGGTGTCCTTTGTACTCACCAAATTTAATTAATTTCAAGAAGACACAATTTTCAACTTATACTGAGGAATTTTTACTATGAACTCAAAAAAACATTCAACAAAAAATTATTGAAAAAACATCAAATATATAGTGCGTGATTCATGTTATTTTATATTTGAAAATAAGATTTTGATTCCAAAATTGATACCAATTATTAAAACACATTTTTTACATTATTCATTGACTGTATTTCCTTGGTTGATGGGGTGACACCTTTGTACCTTAACCGCCAAGATCCCCATAACTCTTAGATATATATCCGAATATAGAAAAGATATTTATCTTTATATTCATATATAATTACTATATTTTAATATGGTAAAAACCACAAGCAATTATCATAGGTTTTTAAAAAAATGTTCAAATCAAGTACTCCCTTAAGATTACTTATTCCATATTTAGGGATTGATACGAATTTTTAATAATTTTTTGATTCAAAAAAATCAATTGAATATGTAATACCACATTTGACACAACTTTATATTTCTTTTATTCCTTTTTACTATGAACATTCAATTTCAACTTTAACAAGATACCCCTTGTTTTTCTTCTGATCATCAATTAAATCTTCATAGAATTTCACAAAAGCAGTTGCATATATATAAAAATTCCCCATGGATCATATGTCCCACGATATTTTAAATAATTTAATATAATTTAATATAATTTAAATAGATGGTGATATGGGACATTAATTTGCCTCAAGTTGAGGCATGTGACTAGTCATGGTAGACCAACCCTTCACTATCAAAATTTCATTTTTCCCTTTTCATTTTTATGGAAGAAAATTCCATAACCTCATTAATATAATCTTCATTTGGATTATTCTATACTATAATCTTTTTATACCCATCACTAGTGAATCTCTGGTGAGATATTACACTTACATAAACATCACCTTTGTTGTTTTATTTTCTTTTCATCACCTTCCTTGGATGGAGATATTTTTCCATAGTTGTACTAATCCCACTCAAGAAAGAATATTCCTTCAGTAAAACAGTAGTTCATATTTTCATAGGATTACTTATCTATTGGGAGATTTTATTAATATTTAATTCTCACATTTTGGTGTTTTTTAGAAAACCAAAAAGTCATGTTTCATATTCCTCTTTCGTAATGTCCATGAGAGCCACATCATACTTCTCCTTCCTTAGTAGATTTTTTTATATGCGCTTCCATATTTCTCATAGCTAAAAAATATCTATTTTTCTCTTCCAAATATATCTTCAATATTTATAACAATGTTATTTTAATTAAAATAAGTTGGGTTATTGATGCACCCTTTGTTGGGATCTATATTGTTTTTAAGATAGTGAACCTCTTTTCTAACACATTGAGATTCCTTATAGTGTAGATCATATCCAGGAATTTCATTGGAATGAAGGTTTTCCTTATGATATATTCAAATATTTTCTTCCTTTATTCTATAGATACGCGTTTTTGAATAACAAAAATAAAACATCTTCCATTAAAATCATACATTATGTAGTAATTTCTTGTTTGAGATGATATTGCAACAAATATTATACTACCATTGACCCATTGGGGTTCTAGTCACACACACATAGCGTGCCTCAACCTTCCAAAATAGTATAATATCATAGATACCTTACTTTGGGGGTATTTTTTCCATGTTTTTAAAGAATATTCCTTTTATATATGGATTATTTATTTTGATTTATCCTTACTATGTTTTTTGAGTGCAGAAATTGAAGATAACTCTACCTTCTATTTTCTCTTTATGGAACTTATCTATGTGTCTATATCTTTGATATTTTCATATTTATTTCTTATTTTGGAAAATATTTTATTAAAACATGATAAATATTTCATTCTAGATTATATTAACTCTTCTGTCTATGTTTTGAGTGGAATGATACTTGCCTTCAACTCATACTCTATAGTCATTTTCTTCTTTATCTCATGTGAAATATCTTCACATAAATCAATCCAGAATTTTATAATATTTCCCACATTCATTATATAAAAATTCAAGTCTATATTTACTATTCATAACAATTTATTATGTGTCATAGTTTTCCATGATGGACATATCCACTTTTTGAAAGATATTTTTTAGTTAAAAATCCCTCATGGTGATGTTTCATTGTTTTTAGATTAGTATGTTTGTTAAGAAATTTCGTTGAAAATATTTTGGTATAAATTTTAAAAAAATGGATGTTGAAAAAGTTCCAGGAAAATAGATACCTTTTAATATTCGTTAATAAGGGTTCAAGAAGTTTGGAAGGTGTCTGGTAAGATTAGTGTTTAATGTGATGACATTTCCATTATTTACCAAATTTTTAGACCTAATTATTTAGAGGAGGAATAAAGTTGATTTATGAACAAGGAAATGTTTTTTAAATAAAATAACAGTTTTGTGAACAAGTGATTTTTTTGAATTTTTTTTTATTTGAGGTCATTTCATTGATATTCAGAAGAGTTAATATTTCCAAGAATGTTTGGTGAATTCATGAAATATAAAGTGGTGAAAAACTGGTACTTATAGATAAAATGTTACGCGATTACGGTGAGTTATGCATGAAATGTGGCGATAGAGGAAACAAGTTTTCCTTGAATGGAATGTTGTGTAAAAGGTTCATCGTAGGGAAAAATTTAGAAAAGGGTAAAAAAGAATTTTACATAGGCTGCTAACATCCCCATTTTAGAGAGACAAATAATTAGAATTTGAAGACATTGTTTTAATGTAAGACATACATGAATTAACTTATTGTAATAAATAATTTACTGGAACATAAATCTCATGAATAATAGAACATGAGTCTTCATGAACAAGTGATTTTTGAGAATGTTTTAGATTTTTATGATTGCAAGGAGTTGTGATAAAGTGTAGAAGTTGTGAAAAACATCAACGTTTCACGAAAGTTTCACAAAGGTTGTTCAAAAGTAAGAGTAGTGTGAAACTAATGAAAATTATTTATAATTTATATGGTAAATAAAATTGATAATTTTGATAAAGAAAGTGGTTCATGTCATGCATTTTTTACTGTGAACCAAATCAAATATGACACCGATAATCCGAGGTTTCTTTTGAAGAAGAAATTAGTTCTTTTTTGAATAGAGAGAATTTTCTTCTCAAGGGTAAGTGGTTCTAACATGTAGAGATAGGGAACCCACTATAAACATCTTAATAAGAGTGAAATAGGTGATTCTAGTATATTAACACATTACCTTTTTATGCTTCATATATTAGCCTGGTCAGGGTGAACCAAGTAAAATGGATGTTTCACTTGTAAGCTTTCATTTTTTTATATATTGTAGGTAGAAAAAGAGATAAGAACGTTTTGTTTAATGGTGAAACTATATAAAATTAGGTTTTTTAATCTATAATACCCTTATCACCCCCATATCAAGGTATTGGATATATTGGGGTAAATAATTTTTTATTAATCCATATATTCATAAAGGCATTGGATCTTTTCTAGATCACTACAACAGAATCCTCTAGATTTAAAACTTGATATTATTTTCATTTCCTCACTAGGATCCATGTTTGTGTCAATATCTAGGGGTGAATATGAATTTATAAACTTTCTAAAATCTTCTAAAATATTTTTTGAAATAGATTTAATAAAAATATTATAATAGTTTACCTTAACATTAATTTTTTTCTTCTTGGGAGCCTTATATTATTTTTCTTCTTTCTATCTCTTGACATAATACAATATTCACCAACTATTCTCACTAATTTCTCATCTTGATTAGTTTTTCAATATTATTTTAATAAACATTATTTACCATTAAAATCATTTAGCTTTAGACACATGTTATTTGAAAATATTCCATGAGAAACCTTCTTGAAAACAATCTCATTTTGAGCCACTGTCTATTCCTTGTTAAGAGAAACATCGATCTCTATATTGTTTTGATCTATCTAAAAAAATCCATTCCAATTATGGAGAATAATTCCATATAATAAGACATCCTAAGTTACTCTAACATATACTTCATTGTATTATGTATATTTATTCCTTTAGTTAGAATATTGATTTCCATAAAATATAAAAATACATTTATTATTTAATACTACCATAACTTCCACTAGAATAAAATAAAATAGTAGAATGAAACTTCAATAAAAAATAGATCAAATTAAATAAAAATAAATTCAACAAATATAACATTTTATATGATACCAACTATTAAGTTCACAAGGGACTTATGTTAGCGATACCATAGGGGGTGAATTAGGGTATGAAATCTCTATCCAATTTAAACACTTTTCATTGAACTCTTATAACCCTAATAGGTATTAATCTCATAATTAATATCATCATTTGATTTTACATTTTCTATATAGTGATCTAATTACTCTCACTCTCAAAATATCCTTTACATAGTTTGATCAATTATTGTATAACCCAAACTCACTAATTATGTATTTTGTAATATGAATAATTTATGTGGGATATAATTACTTGACTTGGTTCACCTCACTATTCTAATCTAAGGAAAAACAATTAGTTATTTTATGATGCAATATAGTCTACTAATATCATTGATGTAGCAGTTGGTTTAGGATAGCCCTAGGATCACTGCCCTAATAATATTTAGGGTAGGCTCACTACCACCCAAGAAACACTTCCCCCACTTCATTCACCTTTAATCACTAAAATAGGATACGTATCACCACATTGTATTGTAAGACAAATGTTATTATTGAAAAAATTATTTATGGGTTCTTTTGAACTCCACACTACTCCTTTATTTTTTGGTTGTGAATACCTCCACAAATAATAAAATCACCTTCTCATGATTCGTCATGGAAACTCTATCATCTTTTTCTTTGAAAATACTTTTAGTGGGTTCCATACACTCCACAATCATCCTTTTAACATAGAACTAAGATCCCCTTCACCTAATTCTCTACTATCAAACATGTCAATGAATTTATTTCCTCTCTTTACTATAATTATATATATCAATTATATTCATTATTCTATATATTATATATATTAATGATATGGAATTGTGTTATCTCTTATTATGTATAGTAGGGGTCTTTAACATTTATAGATAATAGAATCTGTATAAGTTAATCTTTCTTCTATCTAGTTTAAGAAATATTGTCCTATTTACAATTAATAAATTCCCCATGTATTGATGGGTATAATGGGTAATTTCATCTTCCAATTGTTCATTAAATATGACACAAAATCATCAAGATTTCTCTATTATCTTAATGTTAAGATACTCCATAATTCCATATTAAAAGATATAATGTTTCATTTTGGAATTCAAATAACTAGAAAATATTTTGGTGTGAACATAATTTTCATCATGTGATATGACTTGATTTGAGTTCCATCATTTTATGGTTCTCCTCTTCATAATTCAATGTCTATTCAAGGACTAAATCAATAAATTATATCAAATATATTCATACTTAATCCTCTTAGAATTGTGTTTTGGATCGTGAATTCATCAGAATATCATAATTTGGATCCTCAAATCCATTTAAATCCTAAAATAATTAACAATATGTGTAAAAACCTGGGATTTTAAAATAATAAGATTATGTTTGATACTGTATACTGCATGAAACACAAAACATAAATGATCAATGAAATATTATTATTTTAATATGATTGTTATAACGTAATTGTGGAACTGGTGGGTTCAAATAAGAATAAAAGAATTATGATATATATATATAGATATTAATAAATACAAATTCATTTATTAATTCTTAGGAAATAACCATTCAATCATTTTATGTTTAAAAAATATGTGTCCTTCAAAATTATTTTTTATTTATTTTTATGAGAGGATAATAAAATAAATTTATATAACATTTTTATATGTTATTTTATAAACAAGGATTTAATTTTTGAAATAATAATATAAAAATGGGATTATGTTGATATTTTTATATTTTTCTCATAATATTTGTTTTTTAGATAATAGTAGAAAAATAATGATTTTTTTAAAACTATCATATCTTATTATTAATAAAGTAGTTTGAAAGTAAAATTATATTTTTTATTTCATATTAAAGTGACATATGATCTATATTATATACAATAATTAGATTAATTTCAATTAAATCTAAAATTTTCTAGATTTTGGAATGAATCTATTTTTATACTTTAAACAATTTTCTTGCAAAATATTTTTAAGTGGATAATGTTTTTCAATTTTAGTTAATTAAAATAACCATTAACAAGAAATAATTTAAATAAAATATATTGATTATATATCTAAATATGAATTAAAATTCATATAATTAATATTACTAGGTGAAGAGTTAATGAAAAATCATCTTTTCCTTGAAAAAATGATTTCCCAAAAAAATCATTTAATCATATTTTATGGGTTTATTTTTAAATAAAATTATACCACTACTTTGAAATAAATCATGATAAATTAAATATATATTTTTAATTATGATGTCCAAATTTGGTAATGAGAACCATTTTATATTTATTCATATGAATATTAACCATAACAAATTACCGTGGTAAGGGAAAATCGGGTAATTAAGGTTAAAAATAATAAGATAAAGAATTGAAAACAACCCTAACTACAATGTCCCAACCTAGATGCAACTAATATTGATCCTTAATCTAGTACACCACAAGTCCTAAAGAACTCCCCCCCATATGCGTGAGGGTTTTGAAAACCAGTGAGGGCTTAGGGTGTATCTATGGGTTGATTATATCCTATTATCCAAGTAAAAAAAAAGGCGAAATAATCAGATATTGTCAATAGTAGTAAATAAATATAATATGAAAGTAGTAAATAAACTAAAATGGAATAACGATGTCATAATAAATGAACTATTTTAATATCCTAAATGGTCATATCAGGCATAAAAAACTATTCACCCATTAGGATAACCATACATATCAGTGTAAATAAAATTAAAAGACAACACTACTAACATTAAGCATTAGCACATTCTAGATCTCTAGACATAATCTAACTACTCTATCCCATTAATAATAATCCACATGGGTGGATACAAGTGATCATGAAACCTTGGGAATCATCCCTTTCTATCATGTATCCATCCAATGTCAGAAATTTTATTTCAAAAAGAGAGGGTCCAAGGGTCCTACAGATCAGGTAGGTCTAAAATAGTGCAAGCCAAGGGCGTGAGGTCGAACAACATTAACACATGCCCTGTAACACCCCGAGATTTTATGATAAATATTCTTTTTAATTTTATTTATTTCTTGTGTTGTACGCTATAACAAAGGAGTCTTTCACAACATGCAACCCTAACTTGGCTTCATTACACGCAATCACGACCTTCCTCGATAGCGTGTGTTGTACGCAATACTGATTTTTCACTAAACAACGATATGCTATTAAAATATTATTAAAACTAGCAATTATGAATAGTAATAACCTCTTTTTGAAATTTTGTAAATTTTATCTTTCAAAATGGACTTCATTTTTGGATTCGAAATATCGAAATTAGCCTAGGTTGAAATTTTGGTATTTTTCTGAAAACATGCAATTTTTGATGAATAGTGAAAAGACTAGGTTACTATTTAAAAACCAAATTTTTATTTAAATCATTATTTATTTTATTTAAATTTATTTTAGGTCCAATTTGACACATAATACCTATATAAGTTCAATGTAATTCATTGGAGTCAGTTTATAATAATTTTAGATATATAAAAATTTTATTGAACTTTTGACCGTCTTTTACCCACCTCCTAGGAGAATTTTCAAATTTACATAAAACATAATTTTACCGCTTTTGTGAATGAAATTTCAAAAATCCGAGAGACACGGTTGATGTCAGTAAGTAAAATGTGGTTCAATGAGATGAAAATAATTTTTGGTGAATAGTAACTTTTTACTTTTATTTACCACGGTTAAAAGTAAATATGGTAATTAAGGGTAAAAATGATATTATTATTACCCTAACACATGTCCTAATTCTGTTGGATAAGTGTAATTCTACCAAAAACAACCTTAGGAATAACATATGACCATTTAGGCCCAATTGTATTAGATTAGGACATTTATTATTAATTTATTTAAAGAAGGGTTAAAATAGTTAAAATCAATGTTTAATAAGTAAATAATTTTTAATATAGGGATATACATAAGATCAATTAGACTATAAATATTCATTAGAAAGATAAAAATATTTTCTAGATAATGGTATTTTATTTTTAATTTTTAGACTTCAAATAATTTAATATATATATGACACAATGATGATGCAGTAATTATATTATTGATGAAATATTGACATAATTGATGTTATAAATACCCAAATAAATGTAATTTGAGACTTTTTATGAATTAAAATAATTTTCTATGTTAATATGACATGTTAGTATTGATTTAATTATCTTTTTTAGAACTAATATTTCTGTTATTATTTTTAAAAAAATCAATTACCAAATAGTGTCAAAATTGACATAAAATAGTTTATAAAAAACATATTATATTATTAATTGTTATTTTATTGCTAAAAATCTAAGGTTCGGACAAATTACTTATATAATGTTATATATATTAATAATATACAACTTAGTGTTCTTTTGGCTTGTTATAGTATGTTTAATAACCTTATAGTGTAAGAAAACAAGAAGACACGGTAAAAGAAAAATTATTTAACTTAAAGATAAATCTAAATGATAAGGTTAAAAATAGAAACCTAAAATTGTCTAAATTCTATTGGATTAGAGGATTTAGAACCATACACAACTTATCTTCGAAATAACTCAATTTGGAGCTATTAAAAACCGAATATGACTTTATAATAAAATTATATTTGTAGTTATTCCAAAGGTGCCCCTCTCCTCCCTTATAATAGGGAACCACCTCCCTTTCTTCCTCACACTACTTTTAGCCTTCAAGCTCATCCAATATCTACCAAATTCACTTATGAACTTCCCTAGAAACATCTTAGAGGCCCTGGTCTTATTCAAAGACCAATTTTGGTGCCCTAAGAGGAGGTATCAAAGAGGCGCTTCAAAGAAGAGGTAATGTCCGTTACCGATTCTTTCAACTTTATTTCTTCTTAAACTTCTTCTTCTTTAGTTGTTTCATTATGAAGTAATAACATCAGTATCACTCATATACTGATATGTTATTATAAGTATGAAACAACCCTATTTCACCATCTATCCATCCTATGGTAAACGATATCACCTCGCCTGCGTACGTACGGAATACCGTCTCCACGCCGTGGTGAAATCTATTTTCCACCACCACCTTACTTGGATGGGTATAATGGTGTAAATAATAACTATATATGATTATTTTAAAGTGATATTGATTCTTAAATAGTATACAAACACTCCAATACAATTCCAGGATCATGGGAATGATATCATCGCTCGTGCGTACGTACGGACTACCGTCTCCACGACGCGATGAGATTCATTCTCCATGTTAACCATTCATGAATGATTATAAAGTATATATAATAAGTAATCATGAAATATATGACAAAATAATGATACTGGATTTTTGTTTATATATATGTATGTCATCTACTTAATTTCATTCAATTCAATAAGGAAATGAAAACAGCGTTCATGCGTACGTACGGCCTACCGTCTCCATGAACGGTGTATTTCATTTCATTTAATCGATCTATCATATATATATGTATATACTGAAATATATGTTATATGTAAATCATTTTTTACATTATGGAACTATTTAAATCAGGATATTAGTAATAATATCAAAAACAACAAGTCCAAACACGTACGATAAATAAAACGATTTAACCCAAAACACTGCTTTAACATGGAACTTACAAAAGAACGGGTAATATAAAGTCATAAGTGAACCATATATGATATCATAACAGTGAATATGATTCTTTAATAATTCAACGACATTATTTAAATCCTTATACAAGAGTTTTGGAAATGTACGAAGCATATCAGATCTAAGGTAAGGGATAATTTTGCAAATCTCATTTTTATCCGAGATTGATTATTCGTAAGTATTTACTAGGGTTATATTTATCATCCATGTAAAAGTTTTATAGAAATTTTTTCATGTATATTTAAAGTCCTTTTTACCCTTTATTGACTTTTACCACGTTTTATGGAAGGAATCTTTCTTTTGTTTACCATACAAAGAACTTTTTGACTTTTCTGACAAAAGTATGAGGAGAATGTTATTTTTAACTTATACGGCGTGAACGGATTTTTACGGTTTCATAACACCTCATTTTCATGAAGCTTCCTCTATGAGATTGCATGATTATTTTCAACAAACCCCTTTTCCTTTAAAATTTCATGATATTTTATGAAAAGAAAATGATTTTGAAGAAGAAAGGATATTTTCCTCAAGAATTCATTTCAAGTGTTTTTATCAAAACTATTTTCCATATAAAATGACATTATTTAATATGTTTATGTTTAAAGTATAATTTCTCCATTATTTACATGGTTTGATTCTTCTTATGATGAAAATATATCCATTTTTTTATATAGATTATGTTATGATGGAATGATGTTTAAGAATCTCATTCTATTACATGGGTTATGCTATGATGTATGATTTATGATTTTGTGGCACACGAAATAATGATTTCATTATGAGATGGGTGGGAACTATATCTCCCTCCAATGCATTGGGTAAAGATTTATATCTGATGATATAGACATGACTAGAATGGTAAGTTAATCTGGTTCAGTGTTACATTACTCAAACGAGGAGTGAACTCGATTCAGAAAGGGACTTTATCCACTAAGATGGTCTTGGCAGCAATGCCTTGGCTACTATGGAAATCATAACATGTGCTGAATGGTTTCCATAATTACATGTTTTATTCTGATTATATTTTATCATGGTTGATGTTCTATTATGATATATGCCTTACACAATTCCACAATTTATGTCTTTGATCAAGATTTTGATGTTTAAATTTCATGTTCATGTTTTTGTTCCCAAATGTTTATGGATTGTTTTATGTTATCTATATTTGCCCTTACTGAGCATTTGATCTCACCCTTTTTATGTTTTATTTTCCCCAGGAAATAAAGAAAGGTTTTAGGTAAGGAAACAAAAAGGCGAAGATCGTTATGGGAGTTGTTGAAGATATTTCAACATGATTAGAAGTTTATATTCAGAGTTTCCAAAGACACTAAACTATTACGGTCCTTGTGTGTCTGTTTTTGTTATGTATTAAGTATTCTTCAAAAGTAATGTAATGTCCATGTATGTCAAGATTTGGATCTCTATAGTTGGTATCAGAGGAAAGGTTTAGTCAACCTTTGGAAACTAGGATGCGAAAACATTAGTGAGATCCCTAGAGTTATTTCTAAGGTATGTCTAGGGATGTCCCTAAGGATAAGTATACATATAGGATATAGTCCTAGATCTATGGTAACAATCTTAGAATTTAACCTAAGATGTTAGATATTGAAGGTACTCCCCCTTTATTATGTTGTTTTCCCTAGCATGATTTTTTCGACTCACACTATTCTTTTTGGGTTTTAGACGATGGCTGGAACCCGAAGGAACTGTGTTGATCAATGTAATGGAAAATGCAATGATTGTCCTCCTGAAAAAACAAATGTTATGGGAGATGGAGTGCAAAATCTTATTGCTATAATTAAACAAGCAATGAATCATTCTGGACTTCCAAATGAGCATAGAAGGGAACAATATTCTATTGAGTCCTTCATGAGGCAACATCCACCTTCTTTCAGTGGGTCTTCTGATCCACTAGTTGAAAAACAATGGATCAGTAACACTGAAAAGATATTTTCAGTTCTTCAATGTTCTGAACATGATAAATTCATATTATCAGTATATCGTTTGGAAGGTGAAGCTGATCAAAGGTGGAATCTTATCAAGAATATGAGGCCAAGAGATGAAATTGAGTCCATGGAATGGGACGAGTTCATGAACTTATTTTTCAATAAGTACTTCCCTCATATTCTTTGAACAAAGATGGAGAACGAGTTTCTTGAACTAGAGCAAAAGGATGATGAATCTATTGGTATATACAAAGAGAATATTACAAGGCTTGCAAGGTATGCATCTGGCTTTATCATCCAACCTGAAAGTAAAGTTGATCGATTCTTCAGTGGCTTAAAACCAAATCTTCGAAGGGCATTAGCTATAAGAGACTTCAGTAGCTATGAAGAAATTGTGCGTTGTGCTATCAAGGTACAAATGGAAGTTGGTGTTACATGTCCATATCATGGTTTTGACAGGAAACAAAAGATGGAGTTCAAGGAGAAATCTCAGAATAATGGTGAAAAGAATATGAATGTTTCCTTATGCTCAAAGTGTGGAAAGAAGCATGGTGGAGATTGACTTAAAGGGACTAGAAAATGTTTTAAGTGTGGAAAAGAAGGTCGTCGAGCAGATGAGTGTCTAAGTAATGGAAAAAGGGTTGATAATGGTGTGAATAAAGAAAAGACTGCAGAGAACTCACCAACAACACTTCAATGCTTCAAGTGCAATGAAATGGGGCATTATGCTAATCAATGCCCTAATCCAAGGGTTAATGATGATCAACATGAGCAACCACATAAGGCAAAGGACAAAGGGAAGTCACATGTGATCACTATTGGTGATGTTGAATATGAAAATGATGTGGTGGAATGATTAAGTGTTTTTGTAATGGGATTCAAAAATAATGTTGTATATAGTATCATGGAATATTGGAATATTTATGTTTTGGTCTATTGTGGTTTTCAATAATTTTATGGTACTGGTAACCATGGAAAGTGATTGAGATATTTTTGGAAAGAAGATGATATGCGAATAATCAAGGGATACAGAGAAAATGAAATGTTTGACAGTATTCATGGGCTCATGGCTGATATAAGGTAATAGTTATATCATGGTTTGAGTATATATAATTTTGGGGTTTTGGTATGTGGAAAGAGTTAACTTTTGACAAAACTCATGTTTTCACTAAGATTCAATGGGTATTCATTTTTCAATAGAATACATGATTAAGGCTTTAGAATGTTTAGAATGTGACTAACAAGACATATCTTATGATATATCGGGATCAACGATGGTATTAACATGCTTATTAAATAAAATCTCTGGTAATCGTTTTCACTATATAATGAGAGTGGACAACAGTATTATGGATAAGCCTAAAGGTTGGAATGAATTATCTTGGACATAAGTTAGTATTGTTTAAGGATATTAATTTTTTCGATATTATTGATGGGATGTTATAGTAATGTAGTTTTAGAAAAAGGACAACCTATAGGATGGGAGACATCCCATCGCGTCAGACAAGGCTGTGGGAATCAAACCCACAACCAAAATGCGACTGGCCTTTATCGCCTACCACTGGCCTACAGTAAGTCCCTGGTTAGTAGAAACTAGTTTTATTTTATTAAGCGGTATGATATATGAAGTATAAGTTCATTTTTGGAACCATATACGATTAATCTAACCATAAGATGGGGTTATAACTTTTTCTAACCTTTTTGTTTGAAACAGATGGAATGACCCATCATTCTATCACATGATCTGCTAGCACATCATGAATAACAAATTAAACTTCATTTCTTTAAGGGATGAAGTGGAAATTGTTCAATTCACGAACAACAGTGAACTTGTACCAAAAATCATGTAAGTATTTATTTTAATTCATCAATTTTAGGGAAATGACCTTGAAAACCAAAAATGTTGTCCTAGTTCCCTTATATCCGATGAATCAGAAGGTACCGTAGATCATCAAAAATCTATGGCTTTCTGATTGTTGGCTTTTTCATAGCCATGTTCTCTACAACGCTCCATCAGAACATGATGGTTAGGTTTCTCTTCCATATCCATATTTTCACCTATGTTCTCCTATGTGGAAACCCAGTGATTAGTTAATTTGGGTAACCGTTATGTTTCATACTTTGGTTTTTAAAGATTGGTTTTGGTATTACTTTTTACGATGTGGGTTTCTATTAAAGAAACTTTTGAGTAGTAAACCATTTATAACCCTGACGAATTTCGAGGGCGAAATTCATTTTAAGGGGGTAGAATGTAACACCCCGAGATTTTATGAAAAATATTCTTTTTAATTTTATTGATGTCTTGTGTTTTACTCTACAACAAAGGAGTCTTGCACAACACGCAAACCTAACTTTCCTGCCTTACACGCAATCGCGACCTTCCTCGATAGCGTGTGTTGTACGCAATACCGAGTTTCACTAAACAACAATATGCTATTAAAATATTATTAAAAATAGCCGTTATGAATAGTAATAACCACTTTTTAAAATTTTGTAAGTTTTATCTTCCCAAATGGACTTTATTTTTGGATTCTAAATATCGAAATTATCCTAGGGTAAAATTTTGGTATTTTTCTGAAAACATTCAATTTTTGATAAATAGTTAAAACATTGGGTTACTATTTAAAAATTGACTTTTTATTTAAATAACTATTTATTTAATTTAAATTTATTTTAGGTCAAAATTGACACATAATACCTATATAAGTTCAATGTAATTCATTGGAGTCATTTTATAATAATTTTAGATATATAAAAATTTTATTGAACTTTTAACCGTCTTTTACCCACCTCCTAGGAGAATTTCCAAATTTACATAAAACGTAATTTTACCGATTTTGTGAATGGAATTTCAAAAATCTAAGAGATACGGTTGATGTCAATAAGTAAAATGTGGTTCACTGAGATGAAAATAATTTTTGGTGAATAGTAACTTTTTACTTTTATTTACCACGGTTAAAAGTAAATAGGGTAAGGGTAAAAATGATATTATTATTACCCTAACACATGTTCTAATTCTTTTTCATAAGTGTAATTCGACCAAAAACAACCTTAGGAATAAACTATGACCATTTAGGCCCACTTGGATTAGATTAGGACATTTATTATTAATTTATTTAAAGAAGGGTTAAAATAGTTAACATCAATGTTTAATAAGTAAATAATTTTTAATATAGAGTTATACATAAGACAAATTCGACTATAAATATTAATTAGAAAGATAAAAAAATTTCATAGATAATGGTATTTTATTTGTAATTTTTAGACTTTAAATAATTTAATTTATTAATGACACAATGATGATGCAATAATTATATTATTAATGAAATATTTACATAATTGATGTTATAAATACTGAAATAAATGTAATTTGAGACCTTTTATGAATTCCAATAATTTTCGATGTTAATATGACATGTTATTATTTATTTAATAAACTTTTTTCGAACTAATATTTCTGTTATTATTTTCACAAAAATTAATTACCAAATAGTGTCAAAATTGACATAAAATAGTTTTTAAAACAAATATTATATTATTAATTGTTATTTTATTCCTAAAAATATATGGTTCGGCCAAATGACTTTTATAATGTTATATATATTAATAATAAACAACTTTGGGTTCGTTTGGATTATTATAGTAAGTTTATTAACCTTATATTGTAAGAAAACAAGAATACACGATAAAAGAAAAATTATTTAACTTAAAGTTAAATATAAATGATAAGGTTAAAATAGAAACCTAAACTTGTATAAATTATATTGGATGAGAGGATTTCGACCCATACCCACCTTAGCTTCTAAATAACTCAATTTGAAGCTATTAAAAATCGAATATGACTTTATAATAAAATAATATTTTTAGTTATTCAAAAGGTGCCCCTCTCCTCCCTTATAAAAGGGCCCTCCTCCCTTTCTTCCTCACACCACTTTTAGCCTTAACGCTCCACCAACCCCTACCAAATTCTCTTTTCCACTTCCCTAGAAACATCCTATATGTCCTAGTCTTCTTCAAAGACAAATTTTGGTTTCCTAAGAGGAGGTATCAGAGAGGCCCTTCAAAGAAGTGGTAATGTCCGTTACCGATTATTTCAACTTTATTTCTTCTTCCACTTCTTCTTCTTTAGTTGTTTCATTATGAAGTAATAACATCAGTATCACTAATATACTGATATTTTATTATAATTATGAAAAAAACACTATTTCACTATCTATCCATCCTACGGGAAACGAAATCACCGTGCGTGCGTACGTACGGAATACCGTCTCCACGCCGTTATGTAATCTATTTTCCACCACCACATTACTTGGATGGGTATAATGGTGTAAATAATAACTATATATGATTATTTTAAAGTTATATTGATTTTGAAATAGTATACATACACTTCAATACAATTCCACGATCATGTGAATGATATCATCGCTCGTGCGTACGTACGGACTACCGTCTCCACGACGCGATGAGATTCATTCTCCATGTTAACCATTCATGAATGATTATAATGTATATATAATAAGTAATCATGAAATATATGAAATAATAATGATACTATATTTATTTTTATATATATGTATGTCATCTACTTAATTTCATTTAATTCAATTAGGAAACGAAAACAGCGTTCATGCGTACGTACGGCCTACCGTCTCCATGAACGGTGTATTTCATTTCATTTAATCAATCTATCATATATATATGTATATAATGAAATATATATTATATGTAAATCATGTTTTACATTCTGGAATTAATTAAATCATGATATTAGTAATAATATCAATAACAACAAGTCCAAACACGTACGATAAATAAAATGATTTAACCCAAAACACTACTTTAACATGGAACTTACAAAAGAACGGGTAATATAAAGTCATAAGTGAACCATATATGATATCATAACAATGAATATGATTCTGTAATAAGTCAATGAAATTATTTAAATCATTATACAGGAGGTTTGGAAATGTACGAAGCATATCAGATCTAAGGTAAGGGATAATTTTGCAAATCTCATTTTTATCCGAGATTGCTTATTCGTAAGTATTTACTGGGGTTATATTTATCATCCATGTACAAATTTTATAAAAATTATTTCATGTATATTTAAATTCCTTTTTACCATTTTTTTACTTTTACCACGTGTTATGAAAGGAATATTTCTTTTGTTTACTATACAAAGAACTTTTTGACTTTTCCAACAAAAGTACGAGGAGAATGTTATTTTTAACTTATACGGCGTGAACAGATTTTTACTGTTTCATAACGCCTCATTTTCATGAAGCTTCCTCTACAATATTGCATGATTATTTTTAACAAAACCCTTTTCTTTTAAAATTGCACGAAATTTTGTGAATAGAAAATGATTTTGAAGAAGAAAAAATATTTTCCTCAAGAATTCATTTAAAGCGTTTTTATCCAAACTATTTTCCATCTAAAATGACATTATTTAATATGTTTATGTTTCAAGTATAATGTCTCCATTATTTACATGGTTTGATTCTTCTTATGATGAAAAGATATCCATTTTTTTATATGGATTATTTTATGATGGCATAATGTTTAAGAATCTCATTCTATTACATGGGTTATGCTATGATGGATGATTTATGATTTTGTGGCACACGAAAGAATGATTTCATTATGAGATGGGTGGGACCTATATCTGTAACACCCGAGAATTTTATGAGAAATATTTTGTTTTTATGTTATATAAATCTTCAAAGGAATATTTCCCTACACACAACACTAGCTTGGTTTGCTTTACGCACAACGACGACCATCCTCAATAGCTTGTGTCGTACGCAATACCGAGTTTCACTAAACAACGATATGCTATTAAAATATTATTACAACTAGCCGTTATGAATAGTAATAACCACTTTTTGAAATTTTTGAAATTTTATTTTTCAAAATGGACTTCATTTTTGGATTCCGAATATCAAAATTATCTTAGGATGATATTTTGGTACTTTTCGGATAACTTTCATGTTCTGATGAATAGTGAAAATTACTAAATTTTAATTAAAAACAACTTTTTTTAATCGAAATAATTAATAGTGATAAATTATTAATTTTAGTGGTTTTAAAGTATATTTATAATATATTTTTACAATTTAATAAAAATGTTGTTCATTGGATGTAATTTCACATTTAAACCATACATAAACAAGTGTCAATCTTTTGATAGTTATTATCTCTTAAAAACACGCTATATTTTAATTAAAAACAACTTTTTTCATCGTAATACTTTATATGGTTAAATTATAATATTTATTGTTTTTAAAGTATAAATAGAATATATTTTTACAATTTAATATAATGTAAATCATTAGCATTAATTTTACATTGAATTCATAGGTAAAAACATTTCAATCTTTGGCAGTGTTTTAACTTTTAAAACCCGTTTGCTTAACAATGGGATTAATTTTAAATTAATTACTACAACTTCTGTGTTTTGAAATTTGAAAAATGGATTCCATATTTGGAATCAGTTGGTTCAAATTATGTTAATAGGTTACTTTTATTTTTTGATATTATGAATAGTAACTACGGTAATTTTTTTTATTTACTACGGTTAAAGGTAAATAGGGTAATTCAAGGTTAAAAGAATATTATAATAATTCAAAATTACCTTGACACTTGTCCTAACCTTATTTGATGCATATTGGCCGACCATGGGCATCCTTGGGTCGATTTTGGGACCCCATTGATCCACTTGGTAGTGACAATGACAATTTGGATTAATTAATTTAATGTAAAGACAAAATTGACATTAAAACCAATCTTTTAGTAATTAATTTTTATAAGGGGTTATATAAATTATATTTTCGACTAAAAATATTCATTATAAATCTAAAGAGTTTTCCTACATAATGATATTTGTTTATAATTTTTAGACACCATATAAATTAAATTATTTATGACACAATAATGATGAAATATTTACCTCATTAATAAATGATTTAAATAAATAATATTATAATGATTAAAATATTTTCCAAAACATGTCCAATTCTGATTGGATGATTTTATTTCTACCATGAGTCATCTTATATTCATCTTTAATGATTTTTGGACCTTTTGAAACCTAAGATAATTTTATAATAAAATAATATTTCCACACTTTCCAAAGGTGCCCCTCTCCTCCCTTATAAAAGGGCACCTCCTACCTCTCTTCCTCACAACAATTTGAGCCTTCAAGCTCGGCCAACCCCTGACCATTTAACTTTCCCACTTCCTTATAAACCTACTAGAGGTACAGGTCTTATCAAAATACCAACTCTAATGCCTTAAGAGAAAGTTTAAAGGAGGCACTTTGAGAAAGAGGTAATACCTTCTACCGTTTTCTTCAAGTTCCATTCTTCTTATACTCCCTCTTCTTTAGTTGTTTCATTATGAGGTAATAACATCAGTATCAATAATATACTTATATGTTTTTATAAATATGAAACAACCCTAATTCACCTCTTATCCATCCTACGGAAAACGAAATCACCACGCGTGCGTACGTACGGAATACCGTCTCCACGCCGTGGTGTAATCTATTTTCCACCACCACATTACTTGGATGGGTATAAGGGTGAAAGTAATAAATATATATGATTATTGTAAAGTGGTATTTATTCTGAAATAGTATACATACACTCCAATACAATTCCACGATCATGGGAGCGATATCATCGCTCGTGCGTACGTACGGAATACCGTCTCCACGATGTGATGCGATTCGTTCTACATGATCTTCATTGCATTATGATTATATAAATGCATTGAATGAATGAATATGATATATATTACACTAATACAATTCTGGAAATGAGGTATCAATAACCGAAAGAGAAGAATAAGAATTTATTCGACAAAACACACATAATAACAAAAAGTAATAAACACCCGAATAACAAGTAGTAATGAAATATTACTAACAAGAAGCTACGAATATGACCATATATGATATCATAACAATAAGTATGATTCTGGAATAAGTCAATAACATTATTTAAATCATTATACAGGAGGTTCAGACCCTTACGAAGCAAATCAGACCTAAGGTAAGGGAAAATATCACAATCTCATTTTTATCCGAGATTGTTTATAATTCGGAATTTACTGGGGTGTATTTTATCAAACACATCCATGTTTCCTCAATATGTAATATTATTTCCATCCACCTACAATTTGTTAAAACCAGTTTTACCCTTCAGTGAGTTTTTAGTAAAAGATATGAAATGAATCTTTTGTCATTTTTCGTACGAGGTACTTTTTTACTTTTCCGACAAATGTACGAGAAGAATGTTTTTTAACTTATACGGCATGAATGGATTTTTAAAAAATTATTTCCAAGAAGCTTCATTTACAAGTTTTCAAGTTTATTTTTAATCAACTTCTTTTAGTTTAAAATTGTATGACATCTTAAGAAAGGAAATTTTTTTTGAAGTAGAAAGGATGTTTTCCCCAAGAATGGAGTTCAAGTGTTTTATCAAAATTATTTTCCATATAAGATAATATAGGGTTCTGTTTCTATCCCTATTGTTACATTGATTTGATTATGTTGTGATGGAATTATTTTTATGAATTCCTTTATCTTATATGAATTGTCTTATGATGTCATGTTGTTTAAGAATCCCATTTTTATTACATGGGTTATGCAATGATGTATGATTTATGATTTTGTGGAACACATAAGAATGGTATCATTATGAGATTGGTGGGACCTATATATCCCTCCAATGCATTGGTTAAAGATTTTATATCTCATGATATAGATATGGCTGGAACGGCAGGTTAAACCGGTTCAGTGAAACAGGACTGAAACGAGGAGTGAACTCGGTTCAGAAATGGACTTTGTCCACTAAGATAGTCTTGGCAATGAGTCTTGACTAATAATAAATGATTCTCTATGATTATGTGTATATGCCACAAAGTTTCATGTTTTATGTTATGATTATTGGGATTTCATTTCACTACTATGATTTACCCCATGTTATGAAATTATGCTCACTTTTGCAGGTTAAGATTTCCAAAATGTTATGTTCTTATGAATATGATGTGATTGATATTTATTTTGTTTACCATTAATGAGCATTTGAGCTCACCCTATTGTATGTTTTCTTTCCCCAGGTCAGGAAGAAGGTTATTAAGTAAGATATGCCAAAAGGGACTATAGATATGATGAAATAAATGGGAGAAAGTGTAGACGCTTTATGAACCAGTTGTTTATGTTTCCCAGTTTTTAAAGACACTATACCTATACGGTCCTTTCATGGTTTTGTTAGATGTTGTAATAAGTATGCTTCAATTTTTAAGTAATAACAATGTATGTAAAGTATGGGTCGTTATTGTTGGTATTAGAGGAAAGGTTATAGTCACCCTTTGGAAACTAGGATGTGAAAGCCTTAGTAAGAACCCTAAGGATAAGTCTAAGCATAGAACACAATATTAGTGTTTTAGAAATGGCCATGAATAACCTATGATAAGACCTTAAGTGTGAAATTTTATTCTTGATTATGTGGTTTCCTATTATAATTAGTGTTGCTCACACTATTCTTCTTGGTTTTAGTCAATGGATGGAACCCGAAGGAACCATGTTAATGCGAATGCGACGGGAAATGCAATGATTGTCCCCCTGAGAAACCAAATGTTATGGGAGCTGGAATGCAAAATCTTGTATCCATGCTCACACAACTTTCTCAAGCTATGAATCATGCATGACTTCCAAACGATCAAAGGAAGGAGAAACATTCTGTTGAATCCTTCATGAGGCAGCGTCCACCTTCTTTCAACGGGTCTACTGATCCATTAGTTTCTGAACAATGGATTAGTACTACTGAAAAGATATTTTCAGTTCTTCAATGTTCTGAACATGATAGAGTCATCATAGTAGTGTATCGTTTGGAAGGAGATGCTGATCAATGGTGGAATCTTATTAAGAATACGAGGCAAAGGGATGAAATTGAGTCCATGGAATGGGATGAGTTCAAGAACTTATTTTTCAATAAGTACTTCCATCATATTCTCCGAACAAATATGGAGAAAGAGTTTCTTGAACTAAAGAAAAAGGATGATGAATATGTTGGTACCTATGAAGAAAATTTTACAAGACTTTCAAGGTACGCTTCTGGTATTATTATCCAACCTGAGAGTAAGATCGATCGATTCTTTAGTGGATTAAAACCAAGTCTTCGAAGGGCCTTAGCCATAAGGGACTTCAATAGCTACGAGGAAATTGTTCGATGTTCTATCAAAGTTGAAATGGAGATTGGAGTAACCCATCGGTCATATGGGTTTGATAAGAAGAGGAAAACGGAATTCAAAGGAAAATCAAAAGAGCAAACTGAAAAGAAAATGAGTTTTCCCTTATTTTCAAAGTGTGGAAAGAAACATGGAGTGAGTTGTCTTAAAGGGACAAGTAAATGTTTCAAATGTGGAAAGGAAGGTCATCAGGCTTTTGAATGTCGCAATGATGGGAAGAATATGTCTAATTATGCAAACAAAGGAAGGGACACACAGAACGAACCTACTACACTTCAATGTTTCAAGAGCAAGGAGATGGGGCATTATGCCAATCAATGCCCAAATCCAAGGGTCGATGATGATGGTCGACGTCAACAAACTCTTAAGGCTAAATACAAAGGAAAGTCACATGGAATTTCTATCAGCGATGTGGAGTACGATAATGATGTGGTGAAAGGTACACTTACCATCCACTCTAAAGTAGAAAATGATTTATTTGATTCTGGATCCACCCACTCTTTTATGTCTGATGAATTTTCTAAGGGTATCACCGTATTACCTCAGAAATTAGATGTTGAGTTAGCTGTGACAACCCCTAATGGTACAACAGTCGCATCAAAAGTTTATAATTCTTCTCCGATTGAAGTTTGTGGGAAAGTGCTTCCTGCAAATCTTGTGATCCTTCCTATAGTGGAATTTGATGTGATTCTTGGCATGGATTGGCTTTCTTTATATGGAGATCATATCAATTTCCAAAGAAGGGAAGTCACATTTCATATTCCAGATCAATCTATGATCGTCTATCGATGCAAGGATGAACATAACCTTCCATTGGAAATTTCTTCCATCTTATGGGTCTTGATTCCACTAAATGAAGGTTATTTATATCAAATGGTTGGTGATAAACTCACGATTAAGAATATTCCCATTGTACGGGAGTTTGATGATGTCTTTCCAGAGGAATTTCCAGGTCTTCCGCCAAATCGTGAAGTTGAGTTTTCAATAGAACTCATACCAGGTCCTTTACCTATTTCAAAGACACCTTATAGAATGGCCCCAATTGTGTTGCATGAATTGAAGAGGAAACTCCAAGAGAATCTTGATAAGGGACTCATACGCCCTAGTGCGTCACCTTGGGGATCACCTGTTCTATTTGTTAAGAAGAAAGATGGATCAATGAGACTCTGCATTGATTATTGAGAACTTAACAAGATCACTATCAAGAAAAAATATCCTCTCCCACGCATTGATGACTTATTTGACCAACTACGCGGAGCTCAATACTTTTCCAAGATTGATCTTCGTTCAAGGTATCATCAATTAAGGGTCAAAAGGGAGGATATACCAAAGACGGCTTTCCGTACAAGGTATAGACACTATGAATTTATAGTGATTCCATTTGGTCTTACTAATGCCCCTACAATCTTCATGGATCTGATGAAATGAGTCTTTAGAGACTATCTTGATCAATTTGTGGTAGTCTTTATAGATGATATTCTTGCCTATTCAAAGAGAAAGGAAGAACATGAAGATCACTTGAGAATTATATTGAAGACCCTGAGAAAGGAGAAGCTTTATGACAAATTTACCAAGTGTGAATTTTGGCTTCAAAAGGTTGAATTTTTGGGCCACATAATCTCAAAAGAGGGGATATCTGTGGATCCAGAAAAAACGGAGGTTATCGAAAGATGTTCGAGACCAACAACAGTAACTGAGATCTGAATTTTTCTTGGTTTGGCTGGATATTATCAACGTTTTGTGAAAGATTTTTCACGATTATCTAATCCACTCACCAGGTTGACTCAGAATGGAGTTAAGTTTGTTTGGATGGAGGAATGTGAAGATAATTTCAAGGAGTTGAAAAGAAGGTTATCCAGTGCACCTATGCTCACACTGCCTTGTAGTGGAGAAAGGTTTGTGATCTACAATGATGCATCCAAGAAGGGGCTGGGGTGTTTTCTTATGCAAAATGATATGGTGATAGCTTATGCCTCACGATAGTTGAAAATCCATGAGCAAAATTACCCAACACATGATTTGGAGTTATCTGCGGTAATCTTTGCATTAAAGATTTGGAGGAATTATCTTTATGGAGAAATGTGTGACATTTATACTGATCATAAAAGTTTAAAGTATATTTTCACACAAAAGGAGCTGAATATGCGCCATGGAAGATGGTTAGAGCTGATTAAGGATTACGACTACTCAATTCATTACCACCCTGGGAAAGCAAACAAGGTGGAAGATGCATTAAGTGGACAAGACCATGCCAGTTTATCCATGATGAGAATCACAAAAGATCCAATATTTATGGATTTACAAAGGATGGATCTTGGAATTATAATGGAAGGGGGAAAATCGTATCTTTCTCAAATGAATGTTAAACCATCTATACATGTGAAGATTAAAGAGGCGCAGAAAGAAGATGTAGAGTTACAAAAGAAGGTGAGAAATATTCCTGAATTCAACCTTGATTGTGATGGGATAATAATGTTTAGGAATCAGGTTTGTGTTCCTCCCATCCCTGAATTAAAGAAGGAGCTGCTGGATGAGGCTCATAGTTCTTCATTCTCTATTCATCCTGGAAGCACGAAGATGTATAGGGACCGGAAAGAGTAATTCTGGTGGGATGGCATGAAAAGAGATGTTGCTGAATATGTCTCTCGATGCTTGGTTTATTAGCAAGTTAAATATGAGAGACAGTAGTCTAAGGGAATGTTACAACCATTACCCATACCTGAATGGAAATTGGAAAACGTCACTATGGACTTTGTCACGGGACTTCCTAAAACATCCAAAGGAAATATTGCTATCTGGGTCACAGTTGATCGTCTTACAAAGTCTGCACACTTCATTTCTATTAGAGAGGATTTCTCTCTGGATTAGATTACTAGGATATATGTAAAGGAAGTGGTAAGATTGTATGGAGTACCACTTTCTATTATATCTGATCGGGATCAAAGATTTACCTCGAAGTTCTGGAGAAGTATTCAGCATACTCTGGATACAGAGTTGAATTTCAGCACTGCTTATCATCCTCAGACAAACGGTCAGTCTGAGAGAACAATTCAAACTCTAGAAGATATGTTGAGTGCTTGCTCAATGGATTTTAAAGGTGGTTGGGATCAACACCTACCTTTGGTGGAATTTTCTTATAATAATATATTTCACTCCAGTATTCATATGTCTCCTTATAAAGCTCTCTATGGAGAGAAATGCAGGACTCCAACTTGTTGGGATGAAGTTGGGGAAAGAATGCTATTATGACCTGATCTTGTTGATGAGATAGAAGAAAAGGTCCGATCTATTCAACAACACATAAGAGCAGCTCAGATTCGACAGAAATGTTATTCCGACAACCGAAGAAAAGACCAAGAGTTTGAAGTGGGTGATAAGGTGTTCTTACGAATATCTCCCTGGAAGAGGGTCATGAGATTTGGAAAGAAGGGGAAGTTGAGCCCTAGATATATCAGTCCTTTCGAAATACTGGATCGTGTTGGGAAGGTAGCTTACCGATTGTCCCTTCCACCGAATCTCTCCCAAGTTCACGATGTGTTCCATGTATCTCTCCTGAGAAAGTACATACCTGATCCTTCACATGTACTCAGCTCAGAAGTTGTACCGCTGGAGCAAGATCTTTCTTATGAAGAACACCCGATAGAGATTCTGGATCGTAGAGAAAAAGTCCTACGGAACAAGACCACTTGCTTGGTGAAAGTTTTATAGATGAACCAACAAATATAAGAAGCTACGTGGGAGATTGAGGATATAATGAGGGAGAGGTATCCTCATCTTTTTGTTACAAAAAGACGAATTTCGAGGGCGAAATTCATTTTAAGGGGGGTAGAATGTAACACCCGAGACTTTTAAGAGAAATATTTTGTTTTTATGTTATATAAATCATCAAAGGAATCTTTCACTACACACAAAACTATATTGGTTTGCTTTACACGCAACCACAACCTTCCTCGATAGCTTGCGTCGTACGCAATACCGAGTTTCACTAAACAACAATATGCTATTAAAATATTATTAAAACCAGCCGTTATGAATAGTAATAACCACTTTTTGAAATTTTGTAAATTTTATTTTTCAAAATGGACTTCTTTTTTGGATTTGGAATATCGAAATTAGCTTAGGATGAAATTTTGGTACTTTTCAGATAACTTTCATATTCTGATGAATAGTGAAAATTACTAAATTTTAATTAAAAACAACTTTTTTTAATCGAAATAATTAATAGTGATAAATTATTAATTTGAGTGGTTTTAAATTATATTTTGAATATATTTTTACAATTTAATACAATGTTGTTCATTGGATGTAATTTCACATTTAAACCAGACATAAACAAGTGTCAATCTTTTGATAGTTATTATCTCTTAAAAACACGCTATATTTTAATTAAAAACAACTTTTTTCATCGCAATACTTTATATGGTTAAATTATAATATTGATTTTTTAAAGTATAAATATAATATATATTTACCATTTAATATAGTGTATGTCATTAGCATTAATTTTACATTGAATTTATAGGTAAAAACATTTCAATCTTTGACACTGTTTTAACTTTTAAAACCCGTTTGCTTAACAACAGGATTAATTTTAAATTAATTACTGAAACTTCTGTGTTTTTAATTTTAAAAAATGGATTCCATATTTGGAATCAGTGGGTCCAAATTATGTTAATAGGTTACTTTTATTTTTTTATATTATGAATAGTAACTACGGTAATTTTTTTTATTTACTACGGTTAAAGGTAAATAGGGTAATTAATGGTTAAAAGAATATTATAATAATTCAAAATTACCTTGACACTTGTCTTAACCTTATTGGATGAGTATTGACCGACCATGGGCATCCTTGGGTCGATTTTGGGACCCCATTGAGCCACTTGGTAGAGACAATGACAATTTGGATTAATTAATTTAATGTAAAGACAAAATTGACATTAAAAAAAATCTTTTAATAATTAATTTTTATAAGGGGTTATATAAATTATATTTTCAACTATAAATATTCATTAGAAATATAAAAGGATTTCCTACATAATGATATTTTTTTTATAATTTTTAGACACCACATAAATTAAATTATTTATGAAACAATAATGATGAAATATTTACCTCATTAATAAATGATTTAAATAAATATGATTATAATGATTAAAATATTTTTCAAAACATGTCCAATTCTGATTGGATGATTTTATTTAGACCATGAGTCATCTTATCATCATCTTTATTGATTTTTGGACCTTTTGAAACCGAAGATAATTTTATAATAAAATAATATTTCCACACTTTCCAAAGGTGCCCCTCTACTCCCTTATAAAAGGGCACCTCCTCCCTCTCTTCCTCACACCAATTTGAGCCTTCAAGCTCGGCCAACCCCTACCCATTTCACTTTACCACTTCCTTGGAAACCTACTAGAGGTACTGGTCTTATCAAAAGACCAACTCTAGTGCCTTAAGAGAAAGTTTAAAGGAGGCACTTCGAGAAAGAGGTAATACCTTCTACCGTTTTCTTCAAGTTCCATTCTTCTTCTAATCCCTCTTCTTTATTTGTTTCATTATGAGGTAATAACATCAGTATAAATCATATACTGATATGTTATTATAAATATGAAACAACCCTAATTCACCTTTTATCCATCCTACGGAAAACGAAATCACCGTGCGTGCGTACGTACGGAATACCGTCTCCACGCCGTGGTGTAATCTATTTTCCACCACCACCTTACTTGGATGGGTATAAGGGTGACATTAATGAATATATATGATTATTTTAAAGTGGTATTGATTGTGAAATAGTATACATAAACTCCAATACAATTCCATGATCATGGGAATGATATCATCGCTCGTGCGTACGTACGGAATACTGTCTCCACGATGTGATGCGATTCGTTCTACATGATCTTCATTGCATAGTGATTATATAAATGAATTGAATGAATGAATATGATATATGTTACACTACTACCATTCTGGAAATGAGGTATCTATAACCTAAAGAGAAGAATAATAATTTATTCGACAAAACACACATAAGAACAAAAAGTAATAAACACCCGAATAACAAGTTGTAATGAAATATTACTAATAAGAAGCTAGGAATATGACCATATATGATATCATAACAATAATTATGATTTTTTAATAAGTCAATAACATTATTTAAATCATTATACATGTGGTTCGGACACTTACGAAGTAAATCGGACCTAAGGTAAGGGAAAATATCACAATCTCATTTTTATCTGATATTTTTTATACTTTAGAATTTACTGGGGTGTATTTTATCATCCACATACATGTTTCCTCAATATGTAATAATATTTCCATCCACCTAAAATTGTTTAAACCCAATTTTACCCTTCGGTGAGTTTTTAGTAAAAGATATGAAAGGAATCTTTTGTCGTTTTTCGCACGAGGTACTTTTTGACTTTTCCTACAAAAGTACGAGAAGAATGTTTTTTTAACTTATACGGCATGAATGGATTTTTAAAACATTATTTCAAAGAATCTTCCTTTACAAGTTTTCAAGTTTATTTTTAATCAACTTCTTTTAGTTTAAAATTTTATGACATGTTAAGAAAGTAAAATGTTTTTGAAGTAGAAAGGATATTTTCCTCAAGAATGGAGTTCAAGTGTTTTATCAAAATTATTTTCCATCTATGATAATATAGGGTTCTGTTTCTATCCCTATTGTTACATTGATTTGATTATGTTGTGATGGAATTATTTTTATGAATTCCTTTATCTTATAAGAATTGTTTTATGATGTCATGTTGTTTAAGAATCCCATTTTTATTACATGGGTTATGCAATGATGTATGATTTATGATTTTATGGCACACATAATAATGGTATCATTATGAGATGGGTGGGACCTATATCTCCCTCTAATGCATTGGGTAATGATTTTATATCTCATGAGATAGACATGGCTGGAACGATAGGTTAAACCGGTTCAGTAAAACAGGACTGAAACGGGGAGGGAACTCGGTTCAGAAATGGACTTTGTCCACTATGATAGTCTTGGAAATGAGTCTTGAATAATAAGAAATGATTATCTATGATTATGTGTGTATTCCAAAAAGTTTTATGTTTTATGTTATGATTATTGGGATTTCATTTCATTACTATGATTTATCCCATGTTATGAAATTATGCTCACTTTTGCAGGTTAAGATTTCCAAAATGTTATGTTCTTAGGAATATGATGTGATTGATATTTATTTTGATTACCCTTACTGAGCATTTGAGCTCACCCTTTTGTATGTTTTCTTTCCCCAGGTTAGGAAGAAGGTCATTAAGTAAAATATTCCAAAAGGGACTATAGATATGATGAAATAAATGGGAGACATTGTAGTCGCTTTATGAACCAGTTGTTTTTGTTTCCCAATTTCTAAAGACACTATACCTATACGGTCCTTTCATGGTTTTGTTATATGTTGTAATAAGTATGCTTCAATTTTGAATTAATAACAATGTATGTAAAGTATGGGTCGTTATAATATCTCCCTCCAATGCATTGGGTAAAGATTTATATCTCATGATATAGACATGGCTGGAATGGTATGTTAATCCGGTTCAGTGTTACAGGACTGAAATAAGGAGTGAACTCAATTCAGAAAGGGACATTGTCCACTAAGATGGACTTGGAAGCAATGCCTTGGCTACTATGAAAATCATAACATGTGCTGAATGGTTGCCACAATTACATGTTTTATTCCCACTATATTTTATCATGGTTGATGTTCTATTATGATATATTCCTTATGTACTTCTACAATTTATGTCTTTGCTCAAGATTTTGATGTTTAAATTTCATGTTCAAGTTTTTGCTTCCAAATGTTTATGGATGGTTTTATGTTATCTATGTTTTCCCTTACTGAGCATTTGAGCTCACCATTTTTATGTTTTATTTCACCCAGGAAATAAAGAATGTTTTAGGTAAGGAAAAAAAGGGGAATATCATTATGGGAGTTATTGAAGATATTTCAACATGATTAGAAGTTTATATTCCGAGTTTCCAAAGACACTAAACTATTACGGTCCTTGTGTGTCTGTTTTTGTTAAGTATTAAGTATTCCGCAAAAGTAATGTAATGTCCATGTACGTCAAGCTTTGGGTCTCTACATTCCGGGGGAAGGGAACTAATACCAGAAAAAATGGTACCTGAGGAACCATGTTATTCCTCAAAGGCTAATAAATCTATAACCATGTCACCTTCTCACTAGGCATGGGTATGCTTGATATCTTTAACAAGAAACTCTGTAAATTTACGAATAGTATATGTCATTGACCAATGGAGGAAGCTCACTACTATTATTGAGTTGATAAGAATTAATGAATTAGATTCAAATATGAAAAGAGAAAAACCATTGGAGTGACTCAGTGATAATCCACTAAGCAAGGTAACAGCTTTATACTGAAGGGAGTCACCTAGCCCAAGGAAAAAAATAAAATCTAGATACACCGAACTGATCAAATACCTCACAACCCCTCCACCTCTAATGATGCCATCTTTTTACAAGATGTTGATGTTCAGAACAAGGCCCTGTGTAGGAGGAATCGACCTCACCCAAATTCTATAGGAGATCCGCCCTAGTTCTGGGATGTCCATGCTACTACCCACCGAAATCCATCGAAAAAGGGAGAGAGATTCCACTACCTGATTAAAGGAACAAGTTCCATGGCTAGAGCTCTAGCCCAAAATTTAACAGCTAAACAAGAGCTATTAGATCCTTTAATTATGGCCTTATTCTAATCGGACTAGATAATCCAACTCCCAGCCACAAAGAGAGTCGCCTGGGACATCCGTTCTTGGGTGAGATCGTATGAGCGAGAAACCAAGAAGAATGGAATGAATCACTTGAAATCCCCTGGGAGATGATTCTAGTGATGTGACCTGGGTCTTACCAGAGGGTGAGTGCTCAATCATTGAGGAAGAACAAATGCTTGTGGACTCAACATGGGGACATGACAAAATTCACAGCGAGAGGAGAGGGAAAACCCTTTGCATCACACCCGCTCATCCATAGGTAAAGAATGATTGTGGATATGCGAACCAAAAAGTTATATTTATTAGGAATGTACTTACACCATAAGACAACACCCCAAATATCTGAGGTAGTCCCTGTACGCATAGAGAGAAGACATACTTTCAAAGAGAACATGCCAGATAAAGATCCAGTAAACACCAACTGGTCCGGTTCAGAGGAGGAAGAAATACATTGAAGAACCTCTTACTGCTGAGGGTTGAGAATATCCTTGGTAAAGATAGGGAAATTGAACTCCTCAAAAAATTTGATGTTAGGCACTAGGTAGCTAGTAAATTTAAGAGTGGACCCTACCGAGTTATTATTCCAGAAGTTGATCGTGCTGATTCCCACACCGAGGTTCATGTATAAGGGGTGAGAAATAAATCATAGTACAAAGGATCAATTGTTGACTTACTTGTTTTATGATACTCGATGCCTTTATTTTTACCCTAGTTATATATCAATCTGATTTGGATGTCATACCAATCAATCCATGTATAATTATGTCAACCCTTAGGTTCCATAATCTAGATTGATAATACCTTCTTAGACCAGTGTTGGAAATCTATCTGAGAAAGCTACATCCCTATAAGGGGATACATGTCTTAGGCCCAGTTTCACCCATTTTCACCTCCAATCACTATAAAAGATGATTACATGTAATAACTATACATCCATTAAACAGTCTCTAAGTTCAAAATCATGCCACTTAATCCATGTAAATCCAATCTAATGTTTGAACCCCAGTTCCTAGTTTGTAGGCAGTCACAACAATTTAAGTTAGATAAACCCTAAGGGGGATGACCATTAGGTGATCTAAGAAAGAAAATATCTATGGATTGAAGTACTTACTAAACAACCATTAACACAATGTCTCATCAAACCACTCTTAGTTACATTTGTAGAGTTCAATAATGTAATGATGCATCCACTAAAACCTATGGAGAATCATATAAATTTCTCAAGAGTGGACAATCATCCTCAAGTGCATCAATGATGCTGATCCCCAAGTACACCACCATATCCAATTCATCTATCATGGAGAGATTGATCATCTCAGACATTTAGTATAGTGAAATCATCCATGAGTGTACCAAAAATGTGGAGCGACATGTCAAACATTATGTTCAAGTAATCGATTTGGGAGAGAAAAATCATTCCCATCGCTCGGTAGATTGTTATAATCCGTTAGAATATCTTATAATCAAGATCATAGGAATTAAATCTACAAATAATAAATAAATAACATCAAATAAAAAGTCTTAGAAGATAGTTCCCAGGTACAACCTTTAGCATCCCGATATCACAACACTTCCTGATAAGGAAAATGACTAAAAACTAGGAAAATACTCTAGAAAACCTCATTTCATCAATAGAAATCATTTTAACGAATTAATAAAAGAGAAGGGGTGGACGAATGACTATATCCACCACTACTTGCACAACCTCTTAGGTTCAAAAATTCGGTATGGTTTGTAAGGTGACACCTACTACCATTTTTACCCAAACCAAACATACTAGATCAGGGTAAAATAAACTCTAGGGAATCCACTAGGTCCCCTAGGTCATAACACTAGAGAGGAATTATACTCATGATGATTTGGAGTAGTAAAAGTAAGAAGAGGCATCCTTCTTGAGATCCTTGAAAAGAGTAAGAGCTAGCATCAGCATCATACATGGAATTTTCGAGGTGTACACATAAGTGAAGGAACACCACTTGGGATCCTCTAAGTCTACTTGTAAGAAAATTCATCCCTCTTGAAATCCTAAAAAAGAGTAATCTGGTGGAGGAATCCTACCTAATATCATAAAAAATAGTAGGTAAGAAGAGGCATCCCATATGGGATCCACATAAGGAGTATATAAGGGAATGAATCCTTTGTGGGATCCATTAAGTCATATTAAGTGGATGAATCATATAAGGGATCCTTAAAGATAAATAATTTTATGGGATCCAATTGAAAAAGGGAAATATTTTGAGGGAAACATGTTCAAAGGAAGAGCTACATAAGTATTAGTCATAGAAGATTGCTCATGGCCCATATCAGATTAATGTATCACTCTATTTTGGTCTAAACTTCTAACCAATACATCTCACTCTCAAGAGATACCTGAATCCAATTACTAGAGGACTCACATCACCATTATATCTTGATCACACCAACCAACCTTTTTAGAGTCCAAAAACATCACAAGATTTCCAAACTCATGATAAATGTGAAAATACACTCAAAATGGACTACTCATGCATCCAAGTTTGACTCAAGGTCCTAAAAAAATAACCCCCATCAAAGGGTGAAAATAAAGGAGTACACGATGTGTATACCATAGTAAAAAATGTGTTCTCTCATATATCCACATTTCTGCATACTTCGACCATACAAGGAATGTAATCCCATGTACAGGGTATCTAAACTAAATGGGGTACCTTCCCATGTGCCTCACATGGCCTATAAATATATTTATTCCTGTCTATGTACTCATACACAGTGTGTATCCCACTTGGGGTTTAGCCATTTACTCTACTGGGCTAAATGCCCCTACACGGGCTATCTATCTAGGCTCTTGGATACATGGAAACGAATCATTACATGATATGTACTCACAGTTCATAGAGTTTACTTCCAAAAAATCAACTTACATGAATGGGATGAACACATAGTGTGTTTTCATGAACTACACAATGTGTGATTGGGATTTTAAGATGGGAAACCCTTGTGAATAGACTGAAACCCTATTTTCCTATAGAAAGATATAGATTGTACCATAGGTCCCCATAGAAATAACACATGGTATTTAAAACTAGGAATTGGTTAATATTGAAATATTTATGACAAAAAAATAAAAATGGACCACATTTGGGTGGAATATGTCAATCAGTTTCTTGTTTTCACAATCTACAGTAGCTACACAACAATCCATCTCCACCAGATCTCCACAATGGTACCTATTTTCTTCCCATTTTCTCTCTACATACCTCTCCATTTATCTCTCTCAGTTTCATGACACATGATACCCCAATGGAGAATACATGAGAAAAATTGGGAGAAATGGATAAAAGAAAAAGAGAATAATAAAAATGAATAAAATAGTAAATAAATGAGAAAATGGGCCCCTCTTCGATGCCAAACATGATTTTATGTACCACCTAAGAAAATAACCCTTTGTAAACACAAAATTGGAGAAACAATCTCAATCTAGTGCTTCATACAAATGATATAGACAAATGAATGTTTGAGAATAAATTAGAATTTAATTTGTTATAAATTAAATATTAAATATTCTATGAAAATTCAAATGGTTTGAAATTATACTAAAATTCTATCCTAGGGTAAACACCATATTACAAGACTAACAAAGTGGTCATAAAAATTATCTGAGTTCATATTATAGGGTAAAATTACTATTTTAACACTAAAAAAAATATAAAAGAAAGAATCAAAATTTATATTGAATTTTATTGTATGAAACAACATGGGTACTTACAGAATCCCCAAAATAAACCTTTGAATCCCAAATAAGATTTGGTGGAAAAACACAAACATTATCTCATCCCGAGCATCTTCACAGCTACAATATCTTAACCATCAAACAACTAGTCTCACAAAGTTAAAAACTATTACATCAAGGAAGATATTTTTCCATGAAAAATTTAGTACTCCCCATAATAATAATTCCATTATCATCACCTAAAAATGTTTCCAAGATCAAAGGACCATCCTCCATCTAAAATCAAATGAAATGATTAGAGTGACCATAATCACTCATCCTGAGGTCCAATACATAAGCAATAAAAAAGTTCATGTCCCCACTTCCCAAGAATGTTTTCCATAATTAAATTAGGATTTCATCTAAAAACTAGGCTCACTACCCTAAAACAACCAAAGTTTTACTCCCTAATATATGGATTACCTTATACTACGACTTGGAAAAAACCTCAAAAGGTTCTCCCATCAAACCAAAAATGAGATTTAAAAGGAAAATGTGATCATCTTATAACAAATTCCCTCTAAAGTTATATAGGATTATGTCAAGATATAGGTAATTAAAACCTCTAACTAGTATTAAACTAAGATTCCATCAATTTGAGTTCATATATCTCTTTGATCTATGCTCACATAAAAAGAGGTTATACCTTACTTTAATCAACTCTTAACACCAAATCTCTCGACTATGCATATCCAGGTCCAAACACGGGTTAACCACCTCATGAAACCGGTTTATTCTCAATGTTTTCCCTACCATGAAGGTAAATTTATCCTCTTATTCACAAATATCAGGAAATATAAACATATAAAATCATTTAATCCATCGTTCTTCAACTTGCACATGTCCATTCATTGATATAATGATTTAAATAGTACCACATGGAACTAATGTGTACCATTGTCACCTAAATCATTCTCCCAAAAGTCATCCATTAGAAGGAAAACATGATTTTGTTACTCGGAACATCAGTCTCATCAATCTGGAAGATCCCTTGGAACATCTCTTCAAAATCAAGAACCCATCTTGTACCATTATTTATTCAATAAACACCCATCACAAAATGTTGTTTTTGAAATTAAAATTTCAATGGCGCAATTACTGTTCTACATGGATTGTCATAAAAACAGTCCTGCCTACTAAATCCAATATTAAAACAAAAACACTGTTGGTGTTTTCTCAAAAATTGAAGGCATAATCCTTCCTATAACAAAAAACCAAAGTGCCTGCCGTGCATAAATTTAAAATAAGAATATAACCAAGATCACTTCCTAAAAATGAATCCCTAAATTAGATACAACTTCTCATGTTAGTTTCTATTGATCAAACTGAATGTCACCATACCAGGTTCTATGTCTCAAATTAGGGTATCTATTTCTCCCACCTATCCCTACCAATCAAGTCTCATAATAGGGTATATAGGTTAGACCACCAAGACAAAAACTAAAACCCCTCCATAAGGTCACATCTCACAGGGCATCATTCGCACTCCCATCTCAACGTAAGGCATCAAACATACATGTCTACCCTCTCCAATGGAGGTAAGGATAACATCAACCAATGTGGATAAAAAACTATCAAGTGTTAGAATACCTAGACATGGATCCTATGTGATCATCTTCCTAAGGTAATACGTACATAGTATTATGAAATAAGAATATAAAATATTAAAAAAGTACACTCACTGGTCATCCGCATACAGTAATAACCCCTTGAGGTCCAGTTCACTATAAGTATGTAGGAATATATTGTTATTGTACAGAGTGACCCGTCTAGATCACCATAAATGAAGTAATCGATTTTAATGGTTGACCTAAAATAGCCAAAAGTACTTAAATCTTTTGGATAAGTATAATTATTCTCCAAGATATGAGGGAAAAGACCATATAGAATGTTACAAACACTTTAAATAACTGAAACAAGGAAAAACAACCCTACAAGTGGTCTAACATATGGGGTATCATATGCATTATTGACTTACTAGGGCCACTGCACCTTCCATGCACAATTATTGAGTCATAAACATCACCATAAATTTTTTTATTATATATCCACATATCCATCCATTAGAATGAAATATATATAAGTTGGTCCAATTGAGTATAATTTCACCAAGAACATGTTCAAGGAAACACCATTTATGATTTGGTCGACACTTTAAAAAATTGGCCTCTATCATTAATAATAATCACAAACTATAATTAATATAAAATACCAATCCTACATTCCAAATATGATGCACGAGATGCCTATTTACTTTTTGACCAAGAGTCAAAAGAAATCAATAGAATCTACTTATTGTGATAAGATCCATAATTCTAAATAAATCTTAAAATTCATAAAACATGTGTGTCATTCAGAGTAAACATCATATAAAATTGTTACATTGCATATCATTAACATCAATATCATATCCCAATAAACCAATACTTATTAATAGAATAAGTGATATTAAAGAACCATTTTAATATCCATCACAGGCTCTGGAACATCCCTAAAAATCATGCATACCATATCTGAAATAATAACAAAATAGTAAATGAAATGCTCTGATACAACTTTTTAACATCCTAGTTTGGATGCCACTAATCCAATACCCTGATATAGTTTACCAAAAGGCCTCAATAACACCTCCCCATACTATAGAAGTTACTGATTATAAATGAGGGCCTAGGGTGTGTATATAGGGAGATTATTTCCCCTTATTAAAGTAAATAACAGTGGAAATAACCATATATTATACATAAAAGTAAATTAATAGAGTGTGAAACTAGTAAAAAAACTAAAATAGAATCATGTTTCAATAATAAATGAAAATTTTTAAACTACCCATTGATCAAATCATACATACAACTATTTTCACCTACTGGGATTATCAAACATACAGAAGCGTATAAAATAAAATTAAATAAAAGCACAAGGATCCACTAATAAATAAGATCTAAACCATATACCCAATATCCAAACACTTTAATACTACTCCAACCTAATAATATTAATCGACATGATTATCTCCGCTCAATTGTGTGACTCTTGGCTTCTATAACACCGTGAGATTTTGAGAATTATTATATTTGAATTAATTTTAATTTTCAATATTTTTCATTTCACATGACACTGGAAATAGTTATATATATATATATATTAAAAAACTAATTCAAAAATTCCTTTCACACACAATAAGAACTTCGATTTTTCTACATGTGATACCAACTTGTCTTGCGTTACAAGAAACACTAACTCGGCGTACTATGCACGCAACATTGAGCTTCTACAAAACATCTATTTTTATTGTTTTAATTTTTTAACCATGATAATTATAACCTATCCATTAACCATAGTAATAATTACTTTTCAAATATTTTTGTTTTATATAAATAAACCATATTGATAATGAAGGATAATATTTTTGGTAATGTCCTTTTTATGTTTTAAAACATCGTTTTCTCAAATAAACTACTTCTAATAATGAAAGTAATTTTAGACACATCTAGAAATTTTATTGTATAAAATAAACATCATTTCTAATTCATAACATTAAAATTAGGATAGGGTGAAATTTTGGTAATTTTCTGAGAAACATCATTTTTTGAGGAATAGTGAAAAATACCGCATTTTAGTTAAAAACTGCCTTTTTATGTTATTATTTATTAATGAAAAATGATATGATAAATATTTTTCAAGGTAAAATTAGAGGAATATTACATATACTAATATAATTTAATTCATTAGAATAAATTTGTCTTTGAAACTAAATATAAAATCTTAAAAAACTTTTGAACCTTTTCCTACTTTAAAACCCCATTATTTCGTCCCGTCTACAGGATTTACAGTAATCCTAATTTTTCTAATTATGTGATTATAATTTAAAAAATCTGAAATAAACTATTTTATTTAGTCTAATTTTTGTATTCGAATAATAACATGTAAATTTCTAACCAAAATGATTTGGAAAAGTGATTAAAATTAATCACATCAGTTAAGGCCAAATTAATCTTAATTTGAGAGAAAACCGGAAAATTAATTTCCAAAATGACCTATAAACATTTAAAACACCGATTGGATGTATATATTTCGGCCATGAACCTTCCATTATTTATTTATGTTTGTTTTTATGACTTTTTTTATGTAAGAACATGTTCACACCTAATTTGTGTTTAAAAAATCCAAGTGAGTCCTTTTCCTTCCTATTAAAAGGCCATAACCTCTACTCATTATTGACACTTATAAAACATTTTTAGTTAATAAAAGATCTTACCAAGTATCCTAAAAACAATCCTCTATTCATCCTTGAAGCATCCTTTTGGTCATAAACCCTCTCAAGGAATCCTTTTGTCACAAACCAAAAGGAGTTACCCGATTAAGAGGTAACATCTTCTCTCAAAATCCTTTCATTTGTTTTCCTTCACCACTCCCTCAACTATATTTATTACCATATTGTGTGAAAAAACATATATAATCCATATAATATGATATTTTTATGAAAAATATACGACCTAGAATTACACACACCTCAATCTAATGGATGTTCAATTTGCTGTTTCTATGTTTGGAGAACTACTACCTCACCAAACAATGATCGTTCATTTCTCTTTTACCACCAATAATGGTGGAAATTATGATGCAAAATATATTTATATATGTAATATATTATATTTATTATGTATTTATGCTTCTTTATTACTTTTGAAATAGAAAAACGTTTACCTTCCACTTAGTGTTAATAGGATAATCTCGTTTGAGGTAGTGTGGACTACTACCCCCTCAAAGCGATGCGATTCATTTACACACCACATAGAATGTATTAAAGATAGGTTTAATAAAATTAAATGATATATATGACATAATAATGAATCTATATTGATGATATATATATAAATACATATTTTTATACATATTTCATTTACAAACTTTCTTTCAATATGATAATAAAAATAGAAAAAAACATTCATGCATACGTACATCTTACCGTATCCATGAACGGTGTATTCCATTACAGATTTAATTATGATATAAATTATTGAAATAAACTTATAATTAATATAACTAATATTTAAATAAATTTCTAAATTCTGTAATCATGATATAAGTATAAGGATCAATGAAATAAAAAATTAAGACACATGCGAAGAACAAAGTGAATTTTACCCGATGTTAAACCTTAACATAGGATCGTTAACAAAAGGGTAATACAAGGATATAATAAAACCATACATGGTAATAGATATAATAATATTATTATTTAAAATATGTATAAGAAACTTACTTTTATTATATAGGATTTCTGTATGAGTACAATGAGTTTCAAGACACAAGGTAAGGGGATTTCATCTCACTTTTAATTTCTATGAGATACAAGCTATGTACACAACTCATTCATTTTGTGTGGTGTATTTAATACCCGTGACTGTATTCTATGTACTTAAATTTATGGTTATTCACATTACCATTTTATAATCCTTATTTCATGGGGTTTAAGTTTCAATAGTTAAAAAATCATTAAAAATGTTCTGTTTCAATTTTCCTTCTTTGAGACTCATGTATTGTTATGCACCTAAACTCTATTTAGGGGTGAATATACTTCCATTTTACATGAAATGTGAAGAATATAAATATATTAATGATATTATATGCCTCATTTAATAATATTTCTTTACATGGAGATCATGATCCCATGATACTAAGTTACTAGAGTTTACTGAGGCAATCTCATTGCTTTTCAAGATTATTTATGTTTCTGCTTCCTTTGATGAAATATTATTATACATCTCTCAATAATATTAATGAGATTAATTATCCTATTTTATTTCATGATATAATCATTTATTGGTACCATTTTATACTCTTTGGTACATATGATAGTAAAGAAAGTGTTTTTAGGAAATCCCAACTTTACCCTCTCTTTAGTTGGAAATCTATTTTTTCTAAAAAGAGTTTCCAAGAATATTATACCATTATCCTATAATATCTTAAATAAATTTTTAGCCTTTTTTTATTTTAACAATATCATATAGGGAATATTATTATCTCTTTACAAACAAGGCAGTTTTCTATCATTTTTACATTGCAAGAGGAATGTTCTTTAGACCTCATAAGACATGTACAGATTTACCCACCATCATTTATAAAAAGCTCTATTTGAATTTTTTTAAAAGGTTAATATTTTGGTAAATGATTCTTAAAACTATTTGTCAAGAAAAATTGCTTCCAAAAATTTTTCAAACTTATTTTATAAGTTTTATAGGAATTTGTTTTTAAAATGTTTTCAATCTTTAATTAAAATTTTTCAAAGGGAATTCAAAGAAATGGTTTTCAAAATATTTTTAAGTTTTCAAGGAAAATTATTTTCAAATCTTCTTCAAGATTTATTTATATGTTTTCAAAATATTTTTGATGAAATTATTTTCAATTTTTTTAATATTATTTTATATGTTTTTATGGAAAAATTATTTCTAAATGGTTTCAAGCTTTATTTATATGTTTTAAAATTATTTTCAATGAAATGGTTTTCAAAACATTATTAATCTTTCTTTAAAAATTTTCAAGTGTTTTAAAAGAAAATCATTTTATAATGTTTTTAATATATTTTTAAATGTTTTCAAGGAAAATGGTTGTCAAAACGATTCTATGTAATATTTATAGTTTTTGAATGTATTTTCTAAAAAAATGATATTCAAATGGTTTTATGTTTTAAAAAGACTTTTCTAATTAAGAAATGATATATTCCTCAAGAAATATTTTTAGAGGATATTTAGAAATTATTTTCCATCTAAGATGACATCTATTGATGTTATTCATATATTATAGGAAATGATATAAAGGTACCATTCATATTCTTTCTATGAATGAGTTATGCTTAATGTTATGATCATTATGAAACCCAATTATTATCCATGGGTAATATGTTTATGAAAACCATATCTCTTTCATGGGTTATATTCATTTGAAACCCAATTATATTCATGGGTTTGTTTATGATGAAATAATTATGAAACCGATCACTTTCCATAGGTTTTGATACATTTACATGTTTATGATACCCATTTATTTTATGGGTTATGATATGTTTATTTATGATCCTGTGGCACATGTATGTATGATTTCATTATGTGATGGGTGGGAACTATATCTCCCTACAATGCATTGGGTAAATATTTATATCTCATGAGATAGACAGGGCTAGAGTGAGGGTTTAATTAGTTTAGTAATACAAGGCTAGAATGAGGTTTTAATCATTTCAATAATATAGGGATAGAATGAGGGTTTACTGGGTTCCGTAACACAAGGCTGGAATGAGTGTTTACTCAATTCAGTAATATAGGGCTGGAATGGGGGTTCTCCTGGTTTAATAAAGGACTTTTTCCACTATGATGTTCTTAGAATTGATACCTTGGGTACTATAGAAATCAGTATATGCTTATGTGTTTCCACAAATCAATTTCTTACTCATAAGTTATGATTTCTTGTCTTATGTCCTTTACTTCTTTTTTATTCATGTCTTCTGAAATTCCATGGTTTATGCCCTAATTCATGTATATGATATTTCATATGAAGGGTATGATATTCTATTTTCATGATCACAATCTCATAGCCCTTATGAACATGTTTATGCCTACATGTCTCCCTTCTTTACCCTTACTAAGCATTTGAGCTCACCCCTTCCTTATGTTTCTTTTCTCCATGTTATAAAGAAATTTTATAGGTATAAGTACTAAAAGTGGAGATATTTATGGGAGATTTTGAATATATTTCACCATGATATATGTTTTTGTTTTCTTGTTTCCAAAGACACTAAAATCTTATGGTCCTCTACAATTTATTTTTGTAATGTACTAAATATTCATATAAAATGATGTAATATCAATATATGTTAAGCCTGAGATTTTATATATGGTATCATAGTAAAGTTTTAGTCAAAAATTAAAAAATAGGATGAGAAAAACATAGTGATATACCTAGGTTTATTTCTAAGGATATATATAGGGATGTCTCTATGGATAAGTATAAGGATTATTTAACATTTAGAAAAATGTCCTAGAATTTTGGTAAAGGATAGAGTTAGTGATTTCCTATAAATACATCAATTTATACTTAATACAAGTGTATGTGTCTCTAGAATAGATGTACCTAGGGGTAAAAACCGTGAAAAGATGTTCCAGGAAAAACTCGATGTAATCTAGTACATGGCAATGGGCCTTACTCGACACTTGGTTAGGCACTCCTAGGGGATATACTTTGGGAATTAACATAATCTTCACAAACCAAAACAATGGATTTAGATATATGTTATCTATGAATAATAGAGGATAAAAACAATGAGTAATTGATTATGGATGGTGTAAAGATTTATATAACATATAAGTAAATATTTTCATGACTATGTGGTTTTTTTCTTTGATAAATAATGCTCACACTATGCTACTCGATTTAGTCAATTGAGGGGACCTAACAGAAAATGATTATTGTTAAATGTGATGGAAGAACATATGATAGTAATTCAAGGGGGATGATAACTGGAGTGAAATATGTCATAATCATGCCTAATCAGTTTTCACGGAACATAATTAACAATGCTGACCTTAGCCAACCCTCAGACTCATTAAGGAAGAGAAATAAGGAGTATGCTGAGAGTTCTGGTAATGGATACCATAGAAGAAATGATATATGGTTTCTTTTGTGTCAATAATGTTTAAATAATAACCTAAGTTAATGTCTTAGAAGAAAAATAAGGTGTTTTGAGTGTGGAAAAGAAAGACAAAAGTCAAGTGACTACAAGGGAAAATGAAGGGTTCAATTAAAAAAATCGATATTAATTTTGACCTCTCTAAGTCATCATCAAAATTTATAGGGTTGAAGTGTAGAGAAAATGGGTATTATGAAACTAAATGTCCTAAGAGAAATTTGCCTTAATATAATCAACAAGGTGGTGCATGTATTGGTTACATTGTGGATGATGACGAGACTACACATGAAATTTTAAAGGAAAGAGGTATTATTATTAATGGATTAAGGATGAAGTAATAGAATTATATATGTATTAGGATTCGAAATTTGTGGATGATGAAATATAAAACGTTGGTTCTACTTATCTTTTTCACTCAATATTTTTATGTTTATGTAGAATGTTCCCTATGGACCGGTGATGTGATTTAATAACAAGATGATATTTTTGCTAAGGGAAGGTAACACTTAATATGTTCTTTAAGATAATATAATGTTGTATGGATAATGATATGTGGGTTATTAATAAGTAAATTGGACGGTATTGATTACTATGGATCTGAGTGAGGAATTGTTTATAGCTGACTTCTGCTACCACTAATGAAGTTTAAAATATTTTTGGATTTAAGGATGAAATTCAATATACCTTGGAAGGAAAAAGCAAGCATGTTTTCCAAAAGGATTTATGGTAACACAAGTTGTTACATTGTTTCAAGGGAATTTAAAATAAGGGTATTCACATGTTTTTAATCATACAACAAGAGATAATTTGTGATATAGGGGAATCAATGTTAATCTGATTTTATGGCTCTCTTTCTAAGGTTTTGGATTTTCATTTTTCTAAAGTGTCATAAGGTTAAGAATTCATAAAAATTTAATGTAAAACATCGGAGGAAGTATTTATGCACTGAGTATGTGTGGGAGGCTATAGTTAAAAGTCTAATTAGTGATTAAATTTATTTTAAGTATGTCCATCATATATATTATATTAGTGTAGTGTAAAAAAATGACATCATACATGTCGGATGACAACAAATAAATTATGGAAAGGTCGTGGGTCTTGACCCCATGACTGAAGGAAGATAAGGGTTTTATTCCTACCATGGGTCTGCATGATATTCTCTTTAATGTATATTTATTTGTAAAGAATAAATATTTGTTATGTACTATTATTTTTACTTTTTATAGATTAATGAATCTTGTTTTTAAGAGACAAATAGTTTTACTTTTTATTCTTTTATGGTCCTTAAGATCCATTAAAATCATATTTTGGTGCTTTAATATTCAAAGTTAATTTTTGGACATTCATTATGTGAGGTAATGGATATATTAAAAAATTTTCAAAGCACAACCCATCAATGAAATTTGGTTTATAGACATTATCAAGAATTACCCAATGTTCTGAAAGTGATAAAATTTTATTTCTCCTAATACCATACTTTTTGTTGAGCTGATGGCCTTTTAAATCATCCAAGATTTATAACTTTTAGGCTATCAAATTTTCTTTGATCATTCAATTTTTTGTGATTTATGACCTCAATCACTCTCTATAAATATTTAAAATTTTCCTCCATGTCCAATATTCACCCAACCTATGTTCTTACATGTGGAAACCCAGTTATATGTTACTTTGGGTAATTGTGATGGTTCTAAATTTCCCTCTTTAAGGAATGTTTTAGTATCCATTTTTATGATATGGGTTTCTATGAATGAAAATTTCAAGTATTAAACAATAGATAACCTAGATGAATTTTGAGGGAGAAATTCATTTTAAGGGGGTAGAATGTAACAACTTAAGATTTTTAAAATTATTTTCTTCGAGTTAATTTAACTTCTCAATATTTGTAATTTCACCTGATACTGTAAATAGTTATAAATATATATACTAAAAAACTAAGTCAAACATTCATTTCACACACAATACCAACTTTACTTTTTCTACACACAATACCAACTTGGCTTGTGCTACAAGCAACACTGACTTTCTATACGATGCACGCAACACCCAGTTTCTACAAAACATATCTTTTTTATTTTTTGTTATTTAAATAAGATAATTATAAACTATACATTAAAATAGTAATAAATAATTTCCAAATATTTTTGTTTTATATAAATAAAACATATTGATAAAGGAAGATAATATTTTGGTGAAGTCCTTTTTTTTTGTTTAAAAACATCATTTTCTAAAATTAATTTCTTATTATAGTGAAAGGAATTTTACAAAAATTTAGAAATTTAATTTTATAAAATAAACTTCATTTTTTAATTCAGAATTTCGAAATTATCCTAGGGTGAATTTTTGGGATTTTTCTAAGAAACTTCATTTTTTGAGGAATAGTGAAAAATATTGGTTTCTAGTTAAAAACTGCCTTTTTGTCTAATTAGTTATTAATGTTAAATGATTTTGTCAATGTTTTCTAATGTTTTATTAGAATAATATTATATATATTAATATAATTTAATTCATTAGAATAAATTTTAGTTTGAAATTGAATATAAAATCTTAACAATCTTTTGAACTTTTTCCTACTTTAAAACTCTGCTATTTCGTCCTGTTAGCTGGATTAACACTAATATTAATTTTTCAGATTCTATGATTGGAATTTAAAAAATAATACAAATTTTTTTTAGTATAATGTTTAGATTTTAATAATACGATGTCAATTTTTTACAAAAACGATTTGTAAAAGTGATTAAAATTTATCACAGCAGTTAATGCCAAATTAATCTTTGTTAGGGACCGAACATTAAAATTAAGGGCCCAAATGATCTATAATCATGTCCAAAACAAATTGGATGTCCATATTTTATAAATAAAACATCCATACATGACTTTTTATGGTTTTTTATTAACTGTTTAGGTAATAACATGTGCTCAACTAATTTGTTTCTTAAACATCCATGTGAGTCCTTTTCCTTCCCTACAAAATGCCACTACCTCTACCGATTCATCAAACCTCTCAAACCATTTATGTTCATCCATTATATAACCATGTAGCATCACAAAAATCCTCCATTATACCATGAATCCTCCCCTTGGGAAGAAAATCTCTCATGTATTCCTTTTGATACAAACCAAAAGGAGTTACCTGATTAAGAGGTAACATATTCTCTCAAGATCATTTCATTTATTTTCATTCTCCACCCATCTACTACATTTATTCCATTTTTGTGTGAAAAAACAGTATCATACATATAATAGGATGTTTTTATTCAATGTTTCTAACCTACACTTATACAGACCTCCTTTTAATGGACGTTGAACATTCTGTTTCTGTGTACGACGAACTACTGCCTCCCGAAATGATGATTGTTCATTTCTCCTTTACCACAAATTATAGTGGAAATTACTATGTAAAATATATTTATACATGTAATATATTATATTTATTTTATATTTATTATTCTTTATTCCTTTTACAACACACATTTTTTACCTTCTATTTGGCATTAATATGATAATCTCGTTTGAGGAAGTGAGTAGTACCACCCCTCAAAGCGATGTGATTCGTTCACACAACACATCAAATTTATTAAGGATGAGTTTAATGAAATTAAATGATATATATGATATATTAATTATAATTTAATAATGATACATACATACATATATATACATATTTCAGTTACATACTTTCATTCAATACGATAATAAGAAATAGAAAACGACATTCATGCATACATATGACTTACCATCTCCTTGAACGGTGTATTCCATTACATACTAAATTAAGCTATATATTATTATATTATACTTATACTGAATATAACTGATATTTATATCATGTTATTCATTTTATAATCATGATATAAGTATAACGATCAACGATATAACAAATTAAGACACATGAGAAGAACAAAGTGAATATAACTCAATGTAAAACCTTAACATAGGATCATTAACAAGTGGGAAATGTAAGGATATAATCAAAACATATATGGTAATATATATATATAACTATTCTTCTATAAATGGTTTATAATAAACTTATATTTATTATAGATGATGATTGCATGAGTACGGAGAGACTCAAGACATAAGATAAGGGGATTTCATCTCACTTTTAATTTCCGTCAGATACAAGCTATGTTATTCACTCTTTACTTTTTTTGTGGTGTTTGTACTGGATGTGACTATATTATATGTACTTAAATTTATGGTTATTATAATTATGATTTTATTATTTTTCTTTCTTGGGGATTAAGTTAAAAATGTTACCAAATCATTAAAAATGTTTTGTCTCAATTTGCCTTCTTTGAGACTCATGTTTTGTTATGCACTGAAACTCTTTTTTAGGGTACATATACTTCCATTTTACATGAAATATCATGAATATAAATATTTTATGATATAATATTTTTCATTTAATTACCTTCAATTACATGGAAGACATGATCTCAAGATACCAAGTTATAAGTGTTTATTAATACAATCTCCTTACTTTTCAAGATTGCTAATGTTTATGATTCCATTGATGAAATATTATTATCCTTATCTCAAGAATATTCCTGAGATTCCTTATCCTATGTTATTTCATGATATAGTAATGTATTGGTACTATTTTATACTCTTTTTCACATAAGATAGTTAAGAAAGTGTTTTTAGGAAAGCCCGACTTTACCCTCACATCGGTTAGAAATTAATGTTTTCTAAAAAGAGTTTCGTAGAATATTATAACATTCCCCTACAATATTTAAAATAATTTTTTACCCCTTTTTTAGTTTAACAATATCTTAAATGGAACCTTCTTATCTCATTCCAAACAAGGAAATGTTATATAGTTTGTATTATGTAAAAGGAATATTCTTCGCACCTCGTATAACATGTACATATTTACCCACCGTTATTTCTTCGAAGCACCGATGCGTTGAATTTAAAAGGTTAATCTTTAGGAAAATATTTTCTAAAATTATTATTCAAGAAAAATTGTTTTAAAAATGTTTTCAAACTTATTTTACATGTTTTCAAGGGATTTGTTTTTCAAAATTTTTTTAAGGATTATTTAAATGTTTTCAAAGTGCTTTCAATGAAATGAATTTCAAAATGGTTTTATGTTTTCAAGGAAAATGATTATAATTTCTTTTCAATATTTATTTATATGTTTTTAAAATATTTTAAAATAAATGATATTTAAAAAATTTTCAATCATCTTTTATAAGTTTTCATGGGAAATGATTTTCAAAACATTTTCAAGCAGTCTTTACATGTTTTCAGAGCTTTTTCAAAGAAATAGTTTTCAACACATTTTAAATATTTCTTCAAAAGTTTTCATGTTTTGTCAAAGAAAAAGTTTTTAAAATGTTTTGAATCTTATCTTAAATGTTTTCAAGGAAAAATTCTTTCAATATGATTTAATGTCTTCTTTAAAAATTTTCAAGAAATTTTATAAGAAAATGATTTTCAAATGGTTTTATGTATAAAAAATACATTTTCAAACAAGAAATGATATTTTTCTCAAGAAATTGTTTTAGAGGATATTACAAAATTTATTTCCATCCTAGATGAAATATATTTATGTTACTCATACATTATTAGAAATGTTATAAAGGTTCTATTCACATCCTTTCTTTGAATGAGTTATGATTAATGTCATGACCATTATGAAACCCATTTCTTCTTCATGGGTAATATGTTTATGAAACCTGTTTCTCATTTATGGGTTATATGATTTTGAAACCTAATTTTTTTCACAGGATATGTTTACGATGAAATGATTATAAAACCTGTCTCTTTCCATTGGTTATGATACGTTTACATGTTTATGACACCCATGTTATTTCATGGGTTATGATATGTTTATTTATGATATTGTAGCACATGTATATATGATTTCATTACTTGATGAGTGTCACCTATATCTCCCACCGATTCATTAGGTAAATATTTATATTTCATGCGATTGATAGGGATAGAACAAGGGTTTAACCGGTTCAGTAATATAGGGATGGAACGAGGGTTTACTTGGTCCAGTAATACATTGTTGGAATGAGGTTTTACTAAATTTAGTAATACATGAATGGAATGAGGGTTTACTCAGTTTTGTAATACATGGATTGTAACACCCCAAGAATTTAAAAATTGATTTATTTTAGAATGCATAGATCACTAAGTCTCTAAAACACCACTTTGTTATAACCTATCCAAGTAAACATAATTTTGTCACATATATGATGTGAATTTCGAAAATCTGACATACACGGTTGCGATTATTAAGTTATTTGGAGTCCGATAAGAAAAACTCAATTTTCGGGGAATAGTAACCTACCCTTATGAATAGTAACCTAACCTTATGAATAGTAACTTACCCTTATGAATATTAAAATGACTCTTATGAATGATATCCATACCCATGAAGGTATAAATATATTTAGGCACCTTAAAAATAAAGATGAATATTTTAAGTGTTTATATTTTTTTATTAAATAATTATTTTGATTAAATATTTAATTAATCATATTGAGAAAATTATTTTTGAAAAAATGACTTCATTTTTGGATTCTATACTTTGAAAAATTGTTAGGGTGAATTTTTGGTATTTTTCTGAAATACTTGAATTTTTTATGAATAGTGAAAAACCATAATTTATAAAATAAGCTAAATCCACTAATTATAGAGTCATGTATGATGTTCTGCTGATGTAAGACCAATTGATTCGGATTAAAATAATAAAATTACTATTTTTGGTCATGGAGGACTCACTATTCCTTGTCTTGTGGAGAAATAATAAATTAATGAATATAATATAGAGAAATCCAATCTCCCCTCCACTATATAAACCACCCCTCACTCCCTCTTCCTCCCACACCACTCAAGCTTCATGATTTGCCTAAATTTTGATCAAATAGATCCCTAACCTCCTCCCCCACATCCAAGACCTACTGGTCTCACCAAAAGGCAAAACAATTCCTTAAAGATTTTCTCAAAGAGGAGTACTCAAGAGGTTAACCTATCTTTCTTTCTCTTTAAATTCCTTTTACAAGTTCCATTATTTTGTTCTCTCTTCTCAACACACCTTATCCAAATGAAATGATAATTCCAGTACCATACATGTACTAAAATATCATTATGCTAATGGAATATTTCATCAGAATCTCTCTTCTTAACTTTGTTGGACCCTTCATGATATTTTATTTTTCATAATCACAAATAATGTCAGTATACAGATTCATATCTTTCATTCCAATTTTAATATCTCTATGTGAATCAATTTTGTCATACAAAAACATAAACTTTAATAAGTCAATTGGTTACAATTCATGAATCAATATGTTTACATCTTTATTTCTACATATTATTTGAATAATAATTCGTCTTGTAATGGTATATGCAAGACATACTCTTTACAATCTTTTTTGGATTCACCGAAACCGAATATGACACACCGAAACTGAAGCAGACACAATGAAACTGAAGATGAAACATCAAAAACAAAGTTGACACACCGAAACTGAAGCTGAAACACCAAAAATGAAGATGACACACTGAAACCGAAGTTGAAAAACCGAAACCGAAGATGACACACCAAAACTGAAGACGACACATCAAAACTGAAGTTCGATAGAATGAAACCGAAGTTCGACAGACCGAAACCGAAGTTCGAAAGACAAAAACCGAAGTTAGACAGAATGAAGAATGACAGACCAAAGTCAAAAAATTGAAGTTTCACAGACCAAAGAATTACAGACCTAAGTCTACACACTGAAGATAACACACCAAAGATTACAGACCGATGTTATCAAACCGAAGACAAAAGACCGAAGATTACTCACCGATTGATATAAATAACTGTTTCTGTTTTATTAATTCAAATTTATTTCTAACTGTCATATGTAGAGAAATTAAAGTTTCTAACATTATTTAATGTTGTCTGCAGGATAATCCATAGACAAGTACAAGGTATATTCACGTGCGAATATTCTTTTTCATAGAGGATCCTGGAGTATAAATGGACCTCATCTTTCATGTTAAAAAACGATGACACTAGCAGTACACGCTGAGACACAGACTGTGCGATTACCAAAAGAGAAGAACTAAGTGCTTGAGATTACAAGAAGTCTCCAACAAGCTATCTTCACCAAAAAGACTCAATATACATCGAAACATTAACGAGATGATCCTTTTCACCCCTCATAGCTGGATTACAGAAACTGCAATACTCTGTTCTGAAGACATCTTCCAAAAGAAGACTAAAATACAAGTTTCTCAACATTCATTGAGTCTAGAGCCTTTCTTTACAACACATAGAGAATTTTTAACTCTATTATCATCATTAACTCTGTTGTGTTTTATACTTTCTATTTGAGCAATGTGTATATCTACCTGTATTACACACACTGTCTCCTGAGCATAACTGGAGGATATAAAACTATCCTCATTATCAATAACATATTTCTTTTCTTTCCAATGAATAACTATGGTAAAGGTCAAGTGTGACCTGGACATCCTAGTGTGCTGTTGTGAACCTCGATCCTGGGTGTGGATCAAAAGTTTATTTATATAAACAACTTTGTGACAGGTGATCACCAAGTGGAGAGGATTAAGTCTCTACATGAGACAGAACCTCTTGCTTACATTGTTGTTCCAATCTTCAATTACACTATTTTGTTTTATCCACTGCTTATATTTTCTAAAACTTAAAACTGTTTTTTCATACACTTTGATAGTTGGTTTTGGTTAGTTTGTGTATTGGTTTAATTCATTAAACTTGTTTCAAAAGTTGAATTAGTATTCTACACTGATTTATCTGAGGACTAATCACCCATTGAGAAACCTGTTGACCAATTGAATATTTACATTTCTACTATCTTAATTAACTGGTCCATTTTTGGATTTGGGATTTTCTGAACTGTAAAGTTTTTAAGAGAAATTGTAAATTGGAACTCAATTCAACCCCCTCTTGAGTATCCACTCCAACCAACATTTGGTATCTGAGGTTTATTTATTTTCAAGATTTTTCAATTTATTTTAAACTGTTATTTTAGTTGTATCGTATAGATCATTAAACTTCTGTCATATCTAAATTTTCATTTCATTAAAATCTAATCAACTATAGAAACTAGAGTTGAGGGTTCTGCTACTAATAAGACACCTTTATTTAATGGTAATAACTATGCTCAATGGAAATTAAAAATGAAAATGTATCTAGAGAGTATGGGACCTGAAATCTGGAACACAATTGAAGAAAAACATATGTTACTTTCTACTGCTAGAGACACATGGTCTCAATTGAGTAAAGCTACATAAAATAATAACTGTTAAGAAATGAATTCATTATACAATTCTCTAGGTGATGATGAACTCAATAGAATATATTCTTGTAAAACTGCATATGAAATTTGGGATACATTAGCTATTTCCCATGAGGGAACAACTAATGCTAAATAAATGAGATTAAATACATATATGATTAAATATGATGATTTTAAAATGAAGCCTGATGAACCCATCTCTGAAATGTATCTCAGTTTCAATGAAAAAGTGAACACTATGAGTCTACTTGGAAAACATGTGGACAACAAAGACCAGATTATGATACTGCTTCGATGCCTACCCGATAGATGGAGAGGAACTTCTGTTTCCATCTGAGAATCTTGTGACATAAGTAAGTTACTAGTGAAAGATCTAATTGAAAAACATATGATGTACGATGAATAACTTAAGGTGAATCAAGAAGTAGATGAGGAACCAAGGAAGAAGTCAGTAGCATTCAAGACTACTACCTCAAAGAGTAAAAACAAAGAAAAAGTTCAGGTTCCTATAGACAACTCCACTAGTGAAGATTCAGATTCAGATAGTGACGAGGAGATGGCTCATCTTTCTAGAAGGTTCAAAAATTTTAACCAAAAGAAGAAATTCTTTAGGAAGTCAAACTACAATGGAAATTATGATAGTAAAGGACAATGGAAGAAAGACATAAAATGGAATGACAACCTGAATGAAATAATCTGCTATGAGTGCAAATGAAAAGGTCATGTGAAGGCAGACTATCCCAAGCTGAAATTCAAGAAGAAAAATGAAGACAAGAGAAAAGGATATAAAAAGGATCTGAAAGATACCTAGAGTGCTTTAGAAGACAGCTCCATTGGATCTGATGCTTCTGACATTGAACAGAACAATCATGCCAACTTATGTTTCATGACATAAACATCTGAGGTAACACTAAACTCTCCAATACATAATGCCTATTATCCTGAGAATAAGAGTGAGTTACATAATAATGATGATATGACTAAGGATAAACTATTTGAATATTTTGAAATGCTTGAGGATACCTTAAATGATCTCAAGGAAAATTATAAATCATTAAATAGAAAGCATGATTTAAATGCAAATTATAAGTCAAGTTTGGATATTTAAAAAGAAAAACCCTCTCAACTGTTAAAGGAAAACACTGAACATAAGTTATCCAATGAGAAATTAAGAAGATACCATGAGAAATTTAATGCAGGTATAGATACCTTGACTGAGTTTCTAGGAAAATAGATTGCCCTAAAATATATAACTGCTCTTTGATATCAGCCTGAATAGAGAAGGATCATTAAGACAAAATTTATTCCAAAATCTGGACAATTCACTGCTAGTTCAAGCACTGTACCATTTCTTGAAAAACAATTCTCTAAAGGACCAAAAAAGTGTTTATGTCTCAAAATATATTTTCTGATTATAGGAAATCTATGAGACAAGTATGGGTTCCAAAAATGTTACTTCCAAACCTCTCAGGACCCAAGAAAATCTGGGTACCAAAGTTACCCCATGTCTAATCTCTTTTGTAGGGATGTTGTCTAAAGAGTTCCTATAAGACCTTGTGGTACATGGACAAGGGATTTTCAAGACATATGACAGGATAATACTCATGCTTCAGGATCCTAATTAAGGTTGATGGTGGTTACGTAACTTTTGGTGACAATGCAAAGGGAAAAATCATCGGCTTAGGCCAGATCGGTAACCCCAATACAATATTAATTTCCAATGTAATTTTTGTTTATATATTAAAGTACAGTTTACTTAGCATCTCTTTGTTGTGTGATGATGATTTCAATGTGAAATTCGGAAATGATTCATGTAATGTTTTTAATTCCAAAAATTATTTAACATTTACTGCTCTCAGAAATGAAAATGTGTATGCTGTTGACTTAATTTCTCTAGCTATGAAAAATGTTTCCTGCTTAAATGATTTTTATAAGGAATCCTGGATGTGGCACAAAAGACTAGGACACTTCAATGTGAACTCTCTTAGAAATCTAACTCGGAAAGGTTTAGTTAGAGACTTACCTAAAATGGAATTCCCACTTAAGAAAGTGTGCAATCATTTCCAAAAGGGAAAGCAACACAATGTTTCCTTCAAACAAAAGAAATAAGTTTCTACTTCTCAACCACTTGAGTTGGTTCGTGTGGATTTTTTTGGACCATCAAGAGTTTCAAGTTTAAATGGGAAGAATTGTGTTTATGTTATTGTAGATGATTTTTCTAGGTACACTTGGGTATAATTTCTATCTCACAAAAGTGAAGCTTGTTCTTATTTTATCAACTACTCAAAGTCTGTAGAAAATCATAGTGGACTTAAAATCAAGACCATGAGAAGTGATCAAGGCCGTGAGTTTGAGAATCAGGAGTTTGAATCCTATTGCTCACACAATGGTTATCATCACAATTTCTCTGCTCCTAGAACACCTAAAAAAATGGAGTTGTGGAAAGAAGAAATAGGACCCTTCAAGAAATATCTAGGACTATGATTAGTGAATATAATCTACCTATTTACTTTTGGGCTGAAGCTGTAAATACAGCTTGTTATACCATTAATAGAGTAACCTTGGAAAAATATTTCATTACTCTTGGAAGAAAATTTGTCAACATTATCTTTAGTGTCAATAATAAAGACTTTGAAACCAAAAAATCTGAAGAACAAATGTGTGGAAGAGTCAGTTCATGTCAAATTTGATGAGACTCATCCACATGAACCCAAAACCTCTATTGAGTATCTTGAGGAAGATATGTCAATTATGAACCTTTATGATAATGATGGTGAATCCCCTGTAAAAGTAACCATTTCTGGGAATCTTCCAGAATCTACAACTTTTGAGTCTAGACCAATAGAAAATCATGAGGAGTCTAGTTCAACTCTTTCAAGAGATATTCGAACTCTCAAGAATCATCCATTAGATGATTTAGTAGGTGATTTAAATTGAGGAACAAAAACTAGAGATTCTCTGAGAAACTAGGTTGAACATCAAGCTTTTCTTTCACATCTTGATCCCAAAAATATTAATGATTCTATCAATGATGAATTTTGGGTGATGGCTATGCAAGAAGAATTATATCAATTTGAATGAAACAAAGTCTGGGAAATAGTTGGAAGTGCCAATGACACTTTGACAATAGGTACTAAATGGGTATTTAGAAATAAAGTTGATCAGTATGGTAATATAGTTAGAAATAGAGCTAGGTTAGTTGCACAAGGATATAGTCAAGAAGAAGGAATATACTACGAGGAGACCCTTGTACCTATATCTAGGTTAGAGGCCTTTAGAATAATACTTTCTTATGTAGCTCATATGAATTTCAAACTTTATCAAATGGATGTCAAAAGTGCTTTTCTAAATGGGTATATAGTTGATAATGTATTTGTTGAAAAACCCCTGGCTTTACAAATCCACATTTTTCAAATCATGTTTTTAATATTTCATAAGTTTTATGTGGTTTGAAGAAAGCTCCAAGAGCTTGGTATGACAGACTTAGCTCCTTTATTATTTCAAAAGGTTTTGCTAAAGGAATAGCATATCCTAATTTGTTTATTAAAAATATTTACAAAGATTTTTTTATAGTAAAAATTTATGCAGATGATATAATTTTTGGATCTTCTAAAAATTCTTTATGTTCTGATTTTTCGAAAATAATGTAAAATTAATTTGAAATGAGTTTAATGGGAGAACTGAAACGTTTCCTTGGATTTCAAATTTTTCATAATAAAGATGGTATTATTTTAAATCAATGTAAATATACTAAAGACCTTTTAAAACGTTTTGGTTTGGATGGTAGGAAAGGTAGTGATACACCTATGAGTACAACTTTTAAGTTGGGTGCTTATGAAGCTGGAGAATCAGTGGATCAAACTAACTACAGAGGAATGATAGGGAGTCTACTCTACCTTAGTGAAACCATACATGATATTATGTTCAGTGTATGCGTGTGTTCTTGCTTTGAGGCTAATCCCAAATAATATCATTTAAGTTCTGTTAAAATGATTTTCAAATATCTCAAATATACTCCCAACTTAGGACTATTTTACCTTAGAGGATAATCATTTGACTTAATAAGCTATTCAGATGTTGAGTTTTCTGGTTGTAAACAAGATAGAAAAATCACCTATGGGACATGTCACATGTTAGGCAAGTCACTAGAATCATGGTGTAGTAAAAAGCATAATTCTATTGCATTATCTACTACCGAGGTAGAATACATTCCGCTGGTAGTTTTTGTTCACAAATTTTTTGGATGAAACACACTTTACTAGACTACAGATATCAATTCAAACATGTCTCCATTAACTGTGACAACACAAGTTCTATTAAAATTTCTAAAAATCAAATATCTCATTCTAGAACAAAGCATATTAAAGTAAGACATCACTTTTTGAGAGATCATTATAGAAAAGGTGATATAAATCTTGAGTTTATTGGAACTGAACATCAGATTGCTGATATATTCACTAAACCCTTAAATTCTGAGAGAATTAATTACATCAGAAATGAACTAGGAATGATAAATCAATGAAACTGATTTTTGTGAAACCAATTTTTTTGAAACCAGTTTTTGTGAAACTTATTGTTGTGAAACTGATTTTTGTGAAACTAATTCTTGTGAAACCGATATTTTTGAAACCGATTTTTGTGAAACCGATTCTTTTTGAAACTGATCTTTGCAAAATTGTTTTTTTCTATTGTTGTCAAATCGATCTTAGAGGAACCGATTCTATGACACCGATACATTTAAGGGATGTTATGTAAATTCAATCTAGTTTAGGTGAAACGACGCTCTTTTATTTCGTTCGACTTACCGCCTTTAAATTTTATGTTTTTTGATTTACAAACCCGAAATGATATATTAAGTACAATCCATCCAGACCTTTCACCTTCTCCATGGCCATAAAGCCTCCTATATTTGGTTACTCTCTCTCTCTCGACTCCCGAGCTCTGGAGACAGTTAGAATCCACAGCTTCTCCATGGCATGGACTAATCGCACAATGGAAGAACCTAGAAAATCACCTCCCACTAAGCGATAGAAGGGTGAAACCAGTGGGACTGGTAAACGAAGCTTAGAAAGTCGGGTTGTTACAGCTGAAAAGGATGTGTCTGCTGAATGGCTTCTATCAAGCAAATATTTTCTGCTAAATGTACTATAATCATAAGGGTGTCTTAGTTGGTTTACCAATAATGAAAGAACCAATTATCCCCATATAGTATATGATTTCTATCAAGATTTGAGTATAACACTAAATGAAGTCAAGGCAGCAAAGATGAAATATGTGGTAAAAGGAAAGGAAGTAGCGTTTTCTTCTAAGGAATGGGTTGAATGCTTAGAGGTACCTCATGAAGGTGTCTATGCTGACTATCCTAGTAATATTACACCTTCATCAATTTTTTTTTCATTTGAAGATGCTCTGAAGGAGATTACTGGAAATGAAGAGTCCAGAAAGTCTGTTGAAAATAAATTTTAAGGAGAAGTGAGATTTCTTTTTAAGTTCATACAACATCAAATCTGCCCAAAGAAGGGAGATTTCTCAGCTGTGAAATATCAGGATGTGTTCTTGATATTTTTTTAAAACATGGAATAAAGGTGAATTTGTGAAGATAACTTATGGTACATATCGCTGAGTTTATTAAGCCGTCTAAGAAGGAAACCTGCTTATACTATCCGAGAATGATCTTTACTATGTTGAAGAAATTAGACTGTGTAAAATATTAAGATGAAATGATAACTGCATGTAGTGGTTTTTGTCTTCAAAAAGACATTTGTAAAAGGATGAAAATCTTCTGAAACCCATAGAAGAGATGTTGGGTAGGATATGAAGAAATTTTATATGAAGAATTCAATTCTGTTGACCATCCTTCTAGACTAAAGGACCAAGTTGATCCTGGTCTGAAACCTGGAGAAATTCTTGTCTATTCTGATGAGGAAGCCGAGGATGAAATTCCTCAGGAAGAAGGATCTACTTTTGATGATAGGAGTGATCCTGATGTTGATGAAAGTCCAAAGAATACAAATTATGGACCTACTAGTCCACCTATTGAACTGCCATCAAGAGAAACTATTCTAGGTGATGATGAAGTGGAAGAAACTGAAGTTACTGGAGTTGAAGGTCATGTTAGAAAATCAGATGAGGAATCTGATGGTGATGATGATGGTGAAAATGGTGATGATAGAGGAATTGTTGAGCATGTGAGTGACTCTCTAAAAGTGGTACAACAAGTGGTTAACAGATCCAGTGAGGAATCTGTTCATTGAGCTGGTGATGGAATTGAGCTTGCTGATCAACAGGAAGATGATCATAGCGACACTGAACATGAGGACAGAATACTCCTTCCCGATGATGAAAACAAAGAGATCATTCAATAATTGAATGATATTATGGATACTGGCCATGAAGAAGAAGATGTAGTTTCACTGCCTTAGATTGATGAAGTACTTGGTGAAGCGGAAGAAGCTACAACATAAGCAGAACCTGAAGTTCCGCTGGTTCCTATCCCCAAACAAGGTATTATGTCCAAATACCAGGATGAAGAAATTACTGATATTGATGTTATTCTTGAGCCTCAGGTAAGAAGGGTATGAATTGATACCATTGAGCCAAGAGATTGGACCTATTCTAGATAGAGGAACAGTAATACAGGATATATTCATTTCCATTTAGAATATGATTCAGATGAAGAAATGGCACATCCTCCTCCTTTTTCTCATGTCCATGCTGACCCAGATCCTGCTGCATCTGTTCCAATAGTTGCATCTCCAATAGTAGACCCAGTTTCTCAGTCAGTGTCGAGTGACTATGTTACAAAGGCTAATTTGGAAAAGTTTAATAATGATATATGTGGGTCTGTGATAGCATCAGTGGGATCCAGAACTGAAGCCTTATCCTCATTAAGTATCTCAGATGATGATGCAACAAAAATTGGTAGAATTGTGATTTAAGAGATTCAACCGAATCTTATTACTACTATAGAAACTATTATCAGACATAATAATTTTCTCAGATAAGAAGTGAGAAAGATGAGAAATGAGATGAATTCCTTAACCTATGACTTCAAGACATCCTTTAGTGGTGTTCTAGAAGTTCTCAGGAACTTGGTTACCCATATACTCAGTGTATATTTGAAGAAGTTGAAAGAAGAGCTTGAAAAAATGCTGACTGTCCCATATAGTTCCAGGAGTGGAAGAAGATTTATTGTTGATTTAGATTCTCTCAAGGCTATGATGAGAGGGGAGATTCAGAAACTTCAGATTTCTTCCGACATGGAAATTCTTGAAAAAGTACATTGGAATATATAACTTGTGTACAATATGGTCAGACAATGCACCAATGAAGCCTCTGTAGCTCAGAAGGAAATTCAGGAAAAATCTGATAAGTATTTCACTAAGATATATACCAAGAATGACCTCATCAATAGTTTTAGGTTGAAAATATTCAAATTCCCCCAGTCACAGAATCGTTCAAAAAGCAAGTTCTCTAGTTTAAAGATTTTACACCTTTACTGAGTAAGTTAATGGAGAATAAGGATGAATTTGAGAAGGCAATGCAATATGGTAGAGAAGTCATTAATGAATTTATTATACTGCAAAAACCTTATCCACATGTTCATGGTGAGGATATTGTGGTCTCTCCAGCTGCTTCAATTTGTACTCCCTCTCAGCCTCTTACTCCAATTACTGTCTCTCAAACTCTTATACAGATTCGACCGATAATTACTAAGCAGTCTCCAAGTCATGTGCTGACAGAGAGAAGGCCTACCCTTGCAGCTACTGTTCTTAATAGTGTTTTCCTACCTGGTGTTATAACCAGATTAGCCCCATCCTCTGCCACTACCAAACCTTTTCCTTCCCCATTAGATCATTCAGACAAAGGAAATGCTCCTCTGCATCCCAAACCTTAGTGATGGATTTTTTCTTTTCGATAGGGATTGTCTCTTTTTGTTTTTCTTGTACTCTTATGAATTTTAATGAAAATTATTGTGGTGTCTTTATTTTATCTTATTTATTCTTCCAATTTTTCTCTTTTTGTTAATCCCAAAAGGGGAAGAAAGTAAGGATGGAATATGAGAAAACAAGGGTGGAATATACTCTCTTTAATCCATCTAGTGAGGGGGAGATTTGTTTTAAATAAATTCTAACAATTTCAAACAATAGTTATATTGGACAAGTATTTTCAGCCATGTTTTTTTCAATATATTTGTATATACACCATAATTTGTGATTCTTAAAAAGGGGGAGATTGTTGGAACCTTCATGATATTGTATTTTTCATAATAAAACATAATTTCAATATACATATTCATATCATTCATGCCAATTTTAACATCTCTATGTTTATCAATTTTGTCATACATCAACATATATGTTAATAAGTCAATTGGTTACAAGTCATGAATCAATATGTTTACAAATGTATCTTTACATATTTTTTGATTAAAAATTCATCTTGTAATGGTATATGCAAGACAGACTCATCATAATATTTTTTGGATTCACCAAAACTGAAGATGACACACCGAAACCGAAGCTGACACACCGAAACCGAAGATGACACACCGAAATTGAAGATGACACAACAAAACTGAATATGACACCCCGAAATCGAAGATGAGACACTAAAACTGAAGATGACACACTGAAACTGAAGATGACACACCGAAACCAAAGATGACACACCAAAACTGAAGTTCTACAGACCGAAACCGAAGTTCAACAGACCTAAAATGAAGTTCGATAGACCGAAGAATGACATTCTGAAGTTGAAAAACCAAATATTAACAGACCGAAGAATGACAGACCGAAGTCAACACATAGAAGATAACACACCGAAGATGACATAACAATGTTATGAAACTGAAGAAAAAAGTTCGAATATTACTCACTGATTGATATAAATAATTTTTTCCATCTTATGAATTCAAATTTATTTCTAACAGTCATATGTTGACAAATTAATGTTTCTGACATTATTTAATGTTGTCTGTAGGAAAATCCGTAGAAAAGTATGTGGTACATGCACGTGCGAAGATACTTTTGCATAGAGTATCCTGGAGTATAAATGGACCTATCTTTCATGTAAAAAACGACGACACTAGCAGTAAACGCTGACACTCAGACTGTGAGACTACTAAATGAGAAGAACTTAGAGCTTGAGATTACAAGAAGACTCCAACAAGCTATCTTCACTAAAAGGCTCAATATACATCAAAACATCAATGATTTGAACCATTTCACCCCTCTAAGATATATTACAGAAATTGTGATACTCTGTTATGAAGACATCTTCCAGAAGAAGACTCAAATACCAGTTTCTCAACATTCATTGAGTCTAGAGCCTTACTTCACAACATATAGAGAATTATTAACTATATTCTCATACTTAACTCTCTTGTGTTTTATACTTTATATTTGGGAAGTGTGTATATATACTTGTATTATACACATTGTATCCTGAGAATAACTAAAGGATATAAAACTATCCTCATCCTCAATCACTTATTTCTTCTGTTTCCCATGAATGACTATATTAGAGGTCAAGTGTGACCTGGACAGCCTGGTGTGCTATTGTGAACCCCGATATAGGGTATGGATCAAAAGTTTATTTATATAAATAACTTGGTTGAAGGTGATCACTAAGTGGAGTGGATTAAGCCCTTTCTTAATACTTAACCTCTTGTTTACATTATTGTGCCAATTTTCAATTACTTTGTTTTGTTTTATCCGCTGCTTATATTTTCTAAAAATTAAAACTGTTTTTTCTTACACATTGATGGTTGGTTTTTGTTTGTGTGTGTATTTGTTTAATTCATTAAACTCATGTGAAAATTTCAATTAGTATTCAACATTGATTTATCTGAGGACTAATCACCCTTTGAGAAACCTGTTTTCCAATTGAACATTTACATTTCTATAGCCTTAATTAACTGGTCCATTTTTAAATTGGAGGTTTTATTAACTGAAATGTTTTTAACAGAAATTTTAAATTGGAACTCAATTCACCCCCCTATTGAGTATCCAATATGAACAATAACATTCCTTTTATACTATAAATGAAAACACCGTCCATGATGTGTTAATTTATCACACTCAAGGAAGAAAAGTTTTCAATTTTCATTACTATATTCAATACTGGTCAGGAAACCTTTGAAATGGTTAAAAAAGATCATAATAAATGTATTTTATCTTGTTTAATGTTCTATAATCCTTACACACTTATAATATGGAATAATAATACAAAACATGTTCATTGTGCACAAAACCACCAAGCCAAATCCAAGCATTTACCATTAACTCATCGAATGAGTCATCCTCATGGTATATAAACCGAATCATTATAAGATAACTTATATATATTTAATTTCACTAATAATATATATTAACAATTTCTTATGTTTAACTCTATTTTAAATGAACTTCTCTTCATGAATTAAAGTAACCGTATCATGAAAACAAAGAAAGAAAATGCTTCCAAAACAATAAAAATGAATATATTAAACCCATAAAAAAGGACATTAATGAACCTAATAAGGTTATACCTTTTCAATTAAATGTTGATTATATTCTGTAAATATTAATTAATGAAGCTAAATTTGATTATTCTGGTCGTTAAGAACAATCAAGAACACCTTCGAGCATAAGGTTAGGGATATCATAACTGAATTTCCATTAGTTGAGTTAAACATCAATGTCATTGGTTTTTTATTTTCCCCGAAGATGTGTGAGTGAAATATGATTGTTTTATTCTTTATATTTACTTTTATGGAGTGGTTTTATGTTTGTAACACATAATTATGTCATTTATTTGTCCTCAATCTAATGATACGTTCATTGTAAGGGATCCTCTCTCTCACTTTTGTGCAGGAATTCCCCTTATGTTGTGCCCTATTATTTTTAATTTATAATGATGGGGTATGTTCTCACACCTCTCCTATACTGCCCTTATGACATATAAATAATGGTATACCCCTTTACCTTTCATTAGTACCTCAGAAGAACACCCATTACCATGCCTAAATTTTTGTAAGTTGTTTTCTCATCTCACTTTCATTTTCATGAGATTTCCAATGTTTTCCACTTATTTATTGTATGCGGTGTATCTATACTTCAATTTTTCATATAATATCATGATTATATTTATATTCATGGTATTGAATTATTCATTTTATGTTTATTATGTTTTGGTCATGTGATTCGATTGGCTTCATTATGGTATGGGACTTTGTCTCAATTTCCATTTAACTATGACTTACTTTGTATTTTGCACCTAATAATAATTATGTGGTGTACCTAATGAAAATTTGAGATCAATTTTCATTTGAAATTATATTTATTTTAAATATTCATTTTATCATATCATGTATATGTTTATTGTCTAAACCGTAATCCATTTTACATACGGTTTTTATTTATAATGTTGTTTTAACTTTGGAAATATTGATGAATCTGTATCTTATAATCTATATGGATATTGAAAAGGAATATTTATCTTCAATTAAATAAATTGATAAAGATTTATTTGGACATCCAGTGATGGGAGGGGCCCACTATAGCCCCTCGATGCATCGACATGTCTCTTGTGACAATCAGTTTGGCGACAAACCCTTCGAGTTTGTTTCCAAAAATCAGACGAGTTTCTACCCACAGAACTAAACCATTTTAAAGGTATTAGGGTATCATGCGCCAGATACATGAAATAAAATTAATAAGAATTCTCATTATTCATTATCAGTTATTACTATCCATGAAGTTTTCACTATGAAAAAAATCTATGGATGCAGTTTCATTCTCAGTTTATTAATGGCATGCGTTTTTTATATATTCCCCATGCCAAATTGACTATGCCATGATGTTTATGATGTAGTTATTATTGATTCATGGTTATTCTATTTTTATCCCTTACTAATAATTTGAGAACACCCCTTTATTTTTTTACCTCCAACAGGTTATGAAGAGGAGACCACTTATTGAGTTTCTATGAAATTATTTTTTAGTTTTTGTTAGGTGCTACATTTTATACCTTTCCAACGTAATTTGGGTTATATATATGTATCTAGTTTATTCAAGACTACTAAACTGATTGTTCCTTCAAGATTTATTCCTTCTAGCCATTCCAATGTACTTAGTAATGCATCGACTCCGGTCTAGTGGTTTCGGGTTGTCACATTGATAGAGCGAGGGTATACTTAGTTCAGTAATACATGGCTGGAACATGGGTTCACCTTGTTCAGTAATAGACTTTGACCACTAATATGGTATTGGAATTGATTCCTTGGGTACTATGGAAATTAGTATATGCTTATGTGTTTCCACAATTCCATGTCTTACTCCTATGTTATTATTTCCAAGCTTATGTCCTTTATATCCTTTTGTTTCATGTGTTATGAACTTCCATGTTTTATTCCATGATTCATTTGTATGATCATTTATTTGAAAGGTATGATCTTCTATTATCATGATCACATTCTTATACCAATTATGATCATGTTTATGCTTACATGTCTCCCTTGTTTACCCTTATTGATAATTTGAGCTGGCCCCTTTCTTATGTTTCCTCTCTCCACATTACGAATAAAAGTTTCAGGTAGAAGTACTAAAAGAGGAGATCGTTATTAGAGATGTTGAAGATGATTCACTAGGATATAATATTTTATTTTTGAGTTTCCAAAGACACTAAACTATTATAGTCCTCTATCATGTATTTTTGTAGTGTACTAAATATACATCTAAAATGATGTAATATCCATGTATGTTATGACTTAGTCTCTATAGCTTTAACACTATCAATCCTGTATCTATTCTCAACTCAAAAAGAAGAGATAAGATCTACATACATGTCAAAGTGAATGTGATGGGTGTTATAAATAAATCTCAGTAGGCCAACTCTAATTAGGAGCCTATAAACTATTTCCATAAGTACATGTTCATGCAATATACCCAACCTAGATGAGATACTACTATAGTAAATATAAAGGCATCAAGAATCATAAAATATGTAAGTCCACAATCGAACCTTGGGTCTATGATCCCAATCATCTAGACATGTTCGATCACATAAATAAGTGTATATATATGTATATGTAAATGTATATATATATATATTTATATAAGTAAGGTGATAAATAACATGTTCAAGATAAATTCTAAAACCGATCCTTGGGTCTGTAATGCTGATCATCTAGACATCTTACAAAAATGGAATTAAGGTAGATTTCATAACACACAAGTTGTATATTATTAAGTAGATCCTTTGGTATGTGATCTTGAAAAAAAATACATGATTCAGCCTACACTATAAATGTCTCTATGAAATATATGTCATCATCGGGGGATAAACATCATATCTATGGGTCCACCCGTACTCGTCCCCAATCACTATAATAAATGATTACATATATTAACTAGAAATCATTTAAATGGTTTCTAATATGGATGGAATACCACTCATGGTTTGTAAATATTGTCTTATGTTTGAGAAAATGTTCCCAGTGTGTAGGAGGTCACAACATGGAAACTTGGATAATAACTAAGGGGGATGAACCTTGAGAGATCTGAATAAGGAATTATCTCTTAATCCAAGTATATTCTCGACATCTATTCAAAATAAATGGCTCAACAGACAACACATAGTCATGTTTGGAGAGTTCAACAATGTAATGGTATGTCCACCAAACCATAAGGTGTATCCTTGGAATCAATCAGGAGAATTTAATCCTTCTAAAGTGCATCAATAATGTCAATAACCATGTCCAAAACCATGGTCAAATCATCACTCGGGGAGAGCATAAGCTTCCCAATAGCCCGAGAGAGAATAATAATCCTTGACTACATTAAAAATGCGGACTGCCATGTCCAAAACATTGGTTAATTAATTGATCAGGTAGAGCGTAATAATCTACATCACATTGGAGAATATAATCATTTTCAATAATGTATCATAAGTTTGATCTCATGATGTACATCTAGAAATCCTTATCAAATAACATTAAATAAAAAAGCTTAGAATCAAAATCACAAGTTGACACCCTATGAATACCAATCTCAAAACTCATAAGATCAAGAAAAATGGACAAAAACTAGGAATAACCTTTGGAAAACATCATTGAATCAACAATGGACAAGTGATTACAAAAATAAAAGATTGGGGGTGGACAAATGCTTAATTCCATAATTACTTCCTTAGCCTATTGGGATGATAAGTTTGGTATGGGTTATATGGAGACAACCACTACCATCTCTACCCAAACCCATCATACTAACTTATGGTTGTTCAAATATCATGTTACCCACAAGGTCCCTCAGGTCATAACACTTGATAGGCATCCAACATGGGCTCCTATGGAGGAATAAAGGTAATCAAAGGCATATTTTTCAGGATCCGTGAAAATAGTAGTTGTTAATAGAGGTATCCTAATTGGGATACTCAAGGTCCGTACATAAGAGAAGGAATCCCACATGGGATCCTCTATGTCAGAACATAGGAAAAGATGTCCCTCTTGTGATACTAAAAAATAATAACTTTATGGAGGGATCCTATATAACATTTTTAGAAATTGCAGGTTATCATAGGAATCCTAAACAGGCTCTTCAAAAGAAGTAAGAGAAGTAATCCTACATGGGATCCTCTAAGTCAGATTAATAAGAGGCATACTACATGGTATCCTTGGAGACAACCAACCTCATGGAATCTAGGGTGAGAAGGGAACATCATGGATGTGGGATATCCTTGATGAAAAAAGTATGTAAGAATCAGTCATGGGAGATGGATCATCATCTATATCAAATCATTGTATCACTATAGGTTGGTACAAATTCCAAACCAATCCATATAACTCCCAAGAGATTCCTGAATTGATTTTGTGGGGGAAGAAACTCTCTATTATATCCAATTTCCCCAAACCACATTTTAGTAGTCCCGAAAACATCCCAAGGGTTGCACCATCATTATATAAATGGAGAAACACTCAAAAACAAACTACTCATGCATGTAATTATTACTATTTTTCCAAAAACACTAAAAAAATCTTTAAAGGGTAGAAATTAATTAATACAGAATGTGTAAACCCTAGAACACGACATGTACTCTCACATGTCCACTTGGTCATGTACTTTATAATGACATAGTGTGTAAGACAATGTACATAGTGTGTAAGTCATGTACATTGTGTTTACTCTATATGGGGTACATTCCCATATACAAAAAATTTCCTTCCATGTATCTTTTCTTAGATTTGTACTCATACATAGTGTGTATCCCACTAAAGTTCTAACCGTCCACTCTAGAGAACCAAGTTCCATTACATAGGTTTTTTGGAAAGGTGGTCAGCTACATTTCCAAGAAACAATACATGACATGTACTCCCAATACACATTATGTACATAGAAAAATTCAACTTTCATTAATTCTAAGAACACATGGTGTGTCTTTCTAAAATAAAGACAGTGTGATTGGGATTTCCAAATAGCAAACCATTACAAATAGCTCAAAACCACGTTTTCTCTACAAAAACAATAGATCGACCTTCTAGGGGTCCTTAGAAACCATAAATGGAAATTAAGACTATAAAGTGGTAAATATATGGTGAATTATAGAAAAAAAGATTAAAAACATCTTACCTTTGGGTGGGATTCACTAAAGGGTCACCCATTTCTGCATTCTATAGCTATCGCATGTCGATCTAGCTCCTCCCAAGCTATGTGATGACACCTCCATTATTCCCAATATCTCTCTATCTCTATACATATCTATATCACTCCACATTTTCCACAATTAATTTCTGGACATAGGATTCCTCAAAGGGGGAATACCAGATAAAATTGTGGATTAAAGGAGAAAAGATTAAAATAAGAAAAAGGTAGAAAAGTAAAAGGGAAAAGGGCATCATCCCTGTGCCCGACATCCAACATTATTTTATGTCTCACCAATAAAATAATCTCATTCTAGTCTCAAAAACATAGATATAATCTCAATATAATTATCATTTCAAAATATATAGCTGAATGAACTAGTGAAAATAAATTAAGATTTAAATTATTAAATATTAAATAGTAAATTTTCAATAAAGATTTGAATAGTTTGCAATTTCACTAAAATAATTTACCTAGTTAAACACCCTATTCTGAAAAAAATTAGTGGTCATAAAAATTATCCAAGTTCATCTACTAGGATAAAATTACTATTTTATCCCTTATAAGAATCTAAAAGAAAAAAATTAACATTTCTAGTAGATTTTATAGTGAAAAAAAACATGGCCCCTATATAAACACTAGAATTAATTTCATGGGAGTGGTTTATTTCATCCATATTCATCTAAGATTCTGATATATAGCATTTTTTCTATTTAGATATGATTTTGACCATTGTAATAATTGAGTAAAACATAAAGTAAATAACGTCACTTTCTTTATTTTAATTTAAAAATATTGTGATAAGGATAAAAATATCTGTTATTTGGTTATAAATACTTTTTTTGAAATAGTTTTTTGTCATGGTTTTTTATTTATTATTTTTAGTAAAAAAATTATTATGTAAATTCTTACACAATGTCGCCACAACATTTATTCAATTACTAGAAAAATAAAATACCAAATTAAAAAAATATTAAAAGTAATATAATATGAATGAATTATTATGGTCCATAAAAGTTTTAGATAAAAATATAATTTTATAGAGTTTTGAATGGAATATATTTTATTTACTTTTTTCATGATGTTTTCCAAGTCAAATTAAATAAATAGTTCCTCAATTGATATTAGAGATATTTTATAATAAATAACATTTAATTAATTGATTTAAAATTTATAAAAAACTTATATTTGGAAAATTATTGGGATTTAGTTTGAAATATCATCTATGGTCCATTTATGTTCCAACTTTACTTTTATATTAACTATATTGACCCCTAAATAATAAAAACATTGTTACAACGATAAATTTCAAGAATGTTAAAGAGGGATAGAACAAAATGATAATGGTTAAATCATAGTATAAACTTATAAAATTTTTATTGGGGGATATTATTTTGACCCATAATCATCATACATTCTTATTATATCATTTTGGAACCATTTTTCCATGCCAAATAATTTATAATAGTTTAATACTTTAAGAAATTTCAAAAGTGCCGCTCCCCTCACTTATAAAAGGGTGCCTCCTATCTTCTTTTATTCACTATTAAAAAGCCTTGTTTTAGAAAATCCATACCCAGATAAATTATTTTAATATTTTCCATCATTATATAGGTTATGTTTTTGGCATAATACCAACCAAATATGGTTTAATCTTTAAATAAAGGGTTTATTTCTGAAGAAGAGTTATAGTTTTTTACTGAATGTTTCAGTTTAATTTATTCTTCCACCTACATTATATATTTTAAAACATGATTAAATAATAATATTATAATATTAAATATATTAATTTTTTATTATATTACTTGAATAATCTATATCCATATCCTCTTCCCTCAACCGAGAAATGAATCTATCATTTGTGTATATGACAAACTACTACCACATGAATCTATGAAATTAGTTTCCCATAACCACCTCTCAGGGATGGGTTTAATGATGGATTTAATGTGTATAAATGATATTAATGACATAATAATAATTTTTAAAAGTAATTATATCATACATTTTATTACGTTTCGATATATTCAAGAATGACAACGTCATTTATGTGTACATGTGGATTACCACCTCTACAAAGTGATGTGATTATTTTTCCTAACCAAGTCATATGAATTTTATGTAGGAGTGTATTTAAATAAAGGATATGTTATTTATTATATATTTAAATTTCTATAGAGATAAAATTGTAATTCTCTTTTTTCCATAATGATCATTGAAAAATACAAACGTTGCTCATGTGTACAAATGACCTACCATCTCTTTGATTGTAATATAGTTCATTTTTCATAAAATTATTTAATGAGAGGGTTTAAAAGTGTAATTTATGAATAAAATGAAAATTATTTCATTACTATTTTTATATAGATAATGTAATAATGACTACTTTGACCTACCAATGTCATTTTGGGTATACGAGACAAGTATTGTCAAAACAGTTGATGTGAACTTAATAAATTGAGTGACTAGATATAAAATTGTAATAAATAGAATAAATGGAATAAAAAAATACAAAATGTTAATAATAAATAAAATAATTATCATAATTTTATTATTTAGAAATATATAGAATGTTCACGATGAGTCGTACCTAAGGTAATATATTTCATCTCAATTTCGCTTCATTCAGAAATATTTTAATGGTATACACAAAATTTATTTTATATAGTGTAAATGTTACCGATTTTACATTTCATATATGTAATCCATCATATTTTAGGGTATTTTATGTTTCCATAAAAATTATTTCATCCTAGTGTATTTGACCAGAATTTTACCAAGTGCTAGGGGGTTCTAGAACACAATTCTTTTCATTAGGTTATATTACTTCTTAATTATCTATGTTATGTAAAACTTATGTTTCTAATAAAATATCCATATTTTATGTTCTATTTACCCTTTTGTTATGTGGATATAATTTTCTTTACACATAATCACTTTATTAATTAATTTCACTTTAATGAAACAATATTTAAAAGGGTTTGACATCACACTTGTTTCCGTGAGACATAAGTCATATTCAAAAATTACATTATTAATGTTGTGTATATACTAAAAATTTGTTATGATATATCAATATTAACTTTATATTCATGAAATTTAATGATTATTTTGAATTTATTTATTTCATAGGGATTATGTTAAAAAATCTACCAAAGTGGTTAGGGTTTATTTTCCAATCACACTATTATTTGATATTATTTATGTTTAATCCTCTGCATGCTAAATTATATTATTTTATATATTAAACCCAATATTTTTTCCTCATATATTTATTTATGAAATTTATATGTTTTCATTTAATTTTCCTTTTATAATTAATTAAATGACCAAAATAATATATTATGAAAAATAAAAATTGTTTTCTATTTGTATAGGAATCGTTTAATTAATGCATATACATTCACACCAATGAGCTTATAACCAAGTGGTACAAGATCCTGTTTGGATTCCAAGAGACCCAGGATCAAATCAGGGTAGGGAAATATTTTAGGTTTACTGTGGAAGTACTATAGCAGTGGCGAAACTGTATCAGCAACAACACTGTAGCGGTGGAGGCACTGTAGCTGGAACTATAGTGGTGGTGGGACTGTAGTAGGTACTGTAGTAACCCGGGTACTGTAGTATTACTATTCACTGAAGGGTCCTTTTGGCCAAAAATGGGATTTCAAGCCTATTATTCAAGCCACTTTGACTTGGGCCATTGGGCTATGTAATCGGTCTCCCTCTACCCAGTCAAAACGAGGTCTTTACTTTAATAATAAAATGAGGATTTGACCCCAAATTTTAAAAAAATGAATATATTTTTATTAAAATGTTTTCAATAATTATTTTAGAATTCTAAAATGATTTATTAGATGTATTTTAACCCATGTATGACATTTAAAAAATATTTTTAAAGGAATTTTCCTTAGGTTTTCCAAATGATTCACTTTTTTACATTTCTTACAAAGTGTTAAATGATTTTTTAACTTATAAAATATGAGAAAAATTTCCACCATTTTTTCTGCACAATGATTTGACGAACCCATTACACATTTTCATGGTTCATTTAAAATAAAAAGTCTTTCCTAATATTATTTCTGTTTTTAAATGTGATTTTCAATATGAAAACCGGATTTTCATATATATATTTTTCAAAGATACTTTTATGGTATTTATATTCATCAATGAAAATAGTCTTTTATTTAAATTCTAAACCACATGAAATATGTTATAATTATAAAATCTTTATTCTATCTTTAGATGGTTTATGATTATTTTGAACGGAGAAATATTATCTTTTTGTATGCTAGTTTTTCAATATGAATGTTCATATTGATTATGTATTTATTTTTTTCTCCCCTTTAATATGATGAATTAATTGTATATAATATGTCATATTTAGGTCCCTATATATCCCTAAAGATTCATTTATACTTCTCATGTGACAATCTACTTTGGGTATTTTACTACAACCATAATTATTTATGTATATGTGTTAGCATGAGGCATTGGTGGTAAGTTTATAAAGTATAGAATTTTTAATTACCTAAATATATGGTATGTTATTGATTTCCATGTGATTATTGAAATAGTAATGATATACATAGATAGGTTTCAATATCATGTGATTATTTATATTTAATTATTTGATCATCATTTATTTCTATTATATGATTCTTTATGCTCAAGTTATTGATTAAATCGAATGTATTTTCAGTTATATAACTTTATATATTGATTATTATTTATTTAATCATGAAATATTCAGTTGTACACAATCCTTACTAAGTATTTGAGCTCACCCTTATTTTTTTTCTTTTCCCCATTATATAAATAATGAATATTTGAATGAGTTTAAGGGTTCATAATATTGACTTATACTATGTTTTGTATTTTATGTTTTCAAATGTAATGTGAGATTCAAGTACATATAAATTTACCAATAATACTAAAAAATTTGATACTTTGAGATATGATTCTTTATATCTTGTGACAATGTAAAAAAGTAACCACTAGCTCTGGGATATTTGAGTTGGGTTGTTATTGTTGGTATCTGAGAAATTTTAATGGAAACTGTGGGAAATAGATTTAAGAAAACATAGATTAGAGAACATAATACTATGATTGAATTTGAGGAAAAGTCCATGTATAAGATACTATCCTAAAATCTATTTAAGGTAGATATTATAGTTTTTTCCTAGGAGTATATTCCTCTCTGTGATTTACAAGTGGGTGTGGTTTTGACGTAGATGCATCCTGGGGTAATAACTCATAAAAGAGCCAGTCAAGTATATCTTGAACATCATATAGATTCACAATGAGGGTTACATTATAGTGATCCTAGTTTGAAACTACCTAGGGATATTCCTATGTGAATTCACATTTTTATTAAGAACCATTATGACGAATGAGAGAAGAGAACCTATTAAAACCAATGATTTTCCATAGTGATATGGGATAAACCAAATGTGTCTTGCATTGATAAGTTTATAGTTTATAATAAGTTTATAAGAATATATAAAAATTTTAAGGTTTTATGGTATGAGAATTGATTTTGATAAAGGATATTTTCAGGAAAAGTTTTATTGGGTTGACATAAATATAACCTTTTGGTTTAACATAACGAATTATTTTGGAAGAATGCAACTTTGTTTTTGGAGATGTAAGCAGAATGTTATGAGATAAGCTTTTGTGGTTTAAACCACATTTTAATTTGAGTTTATTTATGTTATTTGGTATATAATTTTATTTATATAAGGAATTATCCATGTTAAAACTAGGGTTTTATTATTTAATTTTAGTTATTAATGTATTATTTATTTGTATGAAGGTTCCTTAATTTTAGGTATCATATTATAACGTGGTAACCATTATGGTTTTAATAAAGATAGAAGGGATATATATTTTTATTATTTTTTGGATTATTTGATCTATTGGAATTGGATTTTGGTGCTTCATGCATGAAAAAATTATTCTTGAATTTTGATCATTTAGAGAAAAAGATGAAATTTTGGTGGAAATTGATAAAAGGATGAAATTATTCTTTTTATGTAAGTATATTAATTTATGTCCTTATTATATATGATGAAGTAATTTTTAAAATCTTAGAAAATTAACTTGAAATAAAATATTATCTTATTACCTTCATTTTTGATGAATCAATGGCTTTTTTCACACCTTATTGATTTATGGTCATTAACTATCTCTTGATTATTCAGTTTCTGATGAACAATGATCTTTTTCAATCACTGTTGTAACACCCGAGACTTTTATGTGAAATATTTTGTTTTTATGTTATATAAATCAAAGTATTCTTTCACTAACACTGTCTTGGATTTCTTTACACGCAACCGCGGCCTTCCTCGATAGCTTGCGTCGTACGCAATACCGAGTTTCACTAAACAATGATATGCTATTAAAATATTATTGAAACTAGCCGTTATGAATAGTAATAACAACTTTTTGGAATTTTATAAATTTTATTTTTCCAAATGGACTTCATTTTTGGATTCAGAATATAGAAATTAGCCTAGGGTGAAATTTTGGTATTTTTCTAAAAACTTTCAATTTTTGATGAATAGTGAAACCACTAAGTGGTAGATAAAAAACTGATTTTTTCATAAAACTTAATTTTACCGCTTTTGTGAGTGGAATTTCGAAAATATGAGAGATACGGTTGATGTCAGTAAGTAAAATTTTGTTCAATGAGATGAAAATAATTTTTTGGTGAATAGTAACTTTTTACTTTTTTTACCACGGTTAAAAGTAAATAGGGTAATTAAGGGTAAAAATGATATTATTATTACCCTAACACATGTCCTATTTCTATTGGACAAATGTAATTCGACCGAAAACAACCTTAGGAATAAAATATGACCATTTAGTGCCACTTGGATTAGATTAGGACATTTATTATTAATTTATTTAAAGAAGGGCTAAAATAGTTAAAATCAAAGTTTAATAAGTAAATAATTTTTAATATGGGGTTATACATCAGATAAATTAGACTATAAATATTCCTTAGAAAGATAAAAATATTTCCTACATAATGATATTTTATTTTTAATTTTTAGACTTTAAATAAGTTAATTTATTTATGACACAAAGATGATGCAGTAATTATCTTATTAATGAAATATTGACATAATTGATGTTATAAATACCACAATAAATGTAATTTGAGACTTTTTATGAATTACACTAAATTTATAAGTTAATATGACATGTTAGTATTGATTTAAGTAACTTGGTTCGAACTAATCATTCTGTTATGATTTTAACAAAAATCAATTACTAAATAGTTTCAAAATTGACATAAAATAGTTTTTAAGGAAAATATTATATTACTAATTGTTATTTTATTCCTAAAAATCTAAGGTTCGGCCAAATGACTTAGATAAGGTTATATATATTAATAATAAACCACTTGGGGTTATTTTGGCTTGATATGGTAAGTTTTTTAACCTTATAGTGTAAGAAAAAAAGAAGACACGGTAAAAGTTAAATTATCTAAGTTAAAGTTAAATCTAAATGATAAGGTTAAAATTGATACCTAAACTTTTCTAAATTCTATTGGATGAGAGTATTTCGACCCCTACCCACCTTATCTTCGAAATATATCAATTTGGAGCTATTAAAAACCGAATTTGACTTTATAATAAAATAATAATTTTAGTTATTCCAAAGGTGCCCCTCTCCTCCCTTATAAAAGGGCACCTCCTCCCCCTCTTCCTCACACCAATTTGAGCCTTCAAGCTCGGCCAAACCCTGACCATTTATCCTCTCCACTTCCCTAGAAACATCATAGAGGTTTTGGTCTTCTTCAAAGACCTATTTTAGTGCCCTAAAAGGAGGTCTCAAAGAAGCACTTCAAAGAAGAGGTAATGTCCATTACCGATTCTTTCATATTTATTTCTTCTTCCACTTATTCTTATTTAGTTGTTTCATTATGAAGTAATAAGATCAGTATCACTCACATACTTATATTTTATTATAAGTATGAAACAACCCTATATCACCATCTATCCGTCCTACGGAAAAAGAAATCACCGCGCGTGCGTACGTACCGAATACCTTCTCCACGCCATGGTGTAATCTATTTTACACCACCACCTTACTTAGATGGGAATAATGGTGTAAATAATGACTATATATGACTATTATAAAGTGATACTGATTCTGAAATAGTATTCATACACTCCAATACAATTCCACAATCATAGGAACGATATCATCACTCGTGCGTACGTACGGAATACCATCTCCACGATGTGATGTGACTCGTTCTACATGATCTTCATTTCATAATGGTTATATAAATGAATTGAATGAATTAATACGATATATATTACACTAATACCATTATGGAAATGAGGTTTCTATAACCTAAAGAGAATAATAAGAATTTATTCGACAAAACACGCATAAGAACCAATAGTAATAAACACCTGAATAACAAGTAGTAATGAAATATTACTAATAAGAAGCTAATAATATGACCATATATGATATCATAACAATAATTATGATTCTGGAATAAGTCAATAACATTATTTAAATCATTATACAGGAGATTCAGACACTTACGAAGCAAATCGGACCTAAGGTAAGGGAAATATCACAATCTCATTTTTTATCTGAGATTGTTTATACTTTGGTATTTACTGGGGTGTATTTTATCATCCACATCCATGTTCCCTCAATATGTAATATTGTTCCCATCAACTTACAATAGTTTAAATCCAATTTTACCCTTCGGTGAGTTTTTATTAAAATATATGAAAGGAATCTTTTGTCGTTTTTCGTACGAGGTACTTTTTGACTTTTCCGACAAAAGTACGAGAAGAATGTTTTTTTAACTTATACGGAATGAATGGATTTTTAAAACATTATTTCCAAGAAGCATCCTTTACAAGTTTTCAAGATTATTTTTAATCAACATCTTTTAGTTTAAAATTGTATGACATGTTAAGAAAGGAAAATTTTTTTTGAAGTAGAAAGGATATTTTCCTCAAAATGGAGTTCAAGTGTTTTATCAAATTATTTTCCATCTAAGATAATATAAGGTTCTGTTTCTATCCCTATTTTTACATTGATTTGATTATTTTATGATTATGTTATGATGGCATGGTGTTTAAGATTCCCATTTTTATTACATGGGTTATGCTATGATGTATGGTTTATGATTTTGTGGCACACATAAGAATGGTATCATTATGAGATGGGTGGGACCTATATCTCCCTCCAATGCATTGGGTAAAGATTTTATATCTCATGAGATAAACATGGCTGGAACAATAGGTTATACCAGTTCAGTGAAACAAGACTGAAACGAGGAGCGAACTCGCTTCATAAATGGACTTTGTCCACTAAGATAGTCTTGGAAATGAGTCTTGACTAATAAGAAATGATTCTCTGTGATTATGTGTGTATGACACAAATTTTCATGTTTTATGTTATGATTATTGGGATTCCATTTCACTACTATGATTTATCCCATGTTATGAAATTATGCTCTCTTTTGCAGGTTAAGATTTCCAAAAGTTATGTTCTTATGAATATGATGTGATTGATATTTCTTTTATTTACCCTTACTGAGCATTTGAGATCACCCTTTTTTATGTTTTCTTTCCCCAGGTCAGGAAGAAGGTTATTAAGTAAGATATGCCAAAAGGGACTATAGATATGATGAAATAAATGGGAGATAGTGTAGACGCTTTATGAACCAGTTGTTTTTGTTTCCCAGTTTCTAAAGACACTATACCTATACGGTCCTTTCGTGGTTTTGTTATATGTTGTAATAAGTATGCTTCAATTTTGAAGTATTAACAATTTATGTAATGTATGGGTCTTTATGGTTGGTATCAGAGGAAAGGTATAGTCATCCTTTCGAAACTGGGATGTGAAAGCCTTAGTAAGAACCCTAAGGATAAGTCTAAGCATAGAACACAATCTTAGTGTTTTAGAAATGGTCATGAATAACCTAGGATAAGACCTTAAGTGTGAAATTTTATTCTTGATTATGTGGTTTTCCTATTATAATTAGTGTTGCTCACACTATTCTTCTTGGTTTTAGTCAATGGCTGGAACCCGAAGGAACTGTGTTAATGCGGAATGCGATGGGCAATGCAATGATTGTCCCCCTGAGCAACCAAACGTTATGGGAGATGGAATGAAAAATCTTATAGCCATGCTCACACAACTTTCTCAAGCTATGAATCATGCAGGACTTCCAAACGAGCAAAGGAAGGATCAACATTATGTTGAATCCTTCATGAGACAGCATCCACCTTCATTTAGTGGATCTACTGATCCATTAGTTGCTGAACAATGGATTAGTACTACTGAAAAGATATTTTCAGTTCTTCAATGTTATGAGCATGATAAAGTCATCTTAGCAGTGTATCGTTTGGAAGGTGATGCTGATCAATGGTGGAATCTTATTAAGAATACGAGGGAAAGGGATGAAATTGAGTCTATGGAATGGGACGAGTTCAAGAACATATTTTTCAATAAGTACTTCCCTCGTATTCTCTGAACAATTAAGGAGAAAGAGTTTCTTGATCTGAAGAAAAAGGATGATGAATCTGTTGGTACCTATGAAGCAAATTTTACAAGACTTGCAAGGTACGCTTATGGTATTATTATCCAACCAGAGAGTAAGATCGATAGATTCTTTAGTGGCTTAAAACCCAGTCTTCGAAGGGCCTTAGCCATAAGGGACTTCAATAGCTACGAGGAAATCGTTCGATAGATGGAGATTGGAGTAACCCATCAGTCATATGGGTTTGATAAGAAAAGGAAAATGGAATTCAAAGAAAAATATAAAGAGAAAACTAAAAAGAAGATGAGATTTCCCTTATGATCAAAGTGTGGAAAGAAACATGGAGGGAGTTGTCTTAAAGGGACAAGTAAATGTTTCAAGTGTGGAAAGGAAGTTCATCGGGAATTTGAGTGCCGCGATGTTGGGAAGACGATGTCTAATGATGCAAACAAAGGAAGAGATACACAGAATGAACCTACTACACTTCAATGTTTCAAGTGCAAGGAGATGGGACATTATGCAAATAAATTCCCTAATCCAGGGGTTGATGATGATGGTCGACGTCAACAAAATCGTAAGGCTAAAGACAAAGGAAAGTCACATGCAATTTCTATCAGCGATGTAGAGTACAATAACGATGTGGTGAAAGGTACACTTACCATCCACCCTAAAGTAGCAAATGTTTTATTTGATTCTGGATACACCCACTCCTTTATTTCTGAAGAATTTTCTAAGGATATCACCATATTACCTCAACAATTAGATGTTGGGTTAGCTGTGACAACCCCTAATGGCACAACAGTCGCATCAAAAGTTTATAATTCTTCTCCGATCGAAGTTTGTGGGAAAGTGCTTCCTGAAAATATTGTGATCCTTCCTATAGTGGAATTTGATGTGATTCTTGGCATGGATTGGCTTTCTTTATATGGAGATCATATCAATTTACAAATAAGGGAAGTCACAATTCATATTCTAGATCAATCTATGTTCGTCTATCAATGCAGGGATGAACATAACCTTCCAGTGGAAATTAATTCTACCTTATGGGTCTTGATTCCACTAAATGAAGGTTATTTATCTCAAATGGTTGGTGAGAAACTCATGATTAAGAATATGACCATTGTACGGGAGTTTGATGATGTATTTCGGGAGGAATTACCGGGTCTTCCACCAAATCGTGAAGTTGAGTTTTCAATAGAACTCGTACTGGGTGCTTTGCCTATTTCAAAGACACCTTATAGAATGGCCCCAATTGAGTTGCAGGAATTGAAGAAGCAACTCCAAGAGAATCTTGATAAGGGATTCATACGCCCTAGTGCGTCACCTTGGGGAGAACCTGTTCTATTTTTTAATAAGAAAGATGGATCAATGAGACTCTGCATTGATTATCGAGAACTTAACAAGATCACTATCAAGAACAAATATCCTCTCCTACACATTGATGACTTATTTGACCAACTACGCAGAGCTCAATACTTTTCCAAGAATGATCGTCGTTCAGGGTATCATCAATTAAGGGTCAAAAGGGAGGATATACCTAAGACGGATTTCTGTACAAGGTATGGACACTATGAATTTATATTGATGCCATTTGGCCTTACTAATGCCCCTGCTATCTTCATGGATCTGATGAATAGAGTCTTTAGAGACTATCTTGATCAGTTTGTGGTAGTCTTTATAGACGATATTCTTGTCTATTCAAAGAGCAAGAAAGAACATGAATATCACTTGAGAATTATATTTAAGACCCCGAGAAAGGAGAAGCGTTATGCCAAATTTACCAAGTGTGAATTTTGGCTTCTAAATGTTTCATTTTTTGGGTCACATAATCTCAAAAGAGGGGATATCTGTGGATCCAGTAAAAACAGAGGTTATCGAAAGATGGTCGAGACCAACAATAGTGACTGAGATCCGAAGTTTTGTTGGTTTGGATGGATATTATCGACGTTTTGTGAAAGATTTTTCACGATTATATAATCCACTCAACAAGTTGACTCGGAAAGGAGTTAAGTTTTTTTGGATGGAAGAATGTGAAGAGAATTTCAAGGAGTTGAAAAGAAGGTTATCCAGTGCACCTGTGCTCACACTGCCTTGTAGTGGAGAAAGGTTTGTGATCTATAGTGATGCATCCAAGAAGGGATTGGGGTGTGTTATTATGAAAAATGATATAATGATAGCTTATGCCTCACAACAGTTGAAAATCCATGAGCAAAATTACCCAACACATGATTTGGAGTTAGCTGCGGTAATCTTTGCATTAAAGATTTAGAGGCATTATCTTTATGGAGAAAGGTGTGAAATTTATACTGATCATAAATGTTTAAAGTATATTTTCACACAAAAGGAGCTGAATATGCGTCAAAGAAGATGGTTGGAGCTGATTAAGGATTATGAATGCTCAATCCATTACCACCCTGGGAAAGAAAACAAGGTGGCAGATTCATTAAGTCGACAAGACCATGCGAGTTTATCCACGATGAGGATCACAAAAGATCCAATATTTATGGATTGACAAAGGATGGATCTTGGAATTATAATGGAAGGGGAAAAATATTATCTTTCTCAAATTAATGTTCATCCCTCTATACATGTGAAGATTAAAGAGGCACAGAAAGAAGATTTCGAGTTACAAAAGAAGGTGAGAAATGTTCCTGAATTCAACCTTGATTGTGATGGGATAATAATGTTCAGGAATCGGGTTTTTGTTCCTCCCATCCCGGAATTAAAGAAGGAGCTGCTGGATGAGGCTCATATTTCTTCATTCTCTATTCATCCTGGAGGCACGAATATGTATAGGGACCTGAAAGAGTACTTCTGGTGGGATGGCATGAAAAGAGATGTTGCTGAATATGTCTCTCGATGCTTGGTTTTTCAGGAAGTTAAAGCCGAGAGACATAAGTCTAAGGGGATGTTACAACCATTACCCATACCTGAATGGAAATTGGAGAACATCACTATGGACTTTGTCACAGGACTTCCTAAAACATCCAAAGGCAATAATGCTATCTGGGTCATAGTTGATCGTCTTTCCAAGTCTGCACACTTCATCGCTATTAGAGAGGATTTCTCTCTGGATCAGCTTTCCAGTATATATGTGAAGGAAGTGGTAAGATTTCATGGAGTACCACTTTCTATTATATCATATCGGGATCTGAGATTTACCTCGATGTTCTGGCGAAGTCTTCAGCATACTCTGGATACAAAGTTGAGTTTCATCACTGCTTATCATCCTCAGACAGATTGTCAGTCTGAGAGAACAATTCAAACTCTAGAAGATATGTTGAGAGATTGCTCTATGGATTTCAAAGGTGGTTGGGATCAACACCTACCTTTGGTGGAATTTTATTATAATAATAGCTTTCACTCCAGTATTCAGATGGCTCCGTATGAAGCTCTCTATGGAAAGAAATGCAGGACTCCAACATGCTGGGATGAAGTTGGGGAAAGAAATCTATTAGGACCTGATCTCGTTGCTGAAATGGTAGAAAAGGTCAGATCTATTCAACAACACATAAGAGCATCTCAGAGTCGACAGAATAGTTATGCCGACAACCAAAGAAAATACCTAGAGTTTGAAGTGGGTGATAAAGTGTTCTTACGAATATCTCCCTTGAAGAGAGTCATGAGATTTGGAAAGAAGGGGAAGTTGAGCCCTAGATATATCGGTCCTTTCGAAATACTGGATCGTGTTGGGAAGGTAGCTTACCGATTGGCACTTCCACCAAATCTCTCTCAAGTTCACGATGTGTTCCATGTTTCTCTCCTGAGAAAGTACATACCAGATCCTTCACATGTACTTATCTCAGAAGTTGTACCGCTGGAGCATGATCTTTCTTATGAAGAACAGCTGATTGAGATTCTGGATCGTAGCGAAAAAGTCCTACGAAGAAAGACCACTCGATGGGTGAAAGTTTTATGGAGGAACCACCAATTAAAAGAAGCTACATGGGAGATTGAGGATATGATGAGGGAGAGGTATCCTCATCTGTTTGTTACAAAGTGACGAATTCCGAGGGCAAAATTTATTTTAAGGGGGGTAGAATGTAACACCCGAGATTTTTATGTGAAATATGTTGTTTTTATGTTATATAAATCAAAGGAATATTTCACTAACACTGGCTTGGCTTGCTTTACACACAACCGCGGCCTTCCTCGATAGCTTGTGTCGTACGCAATACCGAGTTTAACTAAACAATGATATGCTATTAAAATATTATTAAAACTAGCCGTTATGAATAGTAATAACCACTTTTTGAAATTTTATAAATTTTATTTTTCAAAATGGACTTCATTTTTGGATTCAGAATATCGAAATTATCCTAGGGTGAAATTTTGGTATTTTTCTGAAAACTTTCAATTTTTGATGAATAGTGAAACCACTAAGTGGTAGTTAAAAAACTGAATTTTTCATAAAACATAATTTTACCGCTTCTGTGAGTGGAATTTCGAAAATCCGAGAGACACGGTTGATGTCAGTAAGTAAAATGTGGTTCAATGAGATGAAAATAATTTTTTGGTGAATAGCAACTTTTTACTTTTTTTTACCACGGTTAAAAGTAAATAGGGTAATTAAGGGTAAAAATGATATTATTATTACCCTAACACATGTCCTAATTCTATTGGACAAGTGTAATTCGACCAAAACAACCTTAGGAATAAAATATGACCATTTATTCCTACTTGTATTAGATTAGGACATTTATTATTAATTTATTTAAAGAAGGGTTAAAATAGTTAAAATCAAAGTTTAATAAGTAAATTATTTTTAATATGGGGTTATACATAAGATAAATTAGTCTATAAATATTAATTAGAAAGATAAAATTATTTCCTACGTAATGATATTTTATTTTTAATTTGTAGACTTTAAATAAGTTAATTTATTTATGACACAAAGATGATGCAGTAATTATCTTATTAATGAAATATTGACATAATTGATTTTATAAATACCCAAATAAATGTAATTTGAGACTTTTTATGAATTAAACTACTTTTATAGGTTAATATGACATGTTATTAATGATTTAAGTAACTTGGTTCGAACTAATCATTCTGTTATGATTTTCACAAAAATCAATTACTAAATAGTGTCAAAATTGACATACAATAGTTTTTAAAACAAATATTATATTACTAATTGTTATTTTATTCCTAAATATCTAAGTTTCAGCCAAATGACTTATATAATGTTATATATATTAATAATAAACAACTTGGGGTTCTTTTGGCTTGATATGGTCTGTTTATTAACCTTATAGTGTAAGAAAACAAGAAGACACGGTAAAATTTAAATTATCTAACTTAAAGTTAAATCTAAATGATAAGGTTAAAATTGATACCTAACCTTGTCTAAATTATATTGGATGAGAGGATTTCGACCCATACCCACCTTATCTTTGAAATATATCAATTTGGAGCTATTAAAAACCGAATTTGACTTTATAATAAAATAATATTTTTTGTTATTCCAAAGGTGCCCCTCTCCTCCCTTATAAAAGGGAACCTCCTCCCCCTCTTCCTCACACCACTTTGAGCCTTCAAGCTCGGCCAAACCGGGCCAATTTCTCCTCTCCACCTCCCTAGAAACTTCCTAGAGGTTCTCGTCTTCTTCAAAGACCTATTTTAGTGCCCTAAAAGGAGGTCTCAAAGAAGCACTTCAAAGAAGAGGTAATGTCCGTTACCGATTCTTTCATCATTATTTCTTCTTCCTCTTCTTCTTCTTTAGTTGTTTCATTATGAAGTAATAATATCAGTATAACTCACATACTGATATGTTATTATATGTATGAAACAACCCTATTTCACCATCTATCCATCCTACGGAAATAGAAATCACCGCTCGTGCGTACATACGGAATACCGTCTCCGCGCCGTGGTGTAATCTATTTTCCACCACCACCTTACTTGGATGGGAATAATGGTGTAAATAATGACTATATATGACTATTATAAAGTGATATTGATTCTTAAATAGTATAAATACACTCTAATACAATTCCACGATCATAGGAACGATATAATCACTCGTGCGTACGTACGAAATACCGTCTCCACGATGTGATGTGACTCGTTCCACATGATCTTCATTTCATAATGATTATATAAATGAATTGAATGAATGAATATGATATATATTACACAAATAACATTCTGGAAATGAGGTATCTATAACCTAAAGAGAAGAATAAGAATTTATTCGACAAAACACGCATAAGAACAAAAAGTAATAAACACCCGAATAACAAGTAGTAATGAAATATTACTAATAAGAAGATACGAATATGACCATATATGATATCATAACAATAAGTATGATTCTGGAATAAGTCAATAACATTATTTAAATCATTATACAGGAGGTTCGGACACTTACGAAGCAAATCGGACCTAAGGTAAGGGAAATATCACAATCTCATTTTTTATCCAAGATTGTTTATACATTGGTATTTACTGGGGTGTATTTTATCATCCACATCCATGTTCCCTCAATATGTAATATTGTTTCCATCCACTTACAATAGTTTAAATCCAATTTTACCCTTCGGTGAGTTTTTATTAAAATATATGAAAGGAATCTTTTGTCATTTTTCGTACGAGGTACTTTTTGACTTTTCCGACAAAAGTATGAGAAGAATGTTTTTTTGAACTTATACGACATGAATGGATTTTTAAAACATTATTTCCAAGAAGTTTCCTTTACATGTTTTCAAACTTATTTTTAATCAACATCTTTTAGTTTAAAATTGTATGAAATGTTAAGAAAGAAAAAATGTTTTTGAAGTAGAAAGGATATTTTCCTCAAAAATGGAGTTCAAGTGTTTAATCAAATTATTTTCAATCTAAGATAATATAAGGTTCTATTTCTATCCATATTTTTACATTGATTTGATTATGTTATGATTATGTTATGATGACATGATGTTTAAGATTCCCATTTTATTACATGGGTTATGCTATGATGTATGGTTTATGATGTTGTGGCACACATAAGAATGGTATCATTATGAGATGGGTTAGACCTATATCTCCCTCAAATGCATTGGGTAAATATTTTATATCTCATGAGATAGACATGGCTGGAACAGTAGGTTATACCGGTTCAGTGAAACAAGACTGAAACGAGTAGTGAACTCGGTTCAGAAATGGACTTTGTCCACTAAGATAGTCTTGTCAATGAGTCTTGACTAATAAGAAATGATTCTCTATGATTATGTGTGTATGCCACAAAGTTTCTTGTTTTATGTTATGATTATTGGGATTCCATTTCACTACTATGATTTATCCCATGTTATGAAATTATGCTCGCTTTTGCAAGTTATGATTTCCAAAAGTTATGTTCTTATGAATATGATGTGATTGATATTTCTTTTTTTTACCCTTACTGAGCATTTGAGCTCACCCTTTTGTATGTTTTCTTTCCCCAGGTCAGGAAGAAGGTTATTAAGTAAGACATGCCAAAAGGTACTATAGATATGATGAAATAAATGGGAGACAGTGTAGACGCTTTATGAACCAGTTGTTTATGTTTCTCAGTTTCTAAAGACACTATACCTATACGGTCCTTTCGTGGTTTTATTATATGTTGTAATAAGTAAGCTTCAATTTTGAAGTACTAACAATGTATGTAATGTATGGGTCATTATAACTGTGATTATTTTTACATTATATTTATCCTATATTACCATATTTTTACTTCTAATTAATTTCCTCCTTTTTAGAAACCTAATTATGTGTTATCCTAGACGACCATTGTATTTCCATCACCCTCTTTTCAAGATAAGGTTTTATAATCCATTTTTACATTATGGGATTTCAAAAAAGGTTATTTCAAATTGAAAACCCTTTATGAAAAGTCTAATGTTAAAATTGAAAGGATTCAATTTATTTAAGGTAGATAATGTAACACCTCTAGATATTAAAATAATGACATAATATTTGATAGTTTATATAACACAAAACTCCAAGCTTAAATAAACTACTAAATATTATTATTTTCATATAACCGTTATATCGTAGCTATTGAATTGGAGGGTAAAAATAGTAATAAAAACACTATTAAATATATATAAATATAATACTCAATAAAAATTAATTTATGAATTCTCAAAAAATAAGCATTCAATTTTTTGGTAAAGTCATTTTATGTTTCAAAAATGTGTTCCCTTTAAAATATTTTATTTAATTTTTGTGAGAGGAAAATAAAATTAGTTCAACCAAATTTTTAAATCATATTTTATAAAAATTCTATTTTTTAAATTATAATATCAAAATTATCTTATAGAAATGTTTTGATATTTTTCTATAAATATTCATTTTTTAGTGAATATTAAAAAATACTGATTTTGGTAAAACTATAATTTATTTCCCTTAAATTAAGTAATTTAATTGTACCATTATATATTTTTTTTCTTAAAATAAAATACAATTCATTTTATTTATGATAATATAATTAATTTCATTTAAATCAACAAAATGCATGATTTTGGTATAAATATATTTTTATGCCTAAAAACACATTTTTTTGAAAAAACATTTTATATGAATAATGTTTTTATACTTTAATTAATTAAAATAAATGATAATGAGGAATAATTTAAATGAAATTTATAAATTATATATCTTAAATTGTGAATTTAATTTATTATAATCAATATTATTAGTCATATAGATAATGAAAAATCGGGTTTTCTTGAAAATGAATATTTCTAAAAATACCACTTTTTGTCACATTTTATGGGATTAAATTTTAATTAAATCAAATTAATTATATTAATAGGATCATGAAAAATAACTTACATATTTTTAATCAGGAGGGAATATTTTGGTTAAAATTTACATTTTTTAATCATTTGGGACAGTTTCCATAGTAAATATTTATAATAACGGTAAGGATAAATAAGGAAAATATGGTAAAAACATTTGATAAGGGCTAAAATAATTAACCTAAAACAATTTTTAATTTCATTTTATAAGTATATTACATCCATAATCATATTATATTCTAATATATGAATTTTTTTTCCATTTGGACGTGATTTGATCTTTTAAATAATTGATTAAAAGATAAAATCCAACGTGTAACATTATTGCTTTTAGTTTCTAAAATGTTTTGTGGGTGGAAAGAAAGATATGAAGGCGGGATGAGAGACCATACTCTTTCTCTCTCTAACCAGGCGATGATATTGGGTTTCATGCCGTCAACGCTTAGATATATGACGTAGTACAAGGTCGAGGGTCGTAAAGAAGGCGGTGTTTCTACGAATGACGGGGCCTTGGTGGAACAGGTTGCGCAGTGTGTTCTGGAAGTGACTGATACAACAGTAGCTGGTCTTGTTTCTAAAGTAGTGGATCATGATGCTGGCGGCGGTGCTGCAAAAATCGGTAGTGCGTCGGTGCTAAAGATTGTGTGGAGGATGGTGATTAAAGCGGTGGTTGCTGGTTCCTTTTTAGAGGAAGACGATGGAACCTCCCTGGCATTTGATGAGACGAAAACCACCCCTACATCCGAGGGCATGGGTTGTGAATTTCAAAGCTTTTCTATGAGGATCAATGGGGTATTGGAACTACAGGTTGAGCGGGTTTCTACGACTGGTGAAAATTCAGTTACATATCAAGAGACTAGTATTTTTATGAAATCTACTGATGTCTAGAAGACTTCCTTTGATTCTTAAGTGGATGCACTTCCACACGACACTCTTCATGATGGATCCTCTGCCGGTCGCCCATTTTCCAGCTTTAAAGGTATATCTAATTATTATATTATAGGGAAAGGTAACATTGTTCATATAAAAGCAGATCCTCATGCTGTCTCAGAAAGACTCAAAATGAGAGAATTTTCAATCATTGCAAGACTATATTTACTCAAAGGCTCTTGAACTATGAAAATTGAGGAGCTTAAGGAACAAATTTCATCTAGTCTGGATTTCTCTTCCTATAAATTTGTTTCTTTGGGAAAATGGTATTTCCACATGCTTTTTCCAATAGAGGATCTTAAAATTAGAGCTTTGGGCTTTGGTTCTATTGCATTGAAACCCGAAATTATTCATCTTCGTTAATGGAATAAGAAGTTCCATTGTTTTAAAGTGAGCAACTATAAAACTCAAGTTTGGGTTATGGTTTATGGCTTAAATTGGATTTTGTGGCATCCTAAAATTTTAGTTTATATTGCGATGTCTATTGGAATTACAATTAAAATTGACAAGGAAATAGAAGTTTCTTACTTTGGTCACTTTTCTAGATTATTGGTTGAAGTTGAATTGGGTTCTACTATTGTAGAAAAGGTAATTATTTCCAAAGAGGATGACATCATTTAGTTGAAGATAATTTATGAAAAAATGACAAAATTTTGCAAGGATTGTATTGTGATTGGTCATGATCAATCTACATGTATGCGCTCCATTGTTTGTAAATTCTGCGCTCTATGAGGACATGAGGCAAATAATTATTTTAAAAAACACAAAACCACACAGGCTCAAAAGGATACTAAGAATAAAGAACGGTTGGGAAGAGTGAATGATTATGTACCTAAGGAAGTGAACAAACCCACAGGTTATGAGAAGGGGGTAGCTCATGCATGAAATATTGGGATGCCATCTTTTCAACAGAGACAAATGCTTTCAATGACCAAATTGCATTAAGTAGTGATGTTGATTTGAAGGATGATAAAATGGTTGAATATAATCTTCAAAAATATATTGATCATCAAATTTTATAGGACAAGATGGTAACTTCAGATAACCGAAAGGGAAAGAAAATTTTGGATTCTAACTCTATTTTCATTTCTAAAAATTTGCAGGCATCTCCAAAATAGTTGGTGGATAAAGATGGATTTTAGCTTGTTTCCTATAAAAAGACAAGGACTCAGGGTTTTTCCCCAATGGCGGCTGAGTAGTTTACTATAGTTAATAGTCCTCCCCCCTCTGACCAAAATTTCAATGGTGTCGATAAGTTGTAGGTCTCAATCATGGGAAAACCTGATGAGTTGATACATTAAAAGATTACCACTACATCTAATGCAATTGAAGATAAAGAGGAGATGAATATAGTGGCACATGGAGTATCTCTTGATCAAAGTAAAGTAGTCACTTGGATGATATCACTGATGCTGAAACATTACTAGAAAGGCTCTAGTCTCAAACCTCAAACAAGGGGAGAGCAAGAGGTTAGGGGCACGGTCGAGGGAGAGAGAGAAGTCCTGTTCTTCAAGATGAGGAAAGAAAACTCACTGAAAGATTTATGAAGATGATATGTAGGTAACTGTAGGTTTTGGACTTTGTTCATTTTGATTATTGTACTGTCTTAGACATATATTTTTCTTGTTTTTTAGGATAAGAGGTGCAACCTTTTCTAAAAAAAATTTCTAAAATGTTTTGAGATAAGGGTAAAAATTAAATATGTTCAATTCTAAATATTCATTTAAAATATATATAAATTTTTAAAATTTTCATTAATTTTAATTTTCAGCGAGGAATTAACTAAGTTAAATTCTTATGAAATGCTGACACAATATTTATTCAATTAATAGAAAAATAAAATAAATGATTCAAAAAATATGAAAATGAATATTATATGAATGAATTATTATATTCAATAAATTTTTATGAAAACAAATATTGTTGAACGTTTTATGAAATATACTCTAATTTATTTTCTTTTATATAGTTTTAAAAATAAAATTAGTTGAATAGTTACTAAATTGACAATAGTGATATTTTATAATAAATAAAATTTTATTAAATAATTTAAAATTCTGGAAAACCATATCTTCATAAAAATTAATGTTATATGGTTTAAAATATTAAATATAGTAAATTTATGGGACAAGTTTCCTTTTATTGTAAATTCATTGACCTATAAGGAGTAAAAACTTTGTTATCAAAATAATTATAAAAAAGGGTCATGTGGAGTTAAAACAAAAAGTTAAGGTTAAAAACATACATGAAACTTTTACAATTCTTACTTTATGAGATTATTTAAACCCATAATCATTATATATTTTTAAAATATCATTTTGGATATATTTTTCTTAGATAAATAATTTTTGTTAATTTGATAAATTAAAAATTCCTAAAGTTCCTCTCCTCTCACTTATAATAGGGTACCTCCTATCCTCTTTTCATCACACTTAATTTTTTTTCTTGAAATATCAACCAAAATTCACTGCTAAAATCCATAAAATTATTACCTATATATTTTTTTAAACATAAGTGTATCATCCTGATATTTTATAAGAAAATACTATTTTCGATAACATACAAGATACACAACACCAAACTTAGACAAACAAATAAATATTATTCATATTTAAATGTGACCAATATAACCTAGACATTACATTGGAATTAACGAATGATAATAATAATATTAAGAATTATATATAATTATAATAATCATATATAATGTATTAATTAATACTTTTCAAAAAAGTACTTTATTTTAAGTAAATTCAATTTATTCTTCAAAAATATCTTTCTCCAGAAACGAGTTTTCTTTATTTTAATGAGTGAATATTATATTTTTTCTAAAATTTTAGAAAATTTATTTGAAAAAATATAATTAATTTTTTTATCTATTTAGGAAAGTATTATCTTAGGAGGAATATTTTTAGAATTTTATGAAAATATTAATTTATCATTGAATAGTGAAAATCATTCATTTTTAATGAAAATCGTATTTTTGTTTGAATTATTTATATAGTAAATCTATATTTTGTATTAGTATTAAATTCTAATTGAATAAATTTAATTCTAAAATATCCAATAATGCTTTAAAATTATTTTTTTACTTTAATTTAGTATAAACATTTTTTATATTTAAAAAGAAAATTTTTCTAAAAAACTATTTTTCATTGCTTTTTTTGTGTTTATTTTAAAATTAAAATTTATGAAATTCTGTGTTTTGAATATTAAAAAATAAATTTCAAATTTGGAATCATTAGGTTCATATTTATTAAATATCTACCATTAATTTTTTTATATGGGAATAAAAACTATAATAATTTTTTAACTTAGTCAAGGGTAAATCGAGTAATCAAAGTAAAAAATAAAAAGATAAGGACTATAAAATGAAAAAAACTCTTGAATTGATTTTATTTTAGAATTTCATTTAATTCCTATTCATCCAATAGTCATTTATAAGGCATATTGTTTCAATTTTTATGAGATTATGGAATATAAAATATTTTATTTAAAGAAAAGTAATAAATGTTACACTCATTTTTCTATTAACTATAATATTTTTAACATAGATATTAATTGATGTTATTTTCAGTTATAAATATTATTTTCAAATATAAAAGATTTATCTTAACTAGGTTAATTTATATTTAATTTTCAGTAATGAAATTATTACCTTAAAATATTACATAACACATATACAATAATTATTAAATTAATGTTAAAATCAAATAGGTTTTTTAGATATTAAAAATAATATATTTTGAGATAATTAGTGTCAGCGAATAATTTTATCGATTTCAATATCATTTTATAGATATAATAAAATATTTTGTTTCAATTTTTTTCATGATGTTATTAAAACCAATGTAATGAATTATTCTAAAAATGTAAATTAATTATATAATATAATAAATAATATTTTTTTAAATGATATAATTTTTTAAAGATATTAAATTAATCCAAGTTATTGTGATATGATTGATAATATCAAAAATTGTCCATTTATGGGCCTTTTTTTCATTTATGTTAATATTATTGACCCCCAAATGATAAAATCATTGTTGACATGGTAATTTTAAAAACCATGGATGATGGGTTAAAACCAAATGATAAGGGTAGAAATGCGAGCTAAAATTGTCGAAAAATTATTATATTAGATGGTTTAAAACCATCATGATACAATATTCTAAATTAATAACTTCTATAATAATTTGTAACTGAAAATTAATTTATATTAATTAAATATTTTATGAAATTCAATGAGTGCTCCACTCATCTCTTATAAAAGGTAACATATTATTATTATTGAATCAAACATAAAAAACCATTTGGTTTAGCTATTACATATATAAATTCTATTATAGAACACCTCCACTAATTATTGAGGTGTTTTCTTAGGAAGAACACGCACCTTAGTGGTCTTAAGGTGTTAAGTAAAGCAAGTTATTCGAACAATATGCATTGTTTCTAATCAAGAGTTTCTATTTTATTTATTCTTACACATCATTTAATACTTCATAAATAATGATAAAATATTAAAACTAGTACCCTCCATATAATTAAATTTTATTAAATAACCTATATCCATCTCTTGTTCTGTAAAATGGGAAAAAAGTCATCATTTTTGTGTAAGACAAACTACCGCCTCACGAACTGATGTAATTAATTTTTAATCACTTTCTCTAATGAAAAGATTATATTTATAGAATTAATGTTTATATATTAAATTATTGACATTTTTATCAATCTAAAAATAAAATATATCATTTACCTTCTCACCTTTCAATTCATTAAAGAATTATAATGCTATTCGTGCCTACGTGTGGAATACCACCTCCACGAAGCGATGTGATTCATTTTCCATCACCACATCACTTGGATGATATATATAAATATATTTAAAGGAGTACTGTAATATTTATTATATTATGATCATTATTAAAAAATAAAATAACTCTTAAACTCTTTCCATAATGATCATTGAAAAGTGGAAATGTCACTCATGCATACGTATAGCCTTCCATCTCCTTAATTGTAATATAGTTCATTTTTCAACACCATATTTAATGGTTGGATTTAAAAGTATAATTGATTTATAAAAATTATAATTATTTTATGATTATTATTCTATGGATGACTTCATATGGAAATCTTTGATGATATTCAACCTATCCATGTCATTTCGGACATATGAATCGAATATTGTCAAAGCACCCAACATGAATTTAATTCTTTAAGTAATTGTATATAACCTAGTATTAAATGAAATAAAATTTATACAAAACATTGAAAATGATATAAATAAATTAAATAATTAACACAATTTTTTATTTATATAGATATATAACAAATGTGATGGGTCAGACTAAAGGTAAGGAACTTCGTTTTAAATCCTCTTATAATGTTACCCTTCCAACTCATTCTACTAAAGTCAAAAGAAATGTTTTTGACATATAAAACATCAAAAAAATTTTCCTCCATCATGATTCCTCAATCATTTTAAGTTTCATTTATAAATTTTCAATGTTTTTTACAAATAAAATGGTTTCATTATTATGTGTGCAGTTTTTAGATTTTAAAAAGAGATTTTTAACTATAAAGGACATTTTGACATCTCAAGTACATTCAATATGGGTTTAAAATATTTTTTCAAGGGTTTTAGTTATAATATGGTACTTTATAATGGTTTATGAAGGGTTTATCACCATTATATCTATTGGGAGATATCGTTACATCTTATATGATGGGTGTACTTGGATATCACTCCAATGCATTGGGTTCTCTTGAGGTGGAAGTCCACCATGTGGTTATTCCATTTGTAAGAGTTACTGTAATAATGATATTTTAATGATGTAAAGAGGCACCTATATTACTTTTCTATGATTATTAATGAGTTTTAATGAAAATATATTGATTTTAAAAACATAAGATAAGTATATTTTTGAAAAAGATGACACCCTTTCAGGGTAAATCGTTAATTGTTTTAAGAAAATGTTTTTCTTGGGTTTTTGTGTTTTTCGATGGACCAATGAATTATTTATTTTTATGTATCATATTAATATTTTGTTCTCCTAATTTTTTTTAAAAAAAAATTAATAGGGTTTCAGGATGGGTAATAGGAACTAAGAAGTCAGTAGTAAAACTGTAAAGATTAGTCATGCATATTTTTTATTTTAAAGGTTCTATATTATGGTAAAATGGATACTTAGTAGAAAATTACAAATTTTAATTTATGGGTATGAAATGTAATAATTATAAACCAATTTTATAAAACTATAAATTTAAAATATATTTCAGATAATTTATTTATAAAAATGATAAATATTTCATGATTATGTTTGTTGACATGATGCAATAATGACCACTTCGACCTAATAAAGTCATTTTGGGCATATATGCCAAATATCATCAAAAAGTATTATGTGAAAATAATATATTATGTAATCAATTTAAAAAATATAATAAATATAATAAAATGAATAATTAACATGATATGGTTATAAATAAATTAAATAATTTAAATTTTTTTTATAATTTAGGAAGATAAATAACATACATGATTATTCGGACCTGTGGTATGGGATTTCATCTTAATTTACCTTCATTGAGACATAATTTAATATTATGAACCTAATTTCTTTTATATGGTGTATATTCTTACCCTTTTAAATGTTATATCATGAATCCTTAATAATTTAAGGAATTGTTTGTTTTAAATCAAAAAAATTCTTCGAAGGGGATTTGACAAAAATGTTTCCATGTGGTAAAGGGTTTCATAACTCAATTTATTTTCATTAGGTTATATTGATTCATCATTGTATATATTCTGGAATGAGTATATATGTAGTAACCTATGATTATTTAATGTTTTATTTACACTTTTATTATGTGGATTTATATTTTTTACACATAATAACATTTTTTATTAATTTTCACTTCAATGACACAATATTTTTAAGGGTTTCTCATCTCACTTTTTCTTTTATGATACATAAGTCCTATTCACCAATTACGAATTTCATGTAGTGTATATAATATCTCTTTTATATTATATATCACGAATCTCTTTATATTCATTTTATTTAATTATTCATTTGAAGTTATTTATTTTATGGGGATTATTATTCAAAAGTTACCAATGTAGTAAGGGTTTATTTTACAATATCATATTTATTCAAGATTATTTATGTTTATGTCTTCATTGGAGATATTATATGGAATTATATCTTAAAACCAATTTTTTCTCATATTATCATTTTATTTTTGAAAATTATATTTTTTTCTTCCATTTTGCTCTTATAAATACCCAACAAACTGAAAGAATATTTTAAGAAAAACCGATTTTTGTTTTCAATTATGAAATTAATATTTTCTTAAATATTCATGTATCTAATAAAGTGTTTTCAAAAATTACTTTATAATTATCCAGTGATTTGATAAAGTAAATTTTACCAATGTATGAATTTTAAAATTTTTTTAATAGGAATATTCCTATCATTTTCCAAATTTGGTAGTTTTTTAATTTTCATAAAAATTGTACAAGTAATTATTTTTTAACTTATATGAAATGAAAAAAAGTTCCTGCCATAACAACTGTTAAATTTGTTGAATATTACTTTACAATTGTTCATGGGTTATTTCACCGAAATTATTTTCTTAATATTTTGGACTTGTTTTAAATTGATATAAAATGTAAAAAAAAATTATTTTCCTAAAAAATGTTTGTAATAATATTTTAGTGGTATTTAAATTCATAAATTACAATATCAAATTATTTTACTGATACTCCATTGGGAATATATTGTAATTATTCCATCCTTATTCTTTATCTAGATGGTTTATGGTAATTTTTACTGGGGTAATATTAACATTTTGTATGCAAGTTTTTCAGTTTGAATGTTTATATTGATTTTGTATTGTGTTTTTATTCCCACCTTTCATATGATGAATTAATTGGACTTAGTAAGTGATTGATTATTCCCTCTATAGACCATCGATGAATCGATGGGTATAATGAGACAAACTATTTTCGGTTATTTTCCGAAGTACTTACCAATATATGTAATATATCTTAGCATGAGGCATTGAAAATATGTTAATGATATCTGAAATCATAAATTCCACAATTATAAGTTTAGTTATTGGTTTCCATGGGATTATTGATATCCATTGATAATTTTTAAGACCATGTAATTATTTACATGAAATTATTTGATTTTTATTTATTCCTTACATATTATTATTCATGTTTATGTTACTATTTAGATATAATGTTCTTTTAGTTATCCACCTTTCCATATTGATTATGTTTTATTTACTCATGATTGATTTAAATATATATTACCCATACTAAGAATTTGAGATCACCCTTAATTTTTTTATTGTCCCCATTATATGATGGAGTCATTGAATGAGTTCATGATTACATAATATTTACTTTCACAATGTTTTGTATTTTATGTTTTCAAATATAATATGCGAATCAATTATGCGTCAGGTTTACCAAGAAAAATAAACTATTTAGTCCTTTAGAATGTAATTCTTTATATCTAGTCCCAATATAATAAAGCCATGAACAGATTTCAGAAACTAGAGGTAGGGTGTCATAGTGTGATTATCTCCTTCATGATATAAACATAATCTAAATAGAACCACATAAACATTGTTAGATTCAATGAAAGAGTGATCCTCATAATTGAGACATTAGATATTATTGTTCATGATATGTTACAATGTAACTATCCTATTTTTAGCATGTCCAAATGAACTTAAAATTCTACTAGATTGATTCATGGTGTAGATCCTTCTTTGTATCATGAATGGGTTTTCATCTAACAATTGAAAATGGATAAAAATTAAAATATTTTGATTCCAATAATTTGAATTCACCTACATTACATGACCATTATGATCAAAACACCGGTTTTGTATGATATAAAAAACTATAGCTACACATCTAAACATCTTTTGAACCTATTTGTTGGTTTCCTTATTATTCATAACTTCAATATCAATAAACACGAAATCTATCAATTCTAATATGAAACTCCACTATTTGGATTCCATCAATCTTCCCTTATGCAACTATGTGTTTCCAAAGAATCAAACACTTAAAGTCCATTTAAATAACATCTAATGGGTTGAAAAAAATCCATTATAATTTTATTGATAATTATATATTGGATGGTAATAATGAGGTATGATAATAACATTTACTTCCTTGTTTATATTCAATTAAATATTGTTATTAAGGTGAGAGTTTTTTATGTCGGAAGACAACCTGATGGAGGAGTAAATTTATTGTTATATAATACTTTCGATGTATTTTTGAGATGTTTACATATTATAAATTCCTTAATAACAATATTGAATATCACCTTTAATGTTATTTTTGAGTTAGTATCACATGCTTGGTTGTTTTATAGACATATTTTATTTCATTATTAATCACTCTTTTTTATACATGAATCAACCACAAGTAGACATGGATCTGATTAATAGTTGGTTCATTTGATTGATAAATTTGATACTAAATTTATCCCAAGTGTATTAGGTTTTACTCAATGTGAGAAGTTGATACTCTAATAAATCACGAGGTGAAGGATTAATTACCCTTACAGTTGGAGATTTTAATTTATTATCAATAAGTGGGTGATAAAAAAGGGAATTTATAATGATATATTGATAGTAATTTATGTTTTTTAGTTAAGAGAATTGATAAAAAAATATAAATGAGGAGATTGAAAAACCCAACAGACTTTGATGATTGTATTTTTTGTCATTATGTTTGATGACTATAAATATGTGTTGTGTATTGGAGGAATAACCCAATGAATAAAAAGGTACTAGATAAAGAATGAAATTCAATTAGATCACTTTTATTGAATATTAATCCCACTTTACATAGTATTAAAGATTAATTCATATGTTGGAAAAGGGGTTTTACATATTTTATTCCATTATGAATAAATGGAAAAGATTAATGACATGTTGTTGGTACTTATATTTCTTGGCCCAATGGATTTAAAGAAGCATACTACATATATATAGATTGTAGAATAGGTACTGTATGAAATCATGAAAAGTTATAAAAATATGGTTGATGGAAGCACTATTAACTATAGGTTTAAAATGATTTTGAGAAGAATAATAATAGGGGAGTTGAGTGAATCTAGATATTATAAATCTTAAGGATATATAATAAATAAGAACACTAACTTGATAGAATAATGTGTAACCATCCTTGGATAATTAAGCATGATGTTTTTGATATTAAATTAATAATATCACTTAGATTATTTCTAAGGAAGGCTAATTTTAGTGCTCTAATTATTGAGAAAATAGAGGTTCATGATAATAATTACTCATTAGTATTTATGTATTGTAAGGATTCTAAATTAATTTTATGATAATTGGGAACATTAAGACAATTTTCAAAGTCATGTAAGTTATTTTGAGATGTTTTTATGTTATTAGAGATGCATTATGATGGTTCAACAAGGTTATTAGTAGTTTGAAAGATGTTTTGTATGTTTCATATTTCGGTGATATTTTGAAAAAATCTCTTGGGAATTCTCTCTATAATACATAATTGTTATAGAAATTGATAAATTTAAAAGGGATTAGAATACATATATGAAGTATGGAATTTATATCCCAATAAATATATAAAATATTGGAATTTACCTGAATACTTAAGGGTTTTCTAACCCTTGAAGAATAAAATTTTCAATTTCTATGAGAGTACTGACTATGATACGTATGGGTTACTTTCTCATTGAAATTTTGAAAATACCAAAGTATTAATATAATATATATAGGCACTTAAAGTGGATAAATATTTATAAAGGTTAATAAGTATGTGTTAATTGATCATTTTAATTTGTAAAAGAACCAAGTTGATCCCAGTTAAGTGTGTGGGTATTCAAATTTATAGACTGAAAATATAGGAAAAGCATGGAACTACCCTGTGGTACATCAGGATTTGTTTGGTAAGAAAAATTTGAAAAAGAACATAACATTCAATGATACTTATGGATAATCAATATAATTAATATTTGTAGAAGTATTCATCACTCACCACTATGATATGTGATGGGTTTTTCAGTTAGAGATAAATTTGTAAGTTCTTGGTTTCCAACATGATATGTAGAGGATTATCAAATTTAGAAAATATTATTTTTACAATTTGAGGTATTTAGAAAGTGTATTTAAATGTGATGACTCTAATATTATTTTTAAATTTCACAAATATCATGGGATAGTGATTAATTCATGATTCCATCCAATGTTAGTTAAGAACTAAAGAAGACAGTTTCCATGATTTGGTGAGATGTTTCATATTATGAGGCATCCTTAGGATCAAATACCAGATGAATATGGTTATATGAATTGAGATACTACCATGTAAGGAATAAAATTCCATACCATGGTTCGTGATGAATAAAGTATCATTATATATCTTTACTCCATGATTTTAATCTATGAAGGTTGTATTTAATAATTGACTATAATTAATGAAGAAATCATATAGTGATGATATGTATTACCATGTGAAAAAAATGATAATTGTTATCAAAGAAGGTGTGGAATTTAGTTATCATGAATTTTATGGATAATAAAGTTCCATGATATTCCTTAATATAACGTGATGTTTAAAGACTAAAATTTATGTAAATTAAAAATAATAATCTTAACGTATTTTTATAGTCAATTTATAAAAAAAAATATTCATGTAAGATGATGAGAAAATAAGAATTTAATAAGGAGAAGAATATGTGACTAAGGAAGTATAAAATGACACTAAATTATTAGATAATATTATATATATTTAAAGAATATAAACTAACAATATTTTTTAGAGATTATATTTTGAATCAAAAAAGAGGAATAATGAATTAAAAGATATGAATAAGAAGAGGTGGGTATGAAGACCAATAACAATATATCTCAATATTATAGAATTTATAGAAGAATTATATTTAATGAGAGACTAACAAATGCCTAATATTTTTTTCATCATCTTTGTTGAGGCAATAATAACTTGGAAATAATAATTTGAAGGTTTTATGTTGAGAATAAATAAGATTATGTGTGTTTTTTTGCTCTTATGTACACTGATCATTCAAAAATATTGAGAAGAAGTTCCATGTATATGAAATGTTTTTACTTATTTTCTGGATATTAAATTCATGTTATTTAGAAGGGATAAGTTACATTATGAATCAAATAAATTTAGGAAAATAAATATGATCTTTTTTAAATATAAGAGTATAAAGAGGATTGTTGAATTCTGAAGAGATCCAATAAGATTATATCCATACTATATGGGAGACTAAAGAGCTATTGGTAGATAATTTCTATAACACAATAGTCAAGGATATATCATTCTCTTACCTTGTAATCTCTTAGAGAGACTCAAATGAGTCAAAAATTTACATTTCCCTTCTATTGTGTTCACTTGAGTAATATAGTGAATATTTTTGTCTCAAAATCAACCCAAAAACTACAAAGAGTAGATCCCCACATTGGTGTTGAACCCGGTAAAAATCCTTGCATGCTACCATCCCTTGATTATTTATTACATTTCATGTGGTTGTTTTTTTGATAATTAATTAAATTATCTATATATATTAACTAATATATAGGTTTTAATATCAATATAGAATAATTAAAGGGATTATAATTCAGTAAAAATTGTAACATTGATTCACCCCTTCAAAGTGTCTCTATGATATATTGGAAACATCAACAATTAATCTAGATATAAAATGATATACTTCCCAAATTTACTCTCTTTGATCATTGATACATAAAAAATGATTGAATCTGGTTAAGGTAGTCACTAGTTAAATATATAGATAACTATGGTTGTGGATTTTCATCTAAAATATTTGGATGTTTCAGGCTCTAATAGAATTTTTCTTTCCATGTTCAAAAAAATCTAATTCTTATAATAAATAAATATTTTTTATGGTTTGTATGGAACACTATATTCATATATAATCTCATTTTCTCAAGATATTCCTTGATATCTTTATTCTTGTATTGGTATCGATTATCAAATCAAAATATTTTGATGAAATACCAAATTTTATTCTCAATTATCCAATGGAAATGTTTATTTTTATCAATATCATATGATTTAATTGATAAAAAATAGATATAATTTATATGATTGAAATCATAAACAAATATCATGGAATACATATCTATATTGATTCATTTCAATCTCATCAGTCTAAACATATCTAAGTGTACTAACTCAATAGGTTTCTTTCTTTTTTGATCTGTACTGACTTATTCTTATTATTCACATTATTTTTCCTATGAAATGTAACACATGTGTTGGTTTCATCGTATTTAATCTTTAATAGATTTATCATAGTAACATGTTTGAAAATATGATCAGTAATTTGTTTACCCCAAAATGTCCACGACTCATTTGTTAAAGATGGTTTTAAACATTTATTCTCATGCAACAAGAATTTTCATCATCCAAATTTTAGAATATGGTTTCATTTCATCATAGTACTTTCATCGCAATAGATTAATCCCTAAAAATCTTTATAAAATATTCATTCTACAAAAATATATAATCATTACCATTAGTTTAAATATAAGAAACACAAATGAGATTTTGCCTCATCACATTAATAAAGAGAGAAATTTTAGATTTATTTATACCAATCCTGGTCTATCCAACTCCTTTAAAATTCAGTGATCTATCATTTATAAATATCATATTTCCTCCATTATAATATTTAAGATCATTAAATATTTTTATTTATTTTTGGTCACATGTGATGAGAAACCACTATCATGTATCTAATGGTTCTTATCTTTTTCAGTCTTATATCCACCTCAACAACCATTGAATTATCCTGATTCTTCATCGACTTAATAGATTTAAATCCTTCCTTTTTCTTCAACTATTCTAAAATCATATTAATTCATTTATTGATGGTGAATTTTGGTTGATAAAACCTCTCAAAAATATCCTCAAGAGAATCAGTGGAAGTTTTTAATTTTAATTTCATTATGATATTGTCTTGGTAGGCCATTATAAGCTTCAAATTTACTCCCCACCAAAATAACACCTACCTTTAATAGAGGGGATGCAATATTTTAGAAAAATACATATTAACTATGTTAATAGATTCCTTCATTAACTATATAAGTGGGTATGTTATCCATTTTAAGTTATGTAACTGCATTATTATTCCCCTTATCACCACTATCATAAATTTAATTAGAAATCCATGTTTCTAAAAATAATTCTTTGTACCACGTGAGAATCACTAAGATACATTGAAACATTAAAAACATTCACTATTATTATAAAGCTTTAACTAACTCCATTCATTAAGCTTTTTGACTCCACAAAGTAGCATTTACTCAATGAATTTTTAAATTATGCTATATTTGAATCTGTAGCCTTCAATTAGACATTATTTACAATTATATTATGGTGGTAATATTAGGAATTATATCTCTTATATAATAATTTAGTTGAGATATCCCATATTTTATTTAAACTCAAATTCTATATCCCTAATTTAAATAGCTTTTTTTCATCAAGGTGTATACTTAATGATTCATTCTTCATATTTAATGTTTCCTTCTCCCTTTTAAGAATCTTATTTTTAAATCACCCAATATTATTTTCTCTCTGTTGAGGAAATTTTGGGGTCACCTCATCATTTTTCATCTTCTCTACTACTCCTTTATTATTCATATAATTTCAAAAAATCAGTGGGCTATTTTTATTTTTTCATGAAGTTTTTCCCTTATTTTTATGAGTTTTTATAAATATATTTCACATTTCTCAAAATATATAGGGAATTAAGTTGTGAATTTTTTTTATTCTTTTTGTATAAGCCTTCTCTATTGTAACACACCAAGCTTCCACAATACACTTCTCTTTGATTAATACAGTAGCGTGTGTTGTACGAAACTTCGAGTTCAAACACAGTATGAGCAATCAAAGTAGCCCTTATGAATAGTAATACCAAATTTTTGAAATTTTAAAAATTTTTTATCTCAAAATGGACTTCATTTTTGGATTTGTAATATCAAAATTATCGTATGGTTAAATTTTGGTACTTTTCGGATAACTTTTATATTTTGATGAATAGTGAAAATTACTAAATTTTAATTAAAAACAACTTCTTTAATCAAAATAATTAACATTGATAAATTATTAATTTGAGTGGTTTTAAAGTATATTTTGAATATATTTTTACCATTTAATACAATTTTGGTCATTGTACATAATTTCACATTTAAACCGAACAAAAACAACAATCAATCTTTTGATAGTTATTATCTCTTAAAAACATGCTTTTTGTTTTTATAACGAGAATTAATTTTAAATTAATTTCTGCCACTTCTTTGTCTTGAATTTAGAAATATGGATTCTATATTTGGAATCAGGAGGTCCCAATTGTGTAAATAGGTATCTTTCATTTTTTGACATTTTGAATAATTACTTCGGTAAATATTTTATTTACCATGGTTAAAGGGTAAATCCGGTAAATAAGGGTAAGCAAATAATATTATAATAATTATAAATTACCCTAAAACGTGTCATAACCTTATTGGTTGATACATGTCCGACCATGGGAATCTTTGGGTCTATTTTGGGACCCCATGGAGCCACTTGTAGGTGATAAGGACACTTTATATTAATCAAGTTAAAATAAATACAAAAATGACATAAGCTTAAATCTTTTAGAAAAACAATTTTTACATAGGGTTATATATGTAGTATTTTCGACTATAAATATTCATTAGAAAGATAAAAATATTTCCAATATAATGGTATGTTATTTATTATTTTTAGACATTTAATAACTAAATTTATTTATGACACAATAATGATGTATTATTTTCATTATTAATGAAAGAATCAAATAATTGTTATTATAAATGTTAAAAATATAATTTGAAAGTTTTTATGATATCAATGAATTTTATTGGTTAATAATACATGATATAATTTCTTAAATGAATTGTGTTCGAATTAATAATTTTTTTAATACTTTAACAAAAATTAATTATTAAATAGTGTCAAAATTGACATAAAATAATTTTTAAAACAAATATTATATTATTAATTGATATTCTATTCCTAAAAATATAAGTTTCAGCCAAATGACTTATATCATGATAGGTGTACATTAATGTACCAATTTTGGGTCTCTTGTATGTATATAGTAAGTTTATTAACTATGCAATATAAAAATACAAAGTGACATGGTAAATGTCAAACTAATTAACTAAGAGTTAAAACTAAAAGATAAGGTTAATAAAGTGACCCAAACCAATATAAAACCTATTGGTTGAATGGTTTTCGACCTATCTCTAAATAATCCACCTTTGAGCCATTAGAAATCGATTATTAATTTATTATAAAATAATATTTCTAGATTTTCCAAAGGTGCCTCTCACCCCTCTTATAAAAGGACACTCCCCCTTCTCACTAATTCACACATTAAAAGCCTTTTGGCTCGGCCTAAACCTACCCAAATACTCTCTAAACTTCCCTAAATTCAACCTAGAGGCCTTAGTTTGATCAGAAATCCAGCTTAAGTATCCATTTTGACCAAATAAGAAGGAAGAACCCAAAGAAGAGGTAATGTGTTCACCACCCTCTTTCAATTTTCTTTCATCTTCAACTTCTTATTTCTTTGTTATTTCCATTATAAAATAATAACTCTAGTATCTTCTATATAATTTGATTTTATTATAAATATGGTACAACCATATTCAGTATTTTATCCATCCTTTGAATGACATGTCACCATAGGTGCGTACGTACGACTTACCGTCTCTACATCGTGGTGTAATTGTTATTCCATATATTATTATTTGGATGGGTATAATAATGAAGTGTAATTCATATAAATAATAAATATAACATGATAATGATTCTGTATATATGATATACTATCCAATTATATATTATTTTAATATCAAAAGAATGATATTGTCGTTCGGGTGTACGTATGGATTACCGTCTCCACGAATGCGATGAGATTCATTCCCCATCGTATAAATTAAAGAATAATTATCATTTAATGATTAAAAATAATGTTTAAGGACTTTATATCATTCTGGATATGAATAAGATACAACCTATCCACAAAAAACATGACTTATGTAACAAAACATATAAAAGAAAATGAGTAATTTAACACCCGAAACAATGATAATACTAAGATATTATTAACAAAGCAATGTTAAAAGATCATATACGTTATCATATTAATTTAAATGATTCTTTTATAACTTAATAACAATTATTTCACCATTATACAGGAGTTTAACCTACCATTGACCAAGGAAAAGTACAATGTAAGGGTTTATTTCACAATCTCTTCATTATACGAGGTTGTTTATAAGTAATTATCTATTGGGACTTCTTTATCATCTACATCCATGTTTCGTAAAAATATATTTCAAATAATTTTTTCTATTTTACAGAATATGGGTTAACATCATTTATACCCTTGTTTGACTTTTTATAAGAAGATTATAAAGGAATCTTTCTGTCATTTTCCAAACAAGGTCATTTTTAATATTTTCGACAAGAATTAAGGTAAGAATGTCTTTTTTAACTTATACGGAAGGTGCTGCTATTTTCCGCCATTATAAAATCTTAGAAGCTTCCCTTAGAAGATTATAAGGATATTTTCAAATTAAATGTTTCATTTTATAATTATGTGACTTTTAAATGATTTAAAAAAAATATATATTTCTATCAAACAGTTTTGATTTCATCTATGTCAACATCCTTTGATGGATTTTAAGACTATTTGAAGTTGATTTATTACGATACAAAACTTCCATATTGTGTGGATGGTTTTGTGATATGTTTTAATGTGGATGTGTTATTTTTATACCATTTATGGTTTATGGATAATGAATTGACATTTCTTATGCTATTTTTAATACAAATGTTTATGTTTTGTTTAAACCTGTTCATATGAGGAATGCATTAGACTTAATAAGTGACGGGTGGAGCCCGCTATATCTCTTAAATGCATTGGTAGGTCTCATGAGACAAACTAGTGTCTTGGAACAAGGCCTCACAAAATCTTATTTGTAGTCTTGGCACAAGGCCTTGACTATGTGGTTATGATAGTCTAGCATTATGCATTGCATCATTATGAAAGTGGTTATTAATATTGCATGTGATTATTAGACTAGTATAATATCCATTGAATAAGTAAATGGAATTTTTTCATTTTATTTTTTCCATATTATGATGAATTTTAGGTTTAAATGGTGTCTGTTTTAGTTATACATTGCATTAAATGTTTATGCATACTTATGAAGGCTTCCGCTATACTGTTATGCTTACTGGGAATTTGAGCTCACCCCTTTCAATGTTTTATTTTTCCTAGGATGTGAAGAAGTGTTTTATGAATGACCTACATGGATAGTATAATGGGATATGAGTGTGGAGACAAGATGTTGTTGTAGTTTTAACTTTATGATGTAATGTAAAATTTAAGAATGTATCTAGTGTTTCCAAGACTGCTAAACCAATTGGTCTTTCGAGACTTGATCTTTTTTTTATCATGCCAATGATATGTAATAATGCACCCAACTCTTGGTAACTGGGATCAGGGCATTATAGTTGGTATTAGAGTAAGTTTAGTATAAACCTTAGAAGCTAGATTTTGATAAACTCTGATTACAACACATAGACCTAAGATGGACTTTGAGGATTAGTATAGAAGAACTTTCTAGAATTTTGGTATTGTAGATATTTTGTGAGTTTTCTGAGCAATAAGTCCATGTCTGAATATGAGTAGGTAGAGGCGGCTCTTGAACATATGTACATAGGGGTAAAACATGAAAACACCGCTTTGAGCTAGACTCAAACGGGAACTGGTGCAGGACAACGGGCCTTGCTGCACTCTTGGTTACGACACTCCCAGGGGATATGCTTAGGATAATTCTCATTTTCTTTATAAACCATAATGAAAGGTTTATGATTATATACTTCCTCAACAATTTTTTTTATGATTATTGATTTTATACATAAATAGTTCAATTTATCTTAAGTGTTTTAGAAGTTTGAAATTATGTATTTCTATTCATAAACTAATATAGTTTATGCCGTTTTTTAGAAATGGCGCCTAATGGAAGGTGTAAAGACCGTAAAATTCAAGGGAAATTTTTTCTTAATTTTCTTTGGATTTTTACAAGAGCGCGGTTTCAGACGGCACCTGATTCCGAGGCCCGGAGTGCCCGGAATTAATTTCCGAAGTTTGGCTCGGGTACGTTCAGTGAACGAACGAGCGGGAATTCCTAACTTTTGATCCGGTGCTCGGAATTGAAATCCGAGGGCACCGATGAACTCGCAGCGCCGATATTCGCTTAAAGAGACCTTTCCGGGAGTTGCGTTTGTTGCGGGTTGAAAGTTCCGTTTTGGGGTTTTTCAGTTAAGTTAAATAAAATTGTGTTAAACAAATTTTATTTTTAACTTATTAAAAATCTACCCAAGGGGGTTGGAAGTGGGACCCACACCCACTTAACCTCCCTTGGGAGGATTAAGTGTGGTGGGGCCCACACGAACCCCTATCTTTCAAAATTCTCTCAACGTTCTTAACCCTTAATTAATTTGGCCTAAGTAACTCTTATTTAATTATGGGAGTTATGTCTTTGTTTGAATTTTGAAGTTTTGAATTCCTAGGTTGGTAAATAAAATAAGGAGGGACCTTATTTCATTTGGTTAGCCAACTTGTGTGGAATTCATTTGAGAGCTCCTCCTCCATCTTCTTCATCTTGACGAAGAACGTTCATCTCGACGAAGAACGCCACGTACTCGGGAATCGTCTTTCGCGACGCCATACCCGCGACACCGACGACGTCTTCTTCCGCGTCATCTTTTCCCGCGACGAAATCGTCGTCAAAGAACTTCGAATCCTCGCTTCACGACATCGACGTCCTTCTTCCGTGACGCCGACCACCGCGACGCGTCTTCCGCGGGTCGTTGACGATCTTCGTTCTTGAAACCAGAGGTAGGGGATGATCTTTATTGATTATTTTTATTCCTTTCTTGAATCGTGGATTTAGCATGACTTAACGTGTGACTTATTTTATTTAAGTTCCGTTTTTATTTCTTTAACGTGAGGGGGACCGGACCGCACGAACACGGCCGAATCCCCCTCCATCGTTCATGTTGTTCATGCTGGAGGAAACAAGTAACGTGGTGCCGTCGCACCACGCGGATGAACGTTCAGATATTTTTTTTCCGCAACGCCGTCGCGCTTCGTCGAGGAGTGATTTCAAGAACGCGACGCCGTCGCGCCGCGTTGGGAGGATTCTTGGCACGGAGAAAGGGGCGCGGTGCCGTCGCACCGCGCCGGACGACGAACACCGCGGCCGGTTCCGGGCCGCGGTGAGACGAGGAGACCGCGGCCGGTTCCGGGCCGCGGCGGAAGGAAAGACCGGCGGCCGTGCCGCCGGCGTCGGAAATCAAGGGCGGGACCGGAAATTCCGGTCCCGTTGGTAAAAACCGGCCGGCCAGCGGGCCGGCCGGACGTCATAAAAACCGGGGGGTTTAAACCCCCGGCCGGCTCTTCAAAACCCCCCTCTTAAAGAGGGGGGGGCGGTTCATTTAAGGAGGGGGGCAAAGCCCCCCGGTTTTGTCCAGCCGGCCCCCACCTGCGGGGGCCGTTTTTATTTCAAGGCACGGCTTTAAGCCGTGCCGTTTGTTAGAAACGCGGGGCTTAGCCCCGCGTGCCTCCCGCATGCGCCGCGGCATCCCGCCGCCAGCGCGGTCCGCCAGCCGCCGCCGCCACGCGGCCCGCCAGCCGCCGCCGCCACGCGGCCCGCCAGCCGCCGCCGCCAGCGCGGCCCGCCGCCGCCGCCACGCGGCCCGCCGCCGCCACGTGGCCCGCCGCCGCCGCGCCACGCGGCCGCCGCCGCCACGCGGCCCGCCGCCGCCACGTGGCCCGCCGCCGCCGTCCGCCGCCGCCGGCCGCTGCCGCCGGCCGCCGCGCCACCCAAGGGGGGGGGTCGGGCCGGGTCGTTCCGGACCCGGACCCCCCCGTTTCGGACCAGATTCGGTTTTTGGCTCATAACTTGAGCCTCGGACCTCCGAATGACGAACCGTCTGCGGCAACGCGATCCTTGGATCGAGACGGTCGTTTCGGTATATCGCACTCAAGGTTTCGGTTTACTTTGAGTTCGGCCGGGTTGGTTCGTTCACGAAACCAACCGGGCCTTCGGAGCGGAAACGCTCATATCTTGAGCTACGGACGTCTGATTGACGCGCCGTCAGTCGCGTAGTGTTCCTCTTAGTGAGACGGATCTTTTGGCATACTCCGCCCGAGGTTTGGACGCAGGTGGAGTACGGTCGGGTTGGTTTTGCCTTAAAAACCAACCGGGCCCCGGAGACAAAAATGCCAATAACTCTCAGACCAGGCGTCCGATCGACGCGCCGTCTGTTGCGTTGAGTTCCTGTTGACGATACGGAACTTTTGGATACATCAACTTCGGTCTTCGTGACAGTTGATGTATCAGCCTCTCGGCTCGTGGAGCGGACCCTCCGTACGAGCTTGCTGTGTGCGGGAACCCTAGTGCTGGCTGCGACTGTTCTACTGCTACGACTGCTACTGTGACTGCGACGACGACAGTACAGAGATCCTGTGTGGATTCGACGACGACAGTACAGAGATCCTGTGTGGATTCGACGACGACGACTACAGCACTCAGCGATCCTACGTGGATCAGTGCTACAGGTTCTGTGTGAGCCCGATCCTGTGTGGGTCCTTGCGCTCAGCGGTTCTGTGTGAGCCAGCGCCTACAGGTTCTGTGTGAGCCCGATCCTGTGTGGGTCTTCTGCGGGGGTTAGTTACCTATCGATCCTTCGTGGGTCCGACGACTTAGATGGATCAGTGATCATCTTTATCGTCCTTGAAGAAGTATACCTGTGTGAGCTGAATCCTGTTACTTTCCTTTGTGGAATACGTATACTTTCCTGCGTGGACTGAGTTATACTTGAGCTCGGAGGTTGGAGCGTATTTGAATTGATGACTTAGGTATATGTATGGGCATATACCTAAGCAGTGTTGGTTGTTACTTCGTGATTGTACTTTGCTTCGTGGTTTATCCTTTGTGGATTTTGAGAGACCTTCAGGGGTCTCGGGGTCCCTACTGAGTAGCTTATACTCACCCCTGCACGGGCTTCGCCCGCACTACGTTGTGTTGGTTGCAGACGACGGACAGCGTTGACCTTAGCTGAGGTTCGCGGAGCGGGTCGGTACCCGGAGGTGGACCACTGGGCGGGACGAGCACGGAGCGGACGGTGGGACCCGTGGAGCAGAGGAGCTATCTGTACCCACCCTTCAGGTGGGATTTCCGGTGGACAGCTCGGAGTAGCGGCCTTTACTTTTCAGTTGCTGTTTTTCCCTTTTCGAGTTGTACTTTACTTTCAGTTTGGGTTTGTATTCTGGCCCATTTACTTTTCCGCACTTCAGTTGTACTCTGCTTGCTTAGTGTTTACTTTCCGCTTGTTTACTCTGTGGTGTGTGTTTACTTTTCAAAGGCAATGCCTTCCCAATTTGCTGGGATCTACGCCTTGGTGCTAGTCGCCAGCCCCTGGCCTATGGAAGGCGGGCTTGGGGTAGTCACGGCACGGTCCCCGAGGGCGGGTCGTGACAAATTGGTATCAGAGGAGTTCGGTTCTACCGCGAACTCTGATCTTTTCTATGTGAAGCAATAATGTTTAGCGTATTGAGTGTGGTTATCAGTCCAGGGAGTCCAGTGTTGGTGCGGCGGCCGACGTATCCATATACCAGGACCCTGACTTCTGATTTCCGACTTAATGCACGGAAACATTGATTGCGTGTGTGTTTCAAAGTTTTCTTTGTGATTACTTGTGTCAGCTCACCGGGTATACTGATCTGCTTAATGAAAGTCTCAAGTTTTCTTTGTGATTACTTATTTCAGCTCACCAGGTATACTGTTCTGACTATGGCACTCTTGATCTCCTTCTCAGGATGGCCCCACGACGACAGCCAGCTAGGGTTCCGATGGTCGAGCGAGACGACAGCCCACCGAGCGACGAGGCTTCGGTGCAGGGCCCTTTTCCAGTAGTGGCACCGGCGGTAGCTTTACCCGCCGAGCCCCCGATGCTTCCAGCAGCAGCCGCTGACGATGCACGTCGCCTCAGCGCACTGCATGAGTTTCAGCGACAGCGACCGCCCAGGTTTCGCGGGGAGACGGATCCCCAGGCAGCAGAGGACTGGCTGGAGGCAGTGGTTCGAGTGTTTAGGCTAGTGAGGACACCAGCAGACCTCATGGTGATCCTCGCTGCGAGCCTACTACACGCAGCAGCTGGACGATGGTGGAGCCTGATGCTCCAGGTGCACGATGAGGCATCTCTTCTCTGGACGGACTTCGAGAGCCTCTTCCGCTCTGAGTTCGTCCCGGCCACCCTTCGAGCGGTGCGTATCCAGGAGCTTCTACAGCTGCGGCAGGGCAGCATGACGGTCGCCCAGTACTCGGCGAGATTTACCGATCTCTCGCGCTACTCGACCGACATGGTACGGGACCCATTCTTCCGGGCCCGGACCTTCGAGCAGGGTTTGAGACACGAGATCAGGGCATCGCTGATCTCCCTCAGCATTCCGACTCAGACAGGAGTACTGGAGCGGGCTCTTCTGATCGAGAGCTTCCTTGCTGAGTCTACACCAGCACAGCGACCCACCGCAGGGCGGCACGTGGCAGAGTCATCTACAGCAGGCAGTCGACGGATGACTCAGGGGTCCAGGCAGACCAGACCTTCAGGCCGACGATCTCAGGGCACTGGCTCAGCAGTGCGGGGCACACAGCGCGGAGCCAGTCTTCCGAGAGGCAGGCAGTGCTACTCGTGCGGCGGACAGGGCCACATGGCTCGTGACTGCCCGACCCGCCGTGCCGAGGAGCAGCAGTCAGTAGATGGACCACCGAGGCAGAGGCAGAGGGTCGACCGTGGCGGTCCGCAGGGAGGAGGCGGACGAGGCAGAGGAGCTGGACGAGCAGCTGGTGGTGGCCGACGCTTTGAGGCTTTACCACCACCACCACCAGGAGGTCCACCCCGACCACAGGGAGCTGGCGGGCAGCGTCAGGCACAGCTCCAGGCAGCAGAGGCCTACGACCACGGCGCACCCGAGATGATTCGAGGTACTATCTGTGTCTATTCCACCCTTGCTGCAGTTCTTATAGACACAGGAGCGAGTCACTCTTTCATAGCCGCTGCCCTTGTTCGGAGCTCGGAGATTCCGACAGAGCCGTTGGCTCGATCCTTACGGCTAGAGACTCCTACGGGAGCAGACTCGACGATTACGCACTGGTGCCGGCAGTGTGAGCTTACTCTAGGAGGCGAGAGCTTCGGCTGGGATCTTCTTGTAGCAGCGTCGAGGCCTTACGACGTCATCTTGGGCATGGATTGGCTGTCTACGGTCCATGCTCAGATTGACTGTTTTAGGCGCAAGGTGCGATGTGTACGCACCGACGGAAGCAGGTTCACCTTCACCGGCGAGAAGGGAGCCTTAGCAGCACAGGATGGACTTCCGCGGAGGAGAGGACAGCCCATCACTCATCAGTTGGCTAGCCTTATCCTTGGAGCAGTTGACGTGCGGAGTCCTGGTTTTCCTGCAGTGGTGGATCAGTATGCGGACGTTTTTCCCGACGATGTTCCAGGGCTACCTCCTCGCAGAGAGGTAGACTTTTATATTGACTTGTACCCCGGGACAGCCCCGATATCCACTCCAGCATATCGGATGGCCCCCGCCGAGCTTCGAGAGCTACGGGTACAGTTGGAGGACTTGCAGGGCAAGGGATTCATCCGACCCAGTGTTTCACCATGGGCTTCCCCGATATTGTTCGCCAAGAAGGCGGACGGAAGCTTGCGACTTTGTGTTGACTATCGTCGCCTGAACCAGGTGACAGTGAGGAACAAGTATCCGCTACCGAGGATTGATGACCTCTTTGATCAGCTCAAGGGAGCACGGTGGTTCTCGAAGATAGACCTCAGGTCAGGCTATCATCAGCTCAGAGTCAGAGACGAGGATGTGCAGAAGACGGCCTTCAGATGTCGGTATGGCCACTATGAGTTCTTGGTTATGCCTTTCGGTGTAACCAATGCTCCAGCAGTGTTCATGGCTCTCATGAACAGGATCTTTCAGCCATACCTCGATCGGTTTGTCGTGGTCTTCATCGACGACATTCTGATTTACTCTACGACAGAGGAGGAGCACGCCTATCACTTGCGAGTTGTTCTTGACACACTCCGAGAGCACCAGCTTTATGGAAAGCTCTCGAAGTGCCAGTTCTGGATACGTGAGGTCCACTTTTTGGGACACGTTATCTCTGAGGCGGGAGTTGCAGTGGATCCCACGAAGATTGAGGCTGTCTTAGCATGGGAGCCACCCAGGAGCGTGACTGAGGTTCGGAGTTTCTTGGGACTAGCTGGATACTATCGGAGATTTGTGCCGAACTTCTCCAGAATTGCGGCATCACTCACAGCGTTGACGAAGAAGGGGAAACCCTTCGTGTGGTCAGACAGTTGTCAGCAGAGCTTCGAGGAGCTGAGGCAGAGATTGACTAGCGCACCTATCTTGAGGTTGCCTGAGGAGGGAGTAGGGTACGTAGTCTACTGCGATGCATCAGGGACCGGACTCGGATGTGTTCTGATGCAGGAGCGGGCCGTGATCGCCTATGGATCACGACAGTTGAGGCCGCATGAGCAGAACTACGCTACCCATGACCTAGAGTTAGCAGCAGTGGTCTTCGCTCTGAAGACTTGGCGACACTATCTGATGGGCGAGCGTTTTACGGTCTTTTCCGATCATCAGAGTCTCAGGTATATCTTCTCGCAGAAGGACCTGAACCTGAGACAGCGACGATGGCTCGAGTTCCTCCAGGACTATGACTTTGAGATAGTCTATACTCCTGGGAAGGGGAACGTAGTAGCTGATGCTCTCAGCAGGAGGACGGGCATTCAACTACTTGAGGAGGCGACGGAGCAGCTAGCCTCTTTGCAGATATCCTTCGTGGATAGAGATGGAGCAGCCTTTCTACAGTCTCTCACAGTCACTCCTCCACTACTGCAGCGAGTCAGGGAGGCACAGCATGGGGACGCTGACTGTGAGACACGGCGTGCACAGATATCCTCGGGACAGACACCTGATGGTTTCTCCCTTGGAGCAGAGCACGACATCCTTTTCAGAGGACGTACCATGGTACCAGTCGCTCTGCGAGAGGAAGTGTTGAGGGAGTTTCACACTTCACCTTTAGCGGTACATCCTGGAGTGGCGAAGATGTACCAGGACCTCAGACGACAGCATTGGTGGCCGGGCATGAAGAAGGCTGTAGCTGAGTTCGTTTCTCGATGCCTTACCTGTCAGCAGGTGAAGGCAGAGCATCAGGTACCAGCAGGCTTGGTACAGCCCTTGGAGGTTCCGGAGTGGAAGTGGGACGGCATATCTATGGACTTCGTGACTGGACTTCCACGCACTTCCAGAGGTCACGACTCCATCTGGGTGATTGTTGACCGACTCACCAAGTCGGCACACTTCTTACCCATCAGAGAGCAGGGCTCGGTGGAGAGCTTGGGACGTCTCTACGTTCAGGAGATTGTGCGGCTCCACGGCGTGCCATCATCTATCGTTTCCGATCGTGATGCCCGTTTTACTTCCCGGCTTTGGAAGGGGTTGCAGGAGGCGTTCGGGACGCAGCTACGTCTTAGCACAGCTTTTCACCCTCAGACGGATGGTCAGACGGAGAGGACCATTCAGACTCTCGAGGACATGCTCCGCGCATGTGTCCTCGACTTTGGTCGTAGCTGGGAGGACCACCTACCCTTGGTGGAGTTCGCGTACAACAACAGCTACCACTCCACCATCGGGATGGCACCGTACGAGGCGTTGTACGGCCGACCATGTAGATCTCCTTTGTGCTGGACAGACCCTGGGGAATCAGCACTAGTGGGACCGGAGATGGTCCAGGCCACGACAGAGAAGGTCCAGGTCATCCAGGAGCGGATGAGGACAGCTCAGAGCCGGCAGAAGTCATACGCTGACAGAAGGCGGAGGCCACTGGAGTTCGAGGATGGCGACCACGTCTTCTTGCGGGTCTCACCTCGACGTGGTATTCGGAGATTTGGCCGAGGCGGCAAGTTATCTCCGCGCTTCATCGGACCTTTCCAGATTCTCAGCAGGATTGGCGAGGTGGCTTATCGCCTGGCTCTACCACCTCAGTTGCACCGGGTGCACGACGTCTTTCACGTATCCCAGCTGAGGAGATACGTGCACGACCCGACGCACATCATTGACCATGGGGAGCTTGACGTTGACGATGGGGCGACTTTTACGGAGGTCCCGGTGGAGATAGAGGATCGACAGGAGCGGGTCCTACGTGGGCGATCGATTCCTCTTGTGCGCATCAGATGGCAGCACGGGAATCTCCAGGAGAGCACTTGGGAGCGGGAGGCTCAGATGCGTGCTCAGTACCCTCATTTGTTCCCCTAGTATTTGTTGTATCTTTACGGGGACGTAAAGCCCTGAGGTGGGAGTAATGTAAAGACCGTAAAATTCAAGGGAAATTTTTTCTTAATTTTCTTTGGATTTTTACAAGAGCGCGGTTTCAGACGGCACCTGATTCCGAGGCCCGGAGTGCCCGGAATTAATTTCCGAAGTTTGGCTCGGGTACGTTCAGTGAACGAACGAGCGGGAATTCCTAACTTTTGATCCGGTGCTCGGAATTGAAATCCGAGGGCACCGATGAACTCGCAGCGCCGATATTCGCTTAAAGAGACCTTTCCGGGAGTTGCGTTTGTTGCGGGTTGAAAGTTCCGTTTTGGGGTTTTTCAGTTAAGTTAAATAAAATTGTGTTAAACAAATTTTATTTTTAACTTATTAAAAATCTACCCAAGGGGGTTGGAAGTGGGACCCACACCCACTTAACCTCCCTTGGGAGGATTAAGTGTGGTGGGGCCCACACGAACCCCTATCTTTCAAAATTCTCTCAACGTTCTTAACCCTTAATTAATTTGGCCTAAGTAACTCTTATTTAATTATGGGAGTTATGTCTTTGTTTGAATTTTGAAGTTTTGAATTCCTAGGTTGGTAAATAAAATAAGGAGGGACCTTATTTCATTTGGTTAGCCAACTTGTGTGGAATTCATTTGAGAGCTCCTCCTCCATCTTCTTCATCTTGACGAAGAACGTTCATCTCGACGAAGAACGCCACGTACTCGGGAATCGTCTTTCGCGACGCCATACCCGCGACACCGACGACGTCTTCTTCCGCGTCATCTTTTCCCGCGACGAAATCGTCGTCAAAGAACTTCGAATCCTCGCTTCACGACATCGACGTCCTTCTTCCGTGACGCCGACCACCGCGACGCGTCTTCCGCGGGTCGTTGACGATCTTCGTTCTTGAAACCAGAGGTAGGGGATGATCTTTATTGATTATTTTTATTCCTTTCTTGAATCGTGGATTTAGCATGACTTAACGTGTGACTTATTTTATTTAAGTTCCGTTTTTATTTCTTTAACGTGAGGGGGACCGGACCGCACGAACACGGCCGAATCCCCCTCCATCGTTCATGTTGTTCATGCTGGAGGAAACAAGTAACGTGGTGCCGTCGCACCACGCGGATGAACGTTCAGATATTTTTTTTCCGCAACGCCGTCGCGCTTCGTCGAGGAGTGATTTCAAGAACGCGACGCCGTCGCGCCGCGTTGGGAGGATTCTTGGCACGGAGAAAGGGGCGCGGTGCCGTCGCACCGCGCCGGACGACGAACACCGCGGCCGGTTCCGGGCCGCGGTGAGACGAGGAGACCGCGGCCGGTTCCGGGCCGCGGCGGAAGGAAAGACCGGCGGCCGTGCCGCCGGCGTCGGAAATCAAGGGCGGGACCGGAAATTCCGGTCCCGTTGGTAAAAACCGGCCGGCCAGCGGGCCGGCCGGACGTCATAAAAACCGGGGGGTTTAAACCCCCGGCCGGCTCTTCAAAACCCCCCTCTTAAAGAGGGGGGGGCGGTTCATTTAAGGAGGGGGGCAAAGCCCCCCGGTTTTGTCCAGCCGGCCCCCACCTGCGGGGGCCGTTTTTATTTCAAGGCACGGCTTTAAGCCGTGCCGTTTGTTAGAAACGCGGGGCTTAGCCCCGCGTGCCTCCCGCATGCGCCGCGGCATCCCGCCGCCAGCGCGGTCCGCCAGCCGCCGCCGCCACGCGGCCCGCCAGCCGCCGCCGCCACGCGGCCCGCCAGCCGCCGCCGCCAGCGCGGCCCGCCGCCGCCGCCACGCGGCCCGCCGCCGCCACGTGGCCCGCCGCCGCCGCGCCACGCGGCCGCCGCCGCCACGCGGCCCGCCGCCGCCACGTGGCCCGCCGCCGCCGTCCGCCGCCGCCGGCCGCTGCCGCCGGCCGCCGCGCCACCCAAGGGGGGGGGTCGGGCCGGGTCGTTCCGGACCCGGACCCCCCCGTTTCGGACCAGATTCGGTTTTTGGCTCATAACTTGAGCCTCGGACCTCCGAATGACGAACCGTCTGCGGCAACGCGATCCTTGGATCGAGACGGTCGTTTCGGTATATCGCACTCAAGGTTTCGGTTTACTTTGAGTTCGGCCGGGTTGGTTCGTTCACGAAACCAACCGGGCCTTCGGAGCGGAAACGCTCATATCTTGAGCTACGGACGTCTGATTGACGCGCCGTCAGTCGCGTAGTGTTCCTCTTAGTGAGACGGATCTTTTGGCATACTCCGCCCGAGGTTTGGACGCAGGTGGAGTACGGTCGGGTTGGTTTTGCCTTAAAAACCAACCGGGCCCCGGAGACAAAAATGCCAATAACTCTCAGACCAGGCGTCCGATCGACGCGCCGTCTGTTGCGTTGAGTTCCTGTTGACGATACGGAACTTTTGGATACATCAACTTCGGTCTTCGTGACAGTTGATGTATCAGCCTCTCGGCTCGTGGAGCGGACCCTCCGTACGAGCTTGCTGTGTGCGGGAACCCTAGTGCTGGCTGCGACTGTTCTACTGCTACGACTGCTACTGTGACTGCGACGACGACAGTACAGAGATCCTGTGTGGATTCGACGACGACAGTACAGAGATCCTGTGTGGATTCGACGACGACGACTACAGCACTCAGCGATCCTACGTGGATCAGTGCTACAGGTTCTGTGTGAGCCCGATCCTGTGTGGGTCCTTGCGCTCAGCGGTTCTGTGTGAGCCAGCGCCTACAGGTTCTGTGTGAGCCCGATCCTGTGTGGGTCTTCTGCGGGGGTTAGTTACCTATCGATCCTTCGTGGGTCCGACGACTTAGATGGATCAGTGATCATCTTTATCGTCCTTGAAGAAGTATACCTGTGTGAGCTGAATCCTGTTACTTTCCTTTGTGGAATACGTATACTTTCCTGCGTGGACTGAGTTATACTTGAGCTCGGAGGTTGGAGCGTATTTGAATTGATGACTTAGGTATATGTATGGGCATATACCTAAGCAGTGTTGGTTGTTACTTCGTGATTGTACTTTGCTTCGTGGTTTATCCTTTGTGGATTTTGAGAGACCTTCAGGGGTCTCGGGGTCCCTACTGAGTAGCTTATACTCACCCCTGCACGGGCTTCGCCCGCACTACGTTGTGTTGGTTGCAGACGACGGACAGCGTTGACCTTAGCTGAGGTTCGCGGAGCGGGTCGGTACCCGGAGGTGGACCACTGGGCGGGACGAGCACGGAGCGGACGGTGGGACCCGTGGAGCAGAGGAGCTATCTGTACCCACCCTTCAGGTGGGATTTCCGGTGGACAGCTCGGAGTAGCGGCCTTTACTTTTCAGTTGCTGTTTTTCCCTTTTCGAGTTGTACTTTACTTTCAGTTTGGGTTTGTATTCTGGCCCATTTACTTTTCCGCACTTCAGTTGTACTCTGCTTGCTTAGTGTTTACTTTCCGCTTGTTTACTCTGTGGTGTGTGTTTACTTTTCAAAGGCAATGCCTTCCCAATTTGCTGGGATCTACGCCTTGGTGCTAGTCGCCAGCCCCTGGCCTATGGAAGGCGGGCTTGGGGTAGTCACGGCACGGTCCCCGAGGGCGGGTCGTGACAGAAGGAATGAAAACCATATCAATGAACGCACTCCATGTAGGTATTTCCCTCCTACTCAAGATAATTATAGAGGAGTTGGTGATACAACTGGTGCTGATCAGCTAATCACCATACTGGGACATCTCACTCAGGTTATGAATAATAACCATACCCATATGGAGCACCCTGATCTATAGGGTGGAGGATCAATGTTAGATCTCTTAATGAGGAAACAACCAAAGACATTCAATGGGAGTAAAAATCCCTTAGTAGCTGAGCAATGGATAATTTTTCCTAGAGAAAATATTTCAGGCTTTGGGGAGTAGTGAAAGGGAAAAAGTAATCATGGCAGTTTACCACCTCACTAAAGATGCTGATCAATGGTGGTCCTTTATTCAAAACACAAAGGGTGATGAGGAAGTATCAAATATGGAATGGAGGGAGTTCAAAGAACTTTTCTTAGAAAAATACTTTCCTCGTGACCATCAAGAAGATATGGAAAGTCAATTTCTGAGTCTGAGACAAAAGGAGGATGAGAATGTCACAATGTATGAGGCTAACTTTACAAGGTCAGCAAGGTATGTTGGAGATTATATACGTAACCCAAGAATTAATATTGATCGTTTCTATTATGGTTTAAAACCATTTCTTCATCGATAATTAGTGTCACAATCCTTCTCATCATACGAAGATATTTTCTCATGTGCTATCAAGAAAGAAAAGGAATTCTCTAAGTCTTATGACTTTAAAGAAAAGCAGGAGAAGAAGTGATATGCTGATCACTCTGGGAATGGAAATTAGGGGAATAAGGGAAAATTTGAATATCCATCTTGTATTAAATATGGGAAGAAACACCCTGGAACTTTCTTAAAAGGGATGGGAGTCTGTTTCAAGTGTGGTGAAAAATGCCACCAAGCTAGTGATTTCAAGGGGAAAAAGGAAGCTACTGATGTCCAATGCTACAATTTTAGGGAGATGAGACATTATGAAAATGAATGTCCTACGAGTTAGGGGAACTTACCTCAGAAAAGGCCAAGGGATCAAGGCCAAGCTTATTCTATCACTACTGCTGTGGTAGAAGCTCCGAAAGATGTGGTGGTAGGTAATTTATTGATTTCCTAAAGTTTTGCAAATGCATTATTTGATTCTGGATCATCTCATCATTTCATATCTTCCCAGTTTTCTAAGAAAATTAGATATTTCCAATTTGATTTAACAAGTGAGTTTTCAGTTAAAACTCTTAAGGGAAGTATCATTGCAACAAAGTTTTGTGAATCAGTCCCCATTAGAGAACATAAATTCTCTTTATCTGCTGATCTCATCACCATACCTATGATTGAATTTGATATAATCCTCGGTATGGTTTGGATTTCAGACCATGATGCACAAATTTATTGTAAGAAGAATAAGGTTACTATTTTTGATGATGATGATAAGGAACACCTTATATTTAGAGCAGAATCATCACCACCTAATTCTTACCTAGATCCACCCCCAGTAGCTCAACTAAATTCAATTATTGGGGAGGAATAGAATGAAATGAATATGGGTGAGGAAAGGAATGTTCAAATAGAGGATGTACCTATTGTTAAAGAATATGTAGATGTGTTTCCGGAAGATTTACCAGGACATTCTCCAGAATGAGAAGTTGAGTTTTCCATTGATTTAATTCCTGGATCAAGGCCTATATCGAAGACCCCTTATATAATGGACACTGTAGAATTAGTGGAACTAAATAAACAACTAGAGGAATTGAGTAATAAGGTATTTATTCACCCTAGTGTTTCTCTATGGGGAGCCCCTATCTTTTTTGTTAAGAATAAAGACGGATCTATGAGGTTATGTATCAACTACAGGGAAATGAATGCCATAACAATAAAGAACAAGTATCCCCTACCTCGCATTGATTATTTATTAGAACAACTGCATGGATCTCAATAATTTTCAACGATTGAACTTCGATCTGGATACCGTCAGTTTTGTGTGAAGAAGGAAGACATTCCAAAGACAGAATTTCGAACCAGGTACGGGCATTACAAGTTTACATTAATGCCTTTTGGATTGATTAATGCACCCTCTGTATTCATGGATATAATGAATAGAGTTTTCAAGGAATATCTCAATGAATTTGTAGTGGTATTTATTAATGATATCTAGATATACTCAAAAATCTACAAAGATCATGAAAATAACTTGTGTATTATCCTGAAGACTCTGAGAAGACATGAATTATATGGGATGTTTAGCAATTGTGAATTCTGGCTTCAGGATATTTCTTTTCTTGTCCATATTGTCTCTAAATATGGAATCTCTATTGATCCTTCTATGACCAAGGCAATCCAAGAATGGCCTACATCGACGAGTATAACTAAGGAATGCAGTTTTATTGGTTTAGTAGGTTATTATCGATGTTTCGTCTAGATTTTTGCCCAGTTGGATAACCCATTAACCAAGATCACACATAAAGGGGTTAAATTTATTTGGACAAAAGAGTGTGAAGAATGTTTTGAAGAACTGAAGAGAATATTAGTCAATGCTTGTATATTGACTCTACCATCGGGGAATAATGGTTTCGTTATTTATAGTGATGCATCAAAGAAAGGACTTGGTTGTGTCCTTATGTAGAAGGATATGGTTATTTCCTATGCATCACGATAGTTGAAAATTCATGAGAAAAACTATCCTACTCATTATCTCGAGTTCGTAGTTGTGATACTTTCTTTGAAGATATGAAGACACTACTTTTATGGTAAAAAATGTGAGATTTACACTGATCACAAGAGTTTGAAGTATATTTTCTAACAAAAATAACTCAGCATGAGGCAAATAAGATGGATTAAATTACTCAAGGATTATGATTGCACGATACACTACCACCCGAGGAATGAAAATAAGGTGGAAGATACATTGAGCAGAAAAGATCATGGAGTTTTGAATAATATGAGAATGGAAAGGGATCCAATTTTCATGGATCTAGTGAAGATGGACTTGGGAATAACCATGGAAGGTGAAACATCAATGCTATTTCAAATGGTTACCAAACCATCTTTACTAGAAATGATTAAGAGTTCTCAGACCGATGATAAAGAATTTCAAAAGAAGATTAATGATGTGAATGACGAGATATTGAGAGACTTTGTGTATGAAGAAGGAATTTTAAAATTTGGGAAGAGACTTTGTGTTCCCGATATACCTGATCTGAGAATGGAATTGTTAGATGATGCTCATAGCTCCAATTTCTCTATACACCATGGGAGCACCAAAATGTATAGGGATTTGAAGGAACATTTTTGGTGGGACAATATGAAGAGGGAGATTTCTCATTTTGTGTCAAGATGTATGGTTTGTCAACAAGTTAAAGCTGGAAGGCAACATCCTGGAGGATTCATGAAACCTCTTCCCATACCTGAGTGGAAATGATATAATATCACGATGGACATTTTCATGGACTACCAAATAATTCTAGAAGGAACGATGCAATATGGGTTATTGTTGATTGTCTTACCAAGTCAGCACATTTTCTTTCTATAAAAGAAGATCTACCACTGGTAATTCAAGCAAGACTATATATTAATGAAGTTGTGAGACTTCATGGAGTTCCCCTATCGATTGTTTTTGATAGTGATCCCCATTTTACTTCAATATTCTGGAAGCGTCTTCAGAAGGCCTTGGATACTGAACTTCGTTTGAGCACTGCCTACCACCCCCAAACAGATGGACAATCAGAACGAACTATTCAAACCTTAGAAGACATGTTGAGATCTTGGTCACTTGACTTTCAGGGTATGTGGGACCAATATTTACCTTTGGTAGAATTTTCCTATAATAATATCTTCTATTCAAGTATTCAGATGGCACCATATGAAGAGTTATATGGGAAGAGAAGTCGCACACCAACTTGTTGGGATGATGTTGGTGAAAGAAAACTTGTAGGCCCAGAACTGGTGGAGGAAACAATGGAAAAGGTAAAGGTAATCCAAAACCACATCAAAGCAGCTCAAAGTCGGAAGAAGAGCTATGCCGATAACCAAAGGAAGGATTAGGAATTTCAGGTAGGAGATCATGTTTTCGTGAAGTTATCTCCATGGAAGGGAGTTATACGTTTCGGTAAGAAGGGTAAATTGAGTCCCAGGTACATCAGACCTTTTGAAATTCTAGAACGAATTGGTGCTGTATCTTACCATTTGCAAATGCCGCCAAGTCTCTGCAAAGTTCACTATGTGTTCCACGTATCACTGTTGAGGAAATAAATGCCTGACCAAACGCATGTACTCACCTATGAGGAATTAGAACTAGAACCTGATCTGTCTTATTATGAAGAGCCCGTCAGGATTCTTGATACGAGAGAAGAAGTTCTGAGAAACATGAAAAATCGTTTGGTAAAAGTTCTATGGAGAAACCATAAGATGGAAGAGGCAACTTGGGAACCTGAGGAACTCATGATGAAGAACCACCCAAGTCTTTTCATGCGGTAGTTTTCTAGAAATTTCAAGGATAAAATTATTTGAAGGACATGAGAATGTATCATCCCAAGCTTCCACAGTATGCTTCTCTTTGAATAATACAGTAGCGTGTGTTGTACGCAACTTCGAGTTTAACACACCGCGACCAATCAAAGTAGTCGTTATGAGTATTATTAACCACTTTCTGAAATTTTATAAATTTTATCTCCCAAAATGGGCTTCATTTTTGGATTCATAATATCGAAATTATCCTAGGGTTCAATTTTGGTACTTTTCGAATAACTTTTATATTTTGATGAATAGTGAAAATTAATAAATTTTAATTAAAAACAACTTTTTTAATCAAAATAATTAGCAGTGATAAATTATGAATTTGAGTGGTTTTAAAGTATATTTAGAATATATTTTTACCATTTAATAATTTTTTTGTCATTGTACATAATATTACATTTAAACCGGACATAAACAACTGTCAATCTTTTGATAGTTATTATCTCTTAAGAACACGCTTTTTGTTTTTACAATGGGAATTAATTTTAAATTATTTTCTGCCACTTCTGTGTTTTGAATTTAGAAATATGGATTCCATATTTGGAATCAGGATGTCAAAATTATGTAAATAGGTAACTTTTATTTTTAGACATTTTGAATAATTATTTCGGTAAATATTTTATTTACTATGGTTAATGGGTAAATCTGGTAAATAAGGGTAAAAAAATAATATTATAATAATTATATTTTACCCTAAAACGTGTCATAAAATTATTGGTTGATACATTTCCGACCATGGGCATCTTTTGGTCGATTTTGGGACCCCATGGAGCCACTTGTAGGTGATAAGGACACTTTATATTAATTAAGTTAAAATAAATACAAAAATGACATAAGCATATATATTTTAGCAAAACAATTTTTACATAGGTTTATATATGTTATATTTTAGACTAAAAATATTTATTAGAAAGATAAAAATATTTAATACATAATCGTATTTTATTTATAATTTTTAGAAATTTAGTAATTAAATTTATTTATGACACAATAATGATGTAGTATTTTCCTTATTAATGACATAATCAAATAATTGGTATTATAAATGTTAAATTAAATATACTTTGAAAGTTTTGATGACATCCATGAATTCTATAGGTTAATATGACATGATAGTATTGCTTAAATGAATTTTTTTCGAATTAATAATGTTTTTAATACTTTAAAAAAAATCAATTATTAGATAGTGTCAAAATTGACATAAAAGAGTTTTTAAAACAAATATTATATTATTAATTGATATTATATTCCTAAAAATATAAGGTTTAGCCAAAGGACTTATATCATGATATTTGTATATTAATGGACCACTTTGGGGTTTCTTGGATGTATATAGTAAGTTTTTTACCTATATAATATAAAAATACAAAGTGACATGGTAAATGTCAAACTAATTAACTAAGAGTTAAAACTAAATGATAAGGTCAATAAAGTGACCCAAACCTGTCTAAAACATATTGGTTGAGTGGTTTTAGACCTATCCACACCATAATATTTAAATAATACACTTTGCATCCATTAGAAACCGAATATTAATTTATTATAAAATAATATTTCTAGCTTTTCCATAGGTGCCCCTCACACCTCTTATAAAAGGACACTCCCCATTCTCACTAATTCACACATTCAAAGCCTTTTGGCTCTACCAACCCCTGCCCAAATACTCTCTAAACTTCCCTAAAATCAACATAGAGGCCTTAGTTTGATCAAAAAGACAACTTAAGGATCCCTTTTGACCAAATCAAAAGGAAGAACCTGAAGAAGAGGTAATGTTTTCACCACCCTCTTTCAAGTTCCTTTCTTCTTCAAATTCTTATTTCTTTGTTATTTCCATTCTAAAATAATAACTCAAGTATCTTCTATATAATGTGATGTTATTATAAATATATTACAACCATATTAAGTATTCTATCCATCCTTTGAATGATATGTCACCATACGTGCGTACGTACGGCTTACCGTCTCCACGTCGTGGTGTAATTGTTATTCAATATATTATTATTTGGATGGGTATAATAATGAAGTTTAATTCATATAAATAATAAATATAACATTATAATTATTCTGTATATATGATATACCATCCAATTATATATTATTTTAATATCAAAAAGTATGATATTGTCGCTCGTGTGTACGTACAGATTACCATCTCCACGAATGAGATGAGATTCATTCCCCATCGTATCCATTAAAGACTAATTCTCATTTAATGATTAAAAATAATGTTTAAGGACTTGATATCATTCTGGATATGAATATGATACAACCTATACATAAAAAACATGACTTATTTAACAAAACATATAAAAGAAAATGAGTAAGTTAACACCTGAAACAACGATAATACTAAGATATTATTAACAAAGCAATGTTAAAAGATCATATATGTTATCATATTAACTTAAATTATTCTTGTATAATTTAATAAAAATTATTTCACCATTATATAGGAGGTTAACCTACCCTCGACCAAGGAAAAGTACAAGGTAAGGGTTTATTTCCCAATCTCTTCATTATCTGAGGTTGTTTATACGTAATTATCTACTGGGACTTATTTATCATCTACATCCATGTTTCTTAAAAATGTATTTAAAATAATTCTTACTATTTTACAGAATATGGGTTAATGTAGTTTATACGATTGTTTTCCTTTTTATAAGATGTTCATAAAGGAATCTTTCCGTCGTTTTCCAAACAAGGTCCTTTTTAACCTTTTTGACAGAATTAAGGTAAGAAAGTCTTTTTTAACTTATTCGACGGGTGTGGCTATTTTCCACCATTATAAAATCTTTGATGCTTCCCTTATAATCTTATAAGGATATTTTCAAAGTAAATGTTATTTTTTATTATTATGTGACTTTTAAATGAATTTAAAAAAGAGATATTTCTATCAAATAGTTTGGATTTCATCTATGTCAACATCCTTTGATGGATTTTAAGCTTATTTGAAGTTGATTTTTATGATACAAAACTTCCATACTGTATTGATGGTTTTGTGATATGTTTTACTATGGATGTGTTATTTTTATACCATTCATGGTTTATGGAGAATGTACTGACATTTCGTATACTAGTTTTAATACGAATGTTTATGTTATGTTTAAACCTGTTCATATGAGGAATGCATTCGACTTAATAAGTGACGGGTGGAGCCCGCTATAACGATCCATACTTTACATACATTGTTATTACTTCAAAATTGAAACATACTTATTACAACATATAACAAAAACATGAAAGGACCGTACAGGTATAGTGTCTTTAGAAACTGGGAAACATAAACAACTGGTTCATAAAGCATCTACACTGTCTCCCATTTATTTCATCATATCTATAGTCCCTATTGGAATATATTACTAAATAACCTTCTTCCTGACCTGGGGAAAAACATACAAAAGGGTGAGCTCAAATTCTCAGTAAGGGTAAACAAAAGAAATATTAGTCACATCATATTCATAGGAACGTATCTTTTGGAAATCTTAACCTACAAAAAGAGATCATAATTTCATAACATGGGATAAATCATAGTAGTGAAATGTAATCCCAATAATCATAACTTAAAACATGAAACTTTGTGGCATACACACATAATCATAGATAATCATTTCTTATTAGTCAAGACTCATTTCCAAAACTATCTTAGTGGACAAAGTCCATTTCTGAACCTTGTTCATTCCTCGTTTCAGTCCTGTTTCACTGAACCGGTTTAACCTTCCATTCCAGCCATGTCTATCTCATGAGATATAAAATCTTTACCCAATTCATTGGATGGAGATATAGGTCCCACCCATCGCATAATGATACCATTCTTATGCGTGCCACAAAATCATAAACCATACATCATAGCATAACCCATGTAATAAAAATGGGAATCTTAAACATCATGACATCATAAAACAATTCATATAAGATAAAGGAATTCATAAAAATATTTCCATCACAACATAATCAAATCCATGTAATAATAAAAATAGAACCCTATATTATCTTAGATGGAAAATAATTTTGATAAAACACTTGAACTCCATTCTTGAGGAAAATATCCTTTCTACTTCAAAAACACTTTTACTTTCTTAACATGTCATACAATTTTAACCTAATATAAGTTGATTAAAAATAAACTTGAAAACTTGTAAAGGAAGATTCTTGGAAATAATGTTTTAAAAAACCCATTCATGCCGTATAAGTTTAAAAAACATTCTTCTCGTACTTTTGTCGGAAAAGTCAAAAAGTACCTCGTACAAAAAATGACAAAAGATTCCTTTTATATCATTTACTAAAAACTCACCGAAGGGTAAAATTGGATTTAAACAACTATAGGTGGATGTAAACAATATTACATATTGAGGAAACATGGATGTGGATGATAAAATACACACCCAGTAAATACCAAAGTATAAACAATCTCGGATAAAATGAGATTGTGATATTTTCCCTTACCATAGGTCCGATTTGCTTCGTAAGTGTCTGATCCTCCTGTATAATGATTTAAATAATGTTATTGACTTATTAAAGAATCATACTTATTTTTATGATATCATATATGGTCATATTCTTAGCTTCTAATTAGTAATATTTCATTAATACTTGTTATTCGGGTGTTTATTACTTTTTGTTCTTATGCGTGTTTTGTCGAATAAATTCTTATTCTTATTTTTAGGTTATAGATAAATAATTTCCAGATTGGTATTAGTGTAATATATTCATTTATTTAATTAATTTATATAATCATTATTCAATGAAGATCATGTAGAACGAGTCGCATCACATCGTGGAGACGGTATTCTGTACGTACGCACGAGCGATGATATCATTCCCATGATCGTGAAATTGTAATGGAGTGTATATATACAATTTTATAATCAATATAACTTTACAATAATCATATATAGTTATTATTTACACCATTATACCCATCCAAGTAAGGTGGTGGTGGAAAATAGATTACACCACGGCGTGGAGACGGTATTCCGTACGTACGCACGTGTGGTGATTTCATTTTCCGTAGGATGGATAGATGGTGAAATAGTGTTTTTACATACTTATAATAACATATTAGTTTATGAGTGATACTTATGTTATTACTTCATAATGAAACAACTAAAGAAGAAGAAGTGGAATAAGAAATAAAGATGAAAGAATCGGTAACGGACATTACCTCTTCTTTGAAGCGCTTCTTTGAGACCTCCTTTTAGGACACTAAAATTGGTCTTTGAAGAAGACCAGGACCTCTAGGATGTCTCTAGGGAAGTGGAGAGAAGAAATTGGCAGGGTTTGGCCGAGCTTGAAGGCTCAAAGTGGTGCGAGGAAGAGGGGGAGGAGGTGGCCTTTTATAAGGGAGGAGAGGGGCTCCTTTGGAAAAACTAAAAATATTATTTTATTATAAAGGCAAATTCGGTTTTAAATAGCTCAAAATTGATTTATTTCGAAGCTAAGTTGGGGATGGATATAAATACTCTCATACAATAGAATTTAGACATGTTTAGGTTCCTATTTTAACCTTATCATTTATATTTAACATTAAGTTAGATAAATTTACTTTTACCGTGTCTTTTTGTGTTCTTACACTATAAGGTTAATAAACTTACTATAACAAGCCAAAAGAACCCCAAGTTGTTATTATTAATATATATAACCTTATCTAAGTAATTTGGAAGAACCTTAGATTTTTAGGAATAAAATAACAATTAATAATATAATATTTGTTTTAAAAACTATTTTATGTCAATTTTGACACTATTTAGAAATTGATTTTTTTGAAATTCATAACAGAATGATTAATTCGAAAAAAGTTAATTAAATCCATAATAACATGTCTTATTAACCTAGAAAATTAGTGTAATTCATAAAAAGTCTCAAATTACATTTAGTTGGGTATTTATAACATCAATTATGTTAATATTTCATTAATAAGATAATTACTGCATCATCTTTGTGTCATAAATAAATTAACTTATATAAAGTCTAAAAATTACAAATAAAGTATAATTATGTAGTAAATCTTTTTAGACTTCTAATGAATATTTATAGTCTAATTTATATTACGTAGAAACCTATATTAAAAATGATTTAGTTATTAAACTTTGATTTTAACTATTTTAACCCTTCTTTAAATAAATTGATAATAAATGTCCTAATATAATCCAAGTGGGCCTAAATGGTCATATTTTATTCCTAAGGTTGTTTTTGGTCGAATAAAACTTATCCAATAGAATTAGGACATGTGTTAGGGTAATAATAACATCATTTTACCCTTAACTACCCTATTTACTTTTAACCGTGGTAAAAAAAGTAAAAAGTTACTATTCACCAAAAATTATTTTCATCTCATTGAACCACATTTTAGTCCTTGATATTAACCGTGTCTCTCGGATTTTCAAAATTCTACTCACAGAAGAGGTAAAATTATGTTTTATGAATAATTCAGTTTTTTTAACTACCACTTAGTGGTTTCACTATTTATCAAAAAATGAAAGTTTCCAGAAAAATACCAAAAATTAGGCCTAAGATATATTTGATATTATGAATTCAAAAATGATGTTTATTTTACCAAATTCAAAACATATCAGTTACATTAACTAATTTAAAAACTAATTCCCATCTTCAAAACAAATAGCGTGTTTTTAAAAGATAATAATTATCAAAATATTGACACTTGTTTATGTCCGGTTTAAATGTGAAATTACATCCAATGAACAAAATTGTATTAAATTGTAAAAATATATTCTAAATATAATTTAAAACCACTCAAATTAATAATTTATCACTATTAATTATTTCGATTACAAAAGTTGTTTTTAATTAAAATTTAGTAATTTTCACTATTCATCAGAATATGAAAGTTATCCGAAAAGTACCAAAATTTCACCCTAAGCTAATTTCGATATTCCGAATCCAAAAATGAAGTCCATTTTAAAAAATAAAATTTACAAAATTTCAAAAAGTGTTTATCACTATTCATAACATCTAGTTTTAATAATATTTTAATAGCATATCGTTGTTTAGTGAAACTCGGTATTGCGTATGACGCAAGCTATTGAGGAAGGCCGAGGTTGCGTGTAAGGAAAGCCAAGATAGTGTTGTGTGTAGTGAAGGATTCCTTTGATGATTTATATAACATAAAAACAAAATATTTCTCATAAAATTCTCGGGTGTTACATTCTACCCCCCTTAAAATGAATTTCGCCCTCGAAATTCGTCACTTTGTAACAAAAAGATGAGGATACCTCTCCCTCATCATATCCTCAAGCTCCCATGTAGCTTCTTCTAATTGGTGGTTCCTCCATAAAACTTTCACCAAGCGAGTGGTCTTGTTCCGTATGACTGTTTCTCTACGATCCAGAATCTTTATCGGTTGTTCTTCATAAGAAAGATCTTGTTCTGGAGGTACAACTTCTGAGGTGAGTACATGTGAAGGATCAAGTATGTACTTTCTCATGAGAGATACATGGACCACATCGTGAACTTGAGAATGATTCGGTGGAAGCGCCAATCGGTAAGCTACCTTTCCAACATGATCCAGTATTTTGAAACGACCGATATATCTAGGGCTCAACTTCCCCTTCTTTCCAAATCTCATGACCCTCTTCCAGGGAGATATTCGTAAGAACACTTTATCACCCACTTCAAACTCTAGGTCTTTTCTTCGGTTGTCGGCATAACTTTTCTATCGACTCTGAGCTGCTCTTATGTGTTCTTGAATAGATTGGACCTTTTCTGCCATCTCATCATCAAGATCAGGTCCTAATATCTTTCTTTCCCCGACTTCATCCCAGGAAGTTGGAGTCCTGAATTTCTTTCCATAGAAAGCTTCATAAGGAGCCATATAAATACTGGAGTGAAAGCTTTTATTATAAGAAAATTCTACCAAAGGTAGGTGTTTATCCCAACCACCTTTGAAATCCATAGAGAAAGCTCTCAACATATATTCTAGAGTTTGAATTGTTCTCTCAGACTGACCGTCTGTTTGAGGATGATAAGCAGTGATGAAACTCAACTCTGTATCCAGAGTATGCTGAAGTCTTCTCTAGAAATTTGAGGTAAACCTCGGATCCCGATCAGATATAATAGATAGTGGCACTCCATGCAATCTTACCACTTCCTTTACATATATCTTGTAAAGATGATCCAGATAGAAATCCTCTCTAATAGCAATGAAGTGTGCAGACTTTCTAAGACGATCAACTATGACCAAGACAGAATTATTGCCTTTGGATGTCTTAGGAAGTCCTGTGACACAGTCCATAGTGATGTTTTCCCATTTCCATTCTGGTATGGGTAATAATTTTAACATCCCCTTAGACTTCTGTCTCTCAGCTTTAACTTACTGACAAACCATGCATCGAGAGACATATTCAACAACATCTTTTTTCAGGCCATCCCACCAGAAGTACTCTTTCAGGTCCCTATACATCATCGTGCTTCCAGGATGAATAGAGAATGAAGAACTATGAGCCTCATCCAGAAGCTCCTTCTTTAATTAGGGGATGGGAGGACCACAAACCCGATTCCTGAACTTTATTATCCCATCACAATCAAGGTTGAATTCAGGAATATTTCTCACCTTCTTTTGTAACTCTACATCTTCTTTCTGAGCCTCTTTAATCTTCACATGTATAGATGGTTGAACATTCATTTGAGAAAGATACAATTTCCCCCTTCCATTATAATTCCAAGATCCATCCTTTGTAAATACATAAATATTGTATCTTTTGTGATCCTCATCATGGATAAATTGGCATGGTCTTGTCGACTTAATGCATCTTCCACCTTGTTTGCTTTCCCAGGGTGGTAATGAATTGAGCAGTCGTAATCTTTAATCAGCTCCCACCATCTTCTTTGGTGCATATTCAGCTCCTTTTGTGTGAAAATATTTTTTAAACTTTTATGATCAGTATAAATATCACACCTTTCTCCATAAAGATAATGCCTCCAAATATTTAATGCAAATATTACAGCAGCTAACTCCAAATCATGAGTTGGGTAATTTTGCTCATGGATTTTCAACTATCATGAGGCATAAGCTATCACCATATCAATTTTCATAAGAAAACACACCAACCCCTTCTTGGATGCATCACTATAGATCAAAAACCTTAATCCACTACAAGGCAGTGTGAGAACAGGTGCACTGGATAACCTTCTTTTCAACTCCTTGAAATTCTATTCACATTCCTCCGTCTAGAAAAACATAACTCCTTTCTGAGTCAACTTGGTGAGGGGATTAGATAATCGTGAAAAAAATTTCACAAAACTTCGATAATGTCCAGCCAAACCAAGAAAACTTCGGATCTCAGTTACTTTTGTTGGTCTCGACCATCTTTCAATAACCTCTGTTTTTGCTGGATCCAAAGATATCCCCTCTTTTGAGATTATGTGACCCAAAAATGAAACTCTTTGAAGCCAAAATTCACACTTGGTAAATTTAGAATAAAGCTTCTCCTTTCTTAGGGTCTTCAATATAATTCTCAAGTGATCTTCATGTTTTTCCTTTCTCTTTGAATATACAAGAATATCGTCTATAAAGACTACCACAAACTGATCAAGATAGTCTCTAAACACTCTATTCATCAGATCCATGAAGATAGCCGGGGAATTAGTAAGACCAAATGGAATCACTATAAATTCATAGTGTCCATACCCTGTACGGAAAGCCGCCTTTGGTATATCCTCCCTTTTGACCCTTAATTGATGATACCATGAATGAAGATCAACCTTGGAAAAGTATTGAGATCCGCGTAGTTGGTCAAATAAGTCATCAATGCATGGGAGAGGATATTTGTTCTTGATAGTGATCTTGTTAAGTTCTCGATAATCAATGCAGAGTCTCATTGATCCATCTTTATTCTTAACAAATAGAACAGGTGCTCCCCAAGGTGGTGCACTAGGGCGTATGAATCCCTTATCAATATTCTCTTGGAGTTGCTTCTTCAATTCCTGCATCTTAATTGGGGCCATTCTATAAGGTGTCTGTGAAATAGGTAAAACACCTGGTATGAGTTCTATTGAAAACTCAACTTCACGATTTGGTGGAAGACCCAACAATTCCTCTGGAAAGACATCATCAAACTCCCGTACAAGGAGCATATTCTTAATTGTGAGTTTCTCACCAACCATTTGAGATACATAACCTTCATTCAGTGGAATCAAGACCCATAAGATGGAATAAATTTCCACAGGAATGTTATGTTCATCCTGGCATTGATAGATGATCATAGATTGATCTGGAATATGAAATGTGACTTCCCTTATTTGGAAATTTATATGAGCTCTATATAAAGAAAGCCAATCCATGCCAGGAATCACATCAAATTCCACTATACGAAGGATCACAAGATTTGCAGGAAGCACTTTCCCACAAACTTCAATCGGGGAAGAATTATAAACTTTTGATGCGACTGTTGTGCCATTAGGTGTTTTCACAACTAACTCAACATCTAATTGTTGAGGTAATACAATGATACCCTTAGAAAAATCTTAAGAAATAAAAGAGTGGGTGGATCCAGAATCAAATAAAACATTTTCTACTTTAGAGTGGATGGTAAGTGTACCTTTCACCACATCGTTATCGTACTCCACATCGCTGATAGAAATTGCATGTGACTTTCCTTTGTCTTTAGCCGTAAGATTTTGTTGACGTCGATCATCATCAACGTCCCTTGGATTAGGGAATTTATTGGCATAATGACCCATCTCCTTGCAATTGAAACATTGAAGTGTAGTAGGTTCATTATGTGTGTCCCTTTGTTTGCATCATTAGACATCTTCTTCCAATCATTGCGGCATTCGAATGCCCGATGACCTTCCGTTCCACATTTGAAACATTTACTTGTCTCTTTAAGAAAACTCCCTCCATGTTTCTTTACACACTTTGAGCATAAGGGAAATCTCATCTTCTTTTCAGGGTTCTCTTTAGATTTTCCTTTGAATTCCATTTTCCTCTTCTTATCAAACCCATAGGACTAATGGGTTACTCCAATCTCCATCTCAACTTTGAGAGCACATAGAACGATTTCCTCGCAGCTAATGAAGTCCCTTATGGCTAAGGCCCTTCGAAGACTTGGTTTTAAGCCACTAAATAATCGACCGATCTTACTCTCAGGTTGGATAATAATACCAGAAGCATACCTTGCAAGTCTTGTAAAATTTGCTTCATTGGTATGAACAGATTCATCATCCTTTTGCTTCAGTTCAAGAAACTCTTTCTCTATCTTTGTTCGGAGAATACGATGGAGGTACTTATTGAAAAATAAGTTCTTGAAGTTGTCCCATTCCGTGGACTTGATTTCATCTCTTTGCCTCATATTCTTGATAATATTTCACCATTGATCAACATCACCTTCAAAAGGATAAACTGCTAAGATGACATTATCATGTTTAGAACATTGAAGAACTGAAAATATCTTTTCAGTAGTACTAATCCATTGTTCAGCAACTAATGGATCAGTAGACCTTTGGAATAAAGGTGGACGCTGCCTCATGAAGGATTAAACAGAGTGTTCCTCCTTCCTTTGCTCGTTTGGAAGTCCCGCATGATTCATATCTTGAGAAAGTTGTGTGAGCATGGCTACAAGATTTTTCATTCCATCTCCCATAACGTTTGGTTGCTCAGGGGGACAATCATTGCATTTCCCGCCGCATTCCGCATTAACACGATTCATTTGGGTTCCAGCCATTGAATAAAACCAAGAAGAATAGTGTGAGAAACACTAATTATAATAGGAAAACCACATAATCAAGAATAAAATTTCCCACTTAAGGTATTATCCCAGGTTATTCATGCCCATTTCTAAAACACTAATATTGTGTTCCATTCTTAGACTTATCCTTAGGGTTCTTACTAAGTCTTTCACATCCTAGTTTCCAAAGGTTGACTATACCTTTCCTCCGATACCAACTATAACGACCCATACTTTACATATATTGTTATTACTTCAAAATTGAAGCATACTTATTACAACATATAACAAAACCATGAATGGACCATATAGGTATAGTGTCTTTAGAAATTGGGAAACATAAACAACTGGTTCATAAAGCGTCTACATTGTCTCCCATTTATTTTATCATATCTATAGTCCCTTTTGGCATATATTACTTAATAACCTTCTTCCGGACCTGGGAAAAAGAACATACAAAAGTGTGATCTCAAATGCTCAGTAAGGGTGAACAAAAGAAATAACAATCACATCATATTCATAAGAACATATCTTTTGGAAATCTTAACCTGCAAAAGAGATCATAATTTCATAACATGGGATAAATCATAGTAGTGAAATGTAATCCCAATAATCATAACTTTAAACATGAAACTTTGTGTCATACACACATAATCATATATAATCATTTATTATTAGTCAATACTCATTTCCAAGACTATCCTAGTGGACAAAGTCCATTTAGGAACCGAGTTCATTCCTCATTTCAGTCCTGTTTCACTGAACCGGTTTAACCTGCCGTTCTAGCCATGTCTATCTCATGAGATATAAAATATTTACCCAATGCATTTGAGGGAGATATAGGTCCCACCCATCTCATAATGATACCATTCTTATGTGTGCCACAAAATCATAAACCATACATCATAGCATAACCCATGTAATAAAAATGGGAATCTTAAACATCATGACATCATAAAACAATTCATATAAGATAAAGGAATTCATAAAAATATTTCCATCACAACATAATCAAATCCATGTAATAATAGAAATAGAACCCTATATTATCTTAGATGTAAAATAATTTTGATAAAACACTTGAACTCCATTCTTGAGGAAAATATCCTTTCTACTTCAAAAACACTTTTCCTTTCTTAACATGTCATACAATTTTAACCTAAAAGAAGTTGATTAAAAATAAACTTGAAAACTTGTAAAGGAAGCTTCTTGGAAATAATGTTTTAAAAAATCAATTCATGCCGTATAAGTTAAAGAAACATTCTTCTTGTACTTTTGTTGGAAAAGTCAAAAAGTACCTCGTACGAAAAACGACAAAATATTACTTTTATATCTTTTACTAAAAACTCACCGAAGGGTAAAATTGGATTTAATCAATTGTAGGTGGATGGAAAAAATATTACATATTGAGGAAACATGGATTTGGATGATAAAATACACCCTAGTAAATACCAAAGTATAAACAATCTCGGATAAAATGATATTGTGATATTTTCCCTTACCTTAGGTCTGATTTTCATCGTAAGTGTCCGAACCTCCTGTATAATGATTTAAATAATGTTATTGATGTATTCCAGAATCATAATTATTTTTATTATATCATATATGGTCATATTATTAGATTCTTATTAGTAATATTTCATTACTACTTGATATTTGGGTGTTTATTACTTTTTGTTCTTATGCATGTTTTGTCGAATTAATTCTTATTCTTATTTTTAGGTTATAGATAACTCATTTCCATATTGGTATTAGTGTAATATATTCATTCATTCAATTCATTTATATAATCATTATGCAATGAAGATCATGTAGAATGAGTCGCATCACATCGTGGATACGGTATTCCGTACGTACGCACAAGCGATGATATCATTCCCAAGATCGTGAAATTGTAATGGAGTGTATATATACAATTTAAGAATCAATATAACTTTTAAATAATCATATATAGTTATTATTTACACCATTATACCGATCCATGTAAGGTGGTGGTAGAAAATAGATTACACCACGGCGTGGAAACGGTATTTCGTACGTACGCACGCGTGGTGATTTCATTTTCCGTAGGATGGATAGATGGTGAAATAGGGTTGTTTCATACTTATAATAACATATCAGTATATGAGTGATACTTATGTTATTACTTAATAATGAAACAACTAAATAAGAACAAGTGGAAGAAGAAATAAAGATGAAAGAATCGGTAACAGACATTACCTATTCTTTGAAGCGCTTCTTTGAGACCTCCTTTTAGGACACTAAAATTGGTCTTTGAAGAATACCGGGATCTCTAGGATGTCTCCGGGGAAGTGGAGAGAAGAAATTGGCAGGGTTTGACCGAGCTTGAAGGCTCAAAGTGGTGTGAGGAAGAGGGGGAGGAGGTTCCCTTTTATAAGGGAGGAGAGGGGCTCCTTTGGAAAAACTAAAACTATTATTTTATTATAAAGCCAAATTCGGTTTTAAATAGCTCCAAATTGATTTATTTAGAAGATAAGGTGGGGATGGGTCGCAATAATCACATTAAATAGAATTTATACAAGTTTAGGTTCCTATTTTAACCTTATCATTTAGATTTAACATTAAGTTAGATAATTTTACTTTTACCTTGTCTTTTTGTGTTCTTACACTATAAGGTTAATAAACTTACTATAACAAGCCAAAAAAACACCAAGTTGTTTATTATTAATATATATAACCTTATCTAAGTAATGTTTCCAAACCGTATATTTTTAGGAATAAAATAACAATTAATAATATAATATTTGTTTTAAAAACAATTTTATATAAATTTTGAAGTTATTTAGTAATTGATTTTTTTGAAAATCATAACAGAATGATTAGTTAGAAAAAAGTTAATTAAATATATACTAACATGTCATATTAACCTACAAAATTATTGGAATTCATAAAAAGTCTAAAATTACATTTATTTGGGTATTTATAACATCAATTATGTCAATATTTCATTAATAAGATAATTATTGCATCATCATTGTGTCATAAATAAATTAACATATTTAAAATCTAAAAATTACAAATAAAATATCCTTATGTAGGAAATATGTTTATCTTTCTAATGAATATTTGTAGTCGAATTTATCTTATGTATAACCCTATATTAATAATTCTTTAGTTATTAAACTTTGATTTTAACTATTTTAACCCTTCTTTAAATAAATTGATAATAAATGTCCTAATCTAATCCAAGTGGGACTAAATGGTCATATTTTATTCCTAAGGTTGTTTATGGTCGAATAACACTTATCCAATAGAATTAGGACAAGTGTTAGGGTAACAATAATATCATTTTTACCCTTAACTACCCTATTTACTTTTAACCGTGGAAAAAAAAAGTAAAAAGATACTATTCACCAAAAATTACTTTCATCTCATTGAACCACATTTTATCCCTTGATATTAACCGTGTCTCTCAGATTTTTGAAATTCTACTCACAGAAGTGGTAAAATTATGTTTTATGAAAAATTTAGTTTTTTAAACTACCACTTAGTGGTTTCACTATTCATCAAAAAATGAAAGTTTCTAGAAAAATACCAAAAATTAGGCCTAAGATATATTTGATATTATGAATTCAGAAATGATGTTTGTTTTACCAAATTCAAAACATATCAGTTACATTAACTAATTTAAAAATTAATTCCAGTCGTCAAAACAAATAGCGTGTTTTTCAAAGATAATAACTATCAAAAGATTGACACTTGTTTATGTATGGTTTAAATGTGAAATTACATCCAATGAACATCATTTTATTAAATTGTAAAAATATATTCTAAATATACTTTAAAACCACTCAAATTAATAATTTATTACTATTATTTATTTTGATTAAAAAAGTTCTTTTTAATTAAAATTTAGTAATTTTCACAATTCATCAGAATATGAAAGTTATCCGAAAAGTACCAAAATTTCACCCTAAGCTAATTTGGATATTCAGAATACAAAAATTAAATTCATTTTGAAAAATAGAGTTTACAAAATTTCAAAAAGTGGTTATCACTATTCATAATGACTAGTTTTAATAGTATTTTAATAGCATATCGTTGTTTAGTGAAACTCGGTATTGCGTACGACGCAAGCTATTGAGGAAGGCCGCAGTTGTGTGTAAAGCAAGCCAAGCTAGTGTTGTGTGTAGTAAAATATTCCTTTAATGATTTATATAACATAAAAACAAAATATTTCTCATAACAGTCTTGGGTGTTACACCCACTATAGCTCCTCGATGCATCAGTATGTCTCATGAGAGAAACTAGTGTCTTGGCATAAGGCATCGACAAAATCTTATTTTTAGTCTTGGAACAAGGCCTTGACTATGTGGTTATGATATTCTGGAATTATTCATTCCATCATTATGAAAGTGGTTATTGATATTGCATGTGATTATTCGACTAGTAGAATATCCATGTGAATAAGTAAATGACATTATTTCATTTTATTTTTTCCATATTATGATGAAGTTCATGTTTAAAAGGAATTTGTTTTAGTTATACATTGCCTTAAATGTTTATGCTTACTTATGAATTTTTCCGCTATATTGTTATCTTTATTGGGAATTTGAGATCACCCCTTTCAATGTTTTATTTTTCCCAGGATGTGAAGAAGTATTTTATAAATGACCTGTAGGGATAGTATAAGGGGATAGGAGTGTGGAGACAAGATTTTGTTGTAGTTTTCACTTTATGATGTAATTTAAACTTTATGAATGTATCTAGTGTTTCCAAGACTACTAAACTAATAAATTTTTCGAGACTTGATATTTTTTGATCATGATAATGATATGTAATAATGCACCGACTCTGGGTAACTGGGGTCAGGACATTACATCTATAATGCTGAAAAATATTCTTATATTACATTCATTATCCATATTTTTCTTCCGATATGATCTTTTGGATTAACCATCCTTCTCATTCAATTCTTTCTCCTCATGTAAAATGATAAAATGTGACCAATTTTACAATAATTAATTAACATAAATGGAATCTCTCTTCCATATTTACCTTTTCATTACTACATGCTATTTGAGAGATGAATTCTTCAAAATTTATGGAATTATCATCATTATTGGTTTCCTTATAATGAGAAATATTTAAATCATTGTGATTCATGTATTCTAAAGCCTTGAATACAGTCTATTTCACTCTTATTATTTTTCTCTATAAGGATGGCCCTCTTCTCAACTCGTAAGTGATTACAACGTTGTTGGTTTAATTGATGGTCCACTCATCCATGTCTCAACCCCCAAGTGATTAAATATTCATTTTAAATTTATATGGGATGATTCAAATTAGATTCTTCATAATGGTATAATATTCATTAATTTTTATATATTTTCAAAAAGAGATTATTTATTTTTCATTCGAATAAAAAAACCATCCACTAATTCATCTTCTCCTGTTCTGATAGCTTTAAAATTAGAATGACTGGTTTGTAATCAATCTCTTTAACCTTCTTATCTTTTTCATGGATATCATAAAATTTATACTAGATTCCATTTTATCCCTTATTTACCATTACTTATGTTTAATATTTATATGAGTGAACTGAGATTAACACATTTTGTGCTATCCCATTGGTTTTGATATTATTCTTACCCAATAAAGTTTTTTTCATCCCATGTTCAAGAAGATTAACACTATTCTATGTTATATAAAAAACATCCAAGATTAGTGGTAAGATATACAGAAATATCATTGCTATCTATAAATAGAATCCATTACCATAAAAAATGGGAAGACATTTGTTGTTGATTATATTCACAGACTCCATGGATCTCATCGATCAAAGAAATATATAAATAAAAGAAACATTAGATTTTTTGGAATCCTACATAAAGCCACTTATCATGAATGATGATTAAATCATTTAATAAATATCTCTTAGTAATGTTTCTATAATACGAATTGTGAGTTCCAAGAGAGAGTATACCACCACTGATATGGATGGGTGTGAATTAGGTGTTTCTAGGAACACTAAATATCTCTAACCATTTGATTCTTATCATCAGTTAGTGTGAATATATCATGAAGTTGATGATGTTATATAGAGTGAGAAAGAACACAAAAGTACATTTTTTAATGGTTTACTCTCCCTAATTATCACATCACTACTATTTAGTGACAAGTAGTATCATTCTGAATACCCATGTTTAATTTCTTATAAATGGATTAAATAAAAGAGATATAGGATTATCTTAAAATCTAATTACATGATAAATAACTATGAATAGAAAAATATAATGTTGGCCTCTATTTTTTGTATCACACAAATGCATTAAAATCACTAGATGTGCCCATATGTATTTATTAAAAAAATAAATAATTGTAGCAAGGAACCTTTTTTATGACATGAAATTTAGATCCACAAGATATTAAAGGATAAAAACTATATATCTTGGAAGTTATCAGAGTATCTTTTACAACCTTTATGGTGTGACAAGTTTATTATGGCATGAATTATCAAATATTTATAGAACCAGTAATCTAGTAAATCGTTAGAGCTGCACTAATTGCGCCATATAACATTGACTATGGAATGGTAAAAATTGAATTATTAGAAGTAGAAAATATGAAATACTTAGTGATATAGGTTATAGAGGTATGGTTCCTCCTACCACTATGTGGTCTTCACCACTTCACCAAAACCTGTGGCATGAACTATTTTTTATAGTGTGAGGCCAAATAACCCCAAAACTTGTGGCAATAAATTCTTCTTGATGGTATTCATGTTATATTTTAATCCTTATAAATTCCTCATCTAATTCCTTATAGTTAAACCAGCCTAACCATGATGCGGCGATTCTCATATTAGAGTAATTCTATTCTCTTGTCAGAATAACCAAGTGAGCCAACCCTATTATACAAGATACATTCATTCTTCCATCAACATCATCCCCCAAAAATAAAAAATCTAGTGATGTGATTCTTGTTAGAAAAGTGAAATTAATTTATATATAATAATAACTCAAATATTCTACATTATTATATATGATAAATCCTTTATTAAGATATATTTAATCAATGATGTTGTGGTGAAATCATCACCCTTTACAGTGTCATTTTTTATCTACAGTATAACTCCATTCATTCTATAAGGCCTCGGCCTTAAACCTTACTTAATATTGAATTAAATGAATAATTCACATTGGGGATCTTTTCAGGTTTAGAGTTTTAGAGAACTAGGACATAACTATTACATCTCAAAATATTACAAAGTAGACACTTCTACTATGTTTCCATAAAATAAAAACTCTTAAAAAGAAACATGTCTAGTTCCATGTTTTAGATAGTACAACTTTTCCTTGATCACATCCTTGACCCTATTCCACATTAAGTCCTTTGAAAAACATTTCAAAAACATGGGATGAACATAAAAAGATCAGTAAGGGATATAAAAGTATGAAATGAAAACATTATTCCATGTATTAAATAATACTTTACTCATAAAACATAAGCCTTTTAACATACCTCATCAAATCATGAATAAATCATAGAAATCATAAGACATAAAGGTAACTTGAGGCATTCATAACATTCTTACGTAGGGAGTAACCATCATGGTTACGTTTGGAATACCCATCATAATATATTACCTAAGTATCTTTTGAGAAACCTTAACTTTTAACTCCTTCGCATTACCCAATGCTTTGGAGAGCTATATCGGGCTCACCCGCTCTTAGTTTATCACAGAACCACCAGTCTTCATAACAATGCCCAAGAACTATAACATAATCGTATCACGTAAAACATGCATAAAGGAAACATAAAATTTCCACATTTAAATCACAATATATCAATAAAACACATTGACATAATAAAAACATTATGAAAACCATTTTCAATACCAAAATAAAAGAAAAGTAAAACATGGTATTTATTTTTCATTCAAAAAAAGTTATGGCTTTTAGAGGAAGTTGAAACTCAAATAATTATCACGGAGGAAGAGAAGTCGTTGTCGCCACATACGTACGGCAAAAAAACATTCCCTTTTGTCGTTTAGTAAATGCTTCATATAAAAATATTCCATTTGAATAAACATAAAAGTCAAAGGGGTTTATACACCGTATAAAAGAAAGTTGTTTATAAAACGTAATATGCCTCAATGAAGGGAGATTGAGATGAAGTCCCTTACAAAGATAATTTTCTTAAATAAAATAGATCTATTATGTGTATTAACTATAATTACACATAAAAAAGTAGAAATACAAGATAGGAAATAATAATATCATGACATAATTTGAAAGTAGGAGATTAACCCAAAGAACGGAAATTGGGTTAAGAAGTTCCCTTACCTCGTGTCCGACGTGACTCGATTGCTATTTAATATCCTGAATAATAAACTTGAGTTAATTTCCACTTGCTTAAGAACCTTTTTCAAGTTCATTATTCCTTTTATATCACTTATTACCATGTCATGAACACCATGTAATTATTTAAGTTAATAACGGTCATTTTAAAGATCATTGGTAATTGAGTCAAAAATAAACTCTTTATAATTACAAGTTGTTCATGTATCCATTATATCCAGAGATATATTAATTATGTAGATATAATATATATCATATATATCCAGATTATACATGCATTTATAATATTACATAACATTTAGAGGTAAGAAATGAAATGCACCGTTCATGGAGACGGTAAGCCGTACGTACGCATGAACACTACTTTCATTTCTATTTCATATTTTATGGAATGGAATCCCAATGAAATAAAGTTATATTATAATTCCAGTATAATTTCATATATAATATAATTAACCCCATCCTTTATACGTCCCACATATGACATTAACGAATCAAATCACTTTGAGGGGGCGGTAGTCCGCACTTCCTAAAATGAAGATATCGCGTATACCCATAATGGAAGCCAAAAAGGTATGAAATAAATGAAAAATACAGAAAATTAAGGAAAAAATAAACATATTATATATCATATATAAATATAGTGTCATCTTAGTAGCCACATTTGAAGGTGTTATAAGAATATCGAACAATCATCATTTCGTGAGGGAGAAATTCACCATCCACGGAAACAGTATGTTCTTTAACCATTAGATGATGGTGTGTGTAAGTGTAAATATAATACTACTCATAACAACATACTAGTATATTTAAGATACTGTTGTGGTTACAAAATAAAGGAATAAAAAGAGTTTAGGGGGTTGGAGAAGCAAAATAAAACATAAGAACAAAAAAGAAGACACTACCATTAAAACGGGTAACTCTTTTTGATTTGAGCTCAAATGCTTCCTTGTAAAGACTTCGTCCCAAAGTGAGGCTTCTAGGAGTAAGAGAGGGATGTGGAGAGACAAAATGGGCAGGGGTTTTCCGAGCCAAAGGCTTGAGAGGTGTGGGTAATGTGGTAGAGGTGGGGGCCTTTTATAAGAGGAGAGGAGAGGGACTATTGGAATGTTATAAAAGGTTACTTTCTTATAAAATGATTTTCGGATTTTAAAGGTCCCAAAATTATATATTTCGAGGATAAGGTGATAAGAGTTCGAAATCCACCCATCCAATAGGTTTTTGAAAAGTGTAGGTCTTATATTTTACATTATAGTTTCATTTTATTTAAATCGTTAAATAATGAGGTAATCACTGCATCATCATGGTGTCATAAATAATTTAATTTATTTAATGTCTAAAAATTATAAAAAAACTATCATGATGTAGAAAATATTTTATCATTCTAATGAATATTTATAGTCAAAATATTTACTTGTATAACCCCATTTAAAAATTGTTTTAGTAAACCAACACATGTTTGTGACATTTTTATTTTAACATTAAATAAAACGTTATTAATGTCATTTTCCTACCAAAGTGGCTCCATGGGGTCCCCAAGTTGACCCATGGATTTTACTGGTCGGCCATGACACATACAATACGGGTAGGACAGGTGTAAAGGTCATTTCATATTATTAAAACATTATTTTTACCTTAAATTACACTAATTACCTCTAATTGCGATTAAAAACAAAAAAGTTACTATTCACCAAAAAATTATTTTAATCCCACTGAACCACATTTTACTTCTTAGTGAAAACCACGAATGTTGGATTTTTGAAATTCAAATCACAGATGTGGTAAAATTTCATTTAAACAAAAAATCAATTTTTTTAAGTACCATTTAGTGGTTTCACTATTCATCAAAAATTGAAGTTTTTCAGAAAAATACCAAAAATTCACCCTAAGCTATATTTGAGATTTCAAATTGAAAAATGATGTCTATTTTACAAAATTCCAAACATATAAGTTACATTAATTAATTTAATAATTAATTCTCGCTGTCAGAACAAATAGCATGTTTTTATGAAACAATATATATCAAAAGATTTACACTAGTTTAGGTCAAATTTCAATGGGAAATTAATTCCAACGACCACTATTGGATTAAATGGTAAAAATATATTCTAATTTCACTTTAAAACCAATTCAAAAACATAATCTAATAATATAAATAAATTATATTAAAAATAGGTTTTGAATTAAAATACAACATTTTTCACTATTCATTAAAAAAATAAACTTTATCGGAAAAATACAAAAAAAATAAAAAAAGTAAATTTTGATGTCCCGATTCTAAAGAATAAATTTATTTGGTCCAAAAGAATTTATAAGTGTGACCAAAACTATATTTAATGTTGGTTCTCCATCAAAAGGCGATAAGTGGACCTTTAGTGAAAATTAGAGTATATATGCCTAAAATTGAATTCTTTTCGTATTTTAAGCCTTTATACTTTATTGGATAAATGTAAAATCATTTAACAAACATATACAATCATATTTTAGATATTTCTATTCATTCCTGCCAATACAACGGCTATGTGTTAACTACCATTTAAAATAATATTATTTTATTACTAGTGTACAACGTATGATTTCAAAGAAACTCTTTGTTGCATATCAGGTATGCTATCGAACATAGAAACCCCTTTAATGTAAAATCAATATTTAATTAATAAATATTAATAAATATGAAAATGTTTTATTCTTTATTTACCTGGGATGTTACATCCTTCCCCACTTTTGGGAATTTCATCCTCGCAATTTTATCCACTTATCAAAATAAGTGGGGGTATTTATCCCTCATAGCATTTTTAGATTCCCACGTTGCCTCTTCAACCATATGGTTTTTCCACAAAAACTTTACCTGATGAATTACCTTATTCCGCAACACTTTCTCTCTATGGTCAAGAATCTGGACTGGTTTTTCTTCATAAGAGAGATTCTCTTCCAACTGAACTACCTCTGGGCTCAAAACATGAGATGGATCTGGTATATACTTTCCCAACATCAAAACATGAAAAAAATTGTGTACCTGAGATAAAATCAGAGGTAAATCCACTCAGTAAGCAACTGATCCAACTTTTTCCAGAATTTCATATGGTCCAATGAACCTTGGACTTAGCTTTCCTTTCTTACCAAATCGCATTACACTTTTCCATGATGAAACTTTGAGAAAAACATGATCACCTACCTCGAAAGATAGATCCTTCCTTCGGTTATCCTCATAAGTATTCTTCCTGCTCTGAGATGTTCTCATGTGTTTCAGAATCAACTGAACTTTTTCTGCCATCTCTTCTACCAATTCTGGTCCCATCAGCTTCCTTTCACCCACTTCGTCCCAAAAATCTATAGTTTGACACCGCTTCCCATATAATGCCTCCAACGGTTCCATCTGTATACTCGAATGAAAACTGTTATTATATGAAAATTCAACCAAAGAAAGATGTTGGTCCCAACATCCCTGATAATCCATCGAAAAAACACGTAGCATATCCTCCAAAGTCTGAATTGTTCATTCTTACTGCCCATCTGATTGAGGGTGAAAAGCTGTACTAAAATTTAATTCACTACCCAACGACTTTTGAAGGCCTTTCAAAAAGTTAGAAGTAAACCTGGGATCACAATCAGATAAAATGGATAAGGGAACTCCATGCAACCTTACTATCACTTTAAGATACAATTGAGAATGTTTATCTAGAGATAAAGTATCTCGAATAGGAAGGAAATGAGAATATTTAGTCAAGCGATCAACAATAACCCAGATTTCATTATTACCTCGAGATGTCTTCGGTAATCCCACAACAAAGTCCATGGATGTATTTTCTCATTTCCACTCTGGCACTGGTAAAGGCGGAAGCATCCCTTTTGGTAACTATCACTCTGCTTTAACCTACTGACAAGTCAAACACTTCACAGTAAAATCCGAAATATCTCTTTTCATTCCATCCCACCAGTAATACTCCCGCAGATCTCTGTACATCTTAGTACTTCCAGGATGAACTGAAAACAGAGAACTATGAGCTTCACATAACAACTCTCTCTTAAATTGTGAATCACAAGGCACACACAATCTCCTCCCAAATCTCAAAACACAATCATTATCAATGTTGAATTCAGGCAACTTACCCTTCTGAACCAGCTCTACCTTTTCGGCAACTCACTGTCTTGCTTCTGTGCTTGCTTGATTCTGTCTGATAGAGAAGATTTCACTGATACCTGAAATAAAACAGAAGTACATCCTGCACCAACATATTTTATGCCAAAGTTCATATAATCCATAACCAAAGGATCACGTTCCAAATGAAACATTTTTAATGAAGCATTACTTTTTCTACTCAAAGCATCATCCACATTATTTTCTTTTCTCGGATGGTAATGAATTGTACAATAATAATCCTTGATTAATTCTTGCCATCTCCTCTGTCCCATGTTCAATTCATTCTGAGTGAATATATACTTTAAACTTTTGTGATCGGTATATATTTCACACTTTACTCCATACAAATGATGCCTCCAAATTTTTAAAGACAAAACAACAGCAGCGAATTCTAAAGCATGTGAAGGGTAATTTACCTCATGAGTTTTTAACTAACGTAAATCATATGCAATTACCTGATCATTCTGCATAAGGACACTGCCATGTCCCTTCAACGAAGCATCACTGTATATAAAAAACTCACCATTCCTGGAAGGAAGTGCCAAAACTGGAGCATTCACCAATCTTCTTTTCAACTCCTGAAAACAATCATCACATTATTTTGTCCAGATAAACTTAACACGCTTCCGAGTTAGCTTAGTAATTGGACTAGATAACCGTGAAAACTTTTCAACAAACCTTCGGTTGTAACCTACCAAACCAAGAAAACTACGGATCTCGGTTACATTTGTGGGTCTTGGCCATTCTTCAACAACTTTTGTTTTAGCAGGATAAACAATTATACCATTTTCTGAAACAATGTGACCAAGGAAAGAAATTTGTTGTAACCAAAACTCACACTTTCTGAATTTCCCATACAATTTCTGTTCTTTTATAGTTTGAAAAAAACCCTTAAATGTCTTTCATGCTCCTCTTTACTTTTAGAAAACACTAAAATATAATCAATAAACACAACCACCATTTATCACCTGATTCAACTGAGCCATCAGTGCAGTAAATTGGTCAATTATGATTCCGACCATCTCTGGTTGCTGATTCGAAAGGTCATTATACTCTGTATGCCTTCCTAGAAAAGCTGCACTGTTTCCTCTATGGAAAACCATTCTTATCATAGAAATATCTTAGGCGAAGCAACATGGTAATCTTCAAATGCTATATCATTTCAATTTGACCATAAAAAAATATTTTTGGATAATCATTTAATAGAATTCTAACTCCTAAAGTTATCTAAACCGACCTCTGATACCAACTATAAGGCCCCGACCTTAAACCTTACTTAATATTGAATTAAATGAATAATTCACATTGAGGATCTTTTTAGGTTTATAGTTTTAGAGAATTAGGAAATAACTATTACATCTCAAAATATTACAATGTAGACACTTATACAATGTTTCCATAAAATAAAAACTCTTAAAAAGAAACATTTCTAGTTCCATGTTTTAGATAGTTGGACTTTTCCTTGATCCCATCCTTGACCCTATTCCACATTAAGTCCTGTGAAAAACATTTCAAAAACATGGGATGAGCATAAAACGCTCAGTAAGGGATATAAAAATACGAAATGAAAACATTAGTCCATGTATGAAATCATACTTTACTCATAAAACATAAGCATTTTAACATACCTCATCAAATCATAAATAAATCATATAAATCATAAGACATAATGGTAACTTGAGGCATTCATAACATTCTTACGTAGGGAGTAAACCTCATGGTTACATTTGGAATACCCATCACAGTATATTCCATAAATATCTTCAGAGATACCTTAACGTTTAACTCCTCCGCATTACCCAATGAATTGGAGAGCTATATTGGGCTCACCCTCCCTTAGTTTATCACCGAACCACCCATCTTCATAACAATTCCCAAGAACCATAACATAATTGTATCACGTAAAAAATGCATAAAGGAAAAATAACATTTCCATATTTTAATCACAAGATATAAATACAACACATTGATATAATAAAAACATTATGAAAACCATTTTCAATACCAAAATAAAATAAAAGTAAAACATGGTATTTATTTTTCATTCAAAAAAGTTATGGCTTGTAGAGGAAGCCAAAACTCAAATAATTGTCACGGTGGCAGAGAAGTCGATGTCTCCGCATAAGTACGATAAAAAAACATTCCCTTTTCTTGTTTAGTAAATTCTTTTTATAAAAATATTCCTTTTGAATAAACATAAAAGTCAAAGGGGTTTATACACAGTATAAAAGAAAGTTGTTTATAAAACGTAATATGCCTCAATGAAATGAGATTGAGACGAAGTCCCTTACAAAGATCATTTTTTAAGTAAAACAGATCTATTATGTGTATTCACTATAATTACACATAAAGAAAGTAAAAATACAATATATTACATAATAATATCATGACATAATTTGAAAGTAGGAGATTAACCCAAAGAACAAAAATTGGGTTAAGAAGCTCCCTTACCTCGTGTCCGACGTGACTCGATTTCTCTTTAATCATCTGAATAATAAACTTGAGTTAATTTATACTTTCTTGAGAACCTTTTTCATGTTCATTCTTCCTTTTATATCACTTATTACCATGTCATGAACACTATGTAATTATTTAAGTTAATAACAGTCATTTTAATGATCATTGGTACTTGAGTCAAAAATAAAATCTTTATAATTACAAGTTGTTCATGAATCCATTATATCCAGAGATATATTCATTATGTAGATATAATATATATCATATATATCCAGTATATACATTCATTTATAATATTACATAACATTTAGAGGTATGAAATGAAATGCACTGTTCATGGAGACGGCAAGCCGTACGTATGCATGAACGCTACTTTCATTTCTATTTCATATTTTATGGGGTGGAATAATAATGACATAAAGGTATATTATAATTCCATTATAATTTCATATATAATATCATTAACTCTATCCTTTATACGTCCCACCTATGGCATTAACGAATCAAATCACTTTGAGGGGGCGGTAGTCTGCACTTCCTCAAAAGATGATATCGCGTATACCAATAATGTAAGCCATAAAGGTATGTAATAAATGAAAAATACAGAAGCATAAAGAAAAAATAAAAATTTTATATATCATATATAAATTTAGTGTCATCTTAATGTCCACCTTTGAAGGTTTTAGAAGAATATTGAACAATCATCGTTTCGTGAGGCCGAAATTCACCATCCACGGAAACAATATGCTCTTTAACCATTAGATGAAGGTGTGTGTAAGTGTAAATCTAATCCTACTCATAAAAAAATCCTAGTATGTTTAAGATACTGTTGTGGTTACAAAATAAATGAATAAAAAGAGTTTAGGGGGTTGGAGAAGAAAAATAAAACATAAGAACAAAAAAGAAGACACAACGTTTAAAACGGGTAACTCTTTTTGATTTGAGCTCAAATGCTCCTTGTAAAGACTTCTTACCAAAGTGAGGCTTCTAGGAGTAAGAGAGGTATTTGGAGAGACAAAATGGGCATGGGTTTTTTGAGCCAAAGTCTTGAGAGGTGTGTGTAATGAGGTAGAGGTGGGGGCCTTTTATAAGAGGAGAGGAGGGGCACTTTTGGAATGTTATAAAAGGTTACTTTCTTATAAAAAGATTTTTCAGATTTTAAAGGTCCCAAAATTATATATTTCGAGGATAAGGTGATAAGAGTTAGAAATCCACCCATCCAATAGGTTTTTGACAAGTGTAGGTCTTAGATTTTACATTATAGTTTCATTTTATTTAAAGCGTTAAATAATGAGGTAATCACTACATCATCATGGTGTCATAAATAATTTAAATTATTTAATGTATAAAAATTATAAAAAAACTATAATGATGTAGAAAATATTTTTATCATTCTAATTAATATTTATAGTCAAAATTTTGACTTGTATAACCCCATTTAATATTTGTTTTAGTAAACCAACACATGTTGGTGACATTTTTATTTTAACATTAAATAAAAAGTTATTAATGTCATTTTCCAACCAAAGTGGCTCCATGGGGTCCCCAAGTTGACCCATGGATTTTACTGGTCGGACATGACACATCCAATAAGGGTAGGACATGTGTAAAGGTCATTTCATATTATTAAAACATTATTTTTACCTTAAATTACACTAATTACCTCTAATCGTGATTAAAAACATAAAAGTTACTATTCACCAAAAAATTATTTTAATCCCATTGAACCACATTTTACTTCCTAATGAAAAACATGAATGAAGGATTTTAGAAATTCAAAACACAGAGGTGGTAAAATTTCATTTAAAAGAAAAATCATTTTTTTAAGTACCAGTTAGTGGTTTCGCTATTCATCAAAAATTGAAGCTTTTCAGAAAAATACCAAAACATCACCATAAGCTATATTTGATATTCCTAATTCAAAAATTATGTCTATTTTAAAAAATTCAAAACATATAAGTTACATTAAATAATTTAATAATTAATTCCCACTATCAGAACAAAGAGTGTGTTTTTATGAAACAATATATATCAAAAGATTGACACTAGTTTAAGTCCAATTTCGAAGTGAAATTAATTACACAACCATTATTGGATTAAATGGTAAAAATATATTCTAATTTAACTTTAAAACCAATTCAAAATATAATCTAATCATATAAAGAAATTTGATTAAAAATAGGTTTTGAATTAAAATACAACATTTTTCACTATTCATTAAAAAATAAACATTATCGGAAAAATACCAAAAATTTACACAAATTAAATTTTGATAACCTGATTCTAAAGAATAATTTTATTTGGTCCAAAAGAATGTATAAGAGTGACCAAAACTATATTTAAAGACGGTTCACCATCAAATGGCGATAAGTGGACCTTTAGTGAAAATTATAGTATATATGCCTAAAATTGAATTCTTTTCGTATTGTAAGCCTTTATCCTTTATTGGATAAATGTGAAAACATTTAACAAACATATACAATCATATTTTAGTTATTTCTATTCATTCCCTCCAATACAAAGACTATGTGTTAACTACCATTTAAAATAATATTAGTTTATTACTAGTGTGCAATGTAAGATTTCAAAGAAACTCTTTGTTGCGTATCGGGTAAGCTATCGAACATAGCAACCCCTTTAAAGTAAAATCAATATTTAATTCGTAAATATTAATAATTATGAAAATTTTTTATTCTTTATTTACCTGGGATGTTACACATTCTATTCCTACATACCACCAATAAACAATAAATATATCCACACTCACATGTGAGCAAGTTTCTAATGAATACAATATCAAAAAGTCCCATACACATGAATGAATTGTTTCGTGATACATTTCATAACATATCTCCAATGAGAAGTTTATATAAAAAACTTTTCAAATTTTAGAATGATGATTATTAGTGAAATTCACCATTCTATGTAAGATAAATTTCATATTATCCATGTATCAATTAACTAACTAAGATAAAAACTTTATAATACCATTCAATTGGGTTCCGAGAGTAATAATTTATCATGAAGATGCACTATGTTGGGAGAGGAATGAATCAGTTGTTGTCAAATTCTATTACCAAAAACAGATTCTTATTTTATTCCATCACTCCCTTCGGTCTTAGTAACCTATATTGTATGTTTATACAAAATTTTATTTGATCATATTTTTCCAATCAAGCCATAACCACATGAATTTTAGAATATAAATAGAAAATTTGTGTGAGATATTTTTATTAGGTTTAGACTTGATGTGTAAAACCTACTCCTTTCCATGTTCAAATTTCATTAACACACATATTCTATACTATAATATTTTTATCAATTATAATAGGTTTCTACAGATTATCCTAAAACAAGTATCACTATATTATAGAAGTGAAATGCTTTCAATATATTATACATGAAAAAGGATCAATTTATTGTATCCCATAGTCTCTAAACTAGAATCACACCAGATTTTCTTCTTAGCTTCTTTCCTCCCTTTTGATGTAGATCAATAGTCTATACAAGGATTTCTATACACCCAAAATATTATCCAATACTTTAATAACAGATAGACAATGGTTTCCTAAACGACTTTAATAGATACTCATGTAACTCAACTACTATTTTATTGCTCATATATTAGATTATTTACAATACCTATTTATGGACCCCTTATCTCATAACATCAAGAGTAAAATATAGAATTATTTTTAGAATGGAAATATATATGTAAGTTCACTGATCCTCATAATACATCCTAGAAATACAACACACTAAATACACTTGTCTAATTCTTTATCGTTGCATGGTCATCCCTTATAGTATATTGTTTCTTTCTTCATCTTCATGTTTCTTCATGGTTTCAAAACTCTCAGATCATTAACTATAAGTCTTAATATTAATCGTCACCAAAACTATAATGACTTTTTATTCGTCATAGGTTCTAAATCTTTATTCTTCCTCTCTATATTATTTATTATATTCTATTTATTACTCTAACTCTAGATAAATTCTTCTTGATCTGTCATCGAAATCACACTATTTATAGATTATATTTGTACAAATAACCATTGTTACTCTTATAAATATTAACTATATAGTAGGGAACTCTCCAGTTTCATAGGGTCATTTTTATATTCTTAGAAATGTAAATTGATGTAAAAAATAAATCAATGCACACACACAATATCCATATTCGAAAGAAGCTCATGGGATGTTCCAAAGATCTCTTTTTCTGAACACAAAGTGTATTAAAAACATAACCTTACATATTTTTCTTCTCATTATTGAAACATAGATGAATAATAATTCATCTTTATAAGTCTCAAATTCATATTCCTCTATATATATATTTTATATAAAATCTACAATGCTGTTATTTATATGATATAAAAAATACATCAACAAATGTTTAGAATATAGATTCTATAATTCAAACCTTGATTGCATCTAATTAAGCACTATATAGATTCCAATTGAATATTTAATGTCCGTTAGCAACTAAAATTCATCCTCTAAATCCCATTCTCCTTGAATCACCAATAATTTTTTGATATTTTATCAACTTATATTTATCATCAAGTAATAATATCTTTTCTATTTTCATTTTTAGATTTTTTATGTTCTATAAAATATTCTCATTTTAGGATTAGTCAAATTATCAGCCTTTTATCTCATATTTAATTCTGTTGAATTATTTATGACGATAAAAAAATTACTCATATAACTTAGAATACAATTCTTTAAAAATTCATGATTAGCTTGAGATTTAGATCAGTTTCAACCACATTATTCTTAAGACTCCATGTATTTTACTTTTCATTATCAAAAAAATGAAACTCATAAAATCATTCTTGAATCATAGATATAAATAAATTATTATATTACGAACAATTTGGATTATCTATTACACCAAGTGATATTATTTTCATTAAAATTATAATAATTATAGAAAATCAAATTTCAAATTTAAAAATTAAAAAAAATTCTTCATTTGATTTTATTTTAAATTGATTGAATATCATCTCTCATTATTTTATTTTATGAATCACACAATAATTTTGGTGTTTGTGATATTAAGAAAATTTATAAATATATTTTGAATCATCGCACTTTATTTTCCCTTCTGGTTCATTGATTTGGAAATTCTTTTTTTTAATCTATATAAATTCATATTTTCACTAAGAAATGATGCTTAGGAAGACTGGTTCATCATTACATATATTTGCATAATTTTTATGAAATGTGAGATTGATTAATACATAGTCCTGATGATTTTTACACGTCTCATAAAACTGTATTGATATTGACGGATGATATTAATGCACATAATGATTTATACCTACACAACCTAAATTATTTCTTACATGGAAGTAGACTGATGTTTAAAAAATATTGAATGGTGATTATATAGGACAAATGTTTCCATTTTTCTAGTCATATTCAATATACTATCTTTAATAATATCACGAATTATGTTCAAACAACATAAGAAAATGACCCATACATAATTCTACAAACATATCAATTTTCAACAATAAAATAATTTTTTTAGATTTCCTCAAATTTAATCATATAATTATAATTTAATTCATGTTTAATTTACTCTTATAAAGAATTAATCCATGTATAATTAAATACTATCCTTCATGTATGGTACACCTTAGATGGTTTCTCATAATTTATTAAAACACAAGCTAGTATTTATTCTTTGAATAATTCTCACTCCAATAGATTGATTTCTCTAAATGAAATACCAAATATTATAGACTATAATCCATAACCTTGGTATAAATATTTGACATTAGGATTATCTCATTAACTCATCTGATTTGTAATGGGTTTCTCTATAAGAAAAAAATTCCATTCTCCTTTAACATACTGCATGGGTATCCTTCTCACTTCTCTTTAAAAATGAGATTAATTATACTTTTTATATAAAATGGTATCTAAATATTCATTATTTATCACATATTAACTTAATTTATCTTGAAATAAAATAAAAATCTAGGTTTTTTAAATCTAAGGGAAATTAATTCTCTCTATTTCTATTTTTTTTCAATACCATTTACTTCCAAAGTAAGTAGTATTTCTTTCTCCTCCTTAATGACATAAAATGAAAAGGAGGGAAAATGTTCTCTTATATAATGAAATTAGATGGTATAATTGAAAATAATATTCTTCACCCTTATTAACTTCTAAGGGGTGGTTATATTCACAATAATTATTCTAATTTTAAGAAACCCATCTTATCATGACGCGTTCATCCACTTTCCAATTTTTATATTAATCTCATGAGAGAAGTAGAAACCACATTAATCCTAGAAGTCTACAATAAAAAAATAGATATAAGTTTACATGGGATAACATGGTTTATAAAATTTTAGTGTTTAATATTGACAAAAAATTATCGATAAACCAATCTCAATGTGATATCTCTAATAGTTTTATTTTTCCAAGGGGTTGTCTAAATAGATTTTAAATATGTTTCATCAACCTATAATTCACATAAATAAATGAATAAAAAACATTCATTTATAATGTATTTATTTTAAATTTTATTAGATAATCACCCCCCCTTTATAAAAAAAATAAATATGTGTTAAAATGGTAATTGGATAATGAAAATCACACATTACCATTCAACTTTTAAAGTGGTTTCCATATATCCAGACTCAACAAAATACCTGAAGTTATGCAAGTTTACACTTATTTTAATATCAATAGATCAAGGGATTAAATCCTGAATTTACCAAGGATGATTCCATGAATTTATGACAACAATTGAGAGGGATGATATCAATATAGAGATAAATTTTAATTTAGATAATACATGGTGGAAAATACATTAATTGTTCTCTAGATTATTACTTCCACAATTTCTATCCTTTTCAAGAATCACATATAATCACCTCTTTTATAATGCCTAAAAAATGCAAGTAGATTAATTCCAGAATAAGGTGGAATTAAATTATCTACACAATGATCAAAAAATGGATGATAATTGTTTCTTAACCAAAGAATTTATTTATTTAAAGGAAAAATGTCTATAACTCTTCATATTATATCCTTCTTGTTTCTCCATGGTTGTTTGTATTTGGGAAGTATGGGATTATTTCCCTTTTAAAATTTATTATTAAATATATCATCTTTCCTAAATTTATCAACTAGAGTAGTTTTATTCTTTTTATCTTTCTACGATTTCCTAGAATCTTCTCAATGGGGTATACATTTGGTTAATCACACATTGGGTATATTATCATCCTTCTCCTTAGGTGTGGATTCCCTTCCAATAATAACTATTTTATCACAAGAGGTTTTTATTGATTTATAATTATTTATCATCATTTATTAATTTCTATAATGAAATGTAAGTCACTTTTTAACAATGTGATCTGAATTTTTTCATCTATAACAAACACTTTTATCAACTACTATTTTTCCCATTTTAGGAATCCTTTCACTTTATTCATAGGGACAAATCCAATACTACTATCACTATCTTAGATCAATTCTATTTCTGATTCCCAAATGATTACTAATTTCTTATTTTTTATGTTCATATTGTAATGGTTTATGTGTGGTATCGATTTCCATAGTAGAATAATCTCATCCCTTGACCAGATTTCTTTATTAACTTCTTTTGAGAAGCTTGTTAAATATCTTCCTTCATTGATTTTCTTTCTAAGTAATACTTGTTTCTATTTCTTTGTTTCTTGACCTTCTATTTTGGAATTATCTTTTCATTAGTAGAATAGTTTTTTTGGGTTGGTATATAACAACACTCTTCATAATTGTGTCCAAATTTACTGCATAAATCACAAAAAGTATCAAGGAGTTCAAATAAGTTTCATGTGGATAGATTATTCAATTTATGCACACTATGTTTTCCTCAAGAAGGTTTCCTCCAGGTTTGGGTTTTTCGCCCAATTTCATTATATTTTTTATAGTCTTTATACAATGACATATTATACCAAAATTCAATTTCACTATTCCCAAACTTCTAAAAGAACCAAAATATTTCAATTTATCCTATTTTTTTGTGAATAAACATTTTCTATATTTATATGATTTATATATTTGGGAAGGAAAAATAAAATTTTAAACTCCTTCTGTGGGGTTATTTTCTAAGACTTTATCACATATATACAAGAATATTTTGTGGTTGTTTGACATTTTTACTTTTCCACATTTTTATTATTTTCAACTTTTCATGTACCTCTAGAAAAAAAGATTTAGCACAATAATATTTTTTAGGGTTTTGGGATACCATATCCATGATCATGATGACATATGATTTATATATTACTCACATCCCTTCTTGGAACAATTTTGATCCTTATTAGATTTATGTTTCTTTTCTTAATCTTTCATTGTAAAAACTCTTCTTCCAATATATTGTGAAGATTTTCATGGGTACATTCCACAATATTCATATTATCATTAAACTATATACATTTCACGTTGTGAATATATCTATAGTATTTTAGTGACATTACAATCTCTTTAAAATAATTCTTTAGCTACTTCAACCAGTCATCATGATTTTGATTTGTATTTTGTAAAGAATAATTTGGATTTTTTATGCTATTACCCTTTACTTCCAACTGAGGAGCTTTTACATTCATAAAGATATAATAAATTTTTTATAATGCCTAAAATACCACTTTAACATTATTCTCAAATAATTATTTCTCACATAATTTTTTTCCAATCCTCATAAGAAATTTATTTAATTTTTTATAATGGTGTTAGTTTTATTTTACATTCACAAGAAGTTTTTGAGAATTTTTTAGATCTCTTTCTTTTCAAATTCATCCTATATGGAATCACATTTCTTCTGTTGCTGTGTCATTTCATCATGAAGTCCCTTTAAATATGAAAATAAATAAGTCAAAAAATAAATAGTCTAATTCTTCTTGTAGTCTTTAATTTGTAATAGCTATAACTTAGTGATTTATTAAAACCATATTCCTCACATGTTGAGATGCTTGGTTCTTTACAGGACACAAACCCAAATGTTTTTTCAAGAGACTTACCACTATCCTAAAATTGAACTAGTAATTATTCATCTTTTTCCTAATATTATTTCTTTAATTATGTGTGTACATTTTATTTCTATTTTTAAGAGTATTTTCTAACACATCCAATTATACTATTAAATGGATGAAAATAGATTTGTCGATAAGCTTCTTTTCTTTCTCAAATATTTTAAATATGTAATTCATTTAATCTTATAAAAACAAAAGGGTAAAAAAATATAAGAACCAACATAAAAAATGATGAACTATAATTTTATTTATAATATAAAAATAGATCCAATCAGAGCGAACCTAGTCTATAATGCCAATTATTTACCCTATGATGATCATCTCGAGATTTAACTCATCTAAATTTGTAATATTCTTAAAAAACCATGAATTTAACTTTTCATTATCAAGAATAATGAGCCTAATAAAATTGTTCTTGTATCATTGATTAAAATAAAATGATGATTTTCCAAACACAAGAGAGAAACTGTTACTTCATCTGATATTATTTTAATTAGAATTAAAACAATTATAGAAACTCAAATTTCAAAATTAAAAAGACTCTTCAATTCTACTCAATTTAATATTATTTTCCATGGATTAAAGTTCATCTATCATATTTTTTCTTTAATTGGATCTCAGTTTTATATTTTTATTTTTAGAATGTTGAGGAATAATTTTGACATCATCTCTCTTGATTTCTTCTTTAGATTCTTAAATATTGAAATTATAGTTTTCAAATTTTTTAATTTCAAATTTTCATTAATGAATGATACTAAAGAAGAGTGGTTAATCATTATAAATACCAGTATAAAGTTCAAAAGAACACTTATTGAGGGTTACATGGTCTTGGATGATGGTTATGCAGCTCATAGAGTGATATTTACAAAGATGGGTGATCCTTACATAGAAAAGTACTAATGCCTATGCAGCCTAAATTGATGCTTATTTATAATTTGTTTAATGTTTTCATAAGTATATATAAAACTTATATAGGTAATGGAATTTACATTTTTATAATCTACTACATTAAATAATCCATATGAATATTAGAGATGTGGATTATGTATTATACGAAAATAACCCACATATAGCTCCCCAGACATAGTAATTTTATAACCTTAAACTCAAAAATTTGATTTTATTTAAATTTCATTAGATTTATCCCAAATGACTACAGGTAATATCAACTATTATAAAAAATTCATTCAAGTGTTATTCAATCGTGGCCTTCATGTGTGATGCACTTTGGATGTTTTCTCATAATTCCTCACAACATCAACCAGTATTTATTCTTTGAATAATTATCCACCCACAAGAAATATTATTTAAAATCACTTACAAAAGATTGTATATAGTACTCCAAAACCTTTTTACTTCTCATTAACATTCAGATAATTTGAATAAATCATATAATTTTATGGTATTCTTAGCAAGAAACCAGCTTCATTACCATTTACGAAAATGTATGGGAAACCTTCTCACATCCTTTCCCACATGACATATATTCTCCTTTTCATATAAAATGACAACAAAATCTTAATTATTTTACACTTACTGAATTACTTTATACAAAAAACAAATAAAATTCATGCTTATCTAAATAAAAGGTTAATTTAGGTTATTCAATATTTTAAAAGGATCTTCAACATTTGAATTGTTTTGATTTTAAAATATTTATTATTTATTTATTTTAAGGGGGAAGTGTTAAACTCATTGGATCTATACAGATACATTATAGGGGGAAAATAATGTGTTTAATTTTTTTACCAAAAAATATATATAATTTTAATCCCTTTCCTCTGATATTTGAACCCCTATTCTCTATTAGGATATGAATGGAACTTCTTAACTCCTATAAAACATTCCACAACTAGATGAAAAAAATATAAACAAGATAATATAAGATGGTATTTTTAAAAATCTCATCCCAAAGATGGTAAACGTAATCCTTATCATGTTTAACTCTTATTGGGACAAAAATTCTTCACCAGCAATCCTATTATCAAATAAAAGTGGGTTAGCCAGTTATAATCTTAAAGTTTAGTTTACTATATCACATAGGTGAAGTCACCATATTATATAGGTGAATGTCGAAAGTATTACCCAAGCGAACTAGACTACCTCCGATGGGTTATTTATAATGGTATCACAGTAGTTAAATTTTTCATTTACTCTAATCAAACACAAAGTATTTGAATTGTTTAGAATCTTCAATAACAAATGAAATCACTTCGATCTCTATATACGAAAATCTTCTATATCTTATTCAAAATATGATTTTTGGATACAATCAAATCCATTATAATTACATTAGACTTAGTACTATAAAATTTATTACATATTTTTATCATAATAAATTAAACCTCAGCTTCAGGAACTCCTAATTTTTTTTACTTTGACTGTATTTTTCTAATAGTATAAATAAAACTACTAATCTTTTTTATCTTCCCAACACAACTTATTTTTAGTTCAAAAATTGTTCAAAAATTTCTCATTTTTCACTCTTATGATTCAATTTCTATTACATTGTTCCTAGCTTCTTCTTGGTGAGCTTGATCTTTACTCTCAAATAACTCAGTTCCAAAATTAATTAAATATTATCATATCCTAATGATTTTATTCATTTAATTCTCCTTGATTTTATATCTATATGTGTGTATTCATTTACGTATATTTTCAATTTTGAAATACCAAAAATGGACTACTGAGACAAATTTCTTGATTCCATCTAAAAACAACTATTATAAAAATCTATCTTTTGGGTTATCTTGATATTTTTCAATTCCTTTTTTATACTAAATAAATATTATAAGAATACAATTAATAAATAAACCTCACATGGATGAATAAAAATTCATTTTTTTAACATGCATCAAATTATTCTTTTCAAATTATCATCTCAATATATCTCAACTTTTAAATATTCATCCTTGGAAGTGTAAAATACTGTAGCAACTACAACCCTTATTGAATTTCTATTCATTTTTTCTTTGAGTGCTTCCATGATGTCCTGTAAAAATCTCATATTGAGTCTTTACATGGCAGAAATAACTCAAACTTTTATTCCATATTTTAAAACATGAATAATAATTATTTTAGGACATTCAATATACTAAATTTGTCCTCTTACATAAACAAAATTTACCTTACCAGATTTATAAAAATTTTATGTTTTCTCAATTAAGGATTGTGGAAATTCATAGAATTCCATATTAACTTGATATCCCATATTCTATCATGAATATAAATATCTAAATCAATTATCTTTATTCTTAATGATTTATACATGAAGGAACAACTCAGGATTTGATGTAACTTAAACAACATTATTCTTAATATTCCAATGATGCTTATTATTTTTCAGCAATCTCAACCACTTGATTTTATCATCTTGATATAATTTTTTCTTGCTCAAAATAATATTAAATAATGTAATAAATAATAATAATAAGGTTTATTCCATGAAGGAAAAAATCTTTCCTCATCAAATTGGATTTATTATTTAGATTATAAATCTATGAAATATATTCTCATTCTATAGGATCTTTTCTTTTTTGTATATTGGTTATGACTCATAAAAACATCTCCAAAGGCACATATACTGATTGGAATAACTCATAAACATCAATAAAATAGATCATATGATTGTTTATAGTGACCCCACATTTTCTTATACAATTATTACATCATTTTAAAGATAAAAAATAAAAGCATTACATAACAAGGATCCACAGGATTAGAGTCTTGAAAAAATTACAAACATAAATGAACATTAAAACATAAAAATTTATTAAATCCATTCATATTGTTCGGAGTGGACACTCAAGAGGGGGGGTGAATTGAGTTCCAATTAAAATTTATGTTAAAAATATTGTCTAGTTAAAATCCCCCGATTTATAAAATACGTTAAACTGTAGTGAATTTATACAGATTGTAAATGTTCACTTAGCTTCTCAAAGATTGATTAGATCTCAGTTAGTTTAACCACAAGATCAAACTAACTTTTGAAACTAATCTACTAATATACAATAAGTGTAAACACCTGCTAATTTAACTATCAAAGTAGCTTCAAAATAATTTTGTATTTTGAAGTAATAACAACAGAATAAATATGATATATGTTGTATACATTAAACATAAAGAAAATATGCACAACAGATATAACAAGAGGTTCAGTCTCAAGATGAGACTTAGTCCTCTCAAATATATATAAGAATTTGATCCACAACATGGATCGGGGTTAACAACAGTTTTACAAAAACTGTCCAGGTCCAAGACCTCTACCACTGTTATTCGTGGGAAATAAAACAACAAAAAACAAGCTATTTAGGCCACACATGACCTCTACCACTATCCCAGTGGGAAATAAAAGATGTAAGAGTTTGAGTGAGGATTTACAGATCCTCCAGTTAAAGTCCAGGAGACAATGTGTGAGTAAAAATACAGCACATGACACACACTGCTCGAAAAGTAAATAATGAATCACAGAGTAGAGATGTAGAGTTTAGAAATGGCTCTAGTGATTGTCAATGTAGCTCTGGACTCATTGGATTGAGCAGGAATGCTTCAGAGTCCTTCTCTGGTTTTTCTGTTGAAAAACAGAGTGTCATAGTTCAGCTTGTGTTCTACAGGAGTGAGAATGATCTCTTGATTCGTCGTGTGTTCTTCAGTGGTGTTGGATTGCACTCATGAGAATTATTTGAAGGTCTTTCAATCTCATTATTGTTCAGAATAGTTCACTTGAGTGTACTTATGTTATTCGTGTTGTATCTTCACACTTGAACACTGCTTCTCTTCTTGTTTCATTGTTGCTTATTTCATTTCGCGTGTACTGCATCTCAATATTTCTTATATTCCACGAGTTCTGGCAGTAGGAATGATTACCTTATCATAGGTACGAGATACGGTTTCCTGTCAAGCCAACAACTAATATTAAATAACATTAATTGCATTAAAAACAACAAATATGACCGTTATCATTATTTAAAATAATATTGACAAAAGCTTAAGAAACAGTGTCACAGTGATCATGGAAACATTGTCTAGTCACGGTGTCTGGAAACGGTGTCTGGTCATGGTGTCTAGTCATGGTGTCTGGTCACAGTGTCTGGTCATGGTGTTTGGTCACTGTGTCTGGTCACGGTGTCTGGTCATGGTGTCTGGTCACGGTGTCTGGTCATGGAGAGTCCTTCACGATGTCTGGGTCACGGTGAGTCCTTTACGGTGAGTCCATACTTTGACGAATATATGTATTTGGACTAAGACAATGATATGCAGAATATGGGTTAAGGTTAATCATTAGTGATAATATATGAGAGAATTGTGATCATGCATAAGACTTGTAGAGAGTAATTAACATCCATAAGATTTGTTATTATAAAAACATGATATGCACCTATTGTTGAGTTTGAAGAGCATTAGAAAAATGTGGACTGAAGATCAAGATTAATTATTAGTAATGGGATCTGTGATCATTAAAACATAATTAACACATGAGGAGTCCAATAATCTCCCCCTTTTTGATGATCACAAATCATATATAGGCAGAATATAAAAGACATGTAATATTAAAGATACTATCATAGAAAAAATATTATAGAATAGATACTTGTAGTTTTTCTCCCCCATTTATACTATTATAGACCTCATACCTGTAGTTTTTCTCCCCTTTTTGGGATTATGAATAAGTATAGAAAAGGAAATGAAACTCGGTAGTTGTCATTAAAAAAAGGATTCATAATACAAAGAATAGGAGAAGTACAAACTGTAAATAAGAAATGACATCCCATCAAAAAGAAAAACAGTCGATAAACTCTTTAGGGATCCATATTTTCCTTGCCTTTATCAGCAGCAGGAGCTGGTGCTAAAGTAGAAGAAGGCATAGAAGAGGTAGACAATGAGGGTAAGGGTAGACCTTCAAAAACAGATGGATCCAAAGTAGGAACAGTAGAAGATATAGGCTTAGGTTTTTCAAGAATGACTGGCCGGATCTGATAAAGGGCTTGGCTAACTGACATGGTAGTTGATGCTAAGGCAGAAAGTCCAGGTCTAAGGGGTGCAGCAGCTGGAGAAACTATAGCAGTACTCTACACATGAAGATACGGCTTCAAAAGATTGATGAAATCAGTTATGATTTCACCACCATACTGCATAGCCTTTTCAAAATCATCCTTACTCTCTAGAAATCTGTCCAACAATCTGGTGAACTCTGAAAGTTTCTGAACTTGAGCTTTAAAAGCTTGAGTCACCGGAGGGATTCTCAAATTTTCCACAAGATATCTAAAGTGATCTGTCATGTCAATTTTAGAGAAAATCTGGGAAAGATACAAATCTATATTCTTGGAGATCTCTTGTTGATCATCATTGGATATCTTTGAATGGATCCTAACCAAGTCCAATGCTCTATCACTATTCTTAATCACTTCTGATAAAGAAGATAGATCCAAGCCACTGAAGGCATTCTGTAATTCTTCCTTAATTATAGATCTCAACAGAGAATCATCCAAAGCAGGTGTGGAGGTCTGACCAGAAGAAGGTGAAGCCTTGATAGCATCGGTTAGAACTTTGAGCTGTTTCAGAACTTTTTGCAGACATCCAGTATATTCATCTATAAGATTATTCAAAGTTTCCACAAGCTCTCTCATGCGTTCCAGCATCTTCGTGTGCCTTTTTCCAATATTTTCATCAAAATATAGTAGGTAAGGTTGAACTTGAGACACAATCTACCTAGAAAGGAGGGAATCAGAAGACTCAGGTGAAACAGTAGCAGGTGCAGGGGCAGAAACAGGAGCAGGCTCGGATCTCACAGATAGCTCATTTTGCAGACTTGCGACCATACGTTTCAGATTTGCAACATTAGCACTCAGCAGCTTATTCTCTACTATGACTTCTTGAATTTCTCGGATCATCCTTGGTTGAATATGAAAGATAATATTTTCCAAGAGAATTGATGCATCTTCTTGACTTAATTGAGTCACTGGGAGTGGTTGAGTGGAGACAATTTTCTCAAAACCAGCTAACAAAGTCTCGCCAAAAACTTTCAGATCATCTTCGGTTACAAAGGAATAATGCTCAAGTAAGGATGTAGGTAAAGGTAGAGGTTCAAATTCTGGTTGAGGATCAGAGTCATCATCAGACCCAGATTCTGATCCAGATTGAGGTTGGGGCTCTGGTTCTGGTTCTAAATGAGTTAAGGACTTCAATTGAAATAAAGAAGAAAGATCCATTCCAGTTGCAGTCACTTGCTGTGACTCATTCACATCATAAAAGCTTGGGAACTCATACCGAGAGTGTACATAGAAAGTGACAGACGGTTGAGAAGCTTCACCAGATCCAGCTTCCACAATATCAATATTTCGAGTTTCCTCCCCCTCAACTTGTGATTCCCTTTCAGATTCTTGAGGTTCAGGAACATGGACAAGATCCATAGGATAATCCCTAATCTCTTCAGCAAACTCTTTCCTTGCCAGCTGAAAGACAATTTCCATTCATTCTTCATCATATGGAATAATCTCAGGAATCGATTGTTCTACTGGATAAGCTTCCAGACTTGCTTCTTTCTCAACAGAAAGAGTCTCTTCAACAAAAGCTTCCTCAAAGGTTGCTTGCTATTCTAAACCAGGAAAAACTAATTTCCTTGCAGCATTGGGATGAGTTTTTTCCTCATGAAGAACAACTGAATGATCCTCAGTCCTTTCCTTTCCAACAACAACTTCCTCTCCTTGAGGTATTTCATCAGGGATAACACCCCTTTCCTCTTCAACAAGAACTGTTTCCATTAGAGGTACTACCGATTCTTCTCTAGATGGAACTTCATCTGTTACTTCTTCTTGATCTTCTCCTTCTGAGTACTCAACCACTTCATCTGGTTCCAAACCAGGATCAGCTAGGTTCTTAGGCCTTCTTGGATAGTCAACATGATTAAACTTTTTATATATTTGATCAATATCTTCAACACATTGCTTTTTCCTGGGATTCCAGCTAATCTTCATCCTTCTAATGATAGGCATGGATAGGCAGAAATCAAAGTACTTTAATTTTTCTTCATTCGGTCCATCCATTCCATTTGAGACTAACATGGATGAAATCATCCTTGAATAAAACAGGGAGGTGGATTTGGAAGTTACTTTGATCAGCTCACAGATATGGTTGATAACATACTTACACAGATTGATCTTTTGGTCATTTTTCAACAGGAGAATCAAGAACGCATCCTGATACTTCATCACTGAAAAATCTACTTTTCTTGGACTAACCAAATTCTGAACAAACTTGAAAAAAAGTCTTGTCTCCCCATCCAGTTCAGCAGCTATGGCCCTTCGCTTGGTTCCATTTCCAGTTAGATTTTCCAAAGTAGTTTTTAGGTCAAAGATGTCATTTGTTGGAGGAGGGTCTCTCTGGTAATCTTCACACACTCCTTCATGTGGAATTATTAGGCATGCAGCCCACAACATTGAAGAGAAAGAGAACTTCTGACCATCGATCCATCTGGTCACCAAAAATCTTTCCCCAAACTGAAAAGAGAACTTTACATACTGATAGAATTGAGACACATGACTCATGTAAATCGGTCTATTCTGTCCAGTGAACCATTCAAGCCATCCTTGTTCTTTTAAAACTTTCAAAACTAATGATATGCTAGACAACAACCATTCAGGGAAAACCTCTTTTTTAGGTACAATGGTACGACTTACCAGGTTTGGGTTTAAGGGTCCTTCGGGAGCTATCCTTGCTATCCTTCTATGTTTCTTAGAGCGGCGCTTCTCAGACGAGGGTGAAGATGGACGCTTCATCCTTGGCATTCACTAAAGGTTCGGGCGAAAGGGAAGAGAAGGTTCAGGAGAGAATTCGGGTAAGGAGTAGAATGAAACCGTTACGTTTTATCATTTGGGAATGTCAAACGTCATAAAAACAGAAACGTGGGAAATAAAATAGCGGTGAAATAAAAATTACCGTGATACGGGTAAAAAAAATTTATCATACTTCTCAAGGTGAGATAGAAAACTAGCCATCACGGTGATATAGTTTATAGTCATCGTGGTGAAACAGTGAGCAGTTTATATAGTCACGGTGAGACAGTGAGTTGCCAGACCATGAGCATAAAATAGTAACTCAGAAACAGTAAGTATAAAACTGTAAATTAAAGTACAGTAATGTTTTAAACAATAAGATCAGTAAGATATTCATTTATGATTAATCATTCCAAGATGATGTATGATGTAGTCTAATATTTCAGAATTTAATGGTTTAGTGAATATATCAGCAAGTTGATATTCAGTACCAATGAATTCCAATGTGATATCACCTTTTTGATAATGATCCCTCAAAAAGAGATTTCATACATCAATAAGTTTTGTCCTAGAATGAGAAACATGATTCTTAGAAATATTAATAGCACTTGTGTTGTCACAATTTATTGAGACATGTCTGAATTGATTTCCATAGTCTAGTAATGTGTGTTTCATCCAAAACATTTGTGCACAACAACTTCCAGTAGCTATGTATTCAGATTCTACAGTTAACAATGCAACAAAATTTTGTTTCTTACTACACTATGATACTAGTGACTTGCCTAAGAGATGACATGTTCTAGAGGTGCTTTTTCTATCTAGCTTACATCCAACAAAGTCAGCATCAAAATAACTAACTAGTTCAAATGATTGTCCTTTGGGATAGAACAGTCCTAAATTGGGAGTATGCTTGAGGTATTTGAAAATTCTCTTTACATCATTTAAATGAGACTCTTTAGGGTTTGCTTGAAAACGAGCACACATACACACACTAAACATAATATCAGGATGACCAGCAGTCAGGTAGAGTAGACTTACAACCATTCCTCTATAAGTGGTTTGATCAACAGATTTACCATTTTCATCAAGATCCATCTTACAGGTGGTACTCATGGGAGTGTCACTACTTTTTGTGCTATCCAATCCAAAACTTTTTAAAATATCTCTAGTATATTTACTTTGAGTTAAAATAATTTCATAATCATTTTGAAAAATTTGAAAACCAAGAAAGAATTTAAGTTCACCCATTAAACTCATTTCAAATTCATTTTGCATCATTTTTGAAAAATCAGTACATAAAGAATTTTTAGAAGATCCAAATATAATATCATCAACATAAATTTTTACTACTAAAACATCTTTAGAAATTCATTTTATAAAAAGAGTAGGATCATCTATTCCTTTTGTAAAACCTTTAGAAATTATAAAAGTACTTAATCTATCATACCAAGCTCTTGGAGTTTTCTTTAAACCATATAAAGCTTTTGATAGTTTGAAAATATGATTTAGAAAATGAGGGTTTGAAAAACTAGGTGGTTGTTCAACAAAAACATCCTCAGAAATATATCCATTTAAGAATGCACTCTTGACATCCATTTGATATAGTTTGAAATTTATATGTGCAGCATAAGCAAGTAAAATCCTAATAGCTTCTAATCTGGATACTGGAGAAAAAGTCTCCTCACAGTCAATACCTTCTTCTTGACTATATCATTGTGCAAGTAGTCTAGCTTTATTTCTAACTATGTTTCCAGATTCATCTACTTTATTTCTAAACACCCATTTTGTGCCTGTTGTGAAAGTATCCTTAGGTCTTTCAACAAGATTCCAAACTTTATTTCTTTCAAACTGATTGAGTTCTTCTTGATTAACAATTACCCAAAATTCATCATTAATAGCATCATCAATGTTTTTAGGTTCAAGTTGTGACAAGAAGGCCTGATGTTCAACCTGATTTCTAAGAGAAGCTCTAGTCTGTGTCCCTCTATCAAGATTTCCTACAACAGCATCTAAAGGATGATTCTTCAGAATTCTAGTTGATCTAGTAAAGGTAGGGCTAGAAATTTTAGGTTCATCAACAGGTTGGGAATCAACAGAAGCAGGTTCTGGAAAATTTCCAGAACTGGACGCTTTAACTATAGGTCCACTGTCTTTATCATTAAGGTTCAAAATAGAGAGATCATCTTCAAGATTTTCAAGAGAGGTTTTAGGCTCATGTGGATCAGTTTCATCGAACTTGATGTGAACAGATTCTTCCACACACTTGGTTCTCTTATTAAAAACTCTATAGGATTTACTAGAGATAAAATAACCTAGGAAAATTCCTTCATCACTCTTGGATGCAAACTTGTCAAGATTATCTTTGGTAATAAGAATAAAGACTTTGCAGGCAAAAAATCTGAAGTAGTTAACCTTAGTTTTCCTATGGTTCCACAACTCATAAGGGGTCCTCTTAAGAACAGGTCTGATTAAGACTCTATTTATAATATAAAAAGCTGTATTTATAGCTTCAACCCAAAAATAAACAGGCAGGTCATACTCATTAAGCATAGTTCTAGCAATTTCTTTCAGGGTTCTATTCCTTCGTTCTACTACACCATTTTGTTGAGGTGTCCTAGGGGCAGAGAAATTGTGACTATAGCCATTGTGTGAGCAGTAAGATTCACATTCATGATTTTAAAACTCACGGCCATGATCACTTCTCAGAGTTTTAATCTTAAGTCCACTAAGGGTTTCTACAGATTTAGAGTATTTAACAAAGTAAGAACAAGCTTCACTTTTGTGAGCTAGAAAATATACCCATGTATATCTAGAAAAGTCATCTACTAAGACATAGACATAGTGCTTCCCATTTAAGCTAGAAACTCTAGATGGTCCGAACAAATCCATGTGAACCAACTTGAGAGGTTGAGACGTTGAGACTTCTTTCTTTAGTTTGAAAGAGATTTTGTGTTGCTTTCCCTTTTGACAAGGATTACAAACTTTGTCATTTGGAAACTCAAGTTTGGGTAGGTCTCTAACTAATTTCTTCCTAGTAAGTTTTCTAAGTGAGTGTATATTGCAGTGTCCTAATCTTCTGTTCCAAAGCCAAGCCTCTTTATGAAAGGAATTCAAACAAGTAATATTCTGCTTAGCTAAAGAATTTAAATCGACAACATAAACATTTTCATTTCACAAGGCAGAAAATACTAAATCATTTTTAGAATTAAAAACATTGCAAGAATCATTTTCAAATTTAACATTAAAACCATCATCACATAACTGAGAAAGACTTAACAGATTATATCTAAGTCCATCAACAAATAAAACTTTAGAAATTAATATTGAGTCAGTGTTACCAATCTGGCCTAAGCTGATGATTTTCCCTTTAGAATTATCACCAAATGTGACAAAACCTCCATCAATCCTGACTAAGATTTTAAAGAATGATAAGTCTCCAGACATATGTCTTGAACATCCACTATCTAAGTACCAGATCTTCCTACAAGAGCTCTTTAAGCAGGTTTCCTACAAAACAGATTTAGATAGGAAATAATTTTGGTACCCAGATCTTCTTGGGTCCAGACAGGTTAGCAATCAAAGCTTTTGGTACCCAAATTTCTCTTATGGGTCTCATGAAATTTGTAGAATCAACAGACTTTGAAAGATAAACCTTATTAGATCCATAACTATGAATATAACTAGTTGAAGCATATAAATGTCCAAAACTAGAATTATCAGCATTCTGTCCAGATTTAGGAATAAATCTATTCTTAGTAAACTTTCTCTGTCCAGGTTTGTAACCTATTCCAGTAGTGTATTTTGGTGTAACTTGCTTTCCTAGCATTTGAGTTAGTGCATCCTTCCCATTTGTGAATTTCTCTATATCCTTTCTGAGTTGCTCATTAGATAATTTCAGTTCAGTGTTATCTTTAAGCAACTGAGCATTCTTTTCCATTTCAATATCAAGATCAGATTTATTTTAACACTTAAAGAATACTGTTTCTTTAAACCTTTGTATTTGTCTTTCAGCTCAATACATGTTTCTTCTAAAATATCACAATATTCAAATAGTTCAGATTTTGACATGTTATCAGATTCAGTATCATTTCCAGAATAATAAGAATTTAAATCAGTAGTTTCAGCTGTTACCTCAAAAGTGTTTGTTATAAAACACATTTTTGCCTAATTTCTGTGTTCAGTTTCAGAAACATCAGATTCAGTGGTGCTATCCTCAGAACCGCTCCAAGTATCCTTCATAGCATTTTTGTACTTACTGTCCTTGTAATCATATTTCTTCTTGAATTTTAGCTTTGGGCAGTCTACTTTAATATGTCCTTTTCTTTTGCACCCATAACAGACAACTTCATTACCTTTATCTGGCTTTTTCCAATCCTTCTTCCAATGTTCCTTATTGTCATACTTTCCTTTGTAATTTGATTTGCTGAAGAATTTATTTTTCCTATAAAACTTCTGAAACCTTCTGGCAATGTGAGCCATTTCAGCATCACTATCAGAAGCACTTTCACTATCTTCACAGCTTGAACTCTCGTTTATAGCTTGGAGTTTCTCTTTATCCGTGTTCTTTGAAGTTGAATATTTGAAAGCAACAGACTTTCTTCTAGGTTCATCTTCTTCTTCTTTGTTCACCGAGAGTTCTTCCTCATACATCATAAGATTACCAATGGGTTCTTTAATAGGTAGAGAAGCAATGTCACATGACTCTCTGATTGAAACAGATGTGCCTCTCCATCGGTCTGGTAAACATCTCAAGATTCTCATAATTTGTTCCTTTGTTGGAACTGCTTTTCCAAGTGAATTCATTGTATTGACTATCTCATTAAACCTGAGATACATGTCAGAAATAGGTTCATCAGTTTTCATTTTAAAATTATCATATTTAATAGTATAAGTATTTAGTCTCATTTCCTTAACATTGGTTGTTACTTCATGAGAAACACCCAAGGTATCCCAAATTTCAAAAGCAGTTTTACAAGCAGAAATTGTGTTAAACTCTTCATCTCCTAAAGCACAGTACAGGGCATTCATGGCTTTACAATTATTATTGTAAGCAGTCTTTGTAGGTTCATCCCAAGTGGATCTAGCAGTAGTGGGAAGTTTATATTATGATTCTATGGCAGTCCAAATATCAAAACCTATGCTTTCTAAATGAATTTTCATTTTATGTTTCAAATGAGCATAGTTGGTACCATTGAAGAAAGGTGGCCTGTTAGTAGCAACACCCTCTAGTCTATTATCCATAACTTGATTTTAGAAAGACAATTTAAAGAGATAAAAAATTTAGAAATAACATAAATTTAAGATCTTTAAAGATGCAACTAAAATCACAGTTGAAAAACAGAGTATTTCAAAAAATCATTGAACAAAAAAAAAACTAATCCTCTGATACCAAATTCTGGTCATAGTGGGCACTCAAGAGGTGGGGTGAATTGAGTTCCAATTAAAATTTCTGTTAAAAATATAGTCTAGTTAAAATCCCCTGATTTATAAAATAAGTTAAACTTTAGTGAATTTATACAGATTGTAAATGTTCACTTAACTTCTCAAAGATTGATCAGATCTCAGTTAGTTTAACCACAAGATGAAACTAACTTTTGAAACTAATCTACTGATTTAAAATAGTGTAAACACTTTCTAATTTAACTATCAAAGTAGCTTCAAAATAATTTTTTATTTTAAAGTAATAGAAGCGGAATAAATATTATATATGTCGTATACGTTAAACTTAAATAAAAGATGCACACCAGATATAACAATAGGTTCAGTATCAAGCTGAGACATAGTCCTCTCAAATATATATAATAATTTGATCCACACCCTGGATCGGGGTTAACAACAGTTTTACAAAAACTGTCCAGGTCCAAGACCTCTACCACTGTTATTCGTGGGAAACAAAAAAATAGCAAACCAGCTGTTCAATTCACACACGACCTCTACCACTCTCCCAGTGGGAAATAAAAGATGTAAGAGTTTGAGTGAGGATTTACAGATCCTCCATTTAAAGTTCAGGAGATAGTGTGTGAGTAAAAATACAGCAGATGACACACACTGCTCGAAAAGTAAATAATGAATCACAGAGTAGAGATGTAGAGTTTAGAAATGGCTCTAGTGATTGTCAATGTAGATTTGGAATCATTGGATTGAGCAGGAATGCTTCGGAGTCCTTCTCTGGTTTTTCTGTTGAAAAACAGAGTGTCGTAGTTCATCTTGTGTTCTACAGAAGTGAGAATGATCTCTTTATTCGTCGTGTGTTCTTCAGTGGTGTTGGATTGCATTCATGAGAATTCTTTGAAGGTCTTGAAATCTCCTTCTTGTTCAGCACAGTGCAGTTGAGTGTATGTAAGTTCTTCGTGTTGTATCTTCACACTTGCACACCGCTTCTCTTCTTGTTTCTTTGTTGCTTATTTCGTTTCGCGTGTACTGCATCTCAATCTTTCTTATATTATATGAGTTCTGGCAGTAGGAATGATTCCCCTCTCATAGGTACGAGATACGGTTTCATGTCAAGCCAACAACTACCATTAAATAACATTAATTTCATTAAAAACAACAAAGATGACCGTTAGAATTATTTAAAATAATATCCACAAAAGCTTAAAAAACGGTGTCACAGTGATCATGGAAACGGTGTCTGGTCACAGTGTCTGGAAACGGTGTCTGGTCACGGTGTCTGGTCCCAGTGTCGGGTCATGGTGTCTGGTCACAGTTTCTGGTCACGGTGAGTCCTTCATGGTGTTTGGGTCATGGTGAGTCCTTCACGGTGAGTCCATACTTAGAAGAATATCTGTATTTGGACTAAGACAGTGATATGTAGAATTTGGGTTATGGTTAATCAATAGAGATAATATATGAGAGAATTGTGATCATACATAAGACTTGCAGAGAGTAATTAACATCCATAAGATTTGTTATTATAAAAACATGATATGCACCTATTGTTGAGTTTGAAGAGCATTATCAAGATGTGCACTGAAGATCAAGATTAATTATCAGTAATGAGATTTGTGATCATTAAAACATGATTAACATATGAGGAGTCCAACAATTCTTATATAAATTCTTAGTGGTCCTTATTTTCTACTTATCACATGTTATCACCTAAGGATATACATCAAAGAAATGGGTAAGCTAAAATCCCTATAAATGGATAAATAAAAACATGGATCAACGTAACATGGGGTGAGAATAATAATAATAATAATAACATATGAATTGGTTCATCATAATAATCATGAGAGTAAACATTATATAAGGTCATGTAATGTAGAAATGCATAAAAATTAAACATCATGTCTTAGCAGTCAACTATCACACATTGTTGTGAACACAGATAACATAATGTTCACACATAATTACATTTATCTCATGACATTTATCACATCATACAATTAATTAGAGAACTATATAATTTTAGGAACACCCATCACATCACAACATTTACATGATCTATAAAATTCTGGGTGCACCTGTCACATCATAATGTTTACATAATCATGCCTGCCACATTGAAAGTACATAAATCCTAGATATAAAATAACCTTGGAAAAGTAATGAGTTTAATTTTATAAATCATAATTTATTAAATAAATTTTTGGGTTCCCAAATAAAATAGGTAATAACATAATTGATATAAGAATCATCAATCTTGAGTAGAGAAGAAACAGTCTCATAGGAAGTAAAAGTTATGTTTTTGAAAGAAGAGTTGGTTTGGAAAAATATTTTCATTTTTCATAAAATAATATTGGAAACATTTATCTCCAGCAAATAAAAGGTAAGGATAAAGAAATTATATTGAAGTAAAATAAATGAAACATTCATATTGAAAATGGTTTGAAAGAGGGAAAACCCAATAGAAGAGACTTGGGTTCAAATAATACACTTACCTTATGTCCGAGTGATTTATTAACTTTTATATATTGGATAATGAAATTAAATTAATTAATTAACAAATACCGATCCTATTATTCTTTTTTTTTAATTTTTAATTTTTTATTATGTTCATTTATATACTTTTAGAGTATTTATAGAGCTTAATTCCATCATTCGAGAGTGTTTATATTCTTTGTTTTCATGATCGGTTCAGTTGAATATGAGTATTGAAGTTTATGCTGAATGGGTATAATTATATAGTATTGGAATTATATTTTATTAATGACAATTCATATGATTAAATTGTTATATATATTATTTTCTTAAATTTTTTTAGGATGAAAAATTATATAAAAGGTTTTTGATAATCATTTGAATTTTTGGTGGTTTTTTGGAACATCAAAAAATAGTTTTGTTCTATTATTTATAATTATATATATAAGTTATTTCAAGAACATAAAAAGGGATAATACAGAAATTTTACATTACTTACCAACCATTAATGTGGGTTTATGAATATCCTTTAATTATTTAAAGGAAAATGAAAATGCACCATCGATGATGTCGGTAAATTGACACATCACGAGCGATGATTGAATTTTTAGAATAAAAGACATAGAGAATTTTTTTTTGATAATGTATATTCCAATGAAAAAATAATAATAATATATAAAATACAATGGTGTTATCATGAATATTTGGAGATAGCGGGATAATAGAGAACAAAAAAAGATAAATAAATTAAAATAAATAAAAAGAAAAAGAAAGAGGATTTTACTTCTTGGATTTTCCTCCTTGAGAACCTCTTTAGGAAAAGGGTTTTGATGTTTTTATGATACCAATTGGTATTGTATGTGAGGGAGAGGCATGGAATGTTATTTGGGTAGAATTTAGACAAGGATAAAATATTGGAATGTTTATGGAGAAGAGGTGGTGAGGGGTGATATTTATAAGGGAGGAGATGAGAGTTTTCATATTATTTTATTCATTAATTTGTTATTTTTCTCAATAGTATGAAAAATTTGAAAATTATCACTATATATGTTAAGAAAATGATGGATAGTTTAATATTATGGTCGTACATTATCCATAAATCATCTATGACTCAATAATTCATATATTTAGCCTATATTGTAAATTATCGTATATTTCTATTCTTCAAAAATTTATGTATTTTATAAAAATTGAAAAATTCACCCTAATCATTTTTTGATGTTTAGAATTAAAAAATAAAATTTATTTTATGAAAATAATTTTTTAAATATGAGTAGATAAATTTTTATTCAAATCCACCATTGATTCGAGTAATACCAATTTTAAAATTATAACTGATTTTATAAAACATTCAAAAATTAAATAATGTCATATAAAATTATATTATAGTCAAAAAGAAAAAATATTAATTTATGAGTGTATTTTAGGAAAATAATTTTTCTTTAAAATAATTATATTAATTATAAATTTTTTAATAAATATTTATGACTTATAAAAATACCAATACTTAATTATTCATTTGAAATATATTTATTTACTTATTTAATGATAGAAATATATTACCTTTTAATTTATAAGATTCCCAAAATAGATTTATGCTTTCAATGGTGATGTTAATATTTTATTGGATGAATCACCATTCCTAAGGGTCCTTTTAGTATTCCAAAAGTAATGTTACTATTCCATCATTATAAGTTCCTTAATTTATGAAAAGGCCTCTTATTTCATTAATTATTTATTTATAAAGTATTTATTGTGGTCTATATGTGATTTTATGATATTTATAATATATGAAACAATTATAAGAAGGGATAAATTCCATTGATAAAATTTTGGGTCGTTACATTCTTTTGCACTTTGGAAATTTCACCCTAAAAATTTCATTTAACATAAATTGTTGAGGGTACTTCTCTTTCATCACCTTCTATGGTTCCAAAGTCACTAATTCATAATTTTGATCCCTCCAAAACACATTGAAAATTTGGGTTACCTTGTGGCATATAAGATATATCTCTCTGGTATATAATCCTTAATGGAAGTTCCTCATAAGAGAGATTATATTCCAACTATAACACCTATGTGTTTAGTAGATTTGAGGGATCTGGTATGTACTTTTATCAATATAGATACATGTAAGATGTTATGAATTTGAGATATACTAGGTTGAAGTGCAAGATGATAGGCCACTTATTCTCTGTGATCAAGGATATCAAAAGGTCTAATGTACCTTAGTGTAAGATTCCCTTTCATTCCAAAATGCATTACTCTATTACATGATGATATTCGATTGAAAAAATATTCTCTAATGTTTAAATTCATGTCAATATTAACATTTTAATCATAGATATTTTTTTATCTCTGATAATATTTGTTATGTTGCTAAATTTATTGAACCTAATTTGTCATATCTTGCAAAAGGTCAGGTATAAGTAGCTTTAGTTCGGAAACTTCATCCCATCATGTTAGATTTCTATATCTATTTGCATACAGAGCTTCATATGGAGATATATGGATACTCAAGTGGAAATTGGTGTTGTATGATAACTCAAACAATGGGATATATTGATCCCATCCACTTTTAATTCCATTGAGTGGGATCTTAACATGTCTTCGAGCATTATAATATTTCTTTTAGATTGGCCATTAGTTTGGGGGTGATAGTTCATGCTGAAATTTAATTCAGTACTCCAAGCATGTTGGAGACTCCTCCAGAATTTAGATGTAAATAATGGATTATGATCTGATAAAATTGAGAGTGGAACACCATTAAGTCTCACCACATCCTTCACATATATCATTTGCAATTATTGAAGTGATACGTTTCCCAAATAACAATAAAGTGGGAAGTCTTGGTGAGTCGTTCCACCACAACCCATATCACATTGTTTCCTTTAGATGTCTTTAGAAGACACATGAAAAATTACATAGTGCAATTCTCCCATTTCCACATGGGTATATGAAATGGTTTCATATTCCCATTGTAATTATATCATTCTAGTTTATCTTGCTAACATATCAACTACATTGAGATATAATCAGAAATATCCCTCTTCATATTATCCTAGCAGAAGTGTTCTAAAAAAACACAGTACATCTTAGTACTCTCAAGATGGATATAGAATGTTGAGATATGTGCATTATCTAATAGATCGTTATTTATCCTAGGTGATGATGGAACAAAAATCCTCCTTTGAAACTAAATCACACCATCATAATCAATAAGGAACTCTTTTCATCTTCCCTTCCTCTACTGCATTCTCCATCCTTTGTATCTACAGATCATACTTTTGTGCCTCCCTAATCTTCATTAAGATATATGGTTTGAAATTCATATGGAAAACTTTGGATGTATTCCCTTTACTAATGATTTTAAAATCCATCCATTTCATATACATGAAGATAGGTTCTTTCTCAATCCTCAACAAGGATATATTATCATGTAATTTTATACCAAGAACATCATCCATCATGTTCTCCTTCCCATGATGATAGTGAATAAAGAAATCATGTCCCCTAAATTAGTTTTAACCATCCCCTTTGATGAAATTTGAGATGATTTTGTGTGAATATATAATTTATGTTATTATAATCAGTATATATGTAACTCTTATTATATTTGAGGTAGTTTAATATATTTTCAAGGAAAAAAATAACAACTACTAACTCCAGATCATGAGTTGGGGAAAATCTTCTCATAGATCTTCAACTGCAGTGATGAATAGGCTCTCAATTTATCATTCTCCAGTAGTAAACAACCCAAACCATTATTTAAAGAATCATTATATATCAAAAAAACGTTCTCTATGTTTCTGTTGTTTGAGTACAAGTGTAGCGATTATCCTCTTATTTAGATCCTTGATGCACTCCTCACATTCTTTTGTCCAAACATACTTTACCCATATCCTTGTTAAAATAGTCAGTGTGATATATAATCATGATAAATTCTCAAAAAACATTAGTAGTACCCTACCAATATAATAATACTATAGATTTCCATGACACTATAGGGTTTTGATCATTCCTCAATTGCCTTTTTTTAATGGGTCCAGAAAAATTACCTCACTTGTGATCACGTGTCCCATGAATTTAACTTGATGCATCCAAAATCACACTTTCTGAACTTGGTGTATAATTTTTCCATCTTCAATGTCACTAGAACAATACTTATATGTTATTAATGTTCCTAATTTCTCTTGGAGTACATGATAATATCCTTGATAAACACTAATAAAAATTTGTCAAGGTAATTTGTAAAGACTCTATTCATCAAATCCATGATTATTTCAGGGGAATTTGTATGTATAAATAGACTTACTAGAAACTCAAAGTGCTCATACATTATCCAAAAAGATTTATTATCAATATATTCATTATTTACCTTTAACTGATGATATCTAAAATGAAGATCCACTTTTGGGAAGTAATAAGCTCCCCATAACTGATCAAAAAAGTAATATATAATTGGAAGATGATATTTGTTTTCATAGTGATTTTGTTGAGTTCCAGATAATCGATCCACAAACACATTGATCCATCCTTCTTCTTGAAGAAGAGAATTGGTTCACCCCAAGGTGATGCTGTAGGGCATATTAACCCTTTTTCCAAGTTCTCTTCCATTAACTTATTTAACTCCTCCAGTTCAATAGGGGACATCATATAGGGGGATTTTGAGATATGAGTATCTTAGACTATGAGTTATTTTCATAACTATACCTCATGATCTAGGGGAATTCTGGGTAAATCATCACGGAAAACATCATTGTATTTCCTCAAAATGGGAATTTTATTTAAGTTGACACCATCATTTGACTCAACCATTTGAGCAAGGTATGAATCTTCACAGGGAATCAACACCCACACTATTAATGGATTTTCAAATATAGATTCATGACCTTCCTTGAATTTTTACTGGATCATGGTATTGTTCAGAATAGAAAATGATAATTAATTTTCCCAAAAGATGATGTGTGATCTATATAATGAGAGCTAGTCCATCTTGAGTATAGTTTCAAATTTACACAAGGGATGTATCATTTGATTTAATGGGAGAATATTCCCACATAGACAAAATAAGAGAAGAGTATAACACTTGGGTTTCAATGAACTCATCACTTAGTGTTTTTATGGATATATCTACATTAAGGTTTTATAGATTTTATTCAAAATTTATAGAAAACATTAAAGATATAAAATAATGTGTAGAAACATAATCAAATAATACTTTTTATATTCTAGAAGGAATATGAAGTATAACTTGTATATCATCATTTTTTTCAATACTTCAGTTTTAGTAGTTGAATAAGCCATCCATTTATCCTTTGATTTTGGTGGTTTATGATGATGATTACCCTCATGGACTCGAGTTTTAGTGCAATAGCTTGCATAGTTCCATTTCTCCCTATAATGTTAGCTTTAGACCATGGGTGGTGCTCTCCTTTCCTCCATTATATTGTCTAACTTCATTATGTCTGTTTGGTATTCATGATATTTGTGGTCTTATATCTAACACTTATAGAATTTTCTTGTCCTTTTGAGGAATTTACCATGATGATTATTCACAAATTTGTGACATGTCAGGGGTTGATATTTATTCCCACATTTATCATTAGATCCTCTAGCTAGAAACTCCATCGTTTGTTTCTTATCATCACAGCCATGGGACATTATCCAAATTTCATATCCATTTTGGGAGAAAATTGAACAACATGAACCCACTAATGAATATAAGAATTTTTATATCATTGTTGCTAAAAAACCAAAGAGTAGAATCAATGCCTTGAAAAAGATTCTTCATAGGTCATGAAAGATTCACATTAACTTTTATTTAGCTCTATGAATTCTGCGTCTATATTTGTATGATGATTTTTAGGAATATAATTGTTAAAAAAATTATCATAATGTATTACCACTCCATCTATTCAATTGTTTCATTCAGATTTGTGTCCTTAATGAATGCCCACCACTAGTTGACATCTCTATCTAAATGATAAAAATCCAAAGTCACCTTCCCCATCTCAGAATAGCGAAGCATAGAAAAGATATTATCCATTGGGTTGACCCACTATTCAGTGTCTAGTGGGTCAAAAGATCAACCAAATTTAAGTGGATGTTTCATCATAAAGGACTCAATAGCTAGTTTCTACCTCTTACCTGAAGTAGGATATTCCACATTGTTGATGTTATTATTCATAGGTTGAGACAAATGGGTAAGCATCACCATGAAATTTTTAATTCCATCACCTAAGGTATTGGTAATTTAATTTGGGAAATTTCCACATTATCCCTCATATAGGTTGCTGACATGGTTTCTCATAGTTCCATCCATTTTCTAAAATAGAAAATTTTAAAACAAAACATAAGTTAACATGCCAAGAATAATTTTTAATTTTGTGAAATTAACTCTAAAAGAATATCTTATGGGATCCCAATTCTTAAAAAATATTCATATACGATTACATATACTTAGTATCATACTAAGGGTTTTCACTATGGTTCTCTAAGATTAATTCGCAAATTAAATAATCCTTTCTGTGATACTAACTATTGTGACCCTCCTTTTTTATTACATGATTATTAAATAATTTTAAAGAAAAAAACATATAAGTGTTAAAAACTAGAATCCAAAGTTTTAGTGTCCTGGAAAAATTAGGACTAAACATAACATTTAAAACATAAACATTTATTTTATTCATTATTATCTATCTTCTTAGTGGTACTGATGTTCTCCTTAGTAAAAGATATCACCTATGGATATACATCAAAAAAAGGGGTTATATAAAATTCTAGTAAGTGGATAGATAAAAACATGGATCAATATATCTTGGGATGAGAATAATAATCATCATCATAACATAAGCCTAGTATCATTATATAAATCCTAAGAGGAATCATTAGATAATAGTATTCAATGTGGAAATGCATACAATGAAACACCATGTCTATGTGTTCAAATACCACACATTTTATGAAAAAATATAACATCATGTTCGTGCATATTTCAAATTCTCTCATGAGATTCATCACTTTACCCAATTAATTGGAGTTCTATATAATTCGGGGAACACCCATCACATCATAAAATTTTCATGCGCTATATAATTACGAGCACATCCGTCATATCATAACATTTACATAATCATGCATACAACATTGAATGTATAATAATATTGGAAATATAATAACCCATAGAAAGTAATGGGTTAAATTTAATAAATAATACTTTCAAAAATAAAATTTTGGGTTCCCCAAAAAATAGGTAATAACATAATTTTCATAGGAATCATTAATCTAGAGGGAGGAAGAAGAAATCTCACAAGAAGTAAACGTTATATTTTTAGAAAGAAGAGTTATTTTGAAAAAATGTTTAAATTTATCATAAAATCATATAAAAAATTTATAACAAGAAAATAAATTCTAAGGATAAATAAGTTATAGTTAAGGAACATCAATGAAACATTTATATAGAAAATGTAGTCAAAGTGGAAAAACTCAAAGGAAACATGTTGGGTTTTAAAATTCCCCTTACCTTATGTCTGATTGCTTTCTCCAAATTAATAACCTAGATAATTAAATGAAATTTATTAATTAAAAAATATATAACCTATTAAACAGTTAGTTTATTTATTATAGTTTTATATATCCCTTTATAGCCTTTTATATGAGTTATAGAGTTCAATTCTATCATCTGGGAGTGTTCATTTTCTTAGTTTTCATGATCTTTTCACTTGAATATGAGTATGGAAGTTTTTGTATAATGTGTACAATTATCCAGAATTGAAATTATATATTATTAGTTAATATCAATAATTTTTTATGATTATATTTATAATTTTTTTTAATTGTATGAGGTTTAATCGTAGATAAAAGGACAGTGATATTTATTTAGATGTTTTGGTGATTCTTTCTAAACATCACAAACAAGTAATGTTTCATTATTTATTACTACGTACATAAGCTAGATATAGAAAATAAAAGGGTTATTAACTAGATTATAAAATATTTACCTAATATTATAATTATTTAATTAATATCCTTGAATGTTTTAAAGTAAAATGAAAACACATCATCGGGTATGTCGGTAAATTGACGCATCATGGGAAATGATTTAATTTTGAGAATAAAAAAGAGAGAGAAATGAGTTTGGATGATTGATATTACATTAACATGATAAAATGAAATTATATAAAATATACTATAGTTATCATGAACATTTTCATATAGGAGCTGAGGATAAAATAAGAAAAGGGAAAAAATTAAAAGAAATTTACATGAAAAGAAAGTGGATTTTACCTCTTGAATTTCTTTAGTTTGAGAACCTAAAAGCGAACGTTTTTTTGTCTTTTAATGAGAGAAAGGGATCCTAGATATAGGAGAGGTTAGTGGGAAGATATTGTTTCATAATTTTTAAATTCTCCAATATTTTATGGTGTGATGAGAAGTGGTTGTGCGAGGGGAGGGGGTATTTATAGAGGAGGAGAAGAGTGTTTTCCAATTATTTTATTCGTTAGTTTATTATTTTGGCTCCACACTAAATAGACTAAGAATTATAAATAAATATATTAAACTAATTAAGGATAATTTTATATTATTGGATTAAATTAGCTATAAATCATACATGACTCAATTATTCATATATTTAGCATATATTGTGAATCATCATATTTTAATATTCACTGAAAATTCAATTATTTCAGAAAAATACCAAAAAAATCACCCTTACCATTTTTCGACAAGTATAATAAAAAATTTAACTCCACATTATGGAAATAATTTTATCAATAAAATATATTTATTTTTTAATTAAAATCACCATTTATTATAAAATTCCAATTTTAAAATTATAACTGATTTCTTGACATATTTGAAAGTTAACCATGGTCTCATAAAAATATCTTATAATTATAAGAAATAATAATAATTTATTAGTTTAATTTATGAAAATAAATTTTCTTTTAAATCATTAAATTAATTATAAAATTGTAAATAATTAATTATGACCTATAAAAATAAGATTACTTAATTTATAATTTTTTAAATATTTTTTACTTATTTCATGATATAAATATATTATCTTATAATTCATAATAGGCCTTTATTTTATTTTTACTTTAAAATATTATTTTACTATTATATTGGATGTATTAGAACTCATAATGGTCAAGTTACTATTCTAAAAGCCAGGTAACTATTCCATCGATAAGAGTTCCTTAATTTTTTAAAAATCCTATTATTTCATTCATTATTAATTTATAAATTATGTATTATGGTATATATGTTATTTTATGTGATTTATTCTATATAAAATAATTATAAGAAGGGATAAATTCCATTTATAGAAATTTTTGTCATTATAATGTCAATATGGTTCATACATATTTTAGAATGAATCATATATAACCCCTAATATGATTGAATTGGTCATACATAATTCTCCATGTATCATACAAATAACATCTTAATCTCTGAAATGAATTGTATGGCACATCAAATCACTGATATCTATAGTGAAAATGACTCATACATAGACCCAAAGTTTCCAAATTTTGAGTGATGAATCTAGAAAAAAACTCATACACAAAACAACTAGGAATAATATTCACTTTAGGAATTATCCATTTCCATCCTCAAACATAAAAATACAGATTAATTCGAATAAACTTATAATCATCCCAAGAAAATATCATGGATTCATAGAACCTTGAAACCATGTTGGAACAGCTCTAATTTTTTTTACGATATGTTAGAATAAATCATAACCTATTGAGATATCTTCTAAATACACCTACAATATGTAAATACTCAAGTAGAGTATTCTATGAACCTTCACCACCTTTGCGGTTTTAGCGGAATTCCAATTGAATAAAAATTTTATCTAAATTTTCCTAACACATATATCAAAAATAAATGGAAATAACACACTAGGATAGATTCCTCCACATTTTATATAGTTTTTTATTTTCAAACAGGTCTATAATCTCCCCGTGTAGTGTAGCTTTAGTCTCACATTTATAAGGCATTATAGAAAACACTGAAACACCTCCATCAATGAATATCATTATTTCTCCATGAAGATCTGGTCAAATATTTTTTGATTTGATAGCTACAATAAAATTTTGTCTAGTTAATTCTTTATAGGAAGTAAAAACCTTTATATCCTTTTTCTGACATAAGAAAAACTACCTTTTTCATGGTACATAGTAATGATTTTTTCATTCACCAGAAGACATTGAATTACTTTATATTGAAACCAAATATTGTTAAAGATTATTCAAATAAAAGGTCACTTCAGTATCACCCTTTTTATTTGTTTTCAATTCCAAAATACTCAATAAGTTAATGTAATCTTTTCCCCCTAATTGATAATACAAGAAAAGGGATTAAAACTATTATCCCTATTAAAAGAATCATGAACACATGGCAAGACTTTATCATTTCCCATAAAATATTTTAATTTTAAGAAACACACATTTTCCCTATATGATTCATCTCCACCTTTGAATGATTCATTCATCAACCATGTGATAAATGGCCAGAATCACATCTTTCATAGAAATGTTTCATGAATTAGTCAACTATAACTCTACATGTGATAACAGTTAAAAAAAGAGTGATGTGTTTAGATAATAAATATATCTATATTTTTACCACATGTGATACCAATATATTTCATTAAATTCTTGGGGGATTCATGTGATAATTTTTATGAATTGTTACGAAACATCACTCATTTGAACACACATATAAAAAACATTCCATTTCAATTTACTTATTCCTCCAATTGTTATATAAACAGTCAAAATTATAATATTATTAAATATGAATCGAAATAGTTATGATAAAGTAAAATATTATACCTAATCCATCACATTTTTAAGGGACTATCCATATATATTGATTAAATAGAAAATGTAAAAATCTAGAATCTTAATCCACTTTGAAAGCCCCCATTCATAGTATTCTCTCCAAACTTCTTCAACTTCAATTCCCATATATTTATCACAATTAAAGTGATTAGGAAAGAATGCATCATTACCCTATCATCCTTAATTTTAGTCATAAGGCTAAGAAAACTTTCTCAATCAATAGACTCTAATATTTGATGATATAAAGTACCTATATCTCTTTATGATTAATTAAACCCTAGATTTATAATATGGTCCACCCTTAGTGAGCATAGAATTATTTATTTTATCTTTCTTTATTGTTTAATAAGTTTATCCACCTTGTTAAATAGAGAAATATATTTATTTTTCTCTTTCTCTAATCTATTAGCCTCTATAATCTAGTCTGGTCATACAGCTAACCACTATCTCATCACATGCTTAGTTTTATTTTTGTGATTTGACTCCTTATTTATAGAAAAACATTTATTAATAGTAGTATTAATTTGTTCTTTACTTTTGTTCCTTATAATTTTTATTGTTTTGGAAACTATTTAAGTCACTTTTTTGTAATGTGTTATTCTTTCTTGCACATTCCACACACACTCTCATCAGGTTTTGTCTTACCCTTAATAGGAAGTCTCTCAACCTCATCAAAAGAAGTTCCACTAAAAAAATCCTAGAATATCTTTCTTGGACTGATTCCTATTTAGTTTTCATATTCATCCATTATTTATTGAGTTTCATGGAAATATTGATCTGTACCATGATTGGTAATCTATTTCTATAGTAAAAAACATCGCTTCCCTATATTTTTAACTCCATTATAATAAATTTTCATTTACTTCTTGAGGGAAATTTATTCAATAATTATTTTCATTCACTTCTCTATTAAGTAAAATTTCTTATTATTCATCACATATGGTCTTGTATACTATTTTCATAGTTTATCATTAGTATGAGAAATGTTTTGGGTTGGAATATAACTTCCCAATAAAAATTTACATAGATAGTACCGAATTGTTTTAGAATACTTAATAGTTTAAAAAAACATATGCTCAAAGACCGTATTAGATTAGTTCCTTTCGAAACATAGAACAAAAAACATCTAAATTTGTAAAATATATTCAATGTTTCACAAAAAGATATTACCCCTTAGTAATTATAATTAAAACCATCTCTTTATTTCCTAAGGTAATGAAACATAGGAAAGTGGTGACCTCAAATGCTTATTAAGGGAATGTAAAGTAAATATTAAATCATAACATGAATATAAGGGTACGAGAAAATGATAATAACATTCAAAGATCCAAAATTTCATATAAAAGATCCGAAACATGAGAAATGGAATAAATATTGGTAGTTTATAAAATAGTAATCATAATATAATTAGGTACATTAACTATGAGACCATATCATAGGAATAAGACATATAATTTGTAGAAAAAACATAAACATGTAATATCTTTCCCTATAAGTAAAGGCATATTTCCAAAAAACATATTAGAGCACCTCATGGGGACTACACCTACTAGTTGGGATACACCACCATCCCGAGTTGGAGTCATTTTTTTATAAGGGATTGGGTTTCCCTATCTTCCGATAGTGGATCAGGTTTCCTTATTTCTAATCTTCAGGTTAACTACACCTATTGGGCAGGACACACCACAAACCCGAGTCACAGTCATTTCATTATAAAGGATCAGGTTACCCTTATTTATAAAGTGGATTAAGCCCATTAAAATAATTCCAATAATTATCTCATAATATATAAATCTTTACTGAATTCATTTGATGGAGATTTGGGTACCAACCATCATGTAATAAAATCATTCATACATGTTCCACAGGAGAATAAAACTATAATAAAATAATAAACCATAAAAAGTGATGGGTTTTACAAACATTATATAATAACCAAATAAATAAAATGGGTATTATAATCATTTCATCACATAATTATCTATGGAAATTATTTAGGATTCACAATCATTTCATCAAATAATAACCCATGAAAAGAAGTGGGGTTCAAAATAATATAACACCTGGATGAGAAATGGGTATCATAAACATCATGATATTAAAACCTAAACCATTCAAAAATAACATGATTGGTTTTATTAGACAAAGAACCAAATTAATATTAAACTATAATAAATTATGACAACATAGATATAGAAGGATTTTTAATGTTAAATTGAAACATTTCTTAAGTAAATTAACCTTTCATTGATTTTTTTTTCATAATATCATTTCAAAAAACATTTTCTAATAAATAAATCTATACAATTTCATTTAAAACATTTCTTGAGTAAAATATATTCTCTTCTAAAAAAGTATTTTTAGGACATTAATAAATTTTCAATCATTTTTCTTCTAAAATAACTTTGAAAAATTATAAAGGAAGATCGAAAATACATTGAAAACCACTTTCCTTGAAAAATTATAAATAAATTTTGAAAAAAAATTGGAAATTTTTTTCAATACTTTGAAAAATTATAAAATAGTATTTGAGATAATTTAATTCGTTTTCGTTGAAAAAAACTTTTGAAAACAAATAATTGATGCTTTTAAAATAATTTAAAACACATTTTAAACTTAATTTTTCTGGAAAATTATTCTACTTTGAAACCCATTTTGAAATAAAATTATTCCATAATATTTGTATAAAAAAATTATTTAATATAAAATATCCTTATGAAATGACAAATTAAGAATCTAAGAAATGATGGTCATTACGGCAGGTAAGTCTATACATGCTGAACATTCCTTTTGTACAATAAAAGTTTAGAAATGTTCCTTGTTCCGAAAATGGAATGATGATTCATTTTTAAAACCATTTTGTAAAAAGTTAATAAAATGGGAAAAATTTAACATTAAACATAATAGTATAACATTAAATCAATTTTAAAAATATTTTCTATAAAACATTGTTTTGAAAGAGCACATATTTCCAACTGAAAAGAGAAATAAGGTTATCTTTTTATAATTGTTTTTATTAATTATAATAAGTTCCAAATAGTGGGAATATGAAAAAATTAAATAAATAAAAACTGAATATAAATATGTTAATAAATTTCATGAGATTTATTCAGATATGGATCAAAATATATTATTAATGGAATCATAATCAGAAACAATCTTTATAAACATTGTGATTGAAAAAATATACCATTATTACTTTTATAACATTAAATCATAATAAAATAGAAAAAATAACATTACATGATGCTTAAAGTATCATTAAAATAAATATATTCAAGATATAACATGTCAAAAGGAATTATAAATGGATCATAGAAACATATAGGTTTATAACTTGACATTTATCTCAAAGAAGTAAAATTGAGAAAAAATTACTTTACAAATTTGGTAACATTCTAAACATAACCCTCACGAAATAAATATCATAAAAAGGATATTTATACACACATAAATTTAATTATACAAATTATGGAATACATACATGGGTAGTATTGACCCCACACATAAGAAAAGAGGGGTGGATAAAGCATGTATCTCCTAGAAATAAAAAGTGAGATGAAATTTCCTTACCTTAAGGCTTGACATTCTTTATAAACATTAAAAACTCAGGTATAATAAATATACGTTCATTATAATTCTAATAAATTAGCATATTATTATATATAATACCATATATGAATCACTTTTTACTTAATATTACCCATTTATTAGCAATTCCATGTCAAAGTTATGTTTCAGGTAATAATCGCTTTGTTTATCGTACATGTTTTGTCTTGTTATTCTTGGTCATATTACATAGATTTTGATTTAATTATTTTCATAATATAGAAAATTATTTATATGTCATATATATTAATTATATAAATATTAAAAATAATCTATAAAATATATAAATATTAAATTTAATACATCATTCATGGAGATGGTAGGTTGTACGTAGGCATGAACACTAATTCCTTTTTACTATCATATTAAACTAATGACAGTAAATGATTTATATATATAGATATATGATATAATATAACTAAATTAGAATTAGTATGGAAAATATATAATATAAATTTACTAAACCCTTCTTTAATACATTCCATGTAAAGTGAGATCGAATCACATTTCTTTGACGAGGTTGTTGTCCACACATCCCCCAACAAAGTTATCACATATACACAAAATGGGAAGAATGAAGGTATGATCTATATAATTTATAAATAAGTAAAAATAAATAATAAATATCATATATATCTTATAAAAATATATTTTTCATAATAATTCACAACCACGAGTTGTGGTAAAGTGTAATGCCCCGGCCCCAGTCACCCAGAGTCGGTGCATTATTACATAACATTGGCATGATCACAAGAACTATCAAATCTAGAAATACCGATTGGTTTAGTATCCTTAGAAACACTAGATATATTCATAAAGTGTTACATTACATCATAGAAAATGAAAACTACAACAACATATTTTCTTCATATTCCACACTCATATCCCCATATACTATTCCTGTAGGTCATTCATAAATTACTTCTTCACAACCTCGTAAAAATGAAACATTGAAAGGGGTGAGCTCAAATGCCCAGTAAGGATAACAATATAGCAGAAACATTCATAAATAAGAATAAACATTTAAGGAAATGTATAACTAAAACAAAATCCTTTTAAACTTGAACTTCAACATAGTATGGAAAAAATAAAATGAAATAATGCCATTTACTTATACACATGGATATTCTACTAATCGAATAATCACATGCAATATCAATAACCACTTTCATAATGATGGAATGCATAATTCCAGACTATCATAACCACATATCCAAGGCCTCTTGCCAAGACTACAAATATGATTTTGTCAAGGCCTTGTGCCAAGACGGTAGTTTGTCTCATGATACCTACCGATGAATCGAAGAGCTATAGTGGGATCCACGCGTCACTTATTAAGTCCAATTTATTCCTCATATGAATAGGTTTCAACATAACATAAACATTCGTATTAAAACTAGCATATGAAATGTCAATAATTTCACTATAAACCATGAATGGTATAAAAATAACACATCCGTAGTCAAACATATCACAAAACCTTCAATACAATATAGAAGTTTTGTATGATAATAAATCAACTTCAAATAAGCATAAAATCCATCAAAGGATGTTGACATAGATGAAATCAAAACTGTTTGAGAGAAATATATCTTTTTTAAATCATTTAAAAGTCACGTAATTATAAAAGAAAACATTTACTTTGAAAATATTCTTACAATCTTGTAAGGGGAGCTTTGAAGATTTTATAACGGCGGAAAATAGCTGCACCCGCTGTATAAGTTAAAAAAAACTTTCTTACCTTAATTTTGTCGAAAAGGTTAAAAAGCACCTTATTTGGAAAATGACAGAAACATTCCTTTATAAACTTTTTATAAAAAGTAAAACAAGGGTATAAATGACTTTAACCCATATTCTGTAAAATAATATGAATGTTTTGAAATACATTTTTAAGAAACATGGATGTGGATGATAAAGAAGTCCCAGTAGATTATTACGTATAAACAACCTCAGATAATGAAGAGATTGCGAAATAAACCCTTAACATGTACTTTTACTTGGTTAGGGTAGGTTAACCTCCTGTATAATGGTGAAATAATTGTTATTAAATTATACAATAATCATATATATTAATATGATATCATATATGATCTTTTAACATTGCTTTGTTAAATATATCTTAGTATTATTGTTGTTTCGGGTGTTAACTTACTTGTTTTATTTTATATGTATTATTACGTAAGCCATGTTTGTCGTGGATAGGTTGTATCTTATTAATATCCAGAATGATATCAAGTCCTTAAACATTATTTTTGAATCATAAAATGACAATTATACTTGAATGGATACGATGGAGAATGAATCTCATCGCGTTCGTGGTGACGGTAGTCCATACGTACGCACGAGCGACAATATCATTCTTTTGATATTAAAATAATATATAATTGGATGGTATAGAATATATACAGAATCATTATCATGTTATATTTAGTATTTACATGAATTACACATCATTATTATACCCATCCAATTAATAATTTATTGAATAACAATTACACCATGACGTGGAGACGGTAAGCCGTACGTACGCACGTATGGTGACATGCTCTTCAAAGGATGGACAGAATACTGAATATGGTTGTACCATATTTATAATAATATTAAAGTATATAGGAGATACTGTATTCATTATTTTATAATGGGAATAGCAAATAAAGAATAAGTTGAAGAAGAAATGAATTTGAAAGGGGGGGGGGTGAAAACATTACCTCTTCTTCGGGTTCTTCCTTTTGATTTGATCAAATGTGGTCCTTAGGATGGATTTCTGATCAAACTAAGGCCTATAGGTTGTATTTATTGAATTTTAGAGAGTATTTGGGTAGTTTTTGGACGATCCAAAAGGCATTGAATGTGTTAATTAGTGAGAAGGGGGAGTTCCCTTTTATACGAGGGGTGAGGGGTACCTTTGGTAAAGCTAGAAATATTAATTTATAATAAATTAATATTCGGTTTCTAATGGCACCAAAGTGGATTATTTAAATCTTAAGGTGAGGATGGGTCGAAAACCACTCAACCAATAGAATTTAGACAGGTTTGGGTCATTATATTAACCTTATCTTTTAGTTTTAACTCTTAGTGAATTAGTATGACATTTACCATGTCACTTTGTATTTTTATATTATATAGTTAATAAACTTACAATATACATCCAAGAGACCCCCAAGTGGTCCATTAATGATACACCTATCATGATATAAGTCTTTTGGCGAAACCTTAAATTTTTAAGAATTTAATATCAATTAATAATATAATATTTGTTTTAAAAACTCTTTTATGCCAATTTTGACACAATTCAATAATAGATTCTTGTGAAAATCATAACAGAATGATTACTTCGAACAAGGTTAATTAAGTCAATACAAACATGTCATATTAACCTCTAAAATTAGTTTAATTCATAAAAACTCTCAAATTATATTTATTTTGGTATTTATAATATCAATTATTTTAATTTTTTACTATTATGGTAATTACTGCATCATCATTGTGTCATAAATAAATTAATTTATTTAATGTCTAAAAATTAAAAATATTATATAATTATGCCAGAAATCGTTTTAGCTTTCTAATGAACATTTACAATCTAATTTATCTTATTTCTAACACTCTATTAAAAATGTTTTAGTAAATAAACTTTGATTTTAACTCTTTTAACTCTTCTTTGAATAAAATTATAATAAATGTCCTAATCTAATCCAAGTGGACCTAAATGATAAAATTTTATTCCTAAGGTTGTTTTCGGTCGATATACACTTGTCCAATAGAATTAGTACATGTGTTAGGGTAATATTAATATCATTTTTACCCTTAATTACCCTATTTACTTTTAACCGTGGTAAATAAAAGTAAAAAGTTACTATTCACCAAAAATTATTTGCATTTCATTGAACCACATTTTACTACTTGATATTAACCGTGTCTCTCGGATTTTCGAAATTCCATTCACATAAGCGGTAAAATTATGTTTTATGAAAAATTCAGTTTTTTGACAACCACTTAGTAGATTCACTATTTATCAAAAAATGAAGTTTTTCAGAAAAATACCAAAAATTCACCCTAGGCTAATTTCGATATTCTGAATCCAAAAATGAAGTCCATTTTAAAAAATAAAATTTATAAAATTTTAAAAAGTAGGCATTACTATTCATAACGGCTAGTTTGATTGGTTGTGGTGTATTAGAACTCGATGTTCCGTACAACACACGCTATTGCATTATTCAAAGAGAAGCGTACCGTAGAAGCTTGGGGTGTTACATTCTCCCCTCCTTCAAATAATTTCATCCTCGAAATTTATTGAATACTACCACATGAAAATACTCAGGTGGTTCTTCATCATAAGTTCCTCAGGTTCCCATGTTGCCTCTTCCATCTTATGATTTCTCCACAAAACTTTTACCAGACGCGTCATCCGATTTCTCAACACTTGTTCTCTCGTATCAAGAATCTTGACGGGCTCTCCGCAATAAGACAGATCAGGTTCCAGTTCTAATGCCTCGTAGGTGAGTACATGCATTGGGTCAGGAATGTATTTCCTCAATAGAGATACGTAGAACACATCGTGAACTTTGGAGAGACTTGGCGGCATTGCCAATCGGTAAGCTACAACCCCAATTTGTTCTAGAATTTCGAAAGGTCCGATGTACCTAGGAATCAATTTACCTTTCTTACCAAAATGTATAACTCCCTTCCATGGAGATACCTTCAGGAAAACATGATCACTGACCTGAAATTCTAAATCCTTCCTTCGATTATCGGCATAGCTCTTCTGCCTACGTTGAGATGCTTTGATGTGACTTTGGATTACCTTCACCTTTTCCATTGTTTCCTCCACCAGTTCTGGACCTACAAGTTTTCTTTCACCAACGTCATCCCAACAGGTTGGTGTGCGACATCTCTTTCCGTATAACGCTTCATATGGTGCCATATGAATACTTGAATGGAAGCTATTATTATAGGAAAATTCCACCAGAGGAAAATATTGATCCCACATACCCTGAAATTCATGTGAGCAAGATCTCAACATATCTTCTAAGGTTTGAATAGTCCGTTCTGATTGTCCGTCTGTCTGAGGGTGGTAGGCAGTGCTCAAATAAAGTCCAGTATCATGGGATTTCTGAAAACTTTTTCAGAATCTTGAAGTAAAACAGGGATCATGATCAGAAACAATTGAAAGGGGTACTCCATGAAGTCTCACAACTTCATTAATATATAGTCTTGCTAGACGTTCTAGTGGTAGATATTCTCTTATAGAAAGAAAATGTGATGAATTGGTAAGACGGACAACAATAACCCATATTGCAGCATTCCTTCTAGGAGTTTTTGGTAGTCCCATGACAAAGTCCATTGTAATATTTTCCAATTTCCACTCAGGTATGGGAAGAGGTTGCATGACTCCTCCAGGCTGTTTCCTTCCATCATTCACTTGTTGACAAACCATACATCTTGACACAAAATCAGCTATCTCCCTCTTCATGTTGTCCCACCAAAAATTTTCCTTCAAATCGTTATACATTTTGGTGCTCCCAGGGTGTATAGAGAAATTGGAACTATGAGCATCATCCAGCAATTCCCTTTTTAGATCTGGTATATTGGGAACACAAAGTCTCTTCCCTAATTTTAAAATCCCTTCTTTGTACACAATGTCTCTCAATCTCCCATCATTCACAGATTTAATATTCTTTTGAAATTCTTCATCATCGGTCTGCGAACTCTTAATCCTTTCTCGTAAAGATGGTTTGGCAACCATTTGAAAAATCATTGATGATTCACCTTCCCTGGTTATTACCATGTCAATCTTTACTAGATCCATGAAAATTGGATCCCTTTTAATTCTCATCACGTTCAAAACTCCATGTTATTTTCTGCTCAAAGCATCTCCCACCTTGTTTGCTTTCCCCAGGTGGTAGTGTATCATACAATCATAATCCTTGAGTAATTCAATCCATCTCCTTTGCCTCATGTTGAGTTCTTTTTGTGAGAAAATATACTTCAAACTCTTGTGATCAGTATAAATCTCACATTTTTCACCATAGAGGTAGTGCCTCCATATCTTCAAATAAAAGATCACAGCTGTTAACTCGAGATCATGAGTAGGATAGTTTTTTCATGAATTTTCAACTGTCATGATGCATAAGCAATAACCCTATCATTCTGCATAAGGACACAACCAAGTCCTTTCTTCAATGCATCACTATAAATAACGAACCCCTCATTCCCCGATGGTAGAGTCAATATAGGATCCTTGACTAATCTTTTCTTTAGTTCATCAAAACATTCTTCACACTCTTTTGTCCAAACAAATTTAACCTATTTACGTGTGAGATTTGTTAATGGGATAGACAACCGGGCAAAATTCTAGATGAAACGTTGATAATAACCTGCTAAACCAATAAAACTGCGTACCTCAGTTATACTCGTAGGTGCTGGCCATTCTTTGATTGCCTTGGTCTTAGAAGGATCAACAGAGACTCCATCTTTGGACAACATATGGCCAAGAAAAGAAATCTCCTGAAGCCAGAATTCACAGTTGCTAAACATCCCATATAATTCATGTCTTCTCAGAGTCTTCAGGATAATCCGCAAGTGATTTTCATGATCTTCGTAGATTTTCGAGTATACCAAGATATCATCAATAAATACCACCACAAATTCATCGAGATATTCCTTGAAAACTCTATTAATCAGATCCATGAATACAGAGGGTGCATTAGTCAATCCAAAAGAAATTACTGTAAACTCTTAATGCCTGTACCTGGTTCGAAATCCTGTATTTGGAATGTCTTCCTTCTTCACACACAACTGATGGTATTCAGATCGAAGTTAAATCTTTGAAAAGTATTGATCTCCATGAAGTTGTTCAAATAAATCAACAATGCGAGGTAGGGGATACTTGTTCTTTATTGTTATAGCATTGATCTCTCTGTAGTCGATACATAACCTCATAGATCCATATTTCTTTTTATCAAAAAGAAGAGGGGCTCCCCATGGAGAAACACTAGGGTGAATAAATCCCTTATTACTCAATTCCTCTAGTTGTTTATTTAGTTCGACTAATTCCATAGTGGCCATTCTATAAGGGATCTTTGATAGAGGCCTTGATTCAGGAATTAAGTCAATGGAAAACTCAACTTCTCGTTCTGGAGGATGTCCAGGTAAATCCTCCAGAAACACATCTACATATTCTTTCACAACATGTACATCTTCTATTTGAACATTCATTTCCTCACCCATAGTCATTTCATTATCTTCCTCCCTAATAATTGAATTTAGTTGAGCTACTGTGGGTGGATCTAGATAAGAATTAGGTGCTGATGATTATGATCTAAAGATAAGGTGTTCCTTATCATCATCATCATCAATAATCATAACCTATTTCTTCTTACAATAAATCTTCACATCATAGTTCGAAAGCCAGTCCATACTGAGAAATGTATCAAACTAAATCATATGTATGATGTTGAGATCAGCAGATAAAGAACATTTATGTGCTCTAATGGGGACTGATTCACAAAACTTTGTTGCAATGATACTTACCTTAAGAGTTTTAACTGACAACTCCCTTGTTAAATCAAATTGGAAATATCTCATTTTCTGAGCAAACTGGGAAGATATGAAACAATGCGATGATCCAGAATCAAATAATGCATTTTCTAAACTTGAGGAAACCATTAAATTACCTGCCACCACGTCTTTCGGAGCTTCTACCTCAGCAGTAGTGATAGCATAAGCTTGGCCTTGATCCCTTGGACTTTTCTAAGGTATGTTCCCCTAACGCTTAGGAAATTCATTTGCATAATGTCCCATTTCCTGCAATTGTATCATTGAACATTGGCAGCTTCCTTCTTCCCTTTGCAATCACGAGAATGGTGGCCATTTTCACCACACTTGTAACAGACACCCATTCCACTCAACCAAGTACCAGGGTGTTTCTTTCCACATTTACCATAGGATGGATATTCAACCATTCCCTTCTTCCCCTTATTTAAATTCCCAGATTGATCAGCAGATCTCTTTTTCTCTTTCTTTGCATTAATGTCATAAGACTTAGAGAATTCCTTTTCGGTCTTGATAGCACATGAGACAATGTATTCGTACGATGAAAAGGATTGTGAGACTAATGATCGATGGAGAAATGGTTTTAACCCATAAAAGAAATGATCAATCTTACTTCTTGGGTTATGTATATAATCTCCAGCATACCTTGCTATCCTTGTAAAGTTAGCCTCATACTTTGTGACATTCTCATCCTCCTTTGCTCTCAGACTCAGAAATTGCCTTTCCATATCTGATTGATGGTCACAAGGAAAGTATTTTTCTAAAAATAGATATTTGAACTCCCTCCATTCCATATTTAATACTTCATCACCTTCCTTCATGTTTTGAATCAATGACCACCATTGATCAGCATCTCCAGTGAGGCGGTAAACAGCCATGATAACTTTTTCCCTTTCACTACTCCCCAAAGCCTGAAATATTTTCTCTAGGGAATTTATCCACTGCTCAGCTACTAAGGGATTTTTACTCCCATTGAACGTTGTTGGTTGTTGCCTCATGAATAGATCTAACATTGATCCTCCACGCTTTGGATTAGGGTGCTCCATACGGGTAAGGTTATTATTCATAACCTGAGTGAGTTGTCCCAGTATGGTGATTAGCTGATCAGCACCAGTTAAATCACCAGCTCCACTATAATTATCTTGAGCAGGAGGGAAATCCCTACATGGAGTGCGTGCATTGATACGGTTTCCATTTCTTCCACTAGGCGCCATTTCTAAAAAATGGAATAAACTAGATCAGTTTATGAATCAAAATACACAATCCCATACTTATAAAACACTTAACATAAATTTTACTATATATGGATATAATCCATAATCATAAAAATGTTTTCTTTGAGGAAGTATATACTCATGAACCCTTCATAATGATTTTTAAAGAAAATGAGAGTGATCCTAAGCATATCCCCCAGGAGTGTCGTAACCAAGAGTGCAGCAAGGCCCGTTGTCGTGCACCAGTTCCCGTTCGACTCTAGCGCAAAGCAGTGTTTTCAGGTTTTACCCATAGGTACATCTGTGCCAGAGCCCTCTCTACCTGGTCGTATCCAGACAGGGATGTATTGGTCGGAAAACTCACAAAATCTCAACAATACCGAAATTCTAGGAAGTTCTTCTATACTAATCCTCAATGTTCATCTTAGGTCTACGTGCTATAATCAGAGTTTATCTAAATCTAGCTTCAAAGGATTGTTGTAAACTTCCTCTGATACCAACTGTAACACCCCGACCCTAGTTACCCAGAGTTAGTGCATTATTACATAACATTGGAATGATCACAATAAAGATCAAATTTCGAAATACCGATTGGTTTAGTAGCCTTAGAAACACTAGATATATTCAAAAAGTTTTACATTACATCATAGAAAATGAAAACTACAAACAAGATCTTTTCTTCATAGTCCACACTCATATCCCCACATACTATCCTTGCAGGTCATTCATATATTACTTATTCACATCCTCGTAAAAATGAAACATTGAAAGGGGAGAGCTCAAATTCCCAGTAAGGATAACAATATAGCAGAAACTTTCATAAATAAGAATAAACATTTAAGGCAATGTATAACTAAAACAAAAGCCTTTTAAACTTGACCTTCAATATAGTATGGAAAAAATAAAATGAAATAATGCCATATACTTATACAAATGGATATTCTACTAATCGAATAATCACATGCAATATCAATAACCACTTTTAATAATGATGGAATGCATAATGACAGACTATCATAACCACATAGCCAAGGCCTCGTGCCAAGACTACAAATAATATTTTGTGAAGTCCTTGTGCAAAGACACTAGTTTGTCCCATGAGACCTACCGATGCATCGAGGAGCTATAGCGGGCTCCACCCGTCACTTATTAAGTCCAATGCATTCCTCATATGATTAGGTTTCAACATAACATAAACATTCGTATTAAAACCAGCATACGAAATGTCAATACTTTCACCATAAACCATGAATGGTATAAAAATAACACATCCACATTCAAACATATCACAAAACCTTCAATACAATATGGAAGTTTTGTATCATAATAAATCAACTTCAAATAAGCTTAAAACCCATCAAAGGATGTTGACATAGATGAAATAAAAACTGTTTGAGAGAAATATATCATTTTGAAATCATTTAAAAGTCACGTAATTATAAAATAAAACATTTACTTTGAAAATATTCTTATAATATTATAAGGGAATCTTTGAAGATTTTATAATGGTGGAAAATAGCTGCACCCGTCATATAAGTTAAAAAAACATTCTTACCTTAATTTTGTCGAAAAGGTTAAAAAACACCTTGGTTGGAAAACGACAGAAAGATTCCTTTATAAACTTCTTATAAAAAGTCAAAAAGTGTATAAATGACTTTAACCCATATTCTGTAAAATAGTAATAATGTTTTGAATTAAATTTTTAAGAAACATGGATGTGGATGACAAAGAAGTCCCAGTAGATTATTACGTATAAACAACCTCGGATAATGAAGAGATTGTGAAATAAACCCTTACCTTGTACTTTTCCTTGGTTGGGGTAGGTCAACCTATTGTATAATGGTGAAATAAATGTTATTAAATTATACAAGAATCATATATATTAATATGATATCATATATGATCTTTTAACATTTCTTTGTTAATAATATCTTAGTATTATCATTGTTTCGGGAGTTAACTTACTTGTTTTCTTTTATATGTTTTGTTACGTAAGCCATGTTTGTCACGGATAGGTTTTATCTTATTCATATACAAAATTATATCAAGTCCTTAAACATTAATTTTAAATCATCATATGATAATTATACTTGAATGGATACGATGGAGAATGAATCTCATCGTGTTCGTGGAGACGGTAGTCCGTACGTACGCACAAGCGACAATATCATTCTTTTGATATTAAAATAATATATAATTGGATGGTATATCATATATAAAGATTCATTATCATGTTATATTTATTATTTACATGAATTACAAATCATTATTATACCCATCCAATTAATAATTTATTGAATAACAATTACACCACGATGTGGAGACGGTAAGCCGTACGTACGCACATATGGTGACATGCTATTCAAAGGATAGATAGAATACTGAATATGGTTGTACCATATTTATAATAATATTACAGTATATAGGAGATACTGGATTCATTATTTTATAATGGGAATAACAATGAACAAAGAAGTTGGAGAAGAAATGAATTTGAAAAGGGGGGGGGGGTGAAAACATTACCTCTTCTTTGGGTTCTTCCTTTTGATTTGATCAAAAGGCCTCCTTAGGATGGATTTATTATTAAACTAAGGACTATATGTTGTATTTAGGGAAGTTGAGAGAGTATTTGGGAAGGGGTTGGACGAACCAAAAGGATTTGAATGTGTTAACTAGTGAGAAGGGAGAATGCCGTTTTATAAGAGGGGTGAATGGCACCTTTGGAAAAGCTAGAAATATTAATTTATAATAAATTCGTATTCGGTTTCTAATGGCTCCAAAGTGGATAATTTATAGGTTAAGGTGGGGATGGGTCTAAAATCACTCAACAAATATAATTTAGAAAGGTTTGGGTCCTTATATTAACCTTATCCTTTAGTTTTAACTCTTAGTGAATTAGTTTGACATTTACCATGTCACTTTGTATTTTTATATTATATAGTTAATAAACTTACTATATACATTAAAGAGACCCCAAGTGGTACATTAATGATACACCTATCATTATATAAGTCTCTTGGCCGAAATATAGATTTTTAGGAATTTAATATCAATAAATAATATAATATTTGTTTTAAAAACTCTTTTTTGTCAATTTTGACACTATTCAATAATTGATTTTTGTGAAAGTCATAACAGCATTATTACTTCTAAAAACGTTAATTAAGTCAATACTAACATGTCATATTAACCTATAAAATTATTTTAATTCATAAAAAGTCTCAAATTATATTTATTTGGGTATTTATAATATCAATTATTTAAATTTTTCAATATTATGGTAATTACTGCATCATAATTGTGTCATAAATAAATTAAATTATTTAATGTCTAAAAATTATAAATAAAATTTCATTATGTAGGAAATGGTTTTATATTTCTAATGAATATTTACAATCGAATTTATATGATGTATAACCCTATATTAAAAATGTTTTAGTAAATAAACTTTGATTTTAACTCTTTTAACTCTTCTTTGAATTAAATAATAATAAATGTCCTAATCTAATCCAAGTGGACCTAAATGACAATATTTTATTCCTAAGGATGTTTTTGGTTGATATAAACTTGTCCAATAGAATTTGTACATGTGTTAGGGTAATATTAATATCATTTTTACCCTTAATTACCCTATTTACATTTAACCGTGGTAAATAAAAGTAAAAAGTTACTATTCACCAAAAATTATTTTCATCTCATTGAACCAAATTTTACTATATGATATTAACTGTGTCTCTCGGATTTTTGAAATTCCATTCATAGTAGCGGTAAAATTATGTTTTATGAAAAATTCAGTTTTTTTAACTACCACTTAGTAGTTTCACTATTCATCAAAAAATGGTGTTTTTTCAGAAAAATACCAAAAATTTACCTTAGGCTAATCTCGATATTATGAATCCAAAAATGAAGTCCATTTTGGAAAATAAAATTTATAAAATTTCAAAAAGTAGGTATTACTATTCATAACGGCTCGTTTGATTGGTTGTGGTGTGTTAGAACTCGATGTTCCGTACAACACACGCTATTGCATTATTCAAAGAGAAGCGTACCGTAGAAGCTTGGGGTGGTACATAAAGGGAAAATGAACAACATTATTTTTTGAGGTGGTAGTTCTCCTAAATCCAAAAATAGTATATTCATAACCCATTAGATGGAAGTGTCTGCATGTGAAGATATAAAACATTGAATAAAAACATATAATTATATTTATCATAGTTAGGTTATTATATAATTCATAAATAAGAATAGTTGAGGTGATTGAGAAGGAAAATAAAAGAAAGGACCTGGAGGAAGGATGTTTTCTCTTCTTTGGTAACTACTTTTTCTTCGCAAAAAATGGGATTCCTTGGCTGGATTTACTCCCAAAAGGATGATTCAATGAGTAATATATTGGGTGAGCCAAAGGGAGTAATAAGTGTGAATAAGTGGGAGGGGTGAGTGTCTTTTTATAGTATAGGATGAGTGAAATTCTTGTTAATTTTTGGAAAGGTAATTCCACCCATGATTTCCTATGAAAATTGGATGAAATAATGAAAAAAATTTATTAAAGGTAGTATATGGTCAATATATGATAATCTAATATATTTTGGAAAAGTTGAAAGGTTTTTTTGAACCTTAAGTTTATAGTTTAGTCCATTATTATGATAATTTTCCCCTTAATCATTGTAATTAATTTTAATTACATTCACTAATATTTTTGGTAAAAAACTAAGTTTATATTATTAAAAATTATAAATTATTATGAATAAAAATATGAAATATATTTTTTAAAATTAAAATAAATGAAGTTTTATAAAAAAATTTAAATTTAATCTGGCAGAAGGGATGACAACTTGGGTTATTAAAGTAAAAATGATTAAAAGTTTGATAAGTGTTTATATCAAATCTCAATGCATATTTTTTTTATAATGACCTAAATTCAACTTAATTTGTTACATTATGATCTAATTATACTTTATAAAAATTATATTTATAATTTAACCTTATAAATAAATTAGAAAAATATGTATTGGATTAAAATTTAGTATTTTTCATTTTTTATCAAAAACTAAATCTTCAGAGAAAAATACCAAATATTCACCAATTTTTTTTATATTTTTATTTAAAAAATTAATTTTATTTTGAAATATAATATTTTAAAAAGATACAAAATATATATTTAAAAAAGATTCTCTATTATAATTTGGTAATCCTACATTTATAAAAAATATAGGTTTTTTATGTGTAATAATGGTTTTGTTCATATCTTATTCTTATAAAATATATTTGAGGAATTTTAAAAAATATTTTATTGAATATATTAAATATTTATTTAATTATTATCACTCAATTATTGTAATTCATTTTATGTATCACGATAAAATTTATTTGTGAGCATAGAATTAGTTTTTATAAAAAACTATCATTATATTAAATTGGTTCTCATATTAATTTATAGTTAAATTGAAAACATGGAATTAAACCTTGTATTTTCATAATTTAGTTAATACTATTCATAAACTCCAAATTAATGTCCAGTGTATATCATATTATATTAAATAATAATGTTATTAAAAATATTTTATTGTTAGGGAAAACTCAGTCTTGCAGTTTTCACAATCCATCGAAGAAAAGAAGTCTTGTGTTTAATATAGGCCAACATTGGTGTTCCTTATATAGCGAGATAATAATTATGTTTTCTATAGTGAAAAATTAAATTGTTGTTACACATAATGAAAGTAAAATTTAGTTCATTAATTTAAAAACTATTTTCAGTGTTTCATGAAATATAAAATATCAACAATATTATAATTAATTTGAAAAAAATATATTTCACAAACTCTTGTGGTGTTAAATTTTAGCCACCTTAAAACTAGTTTAACCCATGATTTTTTTGTGTTATCAAAGGTTTAATAATTGAATGTACCATTCATATAAACCCACATAGTAAAAATGAATATCGAACCGTCATTTAAAAAATAATTATGGAAACATAATGGTTACCCAATGTAACACGTCACTAGGTTTCCACATAGAAGAAAATAGGTAGGAAGTGAAAACATAGAATTAGTAGAAAAGTGTAAATATTTTTAAAGAGTGATAGAGTTAATAAATACATAAAATTAATGATCAATGAAAATTTTAGGTCCTTGATGTTATGAATTAGTGATAAATTAAAATAAAATATGATAAACAAAAAATAAAGAAATATGACAACATTTTATTTTTAGATCATTTTCCGAAAGTTAATGAATTTTCATAAAAATATACACTTACATGAATTCAGGACAACCTTAACCTTTTTGGGTTGATCAATTTCCAATTAATCTCTAATTATAATAAATAATGTTGAATATTTCATTCCTAAAGCATTAACTGATTAAGATATCCATAAATAGAGTGACTGGTCATTCCATATATTTATATCACTACAAAATGTTAGAACATGCTATTCAATATTCATAAATACTCATATGGTGAGATAATAATTTATTAAATATAAACCTATTCAATGTTTCACATAAACCATTCCATAAATGGTTAACCTTATAACCCTTATAGAATATGAAATTAGAAAACTCTAAAAATAAGGTTACTAAATTTCTAAAAAATAGCTTAACAATAATCCCCTATACATCGTAAAGTATCTCTTGTTTGTCGCATACCAAAATTGGGAACAATTTTATCATCTATTCCCTTGATTTTTTTTAAAAACATTAATTTCATCAATTTATTATTGAAAACTTTCATATTTACTTATTCTAATGTTTATTTTTTATATTATTTAAATCCAAAAAATGTTGTAATCTTGATAAATGATAGTATAACCACTAGTCAAATAGTCCTCAACCAGTTTCAAGGTAATTAGTACTGTCTAATTCACTTATTCATATCCAAAACACATTTATCCAAACAACATTTCATGACATAAGGAACATATTTAGTGTTATCTTACCTTAGTCAAAATTTCACCTTCCCATTAAATCACCTTTCCAGTCCATTTGAATGATTCAAAATAAACTCATAAATCTTGAGAAAAAACATAAACTAAACAATCCTTGTAAATTTAACCAATCATATAACATAATTATTAAATCCAAATAAATAAAAACATTGATGATTCATGTTCATCCATATTCCATAAGAAGGCTTCCCCATCCTATTACTTAATACCTATTTCCCTTTACATTGTATTTGTAGTCTCATCATCATCATCATCTATATAACCATTACTTATACAACCATTATGTTTCTTATCTTGAAATTTACACTTGGTAAATTGATTTGTGTAATGACAATTCCTTCCATGATTAATGAATTTATCATTTAATGATGTATTAGGGAATCCAATATTCCCATATATTTTTTAATTAAAACCTTCATTTTTCCTTTTTAAATACCCTCTTTGTGTGCTTATTTTCCACAGTCATAACGTCTTCTTGTTCTTATAAGAAATTCACTTAAGTGATTCATTCCACATTCTTAACACAGAGGAAATTGAATCTTATTTCCTCTATGGTATTTATTAACTGAACTCTCCATGAATTCCATACTTCTCTTCCTTAGTGAGTATGAGAGTTGGTTAAGGATTACATTGTTGATCATATTAAATGAAAAATGACTAGGAATGATCACAACATCCTTTACTCCAGGGTCCATCCAATTTGAATTCTCATCAAAAAAATTTCATCACATTCAACGATGACCCAATTCCTTCTAGTTCCCCCCATTGACTAACACTAGAAATCATTGAGTAAGGAATAATTATCATAGTAGGGAATGATATAATCATATAAAACCACTTATAGGATGTCTAAATTATAACACAATCCTTAATATTTCAGTCCTTTGGTTTATAAAAGGTAATTCACAGAAAAAATCCATTTTAATACTTACATATGGAGCACATAGCGTTTTTGAATTTCCAAAACATATCCCCAAGGAGTGTCAAACCTAGTGTATATCAGGGCCTATTTTTGTGCACCAGGTTATGCTCAAGTAAAGAACAATGCACCTTATCATTGTTTTTATCCCTATGAATATATTTTCTAGATCCAAATCCACCTATATTATCAAAATAAGGATGTAATTATAGGAAACAACTCACTCTATCCCTTACAAAAATTTCAAGCCATTTTTCTAAATAGTAACTCATCTCTATACATATTCTTAGTGACACCAGTGGACATATAATTATAAATATCCCTAGGGATCTTAATACTGTTTTATAGACCTATTTTCCAAAGGTTAACAAATTTTTTTCTTTAATACAAAAAATAAAAAACCAAAATTAATTTACATAAAAATTATATCATATATTTTGGAATACTTAACACATTGCAAAAAGTCTTTGAAATATCATATTCATTAGGTGCCTTTCAAAACATAGAACATAAATATTCTATCTCTATAAAAGAACATCAATGATTCCCAAATAGATCTTACCCCATAGTAATTAAACCTAAAAGACATTCTCCATAACCTTGGGAAATGAAACATAATAAATGGGTGATATTTAATTCTCATTAAGTGTAAATAAAGGGAACATGTAAGCATAACAAGAACATATATGTATGATAACATGAGAATAATATTCAATGATCAAACCATGAATATAAAAGATCATAAACATGAGACATGGAATAAAAATTGGTATTTCACAATAAATGAACCATACGATAATTAATAACATGAACCATGTGAGAATATTATAGGCACAAGAAATATAATTTCTGGAAAACACATAAAAATGTAATATATTTCTGTATAAGTCAAGGATCCAAGCTAAAAACATATAAGGGTAGTTCTTAGGGAATATACCTACTAGGTATGCCTCACCACCATCCCTATCCATAGTCCTTTCCTTGTAAGGGGTCGGGATTCCGTATTTTCCCATAGGGAATTTTGTTTCACCATCTTCTTATCCTCATGGAGACTACACCTACTTGGAAGGATACACCACCATCCCCAGCTGCAGTCCTTTCCTTACAAGGGATCGAGAATCCCAATCATTCTATAGTGGATAAATTTGTTTTATTTATTCTAATCATTATCTCCTGAGATAAAAATATTTTCCAAATGCACTGGAGGGAGATAAAGGTCCCACCATCACATAACGAAATCATTCATACATGTTCCACAGGAAAACGAAACTTTCATCCGAACATAACCCATAAAAAGAGATGGGTTTCTTAACAATCATATCATAACCCATAAAATGATATGGATTTTAAAAACATTTCATCACAACATAAATAATGGAAAATATATAGGTTTTATAATCATTTCATCAATGAATTACTCCTAAAAATGAGTGGGTTTCAAAATTATATAACCCATGGAAGACAGAAAATTGTCATTAAATTTGTCTATTAAAATATAAACCATTAAAGAAATAATATGAATCATATTATGGGATCATGTCCCCAATAAATCTTAAACTATAAAAAAGGATTTCATCTTATATGGATAATGATTTTGAATGCTCACTTGAAACATTTATTAGAGAAACTAACAATTCTTTGAAAATCATATTCAAAAAACCACATCAAAAATATTTTTCTTATAAATAAATATTTACAATTTTATTTAAACCATATCTTGAGTAAAATATATTTTCCACTTAAAAAATGACATTTCAACCATAATTAGTTTTTAAAACCTTTTTATTTTAAAATATGATTTAAAAATTATAATGTAATCTTGAAAATATTTTGAACACAATTTTCCTTGAAAACATATAAAAGAAGCTAGGAAGCTTTTTGAAAACATTTTTCTGAAAATAATTTGAAAAAACATAAATCAATATTTGATATAATTGGAAATTTTTTTAAACCACCCTTTAAAAACATATAAATGAATATTTGAAAATCATTCAAAATTATTTTTAAATATAAACCAATTTTTAAAAACCCTTTTTCATTGAAACCCAGTTTAAAATCAATTTTTTTTTGGAATTTTAGAGAAAATTTTATTTAAAAGAAAATAAACTTGTAAATTTACAATGGAATCATCATGGAAATGAAATTCATGATGTCGAGTAAGTCCATACATGCAGAACATTCCTTTTATACCTTAACTGTGTAGACAAATGACTTGATTGGAAAAAGAAAATAAGTAACCATTTAATTTTTTTAAAAAATTTAATAAATGGTCAAATATTTCTTTTAAACATAATATGATAATATTAAATCATTTTTGAAAACATTTTTAGAAAACACGGTTTTGAACGAATCCAAATTTCTGACCGAAATGAGAAATAAAGTCAAATTTTCATAAAAATAATTTTCATAATTAACCTAAGTACCAAAGAATATGTAATGGTAATATTACATGTATAATAAATTAATATACATATTTTAATAAAATATATAATAGTTTTTGAGATATAGATCATAATATTTCATCAATTGAAGCATAATCATAAATAATCTCGATAAATGATGAGATTGAAGCTATAAAACTTTACCACATTGGTAACATTAAATAATAATAAAATGAAAATAATAACATTAAATGAAGTTTATAATATTAGGAAAATAATTATATTCATGATATAACATATCAAAAGTTATTATATACACCTCATAAAAAATATAGGTGCATAACATGACATCTCTCTCATAGAAGGAAAATTGAGACATAATTACATTACCAATTTGGTAACATTTGAAACATAACCCCCATGATAAAAAATATCATCAAATAGACATGTAAAAACTCATAAATTTATTTATAATAACCATAAAATACATCCATGAGCAGTATACACACCACCCAGATGAAATGAGTGGTGAATAAGGCATGTATCTCATGGAAAAAAAGTGAGATGAAATTCCATTACCTTATGTCTTCAATTTCTTTGTACACATTCAAATATATTATATATCAAATATAAATTTATTTTAAATATAACACAGAACCATATTATTATACCTAATACCATATAATATTCACTTAAGAATTTATATTACCCATTTATTAAAAATTCCATGTTAACGTAATTTTTTCGGGTAATAATCTCTTTGTTTATCGTATAAGTTTTGACTTGTTATTACTGATCCTCTTACATAAATAATTATCTAATTATTTAAATATTTTAGAAAATGATTTATATATTATATATATTCATTATATAGTTATTGATAGTAATTTATAAGAGTTATAATTATTAAATAGAATACAACGTTAATGGAGACGATAGATCATACATATGCATGAATGCTACTTCCCTTTTATTGTCACATTAAAAGAAAGAAATAAACTGAAATATATGTATATATATATATAATATATGTACATTATAATTATATGTTTTTTCATAAATTTTTACTAAATCCACCATCAAAACATTCCATGTAAACTGTGAATGTATCACATCACTTTGATAAGGCGGTAGTCCACACATCCACAAATTAGGTTGTCACACTATACGCCAAAATGAAAGCAGGAAGGTAGAATTTATATAATAAATAAATAATTATATATAAATAATGAATATCATATATATCTTATAAAAACATAGTATTTACACAATTTGAAACTGTAAGTGGGGGTAAAGGAAAAATGGAAAACATTGTTTTGTGAGGCGGTAGTTCACCTTACACCAAAATGGTAAGTTTGTTATCCATTATATGGAAGTGTGTGAAAGTTTTGGTAGATACCATGTAATAAAAAAATTTAGTTTATATTTGATAATGAAGTCATTATATAATCATGTAATAAGAATAATTAATGTAATGGCGATATAAAATAAAATAAAAGAGCTTGAAAAAAGATGTTGCCTCTTCTTTGGGTAACTCCTTTTTCATTGCACAAAAGGACTTACTTGGATTGATTTTTACTAAAATGAGGCTTCAAGGAGGAATGGTGGGACGTTTGGATATTTTTTGGGTAGAGTTTTGGAGACCACAATGTCTTGAGAGGTGTGAATAAGTGAGAGGGGTGAGTGCCTTTTTATAGCATAGAAGGAGTGGCATTCAGGTAAATTTTTCGGAAGGGAATCACAGCCACATTTTTTTGCATGAAAAGTGGATCAAATAATGAAAGAAATTCGATAAATGTAATTATAGAGTATAAATATGGCTATACAATGAATTTTTACACGTTTATAGGTAATTTTGGGCATCAATGTTAAGGTTTAGTCTTAATTAAGCTAATTTTCCCCATAATTGTTGTAAGTAATTTTAGTTACATTCAAAAATATTTTTGGTCAAAACTAAGTTCACCTAAATAAAAATTATAAATTATTCTTTTTTAAAATATTGAATCCATGTTTCCAAATTTCAATTACAGAAGTCGAATAAATTCTTTTAGGTTTAATCCTGCAGACAATATGACAAAGTGGGGTTTTAATGTGAAAAATATTCAACCGTTTTTAAGTTTTTATATCCAATTTGAAAGTGTAATTGATTTAAATGACCTATAATTGATTAAATTCGATAAATATGATCTAATTACACTTTAAACCGAATTATTAATACAATTTAACTATAAAAATAAATTATACGAAAAAATAGTTTTGAATTAAAATTATGCATTTTTCTTTATTCGTCAAAAATGAAACATCACAGATAAATAAAAACAATCCACCCAAAAAAAAAATTTACATTTATAATTTAATAATAATGTCTATTTTCAAATATAAAATTGATAAAATTAACAAAATTTCTTTTTGAAATTGGTTATCCATTAAAACATGGTAATACTGTTATAAAATATAGGTTTTATGGGTGATACTGAGTCTGTTCCTATATTATTCCTCTCAAATATATTTTATGAATATAAAAAACATAATTTATTCAATATATTAAATATATATTCCATTAATATCATTATCAAATAGTAATTAATTTAATTTATTAGATAATATTTTTTTGACTATAAAAGTAGTTTCTATAAAAACAATCCATTTATATTAAATTGGTTTTTACATTCAATTATTGTTAAATTGTTGCCTATGAATTCAACCATGTATTTTTATAAGATAGATAATCTTGTAATAACCAAAAACTTAATGGATAGGTTATACCATACTATATCAAATATAATATTTTTAGTAATATATTTTTCTTCAATCAAACTCGGTCTTGCATGTCACACAATCCATCGAATAATTTACATCTTGCGTGTAACATAATCTAACCTTGATTTCATGTATATAGAAAGATATAAATTATGTTGGATTTAGTGCATGATTAACTTGGATTTACATATATTTCAATCCAAATTTAGTTTACTAACAAAAAAAATATTTCGAGTATTATGTGAATTATAAAATATCAAAAAATATTAAATTAATTTGACAAAAAATATTTCACAACTTGAGACATTACATAGAATATATTAATAATCATTATAATAGTTGAATATTTTTTGAAAAAAAAATAAATAAATTTTCAAATCCTTAAAATATTTTATTACTATATAGATTCTCAATTTTATAGAGAGTTTGTTTTTCTTCTGTTGGTTTCCTCATTATTTAATCTTCCCCCCTTTAAATATGCCTTATTTGACTTGTATACAATAACATATTATTGCCAAAAATTAATTTATTTTTACCCAAACATCCCGAAACACTAAAATATACCAATCAATGTATATTTCTTTCTTGTGGGTGAAGTATATTCATATTGACACTCTAGATGATTTTTTGTAGGAACCTTGTATTGTTTTAGATCTATTTAGAGGGAAAAATGTCTTGTACATTGTTAAATATACAATTGATTATATTTTGATTTCATTTTAATTTTTATCATTTTAAATTTGTGTATAATTAAATATGTTTCCTACAAATTTTAGATAGACAGATTCCATGAAATCATATGTATCTGAACTGTGGGAACCTTTTTGGATGTGATGGTTAAGGGTTGATCATGAGATAATTTCAAAAGAATATAATTAAAAATAAGAGTATTTATTAAAGATAGAATATCATCTGTTGTTTTTATAGTAGCAACTCTTTAATCAACTATTTGGGGAGACTCAACATTTTATTAATCTAGATTTCTTAATTTCACATCCTACTCCAAACACTTCAAATATATAGTATTATTTTAAACCATAACACAAATTAACAATTATTCTTAATTATCCTTAATATTTTATAATTTATCCTGATTAATTTAAATTGTCTAAACTAGAGATATGTATAGGACTTTCATAATTTTTTTATTTAGTTTATTACTAGGTATACTTGACATCTATGGAGAATTTATATAGTTTCTCCAACATGTGGAATACTTATTCAATAATTTTTTTTAGAAATTTTATCCTAACAAAAATAAATTTACTATTATTTATTGACCATATTCAATATTTATTAAAAAGTGATATATTTTCTTCCATTACCTTGAAGATATTTTTGATAGTGTTGTAAGAGCTTATATTTTTTGTTAACTCTTCTACCACTAATGCTATATCCAATGCTATTGATGAATTTTCATCATGTAGTCTATTGAAAAATTTGAATATATATGTAACCAAATAAATAAATAAATCATTTATACAATCCATAACCTCAAGGTATATTTTCTCAACAGATTCAGTGAATCCTGTCACATAGATTGATCTACATCAACTATTGGAATAATCATCATTACATTCAATTGATAATTGATCACTATTTTGATTAAATTCAGCTAATGGTGTCTCCCGATACATATTTGATAACTTTATTTTCATTTTTGTCTAATTCTTCTTATTTTTTCTCAATATCTGGTTTGAGACCTCCATATCTATCCTGATGGGTATGGAATAGGAATTTTATATAAGAGGAAATTATAAATTCTCATACAAATGGAATTCAAATATCCACTTCACATATCTTAGTAAATATAATTACGAAAAAATAAGAAACTGATTTGAGAGAGACTCGAACATATAATTCATGATGGGATATGAAATATATATCCAATTAGAGGTCCTTAATTAGATTCCAATTGTTATATCAAGGGGATTAGTGTAGAAACCTGGGAGGGGGAGAATCATGTGTGGTTAATTTTTAATAAATTCAAATATAACTTTATGTCTCTTCCCCCTTTGGTATATTAAACCTTGTTATATGTTAGGGTATAAGTGGACCATCATAAATTTTTCCCACCATGACACAACCACATGAAATGAAGAATATAAAAAAGATCTCAACATGATGATTTTTTTAAGGATTGTCCCAAGATGGGAAACATACTATCTTCCTTTTTAAACTCTTTTTAAGACATAGATTCATAGATAATAGTATTATTATCAAATAAAAGTGGGTTATCCCAAGACTATCTAGAAAATAGGTTCACCATGTCACCATATTACATAGGTTATACTCCATTATATAATAAAAGTAGAATAAAGTAATTGTAGAAGGTAATTTATAATAGAATCATTCCAAATATTATCATCAATTCCTTAAACAAAACCCAAATTCATTAAAGGATTTAGAATATTTAAAAACATATGCAAGAAATTGGGTACCTAAAGTAGTAAAACATTTATATATTCATCATAATTAGATTGTTGGATACACTCAACCCAAATATTCTTTCCTCAAAATAAGAACTATAAGATAGGGAATTCATTTTCATAAAAGAACATTAAAAATTGATTATATGTTCTCCATATTCTTTCTTCTTCCTATAATGTATTTATCTAGTAGTAAAAATTGGTTTATTCTTGTTGTTTCTCTTAAAAGACAATTTTTTTCATTCAATAATGGTTCAGTTACTTGAATTTCTTCATCCTCGATACTCTGGTTCTCTTGGATTCCTCACATATTCTTCTTCGAGAGATGAATCTCTATTCTCAAATAAATCAGTTCCAATAATTACTCAGTTGCAGTGAATCCTATTCCATTTTTTCTATTATCCATCTTCAATTATCATATCTGTATACATGACTAAATTAATGTCTATTTTTTATTTTAGAAAACAAAAAACAGAATACCAAGAACAATTTCTTTTTTCCACCTAAATATAAAAATTACAAAATACCCACTTTTGAGTTCCAATGACATTAATGTTGGAGTTGGCGTCTTAGGACCAAAAGTTTATACTTTGATTATATATATATATTTTATGAATTGAATATTAATAATACAAATTATTATATATTGTTTGTTTAACTTCATGAAATTAATGTAATAATGTGCTAGATTATATATTGCATTGATAAGGTCATAAAAATTCCTTGCAATGATGATAACCTTGATGTTTTATGACAATATTCTCTAATAATGTTTTTTGGTTGGATAATGTACTATGATCGGACACATAGTACATTGGATATCAGGTGAGATTACTCATAATAAGAATATTATGTTTCTCATGAAGTTCACACTTGGTAATCTCTATGGAAGAAGATTATGAGAACCGACCAGCCAATTGGAATTCCACATGTGTTGGTGTCATCAAATATTCTTATATATGAGAATATATGGTGTTACTTAGAGTTTATTATAATTATTAATGCATTTTTAAACTTAAATAGTTAGATGTATTTTGTTAACCATGATGATAATAGTCTATGGTGCTGTTGGATACACTGGGTGTTTCATGAGTGACATTTCATTAAAGAATAAGTTATGAAAGGATTTTCCCCATCCATCTATATAAAAGCTAATATATCTTTCCTTTAATAGGAATATAATTGTTTCATTAAATTCCATGTCCACGTTATAACAATGTATATAATTCATATAGTCATTGAAATAAATATCGTACATATAGGTTGGTGACATATATGACTAACCTGCTTAATGAGATATTGTGACAAGGGTATTGTATTACATAGTGAGCACGCATATGTGGTTGTCAAGACATAAGTTAAAAAGTAAGGAATAATTTTTACTTTTGTGAAATTAACTCTAAAATAATATCTTATGGGATCCCTATTCTTAAAAAATATTCTTATATTCTTACATATACTTAGTATCATACTAAGGTTTTTCACTATGGTTCCCTAAGATTAATTCCCAAATTAACTAAACTTTTCTGTGATACTAACTTTTGTGACCCTCCGTTTTCATTACATGATTATTAAATAATTTTAAAGAAAAAAACCTATAAGTGTTAAAAAACTAGAATCCAAAGTTTTAGAGTCCTGTAAAAATTAGGGCTACATATAACATTTAAAAAATAAACATTTATTTTATTCCTTATTATCTATATTCTTAGTGGTACTAATGTTGTCCTTAGTAAAAGATGTCACCTATGGATATAAATCAAAGAAAGGGGTGAGGTAAAATACTAGTAAGTGAATAGATAAAAACATGGATCAATATATCATGGGATGAGAATAATAATAATAATCATAACATAAGCCTAGGATCATTATATAAATCATGAGAGAAATCATTAGATAATGGTATTCAATGTGGAAATGCATACAATGAAACACCATGTCAAAGTGTTCAACTACCACACATTTTATGAAAAAATATAACATCATGTTCGTGCATATTTCAAATTCTCTCATGAGATTAATCACTTTACCCAATTAATTGGAGTGATATATAATTTAGGGAACACCCCTCACATCATAAAATTTACATGCGCTATATAATTCCGGGAACATCCGCCATATCATAACATTTACATAATCATGCATGCCACATTGAATATATAATAATATTGGAAATATAATAACCCATAGAAAGTAATGGGTTAAATTTCATAAAGAATACTTTCGAATATAAAATTTTTGTTTCCCAAAAAAAAGATTTAATAATATATATTTCATAGGAATCATCAATCTAAAGTGAGGAAGAAGCAATCTCACAAGAAGTAAAAGTTATATATTTAGAAAGAAGAGTTATTTTGAAAAAATGTTTACATTTATCATAAAATCATATAAAAAAAATTTATAACAAGAAAATAAATTCTAAGGATAAAGAAGTTATAGTTAAAGAACATTATTGAAACATTTATACCTAAAATGTAGTCAAAGAGGAAAAACCCAAAGGAAATATGTTGGGTTTTAAAATTCCCCTTACCTTATGTTGGAGTGCTTTCTCTAAATTAATAACCTAGATAATAAAATGAAATTAATTAATTAAAAAATATAGAACCTATTAAAAATTTAGTTTATTTATTATAGTTTTATATGACCCTTTATATCCTTTTATATGAGTTATAGAGTTCAATTCTATCGTCTGGGAGTGTTCATTTTCTTAGTTTTCATGATCTTTTGACTTGAATATGTTTATGGAAGTTTCTGTATAATGTGTACAATTATCCAGAATTGAAATTATATATTATTAGTGAATATCAATACTTTTATATGATTATATTCATAATTTTGTTAAATTTTATGAGGTTTAATCATTAGATAAAAGGATAGTGATAATCATTTAGATGTTTGGGTGATTTTTTTTAACATCACAAACAAGTAATGTTCCATTATTTGTTGTTGCATATATAAGCTAGATATAGAACATAAAAAGGGTTATTAACTAGATTATAAAATATTTACCTAATATTATAGTTATTCAATTAATATCGATTAATGTTTTAAAAGAAAATGAAAACACATCATCTGGTATGTCGGTAAATTGACGCATCATGGGAAATGATTTAATTTTGAGAACAAAAAAGAGGGAGAAATGAGTTTGGATGATGGATATTACATTAACATGATAAAATTAAATTATATAAAATATACTAGAGTTATCATGAGCATTTTCATATAAGAGGTGATGATAAAATAAGAAAAGGGAAAAAATTAAAATAAATTTACATGAAAAGAAAGTGGATTTTAACTCTTGAATTTATTTAGTTTGAGAACCTAAAGGGGAAAGTTTTTTTTTGAATTTTAATGAGAGAAAGGGATCTTAGATATGGGGGAGTTTATTGGGAAGATATTGTTTCATAATTTTTAAATTCTCCAATATTTTATGGTGTGATGAGAAGTGGTTGTGCGAGGGGAGGGGGTATTTATAAAGGAGGAGAGGAGTTTTTTCCAATTATTTTATTCTTTATTTTATTATTTTGGATCCAGACTAAATAAACTGTGAATTATAAACAAATATATTAAACTAATTAAGGAAAATTTGATATTATCGGATTAAATTAACTATAAATCATACATGACTCAATTATTCATATATTTTGCATATATTGTAAATCATCGTATTTTACTATTCACTGAATATTCAATTATTTGAGAAAAATACCAAAAAAATCACCCTAACCATTTTTCAACAAGTATAATTAAAAAATTAACTCCAAATTATGGAAATAATTTTATAAATAAAATATAGTTATTTTTTAAATAAAATCACCATTTATTAAAAAAATACCAATTTTAAAATTATAACTGATTTCTTGACACATTTAAAAGTTAACCACGGTATCATAAAAATATCTTATAATTATAAGAAATAATAATAATTTATTAGTTTATTTTAGAAAAATATATTTTCTTTTAAATAATTAAATTAATTATAAAATTGTAAATAATTATTTATGACCTATAAAAACACGAGTACTTAATTTATCATTTTTTAAATATTTGTTTTACTTACTTCATGATATAAATATATTATATTATAATTCATAATAGGACTTTATTTTATTTTTACTTTAAAATATTATTTTACTATTATATTGGATGTATTGGAACTCATAAGGGTCAAGTTACTATTCTAAAGGACATGTAACTATTCCATCGATAAAAGTTCCTTAATTTTTTAAAAATCCTCATATTTCATTCATTATTCATTTATAAATTCTGTATTATGGTATATATGTTATTTTATGTGATTTATACTATATGAAATAATTATAAGAAGGGATAAATACCATTTATAGAAGTTTTGGACATTATAATGTCAATATGGTTCATACACATTTGAGAATGTATCATATATAAACCCTAATATGAGTGAATTGGTCATACATAATTCTCCATTAATCATACAAAGAACATCTTAATATCTGAAATGAATTGTATGGCACATCAAATCCCTGATATCTATACTGAAAATGACTCATAAATAGTCCCAAAGTTTCCAAATTTTGAGTGCTGAATCTAGAAAAAAACTCATACACAAAACAACTATGAATCATATTCACTTTAGGAATTAGCCATTTCCATCCTCAAACATCAAAATACAGATTAATTCGAATAAACTTATAATTACCCCAGAAAATCTAATGGATTCATAGAACCTTGAAACCATTTTGGAACAGCTCTTAAAATTTTAGGATATGTTAGAATAAATCATAACCTATTCAGATATCTTCCAAATACACTTAAAATATGTAAATACTCAAGTAGAGTATTCTATGAACCTTCACCACCTTTGCAGTTTCAGCAGAATTCAAATTGAATAAAAATTTTATCTAAATTTTCCTAACACATATATCAACAGTCAATGGAAATAACAAACTAGGATAGATTCTTCCACATTTTTGATAGTTTTTTATATTCAAATAGGTTTATAATCTCCCCGTGTAGCGTAGCTTCAGTATCATATTTAGAAGGAATTGTAGACAACAATGAAACACCTTCATCAGTGAATATCATTATTTCTCCATGAAGATCTGGTCAAATATTTTTTGAATTGATAGCTACAACAAATATTTTGTCTAGTTGAGTCATCACAGGAAGTAAAAACCAGTATATACCTTTTCTGAAATAAGAAAAACTACCTTTTTCACGGTACATAGTTACGATTTTTTGATTCACCAGAACACATTGACTTACTTTATATTGACACCAAATATTTTTAAAGATTCTTCAAATACAAGGTCACTTCAATATCACCCTTTTTATTTGTTTTCAATTCCAAAATACTCAATAAGTTAATGTAATCATTTCCCCCTAATTGATAATACAAGAAAAGGGAGTAAAATTATTCTCTCTTTTAAAGGAATCATTAACACATGGTAAGACTTTATCATTTCCCATAAAATATTTTAATTTAATGAAACACACATTTTACCTATATGATTTATCTCTACCTTTGAATGATTCATTCATCAACCATGTGATAAATGTCTGGAATCACATATTTCATAGAAATGTTTCATAAATTAGTCAACTATAACTCTACATGGGCTAACAGTTTTTAAAAAAAGAGTGATATGTTTAGATAATAAATATATATATATATTTACCACATGGGATACCAACATATTTCATTAAATTCTTGGGGGATTCATGTGAAATATTTTAAGAAATATTATGAAACAACACTCATTTGAACACACATTTAAAAAACATTACATTTCATGTTACTTATTCCTCCTATTGTTATATAAATAGTCAAAATTATAATATTATTAAATATGATTCAAAATAGTTATGATAATGTAAAATATTATACCTTAACCATCACATTTTGAAGGGACTGTCCAGATATATTGATTAAATAGAAAATGTAAAAAACTAGAATCTTAATCCACTTTGAAAGCCCCCATTCATGGTATTCTCTCCAAAATTTATCACCTTCAATTCCCATATATTTATCATAATTAAAGTGTTTATAAAATAAGGTGCCATTCCCCTATCATCCTTAATTTTAGTCATAAGGATGAGAAAACATTGTCAATCTATAGACTCTAATATTTGATGATATAAAGTACCTATATCTTTTTATGATTAATTCACCCCTAATTTTATCATATGGACCACCCTTAGTGAGCATCGAATTCTTTATTTTATCTTTCTTTATTTTTGAATAAGTTTATATACCTTTTTAAATAGAGAAATATATTTATTTTTATCTTTCTCTAATATATTAGCCTCTATAATCTAGTCTGGCCATACGGCTAACCACTATCTCTTCACTTGCTCAGATTTATTTGTGTTATTGACTCCTTATTTATAGAAAACAATTTATTAATAGTAGTATTTATTTCTTCTTTACTTTTGTTCTTTATAATTTTTATTGTTTTGTAAACTATTTAATTAACTTTTTTTGTAAGGCGTTATTCTTTCTTGCACATTCCACACACACTCTCGTTAGGTTTTGTCTTACCCTTAATAGGAAGTCTCTCAACCCCATCAAAATAAGTTCCACTAAAAAAATCTGAGAATATCTTTCTTGGACTGATTCCATTTTTGTTTTCATATTCATCCCTTATTTATTGAGTTTCATGGAAATATTGATATGTACCATGATTTGTAATCTCTTTCTATAGTAAAAAACATCACTTCCCTATATGTTTAACTCCATTATAATAAATTTTCATTTACTTATTGGGAGAAATTTATTCAATAATAATTTTCATTCGTTTCTCCATTATGTAAGATCTCATTCTTCATCCCATATGGTCTTTTATACTATTTTCTTAGTTTATCATCAGTTTGAGAAATATTTTGGGTTGGAATATAACTACCCAATCATAATTTACATAGATAGTAGAGAATTGTTTTAGAATACTTAATACATTAAAAAAACATTTTCTCAAATACCATATTAGTTTAGTTCCTTTTGAAAAGTGGAACAAAAAACATCTAAATTAGTAGAAAATATTCAATGTTTCACACAAAGATATTACCCCTTAGTAATTATAATAAAAACCATTTCTTTATTACCAAGGGTAATTAAACATAGGACAGTGGTGAGCTCCAATGATTATTAAGGGAAAGTAAAGTAAATATGTAATCATAACATGAATATAAGGGTACGAGAACATGATAATAACATTCAAAGACCATAAATTTCATATAAAAGATCCGAAACATGAGAAATGGAATAAATATTCGTAGTTTATAAAATATGAATCACAATATAATTAGGTACATGAACTATGAGACCATATCATAGGCATAAGACATATAATTTGTGGAAAACACATAAACATGTAATATCTTTCCCTATAAGTAAAGGCATGTTTCCAAAAACATGTTAGAGCGCCTCATGGGGACTACACCTACTTGGTGGGATACAACACCATCCCGAGTTGGAGTCATTTAATTATATGGGATTGGGTTTCCCTATCTTATGAGAGTGGATCAGGTTTCCTTATTTCTAATCTTCAGGTGAACTACACCTATTGGGAAAGACACACCAAAAACCCGAGTCACAGTCATTTCATTATAAGGGATCAAGTTCCCCATATTTATAAAGTGGATTAATACCATTGAAATGATTCAAATAATTATCTCATAATATATAAATATTTACTGAACTCATTTGATGGATATATAGGTACCAACCATCAGGTAATAAAATCATTCATACATGTTCCACAAGAGAATAAAACTATAATAATATAATAAACCATAAAAGTGATGGGTTTTATAAACATTATATAATAACCAAAGAAATAAAATGGGTATCATAATAATTTCATCACATCATTATCTATGGAAATGATTTAGGATTCATAATCATTTCATCAAATAATAAACCATGAAAAGAAGTGGGTTTGAAAAGAATATAACACCTGGATGAGAAATGGGTGTCATAAACATCATGATATTAAAACCTAAACCATTCAAAAATAACCTGATTAGTTTTATTAGACAAAGAACCTAATTAATATTAAACTATAATAAATGATAAAAACATAGATATATAAGGATTTTGAATGTTCAATTGAAACATTTATTAAGTAAAATAACCTTTCTTTGATTATTTTTTTTCATAAAATCATTTCAAAAAAAAAATTTCATATAAATAAATCTATGTAATTTCATTTAAAACATTTCTTGAGTGAAATATATTCTCTACCAAAAAACTATTTCTAAAACATTAATAAATTTTCAATCATTTTTCTTCTAAAATAACTTTGAAAACATATAAAAGAAGCTAGAAAATACATTGAAAACCACTTTCCTTGAAAAATTATAAAGTAATTTTGAAACTATTTTGGAATTTTTTTTATTTTTAAATACTTCGAAAACTTATAAAATATTATTTGAGATCATTTAATTCATTTTCTTTGAAAAAAACTTTTGAAAACAAATAATTGATGCTTTCTAAATAATTTAAAACACATTTTAAACTTAATTTTTCCGAAAAACTATTCTTCTTTGAAACCATTTTGAAATAAAGAAATTTCCAGAATATTTGTATAAAAAAATTATTTAAAATAAAATATCATTATGAAATGACAAATTAAGAATCCAAGAAATGACGGTCATTACGGCAGGTAAGTCTATACATGCCTAACATTTATTTTGTACCTTAAAAGTTTAGAAAATTGCCTTGTTCCGAAAATGGAATGTTGATTCATTTTAAAACCATTTTGTAAAAAGTTAATAAAATGGGAAAATTTTAACTTTAAACCTAATAGTATAATATTAAATTATTTTTAAAATTTTTTTTTATAAAAAATTGTTTTGAAAGAACACATATTTCCAACTGAAAAGAGAAATAAGGTTAGCTTTTTATAATTTTTTTATTAATTATACTATGTTCCAAATAGTGGGAAAATGAAAAAATTAAATAAATAAAAATGAATATACATATGTTTAGAAATTTAATAATATTTCTTCAGACATGGATCAAAATATTTTATTAATGGAATCATAATCATAAACAATCTTTATAAACATTGAGATTAAAGCTATATACCATTACCACTTTTGTAACTTTAAATCATAATAAAATAAAAAAAATAAAATTACATGATGCTTAAAGTATCATTAAAATAAATATATTCAAGATATAACATGTCAAAAGAAATTATAAATGGATCATAGAAACATATAGGTGTATAACATGAGAATTATCTCAAAGAATTCAAATTGAGAAAAAATTACTTTACCAATTTGGTAAAATTCTAAACATAACCCTCATGAAATAAATATCATGAAATGGATATTTAAACACCCATAAATTTAATTATAAGAATTATGGAATACATACATGGGTAGTATAGACCCCACCCATATGAAAAGAGGTATGGATAAAGCATGTATCTCATAGAAATAAAAAGTGAGATGAAATTTCCTTACATTAAGGCTTGAAATTCTTTATAAACATTAAAAACTCATGTAAAATAAATATAAGTTTATTATAATTCTAATAAATTAGCATATTATTATATATAATACAATATAATATTCAATTTTGTCTTAATATTACCCATTTATTAGAAATTCCATGTCAAAGTTATGTTTCAGGTAATAATCACTTTGTTTATCGTACATGTTTTGTCTTGTTATTCTTGGTCATATTACATAGATTTTGATTAAATTATTCTCATAATATAGAAAATTATTTATATGTCATATATATTCATTATATCAATATTAACAATAATCTATAAAATATATAAATATTAAATTTAATACATCATTCATGGAGATGGTAGGTTGTACATAGGCATGGATACTAATTCCGTTTTATGATCATATTAAACGAATGAAAGTAAATGATTTATATGTATAGATATATAATATAATATAACTAAATTTGAATTAGTATGGAAAATATATAATATAAATTTACTAAACCCTTATTTAATACATTCCATGTAAAGTGTGATCGAATCACATTGCTTTGACGAGGTTGTTGTCCACACATCCCCAAACAAAGTTATCACATATACACAAAATGGGAAGAATGAAGGTATGATCTATATAATTTCTAATAAGTAAAAATAAATAATAAATATCATATATATCTTATAAAAATATATTTTTCATAATAATTCAAAACCATGAGTGGTGGTAAAGGAAAAATGAACAACATTATTTTGTGAGGTGGTAGTTCTCCTAACACGAAAAACAGTATATTCGTAACCCATTAGATAGAAGTGTCTACATGTGAAGATATAAAAAATACAATAAAAACATATAATTATATTGATTACAGTTATTTTATTATATAATTCTTAAATAAGAATAGCTGAGGTGATGGAGAAGGAAAATAAAATAAAGGATCTGGAGGAAGGATGTTACCTCTTCTTTGGTAACTACTTTTTCTTTTCCAAAAATGGGATTCCTTGGCTGGATTTAATCCCAAATGGATGATTCAATGAGTAATGGAGGAATTTATTTATCTTAATTTATAATATATTGGGTGAGCCAAAGTGAGTAATAGGTGTGAATAAGTGGGAGGGGTGAGTGTCTTTTTAAAGTAGAGGAGGATTGAAATTCTTGTTAATTTTTGGAAAGGGAATTCCACCCACGATTTTCCTATAAAAATTGGATTAAATAATGAAAACAAATTTATTAAAGGGAGTATATGGTCAATATATGATAATCCAATATATTTTGGAAAAGTTGAAAGGTTTTTTTGAACCTTAAGTTTATAGTTTAGTCCATTATAATGATAATTTTCTCCTTAATCATTGTAATTAATTTTAATTACATTCACTAATATTTTTGGTAAAAAACTATGTTTATTTTATTAAGAATTATAAATTATTATGAATAGAAATATGAAATATATTTTTTAAAATTTAAATAAATGAAGTTTTATAAATGTTTTTAAATTTAATCTGGCAGAAGGGATGACAACGCTGTTTATTGAATAAAAAATGTTTAAAAGTTTGATAAGTGTTTATATCAAATTTAAATGCATAATTTTTTATAATGTCCTAGATTTTACATAATTTATTACATTATGATATTATTATACATTATAAAAAGTATATTTATAATTTAACCTCATAAATAAATTAAAAAATTATATATTGGATTAAAATTTAGTATTTATCATTTTTTATCAAAAACTAAAACTTCAGAGAAAAATACCAAAAATTCACCAATTTTTTTATATATTTATTTAAAAAATTAATTTTATTTTGAAATATAATATTTTAAAAATATACAGAATTTATATTTAAAAAAGGTTCTTAATAAAAATGTGGTAATCCTACTTTTATAAAAAATATAGGATTTTTATGTGTATTATTGGTTTTGTTCATATCTTATTCTTATAAAATATATTTGATGAATTTTAAAAAATATTTTATTGTATATATTAAATATATATTTAATTATTATCATTCACTTATTGTAATTAAATTTATGTATCAAGATAAAATTTATTTGTGAGCATAAAATTTGTTTTTATGAAAAAATATCATTATATTAAATTGGTTCTCAATTTATTTATAGTTAAATTGAAAACATTGAATTAAACCTCGTATTTTCAAAATTTAGTTAATACTATTCATTACCTCTAACTTAATTTCCAGTGTATATCTTATTATATTAAATAATAATGTTATTAAAAATATTTTATTTTTAGGGAAAACGCAGTCTTGTAGTTTTCACAATCCATCGAAGAAAGGAAGTCTTGTGTTTAATATATTCCAACATTGGTGTTCCATATATCACGAGATAATAGTTATGTTATCTATAGTGCACAATTAAATTAGTGTTACACATAATGGAAGTCAAATTTAGTTCATTAATATAAAAACTATTTTCAGTGTTGCATGAAATATAAAATATCAACAATATTATAATTAATTTGAAAAAAATATATTTTACAAACTCTTGTGGTGTTAAATTTTAGCCACTTTAAAATTAGTTTAACCCATGATTTTTTTTGGGTTATCAAAGGTTTAATAATTGAATGTCCCATTCATATAAACCCACATTGTAAAAATGAATACTAAACCTTCCCTTAAATTTTTTTAGAAACATATTGGTTACCCAATGTAACACTTCACTAAGTTTCCTTTAAAGAAGAATTTTGGAAACATAATGGTTACCCAATGTAACACGTCACTAGGTTTCCATATAGAAGAATATAGGTGGGAAGTGAAAACATGAAATTAGTAGGAATGTGTAAATATTTTTAAAGTGTGATAGAGTTCATAAAAAAAATAATGATCAATGAAAATTTAAGGTCCTTGATGTTATGAATTACTGATAAATTAAAATGAAATCTTTCAAACAAAAAATAAATAAATATGACAACATTTTATTTATAGATCATTTTCCTAAAGTTGATGAATTTTTATAAAAGTATACACTTCCATGAATTCAGGAAAACCATACCCTTTTTGGGTTGATCAACTTCCACTTAATGTCCAATTCTAAGAAATAATGTTGAATATATCATTCCTAAATCATTAACTGATCAGGAGATCTATAAATTGAGTGACTGGTCATTCCATATATTTATATCACTACAAAATGTTAGAACATATTATTCAATATTCATAAATACTTATATGGTGAGATAATAATTTATTATATATAAACCTATCATATGTTTCACATAAACCATTCCATAAATGGTTAACCTTACAACCCTTATAGAATATGAAATTACAAAACTCTAAAATGAAGGTTACTAAATTTGTAAAAAACAGCTGAACAATAATCCCCTATACATCATAAAGTATCTCTTGTTTGTCGCATACCACACTTGGGAATAATTTTATTATCTATTCCCTTGAATTTTTTTAAAAAAAATGAATTTCATCAATTTATTATTTAAAACATTCATATTTACTTATTCTAATGTTTATTTTTTATATTATTTAAATCCAAAAAATGATGTAATCTTGATCAATGATAGTATAACCACTAGTCAAAAAGTCCTTAACCAGTTTCAAGGTAATCAGTACTGTCCAATTCACTTATTCATATCCAACACAGATTTATCCAAACAACATTATCATAACATAAGGAACATATTTAGTGTTATCTTACCTTAGTCAAAATTTCACCTTCCCATTAAATCACCTTCCCATCCATTTGAATGATTTAACATAAACTCATAAATCCTGAGAAAAAAACATAAACTAAACAATCCTTGTAAATTTAACCAATCATATAACATAATTATTAAATCCAAATAAATAAAAACAATGATGATTCAACTTCATCCATAATCCATAAGAAGGCTTCCCCATCCAATTACTTAATACCTCTTTCCCTTCACATTTTATTTGTAGTCTCATCATCATCATCAATATAACCATTACTTATACAACCATTCTGTTTCTTATCTTGAAATTTCTACTTATGAAATTGATTTGTGTAATGACAATTCCTTCCATGACTAATGAATTTATCATTTAATGATGTATTAGGGAATCCAATAATCCCATATATTTTTTAATAAAACCCTTCATTTTTTCCTTTGTAAATACTTGCTTTGTGTGATTATTTTCGATAGTCATAACATCTTCTTGTTCTTATAAGACATTTACTTAAGTGATTCTTTCAAAATTGTTAACACGATGGAAAATGAATCTTATTTCCTCTGTGGTATCCATTACTTGAACTCTCCATTAATTCCTTACTTCTCTTCCATAGTGAGTATGGGAGTTGGTTAAGGATTACATTGTTAATCATATTAAATGAAAAATGACTAAGAATGATCACAATATCCTTCACTCCAGGGTCCATCCAATTTGAATTCTCATCAATATAAATTTCATCACATTCAATTATGACCCTATTCCTTCTAGTTCCCACAATTTACTAACACTAGAAAGCATTGAGTAAGGAATAATTATCATAGTAGGAAATGATATAATCATATAAAACCACTTATAGGATGTCTAAATTATAGCACAATCCTTAATATTTGAGTCCTTCGGTTTATAAAAGGTAATTCAAAGAAAAAATCAATTTTAATACTTAATGATGGATTACATAGTGTTTGTAAATTTCCAAAGCATAACCCCTATGAGTGTCAAACCTAGTGTATATCAGGACCTATTTTTGTGCACCAGGCTATGATCAAGTAAAGTTCAATGCACCTTATCATAGTTCTTAGCCCTATGAATATATTTTCTAGATCCAAATCCACTTATATTATCAAAATAAGGATGTAATTATAGGAAACCACTAACTTTATACCTTACAAAAATTTCAAGGCATTTTTCTAAATAGTAACTCATCCTTATACTTATTCTTAGTGACACCACTAGACATATAATTATAAATATCCCTAGGGATCTCACTACAATTCTATAAACCAATTTTCCAAAGGTTAACTGAAATTTTTCCTTAATACAAATAGTAAAAAACCAAAATTAATTTATATAAAAATTATATGATATATTTTGGGATACATAACACATTGAAAAAAGTCTCTCAAATATCGTATTCAATAGGTTCCTTTCGAAACAGGGAACATAAATATTCTATCTCTATGAAAGAACACCAATGCTTCCCAAATAGATCTTACCCCTTAGTAATTAATCATAAAAAACTTCTCCATAACCTTGGGAAATGAAACATAATAAATGGGCGAGCTTTAATGCTCAGTAAGTGTAAATAAAGGGAATACGTAAGCATAACATGAACATATATATATGATAACATGATAATAATATTCAATGATCATACCATGCATACAATAGATCATAAACATGAGACATGGCATAAAGATTGGTATTTCATAATAAATGAACCATAAGATAATGAATAACATGAACCATGTGACAATATTATAGGCACAAGAAATAGAATTTCTTGAAAACACATAAAAATGTAATATATTTCCGTATAAGTCAAGGACCCAAGCTAAAAAAATATTAGGGTAGTTCTTAGGGAATATACCTAATAGGTAGGTCTCACATCCATCCCTAGCCATAGTCCTTTCCTTGTATGGGGTCGGGATTCTATATATTCCCATAGTGGATTTGGTTTCACCATCTTCTTATCTTTATGGAGACTACACCTACTTGGAAGGATACACCACCATCCCCAGCCACAATCCTTTCCTTACAAGGGATCAAGAATCCCAATCATTCTATAGTGGATCCAGCTTGTTTAATTTATTCCAATAATTATATCATGAGATAAAAATATTTTCCAAATGCACTAGAGGGAGATAAAGGTCCCACCATCACATAACAAAATCATTCATACATGTTCCACAGGAAAAGAAAACTTTCATCAAAACATAACCCATAAAAAGAGATGGGTTTCTTAACAATCATATCATAACCCATAAAAAGATATAGATTTAAAAAACATTTCATCACAACATAACCAATGGAAAATAGATAGGTTTTATAATCATTTCATTAATTAATTACCACTAAAAATGAGTGGGTTTCAAAATTATATAACCTGTGGAAGATAAACAATTGTCTTAAAAATTTTACTATTAAAATATAAATCATTAATGAAATAATATGAATGATATTCTAGGATCATGTCCCCAATAAATATTAAACTATAACAAAAGATTTCATCTTAGATGGATAATGAATTTGAATGCTCACTTGAAACATTTATTAAAGAAGCTAATAATTCTTTGAAAATCATATTCACAAAACCACATCAAAAATATTTTTCATATAAATAAATATTTAAAATTTTATTTAAACCATATCTTGAGTAAAATATATTTTCTACTTAAAAATTGATATTTCAACCATAATTAGTTTTTAAAAGATTTTTATTTTAAAATATGTTTTAATACTTATAAAAGAATCATGAAAATATTTTGAACACAATTTTCCTTGAAAACATATAAAAGAAGCTTGGAAGATTTTTGAAAACAATTTTTTTGAAAATAATTTGAAAAAATATAAATCAAGCTTTGATATAATTGGAAGAGTCTTCAACATGCTCTGAATACTGAACTGAACTTCAGTATGGCCTATCATCCTCAAACTGAGGGCCAATCCGAGCGGACTATCTAAAAAATTGAGGATATATTGAGAGCATGCACAATGGACTTTAAAGGAGGATGAGATCAACATCTTCCTCTGGTTGAGTTCTCTTATAATAAAAGTTTCAACCCAAGAATCCAAATGGCACCATATGAAGCCACATATGGGAAAAGGTGTAGAACATCGGCATGTTGGGATGATGTCGGTGAACTTAAGCTGCTTGGACCAGAAATGGTCGAAGAAATGGTTGAGAAGGTGAAAACCGTTCAACAGTATATCAAGGTAGCCCAGAGTCGACAGAAGAGTTATGCAGATAATCGTCGATGAGACCTTGAGTTTAAAGTTGGAGACATGGTTTTTCTACGCATATCTCCGTGGAAGAAGGTCCCGAGGTTTGGAAAGAAAGGGAAGTTATGTACAAGGTACATTGGCCCCTTCGAGATTCTTGATCGTGTCTGGGCTGTGGCCTATACTATGGCCAATGTACACGATGTCTTTCATGTATCCCTCTTAAGGAAGTACATACCAAACCCTTCACATGTACTCTCTTCTGAGGTGGTACAATTGGAAGACGATCTTTCTTATGAAGAGAAACCAGTGAAGATCTTAGATCATAGAGAAAAAGTTCTACGAAATAAGACAATGACCCTCATCAAGGTGTTGTGGAGAAACCACATGTTTGAATAAGCAACTTTGGAATCAGAGGATATGATGAAGCTGAGTTACCGACATTTGTTTTAGCGTGGGAAAAGGAAAATTTCGAGGGTGAAATTTTTTAAGGGGGGAATATTGTAACGACCCAAAGTTTCATTAATGGAAATCCCTCTTGATCTAATTAAATGACTCTTTATGTTTATATAAAGTGTCAAATTCATTGGTATTATGTTAAGAATTTTGACCGTTGCTAATATAGCTGTTGAATAGTGATCACATGATTAGTATAACTATAGGACTTTAACAAATCCAATTTACTCAGACAAAAGAAGTGATGACCTCGTCCAGTAGAATTGATCCATACAAAGCCCATTTTTTGGAGCTCGTAAAAAAGGTGACATCCTTGGTCATCTCTCTTGACCAAGCCCAAGCTGAGCTTCATCATGTCAAGCTCGAACGTGACCGTCTACGGGAAAAGTGGAAGATGATTGAAATTACCACTCGAGCGATGTTATCTGAGCCACCCCAAGAGTCTGTCACCATCACACACCTTACCCTTAGGTCTTATGCGATTGTTTTAAGGGGTTGTGTAACAAATAAGTAGTACTATGTTCATGTAAATTATTTTTTTTATACAATAATGAATATAATTTCTAGTCATTTTTGATACATTTTAAATAGTTTTTAAAGTACAAATGGTGTTTTGAGTTATTATTTAATTATGAAATATATTTTATTAAATTAAAGGATTTTTGAATTAAATAATATTTTAAAAAAATAATAATAATAATATTAAATTAATTTTTATTAAATACAAATGATCTTATAATTTTATGAATGCAATCAACATTTTATATTAAGGTTTGAAAGCCATTTCTGTCAAAACCCATGAATTTTCGATAAATGTTGGTTTTTATTTTAAAAGTAAAAAATAACATAATTAGAATTTTTTTTAGATAAAATAAATTATATTTCTGGAATCAAGACGTTGAAATTATCCAACGGTGAATTTTTCATAATTTTCTGAGACAGTCAAATTTTTGGGTAAAAATTAAATACCGTTTAAATATATAATGTGTTTTATGACATCATAATAACCCAATGGTGATGTAATAAAATACCATAATCCTTATGTTCTGACAATATATGTTTTATCATTAAAATTATTTGATTTTGGGTTTTTTTACTTACTTTTCAAAGCATTAATGGACCCCTCAAGACATATTCAACACTTTTCCTTTTTAAATTAATTTCCATGGGAGTGTGACTCACCTCTACATAAGCAACCTTATTATTTTAATAAGTTCGGACTTGCACATTATAAAATATTTTTTTACTCTTCTCTTTTCCAAAAACCATGGGCAAAACTCATGGGGTGGTTTGTGGTTTGGATTAATTTAATGTAAGGGGACCCAAACCTAAATAATAAAGAATTCCCTCACCTTTCCTATATAAACCCACCCAAGCTACCACTTCCTCCTCTCTAAAATCCCTTGGAGTTCGTCCAACCACTGCCCTACTCTCCCTATAATCTTCCCAAGGTGCCCCAAGCTCCCAAGAAGCCTCACAAGCCTCTATCTAGCCTTTGGAAGTACACTTCCAAGTTAGGGTTTGTTCTTCCTTTCTCATTTTTGTCAATTTTATTTACTTTGTATTGCCCTTTTAATTTCAATTATGAATGTTGGGTTATGGTTTCACACCTCCCCCATAAATCCCTCTTATTGTTTGAATGATGGGAGACCCCTTTTTCTCTCATTAAATGCCTCCCATGTACACCGGTTACTATGCCGAAATTCCGAAAGGAACTTCTCTCTATTCTTTTACATTCAAGAAATAATTTTGTATCATGAATCTAAATTCCATTACAATTGTTGGGACATGTATCTATATGACCTCCTTACTATCCATTACATGTAAATATGATGAGGAACCCCTTTCTCTCTCATCAACCATTTTTTATGAATTCTTATGTCACACTGTTGCGCTGCCGAAATCGCACCGATTTTCTAAGCCAATGCCATTGTGTAGTGGATACCATACCCATTTCTCCATCAAGGGTATCCACATTTATGAACCTTTACTTATTTATTACAATGTTTCATGTATTAATTCCACATTCCTCTATCGTGTAATAAATGATTATGTTTTATGAATCAATGTTTTATGATCCATGTGGCACACTTATGCATGAAATGAATTGTTTAAGAAGGGTGCACCCTTATAGCGCTCCAATGCATTGGGTAAAGTATAGTATCATGATACATCATGTGAAATGAGTGTTGACTCATGCTAATTCAAGTGCAACGAGGGTTTACCCGTGATTCATGTGCAATGAGGGTTTACTCATGATTTATGTGCAATGAGCCTTGGCTCATTCTAATTCAATGTTAAGTGTTGTTGCCACATTTCCATGTTATGATTATCAGGCTTTATCATGCCTTTAGGTTCATGTTTCATTTATGCTCTATTGATATGCCTATTTTCTAACATGTATTTTACTCCTCATGTTATTCCATGTGTACTCCCTTACTGGGCTTTATAGCTCACCCTTTTCTTATGCATGTCCTCAGGTTACCCCAGGCAATGCTAAGTACGAGGGAATATAGTGGTCATGTAAAGGAAGTTTTCAATAAAGATGTTGTATTTCATGTTTTATGTTTTTATGTAATGATCCTAAGCCCCAAAGACACTAATCCTCTCATTCTTCTTTGTTGTATCAAGTGAATTTTTATGTAATAAATCATATTTAAGTTGTAATAAAAAAGCAGGGTTGTCATAATAGGACACTTCTCCTAAGAGATTAAGGATTTCATAGGGTCTAAGGGACTTAGGGATAAGATTCTTATTTTCCCAAACTAAATCACTCTATTCTATAGTGATTTTCGAAGAAAAATATTATTGCTAACAATAAACACCAAGTTCCTTTGACAGTTGTCAGCATAGATCTTCTTCCGACTATGATTAGCCTTTATGTGTTGTTGGATGGAATAAACCTTTTCATTATTTTCTTGTACAAGATCATCCACATGCATCTTTATCTAATTATCTTCATCCCAACAAGTAGGATTTCTATATAATTTATCATATAGATCATCATAGGGTTCCATTGGAATACTCGAGTGGAATAATATATTGTATGAGAACTCAACTAATAAGAGGTGTTGTTCCCAAAAAACATTAAATTATATCGATCATGTTTGCAGTATGTCCTTGAGTGTCTGAATTTTCCTTTTTAAATTGGACATCAATTTGAGGTGAGAGGACATACATAAATTCAAATAAATATTCAGATCATGTGTAATACTTCTCCATGATTTATATGTGATCCTTTGACCATGATAAAAAATGATAAAAAATAGAACTCCTTGCATCCTAACACTTCCTTTACATATTTATTGGAAAGTTCAGTAGGAGGCAAATCCTCAAAAATGAAGATAAAATGGAAAGTCTTTGGGATATGGTCCACTATATCCCATATCATATTGTTTATATTATCTTTTCTTGGTAGACATATGCAAAATTTCGTAGTGATATTGTATCACTTCCATATTTGTATGGGTAGTGGCTTCAATACCACTTTAAGAAATTATCACTATAGATTCACTTATTGAAAAACCAATCAACTTACTGTATAGTCAGAAATCTTTATTTTCATATTATCTCACCAATAATGATCATGAAGTTCGATATAAAATTAGTGCTTTATGGATGTATAAGAAATGTATAAATATGAGATTCATCCATATGTTATTTTTTTATCTTTATGATAGATGGGACACATAACATTATATGAAATTTAATTGCACTCTCTTGATCAATATTTAACTTAAGAAGCTCCCATTCTTCACATCCTCTATTTTATCTTGTAATAAAGGATCTTACCTTTGATATTTCTTTATATTTTATAGTCAGGATGGTAGAGAAATAATTAGGGATAGGATTTATGATGTCACTTACCTCATGATTCCCATGTCCAATATTACTAGATGCTTGATAAATTGATCTCTAGGAATCCTCATCACTGCTAGCACAATATAGTCATTTCTACATAATTCATTATCAACTCTGTTTCTGATACCAGGGTGATATTTAATTTAATATTTATAGTCTATAAGAAGTTCAAATCACCAACTTTGTCTAATGTTAAATTCATTCTGTGTGAATACATACTTCAACATTTAGTATTCTATGAACATATCACATTTCTACCCATTAAAAATATGCCTCAATATTTTTAGAACAAAAAATAACTACATCAACCACTTGTTCATGGATAATATAATTATTCTTATGATGTCTTAACTGTCGATATGAATAAGAAGTCACCTTTTAATTTTACGTGAGGAAACACCCAATACATTTCAAAGATGAATTAATAAAAACAATGAATCCTTATCCCACAAAGGGTAGAGTTAACATATGTGTAATAACAAGTCTCTTCTTCTTCTCTTGGAAAAATTATTCACATTCCTTTGGCCATAGGAACTTATCCCATTTTCGAGAAAACATCGTAAGTGGTTTAGAAGACCATGAAATGTATTTTAGAAATATCCTACAATATCTTACTAAACCATGGAAACTATAAATCCCAGTTACTTTTGTATTATGATGCCAGTCCTCTTAAATATTTTTCTTGTTTGGGGAAACTAACATTCCTTCATTTGTCATAATATTCTCCAAGTAATCAACTTATTTTAAAAAAATTTAGATTTTATGAATTTCTCAAATAGTCTATCCCTTCGCATAATTTGAAATATAACCCTTTTAGGATCCACATTCTCATCATTAATCATGGAATATATCAGAATATCATTAATATAAACTACAAAAATTTATCAAGGTAGTTCTTAAAGACTTTGTTCATCATATCCATAAATATAAAAGGTGTAATTTTTAAGTTGAAGGGCATAACAAAAAACTCATAATTCCAAAATATTATTCTGAAGAAAATATTTAGAACATCTTTTTGCTTCACCCCTAAATAATGATAACGAGTTTGAAGACCAATTTTGGGGAATAATTTATCCCCACAATGTGGGTCAAATAAAACATCAATCTTTGGGAGAGGGTACTTCCTCTTTACTTATGATCCCTTAATGTTATCTATAATCTATTAATAACCACATTTATTCATAAATATTCATTACAAATAGAATAGTAACATTGCAAAGAGGAATACATGGTTGGATAAGTCACTTCTCCAAGTGATATTGAAGTTGTTTCTTAAATTTCTCTAGCTAAACATTTTACATTCCATATGGGGTCTTTGATATTAGTTTGGATCCTTGTAAGTGTTAAATGGAGAACTCTTCCTATATTTATATGGTATTTCAATTTAACTTAATAGGAAATAAATAAATATATTAACAAATTATGGGGAATTTTTCTTTTCATATAATTTGATTCTCTTATTCCTATTCACTGATCATATGCATGAATAAATTTATAGGAATTTCTTCTATAAAAATCTCAAGACTAGATATATATCTTTATAAAATAACTATATTTATTCAATTAAATACTAATACTATTTGAGTTATCTTGTAGAATATATTAGGATTAGACTTTAAGAGTTTGTCCATTCCTTTTATTGTGTTGAATTCCACCATTAGAATGAAAAATAGATTTGGGATCATATTATGCTCTCAAAAGTAAATATTGGAGTTTTCATACACAATTGATGCTTGGATAATACTTACAAGAACATTGATTGATAAAAATAAATCTATAAGCTTGGGGATTAATTCAATATTCTTTGAAACATGAAGGAAATAAAGGAATTCAAATAAATAGTATCAAACAATTTCCTTTCTAGCTTTTAGAGAATAATCAGAGAACCTTCCTCCACATCATTTGGAGCCTCTACATTAGACTTTGTGAAATCAAATTCATATCATTTATCTATTAGACTTTGAAGAGGTTTATGGTGAATCCCCTCCAATATCTTCTTATTTAGATAGTGTTTGTAAAAGTTTCAAACTTGTAAATAACTGAATCATTGAACTTCATGATGGGAATGAACTATAATACGTTTATTGTTAGTGTTGAGAAGTTGAGGGTTCACATCACCATGGTAGTTATGATATACTTTTCCATCTATTCCACACATATAAAATTTTACACTCCCAATAAAAAAATTCCCTGAATTATTCTTCGTATATTTATAACATGTTGGAAGTTTCACTTTTTTCCTCCTCTTCCGTGATCAATGTTACCCCCTGAGTTTGGATCCATATCCTTATTCTTTTCATTCGACTTATGTGACCACATTATTACTAAAAAATCTAATTCATCCTTCATAGAACTTTGTACTATCTCTTCAGTGCTTTCATAGTCAAAATTTTCTATATTCCTTTATATATGGACTCTCAATCCATCAATTAATCTATCACCCTTTCCCATTGGATCCACAAAAAAACTAGAGGTGTAATGATCAAGTTCTGTAAATTTCATCTCATAGCTTCCAACCAATTCATTTTACTTCTTATTTAATTATAGGAATTCCTTCTCCATTTTCTTCTGCATTAAAATGGGAAATGTTTTATTTAAAAATATTTTCCGAAACTTGTTCTACTCCATATAATTAATCTCCCTGCTCAGATTTGTGTTTTTTATCAATGTCCACCACTGATTGGATTCTATTTCTAAGTGGTATACTTTCCAGGTGACATTCTCTTGTTCAGAACAATGGATTACATAAAATATCCTTTCAATAGAACTAATCCACTGTTTATAAATAAATTGGTCCATAGATCCACTAAAATATGGTGTTTGTTGATGCATTAAGGACTCTACAACATGTTTTTCGCTTCTATGTGAATCTGGAAGCTCAACTTGTTTTGTGTTATTACTAATAGATCATGATAATTAATTAATTATTCTCATGATGTTTTCTATTCCAGTTTACAACGAAGGGACATTAGAGCATCATCTATTGTGGTTTACATTTGTGTCTTTACTCTTTTATCACACCATTTTATAAAATAAGAAAACCTTTGTCTGAAACATTTTGGTTTTAATAATCATACAATTATAAATAAATTTTATGTCTTAAAAATCATGCTTAATTATGTTATTCTTTAACAACAATAAAAGTTTTTATAAATCATTCAAAGTAATTCATAAAAATCCTTTGATAAATTTACTATACCTCCCATGAGTGCTAAAAAAGGAGGGAAACAAGGACACTATCATGCAACCGTTCTTGATTGAGTCCAGATTAATTTTGAAATTTTTCTGTTACACTATATAGATCTATTATAGAGAAACAATTGCTTATTATTATCTAAATATAGATTTAATTTCTCAGAAACCACTTATATATTTATCTATTATCTATACTAAACTTGGATTCCTCTTCAGTAACGCGTCAATCATACAGATATCCACATCTATTTACCCATCCATTTATTTTTCATTCCCTCCATCCATACCATCACATGGTCAAGATTTTCCTCTACTTCAATTAGGGTTCCATTGAACTATCATTCACTCCTCCGCATGTTCATCATCCACCTCCGCCTATGCGTCCTCCACCCCCACCTCTTCATGCTTCTCCTCTGGCCTCTGCATGATTCTCCTCTCGCCTATTCATGCTTCTCCTCTCCCAAACATGTGCCTTCATCATCCTTATCATTTCAGTGTCAAGATCCTCTTCCCTCCCAACTCGCAGTTTTCTTATCTCTAATTTAAGGTTTCCACACAGTCTCAAATCCTCCATGCTCACCTCTAATTCATGTATCATATTCGTCCACAAACTTGTCTTCCCTCTACTACCGCTTTCCTATTACCAATAAAAATGTTTCATGCGACCGATGATCCAACTGTTTCTTCAGCTTCAACCACCATCCCATACTCCGTCGGACAGCTATGTTTGGTCCCATGTGAAATTCGACTCCAACATTGTTGCTTCGGGATATAGGTAAATCTTCAAACCTCTATCTTCATATATATCTACCAAATGCCTCTAGTTATCCATGATGATCAACTCCTACAACGTCACCTCTGATAGTTCCTTCACCTTCGAGCCCCTTCACCTTCAGTCTCTAACAGTGCATTCGATTTATCAGTGAAGGTAGACTTATCCAACAGGAACTCATTATTTGTACACTTCCTACTCCACCAACTCGCGACTTTCATTGCCTTCATCTTTGGTTCCCCTCCATCATTCATTCCATTTTCAGCATCACTATCCACTACAGTGGACGAATTCCAAGATCTTTGTGAACCCCTTACTATCTATGACAACTTATTCAGAGATCCAACAAATCTAAAATTCCCCAATAGGTATATAATCCTAATGGCATGGAAATTTATTCCCTTCTTCCCATCATGGTTTATTTGTTGTAAATGACCATTTAATTAAACATCATTACAATTGTTTTATGTATAACTACATACATGATTTTTTGATTAATTTGTTAATTATAAAACTAGTTTACGAGGAATAGAATGTTTCTGAATGGGAATGTGATGGTTCAATTGATGTTGCTACTGGGTAATAGAAGACTGATTTTTATGTAAGCTCATCCAATATCTTTATTTTTTTTGAGATTTTATGGATTTAACCATTCTATTCATGTTTGGTAAAGATTGATGGCTCTTCTCATAGCTGTGAATTCAAGGTTGAGACACTTATACTTTTAATGCATTCATTTTGTTATTAGTCTAAGGTAATATCGTGTTCCATTTTATTTATCCTCCTAGAAAAAATATTTGTGTAACATATATGTAATTAAAAATGAAATATGTAGGCTCATATTTATTTCAAAATTTAAATATGCGGTTTTAGAATTGAAATATGCAGGATCATATTTATTTTAGAATTAAAATATGTAGGTTCATATTTATCATCCTCACATAGTGAAGAAGTTAAATACTCATGAATGTGAATGGGCTTATGGAATTATTTTCTTCGATTTACATGCATGGAGGATGATAACCATAAGAGACACATATAATTTATGGCTAAGGGAGGTTTGATCATGTTTTTTTACCAATTATTTCTTCATCTCAATTTGATTCATGGTTAAGAACTCATCAATTTTATATTTTTTAGAACTCATGGGGTTAATGGTACATCGATAATCATGTGCTTCTTGAGTTCTACAAAAAAAAACACTTGAATTTGGATTCGATGGGTAGATATGAGTTGTTTTGGTCATTTTTTCCTATACCGAAATGTTCAATTCCAATTTTTTTTTCAGAAAGCAAGGTCCCCTTTTGCTAGTTCAAAATGAACTGCTCTCATTTACTTTGATCTTTTTTTATTTTATGCTAGCATAAATTGAACTATAGGAATATGTTTGGCAGATATGAGTTATTTTTCTCAGGTATGTGACATGAAATTATTATGTTTTTAAGGAAGTGCGACATCAACATTGAGTAAATATTTGGCCTAAAGTATTTGATGTATTGTTAAAGGTATGGTTGAATCCTTAAAAAAGGTTTTATTGGAAAACATTCATTATGTTTTTAATTTCCTTGATTGATTTCGTTTAGAAGGATATGATTGATCATGTTTTCAAGTATTCTTTTTATTTTTTAAATCCATTTACAAAGGGTTTTGAGGATGTTTTGAATTAATTTTTAAATCTACTGTGAACATCATCTCATTTCATCCACCATTGTATGATGAAATTTATCCATATATAAAGAAAATTTTTACATGATGTTTTCCATTATTTATGTTTTCAGAAGTAATTCATTGGTTTTATCTTTGTTTTCAAATATGTCAATTGATTATTTCATTTGATATGGAATATAAAAAATGTTGATATGTGATTATTAATTTTCTATATCCTTATACTATTATTTATATTTTGGTATCCAGGAATAATGAAAGAGATACATTAATGTCATGTTTTATGAGCAAGGATCCTTGACTAACTAGAAAAACCCACTCTTGAGTTCCATGTTATTAGGTTGGTGTACTCCTCTATTACTTTTAGAGTCACATCACACTACTATACAATGCATTAATTAAGTAGGTATAGTGGAAATCACATAAACTATCCATTACTATATCTCTAAATATGATTGTTGTATGGATGGAAAAATTATCTAGAATCCTGGACTAATTAGGTGACATGATTTCCCCCTTTTTAATTTGATGTTGCATCGAGAACACTTCACAAGGCTTAGTTTGGTAGATAATTTTATAATTGTAATTGTTGTGCAAGATTTAAGAGTTTGGGATATGAGAGTGAGAATTGTATAAGACTATTCAGGGCATGTTTCCTTTATTTTACGACAATGATTAAAAGGTTTTCTCCTTTCTAAATCTCCTATTGTAAGTAGAGGGAATATTTTTTACACCGTTGACTGACTATTAGATGTGTTCTATTGTATTTTTCGGATGAAAATGGCATATGTTCAACATGAGGATGAATATGGGTAGAGAGAGTAATTATGTTTTTCATATTCTGTAAAAATTTACTCTGTTGAACTATTTTTTTAAATTTATGTATGTCTTGAAATCATTTAGAGTGGAAAATGAAATGGTTGAATCACCTAATCAAAAACATTTCTCTCACTTCCTCCTTTTCATATATTGAATTTTTTATTTTAGTAAACTGAAATATTTTTTTCTTTTCACTGATAGAAGTATAATTTAAACTACCACATTCTTTTCAGGCATGTGACCATGTCCCCACTATAGAAAAATTGACTACTGTAAAGATTTTGTTAATGTTTCATGTTTCTTTATTAATTAATTTTATTGTACATGTTTTTCATATGCATCTATAGAGGACAATTATCTTTATGGCATTCATTTTTATGATTAATATTCTAAGCTATGTATCTTGGAGGGGCATCATGAATTCTGTGGATGGATTCTTGAACTATTTTAGAATGGGTAAGATATTTTCTAGGGGAATTTCCTAATGATTTATTTTTCTGAAGTTATATGATTTTCTTCAGTATATACCGTACTAGAATATAAGTTTTCCATTAAATTGAATAGCATTTTTCAGTATTATTTCTACTTGTGCAGAATTCATTTATATTTATAATCAGGTTTGAAAGCATCATTTTTTTTATGAAACCTAAAGAAATATTTAACATATTTTCTCTTATGATAATTGTTAAAAAAAAATAATTGACATCAATTATATATACTAAATTTGGGTGGCTTCTTCCAACATGTCACCTAGCCATGATTCCACTTCAACCTAAATTATTCATTCATCCCTCCAAAATAAATTATGTTTTATTTTCAAATAACAAAGAAAGTCCAAAACCATTTGGTTTTACATAGTAATTATGGTAGGGACCATGATGAATTAAAGAATTAGGTTATTTTTATGTTAAAATTGTGTTCAATTTTAGTCATTAAAAAATATTGGAAGAGTATTATCACCATTTTAGTACTTTCCACTTTAATTTTTCTAAGCCCTTTATTTTTCTTCAAAGGCCAAGTAATTAAATACTATAAATAGGAGAGAAACAGTACATTAAAACAATATTTATCATATAAGATGAATTAGGGGAATTTAGTTCATGAATCCCATGTCTTTATTCAAGGAGGATATACTTTAATTTTTTATCACAAAACCTCTTTCATAATGATGTTTAAAAATATAGTTTCTATTGAAAAAGTGGGTAGTAGGAACCTGAATTTTTTACAAATGTTTGAGGCTGGATTCTTTCAATATGCTAAATATTATACTGGGATTGTTCTGTTTCAGCACAATTTCAAATTGAACGTATTTCAGAAATATCTGTTGGAGATATTGTGAAATTAATGTTTTTTTTGTTTACTTAGTTTTAGGAATACAATTATGAACAAACTGAGTTTCACCAATGACAGTTCCTCCATCTGCTCCTACCCATGCTTCACTAGGCTGCTGAAAAAAATGTACACCACTAAGGGAGGTTCTTTTGTGTCCAACCACTCCACACATCTGTCTAGGATCCCGTACTAACTAAGTGACACAATTGTCCCTTTTTTAATTTGAGGTTGGATCGAGAACACTTCGCAAGGCATAGTTTGGTTGATAATTTTATAATTGGAATTATTGTGCAGGATTTAAGATGTTGGGATATGGGAGTGTTCATTTTATAGGACTATTTAGGGTATGTTTACTTTATTTTAGAATAAATATTAAGATGTTTCTGCTTTCTGAATATCCTATTGTTAGTACATGGAATTTTTTTACACCTTTAATTGAATAGAACATGTGTTCTGTAGTATTTTTCTGATGAACATGGAATATGTTAAACCTGTTGATGAATATGGGTAGAGAGAGTAATTATGTTTTTCATATTCAGTATAAATTTACTACGTTCAACTATATTTTATTTTCTAAAATTTATGTATGTCTTGAAATTATTTCAAGCGAAACATGAAATGGTTGAATCCCTTGATCAAAACCATTTCTCTCACTTCCTATTTTTCTAATATTTCATTTTTGATTTTAGTAAATAGAAATCATTTATTATTTTCACTGATAGAAGTATAATTTAAACTACCACATTCTTGTCATCCATGTGACCATGTCCCCACTCTAGAAAAATTGAATACTGTAATGATTTTGTTAATATTTCAAGTTTCTTTATTAATTCCTTTTGTTTTACATGTTTTTCATATGAATCTATAAAGAAAATTTATCCTTATTTCATTAATTTTTATGATTAATATTCTAAGCTACGAATCATAGAGGGTCTGCACGAATTATGTGGATGAATTCTGGAAATATTTTAGCACGGGTAAGATATTTTCTGGGTGCATTTCCTACTGCTTTGTTTTTCTGAAGTTATATTATTTTCTTCACCTAGCCTTGCTTCCACTTCAACCTAAATTATTCACTCATCCCTCTAAAATAAATTATGATTTATTTTAAAATAAAGAAGAAAGTCCAAAACAGTTTGGCTTTACATAGTAATTATTATAGGGACCATGATGACTTAAAGCATTCAGTTATTTTTAAGGTTAAAACTGTGTTCAATTTTAGTCATTAAATTTTTTTTGGAAGAGTATTACCACCCTTTTAGTACTGTCCACTTTAATTTTTCTAAGCCCTATATTTTTATTCAGAGGCCATGTGATTAAATACTATAAACTGGAGAGAAATAGTCCTTTAAAATAATATTTATCATATAACCTGAATTTTTTGCATTTAGTTCACGAATTCCGTGGATTTATTCAAGGAGGATATACTTTATTTTTTTTTTGTCAAAATACCTCTATAAGGCCCCATCCATAAACATTACTTAATCTTGAGTTATTCAAAAATTCTCATGGAGGATTTTTTCAGGTTTAGAGTAATAGATAATTAGGTCATAAAATCATGCACTACATTCCACATTTAAACAAGGTGGTTACAACAAAGTTAGTATTCATTTTTTCCATCAAAGGAAACATTTTTAAAATAAAAGATGGATTCTTTTTTGACACTTCCTCGACACAATCATCACATCATGTATCTTTTCCTTGACCTGTGAATTTTTTTTCCAAAACATGGGATGAGAACCAAAATCTCAGTAAGGGTTATAACATAAGTAAAGGAAACATTAACCCATCAATAAATACAAATCAAAGAAACCAAGACTTTTCATTCATAACATACCTTACAAAATCATAATATTTATGAGTAACACACAGAAATCATAAATCATTGAGGGAACTTATGGCATCCTTATCAAACATGCATTGTAGCTATCATAGCTACAAAGAGAGTCACATTTGGAATACCCATCACAATATATTCCCTATATCTCTTTGGAGAAACATTAATGTTTACCTCCGTCTCTTTACCCAATCCATTGGAGAGCTATCTCAGGCTCACCCGACCTAGGTTTATCACGGAACCATCCGTATACGTAACAATGGACAAGATCCATAACATAATCATAACAAATAACTTAAGCATAAAGAAAAGATAACATTCCCACATTGTAATAACAATATAACATTTTAGGATATTGAAATAATGAATCCATTCTAAAAACCATTTTCAAAACCATTTAAAACATTTATTAAAGAGATTGTTGATTCAAAGTGTCCCGTACCACTTTGAAGCTTTTAACAATTTAAACCATTATTATCCATATAAATAAATCCTTAAAACCATTTTGAAAATATGGATATTAATGATAAATATTTATAAGAATAAATAATTAAAACATTTAAAACGATATTTTAGTTAAAGGGTTTTTAACAAAATCAGAGACACCTGAATACAAATTATTGAGGAATGATATTTAAGCAGAAATTTATAATATCATGAGAATAAATGGAATCATGATATAATATGCCAAATGAAATTATATACACCATATAAGAGTTAATTGGTGCATAACAACAATGAGGTCTCAATAGAAACGTAAAATGAGTTGAAATCCCTTATAAAGAAGGTATCCTTAAATTAAGGATAAATCAATCTCATAATTTTGTGTGAAAAATATAAATACACCCAATATAAGTAGATATTAAGTGTAAAAAAAATCAGAGGTCATTAAAACATATTCATCGGATGTCATATTCAATAACTACAAGTTGAACCCAAAGAAATCGAAATTGGGCCAAGAAGTTCCTTTGTAAAAATTCGACAGCCTAACGACATCACATAAAAATTCAGAAAATCAGTTGATGAGACAAAACGGGTATATCATCACTTGGAAATAAATTTTAAATCAATAAGGATATATGAGAACATATACCAATATAATAAGATGTAAATTAAAAGACATAACAGAAGAAGTATTTTAAAAAGATGGTGAAAGGTTCCCTTACCGATTTGGGTAACGTCCGAAACATACACCCCATGAAAGAAGGACTATAAAACATTGGTGTAAATACTCATAAATGAAATTATATTACACAAAGAGTATAATAATGGGCATTACATAAACCACTCAATGGAAATGGTTGAAAATGTAGCATAAATCTCACAGGAATAAAAGTGAGATGAAAATCCCTTACGACAAATCGGCAGCCTAACAATGCCACATAAAACAAAAAAAATGGATTTATGAGATCAAATAGGGTCTCTCATAATATGAACATAAAAATTACAGAATGAGGACTATAAAGGATCATCCCGAAACATAAGAAAAATGAGCTTAAAATAAATGAAATAAAAGAGAGTATTTAAAAAGAAAGAGAGAGGTAGGATCCCTTACCTCGTGTCCGACTTGACTCGATCATTCTTTAATATCATCAATAATAAACTATAGTTAATTTTTACATGCATAATAACCTTTTTTAAGTTCATTATTCATTCTATATCACTTATTACCATGTTATGAACATTATATAATTATTTATGTTAATAACGGTCATTTTGTCGATCATTGGTACTTGAGTCAAAAATAAACTACTTATAAATACAAGTTGTTCATGTGATAAAATATCCATTATATCCAGAATTAAATTAAAGTTTTAGATATAATATATATCATACATATCCAGTATATACATGCATTTATAATATTACATAACATTTAGAGGTAAGAAATGAAATGCACTATTCATGAAGACGGTAAGCCGTACGTACGCATGAACGCTACTTTCATTTCTATTTCATATTTAATGGAATGAGATCATAATAATATAAAGGTATATTATAATTAAAGAATAATTTCATATATAAAATGATTAACTACATCCTTTATACTTCCCACATATGGCATTAACAAATCAAATCACATTGAGGGGGCGGTAGTCCGCACTTTCAAAAATGAAGATATCGCGTTTACCCATAATGGAAACCATAACGGTATTCCATAAATGAAAAATATAAGAGCATATGGAAAACATTAAAATAATATATATCATATATAAATATAGTGACATCTTAATGGCCACCATGAAATTTGTTAGAAGAATATTGAACAATCATCATTTCGTGAGGCAGAAATTCGCTATCTATAGAAACAGTATGTTCTTTAACGATTAGATGGAGGTTTGTGGAAGTGTAGCTCAAATATTTCCCATAAAAATATCCTAGTATATTTAAGATACTGGTTTTGTTACAAAATAAAGGAATAAAAAGAGTTTAGGGGGTTGGAGAAGAAAAATAAAACAAAAGTACATAAGAGAAAGCATCTCCTTTAAATCGGGTAACTCCTCTTGGTTTGAACCAAAAGGGTTTCTTGAAGATATTTCTGCCTAAGTTAAGGATTATTTGATGAATATAGGGATGTGTAGAGATGAAATGATCATATTTTGTCCGAGAGAATGTCTTGAGAGGTGTGGGTAAGGTGGTAGAGGGGTGCCTTTTATAAGAGGGAGGAGGGGCACTCTTGGAAAGTCTTGAAAAGTTACTTTATTATAAAATTATTTTCTGATATTAAATGTTCCAAAATGATATATTTAGAGTATAAGGTGAAAAGGTTTCGAAATCCACCAATCCAATAGTTTTTTGAAACGTTTATGTATTATATTTTACATTATCTTTTCATTTTATTTAAATAGATCATTAATGAGGTAATCGTTGCATCATCATGGGGTCATAAATTAATTAATTTCGTTAATGTCTAAAAATTATAAAAAAATTATTATGATGTAGGAATTTTTTTTAGATTTCTAATAACTATTTAAAGTCCAAGGGATATTTTACACATACGAAACTAATTGTTTTTTACTTGGGTGATACATACTTTGGTTATACTTTCCTTTTAAAAAAATATAATAAAAAGACACTATCAGACTAAAGTGATTCCATGGGGTCCCAAGGTTAGAAAAAGGCATACCATGGTCGGCCATGACACCAACAATATAATTAGGACACATGTTGGGGTCATTTTATATTTTTATGATATTATTTTATTACACTTAACTACCAGATTACCAATTAAACACGATAATTATTGATAATTACTGTCGTTACTATTCATAATGTCCAAAAACAAAAGAATAATAATTACATAATTTGGAACTTTTGATTCCAAATATGGAATCCATTTTTTCAAATTCAAAACACATAAGTTGTAGTAATTAATTTAAAAGTAAAACACGTTGTTAAAACAGAAGACGAGTTTTTTAGAAGTAAAATTTGTCAAAATATTGACTTGTTTTTACATCCAATTGAAAAGTGAAATTACATCCAAAAAACAAAATTTTATTAAGTGATAAAAACATAATTCAATTATACTTTAAAAACAATTAAAATGACAATCTGACTTTATAAATAAATTGGATGAAAAGGAAGTTTTAATTTAAATGCTGTATTTTTCACTATTTATTCCAAAAATGAATATTATCAGAAAAATACCAAAAAATCACCCTAATACATATTTGATATTAAAAATTAAAAAATGATATCAATTTTACCAAATTTGAAACATAGAAGTTTCATTTATTAATTTTATAATCAATTCCCGCAGTCCAAACAAATACCGTGTTTTTAAGAAACAATATCTATTAAAAGATTGACACTTGTCTATGTCCAATTTCAAAGAGAAATTAATTAAAATGAACACCAATGGATTAAATGGTAAAAATATATTTTAATTAAACTTTAAAACCAATTAAAAAGATAATATGACCATATAAATAAATTATACTAAAATGAGGTTTTGAATTAAAATATAACATTTTAACTATTCATTAAAAAATGAACTTTATTGGAAAAGTAACAAAAATTTACACAAAGTAAATTTTTATGTCTTGATTATAAAAAAGGATTTTTTTTGTCAAATATAACATGTAAAATTGTCAGAAAGGGGATTAAAAAATGGTTCTCCATCAAAATCCGGTTATCCGACCTTTTAAAGAATGTTAGATTATGTACACTTAAAATTGGATTCATTCACATTTTAAGCCTCTAACATTTATTGGATAAAAGTATAAATATTTGAAAAACATATATAATAATTTTGTAGTTAGTTCTGTTCATTCTCGCCATTACAATGGCTTGGCGTTAACTAATATTATTATTATATTAGTAGTGTGCAACGTAAGATTTCAAAGAAACTCATTGTTGCGTGTTGGGTACGTCATCGAACATAGCATCCCCTTTAATGTAATATTGATATTTTATTCAAAAATATTAATAAATACAAAAATGTCATATTCTTTACTTATCTGGGATGTTACATCCTTCCCCCCTTTTGGGAATTGCATCCTTGCAATTTTAAAATTAGGTTTGGAAACTTCATTGAAAGTCCCACATCGGAACAATGTCAGTAAAACTGTCACTTTAAAATAAATAAAGATAAGTACAAAGGTCACACGAGTTAACCCATAAAAGAATTATATGTAGGAAAACATGGACATGGAATAGAAAATAAAGGGTCATGTTCTGATGGAGAGTGATAGAAAACATTATTAAGAGAAACTCAACCCCATGAAAATTAAAAACTTGTGATGGGTTAAATGGTATTTGATTCCCCAGTAGGAAAAGTTAACAGAAAAAATTTTAGTTTTAAGTTACTTTTCATTGAGGAATTTATTTATGAGCTTAAATAAATCACAAGGAAACATACTTACTTATCGTGTAGACTTTTACTCTTAACATATTTCTTACACAAACTCATTTTTTACTCCAAAAGACGAATATTTTGGATGACTTGTTCACATTAAGAGAGCTATAACCAACTTCTAGAGAATCACCTAATCCACAAAAGAGAACAATATATTTCCCATGTCTTCAGACCAAAACCAAATCCAAAAATTGTTAGTATGAGATCAGATAATTCCCAAAAAGGATAATCCTTTATAAAAAGAAAATATATCCTTAAAGTCCAAAATTTGTCCAACAAAACCCAAAGTTCAACGAAGACCATTCGATAAACAATTTTCAATAAAATTATATAAAGTAAACCAAACTAATATTGAAACCCAAATCTTTGAAGGAATTAATCACATAGTCTTCCAAGGTAAATATTAACATTTATCTCCAAATATCATCAGTTGCTCTTAAAATCTCATATTGAAAAGTAATTAACATAATCATACATCATCCATGATAGGTCAATAATTTCCAAGATAACCCAAAATCAACTTATTCTTGATTCATAAAATTATATAACCTAAATGAATTTGTCACACTAACCAGGGACTTCACGTAGTCCAGTGGCAGGCGATAAATACCAGTTTCACTTCGGTTGTGGGTTCAATTCCCACAACTTTGTCCGACGCAACGGGTTGTCACACGGTCTGCGTGTTGTCCTTTTTCCAAAACTATATAATTCTTAAAACATTCCCCTAAAATAGATAAAATCATCAAAAATAACCATAATATAATTTATCCTCAAGTTTATCTCATGCCTTTCATTTTCCATCATAACATATAGTAAACCACAATTACCTTAGAAGTAAGGATCATATAAACCCCAATGGTTACCTTTATAATTATTAGCTAAACTTACACATCGAGTTGGCCATCTCATACATGATTCATTAGAGAACTCACCACAGTTCAAGTGGTTAATCATGCCTCCTGATATTTGGTTTAGAATAACCTTGATATTTTTCATTGAATCCCCCATTTCATCAAGTCTCTTAATCAGAGAACCACCAAATAGTTTCCTTCAAACCCATTGTCACTTTGTTTCCTTCTAGATCCATCCATTTACTAAAACCAAAAAGGTTAGTGTGAGTATATCAACAAAATCATCATATACTAATGAGTAAGATAAACACCAAGATATACTTACCCATGTAATCTCAAACTCATCCCAACTTTCAAGAAAAAACAATGACTCCATCTAAAATACTTAATATTGTGGTTATACACAACTTCTCACTTATGCTTAAACAACACTCTAACCTATAAAGATATCTAAACAGACCTCTGATACCATCTATAAGGCCCCAGCTTTAAACATTAATTAATCTTGAGTTATTCAAGAATTCACATTGTGGATCTTTTCAGGTTTACAGTTTTAGAGAAATAGGTCATAAAATCATGAATTACATTCCAAATTTAAACAAGGCGGTTACAACAAAGACAATATTCATTTTTTCCATCAATGGAAACATATTTCAAATAAATCATCGATTCTTTCTTGTCACTTTCTCGACACTATCACCACATCATGCAACTTTCACTTAACTTGTGAAAAACATTTCAAAAACTTGGGATGAGAAAAAAAAGCTCAGTAAGGGTTATAAAATAAGGAATGGAAACATTAACCCATCAATAAATATAGATCAATGAAACCAAAACTTTTCATTCATAACATACCTTACGAAATCATAAGATTTATGAGTAACACACAGAAATCATAAATCATAGAGGTAACTTAGGGCATCTATATCAAACATTCATTGTAGCTATCACAGAAACATAGGGAGTCACATTTGGAATACCAATAACAGTATATACCCTAAATATCATAGGAGAAACATTAACGTTTACCCCTGTATCGTTACCCAATAAATTGGAGAGCTATCTCTGGCTCACCCTCCATAGGTTTATCACAGAACCACCAGTATACGTAACAATGGCCAAGAACCATAACATAATCATAACACATAACTTAATCATAAAGGAAATATAACATTACCACATTTCAATAACAATATAACATTTTAATATATTGAAATAATGAATCCATTCTAAAACCATTTTCAAAACCATTTAAAGCATTTAATAAAGACATTTTTGAATCATAGTGTCCCATAACACTTTGATGATTTTATAATTGTAAACCATTAATATCCATATAAATAAATCCTTGAAACCATTTTGAAAACATGGATATTAATGAGAAACATTTATAAGAATAAATCATTCAAACATTTAAAACTATAATTTAGTTAAATAGTTTTTAACAAAATAAGAGACACTTAAATACAAATAATTGAGGAATAACATTTAATCAGAACTTTATAATATCATGATAATAAGGGGATTCATGATATAATACACCAAAGGATAATATATACACCATATAAGAGTGAATTGTTGCATAACAGCAATGAGGTCTCAATAGAAATATAAATGAGATGAAATTCCTTATAAAGAATGTATCCTTAAATTAAGGATAAATCAATCTCATAATTATGTGTGAAGAATATAAATACACCCAATATAAGTGGATATTAAGTGTAAAACAATCAGATTTAATTAACACATATTCATAGGATGACATAATCAATATCTACAAGTTGAACCCAAAGAAATCGAAATTGGGTGAAGAAGTTCCCTTGTAAAAATTCGACAGCCTAACAACGTCACTTTAAAATTCAGAAAACGAGTTGATGAGAAAAAAAGTGTATCCCATCACTTGGAAATAAATTTTACATAAATAAGGATATAGAAGAACATATCTCAACATAATATGATGTAAATTAAAATATATAACAATAGAAGTCTTTTAAATAGAGGAGGGTGAAAGGTTCCTTTACCGATTTGGGTAACTTCCGAAACGAACACCCCATGAAAGAAAGACTATCAAAAATTGATGTAAATACTCATAAACGAAATTATATTACAGAAATAGTAGAATAATGGGCATTACATACACCACTGAAATGAAATTGTGGAAAATGTAGCATAAATCTCACGGGAATAAAAGTGAGATTAAAAATCCCTTAGGAAAACTCGGCAGCCTAACAACGCCACATAAAACATCAGAAAATGGATTTATGAGATCAAATAGGGTCTCTCCTAATATGAAAATAAAAATTACAGAATTAGGAATATAAAATAACATCCCCAAACATAATAAATACGAGCTTAAAATAAATAAAATAAAAGAGAGTACTTAAAAAGAAAGAGAGAGGTAGGATCCCTTACCTCATGTCTGACCTGACTCGATCGTTCTTTAATCTCTTGAATAATAAACTAGTTTTAATTACTAATTTCTTAAGAACCTATTTTAAGTTAATTAATCCTTTTATATCACTTATTACCATGTTATCAACATTATGTAATTATTTAAGTTAATAACGGTTGTTTTGTCAATCATTGGTACTTGAGTCAAAAATAAACTTCTTATAATTACAATTTGTTCATGTGGTAAAATATCCATTATATCCAGAATTATATTAATGTTTTAGATATTATATATATAATATATATCCAGTATATACATGCATTTATAATATTACATAACATTTAGATGTAAGAAATGAAATGCACCCTTCATGGAGACAGTATGACGTACATACGCATGAACGCTACTATCATTTATATTTCGTATTTAATGGAATTAAATTATAATGATATAAAGGTGTATTATAATTCCAGTATAATTTAATATATAATATCATTAACTCCATCATTTATACGTCCCACATATGGCATTAATGAATCAAATCACTTTGAGGGGGCAGTAGTCCGCACTTCCAAAAATGAAGATCTCACGTTTACCCATAATGGAAACCATAATGGTATGCCATAAATGAAAAATACAGAAGCATATGGAAACAATAAACATAATATATAACATATATAAATATAGTGACATATTAATGGTCACCATGAAATGTGTTATAAGAATAATGAACAATCATCGTTTCGTGAGGCAACAATTCGCCATCCATAGAAACAGTATGTTCTTTAACCATTAGACAAAGGTGTGCATAAGTGTAGATAAAATAACTCCCATAATAACATCCTAGTATATTTAAGACACTGGTTTTGTTACAAAATAAACGAATAAAAAGACGTTAGGTGGTTGGAGAAGCAAAATAAAAGAAAAGAACATAAGAGAAAGCATCACCTTTAAATCAGGTAACTCTTCTTGGTTTGAACCAAAAGGTTTTCTTGAAGAGCTTTATGACTAAGGTAAGGCTTCTATGATGAAGAGAGGTATGTGGAGAGATGAAAGTATCAGATTTTGGCAGATCCAATGGCTTGAGATGTGTGGGTATGGTGGTAGAGTTGGGGGATTTTTATAAGAGGGAGGAGGGGCACTCTTGGAAAGTCTTGAAAAGTTATTTTATTATAAAATTATTTTTTGATATTAAAGGTCACACAATGATATATTTCTAGGATAAGGTGATAAAGGTTAGAAATCCACCCATACAATAGGTTTTTGACAAGTGTAAGTCTTAGATTTTACATTATCTTTTCATTTTAGTTAAATAGTTCATTAATAAGGTAATCACTGCATCATCATGGTGTCAAAAATTAATTAATTTATTTAATGTCTAAAAATTATAAAAAAATTAATATGATGTAGGAAATATACTTAGTTTTACAATTACTATTTATAGTCTAAGAGATCGTTTACACAGACAAAACTAATTGTTTTTTACTTGGGTGATACATGCTTTGGTTATACTTTTCTTTAAAAAAATATAATAAAAGGTCACTATCACAATAGTGATTCAATGGGGTCCCAAGGTTGGAGAAAGGCATCCCAAGGTCTTCCATCAAACCAAAAATAGAATTATGACACAAGTTGGGGTCATTTTATAATTTTATGATATTATTTTATTACCCTTAACTACCAGATTACCAATTAAACACGATAATTTTAAATAATTACCATCGTTACTATTCATAATGTCAAAAAACAGAAGAGTCATAATTACATAATTTGGAAACTATGATTCAAAATATTCAATCCATTTTATCAAATTCGAAACACAGAAATAGTATTAATTAATTTAAATGTAAAACCCGTTGTCAAAACAAAAGATGGGTTTTTAAGAAGTGAAATTTATCAAAAGATTAACTTGTTTTTACATCCAATTGAAAAGCGAAATTACATCTAATGAACAATGTTGTATTAAGTGATAAAAACATAATTAAATTATACATTAAAAACAATTAAAATGACAATCTAACTTTATAAATAAAATGGATGAAAAGGTGTTTTTGAATTAAATTTATATATTTTTCTCTATTCATTAAAAAATGAACATTATCAGAAAAATACCAGAAATTCACCCTAAGATATATTTGATATTACAAATTCAAAAATGATATAATTTTTACCATATTAGAAACATATATGTTGCATTATTTAATTTCATAATCAATTCCCACTATCAAAACAAATAGCAATTTTTAAAGAAACATTATCTATTTAAATATTGACACTTGTTTATGTGCAATTTCAAAGTGAAATTAATTCAAATGACCACCAATGGATTAAATGGTAAAAATATATTTTAATTACACTTTAAAACCAGTTAAAAATATAATATGACCATATAAATAAATTAGACTAAAAGGAGGTTTTGAATTAAAATACAACATTTTCACTATTCATTAAAAAATGAACTTTATCGGATAAGTAACAAAAATTTACAAAAAGTAAATTTTTATATCTTGATTATAAAGAAGGATTTTGTTTTGTCAAATATAACATGTAAAATTTTCAAAAATTGGATTTAAAATGGTTCTCAATTAAAATATGGTTAATCGACCTTTTACAGAATGTCAGAATATTTACGCTTAAAATTAGATTCATTCACATTTTAAGCCTCTATAATTTATAGGATAAAGGTAAAAATATTTTACAAACATATATAATCATTTTTTAGTTATTTCTTTTCATTCCCGCCATTACAATGGCTATGCGTTAACTAATAATATTATTATTATATTATTAGTGTGCAACGTAAGATTTCAAAGAAACTCGTTGTTGCATATTGGGTACTCCATCAAACATAGCATCCCATTTAAAGTAATATTGATATTTTATTCACAAATATTAATAAATATGAAAATGTGTTATTCTTTATTTACCTGGGATGTTACAACCTCTACCATAATAATGTTTTAAAATCTAATTTCTATTGAAAAAGTGGGAAGTAGGAACCCGAATTTTTTACAAAGGTTTGAGGCTAGATTCTTTCAATAGGCTAAGAATTATACTGGGATTGTTCAGTTTCAGCACAATGTCAAATTGAACATATTTTAGTAATATCAGTTGGAGATATTGTGAAATTAATACCTTTTTTACATAGTTTTAGGAATATAATTCTGAATAGACTGGATTTCGCCAATGAAAGCTCCTCCATCTGCTCCTACCCATGTTTCACCAGGCTGCTAAAAAAAATGTACACCACTGAGGGTGGTTCCTTCATGTCCATCCACTCCACATAGCTGTCTAGGATCCTCGACTAACTAGGTGACATGATTTTCCCTTTTTTAATTTGAGGTTGCATCAAGAACACTTCGCAAGGCTTTGTTTGGTTGATAATTTTATAATTGGAATTCTTGTGTAGGATTTAAGAGGTTGGGATATGAGAGTGAGCATTGTATAGGACTCTTCAGGGCATGTTTCCTTTATTTTTGAACAATTCTTATGAGCTTTGCTCTTTTCTCAATATCGTTTTGAAAGTACAGTGAATATTTATTACACCTTCGATTGACTGTCACATGTGTTCTGTTGTATTTTTCTGATTAACATGGCATATGTTCAACCTATTGATGAATATCGGTAGAGTGAGTAATTTTATTTTTCATATTCTGTATAAATTTACTCTATTCAACTATTTTTTTTTAAATTTATGTATGTTTTGAAAGCATTTAGAGCGGAACATGAAATGGTTGAATCCCCTGATCAAAACCCTTTCTCTCACATCCTCCATTTCTTATATTGCATTTTTTATTTTAGTAAATAGAAATCTTTTATTCTTTTCACTAATAGAAGAATAATTTATACTACCACATTATTTTCATGCAGGTGACCATGTCCCCACTTGAGAAAAATTGACTACTGTAATGATTTTTTTAATGTTTCAAGTTTCTTTATTAATGCATTATTTTGTACATGATTTTCGTATACATCTCTAAAGAACAATTATCATTATGTCATTCATGTTTATGATTAATATTATAATCTATGTATCATTGAGGTGCTGTGTGAATTCTGTGGATGGATTAAGGAACCATTTTAGCATGGCTAAGACATTTTATGGGTGCATTTACTAATGCCTTGTTTTCTTGAAGTTATATGATATTCTTCACCTAGCCATGCTTCCACTTCAACCTAAATTATGCATTCGTCCCTCCATAATAAATTATGTTTTATTTTACAATAAATAAGAAAGTCCAAAACCATTTGCTTTTACATAGTAATTATGATAGGGACTCTGATGACTTAAAGCATTCAGTTATTTTATATGTTAGAATTGTGTTCAATTTTAGTCATTAAAAAACATAGGAAGAGTATTATCACCATTTTAGTACTGTCCACTTTAATTTTTCTAAGACCATTATTTTTCTTTAAAGGCCAAGTGATTATATACTATAAAATGGAGATAAACAGTCCTTTAAAACAATATTTTTCATATAAGATGAATTTGAGGCATTTAGTTCATGAATTCCGTGGCTTTATTCAAGGAGGATCTGATTTACTTTTTTATCACAATACCTCTATAATAATGATATTTAAAAATCCAGTTTCTATTGAAAAAGTGGGTAGCTGGAACCTGATTTTTTACAAATGTTTGAGGCAATATTCTTTCAATAGGCTAAGAATTATACTGGGGTTGTTCAGTTTCAACATAATGTAAAATTAAACATATTTCAGTAAAATCAGTTGGAGACATTGCGAAATTAATTATTTTTATTACTTTGTGAGTTTTTATTTACTTAGTTTTAGGAATAAAATTCTGAATAGACTGGATTTTTACAATAACAGCTCCTACAATCCTCCTACCCATGAATCACCAGGTTGTTGAAAAATATGTACACCATTAAGGCAGGTTCCTTCGTGTGCAACCACTCCACACACCTTTCTAGGATCCTAGACTAAATTGGGGACACAATTTTCCTTTTCTTAATTTTATGTTTCATTGACAACACTTTTCAAGGCTTAATTTGGTTGATAATTTTATAATTGGAATTCTTGTGCATGATTTAAGAGGTTTAGATATGAGAGTGAGCATTGTATAGGACTATTCAGGGCATGTTTCCTATATTTTAGAACAAAGCATAAGAGGTTTGATCCTTCATGAATCTCCTATTGTATGTACATGGAATATTATTTACACCTTTGATTGGCTTTGACACATGTTCTGTGGTATTTTTCTAGTGAACATGGAATATGTTCAAACTTTTGATTAATATGGGTAGATAGAGTAATTATGTTTTTCATATTATGTTTAAATTTACTCTGTCCAACTATTTTTTTTAATTTATGTATGTCTTGAAATCATTTAGAGAGGAATATGAAATGGTTGAATCCCCTCATAAAAACCCTTTCTCTCACTTCCTAATTTTCTTGTATTGAATTTTTTATTTTAATAAATAGATATCTTTTAATTTTTTTCACTGGTAGAGGTATAATTTAAACTGCCACATTCTTGTCATTCATGTGACCATGTCCCCACTTTAGAAAAATTGACTACTATAATGATTTTGTTAATGTTTCAAGATTATTTATTAATGCCTTTTGTTGTACATGTTCTCATATGCATCTCTAGAGCACAATTATCCTTATGTCATTCATGTTTATGATTAATATTTTTAGCTATGTATCTTGGAGGGGCTGAATGAATTCTATGGATGGATTCTGGAACTATTTTAGCATGGGTACGATATTTTCTGGGTGTATTTCCTACTGCTTTGTTTTGCTGAAGTTATATGATTTTCTTCCATACATACCATACTGGAATATAAGTTGTCCATTAAATTTAATGGAATTATTTTAGTATTATATCTCCTTGTGCAGAATTCATTTATATTTCTAATGAGTACTGAAAGAATCCATTTTTTATGAATCATAATAAATTATTTAACTTAATTTTCAATTATGATAATTATTTTTAAAAATACAATTGAAATCCATTTTATATACTAAATATAGATGGCTTCTTCCTACATTCCACCTAGCCATGCTTCCTGTAACGCCCCGACCCCAGCTACCCAGAGTCGGTGCATTACTTCGTAGCATTGGAATGATCACAAAATATCAAGTCTCTAAAGACCGATTAGTTTAGTAGCCTTAGAAACACTACATACATTCGTAAAAATTACATGACATCATAAAGTGAAAAACTACAATAACAAAGTCTCCATAGTCCACACTCATATCCTCTTCTGACTATCCCTGCAGGTCATTCATAAAATACTTCTTCACATCCTGGAAAATATTAAAACATTGAAAGGGGTGAGCTCAGATGCTCAGTAAGGATAACAATATCGCGGAAGCTTTCATAAATAAACATAATCATTTAAGGCAATGTATAACTAAAACAAAAGCCTTTTAAACTGGAACATCAACATAATAAGGCAAAAGTAAAATGAGATAATGCCATATACTTCTTCACATGGATATTCTACTGGTCGAATAATCACATGCAATATTAATAACCACTTTCATAATGAGGGAATGTATAATGCCAGACATTCTGAAACATTTTTTCAAGGCCTCATCCAAGACGTCTAAAATTATTAAGGCCTTGGCCAAAACCATAAATCAAATTGGGAAAGGGCCTCGGCTAATTCCACATCTAGTTGTCTCATGAGACCTACCGATGCATCGAGGAGCTATAGCGGGCTCCACCCGTCACTTATTAAGTCCAATTCATTCCTCATATGAATAGGTTTAAACATATCATAAAACATAACATAATTGTATCACATAAAACATGCATAAAGGAAACATAACATTTCCAAATTTCAATCACAAGTTATAAATACAACACATTGGTATAATAAAAACGCTTTCAAAACCATTTTCAATACCAAAATAAAAGAAAAGTAAAACATGGTATTTATTTTTCTTTTAAAAATAGGTATGGATTGTAGAGGAAGCCGAAACTCAAATAATGGTCACGGCAGCGGAGAAGTCGTTGTCGCCGCATACGTACGACAAAAACATTCCCTTTTGTCTTTTAGTAAATGCTTCTTATAAAAAAGATTCCTTTTGAATAAACTTAAAAGTCAAAGGGGTTTATACACTGTATAAAAGAATGTTGTGTATAAAACAAAATATGCCTCAATGAAAGGAGATTGAGACGAAGTCCTTAAAAATATCTTTTTTAAAATAAAATAGATCTATTATGTGTATTCACTCTATGTACACATAAAGAAGGTATAAATACAAGATAGGACATAATAATATCATGACATAATTTGAAAGTAGGAGATTAACCCAAAGAATGGAAATTGGGTTAAGAAGTTCCCTTACCTCGTGTCTGACTTGACTCAACCGTTCTTTAACCTCCTGAATAATAAACTAGAGTTAATATATACCTTATTAAGAACCATTTTCAATTTCATTATCCTTTTTATATCACTTATTACAATGATATGAACATTATGTAATTATTTAAGTTAATAACGATCGTTTTGTCGATCTTTGGTACTTGAGTCAACAATAAACTTCTTATAATTACAAGTTGTTTATGTGGTAGAATATCCATTATCTCCAGAATTATATTCATGATTTAGATGTCATACATATCATATATATCCAGTATATACATTCATTTATAATATTACATAACATTTAGAGGCAAGAAATGAAATGCACCGTTCATGGAAACGGTAAGCCGTACGTACGCATGAACGCTAATTTCATTTCTATTTAGTATTTAATGGAATGAAATCATAATTATATAAATGTATAATATAATTCCAGTATAATATAGTGTATAATACCATTTAATCTATCCTTTATACATCCCACATATGGCATTAACGATTCAAATCACTTTGAGGGGGCGGTAGTCCGCACTTCCTAAAATGAAATTATCGCGTTTATCCATAATGGAAATCATAAAGTATGCCATAAATGAGAAATACAGAAGCATAAGTAAAAAAAACATATTATATATCATATATAAATATAGTGACATCTTAATGGCCACCTTTGAAGGTGTTATATGAGTGTTGAACAATCATCGTTTCGTGAGGCAGAAATTCGCCATCCACAGAAACCGTATGTTCTTTAACCATTAGATGTAGGTGTGTGTATGTGTAGCTCGAATCCTTCTTATAACAACATCCTAGTATATTGAGGATACTGGTGTTTTTACAAAACTTAATAAGAAAAATAGTTTATGGGGTTGGAGAAGCAAAATAAAACAAAATAACATTAGAGAAGACATTACCTCAAAATCGTGTAACTCTTTTTGATTTGAGCCAAAGGCTTCCTTGGGAAGTGTTCTGCCCAATGTGAGGCTTCTAGGAGTAAGAGGGGGAAGTTGGGAAAGTATTTGGGCAGATTTTTGCCGAGCCAAAAGGCTTGAAAGTGTGAATGAGGTGGTAGAGGTGGGGGCCTTTTATAAGAGGAGAGGAGGGGCACTCTTGGAAAGTAAGGAAAGTTTACATTATTATAGAATGCTTTTCGGATTCTAAAGGTCCCACACTTATATAATTAGTGGATAAGGTGATAAGGGTTCTAAATCTACCCATACAATAGTCTTTTTACAAGTGTAAACCTTGGATTGTACATTATCTTTTCATTTTATTAAAATTGTTAAATAATGAGGTCATCACTGCATCATAATGATGTCATAAATAATTTAAATTATTTAATGTCTAAAAATTATAAAAAAATACTATCATGTAGGAAATATTTTTATCTTTCCAATGACTATTTATAGTCAAACATATGACTTTTATAACTCCATGTAAAATTTGTTTTAGTAAAACATTTAATGTTTGTGTCATTTTTACATTAACATTAAATAAAAGGTATTTATGTCATTTTCCATCTAAAGTGGCTCCATGGGGTCCCCAAGTTGACCCATGGATTTTCTTGGTCGGACATGGCACATCCAATGAGGGTAGGACATGTGTCAAGCTCATCTCATATTATTAAAACATTATTTTTACCTTAAACTACATTAATTACCTCTAATCGCGATTAAGAATTTAAAAGTTACTATTCACCAAAAATTATTTTAATCTCATTGAACCACATTTTACTTCTTAATGACAACCATGTATGTCGGATTTTTAAAAATCAAATCACAGAAGTGCTAATATTTCATTTAAATGAAAAATCAGTTATTTAACTACCACTTAGTGGTTTCACTATTCATCAAAAATTGAAGTTTTTCAAAACAATGCCAAAATATCACCCTAAGCTATAATTGATATTCCGAATTCAAAAATGATGTCTATTTTAAAAAATTCCAAACATATAATTTGCATTAATTAATTTTATAATTAATTCCCGCTGTCACAACAAATAGCGTGTTTTTAAGAAACAATTTATATCAAAAGATTGGCAATTTTTTATGTCCAATTTCAATGTTAAATTAATTCTAATGACCACCATTGGATAAAATGGTAAAAATATATTCTAATTATACTTTTAAACCACTAAATATTATAATTTATCACTATAAATTATTTTTATTAAAAAATTTGTTTTTAAGTATTTTTCACTATTCATAAAAAATTAGATGTTCTCAGAAAAATACCAAAAATTCAACATAGGCTAATTTCGATATTCCGAATCCAAAAATGAAGTCCATTTTGAAATATAAAACTTCTATAATTTTAAAAAATGGTTATTACTATTCATAACGGCTACTTTGATTAGTCACAGTGTTTTAGAACTCGAAGTTGCGTACAATGCAAGCTATTGCATTATTGAATGAGAAGCATATCATGGAAGCTCGAGGTGTTACATTCTCCCCTGCTTCAATAAATTTCATCCTCACAATTTGATATTTTTCATTGAAAATAAAAGGTTTAAAATAGAAAATACCTTTGTGGAAAACCCACTTCGGAAATAAGGTTAATAAAATTAAGCCTTAATAAGAGGGAAATGGAAATAAGAAAGTCACCACCAAATTATGATCTCGATAAGGAGAACATTGGTGGCAATTATAGACATATAATTGGAGGAAAAATGTAAATATTTGTAGGGAGTGATTGTGGTCATCAATCACAATCAACTGTCAAATTGAGGGCCTCAAAGCCTTCAATCTATGTTGATTTAAAATATCATCAGTTCAACAAGACATAAGGTATTAGGATAACACATTTTTTTGTTTTAATATCCCTTTACTAAAGTTTAAGAATTTATTTATTCATTGAATAAGAGATAGGTATATATATATTTATGCTTGACAATTAGAGTTTCAACCTTAAACTCATCTTTCACTCAAAAAGATAATAGAACTCAAAAATATTATACTTATCCTAATTGTATAAGGTTCCAAATGTTATCACATACCATTTAGATTAGTAAAACTATTTTTTAATAACCAGGGACTTCCTGTAGGCTAGTGGTAGGTAATAAAGGCTTGTCGTACTATGGTTGTGGGTTCGATTCCTGCAGCTTTGTCCGACGAGACGGGTTATGCCCCACCCTGCAGGTTGTCCTTTTCCTAAAACTATAGTATTATAAAATTCCAAAAATAATCTTCAGAAAAGTTTTTACCTTAAACAATACTATCCAAAGATCAACTTAATCCATCCCAACCTTTATAGTTATCCAAAATACCTCTGTCCAAACTTTGTCTAAAAGGTCTCTTAATTCCAAAATCAATTTATCAGATTCCCCAAACAAAGTAAAGTTTCTATTATTTTCATATACTAAAAATATAATTACCTTAATCATATTAAAACCTTACTGAAACAACAAGTACTGCAGTACAATCATTATATATATATCACATTATTCTAATAACCAGAATATAGTCCATGAGTCCAAAAGCACCAATACATTAGTTATTCTGCTTCAACTGTAGTAACATCATAAGATTTTCCTTGATCCCTTGGCCTTTTCTGAGATAAGTTTCCCTGACGCTTAAGACATTCATTTGCATAATGCCCCATTTCCCTACAATTGTAGCATTCAACATTTATAGCCTCTTTCTTTCCCTTGCAATCACGTGCCTGGTGACCTTTTCTCCACATTTATAACAAACTCCCATTCCTTTTAGGCAAGTACCAGGGTGATTCTTCCCACAATTATCACATAATGGAAAATCATTCTTTCCCTTTTTCCCTTTATCCGTCTCTTATTCCACCGTTCTCTTCTTTTCTTGCTTTGCTTTAAATTCATGATACATAGAAAATTCCTTTTCCGTCTTGATAGCATTTGAGACAATATCTTCATATGACGAGAAGGTTTGTGAGGCTAATGCTCGATGGAGAAATGGTTTTAACCCATCAAAGAAACGATCAATATTACTTCTTGGGTTATGTATATAATCTGTAGAATACCTCGCTAACCATGTAAAGTTGGCCTCATACTTTGCGACATTCTCATCCTCCTTTTGTCTCAGACTCAGAAATTGCCTTTCCATATCTGCTCGATGGTCATGTGGAATGTATTTTTATAAGAAAAGATCTTTGAACTCTCTCCATTCCATACTCGATACTTCTTTATCTTCCTTTGTATTTTGAATCAATGACCACCATTGATCAGCATCTCCAGTGAGGCGGTAAACGGCCATGATAACCTTCTCCCTTTCGCTACTCCCCAAGGCGTGGAATATCTTCTCTATGGTTTTTATCCATTGCTCAGCTACTAATGGATTTGTACCCCCATTAAATGTTGGTGGTTGTTGCCTCATGAAGCGGTCTAACATTGATCCTCCACGTTGTGGATCAAGGGGATCCATTCAAGTAAGGTTATTATTCATAACCTGAGTGAGTTGTCCCAGTATGGTAATAAGTTGATCAACACCAGTTGTATCTCCAGATCCACAATAATTATCTTGAGCAGGAGGGCAATCCTTACACGGAGTGCGTGCACTGATACAGTTTCCATTCCTTCCACTAGGCGCCATTTCTAAACAATGGCCTAAACTAGATTAGTTTAGGAAATAAAATAAATAATTCCATATATTTAAAACACTTTACATAAATTGAAATATTTATGGATATAATCCATAATCATAAAAATAAATGTTTTTTTGAGGAAGTATATACTCATAACCCTTCATAGTGGTTTGTAAATAAAATGAGAATTATCCTAAGCATATCCCCCGAGAGTGTCGTAACCAAGAGTGCAGCAAGGCCCGTTGTCGTGCACCAGTTCCCGTTCGAGTCTCGCTCAAAGCGGTGTTTTCAGGTTTTAACCCTAGGTACATCTGTGCCAGAGCCGCCTCTACCTGCTCGTATCCAGACAGGGATGTATTGCTCGGAAAACTCACAAAATCTCTATAATACCAAAATTCTAGGATGTTCTTCTATACTAATCCTCAAAGTCTATCTTCGGGCTATGTGCTATAATCAGAGTTTATCTAAATCTAGCTTCCAAGGATAATACTAAACTACCTCTGATACCAACTATAACACCCCGACCCCAGCTACCTAGAGTCGGTGCATTACTTCGTAGAATTGGCATGATCACAAAAGATCAAGTCTCGAAAGACTGATTAGTTTAGTAGCCTTGGAAACACTAGATACATTCGTAAACATTACATTACATCATAAAGTGAAAAACTACAATAACAAAGTCTCCATAGTCCACACTCATATCATCTTCTGACTATCCCTACAGGTCATTCATAAAATACTTCTTCACATCCTGGAAAATATTAAAACATTGAAAGGGGTGAGCTCAGATTCTCAGTAAGGATAACAATATCGCGGAAGCATTCATAAATAAACATAAACATTTAAGGCAATTTATTACTAAAACAAAAGCCTTTTAAACTAGAACATCAACATAATAAGGAAAAAGTAAAATGAGATAATGCCATTTACTTCTTCACATGGATATTCTACTGGTTGAATAATCACATGCAATATCAATAACCACTTTCATAATGAGGGAATGTATAATGCCATACATTCTGAAACATTTTGTCAAGGCCTCAGCCAAGACGTCTAAAATTATTAAGGCCTCGGCCAAAACCATAAATCAAATTGGGAAAGGGCCTCAGCCAATTCCACGTCTAGTTGTCTCATGAGACCTACCGATGCATCGAGGAGCTATAGCGGGCTCCACCCGTCACTTATTAAGTCCAATGCATTCCTCATATGAAGAGGTTTAAACATATCATAAACCATAACATAATCGTATCACATGAAACATGCATAAAGGAAAAATAAAATTTCCACATTTCAATCACAAGATATCAATACAACACATTGATATAATAAAAACGCTTTAAAAACCATTTTCAATACCAAAATAAAAGAAAATTAAAACATGGTATTTATTTTTCTTTTAAAAAATGGTATGGCTTGTAGAAGAAGCCGAAACTCAAATAATGGTCACGGCGGCGGGGAAGTCGTTTTCGCCGCATACGTACGGAAAAAACATTCCCTTTTGTCGTTTAGTAAATGCTTTGTATAAAAAAGATTCCTTTTTAATAAACTTAAAAGTCAAAGGGGTTTATACACCGTTTAAAAGAAAGTTGTGTATAAAACAAAATATGCCTCAATGAAAGGAGATTGAGACGAAGTCCTTAAAAAGATCATTTTTAAGATAAAATAGATCTATTATGTGTATTCACTATATGTACACACAAAGAAGGTATAAATACAAGATAGGACATAATAATATCATGACATAATTTGAAAGTAGGAGATTAACCCAAAGAATGGAAATTGGGTTAAGAAGTTCCTTTACCTCGTGTCTGACTTGACTCAACCATTCTTTAACCTCCTGAATAATAAACTAGATTTAATATATACCTTATTAAGAACCATTTTAAATTTCATTATCCTTTTTATATCACTTATTACAATGATATGAACATTATGTAATTATTTAAGTTAATAACGGTCGTTTTGTCGATCTTTGGTACTTGAGTCAACAATAAACTTCTTATAATTACAAGTTGTTTATGTGGTAGAATATCCATTATCTCCAGAATTATATTCATGATTTAGATGTCATACATATCATATATATCCAGTATATACATTCATTTATAATATTACGTAACATTTAGAGGTAAGAAATGAAATGCACCGTTCATGGAGACGGTAAGCCGTACGTACGCATGAACGCTACTTTAATTTCTATTTCATATTTAATGGAATGAAATCATAATGATATAAATGTTTAATATAATTCCAGTATAATATAGTGTATAATACCATTACTCCATCCTTTATACATCCCACATATGTCATTAACGATTCAAATCACTTTGAGGGGGCGGTAGTCCGCACTTCCTAAAATGAAATTATCGCGTTTATCCATAATGGAAATCATAAATTATGCCATAAATGAGAAATACAGAAGCATAAGTAAAACATAAACATATTATATATCATATATAAATATAGTGACATCTTAATGGCCACCTTTAAATGTGTTACATGTGTGTTGAACAATCATAGTTTTGTGAGGCAGAAATTCGCCATCCACAGAAACCGTATGTTCTTTAACCATTAGATGTAGGTGTGTGTAAGTGTAGCTCGAATAATTCTTATAACAACATCCTAGTATATTAAGGATACTGGTGTTGTTACAAAAGAAAATAATAAAAAGATATTATGGGGTTGGAGAAGCAAAATAAAACAAAATAACATTAGAGAAGACATTACCTCAAAATCGGGTAACTCTTTTTGATTTGAGCCAAAGGATTCCATCGGAAGTGTTATGCCCAAAGTGAGGCTTCTAGGATTAAGAGGGGGAAGTTGAGAGAGTATTTGGGCAGAGTTTGGCCGAGAAAAAAGGCTTGAAAGTGTGAATGAGGTGGTAGAGGTGGGGGCCTTTTATAAGAGGAGAGGAGGGGCACTCTTGGAAAGTAAGGAAAGTTTACATTATTGTAGAATGCTTTTCGGATTCTAAAGGTCCCAAACTTATATAATTCGTGGATAAGGTGATAAGGGTTCGAAATCTACCCATACAATAGTCTTTGGACAAGTGTAAGCCTTGGATTGTACATTATCTTTTCATTTTATTAAAATCGTTAAATAATGAGGTCATCGCTGCATCATAATGATGTCATAAATAATATAATTTATTTAATGTCTAAAAATTATAAAAAAATACTATGATGTAGGAAATATTTTTAGCTTTCCAATTACTATTTATAGTAAAACATATGACTTGTATAACCCCATCTAAAATTTTTATTAGTAAAACATTTCATGTTTGTGTCATTTTTACATTAACATTAAATAAAAGGTATTTATGTCATTTTCCAACTAAAGTTGCTCTATGGGGTCCCCAAGTTGACCCATGGATTTTCATGGTCGTCCATGGAACATACAATGAGGGTAGGACATGTGTCAAGCTCATCTCATATTATTAAAACATTATTTTTACCTTAAACTACACTAATTACCTCTAATCGCGATAAAGAACTTAAAAGTTACTATTCACCAAAAATTATTTTAATCTCATTGAACCAAATTTTACTTCTTAATGACAACCATGTATATCGAATTTTTAAAAATCAAATCATAGAAGTGGTAATATTTCATTTAAACGAAAAATCAGTTATTTAACTACCACTTAGTGGTTTCACTATTCATCAAAAAATTGAAGTTTTTCAGAACAATGCCAAACTTTCACCCTAAGCTATAATTGATATTCCGAATTCAAAAATGACGTCTATTTTAAAAAATTACAAACATATAAGTTTCATTAATTAATTTTATAATTAATTCCCACTGTCACAACAAATAGCGTGTTTTTAAGAAACAATTTATATTAAAAGATTGACAATTGTTTATGTCCAATTTCAATGTTAAATTAATTCTAATGACCACCATTGGATAAAATGGTAAAAATATATTCTAATTATACTTTAAAACCACTAAATAGTATAATTTATCACTATAAATTATTTTGATTTAAAAAGTTGTTTTTAAGTATTTTTCACTATTCATAAAAAATTAGATGTTCTCAGAAAAATACCAAAAATTCAACATAGGCTAATTTCGATATTCCGAATCCAAAAATGAAGTCCATTTTGAAATATGAAACTTCTATAATTTTAAAAAGTGGTTATTACTATTCATAAAGGCTACTTTGATTAGTCGCGGTGTTTTAGAACTCGAAGTTGCGTACAATGCAAGGTATTGCATTATTGAATGAGAAGCGTATCATGGAATCTCGGGGTGTTACACTTCCACTTCAACCTAAATTATTCATTCATCCCTCCAAAATAAATTATGTTTTATTTTATAATAAAAAAGAAAGTCCAAAACCATTTGTTTTTACATAGTAATTATTATAGGGACCATGGTGACTTAAAGTATTCGGTTATTTTTTTTGTTAAAACTGTGTTAAATTTTGGTCATTGAAAAACATTGGAGGAGTATTATCCCCCTTTTAGTGTTGTACACATTAATTTTTCAAATACCTTTATTTTTCTTCAAAGGCCAGGTGATTAAATACTATAAACCTAAGAGAAACGGTCCATTAAAACAATATTTATCATATAATCTAAATTTTTGGCATTTAGTTCATGATTTCGAAGAATTAATTCAAGGAGGATATGATTTAATTTTTTTATCAAAATACCTCTGTAATCATGATGTTTAAAAATCTAGTTTCTATTGAAAAAGTGGGTAGTAGGAACCTAAATATTTTACAAAGGTTTGAGGCTAGATTCTTTCAATAGGCTAAGAATTATACTAGGATTGTTCAGTTTCAGCACAATATCAAATTGAACGTATTTTAAAAATATCAGTTGGAGGTATTGTGAAATTAATGCTTTTTATTATTTTATGTGTTGTTGTTTACTTTGTTTTAGGAATACAATTTTGAACAGACTGGATTTTTCCAAAGACAGCTCCTCAATCTACTCCTACCCATGCTCCACTAGGCTGCTGAAAAAAATGTACACCAATGAGGCAGGTTACTTCGTTTCCAACCACTCCACACAACTGTCTACACAGGACTTGAACAGGTTCAGGCCATACTCTCAGTCATCCTCCACCCTCACAGTGATGCTGAATCTTATCATGCAGGTATATCTTTACCATTTTATTTTCCCACATCCATGTAAGTGGATATATCTGTTTATGTTTAAGCAGATTTCAGTAGTAGGTACTTTTAATATCTCTAAAATTTGTATTATTTTAATTTATTTATTCTTTTTCTTATTATTCTTTTAATTTTACATATTCTGTTATAAAAAGAACAAGCTAAACATGTTTGGTAAGACCAAATTTTCCTGTTTTTAATCATCTTAATGAAATCATTTATCTTTGTAAGTTAAAAACTATCTATGTTTTTCTGTAATCATTTTTTAGATTTGATAGATGTTAATTCATTATTATTGTGTGTTTTCCCCCATTCTTGAAATTTCATTTGAGAAAAGTCCTATTTTTTGAGAATTAGATCATTTCTATCAAATATATTTTAGTAATCAGTTTGTTTTATAATAAATTGTCTTTTACAGTTTTTTCCTTAACATATTACTATTATGTACCTTGAATCAGTGACTTGTTTTCATCACCATCATCATGAATAAAGATTTCTTTTCTACTGGGGTATGGTATGACATTCGAATCACTACAACACTTTCATTCATATTCATCATTTATAGAAATGTAACATATGATAATTGAATTTTTAATGAAAACATGCTAACTGAATGTGATTGGAATGAAAAGATCATGTTAATAAAAAGTATTGAACCTTTTGTAATAGGAAGAACTTCTATTTTATATTTATCCTTGGTTATTCATTAATGAAGGGATAAATTTTTTTTTGATGAAAGGCTTTCATAACAGGTTTTGATTGATAGAAATGTTTCTAATTGACTAGAAATAAAAGTAACATCAAGAGACTGAATTTTTTCATGCACCGTTTCATTATTCATACTAGGGGAATGATAGAAGAAGGTATCCTTGCTTCGCATGACCCCTCTCCATCCCATTATTCCATGTGAAAATATCCAGATTCACATTTTCCAAAACCTGCTCTACTATTAACTATTGATTGAATCATTGATGTCTGTTGTGCTGTAATAAATGATTCACTTAGGTTATTACAAGGGTGTGGAAGTGCATGTATTTAGCCTTTTATAAATAGAAGGTGTCTTACTGATGCGATTCTTTTCCACTAGAAGGCATGAGATGCCCCCTCAAAATAGATGTACATGATATTAAACTAGACTGAATCTCCACTAGAATGCTTGAACTGCTCCTTTGAAAGGAACCTATTATATCTGGGTTCTTGAGTACCATGGAATATAAATCCAATTTAAACTTTTGAAATAACACTTTCAGGAAGTGGAAGAATCCTTATCACCGTAAATAATTCACTACACCATCCTTCATACAGCCTCCTAGATCGAGAAGGGTATGTGATATGTCGTTTATACAATCTAATATGTTAATATCTCATCTTTTATTTTCATGGACCTGATTTTCTATCATTTATCATCATACGGGATCAATGCATGTTTTCAAATAACCAAGGATCTCCATGATTATTGTGAAAATTGTTCTAACATGCTTCTATATGGTTGGTATGAAACAATTTAGAGGCAACTACAAAGGTTGCAATATCAATAGTTTATTTGTGTATTTCTTAGAAACTATACAATGGATTAGGAGAAGCCAAAATATTGTGTTTACAGAATAGTTGTGAATTGAAATTCAGAACATCTTCTACTTGCTGAATATTTTCTCCAAGTCTAAACACCACAATATCTCTGTTTGAGGACAACAGTTTTTTATTTATGTATTATAATTATTCCTCTGCACATCTCTTATTATTTATTAGAAAAAATCTTCTTTAAGTAAATTCTCTTGAACTATATGTTTCACACTATACAATATTTTTTTTTCATAAATGAACATTATATTGAAGTCAGGTTTCTATCCTTGACTATTCGAAAGTGTTTCACTTTATAATTAATGTGTGTTATTTGAACTATTATAATTTTGTCTTCTAATTTGAGTCACAACCTTTTCAAAATTATTCACCATTTATTCATGATTAATATAAATTAAACGTTACTATTTCTTCGCAATTATTAAAAATAGTACTCTCTTATTAAAAATAAGAATAATAATTACATATTACCGTGCGTACGCACAAGAGAGTACTAGTTCACTACAAAACTTGGTTGTTTTCATATATTTAAACTATTTTAGGTTTCATACTAGGTATTTATATTCATAATTCTATCAAATAACTAAATTATCCTTTTATCCCAAGTATGGAATCCTACCTTTTAATTATATAACATTTTAATACATAGTAAAATCCTAGGATATTATAAAGTCATTTTTTTTGAATATTTGTTACATAAAACATGAAAAAATAAAAAAATTATTATAATCAACTTGAAATATTTCATAATGGGTTTATACTATGTAATTTACTACATCTCATATCTTGGGGACATACATCAATGTAAGGGGGTGAGAATAAGACCTAGTAAGGGGATAAGATAGGAAAAAACTATACATGTGATCCCGAGGAATATCAATAAAAACATAAGGAATATAATTGTGGCATGAAAAAGGGAACATGGGGAATATTTTAATAAAAAAAATGAATAATAACATGTAAATTTGGATATAACATTCAAATGATACATTCATAATCAAATCATCATGGTTTTTCACCAAGGTGTCATAATTGAAAAATACCATTGTTATTCACAAAGGTATCATAAAACATATCACATATAGAGATTTAATTGTTAAACAAATGTATTGGAGTACATTAAGGGCGAAGCATTAATATGTATTAATTAATGTGAGCCAAATATTTCATACTCCATCATTTCATAAACAACCTATGGAGAATAAAGAATGTGTTTCTCATCAAAATCATGGAGTTTCAAAAGTGCTTAAAGACACGATCATTGTGTCATTTGCAACCCATCAAATAGGAATATATGTTTTATGTATATCAATGAAAAAATAAAATAAATCATTTATATATATTCGTGAATAGCCTTAGAAAATAAAGTCATTAGGATATTCACCAAATAAAATAAAAGGCAATTTCTTAAGAGGAGTGAAATTTTTGAGAAGTAAATTCTATAGCTTGATGAGGATAAAATGATGTTTTAGTAAAATATAAAATGAGGATGGAAAATGGTATATCAATGATAAAACACATTCTAGAAGTAAGAGTATGATAAGAAAGAGTAATAAAAGTGAGTAATCAAAACAATTAGGATACTCATTCAAAAATATGTTGTTGAATTTAAGGTAAAAGATGGATAATTCCCTTACCTTGAAATGTTACTCCAAAATCTTGAGGAATATAACCATTAGGGATTGAGGGAACCTTGTGGGGACTTATAGGGTTTAAAAAATACAATAAATTATTGGAGGATGGATTGGGATTTATTGTAAATGAAAAAATGGATGGGAATGTATAGATAAAGTGGAGGATTTGTTTAGTAATTTCCAAATACAAGACATGGAAATATAGATTGTGGAAAAAGAAAAACAATTTTCTTTCCCATGGTTTTCCCCATGATTTTTGACATCATGGTCATATTTTAAGTTATTTTAAACCACATAAATATGTAACCACATTATATTATTTTATTTTCATAAAAAATAAATATTTCTAGAAGGTAATGTTGTTAAAATTATTGTTTCCATTTTAGAACCCGAAAAAAAATTACAGGTTTCAAAATCATTAAAATCCATTAAAATAATTTATATTATTAAAATAACATATTTTATGTCATGGAGTTTGGTTAATTAATTATTAAATCATTATGTAATAATTATGAAGTCATTAAACATATTGAAAACACAATAATAAGCTTTTATTATTAAAGGGAAAATAATGTATTTGATAAAATTCACATAAATTCACCCTAAAATAATTTTGATGTGATTATTTAACAAATGCAGTTTATTTTATAACAATAAATCTCTATATATTATAATTCAAACTTTTAAACATAAAATTATAGATTTATTAAAAAAATAGCAGATTGTAAAGCAAAGTCAAATTTGTGACACTTATAAATTTCATTGGACATAATAAAAATATTTTATCATGTTAATTTAAATAATAATTATTGTAAAATTATATTTTATAAAAATATATTATTCATAATACCTTAGCTTATTAGAAATATTTTTTTTTTCTGATTATTACTATTTGGGTCTAAAAAATGAATTTATCAAATTCATCTCAATTAAACATATAAAATATTCAAAAAATATTCTCAAAATGAAATTAATGGAATACAATTTTTATCTTTTTTATAGAAATACACATTAAGTAACAAATTCCTAGACATGTAAACCCTTATTACACCCATATACGTCCTAAGGGAAATGTGTTCAATGTTGGTAGTTCTGTGGGGGTGGCTTGGCTAATTTTTACCAAGTACTAATCTACAATTACATAAACTTATATTATTGGAAATTTAATTCAAGATTCGTTTTATGAAGCTTGAATTGGGATTCATCAAGGGAAAACCCCAAAGACAATACCTACCACTCATGTTCTATGAAATGGTCTTCAATGACATGACTCTACTGATTGAAGACATTGATTCTCCTTTCATTTTCTATTGTACTTTATCATTACTACCTATAAACACTAATTATAATGGTAAAATTATTAATAAAGGATATATTTCTCATTAGTATAATTTTTCAATTGTACTATTTCCCATTATAATCTATAAACAATACATAATTATTAAATAGATTAGTTTTGTTGTGTATAATATAATATAACATACATTTTCACAGGGAAAAATATAATTTTAAAAGAAACATGGTTCATTACAAATATAAATATCTTTATTATTTTATAATGTAACTGATAGTCTCAGTGATCATTATAATGATGAAATAAGAATCATTATAATTTGTGGGATCTAGTATTTTATTTTTAGGAGGCACCTAGTGTAGAATGAACTCTGGGATTTATATAACAATTATCCAACATCATTTAAATTTATAACGATAATATTTGTAGAAAATATACACATCACAATAAATATTTAATATAGAAAGGTGGTGGTTTCATCCAATGGGGATAAACCATTTAAATCTTACATATTCATGTATAACTCTTTTATTTATTTCATATGAGTGAGGGTGATATTATTATATTATATTATCATTACATTAACAAAATGTTTTAGTTTATTTTAAAATATTTGGAGATGTAAAAAGAGTCCACTATTCAACCCCCCCAATTGTCCCACCATTATTTTGAATCTCATCTTACTCAATTAATTAGTAACAACATTTCATTTTTATAGAGTAAAAATCTTATTAAAATCAACTGACTAATGATATTAAACCCATATAATCTATCAAATATTTAACCTTGTTGGGAAAAAATCCCTCAAGGCAACATGGAAGTGTTTTTAAGTTGATTGTTTTTGTTAAAAAAGTTGGTTTCCAAGTATATTTGGGAAGTTCCAAGGATATTGTTGGTACAATATGTTCACAAAGATCCACGAAAAAGGAATGGGTTCCCTAGAAGTGGTTTATAAAATTTTTAATAGAAGGTGATGTTGTTTCTTATTATTTGATTTTTTTGGCTGCCACAATTTGGAGGATAACTAGTATTGTGATAGATGGATTTCTGTAAAGGATATGAAAAAGTATTTAAAAGTAATGAGTTTCAGGAAGAATGGGTTTTTTTATGGTTGTTTCATGAAGGTATGGATAATTGGGAATGAGTATCATGAATGTGAAAATATTTGACAGTAATCTCTCCGATTACGAGAAGCTTCGCGAATAAGAAGTACCTAAGGTGTTACACAAAGAAAAGGAGCCTCATGAATGAAATGATATAGAATCAATAAATGGTGGTGATATGGATGGGGGATTCTGCAATTTGATAAAAAGACTATACATGGGCCTCTACCCCCTTCATAAATATATTGAGACATAATAGAATATTATAAGTATCTAGATTTGTGAAGGGGATTCACAAAATAATTTCTTGTGAAACAATTTTACTAATAATGGGTATTCAAGAAGTCTATGAAAGCCAATAAAAAATTATATGAATAAAAAAAGTAATAGAAATCATTAAAGATAATTGATCTGGGTGAAAGGTGTATGCATCACAAAGGATATGTGAACTTCATGACATGAGGTAGGTTTGCTAAGTCTATTTTTGCATCACAAATGTGGCGTTATTCATGAAAAAAATGAGCATCTCAAAAGTGTTGAAGAAGAAATTTTCCATTTAACCTATTATAAAGTGGTATTAATAAAATGAATGAAATTCATACTTTAACAGATCATGAATCTACAACTAAGGATGTATTCATTATTGATAATAAGGTGACCTATATTTCCATTAAATGAGTGTAAATTCCTTATAGACTAGTGAGTAGAGGAAGAGGAAGAATGTTATAATTTCCACCATTAGTGATCCCCATAAAGAGAATCATCTAGTGAGCAAAGGGAAAGACGTGATCTAAACCTAATATTCTTAAATATAGTGAGGCTGAGAATAATTTTTATCTAGCCCAAACCATGAATTTCGACAGTGAGGACTAGTGGATTTGGTATATCAGAACATTTCCATTATATGCTCATTGTATATAAAAAAATGAGGGTGAACCATGTATAATTGATGTCTCTCATGCATGATTTCATTTTAGTTCATACATTGATACAAGAGAAGGAGAGCAGATTGTTTTGTTTAATGATGAAATATAATCTAAAGTGGTAGTTGTTTTAATCTGGAATACCCTAATTCACCCCAATATTAGGGTATTTAACCTTGTTGGGATAAAAATTACTATCAGAGGTAGGTTGAAAGTAAATGGTTCTTTCTTAGTAAAATAAATATATGTTTTAAATCCCAATGGGATTCTAATCATCAATGGAAACAATTTACAATTATGGAAGAATGTGATAAAACACTATTTATATCATTATAAATAGATGTAATTATAGAAACTATGAATAGAAAACCATCCAATAACAACAGTAGTGGTTTATCAAAAGTTAGGTATGGGAATTTAATATTGATGCTAAAATAATAAATGATTTAGGGGGCTTATATAATGAAATATAAATGAAGGTTCTTTCGTGTAAGTCATCACATGAAATATAGGAAAAGATATTGAATATTTATGAGGGTGACTCAAAAGTTAAAGAAAAAAACTATAGGTTCTATGGAAAGATTATGTGGAACTATGAATGAACCCTAATGAGTGTGTTGATTCATTTTTTTGAGTTGGTGAATGTTTTTGTGGAAGTCATTCATGGTATCATAGAAATTAACGAAGATTTAATTATTTTTATGTATATTTTTAGAATAATTCCACCTTGGTCCAATCCATTTTTTTGGTAGATTAATATCCAATGGATATGAAATTAGATAGATTTAAAATTAATGTTATTGCATAAGAAATGAGAAATAATGATAATGAGTCTATACTAAAATGTAAGCCAAATAAAGGTGTATTCATGGACATGAAGACGATCACTGTTGAAAATGGGATTGAGGAAGAAGAGATAAATAATGTCATGTTATTCCTTTCATCAAATTTAAAAAGAGGAAAAAATAAAGTTCAAAGGGACACTCCCAGATGAATGATTTTGATGTGGAAAGGCAATACATCTTGCAGTAAGGTTCCCTAAGAAGTTTCAAGATGATGAAGAGGATAAAGTTGAAATTTCCAAAATTAGGTCTTCAGACTACATGAAATTTAAGAAAAATTGTAAGAACGATTTTTCAAAAAGAATATTCTGTTTTGAAAACAAGATGAATTTTCAGAAAAACATGTGGTTGAAGAGTTGGTGGACTACAAGGATCATAAAGAAAATTCTATGGTGGATGTTTACAGTAATTCTAAAATAATTTAACAATGAAAAAATTATAATGAATTAGTTTATGGAAGAGTTTAAATTTAGTTCTTATGAGAATCCACTCTTGAGAAAATAGATGTTTGAAGATCCAAAATGATAAATGGAGTCAATTTCATTCATGAAGAAAAATTTTTATGTAGCAGTAGAAATGAGATATCACTGAGATGAATGAAGAAATTGAAATAATTAATTCTTCAATACCATAGTGGTCGTAAAAATTTTTTCATTACAAAATCAAAATCAAAGAAGACAAAAGAGAATCTGATAGTTTGACTAACACTAGAAAAGATAAATCAATCAAATTGGAGAACTTAAGAAAGAAGTTTTCATCCCCATATGATATGTTAATTATTAGGAAAAAATCTTGAATCCTATTATAACATTATAAAATATGATCATTTAGGAAACAAAAAATCTGTAAGTGGATCATAGTGGTCCAACAAAACAAAATAATCCATCAAATCCAAATGATAAGTATGATATGATTATTGATCGAAAACCAAAATTTTTAATGGTTGATGTCATACCAAAAGAACCTTCTCTATGAATGAATATTTATTTTGGTAGGAATCGGAATAAAAAGATTCATAGAACCCAAGGGAGAACTAATAGTGTAGTATTTTGACCTAGGAATACACCCCACCTGAGATAATATTGTTGTGGAATGATGGGACACTCAAAAAATGTATATTTCATATAAAAGAGGAATCAATTTAAATAATATAAATATAGGCATCCATAAAGAACTCAATATAATAGAATATAATTTAATGGTAATTGTTTTAGGTGTGTAGGATTCAGTTAAAGGGAAAGATACTACTCATCGACAACGTAGAGAAATGTGTCAAAGATTAATGAATGTGGTCATAAAAAGTAATTCATTGTGTCATAAAATTATATGAAAAATAAAAATCGATTCTTTTTCTTTGCAATATGAATCTGGTCCATAATTTCTCACAGAAGATAAATATTATCATTATGAACTGAGTATGAAGTCAAAAAATTGTATAAAAAATAATAAAGATGAACAGGCAGTGGTTAAAAATATTTATTTTAATAGATTAGGTCACACTGGAATATGAATCATTGATAGTGGATGCTCCTACCATGGGATAATAAATAATGATCTAGTGATTGGAATAAAATATGGAAAAGAAGGTATTATAGTATTTGGTTATGATAAATCGTAGAAAATTATTAGTATTGGAAAAGCCAAGTTAGGGGGAGATGGTATTTGTAGATATATTGATTGTCGAAGGTCTAAATCACAAACATATAACTATAAGTCAACTGTGTGACTCAAAAAATTCCATACGTTTTTTCAAAGAAATTATGTATCATTATAGAAAAATATGGTGCATTTGTTTTGTAGGGAAAACATACATAGAGAAATCTCTAAATTGTATGTGGAGAAGAATAAATATGCTTTCTAACAAAAAAAGAATTAAAAATGTTATGGAATAAATTTCTTTGTCATTTATGATTGAAATCATTAGAATATCTGGTGAAAAGTAATACTTCTTGTGACCTCCAAAGGTTATCATGTGATTTTAATTATACATATGATTCTTTTCAACAAGGGAGGACTAATTGAATGAGATATAAGATGAATGAAAAAACATTAAAAAATGTGATTGAGTTGGTGTATATTAATTTGTAAAGAACTATTTCCCCAAGAACCATTGATGGGAGGAGATATTATGTTCTTTTAATTTATTATTTTAGAAAAATGGAATGGATTTCAATCATCACCTACAAATACGAGATTTTTAGCTGTATAAAAAATTATTGAAGGAAGTTGAAATGATATTGGGTTAAAGAATCTAAATGACATAATAGATAATGGAACATTGTTTAAAAATAGCCAAGTAGAGGATTATATCATGAAACATGGTCTAGTGCACTATGTCTCAATAGTAATAACTCCCCAACCAAATAAAATATCTGAGAGAAGAAATTAAATTATCAACAACTTGGCCAGAACAATGGTAATTCAGAAGGACCTTACAATGATTTTTTTGAATGAAGCAATAATGATATCATTCTATCTATAAAATAGAGTGTTATCATGTCCAAAATAATATAAAATACCATATCTTCTATGGTAAGCAAAGATTCCAATGTTAAATTGCTCTTTATTCTTTGAATTTAATTGTTTCATTATCAATAATGATAAATGTTAGGTCCACAAGGATGAATACCCTGATAGAGGGGGGGGGGTGAATTAGGGTATAACTAATTTCTAAATAAATCTCGTTCTGATATTGTTTCACTGTTAAGTAAAACACTATTCTCTATCTTTCTCGTTTCCCAATATAAACAGAAAGTAAATCATGCATAGGACACAACAATTTTTACTTGGTTCACCCTCACTGGACTACGTCCAAGGAGCATACACCGAAAATGTGCCGATGTACCAAATCCACTATAAGCACACTACTGTTTACAAGGTTTGAGATAGATCACTTATATTCCCAGGCTCATATCCTATACAAGGTTTAGGGTTAGCTCACTGCTTTCCCTAGGGTCACTCACTTAGTCTCTCTCTCTGGCTCACTACCGGTGGAGAAGACCACCTTCTTCCTCTTCCTTTGCTCACTACTCTAGAAAGGATCCACTCATAGTTTATAGACATGTAGGTATCTTCATTATCACTAATGAATACATCCTCCAGTGTATGTAGATTCTATGTTGAAGTCCAACTTTCACCCATAGATGAATCACACTTTGCACCAAAGGTATCTGACAATCTTCAAGCTTTCACGCAGCCCTGAATCACTGTCGTTCTTCAACCATACCTGGTGCCCTTCTCTAAGCCGGTGCACAAGTCTCAACACACAAGTTAACACTGGCACACAAGTTCAACATAACCACTTTCATGACACTAGCTTTTGCAACTCCAAACTTGCACGAATTGCACCCTTTTTCACCCAAACCAATATTGGCACGCAACCACCAACTATCACACTTCTTGAAAACATGGCGTGCAAGTTTCACCAAACCACTTTCGCGACACCCCCTTCTTCAACTCAAAACATTGGTGACTCCCTTCCATTCTCACCCAGACCATATTGGATGTGCAACAATAAACTGGCACGCAACATCTACTTCCGCGACCACACCACCACTTGCGCGACCATCACACCTGCGCTACGAGAGCTCTAGTTTTCTCTAAGTGTTGAAATCTTCATAGAATAAGGAGGGGTCAAACTCTATTTATAAGCATTTGGACACCTTGCGTGATGGCACACAAGTCTCCTCTCTCCGCGCTAGTCTTGGTGCGCAAGTCTCTACCACGCAAGTCACTTGCGCGGCCAACCCTAAAACTAGGGCGTCCCTTTTCCCTTTTCCATATTTTGATGTTATGATCTTGAAAAACATATGGAATGAAAGTTTCCTATCATTCAAGACAACGACGTACAAGTCCCTTTTCTAAAACAACTTTTCTCCATTTTTCAATTTTCAGGCCCAAAAATTTGGAAAACACTAGAAAACGACGCCACCTTGTATCTGCTATTTTTGTACCACCTCCAGATCATCCATTCCTTTGTCGACGTTCTCGAATCAAACATGGATCATTAACCACAGCCCTTGAAATCGACATGCCACCATGAATTCCCCTTTGTCAAAATTTATTTATGACATTGTTTGCTTTGTCAACAATCAAAACACAGATGTCCACTTTGTCAACAAACACAATCACCTCAAAAATTCATTAATGATTCCTTGAGGGATTTTTTACCAACAATAAACATAGGAAGTTTGAATCCCATGGATATGAATGGAAATTTAGTGGATGCTCAAAGAAAATAAAAATATATAAATTCTTTAATAAAAAGATATGAAATGTAGTTAACAGAAATTATGTAGTGATAGTATAGAATGAGGAGAATATTTATAAAATACATGATTAGTCTCTTGAGTATTTTGACGAGGACAAAAAAAGAATATGGGATTCTCTAGTTCTAGAGGATAATTCATAAGAAGATTAAAATAATGAAAATGATGTGTAAAAACCATTATATACATAGAGATCTATGAGAAGATCCAAAATTAAAAGATAGAACATAATCAGTGATAAGATAGTGCCAATAAAGACAATGAGGATGAAGACTCTACAAAAAGCATTGTTATTGTCAAAGGTAGAGACCATATATTTTAATGAAAAATTTGGAGATAAAATATGGGTATAGGCTATGAATTAATATTTTAACCAAATTGATAAGAATCAGACATTGGATATTGTTTTGATTCCAACATATAAGAATTCCATTGGGACTAAATGGGTATTTCGAAAAAATATGAATGAGGATGGGATAATGATTCGAAAAAAATGCATGAGTAGTTTGAAAAGGGTAATCCAAGATAGAGGTTATCAAGGTTTATGAACAATTTTTTGTACCTCTCATACCCCTCGTGGTTTAATTTTCATGATCACAATCACTCTCTTATTTATCTAATCTTGTTTTAAGTGTTTTTGTTGATAGGAAAAAGGTTGCCAAGGAATTGGGCCAAGAAGGACTTAAAGTGGACTGATTTCAGTCCACCGGCCAACCGGTGGATGACCATCGGCCAGCCGATGGAGTCTTGACAGAAGGCATCCCCTCTGTCCAGACCACCGGCCAACCGGTGTCCCATCACTGGCCAGCCGGTGGAACCCAGACAGAAGGGACACCTACTGTCTCAGCACCGGCCAACCGGTGGCCTCCTCACCGGCCAGCCGGTGGTGCCTAGGCAGAAGGACTCTCCCTTTTCCAAAGCACCGGCCAACCAGTGGCCAAGCACCGGTCAGCCGGTGGAGCCAGTCAAACTAGCCATTGGGCTTTGACCAGACTTGTCCACTTGACTCCCAACGGCTCCGAAGGCCTCTCCAACGGTTCCGAAGACCCCCAAAGGCCATTTGAGGGTTCCCCCTCTATAAATAAAGGATTAGGAAGCCCCAGAAACGTACGGTAGCCCACGAGAACATTGTTCGATCATTTGGCGAACCTCCGGCGCATTCCTCCAAGGAACCTCAATTGCTCCAACCCATTTCCACATCCAAGGAGCATCACCATAGAATCTTGGGAGCACTCTTCATCAACTCCAATCAATCCATTGGCGCCCAAGACTTCTCTACATTACGGTTTTTCTTGTTTTATTATTTTGAGCATCAATTTGGGTTTGTGCCTACAAACCCCTCTTTTTCTCATCCTCCCTTTGCTTGGGTTTTCACACCACCTTCAAGGTTTGAAGAGGTTAGTCAAGCCTTCCCTTTAAAAGGCTTGAGTCATAGGTGATCTAGCCTTCACATGTAAGAAGGCTAGTGGGTTCTTGATCAACCATTAAAAGCAAGCTGTAATAGGTTCTAGACTACCTTAAAGTCTAGTGGGTTTCTTGCTAAAACCACTAAAAAGCAAGCGGTCGTAAATCTCCCAACGGTTGAGTTGGGAGCATAGACGTAGTATTTGGTTTAAGCCGAACTCCGTTATCAAGTTTTGTGTCTTGCCTCTTTTATTTCCGCTGCACCATTAACTTTGTTTTAAATTGTTAATTATTTTTTAAAAGGCAATTCACCCCCCCTCTTGCCATCACTCTCCGCCCAACAATTGGTATCAAAGGCAAAATTTGAGTAATACCCTAACCAGTTTCAAATTCAAGATCCTTTGTGATGGCTTCAACTTCTTTCGCCCCCGAAGGCTATTCTTTGGGTCGTGCTCCATTCTTTGATGGAACCGACTATACTTATTGGAAAACCCGCATGACCACTTTTCTTAGATGTATAGGTTATCCTATTTATAAAATTGTCATGCATGGTTATTCTCTTTCTTCTCCCGATGAATCCAAATGGACTCAAGCCGATATTAAAAATTTAGAGCTTGATGGCAATGCCATGAATGCTCTTCATTTCAGCCTTGATCGTAATGAATTCAATCGAGTTTCCACATGCACTTCATCTCATGAAATCTGGAAACTATTGGAGGTTACCCATGAGGGGACCAACAAAGTCAAGGATACTCGATTGGACATGTACCGTCATGCTTTTGAGTCTTTTACCATGCATCCATCTGAAAATATTAAAGAAATGTTTACACGTTTTACTAATGTTTGCAATGGGAGAAAGTCCCTTGGTGATGATGTGTCTGCAGAAACGATGGTCAAGAAGATCCTTTGGATCTTACCAAGCACATGGGCACCGAAAGTCACGGCAATCCAAGAAGAAAAAGATGTCAAGAACATGCCGGTCGAAGAGCTCATCGGATCCCTCATGACCTACGAAATTACCATGAGGAGGCAAGCTGAAAAGGAAGGCAATCTCATCAAAACTCCAAAGAACATCGCCTTCAAAGTTCAAAAAAAAGAAAGCTCCTCCTCCTCATCATCTTCCTCTTCATGCGGCGATTCAAAAATGGAGAATCTTGCCCGCAAAATGCACAAAATCATGAAGAAGCACAATAAGAAGAAATCCCTCAAGGCTCAACCCAACGAAAAATCTGAGCCCGAGGTAACATGTTACGGGTGTGGCAAGAAAGGCCATTACAAGCCCGATTGTCCACTCAACAAGAAAAAGGCCAAGCAAAAGGAAAAGAAAAAGGCATTCAAGGCCACATGGAGTGATAGCTCCACATCCTCCTCCTCCTCCTCAAGTGAAGATGGTAAAAAATGTCTAATGGCATTTCATGAGGTATCCTCTTCCATCTCCTCTTCCTTTTGTTCTTCCAATTCTTTCAATAATTTATCTTATGAGGATCTCCAACATTCTATAGATCAATTGGAGGAAGGTTTTCACGAACTTTCTTCCAAATTTTTTTCTTTATAAAAGAATTTCAAAAAACTTTCTTCCGAAAAGGAACAACTTCTCAAAGAAAAAGAGGAGTTGTCCCTCAAGGTCCAAAACCTCCCCAATGTTGATTCTATGGAATTAACAATCAAGGATTTAAGGGAATCCCAAGCTAAGTTCACCGAAGGTGAACATAACCTCTCGAAGCTCCTTGGTTCCCAATGCGTATCTAGAACCACCCAAGGGCTTGGCTATTCCAAGCAAACTTCCTCTTCCCATGCTCCTACTATTTTTGTAAGGGGGAGCTCCCAATATAAATTTTGCAACTATTGTAAAAAACTCGGGCACTTAATTTATGAGTGCATTTGAAAAAATTCCTAGTATGGAAGGCCCAAAACCATTTCCTTTAATGAAGAATTTCATAGGAGAAGACCCGCCACTAGACAAGTATGGATTGAAAAATCCCTTTTAGCGAGTCTCACCGGACCAAAATTTGTCTCGGTTCTAAAATCCTCTCCCCGGTGATTTGTTGTTTTTATTTAGGGGGAGTTAGGATCGTTTAAGCCTTTTTGCTTTATATTCAAAACCTTCAATTCAGAACTTTCAATTAAAAACTTTCAATTCAAATTTCAAAAATTTCAATTGGTTTAAAAAATATCTATCTTGTTTTTCAATCCTTTCCCTCAATCAAGTTTTATGCCCCGTGCTATTTTGATAATCACAAAGGGGGAGAAATTCTTGGTTGATTGGGGGAGAAATATTTCTCTCATGCTTTGCTTTACTTTTCAATTTATCCTTTAAAGCATGCCTTTCATTTCAGTCTTTTACATTTCTTGTTTTGGTGATTGTGATCATCAAAATAGGGGGAGATTGTTGTACCTCTCGTACCCCTCGTGGTTTAATTTTCATGATCACAATCACTCTCTTATTTATCTAATCTTGTTTTAAGTGTTTTTGTTGATAGGCAAAAGGTTTCCAAGGAATTGGGCCAAGAAGGACTGAAAGTGGATTGATTTCAGTCCACCGGCCAACCGGTGGATGACCACCGGCCAGCCGATGGAGTCTTGACAGAAGGCATCCCCTCTGTCCAGACCACCGGCCAACCGGTGTCCCATCACCGGCCAGCCGGTGGAACCCAAACAGAAGGGACACCTACTGTCTCAGCATCGGCCAACCGGTGGCCTCCTCACCGGCCAGCCGGTGGTGCCTGGGCAGAAGGACTCTCCCTTTTCCAAAGCACCGGCCAACCGGTGGCCAGGCACCGGTCAGCCAGTGGAGCCAGTCAAACTAGCCGTTGGGCTTTGACCAGACTTGTCCACTTGACTCCCAACGGCTCCGAAGGCCTCTCCAACGGATCCGAAGACCCCCAAAGGCCATTTGAGGGTTCCCCCTCTATAAATAAAGGGCTAGGAAGCCCCGGAAACGTACGGTAGCCCACGGGAACATTGTTCGATCATTTGGCGAACCTCCAGCGCAATCCTCCAAGGAACCTCAATAGCTCCAACCCATTTCCACATACAAGGAGCATCACCATAGAAGCTTGGGAGAGCTCTTCATCAACTCCAATTAATCCATTGGCGCCCAAGACTTCTCTACATTACGGTTTTTCTTTTTTTATTATTTTGAGCATCAATTTGGGTTTGTGGCTACAAAACCCTCTTTTTCTCATCCTCCCTTTTCTTGGGTTTTCACACCACCTTCAAGGTGTAAAGAGGTTAGTCAAGCCTTCCCTTTAAAAGGCTTGAGTCATAGGTGAGGTAGCCTTCACCTGTAAGAAGGCTAGTGGGTTCTTGCTCAACCATTAAAAGCAAGCTGTAATAGGTTCTAGACTACCTTAAAGTCTAGTGGGTTTCTTGCTAAAACCATTAAAAAGCAAGCGGTAGTAAATCTCTCAACGGTTGAGTTGGGAGCGGAGACATAGGCTTTGGTTTAAGCCGAACTCCGTTATCAAGTTTTGTGTCTTGCCTCTTTTATTTCTGCTGCACCTTTAACTTTGTTTTAAATTGTTAATTAATTTTTAAAAGGCAATTCACTCCCCCTATTGCCATCACTCTCCGCCCAACACAATTTTCTCCTATTTCAAGGATAGAGATAATTAGATTACTCTTGGGAATAGTAGTACAATGAATGTTCAATGTTTTCTAGATGGATTTCATGTCCGCATTTCGTAATTGGGTTTTGGAAGAAGAATTTTATATTGAGTAGTTAGATGTTTTTCTCATTTAGGAAGATGAGGATAGATATTTTTTTTTCTAAACAAGGTTCTATATGGGTTGAATAAAGCACCAAGTGCATAGTATTCTAGGCTTGATCAGTTTTTGAAGAAGATCAGTTTTCAGCATGGTGGAGTTGATTACAATCTCTATGTAAACAATTATAACAATAAAAGGATGACGATGATGGTATATGTCTATGAAATAATATTTCAGGATCAGAAGAATCACAATACACTCAGTTTGTGTAATTCTTGAAAAGTGAATTCAAAATTTCAATAATTGGTAAATTGATGTTTTCCTTGGGTTCTAGGTGACAGAAGGAAATACTATCACATTATTTTATCAATTTAAATATTAAAAGTAGGTTTTTTGAAGATATATAATGGAAAATTCCAAAGATATGACATCTCTTGTTGCTATATGGGTGAAAATATCATGGGATGATTAAGAAAATACAGTTAATGTAACAATATATAGGAAAGTCATTACCAGCCTATTATACTTTATGGAAATAGGACCTGATATTGTTTCCTTCACATTAGATGATGCATTGAATAAAATAATTCTCAAATAGATATACTTGATTTTAGTTTAAATAATTTTTCATTATATCAAGATAATGGTGTATTTCAATTATCTTTACAATGAAAAATCTCAACAAGATTTATTAGGCTATATAGATACAGATTGGGTCAGATTAGCTTATGATAGAAAGAAAAATTTAGGTGGTGCATTATATCTGGGTGAATTTAGTATTTATTATCTAAGAAACAAGCATGAATTAATTTATTTTATTCTTCATAGAATATAAATATATTGTGGATATTAAATAATGCACACAATCATTGTCGATAAAGAAAAAGGATGATTATATGTTGGATGAAGTTAAGTCTCAAATTAGATTCCATTATGATAATTCATGTGCTATAAATATTCTAAAAAATACATTCCATCACTCTAGGAAAATGAAAATTGAAATAAAGTATCATTTATCAAGGATAATGTTATGAAATGGCTTTTGATGTTTGATTATATACCTATTGAACAATAGGTTACAAAAAATATGACAAAGGCCTTACCTAAATAAGTATTATAATGATATTAACTAGCTTGGGGATTTCTTTCGACTCCCCACAATTGAAAAAGTGTGGATGTGGGACCCCCTATCCCAGAGGTATATTGTATTTTTCTATAATATTATGATGTGTTTTTTTACCCTATTGCATTCCATAATTAACTAACATTCATGTTCACATCCAAATTGGGAGTAATTTCAGATAGAAAAGGGCAGAAAACTCCTTAATCAAGAAAGGGGAGAAAGTTATAAGGCGCACATGAGCCTCATCCCAATTGGTGAGGACTCCTTAAGTATATGTAGGAGACCCGAGATCAAATCCATGTGGAGGCATAATTTGCGGGCACTGTAGCAGTACTGTAGTGGGAAATGTAGAAGCAATGTAGCAGGTTCTATTTGGCACTGTAGTAGTCGATACTATTCCCTCGTTTGGTCCTTCGGGCCACCGATTTGGTCCCCGGGTCATTTGAGGGATTCTTGCCACCTTAAGTACAGATGCAAACCTGACAACCTACAAGGAACGAGCTCCAGAAGGCGGGTGAGAAAGAATATTTCACTATAGTAGAAGCTAAACAAATTGCAATAATGAGGGGGTATGGAACCTGCCATCGGGACAAGCCTGTGCACGCACGAGAAAGCCTAGCCGAACAACCATGCGAAGGTGGAGAGAAGATTTCTCGATGAAGATGATGTGGTTGAGTAGTTCCAAGTAGTTAGCCTTGGTTGTATGTAATGTTTGAGGCCTATTGGAAATGAAATCCTTTAAGGCCTATGGTCCATGTAAATTTTATGCCTATGAGCCTTGTAATGGTTCCACCTCATCCCTTGAAAAGTATATTATCTAAATTAATAAAAAAACTAAGGCCTTCAGGCCATTGTATGAGGGAGAAGATGATAGGGGGAACAATGATGTAAGGGAAGTCTAAAAACTGACCATTCTTGAAGCTGTAAATAAAATGATATATATCATTATAGATGTGTTTTGTGATGAATGTAGATGAGTGGTTTTATAATGAGGTGATTCATGGATGCACTTTCACTGCTACTCGTGTTTCTCAAACTGAGCATAGATCTTGTGGGATTATAGTGTGTGTTTATTATTTATTTCATCACTATCTAAATTGAAAGAATAAAATATTCATAGAATATGGAAGAATATTTAATTATGTGTCAAAATATGATGATTTGTCAACAAACCCAAATGGAGAGATTTCTGGGAAACAATCACTCAAGGTAACGTGGTAGTGTTTTTGGGTTGATTATGTTTGTTGAAAAAGATGGTTTTGAAGGACTGTTATGGAGGTCAAGAGATATTTTTAACATCATATGTTGAAAAAGATATAATTGAAAGGAAAAAATTACTTATATTTAATTTAGAAAACTATGTACAAAATGTGATACTATTTCCTAGTGTTTTCCGGGGGGTCTAAAATTTGGAGGATAGATAGTATCGTGAAAGATGGATTTATTTGAAGGGAATGTAAAAATATAGAAAATACATGTGTTTCATAATGAATGGGTTTTTAGAAGGCTATTTTGTGAAGGTATGGGTCACACAAACATGTATCACAAATTTGAAATGGTTTGGTGATAATATCTTTAACTACTAAAAGATTCATGAAAGGGAAATTCCCATGGTGCTTTGTAATGATAGGGAGCATTGGGAAAAAAATCGGAGATAGTCATGAAATGGTGATGATGTGTTTAAAAGATTTTGGAATTAGAGGAAACACCTATAAATAGGGCTATACCACCTTCAAAAATATTTCAATGATTAACAAAGATTATAAGGCTCCAGATTCATGAAGGTGATTCACAAAGGGTGTTCTTATGAAAATGTTCACAATGAAAGGGATTTCGTGAATTCTATAAAATCCCACAAAAAGTTATAGGCATTGTGAAAGTAATAGTGTTTTTGAAATATAAATTCTTTTTCTGAAATATATGTGCTTCAAAAAGACTATGTGAGACTGAGAAAATAGGTAGTTTCATGATAATTATTTGTGATTTGTTAAAGATGTTTGCTTTACGAATGCAAAGAGAATCATGAAAGTGTTAAAAAAGGGATTTCACAACAAACCTATGGTAATGTGATATTCATTAACTTAATAAATGTGGGACTTCAACAGAGAATCTATCTATAACTAAGGATCAATTCATTATTGATAATGAATAGACCTACATGTCTATAAACTGAGTGTGAAACCTTTCTAGAGTAGTGAAAAATGAAAGAAGAATAAGGGGATCCTTTCAACAAGAAGTGACTCACAGAAAGAGACCTAAGGAGTGACCCTTTCGAAAGTTTTGAGATGATCTTTTACAACATAAATTAAGTGATCATAGACAAATGTTAGATCCTGACCAGATATGTGGAAATGGTCACTCCCTGATGTCATACTAATTTATTAATATATATATTCTAGGAAATTTATTATGAGTGGAATCTTCTCTAACTGTAAAGAAGTTTTCTAAATTCATAAGGGGATCAAATATAACCGTTATATCATCAAGACCATTAGATGGTTGGTGGCGTCTGGGGAAAATTTCATAGTGATATCTTCCCATTTCCATCAGGTATGATCAATTATTTTATTCCCCCTTATACATATGTCTCTCAGCATTAATTTTCTAAAAAACCAATCACTAAGAATCATATTATAAAATATACATTTCCATGTATTCCCACTAGAAATACACTTTTATGAATCTATAAATATTTTTACCTCCATGATGAATATAGAATGACTAACTATGAGCTTTATCAAATACCTCCGATAAATCCATTACAGTCGTGACGTATAAATTTTTTCAAAACAACACTATTTCATCATAATCAAAGTTGAACACAAGAATATTTCTCACCTTCTTTTTTAGCTCAACATCTTCATTTTTCCTATCCTTAATCCTCATATGGATAGATGTTTGAAAATTTATTTGAAAAAGATAATATTTATCCCCTTCCTTAAATATTTCAAGATCAATCCTGTGAAAATCTCTAACTATTGTATATTTTGTGATCCTTATCATAAATAGTCTAGTAAAGTCCTTTCAACTAAAATCATATGACACCTTTACCATTACAAGGAAGTAATATATTGAGTAGTCAAAATATGTAATTAGATTCATCTATATTCTATAGAGAATATTCAACTTTCTATGAGTGAATATATACTATAAATATTTATGATAAATTTGTATATCACACCTCTCTCAATTGTTATAATTTCTTAATATATTTAATGAAAAATTACCATATTTGACTTAAAGTCATTAGTTGTGTAATTTTTGTAATGCTCCTTCAATTGGAATGAGGAATAAGATATCACCATATCATTTTTCATGGGAATACATCCAAACCCCTTCTTTGATGTATCACTATAGATCACAAACATTTCTCCACTATTGGGTAGTGTGAGAATATGTGGGATGACAAAACTTCTTTTTAGATTCTTGAAATTCTCCTCACATTCCTCTATCCATATGGACATAACCCCTTTATGAGTCAAACTGGTGAATAGATTAGATAATATTGAGAAATATCTCACCAAACAATGATAATATCCAACTAACCTAAAAAACTAAAAAATCCAGTTGCCCTATTTTTTCTTATCCATTTATCAATAACTTTTATCAGTAAATAATAAATTTATATATACTCACTTTAGATTATATGACCCATGAATGAAAATTTAGGAATGAGAAATTCACACATGGTAATTTTTTCATAAATCATGTCCTTAGTAAGGGCCTTCAACACAGTTCTTATGTGGTATTCATGATCATTATTTTTCATTGAATATATAAGAATATTATCTAGGAATACTACCAAAAACTGATCAATTTAGTATCTAAAGACTATATTCATTAAATATATAAATATAGAGGGTGTATTAGTTAGACCAAAAGTCATCACTATAAATTCAGTGTCCATACCTTGTAAGAAATTTCATCTTGGTTATATACACTTTTTTGACCCTAAATGGATGATATCCCGAATGAATTTCAATATTATAAAATTATTGATCTCAATGTAGTGGATCAAATAATCAATCAGTATGAGGGATATGATATTAATTCATAATTATTATATTGTTAAGATGACAAAAATCAATGAAAAGACACATTGAACCCTTTTTCTTCATAAAAAATATAATAGGTTCACCCCACGGTGACTCACTAGGGTGTTTGTATTCGTTATCAAGATTTTATTTAAGTTTCATATTCAGTTATTACAAGTAAATTGTGGAAAGTAAATAAATATTCTTCTAAATGGTAATAACAACAAGTATGATTCATATTGAAAAATCAACATCACAATTTGGTGGAAGTCCCAAAAAATATTTCTGAAATACTTTAGTAAATTATTTTATATTATCTGTGTACTTAATTATAAATTTCTCCCAAATGATTTGAGAGATAAATATTTCATGTATATGAATTTAGACCGACAATATGGATGAAATTTTCATTGGAAGTTCATATTCATCCTCGAATTGATAATTGATCATAGGTTCATTCAGAATATGAATTGTTAATTCCCATACTTAGAAATTGATATGGGTTCTATATAGAGAAATTCAATACATACTAAGAATCAAATCAGATTAAAGTAAATGTAGAATCACTATATTTGTAGGAATCACTTTCCAACAAACATATATCAAAGAAAAAGTATAGACTTGGTATGACACTGTTGTACCCTTAGTATTTTTCACTGCCAACTCAAAAAATAAAATTTCATGAGATAAAATGAGAACCTTATTAAATTATTTAATAATAAAAGTGTAGGTTTATCCAATATCAAATAACACATTTTCGGTTCTAGAGTGGATGATAAGTTATAATTCACCATTTCACACTTGTAACCCACTTCGAAAGTCACGATCACATGATATTTACCTATGTCTTTTGGATGAAAATGATGTTAATGATGATCATAAAAAACCTTCAAATTCAAGAATTGGTTTGAATAATTACCATATTACATTCATTAAAATCAGTGGAGTTTGGGTGGTGTTTTAGTTAGTGTCTTATTTCTCTCCATTGAATTAACTTGCATATTCATCATTTTTCAACATTCATTAGCTTTACGAATTTACATTCCAAATTTAAAGCATCTATAAATTCCATTAAAACAATTTTATTGATGTTTATTCCAATATTTATGGCACAAATATGGCTATATTTTCTTTCCCCAATTTTATTTATTATAGTTTTAATGAATCTCAATCATTCGATTATCAAAATCATGGGGGTGGGGGGAATCTCTGATATCCATTTCTATATTGATTGCATTTAAAATGATATATTATTAGATAAAAAATATCATATAGATAATATCCTTTGGATAGTTGGTTTCACACCAGCAAAGAATATATAAATTTTAATTTTAGGGATGGTAAAAAACTATAGGAAATTCTTTTAATTCTTGTAAAATTTTTCTTAATATGTTCCATTGGATTTATTATCATTTTTATTTATCTTAAGAAATTACTTCTCTATATTTTTACATATAATAAGATGAAATAAATTAATGAATAATATACCTTTAAACATATCCCATTCTATGTATTGAATTTATTCCTCTTACACTATATTATTGATTAGAGTCTACCATTGATCTGATTCTCCTTCATGATGATAGAAAACATGGAAAATTTATTTATGTCCCAAAATTAAATAAAAGTAAATATTTTATTTATATTATTGATACATCACTAAAACAACATTGGATTATTCCATCAACTAAAATAAGGTATATTTTAACACATAAAAAATTCAACATTAGGTTTTTGACACCTTTGATCATTTGGAAACTGGCCCTGATAAATATCTCAGGAATGTTTCTTGAGTATTGAATAAATATGTTTTATTTCAAACCCAATAAAATTTGGTTTCTTAGGTGGAAAATAATTTCATTTTCCATCACATTCAGTAATAATATGATAAATTTGGGTTTTAACCCTTGGAAAAACCAAAAATCATAGTGTGAGAAATAATATTCATTGTGGAAAACCACTTAATTTTGGAAAATCATTTATAAAATTTCTAAAGAATGAATAACTATTCTAATATATATTTGGTTTAACCCAGTCCATTCATGTTCATTACCTAATCATAATAATGTTATCCTATATATTAACATATCCCCATGTTATTCATAATGGATTTCTAGTCGCAATCTCCATATATTATCTAAACCCTTCTCTATTTCTAACTATAGTGACCCATACTTTTTATAAATAAATAATAAATATTTTAATTTTAATATTAAATAAATAAATATACGACCCATTACAGAACTATAATAGTTTATATTCATTGGATACTATATATATAATCTTCTTATTTTATTTAATATCTTCAACATATCCCAAGAATATCTTCCCTCATTCTACTCTTCATAGTCATACCATATTAAAAAACTTCATTATTACATGGGAAAAAGAAATATATGAAAATGGTGTTCTTAGATGCTCAGTAAGGGTAAACAGGGAATATGTTAATTGATGATCATATTAAAGTATAATACCTGAATACGGGTATGATATCATGACCATGATATACAAAGGTCTTAATCAATCTAATAAGTATAAAAAACATAAGCTATGAAATAAAACATTATCATTTAAAAAGACCTGAATCCTAATAATGAGAAATCATCACAACTCAGTCATGAACCATATTTTATTTTCATAACTATGTTTGGAACCATCATAATTATAGAAACAATTTCATATTCCATGATTAACTACCAAAACCATCATATCTAGAATCAACACCTCTCCCCTAGTGGATTAAGAACATCAACTTGTTTCCCAATAATTATCCCATGAAATATAATAATTTACCCAATGCGTAGACAGATATATAAGTACAACTCATCACATAATAAAAACAATAAATTGATGTTCCATAGTATCAGAAAACATTCATCATATCAAAACCAATGAAAAAATGGGTTTCAAAAACTTTTCATCAAACCCAATCACAAGAAAATGTATCTCACAAATATTTTTAATCGTAATAATAATCCATATAGATAAATAATAAGGATGATATCATCAGATCATAACCATAGTAGGATCTAATTATAATCAAGTGTTTTTATCTTTAGAGATACCATTAAAATATCATTAAATCCTTCTTGAAAAAAATCCCTTTCAAATTAAAAAACATTTCTTAAAATATTAAAACTTAGTATGAAATAAATAAAACATTTCATTGAAAATACCATGAAAAATTTTAAATTATTATTCCAAGAACTAATGATTATTGAAGGTGATAAATTCTATTTATTTAATATATGTTAAAAATTATTCCTTTCATAATTGTTTTGTGAAAATTCACATAGTTAATTGTTTGGAAAATGAAAAAAGGTTATTTTTAAATCATTTTGTAAAAAAGAAAAGTATGGGTAAAAATGAATTTAAAAAATTATATGATAATAGTAAAAAAACTAAATTATTTTTAGAAATTTTGGATATGGAGGAAAACAAATTTCGACTGAAGATACAAATGAAGTTGATATTCCTTAAAAAAATATTTTCGGTCTCTAGAGTAAATAAGGTGAGGAAAAAGTATATAAGGAATGGAAAATAAATGGAAACATTAATTTTAAATAAATTATTTGGTTATAGTAAAATCCATAAGATTATTGTAAGATATATAATAAAATTTCATCATCATATTTATAGTCATACTAATTCAGAATAAATAATGAAAATTTAACATTAAATCCTTACCACAAGTCTCGCCTTTCCTCATTCACGTTCCAAACACTTATATAATAAATATGGATTTATTATACATATTTTGAATAAAAATATTCATATCTATAACACCATTTATGATTTATTTATGAAATATTATCACTTGTTAATTAATAATTTTTTATTAAAATCATTATACTGTGTTATAATTGCTTTTTTTTACATGTATATATTGGTTAAGAATTCCTTGTCCTTATAATTTCATTATGGTTACATAATTTCCATAATGTAACTACTTATATGAAAATAATATATATTAATTATACACATATTTATTATCATTCTTAATAATTAAAGATACAAAAAAAAGTACATCATTCATGGAGAAGGTAGGTTATACCTACGCATGAATGTTGTTACCAATTCTCGACTGATGGATAACAAATGTAAAAAATAATTCACATTTAAATAACAATTATTATATCACATATATTATTAAATTTCATTCTCATTACCATCCATGTTAAATATAAATGAAAAACTAATCATGTCTCTTTTTATAGGTGGTAGTTCAGACGTACACATGGTCGATGTTATCGTTTAACAAAGAACTAGAGAGTAAGAATTTATACTTGATATTATTATTAAAAAACTATAATATATGTCATAAATATAATATATAAGCATTATATCCATTATAATACCTGTCAATAAAATATCGTCACAAAAATTCGTTGTATCACATTGTGGAGACGAAAAGTTATATGTAGGAATGATCAATGCTTTAAAATATTATTTGACGGGAAAGAGGGTGTATATTAGTGTTTTAATAATCATAATAACTTTTAAGAATATTTATTATATCAAAATATTTATTATATGATTAATAAAATTTATTTATAAGTTGTAAATAAAATTATAAATGAATTTGAATGGTTAATGAAGTTGCCTCTTGTTGGAAACAACTCCATTAGATCTCCATTTAAGGTCCCTAGATTGGGTATTTAGGGAATTATAGAACCTATATAATGTGGACATGGAAGTGGAGAAGAAAAATTTACACATAATTTTTAATATTTAAGTCTCATTGTGATGTGAATAATAGGAAGTATAGGATCCGTTTTTGTAACAGAGGGGAGGGCCACTATGGGAATTTACTAAAACATTAAAATATAGTCAAATCAATCTTAAAAAATGGTTCCAAAAGTAGATAAATGGATAAGTGATGATTATTTAGACAATACTGGGTCCCATATATCCTATTTTATGATTTTTATGATTTTTCTGTTATTTAATAAATTAATATTCTTATAAAATATCATTATTGACAATTTAGACATTATGTACTCATGTTGACTTAAAATAAATAAATGCAAAGTTGTAATTAAAATATAATATTCTAAAAACAATAATATGTTATATTCATATATAAATTTCATTTAAAAAAATATAGAACACAAAAAATATTTCCTTTAGTATTTTGAAAACCATTTATTCTGTTTTTTTATTAGTTGGGGAAATACATTATCAATGTTACAGAAGAATTTGTGGTAATTATATAATTCCAAAAAATAAAAATAAAATTCATCATCGGATTTTTTTTAATATTTATATATAACTTTATATGCATTCATAAATTGTTTTTTTCATATTTGTACACATAATAAATTTTTAAAATTTAGATGGATACATTTTTAACTTTATTTGACTAAAATATTATATAAATAATTTTGATGAAATAGTTTTCTTTGAAAAAATAAATTTGGGACAAATTTGATAAGGGAATAATTTCCTTTATCTAATGATAACTATGATGAACAATTATGGCATTATCACTTATTTTTAGTCCATTTTAAATGAATTTACCCGTTACTGAGCTGATAAATTCTAACCCAATTACTATTTATATTGAAAAAAATTAGTGGGGTCTATTTAAAAAATACAAAAATATTGATTATAAATATATAGTTAATTTAAACTAATTTCAAACATATAAATGGTAAAAAAAAGTTAATGTTACAGTAAAAAATGTGAAAAAAACTAAATTTTCATACATTACATTTTTTTTCCTAAAATTTAATATTATTCTTATAATATGAAATGTAAAATATTTTCTGTTTTTTAGAAAATTTAATAAATTAAGAAAAATAAAAATTTCAATAAAATCATTTAGTGATAGCGATTAATTTAATTTAGTGAAAAAAATACATTTTGTGTATAAAAGAAATTTTTCCTGTAAAAAAATCGCTTTTATTTTCAAATATTATTATTTTTGAATAATTTTAAAACCGATGAAATAATTTTATAAATGAATATAATGCATATTTTTCATTATTTAGTTATCACTATTCATACCCCCTAATCTAATAGTTATGCGATAGTGGACATGTAATACTTTAATAATGTTACATTGTTCTCCTAAACTCGCTATTTCTTATAACACTAGTTGTTAAATAAATAAAAATATTTAAAGATAAATATTTCATAAAAATATTGGCATGTTAAAACATTACCCCCAGTTATGTAAATATGTTGGTCTTATGTTCCCATAGTTTTATTAAGGTAAAAACCCTATCCATTCTATTATATCCCCTTAACTGTGTGTTAATTAAAATCATATGTAAAAGATACAATTCCCCAAGTATGTAGAGGAGGTTTATAACTAAAGACATGGTGAATTCAATAAAAGAAGATACCTAGGTCGATAATGGAATTCTGAAACTCATGATAAAATCATTGATCATTGATCCTGTTTACCCTTGGGTCATATGATGATTTATTATCCACTCAAATCAACCATTAGTAGAGATGATGATCATGTAATTTATTTATTTTACTTTTGTCTAAAATATAGTTCATTTTTGGGATGGTTTAATAATATCACATAATTAAATGGATTAATAAGCATTCAAGATGGAATTAAAATAATCATATTATATGGAAATGTTTTATCAACATGTGGTTAATTAATAATGTTAAATACATTTAAAATTAAAATTAAAATGAAATATTAAATGTTAAAGAAAGATTACTTATGCATAATAATAAAAAATACACCAATAAAATATTTTTTTCTCTAATCCTTCAATTTTATGAATCATGTTATTATAATAGTAAGAGTGAATTTTTTCTTTCATTAGAGGAATTTTAAATTATCATGAAATCATAACAAAATAAAAGGGTTGGCTTAACCATTTTTATATCAATAGAATTATTCCTCATCAAACTTTATGCATATTGGTGTAAATTTTTGAGGAACTATAATTAATATTTTTTGGATTTTGGATCCCACAAAATGGATCAAGGAGATATAAGACCACGATTAGAAATAATATGTACCTAAATTCCATTGACTAATTAATGACACTATCACTTGGTCTTTTCTAAATAAAATTCTGAACCTTTTCACTAGAATTTCTATATGATGGGACATTATATGTTAACCAGTGAGGATTATTAAGAATTTATAAAATATTGGGAGACATAATATAAAGATTTAAATTATTATGTCACATATATTTGAAGAAAAAAAATAATGTACTAATAATATTCTCTTATATTATTGTAGAATATTGAAATTCCATCTGTCATGACTTCCTTATGATCAAATCTGGAGAAAGACCATATTCTAATTATATGTAATTAAAATGAATGTTATATGAGGTAGTGAACTATATTACTTCATGAACATAGGTCCAATATGATAGATTTCCAATTTCATGATCGTCATGCTAAGTCAGGCAGTGACGAAAAAATATTTTTTTATGAAAAACAGTTGAACGATGTAATATATGTTCATTGTTTGATTCTATAATCCATGTGTGATGAACTTATGATGTATCTAAGATCATGGATAATTATATCTTTATGAATAATCATTGTAATTTATATTAGGAGTAAGATAGTTGTAATATTTTTAGGTTTCTTTGATATATTAATGAGAAAACATAGAGTGGGTGTTCTATTTGGTTCTCACATAGTCAAAATAATTTTCTACATTGATTGAAACAAGATTACTGGGTTTGAACTTCACAAATATTTGTGTAAAAATATAATTCTTACATCAATACATTATATTTTCCCAAAATTTATTATTAACATTAACATGAAAAACATTGAGAAGTCTCTCCAAGATCTTCTTACCTAAACTGTCTAAGATGATAATGACAAGAAACATGAATATACTTTATTTATTTTGGAAAAAAGGTAGGAATGCCAAAGAAAAGGGACCAAAGAAAAATTATAATTCCAAGTATTTTTGAAAACTCCCATTTAATAAAATTAAGATCAAGTGGAAGTCATCGGAACATCATACTATCTCAATAACACGTGGAATGGAGGGCCAGGGGAAGAAGAACTACATCATGGTAAACAAGAAAAGTGAATATTTATGTGCATTATTTATCAAGATCAATATATCAGTTTCTATAAATATGGATTTACATAAAATATATGGTGCAGAAATTTATATCCAATTATAGGTCCCAATTAGGATGATTAAATTTTGTTGAGGTAATATGTATATTGAATCCACTATTAAAATTAGGATTTTTCAATAAATGCTGGATATTATTAGCTCACATTGTTTACATAAATTCACTTAGTTTTTAAAATCTATAATTATGATTATTCGGTTACCAAAAACATAATTTATATCTCGAAAATGAATTTATACATATTTAATTTTAAATTTAGAAATAAATTTTTCTTTTATTATAAAAATAAAAAATGTTGTGGTAAGACCCAACTAAAAAGTGGTCATTATGTGTGGGATCACACACCAATGAATGTAAATTGATAATGAATCTAATTTGAAGGTTTCATATCACAGAAAACATTGTAATCACTACTTATTTTATTTAAATTAAATGATTTTATGTAAAATATTAAAAGAAATATATTATTTTATGATAAAACCACTCGGAATATTTAATACTTGTTTACAAGGAAACCTGACTAAGACAAATTTATTAGAAAATATAAAAGGGCCACAAAGCTTCTTGAAATGTTCCATACCGATATTATATAAAATTTATATTGAAATCAATGGGTTGATAATCATACTTCTTTACTTTTATTGTGAACTTTTATAGACATGGATTTTTCTCTTTAATGATGAATAAGACAAATTCCTTGGATAAATAAAAGGAATACAGAAGTAAAATTGAGAATAATATTAGTAAGAAGATAAATAAACTTTTCATATATCATTGAAGAGAATATGTTAACCAATATTTCATTGATTATTTACAAGAGTTTTGGACTCTATATCAACTCACTCCTCCATATACACCATTAATAAAATCATGTTAGTGAATGGAGGTACCACACCATGCTTGACATTGTGAGATTAATTATGAGTCATTTAAGTATTACATTATTATTTTTTGTATATTAATTATAGATAACATCATTCACACTAAAAAAATTTATAACAAAACAATTTATGTAATTATATAAAAACACTTCTGTGGATGAAAATTCTTGTTTTCTAACATACATGGTTGGGGATGTGTAACATTTTTAAGGCTTGTTTAGTTAAAAATCATACTCCCTGAGTCACAATGTGTGTGTTTATAGTATACTTTAAGAAAAAAACTTATTATATCTTATTGAAACCCTCTTAGAAAAATGTTATAGTATAAAGACGTTCCATTTTAAATGAATGTAAAACAAAACTAAAATTGATAGTTAGAGTGAGATATAATTTGATGATGTCATGGATTTAGAAATGAAAGAGTTGAAAAAAAGATTCCATAAAGCCCTATAGAAGAGGATGTTTTAGAGATAAATGTACTACATAGAAGTAAAAGACAATATATAGAAAATGAAATTTATGGTTTTCTAGTCACTTGTGATGATAACTCATTATCATTAAATAATAATGAGTCTGTAACCTATTAGGAGGCATTAAGAGGTTTAAAAGTGACCTAATGGATAAATTACATGAATTGTCAAATGGATTCTATATACCAAATCCAAGTATAGATTTATGAATCTCCACTAATGAGGGTAAACCCATTCAATTTTAAATGGATAATTAAGAAGAAAGAGGACTTTGATAGATATGTATGTACCTATAATGTCAGACCAGTTGCAAATGGTTTTAAATAACATCATTGAATCAACTTTTAAGAAACCATTTAATTACTTCCCATACTAAAATACATCGGAATTAAAATTAACATATAGGTATTCTAGGACCTTGAGATTTTGTATTTTTATCTCAATACAAATTTCCTTAATTGGAACCTTCAAAAAGTTTTCTATAAGAAATAACCAAAAGGGTGTGTGACTCGAAAGGATTCAAAAAATCTACAAAAGTTATAGAGATCCATTCATTGATTAATTTAATCATTTGGATCATGGGAAATTTGGTTTTATGTAGACATAATTTTTTGTCATAAATTTTTAATGGGAATTTTTGTATATGTTGTATAGTGGGAGTGTGACTGTTTCCTTAAATGTATATTTTAATGACATAATACTTATTGTAAATGAAATATTACTCTTACAATCCATTACGAATTAGTTAAATACATGATTCAATATAAATTACATTGGTTAATTGATATATATATTCATGTAATCAAGTACAATTTGATAGATTTAATAGGTTTCAAGGACTAAGTCCTGATACAAACATTGGAAAGATACTGAAAATATTTTTATGGAATATTCTATGAGTGTATTTTTCCCATGTCACATGGTATTCATAAATCCGATAGAATGTATCCTAAAACACATGAGGATAATAATAAAATTATAATAATTCTTTATGATTCATAGATTAGGTTAATCATTTATGCCTTTCAATATACTTCGATTGATTTCTGATATTCTATCACTCTAGTAAGAAGATATCAATTAGATTTTTGAGACCATCATGGCGTGGATGTTAAGACAATCTTAATGAACTTGAGTCATACCAAGGATATGTTAAGAATTTATGGAGGAGAAGGGGTGATAATCCTCATGGGATATGTTTATGGTAGTTTACAAGAAGATCAAGATGATCTAAAATCATAAAAGGGAGATACCTTCACTCCCCACAAAGGTGTTTTGAGCTGTAAGAGCTCAGAGCTTACCATTTACATTGATTATATAATGGAGTATAAGTATATTGTGTATTTTGAAGTTGTTAAATTATTGGTTTAGATACAAATCATCATTTAATTGCTAAATTATATTCCTTGAAGTAATTATCCTATCAAATTATGTAGTGATTATAATGCATCAATGGATATTATGAAGGTGAAAACATCGCATCATAAGATGAATAAAATACTCTGAAGTTTTTATCAATTAAGGTATTTAATCAGAGATGTGATGTCCGAGTGAGACAAATTTCTATGGAAGAAACTTTGGCATACCCATTGAATAAATATATTTCTTAATATAAGTACGAACGTTATGTGAGGGTTTGGGGAATAAAATTCAATATTAATTGGCTATAGTCCAAAGGAATGAATTTTGTAGTTGGTGTGCTTGAAATAATTGATTTTTAAATTTTATTACCTATATATTCATTGATCTTAGTATTAATTTATTTATTATAAATTATTTATTATTATTCTATGTCTATTTAAATTGAAAATCTCAAATAATATCTATTGTGCTGATGAGGTCATAAAAATACCGTTCTATGATTAGATCATTGAAGTTATATAATTATATTCTTAAATATAGTTCCATTGTAAGATAATGTTTATGATGGGACACATTCAATGATTATTTTTTTAGCGTACTCATATGTGGATGAGTCTTAATCCCAAAAGGTTCACACATGGTAATCTCTATGATTATATGTTATGTGAATAAACATTCTATTAGGAATTACACATATTTTTGTCTCATTATATATTATTATATGTGAATTTGTACAGTGATAATTATATTAAGAAAAAATGATTTAATTACATATTGGACATTTATATGTGGTTTTAATTATGGTGAAATTTATAAATTCCTCTTACGTTCCTTTATGTGTTTCTAGATGCAGATATTCTATATTAGGAAATCCTACTAAATGCCACTAAGGATAAATCCTATAGGGTCACACACTTGATGTTTCTTATGATCTATTTTAAATATTACTAATATACAATGGTTATTATAAATATTTTTCTCACTAGGAAATAAAGTTTTGTTTCAGGATTTATTGATCACATATATATTTATTCTCACATTAGTAAAATGTGGTTATTATTAAATAAATATTTATTTAGTTCCATGAATATTAAAATAAATACATATTCATGATATGGTGAATAAAAAATATTTATTTATTTTTATAAAATTAATAATACTTAATATTCAACGTTCTTTAAATATTGTGGGTGATTGAAAAATCATATTGGTTCTGGTGATGATAATGATATAAATTTTAAATATTATTAAATAAATATTATTTAATATATATAATAAAATTGTATTTATCGATGCGCTGAATTTTTCAATACATATAAAAAAAAGAATATTATTATTATTATCATGTAGAATATTTAGATTAATATTAGATAAGATCTATATTTTCAATTACATATATTATAACCCTTGATTTATATATTCCTATCATATATCAATTTTAGGGTGGATGGATTGTATGAAAAGTGAACCATCTCCTCTCAGATATCTCTCAATGAACAAAACTCTAGATATTTTCTATTAAGATTGAGTGAATTCCACTACTTCGTCCTACTCCATGTCAATATTGAATGATAATAACAATCCCTAACCACTACAAGATTAATCTAAAAACAACATAAACAACATTGGAAGATAAATGTTTCCATGGTTTCACCCAGAGTGTCAATGGTGAAATTCCAGGATTAAAGGAGCATGTGTGGATCACTACTAGAGAGATTAAACTGTTGGATCCTCATAGGGACACAAAAATATAACCCAGACAAGTTATAACATATAAATATATTTTTCAAAGATGAAATTTTGAAGAATAAGGTAATTATATATTTTATAAACTAATTATAAATTTATGTGAATGATTCTTTCACTCTGCTCCTAGATTTTATGACATATTATTAAATTTAATACCTTTTTAGGTGATTAATAATTATATATATTATTGTTTTTTCATTTAATTCTATAAAAGAAAAGTTTTTCATAATCCAAATTGGCACATCCACTATGTTTGGAACCTTTGTTATGACTTTTTCAACTAAACTGATAATAATATAATAGTGATTTAAAGAGAAGAAAACATTCTTATCTATTCACATGATCACTATATATCCTCATTATAGTCATTTATATTCCTCATCATTTTACACCACAATTAATTATAACCCACTAAATTCCTCTTTTCCTATTTTATATTCTTATCTACCATAATATAATTATTTACCACTTTCAAGAATTTAGGTAAAAAAACAGTTGAAATATTTTTTAAATTAAAAAATTTAACCCATACTAAAAATGACGCTATTTAGAAGTCTTATCACCATCCAAGGTCAAAGGAAAATGGAGTGAAATTCCGAATTTAGAGGTATAATTAATGAATAAGATATTCCATTAATTTAGTTCCATAAACTCCTATCATTTATCCATACATGAGGTCTATGGGTATAAATTCTCAATGTATAGATCTTATAAATCATCACATGTTAATCCCTCATCCAACTTATCCAAGACGAGAATATACCCCAAATATTCCCCCATAATCTCAATTATAATGATTGATAGCTCCACTTTCATCCCCTTTGGTGCGTCAATATACTCAAATATCCTATCCATTCCCTCTACTCACTCAAAAAAAATACACAATATATCCCTTATATATAAGAGGATTATACAATAGAAAATATCAACTTTTTGACACATTTCATTGATGTATGTGGATATTATTGTATATTATTATGTAATAAGATTGTTCCTTTTGGATTTAGAAAATATTTTAGGGATTTTGGGATAATGGAAAGAGTATTTGGAATTTCTGGGATTTACCATGTCTTGATACTAGATATGGTTCTATGTGTGGAGGCACTGTGCGAATGAGATTCGCCTATACTATAGGGTTTTTACCATGCCATAGAAAATACCATTTTAGTGGCCATGGTAGAGGAGAAGTCCACCAATGAGAAAAAGGTATAACAAAATTCATATTTATTGGATGTGGTAGAAGGTTGGGATTAGTCCCACTTTATCTCTAACCTTAACTCATTGGATTGGTTGGATACACAAAACTATGGGTGTGGTTAAGGTCATCATAGTTTTCAGAAAATAAAATTATGACACTGATGATTCTGAGAAAGTTATTTTGTTTACAAGGGGAATCATTGTTGAGTTTTTATAGGATACATAATAGGATTCTGACAACATTTATATGCCTAAAAACCTTATTTTCATTATCTCTTTTCTTTGGTGTTTCAATGAGATATCCCTGGAGATTATTTTGCGGTGACACATCTCCAATAGTAATACATTGATTGGATTATGATTTTTATTGGAATCAAGGTTGGCGGCCTCTCTATCATTACCCTTATACTAAAAATGTGATCAATTATGATTGTGTGGTTTAATAATTTTGATTTTGGTTAAAAATACTTATTAAATTTTAATCTGAAAAATCCATTTATAGAACATTATTTTGAAATAAAATTAATGGTTTAAGGTTGTATCATATTTTTTAAATTCATTTAATTATATTTTGTTTTCAAAAACTAGAAATATTTTCTTTCATATGCATATGTTTAGACATTGGGTAACTTATCTTTATGAATCATTGCAAGGGAACAAATCTGTAAAGACTTGGATGATTATTCTATTTTGGTGGGAGCACTAGATTTTAAGACCAATTGATGACTATGGAAAATGGGGATATATTTTTAATCATGATATTGGGATATTTAGATGATATATTTAATTAGATTTTCCATTCGTTTGTGGGTTCATTTCATGGTTTGGGTAATTTGAATTGGCTATTGATGATTAAGCACTTGGCTTTCTAATTTATACATATCTGTTATCTTATGATTGAGAGATAACATGTTCTTAATATAATTATATATGTTGAAATAAGGTGGTTATTTATTTATTGGTTTTCATACTAACCCCTTTCATATGAACTTTGGTGCATATATATACAGTCTCTTCCTTGATACATGAATGGTAATGGTGTCCTATTTCCCTAGTAGAGAACCATGGTTAAATGATCATGTAATAATGATGATAAAATTTATATTTTTAATAATTTATTTTTTATTTCAATGCATATTCCCCCCACCCATAATTCATTTTAAGTGGAATTGTTTAATTTTCAGAATATTGAAATGTTTTGATCAAAATTGTAAGAAATTCCTAATTCAGTAATTGTAATCATTTTTAATAATTTGTATTTTTATCATAACATTTTCTATATTATTTCAAATATTAAGGATCCTTTTTAGGTTCCATTGGCATTATATTTGTTTATTCTAATGGATTAAAGTTCCAAATCAAACATTTTGGGATGCAAATAAATAATGCAATTTTTTAAGTTGAATGGCCAGATAGAATTGATGTACAATCATCAAATAAGGTATAACCTAACATAATCCCTCAAAAATAGGTTACTATAAATGTAAATGAAATAGTAATCCTTAATTCATATTCTCATTAAATATAATGGATAAATTAACTCTTTAATGTACTATTTAATGATTTAAAGTGGAGGAAGATGAAGTGACCCTTCAATCATTAAAATTTCACTTTAGTAATTATGTTATAAAGTTATTAACATATTTCACATTATTATAAAATTTTGTGGGTAAATGGAAATATATACTTTAATAAAAACCATGTGATCAGAGACGGTGGAATCTAGATTCAATTCCATTATATGTTTTTTCATTTCAGTGTTATATTTTGTATTTATCTGGGAACTAATTTTATTGGATGAAGAGGGCCCTTTTCGTCCACGAATATAATTTCATCTAAATTATTATAATTTTATTTTGAACTTATTAATGTAAAGTGGTTACTCAAATTTTATAAATTTATTTTTTGAATTCACACCTTTGAGAACATTTAGTTTTTTCTCTTATGGTTACTTGGAGGCCTTTGGGTAACCATATCTCTTTAATATGGAGATCAAAACACAAATTTGAGGTACTAATATGGTTTCAGGTAATTCAGGTGTATTCCATGAGGACTTTATGTATACATTGATAAATACAATTGATAGTCATTTTTAGATAATGATTAAGGGAGCATCCGAGGGATGAAACTTTCCCACTGCTTATATCTCTACTATGTCATTTTCTATCTATCTTGCCTCTTTCCTCGTAGATATAATTTATAATATTAACTAAATTTTGTTAAAATTGTATTTTAAACTCCTTTTAAATAAATATTTTTTTCTCAATCATTAAAAAAAACTAAAAATTTTAATGTTTGGTAACATAGTATAAAAATTCATTATGAGACAACCCCAGGGTCAATATTGTGATAAAATTTAAAATGGTAAATTACTAATTAGGGGTTTCTGAAAAAAAGTACCCATATAAAATTGATCCATTTTTAGGGAGGATTCATAAGGTTTTATAATATATTTTTTTTCATTTTAATTATTTTTACCAATAATTCATAACAATATAAAAAGTATTTTCATCATAACTACTCCTAGGATTTTTTAAATTACCAACAATTTGAAGAGTATAATAAAAAGGTATTTTTATAGGTGAGATGAAAAATTAATTAGAATATATTTTTTCAAATTTAATGGATGAAATTTTCACTAATTTACAAATTTATGTGTCTTTAAAAAATATAATGTATTTTAAAAATTATTAAGATAATGTTTTTGAGAATGAAATGCCATGTGAAATCCCTTTTTTTGAAATTAAAAATTAAAAAAAAATTCTGAAAATTTTGAAAAAGATGAAGGTATACATAATACATTGATTTTTAAATAAAATTTTAAGGAACTTGAGATGGTACCCACTTGAAATAAAACTATTTGAAACTACCAAACAAATATGAAACAAATAAGAACACAAGAAAAAGTAACATATTTTCATCAAAAGTCTCCAAATTATTTTGGTAATAAATAGTAAACTACTTCCCCCCTATGTAAACATTATGTCTAAATCATTATATGGAATTATTTTTCATTTGAAGAGGATGTAAAGGATGAAATAGAAGACTGAATGGTTTAATTGATAGAGGATTCCAATGTTATATATAAGGATGGTCGTACCAAGTTATTTTTCCATGAGTAAATCATTTTTCAAGAAAAAATTAAAATTAAACCAGATACTAGAATTAAATCTAAAAAATAAGTGGATATAATTTTTAAGGATAAAGTGTATGGATCATTACCTTATATTTTTTCTCTCTTCAAATTTCTCATTAATATAACTAATACATGGGGATGATTGTAAATAAAATTTTCAATGAGTGGTTTTGAAATCTATATGATAAACTTGTACTGGATAATTTTTTTTGAGGTTTTTTAGAAATAAATCACAACCACATTCAAATTGGTGATGACTAGTTGGAACTACTAGGCTTGTGGATATTGTATCCTAGCATCTACTTGGGGGTTCATAACAAGTAATATTTATATTATATTTCTTTCTATTTTTGTTTATTTTATTTTAATAAATTTCAGATGATTTGTTTCTATTTTCCATATTGTTTTCTATGATAGAGTTTATAAATGGGTAGCTCAAGGTAGCCACTGCATAATTAAAAAATGGTTTATGTATTTCCTTCCCACAATTTTTTTTTCATTTCTTATCTTCCTGACTCTCACATTAAAATATAAACTACTCTATAATGAGTGAATTTTATAAAATCAGTATGGGTACATGAACATCTATGGTAGATCAATATTTATTATTTTTTCATTTAAAATATATGTTTTCATTTTATCTTCCAATTTTTAAATGTTTACTTCAAATATTATGTTTTTTAACTTATAGGATTCAATTTTATTGTCTTGGTGAATTAAAAATCATTTTCAATGAAAGAAACCAACTTGATTCATGGAACTAAATTTAAATGGTTTCTAAAATGTGTTGTGTTTTGAAATCAACATTTGTAAATTCTTAAAAATATTGTTGACTTCTAAATTACATTCCGTGAATACTGTACAAAGATGAAAATACATTTTATATAAGGAATATATACTATTTTTATTTATTATTCACAAAACCCCACTTCCTGAGTTAAACAAATCATGATTTTTTTAAAAATTACTTGTGAAATTTGTTTCAAAACCTTTGAGATGTAATGAACATGTGTTTAAAATGATTTAGGTAATTTGTTTGTAATTTAAAGTCTATTTTTAGAAAATTTTAATAACTTTATTCATCCAAAAATTATATATTTTATCATTATGAGATATTATTATCCATGAACAACACATTTTATAGCTTCATTACAAGATAGTTTCCATATCCAATCCTCTCTTTAAATACATTTCATGATTTCTGTAAAGCTTAAGTGTGGGGGATCTTCTTTGGGATTTTTTACATCTTAGTAGATGGGTTTTTTAGGAAGGAAAAATAAATGGCTATATAGACGATTGATATTAATATTTTTCTTTTTGTAAATTTTCGTGAAAAAAGAATGTTTTGACTTTCAAGAGATTTCATGGAGAAATACTTTTGTGACATTGTCAAGCCATAAAAAAATGTCAAGAATTTTGGGAAGAAATTGGTATGTTAAAGCTTCTGAATCAAATAATGTATAGGATTTACATGAATTAAAAAGTTTTCTTTTATTTTGGAGTTTAATTTATTCCATGATAAAATAATTTAAGACCATTTTTAAGTGGAAACTAGAATCCTGTGATCTTTCTCCATAAATGATCCAGTCTATATATTTTTTCCTCATACATTTTGAAATATGAATCCCACCAAACATCAAACATCAAGAAAATAAATTATAATATTTCATTATTTTTTATATTATTTAACTCAATCTATTGTATATTTATACATTTTTTAATCTTATAATAATCCTTACATTTATTTGTGTGAGATACTGTTTTAAATCTAAACCATGTGTCGAAAGAAAAATAAGTTAGGTTAGAGTTTTTATTCATGGAAGAATGAATGAAATAAGAATAGAGTAAATGAAATTTATAAATACTTTGGAAATGAAGTAGTTATGGGGTATGATATGTGTGGTTCTATTATTTAAGGATTCGTAAATTCCATTGACTTGTGCTTTGAATGTTTCACTGGAAATTTATTTTGAGTGATCATTTGTCCATGATTAAATGTGTAAATTAATGGGGAATTTATATTGCTAATATTTTGAATAATTTTTATGTTTATTTTATTTAATATATCCCAACCAATTTATCATTTTATGTGAAATTGCATCAATTTTGGTATTTTTTGGGTTTTGAGATAAATTGTGATAATATCCTAATTATGGTATTCTAACATGACATTATCACTATGATATTTTGATCATAGAATTTCAATATTGATCCAATTTTTTTAAAAAATTAAGATACCTTGTATAATGTGATTCATTTCTTCTAACCTGGATAAGTGCTATATTATTCATTTTGAGGCGCAAACAAATCATTAAAATTTTGGAATTGAATTGTCAAATAGAATTGACCCAACTTTAGTAAATAAGACATAACCAAAGGTAAAAAACTAAAAATGAGGTTTTTATTTCTAGAAAGGGAGTATAAATCCATTATACACATTCAAATTGAATATAATGGATAAATGCTCCTATTTAGTTAGTTTCTTAATGATTCAAAGTGGAGGAAGATGAAGATACTCTTCAACCATAAAAAGTTACATTATTAATTCAGTCCTATCTTTTTTAACACATGTATAATTGGTCTCATTATTTTGTTATGAATATTAAAGGCGCATTGTAATAACATTAAATATGAATCCATATCATGATTTGGCCTTAATATATAAATAAGTAGAGAAATAATTAGAAAATAGAAATAGAAAGTCAAAATTATCACACCCTATTCTTATAAATTTATGTCCCCGCATCAATTTCAATGAATGGTTAGAAAGATGGAGTGGTATTTTCTAGAAGAGAATGGCTGGATAAAAGGATTTTTTTTCATGAATTATTAAATCCATTTATGGATAAAAAATATATTTTCATATATGGTGGAAGATATAGAATAGTGTTCCCTTTTTAGTTTATGATTTTTTCATGTTATCTTTTGTATTTATATTGAAACTGATTTTCATTAATGAAGAGTTTCCTTTTATTTCATGAATCCACTTTCTTAAAAATTATTCAATATTACTATTAATATTATGAATGTGAAGTAGTTAGTATAATTGATTAAATATATTTTTTTAGGAAACACCTTTGAAAGTATTGGATTAAATCTATTTAGGTTTCTGAGAGGTCTCCAGGTAATATGATCTCATTCATAAGTGTATTGAAACCAATATTTGAGGTATTATTACGGTTTATAAGAAGTATTGGTTTATATTTATTGGTATTTATGTATAAAATTTGATATAAATTTTTAAAATATGTTTGTAGAAAATGAAAAATGGTGTGTTTGATGGACGAAACATGTCCACTATTGATATCTATAGTATGTATTGTTTTATTATCCTTTATTCTAACCTGTAAACTATAATTTGTAATCATAATCATATTTAGTTAAATTGAATTTTTTTATCTCTTTTTAAATACCCAAATTTAATTCCAAATTTTACAAAAACAAATTAAGAAAGTTAAAACATGATAACATAGCTTATAATCTCCTCTTCAGATAACCATATTGTCACCACTATGGTACATTTTAAAAGGGGAAATAATTGATTTATTTTTCACGAATAAACCATAAAATAAATAGAGTCTGGTTTTTAGATGTATTGATAGAGTTTTTATATAGTACATAATATATCACTTTGGAATATTGGAGTTTGAGTCATATTATTATTATTTTTTGATATCATTATAGTTACATTATGTTAAGTTATGTCTATTGGTCTTGTTATCATTCATTCATCATATAAAGGTTATGTCAGGTTGTAGTTATTATAGGGAGAAGTGTTATAAAAAGTGTAAATGAAACCTAAATGATTTCATATACCCTTGGAATATATTTCTATCCACTCATATCCAGGGGATATATATAAAGTTATTATAATTTTGGACATGAGAAAATCAATAGGTTAGGGTAGGGATCTAATAAATTTTATTTTTTTGGTATGGTCATCCCTCAGTTGGGATGACAGATATATATATATATAGTATGTGTTAGAAGATAAAATTTAGAGTATGAAAATATATTTTGACCTCTTTATATTTAACTTGAAGTTATGATGTTGTTCTAGGTACCGATGTTTTCTAAAACACTTCTAGGATTGTCATCACTTCATCATCATGGTTTTAACCAATGTAGGTTGAATATCATTTATTAGTAAAGAGATTCCTTGTTAGGTATTTATCAATCAAATGATATTCCAGGGTTAATTTCTTTAAATTTTAAATTTGTGACTTGGATATGATACCACTATATTGTATCAAACATGACCTATAATGTAGTTAGTGACTCAGTGGTGATTTTATTATATAGTTATAGAAAAATTCCACTAGTTGGGAGACATAGGAACATAAATGTCGGAGAAATTGGGAATATTGTTATTCATGAGAATAAAGTAAACCAATAACTCAGGAGAAGTATCATTGATTCATTTTAAGATATATACAAAGAAACCCAGATTGAGGAAACCGCTGATGTGGACCTCTATAAGACTTCAAAGGAAAAATCAATATTCTTTTGGGATGATTTAGAACCTAAATAGGTGGACGAAATGTTTGGTAGGATATATAAAATATTTAACTTCTATAGAACTCTATCAAACATAACTTTGAAGACAAAAATATACATGCTTAATGACCTTGAATGTAAATTGACGGAGTTATCCACCCCAGCCAAGTATGATCAAGGCTTTACATGGTATGTAATTGAAGAATTTTTTAATAAACAATTCTTTCAAAATAACATCAAAATATTGGAAATAATATAATTCTTATACTACAAACAATGAAATTTTTTGGTCAAGGAATATATATTTCGATTCACCGATTTAGTTCCATTTTCACTAGATGTGAATATTAGTGAATCTATAAATGAATATATCTTTTGATTTAGGTTTAAAACCATATATTCACCATAATTTAGTCTTATTATACATTAAAAAATTATAAAGACATGTTTAACAATGTGATAGAAGTAAACAATGAAATTATAGATACTCATGGTGGGGCACACCCTTTTCATCCTACTAAAATATGGAAACTCTAGTGGTGGAAGTAAAAACAGAAGGGAGAATCACTCTTAAGGAAGTATAACATAATAAAACCAATATATGGGGTTATTTTCCTTTCTTTACCATATTAAGAATTTGGTGGGCTGTTTTTTGGGTTGGTTCCTTGGATACTTTTAAAAGGATAGTCAAATGAAACCTTAAGAATGATAAAATTGTGGTTGGATGGGGGTATATCATGTTTTTTATTCTTATCCATAATTTATTAAATTAATAAAAATTATAATCTAACACAAGACTTTAATAACCAACAATGTTGATCACATCAGAATATCTCCCATACTTAGACACAATTTAGTTTTAATTATTTCATGACCACCCCAATATCTTAGTTAGAACCAAATTTTAAGGGGAATGAATCATCGAGTAAAAGAATATAATAAACTATTTTTCATGGATAAAGTTTTTCAGTGAATAAGAATGAACATCAATGTTTATAGGTTCCATTATTCTTAATTTAACTCATATTAGTGTTTTTTATAAAGGTTCCTCTGATTCAATCAACTCTTCTAGGTTGTAACTCAAATGGTATTACATATAAAGATTATTCTTCATGTATTTTGCATCATGATACCTCTCCGGTAATGAGAGCTCATGGGATTTAAGTGTGTAATATGGTTTATCATTGTCAATGGAACCCACTTGTCATGGGATTTCGCTATATAATATATTGAAATCTTAAACTGTATAATTAGAATTGATTGGTTGCTAGCATTAAAAGATTATATTTATTTCTACATGTGATGGGTTACTTTCACATATTTATCTACAGTGATGAAACTATTTAAATTTGAATGAAACATGAATTATATAAGGGAAAGACCTTTATTTTATGTAATTGGGAACAACTCATAATAATTTATAGTAGTAACATTGGGAACTATTGATACATCCATAACTAGGGTTCTTCCTAACATTGTAAATCAAAACTTTTCTTTCCTAGTGATTTTCTAGGAGTACCACTGGTATAGTGGTATATATTTCTGTCGATATACAACCAGGAATGAGTTTTAAATACATCCCATTATATAGAATGACATTTATGTCATTGAATTAATTAATTTCCTAGTTTAAATAATTTTAAAATTATGTGTTTTATTAGAAAATATTCATCACCATAGGGCACTCCATCAATATTTCTAATTAAATAAAAATGGTACTCTTCTATTTTGTGTTGATTGTTACAAAATAAATCACATTAATATCAATAATTGATATCATATTAATATAATAAATAATTTTTTTGATCATCTAAATGGATCCAAATGGATCTCCAAAATTTATATACTATTGGGGTACCACCAACATAGATTCCAGAAAGATGATATCCCAAGGATATCTTTTTGAAGCTATTATGTAAATATTGATTAATTATTAATTCCCTTCAAACTTATGAATATATTAACAGTATATATTGAATTAATAAGACATATCTTCCATAGGTACCATTATTTGTTTTTGGTTGTATTCATGGAATACGTCAGAGTATATTCTTGATCTAGAAGCTACTAATAAAGGAAACTAGATTTTTTTAGGCACATATTCAGATCATCATCTCTATGAAAAAGTATCTAAGCATGAGTTTTGGATATAAGAAGTTTGGTTCCTTGTCATGTAATTTGTTTAGAAGGTTTATCACTAAATCTAATGAATAATTACAAATATATTTAATAGAATCCCTAGAAAAATGTATTTGAAAAATGAATATTTCACATGTTAGTAGGATATTATCAATTCATTTTCCATAGATTTTCATGATTATCTTATCTTATAAAGGAATAAACCATGAGGATTAGTAGATTAAATTAGATCTGAAACTATCATTATTATTTTGATGAGATTATTAATTGGATATCATTAATACCTATTTTAATTTTTCTAAAACTAGGGGGGATATGTGGATTATTAGGATGCATCTGGAACATGATTGGTTTCTTCCCTAATGTAAAAACATTATATCATAGCCTATGTCTCACAATAGAGGTAGAGACATGGAAATAACAACCTGATACATGATCTATAATTAGAATTATTGGTATATTAAAAAAAACATGGCACTATTATCTCATTGGTGATAAGTTCACCAAATTCACTTATCAAAAAAACTGTAAGCACATATTCTCACAAAAGCGTTTTGGATCTCGAGAAATGATGTTTGATAGAGTAACACTTTATGGATGCTACATTATGATTGAATTCATAAAATCAAATGAATAGTAAATCCTAAGATCAATGGAAATTGATGGATGTTATCCCCTATATTAACTTATATTATCAAAAACTGAAATATTCCATGATTGTATTTTTGTTTTTCCTTATTTTAGATCTAGAAAAAGATGTTAAGGAATCACAATAGTTAGACCCAGTATACCATACTATTAGGTCAAACATTAATGTTAGGGAAGTCAATGATGGATTAACAGAGGTTGTCAATGTACTATTATGATTTTGATACCAACTAGTTGTTTTTTTTGGAAGTACTAATTTGGTATTTTGATCATTTAATGTAGACTACTCACATGTGTATTCAGAACATATAAATTTTGATAAATGACCATTATTTGTGGTTAGGTGTGAAGAAGTGGTTTTAAGAGTATTTTTGGGAATTTGTAGACTATTAATAGATTAAGACTAAACACTAACCATCAACTAACATATTTCAATCTATAACCAGTCCAATAAAGAAGAATGAGCATATTTCAATGGATTTCATCACTGAATTACCATAGAATCTTTTGAAATCAGATAATATTTAGCTGATTGTGGATTAAATCATCATGTTTCGAACTTTATAGTAATTAGAGGGAATCATTTGGTAGATTAAGTCAAAAATATATACATCCATTATGTATCAATGTCTCATGTAATACTAAGATCTATTATTTCTAATCAATGCCATATATTTACCATAAGGTTTTTTATGTTTGTCAAATAATCTCCTAGAACATAGTTGTTTATGTGAATGAATTATTATCCTCAAATGGATGAAAAATATGAGATGAAAGTTTAGACACTATAAAAAATTATAAGATCGTGTGTAATGAATTTTTTTGGTTCATGTGAAGATAATTTTCCATTAGTTTCATAATATATAATATTAGTTATTAGGCCTCAATACGTATGGAACTATTTCCATAATTATATGATATATTTTTTCTATCACCGCTTTGTTGGGTTGATAATAGATAATTATCTCAGAAAAATACAAAAACATTACCATAGGATAATTTTGACATTCTTAATTAAATGATTAAGTTTATTTAATAAAATTAAATTTATAATATTGCAAAAATTAAGAGCTAAAATTGGTTCATAATTAAAAGGTGGTAAAAGTGCCCCAATAAAAATATAGTTTTTTTTGAAATATTGGGTTTTTTCTTATCTTATACACATAAAACCTAATGGATATATATAAAATATTCATTTAACATATAAAATATATATTTCATTAAAATTGTTCACAGATTTAAATTAATTATGTTTATTAAGACATAACTCATTTATAAGAATACAAATAATAATATTTGTTTTTATATCGAATTGGTTCTTATTTTTATTTCTCATTAATTGGTAACCAATTAATTCATTTTATATTTATAAAAACCATAAATATTAATATAGTAATTAAAAAAATTCATAACCGCTAGCATAATGGCTAGGTTAGTTCATATTATATTAAATAATAATATTTTAATAATATATAATAGTTTGGTGAAACTCGATCTTTCGTGTAACACAAGTCATAGAAAAAGGTCTCTCTTGTGTGTAATGTAATCCCTCAAGGATGGTAGATGATGTGTGTAATACAAGATATAGGGGATGGTCAAAATTATGTAAAATGAAAGATAACTCAGTGTTGTGTGCATTACAAGATAGAGAATATATTTTATTTATTGAATATTCTAAATATATTTTTAAGTATTATGTTATTACATTTCATTTTTACACATGGTGTTGTGTGTTATACATGCCATTGAATACAAGGATCTTACATTATATTTTTATGGTGTCACATACTTGAACACAACCGTGTTTTATATTCATGAACTACTTGGAATTAGGCACAATTGGTGATGTCATGCTAATTTTATCATGCATCCTTTTTAAGGCGGTGTTCGGTACATGAAAAAAAAAATTGATACACGAGTAGGTTCTGTAATTTTCTATATTTTATTTATTTATTTAGTTTTATTATTTGTGGATTTGGGATCCTAATAGAATAATACTTGGATAGTTCTCATAATTCACAAGGATTTAGCCTTTGTGATTTTTTCTTTTCATTGTGAACAATTTATATATTACCATGTTCATTTATGCTTTTAATATTTAAGTAGTATCTCATAGGCATGCATGGTTGGATTTTTTCTAATAAATTATTTTTTCCATTACTGATATATCATAATTCCAATTTATTAATAATACTTCTTCTATTGAATTATCATTGATATACAACTATGCTACTCTGATCACATGGATATAAACTCCCCCACAATGCCATCATTAGTCCTATGATGATAGTCAAAACTATCTAGATTATGGGGAGGAATGCTTGAGTCAATGTATAAATAGTTCTAGATACTATTTTTAGAGTGACTCAAGTCAAGAAGTTACATAAAAAATTAAGGGAACACATTCTGATAATAAATAATAACAAGAACATTCTTATTCTCAATTCCATATTTAAGGATAAAGAATAAAATAAACATTAATGGGATTTTAAATATCATAAATTGTTATAATACACACATAAAAGTAACCTTCATGACCTAGTAATTATGAATTTTTGAAAGATAAATATTATGAACACCAATATTGTGAATCTAGTACCAATAATTGAGACTATAAGTACTCGATATGGGAAATCAGGAGAATTCATGTAGATCATAACTATTTATAGAGAGTTATAATTAAAATTTATATGAATAATTTAATTTATTATCTCATTATGATAGGTATTTTTATTATACAAGAGGTTGAAGTACATCTGTGGAAGATATGAACAAGTGGTAATGGTTTTATTTCTAATTTCACTTTATTGGGAAAAGTATTGTATTTATGAAACTATTTTAATTTATGTGATGTATATACATAAAATTTTATATATAAAATAATGAATTATCTTTTATCCATGGTATTTTATGTAGAATTTTAATACTTTTATTTAAATATATTTTTATAAATTATTTACTTAGGTTGCAAGAGTTTTCATGGTCTTAATTATGATTATTTGAGGCATAGTACTTTTATGCATCTAAATTTATTTTAATATTTTATTCAATTCCATAGGATAAATTTATATTAAAATCCCTATGTTTCACAATATCTAATATCCAAATCATGTTTTCATATGGATATTGATTCAATTGGTTCCCCAATATTAATGTTTTTTGGTAACTAAAATCCTCATCTTTTAGTTATAATGATTTATATTTTATTTTTTTTATTTTTTTTTATTTTTTTCCGATCCAAATATTTAATAATAATTTATTATAATATTTTGGAAAATTATGTTTTAATATAAATAATTATTTCGATCAATGTTTACAATATTTGTTATGAAAAATGTATTTTTGAAAATATTTTAAAGGTGTTTTCCTATCACATTTAGATGTTTCGTATTCCACTTCATGTTTCTTAAATATAAACCCTATATATTTTATAAGATACATTACTAAAAATTTTATTTAAAATTAATGTGTTTCAAAGAATATTCACATTACCTTTTAAAAAATAATTTTGGAAGTTACCAATAACTTTATCTTTTATATCAATATTAAAAATATTTTCTATTTTCACTAATAATTCACTTTATATTATCAAACGGTTTTTCCTAAATAGTGTTTATGTTTTATAATTTATCTAATAATATATATATATAAATGTCATCATTTGGGGGAAATAATCCCACCATACAAAAAATCCTATTCAGGACCCCTTTTCTTGTGGCATCATTCATGTATTCTTTTGTAGGTATATTTTTTATCAATGTCAATTTATTTCTAGTTTTATTTTGTTACATTGGTGATATTATCCTTTGGAAACATCCACGAATTTCACATGGATATATTATTATCATGATTTTGATGTACTTATTTTTTCATTTACTCTTTACTTTATATAGTTTGATCATCACATTTTATATAATTTTGATAGGTTGATATTCAACTAGAAATAATGTTCACCATATTTTTCTAATTAGAAGAAAAATTTGTTCTATATATTGTTTTTAAAATAAGTTATATTATTTGAATTTTTACTAATTGATGTTTAAAAATCCACTTTCTTCCTCTAGATGAGTATTGATCATGTTATCCCTTTTATAAAAATAGGGAATTTATTGGCTTCTCATATATTATTATATTAATTTAGATGATTATTGTAATGTTGAGTATGTATTTTTTGATCTTCCATACTATTTTTGAAGATGTTTTAAGATCATGTTATCCCTTTTGATGAAATGGGGAAATGTATATTTATTTTCCATTATTATTGACTACTAACATAGGTGGATCATGTATCAATATTCTATATTATTTATTATATAGATGGTTAAGTTTTATTCAGTAAGAGGGTCCTCAGGGAATGATATGAAATGTATTAATAACTTTTATGTTGAATGAATTGGTCCGAATATGGTGTTGGTCAAGTCCTAGAATCATTTATCCCCTCAATGCATCGAAGAGTTCCGAGAGACAATACAAGTTATCGTTATTTGTGTATGATTACCTAATTCAGAAAAACTTCTCATCTATAGTATGAAAAATAATTTAGTATCTGGGCATAAGAACTTGATAGTAGGGTTTATTTTTATATTATTAAATACATTATTATGTCATCATTATTTTCGATATCCATGTTTTAATTTATTATCATGGATATAACATTATTTCATTTTCATGTTGATTATGGATTCATGTTTTTTATGTTATCCTACTATAATTTGTATTTCATGTTTATTCCATTATGATTTTATTCTATTTTACCTTAACAAGACATTGAGATCACCCCTAATTATGTTTTCAGTTTTCTAGGTTATGAATAAAAGTAATTGACATGACATGTTTAGAAGGATAACACATTGCAATAATTTTTTATAGATGTTTATGTATTATCATGAATTATTTAGTTTCTTATATATAGAAAAGAAATGTCTATTAGGTAAGAATGACATTGGATACTATAATATATTATGTATTCTAATTCTATATTGTTATAAACAATAAAATATCCCTTAGATATAAGATACTCAATAATAATTATTGAACTTGTAATTATGGATAAATATATCTAGGTTTTTATAGGTGGTATCAATGAATGTATGTAAATTATGAGTCCCTGGGAACTAGAAATAGGTGCATGGGTTTGAGGAATTATAGTTGGTATCAAAGAAATGATTTATATAAATTTTGATATTATGAGTTTTTCTATTAATAATATAATTGTTGATAAGATAAGATTTATCATAAATTACATCGTATAGATACCCCTTTAAGAAAATGTATGATTTTATATTAATGAAATAATGAATATTTAATTTGAGAACTTGGACAAGAAAATATTAATGAAATATATTGGAATTAGTCCATGTAATAGATAACATATTCATATTATAGAAAAGAAAATATTATATCATTTTTCAAATAAATAAATCCACCTGAATATTTCCAAAAGTGGATGTGGCTCTAACATAGATGAACCTATGGTTGATCAACCCAAAAAGGATTTCTTGAGAATTGAATAAATAATTATATTTATGCATTATGATTTTTCCTAATAATATACAGATGATTAGGGATTCCAGTGGGAATATTCTTTGGTTAATAAAATTCAGTTTAGAAATCATAATATTGGATTTAATAGTGTTGTGAACTAATTTGGTTTGAAAAACTAATTGAAAAATGAATATGGATTATAAAGGATTGAAAAAAGATAGTTGTATATTGATTTGAAAATATCATATGTCAATCACAATTGTGATATAAGAGAAGACATATCCATATCAATGTTTTCATATTCTTGTTGTTGATGTTATCTTATACTTTTTTAGTATTAAATAAAAATAGGATGATGAAAAAGAATATAATAAAGTTATGTACATGGAAAAACTATGTCTTGTAACTAAATAATGTTGAATACTTGTATAGTTCATAATTTCATTATATTCTTATTATGATGGAAAAAATGAGTTTCATAGTTATACCTAAGTAAACAAGGTTTAAATTTTAGTAAAACTAATAGATCTTTTAATAAGTTGGTGATATTTACCACTGATCATTTAGTATATTCTAAAATGTACAAGGATTATGTGATATAATAATTTTTATTCAATATTTATTTACTTTAAAGGTATGGAATCATGTATTAAATGATATTAATAACCACGTAATGTGATTTTATTAAAAGTAAATATTTTTGGATAACTATTTAAGAACACATGATTGAGGTATGGATTACAATAAAAATTAATATAACCATAGAATTGAGATAATAAAGGGTGTATTTATTTTAATGATATAAGTAAGATATAATTGGTAATCATGGGATTGATAATGGACTCATAATATTTTTTGGAGATGTTCATCCCATTTTATGGATTATGATGTATAGTTACTAGTGAGTGACCTTATGAACTAGTGATTATTACTATTTTAGGGTTAATTATTGGGTTACATCTTAGAGTAATATGTTTTATGAAATTTTGTTTTAATATATTGATGATTCAAATAGGTTTTCAAAAAATCATGTTATTTAGAATTTGGTATTATGATATATACATACATTGGTATATTATTTATGGAAGTATTAATGTTTGTTGAGGATGGATACATTGTATTTTAAGAGAATATATTTCAATAATTAGTGAGTTTAAAATATTTTAAGAATGTTTAAGGTGATTTGGTTTCACTATTTTAATGATTATGTTAATAAGTATGATAAATACTAACTCAAAGTAACATAGGTGGAAACAAGAATCATATTTTTTAAATTAATATTTAAATAAGAATAACTAATGGAATTATAGTCTAACATGATGATTAGGGAAAAAGGTTTTATGGTTGAATACCATTTCAACTATTGATTATAATATTTATTTTGTATTATTAATGTTTCATCAGTAATGTAAACTATTATTATTTTAATTACGACGGGATCTAAAAGGAACCATGGGTATGCGGGATAATATAAGGATTAACTAAATGAAAACCCCATCCAAATAAGATTTAGAGTGAGAAACCTTATGGTTATTCCAAACTATATATCATGAAATATGAAAACAATGTGGACATAATAGCTTTCCCAAAAAATAAATATGATAAATTTGGTTTCTCATGGGAGTAAATGTGACGAAGGACATCAGACTGACAAGCTTATATGAAAGAGATAATATATAAAAAATAATTTCATCAATTGAAAGAGTGTTGAGCACTATCTGACTCAATGTCCTAATCGAAGGGCCAATGAGTTATTAGTAAAAAACAATAATGTGAAAAAGTAAAACCCAATGAAACTATAAGAATTGAATAATATTTTATATTTTCAATCTAATTATTAAATATTTATATATCATGATTGTTCTCTCCTACAATAGGATCTTGGGTTATAAATAGTACCCCATATTGGCATGATTATCAAATAATTCATTTTCAGGGTTTGAGATATGTTATTCCATATGGATATATATCTACATACCATTTTATAATTGTATGTGAATTCTTTTTGTGATTTATCTCTCTTTACAAAATGGTGTTACTAATTTTTTATATAGATAATTCTAGTAACACATCATTATCAAACCCAATATCATCTATCAGTGTATGTGTAATTATGATTTCCCAATAGAAATTACTCTGATCTTATGAGACAAACTATAGGGATTAAATTTATACAAAAAGGTAGAATTTATCATACAAAAATTACAACATATAATTAGATTTAAATAACTCAATGTGTTTGGTAGCTTTCACCACACACAACACAGAACATATAAAAACCATGATATATTTGGTTGAAATATAAATATTTACGTATGAATATTAAAAACCTAGCCATTGAATTTGTGGGAATTAATACATGTAAAAAATTAAAGTATTAAATTTATATATAATATAAATACTACATTTAATATTAATGAAAATAAATTAGTGTTTTTTAATGGATAATAAGGTTATTTATTATATAAAAAATTATTTTATAAATGACTTTTATGCGATGAAAATTTCTTTTTCAAAACAAAATATGATCCATTAAAAATAATTTTCGATATTAAAAATTGGTTAAACCATTTTAGTTTTTTAATGATATAAAATAATAATAATAATAGTTAACATTTCAAATATTAATTTTCCCAATTAATTTTATTATATTATTAGATTTTATTAAAAAACTGAATTTATAACTTTTGGAATTTAAAATTAAGAAAAATTAACCTCATTATTTAATTCCTTAACTCAAATTTGACATAGTATGAATTTTTGATATGTTTCCGAAAAGGATAAAATTTAGTTGAATATTTTTTTTTAAAAAAAATGTATTTTTTATAAAAATACATTTATATGAGAACGAGCCTGAAATTTCTAAATCATTTTATGTAATGAAATTTGTATTTTAATAATAAAACTATTCATTTAAAAAAAATTAAACTTAGAAAATCGATGGAAAAAGTTATACCTATTTAAAATTTTACTTTGATATAAAATTTATTTTCATCCTTTTCTTGGAATCAAGTATTTTTCAAGGGAGAATCATTTTTGGAATTCCATGGTATCCTCATATCCTGTATTTTCATTATTATAAATCATATTGTAATCTTAAATTCAGTATCTGAGATATTTTTTTCTTAAAAATAAATATGAAGATTAAAAATATGATTTCTATAAAAAACATTTTATGAAATTTTGTGTGATTTTTTAAATTATCATTTCACACATTAAGAAATTTTAATTTTTAAAATGATTTTAAAATTTTATATATGTTCTATACAATTAGGTAAAAAATTCAATCATAATAGTTTTCGTCAAAATTACTTACTAAGGGTAGAAATTGTTTACAAAGATAAAATGATGTTTGGGTAAAAGGGAAAAAGTAAAAACATAAGTAATAAATCACTCAAATTTGTCCCAAGATCGAGTTTTTGAGGTGTGTATTGACACAAAATAGATTCACTCTCCATTATTCCATTTTTTATTTGAAACTTGAATAGTTACCTTAAATTATTGAAAAAGTAAGGATTTCTATCATAACTTATGTTCCCTTCATATGAAAAAGGGTAACAACTTTAACAATTCAAGACTGACCTACCATTTCTAATTTATTTTCTCAAATCATCCATATTAATATTCCTATAACTATACATTACTAAAATTAATCCTTTTCACTAATTTATATCTTATGTCTTCCAAATTCAATGAGACTTCCAAGGAAAATCCAAGTCCTCGATGATAGTATTATAACCTAATCAGATTTATTAATAATTATATTCTTTCATGTTTATCCTATAAAAACTAATATAATGATATAATAATCATATTTATAATTTAATTTCACTATAATAAGGTTGTTTTATTTATTTATTAATATAGCCTATATATTAAGAAAACCAAAATCGTTGTTCGTATGATGTAAAAACTGTAAAAACCACATTCAATCACATTTTGTTTTCCTTTACTTCTAAATTTGGTTAGACTAAGGATATTATTATAAGATTAATATGAGTTTTATGAAATCATTATGGTTCTATTATTCTAAAATTAATAACCATTTAATGATATGATCAATTGACAATCGTCGCTGGTCAAATCATTTAAAGTAATCATTATAAGAAGATAGTTTGTTATTAAAATAATGTATTCCTTTAATATCAATTAATTCATACATTATTATTTATAAAAAAAATTTATAATATATTAAGCAATAAATAATATCATTCTACTCGTAGTATAATGATATTACCACAAAACAACCTCATAATATTTCAATAAATTAGGGTTTGTTCTTATTAAAGTCGGTTTAACCACTTACTAGAACTATACTATGAATTCTTATAAGAATGAATATGGGTACATATTTAAAAGTACAATATAATATTAATTTTTAATATATGTTTGATTTTGGTTCTCGAGATGATTAATAAATATTTAATTCATTAATTAAGAAAACACACTCGAATCACCAAGTATCACTAAAAACTTCTTATTATTGATTTCTTATTCAAGTTTGAAGAATAAAAAACCCATTATTGAGATATGAAACATCATAAATTTATTTTTATTTGTCCCTAAAATTAAATTTAATAACCAATTAATGATTATGTTTGGAAGAATGTTGAATAAAAACACCAATATTATGTAATTAGTAAAAATAGTAAAAAATATAAACACCAGATATTAAGAGGAGTATGAATAAAAATTTATATGAGTAATTTTATGAATTAAGGTATTAAGATAGCTATTTTTATGACACAAGAGGTTAAATAAGGTCTATTGATGTCCAGAATAATAAGTTATATATTTGCCTCAATTTACATTCATTGTAACAACTACTGTATTTATGTACATATTTTTTTTAAATGGTGTATAAACTACATATTTTAGATATAATATCATGAATTATCTTTTAATTGTGTAATTTTATGTTCAATTATAAGCCTTATCTCATGAGGAGTTTCGATTAATGTGTTACTAATGTCATAAGGGTTTTCATGATCTCAATTATAATTCTATGAGACATAATAAATTTTGTGAAGAATGATTTATTAGAATGATTTACTAATCTTTAATGGATATATTTATATAATAATCATTTAATGTTATGGAATTTACATGAAAAATATTATTTTCAAGTCGCGATTGATTCAGTTGTTTCCCTAGTAGCAAGGATTTTTGGAAATTCAAATCCTCTTCTTTGAGTTATAATGTTTTATCTTTCTAATTATTCACCCATTACTGGGTAATACAAACCTAATATTTTTATATAATTTATAATATTTTGGAAAATTATTTCTAAACAAAATGAATATTTTTATTCTTTTTTAGAATTTAATTTTATAACATGATATTCTTAAAAATATGTAAAAGGGATTTTCCTATCACATTCATATATTTTGAAATCCAGTAGAATTTTTGAAAATAAAAAACATATATCTTTTTAAGAGTCCTATTATAGTAGATTATTTTTAAAAGTAATAGTTTTGATGAAGTATTCACATCACCTTTATAAAAATATTTATGAAATTTACTCATAACTATAACTTTTACACAAATGTTAAAAATGTTTTCTAAATGTTTTTTTTGGGTTTTCACTTCCAATTGAATTTATATTATTGAAAGGTTATATACTACTATGGTTTTTATTTCACTCTTTATCATCCAATGTATATATATATATATATTATCATTTGGGGGAAATGGACTCATTATACCAAAAATCCAAATTAGGATCAGTTATTTGGTGGCATCATTCAATATTTCTATTGAAGTGATGGTTCTCATCTATTTGAACATCCTTTTAGATTTACTATGTAAAACTTGAGATATATTCTTTTTTAACCATCCACCTCTTTCCCATGGATGTATTATAATCATTATTTCAAGTAGTGTATCAGTCATATACTACTTTATCTATTTTTTTCAATATCACATTTTAGATAAAACGGATTAGGTGATGTTCACCTAGAAAGAATTTTATCCCTTTTTTTAAAATATGGTAAACTATTAATGTTTCATATATTGATATTACAATGTGGTAGATTCTTGGATGTTATCTATTTAATTCATAACAATCTAAGTTCTATTTACAAATAAGTTTTCCTCATGATATACCATTTGCTGACATGGGAAAATTATTGTCATTACGTGTATTATTATTCCAATAAAAATGATCGATATAAATTATACTATGTATCATTTGATCATACACGTTCTTTATTAGGTTGAGTTGTGATCTATTTACCCATTTTATGGATATAATGAAATATACATGAATTTGTTAACATTATTTACCTCTAACACTAGTCGATAATATATTAATACATCATATTATTTAATATACAGATAACTAAGATTAATTTAGAGAGACATTCCTTAAGTAACAGTATAAAATGTCTTAATGACTCTTAGGGAGAATGTATTGTAATTAATCAGGTAATGGATAGGGCATGAAATTATATAGACCCTTGACACATTGATAAGATGCATATGAAAAACTAGGTTTGGTTATTTGTTATATGTCAACATAATTGAGGTATATATCTTGATTGTGGTCTTGATAATAAGTAAATTTACATGAAAATGTAATTAACAATAGGTTTTTATGTCTATTATTATAAATTCCCTTAGTGTGAGATTAATATTATTAGTATCCATGTTTTAATTTGTTGTCATGGATATATTATGAATTTTGTTTCACATTAATTATGGATTCATGTTGTTCATCTATTCATACCACAATATTTATACCATGATTATACCAGGAATGAATTTGTAATATTTTTCCCATACAGAGTTTTTGATCTCACCCCATCCCATGTTTTCAATTTCCTCTGCTTATAAAGAAAATTAGTATCAATGACATGATTATAAGGATATAATATATGGAATAATTTTTTGTAGATGTTGACATATCATCATGAATTTTTAGTTTCTTATATATAATAAAAAAAAATCAAATTGAATATCTTACATCTGAAGGATTATTCTAGTTTTACGGATTTAGATAATTATGACACATCATAAACTAATAAATTCCATTAATTTCTTAAAAATTATACATTTGTTGAGAATTTAATAGGATTTATTAGTTTATGATGTGTCCTAACTCTTTTAATCCATAAAATTAGAAATATACATCCGATGTAAGATATTCTATAATTTTAAATTGTTTTGTAATTATTGACAGTTATAACAAGTATTTTACAGTATGGATCAAATAATATATGTAAATTATGAGTCTATAAGCACTGGATATTAGGGTGTGGGTTTGGGGAATCATATAGAATTCCAATCTTAACATTCATGGATATTACATCGTTTTAGATGAATATTCAGTACATTTCCAAATAATACATTCCTGAGGTACATAATAGTTTAGTGTATTTGGAAAAATTGATACCAAATAATATATCATGATAAAATATCTTCAAAATATCTTATAAAGATCTCCACCTTAATTAATTTTACATAAAACCAATTTTTTCATAACCTTATGAAAGGAACCATAAGAAAGGGGTGAGCTCAGATGATTTGTAAGGGTAAATAACAAGAATGTGTATGCATGACATGAACAAAGGGTACATAACATGGGAATTAAATTTGATGAACATACCCTACATATTAGATTTCATAATAAATATTATAATTTTGTAAGACATTGATCGTAAAAGAATAAAGAGCTTATGTCATGAAGGAATAACATAGGAATGGAATTGCGGAAATCACATAATCATATAATACTCTATGTTCAGGGGGCCTACCAAGGCCTTTGCAACTTTATAGTCTTAGGTTTTTCCAACATGTACCTGCTTCCAGATTAGGGTTCCCTCACTTGTACAGCCTTGTTTGGGCTTATGATTCCCTTCCATATACACTATTGTTTTATGCTTTCGATGTCCTCCCATATAAACTATTGTTTTAGGCATGGGATGTAATCCCATGTACAATTTGGTTGCGGGCTTGGGATTTCCTCTCATTTACCCTATTGTTTTGGGCTTGGTATATCATCATGTGTACCCTCCGGTTTCTAGCATGGGATGCCCTCATGTGTACACTTTGATCTGATAAAAGATTTATCATTACCCAATCCATTGGATATAGAATAGGTCCCACCCATATCATAATGAAAGCATATATACATGTGTCATAGACTCATAAATAATCATATCACAACCCATGAAATGAAATGAGTGACATAAACATTTAATCATACCATAACCAATGAAAAAAAATACAAGTTTCATAATCATTTATTCAAAGGCATAACCCATGAAAATAAGTAGGTTTCAAAAGAATATAATCTATTTAATATAAATGGGTTTCATAAGAATAATTACAACAAAATATACACTATTCAAGAAGGAATATTAAAGGAAAAATTGGACCATTTCTTATAAGGTAATGAGTAAGATCAACTGATGTCATCTTAGATTGAAAATAATTTATAATGTTATTTTGAAAAAAAATTGGATGAAAATATCTTTTATTATTTAAGAAAGGATCATTAAAGCTTATAAATAATTGTAAAACCATTTTAACTAAAATTAAAATGAAATATTTTAAATAAATATTTTAAAACCACTTATAAAAATTTCTCTTTGAAAAAATATAAAGGGAGATTGAGAATAATTTGAAAATAATTTCTTTTAACATATATTTTTTTAAAAAAATTATTAATAATTATCCTTTTAAATATGAAAATAAAGCATTAAATATTTCCAAAGTTAGTGATGTTAATTAATGAAAAATATTTTTTGATACCTTTTTTGTAACACCCTAACAGAAACCATAGTGTATCATAAAGACATCCAAAATACCACATGTGTGACTCTCTGTACAGAAGAAGCAGCTAAATAGTAGTGATGGTTCAATCTCCTTTAGTGGGGAGACAATAAATTCAGTATCATATATTGATACTAATAATATAAATTAAATATAGAAAAAATTATATGAATCAAAAAGAAAGATAATATATCATAATGTAATATTATATGGAGCACATATCTCACATGAAAAACTAAACTGGGATCCCAATGTGAAATGAAAAACCAGAGAAACTTTTGAAGAAAATAAAATATTAAGCCTTGTAGAAATAATTATCCATACGAGTACCAAAATAAGGACCATTAAGTGTCTTATATAAGTCCCTTCCCCTTTCCAGTATCACAATACATAAATTCTACAAACACATAATGATTCACATGAGGTGTGTGAATAATAAATACAAGCACAAATGAATTACAAAAAAGTGTGAACACGAATAAAATGTCTATTATATTATAATAATGACAGGAAAATAAAGAGTAAAAAATTATCCTAATAACACATTTGCTAAATAATTCACCATAATCAATGAACATATCTATTTCAGTTCTACGCTGGAAAAAAAATCATAAGATGTCACAAGTGATCAAGAACTACCCACAATACTGGTAATCATGTCTCTCACCTTTCTCAAAGAATTGAGTCAAAGTTGGCCTGTAGGATTTCGTATCTAGATCTATCATTATCCAATCTTATAGGTCATCATACCCTATATCTATCATGCATCATTCTACCAGGCTGTCATAATATTTTGGGTCAGGCCAACATGTCATCACACCCAAAATATCTCTACCTCAGAACATGCCTACATGATATCATGAACCTACCATTTCATTAGTTCCATAGTTTATTTCCATATGTTATGTGAATCCCCCACTATGGGATAGGGATATCATGAACATACGCCTATTTCAAGCACAAATATCAATCCTCTATGGAATGGTAACACACATAATAGGGTTGATCAAATAATAAAAAATATAGTATATCAACATGAGTTTATAGTATCAAAACATAATACATATGATAAACATTGAACAAGGTCTACAAGAAAAAATAATAATCGTAAAATCAATCTTCATAAATAGGTCACACGGGCTCCACAAACACCCACATGCATTCTATATTAATCAAAACCAAGAAACTCTGACAACACAAGAATCACCATGCAAATAAGTGTATAAAAGTGCCCCAAATAATACAGAACAATCAACATTAAGGTAATTTATTATGTCCAGTAAGGTTTGTTAAATGATCAAATCTCGTAGAACATTTAAGGCTAATAAAAAACTTCATCATACATCATGGATTCCTAATGGAATCCATCAATGTAAGTAGTTTTGAGTTATGATGAAAAAGAGGATGCCGATTTGTTGGATCCATTATTTTTTCATGAATGGATTTTGAATTCGTTTTCACTTATAGAATAGAACATCAATATTGAAAATGTATTCAATTTATGAATAATCAACCTCTATTCAATATTAGGTCATTAATACATCATATCTACCACCATTCTAAAATGATAAAATAATCTATCATTATATAGGATTGTAATATATATATATATAGGGTAAATAAATGTTAGATATATATATGTTATCAAGATATAAGTGGTAGATCAAGAATAACCCCAATGAATAAAGTGTTTGTATGAAATCCCTCAATTCAAAATCATCTACTTTTGTAGATTCACATGAATCTAACTTCATGGGAGAGATAAATATATGAGAAGGAAAATGGAATATAAAAATATAGAGGTATTATAATACAATGAAGAATGTGTCAAAATAGATCATAAATGATTCTTAATTAGGATTTTAGATCATTAATTTCAAGCACACACAGTTTTGTCACATGGTTTGTCAAACAGTACAATAGCATTGTGATTTTTTTGGTATTTTTTACAAGACACATGATTTGGTTATAGTGTGTGAAAAAATGAACCAAAATGTGAGGTATTAAACCACTTCTTGGGAAACCATAGGGTTTTTAAAACTAATCTCCAACTGTGTTTTGTCACTAGATCTTATAAAATGGTTTAATAGGATAGGTTTAATAGATTCCTGAACTGTGTGACATAATTGTGAACCACCCCTTGATCCATGTTTTAGGTTTCATGGTTTAGGAAATCTATGATCAAGTCAATAATCCAATTGAATGATTATAACACACTGTGAAACCATCAATAAAAAACCAAAACTTTTTCAAATCAAATCATGGTAAAAAAAATATGAGTAAAGGATGTTGTTTTATAAAAACACACCTAAAAATATGACTTCATTATAGATTATACATCTCTATATAGAACTTAGGATAATTATTTGGTGAAGGAAATATCCTTTGATATTCCATATCATTCAATTACCAAATATCAATGAAAACAATGATTATGAAATCCCATTTGAAATATATTCCTTAATATGAGTCTAACGTAATAACAAGGGATACTTGGCTCAAACGGTTGGGGAAGAAATATATATTGAAAACATTCGAAATGTACTAGATTAAACTAACATATTTCATTAATAGATGATTGTTCTTCCTTTATAACATGATTTTTGAGTTTTCAATTAAAATCATAATAATGTTTTTGGTAATATCAATGCTCTCTTATAGAGTGTTCCCACCTACATTGGATGTACTGAATAAAAAACTTAATGACAATCTTGATAAGGATTTCTTATGGTCAAGTAGATCAAAATGGAATGAACAAAAACTCTTCATCATGAATAATAATAAGTCAATGTAAATTTTTATTTTTTATAATTTTATAATGAAAATAAAATCAATAAAATAATATCATTAGTATATATTAGTGATTTTTTTGAAATACATAGATGGTCTCCTTACATCCCAAAGTGGATCTTCAATCTGGATACCATCAAATAAAGGTTAAGATAAAATTTATACCCAATAAATATTTCTGTGAATTATATAGAAACAATTTATTCATAGTTATTCCTTTAAAACTTATAAATATTCTGTTGTTCTACATAGATCTACTCAATAGAGTCTCGAGAAGTTACCTTAGTAAATGTTTTGTATTTATTATTAATGATATACTAATATATTAAATGAGAAGTAAAAAATAAAAAGTTAATTTAATGATTTTTCTATATACGTTGTGAAATGGGAGATTGTATTCCAATCATAGAAAATTTGTATTTTGGATACCAAAATTATTCTTCTAGTGTCATGTAATTATAACTACGTGTATATTTCAAGATCATTCAAAGACCATGGTCGTTAAATAATGTCATAGAACGTGAACCGTGATAATGATCCCTAATTTTATTCTATTAGATGAATGATTTTTGGTTTTGAGAAACATTTGTAATGATTTTCAAATCCACGAACTATGTTAATGTGGGAGGGATTGATGTTCTCATGGATAAAAAATTTGAATAAAACATCAAGGAGTTTAAAGAAGAGGTTATTCACTATGAAATTAACAACCTTACCTTGTAGTGATGATGATTTTGTGAAATATCGTTACCCTTTCAAAAATATAGGTAAGTGTCATAATAAATAATTAAAATGTAATATATTATGACTCATTTCAATTAAAGGACCATGAGTAAAATTACATTATGCATGATTGGGATATGGAGGAAGTAGTCGTTGCAATAAATTTATAGAAGAGGTAACTCTATAGTGAAATGTGTGGAATACATACCCATAGTAGGATGTTTATATATACGTTCACATAGAAGGAGTTAAAAATACACCATAATATATGGTTAGAGTTTATCAAAGACTATAATTTATTAATATAGTACGACCCTGTACAGTAAAACATGGTGTCATATTCTCTAATAAGAAATTGTCATATAACCATATCCATTATAAGGATATAAGGGGACCAAATACTTATGTATATTCAAAGGATAGATATAAAAATCATAAAGTATTGGATAAGGTCTTACCATTAAGAAATTATACCTCAACCATCCATATATGTGATTATCAATGTGGAATAGAGAGATGATATGGATCTATAAAAGAATGATTGAAGTATTCCAGAGTTCAACATTGATAATGATGAAGTTATAAGATTTGGGAAATAAATATATTTTAGTTTAATATCATAATCGAAGAAGGATATTTTTTATGATGCACATTGATCATCATTCTAAATTCACACAAGAAGCACAATAATGTATAGAGACTATAAGAAACATTTCTAGAGGGAAAATATAAAGAGTATGGTTGGGGAGTATATATCATAATATGAGGTATGCTAGTAAATAAATCATGAATCCTATAAATATAATGGTAAGGTTCCACCATTACCAATAGTAGTATGGAAATTGTATAACTTCCTGATAAATTACATCATAATTTATCCAAAAACATTAATGTAAAATATGAAATATATATAGTGGTTGATCGAATTAAAATGTTTTCATCCATCATTATTATTCAAGAGGATTTTTCACTGAAACAACAAACTAATCTATACATATAGAATGTGATAAGGCATTATGGAATAACGATGTTTATTATATTGGTTCAATACCATAGGTTAAAATAAAAATTCTAGAGAAGCATTCAGTAAAAATTATAAACAAATTTCAAAATCAGCAAGACCTATCATCATAAAATGGTTGTTCAATCCAAAAAAGACAATTTAAACTATAGAATATATATTGATATCATATAAAATATATTTTAATTGATGATGGGAATAAAATATTCCTCTAGTTATGTTCCCATAAAATATATTTTTCTACACAACCATCCAATTAGAACTCCATAATGTTCTATATGGGAAAATATTTAGACCTCTAACATTCTAAGATGAAGTTGAATATAAAAGTTGTTTCAATATGACATTGTTTAAGAAATGATATGTTAAGTTAAAATAATTCAATAAATTACCAATTCAATACCATTTTGAAAGAGGATTTATATTGATAATATTATATGAGAAATATTATTTGTGATTATTTAAAAATATATCCTTTAAATATATCCTTAAAATATGGTTATGAGATCCTAGAAAATGGGAATATTGATCCCAATATACATCAATCCCTTTAAGATTACTAATCATATAGTGATTTTATCTTATAAATTAAAACACCCACTGTAATTATCATTGGTGAATTATGTGTTCCATGTATCTCTTTTGAAGATATACACACCATATAATTCACATGTTTTGGACTCAAAGGTTGTATAATTAGAATAGAACCTCTATTATGTTGAATAACTCGTGGAGATATTAAAATAACGGGACAATGTACTATACAAAAAGAACTATCACTTAGTTAAAATTAAATTTTGTAATAATAACATTGATAAAGAAACATGGGAACCCAAAGATTTAATGAGGAATATTTAACTTGATATTTCAATCGGGGTAACAAATGTTTGATGGTGTGTTTTTAAGGGCGTAGAATGTATTGAACCATTATTTTATTATCTTCTTTATAAAGAAATAAATATTTCTTTGAGTAATATTTTTCACATAGAAAAGTGAACTAAAAACCCACTGTAAAGTATATTGAGCAAAAAATAAGATAATGTAAGATAAAAATTAATAAATTATAATAATAAAATAAGAAACATCATTAAAAAACAATAAAGGATATATATCTATGTGTTATTAAAAACCTAAAGCATAATATCATTATCCCTGTTATTTTTAAAACCCAGGTAATATTAATGATAAATATATTTTATGTCTTATTACAATTCTGGATTAGTTTTTAGCTATTCATTATCATTACTATAATTTTGAATGATTTTTCAAATCGAAAAAGAAATATTTTTTTAACTACAGTGTTTTCCATGCATTATATGTTTTTATTTAAAAAAATATCCAAATTATAGAAATGGTATTAAAATTTTTATATAAATATATAAAAAATATATTATGGTCATTTGTTTTTATATTTCATATAATATTTATTATTTGTTAAATAAAAAAGGTTCTGATGTTTATAAAAAGTTTTATTTATTTTCAAGTATTAAAAATTTCAATCCATTTTTTTATTTTTAATGTCAAATTAGTCCTACTTGACTAAAAATAATACAATTTATTATACACTAATAATCATTATACATGATTTTTTTATAAATTCATTTTTAGTATTAAAATCATGTTTTTTCAGAAAAAAGTTCTTCTGAATTTGAATTCATATATTAAATATAATTTATTTCACATATAAAAAATGAATATTGAATAAATGAATATTATATTTTTAATTAGGTTTTTAAAATTTTTTATTAGACCTAATTTAAACCCTTGATCATTATTATTAACAATTGTTATAAAAATGTTGTCATAATGGTATAGGGGTAAAATAGGTCAATTAAGGTTAAATATTTTTGTTAATTTCAAAAAATATCATATTAATTATTAGTGGTTGATATTATTTCATCATCTATATCATTATCATAGTAATGATTTGGTTTAATTCCCAGTTTACCATGAATAAGACACTCTGAATATTGAAATGTTATGAATAATTACAACTGTCCCACCCACATCAGTTATCAAAAAGCACCTCCTAACCCAAATTTTCCTGATCACTTGATTATTTTTGATCAACCAATATCTTCCAAAATAAATCCCCAAACATTCTCCCCATGTCTTATAACTTTTATTATCACCAAAATAACAACCTATAATGTTTATTATGTAAGGCAGATGAGATATTAAAAAAAAATAATTCTTAACCACATTATTTCATCTTTATTTCTTCTTCTACCTCACTCAACCATATAATAATCGTGGTTATATAATAACATATTTATATCTAATATATTGGGATTTTTTATATTGTTTAAAACATTTTCGTATAATTCTCAATCTATTTGAAAATGATAAATTGCTCATGCATACCTGTAGCCTACCACCTCTATGAGGTGATGTGTTTTAATTATCATCACTTCATTACATGGATATTTATTAAATATTTATTATTATTTAATTATAATATATTGTTTTCCTTTTTTACAGTTCTATTCGTATAAAAATGGTAATATCAGTCACGTGTAAGTGTGGACTACATATCCAAGAAGTGATATGAATCAATTTTAATGTATTCCCATAATGGATGGTTATAAAAATATATTTAATTTATAAATATGAATATTATGTATTGATTAATATTTTTTAGATGATGAAACCATGACCGATTTGAACATGGTCAACATACTAAATGTTTTTTGGGATTATGAACCAAACACCCTCAAATCATTCTAAATGAAATTAATGGATTTTGTGACTATATAATAAAAGGAATTACACTAAATAAAAAGGAAAATAATAATATAATAAACTAGAAAAAAGTTCTTAAAAATGATAAAAATTAATATAATGCTATTACATATGATTTAAATAACATACATGGTGTATCAAACTGGGGGAAATGGGATTTGTCATCTCAATTTTCTTTCTTTGTGACTTTCCCCATTTTCAATATATATTTTATTTTATTTTTTTTAAATTCTTCCATATGGATAATTTTTTTGTATTATTTTATTTCAATTAAAATGGTTTAAAACTACATTTCAATTGACCTCAATGAACATTTTTTATTTAAAATATATTGATGTTATAAGAGAATTTCATCAAATCCTTGTTAAAAATGCATTATAGTTTTCTGACACTTTTTTCTATATATTCATGTTTCTTAAATTGTCCCAATAATTTTAATATTATAATAATTTTTTTATAGTAATTTTCTATAATCATTTACATTCATTATAGTGGTTTAAAAAGAATCATTTTAATGTCTTTTATATGGATTATTTTTTAAAAACTCTATAAGAGATATTTTTTTATCTTATTCGATAAATATAAAATTTCCTGACGTAAATATTTTTATTCTTTAAGAATATTAAAATGTTTTTTTTCAAGGTTTTTAAAAGATAATATAATTTCCTGTTCTTCCCAGAAATTTTTTTAGATTTTTTAAAGAAAAAGTAATTTTTTCTTTATTTTTACATGAAACTCGAAAATGATTCTTCATATGTGTTAAAATAAATAATTTATGCGACTTTATGAGGGAAATGAAAGAGTATATTTGTTTTATATATGTTATAGTGCATTTTAATTTTTTTGAAAAGGTATCCCAAAATATCTATCTAACGAATTTTGTAATTGTTTTTCACTTTGGGGAAGGTATGTTGGAATTAACTAAGTATGTTATTCCATTTATAAGAGTTATTATAAGAGTGATAGTAAGAGTGACATGAAGATTATTTCCCAAGTACTTATATGAAATTTATATATGTTAATATTAGGTTTTATGTATGTATTTTGGTTTCATATGGTAATATAATGAGATTATATTTAACGTAATTTTTATACAACTTTTAAGGGAAAAATAATTTATTTTTGAAAAATTGATGAGTACTCATGTTTTACAAGAAAAAGTAAGGATTATGATTTTTTATTTTATATTTCTATGGATATGTTTCATGAAAATATTTGGGAATTGATTTTGATTAATTGAGTAAGTTAATGAATATATTCTGTTAAAGGTAAATTATAAAAAAGAATATTTTCTTTGGGATTTGATGATCTTAAAATTAAAATATGGTGTTTCTTTATTTCTAAATCCCATTATAAGATTGTTATTATCTTATTGAATTTTAAAAAATCTTTTAATATATCCTATGGCGGAGTAACAACTATATAATGGTCTATCATTCCTATATAAAGGTTCAACTTAAAATAAAAAAAAAATCAATGAAACATTATTTCAAAGTTAAGAATCATGTTTTGTGTAAAGAAATGAAATAGATTGAAAGCTTATATGTTATATTGTTAGGGTGTGAAATATAATAGATTCCCATAATTATCTAAAAATACAAATAAAAAATATCAAGGGAATGTAATGAAATTCAATAATTTCTATTAGCCAACTCCCTTTTTTATTTTTGATTATCCACTTTTGGAAAAGCGGTAACCTCACAGCCTAAACAACCATCATCAAATAAAATTCAAACATTCAAATTTCAAATTTCAAGATTCAAAATCAGGCATATACCGGGTGAGAAATCAGGCAACTTCGACAGCCACCAGACCCTAAGGAAAACAGACCTCGATTTGAGTGTCCCTATCCTGTCACTGCCCCCAGTCTACACCTCCTCCGCCACACAAAACTGCCTCCGGATACATGACCTTCCGAATGAACTAAGAACTCCAAACGCTATAACCTTCTCCATTGAAAACCCCACCGAATAGAATAACCATTAAAACCAAAATTCCACCATTTCCTGCACTAGAATAACACTTGCAGGCAATAAGAACACATCCCACCGCCGATCCAATCAACTAACATAGAACATATAACTCACCATCGTAGAAAACTCCGGCGGCCCCTCACCGAAGGAAGAAAAATGAAATAACTAAAAATGCATCGCATGAGAAACCTGATGGAAACACCACACAGATACCACTAGAGAAAAAATTCGGAAGCCTTCATGAACCCCGACTGCCACTCGAGATCATATCCCAGATCTTCTCGAAAACAACCCTCCAGACTGACTAGGAGTGTAGCGATGGAATGCTTAGGTTAGGGCTGATTGGAAGCAGTCTAGACCTCAACAACGAGCCACAAACATGCCGTAAATCAAACCAAACCAGGATACATGATACTCAAACACGTGATCCTTCGTACCCAGTAATCAACAAATGTGGACACCCGCATAAAGAATTGAAGCCAGAGAGGACTCTCTTTCCTTTAGTTGTATTTTCCTATGCTAGTTAGAGTTCGTACTAAATGAAATTTTTTGTAACTGAAATACTAGGAGGAGGACACTTTTTTCACTTATGAAACACACTTTACTATACTGGACATGTGTGGACAATATTTGTTTTCTAAACTATGGTTGTAAAATTGATATTTTTTACCCATTATTAAAACAATGATTTTGAATATTATTATTCACATGTGAATTTATAATCAATGAGGATATTATAAGGATTTATAAGAAGGCAGATACAGAGAATATTTTTATTCTAAAGAATAAATATAATAATAATTTTAGGAGGAAATAAATGGGAAAGAATATATTAATGAGATCATAATGTAATTTGTAAATATTTCCCACATGCATTACATGGGGTAAGAAGAATCCTATATTGTGTCTTATGAAATTTGGAAACCATAACTGATGTAATATTATAGGAATCATAGATTATGAATTCAGAGAAAGGAATCATAGTAACGGTAAAAACCAATTATGAGAAAAAGGAAGTGAGTAGTATTAAATGTTTTGATATATGTCACTATGTTGATGTGTTTCTAATGACAACCATGAATGATGGTAATCATCTAAAATATTTTTAGAAGGCTTTAGAAATGTAGTTCAGGACTACATTTGGAAATATAGGGCCACCAAATTAACTAGGGACTCGTAAGATATTTGGTTATATTTACTATTCCAATTACTTGTTGGATTTGAAGATTGAAAATTATTTTATTTTTTGTAAATTTTCTGAAAAAATGGAATCATTACCTCAAGTAATGGAAAAATACCTTTTTGAAAAAATTCATGGAGGAAGTACTAAGGGAAAAATATTTATAGTAATATTCCTATGATTATTTGTGGAAAGGGTTTCCCATTATATCCTATTTTCGTTCTCATGGTTGATTTCAATGTTATTTTTGGTATAGATTGGATTATAGTTTATCATTATATATTAAATTACAAAGCTACTTAATTTTAAAAAAAAATTATTATTTTATTTGAATTTGAATATAAGAATTAGATAATACCTATATTAATATAGAAATATGAATATAAACTAATAAAGGTTGGAAATGAATGTTATATTTATTACATTTTTAAAAAGAGGGATGTTTTTCAGTTTTGTTTTATGTTTGTAATATATATATATATATATATATATATATGCATTTAATAAAGATTTTTATGGTGTTATTCATAACCAATATGTTAAAATTACAATTCAATAAGTTCAAAATCTAAACCAATTTTAAAAACCCCCTTATCAAGTATATCCTTTAAAGTTAATGAAATTGAAATATTTTTTTTAAGTGTTTATTGAAAAGGTTATTATTCATCCTATCAATTCACTTTAATTATATTTAAATATTTTTTTTAAAAGAATGATGTTTATATAACGATTTACAATTATTATAATGAAATAATAACATTACTATTAAGAAAAATAATTCATTTCATTATATATAAATATTTTTTTTCAACTTCAAGAATAATTTTATTTTTCATATATTAATATATGGTCTTGATATCATTAGATAAATTATAATTTGGAAGTAATTTTGATGATATTTTTTTAAAATAGGTCTAATAGTTATGAGTTTTTGGTTATTAATTTTTTGTTGACTAATACATTCATTATTTTGATAGATTTTATAAATAAATTTTTCCATGATTATTTGAATAATGTAGTTTAATTTTTTAATGATAAAATTCTAGTTTATTCTAAATGTTATGAGAAAAATTAGAAATATCTAAGGATTATTACACAAAATATAAAGAAGAATATGTTAGGTGGAAAATTTTTAAAATGGGAATTTTTGTCACAATGTTTTTTTTCATGGACATATCATTTCTAAATGTAGAATAAATTTTGATCCTGTTAAAACTAATGAAGTGAATGAGTTGCAAAGACCTAAAAATGTCACGAATATTAAATGTTTTATTTTATTAGTGGGTTATTACTAATGGTATATTGAAAATGTTTCTTGGTTATCTAGACCACAAACTATGTTCTCCTAAAAGGATTTAAATTCTTATGGACCATAGAATGTGGTAAATTTATTTATTAATTGAATAGAAAATTGATAAATTATCAAATATTAGCCTTTCAATCTCTAAATGGTTATTTTATCATTTATAGCGATTCTTCTTTGAAGGGACATGGTTATGAAATGATGCAAGATGATCAAGTAATTGAATAAAATTCATGAAAATTGATATCGATGAGTATAATTACATGACACATGATCTTAAACATAATATTTAAGTATTTTCTTAAAAACTATCAGAACATATTTATAAGGGGTAAAATATGAAATATATACTAACTATAATATATAATGTATACATTAACTCAAAATGTGTTATACTTCAGGTATATAATAATGTTATAATTGATAAAATATTATGATTACATGATTCTCTATTATCTAGTCAAAGATAACATGGTAGACGATGTATTGAGTGATAAAGATAATACATCATCAGATATTTTGTATTTCAAACATACTTCTATGATTAAGGATTTAATCAATATTTTCCTATTAATTATAAATTCAACAAATCACTATCTTTTGGGTTAGGTGTTAGTGTTTTAATATTTTTCATAAAAAATTAAACATGCTCAAAATAAAGGTTTTTCTTTTCAATAAAGACTATATTTAGTATGATTCATGAATTTAATTTTGAAAATTAAGTTCTTATAAGGCATGAAAATAGGTTGGGTGTTCTATGTGAACCACAATTGAAAAAGGAATTATTGAGGTAATCTCACAACTCATCATCTTTTATTCATTTTAGTTTAACTATGATATAAAAATGCCTTTAGGAATATTATTGGTGGGATGAATTAAGAAGGATATTTTTTATTTTAATAAGAAATATTTGATTTGTAGACAGGTTAAAGATTAGATAAAATTAATAAGGGGATGATTAATCCTTTTGAAATTCATGGATGAAAATTTGAGAATATATCCATGGATTTCACGGTGATATTACCAAAGATATCTTAGAGTAATAAATAAAATTGGGTTATTATTGATTGATGGAATACATATGTTTATTTTATTTAATTTTAATATATGATGTATTTGTATCAGATTTATACACTCTATTTCAAAGTTATAATCACATTACATGGATTACCTCTATATATTTTAAATAATATTTATTGCATATTTACATAAAATTTTAAAATTTACTTTAAATGCCATTGGGTACTAAAATAAAATTTCCCAACAACCTTTCATCTTTAATATAATGGATTGTCAATGTGAAACATTTATATATTAGAAGATATGCTTCAAGATTGAAAATTATATTATCAAGGATATTGGAAACAAAATATTTTATTGGTTCTATTTTCTAACTATAAAACTTTTCATTCTATTATAGAGATGTCACATTTTGAGGAATTATATAGAAATAAGTGTACACATATATCATGTTGGGTTATATTCAGTGAAATAAATATGTTGGTACCGCGATTAGTAGAAGTGGTAATAATGAAATTAAATATGAATCAAAATTATATGAGGGTATATAAGAGAAGGAAAAAAGTTATAAATATGACCAGAGTATCGGTATTTCATTTGCGGTAGGATATGATGTATTTTTAAATATCTCTTTGGAATGGTGTTATAAATTTCATAGATAAAGGAATGTTAAGCTCGTGGTTTAGTAATCCATATGACATTACAGAAAAATTGGGATATATTTATTAATTAATAGCCATAACTTTGAGTTTTTATTGGGTACATGGTGTGTTCTATGTTTTGTTTTTATGAAAATATGTACCTAATGCGTCAAATTTTTTGATCAATGAGGTGGTACAATTGGAAGAGGATATTTATTAGGAGTTAGACTTAAACATTATATAATCATGCTATTTAAACATAATTTAACTTCTTTAAATTCACAAATATCATTTCAGTTTAGGGTTTTATAATGTTAGGACATATATAAACCAACTAGTATAAGAAGTCAGTACAATTAAAACAACATCTGTTTCTTCTAAAACATAAAATTTTTAACACAATACAATAACTTGATTTCATTGAAATATCTTCATAAAATTTAACATGAAATCCTTAATTCTATTTCACATCCTTATAACATATGAAAAATATTTAAAATCATGGGATGTGCATAAAAATATTTATAAGGGATATAAAAATAAGGAAATAAACCATTAGTCCATGAGTACATATAAACATATAAAGTCATTTTTACAAAGACATACATCTCATCCATATATACCATTTTTTTAAAACATGAGATTTCATAAAAAAATAATGAACATAAATAAAACCATAAGTGTATATTTGGTAATTACTTACTTATATTGTAACCCTCATGGATACCTCAGGATTTGAACCATCGTGGCAACCTTACAATGTAACTATCAAAACTACCTTATGATATAATCATCATAGTTACACTTGGAGTAACCATTCAACTGACATCTATCATACACATAAAAAATTAATTGGAGGGATATATAGGTCCCAAACATCATCGTATAAAATTCCCAAGAACCTGAATATAATCATAAAACATGAATAACTGTATAAAATCATTTCTTTAAAATTTCGTAAAATAGAATTTTAAATGAGGATCTTAAAAAGAATATTCCTTACAAATATCATATAATTGATGTTAAAAATTAATAGAATGGAAGTAATATAAGTATAAACTATAAATAAACATAGTAAAACATAATATAAAAAAACTTCATCACAAAAATAAGCTAAAATGCACATAATCAATGAAATAGATGTTTAACACAATAAATCGAAATTGGGTTTAGAATCTATTACCATAAAATCATATTACTTAAAACCTATTTAAACCTCATGTATAATGGTTATAAGGGTGTTATTAATATTTTATATAAGAATAATCAGGTTTATAATAGATTATATGAAAATTTATAACATCATTTAACCCATTTATTGATAATATTTGTTTTATTTACATTTTTTCGGGTGCGTGTTTTACATGATTTCAGTGGCCAGTTCCTAAATGATTTTATTCTTGAATGGAAGTGAAAATATAGAAGTTCAATGAAATGGTGTTAATTTGTTTCTAGGATATTAATTGATTCTATAAATTATTTTAGTTATACGGCATGAGGATGAATCTGTAGATAAATCATTAGTGATATTAATTTAGATCATTTTGGAATATCTTCAATAACTATGAACTTGTTTCATCATATAAAATTAATATTATGAATACAATTTAATTATAGAAAATAATAGAGGACATATAATACACTTAAAAATATGTGTCATCCATTAAAATGGTTTTACAACTCGCTTTGAAGGAAGTAAAGGAAATTGAAGACACATCATCCATGACGTCAGTAAATCTACACATCACAGATGATGTTTTTATTTTTAGAATAAGTGGAAGGGGAGAGAAATAATGATGATGAATTTATACATAAACATTATAAAAATCCAGAGTATATATAATACTATATATTTCATTCCTCTTGTATAATGGGTGGAGAAGATAGTATAAGAAAATAAAATAATTAAAAAGGAAAACACAACAAAATGAATGCGGATTTGTACCTCTAGATGTCATCTCCTTGATATCTTCCTTAATGCCATTGGTTTTGGAATTTTTGTTATACCAGTAGGCTTTATATGTGGGGAAGATCCTTGGTAAGGTAATTTTGTGGAATTTATACTATTATAAAAGCTTGAGAGGTGTGAGAGGAAGAGGAGGGTGAGGGAGATATTTATAGTGGAGGAGAGGATGGGTTTTCCATTATTTTAATTATTAGTTTAATATTTTTTATCAAGACTATAAATAGTATAGATTCATGTGACCCAAAATAGAAAATAGATAATGTGAGTTTGAATTAAGTGTTCTTACTTCATCTATGATTCCAGGACTAGTGTATTTTACATATAATGTACATGTGTGTTAATTTACTATATTTTACAATTCATAAAAAATTTATGTATTTAATACAAATACCAAGAATTAAAACTAAATATTTTTCAACATGTAGAATTAAAATCTGAACTCTATTTTATCAAAATAATTTTCTGTGTATGAGAAAAATAATTTTTAAATAAAATTATAATTTATTCCAAAAAATAAAAAATTAAAACTTTAAGTGATTTTATATTACCTTGAAAATTAAATCAAAATATCATTATCTTATCATCATAAGACAATAAAATAATAATATTATTTAATATTCATAAGAGTGATATGACTATTCGTATTACTATTCAAAAGGGTATGTTATTATTCACATAAAAAGATGGTTTCATCAGATTCCGAATAACTTACTGATCGCAACCGTGGATGTCTGCTTTTATAAATTCAATCATTGAAGTGGTAAAATTATTTTTATTGAGAGTTTTTTCACTCTCTCCTTAAAATAATTTTTCATTACATGGAGGCTCAGTGTTTCATTAGTTTAAAATAATTTCAGAATCCTTAAGGTGTTTTAATATTTCCTATGAGGAAAATTCAGCCCAGATTCTATATCACAGATAGCTGGTGTTATGGAATTAAGTAACTCATATCATAAAATATTACTCATAATAAAATTATTATTTATAAATCTATATAGGAACCTGAAAAGTATATGAGGATAAAATATCTATACTGATTTATGTAAAGAATAAAATTATAAGAACATAATTTCTTTAAGGGGATGAATGTGACAACCCCATAAATATTAATAATAAATAAATTTCAAGATTTATTAATATATTAGATTATATTTATGTATTTAAATTCATGAAAAAAATATAATAATATTTTAAAATTGAAAAAGAAATATTTTTATTTTAACTAAACTGTTTTCCATGAATTATATAGTTTTATATAAAAATTAATTTTCATAATTTAGAATTTTAAATTAATAAAATAGAATTCATTTTTTACATCATCATATAAAATATATATTTTGGTTATTTTTGGAATTTTTACAAGAAATATTACTATTTTGGTGAATAGTGAAAAGTACTAATTTGTATAACAACTTTCACTCTTTTCATGTATTTATAATGTACCATTTGGTTTTGGATTTTTTTTAATCTACAATGAGAATAATTTAAAAAAAATATACAATTAATTTCATAATAATTATTGATATACATAGTTTTTTTATTAATTTATTTTTAGAATAATTTTTTTTTTAAAAAACTATTTTTCATTTAATTGTCAATTCGGATATTACTGTTAATTTATAAAAATTATTTAAATTTAATATTTAAAAAATGATTTCATATTTTTAATATATAGTATTAAATTTAAACATGAGGTTGATTTTTTTGGTCATTATGATTAGTGACATTTGTAAAAATGTTGTCACCATATCAACGAGATAAAACGAGTTAATTATGTTTTAAAATTTGTGATAAGTTATTAAAATATCATCTTAAATATTATTCAATGAATTTATTTTTACCCTTTAAATATTAAATTCTAAATGTTTTTTTTTGTGAAACCATACCATTGAAAAGACACTTAAAATATTTAAATGTTATGAATAATTACATGTACTCCACTCTCCTCGATTACAATAGGGACCTCCTATCCTCATCTGTACAAAATAATTGAGTGCATTATGATAATACATATCTAATTAATTACCTCACCAAACATTCTAACTACATAAAAGTGGTTTAGGTATCACTAAATAGATAACCTATAAGGCTTATGTTTTAACCCATATTTGGTTTTCCAAATAAGATATATAACTTTTAACCAAGTTATTTTATGTTTATTTCCTCTTATACCTCTTTAAAACATATCCCAAACATTTGGGTACAATAAAATACATATATAAAATATAATTATATGTTATTTTGTTTATGGTACAACAATTTTTCTTCACCCTTTTCATCCATTTTAAAATTATAAGGTCACTCATGCGTACTTGTGGACTACCACCACCATGAAGTGTCATGTATCATTTTTCATCATCACCATAAATGGATGGTTATTTTAATGTATTTAGTAAATAAATATGATATTTATGAAATTAATATTATTTTTTAAATATAATATATTACTTTTGTTCTTATCCTTAAATCCATTTGAATATTATAACATTCCTCATGCATATGTGTTGACTACCTCCTTCATTAAGAGATGAGATTCATTTTTCAAGTATGGCTTTCAGGAATGGTAATAAAATTATATTTAATGAATAAAAATGATAATTTTCCCATTAATTATATTTTTTATATGAGGGAACCATGAAAAAAGTTCCATGTTCAACCTTCCAATGTTCTTTTTGGATTGTGAACCAAGGGCCTTCAAAACATCTCACATGAACCAAACCAATTTCATAATTATATAAGACATAGAAATAAATAATATAAAATTAATAATAATAATAAAATAAATATAAAAATGTTATTTAGATTTATTGAATTTATATAATGTTATTATAGATGAGTTAGATAATTTGTGTGATGAGTCGGACATGAGGTAAGGGGATTTCTTAACTCAATTTCCATTCTTTGAAACTTATTCCATTTTCACTACATTTATTATTTAATGTGAATTATATAATACAATAAGGATGTGTTTTACATAAAATTTACTGAAACTAAATTTTTTTACATATTCTTTTCATTTAATCTCATTCAATGTTCTTTTTATTAAATGGTTATTAAAGGTGGATGGGATTTTCATTGAAACCTTGATCAAAATGTATTGCTGTTTTTCCATAACATTTTAATCAATATATATATTTCATAAAGTATGTTAGCAATGTTATTATTATAATCAATTGTTTTTAAAGTCATTTTAAACTATCATTGACATTCCTTTTGTGGTAAAAAATATTTCTTTTAACATTGTCTACATGAGTTAATTTTTAAGGTGTGAAAGGAATAATTTTTAAAACGTATATGGAATGAATAAAATTTACCCCCTTCAATAAAATTACTGAATAACAAGATTACTATACAAATTTTAATTGTTTTTTGAATAAAATATTGTTTCATAATATTATAGGGAATTTTTGCAACGTTTTTTCAATGGAAACATATTATTATAAATATTTTTACATAAATTCCTAAAGTGATTTAACCTATGTGTTAAAAAAATTATGATATTTTTTGAAAAAATTGTAAATTACTAAAGGGGTGATCAAAATAGAAAAAAGGGGTGGAATTTCTTTTAAAAAATAATCAAACTTTAAACTATAATATTAAAAGGTGACAATTCCAAATATTAAATATATCTACCACCCTTATATATAAAAAGAGAGAAAAAAAGAAAATTAATTTATGTAAAATATGAACCCATGATTTTTTATTAGTTTCATTCTAAAGGATACTATTTCAAATCTTCACACACCAACCAGGTTTATGACACCCATGAATGTATATTAATAAATAATGAGAGTGAAAAAAGTTTACATCCACATTGTCTATCACCAAACCCAAACCCTATGATAAGGAAAGGAAAGGGTCATCTAAATAGACACCAAATGTGAAAAATTATAAAAGTATCTCCATCACAAGAGGATAACCACCTCACATAGAGGGACATGGCACAAAAATACACAACAACCTCCCAGTATAGATACCACTCAAATACGATAAAGGATATAAACAATGCATCAAGGAATGTATAACTATCTTATAAACTAGATAAAGGTTTAAATTAGAAAAAAATCATTACAAAATAATAATCATACATCAAACAACATGATATACTAAGAGAACATTGGTCACTTATATTTCATGGTGATATCCTCTACGATGTAGTGTTTCCACATTACACAAACCAAGGGACTAAAATACCCCTAAAACACCTTCTCTTGGTGGTCCAAGATCTCTATGGTCTTATCCTATAAGTTCTCATCATAATAAATATCCATATAACCAATATTTATGTTTTGAAAATTGTTATGATGGTAGAGGTGAAGGTACAACACAAGAAATACATCAAGAACACAAGTAAACTATGTGGGAAGTGATCAATAGTATGTGATGACTCAAGAACATGTGAACACCGCAAAAGACCTAAAAAACAATGGGGAATCAATGATTATATGACTAATCATTCATTTCCAACAATGACGAGTAACATCAATAATACATGAAATATAATATATTACTATATTTGTCTCCAGTTATGATCTTCATGGGACATCTAATGATCATGCACAAAATTAATCCCGTTATGAATTGCCTGTGTGGAATTTATTTCAAGCTCTGCAATAGTTCCAACATGAGAATTGCATACTCTTCAACCCTCTTCTAGTACAACAGAGAATAGAATTATCAACCATAAATATCATTGAGAAGTGACATAATAAGGGTGAATTGAAAACTATTATTGTTAGAATACTCAACTAGAGGTAGTTTCCTCACTCATGAACATTTGAAATTCAAATCTCATGATGAAATATTTCTTTAATATTTTAATTGATATGCTCAATCTAACCATTAGATTTTGGATAAAAATTATTTTTGAGGATCAAATAGGATAAAAAAGGGTGAGTTAGACCTCTATAAACCTTATAGGTCAAATGAGTATCATGGTCATAGATGATAATGATCGAAACCCCATTAAACCCCATGACCTAGTCTAGATACTATCTCTAAATGGACTCTAGTGAGATTGATTTCATGATTTTTAAAAAGTGATCCAAATCCATAACATGATACATGATTACCCATATAACATCATAATATCTTTGATATCTGGGTAAATTAATGAAAAATACTGTCTAACAATTCACCCACTTCCACTGAGGGAAATCTAATATCCTGAAAAATTCACCATGAACTCGGTGTTTAACAATAAAATTATTAATACTAAACATCTAGACGCAAAATAGTCAACTAAACTCTTCATCCCTGGGCACTAAAACTGAACTCTTAGAGCATGGTACATATTTTAAATGATAAGATGTACCAACAAGGGTTATATATTGAACTTAGGGATAACTATGTTACATATCACCAACAGAGTGAAGAGAAACCCCTAAAACAGCACTAGGTTCTAGTCATACTTAGACCAATAATTTGGGGAATCACAACAGAAAAATATTTCTTGCCAAACGTCCACCTAAGTATCCCCCAACTAGGAATCATAAAACTATAACATTTATTATGGATGCAATATCATATGATAGATTCATAATTTAACAAGAACCATTCCTATATCAAGATGGATCATAAATATATATTCCTTTAACCTCTATGAATCATTATACACATGCATTGTAACAACCTGATATTTCAGGATAAGAATTATTTTTCATTTATTTGATGTCATGTGTTTTATGCTACACCATGATTATCTTGTGCTATATGCAACACCGTATTAGCTTGCAGTATATGAAACACTATTCTTGGATTGTGTTACACACAATTACATGTTCGTTTGATAGTAGTCATTCTACGCAGCATTGAGAGTATATATATATATATTCAACGTATAAATGAAATATGGTTGGATTATGTTATAAGAAACAACAAAGGAGTCTTTCACAACACAAAACCTTGACATGGCTTGCATTACACGCAATCGCGGCCTTCCTCGATAGCGTGTGTTGTACGCAATACCAGGTTTCACTAAACAACGATATATTGTTATAATATTATGGACAAGACATTATGAATAGTATTAAGTAAATTTTGAATTTTACAACATTATTATTCATCTTATATATTTTCTAGAACATGGTATGAGATCAAAATAAATTTTTCGGATAAAATAAGTATTTCTAAAAAATTGCAGTTTTGCCGCCTTTTGTGGTGCACCAAATTTAAATCTTGTTTTGACATGTCTATAGGTTAAATTTGAAAAAATAAAATTCTTCTTTGGAATCAGGATATAAAAGTTTACTTTGGATATATTTTTCATAATATTCTGATAACTTTCATATTTTAATGAATAGTAAAAACGTGCTATATTTTAATTAAAAACAACTTTTGTCATCGCAATAATTTATATGGTTATATTATCTTTGTAATTGGTTTTAATGTGTAATTAGAATATATTTTAACCATTTAATCCAATGTTGGTCCTTGGAATTAATTTTAGTCTGAAATTGGATATAAACAAGTATCAATCTTTTGATAGTTATTGTTTCTTAAAAACACGCTATTTGTTTTCATAAGGGGAATTAATTTTAAAATTAATTAATGCCACTTATATGTTTTGAATTTGGAGAAATAGAAATTAATTTTGAATTCGGAATATCAAATAATGCTTCGGCTGAATTTTTGGTATTTTTCTAAAAAACATCAATTTTGGATGAATAGTAAAACCACTTAGTGGTAGATAAAAAACTAACTTTTTCATTTAAATGAAATTTTACCACTTCTGTGAATTGAATTTCAAAAATCCGAGAGACACGGTTAATATCAAGGACTAAACTGTGGTTCAATGAGATGAAAATATTTTTTGGTGAATAGTAACTTTTTACTTTTATTTCCCACGGTTAAAAGTAAATAAGATAATTAAGGGTAAAAATGATATTATTATTATCCTAACACATGTCCTAATTCTATTGGATAAGTGTAATTCGACCAAAAATAACATTATGAATAAAATATGATCATTTAGGTCCACTTGGATTATATTAGAACATTTATTATTAATTTATTTAAAGAAGTGTTAAAATAGTTAAAATCAAAGTTTAATAACTAAATAATTTTTAATATAGGGTTATAAATAAGATAAATTAGACTATAAATATTCATTAGAAATCTAAAAATATTTCCTACCTAATAGTATTCTATTTATAATTTTTATACATTAAATAATTTATGTTATGTATGACACATTGGTGATGTAGTAATTACTTAAATAATGAAATATTAAAATAATTGATATTATAAATACACAAATAAATGTAATTTGAGACTTTTTATGAATTCAAATAATTTTCTAGGTCCATATGGAATGTTATTATTTATTTAATTACCTTTTTTGGATCTAATATTTCTTTTATGATTTTCACAAAAATCAATTACTAAATAGTGTCAAAATTTACAGAAAATAGTTTTTAAAACAAATATTATATTATTAATTGTTATTCTATTCCTAAAAATCTAAGGATTGGAAAAATGACTTAGATAAGGTTATATATATTAATAATAAACAACTTGGGGTTCGTTTGGCTTGTTATAGTAAGATTATTAACCTTATAATATAAGAAAACAAGAAGACACGGTAAAAGTAAAATTATTTAATTTAAAGTTAAATCTAAATGATAAGGTTAAAATAGAAATATAAACCTGTATAAATTATATTGGATGAGAGTATTTCAAACCATCCCTACCTTAGCTTCAAAATAAATCAATTTGGAACTAATAAAAACCCGATATGACTTTATAATAAAATAATATTTTTAGTTTTTCCAAAGGTGCCCCTCGCCTCCCTTATAAAAGGGCACACCTTCCCTCTTCTATTCACACCATTTTGAGCCGTTATGCTCATCCAACCCCTGCATATTTCTCTTCTACACTTCCCTAGAAACATCCTAGATTCCCTTGTCTTCTTAAAAGACAATATTTTGTGCCCTAATAGGAGATTAAGAAGAGGCCCTTCAAAGAAGAGGTAATGTCTGTTACCGATTCTTTCAACTTTATTTCTTCTTCTACTTCTTCTTCTTTAGTTGTTTCGTTATGAAGTAATAACATCAGTATCAATAATATACTGATATGTTATTATATGTATGAAAAAAACCCTATTTCACCATCTATCCCTCCTACGGAAAACGAAATCACCGCGCGTATGTACGTACGAAATACCGTCTCCAGGCCGTGGTGTATTCTATTTTCCACCACCACCTTACTTGGATGGGTATAATGGTGTAAATAAATAACTATATATGATTATTTTAAAGTGATATTGATTCTGAAATATTATACATACACTTCAATACAATTCCACGATCATGGGAATGATATCATCGCTCGTGCGTACGTACGGACTACCGTCTCCATGACGCGATGAGATTCATTCTCCATGTTAACCATTAGTGAATTTTTTTAAAGTATATATAATAATTAGTCATGAAATATATGTAATAATAATGATACTATATATATGTATATATATATATGTGTATTTCATCTACTTAATTCCAATATATTCACTAAAGAAACGAAAATAGCGTTCATGCGTAAGTACGACCTACCGTCTCCATGAACGGTGCATTTCATTCAATTTATTGATCTATCATATATATATATATATGTATATTCTGAATATATATTACATATAAATCATGTTTTACACTTTTAAATTAATTAAATCAGGATATAAGTAATAATATCAAGAACAATAAGTCCAAACATGTACGATAAATAAAACGATTTTACCAAAAACACTGCTTTAAATGGAACTTACAAAATAAAGGTTAATATAAAGTCATAAGTGAACCATATATGATATCATAACAATGAATATATGATTCTGTAACAAGTAAATGAAATTATTTAAATCATTATACATGAGGTTCATATACATATGAAACATATCGTACCAAATGTAAGGGATAACTATTCCAATCTCGTTCTTATCCGAGATTGTTTATTCGTAAGTATTTAATGGGGTTATTGTTATCATCCATGTCCATGTTTCCTAAAAATGATTTCATGTATGTTTAATGTCTTTTTTAAACATTTATTTTACTTTTAATACATGGTATGTAAGCAATCATTATTTTTTTAACCATACGAGGTACTTTTTGACTTTTTCTGACAAAAGTACGAGAAGAATGTTATTTTTAACTTATACGGCATAAAAGGATTTTTACGGTTTTATAAAGCCTTATTTTCAAAAAGAATTCTCCAGAATATTTCATGACTATGTTCAAAAAAATCCTTTTCTTTTAAAATTTCATGACATTTTTTGAAAAGAAAATGATTTTGAAGAAGAAAGGATATTTTCCTCAAGAATTCATTTCAAGTGTTTTATCAAAACCATTTTACATCTAAGATGACATTGTTTCATATGTGTATGTTTCAAGTATAATGTATCTATGATTTACATGGTTTCACTTTTCTTATTATCAAATGATATCCATTTCATTTATATGGATTATGTGATGATGGGATGATGTTTATGAAACCCATTTTAATTATTGGGTTTTTATGAATGATGTATGTTTATTTTGTGGCACAGGTAATAATGATTTCATTATGAGATGGGTGGGACCTATATCTCCCTCCAATGCATTGGGTAAACATTTATATCTCATGAGATAGACATGGATGTAATGGTAAGTTAATCCGGTTCAGTGTTACAGGACTGGAACAAGGAGTGAACTCGATTCAGAAATGGACTTTTTCCACTAAGATGGTCTTGGCAGCAATGCCTTGGATACCATGGAAATCATATAATGTGATTAATGATTTTCCACAATTACATGTTTTATTACCATTCTAATTTATCATGATTAATGTTTCTTCAGGATCTATGTCTTACGTACTTCCATGTTTTATGTCATTGCTCAAGATTTTGATGTTTAGATTTTATGCTCATGTTTTTTACATTCAAATGTCTAAAGATTGTTTTATGTTCTCTATGCTTACCCTTACTGAGAATTTGTGCTCACCCTTTATATGTTTTCTCTTCCCCAGGATTTAAAGAAATGTTTTAGGTAAGAAAACAAAGGGGAAGATCATTAATGGAGATGTTGAAGATCTTTCACCACAATTAGAAGATTATACTCCGTGTTTCCAAAGACACTAAACTATTATGGTCTCTGAGTGTTGGTTCTTATTATATATTAAGTATTCTGCAAATGTAATGTAATGTCCATGTACGTCAAGATTCTGGTCTCTACAGTTGGTATCATAGACACAGGAGGTAGGAATTTATCCGATCCTTGGGAACTCTCACATGTGAGCGTTGTACGAAGCATGGCTCTCTGACCAAGGGCTTCATGAGAAAATGGCTGCCACTGGGGATGGTGGTGTGTCCCGCCCAGGGGGTGTAGCCGCCCATGGAGTGCCCTGATAGGTATCAATTATAGTTCACTAGAAGTAATTCCAGACTGATACAGTTGGTATCAGAGGAAAGGATTAGTCAACCTTTGGAAACTAGGATGCGAGAACATTAGTGAGATCCCTAGAGATATTTCTAAGGTATGTCTAGGGATGTCCCTAAGGTTCTGTATAAGTATAGGCTATAATCCTAGAATTAAGGTAACGATCTTAGAATTAAACATAAGATGTTAGGTATTGAATTTACTCCCCCTTTATTATGTTGTTTTCCCAAGCATGATTTTTGCCTCTCACGCTATTCTTTTTGGGTTTTAGACGATGGCTGGAAGCCAAAGGAACCGTGTTGATCAATATAATGGACAATGAAATGATTGTCCTCCTGAAAAAACGAATTTTATGGGAGATGGAGTTCAAAATCTGATTTCTATACTTACAAAAGCTATGAATCATTCTGGACATCCAAATGAGTAGACAAGGGAACAATATTCTATTGAGTCCTTCATGAGGCAACGTCCGCCTTCTTTCAGTGGGTCTTCTGATCTAGTTGTTACTGAAAAATTGATCAGTACCACTGAAAATATATTTTCAGTTTTTCAATGTTCTGAGAATGATAAATTCATCTTATCAGTCTATCATTTGGAAGGTGATTCTAATCAATGGTGGAATCTTATCATGAATAAGAGGCAAAGAGATGAAATTGAGTCCATGGAATGGGATGAGTTCAAGAACTTATTTTTCAATAAGTAATTACCTCGTATTCTTCGAACAAATATGGAGAATGAGTTTCTTGAACTAAAGCAAAAGGATGATGAATCTTTTGGTATATATGAAGGGAATTTTACACGGCTTTCAAGGTATGAATTTGGCTTTATTATCCAACCTGAAAGTAAAGTTGATCGATTCATCAGTAGCTTAAAACCAAGTCTTCGAAGGGAATTAGCTATAAGAGACTCCAGTAGCTATGAAGAAATTGTGTGTTGTTATATCAAGGTAGAAATAGATGTTGGTGTTACATATCCATCTCATGGTTTTGACAAGATATGAAAGATGGAGTTCAAGGAGAAATCTCAGAATAATGGTGAAAAGAAGATGAATGTTTCCTTATGATCAAAGTGTGGAAAGAAGTATGGTGGATATTGTCTTAAAGGGACTAGAAAATGTTTTAAGTGTGGAAAAGAAGGTCAACGAGTAGCTGAGTGTCGAAGTAATGGAAAAAGGGTTACCGATGATAAAGAAAAGACTGCAGAGAACACACCACCAACACTTCAATACTTCAAGTGCAATGAAATGGGGCATTATGCTAATCAATGCCCTAATCCAAGGGTTAATGACGATCGACATGAGCAACAACTTAAGGCAAAGGAAAAAGGGATGTCACATGCGATCACTATTAGCAATTTTGAATATGACAATGATGTGGTGGAATGATTAAGTGTTTATGTAATGGGATTCCAAAATAATGATGTATATAGTATCGTGGGATATTGGAATATTTATGTATTGGTCTATTGTGGTTTTCAATAATTTTATGGTACCGATTATCATGGAAATTGATTGAGATATTTTTGGAAAGAAGATGATATGCGCATAAGGAAAGGATAAAGAGAAAATAAAATTTTTGATAGTATTCATAATCTCATGACTAATATAAGGAAATAGTTATATCATGGATTGAGTATATATAAATTTTTGGATTTTGGTATGTCGAAAGAGTTACCTTTTGACAGCATTCATGTTTTCACAAAGGTTCTATGGTAATTTCTGTTTCAAGAGAACACATTATTAAGGAACTCACTTGTTTGGAATGTGACCAACAAGATATATCGTCTGATAAAATGATGTTATTCAAATTCTTGTTATGTTACCTTTCCAGTAATCATTTTCTGTACACTATGAGATTGGACAGATGTGTTTTTGGATAAGTCTAATGATTGGAAATGGTTTTGTCAGACATCAGATGGTATTGTTTAAGGCTATGACTTTTTTTAGATATTATTACATGAATGTTATTATAATGTAGTCTTAGAAAGAGGGAAAACCTTCAAGATGGGAGACAACCCGTCGTGTCAGACAAGGCTATGGAAATAAAACCCACAACCGAAGTGCGAGAAGCCTTTACCGCCTACCATTGGCCTACAGGAAGTCCTTGGTTAGTGGAAAGTAGTTTTATTTTATTAAGCGGTAAGATAAATAAAGTATAAGCCCATTTTTGGAACCATATATGATTAATCTCACCATAAGATGGAATTATAAATTTTTTTAACCTTTTGTTTGAAACAGATGGAATGCCCCATCATTCTATCACATGATCTGATAACGCTTCACGAATAACAAATTAAACATTATTTTGTTAAGAGATGAAGAAGAAATTGTTCAATTCACAAACAAAAGTGAAATTGTAGCAAAATCATGTAAGTATTTCTTTTAATTCATCAACTTTAGGGAAATGATCATGAAAACCAAAAATGTTGTCCTAGTGCCCTTATATCCGATGAATCAGATGGTACCTTAGATCATCACAAATATATGGCTTTGTGATTGTTGGCTTTTTTTCATATCCATGTTCTCTACCACTCTCTATCAGAACATGATGGTTAGATTTCTCTTCCATATCCATATTATCATATATTTTATCCTATGTGGAATCCCAGTGATTAGTTAATTTGGGTAACCATTATGTTTCGTACATTAGTTTTTAATGTTATGTTTTGGTATTTCATTTTACGATGTGGGTTTCAATTAAAGAAACTTTCAAGTAGAAAACCATGTATAACCTCGGCGAATTTCGGGGGCGAAATTCATTTTAAGGGGGGTAGAATGCAACAACCCAATATTTTATGATAAGGATTCATTTTAATTTATTTGATGTCATGTGTTTTATGCTACACCAAGATTATCTTGTGCTATACGCAACACCGTATTAGATTGCAGTATACATAACACTATTCTTGGATTGTTTTACACACAATTTCATGTTCATTTGATAGTAGTCATTCTATGCAACATTGAGAGTATATATATATATATATATTCAACGTATAAATGAAATATGGTTGGATTCTATTATACGAAACAACAAAGGAGTCTTTCACAACACACAACCCTGACTTGGCTTGCATTACACGCAATCGAGACCTTCCTCGATAGCGTGTGTTGTACGCAATATCAGGTTTCACTAAACAATGATATATTGTTATAATATTATGGAAAAGCTATTATAAATAGTATTAACTAAATTTTGAATTTTATAACATTATTATTAATCTTACATATTTTCTAGAACATGGTATGAGAACAGAATAAAGTTTTCGGATAAAATATGTATTTTTTAAAAAATGATGTTTTTCTGCCTTTTGATGGTGTAACCACTTTAAATATTGTTTTGACATGTCTATAATATCAATTTGAAAAAATAAAATTCTTCTTTGGAATCAGGATATAAAAATTTACTTTGGTTAAAATTTTCATATTATTATGATAACTTTCATATTTTAATGAATAGTAAAAACATGCTATATTTTAATTAAAAACAACTTTTTTCATCGCAATAAATTATATGGTTATATTATCTTTTAATTGGTTTTAAAGTGTAATTATAATATATTTTTACCATTTAATCCAATTTTGGTCATTGGAATTAATTTCACTTTGAAATTGGATATAAACAAGTATCAATCATTTGATAGTTATTGTTTCTTAAAAACATGCTATTTTTTTGATAACGGAAATTAATTTTAAAATTAATTAATTCCACTTATATTTTTTGAATTTGGAAAAATAGAAATCAATTTTGAATTCAGAATATCAAATAATTCTTAGGGTGAATTTTCAGTATTTTTCTGAAAAACATCAATTTTCGATGAATAGTGAAACCACTTAGTGGTAGATAAAAAACTGACTTTTTCATTTAAATGAAATTTTACCACATATGTGAATTGAATTTCGAAAATCCAAGAGACACGGTTAATATCACGGACTAAAATGTTGTTCAATGAGATGAAAATATTTTTTTGGTGAATAGTAACTTTTTACTTTTATTTAGCACGGTTAAAAGTAAAAAGGATAATTATGGGTAAAAATTATATTATTATTACCCTAACAGATGTCATAATTCTATTGGATAAGTGTAATTCGACCAAAAACAACCTTAGGAATAACATATGACCATTTAGGTCCACATGGATTAGATTAGGACATTTATTATTAATTTATTTAAAGAGGTGTTAAAATAGTTAAAATCAAAGTTTAATAACTAAATCATTTTTAATATAGGGTTATACATAAGATAAATTCGACTATAAATATTAATTAGAAATCTAAACATATTTCCTACCTAATGGTATTATATTTATAATTTTTAGACATTAAATAAGTTAATTTATTGATGACACAATGGTGATGCAGTAATTACCTAAATTATAAAATAATAAAATAATTGATATTATAAATACCCAAATAAATGTAATTTGAGACTATTTATGAATTACAATAATTTTCTATGTTAATATGACATGTTATTATTTATTTAATTAACTTTTTTTGAACTAATCATTCTGTTATGATTTTCACAAAAATCAATTAACAAATATTGTCAAAATTGACATAAAATAGTTTCTAAAACAAATATTATATTATTAATTGTTATTTTATTCCTAAAAATATATGATTCTTCCAAATGAAATAGATAAGGTTGTATATATTAATAATAAACAACTTGGGGTTCGTTTGTCTTGTTATAGTAATATTATTAACCTTATAGTGTAAGAAAACAAGACGTCAGGGTAAAAGTAAAATTATTTAACTTAAAGTTAAATCTAAATGATAAGGTTAAAATAGAAACCTAAACTTGTATAAATTATATTTGATGAGAGAATTTCAACCCATCCCAACATTAGCTTCTAAATAAATCATATTTTAGCTATTAAAAACCAAAGATGACTTTATAATAAAATAATATGTTTAGTTTTTCCAAAGGTGCCCCTCTCTTCCCTTATAAAAGGGAACCCCTTCCCTCTTATCTTCAAACCATTTTGATCCTTTATGCTCGGACAAACCCTGCAAATTTCTCTTCTACACTTCCCTAGAAACATTCTAGAGGTCCTGGTCTTCTTTAAAGACCATCTTTAGTGCCCTAAGTGGAGGTAAAGAAGAGGCGCTTCAAAGAAGAGGTAATGTTCGTTACCGATGCTTTCAACTTTATTTCTTCTTATTCTTCTTCTTATTTAGTTGTTTCATTATGAAGTAATAACATCAGTATCAATAATATACTTATATGTTATTATAAGTTTGAAACAACCCTATTTCACCATCTATCCATCCTACGGAAAACAAAATCACCGCGCGTGCGTACGTACGGAATACCGTCTCCACGCCATGGTGTAATCTATTTTTCACCACCACCTTACTTGGATGGGTATAATGGTGTAAATAAATAACAATATATGATTATTGTAAATTTATATTTATTCTCAAATATTATATATACACTTCAATACAATTCCACGATCATGGGAATGATATCATCGCTCGTGCGTACGTACGGACTGCCATCTCCACGACACGATGAGATTCATTCTCCATGTTAACCATTCATGAATGATTATAAAGTATATATTATAAGTAATCATGAAAGATATTAAATAATAATGATACTGGATTTATGTATATATATATATATATATATGAATTTCATCTACTTAATTCCATTCAATTCAATAAGGAAACAAAATCAGTGTTCATGCGTACATACGACCTACCGTCTCCATGAACGATGTATTTCATTCCATTTATCGATCTATCATATATATATTTATATTCTGAATATATATTACATATAAATCATTTTTTACACTTTGGAATTAATTAAATCAAGATATATATAATAATATCACGAACAAAAAGTCCAAACATGTACGATAAATAAAACAATTTTACCCAAAATGCTTCTTTAACATGGAACTTACAAAAGAAAGGGTAATATAAAGTCATAAGTGAACCATATATGATATCATAACAATGAATATGATTTTTTAATAAGTCAATGAAATTATTTAAATAATTATACTGGGGGTTTGGATACATACGAAGCATATCAGACCTAAGGTAAGGGATAACTATTCCAATCTCGTTTTTATCCAAGATTCTTTATTCATAAGTATTTACTGGGGATATTGTTATCATCCATGTCCATGTTTCCTAAAAATTGTTTCATATATGTTTAAAGTCCTTTTTAACCATTTTTTTACTTTTAATACATGTTATGTAAGCAATCTTTCTTTTATTAACCATACGAGGTACTTTTTGACTTTTCCGACAAAAGTACGAGAAGAATGTTATTTTTAACTTATACGGCCTGAAATGATTTTTACGGTTTTATAATGCCTTATTTTCATGAAGCTTCCTCCAAAATATTTCATGACTATTTTCAACAAAATACTTTTCTTTTAAAATTTCATGACATTTTGTGAAAAGAAAATGATTTTGAAGAATAAAGGATATTTTCCTCAAGAAAACATTTCAAGTGTTTTATCAAAACCATTATTCATCTAAGATGAAATTATTTCATATGTTTATGTTTCAAATATATTGTATATATGATTTACATGGTTTCAATTTTATTATTATGAAATGATATCTATTTCTTTTATATGGATTACGTGATGAAGGGATGATGTTTATGAAACCCATTTTATTTATTGGGTTTTTATGAATGATGTATGTTTATTTTGTGGCACAAGTAAGAATGATTTCATTATAGGATGGGTGGGACCTATATCACCCTCCAATGAATTTGGTAAAGATTTATATCTCATGAGATAGAAATGGCTCGAACGTTAAGTTAATCAGGTTCAGTGTTACAGGACTGAAACGAGGAGTGAACTCGATTCAGAAAGGGACTTTGTCCACTAAGATGGTCTAGGTAGCAATGCCTTGGCTACCATTGAAATCATATCATGTGCTTAATGGTTTTCCACAATTACATGTTTTATTCCAATGCTAATTTATCATGATTAATGTTTCTTCATGATCTATTCCTTATGTACTGCCATGTTTTATTCCATTTCTCAAGATTTTGATGTTTAGATTTTATGCTCATGTTTTTTTTACATTAAAATGTCTAAGGATTGTTTTATGTTCTCAATGCTTACCCTTACTGGGCATTTGAGCTCACCCTTTATATGTTTTCTCTTCCCCAGGTTTTAATGAAATGTTTAAGGTAAGAGAACAAAGGGGAAGATCATTAATGGAGATGTTGAAGATCTTTCACCATGATTAGAAGATTATATTCCATGTTTCCAGAGACACTAAACTATTATGGTCCTTGAGTGTTGGTTCTTATTATGTATTAAGTATTCCTCAAATGTAATGTAATGTCCATGTACGTCATGCTTTTGGGCTCTACAAGCATGACGTCACTATATGAAATCATTCTTAGTGAATTATCAACAAAACATCCCTTTACTAGAGTAAAAAATATTAAATTCATAGTCCTTCATGAATTACATCCACTATCACTATCAAAATATCATGTTATGTGGGGATAAAACATACCTATCGCTCTTGTAATTAGAGAAAACCACAATGTGTTCATCGATAAGATTGTATCATCAGAACATCAATGAAACACAAATTATACCCAATGAAGATCATGGGTGGAATAATTATGTTAAAGGGTTCGTAACATATGATACCCATATGAAACCACCACTCTATAATATATCACACCACCCAAGGAAATACTCACATCCAAATAAAACCTTTCTTCCAAGGACTATTGATCCATATCCGAAACTAACAAAACTCTAATGGAACTATCCTATACAGTGAAATCATGATTAGAGATGCTCCAAAAAATATCTATGTCCCAACAATGATCTATTTGGATTGGAGATAAACCCATCCTCCTTATGAAATTTTTCAGGGTACACTTACAAAAACTTCAAAAACATTTTTTTATGATCTTTGGATGATCATTTTAGTAACCTGGAAATTTAGGAAGGAATTGATGAAATAATCATTCAAATCATTAAGGGTCTTACTCGCTGAAAAAGATGTTATATTGTTCATTAAAACCATATAACAAAATCATAACCCTAAAAAATCCATTATTTTATACTCTAGGTATATCAAGTTGATTTTGAGGATGGTTTCATATGGATGTATCAACAAACAGAAGAAGTATAACCAGGAGTGTAACTACCCTAAATTAGCTCACAATTTCTACACACTTTACAAAAATCTCGATCAAACTAAAACTAGCTTATTAAATTATATGGGAACTATAATTACCTCTACTTAATGTCTTAAATCATTTACTAGAGTAAATGAAATAAATAAATTCATGTATCCTTAATCAAAAAAGGAATGAAACAAGTATAAAAATAGAAATGTGTGCCTCAAAAAATGTACAACTCACATTATATGTCAACTCTATATTATTAATCTTTATATGAAATTACCCATGGTCTTTATGTCCGTGTTAACAACCACCATAATGAATAGTATATTCTCTCTTAGGACTTGTAGCATTATCAGTTTTTATTACTTCCCCATCTCCCCTCTATGGATTATTTATTGATGCACACAGTTTCTGCTGTCTTGGATGATACATCTACGATGAAGGAATCAAATTGTTTTCTCCAAACACACCCTACCTATTAAAAAATTTTGGGAATTACTAAAATTTATAACCATGTACTCTACATGAAGTTTGTTTTTTTACTTAGTAGGGTCCTGGGACCCCCTAAACACAGTGAAACTAGATCAATAGTTTAGTGACCTGTAGATGTCTATCCAAAAACAATTCTATCCACGAAACTGGGAACCCTGAACAACAGCTATATTACTTATAGAATCTCAAGTACTTCCTACTATGGATGTTCCAGTCATGTCCAGGGTCATCTCAACAACCCATGTTCTTTCAAATACACTGAGATGTGTATGAAACATAAAATGTGTAACCTGGAACTGCATCTACAGATATAAATCCTCTACAAAATTCCTCACTAGGTCCACCAAATCTGGAAGAAGTACTAAACCATATAGTGAAGGTTCTTAATAAATATTTGAAACACCCACACTATTTATCTCTCTTATGAAATGGTTAAAACTCCTTATGACTATTCTCTCTTGTATTTGAAGAAATGAACTCAACTTGATCTCAATATCGAAGCATCTCCGATGATATAACTATCCCCTAACGATCCATTAATAATAATGAACTACCAATAACTTGATGCCTCATTCAACATCACCACCAATAATGGAATCTCATGCTACAAAAGATTATGGAATAAGCTAATGGATATCACTACCTTATATAACTAGTCCTCTTTCCCTAAATACTAAATAGATGTTGGGAAAAAATCCATGAAGGTAACATTGCAATATTTTTGGGATGATTGTGATTGTTGACAAAGCAGGTTTCCATGAAGAAATTTTCGAGTTCCAAAGAAGTTCCTGACAATCCATGTTGACAAAAGAATGATGAAAAAATAAAGGATGATATGGAGGCAGTACAAAAGAGTAGTTCAAGGTGGCGCCGTTTTCCAGTGTTTGCCAAATTTTTGGGGTCCAAAATTTTGTGGTTGGAAGGCATCCCGAAATGTGGATTTCCATGAAGATCATAATTTAATATGGAAAATTCATGAATTTCATGAAGAGAGGCGTCATGGTTTGGAATTATCGAAGACCAAAAGAATGATGGCGGTGATTATTCGTGATTACGTCAAAGCTTCGCGAACGGTAGAGTTGAATCACATCGCGACGGTGAAGGGATTTTCAAGGGAGCTTCACAAAGGAGTGAAATAAATTTTTATGGTGATGATCCGCGATTACACCGAGCTCCGCGATTATGACGAGCTTCGTTATCAGAAAATTGATGTGGAGCTTCACGGTTTTGACAGAATTTCGAGGAAACTTTGGATCATCGTGATATGTGTTGACGTGGTGCTGACTTCGCATGGAAGGGTCGAGGGTCGGTGGAATTTCCTATAAATAGAGGCCTACCCCCTCGAGAGAAGTAGAGAGTATTTTCAGAGAAAATACTTTGCTCTCGGTTCGCTTTAGGTAGTGTGCTTCGTGAAAGAAGAGCTTCGTGGTGGCTATTCTAGCTCCACGAAAGTCGTGTGCTCCGCGTTGGCTCAGTGAGCTTTATGAGGGAAGTCTCTCTGTGAGGACTTGAGCTCCACGGCGGCCTTAGCATTGCGAAGGCTTGTGCCTTGCGATGGTTTGAGCTCTGAGAAATTTTGAGCTTCACGAAAAGGAAGGAGCTTCACGAAGGATTGTTTGAGCTTCCTGAAATTGGGAGCTTCGTGAAGTAGGGTGCTTTGTGAAGGTGTTTCCAAAGGCTGTTTCCTAGTGTTTAAGGGTAAATGGGTATTCATCAGTTGATGAAAGTTGAAAATCAAAAGATCATCTATCAACAGGTGAGGATGCGTGCTTTCATGCAAATGAAGAGACCTACTGGCCTATAATCTGTGAGTGGATCTTTCGAAGAAGCAGTGAGCTCACTTCAGTTGAGAGAGCAGTGAGTTCTCAAATTGTGAGTTGTTGTAAACCAGGATGGATAGTGAGTCCGCTTCAAACTTGTAAACAATAGTGCGCTTATAGTGGAATTGGTACATTGGCACACTACTGGTGTATGCTCCTTGGATGTATCCCAGTTAGGGTGAACCAAGTAAAAATCGCTATGTCCTGTGCATGATTTAAAGGATGCTCATACTCTGCATCGGGAAGAAGAGAGAAGAGGGTTTTGTCTAACAGAAAAACAAGATCAGAAGGGGCAGTTGTTTTAATATGTCATACCCTGATTCACCCCCCCTCTTAGGGTATCTAATCTAGTGGAACCAACAATAGATCCCACATACATTTTTAGACTGTGTGTTTGTAACTCTTGATGTTTCCCCCTCCATTTGATATCATCTTCAACATATACCTCATGATCATCTTCCTGTACATCGTGCTAAATATATTCAATATAATCATGATTACAACATTACCCTAGATCCATTCCACGAAAAGGAAAATGACTTGGTGTTAATAATGTTGGAATATAAAATATTTAAGATTAATTAATTATGGTTCAACCTAATTTTACATATCTAACTAATTTAATCATGAGTATAAACATGAATTATTCATGATCATTTCCTTGGCCTCTATACCAAACATGTATTACACCCTTTAATAGTCTTAGTAAAATTGGTGTTCATTCCATCAAATTGCAGTGGAGCTCAAACACTCATGTCCTAGTTAGTTTAGGTTATTTTCATTGTATACTTATCTTAGTTGAAACTTTCACACTACCAACCCATGTAGTTATCACCAATTTCTACCCAAAATATCCATACTATAACTTATCTTACATTTTATACAACTCTTTTTTTACACAATCACCCAATACAATTCTACCCCACCTAGGCCAACAATGATGGAAGACAGATGATGAATCCTATGTGCCACCAACAATAGACCATGAGTTCAACAATATAATTGAGGGTATAGCCTACAAACAATTTGGAGGTGTTAACCTTTATTAATATTATGAGAAAGGAGGGATAATATGAGACCACAAAAAAAGTATTCTCTTAAAAAATAATAGATCCTAATTCTAGCATGTAATTTCATATAAACTAAAAAACTATTAAAGAAAACGAAAATACAGCAAGAAAATCATCAACAATGACCTCAAATACTAAATAGATCTTGAAAAACACTACTATCTTGGAATGTTTATCCCCATCAACAAATAGATATTGTGTACCCAAAAATAGTTTATAAAGATTGGGGTGACCATAATAGTAATACTCAATAAAATAATCCCTGATGCCTCCCATACATTTGTGAATGAATCATAAAAAATCATGGTGGATGAACAATGAAACGAACGAATCACCTAATCCTGTATGATCAGTTTTCTAGATTTCCCATGAATCTCAGACCAAGTAACACATACATTAAATAATATAATATCCATAATAATATAAAAGTGATGGTACCCCACTAAAACTTCCCCAATTGATTTCTACTCTCTCCCCAACGCTGAACACCCTCACCCAATTCTCTCAATGTTTCAAAATGATTAAATGGAAAAAATTTAATAACTTATACCCTATTTGTCACACAATATAATTAGTATCTTCCCATATAAATAGGAACATATTAGTTTCTAGAAGGCGCCAAAACTTGTACATAGTTTATTACATCTAAATACATCATAGCATGTACCCATTATACCTCTAATAATCCATAAGAAACTCTATCTAGAGACACATGTGTGTACAATAACAATATTCCATTACAACCCTCAACACACCTAGATAAAATGGTAACCTCCATCTATACCAGTATGTAATACTACAAGGAGTAGAGACTGGGGTAGATGGGGGATTCCATCCATCTTTCCTTACCAAACTGGATACTATAGAAAACACCCTATAGAGTTCATTGGTTGTTAGTTATCCTACCTATATGGGTGACATAGAATATGAAATCTGGTAACCTAAAGAATATATATATATATATATATATATATCAAACCAATCTAAGGAAAACTACCATTCCCTAACCTTAACAGTACATATCATATCTTGGAAACTCATCTACCACCACTATAGACTAGATGACCTATGATCAGTAAAATATTTCAAAAATATTTACATTTAATTTCATCCAAACAACACTACTTATTAGATAAATAAAAAATAATAATTCTCATTTTACCATCAAACACTAAATCCTGTGTGTAAAATGATTTTGTTCAGTGTGGAGAACTCGAGTGGGGTGAATCAATAATCAAATTAAAATTTATATTTACAAATATTTAAAATAAAATCTGTAACTTTTAAAAATTTAATGGATATCTAATATAAATTAATTAAATAATTTTATCTTTAAAAAATATTCTCAATAGATCAATCAAAACTCTGTTAAGGAAGTTTTTAAAAAACTCTTCAACCATATAAATAAATTTACTTTTATCATATAGAATTTATAAAACACTTATTAAATAGAAATATCATGTTATTATTTTTATATATAGTTTGAAAAAAGAGAACTATTTTCTCTTTATAAAAGACTAAGAGAAATAACAAAACATACTAACGAATAAAATAAAAGGTTCAATCTCAAGGTGAGGGGTAGTACACTCCACTTTTCAATCAATAATGTCCATGAAATTTATACATAAATCCATAAATACTATTTATTATTAATTAAATATTTTTTTAGTTATAAAAAATTTAAAAATAAATATTATTCACAAGACTGTGAATATAAAATGATAATTTATTTATCAAAAGAATAATATTTATTATTTTAAGTTCGATAGAAACTAATGAAGGTAGATGAACCATGCTAGGTCTAGTGAAAACAATGATATATAGATTAAAAATTATCAAAAAAAATATTAATTTACTTGTTCAATAAAATGATACTTAATGAAAAGCTGGATTTCACATGACATGTAATAATAATATTATTATTATTAGTATAGGGAATATTTATATTTTAATGTTAGATAGCGGTATTATTTTAAAATATCTTTATTATAATCCAAATAATATATATTCTTACTATATATATATTTTTTGGGATGATGGATTATGTGTAAAATAATTCATCTCCAAATTTGTTTTCCCAATGAATGATTATCTATAAATTTACAGCCAAGTTTGAGAGAATTCCACCACCTCTTGTCCTTCTCTATAATGAATGATAAAAAGAACAATCATTTTCCAATGATGGATTTTGTTGCGATCAACCTGAATGGTATAATATTATTGATGTCTCCAAATTATCACTGATAGTTTTGATAATGAAATTCCAAGATCATAGGATCATTTGGGGAATTTAATTGGTTATACCATTTTATTTCAATATTATTTTAATTAATTCATTTGTTATGGAATTTATCATGTTGTAAACTGTATATTGTCCATCAAATATGATAAAATTCATGTTTTCTATGGGAATAATATTTTTTTCTGCTACATATAGAACATTCATATAGTATCAACGTAGTTATACTAAATTTATAGTAATTTTTTATTTTTTGATAGTTTTTTTAATTTATTGATTAAATTAATTTTTATTTTTATTTTTAATATAAAACTCGATATTACATGTTTTTTTGATTTTATATGATAAAAAAGTGGTGAAAATAGATAACTAATGTTAAGAGATTCAATTGAATGATTTTAAGATTTCTGGTTGGCTAACAAAACTATATCATGTGTAATGGAAACATATATCTCATATACTGTGGTTCCACAAATAAAGATGGATATAGAATAAATGAAGCGCCACATAGATTAAAAAATGGTGAATTTATTATTTTTTATGTTTTCTATCTATACTGACACATTTTTTTTCAGATTACCTGACAAGTTTCTTTTTTACATGCCATGTAATTTACATGTCCTCACTATGACATTCATGCATTACAAGTGTTCAAATGAGAGTCATGTATTAATACAAGTCATCTGATAGTTTTTTATAATTTTTATTTTGTTAAGATCCCAAAAAAATGAAAAGACACATTGATTCCTCTTTCTTCATAAGAAATATAATAGGTTCACCCCATGGTGACTCGCTAGGGTGTCTGGATTCCATATCAAGGTTGTATTTGAGTTTAATATTCAATTCTTAAAACTGAATTGTGGAATTTTAATTATTATTCCTCTAAATGGGCATAACAAAAGGTATGAGTTATATTGAAAAATAAACATCACAATTTGGTGGAAGTCCCACAAAATATTTCTGAAACAGAATAGTAAATTCATGTATATTATGTGTGTACTTAATTATAAATTTATCCATAATGATTTGTGATAAAAATATTTCATTTATATGAATTATGTCCAACAATATGGAAGCAATATTCATTGGATGATCATATTCAACCTCACATTGATAATTGATTATAGGTTTATTCAAATTATGAATTGTGAATTCCCTTACATGGAAATTGATATGGGTTCTATATAGAGAAATTAAATACATATAAAGGATCGCATCATATTAAAATAAATATAGAATCACTAGATTCTGTAGAACAACATTCCAGCAAACATATATCAAATAATAACTATATACTTGGTATGACACTATTGTTCCATTAATATTTTTCAAAACCAACTCAAAAAATAAAATTTGAGGTGACAAAATGACAACCTTATGAAATTCTTTGACAATAAAAGTGTAGGTGTGTAAACGAGTAACATGTCATGTAATCTGAAAAAAATGTTTCAGTATAGAGAGAAAACAAAAAATAATAATAAATTCACCATTTTTAATCCATGAGGTGTTCCATATATTCAATATCCAATATTTATTTACGAAACCTCAGTATATGGAATATATGTTTCCATTACATATGTTGTAGTTTGTTATCTAACCAGAAATATTAAATGCTCTCACTGGAATCTATTAACATTATTTATCTATTTCACCTCCTTTTTATCATATAAATTTGAAGAAACATGTAATATCGACTTTCATATTAAAAATAAAAATAAAAATTAATTTTATAAATAAATTAAAAGAACTATCAAAAAATAATAAATTACAACAAATTTAAGATAAATACTTTGATACTACCTGAAGGTTCTATATGCAGTAGAAAAAAATAACAGGCTTATAAAAAATGTGAATTTTTTCAGATTTGATGAATTATCAACAATTTAGATGATGATAAATTCCATAAATAATTAATTAATTCAAATAATATTGCCTTAAAATAATATAACCATGTAAATTCCACAAATGCTCTTATGATCATGGAATTTCATTATTATAACTATCTATGATAATTTGGATACATCAATCATCTTATACCATTTAGGTTGATCGCCAAAAAATCCATCATTGTAAAATGATTGTTCTTTTATTTCATTCTTTATTGGGAAGAATAAGAGGTGGTAGAATTCTCTCAAACCTAACTATAAATCAATAGATAATTATTCATTGGGAAATAATTTATGTAGTTGAATTATTTTACACAGAATCTGTCATCCCAAAAAATTATATATGGTAAGAATATATATTATTAGGGTTGTAATATAGATAATTAAAAATAATACCCTTATCTAATATTAATATATATATTACCTATGCTAATAATAATGATATTATTAATACATGTCATGTTCAAGACTGCATGTCATTAAGTATCATTTTATTAAATAAATAAATTAATATTTATTTGATGTTTTTTTATCCATATGTCATTATTTTCACCAGACCTAGCATGGTTCGTCCACCTTCATAAGTTTTTATCGAACCTAAAATAATAAATATTTTCATCAGACCAAGCATTGTCTGTGTAAGTCCTCAGGGTATCTATATATCTCTCACCACATGAATATTATCAATATATTTTTCCATGAGTGGTTATTCTTCTTAAATAGTGAAATTTCCCAAAAAATCTTTTAGCGTATATTCATAATTTGACCCCCTACTCACTATAGCCTTAAATTCACCGACTCAACAATTAATGCTACAAATTATAGTAATTGAATATTTTAAAATACCTCAACACTTATGTTAGAAATGGTCATTTATTCTTAGCATAAGAACAGTTACCTTGAAAAAAAATTACATAGAACACCTACCTTCTATGGTCAATTTCCATGGTCACTTTGACACTATTACTTGGAATGTTAATTTTTCACGGTAACTTAGTTTCTTACGGTCACTTATTTTTAAAATTTAGTCTCTTGTATTCTTCACCTAGTCAATTTTATTCTTCACGTTGTCACATTTCATTTTATGATATCTTGTTTACTTCTCACAATTATATGTTATCATTTTTTCCCTACTTTATTTCCTCTCACGTTCAATACTTTTATTTTTATTGTTACTTTATGTATTCTCAAGATTAATCATTTTCTTTTATAGTCAACAAATAACATCCCACAGTCACTTATTTCATAATTTCTATCACTTTATTTCTTATCATGGTAACTTATTTTCTACATATGGGAGCTTCATCTCTTCTTATAGTAGGTTATTTTTTCGTATTGTCACTCTATTACAAACAATGTCAGTTTAAGACATGGAAACACTAAATTACCATACACATGGTCAATTGGTCTTTCATGAGCTAAGTCGAATCCATCATAAAATCGCATGATCAAAATTATAATGTAGGTTTAGTACAATTTTTGTTAGTGTATATTCTTCTCATGGTCAGTTCATGACTAAGAAAAAATTATTTCTTATGACGCATAGTCAATTAACCTTCACCGTCACTTGAACATCTTCACATGCTTTGTTCTAAAATTTATTTGAAGACTTAGTCATTTTTATCATTTTATATAGAAAATATTTGAATATCGTAGAACATAAAATTCATTTGAATTGTAAGAAACATGATTTCTAATCATTAAAATAACATTACGAAGAAATAAGCTTATAATATCCCTATTTGGATTATAAAAAATCATGACATATAATATAAAATTTATCTAATATATTATAAATATTTTTTCCCACAAAATGAAACATATATATCTCAGCTTTTCAATATATTCTCCATTTCTAAAATTTTTATTAATTATTATCTCTTGAAATAATTTTAAAATTTATCACACTATTTGGATTATGAAAAATACAATCCAAGAAAAAATATTACAATGAATAATAAAAAAATAAAAAAATAAATAGATAATAAGAAAAATATACATGGGAAAGGTATATCATTGATATAAAAATGAGTACAAAAAGAATAGAAATAGTGTCACAATCATGATATCTAATCTAACTGAGAATTAGAAATATCCTTGATGTTAGTAGGTTGTATATGGTCATTTAATTTTAAAGTAGAGTCTAATATAGGTTTTCAAGGATAATGTTTTGCGGTTGTATAAGTATACTAGAAAATTAAAGTAAGTGTTGAACTTCTTTTCTATGAGACAAGAAAAAATGGTTAATATAGGTTGTTATGGATGAATCCTTTTTTTGAAGTAATCCATAAAGTATGAGAATCTAGGAAGAATTTATTGGCAGTACATAGGTTAGGTTCCATCAATATGGTAAAATATTTTAGTTCTCTTGACCTATGTTCCATTACCTAAAAATAGTCCATTTAGTTCTCCTTAATGGATTACGAAATAAGAGTTAGAACACTCATATTATATACTTGAGACATGAATTCATGAGTCAATGGATTCATTCTAAGAATACTAGTAGAGATATGGATATAGTCATTAGGTGATACATAATAAATATCCTACTGATATATAAGTTAAAATATCTTCTAAAAAAATCTATTTCTTCTAGCCTATTAGAAATCATTTCTAACCAAAACCATATACATATAACCATGGGATAGAAGACTATAATATAGGAATTACTGTCTTTTATGAAACCTATAAAAAGTAACTTTCATCTCATCCCATGTGTGTTTTATGATTTTATAATCATTTAGAACATATGAAAAATGATAAAGGGGAGGCACTTTGGAAGCTGAATGGAGATCTGATGAATACTAAAACATGGAATTTAGAAATACATTATATAACATCATCATCATATCTTGAAAATCATTTTTAAAAAATTATATTTGTTCTCTCATGTCCTCAATATCATTTTATATAAGATACATTATGAGAAGTTATCATGAATAAAGATGATAAATTACCCATGTTACTGTCATGGCTATATATTATTGTCTATGTGGTCCGATAACAATTACAAAACCAATAAAGAGATATTTAAACACAATCATTATATATGATTCGAATTAATTAAAATCTTATTTTTTCAAAAAGGTTCTAGAATGGGTTGAAACATGTATAGAAGTAGATGGATCTTAATATCACTACCTACCATCTAACCGATTTTCAATATCAATAGACATATGTATCAAACACAAATTATTTTCATCATAATAATCATATTAATTGTCATCCAAAAACATCAATTGGAGTGATATAACATGAGCTATTTCATTTCCTTTCACCGATTATTCTACCTATTTAGTAGGAGTGGTACTAAAAATATCTTCTACAATATGGTCCAAAGTTTTCCGAGAAAGAGAAACATCATGTCCCTTTTGAGAAAAAATCACGGTGTTCAATGTTACATCTAGTGATCATTGATTATAAGTTATTGCAGATCCACTATGCTAAATTTTTTTCCTCCATTATCATAATTAGGCTCAGATTTTTATAGTCCATGTACAAATTACTCTCTTGAATTATCCCTCATAGAATGTGTATCTCCTGAACTATGTTTGGGATTGCTGCCAAGAACATGAAATAGAGTGGATTATTTTTCATAGATTTCCTCATTCTATTTAGAATTAACCAAGCCATCCCATTCTATTTTATCAATAAAATATCTTAATAAATCCTCTGTGTTAATAAAATTCTAATATTTCAACACATCCTAATATAAAGATAAACGTATATGAGAGTCAAGTGATCTAAAAGAAATTATAATAACGGATTATCTGACATAATTATAAGCTACAATGGACAACTCACTAATGTTTTACACATTTAGATCATCATCTTCCACATCCACAATAACATTATCTTCATTTTCCTAAAAATATTCAATAATTTTATCGGGGTTCAGACCAGGATCCACTACATGCTTTGGTCTAATAAGATACTTGACATGATCGAAATTTTCATCCAATTTATTCCTATGAACCATCCATTATTTTCTACAAGGTTTTTAAATTTCATTATATTACTACAATTGTTTTTACTTAGGTCTATAAAATCAAAGGAAATCATTTTTCCTTCCTTTTAATAAATAACTCCTTAAACTCCAAAATAGATAATTTGAACTTATGATAAGGATGGTAATTGAACTTATAAGTGTGATAGAACAAATCATTCAAAAGACACATAAGACACCTTTATACAAATATATTTTAATCTATATCCAATTTAATATCTACAATAAAAATAATAACTCTTGGTGACTTTATAATTGTAGAGTTTAATTCTCTTGGAACGATGATGTGTTGGATAAACTTAACCAACAACCCGCATTCCCCACTAATTTTCACTGCAGACTGACTTTTGGGAGTCTTATTTCAGAGATAATTATTTATGATCATTCTAAAACATGAAATATGAAATATTTATATGATAGTAACTCTAATAATTTTCATGATCACCCTTTTGAGTAAAAATTTGGATCGTTTCATAATGTTTTTATAAAATCACAAAAACTTCTATATATCACCATTATTCGAATAGTATTTGTTTTTTTCTTATAGATATAATACCATATATGACTATAATTAATTAAATAATCTCAAAAAAAATTATTAACACATTACATGAAAACTTTATTCGATCATTTCTTATGAATTTATCTACACACTATAGATTTTCTAGACATAATCCATTCTACATCAACTTCTTTTTCCACACATACTAGTCGATCAATAAGTTGAGGGTTTCATGGATTAACTATAACATTCGATATACCTTCACAATTTTTTATTTATTTTAATTAGTTGATCTAACAAAAAGGTTCATCCTCACAAGATCGATTAATGCTTGAAATTTTACAATACCATTCAGTTATTTGAGATTCTGGTTAGAGTTTGGGAGAGTGGTTAGAGAAGGATGGTTATGAGGGAGTTGGTGGGATATTGAAAAGGATAGATAATTTTATGGATAGAAGAATAAGATTATTTGAATTCCAATTTTAAATAACATTCAATAATTTTGGGGATTAAAATAATAATTTACTTAAAGAAAATCATACAAAAACAAATTCAGTAAAATATCAAAATTGAAATTCGCATAGTAGGTATACAAAAAAAATTCATGGAAGATATAATAACTATATGAGAAAAAACTAATGGTATCTATATTGAATGAATGAGTAAAATAAGATCATAATTATAGTGACTGCATGGCTAACTAGGCATGGCCACATAATTGACTATATGAACAAAAACTCGTTTTCTATTAATTCACCATATGAGATGAAGTTCTTAACTAAAAATACATAGAAAGAAAAAGAGTTTGATAAAAAATATTTAAATTCAGAAATATCTTAATAAATATATAAGATAATAATTGAAAACAAGAATTTAGATAAATATAATATCTGTATTAAAATTAAATTGTTTTGGAATTATTGATCCTTTATAATTCATGTATGATATAATATATTCTCTCAACATTAAATTTCATTGGAAATAGGTTATAATAATTATGTCTAGTGAAAATGAATTAATGAGTAACAACATTATTTTGAAACTTTTCTCTTAAAAATTGATGTATAACATCAATATGTTTTTTCCTATAATGAGATATTTTTTTAAATGTTTAGGGAACTTTTATTATCATAATTTTTGGGGAAGTCATTGAATTGATATCTATAATCTAGTAAAGTGTTATTCATCCATAGAATCTATGAAAACAAACTTCTTATAGAGATATAATCAATTTGGTACTAGAAAATGAATACTTTTTCATTTATTACTAGACCATTAAACAATTCATTTTACAAAAAATTGACATGTTATAGAGGTTATTTTTCTATTAAACATACAACCACTAAAATCTAAATCTGAATAAATATGTAGAATTGTTCTTATCTTTAATCGAACTAATGTGATTTGGTTATACATTTGAGGAATATAAAAATTATTTTCACACCACTAAAATGAAACTCTGTTGTATTTTCATGAAAAAGTGCACGCATGCACACACTAAACATAATATCAGATCATCTAGAAGTTAATTACAATAAAAATCCAATCAAACCTATATATATTATTTAATCAAATATTTTCCCAATTCCATCAAGATCCATCTTATAAATAATACTCAATGTAGTATCATTTCATTTGGGACATCCATACCAAAATATTTTAAATGATATTTACTGTGTGTAACATTATTAAAAATGATTCGGTTCTTATTTTTAAGAATAAGAGAACAAATTATGAATTTCTACTCACCCATTAAACTCATTTAAAATTAATTATTCATTATTTTATAAAATTCAGAATAGAATGTGTTTTTTGTTGAAAAAATCTTATCTCTAACATAGATTATATCTACTTATACATATTTGACAATCCTTTTCTAAATAAAATTTTAATTTCTATAAATTTTAAAAAACCTTTATAATATAAAAGGATTTGATTCTATTATACCAAGGCCATGGATCTTGTTTAAAACCATAAAAAAATTTGTTAATTTAAAAAATTATTTGTAAAATAATGTCTTCGAAATATAAAAGTTATTATAGAAAACTATCCACAATAATATAACCTTTTATAAAGGATATCTTGAAATCAATTTGATATAGTTTCAATATAAAATTTTAGGTATAAATAAGTTGTATTCTAAAATATTAAATTATTGTTACCGGTGAAATGATTTTTTCATTTTAATTACCTTTATCATACCTATATACTTATGCAACCAGTGTATATTTATTTATAATTATTATTCTAGAATCATCAACCATGTTTATGAACACCCAGTTAGTGTCAATGGCCATGAATACGTTTTGTTATTATAAAATTTTCCAAATCTTCTCCTTTAAAATTTATTAAATTGTTCATTCATAATCGTTAACCATAATTCATCATCTATAACTCTAATGATGATCTTATGTTCATGTTGTTACAGGAATGTTTTATGTTCAACATGGTTTCTAAGTGAGATTGGGTTAGAGATCCTATATAGAGGTCAACTACAACATCTAAAATATGGACTATGTGGGTTTTGATTGTTCTAGGTAAACTAGTTTCATCTATGTTTTCGTTAGGGTATATTTCCTCTAAAAGGTATCTTATTCATGTTTTCCTACATAAATCATAAGAAATATTTTTCTTATTTGATGTGTTGTTGACATGAAAATTTATTATACCATCCTAAATGTTTTCAAAGAAAAATCTAGGTTTTTGTAGATCAGCCTCATAAAATTTGACATGAATTGATTTTTCCAGATGAGTTGTTATCTAATTAAAGATTATATATTCTTCAGTATATATATAATATACATGAGATATTTTTATCATTTATTTTGTATTCATATTATTCCAAAATTATCCTATTTATGGATAATAATAAAAAATTATCTAAATAACCTATAAGTAATTATCCTTTGATTTAATTTGATTCTTTAATTCATATGAATTATTTTATAAAAATTTTCTTATTTATACTTTTATAATTACATAAAAAATTATATTTATATCTTATTCTAAAAAATGGAGTGTTAAGTCACATTTACTAAGAATAGTTCAAGATATTCTTCACGGATTTTTATTTCTTCCCCATTCCGTTGAGGTGTGTGAGGACTTGAGAAATAATGATTATATCTATGTTTTTAGAATATGGATTCAAATTATTTATTCTTAAACTCTTCTCCATGATCACTCGTAACACTATTAAATGTAATTATTCTAAGGTTTTCTATTGACTTTCATACATTATACAACATCCACAGGATTCCATGTTATGTGAGTTATGAAATATACCTATGTAAACCATTAATAATCATCATCAATTAGATAAGAATATTATTTCCATACCAAACCAAAAACTCTATATTCTCAAAAAAATGTATTTTAAAAAATATTAGTGGTTAAGAAGATGAAACTACATTCTTTGATTTAAAAGAAACATTAAGTTTCTTTCTCTTTTGTCAGTCATTTAATAATTTTCTATTAGGGAAATATATTTTTGTTATGTATTTGAAAAAATACATTTTTGATAACATTATAAGAGAGGGTATATTATAGTGGACAAGTATACTATGTCACAACTAGGAGTAATTTTAACAATTATTTAAACATGAAACATTTTGAGAACCAAAATAAATCAATTGTGTTGCACAAATATTATAATTTTTTAAAATATTAAATACAAAATTAAATTTAGAATCATAATTTTTTACATGATTTATTTTTATATTTTACACGAAATTCATCCTCAATAATTGTAAAATGATAAGAAGACTGTAATTTAAATCACAATCAAATAAAACTGTATAAATTAAATATCTCTTATAGTTATTGTCATGACTCTGATAATATTTTTTTTCATTTTCATTAAATGTAAATAAATTGACTCTATTAACCTAAAATGGGTGAATAATTTATTATATTGTAATATATATAATTGGGTAAAATCCCAAAGGATTGATCAGTTTAGTATATTTGGATATCCAAATACATACATGTAACCCATTTTACATTGGGAATCGATAATAAAACATAATACATAACAAAAGAAAATGAACTACATCCTTGAATATCATTACAATATTTATTATTTTTTTCTCTGTGAAATGAAAAAAATAAGGTGATAAAAAAATTCTCAGTGAGTGTTACGTATAGCAGAATATATCACAAATCAAAAAATAATAACTTATAGGGAATGGTAAATAATTGAACCAATATTCTATTTAATCAATAACATGTATATAATAACTATATAGGGAATAATCCATATGGATAGGTAAATAACTAAACACTAATTCCATTTAAACAACTTTAATACTAGAATATATAAGCCATAATCATTGTGTATAGCTAAATAATTAATCACATAATATATTTAATCAATAATATTAGAAATAAATGCATCCATAGATAATCTCATTTTGAAAATATAATAAAAATAACTACATTCTCAATGAAGGCAAGGCATGATTATTTTAAGTCATGTAATTAGGAATCATAATACAACTACCTAAAATAAATTTCATCATGTAATTTAAAACTAAAGGTAAAAAACCATTCAATTTGTTTAACATATTTTTTCATGAAACCTATCAATGCATCGGGGGGCTATAAAATTATAGGGCCCACCCATCACTACATATCTAAATTATTACTCATATATCAAAAAATAAATTTCAATAATGAATTATATTCCTTAATAAAAAATATCCACATTGAGTATTGAATTTGGATTGATTAATATTTCCCGATATAACCAAATTACATGGAAATTAAGCATCATATATTTTAATGGTATACAGTTTAGGCAGGATTAAAATCCATGATACAAATAATGTGGATAAAAATGATGTCAAAAATTAATTATCATGTTTAGATAAGTATTTTTTTAAATATATAAATGGGATAGTGTATACACAACTTAAAAGTGAAAAAGTTCATATTAACAAATATGTCTCAATGAAATTGAAATTGAGACAAAATCATTGACAATGATCATAACATTGACGTGAGAATCAAATAATCGATTATGTGTATCAAATTTACGTAAAAAATCAAGAAAAAATAAAAAATAAAATAGTAAAAAGTATTTACAACAATAATCTTATAATATACATTTTAATAAATATTTAATATAACCCAATTAAAGGAAATTGATTTTTTGATATTCTTTAACACTTAATAATTATGATGTAATGTACCCATAGTTTAAATATTAAAATAAACCTTAAAAATGCGAGGAATTATGATGTCCTCGTTATATAAAATTTTCATGTGGTATTATGTTCACCATACAAAAGAAATTTGTTACACAATAATAGAATATGTCTCAATGAAGGTAAATTAAGATAAAGTCCCTAACCACATAGTAATGTTGAAGTAAAATACCCTTTGATGAAATAATACACATTGATTCTTAATATAATATTATTTATGAAGTATTAATGATATGGGGTTATTATGTACACCATATAGAACAACTTTTGTTCATAAAAATAAAATACATCTCAATGAAGGGAAATTAAGACGAAGTCCCTTACCTCAAACATTCAATTAGATGAACATGAATTAAAATATAGTATAACAATTTTAATCATGTTATTAGTTTATAATAAGACTATATTCATAGTTATAATATCATATATTATCCTATTATTATTATATATTACCGCTTTTTTTAATAATATTTCATTATTTTTATTGTTTCGGGTATTAATTACCATATTTTCTCATGCATATTTTGTGATGAATGTTCTGGTTTTTTTTCCTACTATATATATCCTTAATATACATAATTATATTAATGTTATTAATTCCATTTTTACTCATTGGATAGATTTTTAAAACCATTTATTAATTTTTGATATAAAAAATGAATCACATCACTTCATAGAGACAGTAGGTCGTATGCACACATGAATGACGATATCATTCAATTAACGAGTGAAGGGTAAATAGGTGGGTGATGTATTACATTTACAAAAACAATATCATGTCATATATATACAATATATTCATTAAAATTATCATTAATGGTTTCTATGTAAATTGTACATGAAAACTGAATATTATTGCCTCTTGAGGTGGTAGTCCACCATACATAGAAGATAAATTAAAATATTTTAAATGAAATGGAACATAATAGGGTATATGTTATATAAAATATAAACAAGTTTAATATTATCATAAATATTATATAAATGTTTTTATCTATCATTATAATCATCCATGAATTGTGTTGATGGAAAATGAATTAGACTAGTTTGCGAGGTGATAGTCTACCGTACACTTGATCGATGGTTTCGTCTCCTATTTAATTTAATATTAGATGCATGTAGGTTAATAATTTAATATAATAATATATAAGTATATAGTATATCCTAGTGTTCAATCATCATCCTTATTTAATATGATATTATGTACGTGGAGGGAGAAATAAAATAAAAATTCTCATTTAGGAACATTACATCTTCTTCAGACAACCTACTTAAGCTTACACCAAAAACCTTCAATGGAAGAATTTATGATAAAAAAATATTATAATATGAGTTAAGGAAATTAGGGATTTTATTATGGTAGGTATTTTCTAAATTAGTTGGTTTTATAATTGTGAAGAGTGGAAGATATGGGGTGGCCTTTTAGAAGTGAGGGAGAGGACACACAAATAGAGATATTGTGTCCTAAAAAGATATTTCCCCATGCATCCATTCAATATTCAAATATTCTATTTGTTGAGAATGATTCCCAATTGTTTGACCCAAAGTTTTTTATTCAGTGATAGTGGCGTCGTCAAAGGTTCTCGTATCATCGTCGCTCGTTTCATCTTCTCATTCTTAGTTGGTTTGTGAGATTTCACTTTGTTCTTTTAAGGTGGTTCTCGCTGGTTATTTTGATGATGTAGATCCAATTGTTATTATAACAACCATATACACTTACACATATTACAACATGATTTTATATATAATTAATCATTTAATACAAACCAAATATTGTAAAATATTGTGTATTAGGAATATTAGATATAGTATTAGAAGGAATGAAACTAAAATAAAAACATCATTTATTTAATAATCATAATGATATCGTAACACCCTTTGATACCATACATAGAAAATGAATAAATTAGGGAATACATGACCAAAGTGATGAGCTAAAAACCTTAGCAATATAATAAACATAAGAATACATCTTATCACATGGGTTAGAAGGAATAACATGATGAAATAAAAATGTATGAAACATGAATAAAAAATATGGAAGTATAATATATATAAAATGAGATAATATAGTCAATGAATAATAGTATTGTGAAAAAAATAAAACATTACATAAGAATAATTCATGGATCATTTCACATTGAGGATCACGAGACAAGGATAACAACCAAGACTGTTTCTCATAGATCATGAGTCAAGGACAACCACCAAGACCATTGCACATGAAGTCTCAAGGGACCAAATATTACCCAATTCATAGGATTTATATCTATGATAAACCATTTTAAAATGTTCAGGAATATATCTGAAATATAAATGTTCATATAAAAAACATAGACATTAGAGTTTCCCATAGAAAGGATTGGGTATCATAATCTTGTCAAAAGAAATTTCAAAAGGGAATACATTAATGGGGTGAATTAAAGAATTAATTTAAATAATTCATGGAATTTCATAAGTGAAAATAGGGATAGATCAGGATAACTATTGTCATACTGATTTAAAAATATTATAAAATAGTGTTTAATAAACATTATAAGTAAAACATTTTAGTGCGGTTTAAGGGAAATGTTTTCCTGATTATATATAATAAAAAATGAATGATTTTTTATATTAAACAAGAAATTTACCATTATAGTTCTTAATTTTAAAATTATTTATTTTATAAAAGTAATTTTTGATTAAAACAAATTATAGAGTGCACTTGAGAATGGGTAAGAATTCACAAAGTTCTCTTAAATTGGGTTTGTTTATCAGGATGAATTGAGAAATGAAGCTTTTTAAAACTTATATACCCTCGAAAGAGAATGATGAAATGATCTGGATATATGGTTTTGGAAAAAATATACATAATTAAAAATAATTTTATAAAAATATATAATATTTACATGGGGTAAATAATGATAAATCGTAACCTGGTGGAAGAGTGGAGGTTCAAAAGTAATCCCTTAACTTATGTGTGAAATAGTTCTCCACTTGATCTTAATGATAAGGATAATAAATTTAAATAAATTAATTAAAAAAATTGAACCATTTAAAAATTTATTTTATTTATTATACTTTTATTATGTTCTTTTATGGAATTACTTATGAGCTATAATATATAGTGTTTTCATTCAGGAGTTATCGTTTCCTTGGTTTTCATGCTTGCTTCACTTGAGGAAATGTTTGAAAGATAATGTAAAATGGTAACATAAATCCATAATTAAAGTTATTTTTTATTTTTGATAATACATAATATTTCATTTTTTTTATAATTCATCTTGTTAGTTTTTATGAGGATGAATCATTAAATAAAATTATAATGATAACTATTTAGAGTATTTTTTTTCATTTTTTGATCATCATGAACATGTTTTATTTTTTAATTAATTTAATTTCAATATAATGATTCATTAACATTAAAATGTATATAATAAATATATAATAATTTTTTATCAATAAAAGTGGTTTTATTACAAGACATGATGGCAGTAATGGAAGTTGAAAACACATAATCCATGAAGATGGTAAATTGGCACCTCCCGAATGATGTTTTCATTTTTCGTACAAAATGAGAGGGGAATAGAAATGATGATGTTTTTTACATTAAAAAAATAAAATTATTGTATAATATATTTACCAAAGTTATCAGGTAATGTGGATAAGGTGATGTGAGGATAGAATAATAAAATAAATAAAATTGAAATGAAATTTTAAAAAGATAGAGGTTTTTACATCTTGAATTCTTCTCCTTTAGAACCTCGTTAAGAAAATAGATTTTGGTATTATGCTAAGAATAAAGGATCCTAGATTTGGGGGAGTGTCTTGGGAGAGTATTTGGATGAATTTAGACAATCTTTAAATATTTTTAGGTGTGTGGATATTAGGTGGTGCAGGGTCGTATTTATAGTGGGAGGAGAGGGGTGTTTTTTCATTAATTTATTCGTTAGTTTATTATATTTTCTCCACACAAGAAATAGTGATGATTCCATTACTAAATACAATAATTATAAAAGTATATTTCTAGATTATGTTTCTTAATTTCATTAAGAATCGATTAATAGTGTATTTAACTTATAATGAATATATACATTAAATTACCATATTTAACTATTCAAAAAAACAAGTTTTAGAAAATTATCAAATATTCACCCTAACAATTTAAATATAAATATAATTGAAAAATAAAACTCATTTCCTGAAGATAGGTTTCTAAATATGTGAAAATAAATTTGAAATGAATAAATATTTTCTCAAAAAATACAGAATCTAAAATTTTAACACATTGAAAATTTAATTAAGGTCTCATAAAATTATCTTATAATAATAAGACAAAATATTATGATTTTATGAATATATTTTATGAAAATAAATTTTCTTTTAATTTACTATATATGTTATAAAAATTTAAATAAGAGTTTATTTTTTATAAATAAAATACCAACAGATAATTTGTCATTTTCAAAACATTTATTTACTTACATGATGATTTAAATTTATCATATTTTCATTTCTAAGATTCTTAAATTTTATTTATACTTTCATAGGTGAAGTTAATATTCTATTGGATGATTTACTATTTATATGTGTCATATTACTATTCCAAAGGTCATGTTACTATTCCAATTGTTCATGATCCATAATTTCTAGAAATATATATTTTTTCATTAATTCTTCATTTATAAAGTATTTATTTTGTTCTCTAAGTGAATTTATATGATTCTTACTATATAACGTAGTTTTAAAAAGGTAAAATTAATTTATACAATTCATTGGTCATTACATTCATCCCCCTTTATAAAAATTTTCCCTTAGAGTTTTGTTTTACAATCTAAGGGAAAAACATATGGGGGTAATTATCCCTCATCACTTCCTCTAGTTCCCATGTTTCGCCATTGTACTTATAATTCATCTATAGTACATTGAACAGTGAGTAGTCTTATTGTGTAGGAGTTTACCTCTACGTTCCAAGGTCTTCAATGGTTTATCCTCATAAGAGATATCATTTTACAACTATACCAACTTTGGGTTCAATACACATGAGGGATCTGGTATTTAATTAATCAAGAAGGATACATGGTATAAATTGTGTACTTGAGACATGGTTGGTGGAAGTGCTAATCGATAGGACAAAAATTCTACATAATAAATAATATCTAAGGTTATAATGTACTTGTAACTAAGCTATCGCTTATTCCCAAATATAATGATTCTATTCCATGGAAATATACAGAGAAATACCATATCTCCAACCTTAAACTCGTGGTCTCATCGATGATTTTCTGCATAGCTCTTTTTCATCTTTGGGTTGACTTGATGTACTGATGATTGTTTTTAACCTTATTCATCCTTTATTCATACATTTTAGGTCCTAGAATCTTATATTCATTGACTTCATCCGAACACGCTAGTGTTATGCATCTTTTCCCATAAAATGCTTTATATGGATCCATTTTGATGGTCAGGAGGATATTATTGTTGTAGTAGAAGTTTACTAGGGTAAAATATTGGTGTCATCCTGCTTTGATGTCCATACAACATGTTATCAACATGTGTAATAGTGTATGAATATTCCACAGGGATCTAGAACCTCTTTTAAGATAATAATACATACTTTAGTTCAGCTCAATTTATATATCATGTTAGAGCCTTTCCCAGAACATGGAGGTTAATATTAGATCCCCATCAAATACTATAAAAAGTGGTACTCAATGTAGCCTTAACCCTTCTCTGATGTATATCAATATGAGTTCATCCTATTATAAGTCCTATCAAATTATAGTAAATTAAGATATCTTTTCAAGGGAACCCATAACAACCCATGTATCATTGTTTCTTATGGATGTAATCAGAAGTCCGGTGACAATGTTCATTGTGATGTTTTCCCATTCCTTGTTGGTATAGGTAATGGTTTCACAATCCCCTTATAATTATTCCCTTCAACCTTCACTTTTTGTAGTACTGTTAAATTTTATTTATTTTAAATGATCTCTTTATTAATATTGTGCCACCAATAGTGCTCCCCAATAAATCGATAAATATTTGTGCTCCCTGGGTGAATAGATAACCTTTATCAAAGTCTGTAATTTAGAATCTATTTCCTTACCTTTTGATTCTATGGTATACATATTCATAACCTAAATACCAGGAATCCTTAATCATCCATTTAGACCTCTAAGGATTTCCCATTTCTAATTTATTCCACCTTTTTTCTGAATTTCTTTATCATTTATTTGAGCATCCATTATTTTCTCTATAAGGTATAACTGATTAGTAAATTGAGAAATTATTGATGATTTCATTTTCTTAATGATTCATATTTTCACCCCATGTAGGTCTAAAAATATTGGATCCTTCTAATTTACCATAATTTCTAAAGATACAAGATAGTTTATACTTAGAGAATCTGCCACATTATTTTCTTTTCCATGATGTTAGTGGATTAATCATTCATAATTTTTGATGATCACTAACCATATCCTTTAGAATATATTATAATCCTTCTAAGTGAATATATTTTTGATACTCTTCTGATCAGTATATATCTCACAAATATCCAAATATAGACAATGCCGCTATATTTTTAATACAAAGATCACAACTACCTACTCCATATCATGATAGTTATAGTTTCTTTCATTAATTTTCAAATTCCATGAGGCATAAGATTTCAATTTAATATTTTTAATTAGTACACATACTAATAAATTTTTTATCCATCACTATATACCATAATGAATTCTCCACTTATTAGTAGTGTGAGTACAAATACATCAAGATTCCTCTTTTGTAGATCCTTAAATCTTTCCACGTGTTCTTACATCCAAAAAACATCACTCCCTACTGATTCATCTTTTTAAATGGGGTTTCCAATCATGATAATTTCTTTATAAAGAATCAGTAATATCCATATAGACCATGGGATCTATAGACCTCCATTATAGATGTTGTCTTGGTCCACCCATTAATTTCATTTTTCTTTGAAGGACCCATGGATATACTTTTTATAGTGATAAAATGTCTTAGGAATGACACTTCCTCCATAAAAAAACTCAAATTTACTATACTTTTAATATATTGTATCCCTTAAAAAAGAAATTAACATAGTATTAAAATGATCATCTTGTTCCCCCTTTATCTTAGAGTATACTATAATATCATCAATAAAGACTAAAAGAAAATTGTCAAGGTTGTCTCTAAATACTCTATTCATTATGTGCAAGAAATTTTCATGAGAATTTGTGAGATTTATGGGAATCCCTATGAAATCACAGTGTTATTACATTGTTTGAAAGGTAATCTTTAGAATGTCTTCATTATTTACCATTAATTGGTGATATCCTAACAAAAAGTCCACCTTAGAGAAATACTTGGCACCATATAGTTGATAAAACAATTAATTTTCCTATGGTAGGGGATACTGGTTCATTATAATGATTTTATTGAGTTCATGATACTCAATACCGAGATGATTTTATCCATACTTATTCTTGATAAAAAGGACCGGTCCACCAGATGGTGAAGCACTTAGGAATATAAAACCCTTTTCTAGACTCTCATAAATCTGTTTATTCTGTTCTCCAAGCTCAACGGTGGCCATTCTATAAGGTGTATTTGATATAGAATGACATCCATGGAAATGTTCAATTGATAACTAAACCTCTTGGTTAGTAGAAATACTTGATAATTCCTAATGGATCACATCATTGTAGTCCCTTAAAGTGGTAATGTTTTCGAGCATGATTAAATGCATTGTCTCATTCATTTGATATAGTTATGTTTGCTCAAAATGATATAATATCCAAAATTGAGACAATTATTATAATATATATTCAACATCCTCCTGACACTTATACAAAATTGGAGGATGCGTCCTAATGTGAAGATTGGTCTAGCTTTTCGGATAGTTGATATTGTCTCTGTATAAATATATATAATTTATGACCAATATAGCATCAAACTCCACCCAAGAAAGTATGCAAATATTTTATGGAAGGTTCAGCAATTTTTTTTCATTATATGATTTATATACATAGGATTCAATAATTTTCTAATTTTTAATTCTCAAAGAAAACTAAACCTCAATATTTTGAGGTGATTTTTGAATAGATCTTCTAAATTTTTTCGATATGAAGTAATGTGTTGTACCAAAATCAAATAGTATGATTTATAGTATTAAATGAATAACTTGTGTACATATAACCACATCATTGTTGGGATCCACCTCAGTAGTAGTGATAACATATTACCCTCCTAGATTCCTTAGATGATGATTTTTATGATTTCCTCAAAAAAAACATTGGCTTAGGGAATTGGTTCTCATAATTTCCATGTTTCTTAAAATTGAAACACTTCACTATAGGTTGAGTGTTTTTTTGAACCTTCCTCACTTCTTCCAAATTGGAATTATTTTTCATATCCCTTTGGCAGTTAATATCCAGATTCCCCATTCTTCTACATTGGAATAATTTCTTGGTTCCCTTTAGATAGTACCGATGATTCTTTTTCCAACAATTTTGTCACATGGGATGTTCGTTTTTCATTCCATAATGGGAATTATCTATTGATCCTCCCACATTAAACTTCATTTTTCACATTTTATCTCTGGGCTCACAAGACCACTAAGATTATCTGACCTCCATATTGACTTTAAGGGAATTGTATAAAATCACCCAGTAGCATTGGAAGTCTCTAAGAGACCACACATTTTAAAGAATCTCTATTGACCACTTGTCAGGACACACTCCCTATAATGTGTACCCCTCTTGGGCTGGCAATGTGAGAAGGGAGATAATGACCCCCGAGTCCCACCTCCAGTAGGCCCTGGGTTGGCGACTTGCACCAAGGGTATAGAAAACACACAAATGGGAGGAATTACCCTCTATAAGAACACATGCGGAAGATAATAATAAGATATACACAAACCAACTCCAACTCAGATATACATATAAATGAAAACCCATGTAAAAATATGAAATTTCATGAAAAACTAATAAAACTGAAAGGGTAAAATCTATAAGTACCCAAAAGAATGTAAAACAACAGCAACCATAATCCCAAACAGCTCCTACAACCCCAAGCTAGTAAACACCATCCTGATATCTAACCTGCTCCAAGTCACCTGAAAAAAAGTTTATATAACAAAGGGGTGAGTATAACAGTATACTCAGTAGGATCCTCCATGAATCCTCTCACGAAAAAGTAAAAAAAAATGCTAAAGCATGGTGAACAATAAGTAAAACTAAATTGTCACCTAAAAAGGTATAATTTGTTCCCAACCTTACCATGGTTACTCTAACCAAGTAACTCATACAAGAGTATATAATATTATAAGGAATATCAAGGGTACCCGACTACTACTCCCCCACCGGTTTTCTGCTTTGCACCAACGTCGCAGGTCCTAAGAATATCTCTCCAAAAAGACTTACCCACAAACACCTAGGAGATGCACCACAATATGCACCTCGTGCAATAGAACCACCATGTAAATGGAATAAAGTAACCAATTAGTTTCCTAGAGCCACCACAGCTCGCATAACATGTATCATATGTCGGGTATTATATCTCAATCCATTACATCCCATACACTGAGTAAAAATCCGCATGACATCCCAACATATACATGTTAAACCTATAGAAGTCCATAAATACTATATTCAGAATATATGTGTGTGAATGACTACAATCCATTATAGCCCTCTACACACATATATGGGGAAAACAACCCATTGTTCCTACTAGCACAAGTAACTACCAAGAGAAGAGAGTAGAGCCAAAGGGGGTAGTCATCCATCCATCCTCCCACCAGAATGTTGGGGAAAACACCTCCCAGGGCTCGGAATCCTCAGGGTGTCAGTTTCCCTTACTAACAGGGTGGAGTAGCGTATAGAAAAACAAAAAGTAGAGGATATACTACATCTCACAACCACACTATGGGCACAGCCTATTCTTAGACTCAACTATAGCCAACGTCTCTTGGACTCCGGGATGCCACTTTTAATAATTGGTATCCTATAAGAACACAACCAATTAAAGAGAATTAATAAATTATTTCATTACATTTTTATCAGTTGCACTTTACATTAATTAATTCTTTAAACATTAATTAACTGGTACCAATTCCACATTAAAGTTCATTGCATCACACCCAAAGTATACTATTCCTTAAAAATTATAACCTCATCATTATGTTATAGAAAACTCCAACCCCACTGGTTAACACCATGTATTCAATTATTCATTACAGAATTACTTTCCCACACTCCAAGGAATTCTATAAAAAGATTCTATGCTACTAATCACAAGGGGGCTCAACATGGTGAGTAGATGTACTACCCATCGAGTCTTTTCCTCCTATATCAAGACTGTAGTCCCATCCTCCCTTGAGAATCTAAACACAGAAAGAACATGGAATACCCCACACATATTTTCCTCTTTCGGAAGAAGGGTAAGAAAGACCAGCTTCCTTGAGTAGTTGGGAAATGTAATGTATATAATCAACCAATAAGAATGAGAAAGAATCAAACAATCACAACCATCCTATTCCATCATCAATGGTGTTATCCCTGACACCCACATGCATAAACCGATGCATCTTGCCACTCTAGGCATCATCTACTGCCACAACCAAAGGTCTCTATGCCCCCACATACCACAACTACCATCCGGGCTCACATGACAACACAAGCACCCGGAAAAATATATAATAACAATTGGGAACTTGGCCCTTTAACAATCAAGAGGCTAACTCAAAACCCTACAAGGAATTATCTTTTTATCAAACAACAAGTTCTTTTATCCATATGTAATTGAATATCTAATATTTTTAGGTTCTAACAATAGGTAACCTAAAAAAACTATAAAAAAATTATTAAACATGCTCATGACATCAATTTGATTAACATGAAATTACAACAAGAAGAACCATATTCATTTCATGCCTCTTTATCTTTAGCCAAAAAGATAACAATTTATTTCCATATTTACATTCCTTACCAATTTCCATCATGAACGAATGGATGAACAATGTCATCATAGATATCACACTGTCTAGTAAACCAAGGGGCTATAACATAAAATCAATATCAATTTATTTATCCAGTTCAAATATTTATTATGTCAATTCCATTTTCATCCTATGGGATAAAACATGCTAACTATACATTTGCACATATAAGAAAAGAGAAGAAACGAATACCCTACCTCAAATGGTTTTTGACATTCATTATACCACAACGGTTCACGATCGCCTCCTCTTGCGACAACTTAATTCGATGAAGGGTCAACACTTTATCCTTGCACCAAAGAAGGGGGTGCACATGCAGCAGGAAGAACATCAAGGGGATACCAATCCACAGTGAAAGGTTTGGTCTCATGATTCTAATTATAAGGAAGGAAAGGTTCGAGCATCTTCCACCAGAGAACAAGGAGAAAGAACAATGGAGGAAAATATCTTGTCCCTTTTAAAGATTTAACGGAGCAATCATTTAAGATACACTTTATTTCCCATTAAAAGCAGATCACATTAAACCACATGGTTTAACCAAGTAAAAATATCCCAAGACATAGGAATAATTATTATAGGAGTTATGAATTTTGAATCGGCCATAGAGTCATTATAAAAAGTCATTAAATGCATTTTACGTCAAATGATTCATTAAAGGGGGGGATGTTGGAAGCTGGAAACACGGTTCCTGAACCTTACCATTGGAACCTCACAGTTCTAGAAACACTATTCATGAACCTCACCATTAGATCCTCACTACTTTGGAAACACTATTCATGAACCTCAACACCGTTGGAACCTCACTATTCTGGAAACACCGTTCATGAACATCATAGTTGGAACCTCACCATTCTAGAAACACTATTCATGAACCTCACCATTTTGGAAGCACTGTTCATGAACCTCATAATTGGAACCTCACTATTCTGGAAACACTGTTCATGATCCTCCCCATTGGAACATCACTGTTATGGAAACACTGTTCATGAACTTCACCATTGGAACCTCACTATTCTGGAAACACTGTTCATGAACCACATCGTCGGAACCTCACCATTCTGGAAATTATAATCATCTAAGGTTATCAATGAAATGTTCATAGAAGGTTAATGTTGACATTTTTCACCTAATGTTACCATTTCAATATTCACAGAAGGTTAATGTTGACAATCTTAACCTAAGGTTACCATTGTACTGTTCACAGAAGATTAATGTTGAAACTGTTCACCTAAGGTTACCGTTGCATTGTTCACAGAAGGTTAATGTTGATATTGTTCACCTAAGCTTACCGTTTCTCTATTCATAGACGGTTAATGTTGACATTGTTCACCTAAGGTTACTATTTCACTGTTCACCTAAAGTTACTTTTGCACTGTTCACAGAAGGTTAATGTTGACACTGTTCACCTAAGGGTACCATTGCACTGTTTACAATGGTATACCATTAGAACTATTTATAGAAGGTCACCACGACCTCTCGGAACACTCCAATAATAGATTTTCACATGGGATAGAACTAGAGAGGTTTGGTACATTACATCAGATACCTCTTAAAGCATTCTCTTCCTCGAGAATTCAAAACCCACCTAGAGGGAAAAAATGGTCTGAATGACCACCAATTGAGATACCTGTCAAGACAAGGCAAGCCACAAAATGTAACAAAAGAAAGCCATCTCATAAACATGAATGGTTTATAACCACAAAGAAAAAGTCGTTACATGAAAAGAGTTAAAAATCAATCAAATATGGGTACTGAGCACATATCTTTGACTCAGTTTCCTAGGTGCTATCCTCCATGCCGCCGTGTGACCACAAGACTTGAACCAAGGGGATTGAACGCCCACACAACACCTTATCCTTGCGGTCTTGGATCTCCATAGGTCGTTCCTTAAAGGACACATCATTATTAACATCAATCTCTCCCCATTCAATGAAGTGAGAGTCATCATGAATTTAATGACAGAGATTTGATACATGGAAAACATCATGTATCTGACTCATCTACGGGGGATGTGCTACTTGATATGCCAAAGATCCAACACGACATAACACCTTGAAAGGCCCAAAAAAGCAGGGAGAAAGATTACTCCCACGACCAATCCTTTTCTTCCCACGATGGGGAGTCACCTTCAGAAACAAATGATTCCCAACATTAAACTATAAGGGTATTATCCTTTGTTTATCAAATGATTTCTATGATCTTGCGCTGTCTTCATCCTCTCACGAATCACTTAACCCATTTTTTTGTATTCTGCACTAGTTCCGGTCTGAGAATTGCTATCTCTCTGACCCCAACCTATCACAACGGAGAACAGAAAGGTTGTCCATAAAAGGTTTCAAATGGTTCCATATCGATATTGGAGTGGAAATTATTATTGTAAGAAAACTCCACCTAGTGTAAGTGCCTCATCCACAATCCTCCAAAATCATGAACACAAGAGTGTAACATGTCTTCATGATTCTAGATGGTTCTCTCTATCTGACCATCCGTTTGAGGATGAAAAGCAGTGATAAGGCATAATTGAGAACCAAAATAATGTTGGAGACCTCTCCACACCCTGGAGGTAAAATGAGGATCCCAATCAGTAATGATCATACTTGGGACTCCATGAAGTCACACCACCTCCTCCAGATACTGCCTCAACAAAACAACCACTAGGATCGAATACTTGATCATTATGTTGTGGGATGATTTTGTTAAATGATCCAATACCACCCAAATATCATCATGTACTCCCTGAGCTCGAGGTAAACCTGTAACAAAGTTCATTGAGATGTCCTACCACTTCCACTGAGGAATATCTAATGGCTAGAGAAGACCACCATGAACACAATGTTCGTCCTACACCTTCTTGAAGACCAAACATCGAGACACAAACTCCACAACTGCACGATTAAGCCCAAGCCACCAAAAATAGATCCTAATGGCTTGGAAAATCTTTGTCACGCCATGACGTACTACTAAAGGAAAACTATGAAAGTCTCTAAAACAAATCTCGTGCATCTTCAAAGGAACAGAAATCCTTTTGTGATATAACACTAGGTGTTGTTCATCGTACGACCAAACACTAGGGGCCTCACCATAAACAACCCGACCTCTCTAGAAGACCACCTCTAGATCCCCCAACTAGGACTCCTCCAACATCTGCACGAGGAATGACTATACTGTCATCTGAAAATGATATCCTATGCCCCCAAATTTTCCCATATCAAGATGTAATGCTGACATCTCTTCTATTACTCTCTAGGGATCACCAGATTCATTCACAGCATCAATACATGAATTTTGATTCAGCGCATCAGCTATAACATTCCCCTTTCTAGGTGTATACAATATTTCGATGTCATATTCCTATAAGAACTCCATCCACCAAAAATTTCTTAAGTTCAAGTCATACTTTGTGAAAACATACTTCAAACTCTTATGATCAGTGAAAACCAAAAAGCGCTCGCCAATGAGGTAGTGTCTCCACAACGTTAGAGAAAACACCACCGTTTCCAACTCAAGATCATGGGTTTAATAGTTATGTTCATGGGGACACAAATCCCGAGACATATAAGAAAAAACTAATATCTTCGGCCTTAGAACATAGCCTATCCCCAGATGCAAAGAATTATAGAAAACATCAATCTGAACTCCCTAAACTAGATGAAAAAGATCTGGAGCACTTACTAACTTCTCCTTTAGATACTCGGAAGCTACCTAACACGGATTAATCCATATGAATTCCTGATGCTTCTTATTCGAAGCAGTTAGAGGATTCGAAACTTGTGTGAAATTTGCTACGAACCTCCTGTAGTAGTCTGCAAGACTATGGAATCTTCGCACCACTAACACTGTATTGGGAGATTCCCAAGACAAAAATGATTCTATCTTCGATGGATCCACAACTACTCCCTATTGGGACACAACATTCCCCAAGAAATGGACTTCTCAAGCCCAAAAATCACATTTCGGAAACTTCCCAAATATCTAATGTTGATGAAGAACTCTCAAAACGATGTGTAGATGCTCTTGATGCTCCTCCTCAAATGTGGATTACAAAATGATGTCATCAATGAAAACCACGACGAAATTTTCTAGGAACTCACGAAACACAGCAGTCATCAATACCATAAACACAGATAGAGCATTCTTCATACCGAATGGAATTAGAATGAACTCTTAATGCCCATGATGACAACAAAAAACAGTCTTCGGGATATCCTCATCCATTACAAGAAAATGATGTTATCCTAACCGCAAGTTGATATTGGATAACCAACTTCAACCCTTCATTTGATCAAATAAATCATCAATACTTGGAGACATAGAGATAGGAGATGCTCCTGGTTGTATTTCCATTCCACACTCGATCTCTCGTTGAGGATGTAATTCTACAACCTCTTTTGTAAAGACATCAGTGTACTCTACTACAGACCTAATAAATGCCTACTATTGAAACTCTGATGAACTCAACATCAGCTCTGCCATCATGGATTATAAGGACAGAACACACCTATGACCGATCAGAGGATCTTGCTCGACCCAAAACACCATCAGATCTCCATCCGCATCAATGAAAACCACCTTCTTTCTGAAGCGATCCACGATAGCCTGCACCAAATACAATAAATCCATGCCAAGGATGACATCATATGGTTATATTTTTAAACATAGGAAATATCCCCAAGAGTAGTGTTGCCACAACACTAGCTCACAGTTTGTATATACTTCAAACAAGTTAGCTCGACCTCCAACTGGTGTGGTCAACACCAAGGGCACTGGAAGCCACTCTACCTCAAGTCCCAAAGCATGGAAATGGGTAGCTGATATGAAGGACTGTGTCTCTCTTGAATCAAATAAGGAAAACACCAAGTTAGAAAACAAGAAAAGGCTACCACGAACGACATTTAGCTCGCTTAGAGTTGGAAAAGCTAGAGAATGAAGCTGAACACGACCTCATACATGACCTCTCTGACCCTGATGCCGAACACCACCATAGCTATTCTTTTCTCTCTGAGGATGGGGAGCGTCACAGGGTTGTTCTCTGCCTCCCCATTTAACCTCTACTGATCTAAAGCTAGTGCAACCTCCTGCTGTTGCAGAAAACTAAAACTGCCTCAACGCTGGAACCTGGAGCGTGGCACCTGGTGCACTATGACTACTCTAAAATGTAGGTCACTCCCACTACATATGACCATGACCAACACAAGAAAAAGAAGTTCCTAATCACTTCAGATAGGCCCGCGAGTTTCTTCCATTGGAGAAACGGGATGTGAATGGATGGGACATACCCCTAGCTGAACGAAAACTCTTCTTCCCAAAAAATCGGGTAACCCGAACAAAAACTACACTTCATGATTAATCATGATTATTCCCCTCTTGTGATGATCTTGTCCTAGACAATGTTCTCTAGACAACTTCTACCACCGCCATCACCTAACGATATGTTTCCAATATAAACAGGGTGACTTAGTGCTGGATCTCTGGATGCAAAGCCTCCTCGAAATGTCTCGCTTGGCCTCCCCCTCTAGAAGTAAGTCCGAACCATATAGTAAAAGGTTCATGAAATGGATTCCAAACTCTCGAACACTGGAGCTCCCCTATCGAAGGGTAAGAAGCTCCTGGCGACTGGACGCCTTCATAGTCAAAGAGAGAAACTCTACTCTAAACTATTCTCGGAACTCCTCCCATGAGTTCGTTTTCTCTTCAAGATCCCCAAGGAACAAGAAACACTACTACCTCAATCCTCCACGTAGAATCATCCCAACCTAGGAAATGTAGTTCTCTATCCGAGCACGGATCGAACTGAAGCCTATATTGACCTCCTCTAACCAGTCTTTTGAGACTACATCTGAAATGAATCCCACATACTTCTACAGACTATGGCGCTGAAAATATAAGAGTGTCTTACTCTAATTGTCGTCGTCAACCTCAACCCTACGGAGATCTACTGGAACAGCCTCCTAGACACCTTCTTCCCAAACCTGATGAGGATGTCATCCTGATGCAATACCTGTAAAAAAACAAACTGTTAGAGCTCCGAAACCTGGAATATGGAAGAATCAACATTAATTAATTAATTGTTAGATCATAGGGATCCATAAAAGCCAATGTCTCAGCTGGTCTCCAGTGATTACATCACTTTCTAAACATGAATGACAATGTTTCCCTACCAACCAATGCAACCTCACTTGTGTCTAACACCACTCTCCAGCCTATCCCTCAACCAGGCGTCAAATACCACTCTGTCACGACCCCCTCCCCACAATGTGGACCCCTCCTGGGCCAACAATGTGAGAAGGGAGATAATGACCCCCCGAGTCCCATCTCCAGTAGGTCCAAGGTTGGCGACTAGAAGTGAGGGTATAGAAAACACCCAAATGGGAGTCATTACCCTCTACGAGAAGACATGCGGATGAGAGAGATAAGATAAACACCAACCAACTCTAACTCAGATAGAAATATAAATGAAAACCCAAGTACACATATGAAATGTAGTGAAAAACTACTAAAACTAAAAGTTGAAAAACTACAAGTACCCAAAAAAAGTAAAACAGTAGAAACCACAAGCCCAAACAACTCCTGCAACCCCAATCTAGTAAAAACGATCATGATCTCCAACCTGCTCCAAGTGAACTAAAAAATGTTTTTATAAAAAAGCGGTGAGTATAACAGTATTCTCAATAGGATCCTCCATGATGACTCTTGTGAAAAAGTAATGAAAGAATGATAAATCACGGTGAACAGCAAGTGAAACTAACTCATCACCTAAAAAGTTATACTATGTTCCCAACCTCAGCATGACTACTCTCACCATGTAACACATACAATAGTATGTAATACAATATGAAATATCAAGGGTATCCCACTACTACATCCCAAATGGTTTTCCACTTTTCCCCTACGTCAAACGTCCTAAGCATCTTTCTCAAAAAAGGCTTTCCCACAGACACCTAGGCGAATCACCACAATATGCACCTCATGTAACAGAACCACCACATCCATGCAAGAAAGTAACGAGTTAGTTTCTCACATCCACCACATCTTTCAAAACAGGTATCATATGTCACGTATTATACCGGAATCCATTACAACCCATACACCGAGTAAGGATCCTCAAGCCATCACAACCTATACATGTTACACCTATAGTATTCCATAGGATACTGTATATAGAATAAGTGTGTGTGAATAACCACAAGCCATTAATGAACTCTACACACATATACGGGGAAAACTAACCACTATGCCTACCAGCACAAGTCACTACCAAGTAAAGAGAGTGGGTTCAAAGGGGGCAGTCATCTATCCATCCTGCCACTAGAATGTTGGGGAAAACACCCCCCAGGGCTTAGAATCTCTAGGGTGTCTGTTTCCCTTACTGACAGGGTGGAGTAGCGTATAAAAACACAAAATGTACAAGATATATTATATCTCACAACCACACTATTGGGCATCATCTAGTCTTAGAATCAATTGTAGCTAACGTTTCCTGAACTCCGGGATGCCACTTCTAAGACTAGGTATCCTATAAACACACAACCATTTAAAGAGCTTTAATACATTATTTCATTCCCTATTTATCAGTTTCACTTTACGTTAATTAATTATTTAAAAATTAATTAACCAGTACAAATTCAACATTAATGTTCATTATCATCACAACCAAAGTACATAGTTCCTTAAAAATTACAACCTCATCATTATGTTCTAGAAAAATCCAACCCCATAGGTTAAAACCATTTATTCAATTATTCATTATAGAATTACTTTACAAAATTCCTAGGCATTATAAAAAACATTCTATGATACTAAACACAATGAGGATCAACAGAGTGAGTAGATTTATTATCCATCGAGTCTTTTCTTCCTGTTGAAAGAGCGTAGTCCCATACTCCCATGAGAAGGTAAACACGAAAAGGAAATGGAATACCCCACACGTCTTCGCCTATTTCGGAAGAAGGGTAAGAAAGACCATCTACCTTTAGTAGTGGGGAAAATTAAAGAAGATAAACAAATAATAAGAATGAGCAAGCATCCAACAATCACATCCATCCTGTTCCATCATCCAAGTTGTCCTTCCTGACACCCACATGCATAAACCGATGCATCTCACCACTCTACGCGTCATCTACTGCCACAACCAAGGGACTTCGTGCCCCTACATACCACAAAATCCATCTGAGCTCACATCACAACACAAGTAGCAGTCAAAAAAATATCCCAACAATTGGGCTCTTGGAGCTTTAAAAATCAAGAGGGTTACTCAGAACCCTACAAGGAATTATCATTTTATCAAACAACTAGTTATTTTATCCATCTGTAAATAACTAATCTATTATTTTTTGATTCCGACTATGGGTAAACTAAACAAAAAACAATCCCAAATTTAATAAACATGCTTACTGAATCAATTTGATTAACATAAAATTACAACAAGAAGAACCAGATTCATTTAATGCCTCTTTATCTTTGGCCAAACAGTTATCAATTTATTCCCAGCTTTACGTTCTTTACCAATTTTCATTAAGAACGAACGACTGATCAAATCCAATATAGATATCACACTATCTAGAAAAACAAGAGGCAATAACATACGATCAATATCAATATATTTATCCAGTTCAAATATTTATTATGTCAATTCCATTGGAATAAAGTGGGATAAAACATGCTAACAATAGAGTTTCACATATAAAAAAAGAGAATCAATGAATCCCCTACCTCAAATGGTTCTTGTCATTATTTATACCACAAAGTTTCACGATCACCGACTCTCACAACAACTTAATTTGATGAAGGGTCGACCCATTCTGCTTGCACCAAATCAGGGGGTGCAAATGCAACAGGAAGAACATCAAGGGGAAACCAATCCACGGGGAAAAGTTTGATCACACAATTCCTATGGGAAGGAAGGAAAGGTTTGAGCTTATTGCATTAGAGAAAAAGGATGAAGAAGAAGAGAGGGAGATATCTTGTCCCTTTTTTAGATTTAAGGGACCGATGGTTTTAGATACAAATGATTTCCCATTAAATGCAGATCACATTAAACTACATGGTTTGAACAAGTAAATACATCCTGAGCCATAGGAATAATTAATATAAGATTTATTACCTTTGAATCAGCCTTAGAATCATTAAAAGAAGGCTTTAAATTAATTTTACATCAAAGGAAATGTTAAAGGGTAGAAACTATTGGAAGATAGAAACACGGTTCATGGATCTCACCATTGGAACCTCACTGTTTTGGAAACACTGTTCATGAACATCAATGTTCTGGAAACACTGTTCATGAACATCACCACCATTGGAACCTCATTGTTCTGGAATCATTATCCATGGAACTCACTGTTTGAACCTCACCGTTCTAGAAACACTGTTCATAAACCTCGCTGTTGGAACCTCACTATTCTGGAAACACTGTTCATGAACCTCGCCAATGGACCCTCTCTGTAAAGGTAGTTCATGAACCTCACCGTTGGAACCTCACCATACTGGAAACACTGTTCATGAACTTCACCGTTGGAAAATCATTGTTCTAAAACACTGTTCATGAACCGCACCATTCGAACCACACCGTTTTGGAAACACCGTTCATCTAAGGTACATTTGTAATGTTCATAGAAGGTTAATGTTGACAACGTTCAACTATGGTTACCATTGCACTGTTCAGAGAAGGTTAATGTAGACACTGTTCACCTAAGGTTACCATTGCACTGTTCATCTAAGGTTACTATTGCACTGTTCACAAAAGGTTAATGTTGACACTGTTAAACTATATTTACCATTGCACTGTTCAGAGAAGGTTAAGGTTGAATCTGTTCACCTAAGGTAACCCTTTCACTATTCACAGAAGGTTAATGTTGACACTGTTCACCTAAGGTTACCATTTCACTATTCATAGAAGTTTAATGATGACACTGTTCACCTAAGGTTATCGTTGCACTGCTCACCTATGTTTACCATTACACCTTTCACAGAATGTTAAAGATGACACTTTTCACCTAAGACATTGCATTTTTTTCAATGGTCTACTATTGGAATTGTTCATAGAATATCACCATGACCTCCCGGAACTCTCAAACACCATATTTTCACAGAGGAAAGGACTAGAGAGGTATGAGACATTACACCACTAAATAATAAATCCAATTCTTTTGGGTGTTTATGAAAAATACATAGGTGTGTTGTGAATGCCTTGTAATGTTTTCCTCATACTCTCCAATAGAATCTTCTTCGGTTTGCTTCAATCCAAATAACTCGCTTACCATCTTAATATAGAGTGTTCTGGAAATATATTTATTGAAAAGTATTTTCTTTAAATCATCCCATATATTGAAAAAAAGTTCCACCTTGGAATTTTTTTTCTTGTTTAGTACCCACCACTGATCAACTAAATCATTAAAATTATAGACCTCTAGCACAAATTTCTCATCTTCTGTGAACTCAAAGAAAGAGAATATCTTATTAATGGAGTTAATCCACTTTTCAATGAGGAGGGGATCGTAAGATCCACTAATCATGGGAGGAAATTTTCAGTTGAAGGATTCAACCACAAAATTCTATTTTTAAGAGATGGATGGTGTTCCACTAGACATAAGTTATTATTCGTATATTTTGGTAGTTGAAAAAGTACTTTTATGAAGTTCTGATCACCTATTACCGACATATTTTTCTATCATTAGGGAAATCATCAAATTTAATATCATAATCATTGTTGGAACTTATTTTTCTATTCCCTACAATTAACAATGAAAAATAAAGTACTATTAGGTTGATTCAATTCATAGCTAATAATCAAATAAAAAACATTGAACATATAAGGATAATGTTGTAAATGAAAATTATAACTTAACTTTATATTCCTGACATTTCAATCTTATTTATCAATAGTGATAACATTATTCATATAGATCTTACTAAAGTTCTATATTCCTAATATTAGAAAATAACTAGACCATCTTCTAATCCCAACTACAATGGTCCAGTCCTTTTACACATATTATTACAAAACATTAAAAAAAATTAAACATTAAATACAAAGCTATGATCTTAAAATCTAACTTCTTTAGAAGATTAGATATATAATTAGAAATAATGAAACCAAAATAAAAGCATATTTTATTTAATCTTCATAATTATCATGTAACACCCTTTTGTGACCTTATATCTATATTTGTTAACATGTGGAATACATGAAACCATAGCTCATGGGTTTGAATGAATAATATGATGACATAAAAAGGAATCAAAAATGAAAAAACATATGGAAACATTACATATTGAAAAAGGGATAATATATTCATAAAATAATAGTAATTTGAAAAAATCAAAAAACATTACCTAATCATGAGCCAAGGATCCTTTCACATTGAGTTGGATGAGTTATGGTTTACCACTAAGACCATTATATATGGTGCATGAGTCCTACTGACCACCGAGACTGTTGCACATGACATCTCATGAGACTAAACAATATCCTATTAATTGGAGTGAAATTTTGGTGCACCAATCACAACATGTTCAATATTATATGTTCCCAATAATGATACATAAATATGGAAATAAGAACATAAGCATTTCCCATGGAATGTATTGGGTATCATAATCATATCAAAAGGCATGTCAAAAATAAATATCAAAATGATTTCCATGAAAAAATAGATTTAAATAATACATTGAAATAAATAACATAAAATAATAAAATATTGTGATAAGTGGTGGAATAATGGATTTATAACATATAGAAATATATTTTAATAAATTTGAGAAATAACACATTTTAGTACAAATTAAGATAAAATTTTTAAGATTAATTAAAAAAAGAATGATTGTCTAAAAAAAATTGGAAATTAACTAAGAGTGTTTTAAATGTTAAAATGACTGATTTTATAAATATAGTTTTTGATAAAAAAAATTTATATAGCTAGTGAACATGAAAATGGGGAAGAAATTGGGATGTTCTCTTTAATCAGGCATGCTTATCCAGGATAATTGAGAAGGGAACCATTTGAACACATCTATATCAACAAATGAAAATGATAAATAGATATGGATACATTAGTATTTAACATATAAACTTAATTAAGAATAATTATATAAACATAAATAAGACTTAATTTGGATAATGATTGAGAATGTGTAACTCGTAAGAAAAAATAGAGGTGCAGAAAGAATCCCCTAGCTTTTGTCTAAAATAGTTTTGCACATGATCTTAATATCCTGGATAATCAAATTAAATACATTAATTAATTTGTTAATAATATTTTCTACATGTAATATATTTATTATATTTTTATCAAATTTATTTATATCCTTTTTTGAGGAGTTATAAGAAACAAATTTTCCCTCACGAGTGTTCGTTTCCTTTGTTTTTATACTTGGTTCAGTTGAATTAAAGATTGAAATTTTGTGTGAAATTAGAATAGATATCCAAAATTTAATTTATATGTTACTAATGAAAATTCATATTATAAAATTTTTATTTAATCCAATTGGTTATTTGGTATGAGGAAGAATCATTATATTAAATTTTAGTGATAGTCGTTTAGATTATTATGAGGTTTATTAATAATCATTAACTAGTTTTTCATGATTAATTAATATAATGTATATATAATGGTTTAAGAAAATTAATGTTGTTGTTATACATATATTAAAATCTTGTTTACCATAAAAATTTATTTATGATTGGCTGTGAAGGAGATAATGTAAATTGAAAATACGTTGTCCACGAAGGCGGTAAATCAAAACCTTACAAATGATGTTTTCATTTTTTATACAAATGGGTACGAGATAAAAATGATAATGGGTTGTTACCAAAAAATATAAAATTCCAGTATATAAAAGATACTAGAGTTATAACGTAACTTTGATAAGGGGAGGTGATGAGAGAATTATAAAAAAAGGAAATTGAAAATAAATTAAAATAAAAATAAAGAGGTTTTTACCTCTTAAATTCTATTCCTTTATAACCTCATTTGGGAATTTGTTTTGGTCTTTTGCTGAAACCAAGGGCTCTTGAACGTTTATATAGTGTATTGAGATATTATTATAGAGAATTTTGACAATATGAAAATATTTTTAGTTGTTAGGAGAAGGGGTGATCAAGGGTGGTATTTATAGTGAGAGGAGAGGTAATTTTTGAATAATTTATCAATATGTTTATTATTTTGGATCGAGAAAAAAAGAGTAATGATTCTAGGAATAAATTAATTAAATATAGATGGATAGTTTTATATTATGGTGCTTAAATCAGTGAGGAATCTGGTAATAGTGTATTTAACATAAAATATATATATATCGTACATTATTGTATTTCACTATTCACAAAAATTCAACTATTTTAGAATACTACCAAAAATTCAACCTAAACATTTTTATACATGTAGATTTAATAAATGAAAAAATAAAATAAAAATAGTTTCCTAAATATTAAAAAAATTATTCATTAATAAAATCAATATTTACATGAGAACTAATTATTTTGAAAATATAACACTTTGAAAAATTAATCAAGGTCACGTAAAATTATCTTATAATCATTAGATAAATGAATATTAATTTAGGAATATATTTTATGAAAAAATTATTATTTTAAAAATTATTATTTATTATAAAATTTTTTACAAACATATATGTTTTTAAAAAAAATTCTAACACTTAATTTATCAATTTAAAAATAATTATTTACTAATAATATGATATAAATATATTATATTTTAATTTATAAAATTCTTAAATCATAGTTATACTTTTATATATGATGCTACTAATCTATGCTCTGATTTACAGCTCTTAAGGGTCACGTTACTATCCAAAGGTCATGTTACTATTCCATTGGTTTAGGTTACTTGATTTGTATAAATAACTGTTATTTAATCTATTTTTCTTTTAAGAAGTATGTATTGTTTTATCTAAGTGATTTTATGTGATTTATTTTATATAAAAAATTTATAAAAAGGGGAAATAAATTGATAATCATTTTGGGTCTTTACATGTATTATGTTGACTCTGGGGATCATTGTATCTCGACATTGCACAGTGACGGTGGAAGCATTCTTGGGGGTTGATCTATTGATGGTGGAGAAGGGGGAGGCTGATGCTTATCCCATTTGGACAGTTTTGGCTAGATTCGATCATGAGATGATTAATATAACTTTCTTTTAAGACTTTGTTTCTTTGTAGAATTTATGTTGTCCACTGATGATGTCTTCTATCTCAAGAAATGCCTATGCCATTTATTACTTATCTGATAAGGTTTTCAGGAATTTTTTTTGGAACCATGGTTGTATTTGAATAAATTGGAGTATGTTTTGTGTTTTTTTTTCAATCCTTTGAGGATGTTCAGAATATGCACCAGCAAAGTAATCTTACAGTTCAAGAAGATAACAGTATTGAAGGTGGCACCGTTTTCTAGTGTATGCCAAATTTCTAGACCTCAAAATTGAAAAATAGAGAAAAGTGTTTTTGGAAAATGGACTTGGGCGCCGATTACTTGGAGTCTTGTAAAATTGCGCCCCATATGTTTTTCAATATCAGAACATCAAAATATGGCAATGGAAGAAGGGGCGCCCAATTTTTGGGTTTGGTCGCACAACTGACTAGCGCGGTTGAGACTAGGGCGGCTGGACTTGCATGCCGAGAGGAGTCTTGCGTGCCATCACACATGGTGTCATGAATTCCTATAAATAGAGGACCACCACTCCTATTTCCTAACAATGTTTATCACTTAGAGAAATTCAGATCTCCCTTCGTGTAGGTGGATTGGTCGCACAAGTGGTTGTGTGGTCGCACAAGTAAAAGTTGCTCAACTGTTGTTTGGTGCGCATCCAAGGTGGTTTAAGCGAGAAAGAGTGTGAGTCGCCCAAGTTTGGAGATGGAGAAGGATGTGTTGCACAGGTGGTTTGGTGAAACTTGTGTTCTAGGATTTGAAGAAGCGCGACAGTTGACAGTTGCGTGCCAAAACTGGATTAGGAGGAGAAGAGTGTGAGTCACACAAGTTTGAGGTTAAAAAATCATGTGTCGCGCAAGTGGTAGAGGTGAAATTGCATTCCATCTTAAAACTTGAGGCTATCTTGATGAAAAACGCCAAGTGTTGTTGAAGCATTCCAATATTTATGGGGATGTGTGAAAGCTGGATGTTTTCCCGATACCTTTGCTGAAAAGTGAGATTTCTCTACGGGTTGAATTTGGACTTCAATAGAGAATCTACATACAACATAGGATTTATTCATTAGCGATGATGAAGATACCTTCACGTATATAATATGAGTGGGACTTCACTACAGGTAGTGATCCAGGGGGAGTCAATGGGAGTGATCTGAGGGATGCATTGAGCTATCCCTAAACTTTTTTAAATGCAGTGAGCCTGGGACATAGTGAATTTTCTTGAACCTTTGTAATCCACAGCTAGTGATGTTTAGTGGAATTAGGTACGACCGACAACCTATCGGCATATGATCCTTGGGCATAGCCCTTTGTGGTGAACCAAGTAAAAAGTGATATGTCATCTCTCTACACATTAATGTTTGCTTTCTGATCATATCCATATTACAGGTTTAACAACTTCCTAACAACGTGGGAACACGATCCCTCACATTAAAAGAAAAATTTGTCACCCTGATTCACCCCTCCCCTATCAGGGTGTCCCAGAGTCCTACAAATTTGTGGTCCCAGGATGAGAGAGTGTGTTGTTGATAGATATTTTCTCATTGTATATGGACATAGTATGATCCCAAAGGTATAGACTCAGGATTGGTGGCTATTTGGATGAATCTACATGGGATTATATTTCCTTTTCTTTATTCTTAGATACTTCAAAGTGTGGGAGAGGCCTTATGTTGATTCTAGTACACCGATAGTGGGACCAGAAGTCTTCAGCCGTGTTCAGTTCCTCAAATTTTTGTGGTGGTGGACTATGTGACATATCTTCTGAATTTCATTCTCATCTATGTAGGAGAAAATTTCTGTTGGTGGCAGTGCATCTCCTTCCAATTTCTACAAGGGTCTTATGATCATCTTATTAATAAGTATTCCAATCTATCTATTGTTCTATTGACCACAAAGGATATTCCATAATCTAGAGTTAAGGTTTCTAATTATAATTCTAGGAAGGCTTTCAATGGTCATAGTATCAATATTTGAGATATTGATGTTTCTTTATTCCCCTACTACTTCTACGATGTTCGGTCATGTGGTAGAGGCTGGTGAGCATGTTACTGCCAATGTGGATAGTGCTCTTCCACTTCTCCAAATGAAATCCTCAAAGGAAATTTCATATAATGAGATAGAGTTTTTTTGTTCCTGGTCTATGCAATGACTCATGGGGGGTGATTATATTTTGTTTTTTATATTGAGAAGTGTTTCTCCAAGGAGAATTTTTCTTCAGATGATTCATGTTTGGTTATATGTAATCTCTATTTATCAAATTCATTGTTATAAACTATCTTAGAATTCACACTATAGCCTTGTGTGGGAGATTGGATGGTATCCTAATTCAAATTCAATCCCCCACCCCCAACAGCTTTGAGGTTTTATTTAATTATGATAAGAATTATAATTAGAGAGATGACAAGGGGCCGGTTTAGGCTGTTTTTCCTAGTGATGATCGAACTTATGAATCTAAAGATACAATCACTCGTTATATGACCATAATGGCCTATAGGTCATCACTATCATCCTCTTTTATACATGGTCGAAGGGTTGAATGTCCATAGTTACATTTTTTTAATTTCCTATATTATTGTGTGGAACACTAGGGGCTTGGACCCATAGGCTAAAAGTGTCTTCATAGTTGATGAGGTCTGCAAAATCATGTTTCCATTATTGTTTTTTGTAACCAAATAAGAAGGAGGAATCATTACAATATTTTTTAAGGAGACTTGGATTTTCTAAATTCAAGCACATTATCTGTGGATATCCAAAGCTTGACGCACATGGACATTACATTACTTTTACGGAATAATTAGTACATAACAAAAACAGACACACAAGGACCGTAATAGTTTATTGTCTTTGAAAACTAGGAATATAATATTCTAATCATGGTGAAAGATCTTCAACATATCCCATAAAGATCTTATACTTTTTGTTTTCCTACCTAAAACCTTTCTTTAAATCCTGGGGAAAAGAAATCATTTAAAGGGTGAAGTCAAATGCTCAGTATGGTTAAGCATGGAGAAAATAAAACAAATCATATACATTTGAACTTACAAAAAATGATCATAATGTTTAAACATCAAAATATTGAGCAATGACATAGAACATGGTAGTAGGTAAGGCATAGATCATAAAGAAACATTAATCATGATAAAATAGCATGAGAATAAAACATGTAATTGTGGAAAACCACTAAGCACATGATATGATTTCCATAGTAGACAATTCATTACTGCCAAGACCATATTAGTGGAAAAAGTCCCTTTCTGAATCATGTTCAGTCCTCATTCCTGTCCAATAACACTGAACTGGATCAACTTTCCATTCCAGCCATGTCTATTTCATGAGATATAAATCTTTACCCAATGAATTTTGAGGGACATATACGTCCCACCCCTCCCATAATAAAATCATTCTTACGTGTGCTACACCATAAACATAAATCATTCATCATAATCTAAATAATAAAATGGGTTTCATAAACATCATCCCATCATAAAATAATCCATATAAAACAAATGGATATCATTTCATCACAAAAAAGGTGAAACCATGTAAATCAGAGAGGCATTATACTTGAAACATAAAAATATGAAATAATGTCATCTTAGATGGAAAATGGTTTTGATAAAACACTTAAAATGAATTCTTGAGAAAAATATCCTTTCTTCTTCAATATAATTTTCTTTTCCCAAAATTAAATGAAAATAAAAAAAAAAGTTTTTTATTGAAAATAGTCATCAAATCATGGAGATGAAGCTTCATGAAAATTAGGTGTTATGAAACCGTAAAAATTTGTTCATGTCGTATAAGTTAAAAAAACATTCTTCTCGTACTTTTTTCAGAAAAGTCAAAAAGTTCCTCGTATGGTAATCAAAAGAAATATTCTTTCCAAAAAAAAATGTAAAAGTCAAAGAGGGGTAATCATGAATTTAAAAATACATGGTAGAATATTAAAAAATTTATGAAAAATATTTTAATGTACATGGAAGAAAAATATAACCCTATTAAATACTTACGAATAATCAATCTCGGATAAAAATGAGATTGGAAAAGGTATCCTTTACCTTAGGTCTGATATGCTACGTATGTATTCGAAACTCCTGTATAATGCTTTAAATAATTTCATTTACTTATTAAAGAATCATATTCATTGTTATGATATCATATTGTTCACATAGGACTTCATATTACCCGTTCTTTTGTAAATTCCATGCTAAAGCATTGTTTTGGGTAAAATCGTTTTATTTATCGTACGTGTTTGGACTTGTTGTTCTTGATATTATTATTACTTATATCATGATTTACTTACATCAAAAATTTAAATCATGATATATATATATATATCATATATGTTCATTATATATATATATAATATATAGATGAATGAAATTAATTAAAACGTTCATAGAGACGGTAGGCCGTACGTACGCATGAATGCTGTTTTCCTTTCATTATTGACTTGAATGGAAGTAAGTAGATAATATATATATATAAATAAATCCAGTAGCTTTATTATGTCATATATTTAGTTATTATTCATTACATATACTTTATAATCATTCTTGAATGATTAACATGGAGAATGAATCTCATTGCATCGTGGAGACGGTAATCCGTACGTACGCATGAGCGATGATATCGTTACCATAATTATTGAATTGAATTGGAGTGGATGATATAATATCTCATAATCAGTATGATTTTATAATAACCATATATAGTTATTCTTTACACCATTATATCCATCCAAGTAAGGTGGTGGTGGAAAAACAGATTACACCATGGCGTGGAGACGGTACTCCGTACGTACGCACGTTCGGTGATTTCGTTTTCCATTGGATGGATAGAAGGTGAAATAAGGTTGTTTCATATTTATTATAAAATATCAGTATATGAGTGATACTGATGTTATTAATTTATTATGAAACAAAAAATTAAGAATAAGTAGAAAATTAAAGAAACTTGAAGGAATCGGTAGAAGAGATTACCTCTTCCTTGACGTGTCTCTTTTATACTTCCTCTTTGGGAACCAGAGTTGGCCTTTTGAGAAGACTGGAACCACTATGATATAACTATATATGTTTAGAATAGAAATTTGTAGGGTTTTTCCAAGATTCAAGGCTCTAAATTGTGTAATGAGATGAGGGATGAGGTTCCCTTTTATAAGGGAGGAGAGGGGCACCTTAGGAAAAAACATAAAATATTATTTTATAATAAAGTCATATTCTATTTATAATGGCTCCAAAGTAACTTATTTAGAAGTTAAAGTGGGTATGGGTCTAAATACGTTCAACCAATAGGTTTTAGACATGTTTAGGTTACTAGTTTAACTTTATCATTTAGATTTAACTCTAAGTTAAATAATTTAACTTTTACCATGTCTTCTTGTTTTCTTACAATATATGGTTAATATACTTACTATAAACAATCAAACGAACCCCAAGTGGTTCATTATTAAAATAAAAAACCTTATCTATGACATTTTGCAGAAGCTTATTTTTTTAGTAATATAATATCAATTATTAATATAATATTTGTTTTAAAAACCTTTTTATGTCAATTTTGACACTATTTGGTAACTGATTTTGGTGAAAATCATAACAGAATAATTAGTTCTAAAAAAGATAATTAAATCAATAATTAAATGTCATATTAACATATATAATTAGTTTAATTAATAAAAAGTCTAAAATTACATTTATTTAGGTATATATAATATTATTTATTTTAATATATCATTAATAAGGTAATTACTGCATCATCATTGTGTCATCAATAAATTAACTTATTTAATGTCTAAAAATTATAAATAAAATACCATTATGTAGGATATATTTTTATATTTATAATTAATTTATAGTCTAATTTATCTTATGTATAACTCTATATTAAAAAAAATTTAGTTATTAAACCTTGATTTTAACTATTTTAACTCTTCTTTAAATAAAATTATAATAAATGTCCTAATCTAATCCAAGTGGACCAAAAGGGTAATATTTTTTTCCTAATTTTTTTGGTTGAATTACACTTATCCAATAGATTTAGTACATGTGTTAAGGTTATAATAATAACATTTGTACCCTTAATTACCCTATTTACTTTTAACCGTGGTAAATAAAAGTAAAAAGTTACTATTCTGGAAAAATTATTTTTATCTTATTGAACCAAATTTTACTCCGTTATATTAACCATGTATCTCATATTTTTTAAATTACACTCACAAAAGCGGTAAAATGATGTTTTATATAAATTTTCAAATTCTCATAGATGGTAAAAGACGGTGAAAAGTCCAATAAAATATTTATATATCTAAAATTGTTATAAAATGACTCCAATGAATTACATTGAACTTATATAGTTATTATGTATCAATTTATACCTAACAAAATTTAAATAAATAATTATTTATTTAAATAAAAACTCGGTTCTCAAATAGTAACCCAGTGGTTTCACTATTCATCCGAAATTGAATGTTTTCATAAAAATACCAAAAATTCACCCTTGGCTAATTTCGATATTCCGAATCCAAAAATGAAGTCCATTTTGAAAGATAAAATTTATAAAATTTCAATAATTGGGTATTACTATTAATGACGGCTAGTTAATAAAAATATTATAATAATATCTTGTTTAGTGAAACTCGGTATTGCATACTACACACACTATCGAAAAAGGTCTTGATTGTGTATAATGCAAGACAAGTAAGGGTTGTGTGTAGTGAATGCTCCATTTTGTGTTTCATATAACATAATCAAAACATAATTCATTTATACATTAAACAAAATCTATACTTAATTTTGCGTAGAATTATTTCCGCAAAACGAACTTGAAATTGTGTGTAACACGAGCCAAGAATAGTGTTGCATATACTGCAAACTAATACGGTGTTGAGTATAGCACAAGATAATCTTGGTGTAGTGTAAAATAGAAGACATCAATGAAATTAAATAGAATATATCTCATAAAATCTCATGGTGTTACATTCTACCCCCCTTAAAATGAATTTCTCCCTCAAAATTCTTCGGGGTTATAAATCGTTTACTACATGAATGATTATTTCATTGAAACCCATATCGTAAAAAATATTACTAAAACATAATTTGAAAAAGTGAAGTAAGAAATGTAATGGTTACCCAAATTCACTCATCACTGGGTTTCCACATAGGTGAAAATATAGATATTGAAGAGAAATCTAACCATGATGTTTGGATGAAAAGTGGTAGAGAACATGGCTATGAAAAATCCAACAATTACAAATCCATAAATTTGTGATGATCTAAGGTAGAATCTGATTTATCAGATATGAGGGTACTTGGACAACATTTTTGGTTTCCAAGATCATTTCCCTAATGTTAAATAATTTTCTGAATTAAAAGAAATACTTACTTGATTTTGGTACAATCTCACTGTTGATTGTGCCTTAAACAATTTCCACGTCATCTCTTAAGGAAATGAAGTTGAATCTGTCATTAATGAAGTGTTAGAAGATCATGTGATAAATGATGGGTCATTCCATCAATCTGAAACAAAAAGTTAGAAAAAGTTATCAAATATAACTAAGTACATCTATGTTGAGGTTAATCGTATATGATTCCAAAAATGGACTTATACTTCATCTATCATAGCGCTTAATAAAATAAAACCAGTTTCTACTAACCATGGACTTCCTGTAGGCCAGTGGTAGGAAATTAAGGCCTTTAGAACTTCAATTGTAGGTTTGATTCCTGCATCCTTGTCCGATGGGACGGGTTGTCGCCCGTCCTACGAGTTTTCCTTTTTCTAAACCTATACTACTATAACATTCAAAAAATAATATCAAAAAGTTATAGCCTTAAAAAATACTATCTGATGTCTAACATAATCAATTCCAATCTTTAGGTTTATCCAAAATACTTATATCCAATATCATAGTATAAATAAAATGATTACTAGAAAGGCTATCTATTAATCATTGAATACAATCATTTATCCCTCGTATATCATAAGATATATATATCATGTTGGTCACATTTCAAACAAGTGAATTCCTTAATCTTGTATTCTCTTGAAACATGAGTACCCATTGAACCAAAGTGAAAACATGAATGTTGTCAAAAGATAACTCTTTCCATATAACAAAATCCCAAAATTCTGTATACTAAAACCATGATATCACTTGGTCCTTATACAAATCATGAGCTCATTAATACTATCAAACAAATCCTTATCTCCTTATCATTTCATTATGCACATATCATCTACCTTCCAAAAAATATTTGAATAACCTTTCATGGTTACCGGTACCATTCATCATATACATTCAAAAACTCAAGGTAAGACAACAGTGTAACCATCCTTAGATTTTTCTTTAATCTATAGTACCATACATTATTCTTGATAAACATACAATCATTCCACTAGCTTCTTAAACCACTGACGGAGCTTCATCATTTATTTCATCTCATATATCATTTGTAGTCTCTTAATTAGCATCCACATAAATACTACCCATATGACCATGATAATTCTCTTCATGAAAGTTTCCCTTAGAAAATTGGTTTGCATAATGCCAGTACATTCTACATTTAAAACATTTAACAATTGTTGATGTCTTAGAAATACAATTATCCATGTCCATGGTGTTAACAGAAACTTTTCCTTTACAATTACTGGCTTTGTGGCTTTCTTTTCCACACCCAAAGCATCTTTTAGTTCCTTTTAAACATTCTCATGGAATCCTCTTCCCACATGGTTGACATGAGGGAAATTTAACTTCCTTTCCACTATGATCATAATAAAACTCCATCTTTCTCTTATTAACCGAGTAAGGAAACTTACCAAAGTTGGTGTTATTGATCATATTATGAGATTGTTGATTAGGCATAATAACGATGTTTGGACATCAAAATCCCATTTAATTTAGTTTCTCCTGAAGAATGTCATTCCATTGTCCATCAAATTCTCCAATAACATGAATCCTCCTATTTACTGCCATTTATTAAAACCCAAAAATAATAGTATGAGAGGAAAAACTCGAACTTCAAAAACAACATAATCAAGGGTGAGTACTTTCAATCTATAACATCTTAGTTTTAATTCTATTATCTTTACTGTAATTCTAGGACTATAACCAATACATATACTTAACCTTAGGAAAATCCCTAGACATAGCTTACAAATATCTCCAGGGATCTCACTAAATTTTTCACGTCCTAGTTTCCAAAGGTTAACTCTGTAGAGACCCCAAACTTGACGTACATGTTCATTACATTACTTTTTCGGAATACTTAAAACATAACAAAAATAGACACACTAGGACCTTAATATTTTATTGTCTTTGGAAACTCAGAATATAATCTTCTAATCGTGGTGAAAGATCTTAAGCATATCCCATAATGATCCTTCCATTTTTGTTTTATTACCTAAAACCATTCATTAAATCATGGGGAAAAGAAAACATATAATGGGTGAGATCAAAAGTTGAGTAAGGTTAAGCGTGGAGAAAATAAAACAAATCATATACATTTGAACATAAAAAAATGAACATAATGTCTAAACATAAAAATCTTGAGCAATGATATAAAACATGGTAGTACGTAAAGAATAGATCATAAAGAAACATTAATCATAATAAAATAGAATGGGAATATAACATTTATTTGTGGAAAACCATTAAGAACATGATATGATTTCCATAGTAGCCAAGGTATTGCTTCCAAGACCATCTTAGTAGACAAAGTCCCTTTCTGAATCAAGTTCACTCCTCGTTCCAGTCCTGTTACACTGAACCAGATTATCTTTTTGTTCCATCCATGTCTATCTAATGAGATATAAATCTTTACCCAATGTATTTGAGGGATATATAGGTCCCACCCATCTCATAATGAAATCATTCTTATGTGTGATACAACATAAACATAAATCATTCATCATAACCCAAATAATAAAATGGGTTTCATAAACATCATCCCATCATAACATAATCCATATTAAACAAATGGATATCATTTCATCATATGAAAATTGAAACCATGTAAATCATAGAGAAATTATAATTTAAACATACACATATTAAATAATTTCATCTTATATGGAAAATGGTTTTGATAAAGCACTTGAAATGAATTCTTGAGGAAAATATAATTTCTTGTTCAAAATCATTTTCTTTTCCCCAAATGGTATGAAATTTTAAAAGAAAAATATTTTTTTGAAAATATTCATGAAATACTCTAGATGAATCTTCATGAAAATTAGGAGTTATGAAACTGTAAAAATCCGTTCATGCCAAATAAGTTAAAAAAAATTCTTCTCGTACATTTTCCAGAAAAGTCAAAAAGTTCTCGTATGGTAAACAAAAGAAATATTGTTTCCATAACACAATGTAAAATTAAAAGAGGGGTAATCATGGATTTAAAAATACATGGGAGAATATTAAAAGATTTATGAAAAGCAGTTTTATGGACATGGATGAAAAATATAACCCCTGTAAATACTTACGAATAGAGAATCTCGGATAAAAATGAGATTAGAGAAGTTATCACTTACATTAGGTCCGATATGATTTTTATGTATCAGAACCTCCTGTATAATGATTTAAATAATGTCATTTACTTATTATATAATCATAGTCATTGTTATGATATCATATATGGTTCACTTATGACTTTATATTACCCGTTCTTTTAGAAACTCATTGCTAAAGCAGCGTTTTGGGTATAATTGTTTTATTTAGCGTACGTGTTTGGAAATGTTGTTCTTGATATTATTATTACTTATATCATGATTTAATTACTTATATAATGTAAATCATTATTTATATATCATATATATTCAGTATATATATATATATAATAGATAGATGAATGAAATGAAATACACCATTCATGGAGATGGTAGGTCGTACGCACGCATGAATACTGTTTTCCATTCCTTATTGATGTGAACAGAAGTATGTAGATAATATATATATACATAAATACAATAGCTTCATTATGTCATATATTTCTTCATTATTAATTACATACACTTTATAATCATTCTTGAATGATTAACATGGAGAATGAATATCATCGCATCGTGGAGACGGTAATCCGTACATACACATGAGCGATGATATCGTTCCCATAATTATTGAATTGAATTGGAGTGGGTGATATAATATATCAGAATCATTCTGTTGTTATAATAACCATATATAGTTATTATTTACACCATTATACCCATCCAAGTATGGTGGTGGTGGAAAAACATATTACACCACGTCGTGGAGACGATATTCCATACGTACACATGCGCTGTGATTTCATTTTCCATAGGATGGATAGAAGGATAAATAAGGTTGATTAATATTTATAATAACATATCAGTATATTAGTGATACTTATGTTATTACATTATTATGAACGAACAAATGACGAATAAGTAGAAGAAGAAAGAATCATGAAAGAATCAGTAGAAGAGATTACCTCTTGCTTCACATGTCTCTTTTATACTTCCTCTTAGGGCACTAGAGTTGGTCTTTTGAGAAGACCAGAACCACTATGATATAACTATAGATTTTGAAAAGTGAAATTGGAATGGTTTTTATGAGCTTCAAGGCTCAAAATTGGGTAAAGAGAAGAGGGAGGAGGTTCCCTTTTATAAGGGGGGAGAGGGGCACCTTAGGAAAAACACAAAATATTATTTTATAATAAAGTTATATTCGGTTTATAATGGATACAATGTGACTTATTTTGAATATAAAGTGGGTATGGGTAGAAATAATTTCAACCAATAGGTTTTAGTCAAGTTTAGGTTATTATTTTAACCCTATAATTTAGATTTAACTCTAAGTTAAATAATTTAACTTTTACCGTGTCATCTTATTTTCTTATAATATATGGTTAATAAACATACTATAAACTGTCAAAAGAACCCCAAGTGGGTCATTATTAATATAAATAACCTTCTCTTAGTCATTTGGCCGAGACTTATATTTTTAGGAGTAGAATATCAATTAATAATATAATATGTTTTTTAAAACATTTTTATGTCAATTTTGACACTATTTGGTAATTGATTTTTGTGAACATCATAATAGCATGATTAGTACGAAAAAAGACAATTAAATAAACAATAACATGTCATATTAACCTATAAAATTATTGTAATTAATAAAAAGTCGCAAATTACATTAATTTAGGTATTTATAATATCAATTATTTAAATATTTCATTAATAAGGTAATTACTGCATCATCATTGTGTCGTAAATAAATTAAAATATTTAATGTCTAAAATTTATAAATAAAATACCATTATGTAGATAATCTTTGTATATTTCTAATTAATATTTATAGTTGAATTTATCTTATGTATAACCCTATATTAAAAATGTTTTAGTAATTAAACATTGATTTTAATTATTTTAACTCTTCTTTAAATAAAATAGAATAAATGTCCTAATCTAATACAAGTGGACCTAGAGTGTAATATTTTATTCATAAGGTAGTTTTTGGTCTAATTAAACTTATCCAATAGAATTAGGACATGTGTTCGGGTAAAAATAATATCATTTTTACCCTTAATTACCCTATTTACTTTTAACCGTGGTAAATAAAAATAAAAAGTTACTATCTCCCAAATAATATTTTTATCTTATTGAACCACATTTTACTCCTTGATATTAACTGTGCCTATCTGATTTTTGAAATTCCACTCACAGAAGCGGTAAAATTAAGTTTTATGTAAATTTGAAAATTATCCTAAGCGGTTGGTAAAAGATGGTGAAAAGTTTAATAAAAATTTTATATATCTAAAATTATTATAAAATGACTCCAATTAATTACATTGAACATTTATTGGTGTTATGTATAAATTTTGACCTAAAATAAATTTAAATAAATAAATAATTATTTAAATAAAAACTTGGTTTTTAAATAGTATCCTGGTGTTTTAACTATTAATAAATAATTGAATGTTTTTAGAAAAATAACAGAAAATCACCCTAGGATAATTTTGATATTCTGAATCCAAAAATAAAGACCATTTTGAAATATAAAATTTATAAAATTATAGAAAGTGGGTATTACTATTCATAACGGCTAGTTCATAATAATAATATAGTAATATCTTGTTTAGTGAAACCCATTATTGTGTACTACACATGCTATTGAAGACGATCTTGATTGCGTGTAATGCAAGACAAGTCAGGGCTGTGTGTAGTGAAAGCTCCCTTTGGTGTTGCGTATAACATAATAAAAACATAATTAATTTATACAATAAACAAAATCTATATTTAAAGTTGCGTAGAATGATTTCCACAAAATGAACTTGAAATTGTGTGTAACACGAGCCAAGAATAGTGTTGCGTATACTATAAGCTAATACGGTGTTGCATATTTTACAAGATAATCTTGGTGTAGTGTACAATAGAAGAAATCAAAGAAATTAAAAAGAATATATCTCATAAAATCTCAAGGTGTTACATTATCCCATGAAACACCCATGCATGTATTTTTTGGAATAATAATATCTTAGTTAAAACGTAGATACATATCCCCAACATATCATGAAAAATACATATATGGAAAGATTATCATTATTGTTTTTATTTATTTATAACAGATTTGATATGATAGAGAGAAACAATTAGTGGGAGAATTTAGTCTCCCTTCAACCATGAAATCTTAAACCGTTTTTTTAGAGACAAGTTACCATTATATTTCAATGGTTGGAATGAAAATGATGTGTGAAATACATTCATAGAGTGATGGATGACTTTAATGGATTTATAGCCTCAATATGGAATTTTTATATTCAGTCTCAGGGAGATTCGTTTATGTTGTTAAATAATAATAAAATAAATATATTGAATCTAGTATTGAGAGGATAGTGGTTATTAAACCTCGAAGGTGTGGATTGATTTCCTTGGGCTATAGTCAATCATTTAGTAAGAATAATATTTTATCATTTCCCTTATTTATTCTCATCAATATAGAGGATATAAGGTTTCATAATGTTTTCTTCTCAACTAGATGAACATTGGAATAGGATTTCCTCTAGATTGTAAAAAACTGATGGGGCCAATAAGTGATTTGAAGGGCATGGAATGGTCTTGTTGGTCTTTTTAAAGGACTTAAATTTCACCTGTAGAATTTGATATCTTATAATATGAAATATAAATACTCCTTTTAAGCTATAAAATAATAAATTGAAAGGATAGAAGAGATGTTTTGGTATATTAGTTATGATGGCTTGTTTTCATTGACGACATAGAAACAAAACACCATTTCTAGTAAGCTTGAGGAAATATACCGAGTTCCAAATGAAAATGAAAGGGAACTATGGTTAAGGTAAGGGTATGAAGAAACAAGTTACTTACACTGCTTCTTGATGGAGATTATGTATTCAAGGAAGATAAATTTTTTTCTACAGGAGGATAATTACATAGGGGGTGTGGACATGGCTGGATTGATAGTTGAAAATAATTTGTTTTTAAAAAAAGTGGGTCATATTATTTCTATTGAAAGATTCAGTATGGGAGGACTAGATGATTATAGTTTTCTAGGAATAATTCTATGGTTTTTTAAGGATCTATATAATGACCAATTAGAGGATATTTTGAATGCGGAAGAGACCATACAAGCTATATTGTTTCTATATGATGAGAGTACTTAAGGTCTAGATGGACTTATTAGGTCCTTATATTCTTCCTTTTGGTATATAATAACCCTTCATGTGTGTGAAGTGGTGCAAGATTTTTTTTGAGTTGGATATCTTCTTAGAGCAGTTTGTGATTCCAAGTAGGTACTCATTCCCAAAGTGAAGGATCTAATTTATATCAATCTATACATGACAATATATATTTGAAATTTCTCTTAAAATGTTCTTACTAATATCTTAAACAGGGTATTGGGTAGGATTATGCCTAGGATAATTTCATGAGAACAACATGGGTTCATTCAAGGGATGGGTATTCAAGGCATGGTGTCCATTTATAAAGTTTTGGTGGATGATCATAAAATGAAATATATTTGTTCTAATATCATGATAAAGGTAGACATGAAAAATTCTTATGATAGTATGGAGTGTGGTTTCATTATGAATGTTATGTTTAGATTTAGTTTTAGTGGTTGGGAAAAAGATCTTTTTTTAAGTGTTATGCCTCATTGTTGCTTACTATATCCTTTCTAGGATAGAATATTGGTTTTATAAATCGGTTAGGGGAATTTGATAGGGAAATCTAGTTTTTATTAGTATATTTATTATATCATATATGGTTGATTCAAGGAATTAGAATCATGGGATATCCTAACGATAGCTTATGTCTTTCATGAAAAAGTTTAGTGCTTGTGCCATATCTCATATAATGTTTTCTAAAGACATGATATTTATATTAAATGGAAGGAATAACTCTATAGAGGGATTCAACAAAGTTATGAAAAACTATAGTGTTTGGAATGGGAAAAAATAAATCTTTATAAATACACTATCTATATCTTGAATGTGTTCTCATATCAACATGAATGTCATATTCTAGAGAGACATATCATTAAAATAATACATGTTCTAATGAATTTTCTTTTCTCCTTAATTTAAGACGGAAAAACCAAAATTGTGATTTTTGAGGATTTGGTAAGATATTTGGAATGATATATTTAGGATTAAAAAAACGAGATTATTTAATTTGAGTGTAGTATAATGCTAGTTAATATAATTATGACTTCCATGAAAATTTATATTTATTATGTTATTAAGGCCACAAAAGATAAAAATTTGGGGATTAGAAAGATCATGAATTCATTTTTATGGGAATTCAAACAGAAAGCGAGAATCCATTGGGCTTTATGAAAATCAATGGATATGCATTTGGTGGAGGAAGATTTGATCTACGAAATGTGGAAATTATTATGCATGGAATAAAATGAAAATTGGAAGGTGACATTTTTTAAGGAAGATCCTTATAGTCCATATTTATGAAGGATTTCTATAGATTGTATTGGAGAAAGTGGGATGAATGCTCTGGTAATGTGTCTATCCTAGCAAGTTTCATGGGAATCCATTTATATATTTTGAAGGAAAATGTGTGGTGGGTTGTTGGGAGAGGTTATTTAAATTATTGGAATGATAATTTTTCATACTCTCTTTTTTTCCTGGATTTAAATTTCCAAAAATCACTTTCCATCAATCCATCCTACACTTGGAACTCTTATCAACTACCATGGGTAGAGAGAAAAAGATTATATTTTATAGGATAATTCAAATTCATGATTCATACAGATGTTCATATAGTTTTTCATATTTTGGTAACATCTTTAGTGTCTATATTTTGAATAAAAAATGAGAAAGATAGTCTGATGATTGGGAGGCTAAATTATGGTGAATGAAAATCCCAATTAAAATGATTTTTCTTTTATAGAGAATCTATAACATATCTATTCAAAAATAGGACAATATTTAGAATAATGGTGTGCAATGAGATTCATGATTCTCAGGGTATGAGTGTTCCATCATTGAAACTATATGGTATCTCTTTTCTGAGAGAGATTGAGATTCATTTTCTTAGAATATCAACTTGATAAAGGTAGGTTTCATTGAATAGGGTGATGACATGAACTAATTTATGATCTCTTGGTTTTATGGGACTCTGTTGGGATCTCATGCTTTTTGGATTCAAGGGATGGCCTTTGCTGTTATGTGTTGGGTTCTATGGGATGATCGTAACAGGAGAATACAAGGTACGTGAAGTTGTTTTCAAATTATCAATGTCTAAATCCAATTGTTGATTTATGAATTGAGTACACTGCATCCAGGGTATAAAATCTAGTGTCTAGTAGTAGTCTGAGCTGTGGGTCAATTACAACACCAGTAGGTAGGGATCATGCAACACAAGGAACATGGGTTATGTATAGCCCCCCACATTATAGATTTTTGATGAATGTGGATGATTATTTCAACTGGGGTGTCATGTACAGAGCTGGATTGGTTTGGGATAACAAGGGTTCAATATTTCTTAGTTTATCTTCTTACTTTGGGTAGTTTAATTCCTTGGAGGCAGATGTTAATTCCATGCTAAGTCGCCTCTCTATTTTCTCTATGTACAATATATATATTAACACAAGTTATTCTGACTCCAAAGTTATTTTCTTTTTCCTAAGAGGACATTACAATGTTTCATGGTATTTGGTGTATGACATTCGGAAGTAAAGGACCCTACAAAGTAATGGCATCGAGATTTCTCATACTTGGAGGTAGGGGAACTTCACCGCAGACTATCATCCATGTAAGGGATATAATTGTGAAAGCATCATTATTTAACAGGACATAGGGTTACATAAAAATTATTTTCATTCAATTTTCATTGATTATTCCCAAGGTATTCATCACTTTAGACCACCAAAAATCAATTTTTGAATAAAAATAAATTTGTGAGTTGAAAATTGGGGATATGAAACAGATTGAATTAATGAAAGTAATAAATTACTCCCAAATTTTTGTCATTATAGAAACCCAAATAACGTGTCATTAAAAATTCATAGAGGATATAAATTAGATATATGTCCAAATGATGGGTGTTGGACAATTTGGTAGGTTATTTGAACCCTTATCTTATTTTTTTTAACCCATGGTAAATTAGTTTTTACATTAATTGAGATAATTAATGTTTACTTATTTTATAGTTTATAATGGTCAAAAAAATTAAATTTATTACATAATATATTGTGTTTTTATGAAAAACTATAGGATAAATTTTTACAAATGTAACTCATAGAAGTGGAAGAATACTATTTAAAATTATACCCTTAAATGTGATAAAAATCAGGTTTCTAAAGAGAAAATTCTCAAACGTATAGAAAGTCATAATATTGAAATTTAACATAAAATTAATCCATGTTACCTAAATTAGTTAAATATTAATATTTTGATGAAATATTAATTTAAAAATAATTTAAAATATAATTAAACTTTTGAAATTATTTAAATAAAAGATGTTGTTTTTAATAAAAAGTAGTATTTCCACTATTTATTGAAAAATGAATCTTTTTATAAAAGTCTCCTAAATTTAGAATAAGGTTATTTTTAAATGACTATTTCAAAAATGTGATAAATTTTATCAAATAAATTATCTAAAATAAAAAATAATAATTTTATTATAGTTGTACAAGAAGCGACGAAAACATTTTCTCTGAAAAAAAATCAATTTTCAGAAAACATTTCTTTTACATTCAAATTATTTATATTTTTATAGGTAATAAATATACATCCAACAAACCTGTGTAAAATATATATATTTTTATAATTTATTAGTCCTATTTATACCTAAAAGTTTAATGGTTATGTTATAAGGGTGATGTTTAAATAATATCAGAAGAGGGTATTTTTTTCATTAAAACAGAGCTTTTCATGTATTATAATAGATCAAAGAGATTGAGTTTATTTAAAATGGAAATATATCATAATTTATTGAAGTGTTAAATGAATACCATTATAAAAATTTTATCCTAAATATTTTTTAGACATTACCATTTAAAAAATGATAGTTGTAACATCCTAATATTTTAGAAGATATTTTTTTATTAATTTCATTTCTTTGAATTTTTGCTTTATATGAAACATCGGGTTATCTTGTATTATATAAAAAACTAATTTTTTAAGAATCATAATTTTATCATTATACTAATTTAAAAAAATAAATTATAACCTATCCATAAGAATGGACTTTATGAAATGATTAATGAATTATGAAATAAGATTTTATTCATAATTAGTTGACCTAATAATTATAAATTAATGTATTCTTTTTTTTAAAAAAAAATAAAATGATTTTTTTCTAAAAATTATTTAAATATGAAAAAGTGTGATTTATAATAATAAATAACAAATAAATCTTGGTAAATAATATTAATTAAATATATATTTAATTTATTTAATTAATTTTTAACATTAATATTATGTGTTTTATATAAATGATATAAGAAGAAATTTAATTTTACGCATAAAAGAATTATTTTTCTAAAAAGGATGTTTTGAAGAATTTCAATGGAGAACCCATTTGAAAAAAATTGACACTTATTTATTTATATGAAAAAATAAATTTGTTTATTGAAATTGGTCTATCAAAATTTGATGTTATTTATGTTTTGGTATTTTTTATTAAGGTTCATGTTTTGATTAATAATGAAAAATAATAAATTTAATTTGAAAACATACTTTTAATATAAATAATTTATATTTCATAATTTCATGTATTCATGGTTTTAAATTATAATTAGTTCATATTTTTATCATTTAATCCAATTTAGTTCATATGAATCAATTTTACGTTTAATTTGAAATTAAAAGAAGTTAATATTTTGGACGTTTTCACTTTAAAAACTCATTTTCTCTTTCTGTCAATGGGAATAATTTTAAATTTATGGTATACAATTATGCATTTTGAATTTATAAAACTTTAATCCATATTTTAAATAAAAAATTCCAAATTTTTTAAACACTTCCAATTTATTTTTATCCCATATAAATATCAACTTATTTATTTTTATTTCAATGATAAAAAGAAAATTGGGTAATTTTTGTTACGAATAATGTGACAAGGACTTTAAAATGACCATAAAACATGATAAAACAATATTGGATGAATATGAATCATTGCATAAAATATAATTATCTAAATTCAATAATTTAATGGACACCTTTCTAGGAAATGTAATTGGATATTATTAAAATCAAGAAGAGTGACAAAATATCACGCTCTTACTTTTAATAAGTATAATATTTTTAAAATCATTTTAAATAAAATATATTTTCAAATATATATATTATTAGGGAATGAAAATTGATTATATACAACATATATATTTATTTTTAATTTTTAGTCAATAAATCATTGTCATAAATAATTACAAAATGATGATGTAGTAAATATTCAATTAATGAAACAATCTATTAAATGTAATTATAAATATTAAATGATATATAATTTTAATTAATTACAGTAATTAAAAAATTATATAGCTAACTATGTAATTTTAGGGGTTTATTGAGTTGATATTTTTCAAATTCATCTTCTAGTATTAATTTTCTTAATGTAAAAGTAATAAATTGTGTCAAAATTGTCACTTACAATATTTTATGAAAATAATATAATATTAAATTATTAAGAAATCATAAAAATATTAAGTAATGAAAAAAGTAACTATATATGCTCTAAAAAATCAGGAATTGGATATTTATACTCTAATTGTATTTTTATAAGTAAAAAATTACATCCTCTTAATATAGAAAAATTGGTTACCATAGTGAAAATTAAAATGGGCTAATTATGGGTTACTAAAAATAATCCGGATTGAGATAACAAAAAACTCATTCCTAAAATAATTTTTTTGATCATATTACAGCCTTATAATATTTTATATTCTAATAAATGGAATTTTTGTTGTATTTTTATTGATATTGATGTTTTTATAAATTAATATTTTTAGAAATTTTAAATGTTCCTCTACCCTCTCGTATAAAAGGGAACCACTTCTTCTCTTTTACACACACTATAGAACCTATTTCGATCTGAAAAACTCTTTCAAAATATTCCCCCAAAATTGATAATTTAATATTATAATCATTACTTTGGGAAGATAACCATTCAGTGACGTCCTTTTGTGAAAATCAAAATGAGATACCCAAAGAAGAGCTAATGTTCATTAACAAACATTTTCATTTTATTTATTCCTTGAACCCGCTTAATTATTCTTAATAAAATTTTATATAAAAACCCTATTATAAAATGTACATTATATATAAATATTATAAGGGTTCAATATTAACATACATATACTTCCATCTAATTGGTAAATAACTTACCATTATTGGGTATGATGAACTACCCCCTCACGAAACGATGTTTCTCTTCTTTCCATTACAACCACTCATGGTTGGGAATTATGATGGAAAATATATTATTATATTATATATAAATATATATCATTTTATTCTGTATTAATTATTCTATAATTATTATATAAGTCACACCTTTATTCTTTCCATTTTCTGGAAATACAGTAACTTCTTTTATGGGCGTGTGGACTACCGCCTCCTCAAAACGATTTGATTCGTTAAAAATTTACATAGAATGTACTAAATATAGGTATATTGAAACTGTATAATATATATGATAAAACAATTCTATTTATTTATATTATATATATAAATATGTCATTTACATTCTATCGTTCGATGTTATGTTAAAATGGAAACAACATTCATGCGTACGTACGACCTACTATCTCCATGAACATTGTATTTCATTTTTTATTTTTATATTGTATAGATTATTATGAGCATATATAAATTGAATTTATATGATATTTATTTAATTTTTATTCTTATATAAATTATGAAATAATTATATATAGATTATTAATAAAAATATAATGAATCAAAAAACATGCGAAAAACAAAGCAGTTATTACCAGAAACATTAAGTTAACATAAAATAGATAATAAAAAGGTAATAAAATGCCATAATGAAATAAAATATGATAATATATAATTGAATAAAATCCTATAATATATTAGTAGTAAATATATATTTGTTATATAGAAGGTTTTAATTAGTATGATGAGGGCCAAGACATATGGTAAGTGATATTTGTCATACTTTTATTTTCGTGCGACACATGCCTTATACACTACTTGTTTCTCTTGTGTGGTGTAAATAAATCCCATTAATGAATTTTTTGGTATTATTATGAATATTATTATATTCTCATATCCATATAATTTTATTTCTTTCTCGAGAATACCATTTTACTAATTATAATGTGATAATTATCTGTTCCAGAATCTCATTAGTATTAGGGATTATTTCATTTTAAATATCTATTAGAGAACATTCATCATCTACATCCATGTTTTATAGAAAATCATTCAAAATGGTTTTTAATATTATTCAATGAATAATTTATTTTATTTGTACCTATGTTATAATGTTTACAAAATTGTTTCAACTGAATCTTTTTTTTTATTTTTAAAAAAAGGTTCTTTGTGACTTTCTCATTAAAAGTATAAACGAAATGATTTCTTAAAATTATAAAAATTTAATGGATTTTTAAAATTTAATGATATGTTATTTCCTTGAATCATACATTAAAATCGAAAATGTTTTTTCTCAAATATAATGTTTTATTTTAAAATCGCAAGGCCTTTTAAGAAAATAAAACATTTTCGAAGTAGAAAGGATATTTTCCTCAAGATTTATTTTTAAATCCATGATAACATTTATTTATGTTACATATTCCTTACAAGGGATATTTTTCAACATTAAAATTCCTATAATACCTATGTTTAATTTATTGATATAGTGGAATGATATTTATGAAACATATTTCTTTTCCATGGGTTACATTATGATTGAATGATGTTAATAAAACCCATTTCATTCCATGGGTTCTTATATGATAGAAGATTTATGTTATTATGTAACCCATATGTATGTTTTTAATTATATGATGTGTGGGACTATTATCTCCCTCTAATACATTCGGAAATTATTTATATCTCATGATATGTTCATGGATGGAATGGGGGTGAACTCTATTCAGTAAGGAAATTTTTAAGCTAAGATAAAATTGGGAGTTATCCTTGATAACTAAAATGGTCATGGGAGTGAACCAGGACTACTAATATGGTATGAGGAGTGACCTCATACTACTAATGTAGCCTTATTAGTGATTACTTGAATAATATGGAAATAATTTTATATGCTTATTTTTATGTCACAATTCAATGGATTATGATTTGCACTCATAGAATATGTTCATTCTTTATTTATGATCTTATATGAATTTTTTTAATGATATGATATCAAGATATTTAATATATAGAAAATTATTTTCTAAATTTTTTTATGTTCATATTCCATATGATTATGTTATGATTGATCTCTCCTTTGTTTACCCTAAAAGATTATTTGAGTTTACCCTTTTTATGTTTCTTTTACCCATGATAAAATGAAATGTATTATGTTTGATAGGTAATTTTCCTCAAAGATGACATAATTTCAATGTGTGTTATGATTTGTCCGATATAAATGGAATAATATAAAAGTATTATAAAAAATTTGGAAACTAGAATGTGAAGCCTTTAGTGAGATAGCTTGATATATTTATAAGGATATATCTAGGGATGTCTCTAAGGATAAGTTTATGTACAGGTTAAAAACATATGATTTTGGTAACAATCATGAAAAAAACCTAAGATTAAACCAATGATTTTATAGATTGAATATAATTTCCCTTGATTATGTGGTTTTAACACTATTATTAATTATACTCACATTATAATATTGTTTTAGTCTATCGTTTGAACATAAATTAAATTTTATCATAAAGAATTAAATGGGAAATGCAACAATTTGTTTCATGAGAAACCAAATGTTATGGGAGATGGAATGTAAAATATTATCTTTATACACATATAAGATATGAATCATTATATAATTCCAAATTAGAATAGGAAGGAATTAAATTCTTATGATTCTTTCATGCAGCAACACCAAACTTATTTCATTAGGTATTCCAATCTATTTGTTAATGAAAAATGTATCAGTTCCACTAAAAACATATTTACCATCCTTCGGTGTTCTGAATATAAAAAATTCATTTTATATATTTATCATTTATATGGTAAAGTAAACTATTAGTGGACTCTAATAAATAATATGTTATAGGAAGATGAAACTAAATCCATAGGTTGGGATGAGTTTATGGACTTATTTTTCAATATGTAATATCCTCGTGTTATTCGTATAAATATGGTGAAAGAGTTCATTGAGTTAAAGTAAAGAGGTTATGAGTCTGTTAGTACCTATAATAAAAATTTAACAAGACTTTCATGGTAAAATTATAGTATTATTATCCTAAATTAATTTAAGGTTGATATATTATTTTGGGTCTTGAAACAAAGTCTTATAATAGTGTTTTCCATGAGAACTTTTTAAGCTATAGAGTGATTTTTCATTATTCAATAACGGTTGAAATAGTGATTGGAGTTACATATTAATATCATGATTTTGAAAATATGTTGAAGGTGGGGTGTAATAAAAATCTAAAAATAATAGAGAAAACAAGATTATCTTTACATTATGATTTAATTGTGGAAAGAAACATTAAAGAAGTTGACTTAAGGGGATTGGTATATATTTCAAGTGTGAGAGAAATGTTATAGGGAAATTTAACACCTTAGTGGTGGTAAATGGTTTTCTACTAATATGAAAAGATATAAGGATATACATAATGAACCCCCACACTTCAATGATTAACTTTTAAGGAAAATAGGTATTACGACAATCAGTGCCAAAATCAAAGGTTTAATGATGATGATCAAAATCAGAAACCTCTTAAATCCAAAGATAAGGGGAATATCATGAGATCACTATTAGTGATGTTTAGTATGAAAATAATGTGGATTAATGATGTATGTTTTGTTTAATTAAATTGAAGAATAATGTTTAAGTAATAATTTTATGGTATTATAGAATAATTAAATAAACAAGGATTAGTACAATGTTATTTTTCATTACCTATTTTAATGAATATGTTGAATGGTATTAGTAACCATGAAAACTAAATAAGTTGGTGAGGTGATACTTTTAGATAATCCTTGATTAAAAGAAGGATAACCCTTAATATGTGGTGATGTTGGGATAATAATATGATAAAATTATGTTTGTTTTTTTGATATGATAAATGGGGTAGTATTTATGAACTTATAACTATTTATTAATATGATGAAAATGTGGTTTAAGTATTTTGATTATTGATTTATAGTTGATTAGAGATTAAATCTTTGAAATAATTCATGTTTTCACTCATGTGTTTTTGTAATTAAGGATACTACCATGTTTCAAAAAGTACATGATAATGGTCTTTACATGTTTGGTGTGTGATGATTACGATCTACATCATGTTTTTTTGGGGGATTAATTAGACGTTTTTTTGAAATATTGTTACCTTCTTCAGAATGTTTTGGATTTTACTCTTTTGGAAGAATCATAATGTTAACCATTTATGAAATAGTTTACATGGATATTTGTATGAGGATTTAGATATTGAAGTATTACATCTATATTTGAGTTTATATATATATATATATTGGATATCTTTATTTGACTTTTATTTATATTGAGACATATGGAATAATCTATCATTCTATAGATTTCCTGATCTATTAATACTTTAAGAATAAAAAACATCCCCTTTATTTATTATAATAATGGACAAAGTGGAAATTGACCAAGGAACAGTGACTTGATGGTATTATGATTATAAAATGTGATGAAATAATGTAAGTATTTCTTCTCCTAAAAATTATTCAACTATAGGGAAATGGTCTTAAAATAAAAACATTTATCCAAGTACCTCCTTTTTGAATGAAGCAAATGGTCCTTTAGATCATTGCATATTTATGGCATTTTATTTATTAACTTTCTCCTGATCATGTTCTGAATCACTCTCCATTAGAACATGATAGTTATATTTCTCTTCCATGAACTTGTTTTTACTTCCCACCTATGTTCCCCTATTCTAAATCATGGTTATGAGTTACCTTGGGTAACCATTATATTTCCACTTTTCTGTTTTCAAAAGGAATAGTTAGTATTTATTTTTACATTATGGGTTTCTATGAAAGTGACATTGATGTATTAAACCCATTATAACCAAGATGAATTTAGAGGGAAAAATTATTTTATGGCGGATAAAATTTATCATACTGATACTTTAATGAGAGATATATATATATAAATATTAACAACTTTAAATCTATGATGCCTTGTGTTATACACAACACAAGCTTAGGTTGTGTTATATGAAACACTGAGTTTCTTTGAAAATGATTGTATGATAATAGTTATTTGATAAATTAAATTATAACCATGCCATTGGAATGGTAGTTATGGAAAATATTAAATGAATTATAAAATGATTTTTACACATAATTCATTGAATGTTTAATTTTAAATGGATATAAACCTTTTCCAAAAATTAAATGAAATGTTATTCCAAGAAACTATTTAAACATAGAAGAATTTTTTTTATAAAATTAATAAATAAATAACTCTTATTGAATTATATTAATTATATATATATATATAATATTAAATATAAATTTTAACATCCATATTATTTGTTTTATTGACATGATATAAGAAAAAAATCAAATTTTACGCAAAAAATAAGTTTTTCTCTAAAAATATAGTTTCTATTCCTTTTAATGGAGAACAAATTTTAAAAATAAATTTTGAAAGTTTTATAAAATTTATATGATAAAAAAAATTCATATGAAATTTGGATATAAAAATTTACTTTTATTTAATTTTTTTATTTTCTAATTAGTTTCATGTTTTGATGAATATTGAGAAATATTAAATATTAATTGAAATGATCATTTTCATAGAAATAATATATAACATTTAATTATATATTTTATCTATATTAAAGTTTAATTATATAATTTTCATTATCATATAATAAAATTTTGTTCATTGGAATCAATTTCACATTTAATTTAGATATAAAAACTTATCAATCTTTTGAAAGTTTCTACATTAAAAACTTGTTTTCTCATTTCTTCAAAGGGATTACTTTGAAAATTCATTTAGAAATTTTTTTTTTAATTTTTAAAAATATATTTAATAATTTTAATAAATAGATACATATTTTTTAAATAGTTTCATTTTTCCAATATGAAGTTACATTAGTAATTTTTATTTAAATTTTAAAATGAAAATTAGGTAATTTAAGTTGAATATAAAGTGGTAAGGACTATAAAATGGCCCCAAAACCTGCTAAAACATTATTTGAGAAATTCAACATGACCATTAACACATAAGGATCTAAATTGAATAATTTGATAGAAATTTTTCTATGAAATGTTCATGGATATTATTGACATCAGAGAGTGGTAAAAATGTCACACTATTTGTTTTAATAAGTATAAATTTTTTTAATATGAGCTTAAATTGATGATATTATTGACTATATATATTATTATTAAAGAGAAAAATTATATATAAATCATATAAATCTATTTTTAATTTTTAGTTAATAAATAATTATTATAAATAATTACAAAATGATGATGTGGTAATTATTCAAATAATGAAATGATTAATTAAATGATCATATAAATATCGAAATAATTTTAATATGACTTAATTATTGCGATAGACAAATTTTATAGGTAAATATGACATCTACGAGTGTTTTTATTTTATTTTTTAGAAGTTATATTTCTGTATTTATTTTATTAATTTTAATGTAATGAATATGTCAAAATCGACCCTTCAAATTTTTATAAAAATAATATATTATTAAATTATTTAAAAAACATATTAATATTTAATAAGAATAAATGGAATGAGATTTGGCCCTAAATATCATAATTTTTCTATTTATGGTCCACTGTTACCTTATAAGTATAAATTACACCCTCTTAATATTGAAAATAAGGTTTCCATAGTAAAAATTAAAATCGGTTAATTAAGGGTTAATCAAAATGATACGGATTAAAATGAAAAAACTTGTACAAAATATATATTTTATATGAGATTAAAACCTTGTTATATATTACTATTTATTAAATGTCCTTTTATATGTATGTTTATTGAGATTAAATTTAATATAAATTAATTGTTTGAGAAATTCTAAAAGTGTCCCTCCCCTCTCTTATAATGTGGGACCTATTCTTCTATTTTAATATCACATATAATACTATTTTTTTCTTCCAAAATATATCCATATATTATCCCTAATTTCCAAACATCATCCTATAATCCTTAATGTTTTTAATAAATCCTACCCATGATCATTATTTTTTAAAATCAAAAGTAGATACCAAAAGGATATGTAACATTTATCAATGAATAGTTTCATTTTATTTATTCCCGAAACCCCCTCAGTTATTATTTTCTCACAATTATTGTGAAGTCATGGACTTCTCCGGCCCTTTCCTATGTCGAAAAGAAGGTCATGAAGTGTTTTGGAGGGTAGAAGGGACTTTTCCCACACTTTTCATAATTTTGAAACTATATGCCATGTAGTGTGAGTACACGCCATGTACCACCTTCCGGGTATACCCCGTCTGGAAGCCATGTCCTTGCCGTGTGAAATAAATGAGTACACACCGTGTATCCCATAATACATGTTATGTAGTTCCTCCCCGCCTATGTGTTACCCTCAAACCGTGTGTTGACCAGCCAACGACCATGTACCATGTAGAAGTCGTGTCCTTACCGTGTGAAATAAATGAGTACACTCCATGTAGCCCATGCTACACGATGTGTAGTTCCTACCCGCGTATGCGTTACCCTCAAACTGTGTGTTGACCAGTCAAAGGCCGTGTGTCGCGTTGAAGGTTGTGTTGGAAGCCGCGTGGTGACCGTGTGAAATGGACGAGTACACACTGTGTACCATAAAGTACACGTCATGTACTTTAGTTTTTATCGCCTATAAAATGAGGGGTCCTCTCCTCCTTTTCAAAGCACTCCTCTCCTCCCCTCTCCTTCGAGAAGAGCTCTCCCAAGAGACTCCAAGGCTCCTTTCCTCCATAACTTCTTCGTCCGAGCTCGGATTTAAGATCTGTCAGCAGCCAAGGGATCGTAACGATGAGATGGAACTTCTGAGCTTGGATATTTTGCTTTCCCTTTGGCCTTTCCTTCCCAGATTCAACCCGAGGAGGTTGTGCTGGGTTTTTAAAGAAGCAACGGACGCCGATGGACGACTTCTAAAGTTGATCTGCGGGGAGCATTGTGATCATAACCTGTTGAGGTAGGTATCTTACCTTCATCTCTCTAAATTGAGCATCATGTGGGGTGGGTGTCATCTTCTTTACATAAAACACATTTTAACTTGTATAATAAAGATAATAACTGGCTTATATAATGGGGATAGGAAGTTTGTGAATGCAGTTACATTATTTATATCATGTGGTATTATGTTGTGAATTGAATAGGCTTATGCCTACTAAAAATCACGGTCATTGTGGGCCTTTTCTTGCGCAATTAAATGATTCCCAATCTTTCTAGACCGTTTATGGATGGATGATTTTTTGAATGTAGAAATTGGTTAATAACGTAAAGTTGGCTGATTAAATACCTGGAACCCTTGTGTGATCACCCCGGTTGAACAAAACTGAAATAATAAATATGTGGGTGTTGTTTGGGATTTACTTATGTGAAGGGTGTGTTTTGGGGGTTGTTGTGGACCGGGTGAGCAGCGGGGCTGCGGTTGGCTTGTTTGTGGGTTGGTGTGAATGCTATATTGGTGATGGGCAGTAGGGCTGTGGTAAATGGTATCAAGGGATGATGATGTATGATTTTCGGTGTGTGTGGTTATGGTGGTTGGTAGCGTGGCTGCAGGGATGGGTTTGAATGTGAACGAACTATGGGTTGTGAATAATAAATGGAAGATGAAGAGTTTATGAATGGTGGGGCATGGTAATGGAACAGAAATAATAATCAATGGGGTTGGTTGGTTAATAAGAAGGGAATTGTTGTGTTTCTTGTGTTTTCCTAACATGATTTGTGGATGGAAGGGATATGTTCTACGAATGATTGATATGGTTGATTTCCCAGTAGTTAATGAACTAATAAACTATTTCTGTTGAAACATGAAAACCTAAATGGGGTTGGGGTCGTTTGTTGTATGAATGCTTTGTAGTAACAGTGCCGAGTCACATGCTCAGTTCTCTGTTTATAATCTATAGGTTGGCCTGTGTGTTTGGTATACATATATATATCTGTATATTTGTGTTTTGTCGCACCCCACCCATGTTGAGAACTTAGTGGCGAACACTCCCATTTCATGGGAGAGGGTGATTTACCCTTAGGTACTAGCTCTTTCCTGCTCCTTCTTCCGTAGGTTGTGATGGCTTGAGGCAACCTTACACCCAATACTCTTCGGGTAGGATTTGATTGGGGTGGTTTTAGCCCAACACTCTTCGGGCAGGTTTTACTATTTCCCAAGAACCTTCAGGATGAGGCCCAGGTGTGTGCGGGTGGTAAGAGTGTGGTAGTGTCAGGATGTTCACCGTCAGGAATAGAAACTAACTAGTGGGAAATGGTGTGGGGTACCCAATACTCATGTTCTTATATACTACTACTACCTATTGTTTTGTGTTTTTGGTGAGTGTGGATGGTGAGTTTTGGTGGATAGAATCCCTTGTTAGGTTTTGGTTCCTTCTTGTTGTTCTCACAGGTACATTAGGATGTCTCCCCACTTGTGCATGGGAGCTTTTGGTTTCCTTACTCACTATACTTGTATGCTCACCCTACGTTTACTTTCAGGTTTCCCGAAGGACTACCATGTCCATGTGGGACCCTACTAGTCAGGGAAGTTGGAGTTGTTGTAGTTATGTACTCTTGTTTCTGTTGGTATTGTACTTTTGAGCTTTCTTGTACTTATACTTTGATTTAGAATTGTTTAAACATGCATGTGGGATTGGTTTGGGTTTATTTCCATTTACTTGTTCTCTTTTTCTTTTGTTGTTTGACTCATCCAATTTCGATATCCTAAATAATAAAAAATGGTAATGCCTCCCATATTTGTGAAAACACAAAACCATGTTGCTAGTCGCCACCCCGGGGCCTACTGGAGGCAGGACTTGGGGGTTATTATCTCCCTTTCACCATTGTCAACTCAGGAGGGGCATCTTTAGTGGGAGGTGGTCATGACAGAATGGTATCAAAGGCTTATGGTTGAGAGATAAGATGGAGTTTGGAGTTTGGAATAGTGAGGATTGCATGGGATGGTAGGGCAACAGTGTTGGCTGATCTTAGTTCGTGGCATAGGCCAGGGAAGACCGGCTAGGACACGGGATTTTATGGCCCCCCGTGAACCGATGCAAGGACTCTGAGCCTACCAAATTACCAAGTGAGACTATATTGATTGTAGGGTAGAGACCCTAGGGAAGGTACATGCATCATCATTATCATTTTTTACTTGATTTGGGTGTTCTGGGATAGAAATTGAAATAAAATGATAAAATAAATCCTTGAGAAATTTCCTTACTACTTGGGCTTAGGAGTTCCTTGTTTACCGTACAACTATGGCTACTGGATGTCATCCCTGGGTGTCTCAGATGGCCGAGGCCCATTAGATTCAGGCAGTCGATCAGGTGAGGATTGACCGAGAGGAGGAAGACAGCCAGTGGCCGAAGACTCTCCGTTGTTTCCAACGGCAAACCCTCAAGAAGTACGAGGGTATTACATCAGATATGGAGACAGAGGGGTGGCTTGAGGAGCTAGGAATCACTTTTTCTTTGATCCGTGCTCCGAGGGAGTACTAGGTTCCCCTAGTAGTCACTCAGCTGAGAGGTGCGGTGGGACAGTGGTGGATGCTCTACCTCGGAGAGAGGATAGAGGCAGAGGTTCAGTGGGTTGACTTTGAGAAGGAATTCTGAGAGGAATTACTTTCTTCCATGATCAAGGTGGAGAATTGGCAGGAGTTACTCTCCCTGCAATAGGGGATTATGTCAGTACAAGAGTTGGGAATCAAGTTCAAGTATATCCTACGCTTTTCTACGGACCTCCTTCCATATGAGGAGTCTCGGGCGAGTCTTTTGGAGGAGGCGCTTTATCCATCGCTCCAGTATGCTGTCACCCCCTTCACCCTTCTGACGTAATTGGTAGTACCTAAGAAGGCATAGTTTGTATAGAGGATGCACTCGTAGGGAGGTGCACCACGTGAGGGGATCCATCCAGGTTCGTTGAAGGGGAAGACAGTCTATAGTAGGTCTCCTGCGACGGGACCTTCCAGGTTCAGGACAGTGGGGAGCAGGCACCAGCAGTTCCAGTTCAGATCTTCAGGTCCTCGTCGCTTTTTCATGAGCCTAGGAACGAAGTGTTTCTCTTATGGAGGTTTTGGGAAAATTCAGAGTCGGTTCCCGACCTGAGCTTAGTACGGTAGAGGTGGGTAGTTTCAGCGCCCACTTCAGCAGCACCAGTTGCCGGCGAGGCCCTTCCAGCAGCTGGAGGACCATGTTTCTCCGAGGGTAGACTTTGCGGGAGGAGGCCGACCTCAGGGTGCTCCTCAGGGACCGCGACCAGGGCATGGTCGGGGAGGTGGAAAACATCAGAGAGGCAGAGGAGATGTGCATGGAAAGCTGCACTCAACAGAGTTGGTAGCTCGAGTAGGACCAGAGGTGGTGTGAGGTACGATTTGTTTGCACATGACTCTCGTTTCTGTCTTGTTCGATTTGGGAGCTTCACACTCCTTTGCTGCACCTGGTCTAGCCCAAGCTTTTGGACTAGACGTAGAGAGACTTTCCATACCACTGGTTCTGATTACACCAGTTAGAGGCCATACCTGTGTATCTTGTGTTTACTAGAGATGTTGGCTGACGTTGTGACCACATCGATCTAGTGGGGATCTTCTTTTACTATAGATGCACATGTATGATGTCATCCTAGGCATCGAATTGTTGTTTTTTGTTAGTGTTATTATCGACTTCTTCTGAAGAAGAGTCTTGTACTCCGACGTGGATGGGTAGCGTGTATCTTTTGTTAGAGAGAGGAGCTATCAGGTGGGAATCTGGCATGTGAAGCATCGCCTTTCCTTGTTCGGCGGTTTATCAGTGATTTCAGCTGATACAGAGATGATGGATGTCCCATAGGTTGTTGGGGAGTTCCTCGATGTTTTTCCCAAGGAGTTTGTGACCCAACCCCCCCGATGTGATGTTGAGTTCAAGATAGACTTACAACCTGGTGCTCGTTGGATTTTGATGTTCCCTTATCGGATAGCAACATCGGAGTTGCGGGAGTTTCAGATTCAGATTAACGATTTGATGGAGAAGGGTTTTGTTCGACCCAGCGTGTCACCATGGGTTGCTCCATTTTTGTTCTTGAAGAAGGCAGATGGTGGTCTCAGGTTATGTATAGACTACCGAAGGTTGAATCAGGTAACGGTCAAGAACCGTTACCCCCTTCCAAAGATAGTTGATCTCTTCAACCTGTTGAGGGGAGCAGGTTGGTTTTCTAAGATTGATCTATGATATGGATATCATCAGTTTCGGGTAAAGGACAGTGACATCTTGAAGACAGCTTTCAGGTGTAGGTTTGGGCACTTCGAGTTAGTAGTGATGCTGTTTGGAGTTATGAATGCACCAGCTGTGTTCATGGGACTTATGAACATTGTATTCTAAGAGTTTCTGGACCAGTTCATCGTTGTGTTTATCGATGACATTTTGATTTACTCAATATTAGAGGAGGAGAACATTGATCATATCAAGGCAGTCTTGGAAGTCCTTTAACACCACCATCTTTATAGGAAATTGTTGAACTGTATGTTCTCGACACAAAACGTGCACTTCCATGGGCATGTAGTGTCTCAACCTAGAGTGTCAGTGTACCCGTCGAAGGTAGAGGCAGTTTTTTCCTGGGCGGAACCCAAGAGCGTGGAAGATGTTCGTAGTTTCTTGGGGTTGGCAGGTTATTATCGGACGTTCATTTCAGACTTCTCTCTAGATCCTTCTCTATTGACAACTTTGACTAGGAAGAACCATGTCTTTTTATGGAGGGAGCAGTGCCATAATGATTTCGACTACCTGAAGGAGAATTTGATCAGTGATCCAATACTCATGTTTCCGGAGGAAGGGTTGTTGTATAAGGTGTTTTGTGATGCTTTTGGCCTTGGCCTATGGTGCGTACTAATGTAGAAGAAGGGTGTGATCTGTTATGGGTCTAGGCAGTTGTGCCTCACGAGTGTAACTATGCCACCCATGACCTGGAGCTTGCATCAGTAGTTTTCTCACTAAAGTTGTGGTGACATTACCTCTTTGGTGAGCACTTTGTGGTCTTCTCAGATCACAAGAGCTTACGTTATATCTTCTCCCAGTGTGACCTAAACTTGTGGTAGCATAGATGGGTCGAGTTTCTATAATAAAATGACTTTGAGATCTCTTACACTGAAGGTAAGGTCAACGTTGTGGCTGATGCCCTTATCAAGAAGTCGCATAAGGAAGTGGTTCAGGAATCCACTGATGCTTGGAAAGCGATGGGAGATTTGGATTCCTTGCACTTGGATGCAATGGTAGAGGGTGTTAGAGGATATTTGTTTCAGATGACGGTGCAGTCCTCCTTGTTGCAGTAGGTGGAAGAGTCTCAGTGGGGGGACTCCGAGGCAGAAGTAATGCGGGATCGTGTCGATCAGGGAAACGCTCCAGAAGGATGGTCAGAGGACAGCCGACATCAGATGTTTTTCCATGGAAAGTTGTTTTTTCCGGAGGTGATGCATGAGGGAGTTCTCCATGAGTTACATTTCTCGGCCTTAGCGGTACATCCAGGAGTTTCAAAAAAGTACCGAGGCCTGAGGGAACAGTTTTGGTGGCCCGGGGTGAAATGGGAAGTGGCAGCGTTTGTGGCTAAGTGGCTAGTGTGTCAGCAAGTAAAGGCTGAACACTGTGTTCCCAGTGGTTTGTTGCATACTTTAGATTTCCCCGAGTGAAAGTGGGATGACATCTCAATGGTCATCGTCACAGGACTACCCATAGCTCAGGGTGGTTATGATGCTATCTAGGTAGTGGTGGAATGACTGACGAAATTGATTCACTTATTAGCAATTAAGGAGTCAGGCCCGGTGAGTACCTTATCACAGAGGTACGTAGACGAGGTGGTGCGTTTTCATGGAGTTCCAAAGACTATCGTTATAAGGCCCCAACCATAAAACTTACTTAATCATCAGTTATTACAAGATTACACATTGAGGATCTTTTCAGGTTTTGAGTTTTATAAAATTTGATAATAAAACATGCATTACATTCCACATTTAAACAAAGTGGTTACATAAAAGACAGTATTCATTTTTCCCATCAACGGAAACATATTTAAAATAAAACATGGATTCTTTCTTGACACTTCCTTGACACTATCATCATATCATGTATCCTTCCCTTGACCTGTGAAAAACATTTCAAAAACTTGGGATGAGCATAAGAAGCTCAGTAAGGGATATAAAAATATGGAAAGGAAACATGAGTACATGTATACATAAGAATGAAATCATACTTTACACATAAAACATAAGCACTTTAACAAACCTCATAAAATCATGAATAAATCATAGAAATAATAATACATAAAGGTAACTTGAGGCATTCATAACATTCTTACGTAGTGAGTAACCATCTTGGTTACATTTGGAATACCCATCACAGTATATTCCCTAAATCTTTTCAGAGAAACCTTAACGTTTAACCCCTTCGCGTTACCCAATGCATTGGAGAGCTATATCGGGCTCACCCGCCATTAGTGTATCACGGAACCACTCGTCTTCATAATAATTCCCAAGAACCATAACATAATCGTATCACATAAAACATGCATAATGGAAACATAACATTTCCACTTTTCAATCACAAGATATCAATACAACACATTGATATAAAAACATTATGAAAAAAAATTTCAATACCAAAATAGAAGAAAAGTAAAAAAATGGTATTTATATTTCTTTTAAAAAGAAGGTATGGCTTGTAGAGGAAGACGAAACTCAAATAATGGTCACGGCGGCGGAGAATTCGTTGTCTCCACATACGTACGAAAAAAACATTCCCTTTTGTCATTTAGTAAAACGCTTCATATAAAAAATATTCCTTTTTGGATAAATGTAAAAGTTGAAGGGGTTTATACACCGTATAAAATAAGGTTGTGTATAAAACAGAATATGCCTCAATGAATGGAGATTGAGACGAAGTCCCTTACAAAGACTGTATCCTTGGTTTAAGGATAAATAAATTACATAATTATGTGTGACAAACTAATACACCAAATATAAGTAGATATTAAGTGTAAAACAATCAAAGGTTATTCACAAATAATCATAGAACGCCATATTCAAGGAGTACAAGCTTATCCCAAAGAATCAAAATTGGGTTAAGAAGTTCCCTCGCAAAATTTTGACAGCCTAACGGCGTCACTACAAAATTTAGAAAATGAGTTGATGAGAGAAAAAAAGGGTATCTCATCTCTTGGACATAAAATTTAAATCAATATAAGAACATATCCCAACATAATAGTATGTGAATTAAAAGACATAACAAAAGAAGTCTTCTAAAAAGGGGAGGGTGAAAGGTTCCCTTACCGACATGGGTATCTTTCGAAACGTACACCCCTTGAAATAAGGACAATAAAACATTGATCTAAATACTCATAAATGAAAGTATATTACACAATGAGAAAAATAATGGGCAGTACATATTCCACTCAAAGGAAATTTTGTCAAATGTAGCATAAATCTTACAGGAATAAAATTGAGATGAAAAAATCCCTTACGAGAACTTGGCAGCCTAACGACAGCACTTAAAACATACAAAAATGGATTGATGAGATCAAATAGGGTCTCTCATCGTATTAACATAATGTTTACAGAAATAGGAATGTAAAAGAACTTCCCTCAACATAACAAGGAGGATCTTAAAAGAAGTGACATAATGGAGAGTACTTAAAAAGAAAGAGAGAAGTTAGATCTGTTACGAAAATTCGGCAGCCTAACGGCACCACTCAAAACTTCCAAAATGGATTGATGAGAGAGAATAGGGTCTCTCATCATATGAACATAAAAATTAATTTAAGAGTAATATAAAATAACATACCAATAAAAATAAATATGAGCTTTAAAAGGAATGACGTAAAAGAGTGTACTTAAAAAGAAAGAGAGGAGTAGGATCCCTTACCTCGGGTCCGACTTGACTCAATCGTTCTTTAACATCCTGAATAATAAACTTGAGATAATTTATACTTGCTTAAGAACCTTTTTCAAGTTTATTATTCCTTTTATATAACTTATTTCCATGTTATAAATATTATGTAATCATTTAAGTTAATAATGTTTGTTTTGTCGATATTTGGTTCTTAAGTCGAAAGTGGACTTCTTACAATTACATGTTGTTCGTGTGGTCAAAGATTCAATATATCCAGAATGATATTCATGATTTGGATACCATATATATCATATATATCCAGAATATACATGTATTTATAATATTACATAATCATTTAGAGGTAAGAAATGAAATGCACCGTTCATGGAGACGGTAAGCCGTACGTACGCATGAACGCTACTTTCATTTCTATGTCATATTAATGGAATTAAAACTAAATGAGAGGTATGTATATTTTAATTCCAGAATTATATTCATCATTTATATGTAACATAAATCATATATAATAACTTTAAATACATCCTTTATACATCCCACATATGGCATTAACGAATCAAATCACTTTGAGGGGCGGTAGTCCGCACTTCCTAAAATGAAATTATCGTGTTTACCCACAATGAAAACCATAAAGGTATGACACAAAAGAAAAATAGAGAAGCTTAAGTAAAACATGAACATTTTATATATCATATATAAATATAGTGACATCTTAATGGCCATATTTTAAGGTGTTATATGAGTGTTGAACAATCATCGTTTCGTGAGGCAGAAATTCGCCATCCACAGAAACAGTATGTTCTTTAACCATTTGATGTAGGTGTGTGCAAGTGTATCTCGAATGCTTCTTATAAAAACATCCTAGTATATTGATGATACTGGATTTGTTACAAAATAAATGAATAAAAAGAGTTTAGGGGGTTGGAGAAGAAAAATAAAACAAAAGAACACAAGTGAAAACATTACCTTAAAATCGGGTAACTCTTTTTGATTTGAGCTCAATGGCTTAATTGGGAAGACTTCTTCCCAAAGTGAGGCTTCTAGGAGTAATAGAGGGATGTGGAGAGGAATCATGAGCAGGGTTTGGCTAAGCCAAAGGCTTGAGAGGTGTGGGTAAGGTGGTAGAGGTGGGGTCCTTTTTTAAGAGGAGAGGAGGGGAACTCTTGTAATGTTACAAAATGTTACTTTATTTCCGAATGAGTTTTGGATTTTAAAGGTCCCACATTGATGTATTTCTAGGATAAGGTGGTAAGGGTTCGAAATATACTCATCCAATAGGTTTTTGAAAAGTGTAAGTTATAGTTATAAATAATTTAATTTATTTAGTGTCTAAAAATTATAAAAAAATTATCACGATGTAGGAAATATTTTTATCGTTCTAAAGAATATTTATAGTAAAAAATATGACTTGTATAACCCCATTTAAAAATTGTTTTAGTGAAACATATCATGCTTGTGACATTTTTATTTTAAATTTAAATAAAAAGTTATTTATGTCATTTTCCAACAAAAGTGGCTCCATGGGGTCCCCAAGTTGACCCATGGATTTTCTGGATCGGCCATGACACATCCAATGAGGGTAGGACATGTGTCTAGGTCATTTCACATTATTAAAACATTATTTTTACCTTAAATTACACTAATTACCTCTAATCGCGATTAAGAACATAAAAATTACTATTCACACAAAAATAATTTTAATCACATTGAACCACATTTTACTTCCTAATGACAACCATGTATGTCAAATTTTTGAAATTCAAAATACAGAGGTGGAAAAGTTTCATTTAAATGAAAAATCAGTTTCTTTAACTACCACTTAGTGGTTTCACTATTAATCAAAAATTGAAGTTTTTCAGAAAAATACCAAAAATTCACCGTATTCTATATTTGATATTCTGAACACAAAAATGATGTCTATTTTACAAAATTAAAAACATATAAGTTTCATTAATTAATTTAATAATTAATTCCCGCTGTCAAAACAAATAGAATGTTTTTATGAAACAATATCTATTAAAATATTGACGCTAGTTTAAGTTCAATTTCAAAGGGAAATTAATTCCAATGACCAATATTGGATTAAATGGTAAAATTTTATTCTAATTTTACTTTAAAAACAATTCAAAAAATAATCTATTCATATAAATAAATTAGATTAAAAAGATGTTTTGAATTAAAATACAACATTTTTCACTATTCATTAAAAAATGAACTTTATCAGAAAGATACCAAAAATTTACACAAAGTATATTTTTATGTCTATATTGTAAAGAAGAATTTTATTTTGTCAAATATAAGTCATAAAATTGTCAAAAAGTGGATTTAAAATAGGTTCTCCATCAAAAGGCGGTTAATCGACCTTGTAAAGAACATTAGTGTGTTTACGCTTAAAAATTGAATTCATTCATATTTTTAATCCTCTATCATTTATTGTAAAAAGTAAAAATATCTGACAAACATATATAATCATTTTGTAGGTAGTTCTGTTCATTCCTGCCATTACAACGGCTAGGCGTTAACTATCATTTAAAATAATATTATTTTATTATTAGAGTGCAACGTAAGACTCCCAAGAAACTCGTTGTTGCGTATTAGGTACGCCATCGAGCATAGCGTCCCCATTAAAATAATATTATTATTTTATTCACAAATATGGATAAATATAAAAATTTCATATTCTTTATTTACCGGGGGTGTTACATCCTTCCCCCATTTTGGGAATTGCGTCCTTGCAATTTTAAAATTGGGCTCGGAAACATCCTTGAAGGTCCCACATCGGAACAAGAGTAGGTAAAACAATCACTTTAAAATAAATAATGAGAAGTACAGAGGTCACCCGAGTTAACCCATAGTAGGATTCCTTGTAGAAAAAAATAGACATGGAGGAGAAAACATAGGGTCATGTTCTGATGGAGAGTTATAGAAAACATGTTTAGGAGAAAGTTAACCACAAGAAAATCACAAACTTGTGATGGGTTAAACGGTATTCGATTCCCCAGTAGGAAAAGTTAATATACAACATTTTTGTTTTTTTTATTGAGGAATTTATTCATAAGGAAACATAATTACTTATCATGTTGACTTTCAACTTTTATTATATTTCTTACACAAACCCATATTTTCTCCAAAAGATGAGTATTTAGGAAGACTTGTTCACTATATTCAACTTCTAGAGAATCACATAATCCACAAAAGAGAACTATATACTTCCCATGTCTTTAGACTTTAACAAAAACCAAAACCAAAATGGTTTGTACAAGATCAGATAATCTAGAATAGGATAACCCTTTATAAGAAGAAAATCTATTCTTAATCTCCAAAATTTGTCCAACAAAACCCAAAGTTCAACGAGGACCATATGATACAAAATTTTTCCATAAAATTATACAAAGTAAACCAAACTAAGATTGAAACCAAAATAATTTAAGGATTTAGTCACATATCCTTCCAAGGTACAAATAAACTTTTAACTCCAAATAACATCAGTTGCTCTTAAATTATCTTATTGAAAAGTAATTAACCTGATCACATATCATCGATGATAGGTTAATCATTTCCATAGATAACCCAAAATAAACTTACTCATGATTCCTAAAATCATCTAACTAAAAATAATTAGTCAAACTAAACAGGGAATTCACGTAGTCCAGTGGTAGGCGATAAATTCAAGACACACTTTGGTTGTGGGTTTGATTCCAACAGCTTTTTCCGATGCGATGGGTTGTCACACGGTCTGCGTGTTGTCCTTTTTCCAAAACTATATAATTCTTAAAAAATTCCCCAAAACGAGATAAAATCTTAAAAAATGATCATAACATATTTTAACCTCAAGTTTATCTCATGCCTTTCATTTTCCATCATAACATATAATACCCCATAATTACCTCAAAAGTAAGGATCATATAAACTATAATGGTTACCTTAATAATTATTACCAAAACTTCTACATCGATTGGTCATCTCGTACATGATGCATTACAGGTCATACCAAGGTTCAAGTGGTTGATCATGACTCCTTGATAGTTGGTTTAGAACAACCACGAGTTTCCTCATTGAATCCCCCATTTTATCTAGTATCTAAATCAGAGAACCACCACAGTTTCCTCCAAACCTGTTGTCTCGTTGGTGCCTGCTAGATCCATCCATTCACTAAAAACAAAAATGTCAGTGTGAGTATATCAACAAAACCATCATGTACTAATGAGGAAGGTAAACACTAAGATATACTTACTCATTCACTTTATCTAAAACTAGGGCTCCTTCTGAAATCCTAACCATTATGGTAATTTCACTTGGGCTTAGAGAATACCCTAACCTCTAAAGTTATCTAAACCGACCTTTGATACCAACTATAAGGCTCCATCCTTAAACCTTACTTAATCTTGAGTTATTACAAGATTACACATTGAGGATCTTTTTAGGTTTAGAGTTTTAGAGAATTAGATCATAAAACTTGCATTACATTCCACATTTAAACAAAGTGGTTACATAAAAGAAAATATTCATTTTTCCCATTAACGAAAACATATTTAAAATAAAACATGGATTCTTTCTTGAAACTTTCTTGACACTATCATTATATCATGTACCATTCCCTTAACCTGTGAAAAACATTTCAAAAACTTGGGATGAGCATAAAAAGCTCAGTAAGGGATATAAAAATATGGAAAGGAAACATGAGTACATGTATACATAAGAATGAAATCATACTTTACCCATAAAACATAAGCACATTAACATACCTCATGAAATCATGAATAAATCATATAAATCATAAGACATAAAGGTAACTTGAGGCATTCATAACATACTTACGTAGGGAGTAACCCTCTTGGTTACGTTTGGAATACCCATCACAGTATATTCCCTAAATCATTTCGGAGAAACCTTAATGTTTAACCACTTCGGGTTACCCAATGAATTGGAGAGCTATATCGGGCTCACCCGCCCTTAGTTTATCAAGGAACCACCCGTCTTCATAATAATGCCCAAGAACTATAACATAATCGTATCACATAAAACATGCATAAAGGAAACATAACATTTCCACTTTTCAATCACAAGATATCAATACCACACATTGATATAAAAACATTATGAAACCATTTTCAATACCAAAATAAAAGAAAATTAAAACATGGTATTTATTTTTCTTCTAAAAAGAAGGTATGGCTTGTAGAGGAAGCCGAAACTCAAATAATGGTCACGGCGGCGGAGAAGTCGTTGTCGCCGCATACGTACAACAAAAACATTCTCTTTTGTCGTTTAGTAAAATGCCTCGTATAAAAAAGATTCCTTTTTGGATAAATGTAAAAGTCGAAGGGGTTTATACACCGTATAAAAGAAGGTTGTGTATAAAACAAAATATGCCTCAATGAATGGAGATAGAGACGAAGTCCCTTACAAAGATGGTATCCTTGGTTTAAGGATAAATCAATTACATAATTATGTGTGACAAAATAATACACCAAATATAAGTGGATATTAAGTGTAAAAAAATCATAGGTTATTCACACATATTCATAGAACGAAATATTCAAGGAGTACACTCTTATCTCAAACAATCAAAATTGGGTTAAGAAGTTCCATTGCAAATAATTGACAGCCTAACGGTGTCACTACAAAATTCAGAAAATGAGTTGATGAGAGATAAAAAGGGTATCTCATCACTTGGACAGAAAATTTAAATCAATAGAAGAAAATATCTCAACATAATAGTATGTTAATTAAAAGACATAACAAAAGAAGTCTTTTAAAAAGAGGAGGAAGGAAGGTTCCCATACCGACATGGGAATCTTTCGAAACATGCACCCTGTGAAAGAAGGACAATATAACATTGATGTAAATACTAATAAATGAAAGTATATTACACAATGAGTAAAATAATGGGCAGTACATACTCCACTCAATGGAAATTGTGGAAAATTTAGCATAAATCTCACAGGAATAAAAGTGAGATGAAAAAATCCCTTACGAGAACTCGGCAGCCTAACGACGCCACTTAAAAGTTACAAAAACGGATTGATGAGATCAAATAGGGACTCTCATCATATTAACATAAAGTTTACATAAATAGGAATGTAAAAGAACATCCCTTAAAAAACAACGAGGATCTTAAAATACGTGACATAAAGGAGAGTACTTAAAAAGAAAGAGAGAGGTTAGATCTCTTACGAAAATTCAGTAGCCTAACGACGCCACTCAAATCTTCCAAAATGGATTGATGAGAGAGATAGGGAATCTCATCATATGAACATAAAAATTACAGTAATATTAATATAAAAGAACATCCCAATAACAAGAAATATGAGTTTTAAAAGTAATGACGTAAAAAAGTGTACTTAAAAAGAAAGAGAGGAGTAGGATCCCTCACCTCGGGTCCGACTTGACTCGATCAATCTTTAACATCCTGAATAATAAACTTGAGATAATTTCTACTTGATTTATAACCTTTTTCAAGTTAATTATTCCTTTTATATCACTTATTTACATGTTATAAACATTATGTAATCATTTAAGTTAATAATGTTTGTTTTGTCGATATTTGGTTCTTAAGTCGAAAGTAGACTTCTTACAATTACATGTTGTTCGTGTGGTCAAAGGTTCATTATATACAAAATGATATTCATTATTTTGATATCATGTATATCATATATATCCATAATATACATGTATTTATAATATTAAATAATCAATTAGAGGTAAGAAATGAAATGCACCATTCATGGAGACGGTAAGCCATGCGTACGCATGAACGCTACATTAATTTCTATGTCATATTAATGGAATTAAAATTAAATGAGAGGTATGTATATTTTAATTCCAGAATTATATTCATAATTTATATGTAACATACATCATATATAATAACTTTAAATACATCCTTTATACATCCCACATATGGAATTAACGAATCAAATCACTTTGAGGGGGCGGTAGTCCGCAATTCCTAAAATGAAATTATCGTGTTTACCCACAATGGAAACCATAAAGGTATGACACAAAAGAAAAATACAGAATCTTATGTAAAAAATAAAAATATTATATATCATATATAAATATAGTGAAATCTTAATGGCCACCTTTTAAGGTGTTATATGAGTGTTGAACAATCATCGTTTCGTGAGACAGAAATTTGTCATCCACAGAAAAAGTATGTTCTTTAACCATTTGATGTAGGTGTGTGTAAGTGTAGCTCGAATGCTTCTTATAACAACATCCTAGTATATTAAAGATACTGTACTTGTTACAAAATAAATTAATAAAAAGAGTTTAGGGGGTTGGAGAAGGAAAATAAAACAAAAGAACACAAGTGAAGACATTACCTTAAAATCGGGTATCTCTTTTTGATTTGAGCTCAAAGGCATCCTTGGGAAGACTTCTGCCCAAGGTGAGGCTTCTAGGAGTAAGATAGGGATGTTTAGAGTCAAAATGAGTAGGGTTTTGACTAGCCAAAGGCTTGAGAGGTGTGGGTATGGTGGTAGAGGTGGGGTCCTTTTATAAGAGGAGAGGAGGGGCACTCTTGTAAAGTTAACAAATGTTACTTTATTTTCAAATGAGTTTCGGATTTTAAAGGTCCCAAATTGATTTATTTCGATGATAAGGTGGTAAGGGTTCGAAATATACTCATCCAATAGGTTTTTGACAAGTTTAAGTTATAGTTTAAACATTATCTTTTTATTTTATTTAAATCCTTTATTAATGAGGTAATTGCTACATCATCATGATGTCATAAATAATTTAATTTATTTAATGTCTAAAAATTATAAAAAAACTATCATGATGTAGAAAATATTTTTATATTTCTAATGAATATTTATAGTCAAAAATATGACTTGTATAACCCCATTTAAATTTTTTTTAGTGAAACATCTCATGCTTGTGACATTTTTATTTTAACTTTAAATAAAAAGTTATTTTTGTCATTTTCCAACCAAAGTGGCTCAATGGGGTCCCCATGTTGACCCATGGATTTTCTTTGTCAGCCATGAAACATCCAATGAGGGTAGGACATGTTTCTAGGTTATTTCACATTATTAAAATATTATTTTTACCTTAAATTACACAAATTACCTCTAATCGCGATTAAGAACATAAAAGTTACTATTCACCAAAAAAATTATTTTAATCCCATTGAACCACATTTTACATATTAATGACAACCATGTCTGTCGGATTTTTGAAATTCAAAACACAGAGGTGGAAAAGTTTCATTTAAACGAAAAATCAGTTTCTTTAACTATCACTTAGTGGTTTCACTATTCATAAAAAATTGAAGTTTTTCAGAAAAATACCAAAAATTTACCCTAAGCTATATTTGATATTCCGAACTCAAAAATGATGTCTATTTTACAAAATTCAAAACATATAAGTTTAATTAATTAATTTAATAATTAATTCCCACTGTCAAAACAAATAGCGTGTTTTTATGAAATAATATCTATTAAAAGACTAACACTAGTTTAAGTCAAATTTCAAAGTGAAATTAATTCCAATGACCACTACTGGATTAAATGGTAAAAATATATTCTAATTTTACTTTAAAAACAATTCAAAATATAGTCTAATCACATAAATAAATTATATTAAAAGGATGTTTTGAATTAAAATACAACATTTTTCACTATTCATTAAAAAAATGAACCTTATCGGAAAGATACCAAAAATTTACACAAAGTAAATTTTGATGTCTCTATTCTAAAGAAGAATTTTATTTTGTCAAATATAATACATAAAATTGTCAAAAAGTGGATTTAAAAGAGGTTCGCCATCAAAAGGCGGTTAATCGACCTTCTAAAGAACATTAGAATGTTTACGCTTAAAAATTGAATTCATTCACATTTTTAATCCTATAACATTTATTGTAAAAAGTAAAAATATTTGAAAAACATATATAATCATTTTGTTGTTAGTTCTGTTCATTCCCTCCATTACAACGTCTCGGAGTTAACTACTATTTAAAATAATATTATTTTATTATTAGAGTGCAGCCTAAGATTCCCAAGAAACTCGTTGTTGTGTATTGGGTACGAAATCGAGCATAGCATCCCCTTTAAAGTAATATTAATATTTTATTCTCAAATATGGATAAATATAAAAATGTCATATTCTTTATTTACCTGGGGTGTTACAATAATCTTAGATCAGGATACTCGGTTTAACTCACGAGTCTAGAGGGGGTTACAACATGCTTTTGGCACCCATCTACACTTTAGCACTACTTTCCACCCCCAGACTGATGGCCATATAGAGTAGACTATCCAGACATTGGAGGACATGCTGCGAGCATGCGTTCTATATTTAGGAGGATCATGGGTGTGACACTTGCTTTTACTAGAATTTCTCTACAACAACAGCTTCCACTCTACTATTAGCATGGCACCATTTATAGAAGACCATGTCATTCACCCGTTTGTTGGGCATAGGTTAGTGAGACGGGTGCTCTTGGGCCAGAGGTAGTACAGAGAACCATAGTGAAAGTCCAGCTTGTGCATAAGAGGATGAAAGCGGCTCAGGACCGACAGGAGTCTTATGATGATCGTCAGAGGAGGCCCTTGGAGTTCGAGGTGGGAGATCATGTGTTCCAGAAGGTTTCCACTCGACGGTGGCAGTAGAGGTTTGGGAAAGGGAGTAAGCTCTCCACCAGGTTCATCGAACCATTCGAGGTGCTGAGGTGATTCGGTGAGGTGTCATATCATCTAGCCATGCCACGTTAGTTGGAGATGGTTCATTACGTCTTCCATGTCTCCCAGCTTTGTTGGTACTTACACGATGACTCCCATTTTATTGAATGGAAAGAGTTATATATGGGAGATGATGCGACCTTCGAGGAACGACCAGTCAGAATCAAGGACCGTAAAGAGAAGGCGCTCTATGGATGAACCATCACTTTGGTTCATCTGTTGTGGAGGCATGGCGGCCTCGAGGAGAGCACTTGGGAGAGGGAGACCCAGATGCATGCTCAGTACCCAGAGTTGTTTTGACTTGTGTTTTTCTTTGTTCTTCTGAGCTTTGTTTTGATTTTATACTCTATACCTTTGATTTATGGAATTCATGGCTTGTCTGTTGTGAGACCTTTTTGTTTCCTTGTTCTCTGGAAGTGTGTAACATTTCTGCGTGTGTGGGGAAGGGAAAAACCTGATCCTTAATAGAGACACATTAATGCAGATGCGATTGAACCCATTTGGGCGAGTTAGTGCCACCTAAAGCGGATAATATCTTGACATAGGAGAAGGAATTTCCCCAAACCATGTGTTCGGGGTGTGGGTTGGTTGTGCAGTGTTGGGGGCAGTGTATGTTGGAAATCCTAATATATGGAAGTGGGAAGACCCATTCCTTAAGCAAGACACATTAATGTGGATGCGATTAAACCTGTGCAGGTGATTCAGTGCTGCTTAAAGTGGATAATATCTCGACATAGGAGAAGGAATTCCTAACACATATGATTAGGGTTGTTGGTTGGGTTCTTATTATAACGTGATCCCTAAGAGGTATCTTGTTGGGTCCCTATAGGTTGGTTTTGAATTCTCGGGGATGATAATGTTTTAAGAGGTATCTGATGTGATGGCCCAGACCTCTTCGGACCTTTCCTATGTTGAAAAGATGGTCATGAAGTGTTCTAGATGGTAGATGGGACTTTTCCCACACTTTTCATAATTTTGAAATTACACTTCGTGTAGTGTGAGTACACACCGTGTAGCACCTTGCCGGGTATACCCCATGTGGAAGCCGTGTCCTTTCCGTGTGAAATAAATGAGTACACGCTGTGTAGCCCATACTACATTGCATGTAGTTCCTCCCCGTGTATGCGTTACCCTCAAACCGTGTGTTGACCAGTCAACAGCCATATTCCATGTGGAAGCCGTGACCTTGCCAGGTAAAATAAAAGAGTACACACCGTGTAGCCCATACTATATGTCGTGTAGTTCCTCCCCGCGTATGAGTTACCCTTAAACCGTGTGTTGACCAGTCAATGGCCGCATGCCGGGTTGAAGGCTGTGTTTGAAGTCGCGTGGTGACCGTGTGAAATGGGTGAGTACACACAATGTACCATAAAGTACATGCCATGTACTTTAGTTTTTCTTGCCTATAAAATAATGGGTCCTATCTTCCTTTCTAAAGAACTCCATTCCACCCCTATCCTTCGACCAGAGCTCTCCCAAGAGACTCCAAGGATCCTTTCCAACATAAAATCTTCGTCTGAGATATGATTTACAATCCGTCAGCAGCCACAAGATCGTAACGACGAGGCAAAACTTCTGAGCTTGGATCTGTTGCCTTCCCTTTGGCCTTTCCTTCTCAGCTTCAACCAGAGGAGGTTTTTCCAGGTTTTTCGAGAAGCAACGGATGCCGATGGACATCTTCTAAAGTTGATCCGAGGGGAGCATTGTGATCAAAACCTGTTGAGGTAGGGATCTTACCTTCGTCTCTCGAAATTGTGCATCATGCAGGGTGGGTGTCCTCTTGATTATGTAAAACAAATTTGAACCAGTTTAATAAAGATAATAACTAGCATATATAATCGGTACGGGTAGTTTTTGAATGCAGTTACATTATTTATATCATGTGGTATTATGTTGTGAATTGAATAGGCTTATGCCTACTGAAAATAACTATCGTTGGGGGCCTTTACTCGCCCAATTAAATGTTGCACTATCTTTCTAGACCGTTTATGGATGGGAGCTTTGTTTAATGTGGAAATTGGTTAATCATGTAAAGTTGGATGATTAAATACCTGGAACCCTTTTGTGATTACCCCGTTTGAACAAAACTGAAATAATAAACATATGGGTGTTGTTTGGGGTTTACTTATGTGAAGGGGGTGTTTTGTGGGTTGTTATGGACCGACTAAGCAGCGGGGCTACAGTTGGCTTGTTTGTGGGTTGGTGTGAATGCTATGTTGGTGATGGGTAGTGGGGATGCGATAAATGGCATCAATGGATGATGATGTATGAGTTTCGGTGTGTGTGGTTATGGTGGTTGGCGGCAGGGATGCAGGGATGGGTTTGGATGTGAACGAACTACGGGTTGTGAATAATAAATGAAAGTAGAAGAGTTAATGAATGGTGGGGCATGGTAAATGAATGGAAATAATAATCAATGGGGTTGGTTGGATTATAATAAGGGAAATTTTGTGTTCCTTGTGTTTTCCTAACTTGATTTGTGGATGGAAGGGATATGTTTTACAAAGGATTGATATGTTTGGTTGCGGTTGATTACCCATTAGTTAAGGAACTGATAAACTATTTCTGTAGAAACATGAAAACCTAAATGGGGTTGGGGTTTTTTGTTGTATGCATGCTTCGTAGTAGTCGTGCCAAGGCACGTGCTCAGTTCTCTGTTTAGAATCCATAGGTTGGGATGTGTGTTTGGAATACATACATATATATATATATACATATATATATATATATTTGTGTTTTCTCGCACCCCAGTCATGTTGAGCACTTACTGTCGAACACTCCCATTTCATGGGAGTGGGTGTTTTCCCCTTAGTTACTAGCTCTTCCTGCTCTTTATTCCATAGGATGTGATGGCTTGAGGCGACCTTACACCCAAGACACTTCGGGTAGGTTTCGATTGGGGTGGTTTTATCCCAAGACTCTTTGGGCAGGTTTTACTATTTCCCATGAACCTTCGGGATGAGGAACTGGTGTGTGTGGGCGGGATACGTGGTTGTGAGGCCCATGTGTGTGCGGGTGGGATATGCAGTTGTGAGGCCCGGGTGTGTGTAGCCGAGATGTGTGGTTGTGAGTCCTAAGTGTGTGCGAGTGGGATATGTGGTTCTTGAGGCCCAGGTGTGTGCGGGCGGGAAGAGTGTTGTAGGGTTAGGACGTTCACCGTTAGGAAGAGCAGCTAACTATTGTGAAATGGTGAGGGGTACCCAATACTCTTGTTATTATATATTACTACTACCTGTTGTTTTTTTGGTGAGCGTGGCTGGTGAGGTTGGGTGGATAGAATCCCTTGTTAGGTTTTGGTTCCTCCTTGTTGTTATCACGGGAAATTAAGATGTCTCCCCACTTGTGCACGCGAGCTTTATCTTTCCCTATTGAGTATACTTGTATGCTCACCCTACGTTTAATTTCAGGTTTCCAGGAGGACTACTAGGGCCGTGCGGGACCCTACTAGTCGGGACAGTTGGAGTTTTTATAGTTTTATGTACTCTTGTTTCTTTTGGTATTGTACTTTTGAGCTTTCATATACTTGTAATTTGATTCAGAATTGTTTAAACATTCATGTGGGATTGGTTTGGGTTTATTTCCTTTTACTTGTTCTCTTTTTCATTTGGTGTTTGACTCATCCTATTTCCCAATTCTAAAAAAAGGGTAATGCCTCCCATATTTCTGAAAACTCATACCCTTGGTGCCAGTCGCCACCCCGGGGCCAACTGGAGCTTGGACTCGGGGGTCATTATCTCCCTTTCACCATTGCCAGCTCAGGAGAGGCATCTTTGGTGGGAGGGGGTCGTGACAATTATATAATAAAATAATTATATATATAATTATATTTTATGCTTAATTTGTTTAAACCTACACTTAAACACACTTCCATCTAATAGAGAATGAACATCTCGTTATTTTGTATGGTGACTACCACCTCACAAAATGCTGTCGTTCGTTTTTTCCTTCACCTGCTTTCATGGGTGGTAATTATAAAGGAAAATATATTTTAATATGATATATTAATTATATTTGTGATGCCTTTAATTTTATATAATTATTATATAAAACATACCATTAATATTTATATTTTTTGGAAACATGAAAACAGTATTTGTGGATGTGTGGGCTACCAACACCTCAAAGTGATATTATTGATACACAATTTACATGGACTGTATTAATGATGGGGTTATTAAACTTTTATGATATATAATATAATAATTCTAATATAATAATTTTTTATATATACATATGTTTCTTTCAAATTATTTCCTTTAACATGACTAGAAATTTGAAACATCATTTATGAATAAGTACGACCTACCATCTCTATGAATTATGAATATAAATTTATATTTCCTTATTTTGTAGACTACTATAAATAAATATATCATTAATATATATGATATTTATCTCATGTTTATCGAAATATAAATGATGAAATATTTATGTAAGTATGAGGACAGAAAATATAACAAATCAAAACACATGTGAAAGACAAAGTGGTCATTTCATGAAATGTAATGTTAACATGGAATTGATGATAAAAAATTATTAAATGTTCGTAATTAAATAATATTTTATATTATATAATTGAATAGGGTTCTGTAATATACTTTTAATAATTTTTTATTTATTATACAGGGGGATTTCATAAGTAAGATGAGCGTCAAGACATATTGTAAGGGATTATTGTCTCACATTTATTTCTATGGGAAACATGCCTTATACACTACTTGATTATTATTTATAGTGTATATACCTACCATTAATGAATTTTATGAGTATTATTATAAATATTATTATATTTTTATATTAATATAATTTTTTTCTTTAAAGGGAAAAATATTTTACTGATTATAAATTGATAAGTATTTATTTCACAATCACATCAATATTCAGGATAATTTAATTTTTAATTTTAATTGGGGAAAATTTAACCTCCATGATCATTTAAAAAAATAAAAAATTATTTACTTTTATCATATTAATATTTAACATTATTTTTAACCATGTTTGAATTTCTTTATAAATGGATTTAAAGTAATGAATTTTGTCATTTTCCAAATAAGGTACTTTTTTACTTGCCATTAAAAGAATGAAAAGAATATTTTTATAACATATATGAAATGAATATATTTGTATGATTTTATAGATTAGTATTTCCATGATGATTACCTTTAAATATTACTAGGTTATTTTCAAGTATAATGTTTTCATTTAAAATATCATGGAATTTTATTAAAAGAAACCATATTCAAATAATAAAGGAAATATTCCTCAAGAATTATTTTTAAATCTAAGATACCATTAAGTTAGGTTAATAATTTATTAACTGGTATATTTTTCAAGAATATCATCCTTATCCTTCCTATGGATGATTTATGGATATGATGGAATGGTATTTAAAAAACTCATTTTTTCAAAGGGATATGTTATGATTTAATGATTTTAATGAAACCCATTTCATTCTATGGGTTCTAATATCATGGATGATTTATATTATTGTATAACACATATGTATGTATTTCATTATGTTATAGGAGGTAAATATATATCTCTATAATTAATTTGGTAAACATTTATATCTCATGAGATATGCATGGTTTGAATGAGGATTGAAGTTAGTTTAGTAAATAATGTTGTCCACTACTAGTGTTGGGAGTGAAACTTGACTCCTAAGATGGTCATGGGAGTGAACCACAACTACCATGATCATATGGGGAGTGAAATCATACTACTAATATGTCTATGGAAGTGGTAACTTAACTAATAGAGAAATTATTTTCTATTATGATGTGTCTTCTACAATTCCACATCTTATGTTATGCACTAATAAATTTGATTTTTTATTAAAAAATATAATTTATTCGATCAAACTATATCAAGATCATTGATATAACTGATATTATTTTCAAATGTTTTTATGTACATATTACTTATGATTATGTTACGATTGTTCTATAACCTTTTTACCCATACTATTTATTTGAAAACACCATTTTTTTGGTTCTTCATTCCAGGATATAAAGAAATATATTAAGTATGATATATAAAAAATGGTTCTAGTTATAAAGAAATATTTTGGAGAATAAGTAGGAGTGTTATAAACTAGTTGATTATGTTTCCATGTTTACAATTCCACTGAATAAATATATTCATTTGTTGTGTGTTTTTTTAATGTGTGAAATGTTCTGTAAATATGATGTAATTGCATTGTATGTTATGATTAGTTCATTATAATAGTTGTTTAACTTCATAAAATCTAGTGGTCACTGGGTTTCTTCCTCTATTTTCTGATTTCTATAAATAACCATTACTCTTAAAGTTACTTTATACGTAAATAATTTGTATATCATATCAATAATATGGATGTTTTATTCATAGTACGATACACCAAGTTGCAATTATATTTCATTATATGTGATATCATGTGATGGGAGTGGCATGTACTTCATTAACAATGATATATGAAATAGATCAAGTACTTTGGATATACTTGTATACAATTAAAATTTATAAGCTATAAGTCAAATTATTTCATTGATTTAGAAGGTTAAATGAACATGGGGGGGGGTATTTTCATTCATACCAAACCATATGACACCCTTCCATGGAGAAACATATAAGAAATTGTAATCTCACACATGAAATTCCAAATCATTCCACTAATTTTTAGTATAACTATGTTGACTAAATTGAGCTTATTTAATGTGAGAATGGATAATATTTACGATATTTGTTTTATCTTAAAATAGTTTTAATCCCACATGTCTTTTTCACTGACATCATCCAACAATAATTTTAATGACACCCCTTTCCATAAAATTCATCACATGGTACCATTTTAAAACAATTCCATATACAAGGTATGTTCACAACATTATGTATTTTAAACAAAAATTTATAATTCTTAATCAGGGTGTAACACATAAAATAAAATCAAAATTTTTGAATAATTAATCTCAAAATAAAAAATATGGGTTATTTGGGAATATCTTTATTCTCAAATCCTTCATTTTGGTTTGTAAAGAAAAGATGAATTACATATTTGTACTCATACATTATGTAACGCCCCGACCCTAGTTACCCAGAGTCGGTGCATTATTGTGTAACATTGGCATGATCACAAAACATCAAGTCTCGAAAGATCGATTAGTTTAGTAGTCTTGGAAATAGTAGATACATTCGTAAGTCTTATATTACATCATAATGTAAAATAAAAAATAAAAAAACATCTTGTCTTCATATCCCCTCATACTATCCCTGCAGGTCATTCATAATATACATCACCACAACTTGGAAAAACTAAAACATTGAAACGGCTGAGCTCAAATGCTCAGTAAAGATAACAATATAGCGGAAGATTTCATAAATAAACAAAAACATTTAAGGCAATGTATAACTAAAACAAAATCCTTTTATAGTTGAACTTCAACATAATATGGAAAAATTAAAATGAGATAATGCCATTTACTTATTCACATGCGTATTCTACTGGCCGAATAATCACATGCAATTTCAATAACCACTTTCATATTGATGGAATGCATAACGCCAGACTATCATAACCATGTATACAAGGCCTCATTCCAAGACTACAAATAATATTTTGTCAAGGCCTCGTGCCAAGACACTAGTTTGTCTCATGAGACTTATCGATGCATCGAAGAGCTATAACGGGCTCCACCCATCACTTATTAAGGCCAATGAATTCCTTATATTAAAAGGTTTAAACATATCATAAACCATAACATAATAGTATCACATAAAACAAGTATAAAGGATACATAACATTTCCAAATTTCAATCACAATATATCAATACAACACATTGTTATAATAAAAACATTTTCAAAACCATTTTCAAAACCAAAATAAAAGAAAATTAAAACTTGGTATTTATTTTTCATTTAAAAAAATTTATGGCTTGTAGAGGAAGCCGAAACTCAAATAATGGTCACGGCGGTAGAGAAGTCGTTGTCGCCGCATACGTACGACAAAAAAACATTCCCTTTTGTCGTTTAGTAAAATTCTTTGTATAAAAAATATTCCTTTTTAATAAACATAAATGTCAAAGGGGTTTATACACCGTATAAATGAAATTTGTGTATGAAACAAAATATGCCTCAATGAATGGAGATTGAGACGAAGTCCCTTACAAATATCATTTTTTAAATAAAATAGATATATTATGTATATTCACTATAATTACACATAATGAAAGTAAAAATACAAGATATAACATAATAATATCATGACATAATTTGAATGTTAGAGATTAACCCAAAGAACAGAAATCAGGTTAAGAAGTTCCCTTACCTCGTGTCCGTCTTGACTCGACCATTCTTTAACCTCATGAATAATAAACTAGAGTTAATTTATAATTTCTTAAGAACCTTTTTCAATATTATTATTCATTTTATATCACTTATTACCATGTTATGAACATTATGGAAATATTTTTGTTAATAACGGTCGTTTTGTCGATCTTTGATACTTGAGTCAAAAATAAACTTCTTATAATTACAAGTTGTTCATGTGGTAAAATATCCATTATATCCAGAATTATATTCATGATGAAGATATCATATATATCATATATATCTATTATATACATTCATTCATAATATTACGTAACATTTAGAGGTAAAAAATGAAATGCACCGTTCATGGAGACGGTAAGCCGTACGTACGCATGAACGATACTTTCATTTCTATTTCGTATTTAATGTAATGAAATCATAATGATATAAAGGTGTATTATAATTCCATTATAATATAATATATAATATCATTTACTCCATCCTTTATACGTCCCACATATGGAATTAACGATTCAAATCACTTTGAGGGGGCGGTAGTCCGCACTTCCTAAAATGAAATTATCGCGTTTACCCATAATGGAAATCATAAAGGTATGTCATAAATGAGAAATACAGAAGAATAAGGAAAACATAAACATAATATATATATATCATATTTGAATATACTGTCATCAAAATGGCCACCATTATAGGTGTTAAAAGAATATTGAACAATCATCGTTTCGTCGGGCAGTATTTCGCTACCCACAGAAACAATATGTTTTTTAACCATTAGAAGATGGTGTGTGTAAGTGTAAATAAAATCTTTATCATAACAACATCCTAGTATATTTTAGATACTGTTTCCGTTACAAAATAATTTAATATAGAGATTTTAAGGGGTTGGAGAAGCAAAATAAAACAAAAGAACATAAGAGAAGACATTACCTTTCAATCGGGTAACTTCCCTCGGTTTGAACCAAAAAGGTTTCTTGAAGTGATTTCTGCCTAAGGTAAGGATTATAGGAGTAAGATAGGGAAGTTGAGAGAGTATGTGGGCAGAGGTTGGCCGATCCAAATGGCTTGGAAGCTGTGAATAAGGTGGTAGTGGTGGGGGCCTTTTATAAGAGGAGAGGAGGGGCACTCTTGGAATGTCATGAAATGTTACATTATTATGAAATTTTTATCAGATTTTAAAGGTCCCATAATGATATATTTTGAGGATAAGGTGATAAGGGTTGGAAAGATACTCATCCAATAGGTTTTTGAAAAATTTAAGTCTTAGAGTTTACATTATCTTTTCATTTTATTTAAATCGTTAATTAATGAGGTAATCGCTGCATCATCATTGTGTCATAAAAGATTTAATTTATTTAATGTTTAAAAATTATAAAAAAATTACCATGACGTAGGAAATCTATTTATATTTCCAATGAATATTTATAGTAAAAATTGTAAATTATATAACCCCATTTAATAATTGTTTTAGTAAAACAACACTTGTTTGTGAAAATTTTATTTTTACTTTAAATAAAAAGTTATTAATGTCATTTTTTACACAAGTGGCTCCATGGGGTTCCCAAGTTTACCCATGGATTTTCTTGGTCGGCCATGACTCATCCAATAATTGTAGGACAAGTGTCAAGATATTTTTATATTTTTATAACATCATTTTTACCTTAAATTTCACTAATTATCTTTAATCACGATTAATAAAACATAATAGTTACTATTCACCAAAAAATTATTTTAATCCCATTGAACCACATTTTACATCCTAATGAAAACCATGTATGTCAGATTTTTGAAATTCAATTCATATAAGCGGTAATGTTTCATTTAAATGAAAAAATCAGCTTTTTAACTACCACATAGTGGTTTCACTATTCATCAAAAATTGATGTTTTTCAGAACAATGCCAAAATGTCACCCTAAGCTGTATTTGATATTTGTAATCCAAAAAAGATGTCAATTTTAAAAAATTCAAAACATACAAGTTGATTTAATTAATTTAATAATTAATTCCCACTGTCACAACAAATAGCGTGTTTTTAAGAAAAAATATATATCAAAAGATTGACAACTATTTATGTCCAATTTCAAAGTGAAATTAATTATAATGACCACCATTGGATAAAATGTTAAAAATATATTCTAATTATACTTTAAAACTGCTAAATAGCATAAAATATCACTATAATATATTTTTATTAAAAAAGTTGTTTTTAATTATTTTTTTCTATTCATAGAAATTGGGAAGTTCTCAGAAAATTACAAAAATTTCAACTTAGGATAATTTCTATATTCTGAATCCAAAAATGAAGTCCATTTTGAATTATAAAATTTATCTAATTTCAAAAAGTGGGTATTACTATTCATAACGGATGCATTTATTGGTCGCGGTGTGTTAGAACTCAAGGTTGCGTACAACACATGCTGCTCTATTATTCAAAGAGAAGCGTACCATGGAAGCTTGGGGTGTTACATTCTCCCCTCCTTCAATAAATTGCATCCTTGAAATTTGAATTTTTTTTGAATATAATTGTTTAAAATAAGAAATACCTTTGTGGAAAACCCACATCGGAAATAAGGTTAATAAAAATATAACTTTAAAAGAATGAAAGAGAAGAAAAAAGTCACCCGAGATAGACCATACTAGGATTCTATAAAAATATGGATATGGAGGAAAAACAAACCATCAAGGTCTAATGGAGATTTGTAGAAAACCATATTATGAGAAAGTTTAACTTCAAGAAAATCACAAACTTGTGATCGGTTAAACGATCATTGATTCCTCAGTAGGAAAAGTTATCCGACTAAGTTTTTATTTTAAGTTACCTTTCATAAAGTTGAGGAATTTATTTAGGATATTTACTAAGAACGTAAGGAAAGATACTTACTTGTCATGTAGAAATTCATTCTTTAATAAATTTTTACCACAAACCCATCTTTCACTCCAAAAGGTAATAGAACACAAAAATATTATATTTATCTGTATCGTACAAGGTTCCAAATATTAAAACATAACATTTAGATTAGGAAAACTATTTTGTAATAACCAGGGACTTCCCGTAGGTTAGTGGTAGGTAATAACGGCCTGTCGCACTATGGTTGTGGGTTCGACTCCTATAGCTTTGTCCGACGCGATGGGTTATCCTCCTACCTGCAGCTTGTCCTTTTCCTAAAACTATAGTATTATAATATTCCAAAAATAATATTCAAAAATATTTTAACCTTAAATAATACTATCCAAAGTTCAACATAATCCATTCTAACCTTTATAGTTATCCAAAATACCTCAGGCCAAAATTTCTCTAAAATGTCTCTAAATTCCAAAATCAATTGTAACATCAGATTCCCCAAATAATGTAAAGATTATCTTATTGTCACATACTAAAAATCTGACTACCTTCATCATATTAAAACCTTAATAAAATCAACAAGTACTTCAGTACAATCCTTATATATATCACATTATTATTATAACCAGAATACAATCCTTGAGTCCAAAAGCACCAATACATTAATTATTCTACTTCAACTTTAGTAACAGCATTAGATTGTCCTTGATCCCTTGGCCTTTTCTGAGGTATGTTTCCCTGAGGCTTAGTACAATCATTTTCATAATTCCCCATTTCCCTACAATTGTAACATTCAACAATGATAGCCTCTTTCATTCCCTTGCAATCACGAACCTGGTGACCTTTTTTCCCACATTTATAAAAAACTCCCATTCCTTTTAGACAAGTACCAGGGTGATTCTTCCCACAATTATCACATAACAGAAAATTATTATTTCCCTTTTTCCCATTATCTGTCTCTTGTTCCACCGTTCTCTTCTTCTCTTACTTTTCTTTAAAGTCATAAGACTTAGATAATTCATTTTCCGTCTTGATAGCACATGAGACAGTATCTTCGTACGGCGAGAAGGTTTGTGATACAAATGCTCAAAGGGGAAATGGTTTTAACCCATCAATGAAACGATCAATATTACTTCTTGGGTTACATATATAATCTTCTTCATGCCTTGATAACCTTGTAAAGTTTGCCTCATACTTTGCGACATTCTCATCATCCTTTTGTCTCAGACTCAGAAATTGCCTTTCCATATCTGCTCAATGGTCACGAGGGAAGTATTTTTCTAAGAAAAGATATTTGAACTCCCTTCATTCCATATTTGATACTTCATCATCTTCCTTTGTGTTTTGAATCAGCGACCACCATTGATCGACATCTCTAGTGAGGCGGTAAACTGCCATGACAACCTTCTCTCTTTCGCTACTCCCCAAGGCGTGGAATATTTTCTCTAAGAAGTTTATCCATTGCTCAGATACTAATGGATTTGTACCCCCATTAAATTTTGGTGGTTGTTTCCTCATGAAGAGGTCTAACATTGATCCTCCATGTTGAGGATCAGTGTGCTCCATACGAGTAAAGTTATTATTAATAACCTGAGTGAGTTTACCCAGTATAGTGATAAGCTGATCAGCACCAGTTGTATCACCAACTCCATTATAATTGTCTTGATATAAAGGGACATCCCTACATGGAGTGCGTACCTTGATACGGTTTCCATTCCTTCCACTAGGTTCCATTTGTAAACAATTCCATAAACTAGATTAGATTATGGATCGAAATACATAATAACAAAGTTGAAAAACACATAACATAAATTGAACTATTTATGGATATAAAACATAATCATAAAAATGTTTTATTTGAGGAATTATATACTCATAAACCCTTCATAATGGTTTGTAGATAAAATGAGATTTATCCTAAGCATATCCCCCGGGAGTGTCGTAACCAATAGTGCAGCAAGGCCCGTTGTCATGCAGCAGTTCCCGTTCGAGTATAACTCAAAGCGGTGTTTTGGGGATTTACCCCTGGGTAAATCTGTGCCAGAGCCGCATCTACCTTCTCGTATCAAGACAAGGATGTATTTCTTGGAAAACTCACAAAATCCCTATAATACAAAAGTTCTAAGAATTTCTTCAATATTAATCCTCAAAGTCTATCTTTGGGCTATGTGCTCTAACCAGAGTTTATCTAAATCCAGCTTCCAAGGTTAGTACTAAACTTCCTCTGATACAAACTGTAACGCCCCAACCCCAGTTACCCAGAGTCGGTGCATTATTGCATAACAGTGGAATGATTACAAAATATCAAGTCTCGAAATACCGATTAGTTTAGTAGTCTTGGAAACACTAGATACATTCATAAGTCTTACATTAAATCATAAAGTAAAACAAAACTAAAAAAACATCATTTCTTTATATCCCCTCATACTATCCCTGTAGTTCATTCATAATATACTTCATCACATCCTGGAAAAATTAAAACATTGAAAGGGGTGATCTCAGATGCTTAGTAAAGATAACAATATAGAATAAGCGTTCATAAATAAACGAAAACATTTAAGGCAATGTATAACTAGAACAAAAGCCTTTTAAACATGAACTTCAACATAATATGGAAAAATTAAAATGAGATAATGTCATTTTCTTATTCACATGGATATTATACTGGTCGAATAATCACATGCAATATCAATAACCACTTTCATAATGATGGAATGCATAATGCCGGACTATCATAACCACGTAGCCAAGGCCTCGTGCCAAGACTACAAATAAGATTTTGTCAAGGCCTCATGCCAAGACACTAGTTTGTCTCATGAGACCTACCGATGCATCTAGGAGCTATAGCAGGCTCCACCCGTCACTTATTAAGTCCAATGCATTCCTTATATGGAAAGGTTTAAACATATCATAAACTATAACATAATCGTATCACATAAAAAATGCATAAAGGAAACATAAAAGTTCTACATTTCAATCACAAAATATCAATACAACACATTGATATAATAAAAACATTATCAAAACCATTTTCAAAACCAAAATAAAAGAAAATTAAAACATGGTATTTATTTTTCATTTAAAAAAAGTTATGGCTTGTAGAGGAATCCGAAACTCAAATAATGGTCACGACGGCAGAGAAGACGTTGTCGCTGCATAAGTACGATAAAAAAACATTCCCTTTTGTTGTTTAGTAAAATCCTTTGTATAAAAAAGATTCCTATTGAATAAATGTAAAATTCAAAGGGGTTTATACACTGTATAAAAGAAACTTGTGTATAAAACAAAATATGCCTCAATGAATGGAGATTGAGATGAAGTCCCTTACAAAAATCATTTTTTATATAAAATAGATATATTAAGTATATTAACTATAATTACACATAAATAAAGTAAAAATAAAAGATAGAACATAATAATATCATGACATAATTTGAAAGTAGGAGATTAACCCAAAGAATGGAAATCGGGTTAAGAAGTTTACTTACCTCGTGTCCGTCTTGACTCGACCGTTCTTTAACCTCCTTAATAATAAACTAGAGTTAATTTATAATTGATTAAGAACCTTTTTATAGTTTATTATTCCTTTTATATCACTTATTACCATGTTATGAACATTATGTAATTATTTATGTTAATAACGGTCATTTTGTCGATCTTTGGTACTTGAGTCAAAAATAAAATTCTTATAATTACATGTTGTTCATGTGGTAAAATATAAATTATATAAAGAATTATATTCATGATGTAGATATCATATATATAATATATATCCAGTATATACATTCATTCATAATATTACGTAACATTTAGAGGTAAGAAATGAAATGTACCGTTCATGGAGACGGTAAGTCGTACGTACACATGAACACTACTTTCATTTCTATTTCATATTTAATGTAATGAAATCATAATGATATAAAGGTTTATTATAATTCCATTATAATATAATATATAATATCATTTACTCCATCCTTTATACGTCCCACATATGGCATTAACGATTCAAATCACTTTGAGGGGGCGGTAGTCCGCACTTCCTAAAATGAAATTATCGCGTTTACCCATAATGAAAGTCATAAAGGTATTCCATAAATGAAAAATAAATAATAATAAGTAAATAATAAAAATAATATATATATCATATATGAAAATAGTGTCATAAAAACTTCCACCATTAGAGGTGTTAAAAGAATATTGAACAATCATCGTTTCGTGAGGCAGTATTTCGCCACCCAGAGAAACTGTATGTTCTTTAACCATTAGAAGAATTTGTGTGTAAGTGTAAATAAAATACTTATCATAAAAATATAATATTATATTTTATATACTGGTTTTGTTACAAAAGAATGTAATATTAAGATTTTAATGGATTGGAGAAGCAAAATAAAACAAAAGAACATAAGAGAAGACATTACCTTTAAATCGGGTAACTCCCCTCGGTTTGAACCAAAATGCTTTATTGACGATATTTATGCCTAAGGTAAGGCTTCTAGGAGTAAGAGAGGGAAGTTTAGAGAGTATATGGGCAGAGTTTTTCCGATCCAAATGGATTGGAAGATGTGAATAAGGTGGTAGTGGTGGGGGCCTTTTATAAGAGGAGAGGAGAGGCACTCTTGTAAAGTCATGAAATGTTACATAATTATGAAATGTTTTTCGGATTTAAAATGTCCAAAAATGATATATTTCGAGTATAAGGTGATAAGGGTTCTAAATATACTCATCCAATAGGTTTTTTACATGTTTAAGTCTTAGATTTTACATTATCGTTTCATTTTATTTAAATCGTTAATTAATGAGGTTATCGTTGCATCATCATTGTGTCATAAAAAAATTAATTTATTTAATGTATAAAAATAAAAAAAACTACCATGATGTATGAAATATTTTTATCTTTCCAATGAATATTTTTAGTAAAAATGTTAACTTATATAACCCCATTTAATAATTGTTTTAGTAAAACAATACATGTTTGTGACAATATTATTTTTACTTTAAATAAAAAAGTTATTAATGTCATTTTCTTACCCAGGTGTCTCCATGGGGTCCCTAAGATGACCCATGGATTTTATAGGTCGTCCATGACTCATCCAATAAGTGTAGGACAAGTTTCAAGATATTTTTATATTTTTATAATATCATTTTTACCTTAAATTTCACTAGTTATCTTTAATCGCGATTAATAAAACATAAAAGTTACTATTCACCAAAACATTATTTTAATCTCATTAAACCACATTTTACATCCTAATGAAAACCATGTATGTCGGATTTTTGAAATTAAATTCATAGAAGCAGTAATGTTTCATTTAAATGAAAAATCAGTTTTTTAACTACCACTTAGTGGATTTATTATTCATCAAAAATTGAAGTTTTTCAGAACGATGCCAAAATTTCACCATAATCAATTTTTGATATTCCTATTAAAAAATGATGTCTATATTAAAAAATTCAAAACATATAAGTTGATTTAATTAATTTAATAATTAATTCCCGCTGTCAAAACAAATAGCGTGTTTTTAAGAAGCAATATATATCAAAATATTGACAATTGTTTATGTCCAATGTCAAAGTGAAATTAATTCTAATGACCAAAATTGGATAAAATTGTAAAAATATATTCTAACTATACTTTAAAACCACTCAATAGTATAAAATATCACTATAATATATTTTGATTAAAAAAGTTGTTTTTAAGTATTTTTTTCTATTCATAGAAAAATGGAATTTTTCAGAAAATTACAAAAATTTCAACTTAGGATAATTTCGATATTCTGAACCAAAAAATGTAGTCCATTTTGAAATATAAAAATTATATAATTTCAAAAAGTGGGTATTACTATTCATAACGGATGATTTTATTGGTCGTGATGTGTTAGAACTCAAGTTGCTTAGAACACACGTTGCACTATTATTCAAAGAGAAGCGTACCATGGAAGTTTGGGGTGTTACATTCTCCCCTCCTTCAATAAATTGCATCCTTGAAATTTGAAATTTTTCTTTGAAAATAAAAGGTTGAAAATAGGAAATATCTTTGTGGAAAACCCACATCAGAAATAATGTTAATAAATATATAACTTTAAAAAGAATAAAAAGGAGTAAAAAGGTCACTTGAGATAGCCCATAATAGGATTATATAAAAATATGGATATGGAGGAAAAACAAACCATCATGGTCTGATGGAGAGTTGTAGAAAACCAGATTAGGAGACAGTTTAACTACAAGAAAATCCCAAACTAGTGATTGGTTAAACGATCATTGATTCCTTAGTAAGAAAAGTTAACCGACTATGTTTTTGTTTTATGTTACCTTTCAAAAAGTTGAGGAATTTATTTAGGATATTTACTAAGAATTTAAGAAAATATACTTACTTGTCATGTAGACTTTCCTTCTTTAATAAATTTTTACCACAAACCTATCTTTCACTCCAAAAGGTAATAGAACTCAAAAATATTATATTTATCCTAATCGTACAAGGTCACAAATATTAACACCTACCATTTAGATTAGGAAAACTATTTTGTAATAACCAGGGACTTCCTGTAGGCTACTGGTAGGTAATAAAGGCATGTCACACTATGGTTGTGGGTTCGATTCCTACAGCTTTATCTGACGCGATGGGTTATCCCCCTACCTGCATGTTGTCCTTTTACTAAAACAATAGTATTATAATATTCCAAAAATAATCTTCAAAAATATTTTAACCTTAAACAATACTATCCAAAGTTAAACTTAATCCATTCCAACCTTTATAGTTATCCAAAATACCTCTGCCCAGACTTTCTCTAAAAGGTCTCTAAATTCCGAAATCAATTGTAACATCAGATTCCACAAACAATGTAAAGTTTCTCTTATTGTCACATAATAAAAATATGATTACCTTCATCATATTAAAACCTTAATGAAAACAACAAGTATTGCAGTACAATCCTTATATATATCAAATTATTCGTATAACTAGAATACAATCCTTGAGTCCAAAAGCACCAATACATTAATTATTCCACTTCAACTATAGTAACAGCATAAGATTGTGCTTGATCCATTGTCCTTTTCTAAGGTAAGTTTCCCTAACTCATAAGAAATTTATTTGCATAATTTCCCATTTCCCTACAATTGTAGCAATCAACATTGATAGCCTCTTTCTTTCCCTTGCAATCACGAGCCCGGTGACCTTTTTCTCCACAATTATAACAAAATCCCATTCCTTTTAGGCATGTACCAGGGTGATTATTCCCACAATTATCAAATAATGGAAAATCTGTCTTTCCCTATTTCCCTTTATCTTTCTCTTGTTCCACCGTTCTATTCTTCTCTTTCTTTGCTTTAATGTCAAAATACTTGGAGAATTCCTTTTCCGTCTTGGTAGCACACGAGACAATATCTTCATACGATGAGATGGTTTGTGAGACTAATTCTCGACGGAGAAATGGTTTTAACCCATCAAAGAAACAATCAATCTTACTTCTTGGGTTACGTATATAATCGGTTGCATTCCTTGCTAACCTTGTAAAGTTAGCCTCATACTTTGCGACATTCTCATCCTCCTTTTGTCTCAGACTCAGAAATTTCCATTCCATATCTGCTTGATGGACATGAGGGAATTATTATTATAAGAAAGTCTCTTTGAACTCCCTCCATTCCATATTTGATACATCATCAGCGTCCTTTGTGTTTTGAATTAGCGACCACCATTTATCAGCATCTCCAGTAAGGCGGTAAACTGCCATGACAACCTTCTCCCTTTTGCTACTCCCCAAGGCATGGAATATTTTCTCTAAAGAGATTATCCATTTCTCAGCTACTAATTGATTTGTAGCCCAATTAAATGTTGGTGGTTGTTTCCACATGAATCGGCCTAACATTGATCCTCTACGTTGCGGATCAGGGTGCTCCATACGAATAAGGTTATTATTCATAAACTGAGTGAGTTTCCCCATTATGGTGATAAGCTGATCAGCACCAGTTTCATCACCAACTCCATTATAATTATCTTGAGTAGGAGAGAAATCCCTACATGGAGTTCGTGCCTTTATACAGTTGCCATTCCTTCCACTAGGCACCATTTCTAAAAAATGTCATAAACTAGATTAGCTTATGAATCGAAATACATAATAACAGACTTGAAAAACACTTAACATAAATTAAACTATTTATGGATATAATCCATAATCATAAAAATGTTTTCATTGAGGATGTATATACTCATAAACCCTTTATAATGGGTTTTAAATAAAATGTGATTTATCCTAGTTATATCCCTCGAGAGTGTCGTAACCAAGAGTGCAGCAATGACAGTTGTTGTGCACTAGTTCCCGTTTGAGTCTAGCTCAAAGCGGTGTTTTCGGGATTTACCCCTAGGTACATATGTGCCAGATCTGCCTCTACCTGCTCGTATCTAGACAATGATGTATTGCTCGAAAAACTCACAAAATCACTATAATACCAAAATTATAGGAATTTCTTCAATATTAATCTAGAAAGTCTATCTTTGGGATATGTGCTCTAACCAGAGTGTATCTAAATCTAGCTTCCAAGGTTAGTACTAAACTGCCTTTGATACCAACTGTAACACCCCGACCCCAGTTACCCAGAGTCGGTGCATTATTGCGTATCATTGGCATGATCACAAAATATCAAGTCTCGAAAGACCGATTAGTTTAGTAGTCTTGGAAACATTAGATACATTCATAAGTCTTACATTACATCATAAAGTAAAACAAAACTAAAAAAACAACATGTATTTATATCCCCTCATACTATCCCTGTAGTTCATTCATAAAATACTTCATCACATCCTGGAAAAACTAAAACATTGAATGGTGTGAGCTCAGATGCTCAATAAGGATAACAATATAGAGGAAGCTTTCATAAATAATCAAAAACATTTAAGGCAATTTATAACTAAAACAAAATCCTTTTAAACTTGAACTTCAACATAATATGGAAAAATTAAAATGATATATTTCCATTTACTTATTCACATGGATATTCTACTGGTCGAATAATCACATGAAATATCAATAACCACTTTCATAATGGTGGAATGCATAATTCTAGACTATCATAACCACATAGCCAAGGCCTTGTTCCAAGACTACAAATAAGATTTTGTCAAGGCCTCGTGCAAAGACACTAGTTTGTCTCATGAGACCTACCGATGCATCGAGGAGCTCTAGAGGGATCCACCCGTCACTTATTAAGTCCAATTCATTCCTTATATGAAAATGTTTAAACATATCATAAACCATAACATAATTGTATCACATAAAACATGCATAAAGGAAACATAATATTTCCACATTTCAATCACAAGATATCAATACAACACATTGATATAATAAAAACTTTATCAAAACCATTTTATATACCAAAATAAAATATAATTAAAACATGGTATTTATTTTTCATTTAAAAAAAGTTATGGCTTGTAGAGGAAGCCGAAACTCAAATAATGTTCACGGCAGCGGAGAAGTCATTGGCGCCGCATACGTACGACAAAAAAACATTCCCTTTTGTTGTTTAGTAAAATTTTTCTTATAAAAAATATTCCTTTTGAATAAACATAAAAGTCACAGTGGTTTATACACCGTATAAAAGAAATTTTTGGATAAAACAAAATATGCATCAATGAATGGAGATTGAGACGAAGTACCTTACAAAGATCATTTTTTTAAATAAAATAGATCTATTATGTATATTCACTATATGTACACACAAATGAAGTAATAATACAAGATAGAAGAAAATAATATCATGACATAATTTGAAAGTAGGAGATTATCCCAAAGAATAGAAATCGGGTTAAGAAGTTCCCTTACCTTATGTCCGTCTTGACTCGACCGTTATTTAACCTCATGAATAATAAACTAGAGTTAATTTATAATTTATTAAGAACCTTTTTAAAGTTTATTATTCATTTTATATCACTTATTACCATGTTATGAACATTATGTAATTATTTATGTTAATAATGGTCATTTTTTCGATCTTTGGTACTTGAGTCAAAAATAAACATCTTATAATTACAATTTGTTCATGTGGTAAAATATTCATTATATCCAGAATTATATTCATGATTTAGATATCATATATATCATATATATCAAGTATATACATTAATTCATATTATTACATTACATTTATAGGTAAGAAATGAAATGCACCATTCATGAAGATGGTATGTCTTACGTATGCATTAACGCTACTTTCCTTTCTATTTTGTATTTAATGGAATGAAATCATAATTATATAAAGGTGTTTTATAATTCCAGTATAATATCATATATAATATCATTTACTGCATCCTTTATACATCCTACATATGGCATTAATGATTCAAATCGCTTTGAGGGGGCGGTAGTCTGCACTTCCTAAAATGAAATTATCGCATTTACCCGTAATGGAAATAATAAAGGTATGCCATAAATGAGAAATAAGGAAGAATAAGGGAAACATAAACATAATATATATATATCATATATGAAAATAGTTTCATCAAAATGGCCACCATTAGAGGTGTTAAAAGAATATTGAACAATCATAGTTTGGTGAGGCAATATTTCGCCACCCACAGAAACAGTATGTTCTTTAACCATTAGACGAAGGTGTGTGTAAGTGTAAATAAAATCCTTATCATAAAAACATCCTAGTATATTGTAGATACTGGTTTTGTTACAAAATAATGTAATAAAAATATTTTAAGTGGATGGAGAAGCAAAATATAACAAAAGAACATAAGAGAAGACATTACCTTTAAATCGGGTAACTCCCCCTGGTTCGAACCAAAATGGTTTCTTGAAGAGCATTATATCTAAGTTAAGGCTTATAGGAGTAAGAGAGGGATGTTTAGAGTGTATTTGGGCAGAGGTTAGCCGAGAAAAATGGTTTGGAAGGTGTGAATAAGGTGGTAGTGGTGGGGGCCTTTTATAAGAGGAGAGGAGGGGCACTCTTGGAAAGTCATGCAATGTTACATTATTATGAAATGATTTTCGGATTTTAAAGGTCCCAAAATGATATATTTCGAGGATAAGGTGATAATAATTCGAACTGTACTCGTAAAATAGGTTTTTGACAAGTTTAAGTGTTATATTTTACATTATCATTTCATTTTATTTAAATCATCAATTAATGAGGTAATCACTGCATCATCATTGTGTAATAAAAGATTTAATTTATTTAATGTCTAAAAATTATAAAACAATTACCATGATGTATAAAATCTTTTTATATTTCCAATGAATATTTATAGTAAACAATTTAACTTATATAACCCCATTTAATAATTGTTCTAGTAAAACAACACATGTTTGTGACAATTTTATTTTTACATTAAATAAAAAGTTATTAATGTCATATTCTTACCTAGAGGCTAAATGGGGTCCCCAAGATGACCCATGGATTGTATTGGTCGGACATGACTCATCCAATAAGTGTAGGATTAGTGTCAAGAAATTTTCATATTTTTATAATATCATTTGTACCTTAAATTTCACTAATAACCTTTAAACGTGAATAATAAAACATAAAAGTTAATATTCACCAAAAAAACTATTTTAATCCCATTGAACCAAATTTTACATCCTAATGACAACAATGTATGTCGGATTTTTGAAATTCAATTCATAGAAGTGGTAAAGTTTCATTTAAATGAAAAATCACTTTTTTAACTAACACTTAGTGGTTTCACTATTCATCAAAAATTGGACTTTTTCAGAACAATGCCAAAATTTCACCCTAAGATATATTTCATATTACTAATCCAAAAATGATGCCTATTTTAAAAAATTCATAACATATAATTTTATTTAATTAATTTAATAATTAATTCCCGTTGTGAAAACAAATAGCGTGTTTTTAAGAAGCAATATATATCAAAAGATTGACAATTGTTTATGTCAAATTTCAAAGTAAAATTAATTCTAATGACCTCCATTGGATAAAATGGAAAAAATATATTCTAATTATACTTTAAAACCACTCAATAGTATAAAATATCACTATAATATAATTTGATTAAAAAAGTTTTTTTTAAGTATTTTTTTCTATTCATAGAAAATTGGAAGTTCTCAGAAAATTACAAAAATTTCAACTTAGGATAATTTTGATATTCCAAATCCAAAAATGAAGTCCATTTTGAAATATAAAATTTATATATTTTCAAAGAGTGGTTATTACTATGCATAACGGCTGCTTTTATTGGTCGCGGTGTGTTAGAACTCAAGGTTGCGTACAACACACATTGCTCTGTTATTCAAAGAGAAGCGTACCATGGAAGCTTGGGGTGTTACACATTACACTTTAACGGCTAGGTTATATTGGTCATGTTTAATTAATACTTTAACATATAATTTGTTTTCACATTATCTTGGTGTTGCGTGCATCATAAGTTATCGAAGAGATTGGATTTATTTAAAAGAGAAATATATCATAATATATTTGGGTGTTACATAAAAAGTGACACAAACACCATTTACACTAGTAATATTATGGAAGTTTGAGATGTATGTTATCATATATCTAGAAATCCCATTGTCCAGATACCGTTGTATTTTATATGAACATTTAAACATGATTTCTATAACTAATTAATTGAAAGATGAATTTGGTACCTATATTTATTTGAGTCCAGATACATTAGAAGTTAAATATTTTAGATTCTATATCTATCAAACATACTTATTTTCATATTTATGAATAGACATAAATAAATTAGAAAAAGAATCATTGTTTGGTCCAAATTGGACATATCCAGATATTGAAGTTTCATCTCTGTGGTTTATATATAGTATTTCAGATAAAAATAAAATATTTTCTGTAAATATTATTTATTATCTGGGTAGGAAATGAAAACTACATCTTTGTTTACATATAGTATGATTACCTATAATTTTATTAAGGTTTTCAATTCAAGCTATATAACTATCAATATCCATTTTTAATTTCTTATTTACTAATATTAAATAATTATATTCACTAAGAAGAATTTGATTATTTTATTCTAATACTACAAGGTCATATTTTATATTGATGAATAAATGAAGGCATTTCATTAAATTTTTATAATTATATTTATGATCATTAACTGTTTCTTACAACATATTAAAATATTCAAAAAAAATATTCACCGACCATATTTAAATCGATATTTTAATTTTAAAAGATATTAAAATTATGATCAAAAGATGAAGAGATAATATTTATTAACATAGATATTTTTTTCAGAAAATTTATTTTCTCTCATTCATTGTTATATTATATTCTTTAATTATATTCACTAGTTTTATATTCATAATCACTCCTCGGTTATTTAATTTCCTTTTTGTTTATATCCCATCATCCTCATACCATTTAATATATTTCATCTTTAGACAATCATTTTTGATGTGTCCTTTTATCATACACTCATAGTAGGATACATAATAGTTTGCAAAATTATTTCAATATTCTTTCCAATCATAATTTTATTTAAAGTTTCACTTTTGGAAGAATTTTTTCTTTATATAGAATATATTATGTTATCTAGATATATGAGCCATATCCTTATCACTATCAGAGTCAATATCACTTCTACTATTTATCTCCTCATTTAATATTTCATTATCCATTAACTATTACATATAAATGATATTAATATAATTATTTTAAATTCATTATCATTTTCCATAATCTATTCTACACACATCATAATTTTTCCAATTAAATACTTAATTAGAATCTTGGTCATGTTATAAGATTTATTAATTGATAATGTGGTTCCTCTTTATTTGTCGAGTAACCAACTAATAATTTTTAACAGTAGAAATTTATCATCGATGGTATTTCCCAACGCATGCATTATATTTGATATTTCATTAAGATTGATATAAATTTTAGAAAAACACTCATAAGGTTTCATTATAATGGTATTTTATTTAATATAATAAGTATTCAATTTCATATTTTTGACATTTTATGTCCCTTCATAATAAACAGATATGGTATCCCAAATTTTAAAATTTGTATAACCTAAAAAACTACATTAAATTAATCTTCTACTAATTACTAATATAATGAATTCATGGGTTCACATTTATATTCATAATTATCCTTAGTGGTATCACAATATCCAACTCTAATAGCCTTTGGTTTTTCACACTAATCATAAATTACAATTCATATATCTAAAAACACAATTTCCATATGTATTTTCATTTTAACTTTCCACTAAGAATAATTTGTTCCACTAAAAGTTGGAGGCATATTGGTAGAATACCCCTCAAGCCTATTTTTATAGATAAAAATATAAATTTAGGAAATAAACATATATATTTTGGTAAAATATATATCACAACTAATAATAAATAGAAATACATTAAAATCTTGAGATATTTGTTTTTGTTAGAGTGGAACATTCAAAATTCATTTAACTGAGTCTATAAATAGAAATTATATTTAAAAAGATTTAAAATAAAATTCCTATTATATAAAAAGTCCCAATTTACTAAAATATTACATTTAGATAGTTTGATCATTTAGAATTATTTTCAAATGGTTGATTGAAAATCATATGAAACATGTTTTTAAAAAATATTAACACTAGAAATAGATTTACTTTTACCAAACATTATATATAAAACATTATTTAAGATAACTATCAAAGTAGTTGTTTGATATAAATTTACAAAAAATAAGACTTATTTTTATTTTGAAAATTATAAACAAAACAATAAAACACATAGTGAAATAAAAAAAATATGTCCAGTATCAGACAAAGAACTAGTCTTCTCCACTTGTAAAACACCCATTTCTATACAGTTTATTAAAAAAATATTGATCCAAATCCTAGATCATATTTTAATAATAAAAACATAACATGGGTATTTTAGTCTATACATAACCTCTTTTGTAGTTAAATGTGGGATAATTGATGTAAAATAATGAAATAAACAGTAACAATCATTATTCAATAAAAGACATGAGCTCGTGTTAATGAATATATAGATTAAATCAAACATAGGTCAAACTTATTGTAAAATAGAGAGATAATTATATAACATGGGATTGAGTTTCATAAAACTCAATTTTATCAGCTTTGGTTGGTCAATTTCCATAATATTAGTCCATAAAAATCATCAATAGAGTGTTTTATATGGAGGTCATAAAAAAATTATGTCATGGAAGAATTGTCAGTGTAAGTCCTCAGTGAATCTATATATCTATTAAAAACATGTTTATTTTTTTCCCCTAAGTGTATATTATACATATGGTGGACTAGTTTTATAATAATAAATTGTAGTATATTTGTTATTAAATCCTCTTACTAATTGAAGTATTAAATTCACTATCTCAAAAATCAATTCTATGAATTATATTCATCATAGATTTTAAAATACCACAGTAATTAATTCATACATGATCACATGGTCTTTAAATTTTCATGATTACATTGGAAAATTGTTACATAGCATGGAAACTTGAAATGAAAACTTTCCATGGTAACTTGCACATGCTCACATGGCATGGAATGTTGGCCTAATAAGTATATTTTTTATTACAATAAATTCAGTTCAACATATGGTCACTTCACATCTTCAAATGGTAATGTGTTGTAACACACCAAGATTTAAAAAGACGAAAATTTTGTTCAATAGTGTATATGAAATGAAACACCATGCTTTGAATAGAATTTAATACTCTCATACTTTATTGTATATCTCTTTTTAAATAAATCCAATCTAGTTAATAGCTTACAGAACATGAAACCCCAATTCTAAATGAACCATAACATAGTATTACTCTATAAATGATTTATTAAATTAAGGGTAACAATTGTAATCAAAATTTTATGAAAAGAGTATGTTTTATATATTTATAATAAAATTCATTATTTATCTATTTAATATAAATAAAATAAGATCATTTGAAACAAAATATGCATTTTCTATAATATAGTATTTTTATAAAAGATGGGCATGTTTCCCTTTGAACACATAATATAAAATAAATCATTAAAAATTTTATAAAATTTATTTGATAAAATTTACATCATTTTTAAATTATCATATAAAAATTAGCCAAGGATTTTTTTTTGTTTTTTTGAAATGTTTTATAAGTCTATGAATAATGAAAAACAATAATTGTTATTAAAAAACTCATTTCCAATTAAATAATTTATAGGGTTAAATTGTATTTTTAATTTTTATTAAAGTGTAATTAGTTTAATTATATTGATATTTAAATAACTTATGTCATTTTATTCAATTTCATATTGAATTTTGTTATTTAAACAATCTATACCGACAAGAATTTTCTCTTTGGAACCTATACATTCATCATGTATGTGGTTTAATTTTAGATCGAATTCTTCTAATTCTGTTAATTAAATTTAGAAAAATAGATTCCATTTGTGAAATCATAATAAATTATAATACCCTTTATGGTAAAATTAATTTTTTCATTATGAATAATAAAGTGAAACTTAATTACCACAGTTGGAGTAAAAACTGATATATTGAGGGATAAACTAAAATTATTAGGGTTAACATATCATCCCAAATTATAAAAAAAAATCTTGTTGAAATAAGGAGGCCTTAACATGTCTAAATTTCTAGAGTGAACCATTTTTTTCCTTTTTTATGATAAATATGTGGGTTCAATTTATTCTTCTGAATATTTCCATGTGTGTCCTATCCCAACAAATAAAAGTTACTTCCCCCATTTCATTTCTTCAAACCTATCAATATATTTTTTTCAACTAAAGGATTCCCAAATCCATCCCAGTGGACTTTTACACATTCTACATATTCTGGTATTCAGAAAGGACAACCCCTGTGGTCTTTAAGATAATATCCAAAGGAAGTTTCTTTAAGATAAGGTAATTATCATAACAAATATCCTTTATTTTATTTCATAATTTTCATCATTAAATTATATATTTACATTTAAAATATAATAAAAATAGAATATATTAATAAATTATATATTATTATTTTGTTTTAATGGTATTTATCAATATTATTCTCCATAAAATTGAAAACAAAACCGTCAATCGTGTATTCAGCAGATAACCACCTCATAAACCGATGTAACTCATTTTCCATCATCTAATATCATGGATTTGTATAATTATGGAATTAATATATATATATATATATATTTATGATATTATTATAATTATTTAAGTATAATATGACATGTTCCTTCAAATTTTCTATGCCATTTGAAACTCGATATCATAGATTGTGTGTGCGGGAGAATACCACCTCGCGAATTGATGTGATTCATTTTTCACATACAATTTAAATATAAGGTAATAAGGAATAATTTTATGAATATATTTGATATATATTAAATTAGTTTTTATGTAAAATTAATATATCTCCCACTTCCTTACCCTTTTCACTATTAATTGAATGGTATTGTCTGTCATGCATACATAAAACCTACCATCTCTACGAAGTGATTTGATTCATTATCCCTGTACACACATCATGAATATATATGAAAATATATATAATGATTCATTCTGATATTTATATCATTAATATATTTTTGGATACAATTAATCTTTATTCTATACCCGTGACCCATAACCTTCTAGGAAGAAAATGCATGAGAAAACAAGACAATTAACACTCAAAACAATTAAAATAATGAAATATTCTATACAATATGTGGTAAAATATTTTAGGAGGATCATATATGATATTATAAATATGAATAGGGTTTTGGAATAAATTTATAACCGGATTAAAATAATTATAAAATATATCAATTAACATTCAACCAAAATGAAGTGGGAGGCAACGGACTTCGTCCCAATTTCCTTTCATTGGGAAATATTATAATGTTAGGCACCAAATTACTTTTCTATAGTGTGTATACAATATGTTTTCATGTAATATATTGTATAAAATAAAATTCAGGGTACTTTATGTTTTAATTTTAATCATTTAATCGCAGTGTAATTGAATTCAAAATTAACTAGTGGTAGTGAATTTTATAACTCAATCTCTTCTCATTTTGTTATATAACACTTCAATGTCTTTGGCATTATAAGATTATGTGTATGAAGTTTTTTTGACTATATTATATTTTATTTCCAAATTTTTTATTTGGATTTATATTTGATAAAAATAATCTATTTATTGACTAATTCTCACTTCAATGTTATGATTTTTTTTTGGTATTATTTCACAATCTCATTTTCATTGGAATTATTTAAACATGAATTTCCATTGAAGAAAATGTTTCGATCATTTTATATTAAAACCATATAACTAACTTCATATATGAATATTAATTATGTTTCTATGTAATAATAACATATTCCTCTATTTGGAGCTTAAAATTATTGAGAGAATGTATTTAAAATAATATTACATTATTTCTCTCTTTAGTAAAAAAAATTTTCATTCAAGAGAATGTTTTCTAAAACCTAAAATATTTTTAAATTATTTTTTAATTGACTTATTTAAATCAATTTTTACCATGTTTTTGTTTTTAAAAAATTTTTTCAAATGTATATCTATGTATTTTTCTTAAAAATTCCCATTTAGTTTATGCTTAAAATGAGAAAATAATATTTTTTATCATGTACCACATGTAGAAAATTTCACTCCATCATAAAAAATCAAGATTCCTAATTAATTTTTAAAAGTTACATTAATGAAATATTTTTGAAAATATTTTTTTAAATTTTAGTTTCAAGAACATTTCATGGTGAAATGGTTTTTTTCATCAGGAATGTTTTAAATAACATTATTATCATATTTCTATTTATCAATAACATTATCCCTTTATTGTACATATGATCCACTTGAGATATTTTTTATTTATACCATACTTATTATTTATATGGATTGATTATTTTAATTTTGAATAGGGAGATTATTGAAATTATTGTTCATGAATATTTTTGTGTAATCATTATCTTTCCCATTGAATATTCAATTTTTTTCAGCATTGCACATTACATTGCGGCTAAATATCCATATAATTTATAATGGATATATTTATTACAAAAAACCTTTATAATTCATATATAATTTAATTTACATAAATAGTTATATGATTGACTAGGGAAGTTATTATTATTCCATACTCCTTACTCGATATTGAAATTTGTTTATAAGGAATTTTGTTTCGGAATTAAATAAAATATTTGATATATATGGAATGATTTGGACATGAAGATATGGGTGGGGCCCTGATATAGATTTCCCCTAAAAGAATCAGTAGTATCATTAGATTAATTAGTAGGATAACCATATTTTAATGGGTTTCTAGTGTATTCCGACCCAATTATTTTAAACATTGTAATGAATGGTATTTATAGTATAGATATCATGATTCCAAAGAACATAACCTCAAATAATTATGTATTATTAAGAATTAAGCTATTATTATTCATGGTATTTTCCCTATGGATTTATTTTTATTCATATTTTATCATTCAAATGGTATATGTTTTCAATTATTTACCATTCCATATATATTATGCCTTATTTATTCATTATACTCACATAATTGATTAAATGGAAAGTGTGTTTAGTTTTTTTAAGATGAAATATTGATTATTCATTATCTAATCATTATATTAATGTTATTGACTAAATGAAATTTTCATTCAGATATTTACATTAACATATTCATTTTTTCTTCAAGATTATTCTTTATTTACACATTACATCTCCTTGTTTGTGTAATTATCTAAAAACACCACTCTTTATTTCATATATTAACATGATTTATTACATAAACTTTCACATATTACAAATCAAAAGATGATGAGTTCTAGTTTCTTTTGGGATTAGGAACACTAAAAAAAATTAAAACATGAAATAAATTACTTTATTTAAAGATTATTTTACATGACCACAATATTCTTATGTACATAGCATTGCGTGGGATAACCTGAGGACATATATAAAAAAGGTGTGAGATATAAAAATTAATAAGGGATTAAATAAGGAATTGTATGAATAATACAATACATGTTATGTAATATGAATATAAATGGAGAATAATAGAAACATGAACATAAAGGCATGATATAGCAAGGTTATCAAAACATGGATATGTGGGAACAACTTCAAACATTGCATCATTAACATAAATGTGCAGGTAAAACCCTATCCCAATAGTGTGGAAAAATACTATAATTTAATCAGGTAAACCCCTATCCGAACATGATGTATCATGATACTATACATTACCCAATGCATTGGAGCGATATTTGGGAACACACTTCATAATCAAATCAGTCTCATGCTTACGTGTACCATAGAGACCATATTACATGGATTCAATCAACATAATCATTTATTTCACGATCAATGAATTCTGAATAAATATATTTATGTACTCAATAAAAATTCTTATTTTTTATAATATAATCCCCCTGATTAAGTAATTGGTATGGTATTGAATATACAATGGTTTTTTCATGAAAAATCACCGTGCAATTTTGGCATCATAACGACGTCTTTTGGAAAATTCATAAAATGGGTTGATGAGAAAGAAAAGCGTATCTCATCCTTTATACATGAAATGGAAAATATCCTATCATGGAACATAATATTCCAACATGTAGAATGTAATTTTAGATTCATAATATAAAATAAGTTATTGAATGGAAATGAGAAGAGAGAAATCCTTTTTAGAATTCTGGAATAGTAATAAGGGATTATAAGATCATAAGGGGTATTAATGGAACTGAAAACAAGGTCCCATAATTTATGAGTCAAATTTAATGTAAGGATTTATGTAAGAACTTATCCAAAATCAAGAAACATAGAAGTTATAAGGCATGACATAAAATAGGTTCTTGATGAAAAAAGACAGAGGGAGATCCCTAACTTGGATGTGTGATCCAAAAGGCTTGGGAGAGGCTTCTCGGGAGCTTTGAGAAACATTGGAGAACTCTAGGTAGTATATATAATATTTCTATGAGAATAATGGAAATTGAGTGAAGAGTAAAGGATTCATGGGTGTTTTTATGTAGAAAAGGTGGGGGACTTCATTATTATTTTGGTTTTAGACACTACACACTAAAATATTCAACACCACATTCCATCCTATGATTTTTTCATTTTTTTTGGAAAATGGGAGTGGTATAAATTTTTTTATAATGCTAAGGGACAAATATATTAAAATATTTATCTTTATTTTATTGAGGTGTGTCACAGTTTTGAGAAAATGATTTTAAAATATTAAAATATTTTATACGTCTTGGAGGATTCACTAAGGATTTATAAAATAAATCAAATAAATGTAAAATAACATTATCATAAAGGTAAATTATATATTTGGAATAATATATCTTTTATAGTATTTTATTACATCACTATTTGTCAGTATGATGTTATAAAACACATTATATACTTATACGGTAACTAATTATTACCCAAAAATTAGACTGTCTCAAAATATTATGAGAAATTCCCATTGGATAATTTTGAACTCTCGATTCCAAAACAAATATTCTTTTTATCTAAATTGTTCAATAATATGAGAATTTTCACTTTTAAAATAAAAAATGACACTTATTTAAAATTGACAGTTTTTGACAAAAACAATATTTATACCTATATAAAAGATACTTTTTACTTCATAAAACATATATGATAATTAATATTAAATAAATTTAATTTAATAATATTTTATTACAATATTAATAATTTAAAATATACATTAATTCCTTAAAATAGGTTCCCTAATTTAATTCAAACATTAACCAATAATATTATTTGTACTTTAAAAAATCATTTACATAGTAACAATAATAGAGTGAAAGTATATACATTATAATATAAATAATAATAATTCTAGGGTTTTGACCAATATCCCTTTATTAAACGGTTCGAGCCGGCGTGGTTCGGGCCTACGGGACTGGAGTGGTTCGACTAGGAGTAGGGAGGTGCAGTCGTGGTGAGGCGTGTAACACACCGAGATTTTATGAAAAATATTCTTTTTATCTTCATTAATTTCTTGTGTTGTATGCTACACCAAAAGGAGCTTGCACAACACGCATCGCTGACTTGTCTTGCATTACACGTAATCGCGACCTTCCACGATAGCGTGTGTTGTACGTAATACCGAGTTTCGCTAAACAACGATATGTTATATAAACTAGCCGTTTTGAATAGTAATACCCACTTTTTGAAATTTTATCCTTCAAAATGGACTTAATTTTTGGATTCAGAATATCGAAATTAGCCTAGTGTGATTTTTTGGTATTTTTCTGAAAACTATCAATTTTTGATTAATAGTGAAAACACTGGGTTACTATTCAAAAACCGACTTTTTATTTAAAAAATTAGTTATTTTATTTAAATTTATTTTAGGTCAAAATTGACACATAATACCTATATAAGTTCTATTTATGTCATTGGAGTCATTTTATAATAATTTTAGATATATAAAAATTTTATTGAACTTTTCACCGTCTTTTACCCACCTCCTAGGAGAATTTGCAAATTTTCAATAAAACTTAATTTTACCGCTTCTGTGAGTGGAATTTCGAAAATCCGAGAGACACGGTTAATATCAAGGACTAAAATTTGGTTCAATGGGAAGAAAATAATTTTTTTTGAATAGTAACTTTTTTACTTTCTTACCATGGTTAAAAGTAAATATGGTAATGAAGGGTAAAATGATAATATTATTACCCTAAAACATGTCATAATTCTATTGGATGAGTTTAATTAGACCAAAAATAACCTTTGGAATAAAATATGACCATTTAGGCCCACTTGGAATAGATTAGGACATTTATTATTAATTTATTTAAAGAAGTGTTAAAATAGTTAAAAATAAAGTTTAATACCTAAATAAATTTTAATATAGGGTAATACTTAAGATAAATTCGACTATAAATATTAATTAGAAAGATAAAAATATTTTTTAAACAATGGTATTTTATTAATAATTTTTAGACATTAAATAATCTAATTTATTTATGACACAATGATGATGTAGTAATTATCTTATTAATGAAATATTGACATAATCGAAGTTATAAATACCCAAATAAATCTAATATGATACTTTTTATGAATTCCACTAATTTTCTAGGATAATATGACATGTTAGTATTGATATAGTTAACATATTTCGAACTAATCATTCTGTTATAATTTTCAGAAAAATAAATTACCAAATAGTGTCAAAAATGACATAAAATAGATTTTAAGACAAATATTATATTATTAATTGTTTTTTTATTCCTAAAAATATAAGTTTGGGCCAAATGACTTAGATAAGGTTATATATATTCATTATAAATGAATTGGGGTTCGTTTGGTTTGTTATTGTAAGATTATTAACCTTATAGTGTAAGAAAGCAAGAAGACACGGTAAAAGAAAAATTATTTAACTTAAAGTTAAATCTTAATGATAAGGTTAAAATAGAAATCTAAACTTTTCTAAATTCTATTGGATGAGATTATTTCGACCCATACCAACCTTAGCTTCGAAATAACTCAATTTGGAGCTATTAAAAACTGAATATGACTTTATAATAAAATAATATTTTTTGTTATTCCAAAGGTGCCCCTCTCCTCCCTTATAAAAGAGAACCTACTCCCTCTCTTCATCACACCACTTTGAGCCTTCATGATCAGCCAACCCCTGCCCATTTCTCTTGTACACTTCTCTAGAAACATAATAGAGGTTCTGGTCTTCTTCAAAGACCAATCTGAGTGCCCTAAGAGGAGGTTTCAAAAAGGCATGTCGAAAGAAGAGGTAATATCCGTTACCGATTCTTTCAACGTTATTTTTTCTTCTACTTCTTCTTATTTAGTTTTTTCATTATGAAGTAATAAAATCAGAATAAATAATATACTAATATGTTATTATATGTATGAAAAAACTGTATTTCACCATCAATCCATCCTACGGAAAACAGAATCACCGCACGTGCGTACGTACAGAATACCGTCTCCACACCGTGGTATAATCTATTTTCCACCACCACCTTACTTGGTTGGGTATAATGGTGTAAATAAATAACTATATATGATTATTGTAAAGTTATATTGATTCTGAAATATTATAAATACACTTTAATACAATTCCACGATCATGGGAATGATATCATTTCTCCTACGTACGTACGGACTACCGTCTCCACGACACGATGAGATTCATTCTCCATGTTAACCATTCATGATTGATTATAAAGTATATATAATAAGTAATCATTAAATATATGAAATAATAATGATACTGGATTTATGTGTATATATATGTATGTCATCTACTTAATTTAATTAAATTCAATAAGGAAACGAAAACAGCGTTCATGCGTACGTACGGCCTACCGTCTCCATGAACGGCGTATTTCATTCCATTTAATCGATCTATCATATATATATGTATATACTGAATATATATTATATATAAATCATTTTTACATTCTGGAATTATGTAAATCAGTATATAAGTAATAATATCAAGAACAACAAGTCCAAAAACGTACGATAAATAAAACGATTAAACCCAAAACGCTATTTTAACATGGAACTTACAAAAGAACGGGTAATATAAAGTCATAAGTGAACCATATATGATATCATAACAATTAATATTATTATTTAATAAGTCAATGACATTATTTAAATAATTATACTGGAGGTTCAGATACATACGAAGCATATCTGACCTAAGGTAAGGGATAACTTTTCCAATCTTTTTTTATCTACGATTGTTTATTCGTAAGTATTTACTGGGGTTATATTTATCATCCATGTAATTGGTTTCTAAATTGTTTTCATGTATTTTTAATGTCCTTTTTAGCCATTTTTTACTTTTACTACATGGTATGTATGGAATCTTTCATTTACGAGGTACTTTTTGAATTTTCTGGCAAAAGTACGAGAAGAATGTTTTTTTAACTTTTATGGAACAAACATATTTTTACGGTTTTATAAAGCCTTATTTTCAGGAAGATTCCTCCAAAATATTTAATTACTATTTACAACAAAACCTCTTTCTTTTAAAATTTCATGGCATTTTGTGAAAATAAAATTATTTTCAAGATGAAATGATATTTTTCTCATGAATTCATTTCAAGTGCTTTATCAAAACCATTTTCCATCTAAGATGACATTATTTCATATGTGTATATTTCATGTATAATGTCTCTATGATTTAAATGGTTTCACTTTTCTTATGATGAAATGATATCCATTTGTTTAATATGGATTATATTATAATGGGATGATGTTTATAAACCCATTTTTATTCTTTGGTTTATGATGAATGATTTATGTTTATGTTGTGGAACAAGTAAGAATGATTTCATTATGAGATGGGTCGGACCTATATCTCTCTCCAATTCTTTGGGTAAAGATTTATATATCATGATATAGACATGGCTGGAATGGTATGTTAATCCTGTTCAGTGTTACAGGACAAAAACGAGCAGTGAAATCGATTCAGAAATGGACTTTGTCCACTAAGATGGTCAAGGAAGTAATTCCTTGGATACTGTGGAAATCATATCATGTGCTTAATGTTTTTCCAAAATTACATGTTTTATTCCCATTCTATTTTATCACGATTGATGTTCCCTTTTGATATATGCCTTACGTACTTCCACGATTCACGTCTCTGCTCAAGATTTTAATTTTTAGATTTTATGTTCAAGTTTTTATATTCAAATGTCTATGGATTGTTTTATGTTCTCTATGTTTACCCTTACTGGGCATTTGAGCTCACCCCTTTTATGTTTTCTTTTAACCAGGATATAAAGAAAGGTTTTAGGTAAGAAACAAAGGGGAAGATCTTTATGGTTGATGTTGAAGATCATTCGCCATGATTAGAATATTATATTCCATGTTTCCAAAGACACTAAACTATTACGGTCCTTGTGTGTATATTTTTTTTATATACTAAGTATTCCTAAAAAGTAATGTAATGTCTATGTATGTCAAACTTTGGGTCTCTACAAGGAATCTCGGCTGGGAAGGGAGACACGAGCAGCCGGGAGGGCGCCACGGTTCAGCTTGGGGTGGTGGAGCGAGTTCGGCCGACGGACGGGGTGGTCGGCACCGATTCGGCCGGTGGACGGTGCGGCCGATGAGTAGTGCGGGTCATGGAGGCTGTGGGTAGCACGGTTGTTGCCTATTTCTCATTCATCATCTCGTCGCCTTGTCGCCATGCCGGAGAACATCACAAAAAAGAGTGTCGGTGGGGTCGGGCCATGTTGGTTTGGTCTCCACCCTCTGCATTTAGGGTGGTAGCAATCAGATCAATTCTTTCCTGAATTTCAAAGAATTAACAAGAAAAGGAGATATAAGAAGAATAGTCTGTCAACACCACGCATCTTCCCGCAAAAACAATTCCAAACCCGTAAGTAAAATCATCCACAATAATTCTTTGTCTTAGAAGGGAAGAATTAAAGGAATAATAACATATTCAAATAAAACCCCAACTTGTTCTTTGTCCGTTGATGGAGTCGCGGGGAAGAAGACGGAGTTCTCGTCGTTCGTTGCCTCCACCGCACACTTCCAAACCCAAGCTCGTGCATTGGTCCATGGACGATGATGAGTAGGGAAGGCCGGTCATCCAATACTCCCCACATTGGTAGGACTCTGAGGATGATGGTTGAAGGAGATCTTTTCTTGTAATCGAAGGTGTCCCTTGTCGGCGTTCTTCGTCGGGAGCATTATTTGTTGGGATCTTTCTCCCAAGCTCTCTCCCTTCTCCCAAATTCCACCAAAAAGCAAAGAGGTGACACAATAATAGATTAAACAATCTATTATTTTATTGGAGAGAATTCAAAAAGCTCAATTAATTATGGTGGGTTGCATAATTAATCAATGGAAGGGTTTGCACATTTAATTGGAGCGTTGGCACAATTAATTGGGTAGATGATGTCAAGAGACTCTCCCACGTTTATGAGGGAGTTGAGTGGTTTCCCTTATTAAATTGTGGGGGTTAGTCCCGGGTGGTCCCCACATATTAACCTCTTGTGGGAAGTTAGGTTCGAGTGGGCCCCACCACCATAACCTCTCATTGGGGGTAAAGGTGTGGTGGTCCCCACCTCCAACTTCCACTTGGGTGGTTATAATAAAATAAATCATGCATCATTTTATTTTATTATTGACACGAAAAACCCAAAAACCCTCTTCCACCCATGATCAACTGCCGTCGTGGTGAAAGTCTTCTTAAGAAAATACTGGCGCTGCGAGTTCAACGATGCCATTAAATTTTAATTCCGAGCACTAGATCAAAAGATACAAAGCACCACTTTCTGGTTTACTGAACATACCTGAAAAGAAGTTCAGAAAATTATTATTAGTCACCACTGACCTCTGTCGGTCGAGGTTAGGCTCTACCTAGGTGAAACACACCCCATTGAACCCAACGATACTCTCAGATTTTCAAATCGAGTTACCATTAAGAAGTTATAAATTTTACTATAAAATAATTGTCAGATAATTATTTTATTTATGAAAAAAACTATCTTTTTTTGGTGGCCCGAGCCAGCCAAAGTTAGTTTATTCTTAAATAAAGCATTCCCTCACGAGATCAGCGGTGGTCTCATATTTTTAATCTGATCTACTTTTTGTGAGTTATAAGCATTTGAAAAATAAAATAATTTATTTAATTATTTTATTTACAGTTATTCCATTTTTGGGATTTCTCATAGGAGGCCCACGCCGACTAATCTTAAGTCACGCCTAGGGTATACCCTCCATCCTGACCGCAACGGAGCCATATGAATTTGGATCTGAGTAACCTTTTAAGAGTTATTCAAATTTTTTATTAAAACCACTTGCGCGCATTAACTTAAGATTAAACAATCATTGACGGATCATTCCGGGCACTCCGGGCCTCGGAATCATGCGCTGTCAGATTTCACAGACTTGTAATATTCCCATATATTTTTTAAAAAAAGTACATGGAAATTAAAAGTCGTTACATTCTCCCACCTCAGGGATCTACATCACCATTAGCCACATCTCAAACTAAGGAAGAAAATGGGGGTACTGTGCACGCATCTGAGCCTCTCACTCCCATGTGCTCTCCTAGAGGATCTCATGCTGAAAAGAATGTGACCCAGTGGTATCTACCTTCCGCGAAGGACCCTCTCTTATCGATCCTCAATCAGTACTAGAACCTCCGTAAATGTCACCCCATCATCGATGTATAACTCTCTGTGGTCAAGGATATTAAAAGGGTCATGCACGTGTCTCATCAGCTGGGATACGTGGAAGACGTCATGCATCTGGTACAACTAAGGTGTAAGAGATAAGCAGTAAGCCACATCACAAAATTTGCGAAGGACCTGAAAGTTTTTGATAAATATTGGAGATAATTTTCTACCTAGGCCAAATCTCCGTAGAACTCGGTGGGGTGAGACCCATAATTAGATGTGGTCGCCATCTTTGAACATCAGAGGTCTCAGTCTCTTGTCGTCATAAAACTTCTACCTGATCTTTGCACACTTCATCCACTCCTAGATTATTTTCACTTTCTCTGCGGTAGGCCACACCATCTCTGGTCCAACGAGTGCTGACTCCCCTGGGTCATTCCAACACAAATGTGATCTGCAAGGTATCTCGTATAACGCCTCAAAAGGTGCCACCCCTATGGTGGAGTGATAGATATTTTTGTATTCAAACTCCCCCAAACGTAAGTGATCATCCTACCTGCGATCGAAGTCAAGGAAACAAGGAAGGAGCATGTCCTCGAGGGTCTAAATGGTCCAGTCAGTATAACCATTTTTCAGAGGGTGGAAAGCGGTTCTCCAACTAAGCTGCTTCTCGAAAGCCACCTACAACCCTTCCATAGTCGGGAAGTAAAACATGTATCACGATCGGAGACAATCATCGAAGGTACTTCCTATAGCCACACAATCTACTACACATAGAGGTGTCCCAATAAATCTACTGAACACTTTTTTCTGATCGGTAGGAGTTGGGCCAACATGGTGATTCGGTCGATGATCACTCAAATCAAGTCATGTCATATTGATGTACATGGAAGTCCTATCACGAAGTCCATGGATATCCCATCCCACTTGCACTCTAGTACCTCCAAAGGCTGAACCAAGCTTACTCGTACCTGATTCTCCGTCATCACTTGCTGGAATGTGAGGCACAAAGAAACAAACTCTGCTACTATTTTCTTTATTCTCGGCCTCCAGTGCTGTCTTCAGAGATCCTGGTACATCGTATCCACTCCTGGATGTACTGCTAGAGTGGATGTGTTGAACTCCCTAAAACATTCCTCTTGATGTGACACGGGTACCATAGTACGTCCTCTGAAGAGCATGACGTGCTCCACATCTTGAGAAAAACCATCAGGTGCCTATCCTGTGGATATCTGAGCATGTCGTGTCTCGCAGTCAGCATCCCCATGTTGTGCCTCCATCACTCACTAAAGAGGTGGGGGACTGACTTTATGGGTCTAAAGGAAGGATGCTCCATCTCTATCAAAAAAGGATATTGGCAAAGAATCCAGCTGCACTATCGCCTCACTCAGCAGATGCAGGCCAGACATCCCGCTGAGTGCATCTGCTACTATGTTCCCCTTCCCAGGAGTATAGAATATGTCAAAGTCAACTTCATCTACCACGATGGTGAGGTTGGATGACTCACCAGTGATTGTTTGCACCCTCCTATGAATGAGTTTATCTTGTCCTTCCAGGGTTTCCTTTTTCATTAACATTGGAAAATCCCATCCTAATGCTGAAGATAAACCATATCCTCTTTACCTAATACAGTTAATCTGAGTATGAATTGTGGATGTCAAGTCCAAACTCAAACTAACGTCATCTGGCCTCAATGCTTCCACCAAGAGGATCCACCTGAAACTCTCACCATAAGGGTCATATCACATCGGCAGCATAAGTGTGATTATCGAGTCTCCTCTCAAATTTATCTCCAGACATGAGGGTCAAGTCAATGGATTAACCAGAAACTCTTTGTCCTGGACACGATTCATGGAAGGAAGGAATGATTGGTACCTAAATCTATTGATATGAATGCTAGTAGTAGACATAGACCGTACATCGAATCATTCATAGATCCCCTAGGTCACATTACTTAACTTCATAAAACAACTCTCTTCCCTTGTCCTCCAACTTATTGCACCTGGCAGGGTCCACATAAAGGTGGTGGTTGTAACATGTCAAAAAGTACACCACCACATGTTGCTCTAATAGCTCTACTTCCACGTCTGCTGCCTTGCAGATTCATATATCCCTAACACATTTTACACGCCCAAGTCTCTATGACTGACGCCAGTTCCATGCATTCCAATTTCTAACATTCACTGGTTGTATCCATTCATCCAAATAACATTCAACCATAAAGGTTATTTCTAGCACACTATCATAAGTACGAATGCGTATAGGAATAGTCCTGGCTCAGATATCCTTTAAACAAACCACTCATTGAATTTTGATCCCTGATGAACTAATTATATCGTATTCATAGAGTAACAGGAAAGATATGTACGCCTCAATGAATACTTAGCTACTGACATATCGTCATGCCAAAGCTGTAGAAGTTCTAGAGAATTATCAGCCACCTCCTCATGCCCGTCCTTAGTCACCTGTGATTCGGGCTCACCTCGAATCTTGAGGGGTATATGATGTTGAAACATGTGCAAGGAACTAAGCCTACATTTGTCCTATACCGTTACCACCGGCTGTAACTGCTTACCAACGAGTAGTGATAGAGTTGGAAAATTTCCCAAAGGTACTATCTTGGGAAAATGTACACGTATTGAAGCCTCATCACTAAGAGGACCATCCAAATGATCACTCACTATAAAAGACAAGTAGCTACGATCACCATATGCTCTACTGGTGTCTCAACTGGATGGGAAAATCTAGAAATCGCCTCTATCTAGCCCTTTTCTGTGTGGGAATCTGTCTCACCTCGAAACCTCAGAGGCCTCTTCTGCTGATACTTGTGAAACCCGCTCAGTCGGTGTGCACCGTACTCCAGTTTGGCTTATGTTATCTTCTGCCCAACGGGTGGTGGGGCTGTTGGTACACCATCTGAAGGTGCCCTCACAAAAAGAGGGACATGCACCGGAGCCTCATCACTCGGTGGGATATCAGGGCATACAATTCCTAGAACTCTAACTGGTTGTCTGCGTAGAGGAATCCTAAAAAAACAGATGTGACATGGTCAAAATATTATACCTGGTGAGCTGATTTGGTGATCTGACATAGAAAATCACAATGAAAAAATGCACGCAATCAGTGTTTTCATGCACTGAGTCAAAAATCAGAAGTCAGGGTCCTAGTGTATTGATACGTCAGCCGCCACACCAAAACTGGACTCCCTAATCTAAAAACCATAGTCACTACACATAACACTATTTTTTCACAGAAAATATTATAGTCTTATGTTCTGTGGTAGAACTGACTCCTCTGATACCAATTTGTCACGACCCGTTCCCTAGGGCCCTTGCCGTGACTACCCCAAGCCTGCCATCCATAGGCCAGGTGCTGGCGACTATCACCAAAGGTGCATTTCCCTACAAATGGGAAGACATTTTTTTATAACTTGTAAAAAACAAATCAAGATAAGTAAACAAGTAAAATGTATAGCCAACAATTAATTTCATAAGTAAAAAGGGCCAGAATAAAATCCCAACTGGAAAGTACAAGGAATAATAAATATAAGTACAAAATGTTATTAGCTTTTTAGTCCTGGGGGCCCGGGACTAAAAAGATAATAACTCACAGACTCAGGAGGCTATCTGTACCTACCATTCAGGTAGGAATTCCGGAGGATCCTAGATCAGTAGTCAGTCTGTGAGTTATTAGCTTTTTAGTCTCAGGGGCCCGGTTCGATTCATGAACGATCCAACCTGAACATATCTCAACTATACCCCAAAATATAGGGGGGTATACTCAAAGGGACTCCCCGCTCCAAGATTACCTGCACAGCTGACGGTTCATCCAACAGATTTCTCGTGTGAAGGATTTGGAAAAAGAAAGTAAAGAGATGGTAGTTGGCCCGGGTCCGATCTGACCCAGTCTGACTGACCTAGCCTCCCTTAGTCTGGGTAGACTCAGATCAGGTTTGGCCCTGCCTGACCCGTTGGGTTTGGCCCGGCCCACTGGGCCTGGCCCGGGTGGCCGTGAGGGCCACGAGCTGTGCGAGATCATGAACTAACCACCACTTTGTGTAATGGTGTTTCAACCCCGATGCGCCGCGAGGGGTGCGGGAGGCCATATCCGCCAGGTGTGCGTGGGGCGTGACTCGGCGGCTCGTACCGGGAGGCTGGGGATGGTTCTACTAGTGTCGTGAAGGGCGCAGCTTGGCCCGGATGGTCAAGGTCGGTTCAGCCAGAGGTGATGCAAGGCGTGCGGGGTGTGTGGAACACACGAAGGCTAGAGGCCGGTGTGGCTCGGGCTGATGGAGCCGACGCGGTTCGGTCAGGGCACTGCAAGGGGCATGTAGGCTGGCACGGTTCAATTGGGAGTTGGGAGGCGCAACCGTGGCGAGGTAGGCATGCAGGGCAGAGAGACGCGGGTGACCAGAAGGGCGTTGTGATTTGACCTAGGGCAGTGGAGCCGATTTGGCTGGCAGACGGGCTGGCGGAGACTAGTTTGGCTAGTGGATGGCGCAGCCAACATGCGATGTGGGTCACAGAGGTCGTGGGTAGTGCAGCCGTTGATGCGTCGCATTCATTATCTCGTCACCTCGTTGCCATGCGGAACAACATCAGAAACAAGAACAACAGAGGGTTTGGGCCATGTTGGTTTGGCCCTAACCCTCCGCATTTAGGGTGGTAGCAAGCAGATCAGTTTATTCTTGAATTTCAAATAATTAACAAGAAAATAAGGTAGAAGGAGAAAAGTCTATCAATACGCCACATCTTCCTGCAAAAACAATTCCCATCCCTCAAATAAAATCATACACAATAAATATTTGTCTTATAAGGGAATAATTAAAGGATTATTTTCATATCCAAATAAAACCCCTACTTTTTCTTTGTCCATTGACAGAGTCGCAGGGAAGAAGACAGAGTTGCCATCGTTCGTCGTGTCCGCCACACACTTCCAAACCCGAGATCGTGTGTCGGCTCGTTGATGACAATGATGAGAGAAGTTCAGTCGATGAATATGTCCCACATCAGTAGGAGACCGAGGATGAAGGTTGGAGGTATTGTTCTTCATAGTAAAAGGCATCCCTCGTCAGCGATCTTCGTCGGGAGAATTCTTCATTGGGAGCTTTCTACCAAGCTCCCTCTCTTCTCCAAAATTCCACCCTAAAGCAAAGAGGTGAAAAAATAATATAATAGAACATATATTATTTTGTTGGCGAGAATTAAAAAAGAAAAATTAGTTTTGGTGGGTGGAATAATTAATCAAGAAAAGGGTTGGCACATTTAATTGGTGCGTTGGCACAATAAATTATGTAGAGGATGTCAAGAGACCCTCCCTCATTTATGAGGGAGTTGAGTGGTTTTACTCATTAAATTGGGAGGTTTTGTCCTTGGTGGTCCCCACAATGCAACCTCTCGTAGGAGGCTAGGTTATGGTGGGCCCCACAACCATAACCTTTCATGGGAGGTTAACGTGTGGTGGTCCCCACCTCCATCGTCCACTTGGGTGGTTATAAAAAAATAAAACATGTGTCATTTTATTTTATTATTTCCATGAAAAACCAAAAAAACCATCTTCCAACTTCGACCAACTACTATCGATGTGAATGTCATCATAAGAAAATATGGAGATGTGAGTTCATCAGTGCCCTCAGAATTCAATTCTAAGCACTAGTTCAAAAGTAACAAAATTCTCCTTGCGCATTTACTGAATGTACCTGAAAAAAAGTTTGTAAAAATATTATCAGTCACTCTCAACCCGCATCGGTTGAATTTAGGGTCTTCCTAGGTGAAACACACTCCATCGAACCCAATGGTACTCTTGGATTTTTGATCCTAGTTACCGTTTAGATGTTATTTATTTTACAGTAAAATAATTGGCACTTAATTATTTTATTTTCGGCTAAAAACTAAATTTTTCTAGTGTCCAGCGCTGACCAATGTTTGTATCTGCTTAAATAAAGCATGCTCTCATGAGTTCAGTGGTTTTCTCAAATTTTTAATCCGAGCTACCGTTTTTGATTTATAAGAATTTGAAAAATAAAATAATTTATTTAATTAGTTTATTTACGGTTATTCCATTTTCTGGGTTTTCTCATAAGAGGTCCGCACCGACTAATCATAAGTCATGCAAAGGGTAAAATTGTGATCTTGATTACAACGATGTCCTCAGATTTCTAATCTAAGTAACTATTTAAGAGTAATCCCCATTTTTCCGGAAAACCACTTATGCTAGTTAACTTAATCTTAACAAAACATTCACGTATCATTCTGGGCACTCCAGGCCTCAGAATAGTGCGCTGTCATGTTTTGCGGACTCGTACAATTCCCATATATTTTAAAAAAATTACATCGAAATTATGGGTCTTTACATATATACTTGAGGATAGGTGGTTTAAAGTGATTAGTATATGAACATTTTATATTTAAATCCAACCATTATGAGATGTAATTAAATTCAATGACTTAGTGTAGACATTAATATTTTGTAGGCTTGATATTTTTGAGTCAAACCTCATCCAATGTTAAAAAAGTTTCGTTTTAGTTATATTAAACCTTTAATATATTAACTTCATCATGTTATATTTTTTACCTACACCGTGGTATGTAATTTTTTTACCATGGTATATTTTTTATACCTAAAAATAAAATTGACCATACAATCTAATTTTGAACATATTATTCAAAATATAGAATCATTTTTTACTAATTAAATTCAAAAATTTGGAAAAATTAAATTTAAAACTATTTCTGTAGACATAACAAAAAATCAGGTTTTAAAATGAAACATTCAAAATAGTGAAATGTTTTTATATCTAATTTCCAGGATAAATTTATTCAAGTGAACTATATTGGTCTGATTGATGTATAATAGAAGTATTTATATTTTAAAACCAATTTTAAACTTAATTTATCTACTTAAATATATTGGATTAAAATTATTTTTTGAACAAATATTTTTTATTATTCATTATTCATCAAAATTTGAAAGTTCTTAGAAAGATACAACAAATTTACACTAAAATAATTTTCATTTTTCCCTTTAAAATATAAATTTTAATTTGACATATATAATTTATAAATGTGGAAAAAATTATACATAAAATGGGTTCTTCATCAATAGGTGGTAAAACCACCTTTTAAAAATATTAATGCTTTTTATTCTTAAAATCAGATTTATTATTATTTTGAGCCTATAAAATTTATTGGATGAATGAAAAAAATAATAATAACAAGTATAAAATTTATATAGATAATTCTATCCATTCTCACAAATACAATTTCTATGTGATAACTTCCACATAAAATAATAATATTAACATTATATTTTATTTTTATATAACATAGTCTTGTGTGCAATGTATGATTTCAGAGAAACTCATTGTTGCATATCGGGTATGCTATCAAACATAGAGACCTCTTTAAGAAAAAAATTCAATATATTTCATAAATTTAAATAATTATGATAAAGTATTGTTTTATAATTATTTGGTCACTAAAGAATTAAATATACACATGTATAAACAATGTTTCAATAATCAAGTTAACATTATTCATTGCAGTTATTATAACAACTAGTTTAATAGTATCATTTAAAGAATAATAATTATTTTTTATTAATTTTGATGTAGAGTATCATGTATGATATAAAACATAGTATTTATTTTCTTTAACTTTGGATTTTTACTTCTCCACACTTTTAGAAATTGCGTCATCAGAATTTTGAATATGGGAATGAAAACATGGGGTTTGACTTTTCAAAATACTCTTATTGAAATACCACACTGGAAAAAAGATCATTAATAGATCCACGTTAAAATAAATAAAGGCATATACATTGGTCACCAGTGATAAAACATGTTATGTTTCCATGTGTGGAATCATTAATATGGAAGAGAACTGTTACTATCATGTTTTGATGGAGAGTGATAGAGAACATGGTCATTAGATAGTCAACAATCACAAAACCGTAAATCTATGGCTGGTTAAATTCTCATTGGTTTTTTCTTATGAAAAGTAATCAGATAATGTTTTTTTAAATATTTTTTTCTAGAATTGAGGAATTCACTTACAACCTAAACTATGGACATAGAGTAATATACTTAATTGACATATATAATTTCATCTTTTAATAAAATTCCACCAATCTATCACATTTTCTCCAAATGATGAGTGTTTCAGATTAATTTTGATACCTGATGCATCAAAATGAACACCTGTGGGTAACAAAATCTGTAAAAGTATAACTATCTATTCAATATGTATTTAGGAATTAACCAAAAATAAAATGATTTGTACAAGATAAGTTAATTATTAAAATATAATAAACTATTATATGATGAGACAACTTTAATCACCAAAATTCAACATTAAAACCCAAATTTCAACAAATACAATTTGATAAATAAATGTCCATAAAAATTCTCCAAATAATTTAAATTATGATTGAAACCGAAAATTTATAAGGATTTGATAACAAAATATTCCAAGATGAATTTTTACATTTATATCCAAATAACACTAATCACACATAATGGATCATAACAAAAATTGATTACCTTAATAACATATTATCCATCAAAGGCTAATAATTTCCTTAAATAGCATGAATAAAATTAAGTACACAATATAAGGATAGAAAATTCTAAAATATAACTTAAACATTATTCATATAATAAAATACCATAGTATTCTATTTATCTTGATCATATATATCTCCAAAAATAAAATTATTCTTATTCTTTATACCTTTTTATGAAGAATGAAAAATTCATACTAATATGGAATTTATGTAGGATAGTTATAGGTGATGCACTCTTATCACCCTTCTGTTGTGGGTTCAAAACTCAAATCCTTATCAGATGCAATGGGTTGTCACCCATTCAGCAGGGATGTGATTTTCTAAAACTATATTAACATAACCCTTATAATAAATATATAATTTTTATAATCATTTTAAAAATAACTTTAATATATTTTAACCTAAAAGGTTATCTCATAACATTAATTTTTTATACAAAATATATATAACCCATAATTACCTCAAATTTGAAAATCCGTGAAAAATACTACTAGTCATATTGACATTTCAAAACATAAATCCTAAAATGGTGTTTCTAATATATTTATATTATTACCCACCTTCAAATTATAAACTCGTGTAGATATATGGAACTCTTAATAAGGTATTCTAATCTCCATAGTTGTATAAACCCATCCCTGATACCAACTATAAGGACTGAACCTTAAACATAACTTATTCCAGATATTTTAAAATTAGAAATTACATTCATTTCCTAATTATATTTTAAATCTATAGTTTTAGAGAATAAATAGAAACAATTACATAATAAAATCCTAAATTACAAGAATAATATTATACCAAGTATCCACTTTTCCCACCAATGTAAATACATTTAGAAAAAAAACTGTTAATTTTCATGATGCCTCTTAGTAATCCCCCCATGATCTCAAACTTGAACAAATTCATCTATAAACCATGTGAAAAATCATTTTAAAACATGGTATGGTCACAAAATATTATTAAGGGACATAAATAAGGTAAGTCATTAGTCTAATAAATACTTGAAAACCATTAAAAACATTTTCATAAAAACTCATTGGAATACATATAAAAATCACCAATCATACATTGTAACTCATTTCCACATCACTCTTACCATCACTAATACAAGTCGAATAACCATAGATTCGACTTTTAACTTCTATGTACATAATTCATTTGAGGTAATACTATAACTGACCATCATTGGTTTTTTACTAAACCACCAATCCTTCGTTTATCCTGTTACACCCATAAAATGATCAGGTACCATTATATAATAACAAAACATAAAGGATTTAAATTTTCATCATTTTAATCATAATTTTTATTTTAAATAATAAAAAAAATTCAATATTTTTAAATAATCAGTCCATTTTCTAAAACCATTTTAAAAATTTTAAAATAGAGTTTTGAATCAAAGTGTCCCATAACACATTGGAACATTTCAAAAAAAATTAAAAATAATATTCTTAAAAAATCAGATCAATATAAATACATTCATAAAAAATATTTTGAAAACATAGGCATGAAAGTGTATGACTTAGAAGAATTAATATTAATAACATTTAATACGATGTTTTAGTTAAATAGTCCCTTACCACGTGAGAAACACTTGAATAAATCTGTAAATTATAACATTAAAAAACATTAAATATAATGAGTTTTTGATAGTTCATGAAATTACTTGTAAAATGGTAATATAAACACTATATAAAGGAATAAATTCCATAACAAGACATGTGTCTCAATGAAGGAAAAGCGAGACAAAAATTGCCCTACTCATTTGGTAAATTGTGGACTGTAAAACCCCATGAAAATAACTAATCCAATAGATTTTTAAATACCTATTATTTATATTTTAAAATTAATAGAATAAATTCATGGGCATTATGTACTCCAAAAAATTGTAACGAGTGGTGAATAAGGCATGAATCTCATGTAAATAAAAAATGATATAAAATTCTCTTAAAAAGATCTTTTTGTTAATAAAAAGATCAATTATGTGTATTCAATATAAATCCACATAAAAAAGTGTAAATACGGGATACAATATTAAAAATTCATTTCTCACATAATATTACCATGGCATAATCAAGAAGTATATGTTTAACCCAATGAATGAAAACTGGGTTAAGAAATTACTTTACCTCTCCTTCGAGTTCCTTAAAAAGTGTCTAAAACTATTTTATATTAAGTATATGTTTATTATTAATATATCTTTGAACCATATCAATATTTATAATAACATATATGATTTAATTAAGACATTATATTAACCTTTTGTTATTAAATTCATGTTTAAGTTACATTTCAGGTGATATATTCATTGTTAATAGTACGTGTTTTGAATTGTTATCCTTGATTTTAAAAAATTAATTATTTTAAGAATATAAAATATTTTATATATATATTTTTTATATATTAAATATATATATTTATAATAGTGTTTTAATTTAAACAAAAAACACTATTCCTAGAGATTGTAGGTCATACGTACACATGAATGATATTTTTGTTTTCATTTTATATTTAAAGAATAAAAGTAAATGACATGATTATAAATATATGAATATATATATATATAATCATAAAAGATCTAATTAATATTTAATAAATATAATATTTTTTTCTAAAGGAATCCATTATAAATTCAATGTCAAGTGTGAATGAATCACATTGATTTGAGGTGCTGGTTGTCCAAATGTCCACAAATGAAGTTATCGTATCTCCATGATATGAAAAACATGAAGGTATGTTTAATATAACATTCCAGAATATGAAATGGTTTATAATATAAATCTTTAAATATTAGTTAACCAGAAAAATAGTTTTAAGACTACCCATTAAGGTGGTAATGGTAAAATAATAGAAACATTATTCACCGAAGCCATTAACCCACATAACTTGGACAAAACTTTTGTTTCTTTAAATAAGAGGAGTTGAGAAATGAAATTGATGTGAGATATTACATTAGAAAAAAAAAACATTAGTATATGAATTATTTTATATTTTTTGTGAACTTATTTATGATTTTGGGAAGGATAAAATAGAAAAAGAAAATAAATTAAGAGATGTACATTGAGAAATGTACCTCTTGAATATCACCTCCTCAAGGGACCCATGGGGACCTTCTATTTTGTATTTTGGAAATAAAAGTATAACTTGGATATGGGGAGAGTGATTATGGGATGTTTGGGACGATATTTAAGGATCCACATGGATTTTTTGTGTTGAAATGTTGTTGTGAGGGGGGTATTTATACTTGTGGAGAGGTCAATTTAAGTGATTAGTTAATGAATAGTTTATATTTAATGCAGAAAATATTGATTTGGAATTAATTTAAAGGAAATTGGATGGAAATTAATATTTTTAATTATGGATATGGTTAATACACACCACATAAAACCTTAAAATATTGTAGGTATAAGGTATTTTAATCATGTTCCCTTTTAACATTAACATGTTTCATTTTTTACATATAACTCGTAAAATAGATTTTTTACACATGTTACTCTTTTATAACTAAAAATTAAATTGAAAATAAAACATAATTTGGAACTTAAAATAATAAATATTTAATTCTTTTTACATAATTCAATTCAAATAATTTGAAATTGATATTTAAATCAAGTCTAATTGATATAATAAAATAGTAGGTTTTAATGTTAAATGTTCAAAAGTTTGAAAAGATTTTATATTTAATTTCATTGTGAAATTGATTATATTGACCTAAATTGGATTTATTGATATTTAAATGAACTAAATATACATTATAAAAAATTAAAAATATAATTTATCGATATAAATAAATTGCAGGAAAACTATTTTTGAACTAATATGTTGAATGATTCATTACTCATGAAAATATGAAAGCTTTTTGAAAATTACAAAAAAATTATTGAAACCTAATTTTTATGTTTTTATTCAAAATATAATGTTTATTTTTGATATTTTAATTATAAATGTGTCAAAATTAGATTTAGTATTGGTTCTCCATCAAAAGGATGTAAAACTAAATTATAAAAATATTAGTGCTTTTTATCCTTAAAATCTGTTGTGTTCTTATTTTAATCCTATAAAATTTATTAGATTAATGAAAAAGCATTAAATAAATATTTTTCCAAATAATTTAATTTTTTATCCATTCTCATTAATTTTATGGATATGTGGTAACTTCCACATAAAATAACAATATTAACAGTATATTGGTATGACACAGTCTTGTGTGTAATTTATGATTTCAGAGAAACTCATTATTGCGTGTCAGGTATGCTATCGAGAATAGAACCATATTTAAGGTAAAATTAAAATATATTTCATTAATATTAAAAATTATGAAAAGGTGTTATTTTTTAATAATCTTCTCATTAAATAACTAACTATAAACATGTGTAATACATATTTTAATAATTCATTTAAATTTTTTCATTCCCGCCATTATAATAGCTAGTTTAATATGAAACATTAAATAATAATATTTATTTTTTCCTTTATGATTCATGGGGAATATCATTTATGTTATCGAATATAGTATTTAAATTTTTACGAACACAGGATATTACAAGATCACTCAAGGAGATTTTTACGTAGAAGTTAAGATGATATAAACATGTATTAATTAATATAAAACCTATATATATATTAATTAATTATTCTTTTTATTTCATTCATATAGAATATTAAAAAAAATACTTTAAAAAAATAATTTATGTATAAAATAATTATTATAATTATTAAAACTATATTGGTAATATATAACTAATTCTTATTAAATAATAAACAACTCTTAAAAAATAAGTAATAAAAACATTTAATGTTATAAATAAATTTCATTAAAGAATTATACGTTTTCTACATGTTATGTAATTTTATCCTAATAAAAAAATTTATCACTCTGGAAAAAACACCATATATATAGAATATAATATAATATAAATATTTTTACATGACAAGAAATAAGAATTAATTTATTTTCTGCTTAATGTTTTTTGAAAACATTTTTTATTAAACATTTTTTAAAAATTAATTTCTATAAATTTCAAAAATTAAATCCAAATATATTTAGGATATTAACATTCATTTTAGGTAATAGTTTCAACTTTATTTTTAGATAGAAAAATAAGTTACTGAGGTAAAATTGTGTAACCATGGTAAGGGTAAAAGTGTTAGTTTTGAAGAAATGTCCATGTTAGGGTATTTTATTTTAATTTAAATAAATTAAATTCAATTTTTTAAATTGTGAAACTAATTTAATTTTTTTAAATATAAGAAATACAATATAAATCATTTAAATTTGTAATTGATAATAAATAATAATAAGAACACTCAGTATTCAAAATTTCATTTTTCAAAAAAAGCAATTATATATATATATCCTATGTTTAAATTCAAAAGTAAATTTTCATATATATACATATTTAATTAGATTAAATTTAATCCATGATTGGAATCATAAAATAAAAATTAAATAATATGGGTAATTTTAAATTTTTAGTTAAAATATAAATACCATAGTCATTTAGCATACAAGATAAAAAGAAGTAAAAAGTGTTAATTTTTTATCCTTTAAATTTGTTTAAATTTATATGATAGTTAAATATTTTAGAAATCATTTCAATAGGGTGGGATTAAATCAAACATTAATTAAAATAAATTAATTATATAAGTTAACTAATACTGATATGATTCCATATTTTATATTCACCCAACTCATTCTGAATAAATGTCCCTCATTTTCTCCTAGAAAAGGTGTAATCTTTCACCTAATTTAAATCACTCATCCCCTTCTAATAAAACCAAAATCCCAACTATGCGATCCTATCCTAGAATCATATCCAAGGTTTGTAATCCTCTATTCACAATATCAAGGACCAAAACCTTTATCCCGAGGTAATTTATTTGGAGAATGAGTGATTTCATCAATGTAATTAACATGTTATCTTTTATAATTTTTCATTTGCATTCTCATTTACAGTCTTCCTTAATCTCATTATAAACTATAGTTATGTCCCATTAACATCATTATTATTCAATTAAAAATATATTTTTTTAATATAACTCTTATTTATTACTTATTAAATTATTATAACACATTCTTTTTTGGGTTGGTTCTTCCAAATACATGAAGAGTGTCAGAATGTCTATATCATCAATGACTACGAAAAAATTAAATTTTTGTAAATTAAGGAAATAATGATAAGTTTAATATGTTTAAATAGTTTTGGAATATAAATATATATATTCACTTATAAAAATGAAATATTTTTAATGAATTGAAATTCATAAAAATTATATTTTAATTTATCCTAAAAAACTATCACCATAAAATCCCTAAAAAACAATATTAATTCATATATATATATATAACCATTTTAACTCTACAAATATTCTATATGAGATTAGAAGACAATAAATGATCTATCACTAAAATAGCCACATAATATCTATAATAGAACATACATGACAATTAAAAACTCAATATTATGTTTCTTATAAATTTTATTTTTAGAAAAATAGTTTTATGGGTTTAGTAAGAACCTTCCCAAAGACCTAAGCATAATAAGAATTAAATTTAATTTGAAATCAAAAGACCATTTGAGGAAAATTTATAAATATTAATTCTATTTACGTTATGAAGTATCCATTAAATTGAAATTACAATAATCTCCAAATTCTATTTTAATAAATCCCTATAGCAAAAGGTTATATAATACTTAGTTTGGATATAAACTTTCATGATTATCTTCCCTTTATTAATTCCATGAATCAGAATGATATATTTATTTTTAATCTTGGATTAATAATGTTGTAATAATAAATTATTAATGAATAGAATACTTTAGAAAATATAAATATGTTATTGATATATATGGATAATAACTGTTAATTGATTAAATAGGAGGTTAGATCATATCTGACTTAGTGTGAATCCAAGTTAGGGGTTCTCATCTCAATTTACCAACGTTGAGTTATGTTTTAATATTATACACATATTCCTTAGTAGCATATTGTACTTACTACCCCATTAAATGTTTTATCATAAATTACATTTTTGTCATTTTATTTAAAGTCCTTTTAATAATATGTCTTTAATATTCTTTTGATTCAAATACTATCAGAGTTGTAAGAGTATTTTATCTCAGTTTTCCTTTTTTGTGAAATGTTTTTTATTATGCATATATTCTTATTTATATAAATCTATATACTAAGAATTTATAATATTTTTTCGTTATTACTTCCGTGTTTATGATATTTTCACCCTATTAATTCAAATTAAATATTCCTATAAAATTCATTATCATTAGTGGATTTATTTATTTATAAAAAATATGTCATCAATAATAATTATAATATTATAAATTTTAGGTTTCTTATCCATTTACATATTCCTTTTTTCCAAAATTAATCTTTGATTATTTTCAAGATATTTTCTTTTATTTTGTACAATTTATATTTCTCTATAATTTTTCAAAAGCATGTTTTATAAACTTTTTATCGATATGTATTTTAATTTAAATAAATAGACGTACTAAGAGGAAATTTCTTTCAGTTTTTTAATATTTGGTATCTTCCAAGGTACATTAGTTTAATTAACCATTATTTTTTTCAATGTTTCATTATTTTTCATCCTTATAATTTTTTAAATATATTATTCAACTTCTAGAAAATTATTTTTGAATGTGACTTGTGATATTTTATCTATGATAAAATTATGAAATATTTTAAAAAATATATTTATATTTTTACTCCCATTATTCTCTTCACATAAAAATGATATATCTCTAATTGTGATAAAATTCTTGAATTATATCTCTAAATTTATTTTTGATAAACGTTTTTCCATGGATTTTGATTATATAATGGATAATTGGGTTAATATAGAATACATATATATGGGTTATCATTATGTGATTAGTGGGGTGTTATATAAACCTCCAATGAATTGGTATTGTGTTATATCTCTTGATATTATTCAGTTATGTTGGTAGTGAATGTTGATTAATAATATTAAGGGATGATGGTATTAATACTTGATCCACTATACAGAGATATTATAATAGTGAATCTCAATCCACTATATTAAGGGATGATTGTAGTAATAACTACTTCACTATATTAAGGGATGTTAGTTTTCATACCTGATCCAATATGTTTTTATTTATATGATTTTTAATACCAAATTCCTATGTTTCGTTTAAATGTTGTGTATTTTTTGTAACATATTACAAATCCATGGTATATGTGTTATATTTCTTTGATGATTATATATAGTCGTATATTTTCATTACTTGTCATATTATATTCTATTTCTTCGTACGATTATCTATTAAGATCCAATATTCCTTTTAATTATATTTTTTTCTCATGTTCTTATGGTATCATATACTTATAATCCAATCCTCTATGAGACATTGATACTGTTGGTCGGAGTGGATACTCAAGAGGGGGTGAGTTGAGTTCCAATTAAAAATTTCTATTTAAAATATTTCTCTTAAAGTCCCCCAAATAAAAACCAAAGTTAAACTGTAGTGAATTTATATAGATTGCAAATGTTCAATTGGCCTCTTAAAGATTGATTAGATCTCAGCCAATTTAATCACATGATTAAATTGGCGTTTGAAGATAACCTACTGGTTCACAACAAGTATAAACACTTGCTAATTTATCTATCAATGTTACTTTAAAATAGTTTTTTTATTTCAAAGTAACAGCAGTGGAATAAAAGATACATGTAGTATACTTTAACTTATACTAAAAACACAAAAGATATAACTAAGAGGTTCAGTCTCAAGTAGAGACTTAGTCCTCTCAAATTTATATATAAATTTGATCCCCACCCTAGACAGGGGTTAACGACAATTCAAAACAGTCCAGGTCCTAAGACCTCTACCACAGTTCTTCGTGGGAAAACAAAGACAACAACACACAGGCTGTCCAGGTCACACTTGACCTCTACCACTATCTTCAGTGGGATACAGTATAACGTATGGAGTTTGGAATGAGTATTTTGTATCCTCTAGTTCATCACATGAGACAGAGTGTGTGTAAAGGATATACAGAGTACACACACTGCTCAACAGTAAATAACAATTCACATAGAGATAGTATATGAAAGTTTAGAAAGCTATAGTGATTGGCAGTGCAGCTCTGGATTCGTTGGATTTAGAAGAAATGCTTCTGAGTCCTTCTGTGGTTTTTCTGTTGAAAATAGAGTATCATTGTTTAGCTTGATGTCCTTCACAAGTGAGTGTGTTTTCTGATTTCTAGTTTTCTTCGTGTGTTCTTCAGTAGTGCTGGATTGTATACATGAGAGTTCTTTTAAGATCTTACAAATACCCCATTCGAGTTCCTCGTGTGTTATCACTTTTTTTATGTATGTTCATGGAAGAATTATCTCTCAAATCCTTTTTTTGTTTTTTGTTATATCTTTTACTGCAACTCGATCATCCTTTTATTCCACATGCTCCAGCAATGTGAATGATTACCTTTTTCATAGGTATGATGTACAGTCTCTTGACATGCCAACAAATACCATTAAATATCATTAATTTCCTTAAAAACATCAAATATGACCATTGTAATTAAATAAAAGTTGATATAAATTCAAACAGTTTTCATGACTATCGGTGAGTCATTTTAAATCTGCACCGGTTTCGGTATCATCATCATCGGTGGCTCATTAATCATCGGTATCAGTGACTCATGATCGGTAGATCTTTAGAACATAGGTAGCCATCGGTGCGACAGTTCATCATCAGTGTGACCGTTCATCATCGGTGCGACTGTTCATCATCGGTGCGGCCGTTCATCATCAGTGCGATTGTTCATCATTGGTGCGACCATTCATCATCGGTGAGACCATTCATCATCAGTGCGTTAGAATATAACTAACATTGAGTCAAGACATGAAATTCTCACAAAGTGTCAGTTCAGTCCAGAATACTTCCAGGTCTCTAGTAATATATAATTTAACATAGATAAACATATGTAAACATTAATTACACAAATATAAACACATTTAGAACAATTTGACCAAAATACTAAATTATCATAAATACAACAATGATTTGGGATTATTAAAATAACCATCTCATAGAGAGTTCAACAATCTCTCCCTTTTTGATAATCCAAAATCAATGGCATAAAGGAAGAGAGAATGTAATATGTCATTCAGCATGCTCCCCCTATAAAAAATAATATGCCAAATGATAAACCAAGGTTAGAATAGGAAACAGAACGTATATAACTGAGTCATTCACCCTATATAATAAAAGTCAGATAAGTCATTTCTTCCCCTGTGTATGCATGCATGTAGTAAAAAGACAGCATGGGCTCATATTCACATTCAGTTCACCCACTCATATGCATGAGCTTCCTGATTTCTCCCTCTTTGGGATTCTCAAAATGAAGAGAGAAAGAAGATAAGAAAGAAGATTCCATAGAAAAAATAATGTTTGAAAATGATTATAAACAGCACATACAAAAGTAAAAAAGTACAAGAAATAGAAACACTATCAAAAATTGACAGAAATAGCTATTTCTTGGGTTGCAAGGGAGATTTTCCTTTGGCAGTTAGAGGAATGGATGGTTCATAAGGTGGCTGGGTGGAAGGTTGAACTGGCTAGATGTAGAAAGGAGGCAGATAAACTCGAGCTGGAATAATTGTGGGTTCCAAGGTCACCTGCTACAGAGAAGTTCATTCTGAAGGAGGCTCTTGAACGACTGGATGAATACTGGAGAGAGCTTGAGAAACAGACATCTGACCGGGAGAAACATCTGATGATTTAAAAGACTCAATAGTAGGAAAATCAATGTCCTTTGCTTGCACATGAAGGTAGGGTTTGAGCAAATTGATGAAGTCCGAAATTACTTCTCCACCGTACTTCATAGCCTTTTCAAAATCATCCTTATTTTGCATGAAATTTTATAAAGTAGGAGTAAAATCCTTCAACTACTAAACATGAGCCATAAAATCTTGAGTAACTATAAGGAGTCTCAAATTATCATCCAGTACATTAAAATGATGATTTAACTCATTCTTGGTGTAGATCTTAGAGAAATAATGACATACTTTCTCCTTAATCTCTTTTTGAGCCATGGTAGTAACGGTTGAATACAGTTGCACCATCTTATGAATATGATCACTATGCTCTTTTATCTTTTTCAACGAATCTAAATCCAAAATCATTCCAAGAGCTGCTAGCTCTTCTCTAACAACATGTTTTGAAGTATTAAGGTCATGACCAATAATATTGGTTACTTTTGGAGAACTAGCCTAAGCAACAACTTGCGTGATCTCAGCTTTCAACTTCCTCTAATCTGCCTTATTCAAATGTTCTATTAGATTTCTAAATACATCCATCATAACAGAGATGGATGTTCTATACTCTTAAGAAAGAGAAACTAGATTCTTGCCCAAATCCGTGAGTGTTTGATTCAAAGAGGTAATGTGCCTGCCAATCGACTCACTATAATTGCACAGGTCTGGTTTGGTAAGGCTTACCACTCTTTGAGCCAAATCATCCATAGCAGCTTCAGATAAAGTCATAAGAGAAGGAATAGGAATATGAGATAGCTCATCTTTCACAGTATCCCTAACAGCTTGAATAAATTCAACCTTAAATCTGTCAAAGTCAGATTTAGCAATTGCAGGATAAGGTCTAGCTTGAGACACTGAAGAATCAGGTCAGACATCTTCTCTTTGCAAAAACTCTGCAACTAATTGAGCCTTAACTAAATCACTTATACCTGCAAGATCCACATCTCCACCTTCCTCTTCATCAGGGTAATCTAATCCCAGAACAACAAGACCTGGATGTTCTCCCCATGCGGCTTTTCATGAAGGATACATAGGTTTCACAAACTGAGCTCGTCTAGAATTTTTAGGAAGGACTTCCTCATCCCAATCACTCTCCAAATCCTCTGTCCTCTCAGCCTCAGGGATAGTTTATTGCTCAATTGGTTGTCATTTAGGATCATCTTGGATCACATTCTAACCTTCTATAGGTTGAGCATCAGCATCATCATCATCACCACCATCACTATAACTTCCACCACTACCACCATCACCATCAGCATCATCCTCATCACCATCATCATCATTAACTGATCTCTCACTTGAACTATATGTACTTCTGGATTCATACTCCTCAGAGGTTGATTCATCAGTCTCTCCATCTTCTTCATCATCTAAAAGAGGTTCAATCTATGGTAATTTGAGAGGAGGTCTTTCCGAACCAAATTCCATCCTTCTTTTCTTCAGGCTAATAGTATCAGGATCACTCCTCTCATCATGAGATGATTCATCCTCCTCTTCATCATTCATATTAACATAAACTTCTTCTTATTTTGTTCATTTCTTACTGGATTCACCACTTTCCTTAGGAACTACTTCTTCCTCTTCTTCATTTGAATAAATCACTTCCTCAACAGGTTTTATGCTAGGATCTCTTATCTCCTTTGGTCTCCTTGGTTGATCAGTAGGGTTGAAGGACTAATATAACTTTTCTTCATCAGAAAACCAAGATTTCTTCCATGGGTTCCAATTGATTTTCATCCTATTACAAATAATTTTTTTGAAATAGAATCTAATTGATGATGTAGACTTATCTCTGTCATCCACACAACCCAAGAATTTCAGCATGGAAGAAATCTGTTTATAGTAAAACAGATTAATAGCTTTCTTTGAAGGTTTTATCATCTCAAAAATATTCTCAACAAAATATCTACACAGATTGATCTTTTCACCATTAAACAAAAGGAATAACAGAAAAACATCCTGATACTTTACTGAAGCAAAGTCACCTTTTCTAGGACATATTTGATGTTGAATAAATTTAAACATGATTCGATTCTCACCATCCAACTAAACAGCAATTATCCTTCACGATTCAGACTTCCCAGTCAATAACTCCTGGGATATCTAATATGAAAAGTAATTAGTTGTGGGAGGAATATTACCAGAATAGTCCTCGTATCTTCTATTGTGAGGTACTCCAAAACATTTAGCCCACTGTTTCGATGAAAAGGTACTCTTTTTACCTTTTACTACAGAAGACAATCTCATAGCCTGTACTCTGTCCAATACTACATCCATGTTAAAATAAAACTCAAGCACTAGCGTCGTGTAAAATACCCTATAATTATCATAGAACCAATTCGTCCTACCTTGAATTTCCAACACATTCAATAGAACAGACTTGCTAGATAAAACTCATTCTGAACATATTTCCTTTTTAGTTATAACTTCCTGTTTTTATAGCTCCGGGTTCAAAGACCTCTGCATCATACTTCTCGACTCACCTCGATCACGGTTGAAAGGTTATGTTATTTCAGATTCCATGCTATGCCTTTTTTTCTTGTCCATTCTGAGGTTTGAGACAATCGAGAGGATTTGAAGGATTTAAAAGTCTCACGTTACAGAAAGGAGAAGAGAGAGTTCGGCGGGAAATGGAAGGTCAACAGTCGTTAGAGAATGAAATAGCCGTGTGTAATTATTTGTATCATTTATGGTTACAAAAAATAAAATATCTATTAAGTAAAACAGTGTATTTTTAAATAGAAAATAATGATTTTAAAAATATTACAACCCAATCGGTAGCACAAATCGACTTGATAGATCGGTCTGACAGATCGGTTTGACAGATCGGTTTGACAGATCAGTTTGACAGATCGGTTTGACAGATCGGTTTGACAGACCAGTTTTACAGATCGGTTTGACAGATCAGTTTGATAGATTAGTTTGACAGATTAGTTTGAGATATCGTTTTGACAGATCGGTTTGACAGATCGGTTTGACATATCAGTTTGACAGATCAGTTTGACATATTGGTTTGACATATCATTTTGACAGATTGGTTTTAAAGATTGGTTTGATAAACTGGTTTGACATATCGGTTTGAAAGATCGGTTTCATAGATCTCTCATACCCAAATCTTGTTTAATCGAGTCTATCCTTTCAGAATTTAAGGGCTCGGTGAAAATTTCAGCTAATTGATGTCCAGTACCTATAAAATCAAGAGTAATAACACCTTTTTGGTAGTGGTCTCTCAAAAAGTGGTTCCTTACATCAATGTGTTTAGTTCTAGAGTGAGACACATGGTTCTTTGAAATGTTAATTCCACTAGTGTTATCACAGTTGATTGAATCATGCTTAAAATCATATCCATAGTCCAAGAGAGTGTGTTTCATCCACAAAATTCGTGCCCAAAAAATTCCAGCAGCTATATACTCTGCTTCAGCAGAAGACAAAGCTACAAAATTATGCTTTTTACTACACCATGATACTAGGGACATTCCCAAATGATAACATGATCCAGATGTGCTCTTCCTATCCAACTTTCAACCAGCAAATTCAGCATCTAAATAACTCATTATCTCAAAGGATTGTTCTTTTGGGTAAAAAAACCTAAGATTACATTGTGTTTAAGATACTTAAAAATTCGTTTAACAGTAGGTAAATGAGATTCTCTTGGATTATCTTGAAATATTGCACGCATACACACACTAAACATAATATATGGTCAACTAGAAGTAAGGTAAAGTATGCTTCCAATCATACCTATGTAATTTGTTTGATCCACTAGTTTCCTAGTTTCATCTGCATCCAATTTACAGACTGTACTCATAAGAGTATCACTTTCCTTAATACTATCAAAAACAAAACATTTTAAAAGATCCTTTGTATATTTACTTTGATACAAAATAATACCATTTTTTTGGAAAACTTGAAATCCAAGAAAATATTTGAGCTCTCCCATTAAACTCATTTCAAATTCATTTTGCATATTCTCTGAAAAATCAATACATAATGAATCTTTAGAAGATCTAAAAATAATATCATCAACATAGATTTGTACTATTAAAAAATCTTTAGAAATTTTGTTAATAAAAATAGTTGGATCAGTAATCCATTTTGTAAAACTTTTTACAATAAGAAAATTACTAAGTCTATCATACCAAGCTCTTGGAGCTTATTTTAAACCATATAAAGCTTTAGAAAGTATAAAAATCAATTTGGAAAACGTGGATTAGTAAATCCAGGTGGTTTTTCAACAAAAACATCTTCAACAATAAAACCATTTAGAAAAGCACTTTTAACATCCATTTCATATAAATTTAAATTTAGATGAGCAGTATAGGAAAGTAGAATTATAATAGCTTCTAATATAGCTACAGGTGAAAATGTTTCCTCATAGTCTATACCTTATTCTTGACTCTATTTTTGTGCAACTAATCTAGCTTTGTTTCTAACTATGTTTCCAGACTCATCAACTTTGTTTCTAAAAACCCATTTAATCCCTATTGTTAAAGTGTCCTTGGGTATGTCAACTAATTCCTAGAAATTGTATCTTTCAAATTGATTTAACTCTTCTTGCGTGTAGCCATTACCCAAAATTCATCATTGATAGCATCATTTTCATTTTTAGGCTCTAGTTGTGATAGAAAGGCTTTATGGTCAACCTAGTTTCTTAGAGATTCTCTAGTCTGTGTCCCTCTATCAAGATTAACAAAAACAACATCTAAAGGATGATTATTTAGAATCCTAGTTGATCTAGTAAATGTAGGGATTGAAATTTCAGGTTCATCTCTATGTTCGGGTTAAATAGAAGTAGATTCTGGAATATGTCCAGAACTAGATATTTTTATAGCAGGTTCTTTAGTTTTATCATTAAGGTCCAGAACAGTCAAATCATCTTCAAGATTTTCAATAGAGGTTTTAGGCTCATGTGGATCATATTCATAAAAATTGATGTGAATAGATTTTTCCACACATTTGGTTATTTTTTTGAAGACTCTATAGGCTTTTCTAGTTAAATAGTAACCAAGGAAAATTCCTTGATCACTCTTAGAAGCAAACTTGTCAATATTATCCTTTGTATTATGAATAAAAACTTTGCATCCAAAGACTCTAAATTAACTAACTTTAGGTCTTCTATTATTCCATATTTAATAAGGGATATTTTTGAACAGGTCTAATTAAGACTCTATTAATAATATAACAAGTTTTATTCACAGCTTCAGCCCAAAAGTAAGCAGGCAGGTCATACTTATTATGAATGGTTCTTACTACTTCTTGAAGGGTTCTATTCCATTGTTTTACTACACCATTCTGTTGAGGTGTCCTAGGAGAAGAAAGGTTGTGACTATAGCCATTGTGTGAGCAATAAGATTCAAACTCATGATTTTCAAATTCACGGCCATGGTCACTTATTAGGGTATTAATCTTAAGTCCACTATGGTTTTCCACATACTTAGAAAATCTAATAATGTAAGAATATGCTTCACTTTTGTGAGCTATGAAATATACCCAAGTATATATAGAGAAGTCATCTACTAGGACATAGACATAGTGCTTCCCATTTAAACTAGAAACTCTTGAACGTCTGAACAAGTCCATGTGAACCAACTTGACAGGTTGAGAAGTTGAAACTTCATTCTTTGATTTAAAAGAAACTTTATGTTGCCTTCCCTTTTGACAGGGATTACAAACGTTGTCGTTTGGGAATTCAAGTTTGGGTAGGTCTCTAACCAAGTTCTTCCTAGTCAGTTTTCTAAGTGAATGTATATTGTAGAATCCTAATCTTCTGTGCCAAATCCAAGAATCTTTATGAAAATCATTTAGGAATGAAACATTTTTTTGGCTAAAGTATTCAGATCAACAACATAAACATTTTCATTTCTTAAAGCAGAAAATACTAAACAATTTTTAGAGTTAAAAAAATTACAAGAATCATTTTCAAATTTCACATTAAAGCCATCATCACATAATTGAGAAATACTTAGCAGGTTATACTTAGGTCCATCAACAAATAAAACTTTAGAAATCAAAACTGAATCAGTGTAACCAATCTGGACTAGGCCGATGATTTTTCCTTTAGAATTATCACCAAAGGTGGCATGGCCTCCATCAACTTTTATTAAGCTTCTAAAGCAAGAATAATCTCTGGAAATATTTCATGAACATCCAATGTCCAAGTACCATTCCTTCTTGTGAGAACTCTTCAAACATGTTTCCTACAAAACATATTCAAATGGAAAATGATTTTGGTACCCAGATCTTTGTGGGTCCAGATATATTAGTAATCAAAGATTTAGGCACTCAGATTTGTCTTATGGGTTTCATATAATTTACAGAATCAATATATTTTGAATGATGAACTTTATTTGATCTATAACCATATGAATAAGTAGTTTAAGCATACGAATTTCCAGAACTGGAACAAGCATAATTTTTTCGAGATTTAGGAATAAATTGAGTTTTGGTAAAATGTCTTTTTCCAAGTTGGTATCCCAAACCAGTAGTGTATTTTGGTGTAACTTGCTATCCTAAAATTTGAGTTATAGTATCATTTCTATTTGTGAATTTTTCTAAGTCCTTTATATGTTGCTCATTCGACATTTTCAGTTCTATATTTTCCTTTAACAGTTGAGAATTCTTTCCCTTTTATATATCAAAGGCAGATTTAACATTGGCAGTGAGAGCATGCTGTTTTTTTAGTGACTTATATTTGCCCTTAAGTTCATTGAATGTTTTTTCCAGTATGTTACAATATTCATACAGTTCCTCTCAAGACATATTTTCATATTCAGAATCTGTTCCTGAATAATAATCATTCAGTATAGGGGAAACAGGTACCTCAAAGGTATTGGTCATGAAGCACATGTTGACGTGATTCATTCCAGAATCAGAAACATCATATTCACTTGTTCTATCTCCTAAAACACTCCAATTAGCTTTCATGGATTTCTTGTTCTTATTGTTATTATAGTCATATTTCTTTTTGAACATCAATTTTGGATAGTCTTCTTTAATGTGACCTTTCCTTTTTCATTCATAGCAGACAACGTCATCATTCTTGTCAGGCTTTTTACAATCCTTTTTCCAATGTCTCGTGTTTTCATACTTTCCTTTGTAGTTTGATTTTCTAATGAATCTATTCTTCCTATAGAACTTCTTGAATCTCATGGATATTTGATCCATCTCTACATCACTGTAAGAGTCTAAATCTTCTCTTTTTGAACTTTTAGATTGTATTTGAACTTTTTCTTTGTCCTTGTTCCTTGAATTAGTTGATTTAAAAGCTACAGACTTCCTTTTAGGTTCATCATCTTCTTCCTTATTCACCTTGAGTTATTCTTCGTACATCATAAGCTTACCAATAATCTCCTTGACTGGTAGTTTACATATGTCACAGGATTCTATAATTGATACAAAAGCTCCTCTCTATCTATCTGGTACACATATTAATATCATCATTATTTGTTCCTTAGCAGTGACATCTCATCCAAGAGAGATCATTTTATTGAAAATCTCATTGAACTTGAGATACATATCAGAGATAGGTTCATCTGTCCTCATTTTGAAATTGTCATATTTAATAGTGTAGACGCCGGAAAAGTCCGTTGTTCCCAAACAAAGCTCCAGATGCGGAAAGCGAGGTCATATTTGGAGTCGGAAGCATGTTTCAGAGGGCCCGGAGGCCTTGCGCGGAATTTTGGAGGCCCGCGCGCAATGTTGACGAGCCGCGCGCAAACCTCCCGGGATGCGCGCAATGCGCTGGGCCGGCGCGCAATTTTGCGCGCCCGTGGCCCGCGCGACTCCCTTGCGCGCCGGGCCAAATCTCGCGCCCGCGAAGGAAATTCTGCGCCCGCAAACCGGATTCCGCGCCCGGGGTTGCCTATAAATATAAGGCGACCCCCGACGTTTTGAAGGTTGCCGGAATTCGAAAGGTCTCTCGTGCGCACAATCCAACCCCTTTCGCGCGAAATGCCGATCTTCAGGTAACCTCCTTTCTTTCGCGCAAGAAATCCTCGGGGTTCGCCTTCGCGCGCAATCCCTTGGGCTCCGTTCCTTTGAATAATTCTTCACCCTAAGGCCTTCGCGCGCAAAAGAAGCCTCTTGCGCGCAATTGCCCCCGGGGTGCGCGCAATCCGGCCCGATTGCGCGCACCCCCCCCCCTTTCAAAGTGGCCATTCGATTAAAGAATGAGCCGTTTCCCCCGCGCGCTATCCGAAGCCCGGTGCGCACAATCTCTATCATCCGCGCGCAAAACGCTGGCCCAATTGCGCGCCAGCGTCCCCTTTTGCGCGCCGACCCGCGGTATTGTGCGCCAAGATCATTTTTTGCGCGCAAACTGCCGGGGTCGCCCCCTTTGACCCCCTGAGGGTACCCGCCTGCGTGGCGCCCGATGATCCTCATCCCAGGTGCCCGCACCGTGCGTTGTCTTCCCGTGCGGCCCTCCAGGCTCGCACGAAGTGACACGGACCCATCGGCGGCACCACCACGTCCAAGCTGCACGACGCTAAACTGCCTAGCCTCCATCGTCCGCGCGACAAGATGTTAAACTGCCAAGCATCCATCGTCCAACACGACGTTAAACTGTACCACGTCAGCGCTGCAAGACGTCAAACTGCCAAGCACCTTCTTCCTCAACACACGACGTGAAACTGTACTTTGTCCGGCAAGACGTTAAACCGTCCGCATCATCTGATCTCGTGCCCCGCGCGCAGGGTCCTCCCGGTTTGGATGTGGCCCCCACCCGCTCGTCTCTGCAGGGATGTCGGGATTGGAGTGGCCTTTGCCCACAGGGGTAGAGTGTTACAAAAAGAACGAACTACGTAGAATTTGATCCCTGTCTCCTAAACAGGGTACGTAGGAAGCCTCTCCGAGGTTCAAGCCCACCACCTGGTCGTCCCGGTCGTATTCACGTCGGTTCGTCCATCCGTGGACCCCTCCCGGGTTCACCTTCGCGTCGATTCACCTATGAATCTGCTCTTGTGGGGGACTGCACATGTGTATCTCCATTGCACTTCCCCACTGCCTTTTTTTATTTCTCTCTCCATAACGAACTACGTGGACTTTGATCCATTTCTCCTAAACAGGTTACGTAGGAAGCCTCTCTGAGGTTCAAGCCCACCACCTGGTCTTCCCGGTCGTATTCACGTCGGTTCGTCCATCTGTGGACCCCTCCCGGGTTCACCTTCGCGTCGATTCACCTATGAATCCGCTCTTGTGGGAGACTGCACATGTGTATCTCTATTGTGCTTCCCCACTTCTCTTTTCTCCTGCCAACGTCCAGCATGACGTAAAACTGTGATCCACCCGGCCGTTCCATCCCCCTCTGTGCGAGGTGGTTCGGTTCAACCCTTTGCCCGGCAGCCTCGACCTCTTCGTGAGTCGGCTTGCTGATGTCCAGCATGACGTTAAACTGTATATCCGAACTACGCTGACTTTGATCCGCGCTAACGCGCGGTACGTAGGAAACCCCTACGGGGTCCAAGATCTTCACACCATCATCCATCTTGATCCTTACCAGGGCCGCCACATCCCGGTGGGGTCATGCCACTTCATTCCACTCCACTTCACTCGGGAAGCCGCCCATGTGCTGGCCCCAGCGTCGGAGGTTCCTCGCAAGGGGTTCTGTCATTTGATCCACTTCTCGTGTTGATCAGTCCGATGCCGTCCCCGCTGGACGTTAAACTCGCGGCATACCCCGTGTTAAACATGGGAAGCTGAGGAAAACCTCAGGTAACACAGTTCCCCGCACCTAGCGCGGGATGCCTCAGGCCATCACGCCTTTGAGAATCCCTATTAGGGACGGAAGGCAGACATGCAGAGTCGCAGTGTTAAGACACGCCCCCGACACCCAGAGCCACCCGGTCTCCTCACCGCAGGTTGCTGCCCGACCAGACCCCTTGGAGCGTCTGGGCGGAAGCAGCGTAATTAACTGGTGTCCATGAAGATATGGCGCCGGGAACGAGATTCACGAACATTCTTAAATCTATGAGGGAGACCCGGATTAGGCGACGAGTTCCGAGGAGACGTCCACGGAAGGAGGAGCCGACATCCCATCATCCCGGTTTCGATCAAGGAGCAGACGCCCCTGAACAAGGGACGGATGCCGCCCGCCTTTGGAAAGCGGGACTGCGGGGCCACAAGCCGCGCGCCCATCCCCTCGGGTCGACGGGTGCACGCGCGAATGCGTCCTGGCAGAACAGCGTCGGAACAGAAACCCGACGCACATCCGCACCGAAACAGAAAAATGGTGAACCCGACGTGAATCTCTTCTCCTCAATACGAAGACCGATGGCTTTCAGAGGTGTTGGAAGACCAGCATGCTGCTCGACCAAGCATTCAACACCGGAGCACGAAACCCGCCAGGGGATGGGGAAGGGAAATCAGGCACTCCGTCTCACGACGTCGATGGCCTGGGTTCCCCCCACGGAAGGCGTCGCGGCACTAATGGTTGGTTTTCGATTCCTTTTCCTGTTAGTGTTAATGGGTTTTTCTCCCTGCTTTCAGGAATCAAGTCGCCCAATCCAGTGCCCGATCGCCACCCACCCACTAGCGCAGGGGTAGGGGAAACACTGACGCGGCTACTCCGCGCGGTCCCGCCCGTTCCACAGCCGTCCCAGCAGCCGTAGCTGCGGGGCAACCACGCCCTCTCTCCCCCTCGGAGGTCATCCAGAGAAGGGTGATCAACAACTTGGTGCGGAGATATGAGGAAGAGGGAGTCATCCCCACCAGGGACATGGCTCGCCGAGACCTCGAGGAAGCTTCCCCTCGCCACCAACGCCGCCCCCGAGGGCCGCGCAGGGAGGCACCGCTGCCTACCTCGACGTCCAACCGCTTCGGGAGCTTATCCCCGGAGCGCTCCGACAACTCCTTCCCCTATGCGGATGAGGTGGAAGATGTCCGGGACCACCCTATCCGAGATTCGTTCCAGGGATCCGCGATAAGGGCTCCTGTCAGGCCACGGCGACGCCGCCGCCAGGCCTCTCAAGTCGAAGAACGGACTCTCCACCTGCCCGCGCTGCTCATCCCGACTCGTTTGTCCCGATGCCAACGTCGGGCACGAGCGGAAGAGGATGCCCACCTTGGGGCCCTAGAAACAGCGGCCGCGTTGGCTCAAGCTATTGCTGGCTCCAGTCACCAGGCCCCTGCGTATCCTGAGCAGGGACACTTCTATGCCCGACCTGGCTCGAGGCCCCGACCGCCCCAAAGGCAGGTTGGGTTGACTCTCCCGGTTGCTGGTACAGGCAATAGCCACCGCGGACCACCTCGCGGTAGCGCTATTCACCAACAGGGTCTACTCCGTGTGGCCGATCCGAGAGGCATGGGTCACCCCACCTTTCGATCCCGGCCCGGAGGCCTGCCCGGAATCATCTCTCCCCGCGTCCCCTTTGATATCTGTTCCGGTGCTCCTCGCACCTTGGTTTCCAGTCCTCTTGGCCCCAACACCAGTGTGGCCGGAGGACGCCAGGATAGAGATCATCCATGCCCCGAAGAACCACCCAGGGGCAGGAAGGCGAGGCGTCGACGCCGAGGGAAAAATGTTACGGAATTCCGGACAGAGATCCGACCGGTTCGTTTCTCTGATACAGAGGCGGAGTATGATTCGGCGACAGAGCCCTCCCCCCAATCCCGCCAGTCAGGGGCAGGGGTAGGAATGCGGAACGTCAGCCTCGTACTTCCCGAGAGCGAGATCGATATGATCCCCGCTTCTCTCCGAAGGTATATCTGGAGTAGCGAGGGCCTGGTAGACCCCCAAGGATCAAGCTTGCGGTTGGTACCGGCCCCTCCGGAAGTGCCTTCTGCCTCGATCGGAGAAGCCAGAGACTTTTTCTGGGGACCGACGATCGAACCACGATCCAGTGCACCCTCGGCGAGCACCGACGCTACGGCAGGATGTTCGCTCGCCGGCCCGTCCTATCGTGATGTGGTAGCTGGGGCACCGCCACCCTCAGAGGGCGGCCCGGGATATGGAGGCCAATCGGCCTGCTCGCCGTATTCACCGCCGACCAGCCCGTCGGCCCAATGGCCCGCCTCGGCACCACTGCCGGTTCCCCGTCCATTCCCAGTCGTCGAAGAGGACCAAGGAGACCTGAGTCCCGAGTTTGAGTCGTGGAGCTTCTGGACCGTCCTTGCAGAGGGCCACTTCCCTGGGAAGTTTTGGCCAGTCGTAGGACCGGACTTTGATGCACCCGAATCACTCACCCCGGATGAGTTCGAATGCTTCCGCCGAACTCTCCGGGAGACTCACTCCCGTCTTCACCGCCTACAAATGCCATATCCCGGGAGTCAAGTGCACCTGGATGATATTGGTGAGCAGTGCCGTCAAATTGACCTGGCCACGCTCCCCGCGGTTCGTCACCCCGGGTCATTTGGGCACCACGAGGCCCTCCAACAACGATGCGTCGAGTGTTTTCAAGTACTCCGCAAGGTTATCGAGGAAGCCACTCCCCACGTGTATATCCGTGGATGGGGGCAGTACACTACCCTACGCTTCAGTGCGATTCGCCGACAGCCCGATTCGCTGGGTGGCCCTGAGGGTATATCCCCAGGGACGGAAACGGTCAATATGGCTGACCTGTCGGGAGAGGGGAACGACTTGGAACTCCTCGGCGGGGGCTCTCCCCCTGAAGACAAGCCATCGTTGGATCCGTCAGTGAGGGTTACTCGTCACCAGAGGAGCCTCCTGGGTCTCCCCGCACCCACTGAAGCACTGACGTTGAGCCGAAACGTCAGTAAAGGTAAAGAGCACGGTGGGGCTATGAAGCCCGCCGACCCATCTACCTCCATACAGAGGGCAGATGAGGATCCCGAGAAGGTCACACTACGTCAACAGCTCGCCGAGCAAAAGAAGCTAGTTGACCTGCTCCTCGCCGAGCGCGCTGCAGAACGGCGGCCTGACTACGGTGATCCTAGGCCAGGACAGCAGGGACAGGAACAACCACCCCTCGATGAGGCTCTCCCGGGCAACCGTGATTATGCCGTGTTCGCCGACAGGAGAGAGGCCATTGCCTATGGCAAGAGGGCGCGGTATGTTTCACCACACCCTCCCGAGCGGCGTGACTACCTGAGAGACCCCGCTCGGATTCCTCCCGCTGCCCCAAGGGCCGCTCCGCCTGCCATCCCACGAGCTGCCGAGTTCGACGACCCGGTCGACGACCCGATTGAAGGGCCATGCAATGCGCTCGTGGTTAGAGATCCTCTCCAGGACTGGAACCCATGTCCGGACGATCCGATGGCGGCACTCATCGCCCGCTTGGAATCCTTGGAGACTCGGCAAGTGGCGATCCCACCGGACGGCAAGCCATACCCCGCATGGGTGGATGACATGTCGGCGCCTCTGGGATTCGGGAATCCCACTTTCGCCCCCTTCAACGGAACTGGGGATCCGCCGCAGCATTTGGCCCATTTCAACTCGAGGTGCGGGCCTATGTTGGGAACTCCGGCACAACAGGAGGCCGCTAAGCTTCGCTGCTTTGTCCAGACACTGGAAGGGCCAGCGTTTGTCTGGTACAGCAAGCTCCCTGTCGGGTCGATAACTAGCTGGGAGGACCTTCGTAGACAGTTCCTCTACCAGTTCAGTTCCACGACCCGGAAGACGAGTATCGCAGACCTCTTCAAGTGTAGGCAGAGGCCTGATGAGCGAGTCGCGGACTTCGTCGCCCGATGGAAGGGTCTCACGTATTCCCTTGACATGCCATTGACTCAGGAGCAGTTGCTGACAATGTGCGTCGGGAACGTCAAGACCGAGATGGTCCCTTCCCTGATCACTCAGAATTACCCCGGAGGGTTCAGGGACTTCTCAGACAAAGCTCAACGTCTTGAGGAAGCCCTGCAACAGGCCAGTCAGGCACACCCGCTGCCTCCTATGATTCCTGCAAGGAGAGCCAGCAGGGCTGAGCCCGCTGCTGTTGCCCAGATAGAGGCCCCCAGGCCATTGGAGCTGCTGCCGGTGAGGCCAGCTCCACAGCCTCACAGGAATCCGCCTCCACGGGCTCAGTTCCCGGCCCAGCAGCGGCAGCCCCAGAACCGGCCGGCCCCTCCGCGTAATGTACCGCCACAACCCAGGCGAGATAATCAGGGTCCACCTCCTCGGCAGGCCCCTCCAGCTCCTCGTGAAGACCACGCTCCCAGGGGCCCGCGATACCTGACTTACTCATTTCACGAGGATCAGGTCCCCGGTTATTTCCGGAGCGCCCTGGAGCAGAGGATTGTGCGACTGCCTGAGTGTTGGAGGCCAGAGGAGGCACATCTCACGGATAACCCCCACTACTGCCCTTACCATCGGGCCCTGGGGCACACCATCCGGCGGTGCTACGTGTTTAAGGACGGGCTCCAAGACCAGATTAACAAAAATGTAATCCGGTTGGGCCCAGCTCCAGTACATGTGGCGGGCATGTTCGTGGGATCGGATGACGATAGCGGCAATGAGGACGAATGGCAGCTGGTCTCCGACCGCAGATCCTAGAAGTATAAAAACTGGATGGCCCGCAAGACGATCATTCGCACCCAAGGAATCATCTGTGCACGCTTGAATCAGCCTGAGCCCCCAGAATCTGCGGGTGCTGCTTCGGCATCGTCATCCCAGCCTTCCTCTTCCGAGAAGGGCAAACGGCGGCGGCGCAAGAAGGAAGAGCGCGCCCCGCCAGTTCCGCCACTATCCCGCACTCTCGGCGATTTCATGCCCCCGGAGATGGGGATCCCTCATCAGATCTGCCCAGTGGTGAATGATTCGTCTGATGACAGCGTTGGGTACGCTTCGGTTAATACCGTCGAGCTGGTAAATCCCTTTTCAGTTCCCGACGTTGAAGAACACCAGGTGGACCTCCCTAGTGTCCCCGGTCGTCTCCACCGTCGGAGGAACCGCAATAACAGGAGTTGCTGGGGCACGACAGCTGGTACCTCCAGCCAGGACGTGCACGCCACTGAGACTAGGCAGCAGGCTCAAAACCGATATCAGTGCGCGCATCCCCCCCATCCGGGGATGACGGATTCGCCTCCGCCACTGTTTGTGGTGTGGGACCAGGCAGAACCGCCTCAGCCGCGTCGCGATCAGCTCCGCCCTGCCACGAGTCCATCCCGGCCTCTTGACCCCAGTACGGTGACCACTTCCCAGACTTCAACCAATGAACAGCGAGATGCGCCAAGCACCAGTCGGCCACCGGCCCAACCGGCAAGGCCCATCATGCCTCCAACCGCAGAGCAACCTCCTGCAACCAGGGGCTCGCGCTTGGCCAAAAAGTATGATGTCTTGAAGCACTTGGCCGACATCCCAGCAAGGCTCTCCATCCTTGAGGCTCTGCGCATGTCACCTGAGATGCGCGAGGCACTCGCTGAAGCCCTGAAGAGCCCCCTCCAGTTTCAGACAGAGGTTGCGGCTGCAGAGGCCTTTCACGGCGAAACGATTGAGGACGCCGAATGCCAGGCAGTTATCTCGTTCTCTGGTAAGGATGAAGACCCTCCTATACAGGGGCACATTCGTCCGTTGTATGTTACTGGCCAGTTCAATGGCCTTGAAGTCCGGCGTTGTCTTGTCGACACGGGGTCCGGGATTAACCTGATTCCAACTCGGACGCTCCGGAGATTAGGGTTGTCTGAGGATGACTTGATCCCCTCCGACCTTAGGATCCAGGGGTACGACCGCACCGAGCAAACCCTGTTCGGTACGATACGCTTGAAGACCCAATTCGGTGACTTGGTTGCCAACACTGAATTCATGGTAGTCTCTCAAGACACTGCGTACAACGCATTGATGGGCAGGCCATGGCTCCACCTTCACGCGGTGGTTCCCTCATCATACCATCAATGCCTCAAATACTCCCTTAACGGTCGAGTAGGCGTGCTTCAGGGAGATGCCTCTCCTTTTTCCTCATGTGAAGCCCGCTATCTGGACGCGGACTATTACAAGAGCAAGGATAAGCAGATCCTGGCAGGTGAGGTTGAGCCTGTCGCTGTTGCAAGTGATCCCTGGGCAAGTTTGAATGACACTTACGTCCTCCCGGTCCATCGGTTGGACGTAGCCATGGTCTCGACAGCCTGTGAGTCTCCAAATGAGATGACTGCGACCGCCCATGCCAGCACCAGCGGCCCAGCAGGATCTGGTAGCCCCAATGCAGTTTCCAACGCAGTCTCTCCCGTGGACGGTCCCTCCCCAAGTGGAGAGGACGTGGAAGATGCACCCCCAGCCTTTGAGGAGGGCATCTCCGCCACGGTCGATGAGTTAGTAAAGGTGAACCTTGGAACCGAAGAAGATCCAAGACCCACATTGGTCAGTGCCGCCATGCCCTTTGAGGAGCGGCAGCAGTACGTGGACTTTCTCAGGCAGCACCGTGATGTGTTCGCTTGGGGCTATGACGAGATGTCGGGGCTAGATCCTCAGGTAGCCGTCCACCGCCTTGGTCTCCCGGTGAACCATCGCGGGTTCAAGCAGCCTCCCAGGAAGATGCACCCGTCCCACAGTGCCATGGTTGAGGCCGAAGTTGACAAGCTTATCAAAGCCAACTTTGTGAGGGAAGTTCAGTACCCCAAATGGCTGGCCAACATTGTGCCGGTCAGGAAGAAGAACGGGCAGATCAGAGTCTGCATCGACTTCCGCGATCTCAACCGCCACTGTCCGAAGGATGATTTTCCCCTTCCAGTGACAGAGCTGTTGATTGACGCCATAGCAGGGTTCCGAGCCCTCTCCTTCATGGATGGATACTCCGGATACAACCAAATCCCGATGGCCCCTGAGGATGAGGAGTTCACTGCCTTCAGGGCCCCCCAAGGTATCTTTTGTTACCAGGTCATGCCTTTCGGCCTGAAGAATGCTGGTGCCACCTATCAACGGGCGATGCACCGCATATTCATGCCAATCCTCGGAACACTGGTGGAATGCTACGTCGACGACTTGGTAGTCAAATCGCGCCAGCGTCAGGACCATCTCAAAGATCTTGAGAAAGTGTTCGGCTTCCTCCGGTCTCGCTGCCTGAAGATGAACCCGTTGAAGTGTGCCTTTGGGGTCACCTCCGGAAAGTTCCTTGGATTTGTGGTAAGATACCGGGGTATTGAGATCGACCCGGAGAAGATCAGGGCGATTAGCTAGATGCCTCCCCCAGGTAACATCCGGGAACTGCAAGGGTTCCAAGGCCACTTAGCCTATATACACCGATTCGTCTCGAATCTGGCCGGCAAGTGTAAGCCCTTTTCTCGGCTCATGAAGAAAGGTGCCACCTATGTATGGGATAAAGAGTGTCAGACCGCTTTCGAGGAAATCAAGCAGTACCTGCTTCAACCTCCTGTTCTGATGCCGCCTGTATCCGGGAAGCCGCTGGTCCTCTATGTGACCGCCCTGGAACGGTCCCTGGGTGCCCTTCTCGCCCAGAAGAACAACGAGGGGACGGAGAATAGCCTCTATTACCTCAGTCGCATGCTCCTCGATGCGGATGTCAGGTATTCCCCCATCGAGAAGAGCTGTCTGGCGCTCGTATTTGCCGTACAGAAATTACGGCACTACTTGCAGCACCATGAGGTACAATTGGTTTCTCGGGTAGACCCGTTGAAATATATCCTGAGTCGGCCTATGTTGACTGGCCGTCTAGCGTGGTGGGCTGTGATTCTCCAGCAGTTCGACATCAGGTATGAGTCTTAGAAGGCCATCAAAGGGCAAGCATTGGCAGACTTTCTGGCTGCTCACCCGACCTCCGCGGATCAGCCGCTGGATCTAGGCTTTCCTGATGAGGCCATTCTCTCGGTCGATCATGCCGATCCATGTTGGCAGATGCACTTTGACGGTGCCTCCCGGAGCCCCACCGGTAGAAGACTCGATAATCCTAAGCTCAACATAGTAGGCTTGGGTATCGTCTTCATTACCCCGGAGCGAGCCGTGCTGCCATACTCTTTCCTGTTGTCAGAGGGCTGTACCAACAATGAGGCAAAATACCATGCCCTCATCACTGGCCTCGAGTTAGCTCTCGAGATCGACGTGCCCCGTCTATGTGTGAAAGGTGACTCTGAGCTGGTCGTTAAGCAGATCAATGGCGACTATGTTGTCAGGAAGCCGGAACTTGTGCCATTGCTGGAGTGCACCCTCCTTCTGATGGCCCAGTTCCCTTCTCGGCCAGAGATTGTCCATATTCCCCGGTCGCAGAACGGTCGAGCAGATGCTTTGGCAAGCCTTGCTGCGTCACTTGCAGAGCCTGAACATGACAACCTGATCGTCCGCGTGACGCACCGCAGGCTCATCGCTCCCGTTATCCCGGAGGGAGATCACGGCCCGTCGGTAAGTAATCTCACCACGGTTGCCCCTATGCCCGGAGCCCCGAGTACCCCAGATATGGCAGTCGAACTAGCCCCTGATTGGAGGATGCCTTTGGTTGAGTACCTCCAACATGGCATTCTCCCGTCGGATCGGGCCGAGCGCGAGCGAGTTCGACGCCGCGCATCGCAGTTTGTCCTCCAGAGCAGTCCCGGCCTGGAGCAGATCCTCTATAGACACAGATTTGATGGTGTTCTCCTCCGTTGCCTTCATGGAGTTGAGATCCCACGAGTCATGCAAGAGGTTCATGTTGGTTCATGTGGTGCCCATCAGACTGGGCCAAAGCTGTCCCACCAGATTCGGAGGTTGGGATATTTCTGGCCCTCCATGATCCATGACTGCATCGAGTATGCCAGGAGGTGCCATGCGTGCCAGGTTCATGCGAACTTTGTGCATCGGCCGCCGGAGCCTCTCCATACCACCAGGTATTCTTGTCCCTTTGCAGTCTGGGGGATGGACGTTGTGGGACCTTACCCGCCGGCGACGGCTCGCCAGTGCCGGTTCATTTTGACCGCTACGGACTTCTTCTCCAAATGGGCAGAGGCGATTCCGCTCAGAGAGGTCAAATCCTGTTCGATCGCTGACTTCGTGACCTCCAACATCATTTATCGATTTGGAGTGCCTCACGCTATCCTCATGGATAACAGAGCCAATTTCCGAGCAGCCGAGTTGAAGAAGTTGTACGCCAAGTACAATATTCGCTCGAACCATACATCTCGCTATCATGCGCAGGTGAATGGACAGATTGAGGCGTTTAACAAAACCCTCTCAAAAATTCTGCAAAAGATGGTTGGTCAGAACAAGAAGAGTTGGCCGGACAAGCTCCCCAACTCCCTATGGGCTTATCGGACGATGACTCGCAATTCCACCCAGATGACCCCTTATTCCCTGGTGTATGGAGCTGAGGTCGTTCTGCCCATTGAGATCCAGTTACCGTCCTTGCGCACTGCGGTCTACGACCAGGAAGCGCCGGACAGAGCTGTTGAAGCCCATCTAGTCGAGTTGGAAGCACTGGATGAGAATAGACTTCGCGCTTTGCACAACTTGGAGAGGCATCAAAGCAGAATGGCTCGAGCTTTCAATAAGAAGGTTTGCCTCCGCTCCTTCTTGCAGGGTGACCTAGTGCTGGCCCTAAGAGCGCCAATGATCCCCGGCAGGATGCCACCCAAGTTGGAGCCCAAGTGGGAGGGACCTTTTGTTGTCCACAAGGTCTATCCCAATGGCGCGTACTCCCTATCAACTATGGATGGTGAGCGTGTCACTCCTCCCACCAACGCTAGGTTCCTCAAGAAGTACTTTGCCTGAGTGCACTTCGTCCGCGCGGCAAGACGTTAAACTGCCAAGCATCTTCGTCCAACACGACGTTAAACTGTACTTCGTCTCGCACGACGTTAAACTGCAGTTCGTCCTGCACGACGTTAAACTGCATTCGTCCTGCATGACGCTAAACTGCACCACGTCCGAGCTATAAGACGTTAAACTGTTCAGCATCCGTCCCGCATGACGTTAAACTGTACTTCAAGAACTACGTACGGCTTGATTCCCATCCTTATGGGATACATAGGACCGCCTGAACATTCATGTTTCAGGCCCAGCCCCATCCTTCGAGAATTTCCATCCCATCTCGGGCCCTTGGCCCAGTTGCCTCCGGGTGTGCGGCGTATGGTGTGAACGCGGGGCTATGCCCTCATTCACGTCGGTTTGCTCGCCACGCTGTACGCCCCCCACGTTTGGGGATGCCTTCTGCTCCCCCCTTTCTCTTTTTCGTCCTGCATGACGTTAAACTGCACTTCAAGAACTACGTGCGGCTTGATTCCCATCCTTATGGGATACGTAGGACCACCTGAACATTCATGTTTCAGGCCCAGCCCCATTTCTCGGGAATCTCTATCCCGTGTTGGGCCTCTGGACCCAGTTCCCCTCCTTTTTGTGCGAGGCGTATGGCGTGAGCGGGGGATTATGTCCTCATTCACGTTGGCCTACTGGCCGCGCCGTACGCCTCCCCTGTGTGTGGGACCACCTCACACCTCTCTACGTCCTGCATGACGTTAAACTGCACTCTCAAGAACTACGTACGGCTTGATTCCCATCCTTATGGGATACGTAGGACCGCCTGGACGCTTGTGTTTCAGGTCCAGCCCCATCTCTTGGTTGATCACAGGGATCTGCTGTCTTTTGGTCGCTCTCAGGATGAGTCCTCCGACCCTTTCCGGTGATCTGTTAACATGTTTTGGGTACTTCGGTCTATGACCCGTGGTGTCAGATTCAATCCTGACAAGTCCTGTGTTGCTTGTCGGGCCTCGCGCTTCCTCTTGTTCGAGCCATCACTCAAAGGGATCCTCGTTAACTGTTTGGGTACGATGCCTCAGTGCTCTCCTACTGCTCCGGGTCGATTTATCGGTGGGTCCTGGGCCGCAAATCTATATGAATCCTGCGCTTGAGCGGTTGATGCTCGTTTGCTTGCCCCATTCTAGGCTGACGCGATCGGATGTTGTGTTGCGAATATGGTCAGCGACATCCTTGATCACCATGTCGGCTCTTTCAGGCTCTGAACATTGGTTACGCAGTCTTCATCACACTCCGCCTCTGTGCGTTGTAGTGGAATCTCGACACTCTCTTCATACTGACCTGTAGTACACCTTTACACGTTAGGCAGGCCAACCAGGGTAATGGTGTCTTTCGAGGCTCCCGCGATCTGAGCACCAAGGATATATGCTAATGTCCTCCCTAAGGGCCATGTGTAGCTGGACCCTCGTCCCCATAAAGAGGAAGGAGTCGCCCGAACAATTGCGTTCTGGGCCCAGTATAGCTGGAGGCTAGCATCTCTGCCTCTCGGGTGATGGACATACGCAGGCCCCTATCCCAGGATCCTTCTCCTGGAATCATGCGTGACCGCAGGGCTGGGTATGTTCCCACCTCCGCTGGGTCCGCCATATCGCAATAAGCGGATTCCTCCATGGTTCGAACCACACGAACTTAAACTGTGTTGTCTGGTCCTACCACACGACCGTAAACTGTGATCGTCTTGGCCGCCCGACGAGAAACGGCACTGCATCGTGATGTTCTCCTCAGAGGACACTCACATTGGGCGCTGGTTACTAACCACGCCATTTGTCAATGCCTTTCATGGCTTGATTATTGTGGCGACGCTGGGGATTTCTTAATCACAGGCATGTCGCTGCACAAAGAAAAACCATCCATCTTTAAGGACAAACAAGAAATATCAAATGCCGCTTCTTTTGGGTGCGAGGGCCAGACCCGCACCCCTCCCCGCACTGGTGCCCGATTGTGTTGCGTCGCGCTTCCAGAACTACGTGTGGCTTGATTCCCATCCTTATGGGATACGTAGGAATGCCCGGATGTTTGAAACTTCGGTTCCAGCCCCACCTCTTAAAGATCCCCCTTCTCTGGGGAATCCGCCGCCTTCGGGTCACCCTCAAGGCATGTCCCTCGACCCCTTGCAGTGGACCACCGGTGTCAAGAGTACTCTGGTTTATTGCTAGGAGGGTCAGGTTTATCTTGGTCAGGTTCCTTCCACTTTTCAGGCTTCGTGCTCCCTTTCATTCGGACCCATCGCCTACGCCCTGGGTGGAGCCCCCGTGAGCGGTCTGGACACAATGCCTCAGTGCTCTCCCACCGACTCGAGCTGGTGCCCCCAAGGGCCTCGGGCAGCAAATCGATATGAATCCTGCGCTTGAGCGGTTGATGCTCGTTTGCTGCCTCATTCCATCAATGGTCAGTACGATATTGATGCTGCTTTTCCGCCACGGTCGGCAGTACTCCCATATCGTTACGCCGGTGCCCCCAGTCCATGAGTGAATGGCCGCATGATTCACATTACATTTTTCACCTCCCATTCTGACCAGGCAAAATCTCGACACTCTTGACACTATCCCTCCGTGCATCTTCGCAAATCCAGGGGATAGGACCACGATGTGGCGTACTTTGAGGTTCCCTATGGTCTGAGCTCTAAGACCTTAAACTAAGATCTGCCCCTATGGTCCGAGCTCTAAGACCTTAAACTAAGATCTGCTCCTATGGTCCGAGCTCTACGACCTTAAACTAAGATCTCCCCAAACGGGGTTCTACGTCCCGCATGACGTTAAAACTGCACTTTCAGAACTACATGTGGCTTGATCTCCAGCCTGATGGAGTACGTAGGAACGCTCGGGCATCTCGACTCGGGTCCAGCCTCGGGGATCGCTAAGTCCCACCCCTCCTTGTCGCGGGCCGTCTGGCCTGGCTTCTGGTAGAGTGGTGCGATTGTGATATTTTCCCCGATTCAGCTCGGGATGCCCCATTGCAATGATGGGAAGCAACAGTTTCCTCGTCAAAGAGGTTCTGTCTGAGAATTGAGGTGATTCACGGCCAGATTAGTGCATCCGCCTAATACACTTTCCCCACGGTGGCGCAATTTTGAGAGCGTTGGATTCTGTCCGAACAAATCATCACTTCTCCCCACGCTTCGCATGCCCTGTTGATCTGGATTTCCACCCTTGTGCCTGAAGGAACCCCCAAAGCGGCATTGACGATGACATGTGATCCGCCTCCTGCAATATGAATGATGACCTTCAGTCCGTCTATTGCAGTAGTATGGTCGATTGATCCATTATCCACTTGCCGTCTTGGGCATTTCCTGGAAGGCCGACCGTTGTGGATTTCTGATTTCGGGACACGCGATTCAACCTTTCTCATTTCCCTATGTTCGGATAAAATCTTAACACCCCTAGCGTTGTCCCCGCTCGTGTGTCGGAACAAGTTGGGAGGATGATACATTGATTAGGTCTGAGGTCTCCTTTCCTAGGGATGATCTCCCTCTTTTCTTTAGAAATCCAGGCCCCAATTACGGATGCCTGAAGCTTGGTTAACGCTCCCGCGAGACAATTTGTGGTTGAGCATGTTAAGCCAAAAGATGCAGATAAATATATTGGTTCAAACAAATGGATCAAAATATTGAGTAGCGGAAGAAAATGTTCTGGGAGTGGCAAAAACAAAGCCCCTAGGGATTAGCGTGCTGGATAAGTCTTTCTAACGCCGCTACCCTTTGGCTAGCAGCCTCCAGGGCTGCTTCTCGCTCTCTGCGTGCCCTCTCCTCGTCGGCGGTCGCAGCACGCAGTTCGTCGATCCTGGCATGTGCACGCTCCCGCTCGACTTGAAGTGTGACCATCTTTTGGCCCGCCTCCGTCAGCTGTACCTGGGCGTCGATCATCTGGGCCGTTAGTTGCTCCACAAGCTCAGTGCACGCTGCGACGAAGGCCTCCTTCTCTGCCGCCTGCCCTTCGAGGCGCCGGACTTCCTGCTCCGCCACGAGGAGCGCCCGCGTGCTCTCCGACATGTCCCGACTTTGTGCGACGTCGGCATGCCGGCGGCTCTCGCGCATCTTTTCGGCCATGAAATCACGGACCGTCAGATGGAGGCGTTGAGCATCAGCTCCCCCGGCACACAGGAAGCGCAGCCAGGTTTGAAGGGATCCCATGCGCCCCAGCCACTCCGATGGGTCTCGCTTAAGGAAGCACTGGATGCACTTCCACCCCCTGCGGCGCGTTATCCGGCTCTCCTCGACCGCCTCCGCATCCGAGTCGTCCATCTCCTCAGGGTCGGCAGGCCGGTAGGCAGGGAAGGCAGCCAGTAGGTCTGCTGCAGGGTCCGCCCCTAGGATGTCCTCACTGGGAATAGGTTCCCCGACATTTGGGCGACCTTCTTCTCCCGCCCCAGTGGCGTTGACACCCTCGTCAGCCCCCGACCTCTCTCCGATGTCAGCACCGCCGACATCCGCAGCCCCTTGATCAGCAGTTGGTGGGGCCAGCTCGGTGTGGGAAGTCTGTTCCTGAGCAGGCGGCATGTCTGCCACCGGTCCACTCGTGGATGGCCCGGGTTCGACAGCCCGATGAGCCTCCAGTGTTGAGATCACTGCGCAGGGCATGCCGTGGTTAGTCACGGATCGTCAATGGCGAGCACCAGCAGTAAAGTAAGGAGACTTACGGGAGTTCAGAGCGTCATCTTCCGCTGCCCCGGCCGCCGCAGGAACAATTGCAGCAGGGGACCCTTCCGTGCTTGTCAATTCAATGATGGGTGTCTGGCCCCCGCCTTGTCCTGCTGGCGCCTCTCCTACTCCCGCTGAGGACGCCTGACCAACATCCGTGCGCTCCTAAGAAAGGTGGAGAAATGGGTTAGAAGCTGCATAAGAGAATGGATGAAGCAGGTTGAGTAGGGATAGAAGCGGACCTCGAGGAGCTCAGTGACATCAACATTGTCAGAGCCGGCCACCTCGCCGCTCTCCCGCGGGTTCCCCTGATGGGATCTTCCCTCGGAGCCTTCATCCTCCCCCGTCTCCTCCTCTTCCTCGGAGTCGTTGCTACTGTCATCTTCCTCCGGCGGCATCTGTTCTGGAGCAGGCTCTAGACCGAGCATCACCTTCACCAGAAGGGATGGCTCTGCACGCTGACCACGTTGGCACGCGTACTCGTCTATGGCCGTCAGATACGCATACTTCCGGTTGAAGTCCACCCTGTCGGCGATCTGGAGGCGCCCGACCTCTGGCAGATGAATTCCTTCTATGAGTATCTTTCTCCAGATGGTGTCAGTCCCCAGTGACTGCCGCAGGGTCATCCAGGCCGACCACAGTGCTGGGAAGACTGCATCGTGGGAGGGTTCGAGCAGACGCCTTACCTGCTTCCCGGGCCGCTCCCCGACCGCCGCATGTGCCCCCTCTCTGGGCGCTGAAGTCGTGGCGGCAGCTTGCGATGTGCCCGCCGCCGAAGTCCCTGCCCGCGCCGGCTCCGCTGCTTGGCGCGCCTCCGTTCTCCCCCATGTGGTGGCGCCTCGCCTCCTTCCTTGACGCCCGGTCTCCGCACGGGTGACCTCGAGCCGCCGCACTGGCTTCCGTAGAAGCCCCTTCGGGGTACGCGATGGCCCAGTGTTCGGCGTACTCGGTTGCCAAGACTGCGTCGACACCGGTAGGAGGGAGAGTGATGACGTCGCCAGAGCCAAAGGCAGCGAACATTAGCCACATCTGGCGAAGGACGCAAGGGTTCGTCTCCTCCCAGACAGCAGTGAATACCCTCTTCGGCATCCATTGAAGGCACCTGAACTGCCTGGCGAACTGGGTTGGCACGTAGGGCTCGCAGATCACCTTCCCGTCGATCCGAGCAACGAGCACCCCGCCCCGCATGTTCAGGAAGTACTCGTGCTGCTCCAGCGGACCCTGCCCGTTGTCGATCATTTGGCCAACGGGAGTGGGGAATAGGCTGAAGTTGAAATTTGGGTGATTTCCAATCCGAATCCTCACGCCCTCCTCATTTAGGGTCATCGGAGCGACCCCCGCAATGTTCAGCAGGGAGGGTCGCAGGCCATTTCCCGGAGGAATGATGGCGTTCGGAAACGTGTACCCACCAAGGTGAGCAGCCACCCAGCCGTGGAAGAATTGGAAGGGCCCACAGATCCTTCGTGGCGACCCCCCTCGCGAGATGCGTCCCAGGATGGCGTACAGCTTAGCCAGCACCGGGACCCCGAGGTTGTATCTTTTGTTGGCAGCCATGGCGCCCGCCATCGCCAGTGTCGCCGGGCGGACACCCATTCTCGCGTCCCGCACTGGCAGGAGCCACCCACTCAGAAAGGCGGCCAGAAACGCCGCGTACCGGACATTTGGGTCCCGGGCCTCGATGACGCGGTACCCCCATGAGCGGTAGTCGCCCGTCTCTAGGACCCGCCAGTACGACCCGTTCTGGCTCCTCTGAGCCGCGGTCGGGCACCGCTTCCCCCTGCCTGGCATCTTGTCCGCCGGGTCATGCTCCAAGAACTGGTCGAACCACTCCTTGTAGGCTATGTCCTTGTGGAAGTCCTTGATCCCGAGCCACTGCGTAGCCAGGTCAAGCATATGCGATGTCAGAATGGGAGTCCGTGACCTGTCTTCCCAGATGTTCTTCGGAGGCAGGAACTCATCGTACTGGTAACCCTCCAGCGGGATACCTCCGATGCAGTGGATGTCCTAGAGACCGATGCCGACCTCCCCATGGTGAAGATGGAAGGTGTTGGTATCCGGGGACCAGCGGGGTGAACAGCTCCGGCCCGAGCTCGGACTGCTGGTAGAAGTGGAACTGCGACGTCCACACCGCCTCAAACAGGCCGATGTACCGCAGCTCCTCCGCGAAGTGATCGCAAGTGTGGCGTACCCAGAACGCCCAGGCCCACTCATTGGTGAAATTTCCCCCAGACCGCAAGTCCCAGTCCTTCAGCCAGCCCTTGGTGTCGTCGGTGACACTCTGGCGATATGTGCTCGAGTAGAGGGCTGGAGAGTTCTCCGCAGTAGGCTCACCCCCGGCGATGGTTCACGTCCTCGGGTTCAGGACATAGACATCTAAGTGTCTGGTCTCCCTGGCAGGATGCCCATTGTTGGTGATGTTATAGCGGGGAAGCTCGTCCTCCCGAGTCACCTAGGTCCGTGGCGCATCAACCTCGAACCCTGGCACCGGAACCTCATCTAGGATGCCAAAGTTCCAGAGCGGCAGGTTGTCCGACAGCGGATATGTCTTCTAGGCCGGCGTCAGCAAGTCGAACAAGGATTGATTGTTGGAAACAATCTCCTTGGCTCCGTAGACCTCCTCATTCGTCGCCATCTCAGCTCTGCGAGTGGCAGCATCCCCCTCATTTCCTTGATTCGCGGCCATCTCAGAAGCTCCGGAAGTCGTGCGGGTTAAGGGATGAAGAGTGCGGAATCGGACGAGGCTGGTAGAGATGTTTGAGAGTTGGCGCGCAATCCTAGTGGACGGCGCGCAATCCGGAAGTCCGTCGCGTAAAACCCCGGGTGTTCACGCAAAATCAGGCCGAAATCCGGAGAGGTTTGCGCGACGAACGGTGAATTCCACGCCGGAAAGGGCAATTTCGCGCACGAGAGCTCGAATGCTTATCGCGCGGAAGGCCAGTGTATGGTGCGGGGGACCCAGGGCCCCTATTTATAGGCAAGGCTGGGAGTCCGCGCTGCGCGGAAAGCGCTTTACGCGACCGCCCCGGCGAATTTCGCGCCCGACGCCCCTTTTTGCGCACCACAGTCCCGCGCCACCCAGGACTTCGGCATTCCGGCGTCTCCCTCGGAACCCGATCGTTGCGACCTCTCGCTGATCAGATTCCGAGGGGGGGCTTTTGTAGACACCAGAAAAGTCCGTTGTTCCCAAACAAAGCTCCGGATGCGGAAAGCGAGGTCATATTTGGAGTCGGAAGCATGTTTCGGAGGGCCCGGAGGCCTTGCGCGGAATTTTGGAGGCCCGCGCGCAAAGTTGACGAGCCGCGCGCAAACCTCCCGGGATGCGCACAATGCGCTGGGCCTACGCGCAATTTTGCGCACCTGTGGCCCGCGCGACTCCCTTGCGCGCCGGGCCCGATTCCGCACCCGCGAAGGAAATTCTGCGCCCGCAAACCGGATTCCGCGCCCGGGGTTGCCTATAAATATAAGGCGACCCCCGACGTTTTGAAGGTTGCCGGAATTCGAAAGGTCTCTCGTGCGCGCAATCCAACCCCTTCCGCGCGAAATGCCGATCTTCAGGTAACCTCCTTTCTTTCGCGCAAGAAAGCCTCGGGGTTCGCCTTCGCGCACAATCCCTTGGGCTCCTTTCCTTTGAATAATTCTTCACCCTAAGGCCTTCGCGCGCAAAAGAAGCCTCTTGCACGCCATTGCCCCTGGGGTGCGCGCAATCTGGCCCGATTGCGCGCACCCCCCCCCCTTTTCAAAGTGGCCATTCGATTAAAGAATGAGTCGTTGCCCCCGTGCACTATCCGAAGCCCGGTGCGCGCAATCTCTATCTTCCGCGCGCAAAACGCTGGCCCAATTGCGCGCCAGCGTCCCCTTTTGCGCGCCGACCCGCGGTATTGCGCGCCAAGCTCCTTTTTTGCGCGCAAACCGCCGGGGTCGCCCCCTTTGACCCCCTGAGGGTACCCGCCTGCGTGGCGCCCGATGATCCTCAACCCGGGTGCCCGCACCGTGTGTTGTCTTCCCGTGCGGCCCTCCAGGCTCGTGCGAAGTAACACGGACCCATCAGCGGCACCACCACGTCCAAGCTGCACGACGCTAAACTGCCTAGCCTCCATCGTCCGCGCGACAAGACGTTAAACTGCCAAGAATCCATCGTCCAACACGACGTTAAACTGTACCACGTCCGCGCTGCAAGACGTTAAACTGCCAAGCACCTTCGTCCTCAACACACGACGTTAAACTGTACTTCGTCCGGCAAGACGTTAAACCGTCCGCATCATCTGATCCCGTGCCCCGCGCGCAGGGTCCTCCCGGTTTGGATGTGGCCCCCACCCGCTCGTCTCTGCAGGGATGTCGGGATTGGAGTGGCCTTCGCCCACGGGGGTAGAGTGTTACAAACAGAACGAACTACGTGGACTTTGATCCCTGTCTCCTAAACAGGGTACGTAGGAAGCCTCTCCGATGTTCAAGCCCACCACCTGGTCGTCCCGGTCATATTCACGTCGGTTCGTCCATCCGTGGACCCCTCCCGGGTTCACCTTCGCGTCGATTCACCTATGAATCCGCTCTTGTGGGGGACTGCACATGTGTATCTCCATTGCACTTCCCCACTGACTTTTTCTATTTCTCTCTCCAGAACGAACTACGTGGACTTTGATCCCTGTCTCCTAAACAGGGTACGTAGGAAGCCTCTCCGAGGTTCAAGCCCACCACCTGGTCGTCCCGGTCGTATTCACGTCGGTTCGTCCATCCGTGGACCCCTCCCGGGTTCACCTTCGCATCGATTCACCTATAAATCCGCTCTTGTGGGAGACTGCACATGTGTATCTCCATTGTGCTTCCCCACTTCCCTTTTCTCCTGCCAACATCCAGCATGACATAAAACTGTGATCCACCCGGCCGTTCCATCCCCCTCTGTGCGAGGTGGTTCGGTTCAACCCTTTTCCCGGCAGCCTCGACCTCTTCGTGAGTCGGCTTGCTGATGTCCAGCATGACGTTAAACTGTATATCCGAACTACGCTGACTTTGATCCGCGCTAACGCGCGGTACGTAGGAAACCCCTACGGGGTCCAAGCTCTTCACTCCATAATCCATCCTGATCCTTACCCGGGCCACCACATCCCGGTGGGGTCATGCCACTTCATTCCACTCCACTTCACTCGGGAAGCCGCCCATGTGCTGGCCGCAGCGTCGGAGGTTCCTCGCAAGGGGTTCTGTCATCTGATCCACTTCTCGTGTTGATCAGTCCGATGCCGTCCCCGCTGGACATTAAACTCGCGGCATACCCCGTGTTAAACATGGGAAGCTGAGGAAAACCTCAGGTAACACAGTTCCCTGCACCCAACGCGGGATGCCTCAGGCCATCACGCCTTTGAGAAGCCCTATTAGGGACGGAAGGCAGACATGCAGAGTCACAGTGTTAAGACACGCCCCCGACACCCAGAGCCACCCGGTCTCCTCACCGCAGGTTGCTGCCCCGACCAGACCCCTTGGAGCGTCTGGGCGGAAGCAGCGTAATTAACTGGTGTCCATGAAGATATGGCGCCGGGAACGAGATTCACGAACATTCTTAAATCTATGAGGGAGACCCGGATTAGGCGACGAGTTCCGAGGAGACGTCCACAGAAGGAGGAGCCGACATCCCATCATCCCGGTTTCGATCAAGGAGCAGACGCCCCTGAACAAGGGACGGATGCCGCCCGCCTTTGGAAAGCGGGACTACGGGGCCACAAGCCGCGCGCCCATCCCCTCGGGTCGACGGGTGCACGCGCGAACCCGTCCTGACGGAACAGCGTCGGAACAGAAACCCTACGCACATCCGCACCGAAACAAATAGTATATGTATTCAATCTCATTTATTTATCATTAGTTTTTTCTTCATGAGAAACACTCAAAGTATCCCATATTTTAGAGGCAGTTTTACAAGAAAATATTCTATTGATCTATTCATCTCCTAAAGAACAATATAAATCATTCATAGCATTACAAATATTATCATAAGATGTCTTAGTAGCTTCATCCCAAGTAGTTCTAATAGTTCTTGGAATCTTATATTCAGTTTCTATAGCAGTCCACATATCAAATCCCATACCTTCTAAGTGAATTTTCATTTTCAGTTTCCACTGGCCATAATTTGTTCCATTTAAGAAAGGTGGATAGTTGGTAGCAGCACCTTCTAATATATTATCCATAACTAGAGTACTAGAGTTTAGCAAATAACTTTAAAGAGATAAAATTTAGAATTAATAGAAATTTAAGATCTTTAAAATATAACTAAAATCATAGTTGTAAAACAGAGTATTCGAAAACATTGATAATCAAAAAAATCCCTTTGATAAAAAATATTGGTAAGAGTGGATACTCAAGAGGGGGGTGAATTGAGTTCCAATTAAAAATTTCTGTTAAAAAGATTTCTCTTAAAATCCCCCAGATTAAAACCAAAGTTAAACTGTAGTGAATTTATACAGATTCCCAATGTTCAATTGGCCTCTTAAAGATTGATTAGATCTCAGCCAATTTAATCACAAGATTAAATTGGCTTTTGAAGATAAGCTACCAGTTCACAACAAGTATAAACACTTACTAATTTATCTATCAAAGTTACCTTAAAATAGTATTGTATTTCAAAGTAACAACAGTGGAATAAAAGATACATGTAGTATACGTTAACTTATACTAAAAACACAGCAGATATAACCAAGAGGTTCAGTCTCAAGTAGAGACTTAGTCCTCTCAAATTTATATATAAATTTGATCCACACCACGGATCGGGGTTATAGACAACTCAAAATAGTCTAGGTCACACTTGACCTCTACCACTATCCTCAGTGGGATACAGTATAATGTATGGAGTTTGGAATGAGTATTTTGTATACTCTAGTTCAGCATAGGAGACAGTGTGTGTGTAAAAGATATATAGAGTACACACACTTCTCACTAGTAAACAACAATTCACATAGAGAGAGTATATGAAAGTTTAGAAAGCTCTAGTGATTGGCAGTGCAGCTCTGGACTCAATGGATTTAGCAGAAATGCTTCTGAGTCCTTCTGTGTTTTTTCTGTTGAAAATAGAGTATCATGGTTTAGATTGATGTCCTTCACAAGTGAGTGTGTTTTCTGATTTCTAGTGTTCGTTGTGTGTTCTTCGGTAGTGCTGGATTTCATGCATGAGAGTTCTATTAAGATCTTTGAAATTCCTCCTTCGAGTTCCTCATGTGTTCTCCCTTTTCATATGTATTTTCATGGAAGAATTCTCTCTCAAAGCCTTTTATTTTGTTTTTTGTTATATCTTTTACTGAAACTCGATCTTACATTTATTCCACACACTCCAATAATGGGAGTGATTACCTTTTTCATAGGTACAAGGTACGATCTCTTGGAATGCCCACAATTAACATTAAATATCATTAATTGAAATAAAAACATCAAATATGACCATTGGAATTAAATAAGAGTTTATAGAAATTCAAACAGTTTTCATGACTATCAGTGAGTCATCAGATTAGTGAGTCATTTTGAATCTACATCAGTTTCGGTAGCATCATCATCGGTGGCTCATTAATCATCGACATCAGTGACTCACAATTGGTAGCTCTTTAGATCTTTGGTAGCCATCGGTGTGCCCGTTCATCATCGGTGCGACCGTTCATCATCGGTGCGACCGTTCATCATCGGTTTGACCATTATCATCGGTGCGACCGTTCATCATCATTGTGACCATTCATCATCGGTGTGTTAGAATATAACTAACGGTGAGTCAAGACATGAAATTCTCACAAAGTGTCTGTTCAGTCCAGAATACTTCCAAGTCACCAGTAATACATAATTTAACATAGATAAACATATGTAAACATGAATTAAACAAATATAAAAACATTTAGAACAATTTGAACAGAAGACTAAATTTTCATAAATACAACAATGATTTGAGATTATTAAAATAACCATCTCACAGAGAGTTCAACAGATACGTTTTTCCCTTATGGATCATTTGAGAACACTCTTTCCTATGTTTCCCATTTCCTGATGAAATTATGTTTGGAAATATATGAATATTGAGCTATTATGTATAGAAGTATGTTATAGATATTAATGAATTTTTTTAATAATATATTTCTATAGAAAATATCCAAATACACTAATATTGTGAGTTTATTTTTGCGATACGATATAGAAATAAAAAATTAATGTAAAACGAGTTTTTGTTTTTGTTATTCCCATCTAAAAAACTCACGAAATCATCCACATATCTCCAAAAATACTAAATAAAAACTATCTCTATCATCTTAGAAATATCCCTCACATATAATGAAGACCTAAATTTTAAAATTTACACCTTATTTTTTCATATTTACCATCAAAGTAGACTCAAAATATTATGATTACAAATCAGAAATAGTTAAGTGGTCCAAAATTGAACAATATATGTCCAAAAGTGAATTCTGATATCCTACCAAGTGGAACCACTTTAGAAAAACATTAGAAGAACCTTTATACCTTCATCCTTCCATAATTGGTAAATAAACTCACTCATGTCCATGATGAGAACATATTCTAAAGAATTAATATTTTTGAAACCATGACTCATCTTCCAGTACATTGGGTCCACTCCATGAAATAAATATAATCTTAATTCATAATAAAATTGAACTAGATTCTACAACTACAAAAAATAAAATAAATTTATAATAATTATTCAAAATTTAAAATAAATACTCCACCAATGAACTTAGATACACTATAATGTTGAAAACACAACAGTTTGTTATCCCAGGACTCATCAATATTGTTCTTGATCCCAACACTTTCATGATAATTGGATGTCATATCATTATCCCTTCATCAAACTCAACATGTTTAATTCAATGGATTAAATAACACATGCATAGAAGATAAGACACAACACATTGGATTTATTACATTCAATCTTATGCCACTAGATTTACAGAAAAACTATTCCATCTTGAAAAATGTTATCATATTCCTAGATAAACATTAGAACTTCCTATAAAAATAATATTTCTTAATTAATCCACTTCCACTAAAAAAGGGAACAGTCAAATAACTAATTCAACATCATTTTTCTTACCAAAAATAATATCTTCAACATAATAAGAAAAACTATTTATACATGGTTGGATCCTAAATAATACAATCTATGGAAGTAATAACTCACTTGGGATGCATATTATTATGTTAAATATTTCTTTTAAATGAAATAATGTATTCAAAATAAAAATATCCTTAATTTCTATATCAAAAACGTTATATTTTATATTTACCATAAGGGTTTCCTTTACTCTTTCCCCTAAAATATTTTTATATGAAAAATAATAATTTTTTTATAATAGGGTAATAAAAAACCAATATAGAACATCAAAAGTAATTTTAAAATACTTATTTTAAAAATGAGCACAATATTATTAAAAAATGTCAACATAATTCTTAATTTGTCAGTTGAGTTTCTAAAAAGCATAATATTTTCTAAAAAATTGTGTATGAATTTTAAAAAATGACACACATCTTTAAAAAAATTAAATGTGTGATGAAAGAAATTATATTGTAAAAAATATGTAATGGTGTTTTATTAACATTTAATCATGCTAAATTACTCAAAAAAGAAGCAATTTAACATATAATGTTTAGTATTAAATTAATAGTTTATACATCATAGAATTAAAATGTATCATGTTTTTTATTTTAGTGTACATTCCAAAAATTAAATCAATATTATTAATAAATTTAAGAAAAATGTTATTTAATGGATAAATAATATTATTATTTATCTCCATAAAACTCACATATATTGAAATAACAATGATGTCTTACATTCAGTATATTTTAATTAATATAATACAATCATAGAATGTTCTTTTTCTATCACCATCAATATGAATAAACTCCAAAATTAATATTATAATATTAATGCCTTGTATTATATAAAAATATTAAAATATGAGATTAAAATACATATTCTAATAAAATATTAAAGTACTCTACATTTTTAACATCTCATAAATTTTAATTAATTCACCAAATAAAATAGAAAAATAACATATATTTTGAAAATAATCATAAAATAATCGATTATGTTTCAATATAATGAAAATTTTATTTTATCATTGACAATTTACATTCAATAAAACTTATTACTTACTAGAGTTATAAATAATCACATGTTCTATATTACAATAAAAAATATAAAAATAAATAAATAAATAATAGAATAAACACAAAATAAAGGGAAAAACGTCTTACCCACTTTTAATAACTATTATGATTTCATTTAATAATAAAATTTTACATTTAATAAGAACCATTACCTATATTGGAATCATAATTAATGAAACCAACATCATTAATAAAATATAATAAAAATATATATAACTTATCAAGATAGTCGAAAAAATATCAAGATAATTTTGTGAAAAAAATCATAAACACCTCTCTATGCCATCTAAATCATTATATTTTAACAATAAATAACCAAATTAATATTTCTAGGATAGAGATCCAATTTAAAAAATATAATTAAACTTTATTTTTAATTCCATTGAATCAACCTAGTTCAGACTCATGGAAAAAAAGAATGATAAAGATACCATACATAGGTCCCTTCCCAGAAATAAATATAATCATAAATAGTACATTTAGTAAACTTAAGGTCCTTAAATTTTATCACAGAGGGACCCAATTTTATGTGTCTATCTAGTCTACCTTACATACATTAGAAAAATTTCATGATTGATACTTTTCCCTAGCCACAACATTAAATAATCTCAAATACCTAACTCTAAACACCATTATATCACTTAATAATTGATTTTATACAACTATATCATGACTTATCAATACCAAAACTCCTTATAGAATACAGGTGATGACAGGAATTATTGAGATTAGAGACACCCGATGTGTGTGTATAGGGGTTGGGTATGAATGAGTTTGTATACCAATATATACATTTTTTTTACTTGTCCAGTAACCCTTTATAATCTTATTCAAATGTTTTTAATAATAATTTTCAATCATTCACTTAATTATTTATGTATTAATTATGATTGAGTCTCATGATTAAATACTATAGTTGTAAATCATTATTTAATTTGATTATAATATTTTTTTACTAAAAATTGATAATACATGGTGCATATATGTGTGATGTATTAACATGTGAATATTAAATACTACTCAATGTATTTAGTAAAAATATTTAGGAAAGGAACATTATTGATCCTATGGACACTCCTTCTTCCCATCTGTACGTATATTTGATGAAGGGATTGAAAATATTTTACACATGGGGGTCCTGCTACGATTAGAAAGAAAATTTTCATACATCATATATCCAAATTTGAGTCTTTAGAGTCTTCAATATTATTTACCTATATGAGAGTATTCTATTATTGTGAGTGATTTCTCTATGTTTCCACTATCCACAATAGAAGTAGCCAAAATTCTTATAGATAAGTATTATAAAACACATGAATTACCATATTTCATTAGTATTAAAAAACATGATATAGAATGGATACTTGACCTTCTTGTTAGGACCCGTCCTCGGGGCCCGTGCCGTGACTACCCCAAGCCCGCCTTCCATAGGTCAGGTGATGGAGACTAGCACAAAAGGCATAAATGTCAATAAAAAGAGAAGGCATTACCTTTCTAAAAGTAAAAAACACAACAGAGTATAAGCGGAAGAAAACACTAAGTACAAAAGAATGAGCTGAAAGGTAAATGGGACAGAATAAAAACCCTACTGAAAAGTATAGCTACAACTGAATGAGAGTACAACAGAAAAGACAAGAAGCTGGAAGAATAGAAGTAGCTCTTGGGTCGTCCACCTCGAATCCTACCTGAAGGGTAGGTACAGATAGCGCATCACCTAGATCGTCCACCACAGATCCTACCTGAAGGGTAGGTACAGATATCCTCCTCAACGCTCTCTCCCGTCAACCTCCTCTGAGTACCGACTCGTCGTGAAGTCCACCTCCGGATATTTACTCGTCGTGAGGTCCACCTCTAGGTACCATCCATTCCTCGAACACTCAGCCTCCATCTGCGCTATCTATCGTCTGCGTCCAACACAATGATGTGCGGGCATACCCCGTGCAGGGGTGAGTATAAAAATACTCAGTAGGGACCCCGAGACCCTCACAGTCTCACTAAATCCCACAAGTATAACCACAAAGAAGGATCTCACAGATAACCCTTACTTAGGTATAATCTCATACTTATAACTAAGTTATCAAGTAGCCCATCACAATCATGAGGTATCACACAGATATGAAATCAATGAATAACCAATACTTAGGCATATTCCCATACATATACCTAGGTTATCAAGTAACCCATCTCAATTATGAGAAAATCACAAAGGTCATCGACTCAAATTGAACGAGGATTTTTATTATTGAAACCACAACTATTGAAGAGCTCCAACTCTGTTGAGTACAGTTATCCAATCACGGCTCCGAGTCACAGCTCACTAACCTAAGAATGTTGAGGCACTCCTCCAGTCTAGTACTACGGATCAGCCCCCCAAACACAGTAGTGCTCCCCGTCAGGGTCTACCACCCAAACACAGTAGTGCACCCCCCCCCCTAATAGCATGCAGAGGTACTCCTCCTGTTGAGTACCATGGGTCTTCCACCCAAACACAGTACATCTCTCCACCATGGGTCTTCCACCCAAACACATTAGTGCTCCCACTGGGCTATACAAGTCACTCCGACTCGAATTGGACAAGCAGTCATCAGGTCTCAGCCAGCTACACAGTCTTTGTACTCCGTACGCTCGTTTCTAGGAGGGTCCGCTCCATGATCTATAGTTCGATACTCCAAGTATCACAAATTCCCATGAAGAAGTATCTCAAAGGACCACCTCTCCATAGGGGTCTCAACGAAACAGACGACGCGTCAATCAGATGCCCGGTCTTTGAGTTATCAGGCTTTTAGTCCCGGGGGTCCGGTTTGTTTCATTTACAATCCAACCTGTACATATCTCAAATGTACCCCAAACTCTCATAGGGTATACTCAAAAGGATTGTTTTTCAATGTGATCACCAATGCCGCTGATGGTTCGTCAAACGGACGCCCGGTCTGAATGTTATTGGATTTTCCGTTCCAGGGTCCCAGTTGGATTTCTGGTTCAATCCATCCCGTCCAAACTCTAACTACGTCAAAAACTCAGGTGAAGTATTCCAAAGGATCTGTCTCAACAAAAGAAATCCAACAAAGATGACATCACATCAATCGAACGTCTGGAGCTCAAGTTATAATAATTTCCGCTCTGAGGGCCTGGTTGGTTTCGGGTTCAAACCAACACGGCCATACCCAAAGGTCTTCCAAAACTTGAGTATAATATACTGAAACGACTATCTCGATCCAAGGATCTCTACGCAACAGACAGTGCTTCGATTGGATGTTCGTAGCCTATGTTATGGGAATATGAACATATCGGTCTAGAAAATAGGGGGTTCGGGCCCAGTCTGACCCGGCCCGATACCCCCTGGGTCGGCCAGAACCGGGTCAACCAGACCCGGATCCGGGTCTGGACTGGCTGGCGCGGCCCGGACCAGCGCGGGTGGCCCGGCCCAGCGCGGGCCGCGGCGCGGCTCGTGGCCGAGTTGGACGCGAAGGGGGGCTTCTTTTTGAAATAGAAACCCCCCTTTTGATGGGGCCCGCCCTTGGCTGCCGGCTGACCGGGGGTTTCGACCCCGGTATTTCCGAAAATAGTTGGCCTTTATGGTCGGCCGGTGTGGCTTCTGCGGGACCCCTGGGGTCCCGCCTCCTGGTGTACCGGCGGCCGGCCGAGTCCGTCCACCTCCTCCGAAACCACCGAGGCCTTAGGCCACAGCTCCTGTCCGACCGGTCGTGGCCTCCTTCGGGTTCTCCGGCACGGCTCGACGGCGCCGCACACCACCTCCTCTATGGCCTGCTCCAGCCGTGGTTCCTTCGACTTCACTAGCGCAGCGCGACTACGCCGTGCTCCACCACCGCGGCCCACTCCGGAAGTGGTTCTATTCATCCCCACGCGGTGCTACGGCACCGCGCCGCCTTCACATTGAAAGCCAATATTGATAAACAAAGAAAATGGGGAGGGGAATCGTCTGTGTTCTTGCGGTCCGATCTCCTCCCGTTACGTCAGTAACATTTCCTCGAAATAATATAAATACACCAAAGCACAATCTTAAATTCACTAGAAAAGAATTTAACCCTTACCTTGAAGAAATTCACGGAAGGTAGCGTCGTGAGGGTGGTTTCGATGACGGCGTTGGCGTGTGCTGAAGGAGAGGATGGCCGCACACACCGGCTGTGGAGAGGAGAAGGAACAACACGCCGATCTCTCCTTGCGGTGATGTCGTTCTTCTTCGAAGTCTTGACGTTCTTCAATGAAGGTGATGGAGTTCTTCAAGACATAGAGTTTTCATCCCAAAGTCTCCACAGAATGAAACAACCAAAATAAAATAATGCATTTGCCTTATTTTTTTACATATGACAACAGTTCAAAACATGACAAGTTCAATTCACTTAATTAATCTTGAGTTTTCAAAATGAATGGGGTGTTAAGTTGGAATTATTAATGAGAGGGAGAGTCACATAATTTAAGAGGGGTTTCTTGAGGAGTTAGGGAATTTGAAAAGGTGGGGGCTTGTGTGGGCCCCACCTCCCTCATAACCCCACATGGGAAGTTGGGTGGTCGTGGGCCCCACCAACAACATATCATGAGAGAGTTTAACTACCACGGATAAAAAAATTGCACACATTTTTATTTTACTTATCTCTTAATCCCCAATTTGTTTACAACTCCTCCCGTGCAAACACAACTCCAGAAAAGGTCTTCTTAAGCAATTTATGGCGATGTGCTTTCATCGTTGCCCTCAAATTTTGATTTCGAGCATCGATTCAAAAGTTAAAAAAACTCGCTCGTTTGTTCACTGAATGTACCCGAGCTAGACTTTGGAAATTGATTCCGGGAACACCGGGCCTCAGAATCCGGCACCTTTAGAAACTGTGTACTCGTAAAATCCCAAAGAATTTACGAAAGATTTTTTCCCATTGAAATTTACGGATCTTTACACTTATTTTTTCCTTATTCCTCTCATTTAATTAAATGTGATAGATGGAATACTTTTTTGGTTCACTTTATCATAATTATTTTTTCGAGATTAGATCTGCAATTTTGGTCATAATATAATCTAACATTCGTATATGTGAAGATTTATTAATGAATAGTATGATCATTGAATTTTTCTTTTCATATTATTCTTTTTTAATATATTTACAAAAATAACAAGTGATACATCATCCACATTTAAAATATGGAAACTTTGTGAAGTTGAAATATGATTTTATTACTCTAAAATATTCAACCAAATTTTTATATCAATTCCATAATATAAATATAATTTATTTTAAAAAAACTGCACTCAATATTTGTATTACCTTATAGTAATTTTTTTTAAAATATGAAATTATTAAAACTACAATAAAATAATTTCCTTTTTCCTAATATCATCTGATCATAATTCCAATCATAAATTTTTACTAATACTTGTCATTATTCTACAAAATTGGATAGCTTATCAATCATTTATTACAATTGATATTGTTTATTGTATTCTTTAAATTCATGAAAATTCAATGAAACATCTATATTTCTTACATCATGAATTATATGCATATCATCAATTTAAATAACTAAAACTATAATTTCATATTATCATTTAATGTTGACATAATATTTTCCATAATACCCTGAACATTTCAACTATGATTTACAAATTAAAAAGAACACCCAATGGATGATAATTATGAAATCATTTTAAACTATTATTTCAGTATATATAATGAATGAAATGACCCTTATGTAAAATCCTTATACTTCTGATATTATAATTAAAAAATTATATAATGACCCTTACACATTTCAATAATTTTTATGAATAAAGGGTACATTTTCAAATTTCAAAAAGTGAATGACCAATGAATTCTATATCTATAAAACTTATACACTAACTACCCAACCCTTATGTTCTATATTTATGACATTTGTGGGTTTGATACTTCTCCAAATTTCACCATGGGAATGTCTATCACTATATTATTGAGTACCCTTATGATTTTCATAGTGAATTTTATTATTTTAGAAATTACCATGAAATAACCATTACAAATTCCTTAATAGACCTAATGATTTGATGACAATAATACTTTCCTAAAAATAATCCCTATACATAAAAAGAAAATTTCCCTAATTCCATGTCATTTTTCATATTCCTACTAACTTGATTCCCCTCATGAGATAAAAATAACCACTAAAATTTTAATTTTACCTCAGGAGATAAAAGAAAATAGTCCAAACATAATATTCAAATTACCCTTAAGTAGCCTTATATGACTCCTAAAAAATTTTTGGTGAACCTTGTGGGAATACTTTAACAAATAATATGATTTTCCTTGACAACTATTTCACAAAGAGATGACCTTATAGTAATATTATTTTTTTATTAGGATACACATGATGAATCTTATGAATTAATTGAATATTTAACTTATTGTTATCATATTTCACTACTATGAAATCCACATTCAGATATTTATATTCTTATTATATATAAAAAAAGGTTTTTCCTTTTTCACATTAAATCACCCTAGAGTATCTTTCAAAATCTATAACAACATAAATCATATTATATACATAATAATCCTTATGTTTTCATTATTCTACACTTTAGTATGTATGAAAATTTAAATTATATATTTACATGGATGTTATATACTTGATCATTTCATCCCCTTAACCATCCTTCAAATGACTTATGTATATAATGTCATGTAATAATTTTTGAAATTCACAAGTCCCATGTATCTTATTTATACTTTTTTCCTTTCACGATAACTAATATTTCTTGGAATCTCTTTCTTGGTTCTTATCTACAAGGATATATAACATCTAGACTCATTAAAGATATCATAATTCTTTATTACTTGTCTATAGGAATAATCATTCTGGATTCTATCTTGTATACTTCCACTGCGACTACTTTGAACTAATTTGTAGATTACTTCATGAACACCCGACCCTCAGTCTGCATATGGAATTTCCATTCTCCATGAACCCCAATAATTATTTTCTATTTTCCTAAAATATAAACACTTATTGTTTTGAAAGATTTACCAAAACCCACTTGTTTAAAACTTTCCTCACTATTGAATTCTTTAGTAAATATTCTATAATATCCATGTATTATATTGATATTTGAATAATATCTATCCATTTTCCTTTAAATGAAATACCATATATATTATTGGATTAAAAAACCTCATATTTCTCAATTTTAGGTGCTAATTTCATCCCCAATTCAATAAGATTAAAATGGACTTCAGACTTTTAAATTTATATTTGCATTCGCTCCCTCTATATCTATGACCTTCATAGTAGGGTATACCTAGATTTTCTCCCCATTATCCAATAAATGGTATTATCTAAATTTTTATTAAAATCTAAAATGATAATATTAAATCTATCTAAATACTATTTTCTTCAAAAACCCATTTTGAAGTGTTTTTTCTGACCCAATAACCTGAAACAATTATCTAGCCTATATGATATAGGGATCTCCAAGATTCCTTTAAAATATATGACCACACCTCAAAAAACTTGATTGAAATTCCAAAACAACGTTATTATTAAATTTTAGTCTCTATTTACCGGTATTTAATATGAGTTTCATTCTCAACAAATTTTTGATAGAGAATTTTCTTCATTTATAACTAGTGATACAAGTATTTTGATTCCATTAGACGACTGAAATAATTCTAGAGATTTTACTTTAAATGATATAAAAAAAATTTCTCTCAAAATTTAATTTTCTCAAAATTTTGTAGTAATTTATTATTTATTCATACAATTCATGTCAATGATAAATACTGTAAGAGTAATAATCTAGATCATATTGTAAGTAACAATATTTTATGTCAACAATCTCAAATTTGTCCATATCAGAAACCTTTCATAAATACTAATAATATATGTTTTATTACATTCAAAATAGCTAGTTATCTCAATTATACTCACAAAATAATTCTTATTATATTATAAATAATAACAACAATACATTTTAAATATAACTTTTAAGATCAACTGATACCATCTATTATTAATGAATAAGTGACCTCGCATATTACTTGTGTTCCTTACTACTTCAAAAAGATTTACCTTTTATAGATGAGGCTCAATAGTCGTTGATTATTCAACAAAAACTTCACCTAGCCCCATTATATTCTCAACATTGGATATGAGATAATAATCATCTTTGGGACCCCACATGTTGGTTATAAATCCATATGTTCATCAGGTGTTGGTATCTTATAAGGTCAATCAAATAATAACACTAATTACTTTATAAGAAAATAAAAATAAAATTTATACATGTTACATAATACTCCTTTTGAAATATCTTCTTCTTCTTAGTGGAATTATACAAGTAAATATATATAATAAAATCACATATTTATTAATAGATTTTTCTTAATACTGAATGATATATCATATATGTATCTGACTGCACTATAGTTAAATATTACGATCTCCATCATGAAGTTACTGATTTAGTGATATAATTTGAATTATTTACATGAAAAAAATTATTGGGTGAGATTAATCCTTGTATCCATTTTGTTCATACCTTAAATGATGTGATAATTTAAATATCTATCACTATTTATATTTTATGTATCATCATTCTTCTTGTTCTCATGCACATTTTTTCTTTCCTGTATCATAGATATTCATTCATTAATTTAACCCTCATAGATCTTATCTCTTCCTAAACTATCAAAAACTTCATAAAATATTTACAAACATTTATTTACATGAGGAGAGGGGTACCACTAACACACTGAAGACAAAAAGATTAATTTTTTTAGATAGAACAAACCTTTACTTATGACCCACTTCTAAGCATTTATGGTGGTGATCCTTTTTATAAAATGATACATACAAACTTATTGATATCTGTTTTCTTCAAAATTCAACATCTCCCATTGATTTTATTTCCATTTATAATGTGTCCAATCTCACTCAAAAATGTTATATCATTAACATACCATATTTATATTAATTTGTTTGATTATTTATCCATGAAAGTGTCTATCTATAAGTTTTACAATATTGATTTATTTTTTATAGATAAAACCTCCCATGAATAATTCATTCCTTTATTTTCTAAAATACATCAAATACACTATGGATAATTTCATAAATACTTATTCTTTATTTTAGTGCACACTCCTCTCTCTAATTACAGGATAATATTCCTCATTTTTCTTTATCTTATAAGTTTTATTCCTTTCATTCCATATATATGTCACGAGTGTAACATCATATGTTTTTATACACCATTCATTGAACTCCATGTTTTTATTCAATAGATGTAAATCTCTTTTCAAGCCATATACTTCTAATCTAATGTAAACCCTCTCTATGCATTCCATAACAATGGAGGATTTAAATATTATTTATTTTTTCCCATCTCTATTTAATGAATTTCTATATAAAAATGGATATAACAAATGAAACATCACCAATAGAAATCATACCACCCATGGCCACCACTTGATTAATATACAAATGAATTTTTTCCACCATTAATCCTTAGGTATTCAAGATATACAAACACACTCATAGTGTATCCTAATCTTTTGATGTGTAACTTTCTTGAAACCTACCTTTAAGAGTCATATATTCCATATTTTATTTTTGAAAATTACTTTGTAAACAGATTCAATATTTGAAATTATACCCCCATAAATTATTGAGGTTTCTTTGTATAGAATAAACAACTTCCCATTCCCTTTTAATGATTCTATATTTGAATAATAGTTTTAATCTAATCTTAATCATCCTTTGGTGGATCTACTATCCATTTCTATATTGATATCAAGTTAAGGAAATAATTTCCCTTCTATTTTACTCTTGTCTTTAATGTGATAATAATTTATTTCAATTACTTCTCTATGGCCGTCATAATCATTATTTTTTTGAAATTTATTCATGTAAATTACTTTGATCCTTTTTAATTGAACCCTACTGCATTATTTTATATTTCAGGTTCAACTCTACTTTACTTATCTTGTTGTTCTATAAAAATTATCTTTTACAGATTCATAATTCAGTTCATTCACAATTTCACATTGATCAACCCTTTTATACAATGATTGGATACCCTATTATCCACTATATGAAAATTATATAAAATGGTTAAAATATTTTAATTGAACTTATTATAGATATTATCCACCTCTTTCCTTAAATGAAGAGGAATCTAAATTTCATGATATAAAAGTATTATCCAAAAAAATGTTAGTATAAAATTTAATATTGATACCAAGTGTACATACCCCCATGAGTGTATTCTTCTTAGGTGCATTTTTATTATTTATAATTTTATCCTTTCTATTATTCATAAACAATTCTTCACCAATTGTGTTATGTAGTATATCAGCTATAACACTTTTTCAATTATTCATTGAGGTATACATCACAACCTCACTTGATTATACTAATTTTATCGAAACAACAACCATGATATTCCACATTAGAATGGTAGCATAAAAATGTGTGGTGATCTTATAAACATAGTTAGATAATAATACAATCACAATCGTATCTATGCCATCATAACCATTTAATTTAGTATGATTTTTTAAAATCACTATATTTAATCACAAACTCCAATACGTCCTCTCCACAAACTATAAATAATATAATCTTTTTTAGGCTTTCTATCATGGGGAGTTCCTATAATAAATATAGGATTCATTATTTATTCTATGAACGAAAACTTTCTAAAAATACTTTTTTAGGTTTAATACAAAGAAACAAACACTTTTTGTTGATACATCTTATTGAGAGTAGAGATACATTGATTGGGGGGACTAATCCTAATATAAATAACTTTAGAGGTTTTTATTTTACATATTCATTCTCACATTGGGTTAATGTTCTCTCATTTGGAGGAACTATGTTCATCCTATAATTAATTTTTTTTGTCTTCCTCACATAATATAAATACTGAATATAATAATTCTAAGTCATGAAATGATTATATAATTTTAATTAATCCACCATAAGGTACTAATAGAATGAGTATATGATGGTGGAGTGTTAATGTAATTATAGGTAAAACTACTCACTCTATATGTAATAATTCTTTAGGTAGACACACCAAAAATATTAGGATTACTAAATATTCTTATAATATTTTCACTATGTCGATGAAGGACGTGTATAGATTATAAATGTATGGGTCATAATATAATTGTTTTGTAATTATTCTTGCATTGTTTATTAAAATTATGTTCTTTTTTTAACTCCATGGATGATACCCTTATCTGATTCAATAAAGATATGAGCATCCTTTCAATATGTGGGATTACTCTTTTCCACCCTCTAACCACATTAATTTCAACCCTTCCTTTATATTTTGATAATTATGAATTTGAATTATGGTGTTTCAATCTTCATGAAATACCAGATATAACATTAATACTCCACATTACATTGATTAATCTTCCCCCAAATAAATCAGATATTATCTATGGAATCCTCTAGTGGCTCACCTACTCATGTTTCTTCTTCATCTCTATATAATTATATCTTCAATATTTTTTAGAATCTTGTATTTATTTCCTCAAAATTATTAAATAATAACTTAATTTTCAAGGTTTTCATTTCTTATTATTATCTTCTTATATGTTAAAAAACCACATGCGATATCCTTGATACTTCATATGTATAAAATCTTGGAAAATTTTAGTGTCTTTTTATCCTTTATAATTTTATAAACAAATCAATTTAATTAATTCCAAAATTTATAGTTTTTTAGATAAATAAAACTTCTCATAAATTTCAGTATTAAAATTACTTAGATATCATTGAAATATTAATACCATTAGAATCCCAGAAAATAAATTTATTTTTTTACTCTCAAAAAAATATAAATCAAATAATAATGTACAAATTATACTTCACATCATCCATCTCATCTAGAATATTTCTTAATCATATTGAATAAATAATAATGTTTTTCTTCAATCCCTCTATGAATGTAATCGTCGTAGTGCTTACATATTTATTTTTGTAATAATTTTATAATGCTCATGAATATATAGAAAAACAAACACAGCATATTCTTAATTAATATTTTCACAATATTTTCTATAATCCCTTGAACATTTCAAATATGATTTTTAAAATAAAAAATTCTCCCAAGGGATAACTCATATGAACTACCCTTAATCTGAATGTAAAACATAGAGAATAATGTTAATGAACTATACAATTTATCCTTATGTTGATGGGATCACCCTTTTGAACTAATCCAAGATTTCTTATAGGTTTATTGGATGATCCATTTACAATGAGTTATTTTTTAAAAAAAATTAATGAGAATGACCATTATGTTTTTCACTGATGACCCTTACACACTACCTAAATGAACCTTACATTCTATAATATTTACCCTTATGAATTGTGTAATTACTAGATCTTACTCAGAGAATGGACGTTATGATGTTCTTAATGTCCATTAACGTTTCCATGGTGGTCCTTATAGTATTATAATTTACCGCAAATTGTCCCTTAAGAATTTCTAAATAACCCTTTTGATTTACCTAATAACAATTTTATTCTTATTTAGTTTTCCCTTTTTCATATACAATGAAGTTACTCAATGAATTGTTATTTTCAATTTGGCTAACTCCTTGGTGAACTTTAAGAAAATAAAGAAAAACATTATGAAATTTATTCTAACTATGGATATAAATGGAATAACACTTCAGTAATATTCAAAAGAACATTTTCATAACCGTATTAGACTCCTACAAAAACAACTTGTTGACCATTATGATATTATTCTAATAAATTTTATGACTTATCTCAACAACAATGACACACACAAGGGACCTTCCTGTAATATTCCATTTTTACCTTTGGATTCACATGATGAATCTTACATATTCAATGAATATTTTCAAAACATTTACATATTTTAATTCTAATGGAATTTGTATCTTCCCAAGATTGATTTTTATATAAACATTGACTTCCCATTGTCAAATTATATCAATGTATATCATAATAAATGAGGTACCATGATATCTATCATCATACAGATATATAGATCAATAAATTTTGGTGTTAGGTACTCGAGTACATATTACATTTAACTTCTTAAATATACAATTAATTTTTAAGCATTAAATTTTATGCCAGTTCTTTAGTCTATAAATATATTACGTATATAGAAATAGTCAATACATCATGAAACTCCCAACTCCAAAGTATCTTAAATATACATAGGAACATCACATCATAGATAATTATATGAATTCTCACCTTATAAATACATTTTCCTTGGGACATATAACTTTAAAACTATATATATATATTTTAGACATATTTATCCTCCCTTCAATGACTTTAAGATTTAACTTATTGGTTTGTTTCTTCCAAAAATTAAATGTTTCTCCTCTAAATAAATATTCAGAGAAATTTATAAACACAATAACCTAAATCCCCATATTAAATTATAATTATTAAAAAATAGTAATTTTTTCTTCTAAAATTTTAACACAAAAATTATTGTTATTCTCAATAAATCTTAAACAATACCTCTTAGTTGAAACAAAATAATACGTAAATAGTTCTTTACAAATAATCTAACTCTACATCACAATATAGAGAAATTCATTGCATTCACAAAATCCATCTTGAAATTTAAAAAATGATATAGTATATTCCGGTCAACACAGAAGTATACGCATTAGGGTCCTCTATAAAACTACCCATTTAAATGCCTTAAAAAAATAATACCTTAGTAAATAAATAGTGAAATTGAATCCTTAACAATATAGGGTAAAATAAATCCTATACATTCTGTGGCAAACTCACCCAAATAACACACACAGTAAAGGTAATAAGATAATAAGATAATATATGTGATGCGGACCCACATTTTCATCTTCACTAAACTAATTAACTCCACACACGAATGACATATTACATAGTTATACCAAACCATCCATACCCACATAACTAAAAATACATAACCATATATTTTAATTATATCCATAATCACTTATCAATACCATATATTGTGTATAAATATCCGATCATGTCATGTCAATATAAAGAATACAAAAATTATGGAAATCAAACTCAATTCCCTCATAATACCATAAATATATCTAGCGTGCACCCACATCATCATGTACCATGGCCCCAACCTATTATATACCACAAAATATATATACTGTAGATTGGGGAAGGGATGTAGTAATCTATGCATATCACCTCCATCCTAGATATTAGAGAAAAATATGAAAATAAAAATACCCAAAAGTGCATTAATAATGTTATCCAACTCAAGTAGTGGTGTGTAAAAAATAATAACTATAATGAATATATAATACCACATATTCCCATTTTAGGTGTAAACTAAATTAAAAAACAAAACTATATCCACATTTTTCACCACCATACATCAATATTTATACCACATAATGAAACAAAAAGAACCAAATCCAACAAAAATTCATACAAAAACTACAAAATAACCACACAAATTCATACTCCATATCATATAATCAATCCACCATTATTCCACTAAAACAATTTATATACAATAGACTCATATTAAATAATAACCTCTACACCTTCATATAAAAACATCAAATTTTCATAATCAAAAAAAATTATTCTGTTAGTTTTATATAATTTCATCATTAGTAACATTAATTTATTCAAAAAATTAATAACAATAATTAAATAATTCTAAACAATCACCTCATCAGAATATTTATTTAATAATATATTAAATCATAACACTATATTAATCATCATAAATTTAATATGTATTCTTCACACATCATAAATCATTATATCTAATTCTAAATTTCACATGTAATTACTTCTATTATTAATTATTATTTCCATATAGTATTATGTCAACCACTATAATCTCATTAACTTCTCATCCAAAACCATGCAAAACCCCATAAAATTCCCTCCACCTCATTCAAAAAGATTACCACTATATCCCACATCAACTATGTCAACCATTATCACATCATGATATAGAATCTATGCTTTATAAGAATATTTGGTAACATAAATATTACAAATAATTCAAAAATATTACCTTATAATAAAAAATAAAAAAAAATTATATTTAAAATCTCAGTAATTTTAGATCCTTATCAAATTTCCAAATATATGAATTTTATTAAATTTTAATATTATTTACTATTAAATATATGACCAAATAAAATATCAAATAATTGTACAAACATGATTACAATAATAACCAATGAGTTAAAACAAATATAAATTACTTTTTTATCATGATTCATTAATTAATTACCAAAAAATGTTTAAGAAGTCCCCAATTTTCATTGTCTAAATTGTATTACAATAATTATATTAGATTGCTTATTTTAAATAGATTTATCATTATTATATATATATATATATATATCAAATTAAAATAAATATAATTAACATAAAAACATAAACCACACATAATCAATATCAATATCATGAATAAAATATTTAATAAAATGGATTTACTTTCCACCTTCCAACTTCATTTTTTTTGTTTAATTATATTTATTTGGTTAATTTATACCACATTCCACTAGATAAAAGCCATAAGATAATTATATATTTAATAGATAATTAGATAAATGGTTTCTTTTAATCAACTACCTCAATTTAATCTTAAATAACCCCTAAAAAGGATGAGAAGATAAATATTATTATGCCCACAAGGATCTACAGAAAATCCCAAAAACACCTATAAAATAGAATCCTCCAATAAACCCATGTCAAAATCAAAAACAACCGCAACCCATTTCATGAAATAAAGAGATTTATTAAATGTAGAGAAAGGAATGAAGGTTATATGTAAAAATATAAATGTAGAAATAATCACCTTGTATCAATAAGGGAGTTTTTACAGGGTGTGTATTCTTAATAGTTTCCATAGGCATCAAAGAAAATTCAAATTAAGTCATCAGTCTATATAGGGTTTACATAAACATAAAAATATTGTGAAAAAGAAAGTGAAGGGATGAATTTATAAAAAACATTTTAGTGAAACCTCCATGATGTGGTGAGGGATTCAGCACTCCAAAATGAGCACAATAAATAGAATATAAAAGATTATAATCCTTCAAAATGGACTATTCTCCCACTTAGTAAGAATATTTCAACCCAAAAAATATATTTTACTAATACCAATGAATAGTTTATTTCATTATCTCTATTTAAGCCATCTACCCCAGCTTAAATCATATCATAACATATCCAAACTTTTTATATCTAACAAAACGTTTTTGAATCTAACATGAATAAAAAATATACTAAACATGATATAGAGAATCATAATTCTTAAGAAAGTAATTTTTTCATCCCATATATATTTCAAAGGCTTTTCAAACTAAACACTCATAAAAAATAACTACTTATATACCATAAAAACAACATGACCTAAGCCTTTCCAAAAACAATTTATACTACCCAACATATAAAATCCAATAAAACAATCAAACCAATCATGCATATATAAATACCTTGTCATTATCCATGGAATATTGGAAACCATCATGATTTTTCAATATGAACCCAAAATTCATTATTTCTCCCTTAAACATTATCCATATATTCTCTTGAAACCTCCAATACCTAAAAACACAAACTATTGGTCCATGATAAATCTAGGCCTCCAAAAAACCATTAAAAAAATGTTTCATATATATAGATAGATAGATTTTAATATCTATCATTTGTGAAAAAATTATGAAGAATATTCCTAGAATGGATTTTCATTTCCCGTACACCAATAATTCTAATTAATTCAAGTAGTTCTTATGAATAAAATTTCTTGATTTTATAAAAATTAACAATAATGTAAAATATAAACATAAAAACCACTAATTATAAATATTATTTATCAATATAATAAGCATAAAAATATGGATTGTAATGTATCTATAACATCTAAGTAATGTCCTTAAAAGATAATAAAAGGATAAATTAATGATAATTTTTGTGTATAATATCTTAGAATAGATCAAAAAAAGGATGAGGAAATTGAGCATTTCTGATTGGTGAAATGGTAGGGAGACAAATTGGGGATTAGAATGTTGCTACACGAGTGATCCATGAGGCCTTTATCAAGTTATACTATTTAGTTAAAGTCCAAATATTAATTATTATAGAGATAATAATAATGGTTATGTGGAAGGATATACATTGTTATGTGATGGGGTAATTTCATTTACCATAAAAAATCAATAATTAACCATTGTTCTTTTTATCCATTGATCAATAATAATGAAAAATTATAAAATTTTTCAATTAATTATAATTAAGACCATAAACATTAATAAATATATCATATAAAGTTATTTAATAAGGATTATTTTTTTAATCTTATACATCTGAAAAATAAATGATAATTCGAACCAAAATCGTGAAAAAAATCATTTTTGAATAGATGGGTATTTTGATACACAATGTTTAAACATGGAGATCAAGTATGTTTTTTTAGTCTAAGAGGTTGTTTATACTAACCTTATCAAATTTTTATTTGAAATGTATTAAAATTTATAATTAAAGATAAAAAATATTGAAAATATTGGAAAATTAATATATCATTGTTTGATATATATATATATATATATATATTTATTTATACTAATATCATGTGGGTCATGATATAGGAATTTACATTAGTTATTTTTTTGAATCTAGTATTAAAATGACATAGGATTTGATAATTTATATTATATTATTGGAGATAAAAAAATATATACAATATTAAAATATTTATAGATTGACTTTCTTTTCCATATTTAATGTATGAAAAGTGATATTGATATATATAAATATCTATATATATGAATGCTCATATGTATGTAGGTATGAATGTAAGTACGTATAAAAAATACGTCATAAGATAATAGAATAAATGAAAATCACTATACCATATACAATATAGAGTTCCTGATTAACTCATAGAATAATTTATGTACAAATCACTAATATCAAAAAACATTACTAGTGTGCGGAACGACTATAGTAAAAAAGAACAACTAAATTTTAACAATACAGTATCCTCCATGTATCCAATATAAATTAGTGGTTCATGAATGTGTCACAATGAATAATTATCCAGTTATACATTCCTATTTACAAGGTAATGTTTCTATAAAAATAAATTAACATTCTATTTTATGTCTTTAGGAAATAATAGGGTTGAAGATATTCATATAATTTGTAGGGAATTCCTCAAACGACAAAAATTTCTACAAATATATTTCATTTATAATAAGGATACAATTGAAAATTTTATGATGATTTTTAATATTACATCATTATATTTCCTAAATAAGTGTTACCTATGGCATCTTACAATTTTGTTGATTACCCGATGAAATATATGTTAATTTAATTAATCACAACAGACCAATAATAAAAGTATTCCAAAACATTGAAATAAAACACAAGTAGATTCTAAAATCATCATATTAATATTAATATTAATATTAATGGAACCCACACACCAGTCCCACTAACATAGTTGACTATAGTTGTAAAATCTAGTTCAATTTCTCCACCAACCATGATAGCATAACCAATCACTCCATATCACAATCATAAAAGATTTAAACATTTTACCTTAATCGTCATGACTATCTCCATCCCATATGCAATTAAATATGTGGGAAGATAACTACTACTACTATATTGACATTTCACTAATTTCATACTCAGTTTCTGTTAGGTATAAAATAAGAATAAATCCATTGGGTGGATTTTTTGTAGTGATCAATATTCCATCTCATGAAATAAAATTTAATACAAGTAATCACACACATATTCTACATCAATATCAACCAAAAAATATCTTTGGTACTCTTATTGAAATCATGATTGGTACTCCTACATCATATAATATGAATAAATAGTATTGCCATCTTATAAATAAAGCTAAATTAGTACTCCCATCAACTTTATAAGTAGTACTCTCACGTCATGGAATGGAATAATATTTCACTCTTATGGTATGGTTAGACTCAAGGTAGTTATAGATTGATATAATTAAGAGTGTTTGTATGAAAATTTTATATAAATTAATGAAAAAAGAACATCTCATTTATCACACTACAATACACATATGAAAAACCACATAGAAGACATCATCTATTGAAAAGATATTATGTGTGTTTAGTTTGGAAAATTTCCCAATATAACTAAAACATTTAATATAAGTTATCTTAATCATATTTAAGAATATCATCCTCACAAAATTACAAGTAATCACTAGTTTAGTCATCATCACGTTCAATATCCCAATAATAGAACTGTGTAAAATGGATGGTGCAATATTAGAATTAATATTTACTCAACACTTAACAAAAATACTATTTTTTTCAATATAGTAAGTCCTTAATCATTACATTGAATAATGAAAATTAAATATTTATATTATATTTTTAAATTATATTTATTCTAAAAAATTTATCCTTGAAATAGATCAATGTATAAAAAGACTATAATTTTATGTGATGAGAATAATAAATTAGAATGAATACAAAAGAAATAAACTACAATCGAGGATTTTTTATAAAAGAATATTTCTCTATATCTTTGATACATTAATTTTATTGATTTGTTTTAGGATTATTTTAAAGAGGTAGAATTCCATATATTTAATTACATTTTTTCTACGAAATAACATTTTAATTTTATATCAAATAAATAGAGTTAAATATGTGTAAAAGGTTTAACAAAGAAATACCTTTCAAAACTATTATAAATTGTCTAATACTGTAATTCGTTTTGGAAATAATTCTTTAATAAATAATAATATCAAATACTTAATAAGTAATGATATAGAAAATTAATCTCTATGTGATTCCTAATCACATATATTTTTCTATGAAAGAATTAAAAATAAAATTAAATACAAATTATTATAATCATAACCATAGAATACTTAATAGACTAGTAAGTCTTGGAAAAATAATGTCAAACCATGATAATAATTATTATTTTAAAATATTTGATAAATAAAAAAATAATTTTGAAATATTATGAAATATAAAATAAATTCAGAATGAAAAAGATAAAAATGTAAGCATAATTCAATTATAAAATCAATAAAATTTTGTTTTTCTAATTAAAACATGCATTAAATATGAAAACCAAGGTAATATTTAATATAAATTAGTTTCACTTATTATAAATATTAATTTTTATAATTTATGGAGTCATATTCACAATAATAATTTTAAGTATTTTTGAACAAAAAAGTGAAATTATTTAGTTCTCACTAAAGTGTTATCCATATATAATATGGTTTTATTTGAACGTTAAATTTGTAAATTTTAGAATCTAAAATTGATAAAATGGATTTCATTTATGATACAAACACATAAAATCTATTGTAGGGTAAACTGTTGGGATTTGTTTCCAAATATTTAATTTAATATAAATATTGAAAAATGGTGATTTTTTAAAACATACATTTATTATCATTAAATATAGTAATTTAAATTTCCACTTATATTTTATATTTGTTTTCTAATTATAATAGTATTCATTGTATTTATTATAATAAAATTAATTCCATAGGAATCATCATTATATTTTATTTTTCTATAAGTATATTTTTTATTAGGAACACATGTTTTCGAAAAAAAAGATATATATAAATATATATATATATTATTATCATATATAATTAATGGATTCCTCTAATAATAATTGAATCATGAAAAATAGATTTAATATTAAAATTCATGAGGTTTAAATTTATTAATCAGGTCAATTTCATTTCTAATCATTATGAATAGAAACCTTCGTAAAAATGTTGTCACCATGGTAAATGGGTAAAATATGTTGATTAATATTAAAACTAGGTTTTAAGGTCAGAAAATCCCATGTTATGTTATATCAGATGATATTATTTTGATCATTATCCCCTTATATATAAAAATTTATTGTTTAGGATTAAATCTCATATGAATACTATTTTTTATTGAATTAAAATGTTGAATAATAAAAAGAGTGTTTCTCTCCATACTTATAAAACAGAACCTCATCTCCTCTGTTAGCCACACCACCTAAACCTTTTATCTTGAACAAGAAATACCCAAATACCTTACCAAAACTATTTACCAACATCCTAGAGGTCCCAGTCTCACTAATAAACCAGAAAAATAGATATTATAGTGTATTAAAAAAGAGGATTTCAAAGAATAGTTATAAATTTTAATAGAGTGTTTTCATGTATATTTATTCTTTTAATTATTTCAAATATTATTAAAACATAATGATATAAGAAAATTAAAATATTATATATAATTTAATTTTTTATATTTATTTTTTAACCCTTTTTAACATTTTTTTTCCTATAGAGAATAGAATCTACCCCCACGTGTACATATGGACAAGCACATCCACAAAGTGATGTGATTCATTTTCCATCGACAACAATAACAGATGGTTATAAAAACTTATTTAATAATTTTATAAGCTATTTATGATATTTTTATGATTTTATAAATATTTCATATTAATTAAGACCAAACTATTTTTACCAGTTGGAAAATAAAAACCTTGCTCATATGAACGTGTGTAAATACACCCCTATGAAGTGATGTGATTATATATCATTATCACGTCATATGGTTGAAAATAAGGATCGAAACAGTAAATAAATATCAAATATATAAAATAATTATTATTATGTAAAATTAAATTTCAAAATATCTAATTTTTTGTTTAATAATGAATAGAAATGCCACTTGTGTATATATACTGCCTACTGCTTATATGATATTTTTTTATCTTTTTTCACACATACAATTCATGGATAGTTATAATTTTTTTAAATTTGAAAAAAAATAATTTTTTTATGATTAATATTCTATAGATTGTGGAACTGTGATCCATTTGAATTTAGTTAACAAAAAAAATTCAATTTTGTCTTATAAACTAAATGTCCTGAAAATGAACAACGTGAATTAAACATTTTAGAAACTAAATAAAACATTATTAAATATTAAATTACAGTAATGATTATAATTAGATTAATATGAAAATTCTATCAAAAAATTATTAAAATATCACAATTTTTTTACTTGTTAGGGTAGGTTTGAAAAAAATGAATCAGGACCCATTGTAAGGGGACTTCATATTTAAAATATTATTTTATAATTTTACTTCCAACTATTTTTATTCCATATTGACGTTCTTCTAAATTACTTAATATTTTATTCTTTATTATTGATGTTTTTATAGAATTTTTTTGTATATAATTTACTTTCATTACTTGGTTTTATAAAATTAATGTTTTCAATGTTTTTCATATGGGTTATTTTTTAATTTTTATAAAATTACAAAAATAATTTTTTATTTATTATCTACATTTTGATTGACTGTTTCGACCATAATATATGTTGTTCAATATCAATATTAATTTAAAGGATAACATGTTTTTGAAATAATATTAAATTCTAACTCATCTATGAATTTTTAATTCGTAAAATATTTTTTAACGATAAAGTGATTTCTTCAAATTTTTATTAGATAATGGAAATTTTTATTTCTTATATTCTTGAATCTGAATTCAAATGAGTATTATTGTTAAATTAAAATATATGTGTGTTTAATTTATTTTTTATTTATTACAACTTTTATATGAATTAACATTGATCCTGATATAACATTGATGATGGGTGAATCCAAAATAGCTCTCTAATGTATTGGGTAAATTGATGTAGTATATTATTGTTAGGTTAATCATAGGATGTGTGAAAAATATCAAGCTAATAAATTCAATTATAAGGTTTTATAAGTGGGTGAATGTGATAATAATTCCCAAGGTGCCTATACGATATGTTGGAAGTGGTTTATAATTGAATTATTTTAATTTAAAAAGGTAATAAATTGAGCTTATGTTTTTAGGGAAAGGGTTTCTAACCTTATTTTTAGAATGCAAATGGATTATTTTTTATGGAAATGAATTTAGGAGTTTTAATTTTATACAAAAATAGATTATGATTGTGATTTTCCATTTATATTTCCAAATGAAATATTTTTTGAAAACTATTGACCAATTATATTAAATTAATTGAAAATTAAATGGATATTTGAGAAAATATTTTTATTATTAAAATAAAATTATTATTGTTGATTTTATCCAGATATAGAAATTTAATAACAAGTTTATTTAATTTTATTTCCCTTATTTATCTTTTTTTTTCTCATCCTGATTTATGATATATATTTTTTATAGTTCCTAAGGATAAGTAGTAACATTAATATATAAATATTTTTAGTTATGGGTGTTTCCTTGAACAAAGAAAACATGTCTTTATAAAGAAATCAATTTTTGGGAAAATATATATTGATAAAATTTATTGTTTTTAATATAACATAAAATCTAATCCATGAAATTATTTTTAATATTTTTGACTATTTATACTAAATAAATCATGTAATTTAATGGATTATTATGTGTTGTTTTTAATGCTTTAAATAGAATAGGATATTATAAACTATAGCTGTTTTGATGATTTTAAATGATATACTTATGATAAAAAATTCATGGTTATATTATAATGATACAGTTTTGATGATTTTTACATTTATTTTCTAAATATATATTTATTTTCAATGGTTTTATATAGAGAAATATGGAAGAAAAGTTATAAAGTAATAAGGATGATAATATCACTTTAAAACATAAAACTATAACAGTTGGAAATGGAATAGATATTCTTTTATCTATGTTAAATCGCTTTAAATAGTATATTAGTAGATTTTAAAAATCAAGAGATGTTACAAATTCTCTATAGAATAATAATTCAATTGAATTGATTTTCATGAAAGAAAACTATTCAAGTTATAGGGTATCCCCAAAGATAATGAAATATGACAAATGGATTAATTCATTATAGAATATATTTTATTTTATTTTATTTTAGGAACATATGATGGTAACCCTTTCACTTTTTCATTTTGGATGTGAATAAGATCAATAGTAGTATATATTATTAAAAATAAGTAAAAGGAATAAATAGATTCCTTGAAATGGATGGTATTTAACTATATATTCCTTGAAAAGTATTCCAGAAAAATAATTCAACATAGAATGAAAATAAAATTTATAGAGATAAATAAAATAGAGGAGGAATTTGTTTCCAATTATAAAAATAATATTTCATGATTTTATAAGTATTTCAAATATTTTATTTTATACTATTATAGTAAAATTGATTAATATAACTATGTATTAAATCCATGTTTATTAAATAATCTAGTTATTTTTTGATTTAAATGCTATAAGGATATTCTGTAATGTGATTAGAAAGTCCGGACATAGTTTCTAAACTTATATAACAACACAGATAAGAACTGATCAATGTTGAAGTAAATGTGGAAGCATTCATTGATGAAACATGAAGATAATAAAATTAAATTAACAACTTATAGTAAATGTGTAATGAATAATTATTGTTGAATTTTTATGAGATTTTTTATGTGTCTCCAATATGGAAGCTTGGATACATGCATCATGATTATAATTAAAAGATAAATGGTAATTGTAAGATAGATAATAAATATAATAAAACAAAATGTTTTAGATATAATGAGATGGATTATTATGTGAAATCATGTCTAATGAATAATATAAATAATAGTGATCACCACGAATATAAGTAAAAATGGGTGTAAATGTAATTCACTATTATTGGAACATCAAATTATTTGGTAATAGATATAATACAAATTTACTATAGGTATGATAATTAATTTTTTGATTTAGGGACTGCATATTATTATTTCTTTGAGAATTATTCTAGTGAAAAATTAAATATAGCCTCACAAAATAAAGATAAAAAAATTGAAAAAAACCACTAGTGGATTTATTAAAGAAAAAAAGTTATGAGAACCTTCCAATAATCGTATGTGGTATATTTTTCTTACCAATATAATTTTATTACCCTTAGTGGATTCTGATGTTATTCTAGTAATGGATTGGCTTTCAATTTATCTTTCTAAGATAGAATTCAGATCTATATAATTAATATTCAATTTTTACTCTGAATTTAAATTATTATATAAGAATGATACCATAGATTTGATAAAATAACAAGAAGTTTGATGTTTTTATGGTTCATGTGGTCATGCATCCTCCCTTGAAGCTGGGATATATATCATCATTAATGTAGTAGAATTAATGAGGTAAAAAATATGGAACAATGTTAGGAGTGAATGTGACTGAACTACCACTGTCCACTCTATTAGACATGGGATATTTCACCTAGCATAGACCCTCACTGATAAATGGATTGTTTGCCTGCAATACCTATCAGGACTGTATAATATTATCATGCACACCTACCTCTAGGCTAAAAGGTGGCAGATGGTCTCTCCAATAAAGGTGTTACAACAATAGTATGTACATAGTGAATCTTAACGATGAACTCACCTTGATTTTCTAGAATGATTGTAATAAAACCCCCACGTTTTTACTTTTGTATGTTTTTATATTATATATTTTAGTGACTTTTATTAAAACTAGTTGGGAAAATAATTAATTATTTATATTTATTTTATCTTGAGTATATTATTCAAAACAAGTTATTAAAATTATTTATGGTCTAGTCAAAAATTAATAAATTGATGCATTTACTAATTTATGTCTTGATGTCGTTCCAAATAAATAGGTTGAAATTATAGTGGACTTAATTTCTAATGCTAATCCAATTTCAAAACCCCAATTTGGAATGGTTTTATATTATTTTTTAGAATTAAGAAATAATTAATGATTGTTTCATGATAAGTGATTCATTCTCTATAGAACATCCACTTGGGTTTCTCCTGTTTCATTTTATAAAAAAAGGATTGTTATTTGAGACACTTCAATGATTGTAGATCACTCAACAACAATACTATAAAGAACATGTATGATTTCCCTCGTATCGATGACATGTTTGAGTAGCTCCAAGGGAAAAAATATAGTTAAAATATACATCTATAGCCTAGGTACAATTAGATAAATTAGATAAAAGAGTATATTTGATATATGAAATTTAGGACAACATGTGTACATTATTAGTTTTTAGGTCTGCTTTCGGTTAATAAATGCACCTATTGTATTTATGGATCTAATGAATAAATGTTCTATGAGGATTTGGACAAATTAATGGATGTGTATATAAATGACAACTTTTATAACCAAAAATCTATAAATATATTGAGAAATATCTTTGGAGTATTAAAAAAAATTAAAATAATAGAGGTTGTAATGAAAATTTATTAAATGAAAATTTTCGTTAAAACAAGTTTCATTCCTTTAATATATTATTTTTAATGATGGAATAAAAGTTTATATAACTAAAAATAATGTGGTGTATGAGTGGTGGACGCCAAAAAATTACATAGACTTTCAAATATTTCTCCTGCCAGTAGGTTAATAATTATGGTTAATTGAAATTTTTAGCTGATGATTTATCCCAACTGTCCAAGATAACATGAAAAGGAGTTGAGTTTATATGGATATATAAATATGATTAATGGTTTTAGGAATTTTACATAATAACGGTTGATTCTAAAAAATTACATTTTCCATCTGGAAATGGGTAGTTATTAATTTATAGTGATTTTTCATTCTCGAATGGCCTGATTTCCCGAAGGCCCTTGAATGAAATTATTTATGTCTTTTAGTAGAATGATGACTTTATCATGGATACACCTCATCAATTGAAACCCCATGCGAATAATTATCCATCAAATGACATATAGATTTAAATATTAATATTTACATTAAAAATATGAAGGCATCATCTATATGGGGAGAAATATTAGATATATGGTAATCAGAAAATTATAAATTATATATTTACTCAAAAAATGAAGGACATGAGGAAAATAAGTGGCTATAACTAATTATTGATTATTATATTACAATTCTCTATCATTCTAGTAAATTAATTAGGGAAGATGAGAACATCAGTTGATATGATTATTCATCATTAACTATGATACAATTTTTATATAGTCCCTTAATTAGGTATTTAATAAATATTATTCTAAAAATTGTTTATTTAGAGATTAACTATTTTTTGGATCATGTATTGATGTTGTCTTTATTATCATATATAATCGATCATTCTTATAAGGATGATCACGTTTTGTAAGGAAGGTTATAATTTTTTAAAAGTGTAATTGTAGAGACCCGAAGCGTGACGTACATGGACATTACATTACATTTGTGGAATACTTAATACATAACAAAAAAAAGACACACAAGGATCGTAATAGTTTAGTGTCTTTGGAAACTCGGAATATAAACAACAAATCATGTTGAATGATCTTCAACATCTCCCATAATGATCTTCCCCTTTTTGTTTCCTTACCTAAAACCTTTCTTTATTTCCTAGGGAAAATAAAACATAAAAAGGGTGAGCTCAAATGCTCTATAAGGGCAAACATAGAGAACATAAAACAATCCATAAACATTTGAAAGAAAAAACTTGAACATGAAATCTAAACATTAAAACCTTGAGAAAAGACATAAATCTTGGAAGTACATAAGGAAGATATCATAAAGGAACATAAATAACTATAAAATAGCATGGGAATAAAACATGTAATTGTGGAAACCATTAAGAACATGTTATGATTTCCATAGTAGCCGAGGCATTGCTGACAAGACCATCTTAGTGGACAAAGTCCCTTTCTGAATCGAGTTCACTCCTCGTTCCAGTCCTGTATTACTGAACCGGTTTAACGTGTCATGACAACCATGTCTATCTCATGTGATATATATCTTTACCCAATGCATTAAAGGATGATATAGGTCCCACCCATCTCATAATGAAATCATTCATACTTGTGCCACAAAATAAACATAAAACATTCATCATAACCCAAAGAATAAAATGGGTTTCATAAACATCATCCCATCGTTTTATAATCCATATAAAACTAATGGACATTTCATCATAATAAAAGTGAACCATGTAAATCATAGAGACATTATACTTAAAACATACACATATGAAATAATTTCATCTTATATGGAAAATGGTTTTGATAAAACATTTGAAATGAATTCTTGAGGAAAATATCCTTTCCTTTTCAAAATCATTTTCTTTTCAAAAAATTCCATGTACTTTTAAAATAAAATATTTTTTTTTGAAAAAATTCATAAATCATGTAGAGTAAGATTCATGAAAATGAGATGTTATTAAACCGTAAAAATCCGTTCACGCTGTATAAGTTAAAAAACATTCTTCTCGTACTTCTGCCGGAAAAGTCAAAAAAGTTCCTCTTAACGTAAACAAAAGAAATATTCCTTACATACCATGTAGTAAAAGTCAGAAATGGGTAAAAATGTCTTTAAACATACATGAAAACACTTTTATAAAACATGGACATGTATGATAGAAATAACCCCAGTAAATACTTACGAATAAGAAATCCCAGGTAAAAATGAGTTTTGCAAAATTATCCCTTACCTTAAGTCCGATATGCTTCATACGTATCCAAACATTCTTTATAATGATTTAAATAATGTCATTGAATTATTACAGAATCATATTCATTGTTATCATATCATATATGGTTCACTTATGACTTTATATTACCCGTTATTTCGTAAATTCCATGTTAAAGAGTGTTTTAGGTAAAATCTTTTCATTTGTCGTCCGTGTTTTGACTTGTAATTATTCATATGATTACATAGATCATGATTACATAATTCCAGAATATAAAACATGATTTATATATCATATATATTCAGAATATACATATGTATAATAGATCGATAAATGGAAAGAAATACACCATTCATGGAGATTGTAGGCCGTACGTACGCATGAACGCTGTTTTCATTTCCTTATTGAGTTGAATGGAATTAAGTAGATGAAATATATATATATATATATACATAAATCTATTATAATTATTATGTCATATATTTTATGATTACTTATTATATATACTTTATAATCACTCTTGAATGGTTATCATGGAGAGTGAATCTCATCGCGTCGTGGAGACGGTATTCCGTACGTACGCACGAGCGATGGTATCATTCCCATGATCATTGAATTGTATTGAAGTGTATGTATAATATTATAGAATCAATATCACTTCAAAATAATAATATATATTCATTATTTTCACCATTATACCAATCCAAGTAAGGTGGTGGTGGAAAATAGATTACACCACGACGTGGAGATGATATTCCGTACGTACGCACGCGCGGTGATTTCATTTTCCATAGGATGGATAGATGGTGAAATAGGGTTGTTTCATACTTATAATAACATATCAGTATATGAGTTATACTGATGTTTGTACTTCATAATGAAACAACCAATGAAGAAGAAGTGGAAGAAGAAATAATGGTGAAAGAATCGGTAACAGAAATTACCTCTTCTTTGAAGCGCCTCTTTGAGACCTCCTCTTAGGGCACTAAAATTGGTCTTTGAAGAAGACCAGGACCTCTAGGATGTTTCTAGGGAAGTGGAGAAGAGAATTGAGTAGGGTTTGACCAAGCTTTAAGGCTCAAAGTGGTGTGTGGATGAGAGGGAGGAGGTGCCCTTTTATAAGAGAGGAGAGGGGCACCTTTGGAAATCTAAAAAAATTAATTTATAATAAATATAACCCCACTTAAATACCTCCATAAATGACTCATATTCAAATATTATATGAGATTGGGATGTAATCGCATCAACCAATCAAATTTAGACATGTTTGGATCTTATTTTAATCCTTATCATTTTGATTTATCCTTATTTAATCTATTTAAGTATATTTGTGGTAATAAAATTCTAAATTTTAAATTATAACAAATAATTAATTATTTGTGTAAATTTTCCATAATTGTTTACTTTATAACATTATAGACCATATAAATTTAAATTTATAATTTTTAAATATTTTTGTGATTTTTAAACAATTTTATAAGATGTTATTTTTATAAAATAACAATAGTGTCAATTTTGACACTATTCATTTATTTGAATTTAAATAAAATATATAAAGACGATATGTTCGAAATAAAAGCTTTAATAGATTAATAAAAGGTCATATGTTTCTATAAAATCATTGGATCACAATAAATAGTTCATATAATATTTAATTTATTATTTTTAAAACTATTTATTTGGTTTATCTCTTAATAAAATAATTATTACATCATTTTTGTATAATTATTTAATATACTGATTTGTTGCATAAAAATTAAAAATAAAATTCTATGATGACGATACATCTATTACCTTTCACAATAATACTTTTACTAGAATTTATAATCTTAAAATCACAATATTTAAATTGTTATATTTATTAAATAATGATGGTGACAACTTTGGAATCATTTAAAATAAATTAATGTAAGTGTCATAATCACTTTTATAATGCTCCAAACGGTTATCTATTGGGTCATTGGATGATTAAGGTATAGATATATACTACCAATAAGTTTTGTTCAGGTTTTTGGGCCTTTTAATGGATATTATTATTTCAATAAAAACTATATAACTTATTTTACACTTAATAAATAATTTCTGTATCATTAATGTATCACCATTAATGACAATTATTTAATCCCTAAAAATTCTAAATAAATTATCATGATGTCGATAATTTTATTAGATTTCTGGAGACTATTCATTTTCGAAGTTTTATGATGTTTATCACTAAATTGAAATTATTATACTTAAAAGATTTAAGAGAGTGACATGTTGTCACTTTCTTTGGTTTTAATAATAATTAAATTATTTTCATGGTCAAAAGTCCATAAAATGAATCTAATCCGACCCTTAGGTTATATGGGTCTACTTTTATCCATCCAATAAAATTCTGGCACGTGTTAGGGTAATTTTATAATATTATATTTACCCTTAATTACCCGATTTACCTTTAACTATGGTAAATAAAATTTACCGTAGTTACTATTCATAATTCCCAAAAATAAAAAGTATCTTATTAAAATAATTTGGACCCACTGATTCAAAATATGGAATCCATTTTTCCAAATTCAATACACAAAAGTTGCTGAAATTAAATTAAAATTAATCCCGTTGTCGAAAGAAAATGGGTTTTTCTTTAAAACATTGCAAAAGATTTAATTGATTTAACCTACAAATTTAATGTAAAATCATTGCTAATGACATACATTATATTAAATGGTAAAAATATATTCTATTTATACTTTAAAACCATTCAATATTATAATTTAACCATATAAATTATTACGATGAAAAAACTTGTTTTTAATTAAAATATAGCGTGTTTTTACTATTCATCAAAATATGAAAGTTACCAGAATAATATGAAAAATTTATCCAAAGTAAATTTTTATTTCTTAACTCCATAGAAGAATTTTATTTTGTCAAATTGAACTTATAAACATGTCAAAAAGTAGACTTAATGTGGGTGTGCCATCAAAAGGCGGCAAATCTGCATTTTTTGAAAAATACTTATTTTACCCGAAAAATTTATTTTGTTCTTATACCATGTTCTAGAAATTGTTTAAGATGAATAATAATGTTATAAAATTAAAATTTTAGTTAATACTATTCATAACGGCTAGTTCATAATAATATTATAATAATATATCGTTGTTTAGTAAAACCCAGTATTGCGTACAACACACGCTCTCGAGGAAGGTCGTGATTGCGTGAAATGTCAGCCAAGTCAGGGTTGCGTGTTGTGCAAGAATCCTTAATTATTTCATATAACAGAATCCAACCATATTTCATTTATACATTGAATATATATATATATACTCATTGTTGTGTAGAATAACTATTATCAAAATTGTGTGTAACACGATCCAAGAATAGTGTTGCGTATACTACAAGATAATACGGTGTTGCGTATAGCGCAAGGTAATCTTGGTGTAGCATACAACACAAGACATTAATGAAATTAAAAGAATATTTTTCGTAAAATCTAAGGGTGTTACAGTAATTTTCATCTGTTTAATGTTTATGAATATGTTGTTATCTTATATAGAAAGGTTTTATGTGTTCTATTTGATTCCTAGTTAAATAAGGGATTGTTATGTGAGAATCACAGACATCTATTTTCTATTAATCCTAAAAAAAACTACGATGTAAATAGACATAGTGGTACATTATTAATAGGAAGGAATATAGCAGAATATTAAAGATTTTACCATGGAATATATGCTTTTCCATCAGGTTAAGGATTCAAAAAAATTCTGAAGAAGATGTTTCAACCTTTCTTAGTAACAAATTAGAAATAAGAGGACATATGTGTGGATTTTTTGGTGGGATTACTAGTTCATCCTGAAAAAATAATTTTATTTGAGTAATTGTAGTTTTTTACTAAATGTTCACATTTTCAATCTATTCAGGATACTATATCATTAGATTATGTTTTTAGAAATCATTTTAATGATATAATTATGTTAATTAGACTTTACCATTCTATCATATCTGATCTTGATCCCAAATCTATGTCACTTTTTTTAGAAAACACTTTTCAAGGTGATGGGTACTAAATTAAATATTATTATATATTTTAATCCTCAACCCAATGGACATTTAATGTATATAATTCATTATTTAGAGTATATAATTTGATATATTTAATTAGATTATTTGGGAAGTTTTCATAATAAACTATTTTTTGTTGAAGATTCAGGCATTAAAATTTTTCATTCTTGTATTCGGATGAAAATTTTGAGGTGTTATATTGGAAGTGGATTTTGAATCCAATATGTTGGGATGATGTTGGTTAAAGTGAATTTTTAGGACTATATCTAGTAGAATAAATAGTTGGGAAGGTATATATGATTCCTCAAAATATTAGGGTATCATAAATAAATCAATATAGTTATAGAGATATTAGGATAATAAATATATGTTTGAGGCAAGTGATCAAATCTTTCTTAAAATAAACAATGGAAAGGTGTTATCAGATTTTGTAAAAATTGAAAATTAAGTCCATGATATATTAGTCATGTGAAATATTGGAAAAATTGGTAACAATTTCTTACCAATTATCCGTAACACTATTATTATCTTTGGTACAGGATGTGTTTCATGTTTCTTTTTTATGAAAATATATACCTTTTGTATCTCATGTTTTCATCTCTAAGGTGTTATAATTGGATGAGATTGTTTCTCATGAGTAAAATAATATGTAAACTCTAGATTATAGAGCATTTTTGTTGTATAATAAGATATTTCAATATGTAAATGTTTTATGGAAAACCTATATGATGGAATAAGTAATATAAGAACTTTGAAACTTTGGGAGGGAATATATCCATAACATTTTATGTAATAAATAAGACTGTGAGGAAAAAGTTTCATTAAGAGTGGATGAATGTGAAAACCCTAATAAAAGATAAATTTTATGTCATAATAATATTTATGATTATATTTTATGTATTCATCGTCACTTTAGTAATTTTATGTGATTTTTTATTCCAAAAAAGATTAATTCTAAATAAAGAATTTTGGATCATTTAAATATTTTATTTAAAAATTAAATTTAGAAATATCTAATTTAAATTTTTAAAAATGAAATAATAATTTTAAATACCCATATAAAATTTATTTTATAGTTAATATTTTAATTTTTTCGGAAAATTTTAATTTTATTTGAATATTGAAAAATACATATTTTTTCAGAACATACATTTATTTTTAAAAAATCAATTAATTTAAAAAGTCCTTTTACGTTATGGATACTTTTTAAAAGTAATATAACAACCCCTTCATAAAATATAATCTTATTAATTCTATAAGAATAAATAATATATTTTTATATATCTTATTTTTTGGTTTAAAACACCATTTAAAAAAACATGTTTTCATTTTTATACTAATGTGATTTATGTAACTTATTCATATTAAATATTGAATATTTTACATCTTAATTAAAATCATAAGGATAAATTTTTGGAATGGTGTTAATTTTATTTTAATATTGTTCTAAATACATACCTTGGTATGAATATTTTCACTAAGGTAATAACATAAAAAGATAAATAATTTTAAAACAAAGTAAAAATGTTAAAAAATAAAATACTAAATATTTTTGGATGATTGTATTTATTACTTTAACACCTTATCTAAATTATTTAATTGTATATGTTCCACTTTCACATGAATATAACTAAATATTATTTTGAAATACTGAATAATTATAATAGCGTCACTCTGCTCCCATGTAAAAGTTACCCCTATTCTCCCTTATTTACTCTAATAGAGAAATATTTATAAACAAATACCTACCCAAATACCTTACCAAAATCACAAAACACATCCTAGAGGTCCGTTTAAAACCAAATGATGAAACCTAGAAATATTTATATGTAATCTAGTGAAGTTTTTAAAATAATATGTATAACATTTAATAGAGTGTTTTCATGTTTATTTAATCATCGGCATCCTTCAAAAAATCATTAACCATAATGTTATATTTACATCAGTAACACAAATTTTATGAAATTGTATTATGAATATGGAAAAAACTTTTTCATCTCTTGTTTAATGATTTCCTTGACCCGCTCCCCCATATTTGGTTCCATAAAATCATAAATTACATATTTTTTTAACTACAATTGTAAATCACCAGACATATTTATCTCATAATTAAAAGAAACAAAGAAAATATTTCATTATGTAAATCCCCAAGACATTTTAGTTTTATAGATATATATATAATTAAGATAAAACATTAAATACAAATCTCATTTTCTCTGTATCAAACATTTTTCCCATTATTTACGAATGTATATAATTTATAATAAGTCTTCAACATCTCTCGACAATTCATCCAAATGAAATATACTTATAAAAATATTATGTGTTCTAATTTTTCATTACCTATATAATGGAAACAAAATAAATGAGTGAATTCAAAAATTTTGTATGAGAAACATATAAGTATAGTTGTTAAGAAAAATTGTATGGTACAGATAGTATATCAGGAACAAATAAATTAAATGAAGACATAATAAACTGAAGCTAAGATAACAATATAAAACCAAAAATAAATTTAATCATGGAATAAAAATTTCCCTAATATCATACTGATGGAATGCATAATGCTGAAAATCAAATGCATGTTGTTAAGGAATTATAATAAGATACTATATTGATATAGGGATATGTATACACCAAAACAATCAATTTCATCTCATTATACCTGTTATTAAATTGAGGGAATATAATTTTTTAGTCCCCACCCATTAATTGATTAAATCATTGAATTTTACAAAATAATAAAAAATAAATTTCACACCATTCATTAAGGAACCATTAAATGGAATAAAACCATTTTCATCCATATAATGAAAAATATTAAATGACATTATATAACCAGTCTAAGTTATCTATAAACAATCATCATAATTGTCAATAATTCCCTATAAAATAAATAATCATTTATTCTATGTGAACATCCTCCAAAATTATTTTTTTAAAACGAAACCTTTACACTATATTGGGTAACAAAATATACATTTAAATTGGGACTAGAATGACAAAATCATATGATGTCTAGGTAAATTAGGTGCATGGTTATAAAATAAAATATCCCCAGTGTAAAAAATAAATAATAGAATGTTGTGGATATAAATGATAAACACACTGACAAAAAGAATTCTTCAAACGATATCAAAAAAGAAATGATAAAGAATCAAATTTTTTCTACTATAAGTTCAATCCACCAAATGACCAATCTATAAATTTGAAGATAAATCATAAAACATAAACACCATTAAGGTAAATATTTTTTAAAATGATCACGTAAATAGTATAAAAACATAAAATATATTTTAAAATACATTTTCATCACTGACATAAATACCATTTTAAATGTCAAATTAAATGTTCTATTTTGACTATATAATTTTCATTATTTTGAAAACATAAAATTTTAAAAATAATTTTTAATAATATATAATTGAATGGAAATAATTTTTATCTTCGATGATGATAAGATGAATATATAGATATGAAATTGAATGAAAAATCACATTATATTGTTTTAAAAATACACTTCTTGCAATATCACTTTTTTAGACAAAAATTATTTTGTATCAAAATATTTTATTACACCATATATGTAGAAAAATTATCATATTCTAATATATTAATATATGTGAAATATATACAATGTTAATGATCATTGCTCAATAAATAAGAATTAATTTATCAAAAATACTTATAACTGAGGTAAAAAATAAGACAAAAGATATTTAATTTTAAGTATTCATTTTTTATATTATTTAATATAAATAAAAAATATATATGAAAAATATACATGCATGTGAAATTAATAAACCATTCAACATAGAACATGTTGCATAACATAAACATTTCTCAAGGAATTAATTTTTGAGTTAAATAACCATTAAAATGAAGAACATTTTAGTCAAAACTCCTTGAAAGAGTGGTATTATAATAGATCATAAAATACTACTATTATTAGATAATACAGGACATGAAATATCAAATTTCTTATACATAAACAATATAAATGAAATTAGTTTCATAGGGAGAGGAATTGAAAAAAAAAACCCTTACATTGTTCATAATTCATTATACACTTCCTCCAAACATCCTGAATAGCTAAATTATGTTCATCAAAACCAGTACACATAAACCATATTCATATCTATAACCGTTTATAACCATTAATAATAATAATTCTATAAATACAAAAATTAGATACTTTTTACCTAATTTCAATATCAACTATATGCGATCATTATCGTTTTGATCTATATTTATATAAAATGATGATGGAATTTGGTAAGCCAAAGTATGTTTTTATTGAATTTGTTTGAAATGTATCAATATGTGTTTGAAGAGAAAATTACATAAGAAATTTTCTAATGGATGATTTTTGAGAATGGTTGATAATAATGTTAGTATGAAAAATTTCCTTAACCAGGTTAGATGATTCTATATTGTTTAATAATTCTCCTAACATAATATGGTTTTTCATGATCCATGAAATTTCTTTCAATCATTTTAAAAAAAATGATAGATGAAAATGATAGAGCATAAAATATGTTATAGAGTCTTTTGGATGAAATTGTTATAAAAATATTGAAAAGGATGTCAAATATAAATGGTTAATGAAACAAACATTCTTGAAAAAACATCTTGTGTGAAAATTTAATCATTTACATCAAATTTAATAAACAAAATACACCATATGATAATTTTTAAATGAACATAAGTTTGTGTGATTTTAAAATAATGACTAATAATTTAATGTGAGAAAATATGAACAAAGGGGGAAAAGCCTATGCAAGTGTATAATTGACAATTAGAAAGTGGAATAAGTTCAATGAAAAAAAATTTAGAATTAATATAAATTTAATCATTAATAAATAGAATTAAAAGGTAGATAAGTATTTTGGATGAAAAAATAGTATGAATTTTAAGGGGCTGAAATTAAGAAGTGTGCTGCTGATGGATGTCAAGGAAATCAGGTCCATTAGATGAACATTCATGGGATGTAGATATATATATTTCAAAAATGACTAAAGATACATAATAAATTAATGTACCAATGGATGGAATATCATAGAGGGTGATGGAAATGGAAATATATCCAATTAGAAAATGGGGTATGATGTTTGGGATAATAGAGGTGTTACACTGTATGTATATCTATATATAGTATCATCATATAGAGTAACTTGAGAATATATAAGAGAGTAATATTGAAATATAATTATAGGAATCACAAAACACATAAAATGGAAGGCACCTAATAAATAGAAACCATAAAAATGTGAAATAGTGATTAATGTTAATGAGTTTGTCTAATAGAGATTTATAAAGGTGTATCAATAAATTTAGAAATCCTACTAAGGGGAAATAATAAAACCTAAATTTGAAAGAAAATTCCAACTATAAGGACCCGACCATAAAAAAATAATTATTATTGAATTAAATGAATAATTTACATAGAGGATATTTTCAGGTTTAGAGTTTTAGAGAATTATACCATAACTATAACATCTCAAAAGATTACACAGTAGACACTTCTACAATGTTTCCTTTTTTTCAAAACACGAACTCCAAAAAGAAGTCATTTCTAGTTCCATGTTTAAGAAAGCATGAATTTTCCTTGATAACACCCTTGACCCTATTCCACATTATGTCATGTGAAATGAATTTAAAAAAAACTTGGGGTGGGCATAAAAATCTCAGTAAGGGATACACAAAGAAGGAAAACTGTTAGTTTTTCAAAACAATAAGTAAACCATGAATACTTAATCAAAGTAATAATTTTCTCCTTTATAAAGAATAAAATACTCTTTATTGAATAAAAGATCATTACTTACGCTTTTGTAACCAAAATATTACCATAAAACCCTTATAACGAACACATAATATATAAAGGTAACTTGGGACATAAACATACATAAATGGAATAACCATACGACCGACTTCCACACATATCACATAATGGAATAGCCATACGGACGACTTCCATACCCAATGCATTGGATGTTATAATGTAACCACCCATCCTGGTATTCACGGCACCACCCTTCATATGGTATATCGCGTAACCACCCGTCAACTGTCCAAGTACCATTATAAAATCTTCAGACATAAAACAAAAATAATTGAAAGAAAATTTTTTAAACTTTGTTCACAATATATCTCTTAAATATATTAACATGAAAAATACATTATAAAAACCATTTTAAATACCAAAATACATAAAAGTTTATATGATATTTATTTCATTTTAAAAAACATGATGGATTATTGAGGAAGCCAAAGACCAAATAATACTTACGGCGGTGGAAAAAGTCGTTGTCACCACGTACGTTAAAAGAAACATTATTTTTTGTCATTTTGTAAAATGCTTCGTAGAAAAAGATTCCTCCTGTATAAAATTAAAAGTCAAAGGGGTTTATAAACCGTATAAAATAAAGTCTTGTATTAGAACAATATATGCCTCAATGAAAGGAGATTGAGACGAAGTACCTTACAAAGACGGTATCCTTGGATTAAGGATAAATCAATTACATAACTATGTGTGACAAAATAATACACCAAATATGAGTGGATATTAAGTGTAAAACAATCATAGATAACTCACACATATTCATAGAACGACATATTCAAGGAGTAAAAGTTTATCCCAAATAATCAAAATTGGGTTAAGACGTTCCCTTGAAAAAAATTTGACAGCCTAACGGCGTCACTTCAAAAATCAAAAAATGAGTTGATTAGAGATAAAAAGGGTATCTCATCACTTGGACATAAAATTTACATCAATAAAGATATATAATAACATATCCCAACATTACAATATGTAAATTAAAAGACCCAACAAAAGAAGTCTTTTAAAAATAGGAGGGTGAAAGGTTCCCTTACCGACTTGGGTATCTTTCAAAACATACACCCCATGAAAGAAGGACAATAAAAAATTGATGTAAATACTCATAAAAGAAATTATATAACAAAAATAGTAGAATAATGTGAGGTACATATACCACTTAAAGGAAATGGTGGCATGTGTAGCATAAATCTCACGGGAATAAAAGTGAGATGAAAAATCCCTTACAAAAACTCGGCAGCCTAACAGCGCCACAAAAAACATCCAAAAATGGATTCATGAGATAAAATAGGGTATATAATCATATTATCATAAAATTTAGAGAAATAGGAATATAAAATAACATCCCCCAACATAACAAAGAGGATCTTAAAAGAAGTGACATAAAGGACACTACTTAAAAAGAAAGAGAGAGGTTGGATCTCTTACGAAAATTCAGCAGCATAACGATGCCACTCAAAACTTCCAAAATGGATTGATGAGAGAAAATAGGGTCTCTCATCATATGAATATAAATAATAATAGTAATATTAATATAAAATAACATCCCAGTCATAATAAATATGAGCTTAAAAGGAATTACATAAAAGAGTGTACTTAAAAAGAAAGAGAGGGGCAGGATCCCTTACCTCAAGTCCGACTTGTCTTGTTAGTTTCTTTATATTCCTGAATAATAAAAATTGGTCAATTTATAATTGCTTAATTAACTCCTTTAAATATTATTATTCAGTTCATAACACATATTATAATGTTATAATAATTATTTAATAATGTTAGTTCATATCAGACGTTTTTGCCGATGTTTGGTACATGAGTAAAAAATGAACTTGTTTGAAAATGATTGCACATGTATTTATTAGTAAATCATTTACAGAATAGTATTAATGATTAAAATATCATATATATCCAGTAAATAATAATTTTATACTTTTCCATAACATTTTGAGATAAAAAATGAAAAGCATCGTTCATGGAGACGGCAGGTCGTACGTACGCATGAACGCTACTTTCATTTTTTTGTCATATTAATGGAATTAAAAATAAATGAGAGATATATATATATTATAATTACAGTATAATATATATTTTATATAGGTCACATATGTTCATTAATTTAATTCTTTATACATTCCATGTATTTCATGAACGAGTCACATCACTTGAGCGGGCGGTAGTCCACACTTCCTCATATGAAATTATTGCATTTGAAGAACCTACAAAGAATAAAGGTATGTTTTAAATATAAAATACATAATAATATATTAAAAATAAATACCATATATATCATATATAAAATACAGTTACATCATAATGTCCACCTTTAATGGTGTTAAAATAAAATTGAACAATCCTCGTTTCGTGCGGCAGTAATTCGCCATCCACGGAAACAGTATATTCTTTAACCATTAGATGGATGTGTGTGTAAGTGTAGCTATAATACTTCTTATAAAAACATCCAATTATATTTAATATACTGGTTTTGTTGAAAAATAATGGAATAAAAAAATTAGGGGGTCGGAGAAGCAAAATAAAACAAAAGAACACTAGGGAAGACTTTACATTTAAATCGGGTAACTCTTTTTCATTTGAGCTCAAAGGTTTCCATGGAAAGACTTATACCCAAATTGAGGATGCTAGGAGTAAGAGATGGATGTTTAGAGACAAAATGGGTAGGGTTTGGCCGAGCCAAAGGCTTGAGAGGTGTGGGTATGTTGGTGGAGGTGGGTAATTTTATAAGGGTATAGAAGGGGCACTCTTGGAAAGTCTTGAAAAGTAACGTTATTATAAAATGATTTTCGGATTTTAAAGGTCCCACAATTATATATTTCGAGGATAATGTGATAATAGTTCAAAATACAGACATCCAATAGGTTTTTGACAAGTTTTGGTCTTATATTTTACATTATCATTTCATTTTATTTAAATCATTAACTAATGAGGTAATGACAGCATCATCATGGTGTCATAAATAATTTAATTTATATAATGTCTAAAAATTATAAAAAAAATATAATGATGTAGGAAATATATTTATATTTCTAATGAATATTTATAGTAAAAATATGACTTGTATAACCCCATGTAAAAATTGTTTTAGTAAAAAAACACATGTTTGTGACATTTTAATTTTAACATTATGTAAAAAGTTATTATTGTCATTTTCCTTCCAATGTGGCTCCATGGGGACCCCAAGTTGTCCCATGGATTGTATTGGTCGGCCATTACCCATCCAATAAGGGTAGTACATGTGTCAGGAAAATTTCATATTATTAAAACATTATTTTTTACCTTAAATTACACTAATTACCTCTAAACGCGATTAAAAACTATAAAATTACTATTCACCAAAAAATTATTTTAATCTCATTGAACCAAATTTTACCTCCTAATGAAAACCATGTATGTAGGATTTTTTAAATTTAAAACACAGAGGTGGTAAAATTTCATTTAAACGAAAAATCAGTTTTTTTAAGTGCCACTTTGTGGTTTCACTATTCATCAAAAATTGAAGTTTTTCATAAAAATACCAAAAATTCACCCTAAGCTATATTTGATATTACGAATTCAAAAATGATGTCTATTTTAAAAAATTCAAAACATATAAGTTACATTAATTAATCTAATAATTAATTCCTACTGTCAGAACAAATAGCGTGTTTTTATGAAACAATATATATCAAAAGATTGACACTAATTTAAGTCCAATTTCAAAGTGAAATTAATTCCAATGACCACTATTGGATTAAATGGTAAAAATATATTCTAATTTCACTTTAAAACCAAATCATAATATAATGTAATCATATAAATAAATTAGATTAAAAAGTGGTTTTGAATTAAAATACAACATTTGTCACTGTTCATTAAAAAAATGAACTTAAGAAGAAAAATACCAAAAATTTACCCAAAGTAAATTTTGATGTCTTGATTCTAAAGAAGAATTATATTTTGTCAAATATAACATATAAAAATTTCAAATAGCGGATTTAAAAGAGGTTCTCCATCAAAAGGTGATTAATCGACCTTTTAAAGAATATTAGAATGTTTACGCTTAAAATTTGATTAATTCCCATTTTTAATCCTCTAAAATTTATTGTAAAAATTAAAAATATTTTACAAACATATATAATCATTTTTTAGTTTGTTCTGTTCATTCACGTCATTACAATTTCTAGGTTTTAACAACCATTTGAAATAAACTCATTTTATTATTAGAGTGCAACCTAAGATTTCAAAGGAACTCATTGTTGCATATTGGCTAAGCCATCGAGCATAGAGTTCCCTTTAAATTAATATTAAAATATTATTCACAAATAGGGATAAATATAAAAATGTCATATTCTTTATTTACCTGGGGTGTTACATCCTTCCCCCCTTTTGGGAATTGCGTCCTCACAATTTTAAAATTGGGCTCGGAAACATCATTGAAAGTCCCACATCAGAAGAAGAGTCGATAAAACAATAACATTAAAATAAATAAAGAGAATTAAAGAGGTCACCCAAGTTAACCCATACTAGGATTCCATGTCTGAAAACATGGATATGGAAGAAAAATCAAAGGTTCATATTCTGAGGGAGAGTGATAGAAAACTTGTTTAGGAGAAAGTTAACCATAGGAAAATCACAAACATGTGGTGGGTTAAATGGTATTTGATTCCCCATTAGGAAAATTTAATGGACAACATTTTTGTTTTAAGTTACATCTCATTGAGGAATTTATTTTTGATCTTAAGGAAACATACTTACTTGTCATGTTGACTTTCAACTTTTACAAGATTTCTTACACAAACTCATACTTTCTCCAAAAGATGCGTATTTGGGAAGACTTGTTCACATTAAGAGTAATATAATCAACTTCTTAAGAATCACCTAATCCACAAAAGAGAACTATATATTTCTAATGTCTTTAGACCCTTACCAAAACCATAATTGTTAGAACAAGATCAGATAATCCAGAAAAGGATAACCCTTTATAAAAAGAAAATATATTCTTAATCTCCAAAATTTGTCCAACAAAACCCAAAGTTCAACGAGGACAATTCGATAAACAATTTTTCCTCAAAATTCTTCAAAGTAAACCAAAATAAGATTGAAACCCAAATATTTGAAGGATTTAGTCACATAATCTTCCAAGGAACAAATTAGCACTTATCTTTAAATAAATTCAGTTCCTCTAAAAGGCTCATATTGAACTGTAATTAACCTAAGCACATATCCTCCATGATAGGTTAAAAATTTCCATAGATAACCCAAAATCAACTTACTCTTAATTCATAAAATCATCTAACTAAAAAGAATAAGTCATACTAACTAGGGAATTCACGTAGTCCAGTGGTAGGTGATAAATACTAGTCGCACTTTGGTTGTGGGTTCGATTCCCACAGCTTTGTCCGACGCGACAGGTTGTCACACGGTCTGCATGTTGTTCTTTTTATAAAACTCAAAAAAAAAACCTAAACATGTTTTAACATCAATAGTCTCCTTATACCTCTCATTTCCATCCAAGTTCATTACGATATCAACATCTTAATTCTTCAAGTATTATTTCACCACCATAAGATAAAATAAAATGATTCCCAAAATGAATAACAGTATACCATGATTATGGCATCCACTCTGTTTCATCGTCATCTTGTTCACTAAGGTAGAAGTCTCATGCATTACAACAATGATTTAGAGATCCTTTAAAATCATTTTCTTCCTCCATCCAAATACACCTTGTACAACATGGGTCATATGGGTGTTCAAAGAAAAATCAGTTTTGGAAAATAATCATGTATGGCATATAATTCCAAAACATCTGATAAAACATGATTTCTATAAAATAGTCAGACAGAATTTGAGTTGAAACTTTATATTATTGGTCTTTTAAAACACCATAAGTATGTGCTGAGAGACTATATTTTAAAAGAAAATATAAATAGGTTGCTCAAGGGTCTCCTTCCTCAGCACCATTTTTAAAATCATAATATGCTTCAAATTCTTGTGATAAGGTAAAATATTTGAAAATAACTTGATAATATTTACCTTTCTTGAAAATATTAGAATATTGTGAAAATAGTATTTGTCTAACTACAACCCATGATAGACGATGATAACGAGGTATAGTGGAGGAGTTTGATATCTCAAACAACTTATTGCAAGTGAGTTGTATGCTAGAAAAAGTTTCACAATCATCCGAACACGACTTTGCAATAATTATTGAAAGAATGTCATCAGGAATAGATAGGAATTTAGTTTGAGATCCTCCTCCTTCCATTCGTAACTAACTTTACTTTACCTCAAAAAAGTTATAAAACAATGATTTAACTAAAATAATAGATATAGGGACTAACCATGTGTATAAAAAAAACTCATAATCCCTAAAGTTGTCTAAACCGACCTCTGATACCAACTATAAGGACCTGACCTTAAAACATTACTTATTATTGAATAAAATGAATAATTCACAAAGAGTATCTTTTCAGGTTTAGATTTTTAGGGAATTAGACCATAACTACAACATCTCAAAAGATTACATAGTAGACACTTCTACAAAGATTCCTTTTTTTTCAAAACATGAACTCCAAAAAAAAGTCATTTTTAGTTCCATGTATAAAAAAGCATGACTTTTCCATGATCCCATACTCGACCCTATTCCATAATATGTCCTATGAAAAAAATTTCAACAAAAACTTAGGGTGAGCATAAAAATCTCAGTATGGAATACACAAAGAAGTATAACTATTAGTTTTTCAAAACAACACGTAAACCATGAATACTTATCAAAGTAATACTTTTCACCTTTGTGAAGCAGAAAATACTCTTTACTGAATAAAATATCATTACTTACCCTTTTGTAACCAAAATATTACTATAAAACTCATATAAATAACACACAACATATAAAGGTAACTTGGGACATAAACATACATAAATGGAATTACCATACGGTCGACTTCCACCCATATCACTTAATGGAATAGCCATACGGCCGACTTCCATAACCAATGCATTGGAGGTTATAACGTAACCACCCATATTGGTATTCACGACACCACCCTTCATATGTTTTATCACGTAACCACCCATCAAATGTCCAAGTACCATTATAAAATCATAAGACATAAAAAAATAATGGAAAGAAAACATTTCAACACTTTGATCACAATATATCACTTAAATATGTTGACAAAAAAAATCATTCATAAAAACAAATTTCAATACCAAAATAAATAAAAGAGTATATGGTATTTATTTCATTTTAAAAAAATCACGACTTGTTGGGGAAGCAAAAGACCAAATAATACTCGCGGCGGCGGAAAAAGTCGTTGTCACCGAGTACGTTAAAAGAAAAATTTCTCTTTGTCGTTTTGTTAAACGCTTCATAGAAAAAGATTCCTTTTAAATAAAATTAAAATTAAAAGGTTTTTATACACTGTATAAAATAAATTCTTGTATTAGAAAAATATGTGCCTCAACGAAAGGAGATTGAGATGATGTCCCTTACAAAGACGGTATCCTTATATTAAGGATAAATCAATTACATAAATATGTGTGACAAACTAATACACCAAATATGAGTGGATATTAAGTGTAAACCAATCAGAGGTCATTAAAAAATATTCATAGAAAGAAATATTCAAGGACTATTAGTTTATCCCAAAGAATCAAAATTGGGTTAAGAAGTTGCCTTGCAAAATATTTGACAGCCTAACGGCGTCACTTCAAAATTCAGAAAATGAGTTGATGTGATATAAAAATGGTATCTCATCACATTGAAATAAAATTTACACCAATAAGGATTTATAAGAACATATCTCAACATTACAATATGTAAATTAAAATACCCAACAAAATAAGTCTTTTAAAAAGAGGAGGGTGAATGGTTCCCTTACCGACATGGATATCTTTCGAAACATACAACCCATGAAAGAAGGAAAATACAACATTGATTTAAATACTCATAAAGGAAAGTATATAATAAAAATAGTAGAATAATGGGTGGTAAATATACCACTCAATGTAAATGGTGTCATGTGTAGAATAAATCTCACGGGAATAAAAGTGAGATGAAAAATCCTTTACGAAAACTCGGCGGCCTAACGACACCACTTAAAACATTCAAAAATGGATTGATGAGATCAAATAGGGTCTCTCATCATATTAACATAAAATTCAAATAAAGGGGAATATAAAATAACATCCACCAACATAACAAATAGGAGCTTAAAAGAAGTGACATAAAAGAGAGTAATTAAAAAGAAAGAGAGAGGTTGGATCTCTAACGAAGATTCAGCAGCCTAACGATGTCACTCAAAAGATCCAAAATGGATTGATGAGAGAAAATAGGGTCTCTCATCATATGAAAATAAAAAATAACAATAAGAGTAATATAAAATAACATCCCAATCATAAGAAATATGAGCTTAAAAGGAATGACATAAAAGAGTGTACTTAAAAAGAAAGAGAGGGGTAGGATCCCTTACCTCAAGTCCGACTTCTCTTGTTCGTTTCTTTATATTTCTGAATAATAAACTTTGGTCAATTTATAATTGCTTAAGGACCTCATTTAAATATTACTATTCAGTTCATATCATATATTATAATGTTATAATAATTGTTTAATAATGTTAGTTCATATCAGACATTTTTGTTGATGTTTGGTACATGAGTAAAAAATGAACTTGTTTGAAAATGATTACCCATGTAGTTATAATTAAATCATTTAAACAATAGTATTAATGATTAAAATATCATATATATCCAGTAAATATTCATTTTATACTATTCCATAATATTTGGAGATAAAAAATTAAAATCACCGTTCATGGAGACGGTAGGCCGTACGTACGCATGAACACTGCTTTTATTTTTTTGTCATATTAATGGTATTAAAAATAAATGAGATATATATATATATTATAATTCCAGTATAATATATATGTTATATAGGTCACATATGTTCGTTTATTTCATTCTTTATACATTCCATGTATTGCATGAACGAGTCACATCACTTGAGGGGGCGGTAGTCCACACTTCCTCATATGAAATTATCGCATTTTCACAACTTGCAAAGAATAAAGGTATGTTTTAAATATAAAATACAGAAAAATATAGTAAACATAAATACCATATATATCATATATAAAATACAGTGTCATCGAAATGGCCACCTTTAAAGGTGTTAAAATAATATTGATCAATCATCATTTCGTGAGGCAGTAATTCACCATCCACCGAAACAGTATGTTCTTTAACTATTAGATGGATGTGTGTGTAAGTGTAGCTCGAAACCTTCTTATACAAAAATCCATGTATATTGACGATAATGGTGTTTTTACAAAAGAAATTAATAAAAAAAAGTTTAGGGGGTTGGAGAAGAAAAATAAAACAAAAGAACACTAGGGGACACTTTACCTTTAAATCGGGTAACTCTTTTTGATTTGAGCTCAAAGGATTCCATGGAAAGAAATCTGCCCAAAGTGAGTCTTCTAGGAGTAAGAGGGATATTTTTAGAGACAAAATGGGTAGGGTTGGATGAGACATAGGCTTGAGAGGTGTAGGTATGGTGGTAGAGGTGGGGTCCTTTTATAAAGGGGGAGAAGGGGGACTCTTGGAATGTCTTGAAAAGTATCATTATTATAATTTTTTTTTCGAATTTTAAAGGTCCAAAAATAATATATTTATAGGATAAGGTGATTATAGTTCAAAATCCACACATACAATAGGTTTTTGACAAGTTTAGGTCTTATATTTTATATTATCTTTTCATTTTATTTAAATTGTTAACTAATGAGGTAATCACTGCATCATCATGGTGTCATAAATAATTTAATTTATTTAATGTCTAAAAATTATAAAAAACTATAATGATGTAGGAAATATTATTATATTTCTAATGAATATTTATAGTAAAAAATATGATTTGTATAGCCCCATGTAAAAATTGTTTTATTAAAACAACACATGTTTGTGACATTTTAATTTTAACATTAAATAAAAAGTTATTAATGTCATTTTCCTACCAAAGTGGCTCCATGGGGTCCCCAAGTTGACCCATGGATTGTCTCGGTCGGCCATGACCCGTCCAATAAGGGTAGGACATGTGTCAAGGTAATTTCATATTATTAAAACAATATTTTTTTACCTTAAATTACACTAATTACCTCTAATAACGATTAAAAACATAAAAGCTACTATTCCCCAAAAAATTAATTTAATCACATTGAAACACATTTTACTTCCTAATTAAAACCATTTATGTCATATTTTTGAAATTCAAAACACAGAGGTGGTAAAATTTCATTTAAATGAAAAATCAGTTTTTTTACGTACCACTTAGTGGTGTCACTATTCATCAAAAATTGAAGTTTTTCAAAAAAAATACCAAAAATTCACACTAAAATATATTTGATATTCTGAATAAAAAAATGATGTTAATTTTACAAAATTCAAAACATATAAGTTAAATTAATGAATTTAAAAATTAATTCTCGTTGTCAGAACAAATAGCGTGTTTTTATGAAACAATATATATCAAAAGATTGACACTAGTTTAAGTCCAATTTCAAAGTGAAATTAATTCCATGACCACTATTGGATGAAATGGTAAAAATATATTCTAATTTCACTTTAAAACCAATTCAAAAGATAATATAATCATATAAATAAATTAGAATAAAAAGAGGTTTTGAATTAAAATACAACATTTTTCACTATTCATTAAAAAAATAAACATTATCGGAAAAATACCAAAAATTTACACAAACTAAATTTTGATGTCATGATTATAAATAAGAATTTTATTTTTTCAAATATAACACATAAAATTGTCAAAAAGTGGATTTAAAAGAGGTTCTCCATCAAAAGGTCGTTAATCAACCTTTTAAAGAATATTAGAATGTTTACGCTAAAAATTGGATTCATTCGCATTTTTAATCCTCTAAAATTTATTTTAAAAGTAAAAATATTTGAAAAACATATATAATAATTTTATAGTTATTTATGTTCATTCCCGTCATTACAACAGTTAGGTGTTACCTACCATTTAAAATAAAATTATTTTATTATTAGAGTGCAACATAAGATTTCAAAGGAACTCGTTGTTGCGTATTGGCTAAGCTATAGAGCATAGAATTCCCTTTAAATTAATATTAATATTTTATTCACAAATAGGGATTAATATAAAAATGTAATATTCTTTATTTACCTGGGGTGTTACACAAATAATCATTAAAATACTATCTAAAGTACAAAAATATGTTGATAATGATGTGTTCCATTAAAAGTTTTATAACATACTGAAGTTTAAAAAGATTTATAAATTTTCATAACATAGAGTTTTAGGAAATTAAATGATATTTTACAATTATGTAAAATTTAATGAAGGTTCTTGTGTATTTTATAATTGTTGAGAAGGATCAAGAGAATTAAAAATTAGAAGGATATCTATAATTATAGTCTCAAAGAACAAAAATGTGATATAGGGATCAACCAAATATATTTTGAGAAAACCTATATGATGGGTAAAAAATTAAAATATAATATTAATTTTTTATGCATTTATATAGATGAAAATTTTATGTTTTTTTGTAGGACGAGATTCCAACAAAAGTGAACTTTTATGTTTAATTTGAGATACCAGATTGATATCCATCATATGATGGAACATCAATATGAGTTCCATTAGCTAGAGAATTATTTTATAGGGGATGGTTGTGTATTTACTCAGTCAATGTAAGAATTATACATGGTCAAACTAGTTTCAGTAGATTGAGTACCATCCGTTGTAGTTCTAATAGATGGAGTCCCATTGATGGAATCTACGATATAAAGCTATTATGGAAAACAAATACCATATTGAAGTGAATTTGGAATCATCAAACTAAGTCCCATTACACATTGAAGATTAGATAGAGGTTTTCATATATAATCCTACCGAATAAAATTTATCTAAGTATTTATCTATAAAAAAGTATTGAAATTTTCAGATTTAGCATATTCAAATCTTACAAATATTAGGAGTAATTTTCAAGACCAACAATCTCTTAAAAGGGTTGTTTAATATCCTAAATCTTAAAAATTGGTAAATTTGATCTAGGTTGTGTGTGGAGGAAGGGATTATCATTCTATATTTTATTAGTAAATAATAAGTAATAGAAACTTATAATTCGGTGGTATAACTAGTTATTGAAAATTATTATTGTTTAAGGGTATAACTATTTTTGAATTTAATGGATATAGTAATGTATTTTGGTGGTATAACTAATTATCGTAGAAGGGAAGATTTCTAAGGTTAACATAGGGATTCCTATATGAGGATTATTGGGGGTGTATAACTAGTTGATTCCTAAACCATTATAATCATAAAGAAATAAAGTAAAATAAACCATAATGGGGGGAATTAAAAATATGGAACAGAGTATGACATGTACCTATCCTTTTAAATATCATGTGATTACCTCTCTCTTTTTATTTCTTATGATGGGTGAGGTCAATATTTATACTTGATTTGATCGAACTCTAACAAATTTTTAAAGGTTAAGAAATAATTTTTATGATATTTTTCTAAAAAATTTTATAAAATAAAAAATTGATAACAGATTCACCTCTTACCCTCTCAGTGATCTCATATATTGATCCAATGGAATTATAATTAGAATCAGAAAATTGGTATTCTCTTAAAAATATAATTATTAGAATAAATAATTTGAATTTAATTAACTACATAGTGTTTCTATATTGAAATTGAGAAAAATATCACATTTGAAAAAATATTATTATACCTAATTTTATATCTTTCGGCCCTGAAGTAAGAGATAAAAAAGTTGTATTTCCCCTATAAATGATTTTTTACGGCATTTGTCGATAAGATAAGTTCATAAGTGTATAGAAAATATCAGAATTATATATTGATGGATCTTATATGTAATTCTTATCAAATTATTATGGGGTTTCCAATGAAAAAGAATATCTATGATATGTTGATAAGTTGTAATAAACGAATTTAAATTATTAAGGAAGTTATGATAAAATTGGTAGAAATACATTTTAAGATATTAAATTTTTTTATGAAGAAGTTATTTATGATTACATTACTTGAGTAAATGAGATTATTGGAAATATCATATATTTTAGTGAAAATATGGAATTGTTTTTTATTTTCATGAAATAAATGAGAAAAATTCAAGATAGATTGGATAAAGGAGTGTCAAATTCAGAATATCATGAATATTTTTCATTGTATAAACATAAATATATTATTCAGGCATATAAAATGATTAAATAATTGTTATATATTAAAAATGATCTAAATAAAATTTTATTTTAATCATTGTTAAAAGGTAATCTCTCATATAAGGATGTTAAACAATAGTCATGTGATTTAGTGGTATATAAAGAAGTAGAATATTTCAACACAATCCTTTATCTTCATTCTAAATGGTAAAGTAATGGAAATTAGAAAGGACGTAGTAAAAACATTCTCAAATGATATAATTTTAATAAAAAAAATTTGTGATATTGATCTATATATAATAATGATAATTTTAGTATAAAATATTGAGATAATAAGGGCAAAAAAATATGTTGAAGAGAAAGATAGAAAAGTTTCCTTAAAAAATGAAACAATTCTTTAGAATAAGAGAGTTGGATGCCTCCTCATCCAATGATTAAACTAATCATCATGTCAAATTCTTTCCTTGTGTTATAGTATAAATTAACTCATCTGATATTAAATATGACTGTTAATAAATAATATAAATTGAGTTTATTGTAAAATAATATATAATATTAAAAATTGAGGACAATACTCAACTCAATATGAATGTAAAAATTTGAAGATATATGTTATGGAAATAACATTTGAGAGTGGTGAAAGAATCAACAATGAAGAGATAAATCATAATGACCTAATAGATTTAAATTTTATATTTAATTAGATAAAAATTAAATTGAAATATTATGAATATAAATCATATTTCATTGAGAATATCAACATCGTATAAAATGAAAATATCAAAGAAAATTAGAAGAACAATTTGATGTTCAATGAATTCGAAAAGATGAAAAATATTTATAATGAATGTTTTACTGAAATAGAATAAACATTTATAGAAATGTAGTCAATGTTTCTTATAACACAATGTGAGTTAGAAAACTATGATATAATACTTCACCAAAGTAGTTGGTGTTAAATTTTAATCCTCTAAATATAGTGAAAATAATGTTCACAGAAGTAGGTTGTTTATATTTATCAAAAATCACAATGTACATCTATAATCATGAACAACCTAGATAAAAAATTGAATATTTGTGAGAAAAAATCCTCCATAAGAAAAGATTTAAATTCTTCAATTATGTATCTCCCTAAAAAATTGATCCCATATATTTTTAGGAAAAAACATAAATAAAAATTAGATTAGTAATAAAAATATAATAAATGATAATTATTCATATTTCACTTCTATTTTTATGAATTTTTAGGTATTTATTTTATCAATAGGAGTATAACATTTCTTTACCAACAAATTGGTATTAATAAAATGGATTTAAAACATGAATTAAATAAGGAACATTTTAAAAAGATGATTTGAGGAATAAAAAAATTGAATAATTATAAAGACTAAACATTGAAAAATGTAAAGCTTAAGAAGGATGAGAATGAAAAGAAGGTCATGATAGTGGAGAAATATATGAATAATGATACAGTTAAAAAAGTTGAGTTGGGAAAGATAGATTTATTATTTATTTGGACATAGAAAATAGACATCGATGAATTATTGGTGGAAGTGTGTAATTACATTTATGAAAAAGGAATGAAATATATTTTTAAAGATAATAAAATATTTATAAATGGTTGTCAATATTTTATTGTTTTAAAATTCAAAAACATTGTAAGATATGTTTGTATTATGGGACCATTTCAAGAAGCTTTATGACAATCATAACATACGAGGAAGAATATTTAATAAAATCAATACACGCTGAAGGTGATAAAAATATTACCAAATTTGAAGAAAAGGTGGAATCTTCATCTAAATATTGTAAAAATGAGAAGAGTACCATTAAAAATCTAAGATGGTTAAATAAAATTAAGAGAAAAAATACAATGAAAAATATATGAAGAATAATATGACAACAAGATATAGAAAAGATTATAAATATCAAATTCAATTCCAAGAAAAATTTTGGTTCCAAATAATTAATAAAAATAAATATTTATTTTTACGAATTGGTAGATAATTTATGGAGTAGAAGTGAAATTTTTGGTTGAGAGTTCTAGAAGTTTTATAATAAGAAAAACATACATCATAGAACTTTTCCATCCATGAAGATAAATAGTGTAGTACCATTGATGGGGTGAAAATATGAAGCTGGGGTGTGAGTAACACACTTTTCATAAAAATAAAATTTGAATGATAAGAAAACATAAATTTTAAGGAAATTGTGTTTATACACTTGAACTATTTTATGTCTGTATTAATCTGGGTTCTTGATTTATTGAAACAAACCTTATAAAAATATTCAAGATTGAATGCTAATATAATAAGAATGAGGATGTTTTTTAATGAAATAAATTTTATGGAGAACATTGAACACCTCAAATATTCACTCTTTATTTCTACACTAGGCTCACCCACGTAGACCATGAGATGTTTCGTTAAATGATATATGTCAAGAAACTCATGTGATGAAATTTTTCTCCCAAGAAATGGTTTCATGACTCTGAGATGATAGAAGATAATATGATTCATACCCTTTTCATTTGATTTTAAACAAGAGTAAAAAATTATATAGGGGTATTATAAGAGTTTGTGCCCTAGAACCAACTGTTTTAACTTTTATTACATGGATATTTAAAATAGTATTACATATTGTTCATTGTTCTTCATGATTATGATGTAATAATGTCCTAGAGTATTTATTGCATTGATAAGGTCATGGATGTTCCCCGCTATTATGAAAACCTTGAAATGAAATAACAATATTCCTAAGTATAGTTCTGTGGTTTGATAACATGCTACAATGGAACACATAGCATGTATACCGTTAGGTGTGAGTACTTGTAATCAGATGATAATTCCTCTCGTGAAGTTCGCACATGGTAATCTCTATGATAGGAAATTATGAGAACATACCCGATAGTAAGAATTTCACATGTTTTGGTATCATCAGATATTTCTATATGCGAGCGTGTGTAATGATCCTTAGACTTTAATATTATCATTAATACTTTTCATGAATTAGACACTTTTATTTACTGATGAAAACTATCACGTAGATAGTAGGTGGGAAGTAGGATACGTTGGGAACGTCATGAGAGGCATGTTATTAACGGATAAGTCGAGGAAGGATTTGTCCCTTATATTTATGGATGTTGATATCTCGGCCCTCTAATTGAAATAGAACCATCACAAGAAATTACATGGCCATAGTGTAATGACAAGTTTATTTTAGGTAGTCAAAGAATGATGTTTCAAGCATAAAATATGATGACATAGTCATGAAACCTTCTTGATGAGATATTGTGACAAATGGATTATATTACATAGTGAGTGTTAGTATGTGGATGTAGTTTTTGTGACTTTACATTCTTTATCTTGGGTTCCTTGAACCGTTTCTAGACTTTACACTTGAATATTAGGCAAGACCACCTAATGTTAATGAAAAAGAACCCTAGAGGGTCACACACTATGTGTTTTTGGGGGTCTTGGTTAAAATATATTTGAATTTTATTAATGAAATAAATATTATTCTTGAGACTGTGGAAAATTTTTATTCAAGTTGAAATGATCATATAAATTAAATTAAATATATATTTATTTATTTAATAAATATGAAATAACTATTTATTTACTTTTTTGTAAATAAAATATTTATTTAAGGGAATAAATTGATTGCTTAATTTTTCAGGAGTTCAATAAATGGAATTAGAGTTTGATTGGACCAAGATCGGTCTGGTAGTAAAATAATTATTTGCAGGATGGTATATAATTATTTAACTAGTTGACCCAAATTAAAATAACGCTGCTATTATTTTGTAACACGGAATTTTATTTATAATTATGTTTTGCACAAGTTGGTGAACCATAAATAATGATGCACTATTATTATTAAATTCATGGGTTTTATCAAAGATTATTTATGTTTTCAATTATTTCTATGTAATTAAATATTGTAACTGAAATTCCATGTATATAAATATGCAAGTATGCATATTGTTCCATACACCACATCACACTCCTGGTGTATTGAGAATTATTGAGGAAAATAATTTCTCTCTTGATTCCTCTTCTCTCCCCTCATAAAAACATGATACATTCTTCAAGGCCGAAGAAAAGGCGATCAAGAATGACCGAAACAAGACACTCAATTCGTTGTGCTATCCCACGGAGAATGATAATTTTCAATCAATGGCTATCAGAGAACGTGTGGATCACCATTAGAGGGATTCAAGTTTGGATCCATACAAGCGCAACGAGATAATTCGGATGGGTCATTCTGGACGATCAATGTCATAAAAGAATAAAAATACCAATGTTCCAGTTAATGTTTTTTATTAAATCAATTAAATTAATTATTATCATGATTTGCAAGATCATCTCTAAAGTTTTTGGGCCTGTTTATTCTTTATCTAAATCACTGATTATATTCTGTGGAGACTGGAATTCATCATCATATTTTTCATTGAATAATCATTGATCATGGTTAAAATCAAATTGGGTCCCATCCCAACCACACTTCCACTATGCCCGAAACATTCAGGTAAAATAAAATAAATGCATCATTTGATGAAGATAATAGAGAAAAAATATTTTCTTCGAAGTTGTTTAGAGTTTTAAACATATATTGACAATAAAAAATAAGGGGGTTATTGTTTGGACCAAGTGTTTTTTGTTCAATTTTTTTCAATATATCAATATATCTGTGAATAAGAAATTTTATAAGAATGTTTATTACGAATATTTCATACGGATATTATTTAAAAAATTTAGTTAAGGATGTTGCGGGAATTTTCTATATGGGGGAGTATAAGAAAGTTCATTTACTGAATCACATGATGATAAGATATTTATAAAATTACTTAACATCATTATGGTTTACATTATCTAATAAAATGATTGTATACATTTATAAAAATTTAGACATTTCCACGATAAAGTAAAGATAAGTGATTGAGTTTATCAGATAATTTTTTTAAGACATTGTACTTGGTTGTCAGACATATGTTGGCTAAAGTAACTGGAAAGAAATTCAGGATAAACTACTTTTTTTACAAGATTCACATTTCCATCGAATGTACAACACACATAACATCATATGATTCTAGTTAAATGTACCGAAATTTTGTGATTGAAATGAATAAAAAATAAATTAAAGTAAAAAAGTAATAACAATGGGGGAGATTCATATGATACTGTAGGACTTTCTATATGAAATGGGAATACATTAAAGGCAAAAGAAGTCAGACTTAATATATAGGAAAATAAATATGACGTGAAATCAAAGATAGAATATGATTCTGGATAAAAATAGTATAATGTTCATGGTGGAGAAATTGATAAGTGATATACTGATGTGTATAACGTAAATTGAGTAAATCATATTAACAAAAAAATGATATAGTTCTATATATAGTTTCAATGACTTGAGGTTTATCAAAAACAAATATCCATATGATAAAAAATCATAAAAGGAAAACATTTAAAATATATATATACCAACAGTGAAGGGTGTAGGATGTGGTGATGTAGGAATTGAACAAGATGCATATCTATAGAATTTTTCAACAGAAATAGTGAATCATAATTATCTAATAGATGGATATTTCATATTTTAGAAAATATTTAAATAGGTACATCAGAAAGAAGGTTCCCAACAAAGGGAAACCAGATAAAGGTACAACATATGATGAATTTTAATGTACTCACTAGATGGAGAATTTTTAAGGTCTTCCAACAGATAGATAAGACATAATAATGAGAAAAATATAGACTTACACTGGATAGAAAAATTATAAGTAACATTAAAAACACTTCATAATTTCAAAAAAAATTCATTGTTGAATGTAACGACCTAAACTTTTTGAATGATATTTGTTTCCTAAAAATGTGTGTTATATAATATTATCACAATAATACTAAATTGAGTATATTTTGAAATGTGACCATCGAGTTTTGAACATTATATGATTGTTAGTCAATTATGATTTTTTTCAATAAGACCATTAGAAACTATACTAAAAATAATAATTTTAACACTATAATTATTGTATATTAGTAGATTGAAGAGGAATAATTAATGCAGAAAAAATATCCAATGGCTTCATCAAGAAGATTCATGTTGTGAGAAGCCCATTTTTTAAAAAATGGGAAGGAGGTAGCATTATTGGTATTCTCTCTTGGTGAATCCCATGATGATATTTAACAAGTGAGGATTGATGTAAATATCTTACGGGATAAGTTCAAGTTACTGGATATTTCCACTAAGGAAATATTATCTGAGCCCCCCAATAATATATCACCATCACACACCTTAACCTTATTCCGTATATGGGTGTAATAAAGGTTTATGTATCAAGTTCATAGTTACATAAAGTGTAATAACATTTTATAAATCAAATTTATCTTCCAACAATTCCATTTTAAGAATAGTTTTTCATAATATAATCAAGTTTGAATGTGATAAATTTATTTTTCAGATCAAAATTTTACTTTTTAGAAAAGATATAATTATTATAATAAAACACACTATCATTAATTGTATTTATTTTTATTAAATAAAAATATTAAAATACTCCTTTTTAAATATAAATGACAGAATATTATTTTTTTCAAGTGTCAGAAATTTCACTATGTAATTTCACTATGCATTTTCTATTTTCTATGATTTTTAATAACAAAAGATTTTTTATATATTTAAAATGTAAAATTTTCATATTTAGATAGTTTTTATTATAAAATTAATGTAATTTTTAAAATAATCATGTTCAAATTAGGTTGTTGTGAAATTATGATAAATATTTTAAATGCAATAGTTTTTCATTAATAGTAAAAATTCAATTTGAGTTTTTCAGTATGATTAATGACATCATAATGATATAGTAGTTAATAAAAATATTTTCAACTCTTGTAGATTTATATAACATAATAGGTGTCTCACGTGGACAGTAGCATGCACAAATACAATGGTAAATCCCATGTTTCTCCAGTTACCACCACCTAAATGTCTATAGAAATTAATAGAAAAATCCAACCTTTTTTATAAATACGCACACATTTCTCCTTTTTGTTTCACTTAAAATTCAAACACATGAATGTAAGAATTATTCACCTCCAAATTATTCCTTAAAAGGTGTTTTCAATCCCCTAAGGTCCCAATCATCTATTTTTAGGAGTTACTCATTAAGTTAAGGGAAATCTCAACTTCCCTTTTCCTTTTAAGTTCCCTTTTTATGTTGTATGTTATCAAATTTCCATAAATTGTTCTTTTGTCCATTTTATTATATATATTTACTATGTTAAGAGTCTTGTACTAATGGGAGATCTTTATCCCCTATATTTTTAATGTTTTCTAAAACCATGTTTCATCCCTTTTATGCTGCTAGATTATCTTTTTAGGATTTCTCTCTTTTCCTCCAAAACTCAACATATTTTATTTTTTGAGTACCCAAACCTCTCTATTTTTCATGTTTATTCAAATATATTTCAAAATGATCCATTTTATTTTTATATTAAGATACATGAAACCCACCAACCTTTTTCATGTGTTAATAATGTCATAAAGAACTTATTTTTTAAGGTTTGGGGTTGAAGCCTCATTTTATTATTTAAATCAAAGACATCTTTTAGATTGGGTAGAGGGAGACCCATTACATAGACCAAATTTCCAAGGACATATAGCCTAAATACTAGGCTTGAAATCCCATTGTTTCCCAAAGATCCCCATGGTGAATAGTACTCCTACAGTACCCGAGCAGCTATAGTACCTGCTACAGAACCGCCACTGATACAGTTCCACCGCATCTATAGTACTACTACAGTGCCCTTCTACAACACTATTACAGTACCATGGAAATTAGTCCCTGCCCGAATTTGATTCTACGTCTTTTGGATTCCAAGCAAGAGCATGTACCACTAGGGTACATGCTCGTTACCATGTCATAAAGAACATATATTTAATAACTTTTTTAAAACATCATGGTTTGCATATAAAACTCATTTCTTTTATTCTAGGCAAGTTCATTGAAAAATGTTTTATTATTATCTATTTCAATTATATAAATTAATATATATGATGGTTTCTCAAATATAGAAATCGAATGTATTGGGTAAATATTTTAATCTATATAGATGACATGTTTTATGATACATTTGTAAATAAACATTGTAATTGTTATAAATCCTCAGTGATAAATTTTTTTGATATGATTATGAAAGATTCAATTAAATGTTTTAGCCACATTTCCATGATATTATTCATGTAATTGTTACTATTAAATGCTTCTTGTACATTCCTTTATTCATGCCTTTAATTTCTTATTGATATTCCTCAAGATCAAAACTAAATTTTTCCCTTGTTTTACCTTCTTGGGACTTATGCTCATTGTTTCCTTTGATGTATGTAGCTAGGTTATGAGATGTAGTAAAATTATTTTAGATAAACCAATGAAGAATAATTTCATGTTTTTTATGCCAACGAGCTTGTACCCAAGTGGTAAAGGCTCCTACTTGGCATCCAAAAGACCCAGGATCAAATCCCGGCAGAGAATAATTTCAGGGGGTAATGTAACAGGTCAATGTAGCAGTGTTGAAGTAGCCGTTAAAATATTGCAGCCGTGAAACTGGAGGAGTGGTATCACTGTAGCAGGAATTTTAGCTGTAGCGGTACTTTAGCAGCCAGGGTACTATAGAAGTACTATTCGCCATAGGGCTCTTTGGGCCAAAAAATGGGCTTTGAGCCCTTGTATTCAGACCACTTGGTCATGGGGCCTTCGGGATGTGTAATGGGTATCCCTTTACCCAGTTTGAAAGTGGTCTTTTCTTTAAATAAGAACTGAGGCTTCAGCCCCAACCTTTTAAAAAAATCATGTTTTTTATTATAAATTTTATTTTTTCACATATTATGTACCTTGTTTCTATGAAACTAAACTTTAAAAGATCCTATATATTGTACAATGTAATGAAATGTTTATATAATAAAAGACCAAATTCCATATTTTGTATCAATGTATAGATTAGTTTTTTGTGGAAATTAGGATTTGAAATTTTTTGGAAGAACCTTAGGGACATGTTAAAATATAGTACAACATCCTGGTATTTTGGTAAAATAATAAGAATGTGATTTATGAGAAAAAAATTATATATTATTTTAAACAAGTGGATGTGGTTCTGAACCCAATGTACCTACGGGTAACAAATCTAGTAGGGTGTGTTGGAAATGAATCAATGTTACCTAGTACATGACAACATTCCTCATTGGTCACCTATTTGGACACTATTAGGGGATATGTTTTGTTAATCAAAAGATTTTTATGAACTATTATGAAGGATTTATAGAAAATATAATTATTTTTAAAGTATAAAATATGTAAGAATCATGTTCTATGAAATTATATTTGTTTATAAATTAAATATTATTGAAAAACATGATTATCACTATGGTTTTATTATTTTAGAAAACAAATAAAAATTTGAGATACCATGTAAATGGTGATCACAAAAGACAAGGCGTTGATGACCTTAAAATAGAAGAGGGTATAGAAAACATCATGAGAAGGATGAATAAATAGAATTGAGTTATGAAAAATAACATGAATACTTCTGAGAGATCAGATTCACCTCTATGGAAAAAACTTTATATTGATTCCTTTATGCATCATCAACCACCTTCTTTCAATAGATATACTAACCTATTGATTTATAAACAGTGGATAAGATCTATAGAAAAGATAGATTCTTTACTCAATTTTAAGGAATAAGATATAGTCACCTATTATATGTCTTTCTTATATGGATAACCATATCAATGGTGTATATTGGTTAAAAACATGAATCCAAGAGGGGATGTTGAAGCTATGGAGTGGGAATAGTTTATGGGATCTTTTTTCAAATAATATTTCCCCAATTCAATGAGACCAAAAATAGTGAAAGAATTCCTAGATCTGAAGAAGAACGAAAATGATTTCTTGGTAATATATTAGATTCCCATCATAAGAATTTCTCTTTACACCTCTATAATTTTCATGGATCCTAATGGATAGTTGATAGATTCATCGGTGGACTAAGACCCCATCTATGGAAGAATATTTCCAATAGTGGCTATGATAGTTATGAAGAGACTGTGAAAAGTTTTATGAAGGTTGAATTGGACTTTGTAGTAACACAATGGTACCATAGATCTAATAAAATACTGAGATCATAGGATCTAATATTAGAAATTAACTTTGATCACGATAGATGTAGAAAAAACATTCAATATTCCACATGAAAAAAATATGGTAAAACATTAAGGGAATTTCTTAATCTATAGTGGAAAATGATGCATCTATGGGATAGAAGGCCAAATTTCTCAGAACTGTTTTGGGGAGGTGTTACCTCAACTTGTCAAAAATAATGAAAAAGGGAATATGGTGCAGTCCATCCTAAATTTCATTGCTTTATGTGTGGACATCTTGTTCACTTTTTCTATCACTGTCCAAATATGAATTTATTGGAGGGTAATCACCATAAACTTATAATAGGATAATGGGTAATGATTAGATTTTTTCTATCACTACAACTAAAATTATAGGTCTAAATGATGTGATTATATGTACTCTCATTTTTCTCTCATAGCTAGCAAGTACTTTGTTTAATTTTGGTTCTTCACATTCCTTTATTTATTAAATGTTTTCAAAGAATATAGAATCTGTACCTAAACTTATATAAGTATAACTATCATTAATGATTACTTGAGGGATTATCCAAGCTTCAACAGTGTATAGAAACTTTAGCATTCACTTTGGAGAGAGCAATCTCATTACAAATATAGTATTCATTCCCATGGTAGAATACAACATTATACTAGGGATGGACTAGATCTCAAATTATAATGCTAAAATAAACTGATAAATTAATTAGATAAATAGAATTAAATTTAAAAACAATATTTATCTTCAAAGGAGAGATATATCGACATGTGAATTGTCAAGAAACACCTCCTGTAGCCTTCTTTTGGGATCTGATCGGTGAAGATGAAGAATTCAATGAATTTGTACGAATAGATAATGTCCCCATAATTCAGGAATAAATTGATCTATTTCCTATGTATTTACCAATACCTAACCTATAAATAGAGGTAGATTTATCAATTTAATTAATGCCCAGTTCCATGAAGATTTCATAGAACTCGTATATAATAGAAAATGTAGAGATGGATGAATGAATGAAATAACTCCAAGATATTTTTGGGAAGTGGTTTATCTAACAAATTGGGTCTCATTAGGGAGAACTTATTCTCTATGTGATTAAAAATGATGGTTCAAGTATTCTATATATTGGATAAAAATATACTTAATGATATCATAGTGAAAAACAAGTACCTTCTCCCATGAATAGATTATTTATTTAACCAGCATTGTGGGGATCAATTCTTCTTCAAGACTGATTTTTGATCAATTTATCGTTAATTAATGGTAAATAAAGAAGATATTCCAAATACCTCCATTAGATCAATATATATTCATTTTTATTTTGTTTTCATTCCATTTTGATTAGCTACTTTTCCTCAGGTATTTATAGATCAAATTAATAGGGTCTTCATGGATTACCTTGATAACTATGTTGTAGTTTTTATTATTTATATATTGATATATTAAAAAATTCCAACGAAAGTGAGGATCAGATAAGGGTTATATTAAAAACTCTATAAAAGGATATTCTATTTGTAATGTTAAAAAAATTGAATTTTTTCTACAAAAAGATTCTTTCTTGGGGCACATTGTAACCAATTAAGGAATCTTAGTTGACCATGCAATGAAAAAGGTTGTGGAGGAGTAGCATCATCCTATGATAGTAACTATGATTCATAGATTCATTAGAATAATGAAATATTATATGAGGTTTGTGAAGAAATAATGAATTTATAATCCATTAACCAAGTTAACTCCAAAAGGGTTCAATCTCATTTGAATAAAGGAGTGTGAAGAAAGATTCCAGTTTTGATCATAAGAGTTTTTACCAAACCTGTAATAAATCTACCTAATATTAGAGAAGGATTATTTATTTTTATTGATTAATCTCGAAAAGTTATTAGGTTAATCCTCATAAAAACAAGTTTATTATTTATGAGTCTTGATAGTTTACGCTTTAAGAGAAGCAAAATACTACACATGACCTAGAGTGGGCTGTGGTTGTTTCCTCTAAAGTTAAGGAGGTCGAATTTATATTTGGAGAAATTTGATATATACACAAACCCTCATATCATGAAACATATTTTCATACAAAAGGAATTGAAAATGTGACAGAGGGTATGGTTGAAAATTCTTCAAAACATTGACTATTCAATTCATTATCACCTAGAAATAGAAAAATAATTCACTGATTAATTAAGTATGAAAGACCCTATAGTGTTGGAAATGATTAGGATTCAAGGATATCCTTTGACCAAGGACCTAATATAACTTGACATGTGATTCATAAGGGAAGCTACATTATCAAACCAATTCCAAATTATTTTTCAACAGTAATTATATGATAATACCACAAAATATAAAATAAAATATCGTTTATTATATAAGAATATAGAGGTATTGATTAATAAGAAGTTTCATGAGTACAATGTTGATCAATAAGGAGTAATAAAATTTCGTACAAGGCTATGTCTTCCATCTATTATGTTTACAAAGAAGGATCCAATGGATGAATCTCATAGCTCTACTTTCCCTATAAATCAATGAAGCACATAAATGTATTGGGAATTTGTTGATAATTATTGGTGGGATAACATGAGAAGGGAGATTTCTAACTACACTATATATTGCATGGTGTGTCAACAAGTGGATGCACGGAGACATATTTATAAAGGGGTATTAGAAGCACTACCAATACCATCATGGAAGTGGGAATATATCACAATAGACTTTGTCACTGGTCTTATAAAAAGATCTGATTAAAATAATTTGATATGGGTTATAGAAGACCATCTCATAAAGAAATCCCATTTTATCTCCATTTTGGAAGATTTATCTCTTGAGAAACTCACCAAGATATATATAAAGATAATGGTTTGGCAGATTTGAGTGAAAATTTATATCATTTCTGATTGTGGTCTATGGTTTACATCCAAATTCTAGAGAAGTCGTCAACATGATCTGAATAATGAATTGAATTTTAGTATAACCTATCAACATAAAACTAATGGTCAGTCTGAAAGGACTACCCAAACACATAATGCATAATGAGAACATCCTCCATAGAGTTTAAATGTGGATTTGATCAATATATTCCATTAGTTGAGATCTCATACAACAAAGGCATCCATTTTAGTATTCAAATAGAACCCTATGAGGCTCTATATAGTAATAGATGTTGAAATACTACTTGATGGATGAATCTAGTGAGAGAAAGATTCTTGGGCCTGATCTTGTGCAAGAGAAGATAGAAAAGGTTCATTCCATCCAACAACCCATAAAGGATTCTTAAAGTCGGAAGAAGAGTTATGCTGACAACCATAAAAGGGACTTGGAGTTTGATATGTTTGATAATGTAATCCTATGAATCTCACCTTGTAAGAGAGTCATGTGGTTTGGGAGAAAGGGAATATCAGTCCCCGGTACACTAGCCATTAGAAAATCCTTTATCACATAGGAGAATTGTCCAATCGGCTTATACTTCCTCTAGATATAAAACAATTTCATGATGTATTTTATGTATCCATCTTGAGTAAGTACATATCTAACCATTCAAATGTGATGAATCATTAGGTTGTACAAATGGAACATTACCTCTCGTACGAGGAGCAGCTGGTGGATATATTGAATTGTAAAGACAAGGTTCTACGCAACAAGACTTCATACATTTTCAAGGTGTTCTAGAGAAACCATAAATAGGATGATTACATGTTGTAAACAGATGAAACAATAAGGCATAAATTATCTATCATTTTCCAAACATAGGTAATGGGATGAAATTTAGTGGAAGAAATTTCTTAAAGGGGGTGAATGTAAGGACCTGAAAATTTTGAATGATATTTTTTCTTGAAATTTTGTGTTTATATAATATTATCTCTCTAATAATGAATTGTATATATTTTGAAATTTGACCATCGTGTTTTGTCCATTAAATGACCATTGGTAAATATAACTATTTGAAACTGTAATATAAATTATATTTTTAACAAAATAATTATTTTTTATTAGTATAAATGAAAAGGAAAAATTAATACAGAAATAGGAGTCAATGGCCTCATCGATTATATTCAAGCCACACGAAGCCAATTTTTCAAAACATTAGAGTGAGTTAAATATTTGAGATTCTTTCTTGAGAAACCCTAATTCACGAATCAATAAGTTAGACTTGAATTAAATATCTTATTATAAAACATAATGTAAGTAGAAATTATCACTCGGGTTATGATATCCACCCCCTTATGAATTTATCATTATCGTACACCTTACCCTTATGACATATGAGGGTGTTATAAGGGTTTATGTTTTGAGGCCCTAGATAATTATAGGGTAATAATATATTAGAAATAAAATTATAGTTCTGTCAATTCATTTTTAAGAATATTTTTTCTTAATAAAATTGAGTTTCAATTTGATAAATTGATTTCTCATCTAGAAATATTAATTTTGAAAAATTATATAATTATTATAATAAACCGATCTATTAGAAATAATTTTTATTTTAATTAAATATTATGATTAAAATTAATCTAGTTAAATTTAAATGATAAAATAATTTTAATTTTTCAAATGTTAGAAATTTCACTATGCATTTTCTATCTGTTATTATTTTTAATAACTAAGGATTTATGTTATTTAAAAACGAAAATTATCATATTTAGAGAATTATTATGTTAAAATAATTATCATATTTTTAATAATCATGTCTAACTTATGTTAGGTTGAAATTATGATAATTTTCTCAAATACTTTAGTTTTTTCCTAAATTGTAAAAGTATTATTTGATTTTTTTGCTATGCTTAATGACATAATATCAATGTAATATCTAACAGAAAAATTTGGTCTAATATTTTTGAATAAAATAAAACAATAGGTTTCCCAATTTTAAAATACAATTGAAAATATTCATGGGCAAGTCCATGTATTTTTATTTACCATCACCTAGATGTCAAAGAAAATTAATAAACAAGACCTCATATTTTTCATTAAATACCCAAACATTTCAACATTTACTTTCACTTCCAATTTTTCATTCAAGAAACTCCAATATTTTTACCTCTCACGTATTCCTCAAGCCACCAAGGTACCAATCATATAGTTTTACGAGTACTCTCTAAGGGAAGGGAAATATCCACTTATCTTTTCCGTTCAAGTTCCATCATTTTGGTGTTATGTCTTTCAAATATCCATTCTATGTTCTTATGTCCATTTTATTATATCAATTTATAATATTAAGAGTATTTTATGAATGGTATACTTTTTCCATTATATTTTTAATGCTTTCAAAATCCATCTTTCATCCTCGTTATTCCACAAGATTTTCTCTTCAAGTTTCTCTCTTTTTCTCAAGATATTTTCTTATTTTCTATTGTGAATACCCAAAATGATTTTTTTCTAATTGTATTCACATATATTTTAATATTATTTATTTTATACTATTATTAACATACATGAAATACTTATTCATTTTTCAAGGTTTATTAATGGCATAATGATCTTATCTTTAAGCATTTTTTTAAAGTGCCTGATTTTGATATGATTCTCATTTATTTTATTCACCAATGGTTATTTATGAAATGTTTTATTATGATACATGTGGGTCACAATAATTAGAAAATAAAAAGGTTGTTACCTGATATCACTCCAATTCATTGGGTAAATAATTTAATTTTTATAGATGACATTTTTTTTGATACCTTGGTAAAAAACATGGTAATTTTAATAAAACCACAGTGATAAACCTTTATGATATTCTTATAAATAACTCAATTAATTTTTTTAGATACATTTCCAAATTATTATTCAATGTATTACAATGATGATATTCTTCTTTCTCATTCCATTATGCATTTCTTCATGTTCTTATTTATATTCCTCAAGAACACATCTAAATATTTTCCCTTGTTTCCCGTTATTGGGCCTTATACTAACCCTTTCAATTGAAATATGTCCCTAGGTTATGAGATATAGTAAAAGTACATAATATGAACAAATGAATAGTTCGTACAAGTTTTGAGAATAATTTTTTATGTTTTTAGGCATTCAGTACTTTATTTCCAATAAACTAAACATTAAAAGATCTTATATTTTGTATAATGTATTGTAAAGATTGTGTAATAAAAGGATGAATACCATATTGAATATGGTATTTTACAATTTTATATGTTAATGAGGATAATTATGTTTTATAAAATTAATTAAAATTTGTTTTAATGAAATTCATTGATGGTCATGGATACAGGAGAACTCAGAAAAGGACCATGAAAAATATAGAAGTGTTTAGTAGCATCTAATAAATTTCAAATCTGTAGAAGATCCAAAATTAGAGATTTAGAGAGAGTGGAATTGAAATATACTTCTCACAGTATCTGTTTAGGTATAATTTTTAAAATGGTTTAAGACGTAAAATTTATTAAGTATTATTCATGTGTAAAAAAAGATGACAGTAAAAAGTTATTGTGGAAGGAAGAGATTCCAATGGAGTTTTACTTCCAAGTTGATGTTGAGATACCAGATAGAGAACCATATGATAAAGGAAAATTATTTAGAATTATGTCATATAAAGAATTATTTTAGTGAAAAATATTATATTTCTACATGGTTGAATAAATAAGTACATAATCCTTCGGAAAGAGTTCCACGAGATAGAGTTCCAACACATCGAGTTATATTGGATGATTCCATCAGAGAGAGATGCTATGAACAATACATACCTGGAAAATGTGAAAAAAAGAAGCATCATATAGAGACCATCATAGAGGGGTCAATGAAAAGTGGCCAAATTGATGATCATTTTATATGAATGTTTTCCTAACCATTTTTTGGAACAATTGATATTGAGAATACGTACATCTACCCATTATCAATATAATGTTTAAATACAAAAAAAATTAAAGGGTTATTGAAGATATTGATCATTGAAAATAGAATAAGTTGATCTTTATTTTTTATGGAGATAGATATGAAATTTCTATAGTGGATCAAAAAATTATAAGGAAACACATATTTTAACTAGGGGTATATCTAATTACAAAAAGGGGTTGTTGGATGGGGGTACAACTAGTTGTGAATTTAGTTAATTTAGTGAGTAAGGAGGGGGTATAACAATATATTTTGTATGGGATGATTTTTGGGTGGTAGAACCAGGGCTAGATAGAGGATGATAATTTTGTTATAGAAACATTTTCATTATGTGACTTTTTGTCCTTAGGGATATTAATAAAAGAATCCAAGTTTAGGAGATTAACAAACACGAAAGGTAGTGGGTCATTGTACCAAACCTTGTAAGTATCAGGATATAACCTATCCTTTTATTTTTTGTATAAAATGGGTGAGGAATTTTTTTTAATTGAGTGGATCAATACTCTTACAATTTTTATGGTTTAATAAAGTCTCTTTATAATGTAGAGAATGATTATTATAGAAGAAAAAGACATAATGTATTCACCCGCATCTAAATTGTCTCATACAACGATCCATGGGAACCATATTATTTATTATTATTAAAATTTTCATCATTACATGATAATTAAATTTACTAGATTATATGTTACCTGAGACTTATAATGTAATAATTTCTCCCCATCGTGGTATTGTTTAAAATCAACGAAGATTACATTGACAATGATCATGTTTCATGGATTAATAATAAAATAATGAAGTTTTATTAACTAATTAGTTTAATAATAATGTTAAAATAAAATAAAAAATACATTACTTACTTATTAGTATAATATTTTTTTAAAAAAATAAATTCTCATAGTCATCCAGGATATAAATATTTTACATAGTTCAAGTTGGTATTGAAACAAAAAAAACATGAACATACCATAATTAATGGATGATTGTGAAGTTATTAAATAATAATATTTGTATAAAATAAAAATAATATTCTTATTTGAATTATATAAGTTTTATATATAATAATATTACATTTTTATATAGTGGATATAATTTATATAAAGCCATTATGTTAAAAGAGGTGATATTTTTCATCTTAGTAAGCTCATTTTAAAAGATTGAATGATGATAATTTGTTGGTCATATAATTAATAGGTTCTATAATTTATCTTATTATAACCTTAATGATGCTAAAAACATTATTGTTTTCATTAAACGTCTTATCATGAGCATTCATGTATGAAAATGTTGAAAAAATGTAATCCAATCGTTCCATGAGTTTGGTAGTAGACACGTAGACATGGTTGATGATTTAATTTTCTATAATGTGAGAGAAATATATAATATGTTTTATCATTAAATAATATAAAATATATTTTAAATATAATATTTTTTATTTAATTATAAATTATTACCCTCTAGATAAAATGTTTACGAAAACTAAACATTATGTTTTTTTGTGGCAGCAGTCTGCGTGCACACACATGAATATTGTTTAAGATTTTTGTAAATGGAATAATGGAAAAGGTGTATATAGATTTTTTTCATAGAAATAATTATTAGTATATAACCAATACTACTTTAATTAAAATGGTATTTTTAAAATAGGATTTTATTGGAACAATATAAAAGAACGAAGTCAAGTGAAAATGATTGCACAAATTGGGAACTTTGGGATGTCTTAGGAAGAATTATTACAAATGGATGGATTGGATAATCTTATAATGGAAAAATATAAATGGATAAAAATATCATTCTATTGGAATGAAAATTTTATGGGTTATGAGAGAATGCATATTTTTTATTTTTTTCAAAGGGGTGGTGAGAGACTCTGTTTATAACTGTTGAGAATGTCATTTCTATAAATATTTAAAATTAATATAAATGGATCACATGTTAAACCTAATAAGTTTTACAAAAAAATAATATAATTTATTTTAATGTGAGATATGTCCAATAATATCCCATCTAATATATTAATAAAATTATCATGTTTCAAGTCCGTTATACCTTGAATTATTACTTCTTTTGTTAATGTAGTTATTGTAGTTGCTAGTTTTTAACTAAGGTAACATATCCATTATGAAGAAAATAAAATGTCAAATTTTAAATAATTTAGAAATAATGATTCAAAATTTGAAATACATTTTATTTTAACATATATCTGAAAGTGATAAAAATATATTTTAAAATATGTAACGTATATAGTATTATTTTTTATTTTTGAAAAATATAAAATATGTTCAAAAGTATAAAATGAACGTTTTTAATTAAAACAAACATTTTAAAAATTATAAATTCCCTTATAAAATTTTAATATTTTATGATAAAAATATTTCATGAATTTCTAATTCATTCTAATATACTAACAGTTTCATAAATGTTATCTTATCTGTAAAGAAGATATTTTCAACAATTCTCTTAAAAATCATTCAATTTATAAAAATCCCCAAAAAATTATTTTGAAATTTTTACTTTTCAAAATCTAAAAATAATGTTCGTTTTTTCCACAATAAAATTTTATATTTTATAAATTTATGTTTTAAATTAAATATTTAGTTGTGATGAAAAATTATTTGTATTAGAAAATAGATTTTTTAAGAAATTTTTCCTTTCTCATTCATATATATAATTTTCTAATAATTATATTACTTTTAAAAAATTATTCATATAAAATATATTTTATCATCATTAATCACTTGTTTCGTGAAATAAAAATGTATATCATTTTTAAAATAAATATTTTAAAAAATATATATCTAAACATAAAATTATCATATTAGTCAATTTATCTATGCCGATTTAATTTAATTTTTTTTTTTGAAAATTAAATTTTTTATTTCAAAAGCACTTTTGAGGAGAAAGTGGGAAACCAGAATGACATCAGAGACTTAAAACACAACCATGCCTCCACGACCAAGATCATCCAGACCAAATACAATCCAATTCAAAAGCAAGGAAAAGGACCACCCTAGCAACAAAAACAATATGATCAGCTTCCACCTTCCCATCACTGCTCGGCTAGCTGTCCCGTGCAAGAATGCACGGGCCCGGTACCGATGGCAAACACCATACCCTCTCAAAACATCCAAATCCGAACCGCGATGAAAATGGAAATGCTTCCTGCTCTAAACATATCACTGTTTCATTTTTGGTTTGGTGTTCTGTGTGGTAAAATCTATCGAATACATTGACTTAATTAAATTTAATAATATCTTAACATGTTAGCATGTTTCATTCTCGCCCATATATAAATTACCCCCACACAATTTGACTTATAGGATAAAAGTTATTTTTTTGGTAACTCATAATTAACCATACACTTCTAGATAATCATGGCATTATTTTGGATGTGGTATGAGATTTTTCAGTATGAAACATATTATAATAACTTTATAAAAATAGATATCAAATTACTAATTTTGTTTGGAATTATACAAAGGGTAAATATCTATAACCATACGAAATATAATCTAAAAAACCATGAATAATAATTATCTCATAATTATATGACTAATGGTTTTTTATAACTCAATATCCATTTTTAAGTGAATACCAACATGACATATGACACAATAAATTTTGGAGTGGAAACTCATAATTAGATAAATTAAATGTAGTTTCATATGAATTTACTTATTTTCATATATATTGGTGATTGTCTCTCTTATTAGTCCTTGGATTGAGATATTAGGTCACATAATTCTTTAGTCTCTTACAATTGTAGAAAGTAATTTTTGTATATTTTCTCTTTAACTTGCACTTGTGAGTCTAACAACCATCATCCCCACACTTATATAATTTAGCAATAACATTAAGGAAATTTCCCCAATGATTCTTCATATATACTTCACATATTAGAAATTTAATCTAATTTTCAACATAATTTTGTCCAACTGTATATCTATGTGATTCCAACCTTATATATATGGTGTGTTTGTCATATCAACTATTTTCTTGTCGTTTAATAAAATTCAGGATAAGTAGTTTGGAATAATCCATAATATTTTTCACTTCAGGTTGTATGATATTAATTTTTTCATTGGGAATTTTTCCATATTAAGTATGAAATCCATTGTTAACACAGTTTATTTGAGCATCGTACATTATTAAAAACAAAAATATTTCACACGAGTAACGATCAATGTAATAGTGTTATCATAAAAAACCATAAGAAAATTTAACATTAATGTCTCTCACAATATAAATCTATCATGTTATCCTTTAGTTTTTATTGGTAAAATTGTATTAGGACCAACACAATGTTTATTACTCTTAGTTTAACTTATAATATTATTGGTTCAACATAGGTTACTTTGATTGGGTTTCTCGCATAATTCTTATCATAATCATTAAAGAAGTTATCCCAAATAAACAAAACAAATATTAAAATATTATAAACCCAAAAATCATTCAAATATATGATATCAAAGTATATCATATCCTTTTTCAAAGAATGTACATATCAATTTATATGTGCCTTAACATACTATTCTATATATTTCAATCTATGTTATCCATGGTGACATTAATATTATTATATATAACATAAAAATATTCATAAGGCTCATAATTATTCATAATGGAAATATAAATAATCTAAAAAATATCCCCATGGATTGTAAAACTAGGGTTGAAGTTAGGACCCTATATCATGCAATGGGTGATGCTTGAGTTAATACCCAATCAAAAAATTTAGGTTATCCACCCTAGGTTCATATGTTATATATAATTTATCCACATGGATTATATAGAAATGGATGCAATTTCTAGCAGAATCACATGATCTATACTTTAATGAAACAACATGGAATTATTTAGTATATATAATTCGCACATAGACTTTTTCCTAGGGTTTAAATATTGTTCTCATATTCTATCCCATATAAAAGATAGCTTATTAACTAATTATTAAATCACTTAAAATCCCAAATTTTTATCTATGCCATTTTAATTAATTTCACCATGAACTTATCAACTCTTGATTTACCCCTACAGATATCCCAATCCCCAATGATATTTGAAACATTATTTGACACAAACTATGATACCCAAGTCCCAGACTCATGAATCTTATTTAATAAACACATAATTTTCATATTTTCTTTGATACCAACTAAAGAATTCCAGTCATAAATATCCCATAATTACATGATTTAAGGAAAATATTTCAATATGCACATTCCTGAGACCATTTAGGTTTAGAGGTTTATAGAAATATTAAAAAAATAGTTAACAAAGACTATTTTATTTATATCAAATTTATACTTTCCCATCATATACAGAACTATAAAATTTATAACGAGTCTTTCAAATATTCATCAAATTCATACACATGTCTTATCCTTAAAATCATATCACCTGTAATAATTTTATTCATATCCAAGGGAATTGAAACATAATAAGGGGGATCAATTAATATATAAGGGAAACATATAACAGACGAGTTAAAACATTATCATGGTATACATAATATGGATTAAATAAATATGTGACCTGATTCTATAATCAACAAAAATTGAGAAAATAATATATCCTTGAAAATAAAAGAAAAATAAAAAATAATAATTATAGATCTGGTACATATGTAATTTATAACATTTAAACAATAAAGGGATATAAAGTCATTATTCTAAGAATCTATAATTACATTTTAATGTATCATAACTCAATGAATATAAATTATGTTACCAAGAAGCCTTAAAAAGTGAGAAATAAATTAGTCAAGAAATATTTAATGAAAATGAATTAATTTTGATTAGAATAAACTATGAATAAAATAATAATTGATAAGAAATCATCCATGGGTAGTGAATAAACCATTCAAAGGAACACATGGCGCATAACATAATCATTTCCTAAGGAATTAAAACATGAAATAAAGAACCCCTGAGGATTGAGTAAAATTTTAATGAAAACCCATTAAATGTTTGGGAAGGTAATTGAATATAAAAATAATCTATTAAAATGAAGTTTAGGATTTTGTATATCAAATAGTTATTATATATACTATATAAATGAAATTAGGTTTATAATACCAAACATTAATGTAGATTGCAATTTGATATGATAACCCTTAACCTGTTCTTGATTCATTTTTCACTTCTACTAAATATCCCAAATAATTAAATTTCTTCAATTAAATAGACGCCCAATAAATTTATTTATAACTGAAATCATTTGTATTCATCATTTAAAATCATTATATAAATATAAATATGAGTTATTTTGTACCTACTTTCAGTATTGGGTGTAAGTAATCATTATTTATTTTAACTAGTTTCAAAAAAAATTGGTATTCCATTTTCATTGTTTTTCATTAAAATATTAATATAGGCACAAGAATACTTGTTCTATGATATTTATAAAGGTATGATTTCATTCTATAGTAGTTTCGGTTACAGACCACAAAGATAAAATCAATGATGATCATGTTTCAATTCTTCTTAATGAATGATAGGTAAATTTAAAATTGATGAGCTTATTAATATTGTTACTATTATAGATATTAATTATTATTTACTTTTTTATATAATATATTACTAATAATAAATTTTTATATTAATCCCTAATATAAAATTATAGCATAGTTCAAGTAGGTGGTTAAACTATCCTAAATAAGTATATAACATAATTAATGGATGTTTATGAGGCAATTGAGGTATAATATACCTATAATAGAAGTCTAATGATCATATTAATTTATTATTACCATTATATATTAAAATTTTAAGTAATTATAAATAGTAAATATTTTATATAATGTCGATCATTTGAAATAATAGATCATCTTCCTCTTAGTAAACTCATTTTAATCGATTGAATTAATCATGGTTGTTGGTTTCTCATAAAAATAATTGGTTCTATAGTTTTTAAGAATGGAAACAAAATTATATCATCACAATCATGTTTATTCCTTAAACCAATTAACATAGTCATCCATTCAAGGTGGTGATGAAATGAAAAATGTAAATCAATTGTTCCCTGGAGGTGGTAGTACTCTGGTATACATGGTTTATGAATCCATTTTCCTTAGAACTGGACAAATGTATAATACGTTTTATCATTTAAAAATCTAGAAAATTTGAAAAATAGTATAATTATTCCATAAAATAAATAGTATTACCATCTATGTAATAAGTTTAATGAATTCAAAACATGATGTTGTTTTGGAGGTAGTAGTCATATACAATCATATTGAAATGTTGACTTTTATTTTCTTAAGGGAAACGGGAAAATATGATTATTTATTATTTTAATAGGATAATAAAATTTCTTATATAACCAATAATCATGTAATTAAATATCAATTTTAAAATTTTAATAGTAATTTAAAAATAAAAAACTAAAAAATATAAGTAAAAATGTTTACTCATATTAATATCATTGAGGTTTTTATGGAGGACCCCTTAGAATTAGAGAAAATTATTAAATAAATTAGGAAAATATCAAAACTGATATATATGATTCAAGGTTAAGTGAATACATAATAATTTCAAGTGGAAACCAAATTTTTAGATTTATATTCAAGGGGTGGTCAGAGTCCCATTTTATAAGTGGTGAGAATTAAATTTTTGTAATTATGTTAATTTAATATAAAGGAAGAACATGTTAAACATGTCAATTGGAGCAAAAAATATAAAATTAAATATTGGTGGGTTAGATAAGGTTTATAATATCTAAAAATAAATTAAAGATATGTTTTGACAATGTTCATACCCATTACCCCTTGAATTATTCCATTTATCTTTTAATCCATTACAATGGTAAATTGTTTTTACATAAATTATCTTTTCATTTATATATAAAATAAAATGGCCCTTATCATATATGTTATATTGACTAATTAAAAATTTCAAAAAGTTTTCATTTGATTAAATTTATAAATGTGATTAAATTATATTTTAAAATATTAAATGTATAATTTATTATTATTTTTTTGAACAATATAACTAATGTTCCCAAATATAAAATATCGGTTTGTAAATTAATTTTATTTTAAATTAAAAATTCACATATTATATAAATATATATTTATAGAAAATTTATTCATTAATTTCAATTCAAACATTTATACTACTAATGTCATAATAGTCATGATAACTGAAAAAAATTGTATTTTACAAAAAGGTAGGCCTTTTTCTATCTATCTCATGATCCCACCTCACTTATTGAATATTCACAATAATCTCACCGAGTTATGAGTAGATGAGACATAAATATCTGGTAATATAATTGGGTGAGAATATTTTTTTTGTCCCCCCAGATGTCCTACCCTAGAAGTCAGTTTCGGGAAAGAAATTTCAAATTTGAGGTTTATCAAAGCTATCAGGGATGTAGACCAATAGACTAACATTAACAACATAGAATTAAATTTTGGTTAGGAAAATTTTTTATTCAGGGGTTCCTCCTTGGGTTTTTTAGATAAATATTTTCATAGAATATATAGTAAAAAATTATCACGATAAGTGTGGTGATGTGCTTTGGCATAAAGAGATACAGATGAAATTCAACGTTCAAGTGTGGCAGTTCAAGAACTATTTGTTCCAACTGAGGATAAAATTAAACATTTATGTGTGGTCACTACTTGAATTAATTTCTAATTTATGGAACCTTGGGTCAAAACATCCATGAACATTATTTTGAAGGATATTTACAGAGCAGTGTGTGTCATGTGTATGGTTGTTTCATTGGATGGTCTTCCCAGGAGGCCTTGAGTGCGACCTTCCTCAATCGGTGGTTCCAAGAGGAAGGGTGCCTCACACGTATGAAAAATGTGATAAATCACTTATTATATAGGGTTAATGGTTTATTTTGAAATAGAGGAACAAATTTTGGAAAAAGGGATTCCAATATGAAAAAACATTTCTTATATTAAAAACTAGGAACATATTGACTAATTTAATTTTCCTATATAAAAATTCGGAGGCATCCCGCTATCTAAGACCCCTCATTAATATACCTTATGCTCCCAAAATTATTCCAATTTCTATAAAATGGATATGGTTTTGTTGGCACCCTAATCATTCAGGTCTTATTACGAGCATAGATTGTTCATTAATCATGGGTCTTATGTGGGTGGCGATGTTTTTTAAGACACTTTGGGTTACATTGTCCTATCCATTTATGATTTCATTGGAAGATGTTATTAGTATAAAGTGAAATCTCAATTGATGCTCTCCAGCCTCATTTTGTGTATTTATTTTAATATCCATCTCATTGACATAAAACCGATTCTCTTTCTATTTATAGTTCAATGTCTGGTCATGGAATCATCCCTTGGTCTATTGAATATACCATTCAAAGGTAAAAGGGGATTATGAACAACTACATGGATTTTTTTCAAACAAGGCATGAAGGACATGCAGTCAAAATTTTTAACACCTTTAATAAACCCCAACGTGTGAATATTTCATGTTTTTTTTCTTGAGTACTTATCTCCATAGGGAGTGAACCTTGTTCAAGTGGATTCCATTGGTATTTATTACATAAGACCATTGTGACCTCTTGGTTCTTTTTAGTCTATCACATTTTTTTGTCTTCGTACTCTTTTATAGTAATATAAATAAAAAATTATTGAAGTCATATTTTTCATTATTAACCTAAAAATGTTCCTTTTATCAAAAAAATACCATAAATTTTTCTTATGAAAATATTAATATAACGATAGAAAAATAATTTCCACCATGATAAATTAAAATAATTTTTGGGAATTAATATTTTAAATAAATAGTAGATATATAATATAAAATTATTTTTAACATAAAATAACTTCATTATAATATTAACCATTATCCATCATATATAATATTATTAACTAAGTAAATTAGTTTTTCACAGATAGTTCATATAGAATATATTTTATAATCTTTTATCCTAGGTTTCATTAAATAGTAACATATATGACATTGAAAGTAATTTTTTTAGAAAAATATATTACAAAGAAAAAAATTATAACACTATTAATTTTATATATTCCAATAGAATATCATTTATAAAAAATGTATACTATATTTTAATTTTAAATATTAAATGGTTTCACCTATTGACTCCCCCTAATTCAACAATTGTGTTTAAATAGTATGAACATATTACTATTTAATTTTATTCCAGAATTGTGTGTGGAGAAATCCATTGAATATATTTACCTATTTAATGATAATCATATATTAAAATTTTAGGGTCCTATGTTGTAACGAAACAATAATTTATGAATAAAACACCCATTATTTTATTGTTTTATGGATATAAAAAAACACACGAACTCTTTTGTTTTATAATTATTTGGTTTAAAGGACCATTGTGTATCATTACCATTGAAAATATAGATGTTGAACAATGACCATACTACTTATATACATATAATGTTTTAACAAATCCTTTTATCATAGAAAAAGGAGATGATAGCCTCATACAGTAGACTCAGGCCATATGAAGATCATTTTTGGGGGCTCAAAAAGAGGTAACACCGCTAGGATTCACTATTGAGAAAGCCTAAGCTTAGCTTCAACATGTTAAGCATGAATGGATTCCCTTATGGGAGAAATTAATGTTAATAGATATTGCCACTTGGGAGACGTTATCTAAGTCACCCCAAGAGTTTATCACCAACGTACACCTTATTCTTAGGTCTTATACAGGTGTTTTTTTGTAGTTCCTTGAAACATGTGTACTAGTATTAAGAATCACTATTTCCAACCGGTATCCAATTGATTTATTTATGGAACCAAAAACTTTGAATAGTTCTTTATCCAAATGGGACCTTATTTCTAAATATAGTTATTCATTAGGTTTAAATATCATGATACTTAATAACGGGCATTGGTCGAGAGGATGGGAGGTCAGACTCATCACCCCATTTTGGGGGGGGGGGATTATTGTCTACTCCGGGACTCTCTTTGTAAATTAATATTTTTTCATGAATCCTTATTAATTCACCAAGTATATCATAATTATCCCTTGGAGTTTTCAAAAACTTATTAACATGTTTAATGTTTGTAATCCACAGTATGCATTCAGGGTTCTTCATTAATAGAGATAACTTTATCAATTTAAGGTTATCCATCAATGGTATCCTCTAATATACTATTTCAAGATTCCTTTAGTGATCATTATGATGATACTAGTTTTTAATCCACTCAGTGGGTCACTCTGGAATTTATTGTCATCCAGGGAGATGAATGATTGGGTTGATTTGAGGATCTTGCCTATAAAATACGCTACCTACGTATCATTATAAAAGTAATCAGAACCATCGTTGTTCGGTGCCACCGAATGGGACACATAATAACATTTATGGTCATGTGATAAGGAACAATCCATGTAGTATAATTCAATGTGGTGTGGACATCTAAGATAAAGGTGCATAGTCAAAACATAGTGTGTGACTTATGTTGAAGAAACATAAGGAACATGGAAAAGATATGGGTTTCCAAGTAAGATCAAACCCTGTTGGGAATATGGACCAAGGAGAACTGAGTTGATTTAAGGTATTGGGTTTGGGTTTAATTCCTAAAATGTATTCCTTGGAGATTTGAGGGTTTAATTTGGGGTTATTCCTAACATGGATCGCCAAATTAAGGGAATTAGGGTTGGACTCCGAAAGAGGAAATCTAGTGATATCATGCCCTGAAAGGGATTCCTACATATCCTGGTTTGAATATTAATCAATGATATCATAGTTCTTTTTATTGTGATTTTTTTATCATGACAAATCACAAGGCCCACGTAAGACATGTTTAGTTTGATAATCAAGATTGTGGGACCCCAATATTTATTGGAATGTTATGTTTTTGTTGTGTTTTCGGATGAACCATTTGTTTTTTGGGCTTTAAAATGTTTCCTGAAAGTTTGAGAGGCATTGGGGGTGTTTTGGGGGCTCTGGGCACAGAGGAAAGGAAATATGGGAAAGACAGGCTAGGGGGCACGACCTGCGCACGACCAGGAAAACCGTGTGGCCTGCCCAGGCTAAACTGTATGACCCTTCCTCCTCCGGACAGATGAATGCACATGGTTTGTGCATGGTTTTCCTAACCATGTGGCTAAATAGTGCATCCCCTCCTCCTCCGCACAGTGGCATGCACACGTTTTGTGCATGGGTTTCCAAACCGTGCGGACAAACCATGCAGCCACTTATTTTTGGGAAAAATTACACTTTTTCCACTCCAGGCATTGAAACTTCTCTCTGGATTTCCTCTCATTTCCCCCATATCCACCCTAGGCACGAACCAAATATCCCAAAGGCTTCAAGAGACTGATCTCCTTCAATTCTAAGGTGTTTTTTGTGTCATTGGTTTCGGATCAAAGCTCCGGGTGAGGCTAATCCCACCCTTGCATCTCTACTTGGTTTAGAGTTTGTATCTTCTCTCCCTCTCGTTCCGAATCACTAAAACCCTAAATTTTGGGTGATTTTTAGGTTTAAGCCCCGAAGGTTGGTTGTGTCGAGGTCTAAGGACTCGATTGAGAGTGTGTTCAACCGTGGTTTCAAGGTAGGTGGTCTACAAGTGATATCCCATAGTAATTTTGGTATTTTTGCATTTTTAATTGTGTTCTTAATTTCCTTTGGTTATGTTTTGGATAACCTAGACAAGTTTGGTAATAATTGTGTTTAAAATGGAAAATAAGAACCCTCACGATCCCTGTGGGATGTGTTGGGATAGACATGACCTAATTGGGGCCATCCAAGGGATGTGTCGGCTTTTCCTTGATTTAGGGATTGATATTAAACAAGTGACATTATTGTAATGAATTGTAGATCCCTTGATAAATATGTTGGCATGATTGGTTGAACTTGGAATAGAAGTTAGGTGATGCACCTAGACTTGGAAATAACCTAAGGGTTAATGTGGAATGGGTTAAATGGTTGATTCATGGAAATGATGAATGGGTTAAATGGGTTAATTTGTAAACTGATTAAAGACCATAATGGGATAGATTATGGTTTTAAGGTTTAATGCTTAGTGAGATAGGAATAACACATGAGAATTGGGTGAATTGTTAAATGTTGTGAAATGTTAATGTGTTAATGGGTTAAGGCATGGGGTGGTTTACCATGTGGATTGTTGTGAATAGTGTTTTCCAAAGGGAAATAGATTGGATGGTTGATGGTTACTTATATATAATCATGTGCACATGGATTCATAGAGTGAGGTGTGACATGAGGATCTATGCCCACAGGTTGAGTGAAGACTAAGGTTCTAAACACCAACCTAAATGCACGGGTTATGAAAGGGGACTAAGGATCTATTCTCCTAACAGTTTCATCCACCTGGATTGAGGCTTCGAGGTGAGGTTATGGTTGCTATGAGGGGTTAGTCCCAGTGAGATAGGATAATGATGTGTTTACCCTCTTGCATGTGTTTGTTGTCCTTAGACCCATGTAACATAATGTATGTGATTAACCCATGGAAATGTAATGAAATGGTAAATGGTTAAAATGGGTGTGTAATGAATGTTAATGGAAGTGGCAATGTATTGTATCTAAACTGGTTAATGGTACCTTAAATAATTACTTGGCAATTATCATTCATATTTCTCTTGCATGAACTACCTGTTTATACTGGATATTGTGTAGACACCATTACTGGTGGCCTATTGAGTTTTACTCACACCCTGCTCGGGTCTCCGTTGGGTACCCCAACAGAAATCATGTTTGCAGGTCAAGAGAAGGGAAAGGAACATTTCCAGATAGTGAGTGGAAATGGGTAGCACTTGGTGGACGATCTGGACTTTGAGTCGGGACCATTTTAGGGATTTTGGCCGTTGTGTTTATTTTGGGGTTTTATCCACTTTTACACATGTAGTATGACATGGCACATTTATTATTGGAAATGTATGTAATACATGTTCCATGATTATTGGTTATTGTTTCCACTATTTGGTTTATTTCTGTTGTGGCTTACTCTGATAAATAGGGGGTATAGTCTCCCCACTTGACTCTGTAGACCCCCGCTGCTAGTAGGTAGCCTTTGGTGTATGGGGAGGTGCGCTTAAAGTCATGTAACCACCCAGCTCTGAGCCCCGATTTAGTGGCTTCCGGGTCTGGTATGTTATAAAGTGGTATCATAGGAGGTCTTTTTTCTCCTTCTTTGAGGTCTTGTTATATGGGATTGGTAGCCAATGGTTAAGACATGTCGGGATTTGGTAATGAGCTCATGATTGGGAGTATCTAACCCATGTACGAGGGAACACCCAAGTCACCCTAGGTAGGAAATGTTGTTCTTGGTTGTGTGTTGTTACAGTTGATGATATTTCACCATTGGGTGATGCACATGTTGTTTTATGTAACTATTTTATGATATTTGGATCATGGCCTTAAAGTCATGAGGATTGGTATACATGCATCATTATAGGCACCTAGGGAGATATGTGACATGCATTGTATTAGACACACGCACAGGGTGGATGTGTCAGGCAGGAAAGTAGGGTGCATCATGCATTTCATGAAACCAAGAAATAATGAGAATATTGAAATAAAAAAAGTGGGTAAATAATGTTTAATGGAGTAATCGGGTTTGAAAAAAGTTGGAAAATATTGTTGGTTTGGCGTATGAAAAGTGAGTTGTTGTAGATAGTAAAGATCTTTTGTTAAAGTCATGAAAGTTATGTGGTAAATGTGCTAAACCTTGTGCTTGGTATTGTAGAGAAATTCCACCACAACGTTGGTTACTAGTTGGGAAATGGGAGGTTGTTGCTGAGAACACTCTAGTAGAGGAGAAAGAGAATGTGGCGATCAATGAAGGTAGAGAGGACCTGTTCTAAGAGAACATGGATTGCCTTATGCAAATGATGGATCGGGACCCAGGGCGGGTTGCACTGAGTATGTTTGAGCTAACCAGGGAGTTCCAGCTGCAGCACCCTCTGACTTTCACCAGAGAGTGTGGGCCATAGGTAGCGGAGTTCTGGTTAGAGTTTGCCACAGCTGTAGAAGCTCCTGGATGCGCACCGCACAGAGGGTGGATGGAACGAACTTTGAGTGGAAGAGGCTCTCTAAGTCCATCCAGAGGAGAGATGCCTCATCGTGCACCTTGATCATCAAGCTCCACCATCTGCCTGCTGCTGCGTGAAGGAGGCTCGCTGTGAGGATCACCATGAGGTCTGCTGGTGTCCTCACTGACCTGAAAACATGTACAACAGCCTCCAGCAAATCCTCGGCTACCTGGGGGTCCGTCTCCCCACAGAACCTGGGCAGTTGCTGGCGCTGAAACTTGTACAGTGCACTAAGGCGACGTGCATCGTAAGCGGCTGGGGCTGGTAGCATCGGCAGCTCGGCGGGTAGCGGTACCGCCGGTGCCTCTGCTGTCAAAGGGCCCTGTACTGAGGCCTCGTCACTTGGTGGGATGTCGTCATTCACAACTCTCGGAACCCTAGCTGGCTGCCATCGTGGGGCCATCCTGAAAAGAAACAGTTGTGCCATGGTCAAACAGTATACCTGGTGAGCTGACATTAAGAAATCACAAAGAAAACTTGAAACACACATGCAATCAATGTTTTCGTGCATTAAGTCGGAAATCAGAAGTTAGGGTCCTGGTGTACAGATACGTTGGCCGCCGCACCAACAATGGACTCCATAGACTGATAACCACACTTAATACTCTTAACATTATTGCTTCATATAGAAAAAGATCAGAGTCCTGAGTTCTGCGGTAGAACCGAACTCCTATGATACCAATTTGTCACGACCCGTCCTCGGGGCCCGTTCCGTGACTACCCCATGCCCGGCTTCCATAGGCCAGGGGCTGGCGACTAGCACCAATTCGTAATTCCCAATAAAAGGGAAGGAACTACCTTTGTAAAGTAAACAAACACCACAAAGCAAGCAAGAAGAAGTAAACACAATGTTGAAACTGGGTACAACAGTAAGTACAGAAAATTAAGTGGGACATAATACAAACACAAACTGAAAGTAAAGTACAACTGGAAAGGGAAAACAACAACTGAAAGTAAAGCCACATCCTCGAGCCATCACTGGAAGTCCCACCTGAAGGGTGGGTACAGATAGCCTCCACAGCTCCTCGGGTCCAGCCGTCCACTCCGTGTACGTCCCGCCCAATGGTCCACCTCCAGGTACCGACCTGCTCTGCAAGCCTCAACCACGATCAGCACTGTCCGTCGTCTGCAACCAACATAACGTGGTGTGGGAAAAGCCCATGCAAGGGTGAGTATAGGCTACTCAGTAGGGACCCCGAGACCCCCGAAGGCCTCCCAGAACCCACAAAGGATAATCCAAAAGGAAAGATACAATCACAGAGTAACATCCGACTCTACTTAGGTATATGCCCATACATATACCTAAGTCATCAATTCCAGTTCTATCCAACCTCCGAGCCCAAGTTCGATCACATCCACACAGGAAATCAAAACGTAATCCACACAAGATTGCACAACCCAATCCACATAGTAAAGAAATAAAGGATTCACCTCACACAGGTATACTTATTCGTATGACGATAGAGATGATTAGATATTGCCAATGATTCATCTAAGTCATCAGACCCACAAAGGATCGATAGGTACTAACCCCCGCAATGACCCACACAGAATCGATAGGTAACTAACCCCCGCAATGACCGAAAAAGGATCTGACCCACATAGGTTCAATAGGTAACTAACCCCCGCAATGACCCACACATGATCGGACCCACACAGGATCTGTAGGCACTGACCCACACAGGATCGCTGAGCGATGACCCATATAGGATCTGACCCACATAGGATTGGTGGCACTGATCCATGTAGGATTGCTAAGTGTTGTAGTCATCGCCGTCGAATCCACAGAGGATTTCTGCATAGTCGTCATCGTCGTCGCAGTCGCAGCTAGCTCTAGGGTTCCCACACACAGCAAGCTCGTTTCGGAGGGTCCGCTTCACGAGCCGAAGGGCTGATACATCAACTGACACATAGTCTGGAGTTGATGTATCCAAAAGTTCTATATCGTCAACAAGAACTCAACGTCACAGACGGTGCGTCATTCGGACGCCCAGTCTGAGTGTTATTGGCTTTTTCGCCCCAGGGGCCCGGTTGGTTTTTAAGTCAAAACCGACCCGACTGTACTCCAACTGCATCCAAACCTTGAGAAGAGTAATCCAAAAAGGACCGTATCACTTAGAGGAATCCAACAAAGTTGACAGCACGTCAATCGGACATCCAGAGCTCAAGTTATAAGTGTTTCCGCTCCGAGGGCCCGGTTGGTTTCGTGTACGAACCAACCTGGACGAACCCAAAGTACTCCGAAACCATGAGTTTAATATACTTAATCGACTGTCTCGGTCCATGGATCACTACGCAACTGACGGTGCGTCGATCGGAGGTCTGCACCCCACGTTATGAGCAAAAGACCGGGAGGGGTCCGGAAGTGGGGGTTTCAAGCCCGGACCGACCCGGACCGAGACCCACTGGGCCGGCCCGAACCGGGTCGACCCGACCTGGGTCCAGGTCCGGCCCGCTTGGGCGCGGCCCGGACCGGCTGGCGTGGCCCGCCCCGGCCTGGGTGCCGCCCGGCTTGGCGGTCCGGTGCGCTGTCCAGGTGGCTCGGCCGAACGGCCGAGCCGTTTGAGATATGGGGGGGGGGGGGGGGTGCTGCCCCCTGCTTGTTGTAACCGCGGCCCCATAATGGGGGCCTCTCACGTCTGGCCACCCGAGGGTTTCGAACTCCCGGCTCTTCCACTGTCTGGCGGGCCGGCTCCGGCCGGCCTGCTCTGCCGCCACGGGACCGGCAAGGCCGGTCCCCCCCTGATCCGACGCCAGCGGCCCGATTCTAGCCGCCGATTCCCCTACTCCGCCGCGGTCTATGCTGCAGCCTTGGACCGTCCGGCGCTGCGCCCCTCCGTCGTGGCCCCGCTCCGGCCGCGGTGCCTTAAGGTTCTCCGGCGCGGCGCGACGGCGCCGCACATACCTTGCCGCATGACCCAGCGCGGTGCGACGACACCGCGCCATCCTCGTTCCATTCCACCACAAGGAAGACAAGATAAAAAAGGGGAGGAGGGTCGGTCGTGTTTGTGTGGTCCGTCCTCCTCCCGTTAACTAGTAACAGGTGTTCCAAAATTACGAGGAATGATGACAGATGAAAACACGAATATCATCAACAATAAAATAAATCCCTACCTCGAGCGTAGCTTGAACAAAGGTTCGTCGTGGAAATAACCGTCACGGAAGGAGGCGTTGCGAAAGAAGAATCATCACGGAAGAAGGCGTCATTAGCGTCGCAGTACACGGCGTCGTGTAGTCGATCTCCAAGGATTCGGCGTTCTTCATCGGAGATCGGTGCGTTCTTCGCGTTCTTCACGTTCTTCGTGTTACTTGACGAAGAAGATAAAGATCTTCAAGCCTCCCTTAGCTTTTCTCCCAAACCTCTCAAGCAACAAGTCCCAACCAAAATAAAATAAGAGTTGTCTTATTTTATTAACTCACAATCCAACGTTATAATTTCAAAAGAAACAAAACGAATAATTAATTGAAGAGTTTAAAACCGCCCAATTAATTGGGGTGTTTAATATCCAGATTAAACGTAAGAGTTGACTTCATTTAATAGGGGGGTGCGGGTGCGTTACATAGAAGAAAAGAAACGGTGGGGCTCGTGTGGGCCCCACCTTAGAAATATCCTACCAATTGGGTAGGATATTGTGGGTCCCACATCATCCACTTAACTTAAGTTAAGAAAAATAATATAAAAATTGGTTGTGCCACTATTATTTTATTTCATAACATAACCCCAAAAATTAGAAACCACACCCGAGAAAACGCAACTCCGAAAAAGATGTTTCTAAGAAAATACCGGCGCTGCGATTCCATCAGTGCCCTCAGAATTTGATTCCGACCACTGGTTCAAATGTTAGAAAAAACCACTCGTTCGTTCACTGAACATACCCGAGCTAAACTTCGGAAAAAGATTTCCGGGACACCGGGCCTCTGAATCTGGTGCCGTCAGAAACTACATTCTTGTAAAATTCCCAAGAAAATTAAGAAAAAAATTCCTTGAATTTTTCAGGTCATTACAGATCCTCTCTTAAATCATTCTCTCAATGTGTTGAAGAACAACCTGGAAGTTTCAGAAGACTGGGGAGAAGTACTAGGGTGACCAAAGAAGTAATTGGGAATCAAACAAATTCATCTATACAAATGAGGTCTCAAACGATCTATTTATAGGAAAAAATGGTACCCTAGGGGAAAGGAGTTAGGGAGCACAAGTAGGTTGCATGACATTTTGGGGGGGTTCAAGTTGGATGTGTGCCAATGGTGTTTTGGATAGACTACAGTGATTCAAAATTCATTCCTTTGCAAATATTTATTTTATTCATGTATTTTTTCTTTTCCATTCTAAGGGGATTCCCTTTCTAATTTTTTAGGCCATTTGACAAAATGGAGTGTCAATAAAAGCCCCCCCCCTCATAATTGGATCCGAAATGAAAATAGGATTTTATACTGAGTTAAAGTAATAAAGAAGAAAAAACTAGTATTGTGGGGTGCAAGTATTATGTTCATAGAGAAGCTAGTCATGCAAGTTTACAGAGAATAGGAATCTAGCACACATGGGGATATGTGTCACCTATATATAATGGCTTCACATCCATGAAAAGCTTCATGTCTTATGAAATTTCAACTCTCGTGGCAAAAGTCTTATTTCACTTTGACGCCTCAATTTTTTCATGCTTTTTCTGTATGTTTTTTAGTTGTATTCTATAAGTGGGGTTCCATACTTGCATGCTGGATTATACTTGTTTACTAATATTACACTTGTGCACCTTAATGCCTTTACCAATTACCAATTTTTTCAATAAAAAACAAAAATGTAATTACTTTAAAAGACCATTTCTATCTTATTTTCAGGTTCAATGGGTCCCAAAAGAAATAGAACTGCTAATGATATTACTTTCAAGATGATTGATGACATGATGAATGGCATTGGTTAGGATTACTTTTATGTTTGTGACACCATCCTTCCAGACATAGAAAAATATCTAAATAATTATCATTTCAACTTTTCCTGAAGTACTTATCTTCCATTGTTTATATATAGCCATTTTCAGGAATAAAATGTTTCAAATCCAAAGAACTATTTCCCACATTCATGGTTTCAAGATTATACCAACTTTTTGTTGGATAACATTTTTGATGGGGGTCATTTTCTAGTGCTGGGATAGTAGAGAATGTTCATATTATGAATCATAGCCTATGTTCTCTAGATTTGAAGGCATAAACACCTGATTTTTAGGCACATTGTTATTCATCCATATTTCGGGATTCTAAAATAGATCATTCCAAGGGTTGGACAAAACGTTGGGACTTCCACCCAGGAGGACATGTAAAACCTAGGTGGATGTGGGAATACTAGGTTCATAAGACCTGTACAGAATTTTCTAATGACTTGAATGGCGTTGGAATTTATGAAGCTATCTGGGTTGGACAAACTTATATGTATATAAATGATTATTTTGTGATGGAATTATTATGTTGATGGTGTCCAGAGACTAATTCCTTCCATTTAACACATAAAGATTTAGGAATCGGCATGTTGGATGTTTATAATATTTATAGAGCTCCAGTCCTTGAAGATATGTATGATGATTTTATTCATCCCAATGTAACATGGAATGACTTGGAGAAGATAGTGGATTTGGTTCTTGAGTTGATGGAAATATTTAACAAACAGAGGAACACAACCGTCAGGAAATCTCACTCTTGGAGAGATATTCATCTAGAGGAATGGATGGAAATATTTTTGATAAAGAAGCATGAAAAGGGGCCCACTTACACCCATCTGACCAGCTGTCCAAGGGTAGAGAAAAGTGTTACTCTTGAGACCTTCTGGACAACATAGGAGAAAGGAGAATTTGAAAAATGGGGATTTGAAGTCGACCCAAAAATTCCAGTGAAGACACGTTTGGATGGTTTCTTGGCCATGTGGATCAGTGTGTATTTATTACTGGTCTGAGACTCCATAGGAAGTTTGAGGCTAGGAACCATTGTTATTGCGGCTAATATTGAGGAGAAAAGAATGGTAGGGTTGGATACTACTGTTTTTTTCTAAGATTCATAGGAGTTTGTTGCACATTTACAAGGGGAAGTCTCTGTTATGAATAGAGGGTTCATTCCAAGTGTTGTGGGGATGGATCGTTAATCACATTAGAACTTATATTGTAAAAAATGGAGTACATGTTTCTAAAAGTTCATTCCAACCATATGTTTAGGAATTTTCTTATATTTCACCTTTGTCCTTGAATGATTACGACAACAAGGCCAGAATGAGCATGAAAAAGGAATTCCATTTTTTTCAAATTTTATTCCGCCTACGGGGTGATTTATTGATGATTGGATGGCCAGTTTAGAACTGAGAGAATATATGTTGTCTTGCAGAGATGGCGTGTTGGCCCCCAGAGTTGATGATGAAATCATATGTGAGGCCTAAAATTCTTATATAAGTGTGCATCAATTAACATGTCTACAACAGAATACTGTATCTGATCTTGTGCAAGTCAGATTAGAGAAACACCTAATGGTTTCCCGAAAACTATGGTTGTTGACATCTTCATAGAATACTAGGGCAATATTTAATTTACTTATCGCTAAGTCAGTATGCAGATTGACTATCCGGTATGCTGAAAACTAAGTTGCATCTTACCTTGAAGGGGTATCAAATCATGTCATTTCTTGAGTGTGGGTGAATAGAAGTAACAGGAAGGAACCATGACTATTGGATGACAGATTGTCATCATTAGGGGCTGAATCACAAGTATTAGAGGGTAGAGGTGATGATACTTCAAATTCATCAAAGAGATCTCGTGCTAGATATAACCCTCCTACTAGAATTAAGAGAGCCACTGCATCAATCCCAACTGATGTCACATTGAAGTGATCAAGTCTCCATCATTCTGAAGAACAACATGTTCCATTTTCTAATCCCTCATATGTGACTGTGCATGTTGGTAAGAAACTCAAATCCAAGGTTGTAGGATCCTCTTCACAACCCTCTGATAAAAATTCTGAATATGTAACCCCCCCAAATGATAAAGGGCTAAATGGAAAAAATGATATGACTAATGTCAAAAAGGTGCACCTTCTTTTTGGGGACCCTTCCTAATTGATCTTCAGAGTCAAGTGTGCTTGTCCTAGAGTAGTGATCATGATGGGTGACCTTCTGGGATGTTTCTCAGGGTGTGTGTGAGTGATGAAAAATCACACTCGAAAGCACATGTGTTTGTTTTCTAGGAATTTTCTAAGGGTCTATCTAAGTGACAATGAAAACTCAAAAGGAAATTTGATGACATTTGGGGACATTCATTAGTTAGATGACCTATTCAGGCACGTGGTTGGGCCATTGGATAGGGACCATGTGTCTGCATGGCAACAGGTGGTACCTGCCGGGCCAGGACCCGATGACCTCGTAAAAGGCGGGGTGTCTCTGCTGTCACCAGGACCCATTTGTCGCATTTGGTATTAGAGGAGGAACCTATCCTTAAGTGTGGTGCACTGTCTGGGTTGAGTTGTAGGGCCCAAAATTAGGATTTTTTCTCTAAATGGGGGGGGGCAGATTGCAACACCCCCACATGATAACGGGTTAAATGAAAAAATGTTATGCCTCATGTCAACAAGGTGCACTGTAATGCCCAGACCCTAGTTACCTAGAGTTGGTGCATTATTACATAAAATTAGCATGATTACAAGGAATCAAGTCCCGAAAGACCGACCAGTTTAGTAGTCCTGGAAAAAAGATTCATGCATAAGTTCAACATTACAACTTGAAAATAAATAAAACACTAATTTATTCTATTAGAAATATCCAAGACTCCTAGATTATGCCTGCAAGTCACTCATAACTAACTTCTTCATATGCTGGGAAACTGAATCATAAGAAAGGGGTGAGCTCAAACACTCAGTAAGGTTAAGAAATACAGTAGAAGATAACATAGATATTAAGCATGGTGAATAGTTAAATCACATGTCTTTACCAATAAGAAACATGAGCACTATTATGGAAGGAATATGAGATGAGTAAATAATGACATAATAAAACATAATCATGGGTATTCTACTAGTCGAATGACAACATGAACCATCAATATTATTTTCATAGAGGGGATGTATAATTCAAGACATTGTGAAACATTTTTTCAAGGCCTTGACCAAGACATCTAAAAATGATTAAGTCCTCGGCCAATACCATATATCAAATTGGGAAAGGAATCGACCAATTCCATGTCTGGTTGTATCATGAGACATATCGATGCATCGAGGAGCCATATTGGGTTCCACCCGTCACTGACTACCTCCAATACATTCCTCAAATGAAAAGGTTTAAATATAACATAAAAATTCGTATTAAAACTAGTATAAGAGCTTTCAATAAGTTAACCATAATCCATCAATTGTATAAAAATAAAACATCCATAGTAAAACATATCACAAAACCTTCAATACAATATGGATGATTTTTATCATAATAAATCAACTTCAAGCAAGTTTAAAATCCATCAAAGGATCTTGACATAGATGAAAATGATTTGTAAAACTCTCTGAGTGATAAATCCCTTTTTCGTGAAAACATTTCATAGTCACACAATTTAAAAAGGAATAAATTTAAAGACATTTTTGATTCAAAGTGTCCCATACCACATTGAAACTTCTAAAATGAATTAAAATTTTAAAAACATTCATGTCCATATAGATAAATTGTTAAAACCCATTTGGAAAATATCGACATTAATGATAATGATTTAGAGGAATAAATATTTAAAACATTTAAAATGATATTTTAGTAATAAAATTTCCTTAAAAGAATCCCTTTGAAAACTATTTCATGAAACATGGACATGGATAATAAATATCTCCCAGTAGATACTTACGTAAAAACAACCTCAGATAATAAAGAGATTGTGAAACTAACCCTTAACATGTACTTTAATTTAGTAGAGGGTATGTTAACCTCCTATATAATGGTGAAATAATTGTTATTATATTATTCAAGAACTATATATATTAATATGATGTCATATATTAACTTTTAATATTTTTTTGTTAATAATATTTTAGTATTATCATTGTTTCTGGTGTTAAGAGATTCACTTTCCGTTATATGATTTGTTACATATGTAATGTTTATTAGGGATATGAAGTAACTTATAAATATAAAAAATGATATTAAGTCTTTAAATATTATTTTTAATCATAAATTTAAATTTATTCTTTAATGGATACGATGGGGAATGAATCTCATCATGTTCTTGGAGACGGTAATTCGTACGTACGCATGAGCAAGAATATCATTACCTTATTATTAAAATAATATATAATAGGATGGTATATCATATATACAGAATTATTATAATGTTATAGTTATTATTTACATTAATTAAATATCATTATCATACCCATCCAGATAATAATGTATTGAATAACAGCTACACCACGACATTGACACGATAAGCCGTACGTAGGAACGTATGGTGACATGTCATTCATAGGATGGATAGAATAATTAATATGGTTGTACCATATTTATAATATCATCATATTATGAATAAGATAATTGATTTATTATTTTATAATGGAGACAATAAATAAAGAGGATGTTTAAGAAGAAAGGAACTTGAAAGTGGTGATGAAATATTTACCTCTACATTGGGTTCTTCCTTTTCACTTGATCAAAAGGGCTCTATAGGTTGGATTTCTGATGAAAGGAACTCCTATAAGATTAAGGGAGGATATTTTAGATGGTATTTGGGTAGGGGTTGGCCAAGCCAAATGGCTTTTAATGTGTGGATTCGAGAGAAGTGGATGTTTCCTTTTATAAGAGGGGTGAGGGTCACCTTAGGAAAAGATTCAAATATTATTTTATAATAAAATTATTTTCGATTTATAATGGATCCAAAAGTAATTATTTAAAGGATAAGAGGGGATGGGTCAAAAACGACTCAACCAATAGGTTTTAGACTGGTTTGGGTTACTATATTAACCTTATCTTTTAGATTTAACTCTTAGTTAAATAGTTGACATTTACCATGCCTTTTTGTATTTTTATATTATATGGCTAATAAACTTACTATAAACATTCCAGATAACCCAAAGTGGTTCCTTAATGATACCCATATCATTATATAAGTCTTTTGGATAAGTCTTATATTTTTATAATTATTATATCAACCAATAATATTTAATTTGTTTTAAAAACTCATTTATTTCAATTTTGACATTATTTAAAAATTGATTTTTGTTAAAGACCTAATAACATTATTACTTCAAACCAAATACCATTAATCAACCCTAACATGTCATATTCACCTATAAAATTTGTGTATGGAATAAAAACATTCAAATTATATTTATTTTAGTACTTATAATATCATTTATTTGATTGTTTCATTAATAAGGATAATACAGCATCAATATTGTGTCATATATAAATATATTTATTGTATGTATAAAAATTATAAATAAACTATCATTAGGTAAGAAATATTTTTATATTTCTAATGAATATTTATATTTTAACAGATAAATTATATAACCACATATAAAAATTATTTTATTAAAAGATATTTGCTTTTGTTATTTTTGTCTTTACTTTAGATTATTTAATATAAAATGTCATTATCACTCCCATGTGGCTCAATGGGGTCCCAAAATTGACCACAAGGTGACCTTGGTTGGAAATGTATTATCCAATAGTGATAGGACATGTGTTAGGGTAATTTTATTTTATTATAGCATTATTTTATAACTTTATTTACCGGATTTACCCTTTTAACAACAGTAAAGAAAATATTTACTGAAATAAATCTTCCTAATGTCTGAAAATAAAATTTAGCTATTTACATAATATGAGCCTCCTAATTATAAATATGGAATCCATTTTTCTAAATTAATAACATAGAAGTGGCATAAATTAATTTAAAATTAATTTCGATTTTCAAAACAAAAAAATATGTTTTTATGAAATAATAACTATCAAAAGATTAACACTTGTTTATGTCAAATTATAAATTGACATTACTTATAATGACATAAATTGTATTAAATGATAAAAATATAATCTAACTCTATGTCAAAACCAATCAAATTCAAAATTTATCACTATTAATTATTTCTATTAAAAATGTTTTTTTATTTAAAATTTAGTAATTTTCACTATTAATCAAAATATGAAAGTTATCAGAAAGGTACCAAAAGTTTTTACAAAATAACTTTTTATGTCCCGATTCCAAAGTAGAAGTTTATTTTTTCAAATTTAATATATAGAATTTTCAAATATTGGATTTAAAAAGGGTTCTCCATTAAAAGGCGGTACACTTTCATTTTTTAAAAAATAATTCTTTTTAGCTGAAAAAATTAATTTATTCTTAAATTATGTCTAAGAAACACATAATATATATTCTAAAATTATAATTTTTATATAAAGATCAAAATTCAGTTAATACTATTCATAACCTCTTTTGAACGGCTAGTTTGGTAAGTCGTGGTGCGCTTGAACTCGGTGATGCGGGTAATGAATGTTATTGAATTACATTAAATAAATAACATAATTTGAAATCTTTGGGTGTTACATGCACCTTCCTTTTCAAGTGATTTCGTGATTACAACTCCATAGTTAAACATGCTTGGAATGGAGTGGTGATCAAGATGGGTGACCTTCTGGGAAGTTTCTCAGTGTGTATATGAGTGAGGAACAAGCACACATGAATGGACATGTGTTGGATTTTGGGGACTATCATTAGTCAGATGACCCATTCAGGCACGTGGGTGGGCCCCTGGGTGGGGACCATGTGTCCGCAGGGTAATTGGTGGTACCTGCTAGGCTAGGACCCGATGACCTTGTAAAAGGAGGGGTGTTTGTGCTATCACCGGGACCCAGTTGTCACATAATATATATAACAAGAGGCTATTAAAACATGGAAGAGTTTGTCCAATGATGCTAAGACCATGTGGATGGATCTATGTGAAGGATTGCTAATTCCAGGATCATGGGATTTGTGGGATTCTTCTAACATTCTTTATAAGGATAATCCTAATGAGGTAAGTACCTACATTCGAGAGCTGTAAATTCTTATATATTCCATTGATGAATCAATTACTACCACAAAGAAGGTGAAGGAAAAGATAGATCATGGTACCATATAGGGGATTAATCCTTCATCAGACAATGAGGGGTATGACTTAGTAGATCCTGAGGAGGTATGTTTCCTTTCTTTCGCATTCTCTTCTATTTAACCACTTGAATTTTAGTCAAAAAAAATTTACTTAAGAGAAATATTGTCTTAACATACAATTGGGTACAAGAAATACCACTGATGTTAGTTCACCACAATATAGCCTTGGAGGCACTGCTCTTGGAGCTACTGGATCCCCCTATGAATTACGAAAAATATATCTGTTCCAACAGGCCATGGAGGATAAAATATATAGAGTATTAGGATCTCGAATACCTGTCTTTGGGAATGATGATTAAAGACCTTATAAAAAGATGAAGAAGAAAAAGCACCGGAGAAAGAGATCCATGGTTATGCACTTTCTCAATAGTTGCAGGTCTCTGTGATAATCAGGAATTGTAGTCCTTATTCAGGAAATTTTTTTTAAAAGGCTTAGAATTATAGGGGCTTTTAATATTTTTTTCATTGAAAGAAACTACTAATAAGGTTCAAGGAACCATGGAAGTTGATTTTAAATAGAAAAAAATTCCTGAAAATACGGTGGTTCTGAAAGAGGAATTGAGGCCAAATGAACCAACATCTATTCCTAGGACTACTCTTATTCCTGCTATCAGAAGAGATGAGGATTTTGGTAAATCAACAATACTTTATGAGAAATCAAATGTAACATAAATTATCTTTTAGTCCGTGATAATTTTCAGTTTATCACATGCACAAGAACATCTGAAAACTACTAACATTGACCCCACAACTATTTCTAAGGAACTATTAGAGATCAACGGTTGTCGGAAGAAGTTTCTGAAGAAAATATGCCAAGTGCTCCCACGGGTGAGACAAACTTGGGATCTAAGATATCATCGGATGAAATGATGAACCTTGGGATGTCATTTGAAGAAATATTAGAACATATTTATATATCAAATTCTTTATAATATTTTATAGTTCCTTGTATAGAATCAACTAGAAGTGAGTTCTAAATATTTTCTTATTAATTTTCTTAAAATTAACATTAGAACCATGTTTGGTTAAAAAAAATAAGTAGTTACATCAAAAGAAACTACTACCACAACGATACTTGAAGGAACTGTTGATATTAGCGCCAATCCCACTATTACGAAGACATTGGCTCCGGTGGATCTTGATGCATCATATCTTCATGAGTTTTATTCTGAAGATCCTGAGAATATTAAAGATAACACTCCTCAACCAGAGCCATCGATTTTTTTTTCTAAAACTAAGAATATTGGGGATGATTCTTCTCAAGTTGTTGAACTACTATTATGTAAGATATTTTTATATTGTGATTTCATTCACTTTTTTATCTCTTGAATCTAATCATAACCATTATTCATGATTTACCACATAGGGATATCAAATTCAATTTCTAGGTATGGATTTGAAGCCTCTGCATCATCCCAAACAACATTGGAAGGTGGAGTAACAATTGTTAAAGAATGAATAGAACATGGAACATCTTATAGTGCATTAGTCCCAAAATATACCCCTCCTTAGGACAATAATTCTGAATCAGACCCAAAACTACATAAGGCTTTTTATATTGCATGTCTCAAAGCATGGTAAAACATATGGATGATAATATCTAAGATGCCCCTTGATGAATTTCCTTCAAGAATTCCACAACATTCACCTCTTTTAATCAATCTAGGATTTGGCGGTTTTTAATACCGTGAAATTCATACTGTGTTGAAAGTGATTATTCAGAGGAGGTAGTAGGATAAAAATTTTCAAAAAGCCTTGATAAAAGCCAAAATGTCAATCAATATTGATGACTCCCAACCAGAACTATCCCAGGTTAATTTTAATCATACTGAAAAGTTAAAGGAACTTACATAGACAATTAATGAAAAGATTGTTCAGCAACAACGACTCCAACATGAGTATGATATCATTATAGGGGAGCTTGAGGGGCTTCATATATCATTAGAATAAATCCAGAAGGATTGTGAAAAATTCATGGATGATGCTAGAGAATCACTTCTTCGGGTTGAAGAGAGCGAGGCTGGTTAAATAAAAGAGATTCAACATGTAGCTGATGGGGCTCAAGAGGCTATTAAAAAATGAAGAATTATGTATAAAGATTTTATAATTTCTAATTTTTTTGACAAGATAGAGACTCAAATTTGTTAATTATCCTCTATAAAAATTTTCATTGATGAATATAATTTTGTCCTCAATCATTTTAGTTTTCACTCTCACTAACTGCTTTTTTTAGTTAATCCATTAGGCCTAGTAAGAATAGTTTTATTTTTCCTAGGGTTATATGGTCAAACCGACAAATTTTATATTTCTTGAATGTTTATTTCTCAATATTACCTAAATCATACAAAAATGTACGTTTTAGTGAGCTAGACTCGACTTTTGTTCAGAGTTCCCATCACGGGTTCTCAATCTGGTGAGTACTACATCTCCTATTGTTGGCAGTTTTGAGTCATTTGTGTTGGACTATAAAGGGCTAGTATTTAAGGTCGAATAGAAATGACCATAAATTATTAAATTAGATCCCAAAAAAGTCTCTGTGGCTAAAAATTTCTTTAATATTCTTTTAATGTTTCCAAGGGGAATCTTGAGTCATGATTTTTATGGTCACCAAATCTAAAACCTATATCAACATATGGAGATTATATTCTAGGAAAAAAGTCACCATTATTTTGATAATCTAATTATGGGGTTTGTATTATGTATGGCCAGCTGGGGCATATGTTTCATAGCCAAATAGTGGCATCTTTTGGCGCTTAGTCATATTATGTATGAAACTAACGCAAGTCAGCCTAAGAGCATGTGCTTTATAGTCAGGAAAAATAATTCTTTAGGAATTTAACATTTTGATGCTAATATGTAAGGGAAATATAAGATTTGGGTGACTCAAGACCACAATGTGTCGTTTTACCAAGGAAAGGGATTTTAAAAATGAAAGGGCTATTTTATACTGACATATGTCATGAATAGGAAAAAGATATTTCTATAAAAATTTGGTGTATGACTGATGGTTAAAAATTATCCAATAGGGGAAATTTTTGATATTATACTGTTAATTTATAATCCATGTTGGGAGGATATTATACTGTACAGTTTTAAGTGATGAAATGAGGACATTATACTGTGCTGTTTTAAGTCATGCCGTGAGGGCATTATGTTGCTTTAATTTAAGGTCTTTACATCTGACCAAAGGTATGAAACTCTTCTAATTTAATGATTATTTGTTTGGAAGCAACCTATAATACTCTAGTATGGAAGGAAAAATGTTAAACTATGATTTGGGAATTTCTAAATCTGCAAAATGATATGGAAAAGGACATAAAGGCATTAGAGTGTTTTTTTTCAATAATGAAGTAACCATTATTTGACATACCTGTTATGGGGGTTGTGTAATGCAGGACCAACTGGGGAATACGTTGCATATCCAAATAGTAGCATCTTTTTAGTAACAAAATTGTTATGTAGTTGAATTATACAAGGCCTCCTAAAATCACATGCTATATAGTCAAGAAAAGAATATCTAAAAAATATACCATTTTAATGTTAAAAGCCGAAGAAAGTTTATTGAGATTCAGATTTTCCAAAGCATAGAGATTGCATTATGTATAAAAGAACCTGAATATTTAAAGGGTATTTCCCACCAAGATTTCCAAAGAATCGGAAGAATGGGACTTTTATGAAGGTCTAACCCAAACGTAAGAGGTATGGTGTCTATAGTTTTAGGTCACACAACTACAATCAGAAAAATTAAACATTATGTAATATGTGTCCAAGTGATTCCAAGGTTATTTCATATTGTATTGAACACATGGTAGGGGAAATGTGTAAACTATGTTATTGAAGACATTCAAATTTGAAGAAAGATAATGGGACAAGTGTACTTGAATGACTGTTTTGAAATATAGATTCATATAGATTATCATCAAAGTTTGAAGGGGACAAAAAATATATAACCAATAATGAATTTACCATTTTTTGACAAACCCATTATAGGGGTTGCATTATGCAGGGCCAACTAGGGAATATGCTACATAGCCAAATAATGGCATCTTTTGAATGATTTTCCCATTATGTATGCATCTTATGCAATGCCACCGAAGTGCACGTGGTTCATAGCCTAGAAAATGAGTTCTCAGGTATTAGAAACTCTGTCACCAGAAACTGTAAGAAAGATTATTAATATCTAAAAAAATTTAAGATTAAGAGTGTGAAATATAGAAGGGGTTTAAAACCATTGCATATGTGAAATATTTGAACTAATATTGGCCAGGAGTTTGACGTCCTTTTTCATATATCTAACTCATATGTAAAATGGGGAATTTCATTGTTTCCTATGAATTTATATTATGATATGAAGTTTTAAGTCATTCATTAAGGACATTTTCTCCCCCATAAGAAATTAGAACACTTAATTTATATAATTATTCCTTTTACCCAATTTTTAAGCTCACTTGTTCTATACTCGGTGTGGGAAACAAAGTATAATAATAGTTTCTTCTATAAAACAATTTTTCAATAGGTGAATAATGGAGTGTTAGATTTCAATACAGTTTAATGTCAATTGGTAAGGATGTAGATGAACCGATGTGAAAATAATGACATATTGTTACTGGATTAAGGGATAAAACCCAAGTGTCACTATGTGTCTTACTAAGAGAAAGAATCCAACCATACACAGCTCTTAAAACATTCCCTATGTAGGTGTGATTATGATACAAGGAATAAAAGGGGTTTTTATCATGGTTAGTCCCAATATTAGAGATCTATGCATCTATACAGATCTCATTGAAAAATGATAATCAAGACAAATATGGTTTTATAAACAAACATTTCTCACGCCAATCGAGTTTGACATGAATAATGGGGGATTTAACACATTCTAAGAGAACAAAAAATCGTAAGACATAAAATAGTATAACGACCAAAGCATATATCTTAATGAAATACTCTGTATATATCTGATTCATTAACCAGGGGATAAAAATAAAATAATAAGATTCTGTGATTGTGGATGGGCCCAAAATTGGAGATTAAGATGTCCCTATGTATCTCATTAAAAATGAGAATCAATCCATACAACGTTCTTGAAATAAGGTCTCTATCCAGATATGTCTTAGAGATAAGAAAGAGAGGGAATCATGTGCTAATAAGGAGTAGTGATGATGTCAATGATATTTACATATGGGAGCTTCTAATGTCAAATAGAGAAAACATTAGTCGTATAGTTTAATGTAAAGCAATGAGTACAAATGATGTCATGCAGTTTAACGTCATACAATAAGGAAGAAAATACTATGCATCTTAACAAAATGATTCATGGACACTTATTGTTGTTATGCAGTTTAATTTCTTGTAACTAGTACATTATACTATGCATTTATAATCCTTTCAGTAAAAACGTGGGGGTTGTGCAGTTTTTAGTTTTGCAGTGAGGAAATTGTTCTGTGCAGTTTTAAGTCTTGCTGTAAGGATGATATGTATAACTACAAAAAGTATTTATTTAAAAATCTTTGTATTAGGTGGTGTTGTGATAAGATCTCCATCCATTGAGATTAAGGAATAATTATCATTTGAATTCACCTTATATATTGAATAAGGTCCTTCCCAAATTGGCTCAAGCATTGGAGGTATCTTCCCTAGTATCATTGGAGTTCTAAGGACCAATACCAATTCTCCTTGATGAAATGAATGGAGGCGAACTTTCTTTTTAAAATCTCAAGATATTTTGTTCTGATAGACTTTAAATGATGAAAAATATGCAATATTTTCTCATCTAATCATTCTAGTTCATTGAACCATTTCTGAGACCACTCATCTATAGAAAACTGATGATAGATTACAACTTTGAGTGAGAGAAATTGTATTTCAATTGTAAAAACGACTGTGGTTCCATATACCAATGAATAAAGAGTTGCTTGGGTGGAAGTATGAGTTGTTTTCCAATAATACCATAAAGAATTTAAAATTTTATCATACCATGATTTCCTATCTTTATCCAGTATCTTCTAGAGTATATTTGATAGGGTCTTTTTGAAGGCCTATATCTATCCATTGGCTACTGTATGATAGAAAGACAAATGGTTGGATTTGATATTATACTCCTGATATAACTTTATTACCTCAATAGATCAAACATTGGTGCCATTATAAGTCAAAATAGTATGAGGGACACCAAATCTGGTGATGATATTAGTTTTGAAAAAACTAACAATGATTTTGGCTCTAACTTCATTGAGAGGTATTGTTTCTTCCCATTTAAAAAAGAATTCATTATCAGTAATGATATACTTTAACTTCTGAGCTGTAGCTAGAGGATATGGCCCTAATACATCAATTCCCCTTAAAGAAAATGGCCAGGAGTATTTAGTTGTATGTAGAAACTCTAGGGGTTGATGAATGAAGTTGGCATGCACCTAGAAGGGATGACATTTTTTAGTGAAATCTATGCGATCATGCGTCATTGAAGGCCAAAATTATCGAAGCCTTATGATCTTATCAGAGAGTCAGAGCCCATACATGTAGGCACCATAGGCTCCAGAATGCACTTCTTTCATGATAGCTACTATCTATTCTCCCTCAATACATCTGATGATAATTCCATCAAATCCTCACTTGTAGAGAATATTTTGGTGGTATGAACTATCAAAAATATTAAAACTAGTTTCTCATTGCCAGATCTATTCTTTTTCTACCCTTTTAGGTGGAAGTACTCCATTTTGATGATATTCCATTATGGATGTTCTCTATTCCATGATAAGACCATATGGCTCAGAAATAGGTCTAATTTCATTAATTTTCTTCATTTTGTTCTGAACAAAAGGTGACACCACATGGTGATGGACTATGCTAATAATTATCTCATCACTATTGGGATCTGCCAAGGCTATAGCTGCATTAGCTAGTGCATCAGATTGAGCATTTTGTGATCACGAGACATAAGACAATGCATGGTTTGAGAGAAAATCATCCATTAACACTCTTATGTAATCACATAAAGGAATTAACTCTTATTTTTTGATAGAATAATCCCCCATTAATTTTTTTGATTACCACTTTTGAATCACCCTTTACATTCAAATGATTCACTTTCACCTGAAGTCCCAATTTTAATCCTACGATGAGAGATTTTTATTATGCCTCATTTTTGGTACCAACTTCCAAAAACATGAATAAATAAGGTAACACAACCCATTTGGGGAAATAAAGACAATTCCTAACCCATCAATGTTGAGTTTAGGGTTTCCCATTCTCTTTCCTATTGGACTTCTAGAAGCACAATCAAAGTACATTTCCCATTTCTGGAATTTCCTTGAAAAGAGAAGACCTCTTCATCAAGAAGCACAATATTTAATGATGTATCTTTTGGAGATGGATTCTCGGCAAGGATGTAATCCATTGTTTGTAATTTTATTGCCTTTTAAGGCATAATCTACATATCAAACTGTTTCAAAATAACCACCCACAGTGCCAGATTCCCTGTAAGCATAGGACTTTTGAGAATATATTTGAGGGGGTTATTGAGAGATATTAATTTGACCTCATTATGTTATAGGTAATGCCTCAATTTATGAACATCGATGTTTAATTATAGGAATCACTTTTCAATTCTTGAGTATTGAGTTTCTGTATTAAGCATACTTCAATTGAGATAGTGAAGACTATTTTCATTCCTAACATCATTTTTTGGGAAAGGAAGGCACCTAATGAGAACTCTAAATCCGTCACATAATGAAAAGTGGTCTTACTTAAATAGTCAGCATTAATAATGGTGGAATCATGTGATATTTCATGATAGTATCAAATGCTTCTTGGAAGTCAGCAGTCCACTGATAAGAGACTCCCTTCTTCATTTATCTGTTTAAGGGTAAACATGTGCCTGCAAAATCGGTGATAAAACACCGAATATAGTAAAAGTTTACATGGATTCCTCTTAATTCATTCAAATTTCAGGGAGGTGAAATATTGAGGATTTATTTTGTTTTTTCAGGATCAACTTAGATACCAAAATGGCGTAATGAAAATCCAATGAACTTTCCTAAGGTTACCCCAAAAGAACATTTCAAGGGGTTCATATTCAAACTGTATTGCAGATGTTTATGGAAAATAGTCTCCAAATCAGTCAAGTGATTGGAACATCATCTAGATTTTACCACCAAATCATCCACCTAACATTAAAAAAACATTCCTATTAAATGATTAATGATATGATGCATGGACTGATTATATGTTGCACCTGCATTCTTTAAGCCAATGGGTGTTACCCTATAGAAAAACACACCTTGAGGGGAACTGAAGGCTATAGATTCTTCATCCTCGGGTGCCATACAAATTTGATTATTCTCAGAGTATCCATCCATGATGGAAAGATCTTTATAACCAGTTGTTGCATCAATTAAAATATCTTAAATAGGAAATGAAAATTCATCTTTAGGAGAATGCTGGTTAAGATCTCTGAAATCAATGCGAACTCTAATTTTCCTATTCATCTTTTTCACTGGGACAATATTGGCCAAACATTTGGGATATTGATCTTCCATGAAAATGTTAACTTTTTATATGATTATCAACATCATCGTCCATTTTAGAGGCCTGAGTTAGGTGTGTTCTTCTTACATCCGACTTGAATACATGATTTTCTTCTGGAAAACCCAAATGATGTGTGGCTACAACATGATTTAGACCTGGAATTTATATATAATTCCAAGAAATTATATCTCAAAGTTGCTTTAGAAATAAATTATACACCACTATCTCTTCAGAGGTCATCGAAGCACTAATTAGAGCGGGGCCTGGATCTTCTTCTATACCCAGATTCATTTCTCTAAGATCATCCACAGTGGTAGAGACAACTTCCTCAAATGTCATAGGAGAAACCCTGTGATCTTTATCTTCTTCTTCATTACACGTTAACTCTTTTGTTTCAACTTTCATAGTAAATGACAAATAAAAACTCCCAGAGTTAGAGGAGGAGTTAGTATTTTTCAATCCTAAAGAAGAGGCCACCAAATATGACCCTACTAATGATGAAGGGTCTTCCTGAAGTAATAAAGTAGAGATGATGAATTGAGAATAAACATTTTTTTCCTTCTCTCGCATTGTCACGACTGATTCAACATTGATTGACGAAGTAGAGGCTTGATGTAGTTCAGTGGATGAAATGAAGACATCTCTATTTATGCTTCCATCACTACTCGGTGGATCAATAGTTTCTCTCATGCTATCAGGCTCAATTGGTACAATTGAAACTATGGATGTTCTAGGTAATGTTCTTGGATTTGGTTTTACCCTTTTAATTTTATTGATGGGTAGCACATAATATTTACTGAAATGTATGACTGGATTTGTTGGGATCTTTTCCAATTCATTCAAATCATTAACTCTGGTTATATACATTGTCATAGAATTTGTTCCTTTTGTGTGATAAAACTCGTCCTCAATGTATTGGGGTTCAAATGTTTTGAACAGAGTCTTGTCACTATATAATGTCCCAATTTGACCATTGAAGTAGTACATAAGAAATTAGTGTTATGACAGAGCTTTGGCTATATGTTGATGTAGCCAAGGACTTCCAAGAAGAATGTTAAAGGTTGTGTCCCGATGAACAATCGTGAAATCTGAATTAGACATAAAACTTCCAAACTATGTTCTGAGTGTTATCTTTCCATGAGGTTCTAGTTCATTCTTTTCATATCCTTGAAACATTAATGTGGAAGGAGAAAAATACGATTAATTCAAGCCCAATCAACGATGTGTATGAATAGTAATGAGGTTGACACTGGAGACATTATCAATGAAATCTCGCCAGATGTCTTTGTCATTGATATTTCTAGATAATTGAAAAAGTTTGATATTTCCATGTAAAACAGAATCTTCATCTTCATATATAAAATATATGACTGTAGGAAATTATGCAGGATCATTATGTATAGGATAATACTCAATAGCCGCAACCTCAGTTTTAAACTCAAGAGAACATGACAAATCTTTCATGAATTCCTCTCGATGATATTTTGACAGATTGAAAGCATCCAAAATTGATAACATGGTCGGTACATGGTCCAATTGTATCAATACATCATACTTTGGGTCTAATGGTCTGTGCTTCCCAGCATGAAGATGTGGTTTTTTAATTTCATTAAAAATTAATTCTTCTAATGTATATGTATTCTCTGTTAGAGTAGAAGCTGGAAATACTTTTGGATTTTGTATATTATACTGACAAGGTCTATTAACATGCTGAGAGGAATATGGTGTCTCTTTTAATCGAACTTACAAACTAATTGTGTCAAAAAAAACTATCCCTGCCTGGTCGAAACTCATTGTTCTTGTTTAGGCCGTAGAAGGGCTCTTCCATGAGTTTCTTCTGCATACATGGTTCGATCTGGGGTAAAGTTTATACGGTGATTTCTAGAATTCCCATGTCTTCCCCTATATCCTCGACCCTTGCCTCATCATATAGTTCCCCAATTATGTACCGGGAATTATGACTAATTATAATCAGAATCACCATTTTCATAACGATCCATTAAATGGATAACATTAACAAAACCAAATATCAATTCTTCATTTGATGAATATTATTCTTGATCGATTAATTCTTGTTGTTCCGCTTTGAGGGGCGGTGCCCGTGATTTTGGAAGAGAGGGCATGAAATTTTCTAGGGTTAAGAAAAAAATTGGCGTTAAAATGAGCTCATCTTCTTATGACTGCTCTTTGTCCTTCTGATCATATGTCTTCTTTTAGGAACGACCTTTTAATGAAGGTGGTTTTGCTATGGTGGGATTTTTAGAAGACACAATAGGTTGTTTCAACTATGTTCGTAAAATGGCATGAGTTTGGTTAGTCATTTTTCTAAAAATCCAATCATTATAATTCTTCACATTTATAACTTTTGACTTCTAGTGATACTCCTTCCATTGAATTTGTAGTAGTAACACATTATACTTGAGATGAAGAACTTTTCAGTTTCATTTGTCCAGAGTTTACCATCTTTTGTAGGAGGTCCTTGAAAACAAAACATTACTCGATGGGATGTCCTAACATCTTGTGAAAGGGAAAATAATTCTGAATATCTTCATCTCTTTATTTATTTGGTTTCTTCAGTCTTGGAAATGGTACAAAATTGTTTTCCAGGTATGAAATGAAGTAACTAAGAACAAGGTCATTCTTGAAAGAATAAACATTACTCTTTACTTCCTAAAACTATTTCTATATTTTATATCTTTAATCATCTTGACGAGGAGGTCATTGCAGCTGATGCTTACAAGGTGGAACCATTTGGTATGATGATGGTCTTGAATATGAAGCAGATACAAGTTATTTTTTGAGTGTAATTGTAGCATCTTATGCCTTTCCTATCATCCTCCCTGGAACTGACGGAATTACATGATATTTATCCTTTGATTCTAAAATAGAGTGTTCTATATATTGAGCGATTGAAGTAAAGTCTCAAAACCATATTACATATTTAATAGGGACAAATGGTGTGCATAAATCATCATGTACATTTTCCACACAAATTGGCAATAATTCTTCTTGAGGGAGTGCTAGACTTGAGGAATTTATTAATCATTTACATCGCTCAATGAAATACAATACTCTTTCATTATCCTTTTTTTACAATTGGTAAGATAAAAAATATATAATCATCAGTATTTTTGAGATAAATTGAATAAGGAATTTCTAACGTAGATCTTCCCATCCAGTAATTGATGGGGATTGTAAACTTGTATTCCACGAAAAAACCTAGTCCCCGTAATGACTGCACAAAACACCTATGCTTTACTACTTATTGTTGTTTAGGAGTTCCCAACATGGGATCACAACGAGAAAAAAAATGTGTCAAGTGTTGTTCTGGATCTCCCTAAACCATTAATGATTTGGGATGTGGTATTCACAAAATTTTGTGGGGGAGGAATTTCATCCACCCATTCAAGGTAAGGTCTTTTTTCAAGCTAAATCGGTGTACATTATTCCTCCACAGGTTCCAATCGAGTCATTAATTTATCAATTGTATTTATAAGCATTTGGGGAACATCCGGATGAGCTGGAACATGTGTAGTTATAGAAACTAGAGCTTGAAATGGTGTAACGACCGGGAAAACCACTGATGGTGGTGCTGATATTTGCCTTGGATAACCCACGAGAATAGGCCTATCGGGGTGAATCTTATATTTCCTTGATTGTATTCCCATTGGATGGAATTCTTTATCTGCTTCTATAGATAATACAAATTCTATTTGACGAGGAGCTCCTATAGGATGTCCATGTTGAGGACCATTCTTGGGAGTACGTCTAGTAGAAATTCTATATCAAAGTAACTATATATTGAGTCTTTTAAAATCTTTCATTTCTACTTATTGTCATGAAAATATTTCTTCGAGTAGAAGAGATTGACCTTATCCCTTGAAAAGGTGAGATAAAATAGGATTTTTTCCTTTTTCCTAGTTAGACGTCTTTCGGAGATGTGGGAGTTTGTTTTTTGAAGGCATTCCAAGATTTTGGGTAAGCATTTGATTTTGGGTATGCACACCTTCTTCATTTGCCTTAGTGTGTACGGTAATATAGAAATTAACTTCATCTTCTGATTCTCCAGAACTGGACTCATTTTCTAGAGGATCTTTTTCAGTGGTGTTAATGACATTCACTAATTCATAATGCATCAATATCATTCTATCAGTATTTTTGTAAGATCGTGTCCCTCTGTATCTTCTATGAGACTTTAGTCTCATGGGGTATGAATTCTCGTGGACTATTATGCAGACAGTAACCCGAAGGGGATTCTTGGATAGTTTACTTATACACATTCATTGTGTCTTATTCCCCAATTGGGAGAAAACTAACTTCCACAGAGGAGGGGACTGTAGATGTGAAGAAGGCCCCAGCCCTGTAGGCTAGGGTTGTTCATGTTCTTCTTCATCAATCCTTTGAATATTGTTTAATGAATTTGAAGGCTGAATTAAATGATCCCTCATTCTTGCATGCTGTGGTGATTCTTGAAATACTATCGATAAAATTCGTGCAACTTCTCTTTTGATTTTTCTAATTTTGGTTAGGACATTAGCTAGGTGCATTATCCAACAACCACTCAAATAATCTGTTTCAGATGATATCTTTTCTATTTCAGACGTTTTCATTCTATGATTCTTGGAATCCTCTAAGTGGGAAGCATGTTCTAGATTCTATGATGCATTTTGTAAAAGAAACTCAACAACTTCTTTTCTTTGGGATTGACTCTGATTAGAAATAGTTGAGGCTTATTCTTGAGTTCTCATTCGATAATATACAAAATCTATAGATTGTGGATAACCGTGGGAAACAACATTTCATGAGACCACTTTAGGTAGACATTGATGATTTTGGAGTGTAGTGAAATTCAATTCTCCATGTGCGCCCCATCCTCTAATACCAAAACTTGAGAGGGGGAATCTGAAATTAACTGTCATAACCTCTTTAGAGCATTGATGCATGCACGCTAAAAGATTCTCTACCGTTTTTCAAACTATGGATGTTACGAAACTGAGAGAGACTCCAAATCTATTTGGAATTTCAACCCTTCTATTACCTTTACATGATTTTGATATTAATAATATGGTAAAAATTTGGTTTTCAAATGACAAAGAGTCTTCCATATATTGAGGCATATATCATGAATGAAATATTCTGTCATCAATTTTAGAATGTTATACTGAGAATTTTCCAAAGGCCATAACATGACTGGTACTTCTCCCCTAGCCAATTGTTTCCTCATGTTTAACACATCTTCATAGTCTTCCACTAGAAGTTTATCCACATGGTATGACCAAAGTGGATTCTTTGTATTAGAATAAAAATGGCCCAAGGGAGGTTTGATGAATGAACTTTCCCTTAAGATGTCTTATGGTTGACAAAGTGATTCACTTGTCAATGACAAGGCATCAGACATGACTGGCCTTGCGTTTTCATGTTTATTGAGATAGGAATGATTTATCATCACTACATTGTCAATACTAGAATTGTATTGACAATGAGAAATACTACTATAAAAAGTATTTTTGTAGTGAATTCCATCATGGGGATGATCTCCATGGTGGATTACAAAAGGGGATAAATCTTCTTTCTCCTTGGTCTTCTAGACACATGGTTGGTTTTCATGGCTCTCAGCAAGAAATAGGAACTATGGATTGACTGATTTTTATGAATCAAGTCTTCATGATGAAGCTTCCGATGAGGAAAATCATAATTACACCTACCACTCCCATAATTTGGTAATGAGAGGATATGATCTTGATCTAAAACCAATAAATGTATGAGTGATTCAAGAACTCCAACATTAAGAAGATCCAAATCACTACTTGAATATTTATTTTCCAATAGTGATTTGCAAGACATCTTCCTAGTTGTTCTCTTATACATATTTGGGTCCACTTACTGGGAAAATTGTTTATCATGGGAAAGTGTATGTGTCTGCCTTGGAGTGGTTACCGGAACAGACCAATTACCTCCAATTGGAATGGGTGTATATTCCCAATATCATTTTCAATATGATATGGTCGAGTATTCCCTATAACCCTCATGGACTAAAATAGAGGTGTGTATCTATTATGAGATGGCATGCTGATGTGTTATCCCATGTGTGGGGACAAATTTATGTGTCTATTTCCTCAATACTGCTAAAGTGGTTGTTATAATATCCTGGCATGCTTCTAGAACATGGTCTAGGATTTGCGTCTATCCTTACACCATTGATAATATATGTTTGGTGACTTCAGCGATCAGAACGTGAATATATGTCCATTATATATATGGAGTAGGTGTATGTGCCTTCAATTATCCTCCCTTTCCTATAAATGGGTACTGACTATACTCATGCATGGGGGTAGAGAGTTGGGTCTTCCCCATATTTGTCGTCAGGTCATTCTGACTGAAATATCCAGGTGCTACCAAATGAGACTGTTGGATGACTTGATGAACATTGGTAGGTTTATGTGCCTTCGGGATGCTTTCCTTCATGTATAGTTTACGGAATTCCTTCAATACTGGAATACGATACTTATGGTATAATTGGTGATTCTAAACAGGTTTATGTTCATATTTACCAGTTTCCACCACATTATATTTGCAGGGTTCTTTAAATGCAGTCCAACGAGCCGGCTGATAGGGTGATAACTTGTAAGCCGGTGTATGTGTTTGCTCATGGGACTTTACTAGATTTATCTAGTGGGGTTGGTAGGTTGCTTCAAAACGAGTCTGATAAGAAAAGAAAAATTAGGACAGACGAGTGTATGTGTCCACTCGTTGTTTTCCATCATGTTAAATTGTCAGGCTTCTCTGGAAGTGGTAGTGGTTAGAACATGCTTCATGTTGATCAGATTTTGTCCCTATTGGTTCTTCATGCATGCTCGGGTCTTATAGACCTGGGCCGGACATCTAGAGGTAACACCCCTATCATGTTGGGAGTTTACTACCACACGATTCTTCTGGAAGAGATTGCTGAAGGGTGTTCCTAGGATGTATTCATGCATTCCTGAATTGAGGCCATGAGTGACCTCTTGATCCACCTGACTATTGTATGAGAGGGGCTGGTTGTGTCATTCTAGGTATAAGGACCCGAAAGAGTTTAAGATAGTGATTGGAAGCGTCTACATCTTAATCATTGGTCATAATTGGTCGGATGATCGAGTATTGTTATTTACATAGGGGGGCTTCCAAGCAGCCTCTAAAGTTGGGATTGTACCATGCTGGCGATATTCCTTTATGAGTACATTCAAGACCCACCATTGATGAAACTGGGATGGTGATGACACCCTTCCCATCAATGGGGATCCAACATTAGTAGAGATCAGGATGTTCACAGATGTTGTTTTGAAGATATCCATTTTGGAGTGAAAGGTAATTCTACGAAACACATGAAACAAAAACAAAATAAATTTAAGAAATGTATTTTTAGAAGGATACATGCATGATTTGTTCCTTTTTCTTTCCTACCATTAACAATTTATAGGGGAATAATAATTGGATAACATTATTAACTTGGTTAAGGATTCAGTATGAGTTCTCCAGTTTTGTTTCGTAGTTCCTTGAAACGTGTGTTTTAGTTTTAAGAATCACTCTTTCTAGGCGGTTTCCATTGGATTTAATTATGAAACTAGAAACATCCAATAATTCTTTATCTAATGGGGAACTTCTTTCCAAATTTAGACATTAATTTTGCTTAAACTTCATGATACATAATATCATGCATTGGTCAAGAGGCTGGGAAGTTGGACTTATCACACCCTTTTGGGGGGAATTATTTTCTACTCCAGGACCCTATTTGTAAATTAAGATATTTTCATGAATCCTTATTAATTCACCAAGTTTATCAAAAGTATCCTTGGAATTTTCAATCACTTATAAACATCTGTAAAGTGTAGAATCATCAGTATTCATTCATGGTTCTTCATTAATGGGGATATCCATATGAATTTGAGGTTCTCCATCAATTTTATCCTCTAATATACTATTTAAATATTAGGTTATGGCTTTCCAAGTAATATGAGACCCTGTTGGGAATATGGCCCAGTGAGAACATAGATTATTTAAGGTATTGTGTTTTTTAATACTTCCTAAAAAGTATTCCTTGGATATTTGAGGGTTTAATTTGGGGATTTTTATAAAGGAGGATGCACAAATTAAGGGAAATAGGGATGGACTCCAAAAGAGGACATTCAATGAGATCGGGCCATGAAAGGGACTCCTGTGTATTCTAGTTTGAACGTGAATTAGAGTTCTTGTAGATCCTCTGTATGTGAAAATGTTGTGATCATGAATAATCACTATGCCCAAGTGATTCTCGTTGTGAGAAAAAATATGATGTCAAAGATTCAACAAAGGCATTCACACTTTCAAAATTTCCCTCCTCTGTTGCTGGAAGAGGGTGCATCGATCGTGAAAAAGGGAGAGGTGACAAGCATTCCATATATTCTCTTTACATTGGACAAGGGTCCAAATATAAGAGGAATGGATGAAGGTTAGGGGATTCAACAAGGATGGATGCCCATGATGATATACAACAATAGGAGAGGGAAAGGGTAACAAGAGTACTTGTGCCCATATGTATTATGGTCCTTGTCACTGAAGAAGATAGGACGACCAATGATGCTACCTCCTTCAAGAAATGATAGGGGATTATTCAAGGATGGTAGCACTAAAATTGATCCTAGTAGAGGAGGTATATTTCTCCTTCATTCAAAAGGTAGAAAAGAAAGTGTAAACTTTACCTTGCCGACCATATACCTGAGGATTCAGGCCATCTCTTTGAGAAGGGGGAGGCCATGACCAGACCCTCCTCTAAATCGGGAACTTCCCAACACTGTTTCTGGGAGAATGGGAAATGTAACTATTGATATACAAACCCACAGACACTCAAATTATCATAACCCCATTGTGAAAAAATGTGGAAAACCTCTAACTATGGAAATACAATCCCAAATAGGAGACACACTGATGTGCCTTTCCTAAAGGTTTGTTATGTCATGAGGTTTTGATAACGGTCTCAATAAAACCCCTTTTAGACAAGGGAGCCACGGAAGTAGATGCCTTGCCATGATTGGATTTGAGGAAGGATTGATGGATTGTATACTGAAGAGAGTAACGAATGTAAGATAATCATGGAGGGGTTCCCAAGTAGATAAAGGCGCACAAGTATTGGTGTGCAAGTAGACTTGGGCGACCTGATGTTAACATAAGTGACAAACAACCTGTATGGTAATACATAGGCGAGAGCTTGCTCAAGAATTCAAGAGTTTTTACAAGTGATCACCGAAGTGGGGTTCTCATGCTCCTATTAAAGTATTTGGAATCACACAATTATTTCTGATTTGGGGAGGTTGGGCACTTCAAGCACACATGTGTTATGGTTTTCAAACACTAAAATGACTTAAGTCTAATTAATCTCCCTTAAATCCTCTTCTAAAAGTGTCAAATAACTACCTTGAATGTTTTGGAAGAGTGGGGTGAATAACTAGGGATACCAGAGCCATAATTGGGCTTCAAGGAAATTCTTCTATACAAATGAGGGCCCAAAGGGTCGACTTATAGGCAAAAATGGGACCCTGGGAGAAGGGATTTTGGGCGTGCATGTTGGCTACATGATATTTTGTGGCGCGCATGTAGGCTTCACACTGACGGTGTTTTGGATAGAATAAGGTAATTCAAAATTCATGCCTTTGGAAATCTTGATTTTTCTCATATTTTTTCTCCCTATCATTCTAAGGGGATTCCCTTTGCCATTTTTTAGTCTCTTTGAGGGAATGGAGTATCAAAAGGTGTTATAAGTGGTTATATAATATGGTACTAGTTACATATTTTGTAATCCTTTATTATAAATAAAAGTATCATTTCCTCAATTCCTTTCTATGAATAGACTTTCTTAAAAAATGAATAATTTGATAAATTTATTTTTCAGGTAAAAATGGTACTTTTGAGAAATATATGCATTATTATGTTTTTAATATTATAAATAAATTATTATAAATGATTATTATATCATTTTTTTATCCAGGTTATCAATTTGATAGGAGTTATATATTTTTTATGATAAAACAAAAAGTGCTATTATTTAATTAAAAAATTTATTTTAGGGAATTAATGAATTTTTGAAATATCTAATATTTAAATAAAATATTTTTATCAAATTAATATTATTAATAACTAATGAGTATATAAATTTTATAATTTCAAATGTAAATTTTATTAATGTTTAAAAAACTGTTTTTATCAAAACCTGCCAATTCTCAATAAAGGTACGTTATGATTTTGAAAGTGAAAATTTACATATTTTGAAACTTATTTAGATAAAATAAATATTATTTTTGGAATCAAAATTTCAAAATTATCCGATGGGGAATATTTCATTATTTTATGAGACATTCAAATTTTTGGTTAAAAATTAAATAATATATAACAATATATTATCTTTTATGACATGATAATGATCGAATAGTGATGTAAAAAATACTATAAAATGGATCTTAAACCAAATCTATGTTTTATATTAAAAAAATATTATTTTAGATTTATTTTACTTATTTTATAATTCCGTAGGAAGTCCTCCAAAATTTATAATATATTTTATGATTTTGAATTCATTTCTTTGAGAGTGTGATTGGCTTCTACCAAATCAACATAAATATTTTAATATATTTGGCCCTTTTCATTATAAGATAATTTCTCCTACTCCCCTTGGACAAAAACCATGGGAAAAAACCATGGGTTGGTTTGTGGTTTTGAATATTTTAGTGTGTAGTCTCTAAAACATAATTTTTTGAAATATTAAAGAATTCCCCTCTCAATTCCTATATAAACTAACTCGAGATCCCATATATCTTTACTGCAAAACATTGAATCTCGTCCTCACTATGATCTCCACTCCTTGTAGTCCCTCCAAGGCACCTCCAATCTTCTATGAAGCCTCTCCCATGCTTTTGGGATAACACATTGATGTAAGGGATCCTCATTTTCATTCCTTTCTCATTTTATGTCCAAGTTAGCTTATATTGTTATATCATTTTATTTTTCAGTAAAAAATGATGGGGTATTTTTTCAATCCTCCCCTATAATTCTCATATTATGTTTAAATGGTTAGAGACCTCTTTTTCTCTCATTAATCCCTCCCATGTACACCTATTACCATGTCGAAATTCTGTAAGGGATTTCTATCTCATCATTTTCTTTCAAGAATTTATTTTATATTATACATGTAAAATTCCATTTCATATATTGAGATATTATGCTCAATGAACCACTTACTACCCATTTCATATCTAAATTACCAAATACCCCTTTATCTTTCATCAACCCATTTTATGAATATCTATGTGATGTCGTTATGCGGCTGAAATTGGACCCTGATTTTCCCTGAAAAAATCACTGTGTAGTGAATACCATGCCCAATCCCTTATCAAGGGTATTCAACATTATGCACATATACTTATTTGTTATATACATTTATTCATTTATTCCATATTCCTTTATGGTGTAATAGATGATGATTTTGAATGAATCCATGTTATATGATCTATGAGGAACACTTAAGCATGAAATTTAAATTTTCATGAAAGGTGCGCCCTAATAGCACTCCAATGCATTGGGTAATGTTTAGTAACATGGTACATCATGTTGGGACAAGGGGTTACCTCATTACTTTATAATAATTTTCCCCTTCATGTTGGAATAGCTGTTTTGATTCCTTTATGTAAATGATGCAGTGTTTGAAGTTGTTGTCACACATCCATGTTATAATATTCTAAGTATATCATTACTTTATGTTCATGTTTCTATTGTGCTCCATTGATATTCCTTTACCTAAATGTATTGTATTCTTCATGTTATTCAGTATTTACTCCATTATTGGGCTTTATTGCTCCATTTTTTCTTATGTATGTCCTCAAGATATCCCATTCAATTCTATGTATGAAAGAATGTTGTGGTCATGTAAAAGAAATTTTCAATAAAGATGTTATATTTTATGTCTTAAATTTTCATTTAATGTTCCAAATCCCCAAAGACACTAGACCTTTCAATCATACGGGTTTTATTAAGTGAAATTTTATGTAATAAAAAATGTTTAAATGTGTAATAAATACCAAGGTTGTTATAGATGGTATCATAGTATAGGTTTAGTTATTTTTGGGATTAGGATTAGAAAGACCTAGTGAATTCCTTAACTAAAAGACTATGTATTAGAAAATAATCATTAAATTTTGGTGGGTAATGAGTTAGTTTATTATCAAGAAAATACATCCCTTTCTGGATATTAATAAGTAGAGGTGGCTCTGCCATAGAAGTATCTCAGGGTAAAACCCAAAAACACTACTCTGAGGTAAACTCGAACGGTAATTGATTGACGACAATGGGCCTTTCTTCACTCTTGGTTCAACGTTCCTATGGGATTTTCTTTGGGAAATTCATAGTCTTAGTAAAAACCATTACTAAGGGAACAAAAAAATTTACCCTAATAATATATGTTAGGAAGTAGATCGTGGATAACATAGATTGAAGCATAGAAATTCATATGTTAAAGAGATAAAAATAATTTATAAGTTATATACTATTATAATTGGATTCCCCTTTATGTGTTTAGTAGTTTAAAATATTTAACTATATTTTTTTCTTTACTTCTAGCCAATGTCCGGTAATAGGACAAATCAAGGTAACAACTGCTGTGAAGATTAATTTGATGACTGCCTCAATGAGATTCCCATTCAGATGGGAGATCAAGTCGGACATATCATGATTTCTTCAAACAAACTACCAAAAATCAAGATTAACAATTGGATGTTTGATAAATTCCCACGAAAATCTAGGGATATTAATATAACATCTCGTGAAATTCCATATGATAATGTTGATTAGGGAAAGAAGTCCTGATTTACGTCGAGTAATAAGTGTGGAAAGTGGAACCTAGGATAATATCACAATGGGTGTTGGAGAGGTTTTATGTGAGGAAATTAAGGGAACAATGTTTCCAACTTCCATGCCCAAATGGATAATGTGATATATGTAAACAAAGTTCCATCTAAGGAATATTACACCATTCTATGTTATAAATTATGGGAATTCAAGCATTATCCATGAAAAATTATCTATTGTAATGGATGAGAAGCATGATGAGCATCCAAAATCTCCATGATCAAGGGAGCACAAAAAGTCCAATTCTAAGATAGATAATGATGAATGAATTACATGTAAGGATTACGTCAAAGTAGTTTATTTCAAAATGTATTTCAATTCATGATTTATTATTATATCATTATTAATTTCATAGAACATTTATCCCCCATTAGAAATGATATTAAATCATTAGGGAAACAATCTATAAGTTTTGTATGACATGATGAGGTTTGTGGGAATGTTCTTCTTGAAAATATTATAATTATACCTTTTATGAAACTTTAGGAAAAATTAAAAACTCATTACCTATGTCTTAATGTAGTTGAAAATTATTCGGAAAAAATATCCCATGTATGATCTGGATTTGGAACCTATGATCTTTGCGTTGAAAATACAGCAGTATTGTCTCTTTGTGGAAAAGTGTTAAATATATACAGATCATAAAAGTCTAAAATTTATATTCACAAAGAATGATATGAACACGTGCCAATGATGATGGTTGTATATCATCAATAGTTGCGAATTATCAATCCATGGAAACCGTTGGAAAACAAACAAGGTTGTTGATGTTGAAAGTAGAAGAGACCGAGAGATTCAATCATTGATGAGAATTGAAAAGGATCCTATTTTATTATACTTGACTAGAAATGATATAAGAATCCTAAAGAAAAGAACATCTTGAATCCTTCCACAACTAATTTTCCAATCACCTCTTCTGGAATGGTTAAAATATGCTCAATGATATGACGTGGGAATTCAGAAGAATGTGGAAAGTATCAAAAAAGGAAAATCCATGGAGTTCAATTTTAATGATGGAGTAATTGTGATATTTGAGTCAAGATGGTGTGATCCATCAAATCTAGATTTTAAAAAAATAACTTTGGGATGGTGCACATAGTTCAAACTTCTCCATTCACCCAAGAAACACAAAGATGTATCAAGATCTTCGATAGAATTATTGGTGTGATAAAATGAAGAAGGTCATTGCTGACTATACATCAAAGTTCCTAGTATTTCATCAAGTGAATTATGAGGGGAAGAAGTATATGGGGATTATACAACCATTACCGATACCAAAAAAGAAATGGGAGTGCATCACCCTAGACATTGTCGCTGGAGTTACAAAGACATCCAAATTATACAATGCTATCTAGGATATAGTGGATCATCTTACAAATAATTCACACATAATTTTTATTCAAGAGGATTTATAATTCGATCAACAAGCATATATATACATCATAGTAGTGGTAAGGATGTATGGTGTACCACTACTGATTGTATCTGATCAATCTCTATGATTCAACTTTATGTTCTAGAAGAATATCCAACATGATTTGAATACTAAACTGAAATTAGGTATGGATTATTGTTTCTGATGCTTTCTCCGGGGCACGCACATACATTTATGAAGACGCACTATTGTTACCATGTATTCCTACTTTGCAAAGGCATGCGGCATTTGTTCCTTGTTCAGGGGAGTTTTCTCCTTGATCGAAACCAGGATGATGGGATGTCGGTTCTTACTTTCGTTGATTCCTCCTCGGAACTCGTCACCTAGTCTGGGTCTCCCTCGTAGATTTAATACGTTGTTCTTGAATCTCGTTCCTGGGGCCATATCTTCATGGACGCCGATTAATTACACTACTCCCATCAAGACATTCCATGGGGTCTTGACATGGTAGAAACCTTCGGTCGGATTAGATGACAACATCAGGCATGTCAGGGGAATCTCTGGGTGTGTGGACATAGGAACTTGTAGTCTTCCTCATAAGAGGGCATCTCAAGGGTGTATAACACGAGGCATCCCATGTTGAATGTGGGGAATCAGATTCCATAAGCATTTCTTTGAGGTTTTCCTCAACTTCCCATGTTTAACACATGGTATTCTACGAGTTTAATGTCTTGCGGAGACGGTTACGCCAAAGGTGTGTCATCCGAGGATTTCCTTAGGAATCTCAGGTTTATCACGAGGTAGTTCGTGAGTTTAATGTCTTACAGAGATGGTTACACTATAGGCGTGTCTTCCGAGGCTTTCCTCAGGAATCTCATGTTTAACACAAGGTAGTCCATGAGTTTAGCTTCTTACAGAGATGGAATGAGGGTGATCAGAATGTCCCATAGAGATGGATCAGAGGTGGTGTGCCCCATAGAGGGGATATGTCACACCATGAGAGCTGATCTGGACACCACTGAGGGCGGATTAGGGAGTGTGCACCCTAGAATGGGGAAACACCAAGGTTTACCATTGGATTGGATTGAACCTTAGGGAGGTTTCCTATATACCCTATATGGACTACATGGATCAAAACCCACGTAGTTCGAAGGGTTGAAGAATCGGGGTGTACAGAGAGGACAATGACCTGGAGACATGCTGGGGCTTACGTGTGGATAGCGGCCCATGTACCGCTAGGAGCAGTGAGGAGGTGGATGGAATTATCCCACCAGGCTGTGGCGGCCGGAGTGAGAACCAATATGGATGATGGAGAGTTGAATGAAGTGGATGGGAAATGAAATGGGACCATCACAAGGGTGACAGTGAAGTTGGGATTGAGCCTCAATGTGACCTCCTACGTATCCCTATGGCAGGAAATCAAACTCTGCGTATTTCGGGATGGTGCTGATGAACCGACGTGAAGGTGGACCTTGGTCTGATGGGTGTTGGTCTTTAACCTCATGAGGTTTCCTACATACCATGCCTTGACAAGGATCAAAGACATCGTAGTTCGGGATGGTGCACCAGAGGACCGACATGAAGGGGGGCCTTGGTCCATTGGGTGAAGGGCTTGATCCTCAGGGAGGTTTCCTACGTACCATGCCTTAGCATGGATTAAAGTCCTCGTAGATTGGATTGGGATTTTTTAGCAAACTGACGTGAATGAGGACCTTTCTCCGGGTGGTTGGTGGGCTTGAACCTCGTGAGGATTCCTACATACCATGCCTTGACATGGATCAAAGTCCTTATAGTTCAAAGGGGATATGGGTGTCAGAGAACCGACGTGAAGAAGGACCTTGGTCTGATGGGTGAAGGGATTGAACCTCATGGAGGCTTCCTACATACCATGCCTTGACATGGATCAAAGAACACGTAGTTCGGGAGGTGGTAGTGTCGGTGAACCAACATGAAGGAGGACCTTGGTCCGATGGTTGACGGGTTTGAACCTCAGGGAGGCTTCCTACGTACAATGCCTTGACATGGATCAAAGACCTTGTAGTTAAAAGGGGATGTGGTTGTCAGTGAACCAACGTGAAGAAGGACCTTGGTCTAATGAATGATGGGCTTGAACCTCAGGGTGGCTTCCTACGTACCATGCCTTGGCATAGATCAAAGACCTCGTAGTTCAGATGGATGTATAGTTTAATGTCATGTGGGACAACATACCATTTAACGTCATGCTGGACGGGGGCATACAGTTTAACTTCATGCTGGATTGGGTATTTTCAGGGCCAATGCATACTCTAAACCCATGTGAGTCGTGATCGGTTTGAGAAACAAGAGGCAGTAGAGACATGATGATCACGTCACGGAGGGTGTGTCCGTGAGAAGCGAAGAGGGGCTTATGCGTTAGACAGCCCATGGTGCTAGGACATACTCCATGATGGAGGCCCGAGGAAATGGATGATGATAGTTTTGGGCTTGAGACATGAAGAGGATTCCTACATATCTTTGTGGTAGGGAATCAAAGTCCACGTAGTTCTTCTGATGTTGACTTACTGCCGATTGGGGGTTTTAACGGCTTACCACTAGATTGGGTCAAAATGGCTTACTGCTGGATAAGATCACAAAGGCTTACCACTGGATAAGGATGTCAACGACTTACCACTACATAGGACCACAACGTCTTACCGCTGATTGGGATCACAATAGTGGATGGGGCTTATGCTAGGAAGCTACATAGGTGCTGTTACGAAGCGGCAATAGTGGATGGGGCTTACACAAAGATGTTTCCCGAGTGCCGCTAAGGAGCGACAATGTTGAATGGGTCTTACGCAAAGATGGATCCCGAGTTCTGCTAAGGAGAAGAAATGGTGGATGGGGCATACACAAAGGTGGTGCCCGGGTGCCTCTAAGGAGTGGAAATGGTGGAAGGGGCTTACGCAAAGCTGCTGCCCGGGTGCCGCTATGGAGCGGCAATGGTGGATGGGGCTTAAACAAAGCTGTTTCTCGGGTGCTTCTAAGGAGTGGCATTGGTGAATGGGGCTTACGATAAGAAGATTCCCTAGTGCCTCTATGGAGTGACACTGGTGGATGGGGCTTACACAAAGATGATGCCCTGGTGCCGCTAAGGAGCAGCAATGGTGAATGGGGCTTACACAAAGAAGCTCCCCAGGTGCCGCTAAGGAGCGGCAATAGTAAATGGGGCTTACGCTAGGGAGCTTCACGGGTGACTCTATGGAGCGGAAATGGTGAATAGGGCTTTCTCTAGGAAGCTTCCCGTAATTTCTTCCTCATTTCTGTCCATGAGAGAATCCATACTCACTGGTTAATTGAGGCCTTCACCCATGCACTAGTGCACAATCAGGATAATGCCAAGGGGTGTAGGCATCATGCCACTATAATCATGGCATTAGGCGTCTTATTCATGGATCATAAGGCATCTCTCTTATAGAGAGATAGGCATCCTATGATTGGAACATAGTTATTACTACAGTTTAATGTCTTGTAGATAGGACTATTAGGCGTCTTATGCTTGGAGCATAATGCATCTCTTGTTTGGAGCGAGAGGCATCCTATCATTTGTTAGACAGGGAGTACTACAGTTTATAGTCATGTAGATAGGACTATTGGCATCTTATGCATGGGGCATAAGTCATATCTAGTATAGAGCTAGAGGCATCCTATGTTTGGAACATAGGTATTACTACAGTTTAAAGTCTTGTAGATAGGACTATTGGCATCTCATTCCTGGAGCATGAGGCATATCTTGTATTAAGCAAGAGGCATAATATGATTAGAACATATGGAGTGCTACAGTTTAGAGTCTTGTAGATAGGACTATTAGGAATAAGGCTCCCGTCAATGGTTGGTGTTGGGTCTTACGCAAGGGAGGCCCTTTCTGGTTCAACCTAGAATAGGAACTAAGTGACAGGGTTTTGAGGAGTTTCCTAAGGAATGGTTTGACTCAAGGTTCTAGGGGAATTGATGATTGGAATCTCAACTCACGACATGTGAATGAAACCATGAGGAATATGTCGACTGATGGTGTCTCATGGTGTGTGGAGGAGTATCTCAAATCAAGGTATTCCATAGGTGGACGATGGGTGCCCATAAGGGCACAATGGAAAATCCCAAAGTCCAGACCTGGAAATATCATGGTGCGACTCTCTATTTTTAATGGGGGTCTGTGATGGTAGTGAAGGGACCAGCCTGGAGGGTCGGGATTGCAGCCCGACACTGACCTAGAGTGGGGGTGCAGCGGCGCAGCCCCCGCAGTATGGACTGGTGGGCGCGATGGTAGGATCCTCGCAAATGATTGGTCTTCACGAAGTAGCTTCGCGGAGCTTGGCCTCACGGATCAATGGTCTCTCGTGGAGACAAAGGGTCTCGTGAGGCAAAGGGAACTCGCGAAGCATGGTCCCGCGGAGAATCATCGCGGAGCATGGACTCACAGATCATGGTCTCGAGGAGCATGGGCCTCTTGCGGAGCAAGGGTGGCTCGCGGAGAAAAGTCTCACGGAACAGAGGGATCTCACGAAGCATGGGCCTCTTGTGGAGAATGGGCGGCTCGTGGAGCATCGGCTCGTGGTGCAGCAACGTGAATGATGCTCCTCACGGAGCAGGGACTCGTGGATTAGCAACACAAAGAAAGCTACTCAAGGAGCATGGCCTCACGGAGCCACAAAGCGGAGCTCCGCGTACCGGGAGATCGGTCTACCAAGGGGAGAAGTGGTTGTGGCTCGTCGTGGATAAGGGGGGAAAGCTGGGTATTTATATGCAAGAGGGGATGAGAAGCAGAGCTCATATGGTGCAAAGATGGGGCTTGCTCCACGGCAGATCGTGAATGTCAAAGGCGTTCGCGGAGCATCCTGCCTCCTTTGCTTCGCAGCGGGTTCGCGAACATCAAATTTTTTCATGGAGCATCCTGCCTCCTATAATTCGTGGAAGGTTCATGAACGTCAAATTCATTCGCAGAGCCTCCCGCCTCCTGTGCTTCACAGCGGTTCTTCACGGCGCGTCGCAAACGCCAAACAGGTTCACGGAGCTTCCTGTGTCATTGCTTCGCGGCGGCTCTCCACGATCGCGGATGGTGCTTCGTGAATGGGCTTTTCAAACCAATTTTCCATCCCAACTTCAAATGCCCATAAATCCTAATTTGTAACTCTGTTCGGTCCCTACAACCTACAAAATCTAATCTTGTGAAACATTCTATGATCTTGGATCATGTATGGGAGCATTTGGAAAATTTTCAGGATGTATTTTCCGGGGTCTACAAATGCCACCCCTAAGAATGGGGTCCAACGAGGATTAGGAGGGTGAGGCGGACCACGTTATGAGTAAATGTCTAAAGAAAATGCATGAATTGGGGTGCATTGTATCTCGATCGTATTGAGGAGAGAGTCGACTAAATATCTAAGCCCACGTGAGACATTCCCGGTGTGGGAAACAAGAGAAAATAGGAGATCCTGTATGAAAGTGTTATACAACGGAAGGTGTGAATTGGAAATCGATCACCATATGGGAGAATCTGAAAAAAGAGAGGGGTAATGGCTGGAGAGCATGGTTCTCTAGACAGCTGACCTACTTTTTCCACGCTTCTCTAGTGCACGAGCGGGGTACCGCCAGGGGCGTTAGAATCAATCCGAATAGAGGGGAGTGAATGTTGTGATTCATGATACCCTAAATCCGGAACACTATGGGGGTGTCCTGACGATGATGTATAACTATTGACCATGTTCGAAACACAGTATCCATATTGCATTAGCATGAAATAGAGAAAACAAATGAGGGTCGACCATTGACCATGTTCAAAACATGGGGCCAAAATCAAAATTTCATCTGTTAGTCTTCTAGAACATTGGACTAGGACAGTAGGCGGGCCATAGGCCGAACATCCATACTGTTAGGGGGTTCCTCCAGACATGAAAGAAGATGAGATTCTGAATAAGGGGGACGTGAGGCATTGAATGTGCGGCGAGGGTTTTTTCGAACAGAATCCAACACTCATGATATTACGCGACCGTGGTGTGATTACGTTAGATGGATGCATCGGATTGGTCGTGGATCATTCTTCCTTTAAGACAGGGCCTCACTAATGAGGGGGGGCTTCCACTCGCAATGTCATCTTGGGGCATCCTGAACTTGTTCAGGGGTGAGGTCATGGTCCATAAGATGGGGATGAATAGGACTTGATGATTCTTGTGGGCTGGACCCTAGGAAAAAAACTAGGGTGTCCCTACGTATCTCATGAGAATGGGAATCAAGCCGTACATAGTTCTGGAGGCACGTTGTAGTCATAGACCAACACTGGCAGGTGAAATCCTCTATGGCAGAGGCTCTGGTGCATCCCATGATTAACACGGGGCATCCTGAACTTGTTTAGGGTAGAACCGCAGTTTAGTGCCATGAATTGGGGACATATGGACTCCTGTAGATTAATGTCATACGGTAGGATGTGGAATGAAAAGGAAGATCCCAGGGAGCTTGTGGTGTGGTAGCTATGAAACCAACGTGACCGAGGACTAGGAGTCCAAATCACACTACATACCCCCGGAGGAAACTCTTCAGGTCGAGGGACCAAGAGTGAGAATTAGGATGAGACCGAAGCAGAGTGGTTGGACATTCCTACATACCCCATGAGGATGGGAATCAAGTCAAACGTATTTCTAAAAGCATAGTTTAACGTCATGCCGGATGATGAGAAGCCTGGCCGTGTTGGTACACATCCTGCTAAAACCACTAAGCCTACGTGAGTTGTGCTCGGTGTGGGAAACAAGAAGTAGTGGTTGGACATTCCCGACATAGAATGGGGCAGGTTAGGGGAAAGGGACTCTCGGTGAATACCGGCCCCATGAAACTAACATGACCATGTGGCACATCTAGATTCGTGAACAGATAGAGCTGAGTATGTTGGAATTCCACTTGAACATGAGGAAGTGGAAATGTGTGAATCATGACGCTCAAGATTTGGATCACAAGGACGGTGACGTGATGATAGAGGATAACCATTAACCATGGCGGAAACACCGTATCCATATTGCATTAGCTTGTAATGGAGATAGACACACGAGGGTCAACCGTTAACCATTTTCGAAACATAGGACCATGTCGCAAATGTCGTTAGAGATCCTTAGGGACGTTGGCACGAAATGATAGTAGAGACCATAGGCCCATTATCCAAGGAAAGACCCTAAGCCTATCATCCTTGTCTTCTGAGGTTCCTTTTGGATGTGGAAAAAGATGAGGATCCAAATAGCGAGCTCACGAATCTTGGTCATGGGACGAGGGGAATGTCCCCATGAAAATCCCACACTTCGGGCTCTTTGTCGAAACACATCTAAATATGACAATGAGACGTATTAGATAGTGGAAGCAGAGTCCATTAACATAGGGAGATCTTAGTTTAGGGTTGTAGAATTCGGACCATGTGTGGGAGGAAACATAGGAGGCACATGGTGGGGTAACTCAAACACCTGACGTGAATGGGAATCGGGGGATCTGACCACCATGTGATTCTCAGAAAGTATTAGGTCGAGGGACTGATGACTAGAGTTGGATTGGGCCTACAGGGAAGTTCCCAGGAGTTCCTACGTATCTCATAAGGAGTATAATCAAGCCTCACATAGTTATTGAAGGTGTCACGGTAAGGTACCAGTGCCAGGAAAATATGGAGTGCGGGAGTGGCCCTTGCACTAAAAGAAGAGGAATTTGATTAATCTTGTTTTTCCTTTAAGCTGAGTGGTTTTTTTTGTGAGGCGACATGCCTAGGGTAGAAAGCCCTGGTGTCGCCACAAGAATAAATCCATGAAAGGTGTTTAAAAATGGCATGGAATGTGACCAATACCCAATGTGATGTCCTCTACCATGAGGTCATCAAAATGCAGTGCTATTTTTTGTCGTGCAGCCCGGATGAAAATGTCACAGTTTAGGGTCGTGTGATACGACCAATGATGAATTTTAACGTCCTGCAACGTAGACGTAGCAGAGACGATTCTAGGTGGGGGATGTGTATGGTGTCGTGTGACCTAACTAACGTGGATGGAGACATGATCCCACATCAGACTGTACGTAGTTCCGAGGTAGGAACCTCAGGCCAAGGGGCCCAAACAGATGTGAGAATGAAGGGGGGGAGATTAGCTCCCAAATGATCTAGACCCGAAATCGAGACGTTTGGGATGTCAAACGTATCCCATGAGGATGGGAATCAAGATGATTGTAGTTCTGAGGACATCTTTTTTTATGGTCTTAGATCTCGGACCGTGGGAGTCCCGAAGGACGTCGTATTGTAGCTTTTCCCCCCTGGCGTGAAAAGGTGCACTGAGGGATAGCGCCAACAGTGTCAAGATTCCACCTGGACATGATGGGGTGGAACATAATGTGAATCATGCAACCAACATTAAAGTCCTGATGAGGTCGGCGTGTCAAGAGAGGATTACTACTGACCATGTTCTTTACACAACATCTAGTCGCATTAGCCTGAAATATGGACAAACAAATGAGCATCGACGGTTGACCATATTCGCAACACAAGATTTGTATCAATTTGTTGTCTAAAACCCTCATGGGCATTGGACCGTAACGGTACGAGAGCCCTTGGGTGTTGTATCCAGGCCGTTCTTGGGGGTCCCTCCGGGTGTGAAAGATGATGGAAGCCCGAATGAAGGGGAACACGAAACATGACAAGTGGAAGGAACATGACCAAGTTGAATCTGACACTCTTGGACCTAGACCAGAGTACTCTTAACACATGGATTAATCACTACAAGGAGTCTAGGGACTCAACATGAGGGAGATCGAGAGATGGCGGATTCCCGGGAAAAGGGGGCATAGTGCCAAAAACCTGGTATCATTCCTATATCCCCCCTTAGAGAGGGACAGGCCAAAGGGCCTAGGTGACCAGGAGATTGGGAGATCTCTAATAAGTGGGGTTGGGCCTGAAGTCTAGACATTTGGGTGGTCACACATATCCCATGAGGATGGGAATCAAGCCACATGTAATTCTTGAGAGATCTTAGTTTAGGGACTTATAACTCGGACCATGTATGGATGGATGACAACTTTCCAAGTAGGCATAGACCTCGACCTGATCCCTAATCTCACGTGAGTTAAACTCGGTGTGGGAAACAAATGAGGATGATCCTTATCGCAATACTTGGAACGTCCATTGAAAGGAATTCGGTGAAGAGACTTGAAGGACACCTTTAACATGAATTTGTTCCCGTAACGTGCAGATGCGAACTGAGGAATAGTATCAAGAGTTTCAAAACTCTACTTGAACATGATGAAGATGGAGAAGGACTTGAATCGTCTAACCGACCTTTTGGGCTTAATGGGGTTGGTGTGTCGATATAGGATAATTATTAACCGTGGCAGAAAAACAGACTCCATATCGTGTTAGCCTGAGGTGGGAACAACAAACGGGCATCAACCGCTGACGATATTCGCAACACATGATTTTTATCGATTTTTTCTCTGAAATCATTAGGGGCGTTGGCCCGTAATGGTAGGATAACCCTTGGGCGGTGTATCCAGGACGTTCTTGGGGGTACCTCTGGGTGTGAAAGGTGATGAAAGACCTAATGAAGAGAAACACAATGCCTGAAAAGTGGGTGCGGACATGTCCGAGTAGAGTCCAAAATTCCAGGTAACTAAACTAGAGTACCCTTTGGCATATTGGTGAATTGACCAAAAGGGTTGACAAAGTGGCTCAGGAGAGGTAGGCCAAGTGGCCAAGATGGGGCAGAGATTTTCGGAAGATGGGGCTGGACTCGAATCTTAGACATTCGGGTGGTCCTACGTATCCCATGAGGATGGGAATCAAGCCACACATAGTTCTCGAGGATACCCAGGGGGCAGGATACCAAAAAAATGATGTGTATGGCGTGGCGAGTTACCCAACGTGAATGAGGAAATAATCCCATTCTACAACACACAGTCTCATCATAGAGAACCTAGGCCAGGGGTCAGAAAAGGCCAAGGCACCTAATACTTCGCATCAGTCAGGAAGGCCTGAACAACTTGCAGTTTAACTTCTTACAGTGAAGATGAAGGTTGGGGAATAGGTTTCAATAGACAGGGGAGGAGTACGGTGTGGCGGGTAACCTGATGTGAATGAGGACGTAATACCACACCACAACATACATTCTGGGTATGAACCTGGGCTAAGGGGCCTGAGAAGACGAAGGGGCCTGAGGCTAGGCCCCGGTCAGGAAGGCTTGACCGGCTTGCAGTTTATATTCTTGCAGTAAGTACGAGGGACGAGGGGCCCAAAAAGGCCAAGGGCCTTGAGGATAGGCCTCGGTTATGAAGGCCTTACCAACTAGCAGTTTATCACCCTGCAGTAAGGACGAGGAGAGGATAAGGTGTCTCGTCTGGGGATGTGTGCGGCATGGTAGGTAACCCGACGTGAATGAGGACATAATCCCACACCACACCACACAATCCCATCATAGAGAACCTATACCAGGGGCCCGACGGTTGGCCCCGCCCGGAAAGAGTTCGACACTTCAGGAAAAGGCAGAACAAATCACTACACTCAATGTTTGGGTCATCTTGGGGTGGAACCGAAGATCCAGGGTGGCTGTTGACCGTGTTCGAAACATAGCATCCCTATGGTGACCTGAGATTGGAGCAACAAATGAGTGTCAACTGTTGACCGCATTCGAAACATGGGACTTGTATTGGCTTGGTGCTCGACATCCTCAAGGTCGTTGGCCCGAAGTGGTAAAAGGGCCCTTAGGCCGAGCATCTATACCATTCAAGGGCCCTTCCGAATGAGGAAAGTGATGGCATCCCAGTCGAGGAGTAGGTGAAGCATAGTTGTACCCATCTGCAAAAGAGGCGAACATATCCAGGGGGGACGCACACCCGGGTCGAGGCTCGCTCGACGTAAATTGGGGAAAAAGTGTGTACCCTTCCATATGTCTTGACCCGAGGGGAAGATTTTGGCCAACAGACGAATTTTATGGGCGTTCCCACATATACCATGAGGATGGGACTCAAGCCATACTTAGTTCTTGAAGGCCATGCAGTTTAATGTCATGTGGTAAAGACATGGGAGGATAAAAGAACGAGAGTGGGCACATGGTGCGACCATTATAATCCTCGTATGAGTGTGTCTAAGGATGCCTACTCCTCATCATGCAAGGATCCTCCACAGAAACTATACCTAGGAGGGACAGTCAAAGAGAAGAGATCAGGGCTGGGCTCAAGACGAGACGTCTGAGTGTTCCTACGTATCCCATCAGGATGGTAATCAAGCCATACGTAGTTTTTGAAGCAAAGTTTAATGTCGTGCTGGATGAGAGATGCGTCTAATCTGAGGATTTGTACGGTATGGCGGGTAACCTGACGTTAATGAGGACGTAATCCCACACCACTCCGTACAATCCCATAAGAGAGTCTAAGTCGAGAAAGGACAAGGGGCCTGAGGATGGGCCTTGGTCAGGAAGTCCTAACCAACTTGCATTTTAACATCTTGCAGTGAGGATGAAGGAGATCTTAGTTTATGGTTATAGCGCTCAAATCATTTTGCAGTTCATTGTCATGCGGGATGGTGGTGCATTTTAAAGTCATGCGGGACTGTAATGTGTAGTTTGGGGTCATGCGGGACCGTAATGTTTAAGGTCATGCATGACCATACAGTTTAAGGTCATGTAAGACTAAGGTGCAGTTTACGGTCATGCTGGACCCATGTTGAGTTCTTTTACATAGTTTAGTTGGGACGGATCACACAGTTTAACGTCGTGTGATATGGACGGTTGTGATCATATTTTAAGGTCATAGAGCCTAGACCGTTTTCCAGTTTATTGTCATGCGGGACGATAATGAGTAGTTTAACATCATGACGTACGATGATGAACAGTTTACCATCATGAAGGACGATGATGCAGTTTAATGTCATGTCGGACAATAATGTGCAGTTTAACATCCTGAAAGATGAAGATGAACAGTTTAAAGTCATGCAGGATGGTAGTGCAGTTTAATGTCATGATGGACATTAATGATCAGTTTAACATCATGACAGAAGAAGATGAACAGTTTAACGTCATGCAGGATGGTGATGCAATTTAATGACATGATGGATGATAATGAATAGTTTAACGTCATGATGGACGAAGATGAACAGTTTATCATCATGCGGGTTGAAGATGAACAGTTTTACATCATGCAGGACGAAGATGAATAGTTTAACATCATACAGGATGGTTGTGCAGTTTAATGTCATGCAGGATGATAATTATTATACAGTTTAATGTCATGCAACTAGGACATGGTTTTCGCACAGTTTAACGTCATGCAACAGGGATGTGAAACCACAAGGACTGTGGTAGTAGAGGGATGGTAAGCTCTACCCCATTATAGTGGTTTTGGATGAGGGGGGGGGGTCTACATGATGGAAATTTCCTAAAATCCACTGATCATGATGAAATTTCAGTGAGCTGTTTTCAAGGCCACATGGAGGACATCTGTGGTTGATGAAACGTGGTGGTTGGGATGACATAGAGTGTCGCAAGGGTAGTAGGGATGACTACATTACCTATATCTTTAGAGGCGAAGAAGCTAGGAGTGTCGGTACGATGGGGCGAGTGAGCCTGGAAGGTGTGGAATCCTGGGGAGTCGACATGATGGGGTGAAGGAGCCCGATAGGTGTGGAAGCCTGGATGTCGATTTGATAGGGCGATGGAGCCCAAAAGGCATGGATGCCTAGACGTCGGTACGACATGCCGATGGATCCTGAAAGGCGTGGAAGCCTGGAACATCAATACGCCGAGGCGATGGAGCCTGAAAAGCATGGAAGCTTGGAATGTCGGTACGAAGGGGTGACAAATCCCGGAAGGCGTGGAAGCCTGGAACGTCAGTACGATAGGGCGACGAGGCCTGAAAGGCGTGGAAGCCTGGAACATTGATACGACGGGGCGACGGGGCCCGAAAGGCATGGAATCCTAGAGCGTGCTATGAAGGGGAGAAAGAGCCCGGAAGGCGTGGAAGCCTGGAGCGTCACTACGACGGGGTGAAGGATCCTGGAAGGCGTGGAAGCCTGGAACATCAGTACGACAGGGCGATGGGGCCTTGAAGGCGTGGAAGCCTGGAACGTTAGAACGGCGGGGCGATGGATCCTGGAAGGCATGAAATCCTTTGTTTCGAATGGTGGCGGAGTAGGCGAGTAGCTGATGAAGTTGGGTGGCGGATGCCACCTGCGCGGCCTCTAAAGGCGACAGAGTCGGTGAGGAGCCAATGAAGTCAGGTGGCGGATTCCACCTGTGTGGCCACTTCAGGCAGATGAGTCAGCGAGGAACCGATGAAGTTGGGTGGTGGAATCCACCTACGTGGCCTCTTGAGGTGGCAGAGTTGGCAAGGAGCCGATGAATTCGGGTGGCGGATACCACCTGTGTGGCCTCTTGAGGTAGCGGAGTCAGCGAGGAGCTGATGAAGTCGTGTGGAAGATGCCAACTACGCATCCTCTTGAGGTGGCAGAGTCGATGAGGAACTGATTGAGTCGGGTGGCAGATGCCACCTGCGCGGCCTCTTGAGGTAGTGGAGTCGGCGAGGAGCCGATTAGTCGGGTGGCGGATGCCACCTCCGCGGCCTCTTGAGGCGGCAGAGTTAGAGAGGAGCCAATGGAGTCGGGTGGCATATGCCACCTAACCGGCCTCTTGAGGCCGAGTAGTCAGTGAGGATCCAATGCAGTCGAGTGGAGGATGCCACCTGCGTGGCCTCTTGAGGCGGTGTAGTCGGCGAGGAGCCAATGAATTCGGGTGGTGGATGCCACCTGCGCGACCTCTTGAGGCGGAGGAGCCGGCGAGGAGCCGATGGAGTCGGGTGGCGGATGCCACCTCTGCGGCCTCTTGAGGCGGCGGTATCAGCGAGGATCTTATGGAGTTGGGTGGCGGATGCCACCTACGCAGTGTCTTGAAGAGGCAGAGTCGGGGAGGAGTCAATGGAGTGGGGTGGTTGATGACACCTACACGGGCTCTTGAGGCGGCGGAGTCGGCGAGGAGCCGATGGAGTCGGGTGGCGGATGCCACCTGGTCGGCCTCTTGAGGCGGAGGAGTCGGCGAGGATCCGATGCAGTCGATTGGAGGATTCCACCTTCGCGACATCTTGAGGCGGCGTAGTCGGCGAGGAGCTGATGAATTCGGGTGGTGGATGGCACCTGCGCGAACTCTTGAGGCGGAGGAGTCGGCGAGGAGCCGATGGAGTTGGGTGGCAGATGCCACCTATGCGGCCTCTTGAGGCGGCGGTATCAGCGAGGAGGTTATGGAGTTGGGTGGTGGATGCCACCTACGTAGCGTCTTGAGGCGACAGAGTCGGGTAGGAGTCCATGGAGTGGGGTGGCTGATGCCACCTATGCGGCCTCTTGAGGCGGCGGAGTCGGCGAGGAGCCAATGAAGTTAGGTGGTTGATGCCACCTGCGCGGCCACTTGAGGTGATGTAGTCAGCGAGGGGTCGATGGAACATGGTCTTCAAACACCGAATGTTACTCATCCTCTCAAATATAATGGAAAGGGTTTTCACATGGGTGATTCCTCATGTTTTGCCAACACATTTGGTCTACTTTCTATTTAAGGAGAAGAGATTCACGTCGGGTTCACCATTTCTATTTCTGATGCTTTCACCGGGGCGCGTGCATACGTTTATGAGGACACACTATTGTTACCTCGCATTCCCGGTTTCCAAAGGCGGGCAGCATTCTCTCCTTGTTCAGGGAGGTTTGCTCCTTGATCGAAACTGGGATGATGGGATGTCAGTTCTTCCTTCTATGGATTCCTCCTCGGAACTCATCACCTAGTCTGAGTGTCCCTCATAGATTTAATAAGTTGTTCATGAATCTCGTTCCTGGTGCCATATCTTCCTGAACACTAGTTAATTACACTGCTTTCGTCAAGACATTCCATGGGGTCTTGACATGGTAGTAACCTTCGGTCGGAGTAGATGACATCATCAGGAATGTCGGGGAATCTCTGGGTGCGTGGACATAGGAACCTGTATTCTTCCTCAGAAGAGGTCATCTCAAGGGTGCATTACCTGAGGAATCCCATGTTGAATGTGGGGAATCAGATTCCATAGGCATCTCTCTGAGGTTTTTCCACAACTTCCCATGTTTAACACAGGGTATTCCATGATTTTAACATCTTTCAGAGATAGTTTCTCCAATGGCATGTCATCCGAGGTTTTCCTCAATATTCTCTTGTTAATCATGAGGTAGGTCGTGATTTTAACGTCTTATGGAGACAATTATTCCATAGGCGCGTCTTCCGATGTTTTGCTCAGGCATCTCATGTTTAACATGAGGTAGGATGCAAGTTTATCTTTTTACGGAGAGGGAATGAGGGTGATCAGAATGTCCCATAGAGACGGATTGGAGGTGGTGTTCCCCATAGAGGGGAGATGTCACACCGTGAAAGATGATCTGGACACCACTGAGGGAGAATCAGGGAGTGTGCACCCCAGAATGGGGAAACAACAAGGTTTACCATTGGATGGGAATGAAACTCAGGGTGGTTTCCCACGTAACCTATATGGACAACAGGGATCAAAACCCACGTAGTTCAAAGGGTTGACGAATCGGGGTGTACACAGAGGACAATGACATGGAGATGTGTTGGGGATGACATGTGGATAGCGGCCCATGTACTGTCAGGAGTAGTGATGAGGTGGATGGTAGGATCCCACCGGGATGTGGCGGCCTAGGTGAGAACCTGGATGTATGATGGAGAGTTGAATTGAGTGGAGGGGGAATGAAATGGGCCCATCGCAAGGGCGAAAAAGAAGTTGGTCTTGTGCCTCGAAGAGACCTCCTACGTATCCCCGTGGGAGGGAATCAAAGTCCACGTAGTTCGAGATGGTGCCGGTGAAGGAACGTGATGGTGGACCTTGGTCCAATGGGTGTTGGGCTTGAACATCATGAGGTTTCATACGTACCATGCCTTGACATGGATCAATGTCCTCGTAGTTCAGGATGGTGCGCCGGAGGACCGACGTGAAGGGGGACCTTGGTCCATTGGGTGATGGGATTGAACCTCTGGGAGGCTTCCTACATACCATGCTTTAGCATGGATCAATGTCCTTGTAGTTTTGATTGGGATTCATCAGCGAACCGACGTGAATGAGGACCTTGGCCCGGGTGGATGGTGGGCTTGAACCTCATGAGGTTTCCTATGTACCATACCTTGACATGGATCAAAGTCCTCATAGTTCAAAGGGGATGTGGGTGTCGATGAACCGACGTGAAGAAGGACATTGGTCTTATGGGTGAAGGTCTTAAACCTCAGGGAGGCTTCTTACGTACAATTCCTTGACATGGATCAAAGACCACGTAGTTCAGGAGGTGGCAGTGTCGGTGAACCGACATGAAGGTGGACCTTGGTCCGATGTTTGACGGGCTTGAACCTCATGGAGGCTTCCTACATACCATGCCTTAATATTGTTCAAAGACCTCGTAGTTAAAAGGGGATGTGGTTGTCGGTGAACCGACGTGAAGAAGGACCTTGGTCCAATAAATGATGTGCTTGAACCTCAGGGAGGCTTCCTACGTACCATGCCTTGGTATGGATCAAAGACCTCGTAGTTCGGATGGATGTATAGTTTTATGTCATCCGGGACAGCATACAGATTAATGTCATGTTGGATGGGGGCATACAGCTTAATGTCATGCTAGACGGGGTATTTTCATGGCCAATGATTACTCTAAGCCCACGCGAGTCATGCTCAATGGGAGAATCTTGAGGCAGCAGAGACCTGACGATCACGTCGCGAAGGGTGCATCTGTGAGAAGCGAAGAGGGGATTATGCATTAGGCAACCCATTGTGTCGGGACGTAATCCATGATGGAGGCCCGAGGAAATGGATGAAGATAGTTTCAGGCTTGAGCCTTGAAGAGGCTTCCTACGTATCCCTGTGGTATGGAATCAAAGTCCACATAGTTCTTTTGATGACGGCTTAACACCGATTGGGGGTTTCAATGGCTTTACGTTGGATTGGGTCACAATGGCTTACTGCTGTATAGGATCACAAAGGGTTGCCACTGGATAAGGATGTCAATCGATTACCACTACATAGGATCACAATGGCTTACCGTTGATTGGGATCACAATAGTGGATGGGGCTTACGCTAGGAAGCTGCCCGGGTGCCGCTAAGGAGTGACAATGGTGGATGGGTCTTACACAAAGATGTTGCCCGGGTGCCGCTAAGGAGTGGCAATGGTGAATGGGGCTTATGCAAAGATGGTGCTCGGGTGCCGCTAAGGAGCGAAAATGGTGGATGGGGCTTACACAAAGGTGTTGCTTGGGTTCCGCTAAGGAGCGACAATGGAGAATGGGGCTTACGCAAAAATGTTGCCCGGGTGCTGCTAAGGAGTGGAAATGGTGGATGGGGATTAAATAAATATGTTGCTCAGTATACACTTAGGAGCGACAATGGTGAATAGGGATTACTCTAGGAAGATTCCCGAGTGCCGCTATGGAGCAGAAATGGTGGATGGGGATTACACAAATATGATGCCCGGGTGCCGCTAATTGGCGAAAATGGTGAATGGGGCTTACGCAAGGAAGCTTCTCTGGTGCCGCTAAGGAGTGGAAATGGTTAATGGGGCTTATTCTAGGAAGCTACCTGGGTGCCGCTATGGAGTGGCAATGGAGAATGGGGCTTACGCTAGAAAGCTGCATGTAATGTCTTACTCATGTCTGGCCATGAGGGCATCCCAACACACTGGTGAAATGAGTCCTTCACCCATGCACTAGTGCATAAGCAGGATAATGCCAAGGGGCGTTGGCATCATGAAACTTTAATAATGGCATTATGCATCTTATGCATGGAGCATAAGGCATCTCTCATATAGAGGGAGAGGCATCCTATGTTTGGAACATAGGGATTACTACAGTTTAAAGTCTTGTAGATAGGACTATTAGGCGTCTTATGCATGGAGCATAATGCATCTCTTGTTTGGAGCAAGAGGCATCCTATCTTTTATTAGATAGGGATTACTATAGTTTAAAGTCATGTAGAGAGTACTATTGTCATCTTATGCATGGGTCATAACACATCTCTCGTATGGAACGATAGGAATCCTATTTTTTGAACATAGGGATTACTACAGTTTAAAGTCTTGTAGATAGGACTATTGGCATCTCATGCTTGAAGAATGAGGCATCTCTTGTATTAAACAAGAGGCATCCTATGATTGGAACACAGGGAGTGCTACAATTTAGAGTCTTGTAGATTGTACTATTAGGCATAAGGCACCCATCAATGGTTGGTGTTGGGTCTTACAGAAGGGTGTACCATTCTGGTTCAACCTGGAATAGGAACCAAGTGATAGGGTTTGAAGGAGTTTCCTGAGGAGGGGTTCGATCAAGGTGCTCGGGGAATTGATGATGGGAATCTAAACTCACTACATTGGAATAAAACCAAGAGGAATATGTCGACTGAAGGTGTTTCATGGTGCGTGGAGGAGTATCTCAAATCATGGTATTCTATAGGTGGAAGATGGGTGCATGATGGAAAATCCCAAAGTCTCGACGCGAAAAGACCTCGGTGCGACTCTATAATTTTCATGGGGATCTGTGATGGTAGTGAAGGGACCAGCCCGGAGGGACCGGACCAAAGCTCAGCACTGACCTCGAGTGGGGGTGCAGGGCGCAGCCCCCGCAGTATGGGCCGGTGGGCGCGAAGGTAGGATCCTTGCAAAGGATTGGTCTTCGCGAATTAGCTTCGCGTAGCATGGCCTCACGGAGCAATGTTCTCTCACGGAGAAAAGGGGTCTCACGGAGGAAAGTGCTCTAGAAAATCATGGTCTCGCGGAGTAGCATCGTAGAGCATGGACTCACCGAGCATGGTCTCACGGAGCATGGGCCTCTAGCGGAGCAACGACGGCTTGCGGTGAAAACTCTCACGGAGCAGAGGGCTCTTGCGGAGCATGGGCCTCTTGCGGAGAAAGGGCGGCTCATAGAGCATCGGATCACGGAGAAGCAATGTGAAGGAAGCTACTCGTGGAGCAGGGACTCACGGAGAAGGAACACGAAGGAACCTGCTCGCGAAGCATGGCCTCGCAGAGCTGCAAAGAGGAGCTCCGCGGACTGGTAGATCAGTCGTCCAAGGGGCGCAGTGGGTGTGGCCCATCATGGAGAAGGGTGTTCCACTTGGGTATTTATAGGAAAGAGGGGTCGCAAAGAAGAGCTCACACAGCGTGAAGATGAGGCTTTCTCAACAGCGGATTGTGAACGTCAAAGGCGGTCACGGAGCATCCCGCCGCTTTAACTTCGTGGCGGGTTCACTAACCTCAAATTCGTTCGCGGAGCATCCCGCCTCTTATGCTTCACGACATATTTACGACCGTCAAATTTGTTCGCGGAGCCTCCCACCTCCTATTCTTCGCAGCAGGTCTTCGCGGTGCATCGCGAACGTCAAACAGGTTCGCGGAGATTCTCACCTCATTGCTTCGCGGCGGCGCTCCATGATCGTGGATGGTGCTTCGTAAATAGGCTTTGCGAACCAGTTTTCCATCCCAACATCAAATGCCCATAACTCCAAATCCGTAACTCCGTTCGGGCCCTACAACCTACCAAATCGAAGATTTCAAAACGTTCTACGATCTTGGTTCATGTATGGAAGCATTTGGAAAATTCTGGGGACGCATTTTCCGGGGTCTACAAATGCCACCCCTAAGAACGGGGTCCAACGAGGACGATGAGGGCAAGGCGGACCGCGTTCTGAGGAAACGACATTGGAAAATGCATGCATTAGGATCAATTGTATCTCGATCGTATTGAGGAGATAGTCGACTAAATCTATAATCCCACGTGTTCCATGCTCGTTGCGGGAACAAGAGATAATAGGATCTCATGTACGAGAGTGTTAAACAACAGAAGCTGTGCATTGGACATCGATCACCATATGGGAGAATCCTAAAAAAGAGAGCGTTCACGGCTGGAGAGCATGGCTCTCTGGATAGCTGACCTGCTTTTTCCACCCTGCTTTAGTGCACGAGTGGGGTAATGCCAGGGGCGTTAGAATCAATCCTAACAGAGGGGAGTGGAAGTTGTGAATCATGATACCCAAAATTCGGAACACTTATGGGGGTGGCAGGATAATGAAGCATAACTGTTGACCTTGTTCGAAACACAGTATCTATATTGCATTAGCCTGAAATGGAGATAACAAATGTGGGTCAACCATTGACCATGTTCAAAACACGGGACCAGACTCAAAATTTTATATGTTAGTCTTCCAGAACATTGGCCCAGGATAGTATGCAGGCCATAGGCCGAACATGCATACTGTTAGAGGGTTCCTCCAGAAATGAAAGAGGACGAGATTCCGAATAAGGGGCATGTGAAGCGTGGAATGTGGAGTGAGGGTTTGTTCAAACAGAATCCAACACTCATGAAATTACACCACCGTGGTGGGAGTATGTTATATGGATGCATCGGTTTGATCATGGATCATTTCTCTTTCCAGACAGGGCCTCTCTGGCGAGGGGGGGTTGTCGCTTCCCAATGTCATCTTGGGGAATCCTGAACGTGTTTAGGGGTCAGGCCATGGTCCATAAGACGGGGAGGAATAGGAAATTATGATTCCTATGGGATGGAACCTAGGAAAAATACTAGGATCTCCCTACGTATCCCATGAGGATGGGAATCAATCCGTACGTAGCTTTGGAGGCATAGTGTAGTCATAGAACAACATTGACAGGTGAAATCTTCTCTAGTAGAGGCTCTGGTGCATCCCATTATTAACATGGGGCATCCTGAACTTGTTCTGGGAAGAACTGCAGTTTAGTGTCATGCATTGGGGACATATAGACTCATGTAGTTGAACTTCAGACGATAGGATGTGGAATGAAAGGGAAGAGCCCAGGGATCATGTGGTGTGGTAGCTATGAAACCAACATGAATGAGGACTTAGAGTCCAAATCACACCACATACCGTCAGAGGAAACACTTCAGGTCGAGGTACCAAGAGTGAGAATTAGGCTGGGACCGAAGCAGAGTGGTCTAACATTCCAACGTACCCCATGACGATGGGAATCAAGCCATACATAGTTTTGAAGGTGAAGTTTAACATCATACGGGACGATTAGAATCCTGGTCGCGTTGGTACCCATCCTGCCAAAACCACTAAGCCCATGTGAGTCGGGCTGAGTGTGGGAAACAAGAAGTAGTGTTGGTAATTTCCCGATACAGAAAGGGGAAGGTTAGGGTGAGGGGACGCTCGGTGAATACTGGCCCCATGACACTAACACGACCACGTGGCACACCTAGATGTGTGAAGAGATAGAGTCGAGTATGTTGGAATTCCACTTGAACATGAGGAAGTGGAAATGTGTGAATCATGATGATCTAGATTTGGATCACAATGACGATGGCATGATGATATAGGATAACCATTAACCATGGAGGAAACACAACATCCATATCACATTATCCTAGAATGGAAATAGACACATGAGGGTCGACCTTTGACCATGTTCAAAACACAGGACCATGTCGCAAATGTCATCAGAGATCCTTAGGGACGTTGGCCTAAAATGATACGAGAGACCTTAGGACCAACATCCATGGAGATCCCTAAAGCTTAGCATCCATGTCGTCCGAGGTTCCTTTTGGATGTGGAAGAGGATGAGGATCCAAATAGAGAGCTCATGAAGCTTGGTCATGGGACGAGGGTAATGTCCCCATGAAAATCCCACACTTCGGGCTCTTTGTCGAAACGCATCTAAATACGACAACGAGGCGTATTAGATAGAGGAAGCAGAGTCCTTTCCCATAGTGAGATCTCAGTTTAGGGTCATAGAATATGGACCATGGGTGGGAGGAAACACATGAGGCACAAGGTGGGGTAACTCATACACCTGACGTGAATGGGAACCGGGGGATCCGACCACCATGTGCTTCTCAGAAAGTTTTAGGTCGAGGGACCGAAGATGAGTGTTGGGCTGGGCCAGTGGGGATGTGCCCGGTCATTCCTACGTATCTCATAAGGATGCGAATCAAGCCTCATGTAGTTCTTGAAGGTGGCACAGAAAGGTACCAGTGCCAGGAAAAAGGGGAGTGTGGGCGTGGCCCTTGCACTAAAAGAAGCGGAATTTGATAAATCTTGTTTGTCCTTTAAGGTGAGTGGTTTTTTTGTGAAGTGACAGGACTAGGGTAGCAAGCCCTGGTGTCCCCAAATGAATCAATCCGTGATAGGCATTGAAAAATGGCATGGAACATGACCAATACCCAATGTGATGTCCTCTACAAAGAGGTCATCACAATGCAATGAAATTTTTCGTCGTGCGGCTAGGACGATAATGCCACAGTTGAGGGTCGTGTGATAGGACCAAGCATGCATTTTAACATCATGCAGCGTAGATGTAGCAGAGAAGATGCTAGGCGGGGGATGTGTATGGTTTCGTGTGACATAACCGACGTGGATGGGGACATGTTCCCACATTACACCGTACACAGTCCCGAGATAGGAACCTCGGGCCAAGGGTCCTAAACAGATGTGAGAGTGAATGGGGGAGAGATTAGATCCCAAATGAGATGGACCCGAAAACGAGACGTTTGGGAAGTCCTACATATCCCATGAGGATGGGAATCAAGTTGAACATAGTTCTGAAGAGTTCATAGATTATGGTCTTAGAGCTCGGACCGTGGGAGTCCCGAAGGACGACATATTGTAGCTTTGTCCCCCTGACATGCAAAGGTGCACTGAGGGATAGTGCCAAGAGTGTCAATATTCCACCTGGACACGATGCGGTGGAACATAAAGTGAATCATGCAACCAAAATTAAAGGCCTAAAGGGTCTGGTGTGACGACCGAGGATTACTGCTGACCATGTTTGCAACATAGCATCCTGTCACGTTATCCTGAAATGGGGACAAACAAATGAGCATCGACCGCTGACCATATTTGCAACACGGGATTTGTATCAATTTTTTGTCTAAAACCCTCAGGGGCTTTGGCCTATAATGGTAGGAGAGCCCTTGGTAATTGTATCCAGGTCGTTCTTGGGGGTCCCACCAGGTGTGAAAGATGATAGAATCCCAAATGAAGGGGAACACGAATCTTGACAAGTGGAAGGAACTTTACCAAGTTGAATCTGACACTCTTGGACCTAGACCAGAGTACTCTTAACACATGGGTGAATCACTGCAAGAAGTCGAGGGACTCAACATGAGGGTGATCAAGAGATGGCGGATTCCCGGGAAATGGGGGCATAGTGACAAAAACCCTGTATCATTCCTATATCCACCCCTTAGTGAGGGACAAGCCAAGGGGCCTATGTGACTGGGAGATCGGGAGATCTCTAATAAGTGGGGCTAGGCCAGAAGTCTAGACATTCGGGTGGTCCTACATATCCCATGAGGATGGGAATCAAGCCATATGTAGTTCATGAGAGATCTTAGTTTAGGGTCTTAGAGCTCGGACCATCTATGAATGGATGACAACTTTCCAAGTTGGCGCAGACCTCGACCCGATCCCTAAGACCACGTTAGTTAATCTCGGTGGGGGAAACAATGTCGGAATATCCTTATCGCAATAACTGGAACGCCCATTGAAGGGAAGTCAGTGAAGAGCCCTAAAGGACACCTTTAACTCGACCATGTTCCCCTAACGCGCAGATGCACACTGAGGAATAGTATGAAGATTTTCAAAACTCTACATGGACACGATGAAGATGGAGACGGATGTGAATCATGTAACCGACCTTTTGGTCTTAATGCGGTTGGCGTTGCGATGGAAGATAACTGTTAACCATGGAAGAAAAACAGTCTCCATATCGCGTTAGCCTGAGGTGGGAACAACAAACGGGCATCGACCACTGCCCATATTCGCAATGCGGGATCTTTATCAATTTGTTGTCTGAAACCCTCGGGGGTGTTGGCCCATAACAGTAGGAGGACCCTTGGGCATTGTATCCAGGAAATTCATGGGGGTCCCTCCAGGTTTGAAAGGTGATGAGAGCCCTAAGGAAGAGAAACACAAAGCCTGAAAAGCAGGTTCAAACGTGTCCTATTAGAGTCCAACATTCCAGGTAACAAAACCAGAGTACCCTTAGGAACATTGGTGAATTGACGAAAAGGGTCGACAAAGTGGCTCAGGAGAGGTAGGCCAAGGGGCCAAGATGGGGCAGATATTTTCGAATGATGGGGCTAGACCTAAATCATAGACATTCAAGTGGTCTTACATATCCCATGAGGATGGGAATCAAGCCACACATAGTTCTCGGGGATTCCCAAGGGGCAGGATGCCCTAACAAGGATGTGTATGGCGTGGCGAGTAACCTAACATGAATGAGTACATAATCCCATTCTTCGCCACACAGTCCCATCATAGAGAACCTAGGCCAGGGGCCTGAAAATACCAAGGGGCATAATAGTTCACATCGATCAAGAAGCCCTGACCAACTTGCAGTTTAATGCCTTGTAGTGAGGACGAAGGTCGGGGAATAGGATTCCCTAGACAGGGGAGGAGTACAATGCGGAGGGTAAACTGACGTGAATGAGGTTGTAATCCCACACCCCATCATACACTCCGGGTATGAACCTGGTCTAAGGGGCCCGAGAAGTACAAGGGGCCTGAGGTTAGGCTTTGGTCCGGAAGGCCTGACCAGCTTGTAGTTTATAGTCATGCAGTAAGGACGAGGGATTGGGGGCCCAGAAAGGACAAGGGGCCTGAAGTTATGCATCGATCAGGATGGCCCGACCAACTTGCAGTTTATCGACTTGCAGTAAGGACGAGGGGAGGATAAGGTGTCTCGTCCGGGGTTGTGTGCGGCATGGCAAGTAACCCTACGTGAATGAGGACATAATCCCACACCACACCGCACAACCCATCATAGAGAACCTGGGACAGGGGCCCGACGGTTGGCCCTGCCCGGAAAGAGTTCAACACTTCGGGACGAGGCAGAATGAATCACTACACTCGATGTTTGGGAAATCTTGGGTTGGACCCAAAGATCTAGGGTGGATGTTGACCATGTTCAAAACACAGCATCCCTATGCTGACCCGAGATGGGAGAAAAAAATGAGCATCGACTGCTGACCACATTCGAAACATGGGACTTGTATCCGCTTGTTGCTCGACATCCTCGAGGGTGTTGTCTCAAAGTGGTAAAAGGGCTATTAGGCTGAGCATAAATACCATTCAAGGGCCCTTCTAGATGAGGAAAGTGATGGAATCCCAGTCACTGAGTGGGTGAAGCATAGCTTTACCCATCTGCAAAAGAGGTGAACTTCTCGAGTGGGGACACACAGCTGGGTCGAGGCTCGCTCGATGTAAATTGGGGAAACATTGTGCACCCTTCCATATTTCATGGCTTGAGGGGAAGATTTTGGATTTTGGCCTGGGCCAAAAGACGAAATGTCCGGGCGTTCCTACGTATCCCATGAGGATGGGAATCAAGCCATGCGTAGATCTTTAAGGCCATACAGTTTAACGTCGTGCGGTAAAGACATGAGAGGATAGAAGAACGAGAGTGGGCACATGGTGCGACCATTATAAAACTTGAATGAGTGTGGCTAAGGAAGCCTACTCCTCATCATACAAGGATCCTTCGCGGAAACTATACCCAGGGGGACAGTCAAAGAGAAGAGCTCAGGGCTGGGTTCAAGACGAGACGTCTGAGTGTTCCTACGTATCCCATTAGGATGATAATCAAGCCATATGTAGTTCTTGAAGCACAGTTTAACGTCATACTGGACGAGAGATGTGTCTCATCTGGGGATATGTACGGTACGGCAGGTAACCCGACGTTAATGAGGATGTAATCCCAAACCACACCATACAATCCCATAAGAGAGTCTAAGTTGAGAAAGGCCAAGGGGCCTGAGGATGGGCCTTGGTCAGGAAGGCCTAACCAACTTTCACTTTAACAACATGCAGTGAGGATGAAGGAGATCTTAGTTTAAGGTCATAGAGCTCAATCCATTTTGCAGTTCATTGTCATGTAGGATGGTGGTGCAGATTAAAGTCATGCGGGACTGTAATGTGTAGTTTGGGGTCATGCGAGACCGTAAAGTTTAAGGTTGTGCAGGACCATAAAGTTTAAGGTCGTGTAGGACCAGGGTGCAGTTTAGGGTCATGCCAGACCCATGCTGAGTGGTTTTACGTCCTTGAGTTGGGACGGATCATGCGGTTTAACGTCGTGTGATATGGAAGGTTTTGATCATAGTTTAAGGTCATAGAGCATGTACCATTTTGCAGTTTATTGTCATCAGGGACGATAATGAGCAGTTTAACATCATGATGGATGATGATGAATAGTTTAACGTCATGCAGGACGATGATGTAGTTTAATGTCGTGTAAGATGATAATGGGCAGTTTAACATCCTGACGGATGAAGATGAATAGTTTAAAGTCATGCAGGATGGTAGTGCAGTTTAATGTTTTGCTGGACGTTAATGATCAGTTTAAATTCATGATAGAAGAAGATGAAAAGTTTAACGTCATGCAGGACGATGATGCAGTTTAATGTCATGTTGGATGATAATGATCAGTTTAACGTCATGATGGATGAAGATGAACAGTTTATCATCATGTTGGTTGAAGATGAATAGTTTTACATCATGTAGGATGAAGATTAGCAGTTTAACGTCATACAGGATGGTTGTACAGTTTAATGTCATGCAGGATGATAATTGTTATGCAATTTAATGTCGTGCAATTAGGACATGGTTTTCGCGTAGTTTAACGTCATGAAATTGGGATGTGAAACCGCAAAGACTGTGTCAGTAGAGGGATGGTCAACTATACCCCATTCTAGAGGATTGGGATGAGGGGGGATCTACATTATGGGAATTACCTAAAATCCTCTAATCATAATGATATTTCCATGAGATGGTTTCAAGGCTATAGGGAGGACATCTGTGGTTGATGCAACATGGTGGTTGGGATGACACAGAGTGTCGCAAGGGTATTAGGTATGACAAAATTACCTCTATATGTAGGGTCAAAGAAACTAGGAACATCGGAATGACAGGGTGAGGGAGCCCAGAAGGCGTGGAAGCTTGGAGCGTCGGCACGACAAGGCGAAGGAGCCCGAGAGGCATTGAAGCATGGATTTCGATTCAATAGGGTGATTGAGACTGAATGGCATGAAAGCCTGGACGTTGGTAGGATGGGGCAATAGAGCCCGAAAGGCGTGGAAGCCTGGAACGTCGGTACGACAGGGCGATGGAGCTCGGAAGGTGTGGAAGCCTGGAACGTCGGTACGACGGGGCTACGAAGCCCGGAAGGGGTGGAATCCTGGAACGTCAGTACGACGGGGCAATGGGTCCCGGAAGGCATGGAAGCCTGGAACGTCGATACGAAGGGGCGACGGGGTCTGGAAGGCGTGGAAGCCTGGAGCATCGCTACGACGGGGTGAAGAAGCCCGGAAGGTGTGGAATCCTAGAGCGTCGCTACGACGGGGCGATGGAACCCAGAAGGCGTGGAAGCCGAGAACGTCGGGACGACAGGGCGATGTGTCCCAAAAGGCGTGGAAGCCTGGAACGTCAGTATGATGGGGCGATGGATCTAGGAAGGCATGAAAGCCTTCGTTTCGAATGTTGATAGTTTCGGCGAGGAGCCGATGAAGTCTGGTGGTGGATGCCACCTGTGCGGCCTCTTGAGGCGGAGGAGTCGGCGAGGAACCGATGAAGTCGGGTGGCAGATGCCACCTGCACGACCTCTTGAGGTGGCAGAGTCTACGAGGAGCAGATGAAGTCGGGTGGAAGATGCCACCTGTGTGGAATCTTGAGGCTGCGGAGATGGCGGGAAGCCGATGAATTTGGGTAGTGGATGCCACCTCCGCGGCCCCTTGAGGCGGTGGAGTTGACGAGGAGCCGATGGAGTCGGGTGGCAGATGCCACCTGCGCACCCTCTTGAGGCGGAGGAGTCGGCGAGGAGCCGATGGAGTCTGGTCTCAAATTCCACCTTCGCGGCCTCTTGAGGCGGCAGAGTCCGTGAGGAGCCGGTGGAGTCGGGTGGCAGATGCCACCTGCACGGCCTCTTTAGGCGGAGGATTCAGCGAGGCGCCGATGAAGTTGGGTGGTGGATTCCACTTATGCGGCCTCTTGATGCAGAAGATTCGGTGAAAATCCAATGAAGTCGAGTGGTAGATGCCACATGCGTGGCCTCTTGAGGTAGCAGAGTCGGCGTGGAGCTGATGGATTCGGGTGGCGGATGCCACCTGTGTGGCCTCTTGAGGTGGCGAGATCGGTGAGGAGCAGATGGAGTTGGGTAACGGATGCCACCTACGCGGACTTTTGAGGCAGCAGAGTCGGCGAGGAGACGATGGAGTGGGGTGGCTGATGCCACCTGCATGGACTCTTGAGGCAGCAGAGCCGGTGAGGAGCTGATGGAGTGGGGTGGTTGATGCCACATGCGCGGCCTCTTGAGTCGTCGGAGTCGGCGAGGAGCCGATGGAGTGGGGTGGCTGATGCCACCTGCACGGCCTCTTGAGGCGGCAGAGTCATCGAGGGGCCGATGGACCATATTCTTCCAACACTCAATGTTACTCATCCTCTCACATATAATGGAGAGGGGATTCACATGGGCGATGCCTCAATTTTTCCCGACAAATTTGGTCTACTTTCTATTTAAGGAGAAGAGATTCACGTCGGGTTCACCATTTCTATTTCAGACGCTTTCACAGGGGTGTGCGCATACGTCTATGAGGACGCACTATTGTTACCCCGCATTACCTCTTTCCAAAGGCGGGTGGAATTCACTCCTTGATCAAAACTAGGATGATGGGATGTCGGTTCTTCCTTCTATGTATTCCTCCTTGGAACTCGTCACCTAGTCCGGGTCTCCCTCGTAGATTTAATAAGTTGTTCATGAATCTCATTCCTGGTGACATATCTTCCTGGATGCCGGTTAATTACACTAATTTCTTCAAGACATTTGATGGTGTCTTGACATGGTAGTAACCTTCGGTCGGAGTAGATGACAACATCAGGCATGTCGGGGCATCTCTGGGTGCGTGGACATAGGAACCTGTATTCTTCCTCATAAGAGGGCATCTCAAGGGTGCATAACCCGAGGCATCCGATGTCGAATGCGGTGAATCAGATTCCATAGGCATGTATATGAGGTTTTCTTCAACATCCCATGTTTAACACAAGGTATGACATGATTTTAACGTCTTGTAGAGATGGTTACACCAAAGGCGTTTCATCCGAGTTCTTCCTTAAGAATCTCATGTTTATCACGAGGTAGGCCATGATTTTAACTTCTTTAAGAGATGGTTACACCATAGCGTGTCTTTCGAGGTTTTCCTCAGGCATCACATGTTTAACAGGAAGTAGGCATTGAGTTTATCTTCTTATGGATACAGAATGAGGGTGATCAAAATGTCCCATAGAGATGGATTGGAGGTGGTGTTCCCTATAGAGGGGAGATGTCATACCGTGAAAGCAGATCTGGACACCACTGAGGGCAGATCAGGGAGTGTGCACCACAGAATGGGGAAACACCAAGGTTTACCATTGGATGGTATTGAACCTTAGGGAGGTTTCCTATGTACCCTATATGGACAACAGGGATCAAAACCCACATAGTTCGAAGGGTTGACAAATCAGGGTGTACACAGAGGACAAAAACCCAGAGACATGCTAGTGCTTACGTGTGGATAGCAACCCATGTACTGCTAGGAGCAGTGAAGAGGTGGATTGCATGATCCCACAGGGATGTGGCGGCACGAGTGATAACCATGATGAATGATGGAGAGTTGAATGAAGTGGAGGGGGAATGAAATGGGACCATCGCAAGGGCGACAGTGAAGTTGGGTTTGAGTCTTGAAGAGACCTCCTACGTATCCCCGTGGTAGGGAATCAATGTCCGCCTAGTTCGGGATGGTGCCAGTGAACCGACGTGAAGGTGGACCCTGGTCCGATGGGTGTTGGGATTGAACATCGTGAGGTTTCCTACGTACAATGCATTAACAGGGATCAAAGTCCTTGTAGTTCGGGATGGTGCACCAGAGGACTGACATGAAGGGGGGCCTTGGTCCATTTGGTGACGGGCATGAACCTCACGGAGGCTTCTTACGTACCATGCCATAGCTTAGATCAATGTTCTCATAGTTTGGACTGGGTTTCGTCAGCGAACCGACATGAATGAGGACCTTGGCCTGGGTGGATGGTGGGCTTGAACCTCGTGAGGTTTCATACGTACCATGACTTGACATGGATAAAATCCCTCGTAGTTCAAAGGCGATGTGGGTGTCGGTGACCCAACGTGAAGAAGGACCTTGTTCAGATGGGTGAAGGGCTTGAACCTCAGGGAGACTTCATACGTACCATGCCTTGACATGGATCAACGACCACGTAGTCCAGGAGGTGGCAGTGTCGGTGAACTGACATGAAGGTGGACCATAGTTTGATGGTTGACGAGCTTGAACCTCGGGGACCCTTCTTACGTACCATGGCTTGACATGGATCAAAGAAATTCTATTTCAAAGGGTATGTGGGTGTTGGATAACTGACGTGAAGAAGGAACTTGGTCTGATTAATGATGGTATTGATCCTCATGGAGGCTTCCTACGTACCATGCCTTGGCATGGATCAAAGACCTCGTAGTTCAGATGGATGTATAGTTTAATTTCATTCGGTACAACATATAATTTAACATCATGTTGCACGGGTGCATATAGTTTAATGTCATCATGGACGGGGAATTTTCATGGCCAATTCTTACTCTAAGCCCACATGAGTCGTGCTCGATGTGAGAAACAAGAGGCAGCATAGACCTAATGATCGCATCGCGAAGGGTGCCTCTGTGAGAAGTGAAGAGGGGCTCATGTGTTAGGCGGCCCATGGTGTGGGGACTTACTCCATGATGGTGGGCTGAGGAAATGGATGACAATATTTTCGGGCTTGAGCCTTGAAGAGGCTTCCTACGTATACCCTTGGTAGGGAATCAAAGTCCACGTAGTTCTATTGATGACGGCTTACCGCCGATTGGAGGTTTCAACAGCGTACCGCTGGAATAGGTCACAACGGATTTCCGCTAGATAAGATAAAAATGGCTTACCGCTGGATAAGGATGTCAACGGCTTACCACTGCATAGGATCACAACGGCTTACCGCTGATTGGGATCACAACAGGGGATGGGGCTTATGCTAGGAAGCTTCCTGGGTGCCGCTAAGGAGCGGCAATGGTGGATGGGGCTTACACAAAGATGTTTCCCGGGTGCCGCTAAGGAGCGGCAATGGTGAATTGGGCTTACGCAAAGGTGTTTCCCGGGCGCCGGTAAGGAGCGGCAATGGTGGATGGGGCTTACACAAAGATGTTGCCCAGGTGCCGCTAAGGAGTGGAAATGGTGAATGGGGTTTACGCTAGGAAGATTCCCGGGTGCCGCTATGGAGTGAAAATGGTGGATGGGGCTTACACAAAGATGCTTCCCGGGTGCCGCTAATGAGCGGCAATGGTGAATGGGGTTTACACATGGAAGCTTCCCGAGTGCCGCTAAGGAGCGGTAATAGTGAATGGGGCTTACTCTAGGAAGCTGCCTAGGTGCCGCTATGGAGCGGAAATGGTGAATGGGGCTTATGCTAGGAAGCTTCCCGTAATGTCTTACTCATGTCTGGACATGAGGGTATCCCAACTCACTGGTGAATTGAGGCCTTTACTAAGGCACTAGTGCACAGGCATGATAATTCCAAGGGGCGTTGACATCATGCCACTGTAATCATGGAATTATGCATCTTATGCATGGAGCATAAGGAATCTCTCGTATATAGTAAGAGGAATCCTATGTTTGGAACATAGGGATTACTACAGTTTAAAGTCTTGTAGATTGGACTATTAGGTGTCTTATGCATGGAGCATAAGGAATCTCTAGTTTGGAGGAGGAGGCATCCTATCATTTGTTAGATAGAGAGTACTACAGTTTATAGTCTTGTATAGGGGACTATTGGAATCTTATGCATGGGGTATAAGGCATCTATCATATAGAGCAAGAGGCATACTATGTTTGGAACATAGGGATTACTACTGTTTAATGTCTTGTAGATAGGACTACTGGAATCTCATACTTGGAGCATGAGGCATCTATTGTAATAAGCAAGAGGAATACTATGATTGGAACATAGGGAGTACTACAGTTTAGAGTCTTGTATATATGACTATTAGGCATAAGGCGCCCATCAATGGTTGGTGTTGGGTCTTACGCAAGGGCAGCCCTTTCTGGTTCAACCTGGCATATGAGCCAAGTGATAGGGGTTGGAGGAGTTGCCTGAGGAATGGTTCGACTCAAGGTGATCGAGAAATTGATGATGGGATTCTCAAATCACGACATGGGAATGAAACCAAGAGGAATATGTCGACTGATGTTGTTTCATGGTGTGTGGAGGAGTATCTAAAATCATGGTATTCCACAGGTGGAAGATGGGTGCGCAATGGAAAATCCTGAAGTCCTGGAAAGAAAAGATCGTAGTGAGAATCTATATTTGTCATGGAGGTCTGTGAAGGTGGTGAAGGGACCGGCCCTGAGGGCTGGGACCACGGCCTGACAGTGACGTCGAGTGGGGGTGCGGGGGCACAACCCCCGAAGTATGGACCGGTGGGCGCATATGTAGGATCCTCGCAAAGGATTTATCTTCATGAAGTAGCTTCACGGAGCATGGCCTTGTGGAGTAATGGTCTCTCGCAGAGAAAATAGGTCTTGTGGAGCAATGGGCTCTCGTGAAGCATGGTCTCGAGGAGCAGAATCGCATAGCATGGATTCACGGAGCATGGTCTTGCGGAGCATGGGCCTCTTGCAGAGCAAGGGTGGCTCGCGGAGCAAAATCTCAAGGAGAAGAGGGCTATTGCTGAGCATGGGCCTCTTGAGGAGAAAGGGCGGCTCACGGAGCATCGGCTCACGGAGCAGCAACACGAAGGAAGTTGCTCACGGAGCATCGACACGAAGGAAGCTGATCGCAGAGCATGGCCTCGCGTAGCTGCAAAGCGGACCTCCGTGGACAGGGATATCGGCCGCCCAAGGGGCGAACTGGCTGTGGCCTGTCGTGGAGAAGGGGGGGTGAGCTGGGTATTTATAGGCAAGAGGGGCCGCGAAGTAGAGCTCACACAACACGAAGATGGGGCTTGCTCTGCGGCGGATCGCGAGCATCAAAGGAGGTCGCGGAGTATCCCACCTTTTTCACTTAACGACGGTTTCACGAACGTCAAATTCGTTCGTAGAGTATCCCGCCTCATATGCTTCGTGGTGGGTTCACGAACGTCAAATTCATTCGCAGAGCCTCCTGCCTCCTCCGCTTCGCAGCGGGTCTTCGCGGCGCATCGCGAACGTCAAACAAGTTGGTGGATCTTCCCGCCTCAATGCTTCGTGGCGGTGCTCCACAATCACGGATGGTGCTTCTCTAATGGGATTTGCGAACTAGTTTTCCATTCCAACTTGAAATGTTCATAAATCATAATCCGTAACTTCGTTCGGGACATACGACCTACCAAATTGAAGCTTGAGAAACGGTCTACGATCTTGGATCGTGTATAGATGCATTTGGAAAATTTTCGGGACGAGTTTTCCAGTTTCTAAAATTATCATCCTCAAACTATTGTTCATTCCATATAGACAATCCAAACGCTTGAGAACATATTGAGAGCATTCTCAATGAACTTAAAATGAGTAAGGGATTAACATATTCCACTAGTCATGTTCCATTACAACAATAACATCCACTCAATCATCCAAATCGATCCTTATGAATCCCTTAATTGGTAAAGGGATTGAATAACTACATGTTGGGATAAATGTAGGGAACTAGAATTTATAGGTATGGAAATGGTCAAAAAAATTGTGGAGAAGGTTAAGACCATCCAACACCACATCAAAGTTACTCCGGGTTGACACAAGAGCTATACTGACAACCTTCAATGAGACCTAGTGATTGATGTTGGAGATATGGGTCTCCTCTATATAACTCCATGGAATATAGTGATAAGATTTAGTAATAAGGGAAAGCTTATTCCATGTTACATCACCCCTTTTTGAGATCCTTGATATCATCGAAGAAGTGGCCTATTAACTAGCACTCCCACCGAACCCATATCTATTACATGATTTATTCCATGTATCACATTTGACCAAGTACATACCTTAACCATCCCATGTACTCATTCTAGAGGTTGTACCTTTTGATAATGAACTCTCCTATGAAGAGAATTTGAAGAAGATCTTATATCATAGGGAAAAGGTTCTGTGAAATTAGACAATTCCCCTCGTCAAAGTGTTCTGAAGAAATCACAAGATTGATGATGCCACATGTGAACTAGAGGAAGTGATGAGGGTGAGTTACCCAAATCTATTATTGTGAGGGAAATGGAAATTTCAAGGGTGGAATTTCTTAAGGGGGGAAGGTTGTAATAACCTGATCATTTATGAATAAAATTCTCTTTATTTTAATATCTTATGAATATAGAAAACAAATGCACTATTTTTTATTATTAAAGGGTTTAAATGTCTATTAAGTGTCATTAAATTTGATAATATTGCTATTGAATAGTGATCAAGCAACTTATATAAATATATGTTTCTAAAAAATCCTTTCGACATAGACAAAGGAGATGATGGCTTCATCTAGTAGACTTGATCTTTATGAAGATCATTTTTTAGAGCTTGGAAAAGAGGTATTGTCACTAGGATTTACTCTTGACCAAGACGAAGCTGAGATTCAACATGTTGTGGTTTAATATATTCACCTAAGAGATATGTTCAAGTTAATAGAGATTTCCACCTGAGCGATTTTATCTGAGCCGCCCCCAAATTCTGTCACCATCGCGAACATTACCCATAGGTATTATGCAGGTCTTATATGGGGTTATGCATTAAGGTATTAGTTACATTTTCTGTAATATATTTTTAATATAAAATTATTATTCCATCAAATTCCATTTTGGGGATAGTCTTTCTTAAAAAAATAATGAATTTTATAAAATGATTTTTTAGGTAAAAATGGTAAATTTAAAAAATATATGAATTATTATATATTAAATATTATAAAAAAATCTTATTAATGATGATTATATCAATCCTCATCTAGGTAATTAAATTGATAAGAGTTATATATTATTATAGAACAAAACAAAATGTTTAAATTTTTAATTAAAGAATTTATTTTAAAGAATTAATTAATAATTGAAATAATTAATATTCTAATAAAATATTATTATCAAATTAATATTAAAAATAATAAATAATTATATACATTTTTTGAAGTCAAATGAAATTTTTATTAAGGTTTAAAAATTGTTGCTGTCAAAATCCATCAATTTTCCATAAATGTTAGTTCTCAATCATAAAGTGAAAATTCACAAATTTAGAAAATTATTTAGATAAAATGAATATTATTTTTGGAATCAAGACATCAAAATTACCTAATAGTTAAATTTTAAATAAATTCGGAGACAGACAAATTTTTGGGTAAAATTTAAATAATATATTAATATATAGTGTGTTGTATGACATCATATTAACCCAATAGTGATGTAATAATTACCATAAATGGGATATTAGACAAAATATATATTTTAAATTTAATATAATGTGATTTTATATTTATTGGACTTATTTTATAATGCCTTAGTGAATCCTCTATAATGTATAATATATTTTATGATTTTAAATTCTTTTCCCTCAGAGTGTGACTCACCTACACCTAATCAAGGGAAATATTTTAATATATTTAGCCATATTCCTTATAAAATAATTATTCCCACTCACCTTGGCTAAAAAATGTAGTAAAAACCATGGTTTGGTTTTTGGTTTTGAATATTTTAGTGTATAGTGTCCAAAACCTATGTTTCTGAAATATTAAATAACTCCTCTCTCATTTCCCATTTACACCCACCCACGATCACACTTCTATACACTAAAAATACATTAATATTGTCCTCACTCTGATATAAACCACCTAGATTCCTACAAAGGAACCCCAACCAACCAAGAACCTCTCCCAATCATTTGGGATCACACATCCAAGTAAGGATCCTCACTTTCATTCCATTCTCATTTTTTCTATGTTTCCTAATATTGATATACCCTTTTATTATTCAATTAAATTTGATGGGGTATGTTTTGAAACCTCCCCCAAACATGAATTGTAATTTTTTAATGGTGATATACCCATTTCACTGTCACAAATCCCTCCCATGTACACATGTTACTTTACCGAAATTCCGTAAGGGATTTCTCTCTCCACATTTTTATTCATGATTTTTTTGATATTGTGAATCCCAAATTCCATTTCATATGTTGATATATTATTCTCCATGATCCCCTAAAAATAAATTTCATGAATAAATTATGAGATACCACTTTCACTCTCATCAACCAATTTTATGAATTCCCATGTAATGGTGTTATCTAGCTGAAATTTCACTATGATTTTCAAGGACAAAATCATCACGTACTGAATACCATACCAATTTCTCAATTAATGGTACTCAACTATACGAACATACGATTATTTATTATATAATTTCATTTATTTAATCCACATTCCTTTAAGGTAGAACATATTATGATGTTAAATGAATCTATATTAAATCATCTATGTGGCACACATAAGCATGAGATTGAAATGATCATGATAGGTGTTCCCTACTAGCGCTCCAATGTATTGGGTAATGTTTCATATCATGACACATAATTTTGGGATATGGGTTTACCTAATTCTTTGATAGTAATTTATCTATCATGTTGGGTTTGGGGTTTACCAGATTTCTTTATGTTAACGAGGAAGTATTTTATGTTGTTTCCACATTTCCATGTTATGATAATCCTGCTATATTAGGAATTTATGTTCATGTTTCTCTTGTCATCTATTGATATTCCTACTACCTAACATGTATTTTTTTATTCATGTTATAAATTGTTTAGTCCCTTACTGGGCTTTATTTTTCACCCTTTTCTTATGAATATCCTTAGGTTTTCCCATGTGATACTAAGTACAAAGTAATGTTGGGGTTATGTAAAAGAAGTTTTCAATAAAGATGTTGTATTTTATGTCTTATGTTATCAGGTAATGTTCCTAATCCCTAAAGACAATAGGCATCTCAATCTTTTGAGTTTTATTAACTGATTTTTTATGTAATAATTTTTTTTAAATGTTTAATAAATTCCAGGCCTGTTATATACATTTTCCATTCTATAAGAAATGAAAAATTTTCTCATGTGTACATGTGGACGACTACATTCTAGAGGTTAGGTGTTTTACTTTCTATCATCAGCTCTCATATATAGTTATAATGATGAAATTGATGAAAATAGTTTGTTTATGAATTCATTATTATTATGTAAATATAATATATTACACACATTATTAAATTTTCCTTCCATCGATAAAAGAAAATGTCACTAATGCACCTGTTTTAAATACAACCACCAGAAAGTGATGTGATTTTTATTTCACTACTACCTCTAATGGTTGGTAATAAATATAGTACATATGAATAAAATTGAAAATTATAACATAATTATGATCATTTAAAACTAAAATATTATATTCCATATTTCCTTTTCATCTATTAAAAAATGTAAATTTCTCCCATAAGTTTGTATGAATTACCACTTACATGATATGACCTATTTCATTTTTATCATCTAAATTCGTTGATTTCTATTTAAAATTTATTTAAATTTATTAACATATTAATTTCTCATTATTATGTTTTCAGTGATGATGAAACTATGATCCATAGGACCTTAATCTATATACCATAGTTATTTCTGAGTTATAAACTGAACAATATGAGAATTTCCAAAGTGAATTACCATATTAGTGACCAACTAAATCAAGGAAATTAATGAAATAAATGGAATAATGATAGTGGAATGAACATTAGTATTATTCATAACAAATTTTAAAACTAAATTCATTTTATTAATTTTGATCATAATCATATGATTCAAATTATTTAGAACTCTAGGTAAGGAACTTTATTTTGAAAACACAATTTTAAATTTATCCTTTTAAACATTTTTTTCTTGTCTAAGTTCTTTTAAATGTTCAAAATTGTTATTTTTTATGATCCAAATGTTTGTAAATATAATTTTCTATAATATTATTATTTTTTAAAAGGTTTATAAAATGATTTTCCAATGTTTTATGTAAGATTTATAATTTACTTTTTAAAAATGTAAACGAAATGTTTTTAACATATTTGGTTTGGCCACCATTTCCTATAGACAAGGTGGTTGATCATTATAAATATTCAAGTATTTTTAAAAATAATTAATTTCTACTTTATTATATTACCACACTTCTTTAGATTTTTAGTTCTAAAAATATTTTCTATGGAAATGGAATGTTATTTTCATTTTTATAAGATAATTGAATATTTTGTAGTTTTGCTGTTGTATTCAAGTGAAATTTGGTTTTAGGGTTAAATTGAAATGTATATTCATTTTATTAATACAATGGTTTTTATACATTTTACATGAATGATTTGTTTCCCAATATAGATTTAATGATGTGTGATATTGGTATAGTTCTCCAAAGTAATGGGTAATGAAATGGAATTTACCAGTGATGTGTTACTCTTAAGAGATGTTAGAATTATATAGGTTATGTGATGATATTATAAGGTTTATTAAATAGATAAATGTAAAAATAATGTACCAAGGTACCTATATTATATCCTTACAATTTTTTGAAATTGAAATATTTTGTTTTCAAAATTATAAAAACGAGTAATTTTTAAGAATGTTAATGACCTTTTTAAAAAAATGGGAAATGATTTTAATAAAGGAATGGTAGCCATGAATTTTAATGTTTTAAAATAAAACACTATGATTATTATTCTTTCCTTTCTGATTTTATATGAAATTGTTTATGATATTTATTGAGAAATTAATTTTTTTCATTGAAAAGTAAATATTTATTTGAGATAAATGTTTACTGTAAAAAAGATAATATTTCTTATGAATTTTTTCTTGTTTTTAATTAGATTAATATGTTTATTTTATATTATATCCCTTAATAATATTTTTTTCTCAACTCAATGTTTCAATTATTTTAGTGGCATTAACTATTATATAAGATGTTAATAATTTTAGAGTTCTAGTTACAATAAGTACATTTAATAAAGAAACTATGACATTATAAATTACATGTTTTCAAGATAATCAGAAATTATTTGTAAATATACACATTTAATTTGGAAATGTTTCCTAATTATTTGTGACAATAAATCTGACAAGGTATTTGGGATGTAAGTGATAAAATATACTCTACAATCCTTTTAATTTATGATATAATTATGTCCATGTTGTTATATAAATGAACTAAAAAAACGAAAAAGAATAGAATAATATAGAAGTAATAAGGATATAACTAGGTACCTAATATGTATTAATATATGAATACGGAAACATGGTGGTCTATACCAACATCATCGGAATCCAATCAATATCTAAATATAACAAAATCCCTTATAAAACGTCTTAAAAATGGATATATCTCCTCCATGTCAGGGTAAATAGAACTGTATATAATATAGTAGACACATATCTCACTATTTTATTATCTCTCATATAATTTTAAGAAGATATAACATGAGGGATATATTATAAGGCCCCATCATTAAACCTTACTTAATCTTGAGTTATTACAAGATTACACATTGAGGATCTTTTCGGGTTTAGAGTTTTAGAGAATTAGATCATAAAACTTGCATTACATTCCATATATAAACAAAGTGGTTACATAATGATAGTATTCTTCTTTCCCATAAATAGAAAAATATTTAAAATAAATCATGGATTCTTTCTTGAAACTTCCTTGACACTATCATCATATCATGTACCTTTCCCTTGACCTGTGAAAAACATTTCAAAAAAACTTGGGCTGAGCATAAAAAGCTCAGTAAGGGATATAAAAATATGGAAAGGAAACATGGGTACATATATACATAAAAATGAAATGATACTTTACCCATAAAACACAGGCACTTTAACATACCTCATAAAATCATGAACAAATCAAAGAAATCATAAGACATAAAGGTAACTTGAGGCATTCATAACATTCTTACGTAGGGAGTAACCCTCTTGGTTACGTTTGGAATACCCATCACAGTATATTCCCTAAATCTCTTCGGAGAAACCTTAACGTTTCACTCATTCGCGTTACCTAATGCATTGGAGAGCTATAACGGGCTCACCCGCCCTTAGTTTATCACGGAACCACCCGTCTTTATAATAATGCCCAAGAACCATAACATAATCATATCACATAAAACATGCAAAAAGGAAACATAACATTTCCACATTTCAATCACAAGATATCAATACAACACATTGATATAATAAAAACATTATGAAACCCATTTTCAATACCATAGTACAACATGGTATTTATTTTTCATTTTAAAAAAAGGGTATGGCTTGTAGAGGAAGCCGAAACTCAAATAATGGTCACGGCGGCAGGGAAGTCGTTTTCGCCGCATACGTACAACAAGAAAACATTCCCTTTTGTCATTTTGTAAAATGCTTCATATAAAAAAGATTCCTTTTGAATAAGCATGAAATTCAAAAGGGTTTATACACCGTATAAAAGAAGGTTGTGTATAAAATAAAATATTTCTCAATGAAAGGAGATTGAGACGAAGTCCCATACCTCGTATCCGACTTGACCCAACCGTTCTTTAATCTCCTGAATAATAAACTTGAGTTAATCTCCACTTTATTAAGAACCTTTTTCAAGTTCATTATTCCTTTTATACCTTGTTATGAACATCATGCAATCATTTAAGTTAATAATGTTCATTTTGTCAGTATTTGGTTCTTAAGTCAAAAATAGACTTCTTACACTTACATGTTGTTAATTTTTTCAAAGGTTCGTTATATCCAGAATGATATTAATGATTTGAATAACATATATATCATATATATTCATCATATACATTTATTTATAATATTACATCACATTTAGAGGTAAGAAATGAAATGCACCGTTTATGGAGACGGTAATCCGTACGTACGCATGAATGCTACTTCCATTTATATTTCGTATTTTCTGGAATGGAATCATAATGATATAAGAGTATATTATAATTCCAGTATAATAACATATATAATATCATTAACTTTATCCTTTACACATCCCACATATGGTATTAACGAATCAAATCACTTTCAGGGGGCGGTAGTCCGCACTTCCTAAAACGAAGATATCGTGTTTACCCATAATGGAAACAATAATGGTATGCCATAAATGAAAAATACAGAACCTTAAGGAAAGAATAAACATATTATATATAATATATAAAAATAGTGACATCATAATGGCCACCTTTGAAGGTGATAAATGAGTATTGAACAATCATCGTTTCGGGAGGCAGAATTTCGCCATCCACAGAAACTGTATGTTCTTTAACCATTTGATGTAGTTGTGTGAGAGTGTAGCTCGAATAAATCTTATAATAACATCCTAGTATATTGAATATACTGTTTTTGTTACAAAAGAAGTTAATAAAAAGAGTTTAGGGGTTTGGAGAACCAAAATAAAACAAATGAACATGAGATAATGAATTACCTTTAAAAGTGTAACTCCTTTTGATTTGAGCCTAAAGGCTTCCTTTGAAAGGATGCTTCCCAAAGGGAATCCTCTAGGATGAGGAGAGGGATGTGGAGAGAGTAAATGGGCAGGGGATGGCCGAGCCAAAGGCTTGAGGAGTGTGTGAAATGAGGTAGAGATGGGGGCCTTTTATAAGAGGAGAGGAGGGGCACTCTTGGAAAGTAAAGAAAAGTCACTTTATTTTAAAATGGTATTCGGATTTAAGAGGTCCCACATTGATTTATTTCTAGGATAAGGTGATAGGGTTCCAAATCCACTCATCCAATAGGTTTTGGACATATTTAGGTCTTAGATATTACATTATCTTTCCATTTTATTTAAATCGTTAAATAATGAGGTCATCGCTGCATCATCATGATGTCATAAATAATTTAATTTATATAATGTCTAAAAATTATAAAACAAATACTATGATGTAGGAAATCTTTTTATCTTTCCAATGACTATTTATAGTCAAAAACCTGAATTATATAACCCCATGTTAAAATTGTTTTAGTAAAACATCTCATGTGTGTGTCATTTTTTACGTTAACATTTAATAAAAAAGTTATTTATGTCATTTCCCAACCAAAGTGGCTCCATGGGGTCCCCAAGATTACCCATGGCTTGTCTTGGTCGGCCATGAAACATCCAATAAGGGTAGGACATGTGTCAAGGTATTTTCATTTTATTATAATATCATTTTTTCCTTAAATTGCACTAATTACCTCTAATCGTGATTAAAAACTTAAAAAGTTACTATTCACCAAAAAATTATTTTTATCTCATTGAACCACATTTTACTTCTTAATGAAAACCATGTATGTCGGATTTTTGAAATTCAAAACACAGAAGTGGTAAAATTTCATTTAAACGAAAAATCAGTTTTTATAAGTACCACTTAGTGGTTTCACTATTCATCAAAAATTGAAGTTTTTCAGAAAAATACCAAAAATTTACCCTAAGATATATTTGATATTCCGAATTAAAAAATGAAGTCCATTTTACAAAATTCACAACATATAAGTTGTATTAATTAATTTAATAATTAATTCCCACTGTCAGAGCAAATAGCATGTTTTTATGAAACAATAAGTATCAAAACATTGACACTAGTTTAAGTCCAATTTCAAAGTGAAATTGATTCCAACGACCACTATTGGATTTTATGGTAAAAATATTTTCTAATTTCACTTTAAAACCAATTCAAAAGATAATCTAATCATATAAATAAATTAGATTAAAAAGCAGTTTTGATGTAAAATGCAGTATTTTTCCCTATTCATTTAAAAAATGAACATTGTCAGAAAAATACCAAACATTTATCCAATGTAAAATTAAATGTACCAATCATAATGAATATGTTTATTTTGACAAATGTAGATTATAAAATTTTCAAAATATTGATTTAAAAAGGGTTTTCCATCAAAAAGAGTAAAACAATCTTTTAAGAATATTAGTGTATTCTATGCTTAAGATTGGATTTATTTTCATTTTAAGCCTCTAAAACACTATATAATTCATTAATAGACATAGATAAAAATATATATTATCCATTACTTACTTGGGATGTTACATCCTTCCCCCCTTTAGAAAATTGCGTCCCCACAATTTATTTACTTATCAAATAAATGGGGGTACTTATCCCTCATTGCATTTTCAGATTCCCATGTTGCCTCTTCCATCATGTGGTTTTCCCACCAAACCTTTACCTGCTTAATCACCTTATTCCATAACACTTTCTCCCTATGGTCAAGAATCTGGACCGGTTGTTCCTCATAAGATAGGTTCTCTTCCAACTTAACTACCTCTGGACTCAAAACATGAGATGGATCTAGCATATACTTTCTCAACATCGAAACGTGAAAAACATTGTGTACCTGAGATAAACTCAGAGGTAAAGCCACTCGGTATGCAACTGATCCAACTCTCTCCAGAATTTCATATGGTCCAATAATCCTTGGAATCAGCTTTCCTTTCTTACCAAATCGCATCACACTTTTCCATGGTGATACTTTGAGAAAAACATGATCACCTACCTCAAAAGAGAGATCCTTCCTCCTGTTGTCCGCATAACTTTTCTGCCTGCTCTGAGCTATTCTCATGTGTCTTTCAATCAACTGAACATTTTCTGCCATCTCTTCTACCAACTCTGGTCCCATCAGCTTCCCTTCCCCTACTTCATCCCAAAAAGATGGAGTTCGACACCGTTTTCCATATAATGCCTCAAATGGAGCCATCTCTATACTAGAATGAAAACTGTTGTTATAAGAAAATTCAACCAAAGAAAGATGTTGGTCCCAACTTCCCTGATAATCCATCGAACAATCACGCAGCATATCCTCCAAAGTCTGAATTGTTTGTTCTAACTGCCCATTTTATTGAGGATGAAAAGGTGTACTAAAATTTAATTTAGTACCCAAAGACTTCTGAAGGCCTTTCTAAAAGTTAGCAGTGAACCTGGGATCACGATCAGACGCAATGGAGAGGGTAACTCCATGCAACCTGACTATCTCCTTAAGATACAAACGATAAAGTTGATCTAGAGAGAATGTATCTCGAATAGGAAGGAAATGAGCAGATTTTGTCAAGCGATCAACATTAACCCAGATTGCATTATTACCTTGAGAAGTCTTGGTAATCCCACAACAAAGTCCATGGATATATTCTCCCATTTCCACTCTAGCACTGGTAAAGGCTGAAGCATCCCTTTCGGTAACTGCCACTCTGCTTTAACCTGTTGACAAGTCAAACACTTCACAGTAAAATCAGCAATATCTCTTTTCATTCCATCCCACCAGTAATACTCTCGAAGATCTCTGTACATTTTAGTACTGCCAAGATGAACTGAAAATGGAGAACTATGAGCTTCACATAACAATTCTTCCTTCAAATGTGAATCACAAGGTACACACAATCTCTTCCCAAATCTCAAAACACAATCATTATCAATGTTGAATTCAGGCAACATACATTTCTGAACCAGCTCTACCTTTTTCTGCAACTCACTGTCTTGCTTCTGTGCTTGCTTTATTCTGTCTGATAGAGAAGATTTCACTGATACCTGAAACAAAATAGAAGAACTTCCTGCACCAACAACTTATATGCCAAAGTTCATCAAATCCTTAACCAAAGGATCACATTCCAAACGCAACATTGTGAATGAAGCATTACTTTTTCTACTCAAAGCATCAGGCACTTTATTTGCTTTTCCTGGATGGTAATGAATTGTACAATCATAATCCTTGATTAATTCTAGCCATCTCCTTTGTCTCGTGTTCAATTCTTTCTGAGTGAATATATAATTTAAACATTTGTGATCGGTATATATTTCACACTTTACTCCATACAAATGATGCCTCCAAATTTTAAAAGCGAAAACAACAACAGCTAATTCCAGATAATGTGTTGGGTAATTTACCTCATGAGTCTTCAACTGTCGTGAAGTATAAGCATTTACCCGATCATTCTAAATTAGGATGCAACCAAGTCCTTTAAATGAAGCATCACTGTATATAACAAACTCAACATTCCTAGAAGGTAGTGCCAAAACTGGAGCATTCACCAATCTTGTTTTCAATTCCTGAAAAGAATCATCACATTCTTTTATCCAGATAAACTTAACACCCTTCCGAGTTAGCTTAGTCATTGGAATAGATAACCATGAAAAATTTATAACAAACCATCGGTAATAGCCTGCCAAACAAAGAAAACTACGAATCTCGGTTACATTTGTGGGTCTTGGCCATTCTTCAACAAACTTTGTTTTTGCAGGATCAACGGTTATCCCATCTTTAGAAACAATGTGACCAAGGAAAGAAATTTGTTGCAACCAAAACTCACACTTTCTGAATTTTCCATATAGTTTCTTTTCTTTTAAGGTTTGCAAGATAACCCTTAAATGTCTTTCATGCTCCTCTTTACTTTTAGAAAACACCAAAATATCGTCAATGAAAACCACCACAAACTTATATATGAACTCATGGAAAATTCTATTCATTAAGTCCATGAATACAGCAGGTGCATTGGTTAGCCCAAAAGGCATTACTACAAATTCATAATGGCCATATCTCATACGGAACGCGGTATTCGGAATATTTTCCTCCTTTACGTTCAGCTGATGGTACCCCGATCTCAAGTCAATCTTTGAAGAAAACGGAGCTCCCAGGAGCTGATCAAAAAAATCATCGATATGAGGCAAAGGATATTTGTTCTTAACAGTGATATTATTCAAGGCCCTATAATCAATGCGAAGTCTCATAGAACCATCTTTATTTTTAACAAATAAAATAGGAGCACCCCAAGGTGATGTGCTAGGTCGAATGAAACCTTTCTTTAATAAATCTTGCAATTGCTCCTTCAACTCTAAAAGTTCAATTTGAGTCATTCGATAAGGGGGTTTTGAAATTGGATTAGCATCAGGAACTAAGTCAACAGTAAACTCAACTTCCCGATCTGGTATTATTCCAGGCAACTCATCAGGAAAAACATCTGGATACTCATTTACCATTGGAACATCATTAATCTGAACAGTTCCTTTATTTTCAACGATGTGAGCATGGTAACATTAATTTCCATATTTTACATGTTTCTCGGCCTCTTGATATGTTATCAATAGTAAGGGTTAATTCTTGTACAGAAACTGAAAGTCTTTCGGAAAAGAAACTTCTTTAGCTCTACAATCAATCTTAGCATGGTAAATTGAGAGCCAATCCATACCCAGGATAACATCAAACTCTACTAGAGGTAGAACAATAAGGTTTGCAAGTAGGTTCTTTCCCCAGATAAGGATAGGAAGATTCTTATAAATTCTTTTTTCCTCAACATTTCCCCCATGTGTTTTTACAACAAGTTCAGAAGTCATTTCTTGAGATGGTATTCCCATTTTACTAGAAAAGTTTTCAGAGATGAAAGAATGTGTAGACCCCGAATCAAACAACACACTGGCATACTCTGAAAAAACAAACAAATTACCTGATACAACATCATTTGATGGCCCGACATCTGCTGAAGTAGTTGCAAAGGATTTCACCACCCCTTTCTGCTTGTATTCTAACTGCTTCCCATCACTCAAGATCTTTGTCGGACACTCATTTGCATAGTGACCCATCTCATTACACTTATAACATTTTACTAACTGTAAATCAAATTTGGTCTTACCTTCACGTTGACCCTTTTCAGTGCAATCACGAGACTTATGTCCCATCTTACCACATCGGTAGCACTTTCCAGAATTCAGAAGACATTCCCGAGCATGCCTTTTTCCACATTTATCACAAACTGCAAACTTAGTTTTCTTACCATCAGACTTTTTTGAAGAATTCTTACCTTTCTCCTGCCACCTCGGTCTCTTCTTATATTGGTTGTTATAGAACACTTGATCATCGACAAACTCCATTTCCACCATATCAGCACATCGAACAAGCTTTTCATAACTTTTAAACTCACGATAAGCTAATGCCCTTCGATATTTTGGCTTTAATCCTGAGTAAAAACGATTGATTTTACTATCAAGGTCTCGGATAAAATTTGGAGCATACCTTTCCAATCGAGTGATCCTTTATTCATAGGTAGCCACTGAGTCTTCCTCTTGCCTCAATTCCAATAATTGATTTTCCATCCTAAGTCGAACAGCCTTAGGAAAATACTTCTCAAGAAACATACCTTTGAATTCATCACAGTCGAGAGCATCAATCTCATCAGCGTCCCGGATATTTTTAACCATCGACCACCACTAATCTGCCTCACCCTCCAAACGGTAAATAGCAAGACTAACCTTTTGATTGTCTGAACACCCCATGACATCAAAAATCTTCTCTAGTTCTTTAATCCACCCTTCAGCTAACATAGGGTCAGATGATCCTCTGAATGATGGGGGATGTTGCCTCATGAAATGTTCCACCGCTGACATGTTCCTTTGCAGTTGATCTGGCTGATCTCGTGCATGGATACCACCACCATTTATCGCTTGAGTCAACTGTGACATTACTGCAACAAACAGTTCAGTTCCAATTCCGACCATCTCAGGACGATGGTTTGGAAGGTTATTTCCTTCCGTATGCCTTCCTAGAACTGCTTCCCTATTTCCTCTGCGGAAAACCATTCTGAACAAACGTGTCTTAGATAAAGAAACATGGTAATCTTTAAATGCTACATCATTCCAATTTGACCATAAAAAAACTTTTGGATATTCATTTCATAGAATTCTAACTCCTAAAGTTATCTAAACCGACCTTTGATACCAACTCTAAGGCCCCAACCTTAAACCTTAATTAATCTTGAGTTATTACAAGATTACACATTGAGGGTCTTTTCGGGTTTAGAGTTTTAGAGAATTAGATCATAAAACTTGCATTACATTCCACATATAAACAAAGTGGTTACATAATGATAGTATTCTTCTTTCCCATAAATGGAAAAATATTTAAAATAAAACATGGATTCTTTCTTGAAACTTCCTTGACACTATCATCATATCAAGTACCTTTCCCTTGACCTGTGAAAAACATTTCAAAAAAACTTGGGATGAGCATAAAAAGCTCAGTAAGGGATATAAAAATATGGAAAGGAAACATGGGTACATATATACATAAAAATGAAATCATACTTTACCCATAAAACATAGGCACTTTAACATACCTCATAAAATCATGAACAAATCATAGAAATCAAAAGACATAAAGGTAACTTGAGGCATTCATAACATTCTTACGTAGGGAGTAACCCTCTTGGTTACGTTTGGAATACCCATCACAGTATATTCCCTAAATCTCTTCGGAGAAACCTTAACGTTTCACTCCTCCGCGTTACCCAATGCATTGGAGAGATATAACGGGCTCACCTGCCCTTAGTTTATCACGGAACCACCCATCTTCATAATAATTCCCAAGAACCATAACATAATCATATCACATAAAACATGCATAAAGGAAACATAACATATCCACATTTCAATCACAAGATATCAATACAACACATTGATATAATAAAAACATTATGAAAACCATTTTCAATACCAAAGTAAAACATGGTATTTATTTTTCATTTAAAAAAGGGTATGGCTTTTAGAGGAAGCTGAAACTCAAATAATGGTCACGGCGGCGGAGAAGTCGTTTTCGCCGCATACGTAAAACAAGAAAACATTCCCTTTTGTCGTTTTGTAAAATTATTCTTATAAAAAAGATTCTTTTTTATTAAGCGTGAAATTCAAAGGGGTTTATACACCATATAAAAGAAGGTTGTGTATAAAATAAAATATGCCTCAATGAAAGGAGATTGAGACGAAGTCCCATACCTCGTATCCGACATGACCTGACCGTTCTTTAATCTCCTGAATAATAAACTTGAGTTAATATCTACTTTCTTAAGAACCTTTTTCAAGTTCATTATTCCTTTTATACCATGTTATGAACATAATGCAATCATTTAAGTTAATAATCTTCATTTTGTCGGTATTTGGTTCTTAAGTCAAAAATAGACTTCTTACACTTACATGTTGTTAATTTGGTCAATGGTTCGTTATATCCAGAATTATATTAATGATTTTGATAACATATATATCATATATATTCATCATATACATGTATTTATAATATTACATCACATTTAGAGATAAGAAATGAAATGCACCATTCATGGAGACGGTAAGCCATACGTACGCATGAACGCTACTTCCATTTCTATTTCGTATTTTCTGGAATGGAATCATAATGATATAAGAGTATATTATAATTACAGTATAATAACATATATAATATCATTAACTTTATCCTTTACACATCCCACATATGGTATTAACGAATCAAATCACTTTCAGGGGGCGGTAGTCTGCACTTCCTAAAATGAAGATATCGTGTTTACCCATAATGGAAACGATAATGGTATGCCATAAATGAAAAATACAGAAGCTTATGGAAATAATAAACATATTATATATCATATATAAAAATAGTGACATCATAATTTCCACCTTTGAAGGAGTTAAATTAGTATTGAACAATCATCGTTTCGGGAGGCAGAATTTCGCCATCCACGGAAACCGTATGTTCTTTAACCATTTGATGTAGTTGTGTGAGAGTGTATCTAGAATAAATCTAATAACAACATCCTAGTATATTGAATATACTGGTGTTGTTACAAAACAAGTATATAAAAATAGTTTAGGGGGTTGGAGAAGCAAAATAAAACAAATGAACATGAGAGAATGAATTACCTTTAAAAGTGTAACTTCTTTTTGATTTGAGCCTAAAGGATTCCTTTGAAAGGATTATGCCCAAAGGTAATCCTCTAGGATTAGGCGAGGGATGTGGAGAGCGTAAATGGGCAGGGGATGGCTGATCCAAAGGCTTGAGAAGTGTGTGAAATGAGGTAGAGGTGGGGGCCTTTTATAAGAGGAGAGGAGGGGCACTCTTGGAAATTAAAGAAAAGTCACTTTATTTTAAAATGGTATTCTGATTTAAGAGGTCCCACATTGATGTATTTCTAGGATAAGGTGATAAGGGTTCTATATCCACCCATCCAATAGGTTTTGGACATTTTTAGGTCTTAGATATTACATTATCTTTCCAGTTTATTTAAATCATTAAATAACGGGGTCATCGCTGCATCATCATGATGTCATAAATAATTTAATTTATTTAATGTCTAAAAATTATAAAACAAATACTATGATGTAGGAAATATTTTTATCTTCCCAATGAATATTTATAGTCAAAAATCTGAATTGTATAACCCCATGTAAAAATTGTTTTAGTAAAACATCTCATGTGTGTGTCATTTTTACTTTAACATTTAATAAAAAAGATATTTATGTCATTTCCCAACCAAAGTGGCTCCATGGGGTCCCCAAGTTGACCCATGGCTTGTATTGGTCGGCCATGACACATCCAATAAGGGTAGGACATGTTTCAAGGTATTTTCATTTTATTATAATATCATTTTTTCCTTAAATTGAACTAATTACCTCTAATCGTGATTAAAAACTTAATAAGTTACTATTCACCAAAAATTATTTTTATCTCATTGAACCACATTTTACTTCTTAATGACAACCATGTATGTCGGATTTTTGAAATTCAAAACACAGAAGTGGTAAAATTTCTTTTAAACGAAAAATCAGTTTTTATAAGCACCACTTAGTGGTTTCACTATTCATCAAAAATTGAAGTTTTTCAGAAAAATACCAAAAATTCACCCTAAGATATATTTAATATTCTGAATTCAAAAATGAAGTACATTTTACAAAATTCACAACATATAAGTTACATTAATTAATTTAATAATTAATTCCCGCTGTCAGAGCAAATAGCGTGTTTTTATGAAACAATAAGTATCAAAAGATTGACACTAGTTTAAGTCCAATCTCAAAGTGAAATTGATTCCAACGACCACTATTGGTTTTTATGGTAAAAATATTTTCTAATTTCACTTTAAAACCAATTAAAATGATAATCTAATCAAATAAATAAATTATATTAAAAAGCAGTTTTGATGTAAAATGCAGTATTTTTCACTATTCATTAAAAAAATGAAAATTGTCAGAAAAATACCAAACATTTATCCAATGTAAAATTCAATGTCCCAATCATAATGAATATGTTTATTTTGACAAATTTAGATTATAAAATTGTCAAAATATTTATTTAAAAAGGGTTTTCCATCAAAAGGCAGTAAAATAATCTTTTAAGAATATTAGTGTATTCTATGCTCAAGATTGAATTTATTTTCATTTTAATCCTATAAAACACTATATAATTCCTTAATAGACACAGTTAAAAATATATATTATCCATTACTTACTTGGGATGTTACATATATTATAATATTTATATTTATTCTAAATACATAAACCCTCAAGAAATGGTTTTAATAGTATAACTATAGAGTAACAGATGTTTTGGTGTGCTAATATAAATACATTCTATTCTCGAACCATTATCCAGAATATTTATTGCATTATTCATGGAATGGGATGCACCTATACCAACTCCATGAAATAATGGACAACATCATTGGATTCTAAAATCCATATATACAAAGTTCAACTTCTCCCTAATATGAATGATTTGAAACTCCACATGATTCTTTATATGACATCACTATAGAATGATCTTGAAAAAAGAAAAAACAAGGTTTCATTAATATCTAATAATTTTATTTCAAGGTTCCCTAAAGTTATATACAACTCTCAATTTATCAAATAAGTCCTTAAAAAATATTTTATTACATATAATAATCTAAACTTCCCAGTAAAAATATTATGATAAATTTAATGAAAAATAATGCAACAAAATCTCCCACAGTATATATATGTATTTTCATAAAGAAAAAAAAACCTCATTAATGATTTTTAAAAAACACAAACCCTATAAAAAGGAAACAATGGCATATGACATGCTAATATAGTAATTTTTTAATTTATAAAGACAAAATTTCAAAATAATTATATTTCTTTAGTACCCAATTATGATTTTTGAAATGAATTACCTTCTAATATTTATTCTCTTCCATAATTATCTTTCAATATTTCTATAGGAATTCACACTTTTTTTATATAACATTCTAAAAAATCATTCATCACTAAATAACATAAAAAATGTAGTTATTTTAAATCTCAATTTTAAACAATGTTTTTGTTAACTCTTTTGTTTTTGTCATCACTATAAATCAAAAAACACCAATCATAATAGTGTTACAAAATTATTTTTTTATAGGATAAATATTGGTAAATCATGATTTAATTTTTTTAAATGGAAAAATGTTAAATTATTTTAGTATAATGTATAAATATATAGTATGATTAATGGAAAACATTATTTGATTTATCTTGATTCAAATTATATCATCGACAAATTATTATCCACTTCTTCTCATAGTCCTTATGAGTTTAAAATTATTTAAAAAATATATATTTTATATTTTTCTTCCTTTTCACTGAAATTTATACAAGGAACATGTCTAACATCCAAAAAAATACATTTAATTTTCAAATCACTAAAATAACAAAAATTATTAGAACATGATGATAGGTTGTGTGTGAATTGTAATCAATGCCTCTAATATAATTCCATTATTTAATAAATTTAAAATTACAAAGAAATCACCTAGTCAAAATTATTTTATTTGATCAAATATCCCCAAAATAAATGAAAATTTGAAATCAATTTTCCTTTACATAACATTATTTCCATGATCACCATGATTATTATCAATTTACATCTTTTAAATAAAAATTAGTAGTGCAATAATACCATATAATAATGGATGGAATAATAAATTCCCACACAATGTTTCTTCATTTAAGGAAATTCTTAGAATCTATGAGATTAAGTGAAATCATAATACAATGTAGGTATAAATAGAAATAAAGAAAATGACCAAATAGACACAGTAATTTAAATATAGTTTAATATTTTATTAATTTTTAAAATAATTAAATTTATTTTTTATTAGTGATATATATCCAAATAATATCTAATGAAATAGAGTATTAGAATGAATATAAAAAATGTTTTACTGTACCTATTTAGAATTAGAACATTTATTTTGAAAAACAACTTAAGACCTAAAAAATATGTAATATACCCATTTTTTATATTCTATAAAATTATATTAAATGATAATGTTAATTAAATAATCAATAAATATTTAACTAAGAATACAAATATATTGAATTTCAAATAATTTCCACATAAAATTTATAATTTTATTTTCATTTTAACATTTAATTTTCTATAAAATCAAGGAAATATTTATATTACAATTTTCACTTTACTTAATAAATTCAATAATAAATAGTAACGTGTTCCAAAAATCACGCCTCGTAAAAAAATCAAATAGTTTCATCAATATTTTAAAATAAAGTAAGAGTATCAAAATTAAATGTTTTAATTAATGTTTTATAATTAAATTTGAAATATTTGTATACAACTTAGTTCATATTATGTTTTTTATTTTATATTCATTAAAATTTTGGTATTATGTTCTAGAAAAAACAAATAATTTTATAAAACTTGGATCAAATGTAACGGAATTTATTATACGATACAATAATATTAAAACATGGAAAATATTAAAATATAATATAAGTGTTATAATTTAATTTATTATTATATTACTTTAATGAATCTTGAGAAACATGTCATAGTGACATAAGAAATTAAAAGAAATATATATGTTGTTTAAAATAAAAAGGAAAAATATGATTTTAATCTTATTAGGACTTCTTTGATAGTCATCACCCTCCTCCTACTTATCAACATAGTCCTCAATTATAAGTATAATAGTATATTCAATTATCATATTCTCATGAAATTCCGTATATTTTTAGTTTTATTTTTCACAAAATAAGAAGGTTTGATGTGCTTAATAGGAAAAAAATGATTAGTAATATGTACCCATTGTAATTGTAGATAACATGGAACCAAAATAAGAATATTAGGAAGATTTCAAATAAATATTAATTATTAATTAATAGTAGCACAATTTGATGGAATTAATATAATGTAAAATTAATATGTTGTAATTTTTATGCATAATATGTGGATTTGGGTGATTACTCAACTGTAGATAGAGAAATAAATTTTCATTATTATCTTAGAAATTGATCTTGAACATGAGGTGTATCTGCTATAGTAGAGGTGTGCAATCTTAAATAGGCAACCTAACATTACATTATATGGTATGGTTAATATATACATTTTATTTTTTGGGTTTCATCCTAATGGTAATATTTTATTTCTTTTATTACATACACAACCATAATTTTATTTTCTTCTACTTATTTTCAAATATGTCCTTCCTCATCCCTCATTTTCTTGTCATTATATTTTTTTCCTCCTCAGTATCTTTATATCATACTATGAGAGAATAAAGAATTTTGGATAATGGAAAAGGTGTGGGTGGAATAACAACAACATTTTTAAGTCCCTTTGAATCCATATCAGTATATCATCTATACAAAATAGATGTGATATATTATACATGTTTGTCAATCAAGGATGAGGGATCATAGGAATGACATGTAATGGACTAATTTTGTGGTAATTAATATTTCATTTATAATAGATACAATATTTTAATCATTATTAATGGGTATTTAAATTATTAAAGTCATCTTTATTTATCAATTTTAGATGATTCACATATTTTATATATTTTCATGTGTTTTTGGGATAAAATGTGAAAAATTATTAATGATATAAATATAATAGATGTTTATGTCTTTTTTATTTTGGGCATAACCTTTAAAAAATATTCAATTTTCAGTGATTATATTCTATATAATCCCATTATATATGGGATTAAACTTCTTCTAATAGATGAGAAGCTGATTTGAGGATAAACAAGCCCTAAAAAATAAGTCATGTTGAAATATTTTTATATATTACATAGTACACCCTGCCTTAGTAAACAAGTCATAACATGGGATACACACCTTAAATTTGGGTGATTCTATCTGGATTTGAAATATATTTCATAGGTGTGTTTCACCATTAAAATTCAAGGATAGCTTCTCTATTTAATGTGGCCATTAGACTCTGTAAATTTTATGAATATTTACGTAACATTTAGAAAGATATAATTTGGCTCATTAATTTTGTCATAAATTCATTTATAAGTATCAAAATGAATTGAAATTTTTAGTTTCAATAGAAAAGTAAATAAAATCCTGAGGAAATTTATATATAATAAGGAAATTTTTATACTACATATTACCTCTTGAGGGGAAATTTTATTCGGTTATATAGTGGAATAACCAGGTCCTAATTTTGGAGAATAAACTCTTAAGGGGAATCTGATTCATCCATCTCTTTTATTTTTATATTTTTTAAAAAATGTATTACTCTAGTTTTAATAAAAACATAATTTTAAATATTTATTATTAAATTAAAATTAATTCCTTCAATATTTTTTTATTTTTTCATCCACACAATCTTCTAATTAATCTATATATTATTCCCCTGTTTCTTCTTCTTTTCTAATTCTTCTTCTTCTATTTTTTGATCTCATGTGTGTGTTTTTATGCTTCTTATTTTCTCATCCTTATTATGTTAATTTATTATCCTTCCTTGTCTTTATTTATCAATCACGAATGAACTATTTCTATCAAAAAATTATAGGTTGAACCTAGGATTTATGTTGGGGAGGTAAGTGGAAAATTTATTTATTCTACACTAATTTATAAGTTTGATTATGTTTGTAATGTGAAAGTGTAAATGGAAATGGGTTTTAAATTCTTCAACAATGAAACTGAAGTCAAACTCATTTCTATTATTTTATTAAGTATTTCTGATCCCTTTTACTTGATAAAATATATTCATATGATGAAATTGATCTATTAAGTGGATGAAATGGTTTCTGATGGAGCTAGGTCATGGAATATGTGACACTCTTGTTTGAGGTGTTCCATTAACATTGATTACAGTATGATGTAGAATTTATACTTATAAAGTAATTCAAGATTCTACGATACTAAATAAAATAATTGTTATTCATGACTCTGATGTTATAATTGAATCACGAAACATAATTTAATGACTGATATAGAGAATGATAGAACCATGAACCCAACCACAAAGGAAAGGTTCTTTCTTTCTAAATCGCATTATATTTTTTCATGTTATTTTAAATTTATCATTTCATTGTTCTTCACAATTCCATTTTTATATAATTGTTAATAAAACCATAAATAATTTATTTAAGTGAATTATATTTTCTGGGTTAACAAATTAGAATGATCCTCAAGTGATACGACCATTGTTAGACACTATTCTACATTAGGAAAAAATATATTTTTTCATGACCAATGATAGGTGTTCATTAAAAAATGTTCCATTTGTTTGGGGATCGATTTGGGGTTTTCTTATTTTTTTTTATATTTAATATAGTTTCATTTATTGTAAAAAAACATTAAAAAATTCTTATTCCATGATATTTTCAAGAAATAATTTTTTTAATACATGGAAAAATTACTCAGATGTGCATGAGAAGAAACATATTATACTAAATAGGCCCTCAAATGATGGGATGATTATCTTATTTTAATGGCTAAGAATAATATAATATTTATGGAAACTTGGTTATCACTTGAATAATTGGTGTTCATGGTTGATGAACTTTGAGATGACATAATATGATTCGAGTCCAAGAAGGAAGTGACACAATTTATCCTTAATTTTTTTAATGACATCCCATATGTTGAGGCCAAACTCTGGGAATATCAATATCCCAACCATTTGAGAAACCAGATTCAATTTGAGATTGATGATATAGAGTGTATTTATGATTAAAAATACTTGTCTATTGAGCTAATTGTGGCGATTTAATATGATATGACAAATTTTTAGGTCTATCAAGTACAACATGATATCCTCATTTTATACTAATTTAAATAACTAGAACCACTATTCTTTTATATATCCTTGGAAATAGAGGAACCAACAATTTAGTGTAATTTGATGAAAAGAGGTTATATATCGACCTTCAACCTCTATTCAATGTTATTCAATTTCTAGAGGCACTTACCACGAAATAAGTTATTGAATCTGAAACAACTCAGGGAGATGATCCTTTAATAAAAACTATATTTTTTTTAATTAAATATGATTTGAGTATCACACCATATTATTTGGAATTTTCATATTTGGATAGTCCTTGACATTATATAGATTCTGAAGAATAAATTAGACCTTCACCTATTGAGGAATACATAGAGATCCCTAAATTTAATGAAAAGACATTTGAGAAGGCCCAAAAAGTAATCCATGTAGATGAGCGAGGGGAAATAAATAAAAAGGTTATTCATTTTGAAACTTACATTAATCCATAAATATAAAATTAATAGGATGTTTCATATGTTGGAACCGAGTATGTGGATGATCCATACATCATCATACCCCCACCAAACAAGTTGTACTTAATTGTGATGTTTATGGATGTAGTATACAATATCATTGGATCATTACTCACTAATAAAGAAGAAGCATAATATTGGAAAAGGAACATGTGGTAGTTCAAGTAAAATAATATTTTCCTACCACCAGACATTGGATAATAGCTGGTACTACCCTCTAGAGAATGAAAAATTCAGGTCTCAGTTGGGGGATCATACCAAGATTTATCTTACCACTTGTTTTATCGTAATTTTGATTTAATTTTGATTTTTATAATTATTGTTGGAAAAATCCCACTCACTCTTACATTTGTGTTCATAAATGATATGATCTAAGATATTTAGGATTAAATTTATTTTATAGGTTCATGATGTTAGAATGAATCCCCAAATAGTGGAATAAAATAACTAAACTTCTTGGGAAAGGGAGTTAAAATTTATGTTTAGGTTAAAAAAATCTAGGTTCACGTCTAAAAACGTATTTTGAGATTAAAAATAAATTATACACTCATAATTGATTTCGTGATTAAATTGAATTAAAAATTAGACATGAGTATTTTAGGATTCCTATGATTTCATGTTATAGATTTCAATGATAAGGATATTGAATAAATAAAAAAGAAAATTGGATTATTAATGATACGAATGAATATTGAAATTAGTACTCATGATTTGAGTAAAATGGTTGACTCATATAAATTAAATTTCCCGAAAATTATTCATGATATGAATTTTAAAAATTCATGTGATTTTATTTATTTTAATTAGACATAGAAATGAATTATTTTCCAATATAATATATCCAATTAATGAGAGGATTTATAGAACATGTACTTACTATTTATGTTGAGAATATTTAATGAGTTATCTGGGGATATGTCACATATTATAACATGTATTTGAACATTTAAATGCTATTACTATGCAAAAAAAACTTTTAAAATTGGTGAGGAATCATTTGAAAATCCTTTATCCTTAAAGGTCCACCATTACATCCTTCCTTGTTTAGCCAATAGAAACCATGAATGACATTTTTAGGTATGATCCATGTTTAAATATATTTCTATTCATTCTGACACTACTATTAGTATTTGAATGATATTATAAGTTTTAACTATGTGGGTGACAATAATCATGATGAATGAGATGATTTACATTGTATGTAAAACGTTTTTAGTGATATTGTGGGAATAAATGATGTTTTTTTATTCATTCATTGTAATTAATTGTTTTCTATTCATGAAAAAAAATATAAAAGGAATGGGTTGTGAATTAAAATAATAAAAAATACCCATCTATAGATTGATGGTTTTTATTATATGTGGTTGGGTGGTGGATGTGAGGTTTATTCAAATAATAACTTTTGAAACATAAAAAAATAAATTACATTGAAAATATTAAGAAAATAAAAAAACGTATAATAGTATATAGAAATTAATAAATGAGAACATATTTAATTATGCATTCAATTTTCATGAAATTAAAATTAAAATAAGTGGTATGTGTGAGGCTATACTTTTAAGGGGATAATTTAATTACACATTATATTTTGATACCATGCATTGTAATTAAGAGATAAACCACATCTATGATCCTTAATTTTTAAAGTATGAAATTCTACCAACGATAATCATTAGAGTCATTTAGACTATTATTTCAAGTACTTATTATTTTATGTTCTTTATTTCTTAAAAAGTGAAGAAATTTATTTCTTTACAAGACTATGGATGATGATCATGTATTTCGGATATGAGCATAACTCTACTGAAATAACATCATGGGTGATAATAGAAAATAATATTTTGTGACGTAGGCCATTATTTGGAATGTTTAATAATAAAAAATTAATGTACATAATTGACTGAAAGGATAAGTTATATAATTTTTCAAATGAAAAAATTAAAATACATTTACATTTTATTTAATTAAAAAATGATTAATTGAAATGATATTTTATGTGAAATTTATAATTTAGATTTGACATTGATAATTTTTTTTATTTATTTGTAAATTAAATATTGGAAAAAATCGTTCCATATGAATGTGTTATTGAGATTTTATTCTTGAGGATAAGAATGGTTTAAGTGGTAGGGAAAAGTTTAGATGCATTCTTATCCTAGGTATTGAAAAAAGAAAATTAATTTTCCAAATTCTTCACAGAGGCTAGCCATGTTCATCTCAAATGATGAGATTTCTATGTTGTTCACCTACATACTCTATGTCCTAAAATTACTTTTTTTACATTAATTTTTTAATTAAAAAAAATTTGTTGAAAATAATAATTAAATGGTAAAATTTAATTAACTTCAAATAACATAATGTTACTAGAAACTAAAAAAACTCATTTGTAGTTTAGTTTTGGGTTCCATCATTCTTCTTTATGGGTTTTAAATTATGTTTGATAATTAAATTTTGTGAAATAAATTGTTAATGTTTGTTATTTTATTTAGTGGTGTGTTATCATTAATTCATTTAAAAATATAAATTAAACCCCCTTTTATAATCAAGGAAGATGATATACCTCAATAGATATTGAGATATCTTCTATAAACAAACTCCATCCTATGTCATTTCATCCCCTGAATGACTTAACTCCATTTTATGAAGAGAATTTTTTAATTATAATGGAGGGAAATGATTTAATAAAATAATATAAATGAGTCATAGTTCAATGTCTTTGTGAAAGATCCCCATACCACTATAATTTAAATTTTAGCATCCCTAATATAATCAAAATTGTGATTTTATGTGAAGAATAAATGATATTTCCACTTACCTCCCCCAATCACAACCTTAGGTGATCCCCTCATTTATTGTGTAAGATTTCATAGAGGAATGAGAAATAAATTTAATAAAATAAAATGAATGAAAAAAATATTATTATAAAAAAATAAGGAGTGAAGCACAAACATGAAATCATAAAATAAAAATATATGAATAACAATAAAAAAATTAGTATAAGATGGATAAGAAGATACAAAGTAATAATAAGACTTTGTGAAAGAAGAAAAAAGCTAAAAAACATGCATGAAATAATTATTTTTTAAAAAATATGTTAAAATTATGATTAGAATAAAACTAAATTAAAAAATGATAAAATAATAAAATAATATAAAAATAGAGATGGGTACAACAACATTTCCTCTAGAATATATTCTCTAAATGAAGCCTCTTATTCTACCAAAAATATAGCAAAATATCTCCATTGATTCATATATGTTGGGAGAGATTATTTTTCTATTAAACCACAAAATTTTAATGATTTTCGACACATATAAATGATGGTATGACAAAATTAATGTGTCACGCAGTTTCTGGGCACATTTTTTTAAATATTCCTCCAATTTAGAGTATCCAATGACTACATTAATGAGTGAAAAAATAGAATATCATTAATTTTGAAATGAACTTTCGAATTCTATTTCAAATCTAACTTAAATATACTCAAATAGATGTGTGTATAACGAGTTATGACTCATTTTATGAGGCAGGGTCTATGATGTCACCCTATACAATATTTAAAATTCATTGTTTTTATGGCTTGTGGATGATAAAATCATTTCTTGTTCTAGAATAATATGTTTAATCCTACATATAATATAATCCAAAAATAATAATCACTCAAATTAGATTAATAATTTTAAAATTTATTATCAATATTACAAAGAGATAAAAATCATTTAATATTCAAGAATTAATGAATTATCACATGTTATCCTAGAACACAATAGAAATATTAAAATGATAAAAATAAACTAAAATTGATAAATTTGGAATGTATTAATAATTTAAACACATATGAAATATATTAAAAATATTATATCTATTAATGTCTCTATACTTATAAAGACCCCAACCCTAGTATCCCAGAGTCGATGGTGGTTTAATTAAATTGGTACTGCATATAAGCAGTCACATCATAAAATATAAAATAGAATTGTATTATTTTAAAACATGATTCATACTTTAATGTCACAATAAATTTGAAAATTAAAATAAAAATATATAATTTTATTTTATAAAACCATTATTTCGTTTATCCTTTTCATGTATATCAACAATAGCATACTTCCTAGAATCTTATTAAAATAAAAAATAAGAAATGAATGAGATTATATGCTTGCTAATGTAAGCATAAATAATATAATAAGGAATCAATAAAATAGTAGAAATAAATGATAATTAAATAGTTTCATATAAAAAACATGATTACATTTGAAACATATTAATGGATAATATAACTAATCAAATTATTAGATTGAAATAAATAACTGACTTTATAATGATGGAATGCATAATATAATATATATGAACCTTATCACTGAAGCCTTATGAATATACATCACTTATAAATGGGTAAGGCCATTACCAAATACACAATATTTTTTCTTTATTAGACCTAATGATTCATTTATAGGTTATAGAGGGTTCATCTCACCTCTTACTAAGTCCAATCTATTAATCTTATAAAAGGGGTCAAATATAATTGACCTAAAAAATCATATTAAAAATTATCATATGAAATATTAATATTTCCATAATAAATAATAATAATCATAAACCTTAGAGATTGATATTGTGAATGGTATCAAAATATAACAACCTGATTAAGAAATAAAATTCACCATCCAATGTTGATATAGATGAATATACATTAAAAATATCCTTTGAATATATTTTTGAGGAAAATACAAATTTAATAATGAAATCACTTCTTATAAATATAAAAATGTTTCAAAAATATTAATTAATAAAATTATATATAGAAGTCCCCATTTAATTTATTTATGTAGTATTCCAATCATTTTGTTGTTATTACAAGGGAAAATCTATTCATTATGTATGAGTAAAAAAAATATTCTTTTCACACATAAAAAAGACAAAAAGTACATCATTCAAAAAATGATATAAATATTATTTTTTACAAAATTTTAATGTAAAAAATGTATAGAAATTTATTTCATAAATAATTGTATAATTTTAAAAATATTACTTAAAACATTAATAAGAAAAAAATATATAAAAGAAAAACATTACCGACTATTTATAAAAAATACGATTTTCCCCAAATATTAGTTTCGGTAACTTGAGTTCATAAGATTAAAAAATGAAATAATAAATTTAAATTTTTATAAATAATAATATATTAATAAATTTTTTAAGATAGAAATATCATATAATTCCCCCAGTGTAGGCTTTTCCATAAATATTCTCTTATAATGATTGTATTGTGAATTATACCCTCAACTGAAGTTCGACGTCATCCATATAAATCCAAAATAATTATATAATAAATATAAATTTATTATAAATCAATAATATAATTATAATAATATATATAATAATATATTATTTAATTGAAATATTTTATCTCCCTTTTATTAATAATTATTTTTAAATTTACAATTTCTGGTAACAACTATTTTGTTATTCATGTATATTTTGGATTAATTGTATCAGTCCATGTACATTTATCAATGTTCCATCATCTAAAAAATTAAAAAAATTATATAAATATCATATAAATTTATTATATATTAATTTATAGTAAACCATAAATGTTTGAGATAGAAAAATGAATTATATCAGTGATAGAGACGATAGGTAATATATACTCATGATCTCTGATCTCATTATTTTGAAGGATGAAGAAAAATAAAGTTCAATAATAATTAAACCTAAAATAATAATTAATTTACAATATGTATCTTATATATTCATTTAATCAATCATTCATACCATCCTTGTAAATCGGAAATGATAAATGAATCACATTACTCTGTGGAGGAAGTAGTCCACACGTATACATGAGTGACAGTATTATTTTCTAATAGATTTGAAGGTAAGAAGGTAGATTAGATATAATAATTTAAGAAATATAATTATTTCATAACTATGTTGTATATACATAAAATAAATCATATATCTATCGTTCAGAGGCGGTGATGGAAAATGAATTATATTGGTTCGTGAGACGGTAGTCTGTTGTACAAACGGTGGACATTTTCATTTTCCATTTGATGAAAGAGGAGATGTATATAGGTTATTACATAAAGATTACTAAATATTAGTATATTATATAAAATAATGTTATTATAAAGGAATTATAAATAAATAATATAATTTTATAATAGAATTTTTAAAAGATGAATGATCTTGGTGAAAACAACCTTTACATATAAAAAACTCCTTCAAATCTCTTATTAAGGGCCCTAAGGTTGGTCTTTTGGGAAAACAAAAATCTCTAGAACATGGATAATTATTTTTGGTAATTTTTGTTTTATTTTTTTGTCATATAATATGTATTAATATATTTTAAAAAGTTAGGGGAGGTGGTACCCTTTTATAATTGAGGTGACTCACGAACATGACATTTTTCAATGATTTAAAATAACTCCAACTTGATTTATTAGAAAAATGTCTCCAAAGTAAACCATTACTGAATTATATAATATATAATTTATAAATATGGCTATAAAAAATTATACAATTGTTTATGTAATTTTAACCCTTTTCTTCTCAGATTATCCTTCAAGTAAACAAGTTTTAACCCAAACTGTAGAAACATATTTTTACTATTTTTATTATTAATTATTAAAAAATAAAGTTAACAGTATTGAAGTATTTTAATTATTACCTTCAAAAAATATAATACCTATCTTAAAATTTTAATTAATATTATTGGAAGACTTCAATTTAAAAGTAATATCACAATCGTGATGAGAAAAGGTTTTCAAAATAATCTGTTTTCCTAAGTATAAAACGTTTTAATATAAAAAATCTACCTAAAAATGATTTAAATGGATAAAATATAGATTAATAATAAAATAATTTAATGAATTTTACTTTTAAAATAATTTTAGAAAAAAATAAAAAAATTTAAATTATTTTAATGAAATGATCATTTTTAAATAAATATGTATTTTTCACTATTGATTTAAAAATTAATATTTTATAAAAATTACTAAAAATATAATATTATATAATTTTAAAATTTATATTTAAAAATGATGTTAAATTTTCAAATTTATTTTATAAAATTTTATTATAAACCAATTTTAATATAAGCACGTAAAACGTGGAAAACTATATTTTTGAAGAATAATGTTTTTTTGAATTAGATATTTTTTATTTTTGTCTGATTCCTTGAAAAAATATTATATGAATGATAAAGTTTTTTTTGAATATATAATTTTTTTTTGAATCATCCTCTAATATTTATTAATTTATTTTATTATGTATAATACAAATTGAGGGAATAAAATTATTTTTTTGAAGAATATTTTTTTACTTTGAGATTATTTTTATTTTCATTCATAATAAATTGATAACCAACAAATTGAGTTTATACATGTTTAAACCATATAATTTTCATAATTTATTTCTTTCAATTCATACCCTCCAATTTAATTACTATGTTATAACATTATACTATCTTACAATTAGTTTAGACTCAGGGTTGCATATGTCCAAATATTTTAAATATATTGAATATATTTTGAACTAAATATATAATAAAATATTAGGTTGTTACTTTTTTTACTCCTACAAAAATTTCAATCCTCTAAATTTATAAACTTTCCCATAAATATCATATTTTGGTGTTTATTTATCCTAATTTTTTCAAGTTACACCATTAGAACTTATATATTATGATTACTAAAAGTACTTTTATCTGTTTAGTCATCTGAATCCGCAACACTTGTTCTATATTTTCCAAGATCTAGATAGGCTCTTCATAATCTGATAAATCTGGTTCTAGTTATATTTTTTATAGGTGATCACATGCATTATATATTTCATTCACTTCCTTATATATGGAACACATCATGGACATTACATAGAATAAGTAATATTTATAAATGGTATGACTATAATATAATATTTATAGAATTTCCAAAGGTATGATGTACCTAGGGATCGATTTTAATTTTCTACCAAATATTATAACACCCTTCCATGTAAGTGATATCAATAAAATTTTATATCACACTTGATTTTGTGAATATTTCCATCAGTTATCAACATAGATATGTTTCCAACATAAATATAATATAACATGGGTTTAAATAGCCATTACCTTTTCCATTATACCCTCCAAAATATTCCTTTTAAAATTTTCATCACTACAAGCTGATGTATGAACTCAATAGTAATATAATGCTTCATACAACACTATTTGAATAATTGAATGAAAGAAATTTCTATAGATGAACTCTACTAACGTCTAATACTTTTCCCATATAACTTAAAAGTTATGTAATCAGACTTATGCATTTCTTGTAATTCATGGATAGTCCTTTTGGACTCCCCGTCAGTTCCAGGACAAAAATTAGTTCTCAAATGAATATCAGTATTAATATCCATCTGAATAATTTTCTAAAATTTCTATTTAGATCATGGATCATGATTAGACATAATTTAAAATGGTTCATAATAATGTCTTAAAACATTATTAAAATAGAATCATGTGAGAAAATCCAAAGGTAAATTTTCTCTTATATAATTAAAATATGTAGATTTTTTTATGTGAACTACTATAACATATATTTCATCATTATTTATATGATTATTTGGTAATCCATTGAAAAATGATATTGTAATTTCATCCCATTTCCACAGAGGAATAGGTTGAGGTTTAATGAATCCTTTAGAATGTTTTCTGTCATCCTTAACCTATCGAAAATTCAAACATCTTGACACATAATCATCTATATCCTTCATTAAATTATCCCACAATAAATATCCCTTAAAATATCTATATATCTTGGTTCTACCAACATTTGTGTAGATATTTAATCTAAGCGAAACATCTCATAATTTTATTTTTAGATCAGGTATAAATAGAACACATGAACTCATTCCAAATTATATAATTTAAACTTTATATATGAAACTAGCTAATTTTTTATCATTAATTACATTCATTGTCTTTCTAAATATACCATCATCATGCTATGGAATTATTTTCTTTTATAAAATGATGGGTGGGAAATTATTTAAAAAAAGGAGTGATGTTTCACCTTCCTGAATTATTACTAGTTCTATCTTTACTAATTCCATAAAAAAATAGATCCTTTTCAATTTTCATTTTGGTTATAACTCGATGATCTTTCGTTCTCGATGCATCTGTTAACATTATTTATTTTCTTAGATGGATAAGTATTGAGAAATCATAATCCTCATGTAGCTCGAGTAATCATATTTGTCTCATCTTATGATATTTCAATGAAAAGATTTATTTTAGACTCTTATGATATATATATATACATAACATCTCTCACCATTAACATATTTTCTATATATCATTAGGTATAATATTAGGGATGCAAAATAAATATCACGAGTTGGGTAGTTTTTTTCATTAGTCTTTAACAACTTTGTTAAATATGAAATTTCATTGTTATTATGCGTAAGCACATAACCTAGTCCCTTCTTCTAGGCATCGCTATATATCCCAAATACATCATATATCCATAGTAGTGTCTAGATTAGAGAATTCACCAATCTATTTTTCTATTCTCACAATCACTTTTCACATTCGAGTTTCCATATAAACGTATACCGTTTACAAGTAATATTTATCAATGCGTTATCCAATTGGGAATTTTTTTTTGAAAATATACTTTTTGTTAACATCCCAAACTAATCAAACTGCATATATTATTTTTTTCATTGGTTTAGTAAATCATGTGCTACCTTTGTATTCAAAGGATCAACTGAGATTCCTTCCAAAGAGACAACATATCCTTAAAAATAATCCTTCTAAATCAAACATACACACTATCTAAATTTACCTCATAAATAATTTCATCTAATATTATCTATAATTATCTTCATGTGATTTTAATTGTCCATAAATATCTTAGAGTACACCATGATATCAACATAAATACCATAAAATGTTTTCATGATATTTAATGAATACTCTATTAATTATTTCTCTAAACACATACAGTTCATTAGTCAATCTGAATGAAATTTCTAGAAAATCAAAATTTTTATACCTCATATGAAATTTTTTCTTTAGAATATATTATTTCCTTATTAAAAACCGATGATTCCCATAATAATGTTCAATCTCTAGAGAATATATATTTCCATGAATTTGTTTAATAATTCATAAATATAGGGTAGAGGATACTTGTTATTTGTCAAAATTTGATTAATTTCCGTATAGTAAATGAAAAAACTCATAGATCCATCATTATTTTTAATGAAAAGAATAGTGTCTCCAAATTGTAAAATACTAGGGTGAGGGAGAAAATCATACACTTAACCTGGAAACCACTCCAAGTATATATAGTTTCCCCAAGTCTTATTATAGTAGATCTGAGAAAACCATTATGTATGGCCTGGGTGAAGATATTCTAGGCTTCCTGTATGGTGGCTCTCTACCTCAGGTTTCGTGGTTCACTACCATGGTCTTAATAACAAATTTAATAAACCCTTTTTCTATCAAACATTTCATACCATTAATATATAGTAATTTCTTTCCATTATCAATAGAAGACTATCTCATTTAATCCCCAACCAAGGATCAGAGGAGAAGAATGTCTTTATCCAATGTAGAACTATTCAATGGGATATTTCAATAGCCAATGAGTTAGTGGAATAAATCAATAAGATGGTTATAGGAACCAATAATATTATTAAATTTTAAATGGATAAGATATATGATTAGCTGAAGTGGAACCTTTTATTGTGAGTCATAAAGAGCATGGGGTTCTTAGAGTGGGTCATTGATCTATTTTTATTAGGTTGTTGCTCATCTTGGTTTAAAATCCTTTTCATGTAGAGGTTTTAATGGCTTCTGGAATTTTCAATGGGTTTACTTCAAGTACATCCACTATCTCCACGAATATTTACTGTGATTTAATATTCCCTCAGTAGATATGTTAAATCATGCATGCATATTTCCACGACCACTCACTACTATTGCAAATCACATTACCATGAGGTGTCTTGCATTTTTTAGATGATATGTTCTTCAACATCAATGATTATAGTTTTTATCTAATGGTGTTCAATTATTTCGTGTTGGTGTATTTAAGGTTTAGTGGCTGGGTTATTAATTGGGAAAAAAATTTGTGTTTTTTTAGGTCTGAAAACATGGAGGAATCACAATGGTTATATTGTTGGAATACATAAGAGGTAATTATTTCATGACCCCCTCCCCACAAGGTGTACCCCCCCTAGGCCCAAAATCGGAGAAGAGAAATAGTGACCCTTGGGTCCTGCATTAAATAGGCCTCGGGTTGTCGACTAGCTCTGAGGGTATAGTAAACACATATGGGAGGTATTACCCTCTAAGAGAACACATGCGGAATAAGAGAAATAAGATTGATACCAACCAAATCTTACTTATAGCAAAAATAAAAATAATACCAAGTCCAAATATGTAATGTCTTTTAATAACTACTATTATTGAATATTAAATATGAAAGTTCCAAAAGAAAGTAAAATGACAGTAACCACAAATCCTAAATAGCTCCTACAAAACCCCAAGCTAGAAGTAACTAGCCAAATATCCAACATGATTCAGATGACTTGAAAATAGTTTATATAAACATAGGGTGAGTATAACAGTATACTTATGAGGATCCTTTATAGAGCCTCTTGTGCAAAATAAATGAAATCATGCTAAATTATAGTTTACAATAAGTTAACCTAACACTTCATCTAAATAGGTATACTATATTCCTAGAGTCACCATGTATACTCTCTCCATGTATAGCCTATTAGATTATATAATATTACAAATAATCTCAAGGTTACCCCTCTACCAATTCCCACTATTTTTGCACTTTCCCCCAACATCACATGTTCTAATCACATCTCTCCCAAAAAAGCTTGCCCAAATAAACCTCAGAGAACCACCATAACATGCACATCATGAATCATGCCACCACATCCATAGAACTAAAAGTAAAGAGGTAGTTTTATGGATCCACCACCTCTCGTTTAATGTGTATCATATGTCGGTTATTATACCTCAATCCATCACAACCCATACCCTGAGTACGAATCCTCAATCCATCACATCATATACACGTAAAACCTATAGTTGTCTATATGAAACTATATCCAGGATATAAGTGTGTGAAATAATCACAATCCATTGTATCCCTCTACAAAAATATATGGGGAAGACTAACTATTGTGCACAACAGGATAAGTAACTACAAAGAAAAGAGTTTGGGGTCATAGGGGGTAGTCATCCATCCCTCCTCACACTGAGATGTGGGAAAAAACACCAGTAGTTATTAGAATCCTCTGGGTGTTAGTTTCCATAACCGACATGTAATAGTAGTATAAGGAAACAAAAAATGTATAGGATATAATATAGCTCACAACCACACTATAGGCACAACATAATCTTAGGATCAACTACAGATTACTTCCCTCAGACTCCTGGATGCCACTCCTAAGACTAGATATCCTTTAAGAACACGACCATTTAAAGAGATGTATTAAGTTACCTTATCCCTATTTATGAGTTTCAATTTACATTAATTAATTCCCCAACCATTAATTAACTATTATCAAAGTCCATGTTTCATTTCATTAGAATTTCAACAAGATCCATGCCCTCTAAGAATAACCAAATCGAGTCAATAGTTTATCCGAAATACAACCTCAGTATTTCATCCCAGAAAAATCCAACCCCAAGATTTAAACATAATGTATTCATGTATTTAGAAACATTACCACTTTTCACATTTCAAGGTATTCTAGGAAATCATTCTATGTTACAAAACATAAAGGGATCAACACAGTTAGTAGATGAGCTACCCATAGAGTCCTTTACAACAATTGTAGGAGCATAAATCTATCCATCCTTCAGAAGCTAAAAATTGTAAGCATGCATCATACCCCAAACATGTTCACCTCTTTTGGATGGAGATTAAGAAAAAACATCATACTCAAGCATTGGGGAATGTAAAGAACATAAACAAACAATTGATTCAACACGCATCCAACTTCTACATCCATGACTAAGCCTATCTTTCACTCATTCCATCATCTCAGGTGTCCTCTATGATCCCAACATGCATAGGATGATGAATCTATCCACTATAGTCATCAACTTCTACCACAAACACTAGGCCCCCATCCCCACAGACCAAAAAATCCCTCCTAGCTCAGCCATACTAAGCTCAAGTCACATCTGGGCCTCTGTATATCCACAACCACAAGTCTCATATCCATAGAACATCACATATAGTAGAAAACAACATAGTAATGGGATATATACCCCAAAAAAGGATTCATTATCACACAGAATGATCTCTCACGGCTCTAAAACATAACATACTTGTTCTTCACAAGAAAAAGGGTAACTAAAACCCTATAGGGCGTTAACTTTTTATCCCAAAAAATGTTTTTATTCCACCATGAATTAACCAATTAATTATTCACTGTTCCATCTATGGTAAAAATAATAAATAATCTATAAAATATATAAAAAATGATTTAAACAATTAATTTAACATGCCTTAAATCATTTATTAATAGTAATAAACAAGATTTAGGTTCATTTCCCAATTCAATTTAGCATGCATAACTGTATCACATTAATTATCATCAAATTAAAAAGCAATAAGATTCATTAACATTACTTTTTAATCCCTTATCCAATAAATTTACAATTAATCTCAATATTAAATTCCTTATAAATTCCCATCAATAATGAAATGTTAATCAAGAAAAGCATTGATATCAAACTATATAAAAATCATGAGGTGACCTATTATCACAGTTTTAAGCAACAACATACGAACGATACCAATTCCTAAATCATGTTAAAATATTTTTATGTCAATTTCATTGTTATACATGGGTTAAATCATGAAAAATATATGATTACATGTAATTAAATAGATAATCAATGAATCTACTACCTTAAAAAGTTTCTTGTTTTATATTCACAAGAATTTTCCAACACAACGGATCACGATAACATATCCTATAACAAATGCATCCACCCAAGGATGCCACAACACAACTCCACTAACCAAAACCCATGAAATATTTGAAATATAGAGATAAAATTCAATTAAAAGGAAAGGGTAAAAAAGAGGAAGTAGATTAAGGAACCCAGAATAAGGAAGGTGGAACATACCTTATATCGAAAATGAATCGACACTTCCTAGTTGCAACAAAATAGGGGGTGTGCATGCAGTAGGAAAAATATAAGGGGAACACAATCCAATTCTAAATTGTAATGCATGAATATTATGTAAGGAATATATATGGGCATTTAATATCATGGAAAAACAAACACGTACGAACAAGGGTTGACCTTTGGAAAAACATAATGGATTTTCGGTTTAGATAAGGTTTAGATTATCCATCAATGGTGAACCTCATCAAGATTACATGTTCTAACTCAGTAAAGGTACCCATAACCATAATAAAATTTATATAGGATTTATGGGCTTTGAATATGCCTTAAATCCCATAAAAATGAATTAAAATCATATTATGTCAAAGAAAACCTCAGGGGGATAAACTACGGAAAACTGGAAAACTGTAGAAAACTAAAATTTCAATGAACTGTTTGAAATGACTCACCATTGTGTGATTTTTCATTGTGAGTCACTAGTGGATGATTCACTATTGGGTGAATAACCATTGTATGAGCTAATGCTAAAAAAATCACTATCGCGAGTCACCGGTGGATGAGCTACTAGTGGATGAGTCACCATTTGGTGACTCACTATTGGTTGAGCTACCGTTGAATGACTCACCATCATGAGTCACTAGAGGATGAACTACCGATGGATGATTCGTCATTTGGTGACTGACCATTGGATGAGATACCACTTGATGAATCACTATGGAAAGTCACCAGTGGATGAGATACTAGTGGACATGTCACCATTGGAGAGCTACCAGTATGAGTCCCCATTTTCAATCTACCAGTCTGAGTCATCACTGGTGATCTATATCAAGACTCAACATCGCGTCCTACCATTAATGGCCTACCATTCCTAAATTACTATTAAAAAAACTACATTTTTTTGTTAAACTCTTAAAATGACTCACCAATGCATCCCATAACACCAGAACCACCAGATTTCAAAAAAGGAATGGAATAGAGAGAACCTGGACATTACATCATATACTTATCAAACTATAATCTCCCTTGAGAATATGAAATAAAACCCGAGAGAAAACAAAAAAATGTTCAATAAAACCACATTTTGAGATACCTATAAAAGCTCTTTCCACCACCGGAGCTCAACCACTTAAAAACAATTAAGATCACAAAACCACATGACAACCACAATCAACTTCTAAACACTCTCTTGAAGGAGATACCTCTTAAAAGGGAGTAGGATACTACAAGAAACAATTAAATACATCTCATAAACGAAAAGGTTCCACATCCACCAAAACAAATTATAAGAGAAGAGTTAACATCAAAAAACGTGGAATAATGAGCATGTATTTGTGACTCACATTCCCAGATACTCTCCACCATGCAATTGTTCTACCATAATACATGATCCAAGGGGATATCCCACCCATGAAACACATTATCCTTCTGTTAATGGATCTTTATAGGCCTATACAAATGAGTTTAATCATCATCAAAAGTCGATTTTCACCAATATATGATGTGATAGTCATCATGAAGGTAATGATGGAGCTATGACATGTGAAAAATATCATGTATCAAGATCATCTTTGGGGGAAGTTCTACCTGATACTCCACAGCTATAACACGATCCAATGACTCTAAAGGACCATCAAAAGGTGGAGAAAACTTACTATCGTGTCCAAATGTTCACTTCCCATGATGGTCAGTCACCTTCAAAAACATGTGATTCCCAAATTCATACTCCATAGGTCTCCTTTTATTATCGGCATAGGACTTATGATGATATTGTGATGCCTTAATTTTATTGAAATGTGCCTAAACTATCTCTGTCATACTTTGTACTAGTTTTGGTCAATGAATTGTTGATTCTCCCACTATAGTCATACATAATGGAGAATGGAATGGTCATCCATACAAGGTTTAAAATGGCGCCATATCGATGGTGGAGAAGAAATTAGTTTTGTAAGAGAAATATATAAGGGAAATTTTTTCTTTGACAAACCACCAAAATCTAGGACATCAGAACGCAACATATCTTCAAGAGTTTGGATGGTCCATTCAATCTAACAGTTCGTTTATAGATGAAAAGTGGTGTTAAGGTATATCATAGAACCAAAATCATGATGTATACCTCTTCACTCTCTAGATTTAAAACTAGGATCTTGATCGAAATTGATCATCCTAGAGACTATGTGGAGCCTCACCACATCCTCCAAATATTTCCTCAACAAAACCTCTATTGATCTCGTCTTCTTTGATTTTTATGAAGTGGGATGATTTTTTCAAATGATGCACTACTACCCATACAGTGTCATAGCCTCCCTAAGGTTGAGGTAAACCAATAAAAAATTCCATAATGATTTTCTACCACTTCTACTTAGAAAAATCTAATGGTTCAAGAAAACCAACAAGAATGAGGTGCTCAAACTTCACCTTCTAGCAGAGAAAACATCGAGACACAGACTATATAACTACATGCTCAACCTAGAAAAGAAAATCTAACCTCTCAAAGATTTGTAAATATTTTCATGCCATGATGTACCATTAAGGGTGAACTATGGAACTTTCTGAGAAACATACCATGTATCAACAAATGAATGAAAAACCTTCCCTAATATAACATCTAGTGTTGTTCATCATAAAACCAACAGTTAGGGGCGTCACCACAAACAAATCAATCTCTCTAGACCTACACCCCTAGATCCCCAACTAGGACTATTCTACCTACTGTACCACAGAAGATTGATCCTTCATTTTAAAATGACATCCTATGCCCCTAAATTCTCCCATATCCATATGTAATACTAAAATTCATTCCATCACCCTCCAGGAATCACCAGGTTCACACAATATATCAATACACAACATCATGCTCAATGCATCAACTAAAATATTCCCATTTTTAGGTGTATACCAAATATCAATGTCAGAATCCTATAAGAATTCTATCCACCGACACTATCGCAAGTTCAAGTCACACTGAGAGAAAACATACCTCAGGATATTCTGATCGGTGAAGACCACAAAACACTCACTAATTGGGTAATGTCTCCACAACATTAAGGAAAACACCATTGCCACTAACTCAATTTCGGGGGTGGAAGAAGTGAATTTTTGGGAATGAAACTGATGATACCCATAAGAAACAACTGATATCTTCTACATCAGAACAGAACCTAACTCCAGATTAGAAGCATCATTGAAAACCTCAATCTAAACTCCTTCTGGGAGAAAATGCATTGAAGAACTACAAAACACTCCTTCAGATAATCAAAAACATCCTGACACTAATTTGTCCACAAGAACACTTGATCCTTTATGGTCAACACTGTAAAAGGGGTCACAACCTTATAGAAATCGGCTATGAACATCCTATTAAAGCCTTTAAGACACAGAAAACATCACAATTATCAAACTATTTTTGGTGGATGACTAAGACAAAACTACTTATATCTTAGATGGTTCCATAAATACTCCCTACTAGGATACAACATGCCTCAAGAAACAGACTTCTAGAGACCAAAACTCACACATCGAAAATTTCTCAAACATCTTCTCATGGTGAAGAACTCTTAAAATTTAATGAAGATTCCCAAGTATCTCTTCCTCGAACACATATTACAAAAGTATTTCATTGATAAAAACCACCATAAATATATATTGAATCTCACAGAACAAATAATTCATCATCCCAATAAAAATAGTTGGAGAACTCATCACAACGATCCCCATCACAACAAACATGTGATTCCCATGATGAGAACAAAAAGTATTATTTGGGATATATTCATCTTTCAAACGCATCTGATGATATCATTATCTAAAATTGATCATCAAGAACCAAATTCAACCCTCTAGTTGATCTAATAAATCATAAATACGTGGAATAGGATATAATTTAATCATTATCACTTTGTTCAAGTGATGTTAATTGACACAAAACCACAAAATATTATCAGCCTTCATTAGGAACAAAAATTGTGCACCTCACAGTGACACACCTGGCCAAACAAAATCGCATGGAAATAGACCATAAAATTATATACGTTTCTATCTCAACTCAAAAGGCTCTATCCTTTACAGATACATTGAGATAGGAGAAACTATTGTCTACAGTTTGATCATGAACATGATCTACTATTGAGGGTGTAATGCAATAACCTATCCTAGAAATTCATTAGAGTATTCTTCCATTCCCCTAGGAAACACTAACTTCTGATACTCCAACAAGGTCAACATAAGCTCAGTCATCTTGGATGACAATGATTGAATATTCCTCGAACCCATCTGAGGGTCTTTCTCACCAATTAGCAATGTTGGATGTCCATTAGCATAGAAGAACACCACCTACCTCTAGAAGAAATTCACGAGAGCATGAACTGAATACACCCAATCCATGTAGAGGATGCCCCATATGGTTTTATTTCAGAACATAAGAAATATCCTCAAGAGTGGTGTTTCCCCATCACCGGCTCATAGTCTCTACATATTTCAATGTTTCCTCGACCTCCAACTGTAATAGTCAATGCCAAGGGAACTGGAAGCCTCCCTACCTCAAGTCCCAAAGCATGGACAAGGTTATGTGATATGAATGAGTGTTTCACTATTCAATCAAACAAGAAATTTAACCAAGTTGAAAAAAAAGAAATTGGTACCTTGAATGACATCTGGCTCACCTGGTGCTAGAAATGTTAATGCATTAAGCTACTCACAAACATCTCCATGGACTCTATGACCCTACTAAAAACCACCAAAACAGTCGTTCTCTAATCTCTGAGGATGGGAAGCATCCCAATAATTTCTTCTTCATGTCTCATTTACACTCTACTGATCCAAATCAGGTGAAAACTACTGCTGCTACCTCAGCTGGAACTGCCTCATTGGAGGAACCTAGATTGGAACACCTAACACACGATGACAACTAAGAAAGGTTGGGAACTTATTAAAATAATGACCTAAGCCTCCACAAAAAATATCCCTTATAATATTCTTGAGAGAAATTACCCTATGGTAAACAAGAAAATTGAGGTATGGGATCGACCCCCAACCGAATTAAAACTATTCTACCCTAAAACATGGAACCCCACACCACAGCTATGCTTCATGAGGAATACTGAAGACTCCCCTCTCATGATGATTCAGTTATGGATAACATTCTCTCAATGACATATACCCTATTAAGAACCACATGATATGTCTTATACATAAATGGAGTGACCTAGCACGAGATCTCTAGATGCAAATACTCCTTGAAATGCCTTTCCCTCTCCTCCTATTCTAGTACTAGGTCTAAAGTATATCACATAAGGTTACTGAAATGGATCATAAACTCTTGTATACTTTAGATCCCCTACTAAAGGGTAAGTACCTCATAGAGACTAGTCTTCTTCATAATTGATGAAATAAACTCTGCTCTGAAATGGTCTTAGAACTCCTCCCCATAGACTGTTGACTCCTCATGATGCCCAAGGAATATGAACCACCACTGCCTCACTTCCCCATGCAAAATAATCAAAACCAATTACACTAATTTCTCTTTCCAAGTATACATTGAACTGAAATCTATCTCAACCTCCATCCACTTGTCTTATGTGATTTGCAGAGAAATAAAGCCCTCATACATCTATAGTTTCTAGATATTAAACTCTCGGAGTGTCCTCCTCCAAGTGTTGTTATCATCAACCTCTACTCTATAGTGATCTGCTGGTGCAATCTGCGAAGAATATTCTTTGTGAACCTACAGAGGACGTCCACATAGTGCAATACCTAAAAAAGAACAAATATTTAGAGGTCCTAAATGTGGAATATAGAAGACTTTAACATTGATTAATTATTTTCTTTTATTCATTTTAGGTTAACATATACCAAGGTGAACCCATTCAAACATAGGCACAAAGAAGAATGATCCATGATCCTTTACTAGGTCTCTACCCTACAACTGGTATAACGTCATTTGGTAGCATCTATATGCTTAAAGGTCCATGAAACAAATTTTAGGGGACCTAAATACCAGTGTCTTAGCTAATCTCCCATTTTTACATTGCGTTCTAAACATAGATGACACTATTTTCATTCCAACCCATGAAAATTATCATTTGACTAACTACATACTACATCCTATACCTTCACCAGTCCTCTAATAACACTCTATCATGACCCCACCCTACAAGGTCCACCCCTCATGAGCCTGAAATAGGAGAATAGAGATAGTGACCCCTGAGTCCTGCCTCCAATAGGCCATGGGATGGCTACTAGCACTGATTGTATAATAAACACACATATGGGAGGAAATACCATCTAGGATAACATGTGTATAAGGGAGATATAATAAGATAGAAAAAAAAACTACTTATCATACCACAATGTAAATGAATAATAAGTGAACATATATAATTTCATTCAAGAACTACTACAACCAAAAGGGAAAATTGAAATTACTTATAGAAATTACAACGGATGTGACCGTGAATCCCAAACAGATCCTGTAAAACCCCATGCTAGTAGTGACCAGCTTAATCTTCAACCTTCCCCAACTAACCTGAATAAAAATTTATATAAATTTAGGGTGAGTATAACAGTATACTCAGTAGTATCCTCCCTTGATACTCTCATGAAAAGTTAAAGAAATCATGCAAATGCACAACGAACAACAAGTGAAGAAAACTCATCACATAAAGAGGTATACTATGTTCCCAGCATCACAATGGATACTCTCACTAAGTATCTCATACATGATTATATAAAATTAAAATGAATTTTAATGTTACCACACTAAAACTTCCCCACTGTTTTACCACTTTTCCCAACATCACATGTCTGGAGCATCTCTCTCCATAAAAGGATGTCCTAAAGGCACATCGGTGAAGAACTACAACATGAACCTCATGAAGCATGTCACCATTACCATATACCCAAATGTAAACATGTAGTTTTCCGGAGCCACCATAGCTCGTATAGTGTGTATCATACAACAGGTATTATACCTCAAGACATCAAAGCATGTAAACTGAGTAAGGATCCTCAAGCCATCACAACCTATACATGTCATACCTATAGTAGTCTATACGAAAATATATCAATGATATATATGTTTGAAATAACCATAATCTATTACATCCATCTACACACATATATGGGTAAAACTAACTATCTAACATACTATTACAAGTAACAACCAAGAGAAAAGTGTGGGGTCAAAGGGGGTAGTTAGCCATCCCTCCTCCCACCAAGATATTGGGGGGAAATTCTAGGGCTCAGAATTCCAAGGGTGCTAGTTTCCCTAATCGATAGGGTAGAGTAACATATAGAAACACAAAATTTTCATGCTATAATATAGCTCACAACCACACTATGGGAAAAACCTAGTCTCAGGATAAACTACATCTAACATCTCTCTAACTCACAGCTTCCACTGCTAAGAATAGATATTCTATAATGACACATCTATTTAAAGAGCTACAGTATGTTACCTTATCCCTTTTTTTCATTTTAGATTTACATTAATTAATTCTTTAACTATTAATTAACAATTATCATAGTCTACATTACATTTAAATAGAATTTCCATAAGATCCATGTCCTCCAGGATTAACCAAACTGAGTCCACAGTTTCCTAAAAACTCTACCTCATCATTTCATCCCTATAAGATCCCACCCCATGAGTTAAACAAAACATATCTATTTATTTAACATCATTACAAATTTTCACATTTCATGTTATTCTAGGAAATCATTTTATGAAACCAAACACAAGTGGACCAACATGGTGAGTATATGAGCTACCCATTGAGTCATTTTTACCTATAATATGAGAGTAGAATAATCCATCATAAAAAAGATATACAAAGAAATCATGTGGAATACCCCATGTTTCTTCACTTATTTTGGATGGAGAGTATGAAAAACCATTTACCTCATGTAGTGGGGAAATTAATGTAGGTAAACAAACAAAACATTAAATAAGAATCCAACATAAACAACAATGTGTAATCCCAACTTCAACCTATTCCATCATATCTAGTGTCCTTCCCAACACCCACCTACACAGACTGATGCATTTCTCCCCTCTAAGCATCAACTACTGCCACAACCACTAGGCCTCCCTACCCCACATGCTAAAATGCCCTCCAGGATCAGACATCCTAGGAATACATCTCATCTGGTTCTTGATACCCCCACTACCACATGTCTCATATCCATAGAACATCACAAGCAGTAGGAAAAAACTTAGTCACTAGCTCTCAGCCCCAAATCAAGGCATTTACCTTCACACACAATGATCTCTCACAGCATCAAAACATAAATCATTTAGCCTTCACAAGTATGTAGGTAAATTAATCCCTAAAAGGTATTGACTTTTTATCACGTAATCAGTATTTATTCCACTATGAACTAACCAATTCATTATTCATAGGTTCCAACTATAGGAATCCTAGAAAAAGAGCTATCACAACTATCAAAAATTAATTAGAAAATTAATTTAACATACATTCACTCATTTTTCAATAGGAATAAACATTCTTTAGGTTCATTATCTATTCCAAAAAATCATGCATAACTATATCGATTTGATTATCATCAAATTAAAATAGCAATAAATTCATTAACATGTCTAATTAAGCATTTATCCAATCAATTTAAAATTAATCCTGGATATACAATCATTACAAATTTCCATCAAGAATGACATGATAAATATAGAAATCATAAAAATCACACTATCTATCAAATCAATAATTTTTCCTTTATCAAGGTATAAAGAAACAACATACGATCGATATAAATTCCCCATTCTCATTCAAATAATTATTTTTTCAATTTCATTAGTATATAGGTGCTATATATTGCTAGCTCTATGATTGGACATATGTAAATAGAGAAGCAATGAATTCTCTACCTCAGAAGGTTTCTAATGTTCATTACATGAGAATGGGACAACACAATGGATCATAATCACCTCTTCCATAGTGACTGCATCCACCTAAGGACACCACAACACAACCAGATCATCCAACAACCAAGAGAGCTCAATTAGAAATATGGAGATCACATTCCATTTCATGGAATGGAAAAACATGTGGAATTAGGTCAAGGATCCCATAATAATAGAGGTAGAACATAACCTATATCGAAGATGGATATCCACATCCCATTTTCACTAAAACTGGGGGTGTCTATGTAACATGAAAAAATTCAATGGGAACATGATCCAAGGATACAAAACAATGAAAACCTGTTGTGGGAGGCACAACTCTAGGTATCCCAAACCATGGAAAATAAAAAAAGTATGAAAAAGAGTCTACCTTTTTAAAAATTAAATAGAGAAGCGGTTTGGATATGGTTAGTATTTTCCATTAAATGAGGATATCTTCATGATTGTGCATTATGATAGAGTAAAGGCACCTAGTCCCTTAAGAAAATTTAGATAGGAGTAATTGGATTTTATTTAGAATTAAATCCCTTAAAACATGGATTTAAAATCATTTTATATTAAAGAAAACATCAAAGGGGTGAAACTATTGTAAACTAGAGAACAAGAGAAAACTAAAATATTGACCAAATTTATGAAATGACTCACCATTGGGTTAGTCACTATTGTGAGGAATTGGGTTATGAGCAACTGGTGGATGAGTCACCATTGGGTGACTCATTTTTTGATGAGAAACTGCTGGATGACTCACCATAATGAGTCACCAGTGTATGAGCTACCGATGGATGAGTCGTCATTGGGGACTCACTGTAGGATTAGCTAACACTGGATGACTCGCCATCATGAGTCACCAATGGATAAACTACCAGTAGATGAGTCAATATTAGGTAACTCTCCATTGAGAATGATAATTATATAAAAATCACCCTTGCGAGTAACTGGAGGATGATATACCGATGGATGAGCCACCCTTGGGGAGCTACTAGTGTGAGTCACTATTGGTGAGCTACCAGTGCGAGTCATCATTGGAAAACTACCAGTGCAAGTCATCATTGGGGAGATACTGGTGTGATTTTCCACATCATAGATACCATCACGACTCACCATCATGGCCTACCATTAGAGACCAACCATTCCTAACTCTCCATTGGAAAAATTGTATTTTTTAGTAAACTCTTGAAATGAGTCACCGCTGCCTCCCAGATTACCTTGACCACTAGATTTCAACAATAGAATAGATTGGGGAGGTCTTGGACATTACACCATACACATAGACTATCGTAGTGAACCTTTGGATTTTTGGAGGGTTTAGATCACCTAAATTGATGTGATGGTGGACCACATTACCAATCAAACCACCACATGGAAAAACAACTTTATTTTATTTAGATGGATGTTCACACTCTTAAATTGAATGTGGTTCTCTTTACACATGAAAATCATGTTGATTACCACGGTTCCCATGAATATTGTGAGAGAGAATGTGATCCTACTATGCTCGTTTATTTTGGATTCCCATTGTGAGGGGAGGCATCATTGGATCTTCGGGTACATGCTCTATAGACCAGTAGACAATGGGGGATAATTTTGAAGATTTTTTTTGAGTCTGTAAATTATATCCAAGTAAAATTGGTTTAGAATGTGATTGAATGGTGAGTTATCTAGAGTAAGTTAATCCGAGAAAACAATATCAAGTTATTGTATACTAGAAATGGCCATCCCTCCCCTATGTATATCTCTCTAGTGGCACATATGGGTCATTCAACTCCACTCCTAGTGGGTCCTTATATGTGATTATATCAATTTTTTATTATAACTGGGATGGATAGGTGTTAGCCTATCCAGGTTACCAAACTCTAGAGTTGACCTTCAAAGAGCCTAGCCAACACTTGACCTTCACTCACGAAATTATGAGTCCCACACAGGGACATATTTTCAATGGTATCACAATGGAAGATGACACCAATTAATTCATACTCATGGGATCCTCTACAATTATATTCCTCGTGATGGATTATAAAGATTTTATAAACCCTGCTGATGGTAGTGACATAATTTGTGGCAATCCCTATTTTAAATTAATTCCAGAGAAGCTAAAATTATTTTTTTGGAGAATATGGAAGTAATATATTCCTACTGAAATTGTGATTAAATTAAAGGGGGTTATTTTATATTATAAATGTGTATGTTCTTTGGACCCAAAGGATGAATCTATTGTGCACCATTTTGGTGAATATGAGTGTGTTAAATTTTTATGGAGAGAATGGGTGATATATCAAAATCTTTAGTGGAGGAGGTTTTATTGGAGGTATTCATTCATCAATGTTTTAGTGTTTTCAATAGTACCAAATGAGATTATAAGGCCCAAGACCCACTCCTAGGGGATGGTTATTGGTTCATCTAGGTGGATAAGAACAATTCTTGTTATGGTGGACCCCACACAACTGGTCATAATTTGGTGGTTAGAGAAAGATACCTCATTATGGACCTCATTCAACTACTAAATTTCCAAAATCATACACCTTCTCATGGGAGTTATATAGTTAGAAGTCTCCCCTATTATTCATCCAGACCTCTATCGATGGGCCACCTATTGAGGTGAACCCCTCTCTATCGGGGTCTCTAACTAAATGTGAATAGTTCCTATAACCTACGATGCATGAGGGCCAGGGGGAGGTGTCGCTTGGGACTCCATAGGTTTTTTATATTTGATTTAAGTTCCTTTCATGGGTCTTGGGATTCTATAAAGGTAGAATTGAAGGTCATGCTCCATGGTATTCATCTATTCCACTTTAAAAAAAATCCCCTACCAATCATAGAGACAAACTCAATGATTATATAGAACTCTCTCAAAGGCCTTTATTCCACCCCCATGTACATTAATATATGTGACATATTGATGATATTATAGGAAGTGGCATTTAAATTTTAGACTAGATCGCTCCCCTGGTGGTACTAGCATAGTTATTAGAGATTCCCATGGCCTCTACTTCTATATCCCCACTGGATTTTTTCTTCTTTTGTTGTTCGCTTTATTTTAAAATAAAAATTATGTTTCTATGTGAAATCAATAGTAAATGAAAATTTACACTCTGATGGATATCTAGGTAGTTACCTTGGAAATAAATTAATATATTCCTTTAAAATAGGAAAATACTATATTTTGATACAATTTGTTCAATCCATAGATTGTTTTGTCTCTTATTCCTAATGATCTTGTACATAAATTCTATTAGCATGGATCGAGACATGAATCAAATGATGATATCTTCCATCTAAAGATATTTAATTACACATCTTCATCATGAATCATAATTACTTCACATTGTTTTAATTTTTTGCATCATATTTTGAAGTACTCCCCATACCCAATATTATATCAAAATCAACCATAATAATAAATATAAAGTAATCATATAGGAAACATTTATGTTTAATAATGGGAACTGACTGACACATCCTAGTTGTAATGAGTCTTCCACTAATAGTATTGACAGATAATTCTCTTCTTATGGTGTTAGGGAAAAATATAATTTCATGGATAATATAGATGATACAATATTGTGTGAAGATATATAATCAAATAAGGAATTATCTAAATTTGAGACTATGATTAGAGTACCTACTACCATATATTCAGAAAAATCAATCTCATTTGTTGTGATGAATTAATTTTGTCTTTTCTCCGAGGGAATTTTATATGGAAAATTATTTTGATTCCTAGGATAATAATTTTCATAGCTCTCTATATCCATAGAGTTAAAATATTAAAAAATTTCAGATTCTTTCTATGCCTTATAATCATGATCCTGGATTCCACTCGATCCACACATAAAGAAAACTTGTATTCCTAGCATGCATGTTCCACATTGTTTCTTTCATTATTTATTTTATGATTGAAATTCCACCCTTCCCCAATTCAATTTCTTTTTTATTTCCTTTTCTACAGTGTTTATGTAACCTTTTTTAGTATTAAATTAATTAAAAGTTATAAGTATTCAATAATTATTTCTTTATTATGATAGAAAAGGATAATATATCATCATATGATGAATTTTGTTTTAAAATATAATTCCCTCTGAAGGAATGTATTTATCACATCAAATGAACAATAAATATTACTGTTTGGCTTATTTATAAAGTTTATAACATGATTTGATATACAAGTACATTAGGGTTTATACATAGAATTAATTTCTTCTTCATTTTGGATCAAACTCACGAATTTCCACCATATATATTCTAAATTTTCGTAAGAAATTTTTTTTCATGAATATATCCTTAAAATATTTCCATTCTATAATCACTATGTATACTTAATCCATTATGTTTTTAATCAAACAACATCATTGATCTGAATCCCCTAATAGGCAATAAACTAATATAAATAACTTTTAATATTCATTACATCATAAAGCATGAAATACATTATCTATGGATGTTTCCCATTTTATAACTATAAATGGATTTTTAATCCCATTAAAATATAAATGCTACTATTGCCTGATGAAGAATAACATTTTTACACCACATTGCAGATCATTAGGATACTCTATATTAGAAGGGTTATTGGTCGTAAATTGAATCAGCTTCCCAAATATAGTTATAATTTTTTCATCTCCAGTTATAGTTATAATTCCATATTTATTATCTTATATTATACGGAAATACCAACTACCATTATGTGTATTTATACAATTACCATTCTTTCTGCTGTGCTCAATTTATAAACAATTTAATTCCCAATAAAATATAATAACATTATATATTATAATATATAATAAAAAACTTGTGAAATACATAAAATAAATTTAAAAATTTATGAATATGTATTGTTAGAGTAATAAATTTTTTATTATGGTAATGAATTCAAATCATAAAAAAATTTCAAATTCCATCAGAATACTTTGTAAATAAAATGTGAATTAATCAATGAATATGCCCTAGGAGTGTCAAAACTAGATGTGTATTACAAAAACACACCTAATGAATTAGAATAATATATTAGATATACATAAACTATATTCAAGGTTATTACCCCAAGAATCATTTGTGTAAAAAACCACATCCGCTTTCAGTAGTCATAAATGAATATATTGTTATGAAAGCCACATAATATAAACCTTATAAATAAAATAACATATTATCATATCATATCAAAAAAGTAATTCATATAGTTATATTCCCTAATAAATGATTTTATAAATTCAATTCCCATTATTTATACTAAAAATAATCTAATAAAAACAATAATGAGCTGGACCCTAAAATCCCAGAGTTGGTGTTTACTTAATTACAATGGTAATAAATACAACTAATCAAATTAAAAGGGGTTTAATTGTATATTAGTTTTGTAAAACATGATACACGCATCAATATCAGATTACATTTGAAAAATAAAATAAAATATCATACTTTTATTGAGAAATTTAATTTTTTTTTACAAAATCCCTTCATATCAATCATATTACACTTCTTGGAATCCGAGGGAAGGGAAAAATAAGTATGGTATGATCATAGATGCTCAGTAATGGTATGAGTGAAAAATAAGACAATAATTCATAGATGTAATTACAAATATAAATGATGATATAATAGTTCAATAAAAATAATAACTAGATTTTGAATCTTATCCATGAAAATAATAACTAATAAAATACTTATGTGGTCACAAATAAATTATTTCATAATGAAGGAAGGCATAATTCTATACATCTAAATCGTAATATTGAGGCCTCATTCCAAGACATCTTACAGAAGGGGTAATTTCACCACCAAATACCCTATATAGTTTATTCAATGGAACTAAATGATACATATATGGACAATGGATGGCCCATTTCATCACTTACTATGTCCAATGTATTCTTCATGTGAAATAAGTCAAACATAATCAATGTAAAAATTCATATTGATTCACTAAAATAAAAATTTTAATACTTACCTAATCAATATAAAATAATATGACACCCCATGTAAAATGTTTAATGATATCAACATATTACTTACACAATAAATCATAATATTCAACAAATAAAATTTTCATAGTTGAATATACTACAAAAATATTGTTGGATGTTTTAATTAGAAAAATATGATTTTCATTTCTAAAAAATAATTTAAAAATAAAAAATAATTTCCCAAATATTATGGAAAATTTTAATTTAAATGGAAACTGTTAAAAATTTAAAATGGAACTGAAAATTATTGGGTGGTTATGAAGGTGGAAAATTCAATTCATTCCATATAAGTATAAAAATTATTTTCTATGTTTGGTAAAAAGTGAAAAATTACATCCTTCAAAAAATGATAGGAAGAATCATTATAACACATTACCTAATGGTATATAATTGTTATAACTGTATTTAAAAATTAATTATACAATATTAAATACATTAAATTAATTTTTTATGTAAATTATATACATAGAAGAGAAAAGATTCCCAACCGAGAAGAAAGATAAATTCAGATTCCCTTAAAAACATGGTTTTATTATCACGAGTACTTAAAAAGTGGAAAATGAATGTAAAACATTAATTTCCATAAATAAAAATAGGAGAATAAAATAAATTCTATTTAAGGTATAAATATAAAATCATTCCCCTAATGGATACCATAACATAAATAATCATGAATAATGATGGTATTGTAAACTAAACCCTTACATGATGTTTGAATTCCTTCAAAATTTTCCTAAAAATTTGTACAATAAATATAATTTTTTATACATATATTTTAAAACCATAATCATATAAATCAAACCATATAATATTTACTTGTAATATTTTATGACCCTTTAATTAAATATTTTATCTTAAAATTATTATTCATCGTAATACATGCATTGCTTTTTCATATATATTATTCTTCAATAGTTTTATTAATTTAACATTGATCACGGTTCCATAATATCTTATTTAGATTAATCTATAAAATTTAGTTATAGAAAAATGAATTACACTGTTCATCAGGACGTTGGGATATACATACACATGAAAAATATTTTCATTTTTCATAAATATGGATTTAAATAAAGGTAAATAATAATTCACCTTATATAAAAACAATTGTATGATATATATACATGAAATTTATCCTTATTTCCATCCATTTAATGTAGAAATGAGAAACAAATCACATCATTTCATGGATACATTTTTCCACACGTACACATGTGAAATATAATCACATTCCAATTGATTTTTATAAAATAAGATATATGAGATAATTTTATTAAAAAATCATAATAATTTCATAAATATCAAATAAATAAAATTTAAATGAAAATTTATATCCATGATAGTCAACGAATGAAAATGAATTACATCAGCGCGTGAGGTGTAACATCCCAAGTAAGTAATGAATAATAGATATTTTTATCTATGTCTATTAATGATTAAGATAGTGTTATAGAGGCTTAAAATGAAAATAAATACAATCTTGTGCATGGAATACACTAATATTCTTAAAAGATTGTTTTAGTGCCTTTTGGTGGAAAACCATTTTTGATTCAATATTTTGACAATTTTATAAACTATGTTTGTCAAAATAAACTTATTCTTTATGATTGGGACATCAAAATTTACCTTGTGTGAATTTTTGGTATTTTTCTGACAATGTTCATTTTTTTAATGAATAGTGAAAAATACTGCATTTTACTTCAAAACTGCTTTTTAACCTAATTTATTTATATGATTAGATTATGTTTTGAATTGGTTTTGAAGTGAAATTAGAATATATTTTTACCATTTTATCCAATGGTGGTCATTGGAATCAATTTCACTTTGAAATTAGACTTAAACTGGTGTCAATCTTTTGATACTTATTGTTTTGTAAAAACACTCTTTTTGCTCTGGCAGCGGGAATTAATTATTAAATTAATTAATGTGACTTATATGATTTGAATTTTTTAAAATAGACTTCATTTTTGAATTCAGAATATCAAATATAGCTTAGGGTGAATTTTTGGTAATTTTCTGAAAAACTTCAATTTTTTGATGAATAGTGAAACCACTAAGTGGTAATCAAGCAAACTGATTTTTCAGTTAAATGAAAGTTTACCACTAATGTGTATTGAATTTTGAAAATCTGACATACATGGTTGTCATTAAGAAGTAAAATGTGGCTCAATGAGATTAAAATAATTTTTTGGTGAATAGTAACTTATTATGTTTTTAATCGCGATTAGTGGTAATTAGTGTAGTTTAAGGTATAAATAATGCTTTAATAATATGAAATGACCTAGACACATGTCCCAACCTTATTGGCTGTGTCATGGCCGACCAAGAAAAGCCATGGGTCAACTTGGGGACCCCATGGAGACATTTTGGTTGGGAAATGACATAAATAACTTTTTATTTAATGTAAAAGTAAAAATGACACAAACATAATATGTTTTACGAAAACAATTTTACATGGGGTTATAAAGATCAGATATTTGATTATAAATAGTCATTGAAAAGATTAAAATATTTCCTACATCATAATATTTTTTTATTATTTTTAGACATTAAATAAATTAAATTATTTATGACATAATAATGATGTAGCGATGACATCATTATTTGACGATTTAAATAAAATGGAAAGACATTGTAAAATCTATGAAGTACACATGGCCAAAACCAATTGGATGAGTGGATTTCGAACCCTTATCACCTTATAAACTAATTATATCAATGTGGGACCTTTTAAAATCGAAAAACATTTTCAAATAAAGTAATATTTCTTTACTTTCCAAAAGTGCCCCTCCTCTCCTCTTATAAAAGGCCCCCACCTCTACCTCATATCACACACTACTCAAGCCTTTGTCTTGGCCAACCCCTGCCCATTTACTCTCTCCAAATCCCTCTCCTCATCCCAGAGGATTCCCTTTGGGCATAATCCTTTCAAAGGAAGCCATTACGCTCAAATCAAAAGGAGTTACACTTTTTAAGGTAATTCATTCTCTCATGTTCATTTGTTTTATTTTGATTCTCCAACCCCCTAAACTCTTTTTATTTACTCCTTTTGTAACAAAAATATTATATTAAATATACTAGTATGTTGTTATATGATTTATTTGAGCTACACTCTCACACAACTACATCAAATGGTTAAAGAACATACGGTTTCCGTGGATGGCGAAATTCTGCCTCCTGAAACGATGATTGTTCAATACTCATTTAACACCTTCAATGGTGGCCATTATGATGTCACTATTTTTATATATGATATATTATATGTTTATGTTTTCCTTAAGCTTCTGTTTTTTTCATTTTGGGAATACCTTTATGGTTTCCATTATGGGTAAACACGATATCTTCATTTTAGGAAATGTGGACTACCGCCCCCTGAAAGTGATTTGATTCGTAAATACCATATGTGGGATGTGTAAAGGATAAAGTTAATGATATTATATATGTTATTATACTTGAATTATAATATACTCTTATATCATTATGATTCAATTCCAAAAAATATGAAATAGAAATGGAAGTAGCGTTCATGCGTACGTACGGCTTACCGTCTCCATGAACGGTGCATTTCATTTCTTACCTCTAAATGTGATGTAATATTATAAATAAATGTATATGATGAATATATATGATATATATGTTATCCAAATCATTAATATCATTCTAGATATAACGAACCTATGACCAAATTAACAACATGTAAGTGTAAGAAGTCTATTTTTGACTTAAGAACCAAATACCGACAAAATGAACATTATTAACTTAACTGATTACATGATGTTCCTAACATGGTATAAAAGGAATAATGAACTTGAAAAAGATTCATAAGCAAGTAGATATTAACTAAAGTTTATTATTCAGGAGATTAAAGAACGGTCGGGTCAAGTCGGATACGAGGTATGGGACTTCATCTCAATCTCCTTTCATTGAGGCATAGTTTATTTTATACACAACTTTCTTTTATATGGTGTATAAACCCCTTTGACTTTTACGTTTATTCAAAAGGAATCTTTTTTATACGAAGCATTTACTAAACGACAAAAGGGAATGTTTTTGTCGTATGTATGCGGCGACAACGACTTCTCCGCTGTCGTGACCGTTATTTGAGTTTCGGCTTCCTCTACAAGCCATACCTTCTTTTTAAAAGAAAAATAAATACCATGTTTTACTTTTCTTTTACTTTGGTATTGAAAATGGTTTTCATGATGTTTTTATTATATCAATGTGTTGTATTGATATCTCGTGATTGAAATGTGGAAATGTTATGTTTCCTTTATGCATGTTTTATGTGATATGATTATGTTATGGTTCTTGGGCATTATTATGAAGACAGGTGGTTCCATGATAAACTAAGGGCGGGTGAGCCCGTTATAGCTCTCCAATGCATTGGGTAATTCGAAGGAGTGAAACGTTAAGGTTTCTCCGAAGAGATTTTAGGGAATATACTGTGATGGGTATTCCAAACGTAACCAAGAGGGTTACTCCCTACGTAAGAATGTTATGAATGCATCAAGTTACCTTTATGTCTTATGATTTCTATGATTTATTCATGATTTTATGAGGTATGTTAAAGGGTCTATGTTTTATGGGTAAAGTATGATTTCATTCTTATGTATATATGAACTCATGTTTCCTTTCCATGTTTTTTTATAACCCATACTGAGTTTTTATACTCATCCCAAGTTTTTGAAATGTTTTTCACAGGTCAAGGGAAAGGTACATGATAAGATGATAAAGTCAAGGATGTGTCAAGAAATAATCCATGTTTTATTTTAAATGTGTTTCCATTGTTGGGAATGAAAAATACTATCATTATGTAACCACTTTGTTTATATGTGGAATGTAATGCAAGTTTTATGATCTAATTCTCTAAAAATCTAAACCCGAAAAGATCCTCAATGTGTAATCTTGTAATAACTCAAGATTAAGTAAGGTTTAAGGCTGGGGCCTTATAGTTGGTATCAAAGGTCTGTTTAGATAACTTTAGGAGTTAGAATTCTATTAAATGATTATCCAAAAATATTTTTTTCTAAATGATATAGAATTTAATGATTACCATGTTGCTTCATCTAAGACATGTTTGTTCAGAATGGTTTTCCGCAGAGGAAACAGGGAAGCAGTGCTAGGAAGGCATACAGAAAGAAATAACCTTCCGAATCAACATCCAGAAATGGTCGGAATTGGAATAGAATAGTTTGTTGCAGTAATGGCGTAGTTGACTCAAGCGATAAATGGCGGTGGTATCCATGCACGAGATCAGCCAGATCAACCGCAGAGGAACATGTCAGTGGTGGAACATTTCATGAGGCAACATCCCCCATCATTCAGAGGATCATCTGACCCTGTGCTAGCTGAAGGGTGGATTAAATCACTGGAGAAGATTTTTGATGTCATGGGGTGTTCAGAAAATCAAAAGGTTAGTCTTGCTATTTACCGTTTGGAGGGTGAAGCAGATCAATGGTGGTCTATGGTTAAAAATATCAGGGACGCCGATGAGATTGATGCTCTTGACTGGGATGAATTCAAAGGTGTGTCTCTTGAGAAGTATTTTCCTAAGGCTGTTCGACTTAGGATGGAAAATCAATTCTTGGAATTGAGGCAAGAGGAAGACTCAGTGGCTGCCTATGAAGAAATGTTCACTCGATTGGCAAGGTATGCTCCAAATTTTTTCTGAGACCTTGATAGTAAAATCAATCGTTTTTACTCAGTATTAAAGTTAAAATATCGAAGGGCATTAGCTTCTCGTGATTTTAAAAGTTATGAAAAGCTTGTTCGATGTGCTGAGAAGGTGGAAATGGAGTTTGCCGATGACCAAGTTTTCTATAACAACCAGCAGAAGAAGAGACCGAGGTGGCAGGAGAAAGGTAAGAATTCTTCAAAAAAGTCTAATGGTAAGAGAACTAAGTTTCTAGTTTGTGATAAATGTGGCAAAAGGCATGCTGGGGAATGTCTTCTGAATTCTAGGAAGTGCTACCGATGTGGTAAGATGGGACATAAGGCTCGTGATTGCACTGAAAAGGATCAAGGTGAAGGTAAGAACAAATTTGATTTACAGTTAGTGAAATGTTATAAGTGCAATGAGATGGGTCACTATGCAAACGAGTGTCCGACAATGAGCTTGAGTGATGGGAAGCAGTTAGACTACAAGCAGAAAGGGGTGGTGAAATCCTTTGCAACTACTTCAGCAGATGTCGGGCCATCAAATGAAGTTGTATCAGGTACTTTGTTTGTTTTTTCAGATTATTCCAGGGTGTTGTTTGATTCGGGGTCTACACATTCTTTCATCTCTGAAACATTTTCTAGTAAAATGGGAATACCATCTCAAGAAATGACTCCTGAACTTTTGGTAAAAACACCTGGGGGGAATGTTGAGGCAAAAAGAATTTCTAAGAATCTTCATATCCTTATCTATGGAAAGAACCTACTTTCAAACCTTATTGTTCTACCTCTAGTAGAGTTTGATGTTATCCTGGGTATGGATTGGCTCTCTATTTACCATGCTAAGATTGAATGTAGAGCTAAAGAAGATTCTTTTAAGAAAGACTTTCAGTTTTTTTACAAGAATGAACCCTTACTTTTGATAACATATCAAGAGGCCGAGAAACTTGTAAAAGATGGAAATGAATGTTACCTTGCACACGTCGTTGAAAATAAAGGAACTATTCAGATTAATGATGTGCCAGTGGTAAATGAGTATCCTGATGTTTTTCCTGATGATTTGCCTGGAATAATACCAGATCGAGAAGTTGAGTTTACTATTGACTTAGTTCCTGATGCTAATCCAATTTCAAAACCCCCTTATCGAATGGCACAAATTGAACTTTTAGAGTTGAAGGAGCAATTGCAAGATTTATTAGAGAAAGGTTTCATTAGACCTAGCACATCACCATGGGGTGCTCCTGTTTAATTTGTTAAAAAGAAAATGGTTCTATGAGACTTTGAATTGATTATAGTGCCTTGAATAATATCACTGTTAAGAAAAAATATCCTTTGCCTCATATCGATGATTTGTTTGATCAGCTCCAGGGAGCTCAGTTTTTTTCAAAGATTGACTTGAGATCGGGGTACCATCAGCTGAAGGTAAAGGAGGCAGATATTCCAACGACCGCGTTCCGTACGAGATATGGCCATTATGAATTTGTAGTAATGCCTTTTGGGCTAACCAATGCACCTGCTGTATTCATGGACATAATGAATAGAATTTTCCATGAGTTCTTGGATAAGTTTGTGGTGGTTTTTATTGATGATATTTTGGTGTTTTATAAAAGTAAAGAGGAGCATGAAAAACATTTAAGGGTTATCTTGCAAACCTTAAAAGAAATGAAATTGTATGGGAAATTCAGCAAGTGTGAGTTTTGGTTGCAACAAATTTCTTTCCTTGGTCACATTGTTTCTAAAGATGGAATAACTGTTTATCCTGCAAAAACAAAAGTTGTGGAAGAATGGCCAAGACCCACAAATGTAACCGAGATTCGTAGCTTCCTTGGTTTGGCGGGCTATTACCGAAGGTTTGTTAGAAATTTTTCATGGTTATCTAGTCCAATGACTAAGCTAAATCGGAAGGGTGTTAAGTTTATCTGGACAAAATAATGTGATGATTGTTCTCAGGAATTGAAAAGAAGATTGGTGAATGCTCCAGTTTTGGCACTACCTTCCCGGAATGGTGAGTTTGTTATATACAGTGATGCTTCATTGAAAGGACTTGGTTGCGTCCTAATGCAGAATGATCAGGTAATTGCTTATTCTTCACGACAGTTGAAAACTCATGAGGTAAATTACCCTACACATGATTTGGAACTAACTGATGTTGTTTTTGCTTTAAAAATTTGGAGGCATCATTTGTATGAAGTAAAGTGTGAAATATATACCGATCACAAAAGTTTAAAGTACATATTCACTCAGAAATAGTTAAACATGAGACAAAGGATATGGCTAGAATTAATCAAGGATTATGATTGTACAATTCATTACCATCCGGGAAAAGAAAATAAAGTGGATGATGCTTTGAGTCAAAAAAGTAATGCTTCATTAACAATATTGTGGTTGGAACGTGATCCTTTGGTTAACGATTTGATGAAATTTGGCATAGAAGTTGTTGGTGCAGGAAGTCCTTCTGTTTTGTTTTCGGTATTAGTGAGATCTTCTCTATCAGATAGAATCAAGCAAGCACAGAAGAAAGACAGTGAGTTGCAGAAAAAGGTAGATCTGGTTCAGAAAGGTAAGTTTCCTGAATTCAACATTGATAATTATTGTGTTTTGAGATTTGGGAAGAGATTGTGTGTGCCTCGTGATTCACAGTTGAAGAGAGAGTTGTTATGTGAAGCTCATAGTTCTCCGTTTTCAGTTCATCCGGGCAGTACTAAGATGTATAGAGATCTGCGGGAGTATTACTGGTGGGATGGAATGAAAAGAGATATTGCTGATTTTACTATGAAGTGTTTGACTTGTCAGCAGGTTAAAGCAGAGCGGCAGTTACCAAAAGGGATGCTTCAACCTTTACCAGTGCCAGAGTGGAAATGGGATAATATATCCATGGACTTTGTTGTTGGATTACCGAAGACATCTCGAGGTAATAATGCAATCTGGGTTATTGTTGATCGCTTGACCAAATCTGCTCAGTTCCTTGCTATACGAGATACTTTCTCTCTTGATCAACTTTCTCGTTTGTATCTTAAAGAGATAGTCTGGTTACATGGAGTTCCTCTCTCCATTGTATCGGATCGTGATCCCAGGTTTACTTCTAACTTTTGGAAAGGCCTTCAGAAGTCGTTGGGTACTGAATTAAATTTTAGTACAGCTTTTCGTCCTCAATCAGATGGGCAGTCAGAACGAACAATTCAGACATTGGAGGATATGCTACGAGCTTGTTCTATGGATTATCAGGGAAGTTGGGACCAACATCTTTCTTTGGTTGAGTTTTCATATAATAACAGTTTTCATTCCAGTATACAGATGGCACCATTTCAGGAATTATATGGGAAGCGGTGTCGAACTCCAGCTTTCTAGGATGAAGTGGGTAAAAGGAAGTTGATGGGACCAGAATTGGTAGAAGAGATGGCAGAAAAAGTTCAGCTGATTCAGAAACACATGAGAACAGCTCAGAGCAGGCAGAAGAGTTATGCGGATAACCGGAGGAAGGATCTATCTTTCGAGGTAGGTGATCATGTTTTTCTCATGGTTTCTCCTTGGAAAACTGTGATGAGATTTGGTAAGAAAGGAAAGTTGAGTCCAATGTTCATTAGACCATACGAAATTCTGGAGAGAGTTGGATCAGTTGCATACCGAGTGGCTTTACCTGTGAGTTTATCGCAGGTACACAATGTTTTTCACATTTCAATGTTGAGAAAGTATATGCCAGATCCATCTCATGTTTTGAGTCCAGAGGTAGTTCAGCTGGAAGAGAACCTATCTTATGAGGAACAACCGGTCTAGATTCTTGACCATAGGGAGCAAGTGTTACAGAATAAGGTGATTCATCAGGTAAAGGTTTTGTGGAAAAACCACATGATTGAAGAGGCAACATGGGAATCTGAAAATACAATGAGGGATAAGTACCCCCATTTATTCGATAAGTAAATAAATTGCGGGGACACAATTTTCTAAAGGGGGGAAGGATGTAACATCCCAAGTAAGTAATGAATAATAGATATTTTTATCTATGTCTATTAATGATTAATATAGTGTTATAGAGTCTTAAAATGAAAATAAATACAATCTTATGCATGGAATACACTAATATTCTTAAAAGATTGTTTTAGTGGCTTTTGATGGCAAACCATTTTTGAATCAATATTTTGACAATTTTATAAACTATTTTTGTCAAAATAAACTTATTCTTTATGATTTGGACATCAAAATTTACCTTGTGTGAATTTTTGGTATTTTTCTGACAATGTTCATTTTTTTTAATGAATAGTGAAAAATACTGCATTTTACATCAAAACTGATTTTTAACCTAATTTATTTATATGATTAGATTATATTTTGAATTGGTTTTGAAGTGAAATTATAATATATTTTTACCCTTTTATCCAATGTTGGTCATTGGAATCAATTTCACTTTGAAATTAGACTTAAACTGTTGTCAATCTTTTGATACTTATTGTTTTGTAAAAACACGCTTTTTGCTCTGGCAGCGGAAAATTAATTATTAAATTAATTAATGTGACTTATATGATTTTAATTTTGTAAAATAGACTTCATTTTTGAATTCAGAATATCAAATATAGCTTAGGGTGAATTTTGGTAATTTTCTGGAAAACTTCAATTTTTTGATGAATAGTGAAACCACTAAGTGGTAATCAAGCAAACTGATTTTTCAGTTAAATGAAATTTTACCACTAATGTGTATTGAATTTTGAAAATCTGACATACATGGTTGTCATTAATAAGTAAAAGGTGGTTCAATGAGATTAAAATAATTTTTTGGTGAACAATAACTTTTTAAGTTTTTAATCGCGATTTGTGGTAATTAGTGTAGTTTAAGGTATAAATAATGATTTTATAATATGAAATGACCTAGACACATGTCCCAACCTTATTTTTTGTGTCATGTCCGACCAAGACAAGCCATGGGTCAACTTGGGGACCCCATGGAGACATTTTGTTTGGGAAATGACATACATAACTTTTTTATTTAATGTAAAAGTAAAAATGACACAAACATAATATGTTTTACGAAAACAATTTTACATGGGGTTATAAACATCAGATATTTAATTATAAATAGTCATTTGAAAGCTAAAAAGATTTCCTACATCATAGTATTTTTTCTATTATTTTTAGACATTAAATAAATTAAATTATTTATGACATAATAATGATGCAGCGATGACATCATTATTTGATGATTTAAATAAAATGGAAAGACAATGTAACATCTATGTACTACACATGGCCAAAACCAATTGGATGAGTGGATTTCGAACCCTTATCACCTTATCCACGAATTATATCAATGTGGGACCTTTTAAAACCGAAAAACATTTTCAAATAAAGTAATATTTCTTTACTTTTCCAAAAGTGCCCCTCCTCTCCTCTTATAAAAGGCCCCCACCTCTACCTCATTTCACACACTACCCAAGCCTTTGGCTCGGCCAAACCCTGCCCATTTACTCTCTCCACATCCCTCTCCTCATCCTAGAGGATTTCCTTTGGGAAGAAACCTTTCAAAGGAAGCCTTTAGGCTCAAATCAAAAGGAGTTACTTTTTTTAAGGTAATTCATTCTCTCATGTTCATTTGTTTTATTTTGCTTCTCCAACCCCCTAAACTCTTTTTATTTACTCCTTTTGTAACAAAAACAGTATATTCAATATACTATGATGTTGTTATAAGATTTATTTGAGCTACACTCTCACACAACTACATCAAATGGTTAAAGAACATACAGTTTTCGTGGATGGCGAAATTCTGCCTCCCGAAACGATGATTGTTCAATACTCATTTAACACCTTCAATGGTGGCCATTATGATGTCACTATTTTTATATATGATATATGATATGTTTATGTTTTCCTTAAGCTTCTGTTTTTTTCATTTTGGGCATACCTTTATGGTTTCCATTATGGGTAAACACGATATCTTCATTTTAGGAAGTGTGGACTACCGCCCCCTGAAAGTGATTTGATTCGTTAATACCTTATGTGGGATGTGTAAAGGATAAAGTTAATGATATTATATATGTTATTATACTTGAATTATAATATACTCTTATATCATTATGATTCCATTCCAGAAAATATGAAATAGAAATGGAAGTAGCGTTCATGCGTACGTATGGCTTACCGTCTCCATGAACGGTGCATTTCATTTCTTACCTCTAAATGTGATGTAATATTATAAATACATGTATATGATGAATATATATGATATATATGTTATCCAAATCATTAATATAATTCTTGATATAACGAACCTATGACCAAATTAACAACATGTAAGTGTAAGAAGTCTATTTTTGACTTAAGAACCAAATACCGACAAAATGAACATTATTAACTTAACTGATTACATGATGTTCATAACATGGTATAAAAGGAATAATTAACTTGAAAAAGATTCATAAGAAAGTAGAGATTAACTCAAGTTTATTATTCAGGAGATTAAAGAACGGTCGGGTCAAGTCGGATACGAGGTATGGGACTTCGTCTCAATCTCCTTTCATTGAGGCATAGTTTATTTTATACACAACTTTATTTTATACGGTGTATAAACCCCTTTGAATTTTAAGTTTATTCAAAAGGAATATTTTTTATACGAAGCGTTTACTAAAAGACAAAAGGGAATGTTTTTGTCGTACGTATGCGGCGACAACAACTTCTCCACCGTCGTGACCATTATTTGAGTTTCGGCTTCTCTACAAGCCATACCTTCTTTTTGAAAGAAAAATAAATACCATGTTTTACTTTTCTTTTACTTTGGTATTGAAAATGGTTTTCATAATGTTTTTATTATATCAATGTGTTGTGTTGATATCTCGTTATTGAAATGTGGAAATGTTATGTTTCCTTTATGCATGTTTTATGTGATATGATTATGTTATGGTTCTTGGGCATTATTATAAAGACGGGTGGTTCCAAGATAAACTAAGGGCGGGTGAGCCCGTTATAGCTCTCCAATGCATTGGGTAACGCGAAGGAGTGAAACGTTAAGGTTTCTCCGAAGCGATTTTAGGGAATATACTGTGATGGGTATTCCAAACGTAACCAAGAGGGTTACTCCCTATGTAAGAATGTTATGAATGCCTCAACTTACCTTTATGTCTTATGATTTCTATGATTTATTCATGATTTTATGAGGTATGTTAAAGGGCATATGTTTTATGGGTAAAGTATGATTTCATTCTTATGTATATATGAACTCATGTTTCCTTTCCATGTTTTTTTTATAACCCATACTGAGTTTTTATGCTCATCCCAAGTTTTTGAAATGTTTTTCACAGGTCAAGGGAAAGGTACATGATAAGATGATAGAGTCAAGGATGTGTCAAGAAATAATCCATGTTTTATTTCAAATGTGTTTCCATTGTTGGGAATGAAGAATACTATCATTATGTAACCACTTTGTTTATATGTGGAATGTAATGCATGTTTTATGATCTAATTCTCTAAAAATCTAAACCCGAAAAGATCCTCAATGTGTAATCTTGTAATAACTCAAGATTAAGTAAGGTTTAAGGCTGGGGCCTTATATGAGGTGGTAGCTCACCATACACACAATGGACAGTTTTGTTTCCCATTAAATGGATAAGGATACAAATATAATTTATTGAATGAACATAATAAAGAATAATTATATATTATATAATTTTTTTATATTTTAATTATTAATAAATTTTTTACAGATGTAAAATAATTAGTAAAATGGAAGGAGTTTCGTGAAGATGACTACCTTCGCTTAGAAAACTAATTTGGATACATTATTTAGTACACTTTGGTTGGTATTGTAGGAAAAAATAGTTATAGAATGTTTATTATGATTTTTGGAAGCAAATTGTAGGTTCTGGTTAGGATAAATGCATTAAGAGGTGTGCATAAGTGAGTGGATGAGGTTCGCGTTTATAATTGTGACGAGTAGCACACTTGATATTTTTCAATGATTTAAAATAATTGAAATTCTTATTTTATAAAAATAGAAACCCAATGAACCATTCATAAATTATAGATTATATAAGGTCTAATTATTTATATAAAATAAAAATTACACTATTTTTAGGTCATTTTAACCATTATGAATTTCAGTTTAACCCCTACTAATCATGTTTGAACCTTAATTGTGGTAATGAATTTTTACTACTTTTTCAATTAAATATGATAAAATAACATAAACATACTAAATAATAATAAATATTCAAATTAAAAATATTTAATACATTTTTTCAAATTTAATTCACATATGTGAAAGAATTAAATTTTAAATTAATGCTACAATCACGAAAATAAAATTGGTTTTCAATGAAAATGTTTTCTTGAGTATACAAAGTTTTTTTATCAATATTAAACATAATATTGAATAATATGATATAAATTGAATTAATAATAATATAATTGAGAAATTTATACTTTTAAAATAATTTTAAAACAATCATCTGTCATTGTAAAATATTTTAATGGAAAGAAAATGTTTAATAAAAATTTGTATTTTCCACTACTCATTGAAAAATTATTTGTTTAAGAAATCTCTACAATATAGAATATAATAATTTTTTGGAATTTTTATTTATAAAACAATGTTAATTTTTTTAATTAATTTTCTAAAATTAATTAAAATATCAATTTTAAAAAAAAACATGAGAAATGATATGAAATCATTTTTAAGAAAATTACAATTTTAAAGAATAAAATAGGATTTATTCTTATCTCTTGATTTGAAAAACTATTTGATTAATGATAAGAAAATTTATTTAATATATAACATATAAATATCGTTAAAATAATTCACCATTATTTAAAAATCTAATTTATATTGATAAAAATACAATGCCCACATAAAATTAGTTTTCCATAAAATTTTTTTTCAATTTTGAATGATTATTATTTTCATTTCTAGTCAGTGGATAAATAATGAATTTATTTCATAAGTTTTTAAATAATATATTTTTTTTATAATATATTTATAAAATTTTATACCCATTAATTTAATGTCTAGGTTATAATGGTATCCAATATTACAGTTCATTTAGACTCAACATTGCTCGTATCACAATCTATCTGAAAGATAAAATTTATTTAAAAATAAATATATCATAAACTCAAAGTGGTATTATAGTACATCCTATAGAGTATTATTTTCTTCTATTTCAACCATAATATTCTAATCCTCCAACTCATTAAGGGTACATTCTCTTTATAACAAGACATCATAGGACATTATAATATCATATAACCCTTAGTGATGCTCATCATGTGTAAATAATCTCAGTAGCGGTGAATGGGTCAATGATAGGGTTTAAATCTTCAATTAATCACCAATAATCCCACTTTTAGGGATTTATATTCCCTAATACTAGTAATATAGTTTATTTATTCCATGATAGCTTCCAAGGTTATCAAAATTGTGTCCTCTAAAGTCATATGTGTTATGGGAAATTTTATGACTAGAAGAAGACCATTAGATCATGGAAAATGGTTTCTATGATTTTTGTTATTGGTCATAAAGAGGAGAGACAAATACATTCAATTAATTTTAATCCCCCACATTAATCAGTAGATCGATCATAAATAATGAATAAAAATTAGGGAATATGGACCTTTTAATGAATTTAGGGCCATAGAGGAGTCAACAAATGTTGATCTTTTTCTACCTTGGTCATGATGGGGCCTCCCATGAATGTCATATTCCTATTGATTTTTATTCCATAATATTTTTTGATAGATACATATTCCATGATTACTATGTATCCTTCTAAAATTGAGAATATTTGGGAAACATCCATTTCATTTATAACCCACATGTCATCCTATTATGGAAGAAAATAGTAAGTAATTTCTTGATAGATAATTATCATATGAGGAACCTTTAGTTGCAAACTATTTTATTTGGTAGGGTTATATCATGATTTTTCTCCACTATAAATGTCTCCGAAGGAATAATTATAAATATTTTATTTGTCTTATGAACTAAAATTATTTGATCCATGGAAATTAAAAATATTTACAGAAATATTAAACTTCAATTTGAAAGTGTAATTGGATTGTTTAAATATTTTAGTACCTAGTCTCAATAATGTATTCTAATCATCATATATTAATGTATTGATGAATTCTATCGTAAACTACCTATGGTATTCTTACCTAATTTTTATAATATCCTCATGGATTATCCTTTATGTCACTCCCTTCTAGTATCTTCTAATGTAATCATTCCATATTTAGAGGGGGCATTGATGTTACCTCTTATATTTCTAGATTCTACCATCTCAACTATATTAATTTCTCTTATCCTATTAATTTTTAATCAGTTATGGACTTTATTGGGACCTACTTTCGATGATATTGATGGGATATGATTTGGGATATGTGTAGGTTATTCGTTTGAGGGTAAAGGTTGGCATTATCTTTTATATAAGGATTTGATATTAGTTTGCAGATATTTTGGTGGAGATCACTAGGTAGATATTTTAAAGAACCAGTATTTCCTTAATTTTTTATAGCTGATTAAATTTGAATTTTATTATTCTATATGATAAAAAAACGCAAATATATGTTTCTTCAAAATTAATCACTATAGTATTTATTAATTGAAAAATGATTGAAAACAGGGAAGGATGGATAATATTAAAATAGTCATGGATGGTTGTGTGAAATAGTATGGGATAGACTAGGGGGACTCGTTTTGAAATATTTGGTCTTAGTGGGTATAATGTGCTTAAGGGGCAAAAAAGGATGTATTTTTTGGGGAAATATGTGGTTAGTGGAGATAGATTCTAGATGATGAGTGTGATTGGGTGGTTTATGGTATTAAACATGCACATATATTTATATATAATTTTTTTCGAAGTTGGAATAAAATATTGTATTTTTAGAGGTAACAGAAAGTTTTTCATCATTTTTTTAAAAAGTGGATATATTATATTCTATAATGGGTTTTTGGTTTTAAAAGTATGTTGGTTGAGTTTTATGTTTTTTTAGAATTTTAAAATATTACATGGTCAGGTGGATATAAAATATTTAGGTTAGCGTCTTGGTAAAAAAGGATAATGAGGAATAAGTAAGTTAAAATAGTGGTTGTGTCTTTTGAGAAAATATATATCCACCACCACCAATATTTAAATGGGTGTAACAGTGGTATTATTATTGATATTCCAAAAATTGAAATAAGAAAATGATATAAAATTTGAAATTTATGTTTTTTTATAGTGATGAATCAAATAATAGTTGGTTATAATCTTCATAGAGAATCAAAAAATATAGTTTTTAACTATATAATGTTATTTTAAACCCAATATAGTATTAAATATGTATAAAAAATAAATATATGAAACAATTGAATTTATAAACTATAATCCATGAATATGTTTTCACTGAAGGGCTGCTACAACCCCTTGATAACTATTACATGAGTTTATAAAAGATCAATGAATGCGTGAAAACACTGGAAATTTTAATAATTAATTATTTTTATATATTACAAATATTTATTAGTAGATTTTGGGGATTCACATTCATTTAAATAGTTTTATATTCGTTTTTAAATCGAAAAGAAAATAGTTTTATTATATCTAAAGCTATTTCCATGTATTATATGGTTTTATTTAAATTTTAAACTTCTAAATTCTGGAAATCAAATTTTTTAAATTGAAAATAATTTTTTATATCATGAAAGTAATTATATATTTTGGTAAATTTATGGAATTTTCTTGAAAATATTTATTTAATAGAGAATATTAAAAAATCAGGTTTTTATAAAATCTACATTTTAATATTAAGTATTTTAGTTTCTCTATAATATTTTATATTGGGTTTAATGTAAAATTAGTCTCCTTTTACTAAACATAGTCCAATTAATTCCATATGAATCAACATTATACTCTATTTTGGAATAAATTCATTTTTATTCATGAAACCACATTTTACATGAACACTATTTTTCATTTTGTTATTAGGGATTATATTGATATTAATATCTTTCAATTCAAATAATTAAATACTGAAAAAATAATTCTTATTTTAGATTATGATTTTAAATTTTAATAATTATTTCAATTTCATTTTTCTCATGATTAATAGTAACCATAGTAAATTTTTTAACCATTTAAAAGGTTAAAACATGTTTATTAAAGTAAAAACTATGTAATAAGGCCACAAAATATTTTTTTTAATATAATTTGTTGAGGTGATTTTGAACTTTTTCAGACCATATTTTTACTTGGATAGATTTATTTCTACATGATGATGAGCTAGAGAATTATATTATTTAAAAGATAAGAATAATTACAAGAGTTCCACTCCCCTTAATTATAAAATTTAACCTCCATTCCTCTCTTATTAACACAATATAATCAATTTATATCTTACAAGAAAAAAATGCAGTCCCATCATCCCTCTCAACATCATATAGGTATTTTTCATACCCAAATACTATCTTATATAGACTATGGTCCATTCTTAATGATGAATTCCATATAAGTTTTATAACTCTTAATAGTGTAATTTAATATTTCTTTATTCTTACATATAGTTCAATCATAATGTAGCTATAATGATATAATAACATCAATTAATCCAATATAATAAAATTATATTATTTTTATGAGATAACCAATATTCTTATAATTTTCTATCCAATGGGAAATGAAAACATCACTCGTGTGTATATGTGGACAACCACCTCCATGAAGTGATGTGTTAAACAGTTCATCACTACATGACAATGCTGGTTATCATGATGGACATAATGAATATATGTTATATTAATTAAATTATTATAATTATTTAAATTTAATATATTACTTTCTTTATCACCCTTACAGTATTTGTAAAATGATAACATCTCATGTGCATATGTTTATTCTATAACCTCTATGATGTGAAGAGTTCCATTTATAATGTATGCCTTTCTTGGATTGTTCAAAAATTATATTTAATTTAAAAAAATTAAAATTATATCATGATTGATATTTTTTATATTTTTACGAATGACCCCATTGAACATGTACAACTTACCGATGTTATTTTTGGATTATGAACCGAACATCCTCGAAATGACCGACATGAACTTAATTGATTATGTAAAAATAAAATATATTGTAATAAACGAAATAAAATGGAATTTAATAATTTAAGAAATATTAAAATGTTTTTAATCCAGTAAATAATTAAAATTATTTCATTATATAGGAGCTAAAATACATACATGGGGACTCTTACTTAAGGTATGTTATTTTTCTTGAAAACACTATTTGAAATGATTTGATTTTTATCCGATACTTTTTCCATGATATTATTACATCTAAATATGATTCAAATAATACATTATAATGCTAAAATAGTTTTAAAATTAATTTTATTATAACTTATATATTATTTACGATGGTTTAAATGGTGTATTTTTTCCATTCGCTATATGGGTCATTTTTTTAAAAACTAAAAAATGAATCATTTTTAATATTTGAAACATAGACATAATTTATTATTATCATGAAAATTATTCTTAAATTATATTCCCATACAATGTTTCATGGTTTCTAAAATAATAATCTATTTTCTTATTCCTCTACATGTTTTTATTTTTTTTTATTTTTTAAGGAAGATTATTTGATGTCCTTATTTATTCATTATTCCAAAAAATTATTTATATAAGTTAAATTGAATATTTATTTTATATTTTATGATTTAAATGAAATAAAATATATTTTTTATGTATGTAATTACCTTTATAAACTTTTATTTATGATAAGTGATCCTAATATAGCTCTTCAATTCATTGGGTGATGAATTTTATCTTAGTGGAATATATGTTTCTTTTAACCTGGTAGGTAATTCTATTTTTAATAGTTCTTATAGGTGTGATTGTATGAGTGATATAAAGAATATGTCCCAAGGTACCTAATTTACTTTATAATTCTTTCAAAACTATTTTTATGCTAATTTTTTGATTTCATAATGTAATAAAATAAGATTTTGTTTTAAGAACGATTATGACCATTTGAATATTGAAAGGTGTGTTTTTGAATAAATAATTTTTATGGGTTATAATGTATTAAAACAAACCCATATTATAGTGATTTTTTCCTTTATTATTTATTAAGTTATGTTTTAATGAAATCATTGTGAAGCGATGTTTCTTTCTTGAGTAAGTAAATTATTATTTTGATCCAATGTTTAATTATATAAAAATAAATTTTTATATGGGAGGCATGGATTTCAAAACAGAAAAGGGTATTATTTATTTTAATGTCCCTTGTTGAGATTTTTATTCTCATACCACGTTTCTAAAACTTTTTCAATAGGTAATATGGTTGTATAAGAACTTTATAATGGTTTATATTTATGTTATTAGGGTTTATATTAAAAGAAATGATTTTTTTAAATAAAACTAGTTTCTAAATTTTAGAATCCTATATTTTTGGTGAAAGAATGCATATTTATTTAAATTTCATCATTTCATTGAATGGGTTTGATATTTAATATTTTATCATAATTTTCTAAAACTCTAAATATTATACATCATTGGACTTGAATTAAATTAAATCCTTGATGTTAAACTCTAAATTTTTGGCCATTAGGATTTGCAATAGTCGGTATCAAGGAAAATTTTATAAATATATAGATTTTTGGATGTTGTTATGAAATTAAAATAATGGGATAGTAATCTATGTTTTATATTATCATGGTATGATTTTAAGGGATTCAATATTTATCTATCTAATCAATTTTTATTTCTAAATGGTTTTATATAGAGGAAATGAGGTGAACTAAGTGGAATGGTATTAGGTAGATAACATCCTTATGAATCAACAATAATGAGTGGTTGGAATTGGAAGATAGATGTTTATAGAAAAGGGGAGTGTTGAATATTCCCTTTCCTTTGAGTTATCCCACTTACTATTCATGCTTTCTGAAACCATTCTTTCTGTAAAGAACAAAATATTAACATTAAAATCCAAATGAACCAATGTTACCATTATTCACATATCAATGAAATAAAATAAAATAATTATCAAAATCAAATGAAATTTTCAAAAATACACATACAATTTTAAATTAAAATTTCAATTTTCAAAGAAACATTAAACTCAAGTATTTTATTTTTTTCTCTTTTGAAATTGGTTGATCAACTCCATTAATTATTTCAATTTCTTCAACATAATATTATTAATCATATCATGTATTGATTTAATGTACTTTGAATCTTTTCACTAATTTCTCATGATAAAATTAAAGTAAATTTATTCTTATATGAAGATAAAATTTTATTTTTTCATACACATTTAAAGGAACTACTTTTTCCAATGTGAAAATACAAAACTTGTAACGCCCCGACCCCAGTTACCCAGAGTCGGTGCATTATTACATAACATTGGCATGATCACAAGAAAGATCAAATCTCGAAAGACCGATTGGTTTAGTAGCCTTGGAAACACTAGATATATTCATAAGTTTTACATTACATCATAAAATGAAAAACTACTACAACAACATAATGTCTCCATAATCCACACTACTATCCCCTCATAATATCCCTGCAGGTCATTCATAATTTACTTCTTCACATCCTGGGGAAAAATAAAACATAGAAAAGGGGTGAGCTCAAATGCCCAGTAAGGATAACAATATAGCGGAAACATTCATAAATAAGAATAAACATTTAAGGCAATGCATTACTAAAACAAAAGCCTTTTAAAATTGAACTTCAACATGGTATGGAAAAAGTAAAATGAAATAATGCCATTTACTTATTCACATGGATATTCTACTAATCGAATAATCACATGCAAAAATCAATAACCACTTTCATAATGTTGGAATGCATAATGCCAGACTATCATAACCACATAGCCAAGGCCTCGTGCCAAGACTACAAATAAGATTTTGTCAAGGCCTTGTGCCAAGACACTAGTTTGTCTCATGAGACCTACCGATGCATCGAGGAGCTATAGCGGGCTCCACCCGTCACTTATTAAGTCCAATGCATTCCCATATGAAAAGGTTTAAACATAACATAAACATTCGTATTAAAACTAGCATACGAAATGTCAATACTTTCACAATAAACTATGAATGGTATAAAAATAGCACATCCACAGTCAAACATATCACAAAACCTTCAATACAATATAGAAGTTTTGTATCATAATAAATCAACTTCAAATAATCTTAAAATCCATCAAAGGATGTTGACATAGATGAAATCAAAATTCTTTTTAAAGAAATATCTCCTTTTATTTTGAAATCATTTAAGATCCATATAAAATAAAACATTTTCTTTGAAAATATTCTTATAAGCTTGTATGGGAAGCTTCGACGATTTTATAACGGCGGAAAATAACCGCACCCGCCGTATAAGTTAAAAAAACATTCTTACCTCAATTCTGTCGAAAAGGTTAAAAAAGGACCTTGTTTTGAAAACGACGGAAAGATTCCTTTATAAACCTCTTATAAAAAGTCAAACAAGGGTATAAATGACTTTAACCCATATTCTTGTAAATAGTAAAAATGTTTTGAAATACATTTCGAAGAAACATGGATGTGGATGATAAAGAGATCCCAGTAGATTATTACGTATAATACAACCTCGGATAATGAAGAGATTGTGAAATAACCCTTACCTTGTACTTTTCCTTGGTTGTGGTAGGTTAACCTCCTGTATAATGGTGAAATAATTGTTATTAAATTATACAAGAATCATATACATTAATATGATATCATATATGATCTTTTAATATTGATTTGATAATAATATCTTAGTATTATCGTTGTTTCGGGTGTTAACTTACTTGTTTTCTTTCATATGTTTTGTTACGTAAGACATGTTTGTAAAGGATAGGTTGTATATTATTCATATCCAGAATGATATCAAGTCCTTAAACATCATTTTTAAATCATAAAATGATAATTACGCTTTAATGGTTACGATGGAGAATGAATCTCATCGCGTTCGTGGAGACGGTAGTCCGTACGTACGCACGAGCGACAATATCATTCTTTTGATATTAAAATAATATATAAATGGATGGTATATCATATATACAGAATCATTAACATGTTATATTTATTATTTACATGAGTTACACATCATTATTATACCCATCCAAATAATATTATATTGAATAACAATTACACCACGACGTGGAGACGGTAAGCCGTACGTACGCACGTATGGTGACATGTTATTCAAAGGGTGGATAGAATACTGAATATGGTTGTACCATACTTATAATAACATCACAGTATATGTGAGATACTGGAGTTATTATTTCAGAATGGTAAGAACAAAGGAAGAAGAAGTGGAAGAAGAAATGAACTTAGAAAAGGGTGGTGAAATCATTACCTCTTCTTCGGGTTCTTCCTTTTGATTTGATCAAAAGGGATCCTTAGGTTGGCTTTCTGATCAAACTAAGGCCTCTAGGTTGTATTGAGGGATGTTGGGAGAGTATTTGGGCAGAGTTTGGCCGAACCAAAAGGCTTTAGAGGTGTGAAGAAATGAGAAGGAGGAGTGCCCTTTTATAAGAGGGGTGAGGGGCACCTTTGGAAAAGATAGAAATATTAATTTATAATAAATTCATATTCGGTTTCTAAAGGATCCAAAGTTGACTATTCAAAGTCTTAGGTGGGGATAGGTCGAAAACAACTCATCCAATAGAATTTAGACAGGTTTGTGTACTTATATTAACCTTATCTTTAAGTATTAACTCTAAGTTAATTAGTTTCACTTTTACAATGTCTCTTTGTATTTTTATATAATATGGTTAATAAACTTACTATATACATCCAAGCGACCCCCAAGTGGTCCATTAATGATTAACCTATCATAATATAAGTCTCTTGGCCGAACCGTAGATTTTTAGGAATTTAATATCAATTAATAATATAATATTTGTTTTAATAATTCTTTTATGTCAATTTTGACACTATTCATTAGTTGATTTTTGTGAAACTCATAACAGATTTATTACTTCGAACAAAGTCAATTAAATCAATCCTAATATATCATATTATCCTAGAAAATTAGTTTAATTCATTAAAAGTTTCATATTATATTTATTTTGGTATTTATAATATCACTTATTTTAATTTTTCACTATTATAGTAATTACTGCATCATCATTGTGTCATAAATAAAATAAATTATTTAATGTCTAAAAATTATAAGTAAAATATCATTATGTAGGAAATCGTTTTAGCTTTCTAATGAATATTTATAATCGAAAATCCAACATGTATAACCCTATGTAAAAATTGTTCTTCTAAAAGATGTAAGCTTATGCCATTTTTATTTTTATTTTAACTTTATTAATATAAAGTGTCCCTACCACATACAAGTGGTTCCAAGGGGTCCCCAAATTGACCCAAGGATGTCCATGGTCGGGTATGTGTCCACCAATAAGGTTAGGACACGTTTTAGGGTAATTTTGTATTATTATAATATTATATTTTTTAACCCTTATTTACCGGATTTACCCTTTAACCATGGTAAATAAAATATTTACCACAGTAACTATTCAAAATGTCTAAAAATAAAAGTTACCTATTTACACAATTTGAACAAACTGATTCCAAATATGGAATCCATTTTCCTAAATTCAAAACACAGAAGTGGCAGAAATTAATTTAAAATTAATTCCCGCTGTCAAAACAAAAAGCGTGTTTTTAAGAGATAATAACTATAAAAAGATTGACACATGTTTATGTTCGGTTTAATTGTAAAATTATTCCCAATGACCAACATTATATTAAATGGTAAAAATATATTCTAAATATACTTTAAAACCACTCAAATTCACAATTTATCACTATTAATTATTTTGATTAAAAAAGTTGTTTTTAATTAAAATTTAGAAATTTTCACTATTCATCAAAATATGAAAGTTATCCGAAATGTACCAAAATTTCACCCTAGGCTAATTTCGATATTCCGAATCCAAAAATGAAGTCCATTTTAAAATATAAAATATATATGATTTCAAAAAGTAGGTATTACTATTCACAACGGCTTGTTTAATTAGTTGTGGTGTGTGTTAGAACTCGAGGTTGCGTACAACACACGCTATCGCATTATTCGAAGGGAAACGTACCGTAGAAGCTTGGGGTGTTACATTCTCCCCTCCTTCAAATAATTGCGTCCTCGCAATTTCTAGGGTATTACTGTATAAAAAGACTCGGGTGGTTCTTCATCATAAGTTCCTCAGGTTCCCACGTTGCCTCTTCCATCTTATGATTTCTCCACAAAACTTTTACCAGACGCGTCGTCCGGTTTCTCAGTACTTGTTCTCTTGTATCAAGAATCCTAACGGGCTCTTCACAATAAGACAGATCGGGTTCCAGTTCTAATTCCTCATAGGTGAGTACGTGCGTTGGGTCAGGCATGTATTTTCTCAACAGAGATACGTGGAACACATCGTGAACTTTGGAGAGACTTGGCGGCATTGCCAATCGGTAAGCCACAGCACCAATTCGTTCTAGAATTTCGAAAGGTCCGATGTACCTGGGACTCAATTTACCTTTCTTACCCAAACGTATGACTCCCTTCCACGGAGATACCTTTAGGAAAACATGATCACCGACTTGAAATTCCAAATCCTTCCTTCGAATATCAGCATAGCTCTTCTGCCTACTTTGAGCTGCTTTGATGTGATTTTGGATTACCTTCACCTTTTCCACCGTTTCCTCCACCAGTTCTGGGCCTACAAGTTTTCTTTCACCAACGTCATCCCAACAGGTTGGTGTACGACATCTCTTTCCGTATAACGCTTCATATGGTGCCATCTGAATACTCGAATTGAAGCTATTGTTATAGGAAAATTCTACCAGTGGTAAATATTGATCCCACATACCCTGAAAGTCAAGTGAGCAAGATCTCAACATATCTTCTAAGGTTTGAATAGTCCGTTCTGACTGACCATCTGTCTGAGGGTGGTAAGCAGTGCTCAAATGAAGTTCAGTATCCAGGGATTTCTGAAGACTTTTCCAAAATCTTGAAGTAAAACGGGGGTCACGATCAGAAACAATCGATAGGGGTACTCCATGAAGTCTCACAACTTCATTAATATATAGTCTTGCTAGACGTTCCAGGGGTAGATCTTCTCTTATAGCAAGAAAATGTGCTGACTTGGTAAGACGATCAACAATCACCCATATTGCATCGTTCCTTCTAGGAGTCTTTGGTAGCCCCATGACAAAGTCCATCGTAATATTGTCCCATTTCCACTCCGGTATGGGAAGCGGTTGCATGACTCCTCCAGGCTGTTGCCTTCCAGCTTTCACTTGTTGACAAACCATACATCTTGACACAAAATCAGCAATCTCCCTCTTCATATTGTCCCACCAAAAATGTTCTTTCAAATCTCTATACATTTTGGTGCTCCCAGGGTGTATAGAGAAATTGGAACTATGAGCGTCATCCAGCAATTCCCTTTTTAGATCAGGTATATTGGGAACACAAAGTCTCTTCCCGAATTTCAAAATCCCATCTTCATACACAAAGTCTCTCAATCTCCCATCATTCACAGCTTTAATCTTCTTCTGAAATTCTTCATCATCGGTCTGAGAACTCTTAATCCTTTCTAGTAAAGATGGTTTGGCAACCATTTGAAAAAGCATTGATGTTTCACCTTCCCTGGTTATTCCCATGTCCATCTTCTCTAGATCCATGAAAATTGGATCCCTTTCAATTCTCATCATGTTCAGAACTCCATGGTCTTTTCTGCTCAAAGCATCTGCTACTTTGTTTGCTTTCCCCGGGTGGTAGTGTATCGTGCAATCATAATCCTTGAGTAATTCAAGCCATCTCCTTTGCCTCATGTTGAGTTCTTTTTGTGAGAAAATATACTTCAAACTCTTGTGATCAGTATAAATCTCACATTTTTCACCATAGAGGTAGTGCCTCCATATCTTCAAAGCAAAGATCACAGCTGCTAACTCAAGATCATGAGTAGGATAGTTTTGTTCATGAATTTTCAACTGTCGTGATGCATAGGCAATAACTCTATCATTCTGCATAAGGACACAACCAAGTCCTTTCTTTGACGCATCACTATAAATAACGAACCCATCATTCCCCGATGGTAGAGTCAATATAGGAGCATTGACTAATCTTCTCTTCAGTTCTTCGAAACATTCTTCACACTCTTTTGTCCAAACAAATTTAACCCCTTTACGTGTGAGCTTCGTTAATTGGTTAGCCAATCGGGCAAAATTCTGGACGAAACGTCGATAATAACCTGCCAAGCCAATAAAACTACGTACCTCAGTTATACTCGTAGGTGCTGGCCATTCTTGGATTGCCTTGGTCTTAGAAGGATCAACAGAGATTCCATCTTTAGAGACAATATGGCCAAGAAAAGAAATCTCCTGAAGCCAGAATTCACACTTGCTAAACTATCCATATAATTCATGCCTCCTCAGAGTCTTCAAGATAATGCGCAAGTGATTTTCATGATCTTCGTAGGTTTTGGAGTATACCAAGATATCATCAATAAATACCACCACAAATTCATCGAGATACTCCTTGAAAACTCTATTCATCAGATCCATGAATACAGAGGGTGCATTAGTCAATCCAAACGGCATTACAGTAAACTCGTAATGCCCGTACCTGGTTCGAAATGCTGTCTTCGGAATGTCTTCCTTCTTTACACACAACTGATGGTATCCAGATCGAAGGTCAATCATTGAAAAGTATTGAGCTCCATGCAGTTGGTCAAATAAATCATCAATACGAGTTAGGGGATACTTGTTCTTTATCGTTATAGCATTGATCTCCCTGTAGTCAATACATAACCTCATAGATCCATCTTTCTTTTTAACAAAAAGAACAGGGGCTCCCCATGGAGAAACACTAGGGCGAATAAATCCCTTATTACTCAATTCCTCTAGTTGTTTCTTTAGTTCGAATAACTCTACAGTGGCCATTCTATAAGGGGTCTTCGATATAGGCCTTGATCCAGGAATCAAATCAATAGAAAACTCAACTTCTCGTTCTGGAGGATGTCCAGGTAAATCTTCCGGAAATACATCTACAAATTCTTTCACAACAGGTACATCCTCTATTTGAACATTCCTTTCCTCACCGATAGTTACTTCATTCTCTTCCTCCCCAATAATTGAATTAAGTTGAGCTACTGGGGGTGGGTCTAAATAAGAATTAGGTGGTGACGATTCTGCTCTAAAAATAAGGTGCTCCTTATCATTATCATCATGAATCGTAACCTCTTTCTTCTTACAATAAATCTTCGCATCATAGTCCGAAAGCCAGTCCATACCGAGGATTATATCAAACTCAATCATAGGTATGATGATGAAATCAGCAGATAAAGAAAATTTATGTGCTCTAATGGGGACTGATTCACAAAACTTTGTTGCAACGATACTTCCCTTAGGAGTTTTAACTGACAACTCCCTTATTAAATCAAATTGGAAATATCTAATTTTCTTAGCAAACTGGGAAGATATGAAACAATGCGATGATCTAGAATCAAATAATGCATTTGCTAAACTTGAGGAAACCATTAAATTACCTGCCACCACGTATTTCGGAGTTTCTACCTCAGCAGTAGTGATAGCATAAGCCTGGCCTTGATCCCTTGGCCTTTTCTGAGGTAAGTTCTCCTGACGCTTAGGACATGCATTTGCATAATGCCCCATCTCCCTGCAATTGTAGCACTGAATGTTGGTAGCTTCCTTCTTCCCCTTGCAATCATGAGCTTGGTGGCCTTTTTCACCACACTTGTAACAGACTCCCATTCCCTTCAAGCAAGTACCAGGATGTTTCTTCCCGCATTTACCACAAGATGGATATTCAACCTTTCCCTTCTTCCCCTTATTTCCATTCCCAGATTGATCAACAGGTCTCTTCTTCTCTTGCTTTGCTTTAAAGTCATAAGACTTAGAGAATTCCTTTTCGGTCTTTATAGCACATGAGACAATGTCTTCGTACGATGAAAAGGATTGTGAGACTTATGCTCGACGGAGAAATGGTTTTAACCCATCAAAGAAACGATCAATCTTACTTCTTGGGTTGCGAATATAATCACCAGCGTACCTCGCTAACCTTGTAAAGTTAGCCTCATACTTTGTGACATTATCATCCTGCTTTTGTCTCAGACTCAGAAATTGCCTTTCCATATCTTCTGGATGGTCGCGAGGAAAGTATTTTTCTAAAAACAGATCTTTGAACTCCCTCCATTCCATGTTTGATACTTCATCATCTTCCTTCATGTTTTGAATCAATGACCACCATTGATCAACATCTCCAGTGAGGCGGTAAACTGCCATGGTAACTTTTTCCCTTTCACTGCTCCCCAAAGCCTGAAATATTTTCTCTAGGGAAAATATCCATTGCTCAGCTACTAAGGGATTTGTATTCCCATTGAACGTTGGTGGTTGTTGTCTCATGAATCGATCTAACATTGATCCTCCACGCTGCGGATCAGGGTACTCCATACGGGTAAGGTTATTATTCATAACCTGAGTAAGTTGTCCCAGTATGGTGATTAGTTGATCAGCACCAGTTGCATCACCAGCCCCACTATAATTATCTTGAGCAGGAGGGCAATCCCTACATGGAGTGCGTGCATTGATACGGTTTCCATTTCTTCCACTAGGCGCCATTTCTAAACAATGGCATAAACTAGATCAGTTTATGAATCAAAATACATAATCCCATACTTATAAAACACTTAACATAAATTGAACTATTTATGGATATAATCCATAATCATAAAAATGTTTTCTTTGAGGAAGTATATACTCATAAACCCTTAATAATGATTTGTAAAGAAAATGAGAGTTATCCTAAGCATATCCCCCGGGAGTGTCGTAACCAAGAGTGCAGCAAGGCCCGTTGTCGTGCACCAGTTCCCGTTCGAGTCTAGCTCAAAGCGGTGTTTTTGGGTTTTACCCCTAGGTACATCTGTGCCAGAGCCGCCTCTACCTGCTCGTATCCAGACAGGGATGTATTGCTCGGAAAACTCACAAAGTCTCTACAATACCAAAATTCTAGGAAGTTCTTCTATACTAATCCTCAAAGTTCATCTTAGGTCTATGTGCTCTAATCAGAGTTTATCTAAATCTAGGTTCCAAGGTTTGTACTAAACTTCCTCTGATACCAACTGTAACGCCCCGACCCCAGTTACCCAGAGTCGGTGCATTATTACATAACATTGGCATGATCACAAGAAAGATCAAATCTCGAAAGACCGATTGGTTTAGTAGCCTTGGAAACACTAGATATATTCATAAGTTTTACATTACATCATAAAATGAAAAACTACTACAACAACATAATGTCTCCATAATCCACACTACTATCCCCTCATAATATCCCTGTAGGTCATTCATAATTTACTTCTTCACATCCTGGGGAAAAATAAAACATAGAAAAGGGGTGAGCTCAAATGCCCAGTAAGGATAACAATATAGCGGAAACTTTCATAAATAAGAATAAACATTTAAGGCAATGCATTACTAAAACAAAAGCCTTTTAAAATTGAACTTCAACATGGTATGGCAAAAGTAAAATGAAATAATGCCATTTACTTATTCACATGGATATTCTACTAATCGAATAATCACATGCAAAAATCAATAACCACTTTCATAATGTTGGAATGCATAATGCCAGACTATCATAACCACATAGCCAAGGCCTCGTGCCAAGACTACAAATAAGATTTTGTCAAGGCCTTGTGCCAAGACACTAGTTTGTCTCATGAGACCTACCGATGCATCGAGGAGCTATAGCGGGCTCCACCCGTCACTTATTAAGTCCAATGCATTCCCATATGAAAAGGTTTAAACATAACATAAACATTCGTATTAAAACTAGCATACGAAATGTCAATACTTTCACAATAAACTATGAATGGTATAAAAATAGCACATCCACAGTCAAACATATCACAAAACCTTCAATACAATATAGAAGTTTTGTATCATAATAAATCAACTTCAAATAATCTTAAAATCCATCAAAGGATGTTGACATAGATGAAATCAAAATTCTTTTTAAAGAAATATCTCCTTTTATTTTGAAATCATTTAAGATCCATATAAAATAAAACATTTTCTTTGAAAATATTCTTATAAGCTTGTATGGGAAGCTTCGACGATTTTATAACGGCGGAAAATAACCGCACCCGCCGTATAAGTTAAAAAAACATTCTTACCTCAATTCTGTCGAAAAGGTTAAAAAAGGACCTTGTTTTGAAAACGACGGAAAGATTCCTTTATAAACCTCTTATAAAAAGTCAAACAAGGGTATAAATGACTTTAACCCATATTCTTGTAAATAGTAAAAATGTTTTGAAATACATTTCGAAGAAACATGGATGTGGATGATAAAGAGATCCCAGTAGATTATTACGTATAATACAACCTCGGATAATGAAGAGATTGTGAAATAACCCTTACCTTGTACTTTTCCTTGGTTGTGGTAGGTTAACCTCCTGTATAATGGTGAAATAATTGTTATTAAATTATACAAGAATCATATACATTAATATGATATCATATATGATCTTTTAATATTGATTTGATAATAATATCTTAGTATTATCGTTGTTTCGGGTGTTAACTTACTTGTTTTCTTTCATATGTTTTGTTACGTAAGACATGTTTGTAAAGGATAGGTTGTATATTATTCATATCCAGAATGATATCAAGTCCTTAAACATCATTTTTAAATCATAAAATGATAATTACGCTTTAATGGTTACGATGGAGAATGAATCTCATCGCGTTCGTGGAGACGGTAGTCCGTACGTACGCACGAGCGACAATATCATTCTTTTGATATTAAAATAATATATAAATGGATGGTATATCATATATACAGAATCATTAACATGTTATATTTATTATTTACATGAGTTACACTTCATTATTATACCCATCCAAATAATATTATATTGAATAACAATTACACCACGACGTGGAGACGGTAAGCCGTACGTACGCACGTATGGTGACATGTTATTCAAAGGGTGGATAGAATACTGAATATGGTTGTACCATACTTATAATAACATCACAGTATATGTGAGATACTGGAGTTATTATTTCAGAATGGTAAGAACAAAGGAAGAAGAAGTGGAAGAAGAAATGAACTTAGAAAAGGGTGGTGAAATCATTACCTCTTCTTCGGGTTCTTCCTTTTGATTTGATCAAAAGGGATCCTTAGGTTGGCTTTCTGATCAAACTAAGGCCTCTAGGTTGTATTGAGGGATGTTGGGAGAGTATTTGGGCAGAGTTTGGCCGAACCAAAAGGCTTTAGAGGTGTGAAGAAATGAGAAGGAGGAGTGCCCTTTTATAAGAGGGGTGAGGGGCACCTTTGGAAAAGATAGAAATATTAATTTATAATAAATTCATATTCGGTTTCTAAAGGATCCAAAGTTGACTATTCAAAGTCTTAGGTGGGGATAGGTCGAAAACAACTCATCCAATAGAATTTAGACAGGTTTGTGTACTTATATTAACCTTATCTTTAAGTATTAACTCTAAGTTAATTAGTTTCACTTTTACAATGTCTCTTTGTATTTTTATATAATATGGTTAATAAACTTACTATATACATCCAAGCGACCCCCAAGTGGTCCATTAATGATTAACCTATCATAATATAAGTCTCTTGGCCGAACCGTAGATTTTTAGGAATTTAATATCAATTAATAATATAATATTTGTTTTAATAATTCTTTTATGTCAATTTTGACACTATTCATTAGTTGATTTTTGTGAAACTCATAACAGATTTATTACTTCGAACAAAGTCAATTAAATCAATCCTAATATATCATATTATCCTAGAAAATTAGTTTAATTCATTAAAAGTTTCATATTATATTTATTTTGGTATTTATAATATCACTTATTTTAATTTTTCACTATTATAGTAATTACTGCATCATCATTGTGTCATAAATAAAATAAATTATTTAATGTCTAAAAATTATAAGTAAAATATCATTATGTAGGAAATCGTTTTAGCTTTCTAATGAATATTTATAATCGAAAATCCAACATGTATAACCCTATGTAAAAATTGTTCTTCTAAAAGATGTAAGCTTATGCCATTTTTATTTTTATTTTAACTTTATTAATATAAAGTGTCCCTACCACATACAAGTGGTTCCAAGGGGTCCCCAAATTGACCCAAGGATGTCCATGGTCGGGTATGTGTCCACCAATAAGGTTAGGACACGTTTTAGGGTAATTTTGTATTATTATAATATTATATTTTTTAACCCTTATTTACCGGATTTACCCTTTAACCATGGTAAATAAAATATTTACCACAGTAACTATTCAAAATGTCTAAAAATAAAAGTTACCTATTTACACAATTTGAACAAACTGATTCCAAATATGGAATCCATTTTCCTAAATTCAAAACACAGAAGTGGCAGAAATTAATTTAAAATTAATTCCCGCTGTCAAAACAAAAAGCGTGTTTTTAAGAGATAATAACTATAAAAAGATTGACACATGTTTATGTTCGGTTTAATTGTAAAATTATTCCCAATGACCAACATTATATTAAATGGTAAAAATATATTCTAAATATACTTTAAAACCACTCAAATTCACAATTTATCACTATTAATTATTTTGATTAAAAAAGTTGTTTTTAATTAAAATTTAGAAATTTTCACTATTCATCAAAATATGAAAGTTATCCGAAATGTACCAAAATTTCACCCTAGGCTAATTTCGATATTCCGAATCCAAAAATGAAGTCCATTTTAAAATATAAAATATATATGATTTCAAAAAGTAGGTATTACTATTCACAACGGCTTGTTTAATTAGTTGTGGTGTGTGTTAGAACTCGAGGTTGCGTACAACACACGCTATCGCATTATTCGAAGGGAAACGTACCGTAGAAGCTTGGGGTGTTACATTCTCCCCTCCTTCAAATAATTGCGTCCTCGCAATTTCTAGGGTATTACTGTATAAAAAGACTCGGGTGGTTCTTCATCATAAGTTCCTCAGGTTCCCACGTTGCCTCTTCCATCTTATGATTTCTCCACAAAACTTTTACCAGACGCGTCGTCCGGTTTCTCAGTACTTGTTCTCTTGTATCAAGAATCCTAACGGGCTCTTCACAATAAGACAGATCGGGTTCCAGTTCTAATTCCTCATAGGTGAGTACGTGCGTTGGGTCAGGCATGTATTTTCTCAACAGAGATACGTGGAACACATCGTGAACTTTGGAGAGACTTGGCGGCATTGCCAATCGGTAAGCCACAGCACCAATTCGTTCTAGAATTTCGAAAGGTCCGATGTACCTGGGACTCAATTTACCTTTCTTACCAAAACGTATGACTCCCTTCCACGGAGATACCTTTAGGAAAACATGATCACCGACTTGAAATTCCAAATCCTTCCTTCGAATATCAGCATAGCTCTTCTGCCTACTTTGAGCTGCTTTGATGTGATTTTGGATTACCTTCACCTTTTCCACCGTTTCCTCCACCAGTTCTGGGCCTACAAGTTTTCTTTCACCAACGTCATCCCAACAGGTTGGTGTACGACATCTCTTTCCGTATAACGCTTCATATGGTGCCATCTGAATACTCGAATGGAAGCTATTGTTATAGGAAAATTCTACCAGTGGTAAATATTGATCCCACATACCCTGAAAGTCAAGTGAGCAAGATCTCAACATATATTCTAAGGTTTGAATAGTCCGTTCTGACTGACCATCTGTCTGAGGGTGGTAAGCAGTGCTCAAATGAAGTTCAGTATCCAGGGATTTCTGAAGACTTTTCCAAAATCTTGAAGTAAAACGGGGGTCACGATCAGAAACAATCGATAGGGGTACTCCATGAAGTCTCACAACTTCATTAATATATAGTCTTGCTAGACGTTCCAGGGGTAGATCTTCTCTTATAGCAAGAAAATGTGCTGACTTGGTAAGACGATCAACAATCACCCATATTGCATCGTTCCTTCTAGGAGTCTTTGGTAGCCCCATGACAAAGTCCATCGTAATATTGTCCCATTTCCACTCCGGTATGGGAAGCGGTTGCATGACTCCTCCAGGCTGTTGCCTTCCAGCTTTCACTTGTTGACAAACCATACATCTTGACACAAAATCAGCAATCTCCCTCTTCATATTGTCCCACCAAAAATGTTCTTTCAAATCTCTATACATTTTGGTGCTCCCAGGGTGTATAGAGAAATTGGAACTATGAGCGTCATCCAGCAATTCCCTTTTTAGATCAGGTATATTGGGAACACAAAGTCTCTTCCCGAATTTCAAAATCCCATCTTCATACACAAAGTCTCTCAATCTCCCATCATTCACAGCTTTAATCTTCTTCTGAAATTCTTCATCATCGGTCTGAGAACTCTTAATCCTTTCTAGTAAAGATGGTTTGGCAACCATTTGAAAAAGCATTGATGTTTCACCTTCCCTGGTTATTCCCATGTCCATCTTCTCTAGATCCATGAAAATTGGATCCCTTTCAATTCTCATCATGTTCAGAACTCCATGGTCTTTTCTGCTCAAAGCATCTGCTACTTTGTTTGCTTTCCCCGGGTGGTAGTGTATCGTGCAATCATAATCCTTGAGTAATTCAAGCCATCTCCTTTGCCTCATGTTGAGTTCTTTTTGTGAGAAAATATACTTCAAACTCTTGTGATCAGTATAAATCTCACATTTTTCACCATAGAGGTAGTGCCTCCATATCTTCAAAGCAAAGATCACAGCTGCTAACTCAAGATCATGAGTAGGATAGTTTTGTTCATGAATTTTCAACTGTCGTGATGCATAGGCAATAACTCTATCATTCTGCATAAGGACACAACCAAGTCCTTTCTTTGACGCATCACTATAAATAACGAACCCATCATTCCCCGATGGTAGAGTCAATATAGGAGCATTGACTAATCTTCTCTTCAGTTCTTCGAAACATTCTTCACACTCTTTTGTCCAAACAAATTTAACCCCTTTACGTGTGAGCTTCGTTAATGGGTTAGCCAATCGGGCAAAATTCTGGACGAAACGTCGATAATAACCTGCCAAGCCAATAAAACTACGTACCTCAGTTATACTCGTAGGTGCTGGCCATTCTTGGATTGCCTTGGTCTTAGAAGGATCAACAGAGATTCCATCTTTAGAGACAATATGGCCAAGAAAAGAAATCTCCTGAAGCCAGAATTCACACTTGCTAAACTATCCATATAATTCATGCCTCCTCAGAGTCTTCAAGATAATGCGCAAGTGATTTTCATGATCTTCGTAGGTTTTGGAGTATACCAAGATATCATCAATAAATACCACCACAAATTCATCGAGATACTCCTTGAAAACTCTATTCATCAGATCCATGAATACAGAGGGTGCATTAGTCAATCCAAACGGCATTACAGTAAACTCGTAATGCCCGTACCTGGTTCGAAATGCTGTCTTCGGAATGTCTTCCTTCTTTACACACAACTGATGGTATCCAGATCGAAGGTCAATCATTGAAAAGTATTGAGCTCCATGCAGTTGGTCAAATAAATCATCAATACGAGTTAGGGGATACTTGTTCTTTATCGTTATAGCATTGATCTCCCTGTAGTCAATACATAACCTCATAGATCCATCTTTCTTTTTAACAAAAAGAACAGGGGCTCCCCATGGAGAAACACTAGGGCGAATAAATCCCTTATTACTCAATTCCTCTAGTTGTTTCTTTAGTTCGAATAACTCTACAGTGGCCATTCTATAAGGGGTCTTCGATATAGGCCTTGATCCAGGAATCAAATCAATAGAAAACTCAACTTCTCGTTCTGGAGGATGTCCAGGTAAATCTTCCGGAAATACATCTACAAATTCTTTCACAACAGGTACATCCTCTATTTGAACATTCCTTTCCTCACCGATAGTTACTTCATTCTCTTCCTCCCCAATAATTGAATTAAGTTGAGCTACTGGGGGTGGGTCTAAATAAGAATTAGGTGGTGACGATTCTGCTCTAAAAATAAGGTGCTCCTTATCATTATCATCATGAATCGTAACCTCTTTCTTCTTACAATAAATCTTCGCATCATAGTCCGAAAGCCAGTCCATACCGAGGATTATATCAAACTCAATCATAGGTATGATGATGAAATCAGCAGATAAAGAAAATTTATGTGCTCTAATGGGGACTGATTCACAAAACTTTGTTGCAACGATACTTCCCTTAGGAGTTTTAACTGACAACTCCCTTATTAAATCAAATTGGAAATATCTAATTTTCTTAGCAAACTGGGAAGATATGAAACAATGCGATGATCTAGAATCAAATAATGCATTTGCTAAACTTGAGGAAACCATTAAATTACCTGCCACCACGTATTTCGGAGTTTCTACCTCAGCAGTAGTGATAGCATAAGCCTGGCCTTGATCCCTTGGCCTTTTCTGAGGTAAGTTCTCCTGACGCTTAGGACATGCATTTGCATAATGCCCCATCTCCCTGCAATTGTAGCACTGAATGTTGGTAGCTTCCTTCTTCCCCTTGCAATCATGAGCTTGGTGGCCTTTTTCACCACACTTGTAACAGACTCCCATTCCCTTCAAGCAAGTACCAGGATGTTTCTTCCCGCATTTACCACAAGATGGATATTCAACCTTTCCCTTCTTCCCCTTATTTCCATTCCCAGATTGATCAACAGGTCTCTTCTTCTCTTGCTTTGCTTTAAAGTCATAAGACTTAGAGAATTCCTTTTCGGTCTTTATAGCACATGAGACAATGTCTTCGTACGATGAAAAGGATTGTGAGACTTATGCTCGACGGAGAAATGGTTTTAACCCATCAAAGAAACGATCAATCTTACTTCTTGGGTTGCGAATATAATCACCAGCGTACCTCGCTAACCTTGTAAAGTTAGCCTCATACTTTGTGACATTATCATCCTGCTTTTGTCTCAGACTCAGAAATTGCCTTTCCATATCTTCTCGATGGTCGCGAGGAAAGTATTTTTCTAAAAACAGATCTTTGAACTCCCTCCATTCCATGTTTGATACTTCATCATCTTCCTTCATGTTTTGAATCAATGACCACCATTGATCAACATCTCCAGTGAGGCGGTAAACTGCCATGGTAACTTTTTCCCTTTCACTGCTCCCCAAAGCCTGAAATATTTTCTCTAGGGAAAATATCCATTGCTCAGCTACTAAGGGATTTGTATTCCCATTGAACGTTGGTGGTTGTTGTCTCATGAATCGATCTAACATTGATCCTCCACGCTGCGGATCAGGGTACTCCATACGGGTAAGGTTATTATTCATAACCTGAGTAAGTTGTCCCAGTATGGTGATTAGTTGATCAGCACCAGTTGCATCACCAGCCCCACTATAATTATCTTGAGCAGGAGGGCAATCCCTACATGGAGTGCGTGCATTGATACGGTTTCCATTTCTTCCACTAGGCGCCATTTCTAAACAATGGCATAAACTAGATCAGTTTATGAATCAAAATACATAATCCCATACTTATAAAACACTTAACATAAATTGAACTATTTATGGATATAATCCATAATCATAAAAATGTTTTCTTTGAGGAAGTATATACTCATAAACCCTTAATAATGATTTGTAAAGAAAATGAGAGTTATCCTAAGCATATCCCCCGGGAGTGTCGTAACCAAGAGTGCAGCAAGGCCCGTTGTCGTGCACCAGTTCCCGTTCGAGTCTAGCTCAAAGCGGTGTTTTTGGGTTTTACCCCTAGGTACATCTGTGCCAGAGCCGCCTCTACCTGCTCGTATCCAGACAGGGATGTATTGCTCGGAAAACTCACAAAGTCTCTACAATACCAAAATTCTAGGAAGTTCTTCTATACTAATCCTCAAAGTTCATCTTAGGTCTATGTGCTCTAATCAGAGTTTATCTAAATCTAGGTTCCAAGGTTTGTACTAAACTTCCTCTGATACCAACTGTAACGCCCCGACCCCAGTTACCCAGAGTCGGTGCATTATTACATAACATTGGCATGATCACAAGAAAGATCAAATCTCGAAAGACCGATTGGTTTAGTAGCCTTGGAAACACTAGATATATTCATAAGTTTTACATTACATCATAAAATGAAAAACTACTACAACAACATAATGTCTCCATAATCCACACTACTATCCCCTCATAATATCCCTGTAGGTCATTCATAATTTACTTCTTCACATCCTGGGGAAAAATAAAACATAGAAAAGGGGTGAGCTCAAATGCCCAGTAAGGATAACAATATAGCGGAAACTTTCATAAATAAGAATAAACATTTAAGGCAATGCATTACTAAAACAAAAGCCTTTTAAAATTGAACTTCAACATGGTATGGCAAAAGTAAAATGAAATAATGCCATTTACTTATTCACATGGATATTCTACTAATCGAATAATCACATGCAAAAATCAATAACCACTTTCATAATGTTGGAATGCATAATGCCAGACTATCATAACCACATAGCCAAGGCCTCGTGCCAAGACTACAAATAAGATTTTGTCAAGGCCTTGTGCCAAGACACTAGTTTGTCTCATGAGACCTACCGATGCATCGAGGAGCTATAGCGGGCTCCACCCGTCACTTATTAAGTCCAATGCATTCCCATATGAAAAGGTTTAAACATAACATAAACATTCGTATTAAAACTAGCATACGAAATGTCAATACTTTCACAATAAACTATGAATGGTATAAAAATAGCACATCCACAGTCAAACATATCACAAAACCTTCAATACAATATAGAAGTTTTGTATCATAATAAATCAACTTCAAATAATCTTAAAATCCATCAAAGGATGTTGACATAGATGAAATCAAAATTCTTTTTAAAGAAATATCTCCTTTTATTTTGAAATCATTTAAGATCCATATAAAATAAAACATTTTCTTTGAAAATATTCTTATAAGCTTGTATGGGAAGCTTCGACGATTTTATAACGGCGGAAAATAACCGCACCCGCCGTATAAGTTAAAAAAACATTCTTACCTCAATTCTGTCGAAAAGGTTAAAAAAGGACCTTGTTTTGAAAACGACGGAAAGATTCCTTTATAAACCTCTTATAAAAAGTCAAACAAGGGTATAAATGACTTTAACCCATATTCTTGTAAATAGTAAAAATGTTTTGAAATACATTTCGAAGAAACATGGATGTGGATGATAAAGAGATCCCAGTAGATTATTACGTATAATACAACCTCGGATAATGAAGAGATTGTGAAATAACCCTTACCTTGTACTTTTCCTTGGTTGTGGTAGGTTAACCTCCTGTATAATGGTGAAATAATTGTTATTAAATTATACAAGAATCATATACATTAATATGATATCATATATGATCTTTTAATATTGATTTGATAATAATATCTTAGTATTATCGTTGTTTCGGGTGTTAACTTACTTGTTTTCTTTCATATGTTTTGTTACGTAAGACATGTTTGTAAAGGATAGGTTGTATATTATTCATATCCAGAATTATATCAAGTCCTTAAACATCATTTTTAAATCATAAAATGATAATTACGCTTTAATGGTTACGATGGAGAATGAATCTCATCGCGTTCGTGGAGACGGTAGTCCGTACGTACGCACGAGCGACAATATCATTCTTTTGATATTAAAATAATATATAAATGGATGGTATATCATATATACAGAATCATTAACATGTTATATTTATTATTTACATGAGTTACACTTCATTATTATACCCATCCAAATAATATTATATTGAATAACAATTACACCACGACGTGGAGACGGTAAGCCGTACGTACGCACGTATGGTGACATGTTATTCAAAGGGTGGATAGAATACTGAATATGGTTGTACCATACTTATAATAACATCACAGTATATGTGAGATACTGGAGTTATTATTTCAGAATGGTAAGAACAAAGGAAGAAGAAGTGGAAGAAGAAATGAACTTAGAAAAGGGTGGTGAAATCATTACCTCTTCTTCGGGTTCTTCCTTTTGATTTGATCAAAAGGGATCCTTAGGTTGGCTTTCTGATCAAACTAAGGCCTCTAGGTTGTATTGAGGGATGTTGGGAGAGTATTTGGGCAGAGTTTGGCCGAACCAAAAGGCTTTAGAGGTGTGAAGAAATGAGAAGGAGGAGTGCCCTTTTATAAGAGGGGTGAGGGGCACCTTTGGAAAAGATAGAAATATTAATTTATAATAAATTCATATTCGGTTTCTAAAGGCTCAAAAGTTGACTATTAAAAGGATGAGGTGGGGATAGGTCGAAAACAACTCATCCAATAGAATTTAGACAGGTTTGTGTACTTATATTAACCTTATCTTTAAGTATTAACTCTAAGTTAATTAGTTTCACTTTTACAATGTCTCTTTGTATTTTTATATAATATGGTTAATAAACTTACTATATACATCCAAGCGACCCCCAAGTGGTCCATTAATGATTAACCTATCATAATATAAGTCTCTTGGCCGATCCTTAGATTTTTAGGAATTTAATATCAATTAATAATATAATATTTGTTTTAAGAATTCTTTTATGTCAATTTTGACACTATTCATTAGTTGATTTTTGTGAAACTCATAACAGATTTATTACTTCGAACAAAGTCAATTAAATCAATCCTAATATATCATATTATCCTAGAAAATTAGTTTAATTCATTAAAAGTTTCATATTATATTTATTTTGGTATTTATAATATCACTTATTTTAATTTTTTACTATTATAGTAATTACTGCATCATCATTGTGTCATAAATAAAATAAATTATTTAATGTCTAAAAATTATAAGTAAAATATCATTATGTAGGAAATCGTTTTAGCTTTCTAATGAATATTTATAATCGAAAATCCAACATGTATAACTCTATGTAATAATTGTTCTTCTAAAAGATGTAAGCTTATGCCAATTTTATTTTTATTTTAACTTTATTAATATAAAGTGTCCCTACCACATACAAGTGGCTCCAAGGGGTCCCCAAATTGACCCAAGGATGCCCATGGTCGGGTATGTGTCCACCAATAAGGTTAGGACACGTTTTAGGGTAATTTTGTATTATTATAATATTATTTTTTTTAACCCTTATTTACCGGATTTACCCTTTAACCATGGTAAATAAAATATTTACCACAGTAACTATTCAAAATGTCTAAAAATAAAAGTTACCTATTTACACAATTTGAACAACCTGATTCCAAATATGGAATCCATTTTCCTAAATTCAAAACACAGAAGTGGCAGAAATTAATTTAAAATTAATTCCCGCTGTCAAAACAAAAAGCGTGTTTTTAAGAGATAATAACTATAAAAAGATTGACACTTGTTTATGTTCGGTTTAATTGTAAAATTATGCCCAATGACCAACATTATATTAAATGGTAAAAATATATTCTAAATATACTTTAAAACCACTCAAATTCACAATTTATCACTATTAATTATTTTGATTAAAAAAGTTGTTTTTAATTAAAATTTAGAAATTTTCACTATTCATCAAAATATGAAAGTTATCCGAAATGTACCAAAATTTCACCCTAGGCTAATTTCGATATTCCGAATCCAAAAATGAAGTCCATTTTAAAATATAAAATATATATGATTTCAAAAAGTAGGTATTACTATTCACAACGGCTAGTTTAATTAGTTGTGGTGTGTGTTAGAACTCGAGGTTGCGTACAACACACGCTATCGCATTATTCGAAGGGAAACGTACCGTAGAAGCTTGGGGTGTTACAAAACTCATATAAAATCTTGATAACTCTTTGATTAATTTTCTAATGACTATGAGGCTTAAGGTTGGTAAGAATTGATATTTCAAAATTTATGTTGAAGTAGATGGTTTATCTTGTAAATTTAAAAATCTTGATATCAAAAATTAAAATTTCAATTAATTTATCCCTTTAAAATTGTGATTACTCCCACTTCCCAAGCTCAAATTAAGGATATGATCAAAATAATGCATTATGAGTGATTTTATCTTTCTCAACTTTTTTTAGTACTTTTGTATAATTTTTTAATTATTTTTTTTCATTCATTCTTTTTGTAACGTAATTATTATAAATAATATCAAATCAAAAACCAAACCACATTTGATAAAAATCAATGGTCTTATAATGGTGGGTTTTTATTATTCCAAGTCGCAAGCCACATTATTTTAAATAATGTGAAAAAACCTCTAATTAATTATTCAAAAAACTTTTTAAATACCCCCAAATAACAAACCCACAATCCTTTCTAAACAATTTATTTCATTTATTTCATAATTAATCCCATTACCCCCAAACATAAACATTATAATATCATGAAAAGAACTAAGAGGTGTGTAATAATGGAAAAAATTTCATTAAAATAGATCATCTATAGTAAGTCCATTCATGGTATCTATGCGATAAACAATGATTTATGTCAAGGAAATATCAATAATACGGTATTTTAAAATTAACACTCAATCATTTTGAATGTTTTTTTGAATATTTACATTTTTCAGGTTCTAATGAATGTTTTATTAGGTGACATGACAAAAGATCACTCATGAAATACAATCCAGAATAAATAAAAACTACTTTGTTAATAAATACTCCTAGAAATGGGACATATGATATTGATACAATCAATGAAGGCATAAATAATAATAACAAATCAGTTCAAAATAATTTTAGAAATTCAAATAATGAAAAAATGATAAGAAAATTTCATTTAAATGAATCGATTAATTCCCTCAAATCTTCACTCCTCATTTTAATATCTATTTTTCACATTAATCATTAAATTATATATTTAACTCATTAAATTTAATTATATATATAATAATAATCATGGAAACAAAATATTCAAATGAAAATAATTTCCCCTAAATAAGTTAGTCAATGAATTAATTCAAGAATGGGAATGCAATTCTACAGTTAAAAGCTGAAAATTAGTCTCCCAAAAAAGCATGGAATTTAGAAGATAAAAATAAAAATAAAATCCCATTTTAAAGGATCATTTAGTCCACTTACTTCAATATTTGGGGGTTTTCTTGTGACATAATTGTCCAATAATGTAAATTCATCATTTTAAACATGGATTATGTCATTATAGCTCAGAAAAGATAAAAGGTGTGAGTTGAATGATTGACTAATTCCAATTACTATAATTAAATGTACGAGAAATAAAGTAAATATAAATCCTTATAAGATACCTTAAGTGGGAACTAGATTATTAGTTTATCCAGAAGGGTAGTGCCAGCTGTTATCCATAGTTTGATTATGGTTCTACCTTAATTGATTTGAACCACCACATGTGGATTTAACTAGTTCTCACTTATTCTTTTTTGGTGAGGAATGATCCATGGGTAGAGTATAACAAATCATCATCCTTAAAAATAGTTATATCTTTCATAGAGGGTATGGGATGAAATATATATCATCCACTTCCTTGGTTTTCACTAGTGAATCTACCTCTTTTCTAGTTCTTGTTCAGTTGGGGATGCATGAATTTAATTATCAAATACAAAATAAGTATTTATTATTACATAAATCAAATATAAACATTAATAATCAAAAATATTATTCCATTAATGATGATCATACTATTTTTTATTTCCTCCGGACCAACTTCATGTATAACCTTAAGTGATTACTCAACTGTATGTTCAATAAATTGAGGTAAATTTATCTTTAAAAATCCAAATATAGTAGACCAAAGACAGTAGTTAGATTATTAAATTAGAATAATATATAATTAATTTCATACCAATGTTCTAAATATTTTAGTAGTTTTGGTATGCTAGATACATATGTGAAATTGACATTACATTTCAAAAAATAATAAAAGAATTTCTTTCTGAATTCCATTATTACCCCTTTGTGTAACCTTTCATGTAAATCCAAAAACACATCCTCATATTCTAGGGAAAAGTGAAAAATAATAAATGGGTCACTTAATATGATTAGTATGGGTATCCTTAAATAAAAATACATGACTTAATAAAGAATAAAAAATATGTCAAGGTTAATAACTAAAGCACATTCCATTAAACATAATCATAATTATAATATGGAAGGAATAAATTATTATCGAATAATTCCATATAAATAATCACATGAGAATAATACATAACCATTAATATTCTACAATAAAAATAATCACATTTAATATCAACAACTAATTTCATATTGATTGAAGGCATAATTTTGGCTTTCTAAAAAATAATGTCAAGTCCTTGACCAGGAATTCTATATAACGGTGTAAGGCCTCTACCAAAACATAGCCTAGTTTGTTTCATATAACCTAATTATGTATCAAGTGGCTATAGAGGTCCCTTTCCATCACATAATGTGTCCAATTAATTTATAATATTAAAGTAGTGAAATAAAATCAACATTAACATTCTTCTTAAAACATGATTATGAATAGTAAACACTTTCCTCATTCAATAAACATGATCATAAACTATACAATGTAATATGTTGAATGGTATGAAAATAGTATATACCCAATAAAAATAATCATAAACCAAATATAGAAATAATAATTATGATATTAAGACAACATATCAACAATTTATTATAATTACATGAAATGGATGATATCATTGTGGAATAAAAATATATTTAAAAAAACTCTTGAGAAAAATATACTTTTCACTTTGAAATTTACTTTTTTAAAAAGTAATTAGAATTTTTATAAATAATATTATCTAAGAAGATCCTTTAAAACAAATTATATATACTTTAAAATATTTTATTTCCCATGAAGGATAGAAATTATGTTCATGTCATAGATGTTAAAACAAAGATTACATTCACTTTTTCAATAAAATCCAAATGAAGATTGTTTTGAAAATGAGATGAACATTCCATTAAAAAATTGTGAAATTTTAGAAATGTTTAATAATGAAATAAAAAAATTTTAATAGAGAATTAAAAACCTTATGAAAACATGTCTAGAAAATATAAGCTTGGGAGACAGATTGTCTACAATGGAGACTTAAACATAAAAAATTAAGAATAATGATAAGATTGTGAAACAAACTCCTAACATACATATTATTTCCTTTATATGTATTTTAACATATTTGATAATAACGATAGTTTTCTATAAATATATTCTAGAACCATTCTCATATTTATCATATTTAATTGTGTCACAACATAAAGACGGTAGGTCGTACATTTGCACGAGTGATGATATCATTTAAAAATGGTTATAACTATAAGTAATTGAATGATGAATTAATGTTATAGAATCAATAAAATTTCATAATTATTATATATATATCATACAATAAAAATGGTGACTAAAAATGAATTACATCACTAAGTGGAGACATTAAGTCGTACTTGTGCACGTATGGTGCTTTAATTTTTCATTGGATTGATAAAAGGTAGAATACACTTGTTTCATTATAATAATAAAATATAGGTATATTGATTATAGAAGATTTATTATTTTAATATGGAAACAACACAATAATAGGAAGTATAAAAAAATGAACTTGAATGTGTTGGTAAAAATAATTACATTTTCATCGGTGGACTTCCTTCATATCCTTTATCAAGGGATCTAGGGGAGTTATTTTTTTAATAAAAGGATCTCAGAAATTTGTCAAAGTATGTTTTAAGAGAAAGTTTCAGAGTTTGGAAATATATAAGGCTAAAATTAGTGTGATGAAATTAGTAAGGTGGTGACCTTTTATAATTGGGGTGATTTGACCTTTTGGAATATACAAAAAGATTAAAATATAATAAATTTATTTGTCATTAGAAATACATAAAAATAAATTTATATTAAAAAATAATATATTATGGGGTTATTATACTATAAAACATTAGAATTTATACAAGTTTTGCTGTCATTTAATATCTTATCCTATTTATTTAACCATTGGTTAGTTATTTTTGACCTTAACCGTGACAACCACTATTTTAATAAAAAAGTGTTAATAATGTTAATATAAATAAATCAATGGCTCATAAATGGAATATTCATTATTTTTCCATCTATATACAAATCCCATTAATGAAAAAAATTATGAATTTCAAATAATTTAAGGAAATATTATTTAGATAAATTACCATTAATGTAAATTTTCACTATTCATTTACATTGACTTAAAATACATAAAAACTACGGGATAATTATTATTTAATTCTTTATAAAATCATTAATATGTTATATATATCATTAAAAATCATTCCACATATGAACTTATTCATATTATATCTAAAGTAATATTTTTGAAAACCATTTATTTTATTTTTTGATAATTAAATAAATAATATATGAGCATTTCTCAAGAATTTAAAGACATTATATAATATATAAAAAACAAAAAATAAATTTATATCAAGAAAATATTTTATTTAAAATAAAAATTGATTTTTTTCATTCATATAGTTATTTTTTCACTATGTGAATACATAAATGATATTAAATACAAAGAGAGTGACATTTTGTAACTGTCTTTTAAGTAAATAATATATATGCAATTTTCTGGGATATGTGTTCATTAAATAACTCATAATCAAGAATAATGTGATTACAATCCAATATTATTAATATAATAATTTTTTTACATTTTTAGGTAATGCTTATACCCTTATCGTTTTGTTATAACCCTCATTTATCCTTTTCAACTCTATCCTTGACAATACAGATGTTTACACATTGAGGGTTAATATTTTTAATATAAAATGACAAGTCACCAATAAATAGATCTTGTATAAAATTTTCAACCTTATCCCAATTATTTTACCTAATCAATGTTTTTAGGAAATTTATATCATTTAATAAATTATTATTTACTATAAAATATTCATAATGACAATTTTATGAAGTAAGCATTACTTTGAAAATAATAAAATTCATAAAAACGATAAATTTTAAAAAAATGAATAAATACATATTATTTCAAATTAATAAATAAAATTCAAGGATAAAAATAATAATATAAAATTATATTTAATTACATATTTTTATTAAATTTATTTTATATTTCAAATAACAATATAATTACTGAATCTTGCTTATATAAATATTTAAGGTAATTATTTATTGAGTAAATATTATGAAACAAATACCATGATGTAGATAAATAATTTTACATTTAAATGGAATATTTATAGTTAATTATATATTCTAGAAGAAACTATATTAAAAATGTTATTGTTATTGAAAATTTGAATGTGACATCGTTGACTTCTCTTTAAATAAAATATTACAAATATATTAACATCATTAAAATAGAAAAAAATAGTCCTATAATAGAACCTTAATTGATTATTAATGAAATTTAATTATCCTATTAAAATTATAAATATATTAGTTTATTTTCTAGTCCTTATCATTTTATTTTTTACCTTAATTACATAATTTTTCATTTACCATGTTAAAATAAATTAACAATGTTACAATACATATTGGTCAAAAAAAATATTTTAAAAATTTGGGCCTTATAAATTCATTTATTATATTGATTTTTAAAATATTCAATACAAATAAGTGACAGAATTAGATTTAAAATAAAACCGTCAAAATGTAATTGACAAATACTATTTTGATTATTACCCTATCAATTATAAAAATGTTTTATAAAAAATTAAACCATGAAATTGAGTCCAATTTACATAAATGAATAACAAATAATATAAAAACATTATTTTACTATGAAATAGACATAAAATAGAAATTTTATATGGTTTAAATAAGTATTCAATTTCAAAAAAAAATTGGCATTTTTCATAATTAACTCGAAAAAACAAATTTTCTAAAAATTACCAAAAATTCACATTAATATATTTTTAATATTTTTATTTAAAAATAATTATTATTTATTAAAATATAATTAATAAATGTGAAAAAAAATATTTTTAAAATAATTTCACCATTAAAAGAAGATAAAATTTCATTTAAAAAAATGTAACATAATATGAATAAAAATTTAATTTTTTATGCTTATCAGATATTTTCAATGAAGAAAAAATTTATATATAAATTTCATAATTTTCTTTATACAATTCACTACCAACATTATAAAATATTGTTTAAAATAATATATCATTATTCATTTATGGTCGGTGTTTCATGTAATATAAGCTATCAAAAACATTATCCTTCAAAAGAGACATACCATAATATCTTAATTTGTTAAAATCTTCCCTCCTTCAAAAAAATTTCATCCTAAAAATTTGAAATTTTATTTCAAAAATCAATGGTTGATACTTGAAAACTCTTTCATGGAAAACCCACATCATAAATATGGATAACAAAACATCCACCTAATAAGAGGGAAAGGAAAATGAAAAGGTCCCCACAAAATTGTGATTAAGAATATGATATTAATAATGGTAAGTGAAAAAATAGATATGGAAGTGAAATATAACTATAAAATTTCGATGGAATTTGATATAAAATATGGTCATTAAAATTTTAACCATCACAAAATCATAAATTTTTGATCTGTTAAATACCATTGATTCTCAAAAAGAAGGGTAAAATGGTTACTTTTTTGTCCAAACTCCTTATCCTGAAGAGTTAATGGATTATTTTACTATTATGATAAGTTCTTGGAAAAATAAAATGTGTTGATTAATTTCAATTTCATAATAATAATATCATATTCTGGTTGTGTTTTGGACTATTTTCACTTTATCTCTTAAACAACGAAATAAATGATCATGATGAATGTTTTTATGCCCGAATCACTTTAATAAATCATAAGATCCACAAGTCATTAAACTAGCATTAAAATTTATACTGAAACCAAAAGTATTAGAAAACATTATATAATATAATAAATCATACTTTATGCTTGAAAAAATATCAGAATTTTAACTTAATCCATTCAGTAACAAGTTAATTATATGACTCATCCAAATTATGTATATTCAAATTTAAATACCAAAACATTATAAAGAAGGTCACTAAATTAAAATATAAACTTAACCATATAATTTCCCCAAACAATTTAATGTTTCTCTTATTGTCACATACAAAATGTATGAATTCCTTGATCACCATAAAACATTAATGAAGATATACAGGCTTCTATATCCTTAAAGAATAAGTATTGTAGTATAATACCGATTTCAAATTTTTTATAACCAGTACATCCTTGATTTTTTTTAAATCACATAATTCCACTATCATTCATAACCACATTAATCATTTCTCTTTATTCGTGTTAAGATCATAATCTTGACAATGATCCATTAGGTTCTTTTTAGGAATATCCTTTTCATGATTGGGGAATTTTCTTACGTAGTGCCTCATATCGTTAGAGTTAAAGAATTGAACATTTGAAAATTATTTCCTTTCCTTGAAATTATTATCATGGTGACCCTTTTTCACACTTAAAGAAAAATAATTTTCCTCTTAATCATACACCATGATGTTTCATTCTAAAATTATAACATGTGGGAAAGCCTTCATTCTATAATTCCCTTTATTCGTATTTTTCCCCGTTGTCTTATTTTTCTCCTTATTCTTTCCAATGGCATAATACATATGACATTATTTTTTAATTTTATTAAAACATGATATTATCCACTCATATGATTATATTGTTTGTGAGATTAGTTACTTATCAAATATTATCATAAATCCTCCTAAGAAACAATCATTCTTATTTACTGGATTACATGCAATGATGTAGTTCTCATTACTTCTTCTATGTTCCATTTCTAAATAATGTAATAACTTGATTAAATATTATCAGTTTGAAACAAAATTTATAATATCATAACAAGTGAATCACATAACCTATATTGAATTTTAAAATATAACTTAAATCTCAATCATAATTTGGTTTCACTAGAATTATTTCAAAATTATATCATAGGGTTTCATTTTATAATCTATTTTTTCTTAAATCTTGTTCCCAAGGTTTTTTCTAAATGTTATCCAATACCAAATATAAACACCCCAACTCTAGTAGATCAATTTTTGTGGATAATTTATTACTATGGATTATGATACCAGGAATATCATCCCAAAAGGCCGAATAGTTTAGTAGTCTTAGTAAACATGAAACTTACTTGAAATTCCCATTACATTAAAAAAATTAAATAAACAAGTAATTTATTTGATAATTATATTATTCAACATTTTTGTATCACAACAAAAAATTCAAAAAAAAATGTCTTTTATCATTTTGAAAATTGAAACATTAGAAATTTGTTAGTTAAGATACTCATAAAGGTTTACCATAAAACAGAATCCATGAGTAAACAGGGCATTCAAAAATATAGGAAGATAAATATCTCATACACATTCCATTAAACATAATCTCCAAAATTATACGGTAGTAATAAATGATGATCAAATAATTTCATATAAATAATCACATGAGAATGAAAACATAACCATGAATATTATTCTATTGGAAAAATCACAAGGAAAATAAATAACTAATATCATCATGATGGAACTCATAATATATTACATCTAAAACATAGTTTCAGAGAATTTACTAGGAAGTATACAATTCTTGTTAAGGCCTCAGCCAAAAATCAGTCTAGTTTGTCTAATGAGACCTACTGATGCATTGGGGGGTTATAGCGGGCCCTCCCATCACTTATTAAGTCAAATTAATTTCTCATTTGAATGTGTTGAATCATAATTAACATAAAAGATTCATATGAAAACTTTAATAATAAAATTAAACACTTTCTACGTTCAATAAATATAAGAAAAAACATTCCAGAGAAATATGTTCAATGGTATCGAAATGTTATATACCTTGTAAAACTGCTCATAAAACATCCATAGAAATATTGATGATGATTTTGAGGAAATATATCTCCATTTGATATAAATAAAATTAAAGAGATGATTCAATTGATGAATAAAAAAATATTTTAAAATAATTTATGAAAATATCATTTGTCACTTTAAAATTCACTTTAAAAAACTAAAATTTTAGGAACCATTTTGAAAATTACATTTTCTAATAATAAACTTTTTAATCAGGTAAAATTTCAATTAAAACATTTAATTCATTATGAATTCCATAAATTTGGTTCATGTCATCAAATGTTTAAAAATATTTCATTTTTTTTATTTAATAAATTAGAAATGATAATTATCTTGAAAATGGAATGAAGATTTCTTTCAATATTTTTTTATAAAAATTAAAATAATGGAAAAAAATTATTTAACTAATTGTATGATAATATTAAATACCTTTTGAAAATGTTTTTGGAAAATGTAATAATAGAATAAAAATATTCCCCAATGGAGACTAAAATATAAACAATCATGAATAATGATGATACTGTGAAATATACCCATACTTTAGTTCTTATATCATATGTACGTATCCAAACCTACTTTATAACAATAATAGATTAATTATACATATACTATAGAACTTTTGGCATCGATATCATATAATATATGATTAACATATACAATTTTATCACCATTATACAACAAATATTTATTAAATTTATATTCTGGGTGATAACTACTTCGTTTTTCTGATATGTTTTAATTCAAGAGCCTAATTACTTGTATTATTTTCATGGTAACAACATCTATAGAATAAAACTAATTTCATCAATGTAATAATTAATCATTATCCGCATTTTTAGAACCATTCTTGAATGCTGAACATAGAAAACTAATCACTTAACTTAATGGAGACAGTAAGTAATACGTAGGTACATGTTATGAAATCATTTGTAAATGATTTAAATGGTAATAAATTTAATATTATATTAGTTTTTAAAAACAATATAATTTTATAATTATCATATTTATCAATTTTTTCATCATTAAAACCATCTAAGTAAAGTGGTGGTGAAAAATGAATTACACCGCTACATGGAGACGGTATGTCTTACGTACGTACAAGTGGTGCTTTCATTTTTTATAGGATGGATTTAAGGTGGAATATGTTTGTTTCGTAATCATAATAAAATTTAACTATATATATTTCATAGGATTAAATATTTTATGATGGAAAAATCACATTAAGAGGATGTCTAATAAGAAATGAACTTGAATGTGATGGTAAAAATGATTACCTATTATTCGGAGGACTTATTTCATATCACATATCAAGGGATCCAAGGATGATATTTTTAGAAATATAGACCTCCAAAAATCATCTAAGGATATTTTGGAAGAGAAATTAGAAGGGTTTTGTCCAAGCTAGAAGGATCGAAGCTGTGTGAGTGGAACTTTTTTAATTTCCCAAAAGAATAAGTTATAAAAATTTAATTTATTATTCTAAATACATCCAAGTGTAAAGCGATCAAAATATAAGAATGTATAGTTTTTTAATCCCATAAACCAATATAAATTATTCATGTTTTTTTCCATTTTAATCCATATCATTTTGATTTACCCCTTTCTTAGTTTCTTTTACCTTAACCATGGTAACCAATATTCTAATCACAAAGGGATAATAATATTACCATAAATGAAAAAATGGAAAAAAATAAAATATTTTTTTATAACTATATTCAATTTACATTGATGAATATAATATTTTTTTAATTTTAAATAATGTAATAAAATATTATTTTGGTAAATTATCATTAATCTCAATTTTGATAGTAATCAATTGCTTTGTCTTCAAATACATCAAAACAAAAAAAATAAAACATAATTATTTAAATATTCCTTAATCTACCATAGAGAACTATAAAAAAAATTTCAAAAATTAACACATTCAAATTATATCAAATGCTATATTTTTAGAAACATTTTGTTATTTTATATATATTAAATAAATATTGTATTACCATTTCTCAAGTATTTACGGTAACTTATTAAAATTCTAAAAAAAATATGTTTCTATAATGAATATAATTTAATTAACATCAAAATAGTCATTTCTTCATTCATATATTTATTTTTTCCAATGTAAACCCATAAAAGGTATTATATATAAAGAGAGTGACATTTTTCGATAACCATTTATTTAAATAATATATTGGTACTTTTAATTGAAAATTATTCTTTAAATAATTCCAATTACAACCTAAGGTGATATGGGTCGAATATTAATAATCCAATAATTTATTTTTACATGTTAAGCCTATTTATATCCTTATCTTTTAGTTCTCACTACTAATTAACCATTTTAACTATTAACTTAACAGCAGATATTTTTTATACATTAAGGATTAATATATCTACTATAAAATATTAATATACTCATAAATGGATCACATATAAGATTATCAACCATATCCCAATAAGGGTGAAGACATATATTTTTTGCAGTTTTTTATCATTTAATAATATATTATTTACTATAAAAAATTCATAATGTAAATTTCAAGAACCATTCATTACATTGATATTGACAAAATTAATAATATAAGATAGATTTGAATAAAATATTATAATACATCCCTAATATTTAAAATTTTTCAATAATTTTAGTTTATAGAATTAATTATATTACATAATTTTTATTTTAATATTTTTAATATCATTTATTTGAAATTCAAATTAATAAAATAATTACTGAATCATTGTTGTATAAATATTACATATAATTATTTATTAACTAAAAATTAAAAAAAAATCTTGACTTAGATAAATATTCTATATCTAAAATTAATATTTATAGTCAAATACATCTTTTCAATAACACCATATTAAAAAATTTAAAGTTATCAAAAATATTAACGTTACATCTTAGACATTTGTTTAATAAAAATATAATAAATATCATAACCTAATAAAAATTGCCACAAATTTTCATATAAATAAACTTTAATTTATAATGGGAGATATTTAATCATCCAATAAATTTTAGTTTAGTTTTGGGGTTATCTTATAGTACTTATCAATTTATTTGTAACCTAAATTACCAAATTAATCCTTTATTGTGTAAGAAAAATTACCAAGGTTACTTTTTGTATTGTTAAATAATAAAAGAGAAATATTAATAAATTTTACCTTATTAATACTAACATTTAATTTATTTTTAAAAAACATAAATACATAAGTTTCATAATATAAATTAAAAATAAACCTATTAAATTCAATGAAATTCTTTTTTCAAAAAATTCCCTATTAAACATAAAATGTTTTTATACCAAATCAACTATGAAATTTTCTCCAATGAACAAAATTTGATAATTAATAATATTATATAAATTATTTTAATATTAAACAAACATAAAATATAAATTTTATGTGGTTGATATAAAAATACATTTTCAATAAAAAATCACTATTTTCAACATTCATCAGATAAGAAATATTTTCTAAACAATATTGAAAATTTACCCTAAGGTAATTTTGAAATTTATTTTTCAAAAATACATTTAGTTTTTGAAATAAAATTTAAAAATTTGTTAAATTTTAGTTTTTATAATATTTTATCTCTTTAAAGGTGACAAAGCTTCCTTGATAAAATTAATGATTTTATGTGTAATATATAATTTATTCCTATCATAGGATTATAAAATTTATTGGATATAAAAAATTTATTGAATATATATTTCGTAATATTTTCAAAATTATTCATTCGCACAATTTTTTTAGATTATAATAATATATCATTATTTTTTTAATTCGGTTGTTGCATGTAACGTAATCTATGAAAAAGATTAACATTAAAAATAAACATATCATAAAATCATAGGGTGTTACATCTTTCATTCCTTAGTAGTTGATAGTTCTGTTTCTTCATCTTCCTCACAGGAATGAACTTATTGACAAAATATTAAAATTCAAAGCTGCTAAAGTGATAATCAATTGTCATTGAATAAGATCAGAAAAGAAAAAATTGAAAATAAGTTTATCTCCCTAAGCTATTTAATGTTTATTCACATACTCAGCGGTAATTGACTCATTAAATTGAATCTCAGTTGGTGGAGGTAGGTAGTCAGGATCCTCTATATTTTTTTTCATGTTCCATACATTTTGTATATTTCTTCTTCTCTATGGATAAAGACAAGTACATTGGTTATATCTCTTCTACTTAGTATAAAATGGAGAGGCCATTTTGTATCTCATACTCATTCCAAATATTATACAGATCTTTTCAATATCCAAAATGTATCTCGACATTCAGTTCTTCTTTATCATGTGTTGAATCAATCTCCTCATGGACATATTGGATATGTTGCCTTAAATGGATGTTCTATTTATTGTTTTAGAGTTGGGTTTCAACATAATTGATGTTATTTGATAAATTAGGAAGCTCCATTTTAACTTCATCTATTAACTTTAGTCTTCGTTAATCTACTTTGACTTCATCAATCATATCCTATAGTTGTTGAAACTAATTCCCATAGTTATGTCCATTAATTATATGATCTAATAGGTAAGTGATTCCATCAATCCATTAGAAGAGGTATTTCTAAGTATTTTGTAACCCTTTCTTTTGATATTTCACCCAAGAGTATCTATTATAAGGATTGAATAAAATGATTGTTTGAAAATATCATGAATTTTTTTATAGGGATTATAAATATAAATAAAAATAGTCTAATAAATATTAAAAATAAAAAATTAATAAAAATAATGATTACCATTATAGAAACTGTATTATTTTTTATGTAACACCTATCACGGTGTGTGGAAAATGGAAATTTTTAAATATTTTTCCCATTGTTCACAATGGATGACTATGGTCATCTCACATAAGACGACTCTCAATTTGTTTACTCAATTAATAAAATATATCTAAATTATTTATTATAAGTTTTTTTTTAAAATAATGGAATTTTAGAAAAGATATCAAATTCTAAAAGTTAATCTAACAAGAAATTATATTACCTGATTAGAATAGAAATAACATGGCCTTTGTGGTTTGGTATATGAGATCTATCATTCAACAAATTATTTATAAATTTTATTTTGATAAAATAATCATGAAATATCCCTTTTAAGATACGGTCATTTTATTTAGTGAATGATATGCCTTCAATTTCTATAAAAAACTAAATTCCATATCCTCTAATAGTTAATGGTGATGGAATGACTCAATCAAGAATATGAGAAATACAAGGACCTAACTCCATCATATGATGTTTCATCCACTAAATGTCTCATCTTTATTACATGAAGAGTTTATTTTTAGTATAATAGAGGGAAATATTGTTAACAAAATAATATAAGAGAGTTTGAGTTTATTTTCCTGGAGGGAAATCCCTACACTCATATACTTCACCCTTTCTCACCAAAAACTCAATAAAACGTATGAATTTAAGCGCACAGTGAAAAGAAACACCACATACCTCCCCCTAGAAATTCCTCGAGTTAGAGTTTATTTTTTATGGAAAGAGGAATTGATAATAAGATAATAAATAATAGAATATGATAAAAAAATTAAATAATAATTTGTAAATAAAAATTTAAAAATTGATGAATAGTCAAAATAAAATAGAAAAAATCTCATACAGGTGGATAAAATTAGATGATGGTGGAGGAAGAAGAGGAAGTTGTGGATTCGATGGAGAATGATAACAGTAATTAGGGTCTAATATATATATAATAAATATGCATGTATTTTTAAAACAATAATTAGATTTAAAATTTTCATTAAGAAAAAAAAGTTAAAAAATAATAAAAATAATAAAAAGAAATAAAAAAATAGAAGCAGGTTCTTCAGCCGAGTAGTAGGCATCATATCCTATGGTAGTGGAACATATTTTAGAATTATATTCTCCATATATTATAGGAAATATTTCTTTTAAAACCTTCCATTTATTTTGTGTTCTAAAAAAATAATGTAAGTCACCCCCTAAGACCTATGGGGCCTTAAAATATACATGAAGATCTCTATATTTTGATATTTATAGTGGCATGGATTAATTCCATGGAGAAACTCCTTCTTTATGGGATTAGCGCATGTTGCGTATGGTTTATTCATGGAATTTGGATTAGTAATTGTAGTGAATTGTTAGGTCATAGTGTTACAACAACATAATAAATAATGTGGGGATGTAGTTGTGACTGAGTCTTCCTCAACCCATCTATCCTTCATAGTGGCCAGAGGGAGCACATAATGTTAAAATTATGGTCATAATAGGCTTTATAGGTGATCCATAACTATGGAAGTTGGTGTATAGATCTATTTGACAACCTTATGTGGTAGAGATGGAGATTTCAAATGATGCAGTGATGGTCAGTGTCATTGTAGGTCATAGATGGTGGGGAAGATGCAGGATGCCCTGTTTCTAAGACACATGTGAGTTAAAAAAATAGGATGGTGACATTTAAATAAGTATTAATATTAAATGAAAAAACTTGTCCGATATGAAAAAGGTTAAGTGGATTTATGAGTGTATAAAAACATTATGCGGCTTACACGACTCAGAATCATGCATTGGGGTGTGTACCAATATACACATAATCACATGCACATGGGATTGACCACACCACATATCTAGTGTGGCCTTATGCCCAATGTTTCACCTTAGGCTCCTCATGGGATCCCTCTCTTCATGGTATTAGACCTGATAAAGCTCATTTACCTACTTCTAGGAATTCATACTCATATGATATGAAAGGCCAGCTGGTTCTTTTTAAGATGATTGTGTAGTGTGCATGACCTTCAGTGAAGGGATTCCATGCTGGACTATTTTGTTTAGAACCCATGAAATTATGATAACTTTAAGATTAAACATTCAAATACTTGAAAAAATAACATTAGGAATTTCATAAAATAATTTTCAATTAGATAAATTTTTTAAAATAGCAATTTAAATTCATTTTCACTCTCTATTCAAAAATTCCCATAATTTAATAAAAAACATTTCATGGGAATTTTGAAAAAACATTATTTAAAATTAATAGAATAATATTAAAAAAATATCATGTAAATCATAGTGTTTTAGTTACTAACGTCACCCTAAGGTAGTGATAATGTATGGGAGATCATCGATAGGCTGATGAATGTCACCCGCATATTTTTTATCTAGCATACATTTTTGATGAATGAGCATTGGAGTCTATATATATGATTGGGTATAAATCCTCATGTGGTTCCACATACCATTATATTAAATAAGGATTTTCAGTTCAAATCATTTTTCTTGTATTGGCCATTAAAATATCTTAGTTCACAAGCAAATCAAATTACAATATACCACCATCAGACAAAGGGTTATTCCGAGCACCCTATACCAGTACTGGAGGAAAATTTCCATGCATGTGTATCTAATTTTGGAAGCTTTTATGAATATATCTTGTATATTTTATGTTTTCATATAATTATATTTTACAATATACTGTCATAATTTCTCCTTAATATGAACTATATAGTAAGTCATTCCTGTCACCTTTTTGTTCGTTAGAGGAAAGTGAGGCAGTACAACTAGGACCACACCTCATTTTGGAAACATCAATTTGGATAAAAATAGTAAGGATATGTATGGATATGAATCATTCTAGGTAGATTTCACATGGTGATCACTATTAATTACATCTTGAGTTTGGGATAGGGGATTGGTCCTTATTGCGTGTCCGACCTATATTGGAAAATCAATGGATTAAGTAGTAAGGAAAACTATCACCTAGATTTTTCCGGCCTTTCTAGATCTTGGAGATTGTTAGGCCAGTAAAATCTCTGATAGGTCTTCCTCATATGTATCATGATATGCATGAAATTATATATGATTCTCAACGACACCATTTCTACTCTGCCCTTGCCCAATTCTTAGATTATATGTTGAGTTGTATAATGATTCACTTTTTAAGAGTATCTAGTCTATATCATTGATCATACAAAATTACTTTTTAAGGAAAGAATATACCTACGGTTATGGTTTTATAGTAGAACATACATATATAAGAGTAGACATTGGAAAGGGAACTGAAATATAAGATCAATGGCTAGAACTATTCTCAAATTCATTTTAACTGCCCTTAGAAGTTAATATTATGGACAGGTGGTCATAAAGAGGGGATTTTGTATGATCATGGTTTTCCACAGAGGTATGGATCCTTTTAAATTCTTCCAAATCTAATGTTTTGACTTAATTGAAGTTCCCAAGGGAATATGTTTTGTTTTAGTGTAATTTAAAGAGGTTAATAGGCCCAAAGTTAAGGTTTATGGAGAATTGGGATGAGGTGCATGATTAATGCATGGTTTGTCTTACTGTGCATTGATACCATGTTTCCCTAGAAATGAGAATGGGTTGTTTAAAAATTTGAATGGATCTTATAAACCATGAAACATGTTAATTTGTTTTACACGACCACCTTGAGTAATTTTAAATTCCTTGTGTAACCATGTTTCTATACTGTGTGATGATTGATGCACCAAGGCAGTTTGTGAACATTTTTCCCATAGTATTTTGCCAACCATGGTGCCAAACTATATACCATATTTAAAAGTATATATATATCCATTTTAACCTTGTCTCAAAAAATTATATAATTCCATCATATCCTCTATATTTTTTATATCACTAGGCACATAGACCTCCTATTTCCCATCTTCTTAGTTTTGTTGGATCCCCCTCATCATGTAATTGTTTCCTTAACTGTCAGTCATGTTAAAATTCCCTGAATATTTTCCCTATTTTTCTCATATCACTTCTTATATCAAAAATATTAAGATTATATTTGATGAGGAGTCATACATGGAGCTATTTTAGGTTTTCTATTACATTCCCCTAAAATTCTCTATGATTATAACCTGTGTCGTTGTGCCTCAAATTGAAGTTTCCACACATTACACCTAAAATGTCTAACTCCATTAATTAATCACAATAACCATGACTCAAATATTCCATGATACTCTTTAAACCCATTGTATCCAAACTAACACAAATAAAGCTATAACATGTCGATATTTTTATGAAATAAAACTCTTTAAATTATTTGATTTCATTGATATCTTGTGATACATGCAACAATGTGTTTATAAATATAGTGTAACATTAATTAAATATAATGAGTCAATTATATTTTATATATTTAATTCGAAGGTATGAAAAATGATAACTAAATTATTAAAATTATATTCTCTAAAAATTTATAAAACTAATTTATTAGTTTCAAATTAATACAATTAAAGATAAAAATTAATTTAAAGTAAAAGTGATGTTTTTATTGTGAATTTTATTTATATTCACACAATGTATTTTTTATCGATAAATTAAATTACTCTATATTAGAGAATTATTTATATTAATTTTATATATTATTTTAATTGAAAAATGTTTGAAAAAGTCCAAACATATTTTTATAGGATTTGGATAAATGAAAAACCAGTTTAATACTTAAAATGTATTTTTTAAAGCTTTTTGTTTCATTTTTCACAGATAAAATAAAAATAATTTATTTAATTGGTAGGACATAAGTTTTATAAATTTAAATATATTTTTAGAATCATTATTTTAAAATTAAATAAATAGGCCCAATATATTCACGGTTATTATGAATAGTTATTGCTATAAAATTTATCAAAATAGTAATAGGAAAACTTTGTTAATATGAATTAAATATAATTAATAGACATAATTTTTCTTTCTAATTATTATGGGATGAATGGAAATAGACCCTTATCATATTATTCTTAAATTTTATTTTACTAATAGACGCGTTTGCTTGAAAACAAAATATATAATATTTTTTTCAAAAAAGAACCAAAATGTCCATCAAATTGTTTTAAATCCCTCTTATGTGTCCACAAACGTAAAAAAGTAGTTATGAATTAATATAAATATCTATTTTTATATCAATGAAATATTTTTCAGGTTATAAATTTATTCACATATTTTGGTAATTATATAATAAACTTATCTATTTTTTGGAACACTAACAGGACATTTCCATATTGAATAATATTATAATAAATGATTTTAAACATATTATAAGAAATATATTTTTAATGTGTTAATGTATAACACGAATTTTATAGTATAAAACAACATATTATTGTATTATTATAGTATATTATTATAACATCATCTTTTTATATGTAATGACCTGAATTTTCTAGGTAAATTGTATAATTATATGGGAATATTACAAGTATGTGAAACATGACGACGGGTGATTCCAAGGCATGGTGTGCAAGGAATGAATTTTTGAACTTTTTTTAAGTACGTTTAGTAAACATGCAAGCTGGTTTTGGTAAATTGTGAACCGGTGATCGGAATTGAAATATGAGGGCACCATTGAACTCACATCAATGATAATCTCTTAAGGAGACATTCACCTCGACTGTAGTAGGTCAAGGGTGAATGTTAGTTTTTGTTCATTTCATGGGAGAAAATAAAAAAAAGTAGCTTTATTTTATCTATGGAATTTAATCTTCCCAATTTGTTTTTTGGTGGTTGGGACCACCCGTGTTTTAGCACTCCCAATTTGAATTCAATGGTGAGGACGAGTTGACCTCTTGAACTCCCCCTTTTATGGATGTAAAATATTGGTTTTTCCTCACATAGATGTGACAACTCAATTAGTATAATTAATAAACACAAAATTATTAATTTAGCTTTTCACACCTTGGTTGGAGGATTTTTTTGAAAAAAGAACTTGGGATAATTGTGGAGGAACAATCTTTCCATTGAAGAAAACTTTCTATAATGAAGAACTCCGTCGTAGGATCCCCAATGTAGAATGTCTTCAACGATGACGTACCGACGTCTGTCCTTTCCTCTCCTCAATGACATCAATGATCAATTGAGGTAGGTATGGTTGTTTTTGTATACCCCTTACCCAGTTATTTTCATTCTTATTGAATTAAAAACACATATGTTGATAACTACAATTCTAACACAGAGTGTTCAGGCCAAACGAACACGGCCCAACCTCTCCGCAAACATTTTGGATTTTGGTTTTCATAACAGCTTGTTTTTGGGTTGAATGATTTCCAACTGTGGTAATATTGAATAGATGGTGATGTCCCGAGGTGAATGCTGGAGTCTACAAAATGATGAATGGTCCACCGAGGTGCGCCTAATGACCTAAGGAACGTCACTGGTGACCGTTTCAGCTACCGACATTGGAGGGACTTTTGAGTGGCGGACGACACTGCAGTCGGATGCGATGACGGTAGCGGTGCAACCATGCTGCCAGAGAATGGAAGCGGCTAAGCAAGGGAGGCATCTAACAAATGGACAGCCGCACGATGGGGGTGGTGGCGCGCTTTTGCGCCGCCGGGTGTGCATGAGCCGTGACACAAGGCCACAATGGTGAAAAGGTGGGGAGGACGGCTCACTACCTGCCGCTAGTGGAGTCACGACGCGTGACTGCGCCGTGCAGGTGGGCTGGCCGTCTGGCCAGCCGGGAAGCCGAGCGGGACCTGAGGTCCCGTCTTCCAGCTGCCGGTGCGACGTTGGGTCGGCCAGTCAACTACCCAACCCGAAAGAATATATTTTTCGGGGTAACTAGGGGGAACCTCCATCTTGGGTGGTGGTTAGGGAGGACCCCACAACAGGGCCACCCAACCGCGGGCAAGTGCTGGCCAGTAGGCTGCGCAGTGGCCCCACTATCCCGTGCTTCTTATCACGGGCTACGCTGGTAGGCAGGGTCAGACCCAGCAGGTCGTGCCGAACCCGGTGGGCCTGATCGGTCTGACCGGGTCGAACCAGACCCAGACCAGATTCCACCCATTTTCACTCTTTCTTGTATATCTTGAGTTATGGGTGTCCATTTGATGAACATTCTACCATTCCAGAAACCTTGTATCTAGGCATTACATTTGGTATACTAGACTAGAGTTTTGGATAATGTTGGGGTATGATCGAGTTGGATCGAACACGAATCAAACCGGGCCCTTGAGACTAAAAGTACAATAAATGAAAAACCATGTGTTCAAATGATACACCATCTATTGAATTGAGACTCATTTTATGTGGAGGTCCATTGGGATACTTCTTCATGGGACATCGCGGTATTTGGAGTATCGGCATGTGGCTTTAGGATCGAACCCTCCCAGAATCAAGAGAGTTTAGTGCAGGAACCATGTGGCTGGTTGTAACATGAGAAAAGGATCCTATGTGAGTATGTGCCTTGGGATCCAATGTGGGTTTGTGTTATAGGATCCCACATGGACGGACTCTATGAATCCACATTGGACTACTCTAGGATCCTACGTGGGTTTGATTTACTAGGATCTTATGTGGGTCTGATGATTTAGGCTCCAACATGGGTATGCCTCTTAATAGATGATGATGATTCCGTAGTTACATCTTATCATCTTTACTACCATACCAAATTTATACCATGTGTGTTCTGAGTCCTTACCATTGTGGTATTCTTCTGTATGGCGTTACGGTTGCGTTGCTTAAATTTTTTATGATTCCATTGTGGAATTCTTCATTATGGTGATACCTTTGTGGTACATAACTTCCCGGTGATACCTTTTTGGTATACTTCTGTGTGGATTTACCTTTGTGGTACTTACCATTGGGGGGCTACCTTGATGGTAATATTTATTTTTTGGAACATTTGATCTTTTTTCTAAAGAGTTTGGGCCTTGTGATTCCTCCTGAATGAGATGGGTATACTTGATAACTTTGGTATATGTATGTGCATATAAATTAGCAGGGTTGATTGTTGTTTTAATGCATTGTGGTTTATCCTTTATGGATTTTTTGAGACATTTGAGGTTATCTAGGTCCCTACTAAGTAACGTTATACTCACCCCTGCATGGGTTATGCCCGCACCTTGTTGTGTATGGTGCAGACGACAGACAATGCTGACGGAGGATGGGGGTACTCGGACTGGAGGTAGCTTGGAGGAGACCATTAGGCGAGGCATACCACAGAGAAAAACATTCTATTGATGTACCTACCCTTCAGGTAAGATCCATAGAGGGTGTTCATAGGAGTTTTTTTTCATTTTACGTTTAAATTTTATTTTTCCTTTTACTTTCCAGTTGGGATTGTATTCTAGACCCTTTTACTTACTGTACACACTCGTTTTACTATAAAGTTTACTTATGTTGGTATCGTGATCTGTTCTTGGTTTGTGAAAGTTTTCGGGATATAATGGAAATGCCTTACAATTTTAGGGAATATTCATTTTTGTGCTAGTCGCTAGAACCTGGCCTATGGAAGGTGGGATTGGGGTAGTCACAGCACGGGCCCCGGTGGGCGGGTCATGATAAATTGGTATCAGAGGAGTCGGTTCTATCGTAGAACATTGGACTCTGATTTTTCACAAATGAAAATAGTGTGAAGTGTAGTGAGGGTGGTTATATGGTTAGTAATCCAGTGTTGGTGTGGTAGTAGATGTATTGAAACACCAGGACCCTGACTTCTGATTTCTGACTCAGGGCATGAAAACACTCATTGGGTGTGTGTTTAGAAAAGTTTGCATTTTGATATTTTTGAGTCAGATCACTTGGTATAACTTATTGATCATGGCACATCTATTCCATTTCTGATTCCTCCAAGCAGACAGTCATCCTGGGTTCCTGGAATAGTAAACGATGATAGCCCACCAAGTGATGAGGGCTCGGTGTAGGGCCCACTTTCAGTAGAGGCACTAGTGGAGGCACCAGCGGTACGATTACCAGTTGGGCCACCGAAGCCACTAGCCCAAGAAGTAGAGAGTGCACGCCACTTTAGCACGGTGCATGAGTTCCAGTGCCATAGGCCACCCAGGTTCCAGGGTGAGGCGGACCCACAGGCAGCTGAGGACTAGCTGGAGGCCATGGTGAGAGTCTTCTGACTGTTAGGGACACCTACTGATCACATGATGATCCTTGCTACCAGTCTTCCATAGTTAGAAGAAGGCTGATAGTAGAGCTTGACACTCCATGTTCATGATAAGGTGACACTTCTCTGAGCAGACATAGAGAGCCTGTTTATGGCAGAGTTTGTCCCAGTGAACCCTCGCGCAGTATGCATACATGAGCTTCTTCATCTGCAGCGTAGCATAATGATTGTGGCTCAGTACTCAGTGAGGTTCACCGACCTCTCATGATACTCCACTGATATGGTGCGAGACCCATTCTATAAGGCTTGTACCTTCGAGAAGGGACTCCAGAGGGAGATTAGGGATTTGATGATTTATCTCAGCATCCCTACCTAGGAAGGGGTGTTAGAAAGATCCCTCTTAGTGGAGAGTTTTTTTACTAAGCATTCACCAGTAGCGAGACCCACCACCAGGCCTCACGTAGCAGCGACTTCTATAGCTGCCATAAGACAGATGACAGAGAAGTCCAAGAGGACCAGACCTATAGGTGGAAAAACGTAGGATTTAGGGTAAGTTGTGCGGGGCACTCGAGACATGTCCAGTCATGCGAGGAGCATGCATTGTTACGCATGCGGTGGACAGGGTCACATGGCTCGTGACTGCCCGACCTGCCATACGAATGATTAGAAAATGATCAAAGCACCACCCAGGCAGAGACAGAGGTTTGACCGAAAAGGACTATAGGGTGTAGGCGGACGTGGAAGAGGAGTTGTTCGTGTGGTTGGTGGTGGGTGATGATTCTAGTTGTTACAAGCACCACCACCAGGTGGTCCACCCCGACCATAGTGAGCAGGTTGATAGGGGTGAGCTCCGCTCCAGGCAGTTGAGGTCTATGACCATGGAGCTTCAGATATGATACGAGGTGCAATCTATGTATACTCCACCTTAGCTGAAATACTTATAGACACAGAATGAAGTTATTATTTTATTTCCACTACCCTCGTTCAGATCTCGGAGATTCCGATGGAGCAGTTGGGTCGATCCTTACGGATAGAGACTCATACTAGAAAGGATTCGATGATTACACACTAGTTTTGGCAGTGTGATCTTAGTCTAAAAGGAGAGCACTTCGGCTTATATCTCCTAGTAGTGGCATCAAGGCCTTATGACGTCATCTTGGGTATGGACTGGTTATCTACACTCTCTTCTCATATTGACTTTAATAGGCACAAAGTGTGGCGTGTTTGCACGGATGTGACTAGGTTTAACTTTACTGGCAAGAAGGGAGCCTTTGCAGCACATGATGGACTTACATGGAAGAGAGTGCAGTCGATCACACATCAGTTGGAGAACCTTACCCTCAGATCGGTTGATGTGGAGGGTCTGATCTATTCGTTTGTTGTGAACAAGTACACATATGTCTTCCCTAATAATGTCTTGGGTCTACCTCTATGTTGAGAGGTAGACTTTTACATTTACTTTTACTCTGGGACGAAACCAATATCTACACCAGCGTATAAGATGACACCCATGGAGCGTTGTGAGCTATGGGTATAGGTGCAGGACTTACAGGGCAAGGGTTCATCCGGCCCAATGTTTCTCCTTGGACAGCCCCGATTTTTTTCGACAAAAAGGAGGGTGGGTTCATGAGACTTTGTGTTGACTATTAGCACCTGAACCTGGTGACTATGAAGAACAAGTACCCACTCTCGAGGATTGGGGGCCTATTTGATCAGTTGAAGCGAGAACGGTGGTTCTCGAAGATAGAACACTGATCAGGCTATGACCATATCAGAGTACGTGGCGAGGATGTGCAGAAGATAGATTTCAGATGTCGGTACATCCATTACGAGTTCTTGTTTCTGCCATTCGGCATGACCAATGCTCCTACTATGTTCATAAGAATCATGAAAAAGATATTTCAACCATACCATGATAACATTTTAGTAGTCTTCATTGATGACATTCAGATCTACTTGGCTATTGAGGAGGATCATGCCAATCATTTTCAGGTAGTACTGGTCACATTCTAAGAGAAATAGCTTTATGGTAAGCTATCTATGTGCCAGTTCTGGATCTGAGAGGTTTTTTTCTCGGACATGTCATCTCGGAGGCTGGATTTGTAGTGGATCTAGTGATGATTGAGGCAGTACATGCTTGGGAGACACCTTGAAGTGTGAAGGAGGTATGTATTTTCTTGAGCATGGCTGGATTATACTGGAGATGTGTAACATATTTTTCTAGAGTTGCATCACATTTATCAGCATTGATGAAGAAGGTGAAACCCTTCATGTGGTCGGGGAAATGCCATTAGAGTTTTCTAGAGTAGAGGAAGAGGCTGAATAGTTCCCCAGTCATGAGTCTTCTAGAAGAGGGTGTTGGATTCGTAGTCTACTGCGACACATCAGGGACTGGTCTCAAATGTGTCCTAATGTAGGAGAGAGTAGTTAATTTATATGGTTCATGATATATGATACAGAATGAGTAGAAATATGCCACCCATGACCTTGAGTTAGAAGCCATGGTCTTCTCATTGAATATGTGACTGCATTATCTTATGGGTGAGCAATTTACAGTTTACTCTAATCACGGGAGTCTCAGGTATATCTTCTCTCATAAGGACCTAAAACTGAGGCAATGAAGTTGGCTTGAGTTCCTCCTAGACTACAACTTCAAGATAGTCAATATTCCTGGAAAAGAGATATGTTGTTGAAGAGGTACTCAGTATGATATCTTGTATACAACTGCTAGGTGAGGCTTCAGAGAAGCTGGCCTCTTAGAAGATATCCTTTGTGGATCTAGATGAATCATCTTTCCTTCAGTCTCTTATTATCACTCCCCTCTTTTTTAGCGATTTAGGGAGGCGTAGTGAGGGTAATCTGACTGCGAGACTCGATGAGTTCAGATATCCACAGGACATGCATCTGATGAATTTTCTGAAGGTGGGTAGAATGTCATCCTTTTCAGAGTACGTACCATGGTACCAGTGTCACTTTGGGAGGAAGTGTTGAGGGAGATCCACACATCACCTCTAGAGGTAAATCAAGGAGTGGAAAATATGTACCAGGACCTCTGACGACCGCACTGGTCGCCGGGAATGAAGAAAGCTGCAGTAGAGTTTCTCTCTTGGTGCCTCACTTGTCAAAATGTGAAGGTGGTGCATCAAGTACCATCGGGATTGGTTTATCCTTTGGATGTCCCAGAGTAGAAGTGGGATGGGATATCCATGGACATCGTGACATGACTTCCCTGTACATCTAGGGGTGATGATTCAGTCTGGGTGATCGTCGACCAACTCACTACGTCATCCTACTTTCTACAGATCAGAGAGCAGGGATCAGTAGAGGGCTTATGATAACCTTATATACAGGAGATTGTGTGGATACATGGAGTACCCTCGACAATTGTCTCCAATCATGATACACGTTTTGCTTCTCGGCTATGGAAGTGGTTGCAGGAGTCTTTCAGGAAGAAGCTTCGTTTGAGCACCACCTTCTATCCATAGACATATTTCCCAACTAAGCGGACCATTCAGACCCTCGAGGACATGCTGCATGATTACATCCATAACATTGGTCACAACTAGGAGGATCACATTCCCTTGGTGGACTTTGCATACAACAACAGCAATCACTCCACCATTGGGATGGCACCATTCAATGCTCAGTATGTCCGACCATGAAGATTTCTTTGTTGCTGGACTGATGTAGGGGAGTCAACACTCATGGGACTAGATGTTTTATGAGCTACCATGGAGAAGGTGATTATTATCCAGGAGTGGATGAAGACTACACAGAGCAGGCAGATGTCTTATGCCTATATAAGATGAAGACCTCTAGAGTTCGATTATGGTGACCATGTCTTTCTACGGGTCTCAACCCAATGAGGTTTGCGGATATTTGACCAGGGAGGCAAGTTATCTATGAGGTTCATCGGACCCTTCCTGGTCCTAAATAGAGTTGGTGAGGAGGCTTACCTCCTATCACTAACTCCTCAGTTGCACCGGGTGCATGATGTTTTCCACATATCTTTGCTGAGGAGATACGTGCCTGACCCATCTCACATCATCGACCACGGTGAGCTGGATATCAACGATGGGGAGAAATTTAAAGAAGTTCCAGTGGTGATTGAGGATCTATATTAGAGATTCCATCATGGGCGATCAATACCATTAGTGCTTGTATGTTGGTAGCATGGGAACCTCCAGGAGACCATGTGGGAGCGGGAGACTAAAATTAATGATTAGTACCGCCATTTTATTCCTAGTTTTTTTGATGTGGCATTTGGGGATGCTAATCCATGAGGTGTGGAGAATGTAAAGACTTAGAGTTTCCATGTAATGTCTATTTATATGGGAATATTACAAGACCTTGAAAATTAACAGCGAGTGATACTGAGGTCTGGTGTGCCCGAAATTAATTTTTAATCTTTTTTTAAGTATGTTTAGTAAACATGAAGGTGGGTTTTTGTAAATTTTTAATCGTTTATTGGAATTGAAATCTGAGGGCACCGTTGAACATGCAGTTCCGATATACACATAAGGAGACCTTCAGCTCGACCGCAGTAGTTCGAGGGTGAATGGTAGTTTTTTTGCTTTTCGTATAAGAAAAAAAATAATGTATCATTATTTTATTGATGGAATTTAATCCTCCCAATTTTATTTTTGGTTGTGGGAACCACCCGAGCTTCAAAACTCCAAATTTGAATTCAATGGTGGGGACCACCCAACCACTTGAACTCTCCCTTTAATAGTATGAAACTCTTGGTTTCCCCTCACATTGATTTGACAACACAATTTGTTTAATTAATAAACATAAACATATTAATATGGATTTTCACCACTTGGTTGGAGGATTTGTTGGAAAAGGAAATCTTGGGAGAATTTTGCAGAAATAATCTCTCCAACGAAGAACACTTTCTCCAATCAAGAACTCTGTCGAAGGATCCCCAATGAGGAACGTATTCAATGATGAAGAACTGATGTTCATTCTTTCCTCTCCTCACTAAAGTCAACGAGAAATAGAGGTAGGGATGGTTGTTTTTGTATAACCTAACCTTGTTTTTATCATTCGTCTTGAAATAGGAACACCTATGTGATGGCTACCATTCTAATGTGGAGAGTACGAGCCAAAGGAACAAGGACCAACCTCTCTGCAACCCTTGGGGATTTTAGTGTCCCACGGGGCTTGTTTTCAGGTTGATTGATTTCCAATAGTGGTGATCTGGAATCGATGGTGACATCCTAATGCAAACGCGAGAGTCTATGGAATGAAGAACGTGATACAGGGGTGCACCCGATGACCCGTGGAATGTCACCGGCTATCGTGTCGGTGATTGGTACCGGTGGGACTCGGGAGCGGTGAACAACAGTCTAGATGACCGTGACGATGACGGTGGCGCAATCGTGCTGCCGGAGAAGGGATGCAACCCGTAAGCTGTGGTGGAGCAAGGGCGGCGGCCGGCGCACTACCGCCTGCTCGATGGGGGTGGCAGCGTGTGTCTGCACTACCGGGTATGGAGGAGCCACATAACAAGGCCGTAGTGGCGAAGGGAGGGTGGAAATTTTTTTTGACCGATGGTGGTGGTGTGGCGTATGACTGCGCTGTGAGGGTGGGCTATCCATACAGCCAACTGGGGATCCGAGCGGGACCCGAGGTCATGCGTTCCAAATATCTGGGCCACATGGCGCTGTTCGGTCAGCCACCCAACCCAAATGGCTGGGCCATTCGGGGTACCCATGGGGCGCCTCCCCCTTGGGTGACGGCTAGGGAGGACCCCACCATAGTGCCACCAAATTGTGGGCCAATGCGGGCCGGGATTCACCGGGGGGACGGGATGGACCTAGCAGGCTTGGTCAGACCCAGGGTCAGACTCGGGTCGGCCCAGGTCGGGTCGGGCCGGGTCGATCCGACCGGGTCAGACCGGACCCAGACAAGCTTCAACCCCTTTCCACTCTTTCATCTATATATTGAGATACATGTGTCCGTTTGAAGAACCATATGAGGCGCCAAAAACCATGATCGAGACAGTCCTTTTGGTATACCCCACTACATTTTTGGACAATGTTGTGGTATGGATGGGTTGGATCGAACAAGAATCCAACCGGGCCCTCAGGACTAAAAGGATAATAACATACAAACTGGTTGTCTGATTAACGTACTCTATGTTGCATTGAGACTCTTATTACGTGGATATACATTGGGATACTTCTTCATGGGAATTCTTGGCAGTTGGAGTATGGAACTATGGATTAAGGAGCGGACCCTTCCAGAATCAAGTGAGCATACGGTCAGAACCCTCTGGCTGGATGTAACATTAGAAAAGGATCCTATGTGGGTATGTGCCTTGGGATCCTACCTGGGTATGTTTTAGAGGATCCCACATGGATCCACTCTAGGAATCCATGTGGGAATACACTAGGATACTATGTGGTTCTTATGTACTAGGATCCTACATGGGTCTGATGATTTAGAATCCTACGTGGGTCAACCTCTTAATAGAGTATGATGATTCAGTAGTTACATCTAATCATCTTTACTACCGTACCAAATTTTTTAATAGAGTGAGATGAGTCATTACCTTTGTCGTATTCTTATGTGTGGAATTCCCTTTGTGGTACATACATTTCTGGTGATACCATTGTGGTATTCTTCTGTATGGTGATACCATTGTGGCACTTACCCTTTTTTGATACCTTTGTGTTATACTTATGTAGGACTTTACCTTTGTGGTACTTAGCTTTGGGGCGTTACCTTCGTGGTAGTTTTCTGTCCATATAACAGTTGAGATTTTTTCTAAAATCGTTTCGGCATTGTGTTTCCTCAAGAATGAGATGGGTATACTTGATAACATAGGTATATGTATGGGCATATACCTATGTAGGGTTGTCAGTTATTTTCATGCTTTGTTGTTTATCATTTGATGGTTTTTTGAGACCTTTAAGGGTCTTGTGGTCTCTACTGAGTATCGTTATACTCACCCCTATACGGGATTAAACCACACCTTATTGTGTTTTGTGAAGGCAATTTACCTCACTGATGGAGGATGAGGGTACCGGGACTAATGGTATATTGGAGGTGGACTTTAGAGGAGGCCTACCACATAAATGAACATTTGAGAGCTGTATCTAACCTTTAGTTAAGATCCATGGAAGGTGTTCTAAGGATATTTTTTCAGTTTTACTTGTATGTTTCAATTTTCCTTGTACATTCTAGTTGGGCTTGTATTCTGGCCCCTTTTACTTACTGTACAGACATTTTACTATATAGTTTACTTGTGTTTATATCTTATTGTATGCTTGGATTGTGTATGTTTACTAGTTATAAATGCAATGCCTTACCATTTTAGGGAATAAGCTTTTCAGTTCTAGTCACCAACCCCTGGCCTATGGAAGGCAGGTTTGGGTTAGTCACAGAACGACCCCCGGGGGAAAGGTCATGAAATTATATATGTATTTTTTGTTAAATTAATTTAATAATCTCTAAATTTATAATAATGATATATTATAAGAATAATATTTTATTAAATCATCTAAAACCAAATAAAATATTAAAATTGGAAAAAATTAAAATATATTTTTACAAAATTAATTCCCTTCCCATTTTTATGTAATTTGTAACCATGTGACAATGTATTGTCTTTATTATGGTTTAATCTTTTTTGGTAATCCCCAATGTGGGCCTTCCCTCCCATATAAAAGGGATCTTATACTTCATATTATTCACATTATAATGATCATTATATTTCAACCATAATATGAAAATAATATCATCTAAAATTTCATTTAAAAATTATTGAGGTATCTTCACTCTCAAAATATCATCTTTAGGGCCTTTAAGAGGATATCAAAAGGAGTTCTTTCCATGAAAGGATAATATCCTAAACTGATCACTTTTTTCTAATCTTAATTACCTCATAAAAATGTAGGGAATTTATCATAAATTAATAACCCCAATAACCTAAAAATATCAAAACGATATTATGATTAATAAATTACAATTATACGTACACTTTCCCATAAAATGTGAAGTGAAAGTATCGCTCGTGCATACATACGGCTTATCATCTCCATGCAGCGATATGATACATTTTTCATCACCTTAATTTATTTATGGGTATTATGATGGGATTAGTGATTATATATAAAATTTATTAAATATATTATACTTATGGAATCCTAATATTATGTCTACCTTCTTAAAATTCAATCATTTTTTACATGATTACATCGTTTCTGTGTACGCGTGGACTACCACCTCTATTAAGCGATGTGATTAATTTTTTACTTTTAATTTAATTATATGGTAATGAGGGTGTATTTTATGAATACATATGATATAATAATTTTTTCAAAATGTGAAATATTATTTACCATTCTTTCATCCCATGAGTTGAAAAATGGAATCAATGTTCATGCGTATGTAGGACCTCAAATATCTATGATTAGTTTAATTCATTTGTATATCTATAATTTTTATCTATGATTATATATATATATATATTTTATTATTATATTTTATTTTTAAATCATGATTAATATTGTGGATATTTATGAACCATGATAAATGTATCAGGATTGGGACTACCGAACAAAAATAATATCATAAAATAAAGAAGTAATCACCAAAAAATTGTGGTTTTAATGACAATATAATTATCAGACAGGTGATAAGATATCACAAATAAATCATAAATTGTATAATATAAACGTATATTTTTATTTAATATATGTATAATAAAATCATATATATTAAAAATTAGTATTTATTTTGAACAAGGAAAGGGGGCACTTGAGGTATGGTTTTTATGTTACAATCTCTTTGTTTGTTGGGATAGAATATAACTATACCTCTGCTGATGAAATGGTATGATCTATCTCTCAATTAACATATGAATTTTATTATCCTATAATTATTTATTTAATATACATGTTTTCCTTTTATTTTACACTCTTTATGTACTGAAGAGACCAAAAATATTTTTTATGGAATATCGACTTCATTTCACTCTTCGGTCAAATTTTTTTTTCTTTTATATACAGGTATTCTAAAAATGTTTTAAAGAAGGTTTCCATTATTATATTAGGATTTCTAAATGTCATTTTACTAGTTCTTGATGTTCTAAATTTTTCAATAAAGGAAAGATTTTATCATTTTACAAACAATTTTTGATATTTCCAAATAAGTATTTTTTATCTTACTTTAAAATTTTACAATGTTGTTTAAAAATAATTATTTTTTTAATTTCATGAAAAACTATTTTATTTTAAAAAGTTATTTTTTATTTTTAAAGTATATTTTTTCAATAAATAGTTAATTATATTTTAATGGTATCTCAATTCATCAACCAAAACATACCGTGATTATATTACAGATTTAATGGGGTTTTGAAACAAGTTTTATGTCCTTGTTAATTGAATTCAGGTTTTATGATAATGATAAAAAAACTATGAAACTTATTTTCATGGGATATGCTATGATGAAATGTTTACGAAACCCATTTTTTCATGGGTACCAATATGATGAAGTTTTTATGATAATGTTTTGTAAGAACCCAGTTCTTATTTCTGAGGTACGAGTTTCTTCTTTTATCTTTTCCTTAAGTGTTTTTGAGAAAATATTGAAAATGGGGAAAATTCCAACTTTTGGAAAGTACACACCGTGTACTTTTTCCACACGCCACATACTTTCGGCCGTGTGGGATAAGTACACAGGGCGTGTGGTCGTGTCGGCGATGAACAATGTAGGAACCAACTACACGCCATGTAGTGGTCCCTTACACACCGTGTAGTCAGTCAGCAGGCGAATAGTTCGGCGATGGCCAGCTGTGTGAAAAAACACGCCGTGTACTCACGAAGACACGCTGTATAGTCATGTCGATAGGTGAACAATGCCATGCTGGCAGGAAGCTGCCAGAGGAATAGTTAAAAAATTGGGAGTACACACTGTGTACTTAGATGTACACACTATGTACTTTTTTCAATTAAAATGGAAAGTAGCCTCCCATGTTTACAGGGAAGGATTAGAACCGGAAAGGAGCTCAGGAGAGGATGGATGAAACATTGTAGATCCGCCAGGCATTCGTCGGGAATCTGTTTCCTCCTCGGATGATCTCGTTGGAACCGCATGGGTATGCCCTCCACTCCTCTTAAACTATTCTTGCCAATTCTTCCCCTAATGGGAGTTATTTACGTTTAAACGCAAATTTCTTTTACCTTAGATCTAACTCGTTCTAGGACGATTCGTGGAACATCATTTGAGTATACCAATCTGGGGTGTATAAGGTCGGTGGCTTGGTGTTAATTTTTCCAACTACTGTGCATTTTGCGCGTTTTGTGTGTTTTTGTGCCACGAACCCATGTTGGGATGTTGTGTGGCTGAGGACGTGGCTATTTTGAATACCTAGAATTGTATAGGTAATTAAATGTGATATTGAAATGTGTTTTGGGATCTTTTCTTGGATCCAGGACCATCCCAAGGGGTACATTCCTTTATTTAGCCGTTTGGCCGGGATACCCGAGGGTATTCCTTGTTTAAATTATGCATTACTTTTTCCATGAGAGGAATTGTATGTAAATTTCATGTTTATATGTTGGTCAGGGCCATGTTAGTTATGCATGAGGGCGGTGTTATACTATATCCTGAGGGCGTGACTGTATTATCCTGAGGGCGGTGTTCTATTTCACCTGAGGGAACCCCTTTCGTGCCTGAGCGCTTGAATTCTGTGCCTGAGGGCGATACTTCGTACGCCTGAGGGTGAGAATTCTGATACGCCTGAGGGAAATTATTGAGGGAGATATTCTGATACGCCTGAGGGAAATGCCTGAGGGGGAAATACGTTTATGCCTGAAGGTAATTACATGCAGGTGGGATTCTGATTACCTGAGGGTAAAGTTTTACTTGTCTGAGGACGCTGACTGATTACATAGAAATTCACTGTGGTGGTTTCTTAATAATAAATAATTAACTGAATGTTAAATGTCAATATAACTGTTAAAGTTAGTTACTTTTGAGTAATTCTAAGTCTATTGCATTTAATAATGCACACTATTGTTGCATGTTTTACACACAGTTGGGAATGGGCCTTTGGTGGGTGCCTACTAGGAATTTATTTCTCACACCCTGTTTGGGTCACGCTTTCCAGCCCAAACAGATTATGTTGTTGTAGGTGTAGATAAGGGAAAGGGTCCTTATACAGGTAGTTGATTTCTACTGAGGTATAGGGGAGCATGGGACTGAGCATAGGCTAGAGATACCGCGGGCTATTCTATTTTGCTTTTATGTACCTGTACTTTAGTTGTATTGTACTTCTATGTAACATGTTTTTCCTGTTTCTTAGATTTGGAGACATGTTGCATCATATCTATATATCTGATTGGTTATATCTACTGCAGTTGTGTCTTTCAGTTGTGTATGGTTTACTGCTTCCGTTGTTGTTGTATGTTTATTAATATTTCGCTGCGTTACACTTTGACAAATGAGGGCATAATTTCCCCGCTATCAGACCTGGGTCCTCACTGCAAGTCGGAAGCCTCTGGAGTTTGGGGAAATGCACTTGAGGTCACGTGTCCAACCGGGTTCGGGGCACCCGTTGAGTGGAACCCGGAACCGGGACGTTGCAAAGTGGTATCAAAGGGCGTTTCTTTTCGTTGACATTCCGTTTGGAGCCTTAGTTAGGGATAGAACGGAACAGTAGTCGGTAATATGCTATTCTCGGGCGTAGCTAACCGATTTACAAGGAAAAGCCAATTTACCTCATATTGCAATTTTACTGATTTTTTAATTTTACAGTTGATTTGTTTTCACCGTTGGGTGACGCACTTGTGATTGTGCTGATTATATTTTATATGTGGGTTCTATTTAGTTGAAAGCCGATGATTTGAGGGTATGCCATCTCATGAATGATTTAGGTACATGCTTGAAAACACATTCCATGCATAGTTTCCATGCCATGTAGGTGCATTATAAATTTCATGTTGTTGTGATAGTTGGTATGCTAGAAAAGCATGCTGCTGTCACAGCTGCTTGATCAATACCTACTATTTGATAGGGTATTTTTGTGTGATTATGTTTATAAAAAAATGGATTCCAAACTTTGGTTTTTGGGGAGTGTTTCTGACGCTTTCGCTGGGGCGCGCGCCCGTCCGTTCATGGGGGAGGACGCGCGGCGCTTTTGTTTCCCCGCATTCCCGCTTTCCAAAGGCGTGCGGCATTCACTCCTTATTCAGGGACGTCTGCTCCTTGATTGAAAGGGGATGATGGGATGTCGGTTCTTCCTCCTGTGGATTCCTCCTCAGAACTCGTCACCTAGTCCGAGTCTCCCTCATAGATTTAACAAGTAGTTCGTGAAACTCTTCCCAGTGCCATGTTTCCATGCACACCGGTTAATTACACTACTTCTGTCGGGACATTCCAAGGGGTCCAGTCAGGGCAGCAACCTTCAGTCAGGGGAGTAGTCACGTTGAGGCATCAATAGCATGTCTGGATGCTAGGGTACCCGGCATGTCTGTCTGTTATCCTTGGCCACAAGGCTTCTCGAGGGTGTGGAGGCCCGAGGCATCCCACATCGAGCGCGGGGAATTATATGTCATAGACACATATATGAGGTTTTCCTCAGCTTCCCGTGTTTAACACAGGGTATGCTGCAAGTTTAACGTCCAGCGGAGACGGACCAACCCAACCAGAGCATTAGCTAGGATAGATAGGATTGGGGGATCCTCCTTGAAGGGATATTGATACCGGGGCCAGCCCATGGGCGGTTGTGAAGAAGAGCATACCGACAAGGTCTCACCGGGATAAGACGATCCGGGAGAGGATGCCGTCTTCCCGGAAGCTTGGGACATTTGGGATGTCAACCGGAAATTCCTCAGCCCACCCGAGATATGGGCCCACCTGAATCACCTCGGGATGGAATTACTGGGCATAGGCCCAGTCCGGGCTGGATTCATGGCGTCTCTGGAAGAGGCAGCACAGTACCTAGACGAACTGGAGGATTACGTCCACTCCAGTGGTGTCCCTCCCCCAATGACAGACCGGGTGAGGGTACTGTTGAATCTGACGGCCCCCCTACAATTATCAGCAGCCGATTTGAGGGAACACTTCCCCTTTCCAGAGGAATCAGAGGAATCCTCTCGGGAGGATGAGGCTGGAGGAGGGAGCCCGCTAGAGGAGGGCGAGGTCAGAGACCGAGGCTCAGAATCCGACGATTTCGCGAAGGCTCTCGAGGTAGCATTCCGAACTCCTCTCCTTACGATCTGTTCTTGGGTCCGTATGGACTTCTCACCAATGTTTGAGCCATGTAGGAAGAACTTTTTCGCATGCCTCGTTCTCGCTCCTTGGTGGGTGATGATGCGGGACCTTCGGAAACCGCGCCTATGGATGCGTCCAGTTCCGCATCTGGTGGGACCAGGGCGCCCGAGGTGGCTCCTCCGGAATCTCCAGACCTTACGATAGTATACGGGGGGCCTCGTCTCGGGGTCTCGTCAGTACCGGCTCAAGAGCAGTGCTCGGAGGTTGATCTTCGTAAGTCTCCTCCACTGGTCTCCTCGTTGTCACATGTAGAACATGCCAACTAACGTTTATGTCTCTCTGTCGTACAGTTCTTCGACTGGCGTGGGCCGCTGTGGCAAGACTGGTCGGGATGTCTGGTGGTGTCCCTCATAGGGGAATTCCAGTGATGGTGGCAATAGTCCCTCCATCTCCTCATGCTGCGACACACATCATCACTGGAGGGTCCACCAGCAGGGTCGTACCCGAAGTCATCGAGGTGGACTCCAAGGAAGAGGATCAACAGCTCGGTCCCACTTTTGTTGCGCCCGCTTCGGCAGTAGGTGTCGCACTGGATTCAACACCGGATGTTGATCCTGCCGAGGATTTCCTGTGGGCGTATCCCGCGTACGAGCCTGCCAATCGCGCAGACTGGGATGAAACGACCTCCGACGTGGAAGACAGCAGCATAGTCCGCCGCCGGTCATGGAAGATGATCGCACGCTTTATCAAGGACACTCCACAAGCACAATGGCTGGCCGAAATGGATAGGCTTCGCTTGCGGTTGCGCGAACTGTGCGCTGGGGGAGTGGATGCCCAACGTCCTTACGCACTCATCCGAGATCTTATCGCTGACAAGATCCGGGAGCATGATCGCGGGCTCAGCGTGGGCTGGCAGCGGAGGAAAGAGACCAGCATCAAGAAGCTCCAGGAGGCTGAAGGCGAGGTTCAATAGATGCAGACCCGGGCAGACGAGCTTTCAGCCTCTCTTGACGCACAATATAAGATGGTCTCACGGTTGAAGGCCCAGCTGGCAGAGGCAGAAGAGCATATGAGGCAGACCTCTGGAAAGATGGCCGCCGTTCAAGCTGACGTAGAGAGGGCCAAAGCCAGGAATGACGAACTGCGCCCCGCCGCTGCTGAGGAGGAGCGGGACCTGGTTCAACGGCAGCAAGCCTTGGATGCCGCAATTCAACGGGTGGCGGAGCTGCAACGCTCTTTTGACGGGGTCAACCCATCCATGGGGGAAGTCGACCCCCGAGTATTGTAACAAACCCAAAACCCTTTATTGGAACTTTCGTGCTTCCAAATTTTACCTTTGTTTTGAATGCCATAGCACGCACGATTTCCACTATCGAATTGCCTTGTTACATCCCTACAATGTTTGCGGGACGTTCGACGACAATTCCCCAAGCCCCCGTCGGTCGAGCCCGATGTCCGGGATTCGGATTACCAGTCTGGATTCCTGAGAGACTGGAGAGGCATGATGAGAGAAGGAACTTTCAGGATAGCCGAATTACCGTTCCTTCAACGTGCTCTTATGCATGAACGGGGAAACGCCAGGGGCGCTGAAATTGGTCCAAACAGATGAAAATGGGAAGCGTGAATTACGATACCCATGATTCGGAACACTGTGGGGATGGCGGGACAATAAGGGACAACCGTTAACCTTGGAGGAGAAGCGGTACCCTTACTGCGTTATCCTGTAATGTGGACAAAAAATGAGGGTCGACCGTTGACCATGTTCGAAACACGGGACCATGTCACAAATGTTGTTGAACAATCATTCGGGATGTTGGCCCAGGACAGTTGGCGGACCATAGGTCAAAAATCCATACTGTTAGGGGGTCCTTCCAGATATGACCCGTCTTCCGGAACGTTGGCCCAGGACGGTAGGTGAGCCGATGCGGCATGAGACCAGGCCGTTAGGGGGTCCCGTGAGACATGAAAGGGGATGAGGGTCCGAATAAGGGGCACACAAATCGTGGAATATGGAGTGATGGTCTATCCGAACAGAATCCAACATTTAGGTAGTTAAACCACCGTGGTGGGAGCACGCCAGATAGGTGCATCGGTTTGATCATGGATCATTCCTTCTTTCAGACAGGGCCTCTCTGGCGAGGGGATCTGTCACTTCTCAGTGGGATCTTGGGGCATCCTGAACTTGTTCAGGGTAGAACCGCAGTTTAATGTCATGCGTTGAGGACACATAGACTCATGTAGTTTAACGTCATACGATAGGACGTGGAATAAGAGGGAAGGAAGCGTGTGGCGCGGTAGATATGAAACCGACGTGAATGAGTACTTGGAGTCCAACTCATACCACATACCCCCGGAGGAAACTCTTCAGGTCGAGGGACCAAGAGTGAGGATTGGGCTGGGCCCGAAGCAGAGTGGCTGGGCGTTCCTACGTACCCCATGAGGATGGGAATCAAGCCATACATAGTTCTGAAAGTGCATTTTAATGTCATGCAGGATGATGAGTATCCTGACCGCGTTGGTACACATCCTGCCAAAACTACTAAGCCCACGTGAGTCGTGCTCGGTGTGGGAAACAAGTAGTACTGGTGGGAATTTCCAGACATAGAGAGGGGCAGGTTAGGGCAAAGGGATGCTCGGTGAATACCGATCCAATGACACTAACACGATCATTTAGTGCACCTAGATGCGCAAAGAGAAAGAGCCGAGTATGATGGAATTCTACTTGAACATGAGGAAGTGGAAATGTGTGAATCATGGTGCTCGAGATTCAGATCACAATGATGGCAGCGTGACGATGGAGGATAACTGCTGACCATGTTCGGAACACAGCATCCTGTCATGTTAGCCTAGAACGGGGACAGACAAATGAGCATCGACCGCTGACCGTATTCGCAACGCGGGATTTATCGATTTGTTGTCCAATATCCGTAGGGACGTTGGCCCGAAACGATTGAAGGGACCTTAGGTCCAACATTCATGGAGAGCCCTTAAGCCTAGTATCCATGTCATCCGAGGGTCCTTTTGGATGTGGAAGAGGATGAGGATCCAAATAGCGAGCTCATGAAGCTTGGTCATGGGACGAGGGGAATGTCCCTGTGAAAATCCCACACTTCGGGCTCTTTGTAAAAACACATCTGAATACGGAAACGAAACGTATTAGAGAGAGGGAGCAGATTCCTTTGCCTTGGGGGGATGTTAGTTTAGGGTCGTAGAATTCGGACCATGGGTGAGAGGAAACATAAGAGGCACATAGTGGAGTAACTCAAACACCTGGCGTGAATGGGAATAGGAGGTGTGTACGGCGCGGTGAACAACTCGACGTGAATAAGGGCACAACCCCATATCACACCGCGCAACCTCCTCGGGAGAGGTTTTTGGTCAAGGGACCAAAAGGGAAAGTTAGGTTGGGCCCGTGGGGAAGTTACCGGGCGCTCCTACGTATCTCATGAGGATGAGAATCAAGCCATACGTAGTTCTGAAGGGTGCCTTTGACCATAAATGGGTAAAGGGAGCAGGGGACTCATGGCGTCAAGACCCGACGTGAAGGAGGACCTAAGCCCAACTTACCATGCGTTCTCTGGGGAAATGTTCGAGTCGAGGGACCGAACACAAAGGTTAGGCTGGTCCCGCGGGGAAGTGCCCGGGCGCTCCTACGTATCTCATAAGGATGAGAATCAAGCCATACATAGTTCTGGAAGGTGACATGGTAGGATACCAGTGCCAGGGGAAAAGGGGAGTGCGGGCGTGGCCCTTGCACTAAAAGAAGAAGAATTTGATGTATCTTGTTTGTTCATTAAGGTGAATGGTTTTTTTTGTGAAGCGACAGGCCTAGAATAGTAGGTTGTGATGTCACCAAAAGGATCAAGCTGTGATGGGCGTTGACAAATGGCAGGGCACGTGACCAATACACAACGTGATGTCCTCTACAACGAGGTCACCACAATGCGGTGCCGTTTTTTGTCGTGCAGCCAGGATGATAATGTCACAGTTTAGGGTCGTATGATAGGACCAAGCATGAATTTTATCATCATGCAGCGCAGACGTAGCAGCGACGATTCTAGGCGGGAAATGTGCGCAGTGTTATAAAACACAATTGATGGAGACATGACCCCACATCAAATTTTACGCCATTCGGAGAGGGAAACCTTAGGCCGAGGGGCCTATATAGAGGTAAGAGGTGAAACCGGGGGAGAGACTGGCTCTCTAAATGGGCTGTACCTGAAAACAGGGCGTCCGGGTGGTCCTACGTATCCCATGAGTATGGGAATCAAGCCACACGTAGTTCTAAATGGATCTTAGTTTATGGTCTTAGAGCTCGGACCATGGGAGCCCTGAAGGACTCCATATTTCAGCTTTGTCCCCCTGACATGCAAAGGTGCACTGAGGGATAGCGCCAAAAGTGTTGAGATTCCACCTGGACATGATGGGGTGGAAAATGATGTGAATCATGAAACCAACATTCGAGGACTGAAGGGGTTGGCGTGACGACAGAGGATTACTGCTGACCATGTTCGGAACACAGCATTCTGTCGCGTTAGCCTGAAATGGGGAAAACAAATGAGCATCGACCGCTGACCGTATTCGCAACGCGGGATTTCATCGATTTGTTGTCCAAAACCCTCGGGGGCGTTAGCCCGTAACGGTAGGAGATCCCTTGGGCGTAGTATCCAGGCCATTCATGGGGGTCCCTCTGGGTGTGAAAGGTGATGGAAGCCCGAATGGAGGGGAACACGATGCATGACAAGTGGAAGGAACTTGATCAAGTTGAATCTGACACTCTTGGCCCTAGACCAGAGTACTCTTAATACATGGGTGATCCATTGAAAGGAGTCAAGGGACTCAACCTTGAGGGTGATCGATAGATGGAAGATTGCCAGGGGAAGGGGGCACAGTGCCCAAAACCATGTATCATACCTACACATCCCCCTCCTGTAGGGGGATAGACCAAGTGGCCCCGGTGACCGGGAGATCAGGAGATCACTAAGAGGTGGGGTTGGACCCGAATCTTAGACATTCAGGTGGTCCTACGTATCCCATGAAGATGGGAATCAAGCCACACATAGTTCTAAAGGATTCCTTTTAATGTCATGCGGGACAAGGAATAGGAGGACTAACTCTCAGAACGGGGTGTGTGTGGTGCAACTATTGCAAACCCGACGTGAATGAGGACGTGGTCCTACACTACGCCACGCGGTCCCGTGGTCGGGGTCCTGAAGGCAGGACCAGAGAGGTGAACTTGCTGAACTCATGCTGGACCCAAAGACAAGGGGTCTTGAACGTAGTTCCAGATGAGAATCTTAGTTTATGGTCTTAGAGCTCGGACCGTGGATGGTGACAACTCCCGAGTAAGCACAGATGCCAACCCAATCCCTAAGCCCACTTGAGATAAACTCGGTGTGGGAAACAAGGGGGGAAGATCTTTATCGCAATACTGGGGGCGTCTATCAAAGGGGAGTCGGCGGAGAGTTTCGAAGGACACCTTTGATGCAGCTTGTTCTCCCAACGCGCAGACGTGTACGGAAGAAAAGTACCAAGAGTCCTGAGACTCTACTTGGACATGATGAAGTGGTGAAGGGTGTGAATCGTGTACCCGACATTTGGGCTTAATGGGTTGGCGTGGCGATAGAGGAAAACTGTTAACCATGGTGGAAACACAGCATCCATATCGCGTTAGCCTGAGGTGGGAACAACAAACGATCATCGACCGATGACCATATTCGCAACGCGGGATTTTATCGATTTGTTGTCCAAAACCCTCGGGGGCATTGGCCCGTAACGGTAGGAGAGACCATGGGCGCAGTATCCAGGCCGTTATTGGGGGTCCCTCCGGGTGTGGGAGATGATGAAAGCCCTGATGCAGGGATACGCAAAGCCTGGAAAGCGGGTGCGGACGTGTCCGAGTAAAGCTTGGCATTCCAGGTAATAAACCAGAGTACTCTTAAGCACATTGGTGAACCGCCGAAAAAGGGATCGATGAAACAGCTCAGTAGGGGGGGGACATGGTGTGGTCATTGCGAGACCATCGTGAGTGAGGACATAATCCCACACCACACCATATAATCCTCTCATGGAAGAAGGATAGGCCAAGGGGCCAGGATGGGATGAGGATTCCCGAGAGATGGGGCTGGACCCGAGTCTTGGACATTTAGGTGGTCCTACGTATCCCATGAGGATGAGAATCAAGCCACACGTAGTCCTCCATATGTAGTTTGATGCCATACTGGACGAGAAGGGGAGTAATATACCCCTAAACAAGGGAGGTGTGCGGTATGGAGAAGAAGCCGACGTGAATGAGGACGTAGTCCCACACCACACCATACACTCCTATAAGAGAGGACCTGGGTCGTGGACCGGAAAGGCAAAGGGCCTGATGGTTAGGCATTGGTCAGGAAGGCCTGACCTACTTGTAGTTTAACGTCTTGCAATGAGGACTAGGGTCGGGGACCCGAGAAGGCCAAGGGGCCTGAGGGTGGGCCTCGTAAAGGGAGGGCGTACGACATGGTACATGATCCCGACGTGAATGAGGACATAGTCCCACGTCACACCGTACACCCTTATGAGGAATCCTGGGTCGTGGCCTAGAAAGGCCAAGGGGCCTAAGGTCAGGAATCAGTCAGGAAGGCCTGACTGGTTTGCAGTTTTACGTCTTACATGAGGACGAGGGTCGGGGACTCGAGGAGGCCAAGGGGCCTGAGGCTGGGCCTCGTAAAAAGAGGGAGTACGGCATGGTACATGATCCTGACATGAATGAGGACATAGTCCCACATCACACAGTACACCCCTATGAGGAATCTTGGGCCATGGCCCGATCGCTAGCACCACCTGGGGGAAGTTTGTCACCTCGGGATGGGGCAGAATGAATCACTGCTCTTGATGCCTAGGACATCTCGGGGTGGACCCGAAGATCCAGGACACTGTTGACCATGTTCGAAACATAGCGTTCCTATGGTGACCCGTATGGGAGCAACAAATGAGCGTCGACCGCTGACCAAATTCGCAACGCGGGACTTGTATCGGCTTGTTGCTTGAAAACCCTCGGGGGCGTTGGCCCGTATCGGTAGGAGAGCCCTTGGGCATAGTATCCAGGCCGTTCTTGGGGGTCCCTCTGGGTGTGAAAAATGATGGAATCCCAGTCATGGAGTGGGTGAAGCATAGTTGTATCCATCCACGAAAGGGGCAAACACCTCCAGGGGGGGATGTGCAGCCAGGTCAAGGCTTGCCCGATGTGAGTTGGCGCAAAAGTGTGCACCCTGCCATGTCTTGACCCAAGGGGAAGATTTTGGCTTTTGGGCTGGGCCAACGGACGAAATGTCCGGGCGTTCCTACGTATCTCATAAGGATGAGAATCAAGCCATACGTAGTTCTTGATGGCCATGCAGTTTAGCGTCATGCGGTGAGGACGTGGAAGGAATAGAAGAACGGGAGCGAGCACATGGTGCAACCCTTACAATCCTTGTGCGAGTAGGGTTGCATAAGCGGGGCCAAGAAAGCCTACTCCTTGCTACACAAAGATTCTCCAAGAAAACTATTCCTAGGGGGAATAGTGGAAGGGAAAAGCATCGGGCTGGGCTCAAGACGAGATGTCCGAGCGTTCCTACGTATCTCATAAGGATGATAATCAAGCCATACGTAGTTCTAGAAATGTAGTTTAACGTCATGCAGGACGATAAGAAGAATCTCATTTGGGGATATGTACGGTACGAAGAGTAATCCGACGTGAATGAGGACATAGTCCTGCACCACACCGTACAATCCCGCAATAGCATAGATCAGGGAAAACCAGGGGGCCTGAGGCCAGGCCGCGGTCAGGGAGACCTAACCAGCTTGTTGTTTAACGTCTCGCGGTGAAGACGGGGCCGGGGCCCAAGGAGGCCATTGGGCATGAGGCCGAGCTTCGGTCAAGAAGGCCTGACCGGCTTGCAGTTTAACGTCTTGCAGGAAGAAGATGCAGTTTATTGTCGTGCAGGACTTTACAGTTTAGAGTCATGTTGGACCATAACGTGCAGTTTAAGGTCATGTGGGACCATTTCACAATTTATCATCTTGCAGGACGAAGATGCAGTTTAAGGTCGTGCGGGACCATTTTGCAGTTTATGGTCGTGAAGGACCCTTTTTTCCCTAGGCAAAGTATCGCTTGACGGGTGCCGGGGGCCCGAGGAGGCTAAGGGGCCTGAGGCTGAGCCTCGGTCAGGAAGGCCTGACTGACTTGCAGTTTAACGTCTTGCAGTAAGGACGGGGATGCAGTTTAGGGTCGTGCGGGACCATCTCGCAGTTTAGGGTCGTGCTGGACCTTTTTTTCCCTAGGCAATGTATCACTTGACGGGGGCCGGGGGCCCGAGGAGGCCAAGGGGCCTGAGGCTGAGCCTCGTTCAGGAAGGCCTGACTGACTTGCAGTTTAACGTCTTGCAGTAAGGACAAGGATGCAATTTAGGGTCTTGCAGGACCATCTTGCAGTTTAGGATCATGCTGGACCTTTTTTCCCTAAGCAAAGTATCATTTGAGGAATTTGGCATTGGTGGGAGGGGTTATACGCTCCCCATCCGTGGTCACCAAGGAGTATGCTCCATTGGGGGTAAACCTTATGGATGATATAAGGCCCTTCCCATTTGGGTTCTAACTTGGGCGGTTTCCTACCGGGAATCATTGGCGCTCGAAGGGCCAGTACCAGGTCGCCCTGTAGAAAAGAGCGAAGAAGAACCTTCATGTCAAAGGCTCTCGCTATCTTGTCCTGATGCCTTTCCAGATTGTGAAGGGCACGAAGCCGGTTCTCGTCCAGTGCTTCTAATTCAGCCAGATGGATCTCGGCTACCTCATCAGATGTCTGGTGGTCATAAACTGCAGTGCGTAACGACGGCAGCTGGATCTCAATGGGTAGGACGGGCTCAGCTCCATACACTAGGGAAAATGGGGTCACCGGGGTAGAGTTATGAGTCGTAGTCTGGTAATTCCAGAGAGCATTGGGGAGCTTGTCCGACCAACTTTTCTTATTCTGACCAACCATCATTTGCAGAATGTTAGAGAGGGTCTTGTTGAACGCCTCGATCTGTCCATTCGCCTGCGCGTGGTAGTGGGAGGTATGGTTCAACCAGATGTCGTACTTAGCGTGCAATTTCTTCAATTCAGCTGCTCGGAAGTTGGTGCCGTTATCGGTGAGGACGGCGTGAGGGACTCCAAACCGGTGGATAATGTTGGAGCTCACAAAGTCAACGATGGAACGGGACTTGACCTCTTTGAGCGGAACTGCCTCTGCCCACTTGGAGAAGAAATATTTAGCAGTCAGGGTGAACCTACACTGGCGGGCTGTTGCCGGTGGATACGGTCCCACTACATCAAGTCCCCATACCGAAAATGGCCAAGAGTACTTGGTGGGGTGGAGGGGATCCGGCGGCCGATTCAAGAAGTTGGCATGTACTTGGCATGCATGGCATCTCTTGGCATATCCAATACAATCGTGGATCATAGAGGGCCAAAAGTACCCCAACCTCCAGATTTGATGGGACAGTTTCGGTCTAGCTTGATGGGCGCCACAGGAACCGGCATGTACCTCTTGCATAACTTGAGGTATCTCCCCTCCTTGGAGGCAACAGAGAAGGACACCATCGAAACTCCGCTTATAAAGGATTTGTTAGAGACTGGGGCCGCTCAGGAGGGTAAATTTCTGCGCACGACGTCGAATTCGCTCGCGCTCGGCCCGGTCGTCCGGGAGCTGACCATTTTGGAGATACTCGAAAAAAGGTGCTCTCCAGTCGGGGGTGGTTTCAACCACTGCGTCTGACGAACCCGGGACCCCTGACGTGGAGGGTCCGATGGTGAGATGACTTACCCGTAGGCTATCACGGTCCTCTTGGGTGACGGGGGCAATGACTCTCCGGTGGGCCACATGTATGACCAAATCATCTTGCTCGGGTTCTGCGAGCGACGTGGCTAAACCAGCCAGGGCGTCCGCTTGGCCGTTCTGCGACCGTGGGACATGGGTAACCTCTAGCCGAGAAGAGAACTGGGCCATTAGACAGAGGGTGTACTCCAGCAACGGTGCGAGCTCCGGCTTCCTGACGACGTAGTCACCATTAACCTGTTTGATTACCAGCTCGGAATCCCCCTTCACATGTAGATGGGGCACATGGATCTCAAGGGCCAACTCGAGGCCGGTGATGAGAGGTTGGTACTCTGCCTCATTGTTCGTACAGCCTTCTGACAATATGAACGAGTATGGCAGGACGGCTTGCGCCGGGGTAATAAAGATAATACCCAGGCCCACTCTGTTGAACTTGGGATCGTTGAGCCTCCTACTGGTGGGGCTCCGGGAGGCGCCGTCGAAATGCATTTTCCAACATGGGGCATCATGATCGACTGAGAGGATCGTCTCATTAGGGAAATCCAGGTCCAGGGATTGATCCGCGGAGGTTGGATGTGCAGCTAAAAAGTCTGCCAATGCCTGTCCTTTAATGGCCTTCTGAGGTACAAACCTGATATCAACCTGCTGGAGAATCACCGCCCACCGTGCTAGTCGGCCAGTCAGCATAGGGAGATTCCGGATGTACTTTAGTGGGTCTACCCGGGAGACCAATTCCACCTCGTGGTGCTGCAGGTAATTTTGTAACTTCTCCACGGCGAAGACGAGCGCAAGGCAGCTCTTTTCAATGGGGGAATATCTGACCTCCGTATCGAGAAGCATGCGGCTGAGATAGTAGAGACTGTTCTCAGTACCCTCATTATTCTTCTGGGCAACTAGCGCACCGAGAGATCTCTCCAGGGCAGTCACATAAAGGTCCAGCGGCTTTCCGGAGACGGGTGGCATCAAGACCGGAGGTTGGAGCATATACTGCTTGATTTCCTCGAAGGCGGTCCGACACTCCTCATCCCATTCATAGGTGGCGCCCTTCTTCATGAGCCGGGAAAAGGGCTTACACTTGCCGGCCAGATTCGCGATGAATCGGCGTATATAGGCTAAGTGGACTTGAAGGCCTCGAAGCTCCCGAATGTTGCTCGGGGGAGGCATTTGGCTGATGGCCTTGATCTTCTCCGGGGCGATCTCGATACCTCGGTATCTGAAAAAAAATCCCAGAAACTTCCCGGAGGTGACCCCGAAGGCACACTTCAGCGGGTTCATCTTCAGGTGACAGGAACGGAGGAAACCAAACACTTTCTCAAGGTCTTTGAGATGGTCCTGGCACTGGCATGATTTGACTACGAGGTCATCCACATAGCATTCCACCAATGTCCCGAGAATCGGTTTGAATATACGATGCATGGCCCTCTGATAAGTGGAACCTGCATTTATCAAATCGAATGGCATTACCTGGTAGCAAAAGGTACCTTGGGGAGCCTTGAAGGCAGTGGAATCCTCGTCTTCGGGGGCCATCCGGATCTGGTTATACCTGGAATACCCATCCATGAAAGAGAGGGATTGGAACCCGGCCGTGGCGTCAATCAACAGCTCCGTCACCGGGAGTGGGAAGTCATCCTTTGGGTAGTGGCGATTAAGATCGTGGAAGTCGATGAAGACTCTGATCTGCCCATTCTTCTTCCTGACTGGAAAAATGTTGGCAAGCCACTTGGGGTACTGGACCTCCTTGATGAAGTTGGCTTTGATTAGCTTGTCAACTTCGGCCTCAACCATAGCACCATGAGAAGGGTGCATCTTCCTGGGAGGCTGCTTAAACCCACGATGTTTTGCCGGGAGGCCCAAACGGTGAACGGATACCTGGGGATATAGCCCTGGCATCTCTTTGTAACTCCAAGCAAACACATCACGGTGCTGTTTGAGGAAGTCTATGTACTGCTGCCGTTCCTCGGGGGACATGGCTGCGCTGATCAATGTGGGTTTCAGATCTGCCTCGCTACCAAGGTTCACCTGTACCAGTTCATCAACCGTGGTAGAGATGCCTTCTTCAAAGGCTGGGGGAGCATCCTCCAAGTCTTCCTCCCCACCTGTGGGGGGACTTCCCGCGACGGGGGGGACTTCTGGGCTATCAAGATTCGAGGGGCAGCTGGTGCCGGCTTGGGCAGCAGCGGTCATCACATCGGGAGACTCTCTTGCCATTGAGACCATAGAAATGAAGGCAGTCGACCATATCCCATATGGCCTTCGGCCTAAAGGGCCACGTTTGATGATATCAAAGCAGTGGTGACGTGTCGGCCTGAGTCTATTAATTCCAGCCCGGTGGAAGAGACATGTATGGCGCACCGTCGTTGTCATAATCTTGACGTCCCGGTACCATACATGGGTAGGGGGTTCCGGGATTACTTGAGCCTTGTTGATGTAGGACTACGAGGTGATTTTCCGTCGTCACTTGGACACGGGAACATGCCTTCCTTGCGTACCCGAAACAACAAAACATTGTCCCATGTCGGGGGTCGTGGCCTCCAACCGGTGGATCGGGAGGATGTAGGCATCATCTATGCTTTCCCAGGGATCACTTGTGACCGGGGCGGGTTCATCCTCGCTTACTAGGATTTTCTTGTCCTTACTTTTGTAATAACCCGCATCCAGATAGCAGGCCTCACAAGAAGCGAAAGGGGACGCGTCTGCTTGGAGCACACCTACTCGACCATTGAGAGAGTACTTGAGGTACTAGTGATACGACGAAGGGACCACTGCATGCAGATGGAGCCATGGCCTACCCATCAATGCGTTATAGGCAGTGTCTTGAGAGACAACCATGAACTCGGTGCTGGCAATTAAGCCACCGAACTGAGTCTTCAGGCGGATCTTGCCGGCTGGGGTTTGCTCTGTCCTGTCGTACCCCTGGATCCTGAGGTCAGAGGGAGTTAAATCACCTTCGGAAAGACCCAGCTTTCGCAGCGTCCGGGTCGGAATTAGATTGATTCTGGAACCTGTGTCAACGAGGCAGCGGCGGACTTCCACACCATTGAAGTGGCCAGTGATGTACAGCGGGCGAATGTGCCACTGTATAGGAGGGTCCTCATCTTCACTGGAAAACGAGATAATCGCCTGACATTCGGCGTTTTCAATCGTCTCGGTATGGAAGGCTTCTACAGCTGCTACCTCTGTCTCGAACTGGAGGGGGCTCCTTAGGGACTCGACAAGTGCCTCACGCATTTCAGATGACAGGCGAAGGGCCTCAAGGATGGAGAGCCTCGCTGGAATGCCGACCAGGTGCTTCAGAACATCGTACTTTCGTGCCAAACGCGAGCCTCTGCTTACAGGAGGTCGTCCGGCATTTGGAGGCACAGCGGGTCCGGCCGGCTGAACCGGCGATTGACTAGTACTGGGTACATCTTTCTGCTGTTTCTGACGCTTTCGCCGGGGCGCGCGCCCGTCCGTCTGTGGAGGAGGACGCGCGGCGCTTTGTTTCCCCACATTCCCGCTTTCCAAAGGCGGGCGACATTCGCTCCTTATTTAGGGACGTCTGCTCCTGGATCGAAACGGGATAATGGGATGTCGGTTCTTCCTCCTGTGGATTCCTCCTCAGAACTCGTCACCTAGTCCGGGTCTCCCTCATAGATTTAATACGTAGTTCGTGAAACTCTTCCCAGTGCCATGTTTCCATGGACACCGGTTAATTACACTACTCCTGTCGGGACATTCCAAGGGGTCCAGTCAGGGCAGTATCCTTCAGTCAAGGGAGTAGTCACGTTGAGGCATCAGTAGCGTGTCTGGATGCTGGGGTACCTGGCATGTCTGTCTGTTATCCTTGGCCACAAGGCTTCTCGAGGGCGTGGAAGCCCGAGGCATCCCACATCGAGCGCAGGGAATTATATGTCATAGACACGTATCTGAGGTTTTCCTCAGCTTCCCGTGTTTAACACAGGGTATGCCGCAAGTTTAACGTCCAGCGGAGACGGACCAACCCAACCAGAGCATTAGCTAGGATAGATCGGATTGAGGGATCCTCCTTGAAGGGATATCGATACCGGGGCCAGCCCATGGGCGGCTGTGAAGAAGATTGTACCGACATGGTCTCACCGGGATATGACGGTCTGGGCGAGAATCAGGACGGGTGATAGGTTGATTAATAGAGTGGAGGGAGAGTGAAATGGGACCATCGCAGGGGCGACAGTGAAGTTGGGATTGAGCCTTGAAGAGGCTTCCTATGTATCCCCGTGGCAGGGAATCAAAGTCCGCGTAGTTCGGGATGGTGCCGGTAAACCGACGTGAAGGTGGACCTTGGTCCAATGGGCATCGTTAGCGTACCGACGTGAAGGTGGACCTTGGTCCAATTAGTGGTGGTCTTGAGCCTCTGGAAGGCTTCCTACATACCATGCCTTGACATGGATCAAAGACCTCGTAGTTCAAAGGGTTTCATCGGTGATCCGATGTGAAAGTAGACCCGTGGGTCCACTAATGGTGGGCTTGAAACTTGGGAAGGATTCCTACGTACCATGCCTTGACATGGATCAAAGTCCACGTAGTTCAAAGGATTGATGGAATACAGTTTAATGTCATGCGGGGTGATAGTGAACCCTGACGTGAATAAACGATGGGCGGTGGGTGTCGGCGAACCAACGTAATTGAGGGACCTTGGTCCGATGGGAGAGGGGCTTGAAAATGGGGGCCTGGCACACCGACTAGGAGACGGTTTGGGCCAATGATTGTTGGGCTTGAACCTCAGGGGGGCTTCCTACGTACCATGCCTTGGCACGGATCAAAGTCCTTGTAGTTATGATTGGGGAATGCAGTTTAACATCATGAGGGACGGGGGTGAACGGACGTGAATGAGGTCGGAACGATCAGATGGTGGGTTTGAACCTCGTAGAGGCTTCCTACGTACCATGCCTTGACATGGATCAAAGTCCCCGTAGTTCGGGTTAGTCAAAACGGCTTACCGTCGGACTAGGATGCAGTTTAAAGTCATGCTGGACGTAGGTAGAACTCGACGTGAATTGGATGATGGGTGGGCTTGGACCTCGTGGAGGCTTCCTACGTACCACGCCTTGACATGGATCAAATACCTCGTAGTTCAAATGGGGCATTTTCTGTGAACCGACGTGAAAGTGGACCTTGGTCCAATGAGTGGTGGGCTTGAACCTCCGGAAGGCTTCCTACGTACCATGCCTTGACATGGATCACAGACAATGTAGTTCATATGGGATGGGACGCAACGGCTTGTCGTTGGACCGGAATGCGGTTTAACGTCATGCTGGACGGGAATGAGACCCGACGTGAATGAGTGACGGGTGGGCTTGAACCTCATGGAGGCTTCCTACGTACCATGCCTTGACATGGATCAATGTCCTCGTAGTTCTCTAAGGGTGGGTGGTCAGGGTCGGTGCTCACTCTAAGCCCACGTGAGTCATACTCGGTGTGAGAAACAAGTGGTTGCAAGGACCTGACGATCACGTCGCAAAGGATGCGTCCGTGAGAAGCGAAGAGGGGCTTACGCGTTAGGTTGGCCATGGTGTTGGGACTTACTCTAGGATGGAGGCCCGAAGTGCGACGAAGCGCGGGAAAGAGGGACCTTGGTCCAATGGTGGGAGGTACCTCGTTCCCTATCACGCCCACCACTGACCTTGGTAGTGGGGAAGTACGGAGATGCACGGGTGCAATCATCCGTAGGGGAACTAGGGTTGCCCTTCTCCTACGAACATACGCCACTCCAACAAGGAGGATCTCATCCCATGTGAATGGGTGATTCCATTACCGTGGAGATGAGTGGTGTGAAGAATGTTCGAGTTGGGGGGGAGCCTTCGTGAGGGGCACGAGGTCGGGTCACAGTTTAACGTCATGTGTTGAGGACGTGGTGCTTGGAAGTTTAACGTCCTGCAGCTCGGACGAGGTGGGTTCACTCCACACCCCTAGGACTTACATAACCGGTACCCTCTGGTCCTTGGGGAAGGGATGGTACCAGTAAGGCCATGGTTAAGGGGGGTCGTGGAACGAACCATCAAGGGGTCCACGTTAGCGTGGCTATGCGAAGAAGCAATAGTCGTTAGCGTGCCTATGCGAAGAAGCATTAGGCGAAGCAACGCTACGGGTGGTATTGTCCATGGGACTTTGAAATCACATCGTGCAAACCTGGAGGGTCGCACGGGAAGAGGAATCGCTAAGAAAAGGAGTGTGCTTCATGAAGTGGAGTGCCTTGTCCTTAGCATGGGGCATAGGTGTGAGTTGAAGGTGCTTCGTGAAGTGGAACAGTGTTCGCGGAGCACTGCCTCGCGAAGAAGGGATGCCTCACAAAGCAGGGTCCTGCGAAGCTGTGTGCTTCACGATGTGTAGCGATCCTGCCTTAGCATAGGGATCACTAGCATGGGTTGGGTGTTTCGCGAAGCATAAACGCTCTGCGGCTGCCCGGGTTCCCTTGGGAATCACCTTCCTTTGTGAATGCCCTTGAGCTTTGCGAAGGGAATCCCTCTCGGAAGAGGGGCTCAAAACGAGACAATGCAGAGGAGTCTCGCGAAGTAGAAGTACCTCACAGAGCTCATGATTCCCAGGGCAAAGAGTGCTTCGCGATTCGGGAGAGGAGAAGCCGAAAGGTCAGATTGTCCGTCTTCGGGACTCAGGGGGAGTCCAGTATTTATAGGCAAGGGGCGCCGTGAAGCAGAACTCGCATGCCACCTCCGGTGCTTCGCGGCGCACTCGCGAACGTAAACATCGTCTGCGGAGGATTACCGCCTCTGGAGCTTCGCGGCGGCTCGCGAACGTCAAATGCATTCGCGGAGCATTACGGCCTCCGGAGCTTCGCGGCGGCTCGTGAATGTCAAATGCGTTCGCGGAGGATTACCACCTCCGGAGCTTCGCGGCGGCTCGCGAACGTCAAATGCGTTCGCGGAGGATTACAGCCCCTAGAGCTTCGCGAGGCCGCAATGGTCGGAGCGCTTCGCATGGGTGCTTCGCGGCGGTGCCTCGCGAGGCAGCACGCCGGCCTTCTTTTTCGTCCCTTCCTTTCATGCAATATTTTTGGCACCAACAAATTCCCCCCCTCAGACTTGGAGTCGTGGAGGGAGAAGGGTCGAAGTCTGAGGGAAAATCACAAAAATTGTCGGCGGTTTTGCGATGCGGCTTCACGAATGGTGCCCACAGTGCTGACCGGGGCCACAGATCCGGACGCGCCGCGATGCTCCGCGCGGGTGAGGCGCGCCGCGATGCTCAGCGATCACCGCCTATAAATAGGGGGCCGACCCCTCTTTGTCTTCACGTGCCTTCCTTGTCTTTTTGTGCTCTCGACTTCAGGAAGCTCCGCGTACTCCGTGACAGCCCTCCGCGAATCGAGCTTCGCGGCGAACCGCGGGTCTCCGACTCCACGTCCGCGCCAAGAGAACCTCTGCTTGTCGGCCTTGGCCAGACTTCGCGGCTTGGTCTCACGACCGATCTTCGTGATCCAGCTTCGCGATTCAGCTTCGCGGTCGAGCTTCACGATCCATCCAAAATAATTCTTTTCTGAGGGCCAGAGTTAAAATGGCCCATCAAGAGGCTGTATTGGGGGTCCTTGCAGATGCTGCTCGCCGGGATGAGATGGCCAACTGTCCAGGCCTGGGGGAGATGATCCAGAGCCACTCGGACCACATTTCTTTGACAGATCTGCTCTCAGAGGGTCAGAAAGATTATCCGCAGTGCAAGAAACTGCCGTTGTACGGCTTCGGGCTGACGGATGTTGTCTTTTTCCCTGAGACGAATAGGGATGAACCAACTTGCTGGTTCAGGAGCACACTGTGCCAGCACCAATGGTTCAGGGTGGCCGATGGTCATGTGAGGGAGGACTTCACACCTATTACCGCTGACTGTCTCTACACCCATGTGAATGACATTGACGGGAAGCCATTGCAGCTGGAGACTTCCCCTCCCCTCTACTGTACCATGCTGAAGGCGGCTTTCCAGGATTCGAAGAAGGGATGGTCCGATGAGTGGGACCTGCGCCAGGGTGGCAAATTTACTGATGACTGGGCCTGGGCCTACTGGGTAGGCGCCTCATGCGAGGAGTTTGGGGCCGAGCTGAGGAGAGTGGGGTTGTATGAGGCGGCATGGGCCTCCCAATTCCACATTTACCAACCGAAGCAGCTAATTTCGGAGTTGCTGAGTAGATGGTCATCTAGGACCAACACTTTTCACCTGCATCATGGGGAGGTGGGCATCAGCCTGTGGGATGTCCACAAGATTTCTGGGGTCCCAATCTTGGGGGCCATGTATGACGAATTCCTCCCCGTTGTCTGCGCGTGGGGAGATGCGGAGCAAATGTCGCGACTGGCGTCGGCGCTGATGGCACTTGTCCCTGGAGAGGACAAGGAGGCAGTGAGGGACGTCCACTTCAGGAGGAGGTTCAAATGCTTCCTGAATTTTCCAGAGAATCGAGAGTTCCCTCCGAGGCCTCGAACTTGTCCAAGGGCAGCCCAACGGGGCAAGGGGCACTCGTATTGGCGGGTCTTGGAGGACAGCCAATGGAAGACTTGGGGTTTCAGTGTCAGCACTGAACAATAGACGATAGTCAGGCTGGAGGCATTCATCGTGGCTCTCATCTGTGGCTGGATCCTACCGGTGAGGGATGCAAGCATGGGGGTACGACCCAGCTCGTTTATCATGGTGTCGATGTTGGCCATGGGGCAGCGGATCAACCTGGGGATCTCGATGCTCACCAAACTGTACAGAATGTTGTGGCATATTAGCAAGGGCATGAAGCCTCCAAGGATATGCGGCCCCTTCCACCTCCTGTATGGGTGGATCGCAGCGCATATCAGGGGGATTTACGAGTATCCAAACCCCATTTCGCCGCCGGGATCGATCTTCCGCCCCTCCATCCTGAACGCGGTCGGGAGCTTCCTGTTCAAATTAGTCGTGCCGATGGTTCTGAATCGGGTGTGGAGGGCGGATGAGTTCAATTTCCACCCCTTCCCGTTGCCGACAGTGATGCTTACTGATGACGGATGGGGAACAGAAGAACATCAGGCTTACCTCCTGGCCTTCTGAGGTGGAGTTTTGGTGGCACGAATAGATCGTAAACCGCTCTGTGAACCGTACACTCTACATCGGTTTGCGAGGCAGTTCCGGTGCCTCCAGCGGCTGACCCCGCAGGTCTACTGGGAGGTGCATCACGAGGAGCACCCGTGTGTGATGAGGCAGCTGTGGCTCATGTTCACACGGGAAGATGGAAAGATGCGGATTGCATTGCCTCCGTCCACCACAGCCTTCGGATTAGTGAAGGAGTACACCATTAGTTGGGAGGCTGCTTACCCGGGAGAGATGCTGAAGCAACCAACTATCCGGATCGGTGACGGTGGACCTCCTCTATCTCGAGGTCGGTGTCGGAGGGCGGCTAGGGCCGCTCGCGGTGGCAGGGCTGCCATGGCGGCGAGACCCGCACCGGCCGAGGGTATGGCGGCAGCGGTGGATCTGGTGATTCCGGAAGAGCAGGGTCATCCAGAGGGGCGGCCATCGAGGGATTTCGAAGGATATCCACTCAGGCTTCGGGGAAGCGCCTGCGTCACATTGACAGGGCAGAGGATGCCGTCTTCCCTGAAGCATGGGACATTTGGGATGTCAACTGGCAATTCCTCATCCCACCAGAGATATGGGCCCACCTGAATCGCCTCGGGATGGAATTACTGGGCATAGGCCCAGTCCGGGCTGGATTCATGGCGTCTCCGGCGGAGGCAGCACAGTACCTGGACGAACAAGAGGATTACGTCCACTCTAGTGGTGTCCCTCACCCAATGACAGACCGGGTGAGGGTACTGTTGAATCAGACGGTCCCCCCCACAGTTATCGGCTGCCGATCTGAGGGAGCGCTTCCCCTTGCCGGAGGAATCAGAGGACTCCTCTCGGGAGGATGAGGCTGGAGGAGGGAGCCTGCTGGAGGAGGGCGAGGTCGGAGACCGAGGATCAGAATCTGACGATTTCGCGGAGGCTCTCGAGGTAGCATTCCGATCTTCTCTCCTTACGATCTGTTCTTGGGTCCATATGGACTTCTCACCAATGTTTGAGCCATGCAGGAGGAACTTGTTCGCAGGCCTCGTTCTCACTCCTTGGCGGGTGATGATGCGGGACCTTCAGAACCCGCGCCTATGGCTGCGTCCAGTTCCGCGTCTGGTGGGACCAGGGTGCCCCAGGTGGCTCCTCCGGAATCTCCAGACCTTACAACAGTATACGGGGGGCCTCGTCTCGGGGTTCCGTTAGTACCGGCTCAAGAGCAGCACTCGGATGTTGATCTCCATAAGTCTCCTCCACTTTTCTCCTCGTTGTCACATGTAGACCATGCCAACTAACGTTTATGTCTCTTTGTCGTACAGTTCTTCAACTGGCGTGGGCCGCTGCGGTAAGACTGGTCGGGATGTCTGGTGGCGTCCCACCTAGGGGAATGCCGGTGATGGTGGAAATAGTCCCCCTATCTCCTCAAGCTGCGAAGCACATCATCACTGGTGGGTCCACCAGCAGGGCCGTACCCGAAGTCATCGAGGTGGACTCCGAGGAAGAGGATCAACCGGTCGGTCCCAGTTCTGTCGCGCCGGCTTCGGCGCCAGGTGTCGCACTGGATTCAACAACGGATGTTGATCCTGCAGAGGATTTCATGCGGGCATATCCCGCGTACGAGCCTTCCAATCTCGCAGATTGGGACGAAACGGCCTCCGACGGGGAAGACAGCAGCATAGTCCGCCGCCGTTCATGGAAGATGATCGCTTGCTTTATCAAGGACACTTCCCAAGCACAATGGCTGGCAGAAATGGATAGGCTTCGCTTGCGGTTGCGCGAACTGTGCACTGGGGGGGTGGATTCCCAACGTCCTTACGCACTAATACGAGATATTATGGATGAGAAGATCCGGGAGCATGATCGCGGGCTCAACGTGGGCTGCCAGCGGAGGAAAGCGACCAGCATCAAGAAGCTCTAGGAGGCAGAAGGTGATGTTCAACAGATGCAGACCCGAGCAGATGAGCTTTCAGCCTCTCTTGATGCACAAACTGAGCTGGTCTCACAGTTGAAGGCCCAGCTAGCAGAGGCAGAAGATCATATGAGGCAGACCTCTGGAGAGATGGTTGTCGTTCAAGCTGGCGTGGAGATGGCCCAAGCCAGGACTGACGAACTGCGCCCCGCCGCTGCTGAGGAGGAGCGGGAGCTGATTCAGCGGTAGCAAGCCTTGGATGCCGCAAGTCAACGGGTGGCGGAGCTGCAACGCTCTTTTGACGGGGTCAACCCGTCCATGGGGGAAGTCGACCCCCGACTATTGTAACAAACCCAAAACCCTTTATTGGTACTTTCGTGTTTCCAAATTTTACCTTTGTTCTGAATGCCGTAGCACGCACGATTTCCACTGCTGAATTGCCTTGTTACATCCCTACAATGTTTGCGGGACGTTCGACGACAATTCCCTAGGCCCACATGGGTCGAGCCCGATGTCCGGGATTCGGATTACCAGTCCGGATTTCCGAGAGACGTGAGAGGCTTGATGGGAGAAGGAACTTTCAGGATAGCCGAAATAATGTTTCTTCAACGTGCTCTTATGCACGAACAGGGCAACGCCAGGGGCGCTGAAATCGGTCCAGACAGATGAAAATTGGAAGCGTGAATCACGATACCCAAGATTCGGAACACTGTGAGGATTGCGTGACAATAAGGGACAACCGTTAACCTTGGAGGAGAAGCGGTACCCTTACTGCGTTAGCCTGTAATGGGGACAACAAATGAGGGTCGACTGTTGACCATGATTGAAACACGGGACCATGTCACAAATGTTGTTGATCAATCCTTCGGGACGTTGGCCCAGGACAGTTGGCGGACCATAGATCAAAAATCCATACTGTAAGGGGGTCCTTCCAGATATGACCCGTCTTCCGGAATGTTGGCCCAGGACGGTAGGTGAGCCGATGCGGCATGAGACCAGGCCGTTAGGGGGTCCCGTGAGTCATGAAAGGGGACGAGGGTCCGAATAAGGGGCACACAAAGCATGGAATATGGAGTGATGGTCTGTCCGAATAGAATCCAACACTAAGGTAGTTACACCACCGTGGTGGGAGTACGCCATATAGGCGGATCAGTTTGATCATGGATCATTCCTTATTTCAGACAGGGCCTCTCTGGCGAGGGGATCTGTCACTTCCCAGTGGGATCTTGGGGCATCCTGAACTTGTTCAGGGTAGAACCGAAGTTTAATGTCATGCATTGAGGACACATAGACTCATGTAGTTTAACGTCATACGATAGGATGTTGAATAAGAGGGAAGGAAGCGTGTGGCGCGGTAGATATGAAACCGACGTGAATGAGGACTTGGAGTCCAACTCATACCACATACCCCCGGAGGAAACTCTTCAGGTCGAGGGACCAAGAGTGAGGATTGGGCTGGGCCCAAAGAAGAGTGTCCGGGCGTTCCTACGTACCCCTTGCGGATGGGAATCAAGCCATACGTAGTTCTGAAAGCGCATTTTAACGTCATGCAGGACGAGGAGAAGCCTGACCGCGTTGGTACACATCCCGCCAAAACTACTAAGCCCACGTGATTCATGCTCAGTGTGGGCAACAAGTAGAAGTGGTGGGAATTTCCCTACACAGAGAGGGGCGGGTTAGGGCAAAGGGACGCTCGGTGAATACCGGCCCAATGACACTAACACGATCATTTAGCGCACCTAGATGCGCGAAGAGAAAGATCCGAGTATGATGGAATTCCACTTGAACATGAGGAAGTGGAAATGTGTGAATCATGGTGCTCGAGATTCAGATCACGATGATGGCGGCGTGACGATGGAGGATAACTTCTGACCATGTTCGCAACACAGCATCCTGAAGCGTTAGCCTAGAATGGGGATAGACACATGAGCATCGACCGCTGACCGTATTCACAACGCGGTATTTTATCGATTTGTTGTCCAATATCCATAGGGACTTTGGCCCGAAACGATTGAAGGGCCCTTAGGTCCACCATTCATGGAGAGCCCTTAAACCTAGTATCCATGTCGTCCGAGGGTCCTTTTGGATGTGGAAGAGGATGAGGATCCAAATAGCGAGCTCACGAAGCTTGGTCATGGGACGAGGGGAATGTCCCTGTGACAATCCCACACTTTGGGCTCTTTGTCAAAACACATCTGAATACGGAAACGAAACATATTAGAGAGAGGGATCAGATTCCTTTCCCTTGGGGGGATCTTAGTTTAGGGTCGTAGAATTCGGACCATGGGTGATAGGAAACATAAGAGGCACATGGTGGAGTAACTCAAACACCTGGTGTGAATGGGAATAGGAGGTGTGTACGGAGCGGTGAACAACTCGACGTGAATGAGGGCACAACCCCATATCACACCGTGCAACCTCCTTGGGAGAGGTTTTTGGTCAAGGGACCGAAAGGGAAAGTTAGGCTGGGCCCGCGGGGAAGTGCCCGGGCGCTCCTACGTATCTCATGAGGATGAGAATCAAGACATACGTAGTTCTGAAGGGTGCCTTTGACCATAAATGGGTAAAGGGAGCAGGGGACGCATGGCGTCAAGACCCGACGTGAAGGAGGACCTAAGCCCTACTTACCATGTGTTCTCTGGGGAAATGTTCGAGTCGAGGGACCGAACACAAAGGTTAGGTTGGGCCTGCGGGGAAGTTCTCGGGCGCTCCTACGTATCTCATAAGGATGAGAATCAAGCCATACGTAGTTCTGGAGTGTGACATGGTAGGATACCAGTGCCAGGGGAAAAGGGGAGTGCGGGTGTGGCCCTTGCACTAAAAGAAGCGGAATTTGATGTATCTTGTTTGTTCTTTAAGGTGAATGGTTTTTTTGTGAAGCGACAGGCTTAGAATTGTAGGTCGTGATGTCGCCACAATGATCAAGCCGTGATGGGCATTGACAAATGCCATGGAACGTGACCAATACCCAACGTGATGTCCTCTACAATGAGGTCACCACAATGCGGTGCTATTTTTCGTCATGCGGCCAGGACGATAATGTCACAGTTTAGGGTCGTATGATAGGACCAAGCATGCATTTTATCGTCATGCAGTGCAGACGTAGCAGAGACGATGCTAGGCGGGAAATGTGTGCAGTGTTATAAAACACAATTGACGGAGACATGATCCCACATAAGATTGTATTCCATTCGGAGAGGGAAACCTTAGGACGAGGGGCCTATATAGAGGTAAGAGGTGAAACCGGGGGAGAGAGTGGCTCTCTAAATGGGCTGTACCCGAAGACAGGGGGTCCGGGCGGTCCTACGTATCCCATGAGGATGGGAATCAAGTTGAACGTAGTCCCGAATGGATCTTAGTTTATGGTCTTAGATCTCGGACCATGGGAGCCCCGAAGGACGCCAGATTTCATCTTTGTCCCCCTGACATGAAAAGGTGCACTGATGGATAGCGCCAAAAGTGTCGAGATTCCACCTGGACATGATGGGGTGGAAAAATGATGTGAATCATGCAAATAACATTCAAGGACTGAAGGGGCTGGCGTGACGACAGATGATTACTGTCGACCATGTTCGCAACACAACATCCTGTCGCGTTAGCCTGAGATGAGGACAAAAAAATGAGCATCGACTGCTGACCATATTCGCAACGCGGGATTTTATCGATTTGTTGTCCAAAACCCTCGGGGGCGTTGGCTCGTAACGGTAGGAGAGCCCTTGGGCATTGTATCCAGGCCGTTCTTGGGGGTCCCTCCGGGTGTGAAAGGTGATGGAAGCCCGAATGGAGGGGAACACGAAGCTTGACAAGTGGAAGGAACCTGATCAAGTGGAATCTGAAACTCTTGGTCCTAGACCAGAGTACTCTTAATATAGGGGTGAACCACTGCAAGGAGTCAAGGGACTCAACCTTGAGGGTGATCGAGAGATGGCAGATTCCCAGGGGGAGGGGGCACGGTGCCCAGAACCTTGTATCATACCTACACACCCCCCTCCTGGAGAGGGATAGACCAAGTGGCCCAGGTGACCGGGAGATCAGGAGATCACTAAGAGGTGGGGCGGGACCCAAATCTTAAACATTCAGGTGGTCCTACGTATCCCAGGAAGATGGGAATCAAGCCACACGTAGTTCAGAAGGATTCCTTTTAATGTCATGCAGGACAAGGAATAGGAGGGCTAACTCTCAGAACGGTGTGTGCGTGGTGCAGCTATTGCAAACCCTACGTGAATGAGGACGTGGTCCTACACTACGCCACGTTGTCCCGTGGTCGGGGTCCTGAAGGCAGGACTAGAGAGGTGAACTTTCTGAACTCAAGCTGGACCCAATGACATGGGGTCTTGAACGTAGTTCCAGATGAGAATCTTAGTTTATGGTCTTAGAGCTCAGATCGTGGATGGTTACAACTCCCAAGTAAGCACAGATGTCAACCCATTCCCTAAGCCCATGTGAGATAAACTCAGTGTGGGAAACAAGGGGGGAAGATCCTTATCGCAATACTTGGGGCGTCCATCAAATGGGAGTCAGCGGAGAGTTTCGATGGACACCTTTGATGCAACTTGTTCTCCCAACGCGCAGACGTGCACGGAGGAAAAGTACCAAGAGTTCTGAGAGTCTACTTGGACATGATGAAGTGATGAAGGGTGTGAATCGTGTACCCGGCATTTGGGCTTAATGGGTTGGCATGGAGATAGAGGAAAACTGTTAACCATGGTGGAAACATAGCGTCCATATCGCATTAGCCTGAGGTGGGAACAACAAACGAGCATCGACCGCTGACCATATTTGCAACGCGGGATTTTATCGATTTGTTGTCCGAAACCCTCGGGGGCATTGGCCCGTAACGGTAGGAGAGCCCTTGGGCGTAGTATCCAGGACGTTATTGGGGGTCCCTCCGGGTGTGATAGATGATGAAAGCCCTGATGCAGGGATACGCAAAGCCTGAAAAGCGGGTGCGGACATGTCCGAGTAAAGCTTGGAATTCCAGGTAATAAACCAGAGTACTCTTAAGCACATTGGTGAACCGCCGAAAAAGGGATCGACAAAACAGCTCAGTAGGGGGGAACATGGCGTGGTCATTACGAGACCATCGTGAATGAGGACATAATCCCACACCACACCATATAATCCTCTCATGGAGGAAGGATATGCCAAGGGGCCAGGATGGGATGAGGATTCCCGAGAGATGGGGCTGGACCCGATTCTTGGACATTCAGGCGGTCCTACGTATCCCATGAGGATGGGAATCAAGCCACACGTAGTTCTCTAGATGTAGTTTAACGTCATACGGGACGAGAAAGGGAGTAATATACCTCTAAACAAGGGAGGTGTACGGTATGTCGAAGAAGCCGACGCGAATGAGGACATAGTCCAACACCACACCATATACTCCTATAAGAGGGGACCTGGGTCGTGGCCCGGAAAGGCCAAGGGGCCTAAGGCCAGGCATCCGTCAGGAAGGCCTGACTAGTTTGCAGTTTAACGTCTTACATGAGGACGAGGGTCGGGGACCCGAGAAGGCCAAGGGGCCTGAGGATGGGCCTCGTAAAGGGAGGGCGTATGGCATGGTACATGATACCGACGTGAATGAGGACATAGTCCCACATCACACCGTACACCCCGGGGAAGAAGTTGGTCGGAGGAGCCCGAGAAGGCCAGGGGGCCTATGGTCAGGTATCGGTCAAGAAGGCCTGACTGGTTTGCAGTTTAACGTCTTACATGAGGACGAGGGTCGGGGACCCGAGAAGGCCAAGGGGCCTGAGGCTGGGCCTCGTAAAGGGAGGGCGTACGACCTGGTACATGATCCCGACGTGAATGTGGACATAGTCCCACATCACGCCGTACACCCTTATGAGGAATCCTGGGTCGTGGCTCGGAAACGCCAAGGGGCCTAAGGTCAGGCATCGTAAGGGGAGGCGTACGGCATGGTACATGATCCTGTCGTGAATGAGGACATAATCCCACATCACACCGTACACCCCTATGAGGAATCAGGGCCATGGGCCCGATAGCTAGCACCACCTGGGGGAAGTTTGTCCCCTCGGGAAGGGGTAGAATGAATCACTACTCTTGATGTCTGGGACATCTCGGGGTGGACCCGAAGATCCAGGACACTGTTGGCCATATTCGAAACACACCGTTCCTATGGTGACCCGTATGGGAGCAACAAATGAGCGTCGAACACTGACCAAATTCACAACATGGGACTTGTATCGGCTTTCTGCTTGAAAACCCTCCGGGGCGTTGGCCTGTATCGGTAGGAGAGCCCTTGGGCATTGTATCCAGGCCATTCTTGGAGGTCCCTCTGGGTGTGAAAAATGATGGAATCCCAGTCAAGGAGTGGGTGAAGCATATCTGTATCCATCCATGAAAGCGGAAAACACCTCCAGGGGGGAATGTGCAGCCGCGTCAAGGCTTGCTCGATGTGGGTCGGGGCAAAAGTGTACACCCTGCCATGTCTTGACCCGAGGGGAAGATTTTGGCTTTTGGGTTGGGCCAACAGATGAAATGTCCAGGCGTTCCTACGTATCTCATAAGGATGAGAATCAAGCCATACGTAGTTCTCGAAGGCCATGCAGTTTAGCGTCATGCTGTGAGCACGTGGAAGGAATAGAAGAACGGGATCGGGCACATGGTGCAACCCTTACAATCCTTGTGCGAGCAGGGTTGCATAAGCGGGGCCATGAAAGCCTACTCCCTGCTACACAAAGATCCTCCAAGAAAACTATTCCTAGGGGGAATAGTGGAAGGGAAAAGCTTGGGGCTGGGCTCAAGATGAGGCGTCCGAGCGTTCCTACGTATCTCATATGGATGAGAATCAAGCCATACGTAGTTCTAGAAATGTAGTTTAACATCATGTGGGACGATAAGAAGCATCTCATTTGGGGATATGTACGGTACGACGAGTAATCCGACGAGAATGAGGACGTAGTCCTGCACCATACTGTACAATCCCGCAATAGCATAGATCAGGGAAAACCAGGGGGCCTGAGGCCGGGCCGCGATCAGGGAGACCTGACCAGCTTGCTGTTTAACGTCTCGCGGTAAAGACGGGGCCGGGGGCCCGGGGAGGCCAAGGGGCCTGAGGCTGAGCCTCGGTCAAGAAGGCCTGACCGGCTTGTAGTTTAACGTCTTGCAGGACAAAGATGCAGTTTAAGGTCGTGCAGGACTTTACAGTTTAGAGTCATGTTGGACCATAACGTGCAGTTTAAGGTCATGCGGGACCATTTCACAGTTTATCGTCTTGCAGGACGAAGATGCAGTTTAAGGTCGTGTGGGACCATTTTGTAGTTTAGGGTCGTGTAGGACCCTTTTTGCCCTAGGAAAAGTATCGCTTGATGGGGGCCGGGGTCCCGAGGAGGCCAAGGGGCCTGAGGCTGAGCCTCTTTCAGGAAGGCCTGAATGGCTTGCAGTTTAACATCTTGTAGTAAGGACGGGGATGCAGTTTAGGGTCGTGCGGGACCATCTCACAGTTTACGGTCGTGCTGGACCTTTTTGCCCTAGGAAAAGTATCGTTTGAGGAATTTGTCATTGGTGGGAGGGGTTATATGCTCCCCATCTGTGGTCACCAAGGAGTATGCTCCATTGGGGTAAACCTTATGGATGATATAAGGCCCTTCCCATTTGGGTTCTAATTTGGGTGGTTTCCTTCCGGGAATCATTGGCGCTCGAAGGTCCAGTACCAGGTCACCCTGTAGAAAAAAGCGAAGACGAACCTTCTTGTCAAAGGCTCTCGCTATCTTGTCCTGATGCTTTTCCATATTGTGCAGGGCACGAAGACGGTTCTCGTCCAGTGCTTCTAATTCAGCCAGACGGATCTCGGCTACCTCATCTGATGTCTGGTGGTCATAAACTGCAGTGTGTAACGATGGCAGCTGGATCTCAATGGGTAGGACGTCCTCATCTCCATAAACCAGGGAATATGGTGTCGCCTGGGTAGAGTTGCGAGTCGTCGTCCGGTAAGCCCAGAGGGCGTTGGGGAGCTTGTCCGGCCAACTTTTCTTATTCTAACCAACCAGCTTTTGCAGAATGTTAGAGAGGGTCTTGTTGAACGCCTCGATCTGTCCATTCGCCTGCTCATGGTAGCGGGAGGTATGGTTCGACCGGATGTCGTACTTGGCGTACAATTTTTTCAATTCAGCTACTCATAAGTTGGTTCCGTTATCGGTGAGGATGGCGTGAGGTACCCCAAACCGGTGGATAATGTTGGAGCTCACAAAGTCAACGATAGAACGGGCCTTGACCCATTTGAGCGGAACTGCCTCTTCCCACTTTGAGAAGAAATCTGTAGCAGTCAGGATGAACCTACACTGGCGGGCTGTTGCCGGTGGATACGGTCCTACTACATCAAGTCCCCATACCGCAAATGGCAAAGAGTACTTGGTGGGGTGGAGGGGCTCCGGCGGCCGATGCAAGAAGTTGGTGTGTACTTGGAACGCGTGGCATCTCTTGGGATATCCAATACAATCGTGGATCAAAGAGGGCCAAAAGTACCCTAACCTCCGGATTTGATGGGACAGTTTTGGCCCAGCTTGATGGGCGCCACAGGAACCGGCGTGAAACTCTTGCATAACTTGCGGTATCTCCCCTCCTTGGAGGCAACGAAGAAGGAAACCATCGAAACTCTGCTTATAAAGGATTTGTTCAAGACTGGGGCCGCTCTGGAGGGTAAATTGCAGCGCGCGACGTCATATTCGCTCACGTTCGGCCCGGTCGTCCAGGAGCTGACCATTTTGGAGATACTCGACAAAAGGTGATCTCCAGTTGGGGGTGGTTTCAACCACTGCGTCTGACGAACCCGGGACTCCCGATATGGAGGGTCCGGCGGTGAGATGGCTTACCCACAAGACATCATGGTCCTCTTGGGTGACGGGGGCAATGAATCTCTGGTGTGCCACATGTATGATCAAGTCATCTTGCTCGGGTTCTGCGAGTGACGTGGCTACACCATCCAAGGCATCTTCTTGGCCATTCTGCAACCGTGGAACATGGGTAACCTCTGGTTGAGGGGAGAACTGGGCCATTAGGCGGAGGGTGTACTCCAGCAACAGTACGAGCTCCGGCTTCCTGACGACGTAGTCGCCATTAACCTGTTTGATTACCATCTCGGAATCTCCCATCACATGTAGATGGGGCACATGGATCTCAAGGGCCAGCTCGAGGCCGGTGATGAGAGCTTGGTACTCTGCCTCATTGTTCGTATAGCCTTCTGACAACAGGAACTAGTATGGCAGGACGGCTTGCGCTGGGGTAATAAAGACAATACCCAGGCCCACTCTGTTGAGCTTGGGATCATTGAGCCTCCTACCAGTGGGGCTCCGGGAGGCGCCGTCGAAATGCATTTGCCAACACGGGGCAGCATGATCGACTGACATGATCATCTCGTCAAGGAAATCCAGGTTCAGGGATTGATCCGCGGAGGTTGGATGGGAAGCTAAAAAGTATGCCAATGCATGTCCGTTAATGGCCTTCTGAGGTACAAACCTGATATCAAACTGCTGGAGAATCACCACCCACCGTGCTAGTCAGCTAGTCAGCATAGGGAGATTTAGGATGTACTTCAGTGGGTCTACCCGGGAGACCAATTGCACCTCGTGGTGCTGCAGGTAATGTCGTAACTTCTGCATGGCGAAGACGAGCACAAGGCAGATCTTTTCGATAGGGGAGTATCTGACCTCCTTATCAAGAATCATGCAGCTGAAATAGTAGAGACTGTTCTCAGTACCCTCATTATTCATCTGGGCGGGCAGCACACCGAGGGATCTCTCCAGGGTGGTCACATAAAGGACCAGCGGCTTTCCGGAGACGGGTGGCATCAAGACCGGAGGTTGGAGAAGATACCGCTTGATTTCCTCGAAGGCGGTCCGGCAGTCCTCATCCCATTCATAGGTGGCACCTTTCTTCCTGAGCTGGGAAAAGGTCTTACACTTGCCGGCCAAATTCCCGATGAATCGGCGTATATAGTCTAAGTGGCCTTGAAGGCCTCGAAGCTCCCGAATGTTGCTCGGGGGAGGCATTTGGCTGATGGCATTGATCTTCTTCGGGTCGATCTCGATACCTCGGTATCTGACAACAAAGCCCAGAAAATTCCAGGAGGTGACCCCGAAAGAACACTTCAGCAGGTTCATCTTCAGGTGACGGGAATGGAGGAAACCGAACACTTTCTCAAGGTCTTTGAGATGGTCCTGGCGCTGGACCGATTTGACTACGAGGTCATCCACGTAGCATTCCACCAATGTCCCGAGAATCGGTTTGAATATGCGATGCATGGCCCTCTGATAAGTGGCACCTGCATTTTTCAAACCGAATGGCATTACCTGGTAGCAAAAGGTACCTTGGGGAGCCCTGAAGGCAGTGGAATCCTCGTCTTTAGGGGCCATCTGGATCTGGTTATACCCGGAATACCCATCCATGAAAGAGAGGGCTTGGAACCCGGTCATGGAATCAATCAATAGCTCCGTCACCGGGAGTGGGAAGTCATCCTTTGGGCAGTGGCGATTAAGATCGCAGAAGTCGATGCAGACTCTGATCTGCCGATTCTTCTTCCTGACTGGCACAATGTTGGAAATCCACTTGGGGTACTAGACCTCCTTGACGAAGTTGGCTTTGATTAGCTTGTCAACTTCGGCCTCAACCACAGCACCATGAGAAGGGTGCATCTTCCTGAGAGGCTGCTTAAACCCACGATGTTTTTCCGGGAGGCCCAGACGGTGAATGACCACCCGGGGGCCTAGCCCTGGAATCTCATTGTAACTCCAAGAAAACACATCACGATGCTGTTTGAGGAAGTCTACGTACTGCAGCCGCTCCTTGGGGGACATGGCTGCACTGATCAATGTGGGTTTCGTATCTACCTCGCTACCAAGGTTCACATGTACCAGTTCATCAACCGTGGTAGATACGCCTTCTTCAAAGGCTGGGGGAGAATCCTCCAAGTCTTCCTCCCCACCCGTGGGGGGACTTCCCGCGACGGGGGGTACTTCTTGGCTATCAAAATCCGAGGGGCAGCTGGTGCCGTCTTGGGTAGCAGCGGTCATCACATCGGGAGACTTGCTTGCCATTGAGACCATATCAATGAAGGCAGTCGACCCTATCCCATCTGGCCTCCAGCCTAAAGGGCCACGTTTGATGATATCAAAGCAGTGGTGACGTGTCGGCCTGAGTCGGTTAATTCCAGCCCGGCGGAAGAGACACGTATGGCGCACCGCCGTTGTCATAAGCTTGACGTCCCGGTACCGTACATGGGTAGGGGGTTCCGGGATGACTTGAGCCAGGTTGATGTAGGAGTATGAGGTGATTTTCCGACGTCGCTTGGACACGGGAACATGCCTTCCTTGCGTACCCGAAACAACAAAACATTGTCCCATGTCGGGGGTCGTGGCCTCCAACCGGTGGATCGGGAGGATATAGGTGTCATCCATGCTTGCCCAGGGATCACTTGTGACCGGGGCGGGTCCATCCTCGCTTACCAGGATTTGCTTGTCCTTACTTTTGTAATAACCCGCATCCAGATAGTGGGCCTCACAAGAAGTGAAAGGGGACGCGTCTCCTTGGAGCACGGCTACTCGACCGTTGAGCGAGTACTTGAGGCACTGGTGATACGACGAAGGGACCACTGCATGCAGATGGAGCCATGGCCTACCCATCAATGCGTTGTAGGCGATGTCCTGAGAGACAACCATGAACTCGGTGCTGGCAATTAAGCCACCGAACTGAGTCTTCAGGCGGATCTTGCCGACTGGGGTTTGCTCTGTCCTATCGTACCCCTGGATCCTGAGGTCAGAGGGAGTTAAATAACCTTCGGACAGACCCATCTTTCGCAGCGTCCGGGTCGGAATTAGATTGATTCCGGAACCTATGTCAACGAGGCAGGGGCGCACTTCCACACCATTGAAGTGGCCAGTGATGTACAGCGGGCGAATGTGCCCCTGTATAGGAGGGTCCTCATCTTCACTGGAGAACGAGATAACCGCCTGACATTCGGCATTTTCGATCGTCTCGTTATGGAAGGCTTCTGCAGCTGCTACCTCCATCTCAAACTGGAGGGGGCTCCTTAGGGCCTCGGCAAGAGCCTCGCGCATTTTAGATGACAGGAGAAGGTCCTCATGGATGGAGAGCCTCTCCGGAATGCCGACCAGGTGCTTCAGAACATCGTATTTTCGTGCCAGACGCGAGCCACTTCTTACAGGAGGTCGTTCGGCATTTGGGGGCACAGCAGGTCCGGCCGGCTGAACCGGCGATTGACTAGTACTGGGTACATCTCACTGCCTACTAGTAGAATCCTGAAGAGTAGTCGCCGGAATGGGATCAGACAGCAGAGGATGGCCTGTAGCCGGGCAAGACTGACTGTGATACGAACAAGGCGGCTCCCCCCGATCCAATAGCACGAACGGCGGTGGAGGTAGAGCCGAGGGTGTTAGATAGGTTTACGTGTGCTGAGATCTGTGCTGAGCCTGCTGCCTGGTCTCGGTAGCGTGCACGGCTTGGCCAAAAGTTCCTGCTGACGTACCTCGATGACCGGCGCGATTGTGATTCCGCTGACGTTGACGTTGGCTGGAAACGTTGGGGAGGTCTACCTGGCGTTCCCCCTCGTCGGGGGTCATATAGGGCTTTACCAGCTCCACGGTGTTAACCGAAGCGTACCCCTGGCTGTCGCTCGAGGAGTCATCCACCGCTGGGCGGATTCTGGGAGGAATCCCCATTTCAGGGGGCATAAAGTCACTGAGAGTGTGGGAAGATGATGGCACTGGCGGTGCGCATTGCTTCTTCTTGCGTTGCCGCTGCTTGCCCTTTTGGGCAGAGGTCGACTGTGAAGACGATACGGAGGCACCAGCTACTTCTTCTTAAGGTTCCGACTGCTTCAGGCGTGCCCAGATGATACCATGGGCACAGACGACGGTTTTTTGAGCCATCCAATCGTCGTATTTCTGGGATCCGTGGCTAGGGACCTGCTGCCACTCACCGTCGCTGTCGCTGCCGATCTCTGATCCTGCAAAGACACCTGCCACTTGTGATGGTGCTGGGCCCAACTTGACTATGTTGTTGTTGACCTGGTCCTGACACCAGTCTTTAAACACATAGCATTGCTTGAGGGTGTGCCCCAGGATCCGATGATAAGGGCAGTAGTTGGGGTGATCGGTGAGATGCGCCTCTTCCGGCCTTCTGCACTCAGGCAGACACACAATCCCTTGCTCTAGAGCACATCGGAAGTAGCCGGGGACCTGATTTACTTTGAACGGATAGGTCTGGAACCTTCTTTCCGGATAGGGGGCCCTGGGGGCCTGGCCCTGACGAGGGGTCGGAGGGGCCTGCCGAGGAGGCGGCGCCTGATTGTCTCGCCTAGGTGGCGGTGGCGCATTGCGTGGGGGAACCTGTCGGTTCTGAGGCGGTCACTGCTGGGCAGGAGCCTGTGCTTGAGGAGGAGGACCTCTATGGGGTTGTGGGGTGGTGCCGCCTACAGCAACTCCAGCTACCTCTGGACTTCTATTTGAGCCACCACGGCGGGTTCAGCCCTGGCGGTCCTCCTGGCCGGGATCATAGGGGGCAACAAACGTGCCTGACTGGCCTGTTGTAGGGCTTCCTAAAGGTGTTGAGCCTTATCCGAGAAATCTCTGAACCCTCCAGAGTAGTTCTGGGTAATCATGGAGGGTACCGGCTCGGTCTTAACGTTCCCCACACACATCATCATTAGTTTCTCCTGAGTCAGTGGCATATCGAGGGAAAAAGTAAGTCCCTTCCACCGGGCGATGAAATCTACAACCCGTTCATCAGGCCTTTGCTTGCACTTGAAGAGGTCTGCAATGCTGGTCTTTCGCGTGGTGGAGCTAAACTGGTATAAGAACTACCGGCGAAGATCCTCCCAACTGGTCACCAACCCAATAGGGAGCTGGCTGTACCAGAAGAATGCCAGACCTTCCAATGTCTGTACGAAACATCAGAGCTTGGCGGCTTCTTGCTGAGCCGGGGTCCCCAGCATGGGGCCACACCTGGAAGAAAAATGAGTCAAGTGTTGCAGCGGGTCCCCTGTCTTGTTAAAAGGCGAGAAAGTGGGGTTCCCAAAACCCGGAGGTGCGGCCATATCATCCACCCACGCGGGATAAGGCTTACCATCCGGTGGGACCACCACCTGCCGCGTTTCCAACGCTTCGAGGCGGGCTGTGAGCACCGCGATAAGATCCTCCGGGTGGGGGTCCCTGTCTTGACGGGGATCCCTAACCACAAGTGCATTTACAGGTTCTTCAACATGGTAGATGGATTCGGCCTCTCGTGGGTCAACTGGCTGGACGACCTGCGTGGCGACTGGGGGAACCCGGATTGGATTCTTCAGATTTCCCTGTCGCTCGGGGGGATTTGGTGAGACGTATCGCGCCCTCTTGCCATACGTTCCGGCTTCTTCCCTGTCTGCGGCAGTAGCATGATCAGGTTTGCCCAGAGGCATCTCACCGGGGGGAAATTATTCCTGCCCCCGCTTCCATGGCCTGGGATTACCATAGTCGGGTCGCCGCTCTGCAGCGTGCTCAGCCAAGAGTTCGTCAACCAGCTTTTTCTGCTCAGCAAGCAGTTGGCGTTACGTGGCCTTCTCGGGATCATCGTTCGTTTTCTGCACAGAGGCGGACGGGTCGGAGTTCTTGACTGTTCCGACGTGCTCCTTACCCTTTCCAGTGATTCGACCGAGTACCAGCGACTCGGTGGGTACGTGGAGACCTAGCAGGTTCCTCTGCTGACGGGTAACTCTCCCTGATGGGTCGAGCAGCGGCGGTACGCCCTCGGGTGGTACGTCTCCATCAAGGAATTCAAGCTCATCTTCCTTATCCACAACGTCGGCCATGTGGACTGCAACCCCTCTTGAGGGCATGTCCTCGATGTCACATAGCGAATCGGGCTTCCGTCGGATAGGGTCGAAGAGGAGAGCGGCATAGTGTCCCCAACCACGGACTTGCACATGGGGGTGGCTTCCCTGACGATTCTGTGGAGTGCTTTATGACTCTGAATGCATTTTCGTTGAAGGGCGCTCTGGTGGCCTAGCTACTCAGGGTGCTGGGCCACAAGAAGTGCGGCCGCATCGATCAGGCGGCACTGCTCGCCAATTTCATTGAAGTTCTCTCGACTTCTGGGGTACACCAACCGTTCATAACGGAGGCGGAAGTGTGTCGCCCATAGGGTTCGACAAAAGCACCCCACTTATTCAGGGGTAAGAGACTCTAGTATGTGGAAATTCAGCGCCGCCGTCGGCCAGAACTTCTCCGGAAAGTAATCCGCTGCAAGAATACTCCAGAAGCTCCTGGGTTCGGACTCAGGGTCTGTCCCTGTGTTGCCCCACTCGTCAACCGGGGGTGGCTGAGGGACCAGTAGCGGTACCGAGGCGGACCTCTAGGATAGTAAGCTCGGCGGTGGAGAATACGGCAAACGAGCTGACTGACCGCCGAATTCTGGGCCATCCTCTGAAGAGTGAGGTGACCTGGTCACGATGTCACGATACGACGGGCTGATAACCACAGCTTCCGGAACAGGAGCCGCGGCTATCGGAGACAGGTCGTGTCATCGCTCTACCGTCGTTGGCTGCCAAAATAACTCTTCATGATCTCTAGTAGAGGTAGAGGGATCTTCTGGTGACAGAGGAGGTGATTGCGCGGTCGAGACCTGCGGAATTCCCAGGATTTCTTCCTCTTGGATGTACCTGCGGAGAGAGATGGGAATCTGGTGGACCTCAAATTCCAGGAGAATGAGGCTAACGCGACTGGTTCCTTCCCCAGTCCTTGATACGGAGGAGCGGGGAGAAGGTTCCATCGCTGAATCGCATTCCGCTTCCGAGTCGGAGAAGCGGGCAGGTTTGATCTCCACCTGGGCCTTCCCAGGGTTCTTCTTGTTGCGGCGAGGACCTACTCTCCTACCCTGGGGTGGCTCTTCGGGACAGGGTTGACCCCTATCAGGCAGCCTCGGGGCGGCGGTGGCGCCGTGGCGGAGAGGGCCCCCACTCGAGATCTCCTGGGTGCGAGGGGCACCGGGGAAAATGTCGAAGGGTACATGGGGAAGACCTCTATGAACAGTACCAATGTGGGCGGGGCCTCTGTTGGAACCGGCAGGAGCATGGGGAGGACCTCCATGGTCGATGCGAGTGGAGCGAGGCTGACCTTCACTCCTCAAGTTGCCGGGGCGAGGAGGACCTTCGCCGGTTGCAGAGAGGACGTAGGGAGGGCCCCCACGTTGGAGAAGGACCGGATGGATGGTGCCGTCAGGTTGGCGGTCGAGGGCAGGAGGATGGACTCCATACCCTGTATAGTGGGTGCGGGAAATGTTTCCGCGCTGAGCATCACTGCCGCGGGGCAGGTCTTCCTGCGGGATGGGGGTAGCACGAGGCATGCCTCCATGACGAACCTCAGAGCGGGGAAGGCCCATGCTCTATGGAGTAGTGGTACGGGGAGGACCTCCGTACAGGGTGACATTACCGCGGGTTAGCTCGCGGCGATCACCACTTGGGCCTGCAACCCGGAGAGTCAACCCAGCCTGCCCGTGGGGCGGTTGGGGTCTCTATCCTGGTTGGGTGAAGGAGTGACCCTACTCACTATATGCAGGGGCTTCACGATGCACGTCGGGGGTGGCTCGGGCCACTGTAGCTGTCGACGTTGACGCGCCTGGGTGAGCATCCTCAGCCCAGGCCCGGCGCTGACGTCGGGTCAGGCGGGCTGGTGCAGGTGGTGCAGGGACGTAGCCCGCCTGCTCTTCCTGCGGGGCCGAACGGCGGCGCTGACGCAATCGGGCGGGAGCTCTCGCCTAGATCCATCGGGTCGGGACCCTGAGCGGGCTGAGCCGGACGGCGCCCGCCTCTTCAGCGTAAGGCGAGGAATCATCAAGGCATTCTAGAGACAAGCTCCCAAAACGGTTGAATGTTGGGGTGGGGAGAAGGGGCTCCCTGCACGGCCTATTAGGGAGGCATTGACAGCAGGGCCTGGAGGCCTCCAGGTCCAGGCGGGCCATATCCCGGGTTGGGATGACCCCCTCTTCCTCGTACCTGTGCACGAGTTTGTTGATCACCCTCCGCTGGATGACCTCTGATGGGGAAAGGGGACGTGGCCGCCCCGTATTCCACGATGTGGCGGCCGTCGTGGCGGTAGCGGTGCTACGTGGGGTGGTCATGGAAGTGTTGCCCCTTCCCCTATGTGGGCGAGGAGCGGACGGTGGTCGCGTCTTTGTAACAGCAACCTGGTTCCTGGAAAACGAAGGGATCAACTCATCAGTACTGAGAGGAAAATGATTGGCAGCCATTTCCCTAGCGTCCTTTCATTCTCCACGTCTGTAAGAAGGATCCACGCCAACACGCTGCAGAATGGAGTGCCCCACGTTCTACTGCCCCGACTACCGGTGAGTGTCACGACATGCCCGCTATTTTCTTGGTGGGACCAGGCACCAGATATCTGGATCCGGTGACACGTCAATCTACTGGTGTCTCGAACGCTACTAATCTCCATATCGAGGAGAAGAATTTCACGTCTGGTTCACCATTTCTATTTCCGACACTTTCGCTGGGGCGCGCACCCGTCCGTCCATGGAGGAAGACGCGCGGCGCTGTGTTGCCCTGCATTCCCGCTTTCCAAAGGCGGGCGGAATTCGCTCCTTATTCAGGGACGTCTACTCCTTGATTGAAACGGGATGATGGGATGTCGGTTCTTCCTCCTGTGGATTCCTCCTCAGAACTCGTCACCTAGTCCGGGTCTCCCTCATAGATTTAATACGTAGTTCGTGAAACTCTTCTCAGTGCCATGTTTCCATGGACGCTAGTTAATTACACTGCACCTGTCGGTACATTCCAAGGGGTCCAGTCAGGGCAGCAACCTTCAGTCAGGGGAGTAGTCACGTTGAGGCATCAGTAGCGTGTCTGGATGCTGGGGTACCTAGCATGTCTGTCTGTTATCCTTGGCCACAATGCTTCTCGAGGGCGTGGAAGCCTGAGGCATCCCACATCGAGCGCGGGGAATTATATGTCATAGACACATATCTGAGGTTTTCCTCAGCTTCCCGTGTTTAACACATGGTATGCCGCAAGTTTAACGTCCAGCGGAGATGGACCAACCCAACCAGAGCATTAGCTAGGATAGATCAGATTGAGGGATCCTCCTTGAAGGGATATCGATACCGGGGCCAGCCCATGGGCGGCTGTGAAGAAGAGCGTACAGACATGGTCTCACCGGGATAAGATGGTCTGGGAGAGAATCAGGACGGGTGATAGGTTGATGAATGGAGTGGAGGGAGAGTGAAATGGGACCATCGCAGGGGGGACAGTGAAGTTGGGCCTGAGCCTTGACGAGGCTTCCTACGTATCCCCGTGGTAGGGAATCAAAGTCCGCGTAGTTCGGGATGGTGCCGGTAAACCGACATGAAGGTGGACCTTGGTCCGATGGGCATCGTCAGCATACCGACGTGAAGGTGGACCTTGGTCCAATTAGTGGTGGGCTTGAGCCTCTGGAAGGCTTCCTACGTACCGTTCCTTGACATGGATCAAAGACCTCATAGTTCAAAGGGTTTCATCGGTGATCCGATGTGAAAGTAGACCCGTGGGTCCACTAATGGTGGTCTTGAACCTTGGGAAGGTTTCCTACGTACCATGCCTTGACATGGATCAAAGTCCTCGTAGTTCAAAGAATTGATGGAATACAGTTTAATGTCATGCGGGATGATAGTGAACCCTGACGCGAATAAAGGGCGAGCGGTGGGTGTCGGCGAACCGACATAAATGAGGGACCTTGGTCCGATGGGAGAGGGTCTTGAAAATGGGGGCCTCACACACCGACTATGAGACGGTTTGGGCCAATGATTGTTGGGCTTGAACCTCAGGGAGGCTTCCTACGTACCATGCCTTGGCACAGATCAAAGTCCTCATAGTTCAGATTGGGGAATGCAGTCTAACATCATGCGGGACGGGGGTGAACCGACGTGAATGAGGTCGGAACGACCAGATGGTGGGTTTGAACCTCGTAGAGGCTTCCTACGTACCATGCCTTGACATGGATCAAAGTCCTCGTAGTTCGGGTTAGTCACAACAGCTTACCGTCGGACTAGGATGCAGTTTAATGTCATGCTGGACGTAGGTAGAACTCGATGAGAATTGGATGATGGGTGGGCTTGGACCTCGTGGAGGCTTCCTAAGTACCACACCTTGACATGGATCAAAGACCTCGTAGTTCAAATGGGGCTTTTTCGGTGAACCGATGTGAAAGTGGACCTTGGTCCAATGAGTGGTGGGCTTGAACCTCCGGAAGGCTTCCTACGTACCATGCCTTGACATGGATCAAAGACCACGTAGTTCATATGGGATGGGTCGCAACGGCTTTCCGTTGGACCAGAATGCGGTTAAACGTCATTATGGATGGGAATGAGACCCGACGTGAATGAGTGACGGGTGGGCTTGAACTTCATGGAGGCTTCCTACGTACCATGCCTTGACATGGGTCAAAGTCCTCGTAGTTCTCTAAGGGTGGGGGGTCAGGGTCGGTGCTCACTCTAAGCCCACGTGATTCTTGCTCGGTGTGAGAAACAAGAGGTTGTAAGGACCTGACGATCACGTCGCGAAGGATGCGTCCGTGAGAAGCGAAGAGGGGATTAGGCGTTAGGCAGCCCACGGTGTTGGGACTTACTTCAGGATGGAGGCCCGAAGTGCGACGAAGCGCGGTAAAGAGGGACCATGGTCCAATGGTGGGAGGTACCTCGTTCCCTATCACGCCCTCCACTGACCATGGTAGTGGGGAAGTACGGAGATGCATGAGTGCAATCATCCGTAGGGGAACTAGGGTCGCCCTTCTCCTACGAACAAACGCCACTCCGACAAGGAGGATCTCATCCCATGTGAATGGGTGATTCCATTCCCGTGGAGACGAGTGGTGTAAAGAATGTTCGAGTTGGGGGGACCCTTCATGAGGGGCATGAGGTCGGGTCACAGTTTAACGTCATTTGTTGAGGACATGGTGCTTGGCAGTTTAACGTCCTGCAGCTCGGAAGAGGTGGGTTCACTCCACACCCCTAGGACATACATAACCGGTACCCTATGGTCCTTGGGGAAGGGAAGGTACCAGTAAGGCCATGGTTAAGGGGAGTCGTGGAACGAACCATCGAGGGGTCCACGTTAGCGTGGCTATGCGAAGAAGCAATAGCCGTTAGCGTGCCTATTCGAAGAAGCATTAGGCGAAGCAACGCTACAGGTGGTATTGTCAATGGGACTTTGAAATCACATCGTGCAAACCTGGAGGGTCGCACGGGAAGAGGAATTGCTAAGAAAAGGAGTGTGCTTCGCGAAGTGGAGTGCCTTGGCCTTAGCATGGGGCATATGTGTGAGTGGAAGGTGCTTTGCGAAGTGGAACAGTGTTCGCGGATCACTGCCTCACGAAGAAGGGATGCCTCGCGAAGCAGGGTCCTGCGAAGCAGTGTGCTTCGCGATGTGTAGCGATCCTGCCTTAGCATAGGGATCAGTAGAATGGGTTGGGTGTTTCGCGAAGCATAAACGCTCCGTGGCAGCCCAGGTTCCCTTGGGAATCCCCTTCCTTCGCGAATGCCCTTGAGCTTCGCGAAGGGAATCCCTCTCGGAAGAGGGGCTCAAAACGAGACAATGTAGAGGAGTCTCGTGAAGTAGAAGTACCACGCAGAGCTCATGATTCTCGGGGCAAAGAGTGCTTCACGATTCGGTAGAGGAGAAGCCGAAAGGTCGGATTGTCCGTCTTCGGGACTCAGGGGGAGTCCAGTATTTATAGGCAAGGGGCGCCGCAAAGCAGAACTCGCGCACCACCTCCGGTGTTTCGTAGCGCGCTCGCGAACGTCAACGTCGTACGCGGAGGATTACCGCCTCTGGAGCTTCGCGGCGGCTCGCGAACGTCAAATGCGTTCGCGGAGGATTACCGCCTCCGGAGCTTCGCGGTGGCTCGCGAACGTCAAATGCATTCGCGGAGGATTACCGCCTCTGGAGCTTCGCGAGGCCGCAATGGTCGGAGCGCTTCGCGTGGGTGCTTCGTGGTGGTGCTTTGCGAGGCAGCACACCGGCCTTCTTTTTCGTCCCTTCCTTTCGTGCAATATTTTTGGCGCCAACAGCTGCCTATTAGTAGAAGCCTGAAGAGTAGTCACCGGACTAGGATTAGACATGGGAGGCTGGCCTGTAGCCGGGCAAGACTGACTGTGATACGAACAAGGCGACTCCCCCCGATCCAATAGCACGAACGACGGTGGAGGTAGAGCTGAGGGTGTTAGATGGGTTTGCGCATGCTGAGATCTGCGCTGAGCCTGCTGCCTTGTCTCGATAGCGTGCACGGCTTGGCCAAAAGTGTCTGCTAACGTACCTCAATGACCGGCGCGATTGCAATTCCGATGATGTTGACATCGGCTGGAAACGTTGGGGAGGTCTGCCTGGCGTCCCCCCTCGTCGGGGGTCATATAGGGCTCTACCAGCTCCACGGTGTTAACCGAAGTGTACCCCTGGCTGTCGCTCGAGGAGTCATCCACTGCTGGGCGGATTCTGGGAGGAATACCTATTTCAGGGGGCATAAAGTCGCCGAGAGTGCGGGATGACGACGGCACTGGCGGTGCGCGTTGCTTCTTCTTGCGTCGCCGCTGCTTGCCCTTTTGGGAAGAGGTCGACTGTGAAGACGATGCAGAGGCACCAACTACTTCTTCTGAAGGTTATGACTACTTCAGGTGCGCCTAGATGATACCATGGGCACGGACGACGGTTTTTCGAGCCATCCAATCGTCGTATTTCTGGGATCCGCGGCTAGGGACCAGCTGCCACTCGCCTTCGCTGTCGCTGCCGATCTCTGATCCTGCAAAGACACATGCCACTTGCACTGGTGCTGGGCCCAACATAACTATGTTGTTGTTGACCTAGTTTTGAATCCCGTACTTAAACACATAGCATTGCTTGAGGGTGTGCCCTAGGATCCGATGATAAGGGCAGTATTTGGGGTGATCGGTGAGATGCGCCTCTGCCGGCCTTCTGCACTCAGGCAGGCGCACAATCCCTTTCTCTAGAGCACTTCGGAAGTAGCCATGGACCTGATTTTTGTTGAACGAATAGGTCTGGTACCTTCTTTCTGGATAGGGGGCCCTTGGGGCCTGGCCCTAACAATGGGCCGGAGGGGCCTGCCGAGGAGGCGGCGCCTGATTGTCTCGCCAAGGTGGCGGTGGCGCGTTGCGCGGGGGAACCTGTTGGTTCTGAGGCAGTCGCTGCTGGGCAGGAGCCTGTGTTTGAGGTGGAGGACCTCTGCGGGGTTCGGGGGTGGTGCCGCCGGCAGCAACTCCAGCTACCTCGGGGCTTCTATTTGAGCCACCGCAGCGGGTTCAGCCCTGGCAGTCCTCGAGGCTGGGATCATAGGGGGCAACAAACGTGTCTGACTAGCCTGTTGCAGGGCTTTTTCGAGGCGCTGAGCCTTATCTGAGAAATCTCTGAACCCTCCAGGGTAGTTCTGGGTGATCAGGGAGGGTACCAGCTCTGTCTTGACGTTCCTGACACACATCATCAGTAATTGCTCCTAAGTCTATGGCATATCGAGGGAATACGTAAGTCCCTTCCACCGAGCGATGAAATCTGCAACCCACTCATCAGGCCATTGTTGCACTTGAAGAGGTCTGCAATGCTGGTCTTTCGTGTGGTGGAGCTGAACTGGTATAAGAACTGCCGGCGAAGATCCTCCCAACCGGTCACCGATCCGATAGGGAGCTGGCTGTACAAGACGAATGTCGGACCTTCCAATGTCTGTACGAAACATCGGAGCTTGGCGGCTTCTTGTTGAGTCGGGGTCCCCAGCATGGGGCCACACCTGGAAGAAAAATGAGCCAAGTGCTACGGTGGGTCCCATGTCCCCTTAAAAGGCGAGAAAGTGGGGTTCCCAAAACCCGGAGGTGTGGGCATATCATCCACCCACGCGGGATAAGGCTTGCCATCTGGTGGGACCACCACCTGACGCGTTTCCAATGCTTCGAGGCGGGCTGTGAGCGCCGCGATAAGATCCTCTGGGTGGGGGTCCCTGTCTTGACGGGGATCCCTAACCACAAGTGCATTGCCAGGTTCTTCAACACGGTAGATGGCTTTGGCCGCTCGTGGGTCAACTGACTGGATGACATGCGGGGCGACTGGGGGAACCCTGATTGGATTCTTCAGATTGCCCCGTCGCTCGGGGGGGTTTGGCGAGACATATCGCGCCCTCTTGCCATACGTTCCGGCTTCTGCCCTGTCTGCGGAAGTAGCATGATCCGGGTTGCCCGGAGGCATCTCACCGGGGGGAATTGTTCCTGCCCCTGCTGCCCCGGCCTGGGATTACCATAGTCGGGTCGCCGCTCTACGGCGCGCTCAGCCAAGAGTTCGTCAACCAGCTTTTTCTGCTCAGCAAGCAGCTGGCGTAAAATGGCCTTCTTGGGATCTTCGTCCGTTTTCTGCACAGAGGCGGATGGGTCGGAGTGATTGACTGTTCCGACGTGCTCCTTACCCTTTCCAGTGTTCCGACCGAGTACCAGCGACTCAGTGGGTACGGGGAGACCTAGAAGGTTCCTCTGCTGACGGGTAACTCTCCCTGATTGGTCGAGCAGCGGCGGTACACCCTCGGGTGGTAAGTCTCTATCAAGGAATTCAATCTCATCTTCCTTATCCACAACGTCAGCCATTGGACTGCGACCCCTCTTGAGGGCATGTCCTCGATGTCGCATAGAGAATCAGGCTGCCGTCGGATAGGGTCGAAGAGGATAGCGGTATAGCGTCCCCAACCACGGACTTGCACATGGGGGTGGCTTCCCTGACAATTCTGTGAGTGCTTTAAGACTCTGAACACATTTTTTTTGAAGGGCGCTCTGGTGGCCTGGCGACTCAGGGTGCTGGGCCACAAGAAGTGCGGCCGCATCTATCAGGCGGCACTGCTCGCCGATTTCTTCGAAGTGCTCTCGACTTCTGGGGTACACCACCCGTTCATAACGGAGGCGGAAGTGTGTCGCCCATAGGGTTCGACAAAATCACCCCACATCTTCAGGGGTAAGAGACTCTGGTATGTGGAAATTCATCGCCGCCGTCGGCCAGAACTTCTCCGGGAAGTAATCCGCTGCAAGGATACTCCAGAAGCTCCTGGGCTCGGACTCAGGTTCTGGCCCTGTGTTGCCCCACTCTTCAACCGGGGGCGGCTGGGGGACCGGTAGTGGTACCGAGGCGGACCTCTGGGATACTAAGCTCGGCAGTGGAGAATACGGCAAACGAGCTGACTGGCCGCCGAATTCCGGGTCATCCTCCGAAAAGTGAGGTGACCTGGCCACGATGTCACGATACGACGGGATGATAACCACAGCTTCCGAAACAGGAGCCGCGGCTACCGGCGACAGGTCGCGTCGTCTCTCTACCATCGTTGGCCCCCAAAATAACTCTCCGTGATCTCTGGTAGTGGTAGAGGGCTCTTCTGGTGACAGAGGCGGTGATTGCGCGGTTGAGACCTGCGGAATTCCCATGACTTCTTCCTCTTGGATGTACCTGTGGAGGGAGATGGGAATCTGATGGACCTCAAATTCCGAGAGAATGAGGCTAACGCGTCTGGTTCCTGCCCCAGTCCTTGATACGGAGGAGCGAGGAGAAGGTTCCATCACTGAATCGCATTCCGATTCCGAGTCGGAGAAGCGGAAAGGTTTGATCTCCACCTGGGCCTTCCCAGGGTTATTCTTGTTGTGGCGACGAACCGCTCTCCTGCCCTAGGGTGGCTCTTCGGGACAGGGTTGACCCCTATCAGGCAGCCTCGGGGCGGCGCTGGGGCCGTGGCGGAGAGGGCCCCCACTCGAGATAGCCGGGGTGCGAGGGGCACCGGGGCAAATGTCGAAGGGAACATGTGGAGGGCCTCCATGAATAGTACCCATGTGGGCGGGGCCTCTGTTGGAACCGGCAGGAGCATGGGGAGGACCTCCATGGTCGATGCGAGTGGAGCGAGGCTGACCTTCACTCCTCGAGTTGCTGGGGTGAGGAGGACCTTAGCCGGTTGCAGAAAGGAAGTAGGGAGGGCCCCCACGTTGGAGAGGGACCGGATGGATGGTTCCTTCAGGTTGGAGGTCGGGGGCAGGAGGATGGATTCCATACCCTGTATAGTGGGCGCGGGAAATGTTTCCGCGCTGAGCGTCACTGCCGCGGGGCAGGTCTTCATGCGGGATGGGGGTAGCACGAGGCATGCCTCCATGACGAACCTCGGAGCGGGGAAGGCCCACGCTCTATGGAGTAGTGGTACGGGGAGGACCTCCGTACAGGGTGACATTACCGCGGGTTAGCTCGCGGCGATCACCACTTGGGCCTGCAACCCGGAGAGTCAACCCAGCCTGCCCGTGGGGCGGTTGGGGTCTCGATCCTGGTTGGGTGAAGGAGCGCCCCTGCTCAGTGTATGCAGGGGCTTCACGATGCACGCTGGCGGTGGCTCGGGCCACTGTTGCTGTCGACGTCGACGCGCTCGAGCGAGCGTCCCCAGCCCGGGCCTAGCACTAACGTCGGGTCAGGTGGGCTGCTGCAGGTGGTGTAGGGACGTAGCCTGCCTGCTCTTCCTGCGGGGCTGGACGGCGGCGCTAACGCGGCCGGGCGGGAGCTCTCGCCTGGAGCCCTCGGGTCGGGACCCTGAGCGGGCTGAGCCGGACGGCGCCCGCCTCTTCAGCGTAAGGCAAGGAGTCATCAAGGTGTTCCAGAGACAAGCTCCCGAAACGGTTGAATGTTGGGGTGGGGAGCAGGGGCTCCCTGCACGGCCTATTAGGGCAGCATTGATGGCGGGGCCTGGAGGCCTCCAGGTCCAGGCGGGCCATATCCCGAGTTGGGATGACCCCTTATTCCTCATACATGAGCACGAGGTTGTTGATCACCCTTCGCTGGATGACCTCTGATGGGGAAAGGGGACATGAGCGCCCCGTATTCCGCGATGTGGCGGCCGTCGTGGTGGTAGCATTTCTACGTGGGGTGGCCATGGCGGTGTTGCCCCTGCCCCTGCGTGGGCGAGGAGCGGACGGTGGTCGCGTCTCTGTAACAGCAACCTGGTTCCTGTCATACGAAGGGATCAACTCATTAGTACTGAGAGGAAAAGGATTGACAGCCAGTGCCCCAGCGTCCTTTCATTCTCCACATCTGTAAGAAGGATCCACGCCAACACACTGCAGAACGGAGTGCCTCATGTTCTACTACCCCGAATTCCGGTGAGTTTCACGACAGGCCCACTATTTGCCTGGCGGGACCAGGCACATGATATCTGGATCTGGTGACACGTCAATCTACTGGTGTCTCGAACGCTACTAATCTCCATATTGAGGAGAAGAATTTCACGTCGGGTTCACCATTTCTGTTTCCGACGCTTTCGCCGGCGCGCGCGCCCGTCTGTCCATGGGGGAGGACGCGCGGCGCTTTTGTTGCCCCGCATACCCGCTTTCCAAAGGCGGGCGACATTCGCTCCTTATTCAGGGACGTCTGCTCCTTGATCGAAACGGGATGATGGGATGTCGGTTGTTCCTCCCGTGGATTCCTCCTCAGAACTCGTCACCTAGTCCGGGTCTCCCTCATAGATTTAATACGTAGTTCGTGAAACTCTTCCCAGTGCCATGTTTCCATGGATGCCGGTTAATTACACTGCTTCTGTCGGGACATTCCAAGGGGTCCAGTCAGGGCAGCAACTGTCAGTTAGTGGAGTAGTCACGTTGAGGCATCAGTAGCGTGTTTGGATGCCGGGGTACCTGGCATGTCTGTTTGTTATCCTTGGACACAAGGCTTCTCGAGGGCGTGGAGGCCCGAGGCATCCCACATCAAGCGAGGGGAATTATATGTCATAGACACATATCTGAGGTTTTCCTCAGCTTCCCGTGTTTAACACAGGTTATGACGCATGTTTAACGTCCAGCGGAGACGGACCAACCCAACCAGAGCATTAGCTAGTATAGATCGGATTGAGGGATCCTCCTTGAAGGGATATCGATACCGGGGCCATACCATGGGCGACTTTGAAGAAGAGCGTACCGACATGGTCTCACCGGGATAAGACGGTCCGGGCGAGAATCAGGACGGGTGATAGGTTGATGAATGGAGTGGAGGGAGAGTTAAATGGGACCATCGCAGGGGCGACAATGAAGTTGGGCTTGAGCTTTGACGAGGCTTCCTACGTATCCCCGTGGCAGGGAATCAAAGTCCGCGTAGTTTGGGATGGTGCCGGTAAACCGACGTGAAGGTGGACCTTGGTTTGATGGGCATCGTCAGCGTACCGACGTGAAGGTGGACCTTGGTCCAATTAGTGGTGGGCTTGATCCTCTGGAAGGCTTCCTACGTACCATTCCTTGACATGAATCAAAGACCTCGTAGTTCAAAGGGTTTCATCGGTGATCCGACGTGAAAGTAGACCTGTGGGTCCACTAATGGTGGGCTTGAACCTTGGGAAGGTTTCCTACGTACCATGCCTTGACATGGATCAAAGTCCTCTTAGTTCAAAGGATTGATGGAATACAGTTTAACGTCATGCGGGATGATAGTGAACACTGACGTGAATAAACGACGGGCGGTGGGTGTCGGCGAACCGACGTAAATGAGGGACTTTGGTCCGATGGGAGAGGGACTTGAAAATAGGGGCCTGACACACCGACTAGGAGACTTTTTGGGCCAATGATTGTTGGGAATGAAACTTAGGGAGGCTTCCTACGTACCATGCCTTGGCACAGATCAAAGTCCTCATAGTTCGTATGGGGGAATGCAGTTTGACGTCATGCGGGACGGGGGTGAACCGATGTGAATGAGGTCGGAACGACCGGATGGTGGGTTTGAACCTCGTAGAGGCTTCCTATGTACCATGCCTTGACATGGATCAAAGTCCTCGTAGTTCAGGTTAGTCAAAACGGCTTGCCGTCGGACTAGGATGCAGTTTAAATTCATGCTGGACGTAGGTAGAAATTGACGTGAATTGGATGATGGGTGGGCTTGGACCTCGTAGAGGCTTCCTACATACCATACCTTGACATGGATCAAAGACCTCGTAGTTCAAATGGGGCTTTGTCGGTGAACCGGCGTGAAAGTGGACCTTGGTCCAATGAGTGGTGGGCTTGAACCTCTAGAAGGCTTCCTACGTACCATGCCTTGACATGGATCAAAGACCTCGTAGTTCATATGGGATGGGTCCCAACGGCTTGTCGTTGGACCGGAATGCTGTTTAACGTCATGTTGGACTGGAATGAGACCCGATGTGAATGAGTGACGGGTGGGCTTGAACCTCATGGTGGCTTCCTACATACCATGCCTTGACTTGGATCAAAGTCCTCGTAGTTCTCTATGGGTGGGGGGTTAGGGTCGGTGCTCACTCTAAGCCCACGCGAGTCATGCTCGGTGTGAGAAACAAGAGGTTTCAAGGACCTGACGATCACGTCGCGAAGGAATCGTCCGTGAGAAGTGAAGAGGGGATTACACGTTAGGCGGCCCACGGTGCTGGGACTTACTCCAAGATGGAGGCCCATGGCGCGACAAAGCGCGGGAAAGAGAGACCTTGGTCCAACGATGGGTGGTGCCTCGTTCCCTTGCACGCCCTCCACTGACCTTGGTAGTGGGGCAGTACGGAGTTGCACAGGTGCAATCATCCGTACGAAAGGTTAGGGGCTTACGCTCTGAGGCAGCCCTTCCCCTACGAACATACGCCACTACGACAAGGAGGATCTCATTCCATGTGCGGAAGAGTTCCATTCCCGTGGAGACGAGTGGTGTAAAGAATGTTCGACCTGGGGGGACCCTTCGTGAGGGAGACGTGGTCGGATCACAGTTTATCGTCATGTGTTGAGGACGTGGTGCTTGGCAGTTTAACGTCCTGCAGCTCGGACGAGGTGGGTTCACTCCACACCCCTATGACATACATAACCGGTACCCTCTGGTCCTTGGGGAAGGGAAGGTACCACTAAGGCCATGGTTAAGGGGGGTCGTGGAACGAACCATCGAGGGGTCCAGGTTAGCGTGGATATGCGAAGAAGCAATAGCCGTTAGCGTGCCTATGGGAAGAAGCATTATGAGAAGCAACGCTACGGGTGGTATTGTCCATGGGACTTTGAAATCACATCATGCAAACCTGGAGGGTCGCACGAGAAGAGGAATCGCTAAGCAAAGGAGTGTGCTTCGCGAAGTGGAGTGCCTTGGCCTTAACATGGGGCATAGGTGTGAGTGGAAGGTGCTTCGCGAAGTGGAACAGTGTTCGCGGAGCACTGCCTCACGAAGAAGGGGTGCCTCGCGAAGCAGGGTCCTGCGAAGCAGTGTGCTTCGCGATGTGTAGCGATCCTGCCTTAGCATAGGGATCACTAGCATGGGTTGGGTGTTTCGCGAAGCATAAACGCTCCGCGGCTGCCCGGGTTCCCTTGGGAATCCCCTTCCTTCGCGAACGCCCTTGAGCTTTGCGAAGGGCATCTCTCTCGGAAGAGGGGCTCAAAAGAAGACAATGCAAGGGAGTCTCGCGAAGTAGAAGTACCTCGGGGAGCTCATGATTTCCAGGGCAAAGCGTGCTTCACGATTCGGGAGAGGAGAAGTCGAGAGGTCGGATTGTCCGTCTTCGGGGACTCAGGGGGAGTCCAGTATTTATAGGCAAGGGGCGCCGCGAAGTATAACTCGCGCACCGCCTCAGGTGCTTCGCGGCGTGCTCGCGAACGTCAATGACGTTCGCGGAGGATTACCTCCTCTGGAGCTTCGCGACGGCTCACGAACGTCAAATGCGTTCACGGAGGATTACCGCCTCAGGAGCTTCACGGCGGCTCGCGAACGTCAAATGCATTCACGGAGCATTACCGCCTCTGGAGCTTCGCGGAAGCTCGCAAACGTCAAATGCGTTCGCGGAGCATTACCGCCTCTGGAGCATCGCGGTGGCTCGTGAACGTCAAATGCGTTCGCGGAGCATTACCGCCTCTGGAGCTTCGCGGGGCCGCAATGGTCGGGGCGCTTCGCGTGGGTGCTTCGCGGCAGTGCTTCGCGGCTGTGCTTCGCGAGGCAGCGCGCCAACCTTCTTTTTCATCCCTTCCTTTCATGCAATATTTTGGTGCAAATAGGGAGTATGGGCCCCCATTTACCGGAATTTAGTGGATCATTGGCTGTTTATTTTGTTATAACATAGAGATGATGTCAAACATTGATTCGTGGGGAGTATGGACCCCCACGGATCAGAATTTGACACTTAGGTGTTGTTTTTCAGTGTTTTCTGGGTTCTGGAGAAGTTTCTGAGGAATACTATATGGAAACCTAGTATACATGCCGTTTAGTACTGTAGACACATAGTGTATGTTCTTCTGTTCAGGGAGATTTTTTTTTTGAGTACACGCCGTGTACCCAGAGTACACACCGTGTAGCCTCTTCCCGTGTCACAAACCGTGTGAGCGGTGACACGGGGAAGGGACGAGCTTGGGAAAAACACGCTGTGTGGTTTTTGTACACACCATGTAGTGTTGACCCAGTATCCGCCGTGGAAGTCCAACATAGGCGGAGGAAACCTTAATACATACACACCATGTCCACTATGGAACACACCATGTAGTGTGACCTGGGAACCCAGCCGTGTAACTAACAACACGAGTTAGGGTAAACCTTTTGAGTACATGCAGATTGATTATTGAACATGCCATGTAGGTTGAGCCGTGTAAACCGGTCGTGTAACTAATAACACGGTTCAGAAGAGCTCGTCTAGAACACGTCGTGTACCTGTGGGACACATTGTGTAGTCTTGTCCAAGGACATACCGTGTGGAGTAAGCAATGTGGCTGGGAAATGAGGTGGTGTACACACCGTGTGCGGGTGTAACACAACGTGTAGTGTCAAGTTGAGTAGTCGGTCGTGTCACAAGTGACACGAGATATTGGATATAACACCATACACGCTGTGTAGATAATATACACGCCGTGCAGTTTTGTTCAAACGGGACCCGTGTGTCTTAGCCATGCAGAAGGACCAGGGTAGGTGATGGGGCGTCAAGTACACGCCGCGTAGTCAGTATACACACATTGTAGTATTGTTTTCCAAATTTTGAACACCTTCTTCCTCCTGTTCCCTTCTGGGTTTCTTCATTTTTGGTTGTTGTTAATCTTGCACTAAAGGCGAGTTTTTGACCTTGTAGTGTCATGCCACCTAGACGACTGCGCGTTGTTTTCCTGGAGAGAGGTGACGACTATACTCCACACATGGTGGGCCATGGGGTACCAATTGATCCTCCAGCAGTTCCAGATGGGGAACCGACCACTATACCGGACACAGGAATAGAGGCACAGTTCCGTGAAGGCATTATGTGGTTCATGCAGACCTTTTAGGGAGCACCGCAGGCTGCCACATCTATGGCTGAGCTGATGCGTATCTTCCAGTAGCAGCATCCACCTACATTTTAAGGGGATGGAAGACCATAGGCTACAAAGTCTTGGCTAGGATCGATGCAGACTATTTTCAATTATATTGAGAGGCCTCTAGGGAGGAGGGTCAAGATCGCGACTTACATGCTACGTGATTCCGCCAAGAGGTAGTGGGATGTTACCAACCAGTCAGAGCATCACATAAACATGGCATGGAAGATTTTCAGGCAGTCTTATATGAATAATTCTTTCCAGAGATGCTGAGGGCAGATAGAGCTAGAGAGTTCGGGAATCTGCAGCAGGACACTACGTCGGTGATGCTCTATTTTTCTCGTTTCACCGAGCTTCAGCGCTTTTCACCTGTGCTGATGGGAAATGAGACACTGAGATACATACACTTTGAGGACAGTCTTCGTTATGAAATCTGATCACTGGTGAATGTTTTCAGGTTTCCTACTATATATTCTATTATGAACAAGGCGCTGATTATAGAGAGGAACCAGTGGGAAGCTAGTGGTGTGGGCCAGGGCGGTTTAGCACCAGTTATTGGTACTATTTCAACTGGCAAGAGGAAGAGAATGATGGACTTCTCTCAGGGTGGCAGTACCAGCTAGGAAGACTCTTGAGGTGGCCCAATCAGGTCCTACCAATGTGGTATGTAGGGGCACAAGATAAAATAGTGTCCACGTGAGCCAGGGGAGTGCCGAGCTTGCAGCAATATGGGTCATCTGCAATATTTTTGTCGGGTGTATCTACCAGTGGCTAGTGAGAGGGGTTCTGTGAAAACTCCGCGTGCGAGAGTAGGACCAGTGGCTTCTTACCAGTTAGGGAACTGGAATATGTCAAAGCGTGGAGGCAGAGATGGTGGTCATGGCGATGTTAGCTAGACACCAGGATCTCAGAGGTAGTATGGCGGGACAACTCAGGGTAGCCAGGCTTTGTCGCAGGGCCGCAGCACTGGGCATGCATATGTAGTGCAACAGACCCAGCAGGAGCAGGATCCCAGACCTTCTACAGTCAAAGGTACTATTCTAGTAGCTTTTGTTTTATCATCAGTAATTTTTGATACGACTGCTACACACAGTTTCATATTTGTACCTATAACGAAGAGCCTTGGGCTCTGTGTTTCTACTTCTTCTGATAACATGACGCTGGAAACTCTATTAGTCACTAGAACAGTTGGTGTGCATCAGTGCAAGGAGTTCCCCCTTTAGTTTGGTGGGTGTCACTTCCTCTGGGACCTCTATGTCTTGGAGATGATGATCTATGATGTCATTCTCAGGATGGACTTGTTGGTTCCCTTTCGATCCTTTGTAGATTGATATCGTCGCAGGGTGAGTTTCACGTCACCCGAGGGCGGAGAGTATCTATACAAAGGTGAATGGGATGTTCAGGCGAGTCGAGCTACATGAGAGCATCGTGGGCGAGGAGTAGTCACAGCCCAGATTGCGAGTTTATATCTAGATGATCACAGGACTTGTCAGACATATTTCCCTCTAGTGGTTGACCGATTCAGGGATGTTTTCCTGTACGACTTTTCAGGTCTTCCTCTAGAGCGAGAGGTGGATTTCTCTATTGAGCTTGTTCCAGGAGTATCACCAGTGTCTATTCCTTCTTATAGGATGGCCACACCTAATTTTCTGAAGCTCAAGAGGTAGTTAGAGGAGTTACAAGAAAATGGTTTCATCTGATCCAGTACTTCTCCATGGGGTTCACCGATCCTTTTTACGAAGAAGGCGGATAGTACCCTCAGACATTGTGTGGATTGTCGGAAGTGGAACCAGATGACGGCCAAGAAACGATATCCCTTGTCGAGGATTGATGATCTTTTTGATCAACTTCGTGGACCACGAGTGTTCTCAATGAATGACTTGAGATCAGGATATCACCAGTTGTGCGTTAGACCATCTGATATAACTCTCATGGATTTCAGAAGCAGGTATGGTCTAGACGAGTATACGGTTATGCCGTTCGGACTCACGAACGCACCAATAGTTTTCATTGCCCAGATGAATCGTGTGGTCCATCCTTATCTGGACTCTTTTGTGGTAGTATTCATGGACGACATCTTGGTGTACTCTCATGCTCAACATGACCATGCCACCCAGCTTGAGATCGTATTGAGTACACTGAGAGAGCATCGTCTATATGCTAAGATCTCAAAGTTCCACTTTTTGTTGGACAAGATACCCTTCCTGGGTCAAATCATCTTGGAGGCAGGAGTTTCAGTAGACCCAGGGAAGGTGAGAGCAGTAGTTTCCTGGTAGCATCCTAAGAACGTGATTGAGATTCGTACTTTCATAGGGATGGCTGGTTACTACATGCATTTTATAGAGGACTTCCCCCGCTTAGCAGTGCCGTTGATGGGCTTGTTTAAGAAAGGTGTGAAGTTCATTTGGTCAAAAGCTTGCGAGACAGCCTTTCAGGACCTGAAAGGAAGGTTTACATCTGCACCAATCCTGATACTCCCAGAGAAAGGGAAGAGCTATATAGTTTACTATGATGTATAAGGGATTGGGCTGGGATCAGTGTTGATACTGGGCGATCAAGTTGTTGTGTACGGGTCTCTGTAGTTGAGGCCACTTTAGAGGAATTACCCGATGCATGATCTCGAGTTGGCAGCAGTTGTGCACGCGTTGCATTGTTGGAGACATTATCTACTAGGGGAACATTTTGTGGTTTTCACAGACCACAAAAGTCTCAACAATATTTTTACTCAGCATGACTTGGATCTGAGGCTATGAAGGTGGGTTGAATATATTCAGTCCTTCAATTTTGAGCTTGCCTATACACCTGGTAAATGTAATGTGGTAGCTGATGCACTAAGCATGCAGACTCAGACACAAGCAGTGCACGAGGCCAGTGGTGAATGGCTGCTTATGACTTTGTTCTCTGAGATGCATTTGGAGGTGCACGATAGTCAGGGGCAGACCTATCTTTCCTCTTTAGATGTGACTTCTACCCTCCTGGATAGAGTGAGGATGAGACATCTATCTGATTTAGAAGGCATAGTTCTACGGGAGTCGGTGGAAATCGAGGACCATTCTCTAGGTTGGATGATAAGAGATGATGAGTTTTTGTGTTTCCATAGATGTGTATGGGTTCCAGGGGATATACGCGAGGAGCTGATGTGGTAGTTTCATGCTTCATCTTGGGAAGTTCATCCCAGGGTTACCATGATGTACCATGACTTGAGACGTCAGTACTGGTGGCCGGGTATGAAGAGAGATGTAGCTAGTTTTGTTATGAGATGTTCCACCTGTTAGCAGGTGAAGGCAGAGCAGCAGAGACCAGCTGGGCTGTTATAGTAGTTACCCATCTCGGAGTGGAAATGGGATGATTTCACGATGGATTTTGGCACTGGTTTTCTGAGGTCACCTAGAGGCAATGATGTCTTGTGGGTTGTTGTGGACAGACTCACGAAGGTAGCTCACTTTTTTCTGATCAAGGATACTTTCATAGTTGACGAGATCATAAGGTTTTATATCCGAGAGATCGTACGTCTTCATGGGGTCCCTCATTCTATCATTTCAGATAGGGATGCCTGTTTTACGCCTCGTTTCAGGCAGATTTTCCCGAGGGCATTGGGTACACATGTGCTTCTGAGCACAACTTACCACCCTCAGTCAAATGGCCAGTCAGAGCATACTATACAGGTTCTTGAGGACATGCTGCATGCATGAATCATAGATATTGGGGGATCTTGGGATAAGTATATACCCACAATCAAGTTTTCCTATAACAACAGTTTTTAGGAAACTATAGAGATGGAATTATACGAGGATTTATATGGTAGGCCGTGCCGATCACCATTGTGCTGGTTAGAGGTAGATGAGGCAGCTTTACTAAGACCATGTCTCGTGCAGGAGACATTTGAACAGGTCCATTTGATTCAGATGTGGATGGCTACTGCGCAGTCTCGTCAGAAATCTTAGGTTGATCGCCGCAGATGACCTTTGGAGTTCGTGGTGGGGGATCAGGTTTTCTTACATGTTTCGCCGAGGATAGTACACAAGTGGATCATGAGAGAGGTTAAACTATTACCGAGGTATGTAGGGGCCATTTGAGATTCTGGAATGAGTCAGGCTGGTAGCCTATCGGTTGCACTTACCGTAGTGGTACCAGGCCATGCACGGCGTCTTACATGTATCTCAATTGCGCCGTTATCATTTAGACCCATCTCATGTTTTTTAGCTAGTGGAGGATGAGCTTGAGTTAGATGCGTCCTTTTAAGAGCATCCAATTCGTATCGTCGACAGGAGCACGAAGTTTCTCCAAGGCTGGTCAGTTCCTCTCGTACGGGTGTTATGGCAGTATGGTCGAGTGCAGGACGAAACCTGGGAGCGGGAGACTGATGTACGTGCTCAGTGGACAGAGTTGTTCGCGGCTATATCTTCGCCACCCTTGGAAGGACAATTCGAGGAAGAATTGAATTAAGGTGAGAAGGTTGTATGAACCTGCTTCTTATTTCTGAGGTATGGGTTTCTTATTTCTTCTTTTCCTTAAGTGTTTTTTTGAAAATATGGAAAATGGGGAAAATTCCAATTTTTGGAAAGTACAGGCCGTGTACTTTTTCCGCACGCTGTGTACTTTTGGCCGTGTAGGATAAGAACACAGAGAATGTGGATATGTCAGTGATGAAGGGTGTAGGAACCAACTACATGTCGTGTAGTGGTCCCTTACATGCTGTATAGTCAGTCGGTAGGCGAATAGTAAGGTGGTGGCCAGCTGTGTGGAAGAACACGTCGTGTACTCACGATGACACACCATGTAGTCATGTCGACAGGTGAATAGTGCCACGCTGGTGGGAAGTCGCTAATGGAATAGTTAAAAATGGGGAGTACACGTTGTGTATGTGGAAGTACATGCCTTGTACTTTGTTTTTTTCCCTTAAAATGGGTAGTAGCCTCCCCTTTTTATAGGGAAGGCTTAGAACCGGACGGGAGATCGGGAGAGGACTACAAAAACTTCAGAGATCCACCAGGAATTCTTTGGGAATCAGTTTCTACCTCAGAAGATCTCGTTGGAACTGCACGGGTAAGCCCTACACTCCTCTTAAACCGCTCTTTCCAATTATTCCCCTAACGGGAGTTATTTACGTTTAAATTGAAATTTCTTTTACCTCAGATATACCTCGTTCTAGGAACATTTGTGGAACATAATTCGTGTATATCGATCAGGGGCGTATAAGGTAGGTGGCTTGGTGTTAATTTTTCTAACGGTTGTTCGTTTTGTGTGTTTTGTGCGTTTTTGTGCCACAAACCCATGTTTGGGTGTCGTGTGGCTGAGGTCGTGGCTATTTTGAGTACATAGAATTGTATAGGTAATTATATGTGATATTAAAATGTTTTTTGGGATTGTGGCTTGGATCCAGGACCATCCCGAGGGGTGCGTTCCTCTGTTTAGCCGTTTGGCCAGGATACCCGAGGGCATTCCATGTTTAAATTATGCATTACTTTTTCCTTGAGAGTAATTAAATGTAATTTGCCTATTTATATGTTGGTCATGAACCAGTTACTTATGCATGAGGGTGGTGTTCTACTATAGCCTCAGGGTGTGATAGTATTAGCCTGAGGACAAAGTTCTATTTCTCCTAAGGGAAACCTTTCGTGCCTGAGGGCTATACTTTTGTTCCTGAGGGTGACACTTCATATGCCTAAGGGGGAGAATTCTAATACGCCTGAGGGAAATGCCTGAGAGTGAGATTATGATATGCCTGAGGGCAATGCCTGAGGGGGAGATACTTTTATTCCTGAGGGAAATTACCTCCGGGTGGCATTCTGATTACATGATGATAAGGTTTACCATGATTGAGGATGCTGACTGATTACATAGAAATTCATTGTGGTGGGTTCTTAATAATAAATAATGAAATTAATGTTAAATGGGAATATAACTGGTATATTTAGTAACTTTTGAGTACGGCTTAGTTTATTGCATTTAATACTGCACACTATTGTTGCATGTTTTACACATAGTTGAGCACGGACCTTTGGTGGGTTCCTATTGGGAATATATTTCTCACACCCTGTTTGGGTCACACTCTTCGGCCCAAACAGATTACGTTGTTGCATGTGTAGATAAGGGCAAGGGTCCTTATACAGGTACTTGATTTCTGCTGAGGTATAGGGAAGCATGGCACCGAGCATTGTCTCGCGATGCCGCGAGCTGTTCCATTTTTCTTTTCTGTACTTGTACATCAGTTGTATTGTACATCTATGTAACATGTTCTGGCCGTTTTCTTAGAATTGGAGATATGTTGCATCATATCTATATATCTGATTGGTTATATCTACTGCAATTGTGTATTTCAGTTGTGTACGGTTTACTGCTTCTGTTGTTGCTGTATGTTTATTTATATTCCACTGCGCTACACTTTGACAAATGAGGGCATGGTTTCCCCACTATCAGACCTGGGCCCTCATACCTGGTTGGCAACCTCTGGCGTTTGGGGAAATGCACATGAGGTCACGTGGTGAACTGGGTTCGGGGCACCCGTTGAGTGGCACCCGGAATAGGGATGTTACACGTATAACATATATATATATATATATATATTTCATAATGTAACATGTGACACCTATATCCCCTAAAATTTAATCAATAATGTATTATATCCCACAATATAGTTTTGGGAAACCAGATATTTTTCTTATTCCACAATAAGAAATATGTGTTGAATCTAGATTTGATGGTCATGGTATTTATCATTGACATATGAAATGGTTTCTAAACTTATGATTTTTCTATAAACATTTATGACATGAACTGTGGGTTCCTTATTATGTTATAATGTTTTTTAATTCTTATGAAACATTTATTTTTGAAATGAAAATCGTTTATTCAATAACTCAGGTTTGTGATATTTTTTGTATTAGATAATAACTTTGTATATTATTTACATGATCTCACACTATTATGATTATATTATTCGTTTATATGATCATCGATTGAAATATTCCATGTTTAACCTTACTAAGAAGTTGAGCTCACCATTTTCTTGAATTTATTTTCCTATGGTTATATGGAATGTTTTTAATATGGTATTCCTATGAAGAGTACTATGAGGGAAGATATTTATGGGATATGTTGAATATATTTCATAAAATAAAAATATTTTTATATATAGTCTCCAAAGAGTCTAATGATGTATTGTTTTTGTGTAGATCATATTGTTCTATAATTAACATTCATCTAAATAGATATAATATTTATGTATAAAATTATTGAGTCTCAATAGTAGGAATTAGAGAGGGGATTTCATAAATCTAAGGAGATTAAGGTCAGTGAAATTTTATTGAAATTATATGGGTAAGATTAAGTATAAGATAAAATTATAAAAATTAGGTGGCCATCTTGAATGACCAGAGTTATACTTGAGATTTCATAGAAGAAGATTTCAAAATTTAGTCATTCTATAAATGATTTTTTAAGAATTATGTGTTTCTCCATTATGAATATTGTTTCTCAAACTATTATTTTAGGTTTTATATAATGGATATAACTTTAAATAATCATGTTAATGATGAATTTTATAGATCATTAATTGATTTTCGGATTGAAAAACCCAATGTTATAGAATATTGAATGTGGAATCTTGCAAAAATTATCACAAATATTTCACAGGATTTGAATCATTCAATGTTTCCAAATGATCAAATGAGAGAACAAAATGTTGTATAGTCATTCACAAGGATACATCCACCTTCTTTCAGTGGATATTTTTATTCAATAGAGTCTAATTGATGGATCAACACCACTGATAAAAAATTATTGTTTTCTTTAATACTCAAGAAATAAAAGATGTTTCTTATATGTCAATCCTTTTTAAGGAGAGGCACAGAAAAGGTAAAATATTATCATGAATATAGGTCCATAGAATGAAATTGAATCCATGTATTGGGATACATTTAAAAGGATATTATTCATTAATAACAATCTTTATATTCTATGTACAAAATGGAGAATTTATTTCATAACATTAAAAAATAGTATAATTAATCCATTGGTACCTATGTAGTATATTTTACAAGTCGTTCATGGTATTCTTATGGTTTTATTATCATCACTAAAGGAAAAATTGATTGATTCTTTGGTGGATTAAAACTAAGTATCCAAAAGTAATTTTCTATAAGAGGCATCAGTAACTATAAAAAACATTTTGATGTACACTCAACGTAGAAATATAAATTAGATATTTAAACCATTCCCAAGGGTTTAATAAGAAAAGAAAAATTAATTCTCATAAAAACTCAAATGAATAAATTGGTGGAAAGGAATTCCATCCATATACATTCTCTAAATTTAGCAAGAAACATCAAGGGATGTTGTTGATTGGAAATGTGATGTTTTTAAATGTTGAAATGTGGGTCATAAAGACCCTTAATATTGAAATTATATGAATAGTCTAGTTAATGAAATGAAAGAAAATATTAAATAAAAAAAGTAAACAACCACATTCAAATTCTTGAAATTAGAGTAGTATGGGTATTATGGAAATCAATGTTTTAATTTTATGGTTTTCCATAATAAGCATCCAAAATCAAATAAGACAAACGGAAAATGAAAATCTCATGCAATCATAGCTACCAAAGTTGCTTATGAGATTGACATGGTAAAAGGTATACTTATCATACAAAAAAGAACAAATAATTTAATATTGTATTATGGATCCAACCCCTATATTATTTATAGGAATATTTATAAGTGTATAAATGTATCACCTAATTGATTATAAGTTGAGTTATCTATGAAAAATTACAATGTAACAACAGGTGCATCTCAAGTCTACAGTTCATCTCTGATTATTTTCTTTAGGAAATCTACACGTTCTAATATTGTGATACTCCATCGAGTTTAATTCATTGTGATTCAGGGTATGTATTGGCTTTCTTATTTGGATCCCATATCAATTTTTGATGAAAGGATGTCCAGATTGATATTACAAATGAATTTACGATCAATTATTAATTTGAGGATGAATTTGAAAATCAAATGGAAATTTATTCATTCTTATTAGTATTAATTCACATAAATAAATGTTATTTATCTCATATTGTTTGAGATAAATTAACCATTAATGATACAAGTACTGTATAGGATTGTTTTTATAGACTTTTTGATGAATTGTTAAGCCTTCTACTGAGAACTGATGTTGAGTTTTCAACATAACTCATAACAAGTTATATTATTATTTCAAATACTATTAATGGAATGGCCCTAACTGAGTTACCTGAATTTTAGACCAAACTGAGTGATAATTTTAATAAGGGAATCATATGACATAGTACATCACCATGGGGTGGACATGATAAATTTTCTAAAAATAATGATGGTTTAATGTGTCATTTCATTAGTTATAGTGAGATTAATAATATCACAATAAATAAAGAAGTATCACTTCCCTCATAATGATGACTTATTTGATTAAATATATGGAGATAAATAGTTTTTTAAGATTTCATTCCTTTCTGGATATTATTAATTGAGGCTCAAGAAAGACGATATACCCAATAAAACATTCTGTAAATTGTATCGAGACTATGAATGTATATTGATTACTTCTATTCCTACGAATTATTCCTCTATCATCATGGATTTAAAAAACTAAGTCATTGTTGAATAACTTGATCATTCCATGGTTATATATTTTAGATGATATTCATATATATTCAAAGATCAAGAAATAACATAAAGATCACATGAGTATTCTACTTAATGCTCTGATGAAAGAGAAGCATTATGAAAAATTTAAAAAGTGCAAATTTTGGATTCATAGTGTTTCATTCCTCGGTCATATAATCTCATGTTAGTGTATATCAATAGATCTGTCATGAAATATTTTATTGAAAAATTTTATAGTAAAACCACAGTAACATAAATTCATATTTTTATTAGATTGGATGATACTATCCATTTTTTTAGATTTATATCATGCTTACATAATTCACACACCATGTTTTTATGGAAATGATTTATGTTCATATAGATTTAGGAATGTAAAGAGAATCAGAAATATTTCAATAGATAGTGGGTCAGTTCACCAATGATCACACTATCTTGTAGTGGATATAGGTTTCTAATCAATAGTGATGCCTAAAAATTATAATAGGATGTGTTCTAATGAAATATTATTTGGTGATAGATGATGCCTCACACTAATTGAAGAATCATAGGAAATATTACCCAAATCATTACTTAGTGGAAGATATAATATTTATTTTCTTAAATATATGGATGAATTATCACTATGGAGATAGGTTTGATATATATACTGATCTTAAATATTTAAAATACATATTCACTGAAAAAGAGATGAATATTTTTCATAGTGGATGGTCATAAATGATTAAGGATTATAACTACTTAATACATTACCATGCTAGTAAGGTCAACAAGTTGGAAGATGATTTGAGTTGAATAGACCATTCTAGCCTATATATGAAGAGGATAAAAAAAATAATATTTCAATATTTTAAAAGGATAGGTTTTTAAATCATAATGGATGGGAATAAATATTATCTTTTGTGAATGAATGTTCAACCATCTATCTCAATAATGATTAAAGAAGTGAAAAAAAGGATAGGGTGATTCGGGAAAAAGTTAGAATTATTCCTGAGTCCAACCATGATTGTGAGGGAATAATAATGTTCAAGAAACATGTAATTCTCATGACCATACTTCATTTGAATAAGGATTAGTTATATGAGTCTCATAGTTCATAATTATCTATTCATCCTAGAAGTACAAAGATGTACAGATATATTGAAGAGTATTTCTGGTGGTATGACATAAAAAGGGATGTTTCGGAATATTTTTCCAAATTATTCATTTTTCATAAAGTTAATACCAATATATTTAATTCTAAGGATATGAAAAAACCAATAACCATACCTGATTTGAATGGGGGAAAATTACCATATATTTTTTCTTCAGAAGCCCCAAAACATCTCAATGTTAGAATGAGATATGGGTTACATTCCATCATAATAAAAAATTACCACACTTCATTACTATCAGAGAATATTTATCCCTTGATAAATATTCCAAATTATATATTTAAAAAGTGTTAATAATTTATGGACTACCACATTCCATCATATCCAATCTGGAACTAATGTTTACCTTGATGATTTAGATAAGTATTTAGGGGGATCTGGATACAAAGATGAGTTTCAGTATGATTTATCATACTGATATTATTGTTTAGTTTGAGAGAAGAATTAAATCATATGATGAAATTCGTGTGTCCTGTTATATTTATATTAAAGGTGTTTTTGATAGATACCTTCTTTTATTTGATTTTTCTTACAAATACTTCTTTCACTCATTATTTTTGATGGTTTCTTATAAAGGCCTATATAGAAATAATTATCAAACACTAACATGTTGGGATAAATATGGATAAAAAAGATATTGGTACTTGATATTTTCAAGTGAATTGTAGAGAAAGATTGTACTATTTAGAATCACATCAAAAGAGATCAGATTTGATATATGATTTATTATAACAATAACCAATGTGATTTTTTATTTAAATATAGTGAGAATATATTGTTATGAATTTATTCATAGGCTAATGCTATGAGATTTGGGATAAAATGGAAGCTAAGCATTATTAATATTTTACCCTACAAGAATTTTGATTGAGTAGGGATGATAGGTTATTGAATAACACTTCCACCAAACATATCTCATGTTACTAAAATGTTCCATATATCTATCCACAGAAAGTGCATACTAGATCCTTATAATGTACTAAAATCAGAGTTCATTACACTGGATATTAAAAATTCCGATGAGGAACAACTAGTAAAAATAATAGTCTATATAGATAAAATACTTCAGAATATGACAACATTCCAGGTTAATGTCCTCCATAGAATCCAAAAATTAATATAAGCTACTTAGGAACCTAAGGGTTTAATAAAATAGATATATATGGATTTTTTTAATACTAGAGTGATGAATTTAAAGGTTGAAATTCATTTCAATGGGGGTATAATTTTACACCATAATATTTTTATGAAATGTGTATCTTTAAATATTATTATTTCATCAATATATTTCATTACATGAAATAAAAAATTTAGCTGAACCACACAATGTTCTTAAAATATTACATGTTCCTTATCACCTAGAAATTAGATTATAAATTTTTAATTGTTATAAATATATTATAAAAAATACATAGCCTACACATGAATAAATTTTATTAATTAGTTTCTAATTTTTTAGGATAAATAAAATATTTGAAAACAAAATTGATTGTTGTTATTAAAAAAAATTAATTTGAATAATTTATATTAGATTAATAAGTTAAATAAATACTCTGTTGATGAATGATTTTAATAAAATTTATTTATTTTTTAATTTTTACAAAAAATTATACATTAAATATATATTTTTCTAGGAATATGATAAGAATCATTCCAGTTTTATTATTTAAAATGTTTTTCTTAATGAAACTGTTTTCATATTTTTCACACTTATTTTAAAAATAATTTTTTTCTATTTATAGGTATTGAATTATTTTAAATGAATTATGTATCTATAATCTTGACGTTTTTTTGTAAATATTTATATTTTATTTTTGGTCAATGTGAAGTGTAAACATGGTTAAATTTATCACTTTGGTAAATGGTAAAATAGGATAATTTGGATTAAAAAAAGTGACTAAGAATAATTTTTCATCCAAATTCTTATTGATGAAAAAAATTATCCACTTATCACATTAGGATAAAATTATGTATTTTAATGTACCTATGTAAATTAGAATAACCGATATAATTTTTAATTCAAATAAAGTTACAAAATTTAATTTTCTTTTCTTAAAATATATATTATGTGTCTATATAAGGAAAAACAATATTTGAATGAATATAAATTTATAAATTGAGACTTAAAAAACATTCCTGATATAAAATGATTAATAATTTTTAGTATTTATATAACAACCTTAAATGGTTATGCAACACTGATGCTGTATTTCTCCAATTAATAAAAAATAAAATAAATGTTTTTAAAAATATTAAAAGAATTTTATTTTATGAGTTAAAACATGAAAAAAACATTAATAGGTGAATATAACATATTAGTGTAGTGTTATTAGATCACCAACTAATTAAAACTTCTTATTTATGTTATTGAATTGAAATTATGTGAACAGTGTCAAAATTGTAAATAATGGTATTTTATAACAATAATATTTTATTAAAAAAAATATAAAATATAAAATATTAATAAATGATAAAGGATAAAATATATGGTCTAATATATGATTAATTTTATAAGGCCCCAACCTTAAACATTACTTAATCTTGAGTTATTCAAGAATTCTCATTGAGGATCTTTTCCGGTTTAGAGTTTTAGAGAAATAGGTCATAAAATCATACATTACATTCCACATTTAAATAAGGTGGTTACAAGAAAGACAATATTCATTTTTTCCATCAAAGGAAACATATTTAAAATAAATCATGCATTATTTCTTGACACTTCCTCGACACTGTCATCACATCATGTACCTTTCCCTTGACCTGTGAAAAACATTTAGAAAACATGGGATGAGAAAAAAAAGCTCAGTAAGGGCTATAAAATAAGGAAAGGATACATTAACCTATCAATAATTACAAATCAATGAAACCAAAAAATTTCATTCATAACATACCTTACAAAATAATAAGATTTATGAGTAACACATAGAAATCATAAATCATAGAGGTAACATATGGAATCCATATAAAACTTGAATTGTATATATCACATCTACATAGGGAGTCACTTTTTGAATACCCATCACAGTATATTCCCTAAATCTCTTAGGATAAATATTAATGTTTACCTCCGTATCGTTACCCAATCCATTGGAGAACTATCTCGGGCTCACCCGCTCTAGGTGTATCATGGAACCACCTGTAAACGTAACAATGGAAAAGAACCATAACATAATCATAAAACATAACTTATGCATAAATGAAAGATAAAATTCCCACATTGCAATAACAATATAACATTTTATTATTTTGAAATAAAGAATCCGTTCTAAAAACCATTTTCAAAACCATTTAAAACATTTAATAATGAGATTTTTGAATCAAAGTGACCCATACCACTTTAAAGTTTTTAAAATTTTAAACTATTAATATCCATATAAATAAATCCTTAATTTTTTTTTGAAAACATGGATATTAATGTGAAATATTTATAATATTAAATCATTAAAACATTTAAAATGAAATTTTATTTGAAGAGTTTAATCAAAATGAGAGACACTTGAATAAAAATAATTGAGGAATAACATTTAATCAAAACTTTATAATATCATGAGAATAAAGGGATTCATGATATAATATGCCAAAGGGCAGTATATACACCACATAAGTGTGAATTGGTGAATAACAACAATAAAGTATCAATAAAAATGTAAAATGAGATGAAATTCCTTATAAAGAAGGTATCCTTAAATTAAGGAAAAATCAATATCATAGTTATAGGTGAAAAATATAAATACACCAAATATAATTGGATACTAAGAGTAAAACAATCAGAGGTTATTCCGACATATTCATAGGATGACATATTCAATAACTACAAGTTGAATCCAAAGAAATCGAAATTGGGTTAAGAAGTTCCCCTGTAAAAATTCGACAGCTTAATGACATCACTTTAAAAATAAGAAAATGAGTTGATCATACAAAAAGGGTATATCATTACTTGGAAATAAATTTTACATAAATAAGGATATATAAGAACATATCCCAACATAATAATATGATAATTAAAATACATAACAAAAGAAGTCTTTTTAAAGAGGAGGGTGAAAGGTTCCCTTACCGATTTGGGTAACTTCTGAAACGTACACCCCAAGAAAGAAGGGTCATAAAATGAAGATGTGAATACCCATATATTAAAGAATATTACACAAAAAATACAATCATGGGTAGTAAAACACCACACAAAAGTAAATATTGGAAAATGTAGGATGAATCTCACGGGAATAAAAGTGAGACGAAAAATACCTTACAAAAACTCGCAAGCCTAACGACACCACTTAAAACATTCAAACATGGAATGATGAGATCAAATAGGGTCTCTCATCAAATGAACATAAAATGTACAGTAATAGTAATATAAAATAACATCCCCAAACATAATAAAGATGAGCTTAAAATAAATGACATAAAAGAGAGTACTTAAAAAGAAAGGGAGAGGTTGGATTCCTTACCTCGTGTCTGACATGACTCGATAGTTCATTAATATTCTGAATAATAAACTAGATTTAATTTCTACTTGCATAAGAACCTTTTTTAATTTCATTATTCTTTTTATATCACTTATTACCATTTTATGAACATTATGTAATTATTTAAGTTAATAACGGTCGTTTGTCGATCATAGGTACTTGAGTCTAAAATAAACTTCTTATAATGACACGTTGATCATGTGGTAAAATATACATTATATCCAGAATTATATTCCAGTTTTATATATCATATGTAATATATATATATCCATTATATACATGCATTAATAAAATTACATAACATTTATAGGTAAGAAATGAAATGCACCGTTCATGGAGACGGTAAGTCGTACATATGCATGAACGCTACATTATTTTATATTTCCTCTTTAATGGAATGAAATCATGATGATATAAAGGTATATTATAATTATAGTATAATTTATTATATAATATCATTAACTCCATCCTTTATACGTCCCACATATGGCATTAACGAATCAAATCACTTTGAGGGGGCGGTAGTCCACACTTCAAAAAATGAAGATATCGCGTTTACCCATAATGGAAACCTTAATGGTATGACATAAATGAAAAATACAGAATCATATAAAAAAATAAACATAATATATATCATATATAAATGTATTGAAATCTTAATGTCCACCATGAAAGGTGTTAGAATAATATTGAACAGTCATCGTTTCGTGAGGCAGAAATTCGACATCCACAGAAATAGTATGTTATTTAACCATTAGACAGAGGTGGGTGTAAGTGTAGCTCGAATAATTATCATAGAAAAATCCTATTTTATTTACGATACTGGTGCTGTTACAAAATAAACGAATAAAAATATTTTATGGGGTTGGAGAAGAAAAATAAAACAAAAGTACATAAGAGAAAGCATAACCTTTAAATTAGGTAAATTTTCATTATTTGAACCAAAAGGGTTTCTTTAAGATCATTCTTCCTAAGGTAAGATTTATATGATGATGATATGGATGTGGATAGATGAAATGATCTGAATTTGCCTGAGCCAATGTCTTGAGAGGTGTGGGTAAGGTGGTAGAGGTGGGGGCCCTTTATAAGAGGGAGGAGGGGCACTCTTGGAAAGTCTTGAAAATTTACTTTATTATAAAATTATTTTCGGATATTAAAGGTCCCAAAATTATATATTTCAAGGATAAGGTGATAAGTCTTCGAAATATATCCATAAAATAGGTCTTTGACAAGTGTATGTCTTAGATTTTACATTATCTTCTCATTTTATTTAAATCTTTCATTAATGAGGTAATCGCTGCATACTCATGGTGTCATAAAAATATTTAGTTTATTTAATGTCTAAAAATTATTAAAAAAATATAACGATGTTGGAAATCTTTCTAGATTTTAAATTAATATTTACAGTATAATAGAGAATTTATGTAGACAAAATTAAAATTGTTTTACTTAAGTGTTACATACTTTGGTTATACTTTTTTTAAAAAAAATAATATAATAAAAGGTCACTATCACACTAAAGTGATTACATGGGGACCCAAGGTTGGAATAAGGAATCCCATGGTCGGCCATGACACCACTAATAGCGTTAGGACCCATGTTGGGGTCATTTTATTTTTTTATGATATTATTTTATGACCCTAAACTACCAGATTACAAATTAAACACGATATTTTTAGATAATTACCGTCCTTACAATTCATAATGTTCACAAACAAAATAGTCATAATTACATAATTTGGACATTATGATTCCAAATATGGAATAAATTTTATCAAATTCAAAACACAAAAATTTTAGTAATTAATTTAAAAGTAAAACCCATTGTAAAAACAAAAGACGAGTTTTTAAGAAGTAAATTTTATCAAAAGATTGACTTGTTTTTACATCCAATTGAAAAGTGAAATTAATTAAAATGATTGAAATTGTATTAAGTGATAAAAAAACTATTAAAATATACTTTAAAAACAATTAAAATGAGAATCATAATTTATAAATAAATTGGATGAAAAGGCCGTTTTGAATTAAAATGCTGTATTTTTCACAATTCATTAAAAAAATGAACATTATCAGAAAAATACCAAAAATACACCCTAAGAAATATTTGATATTAAAAATTCAAAAATGATATCAATTTTACCAAACTAAAAACATAGAAGTTTCATTAATTAATTTTATAATCAATTACCGCTGTCAAAATAAATAGCGTGTTTTTAAGAAACAATATCTATTAAAATATTTACACTTGTTTATGTCCAATTTCAATGTGAAATTAATTAAAATGACCACCAATGGATTAGATGGTAAAAATATATTTTAGTTATAGTTAAAAAAATTATAAATATAATATTACCATATAAATAAATTATACTAAAATGAGGTTTTTGAATTAAAATACAGCATTTTCACAATTCATTAAAAAATTAACTTTATCGGAAAGGTAACAAAAATTTACACAAAGTAAATTTTGATGTCTTGATCATAAAGAAGGATTTTTTTCCAAATATAACATGTAAAATTTTAAAAAATTGTATTTAAAAAGGGTTCACCACCAAAAGGCGTTTAGTCGACCCTTTAAAGAATATTAGAATATTTATGCTTAAAATTGGATTCATTCACATTTTAAGCCTCTAATATTTGTTGGATAAAAGTAAAAATATTTGACAAACTTATATAATCATTTTTTAGTTAGTTCTGTTCATTCCTGCTGTTAAAATGGATAGATGTTAACAAATAATATTATTATATTAGTAGTGTGCAATGTAAGATTTCAAAGAAACTCGTTGTTACATGTTGGGTACACCATCAAACATCGCATCCCTTTTAAATTAATATTAATATTTTATTCAAAAATATTAATAAATATGAAAATTTCATATTATTTATTTACCTAGGATGTTACATCCTTCCCCCCTTTTGGGAATTGCATCCTCACAATTTTAAAATTGGGCTCAGAAACTTCATTGAAACTCCCACATCAGAACAAGAGTCAGTAAAACTATCACTTTAAAATAAAGAAAGATAAGTACAAAGGTCACCCAAGTTAACCCATAAAAGGATTATATGTAGGAAAACATGGACATGGAAGAGAAAACAAAGGGTCATGTTTTGATGAGAGTGATAGAAAACGTTATTAGGATAAAATTAACCCCAAGAAAATTACAAACCTGTGATGGGTTAAATGGTATTTGATTCCCCAGTAGGAAACGTTAATAGACAACATTTTAGTTTTACGTTACTTTTCATTAAGGAATTTATTTATGTGATTAACTAAATCACAAGGAATCATACTTACTTTTCATGTAGACTTTCATCTCTTAATAGATTTCTTACACAAACTCATTTTTTTCCTCCAAAAGACAAATATTTAGGATGACATGTTCACATTAAGAGTGCTATAATAAACTTCTATAGAATCACCTAATCCAAAAAATAGATCTATATATTTCCTATGCCTTTTGAACAAAACAAACACCAAAAATTGTTAGTACGATATCAGATAATATGAAAAAAGGATAATCCTTTATAAAAAGAAAATCTATTCTTAATCTCCAAAATTTGTCCAACAAAACCCAAAGTTCAACGAAGACCATTCGATAATCAATTTTACATAAAATTCTTCAAAGTAAACCAAACTAAGATTGAAACCAAAATATTTGACGGATTTAATCACATAGTCTTCCAAGTTAAATATTAACATTTATCTCCAAATAACATCATTTGCTCTTAAAGTCTCATATTGAAAAGTAATTAACCTAATCATATATCCTCCATGATAGGTCAATAATTTCCTAGATAACCCAAAAATAAACTTATTATTGATTCATAAAATTATATAACCTAAAAGAATTTTTCATAATAACTAGGGACTTCACGTAGTCTAGTGGTAGGTGATAAATACCAGTTGCATTCTGGTTGTGGGTTTGATTCCCACAACTTTTTCCGAAGCGATGGGTTGTCACATGGTATGTGTGTTTTCGTTTTTACAAAATTATATAATTGATAAAAAATTCCCCAAAATAAGATAAAATAATCAAAAATAACCATAACATAATTTAACCTCATGTTTATCTCATGCCTTTAATTTTCCATCATAACATATAGTGTCCCATATTTACCTCAGAAGTAAGGATCATATAAACCCAAATGGTTACCTTTATAATTATTACCTGAACCTCCACATCGAGTTGGTCATCTCGTAAACGATTCATTAGAGAACTCACCAAGGTTCAAGTGGTTAATCATGCCTCCTAATAGTTAGTTTAGAATAACCACAAGATTTCTCATTGAATCCCCCATTTCATCCAGTTTCTTAATCAGAGAACCACCACATTTTCCTTCAAACCCATTATCACTTTGGTTCCTTCTAGATCCATCCATTTACTATAACCAAAATGGTCAGTCTGAGTATATCAACAGAATCATCATGTACTAATGAGTAAGATAAACACCAATATATACTTACAGAAGTTATCTCAAACTCATTCCAACTTTCAAAAAAATGACTCCATCTAATATACTAACCATTGTGGTTATACACAACTTGTCACTTATACTTAAACAACACTCTAACCTCTAAATATATCTAAACTGACCTTTGATACCAACTATAAGGCCCCATCCTTAAAAATTACATAATCTTCCGTTATTCAAGAATTCACATTGATGATCATTTCAGGTTTAGAGTTTTAGAGAATTAGGTCATAAAATCATGCAATACATTACACATTTAAACAAGGTGGTTACAACAAAGACAATATTAATTTTTGTCCATAAAAGGAAACATATTTAAAATAAATCATGGATTCTTTCTTGAATCTTCCTCGACACTATCATCACATCATGTAACATTCCCTTGACATATGAATTTTTTTTCGAAAACTTGGGATGAGCACAAAAAGCTCAGTAAGGGTTATAAAATAAGGAAAGGAAACAGTAACCCATCAATAAAAACAAATCAATGAAACCAAAACTTTTCATTCATAACAAACCTTACGAAATCATAAGATTTATGAGTAACACACCGAAATCATAAATCATAGTGGTAAATAATAAAATCCATATCAAAGGTGAATTGAAGCTATCACAGCTACATAGGGAGTGACATTTGGAATACCGATCATAGTATATTCCCTAAATCAATTCGGAGAAACAATAACTTTAACCTCTGTCTTGTTACCCAATGCACTGGAGAGCTATCTCGGGCTCACCCGCCCTAGGTTTATCCCAGAACCACCCGTATACGTAACAATGTCCAAGAACCATAACATAATCATAACACATAACTTAACCATAAATTAAAGATAACATTCCCACTTTTCAATAGAAATATAACATTTTAAGATATTGAAATAATGAATCCATTCAAAAATCCATTTTCAAAACCATTTAAAACATGTAATAAAGCGATTTTTGAATCAATGTGTCCCATACCAATTTGAATCTTTTAAAATTTTAGACCATTAATATACATATAAATAAATCCTTAAAACCATTTTGAAAACATGGATATTAATGAGAAATATTTATAATAATAAATCATTAAAACATTTAAAATGATATTTTAGTTAAAGAGTTTTTAACAAAATGAGAGACACTTGAATACAAATAATTAAGAAATAAAATTTAATCAAAACTTTATAATATCCTGAGAATAAAGGGATTCATGATATAATATTTCAAAGGTCAGTATATAAACCATATAAGAGTGAATTGTTGCATAACAAAAATGTTGTCTCAATAGAAATGTAAAATGAGATGAAATCCCTTATAAAGAAGGTATCATTAAATTCAGGATAAATCAATCTCATAATTATGTGTGAAACATATAAATACACCCAATATAAGTGGATATTAAGTGTAAGAAAATCATTGGTCATTCACAAATATTCATAGGATTACATATTCAATCACTACAAGTTGAACCCAAAGAAATCAAAATTCGGTTAAGAAGTTCCCTTGTAAAAATTCTACAGCCTAACGACATCACATTAAAATTCAGAAAATGAGTTGATGCTAAAAAAGGGTATCTCATAACTTGGAAATAAATTTTACATAAATAAGTATATATAAGATCATATCCCAACATAATAAGATGTAAATTAAAAGACATAAGAAAATAAGTCTTTTAATAAGTGGAGGGTGAAAGGTTCCCTTAACGATTTGGGTAACTTCCGAAATGTACACCCCAAGAAAGAAGGGTCATACAATGAAGATGTGAATACCCATAAATTAAATTATATTACACAAAGAATACAATAATGTGTAGTACAACACCACAAAAAAGTAAATAGTGGAAAATGTAGCATGAATCTCACGTGAATAAAAGTGAGACGAAAAATCCCTTACGAAAACTCGGCAGCCTAACAGACCCACATAAAACATCCAAAAATGGATTGATGAGATAAAATAGGGTCTCTCATCATATTAAAATAAAATTTACAGTAATATGAATATAAAATAACATCCCCAACATAATAAAGCAGAGATTAAAATAAATGACCTCAAAGAGAGTACTTAAAAAGAAAGAGAGAGGTTGGATCCCTTACCTCATGTCCGACTTGACTTGATCGTTCTTTAATATTATGAATAATAAACTAGAGTTATTTTATACTTTATTAAAAACCTTTTTTATGTTCATTATCATTTTTATATCTCTTATTACCATTTTATGAACATTATGTAATTAATTATGTTAATAACGGTCGTTTTGTTGATCATTGGTACTTGAGTCAAAAATAAACTTCTTATAATTACATGTTTTTCATGTGGTAAAATATCCATTATATCATGAATTATATTTATGTTTTAGATATCATATATATCATATATATCCATTATATACATGCATTTATAATATTACATTACTTTTAGAGGTAAGAAATGAAATGCACCATCCCTGGAGGCGGTAAGCCGGGCGTACGTATGAACGCTACTTTCATTCCTATTTCGTATTTAATGTAATGAAATCATAATGATATAAAGGTATATTATAATTAAATAATAATTTCATATATAATATCATTAGATCCATCTTTTATTCGTCCCACATATGGCATTAACGAATCAAATCACTTTGAGGGGGCGGTAGTCCGCACTTCCAAAAATGAAGATATCGCGTTTACCCATAATAGAAACCATAATGGTATGACAAAAATGAAAAATTATAGAATAATATGGAAAAAATAAACATAATATATATCATATATAAATATAGTGACATATTAATGGCCACAATGAAAGGTTTTAGAAGAATATTGAACAATCATCGTTTTGTGAGACTGAAATTCACCATCCACTGAAACAATATGTTCTTTGACCATTAGACGGAGGTGTGTGTAAGTGTAGCTCGAATAAATCTCATAAAAACATCCTAGTATATTTAAAATACAGGTTTTGTTACAAAATAAATCAATAAAAGGAGTTTAGGGGGTTGGAGAAGGAAAATAAAACAAAAGAACATAAGAGAAAGCATCACCTTAAAATCAGGTAACTCCTCTTTGTTTGAACCAAAAGGGTTTCTTGAAGATTTTTCTACCCAAGGTAAGGTTTCTATGATGAAGAGAGGGATGTGGAGAGACGAAATTATCAGAGTTTGGCCGTGAAAATGGATTTAGAGGTGTGGGTAAGGTGTTAGAGGTGGGGGCCTTTTATAAGAGGGAGGAGGGGTACTCTTGGAAAGTCATGAAAAGTTAATTTATTATAAAATGATTTTCGGATATTAAAGGTCCCAAAATTATATATATCTAGGATAAGGTGATAAGGGTTGCAAATCCACCAATACAATAAGACTATAACAAGGGTAAGACTTAGATTTTACATTATCTTTTTATTTTATTTAAATCTTTCACAAATGAGGTAATCGCCGCATCATCATGGTGTCATAAAAAATATAATTTATTTAATTTATAAAAATTATAAAAAAACTATCATGATGTAGGAAATATTTCTATATTTCAATGACTATTTAGAGTCTTATATATCATTTATTTATACAAACAAAATAGTTTTTACTTAGGTGTTACATAATTTGGTTATACTTTCCTTTTAAAAAAATAATATAATAAAAGGTCACCATCACACTGAAGTGATTCGATGGGGACCCAAGGTTAGAAAAAGGCATCCCATGGTCGGACATGACACCAAAAATAGAATTAGGACACATTTTGGGTCATTTTATATTTTTATGATATTATTTTATTACCCTTAACTACCATCTTACCAATTAAACACGATAATTATAGATAATTACCATCATTACTATTCATAATGTCCAAAAACAAAAGATTCATAATTAAATAATTTGTACATTATGATTTTAAATATGGAATCCATTTTATCAAATTCAAAACACAGAAATTGTAGTAAATAATTTAAAAGTAAAACCTGTTGTCAAAACAATAGACGACTTTTTAAGAAGTAAATTTTATCAAAAGATTGACTTGTTTTTACATCCAATTGAAAATTGAAATTACATGAAATGAAAAAAATTAAATTAAGTTATAAAAACATAATTCCATTATACTTTAAAATAAATTAAAATGACTATCTAACTTTATAAATAAATTGGATGAAAAGGAACTTTTGATTTAAAATGCTGCATTTTCACTATTCATTAAAAAAATGAACATTATCAAAAAAATACAAAAAAATAACCCTAATATATATTTTATATTAAAAAAATAAAAAATGATATCAATAATACCAAATTAAAAACATATAAGTTGAATTATTTAATTTTATTATCAATTCCCGCTGTCAAATCAAATAGCGTGTTTTTAGGAAACAATATTTATTAAAAGATTGACACTTGTTTATGTGCAATTTCAAAGTGATATTAATTAGAATGTCCACAAATGGATTAAATTGTAAAAATATACTTTAATATAACTTTAAAACCAATTAAAAAGATAATATGACCATATAAATAAACTATACTAAAAAGAGGTTTTGAATTAAAATACAACATTTTCATTATTCATTACAAAAATGATCTTTATCAGAAAAGTAACAAAAATTTACACTAAGTAAATTTTTTTGTTTTTATAATAAATACGGAATTTTTTCGTCAAATATAACATGTAAAATTGTCAAAAAGTGGATTTAAAAAGGATTCTCCACCAAAAGGAAATTAATCAGCCCTTTAAAGAATATTAGAATATTTACGCTTAAAATTTGATTCATTCGCATTTTAAGCCTCTAACATTTATTGGGGAAAAGTAAAAATATTTGACAAACATTTATAATCATTTTTTAGTTAGTTCTGTTCATTCCTGTCATTACAATGGCTAGTCATTAACTAATAATATTATTATATTAGTAGTGTGCAATGTAAGATTTCAAAGAAACTCGTTGTTGCGTGTTGGGTACGCCATCAAACATAGCATCCCCTTTAAAGTAATATTGATATTTTATTCACAAATAATAATAAATATTAAAATTTCATATTCTTTATTTACCTGGGATGTTACAAATTTTCAATTTATATTATATTTAGAACAATATTTCTTGAGATTGAATTAATTATATTTTATTATTATAGGAAATTACAAGAGTGTCCTTCCCCTATTTTATAAAAGGGAGCCTCTCCATTATCTTCATAACCCTACATTGAGCTTCATAAATCAACCATGATATAAAAAATTATTTTATCCACATACTTAGACAAATTATTGAGGTTATGGTAGTCTCAAGAGACCATATCTAGGGTCTTTAAGAAAATATCTAAATGCTTTCTTTCTATGAAGATGAAATAGCCATAACTAAACACTTACATTTATACTCTCCATTACCTATTATAGATATTTTGAATTTATAAAAAAATTATAAATTAATTATCTTAAATATGATGAAATGTTATTTTTCTTATTAAATACCATTATACAACATATTTTCCATCAAACGAGAAGTGAATGAATCTATCGTGTGTATGTACGACTTCCCATCTCCACATAGAGAAACAATTCAATTTTCATCAACATATTTTAAGGTTGGATATTATGATGGGTTTAATGTTTATATAATATATTTATGACTTAAATTATATTTTTTAAAAAGATAATATTGTATAATGCTTTTTAATATCCAATCCATTGGGAAATGATAACTTTAGTCGTGCGAACTTTTGGATTACCACCTCCACAGAATGATGTGATTCATTTTTCATTTATATATTAATCAGATTGTAATTTTAACATATTTAATGAATTCATATGATAAATATAAAATAATAATTATTATTTAAATTTTAATTCCCATATAAATTTATCTCATCCCATCAGTCAATAAATGGAATAAATGTTCTTACATATGTATATCCTATTGTATCCATGAACACAATAATTCATTTTTCTACCTATAATTTTTATAAATGATTATAATTATGTATATAATGAATATATATGATTTTTAAACGATGAATTAATTTTTTAAAATGATTTAATGAGGAAAAAAATATAATGATCACGACTTCTAAACCAAGAAATTCATGAAAAACAGAGCATTTATCACCCATAATTACACCTATGTGATTCTAATATTACTCAATAAGATTTTAGTTTTTTCAAAAAAAAATTGTTTACTTGATTTATTCTTGTGTTTTTTTGGTTTTACTAATTGATTAATTAATTTTAAAGGGTGTTTTCATTAGTAATCGTTTACTGGTATTTTAATAGTAAATATATTCATCAACAACAAAATCTGTTAATTATTATTATGTCTTCCAAGGGTTATAATCAAATTTTTTCACCATTATTATTTCTCTCTATGGATTATGATTATGATGAAAATTTTACAATTTTTTTCATGGGTTTTATTATTATTAAACACGATTCTATATTTTTTATTTTCAAAAACCTCTTTTAAGGGAAATGATTGAACTATAAAAAAAATTAAAACCAAAAAGAAGTCCAATTGGGAAACCAAACATGTTAAGGCTAAAAGAAATTAAAAAAAAGTGGACACATAGTCATTCAAAATGAGGATAAAATTAATGTAATTACTTACCCAATATAACCCCTATTGAATATCATGAACCTAAGAATATAGATCATATTTGATAAGATCTTTAAAATGAGTGGCAAGCTTTTCCCATGATTGGATGTATTCCTTCACATTGATCTCCGTCTCATTGAATATGTGAGCTAATATATGGCCTTTTTTGTTGATCAAAGGTGTTTTATCTTTATTGTCATTAATACATTGTTCTATATTTATTATTTTATCATTATCCTTAATTGAAGCCTTTATCTCTATGGCCTCAACCGGCATTTCTTCATTTGAGTGAATAATATGATCGAGATGTTTTCCTGGTTCATTTGGAACAATGTCTTCAACCTGTATATTTTTCTTTTGAGTGGACACACTCTTCTTTTCGACCTAAAATTTGTCTTCATTCTTTTTAATCTTTTTCCTAACTAAAGATATAGTTTATTTTTTAGGGTTATTCGAGTAGTCATTTCGAGGTCTTGACTCTATCCCCCCCCCCGCTTTGGATTGAGAGATATCCAAGGATAGGGTTTCCTTGATTCCTAATTCTTGAGCCAGCTCAAACAAAAGTGTGACCAAGATATTTATCATGATCCATTATTTGTTAAAAATCAACCTCACTATCACTTGATTCTAGAGATTGATACAGTACCTAATTTCGTTTCCATCTTGGGAAGATAGTCTTCCATCTTTCAGTACACATTCTCCTTTCCAACTCCATCAAAATTAGTGAAATTATTTTGGTACTAAAATAAATTTGATGCTTCAAATTTTACAGTCACTCTTTAACCTAAAGACACTATCAAATTCATATCATTATAGTTAAGATTATCTATAAAAACTGTTAATTCCGGGGGAATACTTTCATTATTATGAGAACTCGCAAGCTTATCCACATAACCATTAACCTACTCAATTGTTTTCACTGACTCAGTGAAGGGGAGATATATCGAGGAGGAAGAACATCTAAGGATGGAATTGTCGACATGGAAGTCCCCTAATAATGATACAACCTTGAAAATACTTCCATGACACTTGGCCCTTGATACACTACCGTCATCTTAAGGGTTGGACTATGAATTTTTTTTACAAGGGGATGCGTACACCCCTGAGCTTCTACAACCAAAAGAACCTCCCTAGATCCTAGTTTACACACTCCCTCCAGGTTGAGGTTTGAATTATGACACAAATATTTATGATATGTAAGCATATTTCATGATTTATTTATGATGAATTATCATTATTATCAATAATGTATTTTGAAAATCAAATTTTTTATTTCATAAATAATGTTTATGATATTTCCCATATTTAGTATGAACTATTTATGTTATGGTAATGATATCATACCCTTATTCTTTTGTTATTATTTTTTATGATCAAAATTTAACATTTTCTATATATACTATTATTGATCATCTGAACTAACCATTTTATTACGTTTACTTTCCCCAGGTTATGAAGAATGATTTTAGTATACTTTTATTTATGAATAGTATTGTAAGGGAAGATAATTATGGGATATGTTGAATATCTCTTATAAAATAAGAAGATTTTATATCCAGTCTCCATAATCAACAAACATTTATGGTTCTAACATGAATCATATTTTTATATTTTGAACATTCCTAAAAAAAGATGTAATATATATTTATAAAAATATTATCTCACTTCACAAACAACCCCATACGATGTGTCTGATTAAATTTACTTAGAAAAGTTAAATTTTATTAACTAATTCACCTAAAAGGTGTGTTTTATTTTCACTTTCTAATAGAATATTGTAATTTAATTAAATTAATTTTTAAATGTAATTGACACCTTAATAGAAATTATTATTTATTATCCTATATTCCTGACTACTGCAATAATAAATTATCAAACTGTTGAAGGTTTGTGCTACCTTGATAGAGCCTTATATTCCTAGATTAGATTTTCTTGAATGTACTCATATGAGAAAATATGATTCATTTAATTAGATTTTAATTTGTTAATACCATCTTAAATATGATCTATTCCCAATATTTTGGAATTCTTAGTATGTAACTGACGATTAACGAGTGAACATCTACAAAAAATAGAATTTTGAATAAATTCTTCTTGGATTTGGCTATATGTGCCTTGAAACGGCCTATACTATATTACATACTTGGAAAATAATAATGTATATCTCAATATTACCATGTATGCGACCCACAAAATCGACGATGATTCATTTTCCATGTGAATTGGTTATCAATTTGACTAAAGGCCTTACACATAAAGATATTCCTATCTGGATGATCTAGGTTGGTTCATCCATGTATCCCCAGAGGAGCTTAATCTGAACATGATATTTGTTTATTATACTACATTAAATTTATTATATTTTTAGACATTATCATTTTATACTAATATAATTGTATTTAATTATAAATAATTGGGATGACTTATGGAGATGTACTCATACCCTATTTGGGATGCATTTTAGTACCTGACCAAATTCCATGGATACATGTAATGATGAGGGGAATTAACCTTCTATGGATGTGATATATCTATTTTGGATATATATTTTTATGGGTTTTTATAATGAATTCATTTATTATCAATTTATTGAATATGATATTTCTTGTTTATATTGATATCATGTTTACTATTATGGTGGATAAAAATTTATAGAATATGGAAGAAAATAAGGAAAATAATGAGCATAATCATACTCCGTGAAGAGATATAAATTAGATTGATGTCAAATATAAATTTATGATGATGATAGGATTAAATATTAAAGCCAAAGAGACTGATAAATCCATTAAATAATGGTTTCCTAAGATGTTCAATGATCACTACATGTACTAGAAGATCAATATCAAATATCTAGAAGGAATCAGATATTTTAGAGCTATAAACATGATTTACAAATTATGTAATCATTACATGTCATGTAATTTTACAAGGATTTAGATAATTACATATAATGTAGTGTAAAAGGAATAAAAAATCTAGGTCTTGAGTATTACCAGTCATGTGACCATTAAACTGAAGGACCCCGGGACACCCTGAGAGGGGAGGGGTGAATCAGGGTGACCACTTTTTCTTTTAATTTGTTGGATCTTGTTCCCACGTTGGTAGGAACTTGTTGAACCTGTATGATGATTACAATCAAAATGAAAACATTCACATGCACAGAGAAGACACAGTCATTTTTACTTGGTTCACCACTAAGGGCTACGTCCAAGGAGCATACGCCGACAGGTTGCCGGTCATACCTAAATCTACTATGCTTCACTAGCTGCGGATACAAAAGTTCGGGTACAGACACTCTGTCCCAGGCTCACTGCCTTTACAATAGTTCAGGGATAGCTCACTGCGTCCCTCGGGTCACTCCCATTGACTCCCCCTGGCTCACTGCCGTTGGTGAAGTCCCACTCAGTTTATAGACGTGTAGGTCTCTTCTTCATTTGCATAAGAGTGCATCCTTTGTTGAATGTAGATGCTCTATTGAAGTCCGATTCTCACCAGAAGAAGAATATCACTTTTCCTCGAATGAACCGAGTAGTTTCTCGGCTTTCGTGCAGCTCCAGTAAGGCAGACATGCTTCAATAGTGTCTAGGTCTCCTCTTCAAGCCCGACGCGCAAGTCTCCCGGCGGCGCGCAAGTCTCAGGCGCGCAAGACTAAACTGGCGCGCAAGTGTCACTGAAGCACCTGCGCGACACTGCCTTCTTGAACTAAATACTTACGCGATCCACTTCCTTTCTCTTCCAAACTGCCTTGGGAGAACAGCCAAACACCGGCGCGCAAGCTCTACTTGCGCGACAAAACAACCACCTGCGCGACTCAACCACATGCGCGACGAGAGCTCGAACAATCTCTCGGCCTTGAACTCCGTTGAAAATGAGGAGGGGTGGTCCAGTATTTATAGGCAAACTGGACCCCCTGCGCGGCGGCGTGCAAGTCCCTCGATGGCGCGCAAGTCCTGTCTCCAGATCCTCTGTCGCGCAAGTTACTTGCGCGACCCAACCAACACTTGTGCGACCTTCTTTCCTTAGCCAAATTGTGATGTTCTGATCCTCAAAAACATATGGCGCGCAAGTCTTTCATCCTCCAAGAGCTCGGCGCGCAAGTATCTTTTCCAAAAACACTTTACTTTATTTACGGATTTTCAGGCCCAAAAATTTGGCAAACACTGGGAAACAGCGCCACCTTCACTACTGTTTTCTTCCTGAACGGTATGATCCCTTTGTTGGTTCACACCCTGAACTTCCACTGAGGATTGACAACAAACACAAACCATACACCAAATCATGCTTTGAAGAACCTGGTTCCAACAATCTCCCCCTTTGGGTTTGTTGGCAATCAGAATAAATTCAATAGATCTCCAACCATGAGCAAATCCAAAACGCAAGAATCAACTCAGCTAACACTCTAAGTCTACGTGAGCAATGCTCGGTGTAGAAAACAAGAGAGAAAGCTTTAATTGGGTCTTAGTGTGTTGAAATCGTACACGAAATTCTCCATCCCGATGTTATCCTTATTAAACTTCTCATCACAAGCTTACACTTCTCATCACATCCTTATTAAACTTCTCATCACAGAAGAATTTCTTGCCTTGAATTTATTCCTTTCTCCCCCATTGACAATAAAACCAAAGTCCGAAAAGTTTGTTCAACGTTCAGCTGAAGCCATACTCCCCCTGGATAGTATCTCCCCCATAAACCTGCATCACAGCCATAAACAGTCAAAACACACGGGGAGAGGGGACTTCTGGAGCCTCCTTATGCAATAGGAGGTGGTCGAACACCGAGGTTCAACCGATGCTTCTCGAACACAGCTGCGGACAATGGTTTGGTTAGGATATCAGCCACTTGCTCATTTGTTCCAACATGATCCATTTTAATCACGCCTTGTTCAACCTTTTCTTTGATAAAATGATACCGTATTTCAATATGTTTTGTATGAGAATGCTGAACCGGATTCTTCGTAAGATCAATTGCACTTTTGTTATCACAATAAATCACCATTGGTTGCTGCACCTTATCACCAATATCTGTTAGCTGCTGCTTCATCCAAAGAAGTTGAGTGCATGCTTTTGTGGCGGAGATATATTCAGCTTCAGCAGTACTAAGAGAAGTACTTTCTTGTTTCTTGCTCAACCAGCCAACACATTTCTGCCCAATATAGAAAGCTCCACCACTAGTGGACTTTCTATCTACAACATCACCAGCCCAGTCAGCATCAGAAAATGCTGATAATTCACTGTCCCTGCCTGCAGCAAAAAATAACCCGAAGTTATGTGTACCTTGAATGTACCTCATGATTCTTTTTACTGATGCCATATGTTCCTCCTTTGGATTACTCTGAAACCGGGCCACAAGGCATGTTGCAAAGACAATATCTGGCCTTGTCGCTGTCAGGTACAGTAGGCTGCCAATGATCCTCCTGTACATGGTGGGATCAACAGAGTTCCCATCCTCATGCTTTCCAAGTTTAGTTCCAACTGCAATCGGAGTTGACATTGGTTTGGAGTCTTGCATATTGAACTTCTTCAGCAGCTCTCTTGCATATTTTTCCTGAGAAATGAATGTGTATTCCTTCTTTTGAATAACTTGCAGCCCTAAGAAATATGTGAGCTCCCCAATCATAGACATTTCAAATTCTGATTTCATGTGGTTGGCAAATTCATCCACTGATTTCTTCCTACTGCCACCAAATATGATATCATCAACGTAGACAAGAACCATGAATTGATCTTGTGGAGAATTTTTCACATAGAGATTGTGATCAACTCCTCCTCTTTTGAATTCCAACTTCTTGAGATATGAATCTAGCCGTGAGTACCACGCCCGTGGTGCCTGCTTCAAACCATATAGAGCTTTCTTTAGTTTGCAGACCTTTGTTTCATCGGTACCCAAGACAAAGCCCACTGGTTGTTCAATGTAGACTTCTTCTTCGAGTACACCATTCAAGAATGCTGTCTTGACATCCATTTGATATACTTTATATCCTCTTTGGAGTGCCATGGCAAGTAAAAGCCTTATTGACTCCAGTCGAGCCACTGGAGCAAAGGTTTCTTCAACATCAATGCCTTCAATCTGAGAGTATCCTTTACATACCAGTCATGACTTGTTTCTGATGACACTTCCATGCTCATCAAACTTATTTTTGAAGATCCATTTGGTACCAATCACATTGTGACCTTCGGGTCTCTGGACAAGATCCCATGTCTGATTCTTATCAATCTGATCTAATTCATCATTCATGGACTTCACCCAAGATTCATCTTTTGCAGCTTCTTCGAAGGAGGATGGCTCTACAACTGATAGAAATGCAGATTGTGTGGTATTCCTCATCCTTCTGGTTTGAGTGGGTGCACTCCTATCCCCAATTATGTTGGATGGATCAATCTCAGCTCTTCGATTTCTCCTGCGAGGTTTAGTAGTATTCTCTTCAGCCATAGTTTCTTCTTCAGATTCTTCTTCTGAGTCAACATCATCATGTGATTGATGAGTGATTTGAACAGCTTCCTCTATTTCTGCATTTGTAGGTTCTTCATGTTCACATTCTTCATGACTTTCTATCACATCAGCATATGACGTCCGTGAAGCATTTATGGGTTTCTCTTCAATTATCTTAACATCATTGCTTTCCACAATCCTTCCCAAACAATTGTTGAAACATTTGTAGGCTTTTCTGTTCATTGAGTAACCGAGGAAGATTCCTTCATCTGCATTGTCACCATATTTCCCCTGATTTCCTTCTTTGTTCCTGATGAAGCACTTACTTCCAAAGACACGAAAGTATTTTAGAGAAGGCTTCCGTCCATGCCACAATTCATATGGTGTCTTTGTCTCACCCATATAAAGTCCTGTTCGATTCTGAATGTACACTGCAGCTTGAACAACCTCTTTCCAGTAATGTCGTGGAATACGACTCTCAATCAGCATAGTTCGTACCATGTTGTTCACCTGTCGATTCCTTCGTTCAACAACTCCATTTTGTTGTGGAGTTCTCACAGCAGCTACCTCATGTTGTATCCCATGCTTCTCCAGATAATTTTCAAATTCAATGGACTTGTATTCTCCTCCATTGTCAGATCGCAGCACTTTGATTGTTCGTCCAGTATCATTCTCGGCGATTCGCCGATATGTTTTCATGCAGTCAAGGACCTGTCGATTCCGGTGAATGACCATCACACATGCCATTTGACTGTAATCATCTATGAAAAGGACAAAGTACCTTTCTCCATGAGTTCCGGCAACATTTATTGGACCACAAACATCTGTATGAATCAGATCAAGAAGGTGAGATGCCTTTTTCTTCTTTGGCCGATATGAACTGCAGACCAGCTTCCCACGAATACAAGCATCACAGGATTTTTCACGCTCACGCTTCAGGTTGGGAATGTCCATGACAATTCTCAATTTTGATATTTTCTCCATGTCTTGTTGATTGATGTGTCCCAATCTTTGATGCCACAGATTGTTTTCTTCTTCAAGAGTCATGTAACATACATTCTCTTCACTATCAACCTGATACAAGTTTCCTTCTGTTCTGCATCCCTTCATGAGAGAATTGCCAGTTTTTCCCTTGATAGTGCAGCCTTTCTGATTAAAAGTAACAACAAGTCCTGAGTCACAGAGTTGACTCACGCTGAGGAGATTATGACGTAGGCCATCTACGTAAAGGACTTCAGTCTTCTTTAGTTCTCCATTAGCTAATTTGGTACTTCCACTCCCTTTGATTTTCAGAGCCCCATCATTACCAAATCTTACTGTACCATCAACATTATTTATGATATTTGTAAGTAGACCGGCATTACCTGTCATATGAGATGAGCAACCGCTATCTAGAATCCAGGTACTGTTGTTCTTTGTAGCTTTGAGAGCTACCTCTGAAAGGTTTGATTTCTCAATCTTCCTCCTTTCCTTCTATGAGACATTAGATTGAGTATATAGAACTGATGGCCTTTCAACTATCTCTTCCACAAACCCAGGTTCTTCATAGTCAAAGTCTTCTTTAAGAGGTGAGAACCTGTTTGAAAGAGAAACATCGTCTTGCTGACGAGACTTGACATGTCTAGAACTTCTGTATGAGGTGTCAATGTCCCTTCTCTGCCTGCAATTAATGGCCTTATGACCAAAGTTAGAACAATGAAAACAATATCCATGGAAATTATTTCTTCTATAAGAATTAGGATATGAAATTGTTCTCCTTTGTTGAGCATCTATATATTCTCCATTCAGATAGCTTCTTGCCTCTTCACAATAGGACATGGTATGGCCCAGATAGCCACAGAACTGACACTTCATGAGAAGAAATGTCTTCTCACTTGAATTTTTCCTTATAGCTTCTTCCTTGGGAGAATAGTAGGACTGTCTGCCATTTTTGAAAGTTTGAGGATAATTTTCAGGTCTCCTTTTAGTTTGGATTGAGGGTTCCTTTTTCAGCACTCTAGGTAACATTTCAACATGTTCAACTTTCATCTTATCTTTCTTTTGGATCTTTGCACTTCCAGCAGTTGATGACTCAGCCTCACAGCCAATTCCACTCTTTCCCATGCAAGCAGGTCTTTGATCACTCAAGACTTTTCCAACCCCATCTGAACCACACTTGGCTCTTGCAAGTAATTCTGCATCTGAGAATCTTCCGAACTGTATTTTCTTCCTCGATTCTTTTGGAACAAATTCTGTCTCCATTTTACTCCTCAGAGTAACTACTTCCTCCTCAAGACCCTCAACAGTCTTGGATTTTTCATCCAGTCTGGATGTGAGGTCATTGATGACCTTTGCTTGCTCTTCAATTCTCAGCTTCAGATAAACTGCATCATCATTGCTTTCAATTATTTTAGACTGTACCTTCACAAATTCTTCCAGTCGTTCAATTTCAGCTTCAAGTTGATCAACATATTCAGTTGATTCTTCTACAATTGATTTCCACTTATTGCAGCTCTTACATTTAATCTTAAGCTTACTAACTGCATCCTAAAGTTGCACCTCAGGATCTACACAAGTTCTCAGTTGTTTTTCACCATCAGTATCTTCTGAATTTTCAACAGTGGCCATCATAGAAGCATGGTTCCCAGTTTTGAATTCTGGTTCTTCTTCATCACAGAATTCATTGTCATCTTCTTCCTCTTCACAGACAAAACTCTTCCTTTTCATTTTCTTACCAGATTTGAAGTCTCCCTTTTTGAAGAACCTTCTTTGAGGCTTCTTGAAGTTTTCATCTTCACTGTCATCATCATTGATATTCTTCAAGCACTGAGAGGCAATATGCCCAACTTTTCCACAACGGAAGCATGCGAGAGGTAACTTCCCTTTGAATTTCCCTTTCCCCTTCTGGAACTTCTTTGCAATGAGAGAAAGAATTTCTTTCTCTTCGTCATCATCACCACTACTATCCTTTGAGATTTTCAATTTATCCATGGCCTTGAATGCCATTTCCTTGCTCACCCGAGTCATAGCATCTTCTGGTTTGACTCTCATTTCATATGCTACCAAACTGCTCAGTAAGTCATCTAGAGAACGTTTGGAAAGATCTCTTTCCTCAAGAGCTGACACCTTCGCATTATACAGAGGTGGAAGTCTTCTTAATATTTTCTTTACAATATCAATGTCTTAGATTTCTTCGCCTAGACCCCGAATTGCTCCAACCACTTCAGTAATTTAATTGAAGAAAGAGTCTGCATTATCGTCTGGATGCATCTTCAGATCATCAAATCGATTGTGTAGCACTTGTAGTTTCGCCTCCTTCACTTTGCTATCACCTTCATAAATATTCTCAAGTTTATCCCACATAGATTTTGCTGAGGTGCAATTCATTACCTTCAGGTAAATCTGATCAGAAAGGGCAGCAGTGAGAGCATTCTGTGCTTTAGCATCTGCATCAAGAAGTTTCCTGTCTGTTTCAGTCATAGCCAGACCTGTTGGATCAGTGACATGTATTCCTTGCATAGTAGAAAAAAGAACTTCCATTCCAAGAGATCTTAGATGAGATCTCATTCTGTTCTTCCAGATCTGGAAATTGCTTCCATCGAAGTGAGGGACTCCCCTGACATTGACGGCGTTTTCCATGATGAAGAAGGTCAGATTCAACACCAGCAACCTTTACCCTCTGATACCACTTGAAGGACCCCGGGACACCCTGAGAGGGGAGGGGTGAATCAGGGTGACCACTTTTTCTTTTAATTTGTTGGATCTTGTTCCCACGTTGGTAGGAACTTGTTGAACCTGTATGATGATTACAATCAAAATGAAAACATTCACATGCACAGAGAAGACACAGTCATTTTTACTTGGTTCACCACTAAGGGCTACGTCCAAGGAGCATACGCCGACAGGTTGCCGGTCGTACCTAAATCCACTATGCTTCACTAGCTGCGGATACAAAAGTTCGGGTACAGACACTCTGTCCCAGGCTCACTGCCTTTACAATAGTTCAGGGATAGCTCACTGCGTCCCTCGGGTCACTCCCGTTGACTCCCCCTGGCTCACTGCCGTTGGTGAAGTCCCACTCAGTTTATAGACGTGTAGGTCTCTTCTTCATTTGCATAAGAGTGCATCCTTTGTTGAATGTAGATGCTCTATTGAAGTCCGATTCTCACCAGAAGAAGAATATCACTTTTCCTCGAATGAACCGAGTAGTTTCTCGGCTTTCGTGCAGCTCCAGTAAGGAAGACGTGCTTCAATAGTGTCTAGGTCTCCTCTTCAAGCCCGGCGCGCAAGTCTCCCGGCGGCGCGCAAGTCTCAGGCGCGCAAGACTAAACTGGCGCCCAAGTGTCACTGAAGCACCTGCGCGACACTGCCTTCTTGAACTAAATACTTGCGCGATCCACTTCCTTTCTCTTCCAAACTGCCTTGGGAGAATAGCCAAACACCGGCGCGCAAGCTCTACTTGCGCGACAAAACAACCACCTGCGCGACTCAACCACCTGCACGACGAGAGCTCGAACAATCTCTCGGCCTTGAACTCCGTTGAAAATGAGGAGGGGTGGTCCAGTATTTATAGGCAAACTGGACCCCCTGCGCGGCGGCGCGCAAGTCCCTCGATGGCGCGCAAGTCCTGTCTCCAGATCCTCTGTCGCGCAAGTTACTTGCGCGACCCAACCAACACTTGCGCGACCTTCTTTCCTTAGCCAAATTGTGATGTTCTGATCCTCAAAAACATATGGCGCGCAAGTCTTTCATCCTCCAAGAGCTCGGCGCGCAAGTATCATTGCCAAAAATACTTTACTTTATTTACGGATTTTCAGGCCCAAAAATTTGGCAAACACTGGCAAACAGCGCCACCTTCACTACTGTTTTCTTCCTGAACGGTATGATCCCTTTGTTGGTTCACACCCTGAACTTCCACTGAGGATTGAAAACAAACACAAACCATACACCAAATCATGCTTTGAAGAACCTGGTTCCAACATACACAACGTGTAAACCTCAAATAGACAAAATAATAATTATTTTTACATATCTATATATGTGGACCCATAGGTTTGACAAAACAATTGTCCATTAGTGTTAGTATGGATGAAGGAAAACAAAGAAGAGATCCATTCTTGAAAATAAGGGTTTCCATAAAAATTATAATTAATTCCATTACAAGATTAATGAGTGACCTCTTAGATGCCACCATAGGGTCTTGACCTTCCATTCTTCGTAGAAATGTTTCTATAATAATTTCATTTGACTTTTCTATATTTTTTGTACCACTGGTTTTTTCATTACTTTAATTATAGTTACTTGAATTTTATTTATTTCTCATTATATCTCTTCTTATTTCTTAACTATATGTTATTATTTATTCATCCTTGGATTTTCACTCATTTAATTATTTATATTAATCATTCCATTTGTTTACCTCATTTATTTCAATTCTTTCATGTGTGTCTAATCTATTTAGATTTATGGATCAAAAGTATGGGTGTTATTAATCATAATGAATCTATAATTCAAAATATAGTTACCCTAGGGATGGTAATTATGTTAATAAAATATCTTCATCACGTTCTCTTGAATAGTCCTAACCATGGGAGGTTCAATAGAATGAACCTAGACTAATTGTTATTGAGAAAGATATGACCATTAGCCCATGAAATGTTCTTTCATATAAAATAAGAATAATGCATCAAGGCTATTAGATATACTTGGACCGAGGGATAGTTTTAGCATTGGTAGATCTAATGTTTTGACCATAACAAAGTTATGACCCATAGACTACATCATATTCTATTCCATAGTTCTATCAGAAACTATATTAATGATTATCTTTAACTTAAACCATGAAATTTAACCTAAAAACTCACTATTATCACTTATTTATAATTCATCTTATATTTTAATTATTTAATTTTTTCATTTAATTATTTAATTAAAATATATTTGAAATTCATATAACCATACCATTATTTAAGAGTTTCCATCATTCTGTACCCTGCTCACTATGGGATCTTCCCCATACTTCTACTTTAATATTCCTTTTTTGTCAGAGTGGTTCAGGTGTCATACCAATTTCTAATTTGATTCTTCTAGAGTTTTTAACAACAGTTTTTGGATTTATCATGATGCTTAATCTTTTTAGGATCGATAGAGGATGACTGATCTTGTTCTCAAGATTCCCATGGAGATATTTTTTTGGTCACTTTGTTTTTTATTTTTTAATGTAATGGTACTTCTTGTATGTATCCACTATATCTACAAATTGATATTTATTTACCTTCATGACATCATTTTATTATAAAATTGTTTAATGTTTTTCTTCTACTTATTATTATATATATGGTTAGTTTCTATTATTTAGTATATTACACTAATTCAATATTACTAATTTATTTTAGTCAAATAAATTAGGTTTATTCTCCCTACCATACCACTATACTCCCTCACTTTTAGTTGGAAGCCTCTAGTGTTTGGCAAGGCATTCTTGATGCCTTTTAGACAATCTGAATAGTTTATTACCTATAAATTGAGCCTATAATGTGAAATTACAAGAAAGTTTATAATATGTTTTACATTATTTATAGTGGTATAATTTGTATATTTTTAAAAAACTAATTAAGGGATATTTTTCAAAAATGATGATGGAGATATTTTCTAAAAGTATGCATCATGATTATAATTTCCCATTTTTAAGATCATTATTCTATAAGAAACATCCTCTTACAATATTCAAGGGTTTTCATATAATATCTTTTTTTTAATTTTTCAAGGAATTTATAGTTTTTATGTGTTTCCAAAGAATTGTTTTTATACATGAAATCCAAAAATGTTTCTATATAAGTGCTAAATAGAATAATTAGTTATATTTTATTTGGTAAATGAAATATTATTGTCATTTTATTTATATTATAGTCTTTTTACATTTTTCATGATTATATGTGACATTGATATAGGTGTCCATTTCATTGGGTAATGATTTTTCCGTTAGGAGTATATTTTTGAATTATAGATGTAGGTTATTTGATTTGTAAAAGTTCATGAAAGAGTGATTTTATGTTTGATATGATGATGATTACACAAGTTACCAAAATAGTTTTTTAGTTCATTGAGAAGTTCTTTTATTAATATCTTATGATTTAACAACATAAGAAAAAATATTATGTTTTGATAAATTTTTTGGTTCCTTTAAGCGAGTAATGATTGATTTTCAAGAAAATGTATTTATTGTTTCTCATATGTTAGATGAAATACTAATGATTATGTTTTTTATTAATTTATGATTTATTATGAGATTTTTTATTTAATTATTTTGGAAATAGATTTTATTTATTGAGAAATTAAATATTTATTTTGAGATCATGATTAAGTAGGTAAATAGAATGTTTTCTATGGGATTTATGATTTTAAAAATGGTGTACTAGGTTTCATTCATTTTATATCTCTTACTATGATTTTATTACTCATCCAATGTTTTCAAATGATATTAATATGGTCAAATGTGTAATAAATATTATAATTTCAATCATTACACTGTTGTTTTTTTAAAACAATAAAACATGTTTTGAATAAGTTAAGAGTACAAATTTATGAATCCAGTTATTAAAAAAATTTAAATTTGTTTGATTTATCCACTTTTATTAGGGATTGAAGTGTAAGATTTCATCATGATTATCTAAAAATATAAATATAAAAGTTCATAGGAATATAAATAAATCAAATCCTAGATATTAAGCATATAATGTTTATTTGATTATTTATTGAGTTTTATATAATTTATTTGAAATTATATCCCAAATAAGTAATATATTAATAGATCAAGATGAATGTTGTGTTATATATACATAATCCACTATCTTACATGAGGGTTATAGAGCATCATCCAAACATCAACACAACACATTATTCATATGGAAGTGTCCTATATATTACATTATGTGTAATATATAGGTGTCGATATATTTATTCATATGTTATAACATATTAATAATGTTACATCATCCAATTACTGAATATTGTGCGTGAATACTTCCTATCCATTTTCCCTATAAAATGATTTATTAGATGATATATTCATGTGTTTAAAAACTAATGTAAATATTTAATCATTTTCATCCAATGTGGGTCATACCATTTCCAAATTAATCATAATAATCAATTCACGGAAATATATTGGTGTGTAATAACATTAAAAACTCGTTATTAAATACCAAATCACAATCTATGATTACATGGATTACATGAATGTTTTACATGTTTTGATATTTGGAATTGTAATATACAACTATATGGTATGTTGGATGAAGAATAGTTGTATACATCTTATATTATATGGCATTTAATGAAAAATATGATTTATTTCATGCTTATACAAAACAATTCTTCATTATTTTAATTATATTATATGATTATTTATATAACACATTATTATATAACATGTACATATCATTAATATATATAAGAAGTAAATAATATACCTCCTATAATATTCCACAAACATTAAATCCTGAAATATGTTTTTCTACTTCACATTATATTATATTTTATACAATAACATGTGAAATAATAGCAAAAATACTTTTAGAGAACATATAAAATATATATATATATATATATAATGTTATTGTTCACTTTGAATCATATCAAATCACATGTAAAACCATTTGAATACCCATCCAATATTCTGTAATATTAAATGAAAGACACATTTTGATTAAATCCCAAATTCATACTCATTTTTCATTTAATGAAACAAAAAGTGTGATCCCAGATGATTTTATATTGATGTTAGTAATTAGGAATCACCATATCTCTATTGGTAATAAGAGATTATATTGTAGTAAAATTTCAATTCTACTAAATCTATAAAGGTATATATACTGATCTCTATTAAATGAATATATCTCTATACCCATTCCACCAATATAAACTTTCATTTTCAATAAAATATATTTTATGGTTTAAATGGGAACTTGAAAAAAGGTGAATAATGTGGAATATCTCATCATAATGATAAATTTTGATCCATTTTGAATTGTTCTAAATCATTCTCTCAATGTAACCACTATTCAATTAAATAAGGACTCCATTTTAGATTATAAGGAATGCTATCCTCAAAATAGAAGGTAATATTTTAATTAACCCCAATGTACAACTCTATATTTATCATCTCCTCATTACAACCATCATGGGGAATTTGTTATTTTTTATAAAATTCTTCATTTTAGTATTTATTAACATTGATGTGAATCTTTATTACATCTATACCATTATATCATCCTTTAATGAATTAATTATAAAATCATTTCACACATATTCCTCCATAGAGGGAATCAGATAATATGACATAGGTGATTGGAAAAATTCCACAATACCTTTCTTAATTATTCTCCCTCCATTCTGTTTTTATGTTTCATCTTCTATAATTATAAAAAAATATATGAAATTAAAATTTAGATTTTGGATTTTGGGATAAACTGATTATTGAACAAGATCTATTACTCTAGGTGGTCAATACTGATCCACAATTTCAAGACCTTTACTATATTCTATATTTTTCACTTGATCCTCCATAGGGTGGATATACATCTCCCTTTGATATATTTTACTCAATGATTTTGGGTGTTATAATATTAGGTAAATTGGACTAATATTTTCATCACATGATCCATTTCCCCTTTTTATAGACAAAAATTAGAGTAATACACCCATATTTTTCCCTTTCCCTCTCCCAAAATTATAACAATGTGATGATCCAACAAAAATCCTTCATCAATGTCAGATATGTAGCAGTTAAAACACCATATATGTATCTTCCCATATATTTTTTGATGAGTTATTTGAAGATTTATTATTATTCCACATATTTTTGACTCTTTGATAAACAATATCATCCTGTTTCTTTAGTTACTCATTTAAAAACCTAAATTTATTAAAGAAATTGAAACACTCATGGGTTCCCTAAGTAGTAGATAGACCCATGTAAATGCACAGTGTCATGAAAATGCTGAAAACAAGAGGCTTCCATAGAGGCCTATGTGATTTAATGTATATAGTATATGGAACTCCCTTAATCCCTTTCACAAATTTATGACCTAGTGATATTCTGATCTATGACATAGAAAATTTAAAAGAGAAGACACAAAAGATACTAATTATTGAACCATACTTATAAATGAATAATCAATAATTTGTCGGTTTTATGAAAATACCTAATAAAGATCTCATACAATACCAAAATAAATGGGATTTTCCAATATTCTCGTATTAATCATTATATCCATATCTTCTTATTGGAATGACTCGGTTTCATCAAATTAATATTTAATAGAAACCTTCTCACCCACATCACCATTAAATATTTATATAAATTGATCCCATTCAATTCCCTATATCCGTTATGAGTCCCCTTGATCAACATTTCTATATTTATAAGTTTTAGATAATTGTTTTAGTTTTGTAACTACATGTGTTTCCTAGTAAATCGTTATAGGTGTTACAGTAAAACTATGATTTATCCTCCTTAATAAAATATAAGAGGAATGAATCTGACCCTTAGTAGATTTACCAACCCTAATAATATTTGTACCAGAAATAAGGAAATGAAAAACAAAACCAATAATGGACTCTTTATTATACATCTTGAGAATATTCCCACTAATAGGCTTGGAGTTTACCATGTTCTTGTATGAGGAACAAAGATACACCTATGAATCCAATACCATTAGTTTTGTATACCGATACACGCCAATTATATAAATACAAATTAGTCCCACTAGAGGTGTTAAAACATCTAACTCTAAAAATATGATTGTGATTGGATGAATAATTGAAATAGTTCTACCTTTTCAGCATATGTAGTGACCTTCCATGTTCTATAGCATCTTGATAATCAATGTACTATGACAAGGAAAAACAAATTTAAAAAAGATACCCAAAAATCCATTGTTGGATGGATATCATTTAATATGGTAGGTGAATAACCATATAAAAATATAATAATTATATTCATTGATTAAATACATATATTTTTACTAGTCTAAAATTAATTCTTGTTTATTCATTAAATGAATCCCGAAATTGCGCATGTCCAAAAAATAAAGATAAATCATTCTTATAATTCACATGTAGTGAATAAAAATCAATTGAAGGGTTTAACTGAAGGTAAATGATTAAAATATATGCCACTAGAGATAGATCTAATAGTGTTGAGGCATCTATGAACATAGATAAAAAAAATTGGATGTTTAAAGAAGCCATTTATAAGATATAGATTTTTCGGGCTAAGTTCAATGTTTGAAAAAAGGATGAATAAAATCATGGTTAGAGAAGTGAATAACAGAAAAGAGATGTGATTTTGGGGGATATTTCGGGGGTCTCTCCCCCACTTGTGGTTAAGGGACAAATAACACGACCATCATGACCTATGTAAAAGAATACCATACTAAAATAATTGGGATGATCCAATATTCAAGGTTCTCTATATACACATTTCCACCAGAGGTAGATCATTTAAGAATAAATTATCATACATTATATTTTTTAAGATATTGAGTGACCATGAGACATTTTTTATGTCAATACCATATAGTCAAACCATAAATTCTCTAATTAATACGTATAAATATATTGGGCTAATGAACATCACTTGATATTCATATTTATGCATGGTTACATTATATTCCCCTTATCCAATTATATAATAACATAAAATTTATTATTGAGGTGATTTCACATAGTTATATTCTATCTCAATAAAAGTATAAGATGTAAAAATAATTTTACATTTTGAAAAATCACATATTGAAAATTTTCAAACTTATTACACGGTTTGAATTATACCTTACCACACAAAATTAGGTAATACACTACAATTTTCATAAGAAATGTATCAATGTATGGAGGTATTCATGATAAATCTCTAACAAACCACAACTAATAGAGACTATTATATGATATACTAACCCATAGTATATAAGATACATATCATAAGGCACTCCATGTTATATGAATAGTGGGTCCTCAAGCATAGAAAAACAATTCTCTACCTCATGTGCATATCTTTTATCCCATTCAAGAATCATACTCACATTGGTCCTAACATTTCATAATAAATTACAATACTTCATGATGAACATTAGTTAGGGTTAACTAAAAGAATTGCTTTGAGATTTCAACTATCATTACACTTCATGATATATATATATAAATAATAAACTAGAACAAAAAATAATAAAGTGGATATTTATATTTATAGGATAAATTTTTTATTCAGAAAAATCATTTCATTATACTAACCAAATATCAACATGATCACAATATTATCATGTTATATATGATAAATCATCAAATTATCCCCGTGTTTGTTTCATTTTATCGAGGTTTTACTACTAATTATTACTATGTGTAATTTTGTGTGCACCTTTATGAGATTACCTAATAGGACCCTCATAGTAAACCCTTTAATGAGTAACTTATAAGAAGAAAGATATTTTAAAAAATTATGAGATTTTTTAATTTAATTCTTACTATTAAATTCCAAGAAAATATTAAAACACTATAAATACTCCACATAAAATTTTACAATGAAAAATTATATTATCTATCATCCATGAATTTCATTTCATCAAACATATTCCTATAAAATAATGAAACTATTTAGATTATTAACCTCTATCACATCTTAATATTTTCTTTGATATAGTGAAACTCACATTGTTTTGACCTGTATAATACTTTTATGTGGTAATATTATTCACTTTACGTGATACAGAAATTTATGTATTTCCATTTTTATAGTCTTATATCCTAAGATCTTAAGGATATCAAGTAAATACACCATAAAATTAGATTAGAAGAATATTTATATTTTTTATTTTAATGTTATATAAGAGAAAATAATACCACTAACTTCTTAGTCACTATATTCTTATTATAACATCAAGATAATAAAAATAAAAAATGTCCATATATAATAATTTTTCAATTCTATTCAGAATTTTAAAAAATAAACAACATAATATATATTATATATAATATTCTTTGTAATTAAAACACTATTCATGAATAAGAATTTTATCTATCAAAATATTACACAAATGGGTGGGGGGAACATATTACATCATATTTTAAAAGACATATAGAAACACAATTTATATTGTATAGAATAATTTTATTATTTTTACTTATCAAAACTAGTTATAAATTACTGATAAATCATGAACTATTTTTATCAAATTAATAATCTTTATTTTCTATAGGAATTGTTATATCCTCAAACCCATACCCCCAAATTGAATTCTAAAAAACATATTTATATACTAGATTTAATTTTAATGAACAGATTCAATATAGACCATCCATAATTACTATATCATTAAAAAATATTAAATCATTTACATACCCAAGGACTATTGGGATTATAGTTTTAACTATAAAAACATTAACTAAAAAACCCATATCATTCAAACAAAATGGAAATTTTCCAACATTAAAAATAAGTTATTATGTTAAAATTTATTTTTAATATCTCATAAAAAATTCTTAAAAGATTATACACTTCTAGATATATAATACATAATATTATTTTTTATCCTGTAATTTAAAAATGTTTATATCTAATAAATATAATTTATATCGGTAAAATGAGAAACCTTAAAATATTATAGTCACAACAAACCTTCAAAAAACATCATAGAAAAAATGAATTAAAATAAAACAATACTGGGAAATATATAATATAGAATACAATTCACCCCAATAAATTCAAATCCATGATTTAAAATACATACTTATGAAACACAAGCCTAGAACATGATCTCACTAGTGACAATGCATGATGACTATTTGGGGATGACCGTTTTTATGGTATTTCTTGGGTGGTTAACTTATATTCTTAATTTGAAGTTTGGGTAGATCATGGGTAAACATCCAGATATTGTATTACATATTATTAGTGATATTATAGGAGCATTAATGATTTTATAATGAATTATATTTGATCAATGTGTTTGAATCATTAGATAAGAATTAAATGATGACTATTTGGGTTAATTTGAGAGGTTTTTAGATCACAACAAACCACTTTTAACATTTCACTTAGTAATATGGCCATAGGTTATTTCCTGAACTTAAAATAGAACATAATAAATATAGTATATCCTGTTGCAACCATAAAAATGGTTTCATGACCAGATATGAAGGTATAAATGGAAGAAGAGAGCATGTCGTTTATGAAGGTGATAAATTAACACCTCATGAACAACGTTCTCTTTAATAAAATAAAAGGAAGAGGGAAAGGGTGTGGGGTGATATAATATCCCATTAGAATCATAAAATTACATTATATGTATAATAATGGAGTTACAAAACAATTTGGATGAATATAGGTGGGGAGATATCAAGAAAGGAACTTGAACTGGAAAGGAAATTAAAGGAGAAGAGGGAGGGAAATTACCTCTTGAATCCTTCACTTGGGAACCTCTTAAGGGCCTATGCATTGTCTTTTGATGAGACCCGAAGCTCTTGGACGTGGGGGAGGGGATAGGGGAGATTATTGGGCAGATATTAGGCAATGCACGATGCTTGAGAGGTGTGGTTTTCCAAGAGGAGGGGGATGGCGTATTTATACATGAGGAGGGATGTGTTTTCGGTATAAAATATTAAATAAAAACATATATCAAGAGATAGAAATGTAATAGTTGTTTTTTGACATCATAAATCATATATTGATATAATATAATTTGATTTAGGCTTCAACTCTTCTTTATTATTCGAATTAATTAATTTATTAAAAGGAATGTGAAAGAAAGGGAAAAAGATAGTTTAAGAAATCAGCTTTTGACTAGAGGATTTGGAAAGTTATTTTTAGGGTTGAGAATTGGATTTATTGTATTTTAAGAAACCATTTATGAAATTTAAAATACTTTGGCCGAAACTATAGTTATAGAATTTTTATGTCATCATTACATCATTAATGATGCAATTTAGTATACACTAATTATGCAAAAAACTGATTTTTTACTATTCACCTGAAAATTGAAGTATTTCAGAAAAAACCAAAAAATTTACTCCTACAATTTTTCGACGTGTAGAATCCAAAAAATAAGTCCATTTTTCAAAAATAATTTTCCTAATATTATTAATTAATATTTAATTAAAATCATAATTTACATAAAAAAATAGTTTTTAAGATTAAAACTGATTTTATTGTGCTTCCAAAAAATTACGTAGGGTCTTATAAAATTAGCTAAAAACTATAAGATATTGATTCAATAATTTATAATTAAATTATATGGAAATAAATATTCTTTTAAATTAATTAATTAATTATAATTAATTACTTAGAAAATACCAAAACGTTTACTAAGGTCAAATTGTCACTTTCTAAGATGACTAAATTTTATTTAATTATCTATAGGTAATGTTACTCTTATATTGGATGATTTACTATTCATAAGGCTCATATTACTATTCATAAGGGTATGCTACTATTCATAAGGGTCGGTCACTATTCACCAAAAATTATTTTTTTTCCTTAGACTCAAAATATCATCTTGAACATAACTGTGTATGTCAGATTTTCAAAATTCCAAACACTGAAATGACAAACTTATGTTTAAAAGTCACTTATCACTTAGTAGATCATTATTTTTTGTATTTATGAAATAAATATAAGAAGGGAATTTTACATTAAATAACATTGGGTCGTTACATTCTTCCCCCCTTAAGAACCTTCACCGCCGAAATTTCACATTACAGAAATAGGTGAGGGTACTTCTCCTTTATTACCTTTTCTGGTTCCCAAGTTGTTTCCTCAAACTTATGGTTCCTCCACAACACATTGAAAATATGGGTTGTATTGTTGCGTAGAACCTTATCTCTCCGATCCAGAATCTTTACTGGCTGCTCCTCATAGGAGAGATCATCTTCCAGATGCACCACCTCTGAGTTTAGTACATGTGAGTGGTCTGGTAGGTACTTCCTCAGTAGTGATACATGAAACACATCATGAACTTGTGCCATATTCGGTGGTAGTGCAAGATGATAGGACACGAATCCTATGCGGTCAAGGATCTCAAAGGGGCCAATATACATTGGGATTAGCTTACCTTTCTTCCCGAAACGCATGACTCTCTTCCGTGGAGATATTCGAAGGAAGGCATTATCTCCAACGTCGAACTCCATGTCCCTTCGACGGTTGTCGGCATATCTCTTTTTCTGACTTTGAGCATCTTTGATGTGTTTCTAGATGACTTGAACCTTCTCGGTCATCTCTTGAACAAGATCAGGACCAAGTAGATTTCTTTCTCCAACTTCATCCCAACAGGTTGGTGCTCTACATCGCTTCCCATAAAGAGCATCATACAGAGCCATCTGAATACTCGAGTGGAAGCTATGGTTGTATGAGAATTCATCCAATGGGACATACTGATCCCATCCACCTTTGAATTATAGAGAGAAATCTCTTAGCATATCTTCAATAATCTGAATAGTCCTTTCAGACTGGCCATCAGTTTGGGGGTGAAAGGCCGTGCTGAAATTTAATTCAGTACTCAAAGAATGTGGAAGGCTCCTCCAAAACATAGATGTGAACCATGGATCATGGTCAGAGAAAAATGAGAGTGGAACACTGTGTAGTATCAACACTTCTTTCACACATATCCTTGCAATTTGTTCAGGTGATATGTCTTCCCGAATAGCAAAAAAATGGTGGTCTTGGTGAGTAGGTCAAGCATAACCCATATCGTATTATTTCTCTTTGACGTCTTCGGGAGCCCTGTGACAATGTTCATAGTAACATTTTCCCATTTCCACATGGGTATAGGAAATGGATGCATCATACCTTTGGACTTTTTTTGCTCATATTTAACTTGCTCACATACCATGCACCTTGATATATATTCCGCAATCTCCTTCTTCATGTTATCCCACCAGAAGTGTTCTGAGAGATCACGGTACTTCTTGGAACTCCCAGGATGGATAGAGAAAGATGAGATATGTGCATTATGCAATAGATACGTATTTATCAAGGGTGATGAAAGCACACAATGTTGCGTTCCAAACTAAATCACACCATCATCGTTGATATGGAACTCTTACAGCTTCCCTTACTTTACTCCATTCACCCTCTTTTGTATCTCCACGTCATCCCTTTTTTCTTCCTTAATCTTCTCTTGGATGGATGGTTTCGCAATAATTTGGGCAACGTAGGATGTGTCCCCTGCCCATACGATTCCCAAATCCATCCTTTTCACATCCATGAAGATATGGTCTTTTCAATCCACAAAATGGATAGAGTAGCATGTTCTTTTCTGCTTAGAGCATCAGCCACCTTGTTCGTCCTTCCAGGATGACAATGAATAGAGAAATCGTAATCCTTGATTAGATCTAACCATCTCCTTTGATGCATGTTCATCTCCTTTTGTGTGAATATATACCTTAGGCTCTTATGGTCGGTGTATATGTCCCACTTCTCACCATAAAGGTAGTGCCACAAGATTTTTAAGGCAAAAATCACGGCTTCCAGCTCTAGATCATGCGTCGGGTAGTTCTGCTCATGGATATTCAACTGTCATGAGGCATAGGCTATCACATTATCAATTTTCATGAGTACAGAAACCAATCATTTCGTTGAAGCATCATTGTATATCACAAAACATTCTCCACTTTTTGGTAGTGTGAGTACTAGTGCAGTGATCACCCTTCTCTTTAGCTCCTTGATGCTTCCCTCACATTCTTCCGTCTAGACATACATTACCCCTTTGCTTGTTAACTTAGTTATCGGGCTTGACAATCGTGAGAAGTTTCTCACAAAACGTCGGTAGTACCAAGATATTCTAAGAAAACTATGGATTTATGTGATACTAGAGGGCCTGGGCCATTCCTCAATCACCTTTGTCTTTGAAGGATCCATAGAAATTCCCTCACTTGAAATCACATTCTCCAAGTGTGTGACTTGATTCATCCAAAAGTCACACTTGATGAACTTGGCGTACATCTTCTCCTTTCTTAATGTCTCCAACACAAGTCTTAGATGTTCTTCATGTTCCTCCTTGATCTTTTAGTAGATGAGAATATCATCGATAAACACTACCACAAATTTGTCGAGGTAATGTGTAAAGTCTATATTCATTAAATCCATGAAGATTACAGGGAAATTAGTAAGTCCAAAGGGCCTCACAAAAAATTCATAGTGCCCATACATTGTACAGAAGGCAGTTTTCTGAATATCTTCTTTATTCACCTTTACCTGATGATATCTAGAACGAACATCCACCTTTGAGAAGTATTGAGCTCCTCTTAACTAGTCGAACAAGTAATCAATCATTGGGAAATGATACTTTTTCTTTATGGTGATTTTTTTGAGTTCCCGATAATCGATACACAGCCGCATTGTTCCATCCTTCTTCTTTATAAAGAGTGCTGGTGCACCCCAAGGTGATGCACTAAGGTGTATGAACCCTTTGTCCAGATGCTCTTGCAGCTGCTTCATTAACTCCTCCAGTTCGATAGGAGCCATCCTATAGGGGCACTTCGAGATAGGAGTAGCTCCAAGCATGAGTTCAATTGAGAAATCTACCTCATGATCCAATGGAATTTTGGGTACGTCTTAGAGAATTACATTGTCGTATTCCCTCATGATGGGAATTTCCTCAAGGTTGGAACTTTCCTTCGGCTCAACCATTTGTGTGATGTAAGCTTCTTCATAGGTAATCAACACCCACACCATTGAAGGATTTTTCAAAGGAGATTCATGATCTTCCTTGAATTTTTAGAGGAGAATGGGATAGTTCAGAATATGAAACAATATATCCTTTTTCTAACAGTTGTTATGTGCTCAATATAACGAGATCCAGTCCATTCCCATTATAGCATCGAATTCCACCAAGGGAAGTATTACAAGATTTTCCAGAAGTGTCTTCCCACATACGTCAACAGGAGAGGAGTCAAAAACTTGGGTTGCAATGATTGCAACACTTGGTGTTTTTACATATATATCTACTTCAAGGTTTCAGGGCTTTGATTCTATAGTTATAGAAAACTTTCAAGAGATAAAGGAATGCATAGAACCAGAATCAAATAATACTTTTACCATTTTTTAGTGAATAGGAAGTGTACCTTGTATGACATCATTATCATGCTCCACCTCCGCAGTAGTGATGGCATAAGAATTCTGTTGTTCCATCGGATTTGTTGTCTACTAACACTGATTACCATCGAGAGATCGAGGTTTGGTGCACTAGTTTTCATAGTTCCCTAGCTCCCTAAAGTTATAGAATTGAACCATGAGTGGTTCTCTCCTTTCATCGGCCATATTGTACTTCTTTTTTGTGTCTTCATGACACTCTTGAGCATGATGTCCTTATTTCCCACAAATGAAGCATTTCCCCATCCCATTGAGGCAGTTCCCATGGTGCAACTTCCAACATTTTTGGCATGTGGGTCGTTGATTTTTCTTCCCGCCTTTTCCATTAGATCCACCAGCTTGAAAATCCATCATTCTTTTCTTATCACTATAGCCAGGGGACCATTCTCCAAACTCCATCTCCACTTTGAGAGCACACTGAACAACTTCTTCATAACTCCCAAAGTCTCCAATTGCAAGAGCCTTTCGAAGGTGTGGTTTAAATCCACTAAAGAATCTATCAATTTTTCAATTTTTATTGATAACAAAACCCGAAGCGTACCTTGTGATCCTTGTGAAATTTGCTTCATTGGTTGTGATAGATTCTATTTATTTTTTCTTGAGCTCTTTGAATTATCTCTCCATATTTGTGTGAAGAGTTCTTGGGAAATACCTTTTAAGAAACATTATCTTAAAGACTTCCCATTCCATCTCTTCAATTTCCTCCCCTGGCTTGGTGTTCTTAATCAAAGCCCATTATTGACCATCTTCTCCATCTAGATGATAAACAGCTAGAGTCACCTTCTCTATCTCAGAATAGTGAAGCACAGAAAAGATCTACTCCATAGAGTTGACCCATTGTTCTGCAACTAGCGTATCAAAATATCTAAAAAACGTCGGTGGTCGTTGCCGCATAAAACATTCAATAGCCAGTTGCTCACTCTTGGTGAAGGAGGAAGTTCCCCATTATTATGGTTATTGTTCATAAACTGAGATAATTGGGTAATCATCACCATGAATTTTTGAACTCCACCCCCCAACTCATTAGGGATGTTTTTCAGGCAATCATTGCATTGGCCCTCACATGAGTTGTTGGCCTGATTTCTCCTAGTTCCCACCATTTTATAAAATAGAAAAGGATATAACAAAACATAACTAAACAAGTCATGAATAACTTAGTAATTTATAAAATTATACCAAAAACATAACATATGGGATACCTAGGTAAATATTCTTGTGTGCATATTTTTACTTAGTCTCATACAAGAGGTTTTCTCTAGGGTTCACTAACCCTAATTCCCAAATTAACTAAACCTTGCCTCTGATACTAAATATAGAGACCCGAACTTTTCTTACATTACTATTACATAATTTCAAAGATAAAAAACATAATATTATTACACAGAGAGGATCCAAAGGTTTATAATATTTGGAAAACTAGGACCATACATAACAAATATATCATCAACCAGTAACATTTATTTAATTTCTTCTTCTCTAGCATCTAAGTGGAACTTATCATCTCCCTAATATATATAGCCACCTGAGGATATACATCAAAAGGGGTGCGATAGAATCCCAATAAGAGGATATATAAGAACAATATAGTATGGGGTTAGCATAGTCATAACATAGAAAAAAGATCAAGAACATGAGAGGAGCATAAATAAAAGACGTGAAATATGGCAATGCATAAAAATGAAACATCGTGTCTTAGTGGTTAAATACCACACATACTTTTGAACCAAGATAGAATCTTATTAACACATCATTTCACCTTTACTAATGAGATTCATCACTTCACCCAATGAATTTGATCTCTATATAATTCCGGGCGCACCTGTCACATTTAAACATTCATATTGCGCTATATAATTCCAGGCGCACCCATCACATCATAACATTATCATTTATCATGAATGACACAATGAACCTATAACATAAATGAAAATGACTAAAACATGAATATGAATGGGTTTCATCCCATAAGAACACATTCATAAACATTGGGTTCCCAAAAGAATTAGGGAACAACATACTTGATACAAGAACCATCAACCTTGAATGAGAGGTAAAAGTTGTGTTCTTAAGAGAAGGGTTCTTTCAGAAAACATTTGGATTGATATTAAGTTCATTATAAAACATGTATGTCCCAGAAAAGGAAGGAAAATGATGAAAAAATGATATTTAAGGAGTGACCATATCAAAAATGGAGTGAAAGAGTTAGAACCCGAAGGATAAAAGTTGGGTTCGAGAATTTCCCCTTACCTTGTACCCGAATGCTTCCTTCTCTTTAATGTCCTGTATAATGAAATTATATTCATTAACTAGAAATCCAGAACCATGTGTAAATTAATAGGGTTCATTCTGGTTTCATTATGTCATATTATCTTCTTTTGGATGATATATAGAGCTTAAAAATAACATTGTTCGGGGATGCTCTTTTTATGGTTTTTCTTTGCTGGTTCACTTGTATTCTTAAATTTAAGTTCGGGTAGATCATGGGTAAACATCCAGAAATGATATTACATGTTATTAGAGATATTAAAGGATCTTTAAAGATTTTATAATTAATTATATTAGATCTATGATTGTGAATAATTAGATAAGAATTAAATGATGATTATTTGGGTTAATTTGAGCGGTTTTTGGATCACAACGAACCTGTTTTAACATTTCACTTAGTAATATGGCCATAGGTTATTTCTAGAACTTAAAATGGAACATAATACATATAAATTATTCTGGTTCAACCATTAAAATGGTTTTGTGACCAGATCTGAATCTAGAAATGGAATAAGAGAGCATGTCGTTTTGGAAGGTGATAAATTAACACCTCATGAACAACGTTCTCTTCAATAAAATAAAAGGAATAGTGAATGGGTGTGGGGTGATATAATATCCCATTAGAGTCATAAAGTTACAGTATATGTATAATAATGGAGTTAAAAACGATTTGGATGAATATAGGTGGGGAGAGATCAAGAAAGGAACATGAACTTGAAAGGAAATTAAAGGAGAAGAGGGAGGGAAATTACATCATGAGTCCTTCACTTGAGAACCTCTTTAAGGGCCTATGCTTGGCCTTTTGATGAGACCAGAAGCTCTTGGACTTGGAGGAGGCGCTAAGGGAGATGATTGGGTAGAGATCAGACAATGCATGAAGTTTGAGAGGTGTGTTTTGGCAAGAGGAGGGGGAGGGCTTATTTATACATGAGGAGGGAGGTGTTTTTGGTATAAAATATTAAATAAAATAATATATCAAGAGTTAAACTTGTAATATTAGTTTTTTGAAATCATAAATAATATATTAATATAATATAATTCGTTTTAGGCTTTAATTATTCTTTATAATTTGAATTCATTAATTTATTAACAGGAATGTGAAAGAAAGCGAAAAAGACACTTTAAGAAATCACATGTGGACGTTAGGCTTTGGAAAGTTCTTTTTAGGTTTGAGAATTTGATTTATTGTATTTTAAGGAACCATTTATGAAATTCAATATAATTTGGCCGAAACAAAAGTTCTAAAATGTTTATGTCATCATTACATCATTAATGATGCAATTTAGTATACACCGATTATGCGAAAAAACTGTATTTGTTTACTATTCACCAGAAAATTAAAGTATTTCAGAAAAACCCAACACTTTAACCCTACCATTTTTCTACATGAAGAATAAAAAAATGAAGTCCATTTTTCAAAAATAAGTTTCTAAATATTATTAATTTAATATATAATTAAAATCATAATTTACTTAAAAAAATAGTTTTTAAGATTATAACTGATTTTATAGTGCTATCAAAAATTACGTAGGGTCTTATAAAATTAGCAAAAAAACCTATAAGGCATTGAATCAATAATTTATGAATACATTATATATAAATAAATATTCTTTTTAATTAATTAATTAATTATAATTAATTACTTAGAAAATAACAAAACGTCGACAAAGGTCAAATTGTCACTTTCTAAGATGACTAAATTTTATTTAATTATCTATAGGTAATTCTACTCTTATATTGGATGATTTACTATTCATAAGGGTCATATTAATATTCATAAGGGTATGTAACTATTCATAAGGGTAGGTCACTATTCACCAGAAATTATTTTTGATTCATTAGACTCCAAAAAGCATCTTGAACATAACTGTGTATGTCAGATTTTCCAAATTCCAAACACTGAAGTGACAAACTAATGTTTAAAAGTCACTTATGACTTAGTAGTTCATTATTTTGTTCTTTATGACATAAATATAAGAAGGGAATTTTACATTGAAAAACACTGGGTCATTACATTGAACATTTGCAATATTTATAAATTTACAACAGTTTAAATTATTTAATGATTTGGGGGATTTTAATAAATACATTTTAGAAATAAATATTAATTGGAACTCAATTCACCCCCTCTTGAGTATCGAATCTGATCAACTTTTGGTATCAAAGGTTCTGATAAATGTTTTTCAAAACGTTCTATTTGTGAAATGTTTTAAACTGTGATTTTAGTTTTATCCTAAAGATATCAAAATTTCTATTAATTGTAAATATTTTTATATTTATATAAGATAGGTATTATGGATAATATATTAGATATTTTAGCTACAAACATTCCAACTTTCACTAATGGTGAAAATTATGCCCAATGGAAAATCAAAATGGAAATTCATTTAAAAAGTATGGGATTTGACATCTGGACTGCTATAGTGACTCAATATAAGATTCCAGAAACTGTTATAACAACTTGGGATGAACCTACTAAAGATACATACAATTATAATTGTAAATGAATGAATGCCATGTATTTTGCTTTAGGAGATGAATAATTTTTTCAAATATCTTCCTGTAAGACAACTTATTTAATACGGGATACTCTGGATGTTTCTCATAGGAGAACAACCACTGTTAAAGAAATGAGACTAAATACATACACATTGTAGTTGAGGTTTGGCATAGTGGTAAGCACCCTATAATCCAACATGAAAAATGAGGATTCAAAACCCATGGGGCACATGTAATATAGCAGTACTGTAGTGGTACTGTAGCAGCAGTGGTATTGTTCATTGGTGTGTACTGTAACGGCGGTACGGAACTGTAGCGGGGGCTGGTACTGTAGCAGTAGGGTTATTATTTACATAATGGTCCTTAGGCCCATATTTGGGCCTATGGACTATGTAATGGGCTACATTCCCACTAGACCTTCAGGCTATGTAATAGGTCTCCCTATACCCAGTTAAAATAGGTATTTGCTATGCTTTAATAATAAAATGAGACTTCGGCCCCGACCTTTAAATACATACACTATTAAGTATGATAATTTTAAAATGAAATCTGATGAATCTATTTCTGATATGTGTCTCAGGTTTAATGAGATAGTCAATACAATGAGTTCACTGGGAAAATTAGTTCCAACAAAGGAGAAAATCATGAGCATACTAAGATGCCTACCAGACTGATGAAGTGGAACCTATGTCTCTATATGAGAATCATTTGACATTGGAAAGATGCTTGTAAAGGAGCTTATTGGTAAGATGATGATGTATGAAGAAGAGTTGAAGGAAAACAAAGAAGAAGATTATGAACCAAGAAAGATATCAGTAGCCTTCAAGACCTATACTTCAGAGATAAAGGAAAAAGAGAAAACTCAAGATGCAAGTGATAGTTCAAGTAGTGAAGAGAGTGCATCCGATAGTGATTCTGAAATGAGACATATATCAAGACGATTTAAGAAATTCTATAGAAAGAAGAAAATTTTTATATAATCAACTTATAGGGGTAAGTATGATCGACAAGGTAATTGGAAGATATATTAGAAGAAAGCTGATAAAAATGATGAGATAGTTTGTTATGAATTCAAAAGGAAAAATCATGTGAAATCGGACCGTATGAAGTTAAAGTACAAGAAGAAATATGAATACAAGGACAAAAAATATATGAAAGCTCTGAAAGACACCCAAATTGATTCAAAAGACAATTCAAGTGATTCTGATTCCACTTGGGATAAAATATCTCAAAAATCCAATATGTTTTTCATGACAATCACATCCGAGGTAACCTTAGATACACCTGATTTAAAATCTTTTTATTCTTGAGATAATTTTGATTCTAATACTGAAAACATGTCTAGTAAAGATTTATTTGAATACTGTAACATTCTAGAAGACACCTGCAGTAAGCTGAAAGACATGTATAAAGCCTTAAAGAAACAGGGTGCTTTAACAAGTACTGTCAAATCTGTACTAGATTTAGAAAAAGAAAAGAATTTTCAACTACAAAAGGAAAATACTGAACTCAAATTGTCTAATGAGAAACATAGAAATGACCTAGATAAGTTCACTAATGGAAAGAATACTCTAACTCAGATTCTTGGAAAATAAGTTGCACCAAGGTATACTACTAGTTTATGATACCAACCTGGACAGAGACAGATTGTTAAGAATAAATTAATTTCAAAATTTGGACAGTATGATGCTAGTTCAAGTTCTAGAAAATCTTATTCTTCAACTCTATATTCAAATTATTATAGAACAAAAATAGTTTACTTATAAAAATCATTCTAATCCTTTAATTATAGGAAACCCATTAAACAAATACGGGTGCCTAATGTTATACTTTCTAACCTTTCTAGACCCAAGAAAATTTGGGTACCAAAATTATCTTTTTTCTAAATTTTTTTTGTAGGATACTTGCTTGAAAAGTTCCTGTAGGAAGATATGGTACTTAGACAGTATTTTTCCACGGCATATAACATGAGAATATTCATGATTTAAGAGCTTAATCAAAGTTTATGGAGGACATGTCACCTTTGGGGATATATCAAAATGAAAAATCATCATCTTAGGCCAGATTAGTGACACTGATTAAATTATAATTTTTAATGTTTTAATTATTGATGCAAAAAAGTATAATCTATTAAGAATTTCTCAGTTGTGTGTTGATGGATTTAATGTTAAGTTTGAAAATGACTTATGTAATGTATTTGATTCTATATTTTTTTTGTATTTACTACATTAAGAAATGAAAATGATTAGGATGTGGATTTCAGTTCTTTAGCTAAAAAAAATGTTACTTATTTAAATACTTTTCATAAAGAATCATGGATATGGAATAGAAGGCTAGGACACTACAATGTGCACTCACATTGGAAACTGACTAGGAAGGGTCAAGTTAGAGACTTACCTAAACATTAATCCCCATTCCACAATGTATACAATCCTTGCCAAAAGGAAAAACAACATAAAGTTTTATTCAAGTAAAAGAATTAATTTTCTACTTCTCAACCTCTTGAGTTGGTTCACATGGATTAATTTTGACCATCTAGTGTTTCTAGTTTAAATTGAAATCACTATGTCTATTTCCTTGTAGATGACTTTTCGTGGTACACTTGGGTATACATTCTTGTTTACTAAAGTGAATCTTCTTATTAATTTATTAAATATTCAATATCTAGTGAAAACCATAAAGGACTTAAGATCGAGACCTTGAGAAGTGATCATGGTCGTGAGTTTTTAAATCAAGAGTTTGAATCTTATTTCTCACATAATGGCTATAGTCACAACTTCTCTACTCTATGAACACCTCAACAGAATGGTGTAGTAGAACAAAGAAATAGGACTCTTCAAGAGATTTCTAGGACAATTCTCAATGAATATGATTTACTTATTTAATTTTGGGTTGATGTTGTCAATAAGTCTTGTTATATTATCAATAGAGTCTTGATTAGACCAATTCTTAAAAAGACTCCTTATGAGATTTGGAAAAATAGGAAACATAAGGTTAATTAATTTAGAGTTTTTTGTTGCAAAGTCTTTATTCTCAACACTAAAGATAATCCGGACAAATTTTCTTCCAAAATTGATGAAGTAATTTTCCTAGGTTACTCAATAACAAGTAATTCCAATAAAGTATTCAATAAGAGAACTGAATGTGTGGAAGAATATATACACATAATATTTGATGAAACTGATACACATGAACCTAATACTCCTCTTGAAAATCATGAAGAGGACATGTCCATTCTAAATCCTAATGACAAGAACAGTGAACCTGTTGTTAAGGCATCCAATTATAGAAATTTTCTAGAACTAGCTCTTGTAGAACACAAACCTAGAAATGATACTGAAATTTCTAGCCCTATCTTTTCTAGACCAACTAAGACCCTTATACCCTATCCTTTAGATGTTGTAGTAGGATAATTAGGTTGAGGGACACAAGCTATAGCTTCTCTGAGAATCCAAGCTGAACATCATGCTTTTCATTCATAGCTTGAACCTAAAAATATCAATGATGCTATCAATGATGTATTTTGGGTAAAGGATATACAAGAATAATTAATTCAATTTGAAAGGAATTATGTCTGTGAAGTAGTAGACAGAACTAAGGACACTTTGACCATAGTCACTAAATGGGTTTTTAGGAATAAATTTGATAAGCTGGTAACATAGTTAGAATCAAGGCTAGACTATTTTCACAAGGATATAGTCAAGTAGAAGGAATTGACTATAAGGATACCTTTTCACCAGTATCCTGACTTGAATCCATCAGAATATTTCTTGCCTATACTACACATTTGAATTTCAAACTATATCAAATGGATGTTAAGAGTGCATTCTTAAATGGGTATATAGCTGATAATGTTTTCATTGAACAACCCCCTGGATTTATAAACTCTCATTTGAAAAATCATATTTTTAAATTATCAAAAGCCTTATAAGGATTGAAGAAAGATCCACGAGCTTGGTATAGAAGATTGAGTACTTTTCTTATTTCCAAATATTTTTTAAAAAGAATAGTTGATCCTACTCTTTTTATAAAATGAATTTATAATGATGTTTTAGTTTTTCAAATTTATGTATATGACATTATTTTTGGATCTTCGATGAATTATTTTTGTGAGGATTTTTTTAAAATGATCCAAAAAAAATTTGAAATGAGTTTAATGGGTGAACTCAAATATTTTCTTGGATTTCATGTTTTTCAAAATGAAAATGATATTATTTTAAATCTAGGTAAATATACAAAGGATCTTCTACAAAATTTTGGATTGGATACTACTAAATATAGCGACACTCCCAGGAGTACCACTTGTAAGTTGGATCTTGACGAAGATGAAAAATCTATTGATAAATCCACTTATAGAAGAATGATTAGAAGATTACATTACATATCTACTAGTCATCCTGACATTATGTTTAGTGTGTGTATGTGTGAATGTTTTCAAGAAAATCCTAAGGAATCTCATTTAAATGTTGTAAAATTAATTTTCAAATACCTTAAGAAAAAACCCAACCTAGGACTATTTTATCATAAAGGAAAATAATTTGAATTAGTTAGTTATTTTGATGCTGACATCAGTGGATGTATGTTAGATAGAAAAAGAACCTTTGGAACATGTCACCTTCTAGGAAAGTCACTAGTATCATGGTGTAGTGAGAAATAAAATTCGTTTTCATTATCTACTACAGAAGATGAATACATAGCTACTGGCAGTTTTTTTGAACAGATTTTGTTGATGAAACACACATTACAAGATTATGGATATCAATTTAGACATGTACCTATATATTGTGGCATCACAAGTGCTATTAACATCTCATATAATCCTGTTTCACATTCTATGACAAAAAATATTGGTGTAGGACATCACATTTTGATAGATCATTATCAAAATGGTGATATTACTTTGGAATTAATTAGTACATAATATCAACATTCTATTATATCCACTAAACCATTAAATTGCGAGATAATAGACTACATCATACATGGACTAGGCATGATAAATATAAAATAGATACCTAATTTGTTACTATTTCAGGTTATACTGTTTGATAACTTACTGTGTTATACTTTACTATTTCATAACTACTGTTTCTTAGTTACTGTCTAACCATAATGTTTCATGCTTAAAATCTCACTGTTAGCATTTTGTACATACGGTCTGAGGATTACTGTCTCATAGTAATGCATGCTGAAAATATCGTTTACTGTCTCACCATAAATGTTGTTTAATGTCTCACTGTGACACTCGTTTACTGTCTTACCATAATGACCACTCAAAGTCTCACTGTAAAAATTCTCTATTTTTTTCTTTACATCCGTATCGCGGTAATTATTATTTCACCTCATTTATGTTTCCATATTTTAGCGATATTTGGTATTCCTAATTGATAAAACAAAGAAATCATCACTTAATTCTTCACTCACGGATTCATCTACCTACTCTTTTTAAACCGTTATTCATCCCTACAACCCTTTTCTTGCTCAAACCTTCAGGGAATACCAAGAATGAAACGTCTTTCATCATCAACACCCGAGATGCGCAGCTCGAAGAAGAAGAAGATTTCACCTAATCTAACACCCAAAGGACCTTTAAATCCGAATCTAGTAAACCGTGTTGTTGTTCCTAAGAAAGATATTTTCCCCAAAATGGATTCTATCTACTAAGTCACTGGTATTAAAATTTATAGAACAACAAGGCAAGTAATAATGGTTCTTGAAGGAGGATAGACCCATCTATCCTAGGTTTGTGGCTAAATTATACCAATACGTACAGTTCTCATTTGATTCTGGTGAGATTTATATTGTGGGGAGCTGGGTAAATGACCAATGATTTTCATTCTCTTCGAGGTTATGGAAAGCATGCCTTAGGATACCTCATGAAGGCATATGTGAGGATTTTCAAGGAATACCTCCAACTTCAACCGAGTTATTTGATTTAGAAGATTCCCTGAAAACCATTACTAGAAATGGCACCCATAGGAGAGCCATTGCTGCTAAATTAGATAGAGAAACAAGGATTTTTTTTATGTTTGTACAGAATTTATTCAGTCCAAGAAAAAGTGATTTTGTTGTGTTAAAATATCAATATGTGTTTTTGATTAGCCTCATGAAAAGTGGGCATAAGATTAACCTGTGAATGTATATCAGTCAACATATGTGTGATTTGATCAAAGTAACATCCAAGTCAACTTATCTGCTTTACTCTCAGCTAATATCAGCCATTCTTCTTGAAAAAGATGTAGTTGGACCTAATGAGGAAATGATTATGGACTATGAGTACTATCTCTCAAAATCTACTATCAAAAGAATGATGATAAACTGGAATCCTTGAAAAAAGGAATGGGTGGAAGACAATGATAAAGTTTATGAGAAATTCAACCTGGTTGATTATCCCTCACGACCGAAAGACATTTTTGATCCTGGTTTGGAACCAGATGAGATGTTCAGTATCAAGAAGAAGAGTATGAAGAAGATGTAGTGCCATCTAAGGAATCTGTTATTGTTGAGGAGGACAGGACTACTGTTCATCATTTAGTTCTTGAAGAAGATGCACCTAATTCTAATGAAGCTCCTAATTTGGAAACTCAACCCAAAACTGTAACAGAATCAGTTTCCAAAGAATCTGAAAAGCAATCCATGGAAGAACCTGCATTAGAAGAGACTTTAGTGGAAGATCTACCAATTTTTTTTCCAGGAGTTCAATATTGGGGAACTCCCTGTGGAACAATCTGTTTCTGAAATATTACCATCTATTGAAGAAAGAATGGAGCTAGCCTTTCAGCTAACTAGACAAGAAATGAGTGAGGAACTCGAAGCTGAGTCTGTGGATTTAGACCCAGCTCTTAAGCCTCTCAGTTTGGAGAAGGATGCACCTATTAAGGGGGAGATAAGCCCAAATCATGAGTCTGTTTAAGCCTCACATCCAACTAAGTCATGTCCTGTAGACACTCAGTAAAAATTTCACAGTTTCTATGATATGAATGATTCACAGCAGGTTACATCAACCGTACATGATATTTCCTCCCTATTTCAGTGGAAATCAGTCTCCAGTTTTGCACCTAAGAAGGAATCTGAACCTGTACAAATCCCTACTCATGAACCCTTATCTGAACAACCGTCATTTTTAAGTAAGGGTGATATGAAGGAATTTGGTGCTACTCTCTTATTAAGAGTTGAGAAAATTTGGAATACCCAACCTCATCCTATGACAAATTTAAGTGAGAGATATTCCTCACTATTATTAGAGAATATTATTTGGAAAATACAACCTAAGATGATCCACGAGATTCATGAAGTGAGATTTGAAAATAAGCTTCTCAATAATGACATAATGACTCTAAAAAGTATGGTTGAAGACATGCAGAAAGAGAATCATTCGAGATCTGAACATGTTGCTTCTCAAATACCAAATGTTTGTGTGTCTCAGATTCAACCTTATCTAGCATCCGTAGATGAAAAGATAGCTGAAAGGAACAAGAAAATTGTGAATGAAATGAAAGAGCGTGTGGCTAATATGAATAAACTCACTGATGAGTATACATGATGTCTTAAAAAGGCGATGAATCAACTGAAATCTCTAATCACATATTTCAAAGCAACTAGTCAATCCTCAAGACCCTCTTTGGACATAAAACTACTCAGAACTATAGTCAAAGAAGAACTTCATAATTTACTCAGTTGCATAAATATGACTTCCTTATCCGAAGTAGTTAAAACTAGTGATAGAGTTCTTTAATTAGTACAAATACACTACAAAATTGATAATGATTCTCATAAAGAGATTACCAAGAAGGTAGATTTCTACTTCAAAAAAATCTTCTCCAAAACCGCTATGACAGACCATTTCAAGTACCTTGTAGAAAATATGTGGATTCCTCCAATAACTGAAGCCTTCATGAACCAAGTCCAAAAGCTCACATAGTTTACTAGATTGTTGGACAAGTTTATAGAGGACATGGCCACTTTTGAGAAAGCCATGCATTATAGTGGAGATATTATTAAAGATTTCATAAAAATCCTGAGGCCCTATCTTCATGTCTAGAGTACAACCTTTGTTGCTCCAGCGGATGTACCAATTTGACCTAGGCTGCCTACCTTCACCTCTACTCTAGCCTTGACCACTATGTCTGTTGGTCAAGCACTTAGTCATATCAGGCCTGTGATTCTTGATCAGAAACTTCCTCGATCTTCTACTGCTCCAACCTTTGCTCCCTCAGTCTTTGAAGGCCTTCCCTTACCCTCTTTATCAACCACATCCCTTCCTTTTTCTACCTCGGCATCTGCCCATATGGCTTCCTCTTCTGCTACTGAAAAAGGCAAAGATAAGGCCAGCCCTTGAGGACAAACAATTATTACTCTTTTTGATAGGGATACTGTTGTATGTTTTTAACTGTTTTTGTACTATCTCTTATTTTCTTTTAATGGACTGTGAACCTTTTAAACCTCTGTTATTTCATCTTTTTGATAATCCCAAAAGGGGGAGAAGTTTCTATATAATATTTTAGAAATTTTTCTTTATAGTTGAATTCTATATACAACATAATTGTCTATTATATTTGATCATCAAAAGGGCAAGATTGTTGGACTCCTCATGTATTAATCATATTTTAATCATCACAAATATTATTCACCATATTTAACCTTTATAAATTATAGCCAATCTCGAGTATTTATGTTTAAATTTTTCTCACGCTTTAAGACGAGCCTTTCAAGATATTAGTGGAACTATTTTCAATTTACTTACTTTATACTATCATTTATCTACTCTAAAAATACATTATTTAACAAATACTTAAGTCTAATCTTTTCGATTATCATCTTTATTTATGTCTACACATAGTTACTTTGAAAAGTCTAAGACACCGTGAGTCTACCAATGCCTATGTATTTCTGACACCATGAAGCCAGACACCGTGAAACAACACACCATGAATCAAGACACAGTGAACAAGATATTGTGAATGAGACACTGTGACCACAATACATTGTGACAATGAGACACCATGTGAAGAAGATATTGTTTCCATGACTCACAATATAACCATTTATTAAATTATTTATTCCGTCTTTATATTTAATATACAACAGTCTTATTTTGTGCTTTTAATGCAACTACTATTAACTAATGTGGGTTGTTGACATGACATGGAACTATACCACATAACTGTAAAAGTTAATCATTACCATTGCCGGAGAAGAAGAATAATAAATGGAATATCGAGCTACTGAAAAGTATAGATATACATGAAGACATATACGCAAGGAAGAATATAATATACACACATACATTTAAAGAAGAACAGATGAAGAAGTTGAAGAAAACTCATCAACATCATGAATAGAAGTTCAAAGAGGAGTTTCAAGCACTACTTGGAATACTCTCACATTAAATATGAACACCTGTACTAGAAGTTAAGAAACAAAACCATGAAACTATGTTTTCCAGAAAACTGCCTGAGAAGGACTCAAAGCTTTATCTGCTTCAATCCAAATGAGTCTAGAGCTGCGTTGACATTACACAAGAGAATTATAAACTTATATCCATATTATTGCTCTGCTGTGATCTTTTTTATTACATTACAAGTAGTGTGTGTACAAATATCTGTTTGGACGCACACCAACTCTTATGTTGAAGTGGAGGATACTGAAATCCGCATGCCATAATTTTTATAATTGTTTCTATCCCATGTAGAACTGTGGTAGAGGTATGAGGACATAGAAATCATGTGTGTTGTTGCTGTCACTTTCCCACGTAGAACTATTGTAGAGATCTGAGGACCTGGATAGTCTGAGTAGAGTTGTAACCCCGATCTAGGGTGTGGATCAAATTTTTATATATTCTGTTTGAGAGGACTATGTCTTAGATTGAGACTGAACCTCTTGGTTAACACTATTGTTCATCTTATTTTAGTTTAAACTATTTTTCTATATTCTGTTGTTATTTACATTGAAACTCAAATATGTTTTAACGTAACTTTGATAGTTGAACTAGAAAGTGTTTTTAATTATAGATAACCACTAAGTTAGTTTGAAAAGCTTAGTTAGTATTCAGATTAAGTTAAATGAGAAATAATAAATCTTTGAGAAACAAATTGATCATTTTCAATATTTATAAATTCACTATAGTTTAACTTGTTTTATTATATGGTGGATTTTAATACAAAGAATTTAAATAGAAATTTTAATTGGAACTCAATTCACCCACCTCTTGAGTATCCACTTTGACCAACAATAATGATTTCATCCAAGGAATTATATCAAAAATATTTTTTTCTATTATTTTATGGAAGAAACATATATGAAAATATTAATTAATCAATTATTCTAAAACATTAAATTCAAGAATCAATAAAACAAAACAGGATCTCAAATCATTCGATAATTAGTGTCTAAAATGGAGACCACCAAGTCAAAAGAGCCTCGTAATATCAATCAGACCCCTATTAAAAAAAAATACCCAATTGAAATTATTCTATAAGATATTAGGAAAAACCCCCACCCATGGTTTGGCAGACCAGGAGACATAATGAGAGAGGTGGAAATTAATTATATGATATAAGAAGAGGTGGAGGAAAAATATTAAGGAGAAGACACCATAAATTAGATAATAAATTTAAATTATACTGCTAGAGGTAGGGAGAGTTTGTGAATGAGAATAGGGAGGGTTGACCATTCAAAAAATTAAGAGAGGGATAGTTCATGAAGGAGATAAGATATTATTTTTTAGAAAAAATTGGAATATATTGTGGTCTCAATTGTTAAATTAACCTTTTTTGTTGCAAAATTTTTGGATACATGGTTAGGAAAGTTATGTTCCATCCATTCAACCCATACTAGAAGACATAGGGTAACCCACATGTGTAAGATGTATAGTCATTAAAACTATGTGTCAATCACAATTTTTGGCACTATCTTAATAGAGATTTATATTCATCGTTGTTTTATAGTTACTGCTAACCATGATCTAACAAAGCACTAATATTGATGTACTAAAAAGTTAAAAAATCAATTAAAACTAATTATTTTGTAAAATATCAAAAATAATTAATTAAATAAAAAATATAAAAAAAATTAGATTTATAGTGTAGCAATTAACCCAATAATTACCCTTTCTACTACCAAAAATCAAAAAATCTCAAAGGAAGACACAAAGATGACATCAAAAATGGAAAACACCAGAAAATAAATTGTTTAATATAAAGTTACACTCATAAAAATGTATATTATACTAAACAAAGATAACTAAACCCAAATACTATATGTATCTCTAAAACACTAAACATATTTAGATCCACAAATCACAGATCCCACATAAATGATTCTAGAGAAAGATCGGGTAATGAAGTTTCATACTGTGTGTACCCAAAATTTAAGAAACTCTCAAGAAAATAAGTTTGTAAAGACATGGAACTATAAGGATTTTCTAGACTAAAACCTTAATCACCAACTAATGAGAGAGAAAATAGAAACTCTAATCAAATGAAATTTTATAAAATCCTAAAATAAATATTTACTCTCAAATAAATATAATAGGGTAATAATTCCAAAATAAAACACAACAACAAAATCAATAAAAATGAATGCCTAATACATATACTTTTAAGACACTCACTGATATCATCTGAACCTATTATAAAGAGGAATAATTCATCAACCCATATTATACCCCATCAATCCACAAGTGCTCTAACCATGGGAAAATGAAAAAGGGTATCCTAGTACTGGATCCCTAGAAAACCATATCCGGTGACCCAATAAAATAATATAAACCCTAAATAATGTTAAAACATGAGTTTTCCAATAACCATCCTAGTTATACAAATATCTCACCCAAGGTTATCCCATCCAAAATGAACAAAAATAAATATCACAATAAACACAGTGATGTAAACCCATAAAAACAACCAACCATATTAATAATGTCCAATCGGTACCTCAAAGTGCCACAATTATAGAAAAAATAATCTAAAAGAGGCATACATAAACTCACTCACTCATAAGTGCCTATTGATATGAATTACTAAAACCCAAAATCAAATGAACATAGAATCCCAAAACATCTAAAGTCATTTTGGGTTGATATATACAAAATATAAAATTGATCCTAAATACAAGTTAACAAAAACCCAAAAAGAAATCATACCCAATGTGAAAATAATTCTCCACTCAAAATACATATTCAACAAGATAAATCAAAACAATAACCTAAAGAACCACAACATGATGAAAAAACCCAAATACATTTTTAAATCCATGAACTGTAATTTTAAATCCAGATTTTCATTTAGAAACACCAATAATTCCAATTTTATTATCATTATAAAATTCTAAATTCACATTAATAAAACATTTTACCCTCTTTTAATAAAAAACTAATTTTATACATTTTATAAAAGAAAATTTAAATATAGAAAAAATATCATTTTGAAATTAAATCATATGAAACAAATATCTTCATTCATCTATAAATATAAAAAAATTAATTTTCACCATTAAACACCATATCAAAATAAATTTCTCTTCATAAAATACATTTATATTTTTTTAAAACTATTTTTTTTTACTTTCCATTCAAATAAACAATTTTGTTTCTAAACACCATCCAAAACATAATACATAACATTAAATGACACAAAAAAAACATATTCAAATGTGACTAGTGGATTTGAATGACTTCTTCACATGTTGTGGTATACGATATTATAATTGTGAAACTACCATTGGAAGTCCTATTGAACCAGAAATATAGGCTTCGTAGGGTTGTATGGGATATGTGAAATCACCATGTGATACTGCTTCAACTCTTTGTATAATCATCATGAAAATAAATATAAAAAATTAATAAAAATAAACCTATATATAAAAAAATGATTTATTGATAACCTATGGTTACTCTAGTCTCATTATGTGAGGGGGTGATCAGGTTCCTTCCCAAGACATACCACATGATCCCTGAAAATCCAACTTAGCTATACTATTATAACTGAATAAAAAATGTAATATAAAACCTTTTTCCATTAATAAACCTTAAATTTGTACCATTTTTAATGTACCATATTATTTTATGCGATAATTAGATGCCCAAGAAGTACCATGAAATCTATAAGTTGTATTACTAATCTCCTGGGTGTGGAAAATTACACTAATAAAATCATATAAGATTATATGGGAATTATTTATCCAAGATAAATAAATATAATAATAATTAGGAAATGTATCCATGAACAATCCATGTGTTAGTGGCCCATTAACCAAAAAATATGAACAATATAATATAAATGTAGAAAAAAATTTAAGAAAAGAATCAAAATAAATCCCTATTCTCTAACCCAACTAACACACATACATCCATCTCTCAATACCACTAAGACCTCTATAGATATAATGTACCACATACAATGATAATTAAAATAGCTAAAATTAATATTTTTTTAATGTGATGAATAATGATAAATAAAACATGATAACTAAAAAACCTCTATGTGACTTAAAAAGCTATAATCCTGATCAGAAAAAAACAGCCCGCCAAGAACACTTGTAAGCTGAGCTGGAACTAGAAACTAAAATGTAAATAGGTGTGAGATTAAAAATACCCTGAAAGAAAACCACCCATATTTCCACATTCATACCCTAAAAAATATCCATTTTAAATTTGGTTGGAAAATAATAATTATAAATAGGATTTCTATTTTTAATTACATTGGAATTCCAACAACTCATCGATATGGTTTAAAAAAAATTACATTATTTTTTAAAATGAAACACAAATAAATTGAAGAAAATTAATTACCATATTCCATTTATATTAAAGAAAATATCAATTGAAACCCATTTTCCAAACCATTTTAAAAATAGAAATTTATAATGATTTATAAACATTAATGAAGAAACAATAAAAACAACTTACTTTAATAATCGATATAAATGTTTTTAAAGGATAAATGATTTTAATAATTTAAATTTATGATTCAATAATAAAAATTAATTCCAAATCAACCATAACTGGAAAACATTATGAAACTATGGTTAGGGATTTTCATCCAAGGATCCTCATACACATAATGACCAAACCATCATATATTGTTCCCATGCACAATCTAATAGTTGGGATTAATACAACTAGATATAGTAATAAACAATACATTAATTATATACTATGTTTGATTATAACTAAAGAGAACAAAATTAACCATTAAATAATTAAAATATCTACAAAATATTAATTAACATACATACCCATAACCTTTCAGGTTTAGAGTTTTAGAGAATTAGCAAAAACTATTAACTATAAAAACTGATATCTTTCTCATCTAATGTAAATGTATCAAAATATAGAAATATTTTTTTATTTATTAATAGATATATAAAATTTCCCCAAAAAATTATACACGAATGATACCCTTATAGACATATTATATATAATATTATACGTTATAACCCAAGGAAGTGGGAAAATAAGAAGCATGATATTAAATTCTCAGTAGGCTAGTAATCATAGAATGAACAAGGGATGAATAATTATTACGAATAATTTGTTACTAATTATAAATATATAACTAATAACATGTTCATGTGATATATTCATGTATAAAATAACATTATAAATAATCATATGGAAAATAATAACATATTTTATTTTTATTGAATTGACCTTACTTGAAATCATAAACATACATTTAAGGACTAATTCCATGATATCATATTAACACAGTTAAGGAATATACCAAAAAATGAAATCTATTTCTTCCCATGAAACATATTGATGAATTGAGGGGATATATAATTCTAGGCCCTACACATCACTAAATAACTCCAATGTATTCTTCATTTTAATGAAATTGATAAAAAATACAATACCTAATCATCATAACTTGGTAATAAAAAGTCATTCTTATTGAAAAAAATATTTAGAATGTTAATCTTTTCCCAGTCAATAAATTGAGAATCATTCCTTGTATACACCCTAAAAATCAACACCATATTAATATATAGTTAATTTAATATCACTCTAATAAATAGAAAAGATATAGATTATATCTATGAGATAAAAGAACATGAACATAAAGGATAAAATAATTCAAAGATGAAAATATGGAGAGATAGTATATATTATCATAAAAATTAGAAGTCAAAATAGAATAAAATTAATTAATCATAAATTATGTTAATATAATATACTTTTAATAATGTGATCATAATCATAATTCCATCTTAGAATATATAACCAATGGAAATAAATGGGATTCAACCAAACTCCCCTAAAATTTCATCATAAGTCATCCACAATAAAATGGTGATTTATATAAATATATAATATCCACAGCGATGAATAAAAATAACTATATCATTATTATTAAAATAAAACAGCCTTTTATAAAATCATTTAAAATATAAAAGAAAAATAGGAAAATATTTCCTTTCAATTTAAAAATTTTTTAAAAAGAAAAAATCCAAAAAATGAGAATATGGATTTATTTATACATGGACACATAAAAGGAAATATTGATAAAAAATAATATATATAATGATGGAAAAATTTGATAAAGTGGTAAATACTAAAATCCATTCTTTCCCAACTTTTATAATGTAAGTAGAAAATGAATTTTGAAAAAAATCATCTTAAAACTTATATATATATATATATATATTTAAAAATAAATAAAATGACATGAACCAAATCATTAAGCTATATATAATTATATTTATAGAAAAAATACATAATATGTATTGAGAAGAGATATATTTTGGACCAAAATAAATTAGTTTAAAAAAGAATCCCAAATGATTTTGTAAATATTGAATCAAATCCCCATGAAAGAAATAACCTAACATAGAACATTAAATTTCATTTATATTAATATATTCAGGTTATATTATTTAAATGTTTTAGTATATACATACTATAAATTAAAATAAGTTCATAATCTGAAACATGACTCAATGAAGTGATGTTGAGTTGAAAAACCATTACTTTTTATTCCGACTAAGTTAGATGCACTGTAAAATCTTGTATAATAAAGAATTTTTTTAATAATTTATCTCAGAACCTTATTAATATTTATAAAAATAAAAAATCATTCATTTTATAGTTATTATAAACTGTTAGTTAATATTTATAATTGTTTTTAGTAGTTTTAATCAATTTTTTATGATTCATTTTAAGGATTTATATTATCAATAAATGGCCATGATTTAATTATTCGTTAATTATAAAAATTATTATAATTATTTTTCTATTATTTCCCACATTCAATCCATTTGTGTAATAAGTATTATTGTTAATCAAATAACTCGTAATTTTCATGTTTTCATTAATTATTCATGAACTGAATAAAGTTTCATATAAATTATTTATTCATTAATATTATTATTAAAAATCCAAAAAAAAGTTTTTATAATATTAATATCATATCTAAATGATAGAAAAAAGTCGTACTTCATAATAGGTCTTCCATAAAATATTAAAATAAATTAAATTTTCGTGGTATTCTAATTTTAGTTTTTTATTTTCTACGATGAAAATTTATTGATAATAAATATAATTTAATGGAAAAATTATCTTTCCAAAGATATAATTTTTTTAAAAAAATACTATTTACTCATTTAATTCATTTTCTGAACCATTCATGTAAGGAATTGATGAAAAGTAAAATATATTTTTCATGGATAAGGTAGTTTTCAAATAACATGAGAAAGATTGTTTTCAATAGAAGAGATGGAGGTAGATAATGGTTTTTATAAGACCTTAGGATTTTGAAATGTATTTTTAATTAATAAATTTAATGTATTCAAATGTTTTTGTGGTATGAAACAAAAAACATAAGGGAATAAATATATTCATAAAAATATTAAATTACTTAAATTAATAATAGTTTATTGAAATGAAAATGTAAATTATTTTTTAAAATGGTCAAAGTCACCTAAGTAAAATAAAATTTGTCCTATAGGAACTATTGTTACCATTATTATTGAATAATGAATGTTAATTAAATTTTATAATTTTTTAGAATATACCAATACAACTTATATATAAAATTTATATAACAATTAATAAAATCATGTAATTATATTCATTAAATGGTTTTTATATGAAAAGGAATGTTATTCTAGTAATTAATTGAAATATGTATATTTTTTGTTTACTAACAATGTTTTTATCTTATATAATTATTTTAAAGTTATCCTATATTATTTTGAATAATAAAATAATTGAAAATTTCTATTTACAAGTGTATAAAAATAAATTAACATTCATATAGTTTTTATTAGTTGGATGGAAATAAATTAAAAATAATTCGATGGTAGAATGTGTTTTTTTTCAAAAACAAACTATTATTTTTGTCATCAAGGTATTTTATCTTAATATATTTAGGTAATCACTACTACTGATTGATTTGGATTATGTTTTTGATAATATAGTAAATAAAATAAATTAAAATTAATGTAATTTATGTTATTAGGAATACAATGGTAATAAAATTATTTTTATGTATAATAATACATCTGTACTTTAAATGGATTCTATGTATTTTGTGCGTTAGTATTAGAATTAATTTATACCATCAAGAGGAATTGAATCATATAAAATGGATTGTATATTTATAAACAACATAATATATATATTTTAATAAATTAATTTTTTATATGTATATAAATAATTTACCCCGGTAAAAAAGAATATCGCCATAGTAAGCTTTAAATGGGTTTTGGTGTGTTAATCTAAGAGATTACAATATATTTCTCACTAAAAAATATCTAAATTAAATATTTGAGTTTATTTAGACATTAAAATATTTAATATTTGAAATTGGACTTAATTTGAGACACTTTCCATGGGTTTGAAGTATATTATATTTTAATGTTCTCATTATTTATAAGGGAACCACTCCCAACACTTATTAAATGTCAGCTTCTCAACCTACTTATTCACACACTATGATAACAATAGTTAATCAAATCCCTCCTCAAATATCTTCCCAACATTAATATTCACTTTATAATGGTCCTTGTCTCAAAAAATGTAACTCCCTGACACCAGTTACCCAGAGTCGGTGCATTATTACATATCATTGGCACGATCACAAAAGATCAAGTCTCAAAAGGCCGATTAGTTTAGTAGTCTTGTAAACACTAGATACATTCATAATGTTTACATTACATCATAAAGTGAAAACTACAACAACATCTTGTCTCCACACTCATATCCCCTTATACCATCCCTACATGACATTCATAAAATACTTTTTCACATCCTGGGAAAACAAACATTGAAATGGGTGAGCTCAAATGCCCAGTAAGGATAACAATAGAGCTGAAACATTCATAAGTAAGCATAAATATTTAAGGCAATGTATAACTAAAAAAACGAATTTAAAACTTGAACTTAAGCATAATATGGAAAAAATAAAATGAAATAATTCCATTCACTTATTTACATGGATATTCTACTAGTTGAATAATCACATGAAATAACAATAACCACTTTCGTGATGATGGAATGCATAATTCCAAACTATAATAACCACATATTCAAGTCCTTGTGCCAAGAGTAAAAATAAGATTTTTTCAAGGCCTTGTTCCAAGACACTTGTTTTTCTCATGAGACCTACCGATGCATCGAGGAGCTATAGAAGGCTCCACTCGTCACTTATTAAGTCCAATTTATTCCTCATATGAACAGGTTTAAACATAACATAATGATTCGTATTAAAACTAGAATTCAAAATGTCAATACATTTTCCATAAACAATGAATGGTATAAAAATAACACATCCAAAATAAAAAATATCACAAAACCATCAATACATTATGGAAGTTTTGTATTGTAATAAATCAACATTAAATAAGCTTAAAATCCATCAAAGGATGTTGACATAGATGAAATCAAAACTGTTTGATAGAAATATCCATTTTTTTAAAATTATTTAAAAGTAACATAATTATAAAATAAAACATTTACATTGAAAATATATTTATAAGCTTGTATGGGAATCTTTAAAGATTTTATAACGGCGGAAAATATCCGCACCCGCCGTATAAGTTAAAAAAGACATTCTTACCTTAATTCTGTCGAAAAGGTTAAAAAAGAACATTGTTTGGAAAATGACAGAATCGTTCCTTTATAAACTTATTATAAAAATTAAAACAAGGGTATAAATGAATTTAACCCCTATTTATAAAATATTAATAATGATTTTCAATACATTTTTAAGAAACATTGATGTGGATGATAAAGAATCCCAGTAGATAATTATGTTTAAACAACCTCAGATAATGAAGAGATTGTAAAATAAACCCTTAACTTGTACTTTTCCATGGTTGAGGGTAAGTTAAAATCCTTTATAACGGTGAAATAAATGTTATTAAATTATACAAGAATCGTTTAAATTAATATGATATCATATATGCTCTTTTAACATTTCTTTGTTAATAATATCTTAGTATTATCGTTGTTTCGGGTGTTAACATATCTATTTTGTTTTGTATGTTTTGTTACATAATCCGTTATTGTTATGGATTGGTTGTATCTTATTCATATCCAGAATTATATCAAGTCCTTAAAAATTATTTTTAATCAATAAATGAGAATTAGTCTATAATGGATATGATGGGGAATCAATCTCATCGCATTCGTGGAGACGGTAATTCGTACGTACGCACGAGTGACAATATCATTTTTTGATATTAAAATAATATATAATTGGAAGTTATAACATATATTCAGAATCATTATATTGTTATATTTATTAGTTACATGAATTACACATCATTATTATATCCATCCAAATAATAATATATTGAATAACAATTACACCACGACGTGGAGACGGTAAGCCGTACGTACGCACGTATGGTAACATATCATTCAAAGGATGGATAGAATACTGAATAATTGTGTACAATATTTATAATAACAACCCAGTATATAGAAGATATTAGAGTTATTATTTTATAATGTAAATAACAAAGAAATAATAAGTTGAAGAAGAATGGAATTTGAAAGTGGGTGGTGAAAACATTACCTCTTCTTCGGGTTCATTGTTTTTATTTGGTCAAAAGGGCTCCATTAGTTGGCTTTATGATCAAACTAATGCCTCTAGGTTGAAGTGAGAGAATATTAGAGAGTATTTGGGTAGGGTTTTTCTGATCCAAAAGGCTTTTAATTTGTGAATTAGTGAGAAGGGCGAGTGCCCTTTTATAAGAGGGGTAAGGGGCACCATTGGAAAAGCTATAAATATTATATAATAAATTCATATTCGGTTTATAATGCCTAAAAAGTGGATTATTTAAATTTTAAGGTGGGGATAGGTCTAAAACCACTCAACCAATAGGGTTTAGACAGGTTTGGGTCACATTATTAACCTTATCTTTTAGTTTTAACTCTTAGTTAATTAGTTTGACATTTACCATGTCACTTTTTATTTTTATATTATATAGTTAATAAACTTACTATATACATCCAAGAGACCCAAAAATGGTCCATTAATGAACACCTATCATTATTTATGTTTTTTGCTGAACTCAATATTTTTAGGAATTGAATATCATTTAATAATATAATATTTTTTTAAAAAAACTCTTTTATGTCAATTATGACCCTATTTAATAATTGATTTTTTTAAAGTATTAAAAACATTATTAATTCAAAAAATATCATTTAAGAAATCCTATAATTTAATATTAACCAATAAAATTCATGGATTTCATAAAAAAATTATAATTATAATTATTTTAACATTTATAATACCAATTATTTGATTCTTTCATTAATAAGAAAAATACTACATCATTATTGTGTCATAAACAAATTTAGTTATTAAATTTATAAAAATTATAAATAAAATACCATTATGTAGGAAATATTTTTTTCTTTATAATGAATATTTATATTTGAAAATACAACATATATAACCATATTTAAAAAAATTTCTGCTAAAATATATTTGCTTATGTCATTTTTGTATTTATTTTAACTTAATTAATATAAAGTGTCCTAATCACCTACAAGTGGCTCCATGGGTTCCCAAAATCAACCTAAAGATTCCCATGGTTAGACATGTATCAACCAATAAGGTTATGAAATGTTTTAGGGTAATTTATAATTATTATAGTATTATTTTTTACCCTTATTAACCGGATTTACCCTTTAACCATGATAAATAAATTATTTACCGAAGTAATTATTCAAAATGTCTAAAAAAAGTTACCTATTTACAAAAATAGGACCTCATGATTGTAGTTATGGAATCCATATTTATAAATTCAAAACACACAATTGGAAGAAATTAATTTAAAATTAATTTCTGTTGTAAAAACAAAAAGCTTATTTTTAAGAGACAATAACTATCAAAATATTGACAGTTGTTTTTGTTCTGTTAAAATGTGAAATTATGTCCAATGACCAACATTATATTAAATGGTAAAAATATATTCTAGATATACTTTAAAACCACTCAAATTAATATTTTATCGCTGTTAATTATTTTGATTAAAAAAGTTGTTTTTAATTAAAATTTAGTAATTTTCCCTATTCATCAAAACAAAAAAGTTATCCGAAATGTACCAAAATTTAATCCTAATATAAATTAGATATTAAAACTCCCTAAATGTGGTCCATTTTGAGAGAAAAAATTTATAAAATATCAAAAAGTGGGTATTACTATTTGTAACGGCTACTTTGATTGGTTGTGGTGTGTTAGAACTCGAAGTTGCGTACAACAAACGCTACTGTATTATTCAAAGAGAAGCGTACCATGGAAGCTTGGGGTGTTACATTCTTCCCTCCTTCAAATTATTTCTTCCATGAAATTTCTAGAATACTATCGCATGAAATGACTTGGGTGGTTCTTCATCATGAGTTCCTCAGGTTCCCACGTTGCCTCTTCCATCTTATGGTTTATCCATAGAACATTTAGCAAATGAGTAATCTAGATTCTTAGCACTTGTTCTCTAGTATGAAGAATCCTGATGGGCTATTTTCAATAAGATATATTGGGTTCCAGTTCTAATTCCTCATAGGTGAACACATACATTTGGTCAGGCATGTATTTCCTCAACAGTGATACTTGGAACACATCGTGAACATTGGAGAGACTTGGCGATAATTCCAAACGGTAAGCTACAACACCAATTCGTTCTAGAATTTAAAAAGGTCCAATGTACCTGGGACTCAATTTACCCTTCTTACCGAAACGTACAACTCCCTTCCATGGATATACCTTCAAGAAAACATGATCTCCTACCTAAAATTCCAAATCCTTCATTCGGTTATCGGCATAGCTCTTCTGCCTACATTGAGCTGCATTGATGTTGTTTTGGATTACCTTTACCTTTTCCATTGATTCCTCCACCAGTTCTGGGCAAACAAGTTTTCTTACACCAACGTCATCCCAACAGGTTGGTGTGTAACATCTCCTTCCGTATAATGCTTCATATGGTGCCATCTAAATACTAGAAAAGATGCAATTGTTATAAGAGAATTATACCAGAGGTAAATATTTGTCCCACATACCCTGAAAGTCAAGTGAGAAAGATCTCAACATTTCTTCTAATGTTTGAATAGTCTGTTCTGATTGTCCATCTGTTTGGGGGTTGTAGGCAGTGCTCAAACGAAGTTCAGTATCCAAGGCCTTATGTAGATTCTTCCAGAATCTTGAAGTAAAATGGGGATCACGATCAGAAATAATCGATAGTGGTATGCCATGAAGTCCCACAACATCATTAATATATAGTCTTGCTAGAAGTTCCGGTGGTAGATATTCTCTTATAGAAATAAAATGTGCTGAATTTGTAAGACAATCAATAATAACCCACATTCCATCGTTCCTTCTAGGAGTCTTTGGTAGTCCCATGAAAAATTCCATCGTGATATTATCCCATTTGCACTCAGGTATGGGAAGAGGTTGCATGACTCCTCCAGGCTGTTTCCTTCCAGCTTTCAGTTTTTGAAAAACCATACATCCTGACACAAAATCATCAATATCTTCTTCATGTTTTCCCACCAAAAACATTTCTTCAAATCTCTATACATCTTGGTGCTCCCATAGTGTATAAAGAAACTAGAGCTTTGAGCATAATCTAAAAATTCCCTTTTCAGATCAGGTATATCAGGAACACAAAGTCCCTTCCCAAATTTTAAAATTTCTTCTTCATCAATCTTCCATCATTCACAAATTTAATATTCTTTTGAAATTCTTCATCATCGGTCTGAGAACTCTTAATCCTTTATGGTAAAGATGGTTTGGAAACCATTTGAAAAAGCATTGATGTTTCAACTTCCTTGGTTATTACCAAGTCCATATTCACTATATCCCTGAAAATTGGATCCCTTTCAATTCTCATATTGTTCAAAACTCCATGATCATTTCTGCTCAGAGCATCTTCTACCTTATTTGCCTTCCCCAGGTGGTAGTGTATCGTGCTATCATAATATTTGAGTAATTCAAGCCATCTTCTTTGCCTCATGTTGAGTTCTTTTTGGGATAAAATATACTTCAAACTCTTGTGATTAGTATAAATCTCACATTTTTCAACATAGAGGTAGTGTATCCATATATTAAAAGCAAAAATAACAACTTCTAACTCTAGATCATGAGTATGATAGTTTTGCACATGAATTTTCAACTGTCGTGAGGCATATGCAATAATCCTATCATTCTGCATAAGGACACAACCAAGTTCTTTCATCAATGCATCACTATTTATAATGAACTCATCATTCCCTGATGGTAGTGTCAATATCGGAGCATTGACTAATCATCTCTTCAGTTCTTCGAAACATTCTTCACACTCTTTTGTCCAAACAAATTTAACCGCTTTACGTGTGAGCTTTGTTAATGGGTTAGCCAACCAGGCATAATTCTGGACGAAACGTCAATAATAACGTGGTAAACCAATAAAACTGTGTACCTCAGTTATACTCATCGGTGTAGGCCATTCTTGGATTGCCTTTGTCTTAGAAGTATCAACAAAGATTCCATTTTTAGAGACAATATGGCCAAGAAAATAAATCTCTTGAAGCCAGTATTCACACTTGCTAAACTTCCCATATAAATCATGTCTTCTCAGAGTCTTCTGGATAATGCGCAAGTTATTTTCATGATATTCGTAGAATTTGGATTATACGAAGATATCATCAATAAATACCACCACAAATTCATCGAGATATTCCTTGAAAGCTCTATTCATTAGATCCAGGAATACAAAGGGTGCATTAGTCAATCCAAAAGGCATTACTGTAAACTCGTAATGCTCATACCTAGTTCAAAATGATATCTTTAGAATGTATTCCTTCTTCACACACAAATGATGGTATCCATATCGAAGGTCAATCTTTGAAAAGTATTGAGCTCTTTGCAGTTGATCAAATAAATCATCAATGCGAGGTAGGGGATACTTTTTCTTTACTATTATGGCATTGATTTCCCTATAGTAGATACATAACCTCAAAGATCCATATTTCTTCTTAACAAAAATGAAATGGGCTCCCCATGGAGAAACACTTGGGAGAATAAATCTCTTATTACTAAATTCCTCTAGTTGTTTCTTTAGTTCCACTAATTCTACAGTGGCCATTCTATAAGGGGTCTTCGATATAGGCCTTGATCCAGGAATTAATTTAATGGAAAACTCAACATATCGTTCTAGAGGATGTCATGGTAAATCTTCCGAAAACACATCTACATATTCCTTCACAATAGTTACATCATCTATTTTATCATTCCATTCCACACCTATAGTCATTTAATTCTCTTCCTCTCCAATAATTGAATTTAGTTGAGCTACTGGGGGTGGATCTAGGTAAGAATTAGCTGGTGATGATTATGCTCTAAAGATAAGGTGTTTGATATAGAAAATATTTTCAAATAATTTCTAGTGAATATCATTTTTTAAACCCACAAAAGTGTTCCTTTAAGATGAATTGTTTCATTTTTATGATATTGGTGTTATTTTGAGATGAATAGTAAAAATGGGCCAATTTGGATTTTTAACAGTTTTAAATTATTTATGTAGTTTGGACATAACATTATCTACACTAATCCAAATTGAAAAATTATTTCTTTTACATATTCTACACATATAGGGATTCATTTTCTATTTTTAGGATAAAAGCTTAATCGTCCATATGGATGCTCCAAAGAAACTCACATGTTGGCTCAAGAAAACTGTTTGCAGTTCTGTCTAGTTTTGGTGTGGGCTCCATAACCCATCCATTGTGAGCCCATATTTTGTGAACAGCGGTGGGTGGAAGCACAAGGAGTATTGTAGAATCTTCTATGAAGTTAAGACTATGTGCATTGTCTATTTATGGAGTCATTAAATCACCCTATTCCGGAGGATTGTGTTTTGGAGAGTTTGACTGGACAGAATAAATGCTTAGAGTAAAGTGGCCATAACTCTCAGAATACATGTCCCAATCCGCTGAGATTTTTATGGGACGCGGCCAAGGGAATTATGAAAAACATTCAAGAAGGGATCAACACGTGAATATTTCATTAAATGGGGCTAAAATGCGTCATCGTCTGTGGGAAAAATTATGACAATAAAAGGAGGAGAGTTCCACCCTCTCAAAGCATCCCAATCTCCATCTCTTTCCTCCTGGGACACCAAGGAGAAGAAATTCTCAGATTTCTCTTTTATTTATTTTCTTTTTCATAGTTCTGTAATGCCTTATTCTTCCCCATTCATCTCTATTACCCTTACCATGGTGGGGTAAAAAATTGGAGTGATTGGGGAAGGGTTGGTTTTCAACATTGTAATGATTGAGTTCTTGGACGCAATTGAATAAATTTTTTTCTTCTTTGAATTTGTTTTCAATTTCTTATAGAGGATTTTATTATCAAGTGTGATCGTTATTGAATATTAATTCCGTTATTGATTTTTTCCAAGGTAAAATAATCATAATCTTTCTCCACTAATTTCTGGTTTATATACGATGGAATAGACCAGAAATTAGTGGTGAAGTGATCAACGATCATCAATACGTGTAAAAGGTGTAGTGAATGTTCTTGATTGTTTGGGATAAAAAACCCGATCGGGTATTTCCCATTTCAATTAAGTATATTAAATACAATTATTTTACACGTGGAATGAGAGTTGACCAAACTGAGATCTTGGTAAGGCTTTCTCTCACCATCATAATATCACCAAGGAAGTGAGAGGAAACAATTGTGGAAACTAACTTTAATCAACAAAGAAGAAGAGGTTTAAATTGAACAAGGATAGCATTACAATTAGGAAACTGACCCCAACCTAAATACCCTTTTTAATATCATAGTTTTTCAATAATTTGAATTTCAATTTTCCTTTCAATAACACAACATTTTTACCCCTGTTTTAAAGTGACAACCCGTTTTGTGTGCACTCCTCTTTGGGTGACATCCTAGGTCAACCACATTACTATATTTTAAATTAGTTAATAATGGTTTTTCCACACCCTACGACAGGCGTGCGTTAGTATTCCTTATCATCATCATCAAAAATAGTAACCTCCTTCTTCTTACAATAAATTTTTGCATCATGGTCTGAAAGAAAATCCATACCGAGGATTATATCAAATTAAATCATAGGTATGGCGATGAGATCAGTGGATAAAGAAAATTTATGTGCTCTAATGGGGACTGATTCACAAAACATTATTGTAATGATACTTCCCTTAGGATTTTTCACTGACAACTCCCTCGTTAAATCAAATTGGAAAAATCTAATTTTTTTTGCAAACTCGGAAGAAATAAAACAATGCGATGATCCAAATCAAGTAATACATTTGCTAAAATTAAGGAAAGCATTAAATTACCTGCCACCACGTCTTTTGGATCTTCTACCTTCGTATTAGTGATAGCATAATCTTGGCCTTGATCCCTTGGCCTTTTCTGAAGCAAGTTCCCCTGACACTTAGGACATTTATTTTAATAATGTCCCATCTCCCTGAAATTGTAGCATTGGACATCGGTAGCTTCCTTATTCCTCTTGGAATCATGAGCCTGGTGGCCTTTTTCACCACACTTGTAACAGACTCCAATTCATTTTAAGCAAGTACCAGAGTGTTTCTTCCCAAATTTACTGCAGGATGGATATTCAACTTTTACCTTCTTCCCCTTAGATCCATTCCCAGAGTGATCAGTAGATCTCTACTTCTCTTGCTTTGATTTAATGCCATAAGACATAGAGAATTCCTTTTCTGTCTTGATAGCACATGAGACAATATCTTTGTATGATGATAATGATTGTGACACTAATGCTCGACTAATAAATGGTTTTAACCCATAAAATACACCATCAATATTACTTCTTGGGATACTTATATAGTCTCCATCATACGTTTCTAACCTTGTAATGTTAATCTCATAGTTTGTGACATTCTCATCCTCCTTTTATCTCAGACTCAGAAATTGCCTTTCCATATCTGCTCAATGGTCACAGGGAAAGTATTTTTCTAAGAAATTTTTTTTATACTCCATCCATTCCATATTTGATACATCCTCATTATCCTTTGTGTTTTGAATCAAGGACCACCATTGATCAACATGTCCAGTGAGGCGGTAAACTGCCATGATAAATTTTTCCATTTCACTACTCCCCAAAGCCTGAAATATTTTCTCTAGTGAATTTATCCATTGCTCAGCTAGTAAGGTATTTGTACTCCCATTGAACGTTTGTGGATGTTTCCTCATACAGCGATCTAACATTGATCCTCCACACTGCGGATTAGGGTGGTCCATACAGATAAGGTTATTATTCATAACCTGAGTGAGTTGTCCCAGTATGGTGATTTTCTGATCAGCACTAATTGCATCACCGACTCCACTATAATTATCTTGAGTAGGAGGGAAATCCCTACATGGAATGCATTTATTGATATGCTTTCCATTCCTTCCACTAGGCGCCATTTCTAAATAATGGCCTAAACTATATTAGTTTATGAATCGAAATACATAATTTCAAACTTGTAAAACACCTAACATAAATTGAACTAATTATGGATATAATCCATAATCATAAAAAAATGTTTTCTTTGAGAAATTATATACTCATAAACCATTCATAATGGTTTGTAATGAAAATTAGATTTATCCTAAGCGTATCCCTCGGGAGTGTCGTAACCAAGAGTGCAGCAATGCCCATTTTTGTGCAGCAGTTCCCGTTCGAGTCTAGCTCAAAGCGGTGTATTCAGGTTTTACCCCTAGGTATATCTGTGCCAGAGCTACCTCTACCTACTCATATCCATACAAGGATGTATTTCTCAGAAAACTCACAAAATCTCTACAATACCAAAATTCTAGAAAGTTCTTCTATACTACTCCTCAAAGTCCAACTTAGGTCTATGTGCTCTAATCAAAGATTTTCTAAATCAAGTTTCGAAGGTTTGTACTAATATTTCTCTGATACCAACTAAAATGACCTGACCCCAGTTACCCAGAGTCGGTGAATTATTACATATCATTGGCATGATCACAAAAGATCAAGTCTCGAATGACCGATTAGTTTATTAGTCTTGGAAACACTAGATACATTCATAATGTTTACATTACATCATAAAGTGAAAACTATAACAACATCTTGTCTCCACACTCATATCCCCTTATAATATCCCTACAGGTCATTCGTAAAATACTTCTTCACATCGTAGTAAAAATAATACTTTGAAAGGGGTGAGCTGAAATGCCCAGTAAGGATAACAATATAGCGGACACTTTCATAAGTATGCATAAATATTTAAGGCAATGTATAACAAAATCAAACCCATTTTAAACATCAAATTCATCATAATATATACAAAATAGAATTAAATTATTAAATTTACTTATTCACATGGAAATTCTCCTAGTATAATAATCACATGCAATATCATTGACCACTTTCATAATGATGGAATGTATAATGCCAAACTATCATAACCACATATTCAAGGCCTTGTTCCAAGACTACAAATAATATTTTTTCAAGGCCTTGTTCCAAGACACTAGTTTGTCTCATGAGACCTATTGATGCCTCAGGGAGCTATAGTGGGATCCACCCGTCACTAATTAAGTCCAATTCATTTCACATATGACCATGTTTAAACATAACATAAACATCCGTATTAAAACTAGAATATGAAATGTCAATACATTATCCATTTACCATGACTGGTATAAAAATAACACATCCACAGTCAAACATATCACAAAACCATCAATACAATATGGAAGTTTTTTATCGTAATAAATCAACTTCATATAAGCTTAAAATCCAACAATGGATGTTGACATAGATGAAATCAAAATTGTTTGATAGAAATATCTATTTTTTTAAAATCATTTAGAAGTCACATAATTATAAAATAAAACATTTACTTTGAAAATATCCTTATATTCTTGTAGGGGAAGCTTGGAAGATTTTATAACGGTAGAAAATAGCCGCACCTACCATATAAGTTAAAAAAATACATTCTTACCTTAATTCTGTTGAAAGGGTTAAAAAGGACCATGTATGGAAAATGAAGGAAAGATACCTTTATAAAAATCTTATAAAAACTAAAACAAGGGTATAAATGACTTTAACCCATATTCTGTAAAATAGTAAGAATGATTTGGAATACATTTTTAAGAAACATGTATGTGGATGATAAAGAAGTCCCGGTATATAATTACTTATAAATAACCTCGGATAACGAAGAGATTCTGAAATAATCCCTTACCGTGTAGTTTTCATTGGACGAGGGTAGGTTAACCTCCTATATAATGGTGAAATAATTGTTATTAAATTATAAAATAATCATTTAAATTAATATGATATCATATATGATTTTTTAACATTTCATTGTTAATAATATCTTAGTATTATCGTTGTTTAGGGTGTTAACCTACTCGTTTTCTTTTATATGTCTTGTTACATAAGTTGTGTTTGTTATGGATAGGTTGTATCCTATTCATATACAGAATCATATCAAGTCCTTAAACATTATTTTTAATCATTAAATGAGAATTAGTATTTAATGGATACGATGGGGAATTAATCTCATCGCATTCGTGGAGACAGTAATCCGTACGTACGCACGAGCGACAATATCATTCTTTTGATATTAAAATAATTTATAATTTAATGGTATATCATATATACATAATAATTATCATGTTATATTTATTATTTACATTAATTAAACATCATTATTATACCCATCCAAATAATAATATATTGAAAAACAATTACACCACGACGTTGAGACGGTAAGCCATACATACGCACGTATGGTGACATTTCATTCAATGGATAGATGGAATAATGAGTATGGTTGTAACATATTTATAATAATATCATAGTATATATAATATGTCCTAGTTATTTTTTTAGAATGGAAATAACAATGAATGAATATGTTGAAGAAGAAAGGAACTTGAATGAGGGTGGTCAAAACATTACCTCTTCTTCGGGATCTTTCTTTTGATTTGGTCAAAAGGGCTCCTGAAGATGGCTTTCTGATCAAAATAAGGCCTCAAGGTTGAAATGATGAAAGTTTAGAGAGTATTTGGGCAGGGGTTGGCTGAGTCAAAAGGCATTGAATATGTGAATTAGTGAGAAGGGGAAGTGGCCTTTTATAAGAGGAGTGAGGGGCACCTTTAGAAAAGCTAGAAATATTATTTTATAATAAATTCATATTCAGTTTCAAATGGCTCCAAAGTGGATTATTTAAAGTTTAAGTTGGGGATAGGTCGAAAAACACACAACCAATAGCTTTTATACAGTTTTGGGTCACATTATTAAACTTATATTTTAGTTTTAACTCTTAGTTAATTTGTTTGACCTTTACCATGTCACGTTGTATTTTTATATTATATAGTTATTAAAAATACTATATACATCCAAGCGACCCCCAAGTGGTACATTAATGTATAAATATCATGATAGAAGTCCTTTTTCAGAACCTTATATTTTTAGGAATAAAATTTCAATTAATAATATAATATTTTCTTTCAAAACTCTTTTATGTACATTTTGACACTATTTAATAATTGATTTTTGTTAAAGTATTAACAACATTATTAATTCGATTCAAATAAATTTAAGCAATATTATTATGTCATAGTAACCAATAAAATTCATGGATGTCATCAAAACTTTCAAATTATATTTATTTTAACATTTATAATACCAATTATTTGATTCATTTATTAATAATCAAAATACTACATCATTATTGTGTCATAAATAAACATAATTATTAAATATCTAAAAATTATAAATAAAATACCATTATTTAATAAATCTATTTGTCTTTATAATTAATATTTATTGTTTAAAATCCAACATATATAACCTGATGTAAAATTTTTTTTTTCTAAAAGATATATGCCTATGTCATTTTTGTATTTATTTTAACTTAATTAATATAAAGTGTCCTTATCACCTACAAGTGGCTCCATGGGGTCACAATATTGACCCAAAGATGCCCATCATCGGAAATGTATCAACCAATAAGGTTAGGACACGTTTTAGGGTAATTTATAATTATTATAATACTATTTTGTAACCTTATTTACCGGATTTACCCTTTAACCGTGGTAAATAAAATATTTACAGAAATAATTATTCCAAATGTCTAAAAATAAAAGTTACATATTTACACAATTTGGACCACCTGATTCCAAATATGGAATAATTATTTCTAAATTCAAAACAAAAAAGTTGCAGAAATTAATTTAAAATTCATTCCCGTTGTAAAAATAAAAAGTGTGTTTTTAAGAGATAATAACTATCAAAAGATTGACAGCTGTTTATGTCCGTTTTAAATGTGAAATTATGTCCAATGACCAATAATGTATGAAATGGAAATAATATATTATAAATATACTTTAAAACCACATAAATTCATAATTTATCACTGTTAATTATTTCGATTGAAAAAGTTGTTTTTAATTAAAATTTAGTAATTTTCACTATTCATCAAAATATAAAATTTATCCATAAAGTATCAAAATTTATCCCTAGACTAATTTAGATATCACCAATCCAAAAATGAATTCCATTTTGAGAGAAAATATTTATAAAGTTTTAAAAATTGGGTATTACTATTCATAACTGCTACATTGATTCGTCGGGGTGTGTTAGAACTCGAAGTTGCGTACAACACACGCTACTATATTATTCAAAGAGAAGTGTACCGTGGAAGCTTGGGGTGTTACAACAAAATAACATCATATTAGGGATTTATGTTTAATCTAAAAGAATATTCTCAAAGAAGAGTAAATCTTCACCTTTTTATGAAAACATGGATATTTTTGTAACAATTTTACCAGGGTTGTAAAAAATATTTATAATATACATTTATATAATTAAAATTATATATTTGTATGCATACAGATATATATTCATAATAACCCACTCCCACAGACACATACAGATATATATATAATATAAATATATAAATAAACATAATATATGTCTATAATATAAACATATATCTATATCATATAAAATATAAACATATATATATAAGAAATATAAACATATAAATATAATATAAAATATTATCACATATATATAATTTAAATATATATATATAAATATATATATAATATACACATACACATATATATTATATAATATAAATATATATATATATATATATGTAAACAAAAAACATAAAATATAAAATATAAATACATATATATATATATACATGATATTATATATTTATAAAAATACCCCTTATTATATTTGGTTTGGTTTTTAGGTTATCATTTTTCAAGTTAATAGATCAATTCCCACTGAGGGAAGTGCAATGTGTATGATCATGAAAAGAGGTCCTTGATTTATGTGAGGAACTTGGCATGGCGGCATTCGAAATGTAGGAGGGTTGGAGAGGACCTTGCATCATGGGATGTGTGATCTCTTTATGGGAGTGGTGAGAGTCATCCCTTGAGGAGGTTCAAGGTGGTTGAGGGGCTAAGAAAATATAAATTTAGGGAAAATTATATAATTTTTTTAAAAACCTATGTATTTAAAAAAATCCAACAATAGTTTAAATGAAAATAATAATTCACAAAAAAAATATTAATTTAAAAAATGCGCACTAGTGTGGGGAGAGGTCATTATTTCTAGTAAGGAATTAGGAAGGGCAGTGTTCAGTTTTCTGGTAATTGGGAAAGAACCTTGACTCATGGGAGGTGTGCACTGTGCATGGGAGTGGGGAGAGGCCTCCGTTGAGGAGGGTCGAAAGGGAGAATCTGGGCTAAAAAATATGGTTTTTGGATAAACGACCTAAAAATCATTTAATAATTCAAAATTTTCAAAAAATAACATTTAACAAAATTCTGTGAATAAAAAAATATTATTTTATAAAATTTTAATAAATTAAGAAAAATGTGCAGGTGTGTCGGAAGAGGTCCATTTTTAATGTGAGGAATGGGGCGAGGTAGTGTTTTCATTTTGAAATGTGATTTTTGGTTATAATATATTTTATTCCATGGAAATATCATAAATAAATATTTCTTTACTATGGATAATTAAAATATAAAATAAAAATATTGATGAAAGTCCATGAACAAAATTTTTTACTAATATTCATAGTTTTCATAAATTAGTAGTATATTATGGGATGTTTTTTAATATAATTTTAACGTTATGTGGCCCAAATTATAAGTTAACATGAATTAAAGTTTGGTTTATTTGAAAAACATAATGAAATTTATGTAAATATGAATTTAAAATAAGATTTAAAATGGCTCTAGTTTTCATCCTTCCATCAAGAAAGAATGACATTTTTATCTTCAAAAATTATTTAATGATGTGATTGGATTTTGTATTGTTTTAATGAATAATGGTCATGAAATTTATTTTTCTTCATTGCAATTAACACATAACTAAAACAATTATCCTATATGTCACTATGAACTAATGGATTTATTATACACTTTATGACATTTAGAAATCATTTATATATAGTCGAGTGTAATATACATACTTATCATAAAATATTAAAGAATATATTAACTCATAAATAATTACTCCTGAGATTGTGTAGATAGTAATAATTGATAAAATATTACAAAATCACATTTATTTACCATCTAGGTAATTAAAATATAGTAGTTAATGCATTGAGTCAGAAATATAATGAATCCATAACTATGATACATATATAATATAATCATTTGGTTAGAAATTTGATGAATGTTTTCTTATAAATTGTGTTATTATGAGATTCCTCAATTTGTTTCATGTTTCATTGCAATCATAATTTTCATAAAGTAGTATGAAATCCTAAAATGAATATAGAATTTCTCTAGAAAAGGTAGAAATGATTTATGAAGTTATGATTCCAAAATTAATTTTTGACGAAGGGTGTGTTTTGAGATTCAAAAAAGGTTATGTGTTACATGTGACCCCTATAAAAAGAAATAATTTTTTAGTTATACTTTTAGATCTTATTTTTTGAATCATCCTAGAGGTATAAAAATATATAGATCTGTTTAGCAACATTTCTATTGGGAAGGAATGAAGAATCATTTCACTGATTTAAATTTGAAATTCTTGATTTTCAATATGTTAAATTTGATTTTAAATTTACAAAGGTTATTATTTATAAATATTTAGATCTATAATTGAAATTTTAGAATATATCTATTTATATCATTATGGGATTTTTTAAGGCATCTCAATGTAATAATAAAATTTTGGAAATTTTTCATCGACTAAATAAATATGATCAGTTTTTACCCATTAGATATAATATGTCTTTGGTTTAAATTTTATAATTTTATGTTAAATAAATAATTTGATTATATAAAGTCCCAATTTACATTTTATTTGATAATGATCCTATATTCACCTCTAGTTTTTGTAAAGGATTTTATAAGTCATACCGAACTGACATAAATTTTAGTACAACATTTCATCCTTAACAAGATGTATAGTTAAAGTCAATGATACATACATTGGAGGGAATGTTTTGAGAATTTTAAATGGATTATAAATAAATTTTGGATCAAATATATAACATGGGTTGAGTTTTCTTATAATTATACTATTTTTCCATAATACAAATGAAAAATTTGGATGATTTATATATAAAATGGTATCAGACTCCATCTTGATTGGATGATGTTGGGGAAAAAATATTTTGGCCCAGAATTGTTAATAGAAATTAATGGGAATGTGAAGTTTGTTTTGTATCATATAAGGATATATCAGATCTGGTAGAAATATCATGTGGATTATGGGAGGAATATTCTTTCATTCTATGTTGGTTATAATTTTCTTCATAAAGTATCTCCATGGAAAAGTGTTATGAGTTTTAGTAAAATGTGAATGTTATGTCCACAATTCATTAGGACATATAACATTATAGTGACTGTTGGATTTCTAACATACCTATTGAATTTAACTCTGATTTTATCTCAGGTATATGACATATTTTCTGTTTCTTTTATATGAAAGTATGGGTTGGAAGCTTCTCATGTTTTGATCAATAAAGTAGTTTATTTGGAAGAAAATCTTTTTTATAAAGAACAACTTATATATATTTTGACTTAAGATATATTTTTTTAAAAAATATGATTTAAAAGGTTAATTTTTTGTTGAAATGTATATTATCAATGATGTAACATTGGAATCAAAAAATTCTAAGAATGAATAATATCCCCACTTGTTTAGGTAATGAGTAAAATTAAAAGGATGAAATATCCAAAATATGGGAGAATATAACAACCAATGTAATTTTATTATAATTAATATTACTATCTTATTAATATTCATTAATTATATTATAAATTTATATTCATTATGAAAATATTACAAAAAAGTTCACTCAAATGGAAAAAATATTTATTTCTAAACAAAATAGAGTTTCATGCTTGGTATCCATTTATTTAAAATCATGATTTAAAATTATATAAATTTAATTTGAAAAAATGGAATTTATTTTTAAATTAATAATTTCAAAAATATCATAGGTTGTTTATTTATTTTATGAAAGGTATTATTTTTCAATTATTTTTGAAGAATATTGATTTTTTTTGAAAAAAAATTATTTTAAATTCTATAAGAATTAAAATTCATTTTGGGATTAGTAATAAAATAAATTTATTTAATTTTTATTAAATAGAATCCCATAAACGTTTTTTGAATGAACATTATATATTAATTTGCTATAAAATCTTATTTATACTTAAAAAAACAATTTTCTGAAATCCTATTTTGTCATGTTTTTTGTGATTAATATTAAATTAAATTACTACACATCTATGAATTTAATTTGAAGAAATGGAGACAATATTATCAATTAAAATAATAAATTTTATATTGTAATTTTAATTTTTTTAATAAATTGTAAAAAAAATTAAAAACAATTACAATCGTATAAGTTGAAACATGTTTACAAATTGGTTAAGCTAAAGTGAAATGAAAAAAACTGACCCAAAAACATTTATAAATCACATATGGTAGATTTATTTAGATCCCATATCATCTCATTTTTATAAAGGGTCCATTTGGTATCTAAATATCATGATTAAATCATTAATAAAAATTAATCATTTTAAAACATTAAAGTGAGTCCTCCCCAACATTTAAATGGACCTCACCTCTTATCTTCTATTCACACTTAATGATCATTTTCATTCTACCATGAACAACAATAATCATTTCTAATAATTATATGCAAATTATATAGTCCCATTATTTATTATAATATTTACTTTCAATGTCTTTAAATATAAACAAAAATAGATAGTTTGAATAAAAGGTATAGTTCTTAATTGATCATTTCTATTTCATTTTTTCTTTTACCTCTCTCAAATATTATACAACCCAAATTAAATAATGACATAATTATGTTAAAAATATTTAGTTTTTATAAATTTGATATCATAACTTATATCCATATCCTCTTCCGTCAACTGGGAAGTGAATCTATCGGTTGTGTGTGCAATAAAATACCTCCATGTGAACCAATGTAATTCTTTTTCAGTCCCCAACTAACAAAGATGTTTATAATCATAGATATAATGTATTATATTATATTAATGACATGATTTTTATTCTTTACATATAATATAGATGTTACTTTCTTATATTTCCATCTATTGAAAAATGATAATGTTTTTCATTCATACCTGTGGATTACCACCTCCATAAACCGATGATATTCATTTTTCATCACCACATCACATAGATATTATATATTTATTTATAAAAAAGTATAAAATGATATTATTATTTAATAATAAATATATATTGATTCAATAATACTTACCAACCTTTAATCATTCCAATTTAAAAGTAGAAGTGTTACACATGCATATGTATGGCCTATCATCACAATTATTATAACATATTTATTTTTTCAAAACCATCATTCACCATTGGTTTTAAAAGAATAATTATTGTATAAAAAAGATATCTATATCGTGATTATTATTAAGGATATAATTTAGTAATTATAAATTTTACCATATTCAATGATCCAATGTCATTATATACATATATGAGGAATATCATCAAAACACCAGATATGAACACAATTGATTAAGTAATAAAATATGACATTATAAAAAATAAAATTATTGTAATAATTAATATCAGTTTTTTATTAATAAATTAAATAATAAAAATAATTTTATTACATAGAATAAAAAGAATGTATACGATAAATTGAACTCAGGGTATGTGTCACTTTACATTAAAAAGTGTATAAGATATTTTAATGATTTATTTTATAAATAATTTTCTCTGATTAACGTCTTCTAAAGATTATATTATTGATGTGTTTATATGGACATAAATAAATTATAAATTATATTTTAGGTAAATTTTTACTTTATTTCAATGGTTTTGAAAAGGAATATTAGTATGTATTTTCTTGGCACTTTTTGAAAAAAATGATAAAATGAATGTTATATATTAATATATATGAAATAAATGGCTTTTACCATTAATATAAATGTTATTCGACATTTGTATTCATTTATAATATTTCGTGTCTTCATAAAATAAAAAACTAATACCTTATATTATGGGTATTTTCCAAAAGGATTTTTGAATGTAATGTATATTTTTTATGTCCAAAAATATTCTTCTAATGGGTGAAAATAATATTTTTTTTGTATAAATTAATGATTTCATGTGTTTTTATTATGTTATGGTTCATTTGAATTTTTTATGATAATGGGAGAGTGTAATATATCTCATGATAATGGCTATTATCTATATCGCTCATGAAGATGGGTGTGTCTGTTATATCTATTCAATGCATCGGGTAAAGGGATTAAATTAACCAGATATAGATTTATGCAATGAGATTATTGGAATTTACCCATTAGTTTATTCAATTTGGTTGAGTTATTATAAGAGTTATGCGAGAATCATTTTTACGATACCTACAATATTTATCAATTATTTATATTAGTTTTTATGGTAATATTATAATTATATAAGTTATGATATTGAGATTAAGTGTAATGGGATATTTTTTCTACTTCTTAAGGGTGATATTAATAACTTTTTGGAACATGTTTAATGCATTTTTCAGGATTTACATGAAAACATTATGTTATTATTTATCTTTTAATATTTTTTATGAAAAATTTTATTAATATAAGTTGTTAGATAAGTTGATTTCTTGGGTAATAAAATATTTATTTGGAGATCAATTTTTATAATGAAAATGAAAATTTTTATACGAAGTATTCATAAAATATAATATTTCTTTATTTCATTTTATATATCCATTATGGAAATTTTCATGATAATCACATGTTTTTTGATTTTTTATTAACATGGTTTTATGGATGAGTAAGGAAAATGATGAGGTCAATATTTAAATTATAATTATATGTCACGATAATAAAATGTTTTATATCTCAATAGTATTATTTTTTGGAGGAAAAGGTTACAGAGTGGATGTATCCACAATGTAATTAAATATTTATTTTTGTAATGGTGATGCGATAATTCTATGAAAATCTCCACCTAAAATACCATCAGTAATGAAACAAAACTAATTCTTCCCTATATAAAAAAAATTTATGGATTATTTAATACATGGTACTTATATTTATATTCACTTAACATCTACTTTAAGAACTACTCAATAACCCAACATGATATCTATAGAAAAGATATGAAATGGTGGATCTCATATGTAGGGTTTCAACTATCATTTATTTCATAGTTAACTCCATGATCTTGAAATACTTACATAGAAAATTTCACCCAATAAGTATTTATTAAATTTTAACATAGTTTTGGTCTTGGGATAACATTAGTGACTATACCTTATTTTTAGGCTTAGAAAAATGTTAATAATAAGAATGAAAGCCATTATATGGTAAATTGATTCACATTTATACTTATATTTCATTATGTAGATACTTATTTGTATTTATATTAATTGAAAGGCTATTTCATAATAATTATATTAAATATTTATAATTTTATCTCTATAAAATCAATTGTGGTTTTTTAGTTTGAGTATGTGTATAAGGCCCCAGCCTTAAACATTACTTATTATTTAGTAATTTCAAGAATACATGTTGAGGATCTTTTTAGGTTTAGAGTTTTAGAGAATTAGATCATAAATCATGCATTACATTCCACATTTAAACAAAGCGGTTACATAAAAGATATTAATCATTTTTCCCATCAAAGTAACCATATTTAAAGTAAAACATGGATTCTATCTTGACAATTCCTTGAAACTATCATCATATCATCTACCTTTTCCCTTGACCTATGAAAAAAATTTAAAAAAACATGGGATGAGCATACAAAGCTCAATAAGGGATATAAAAATACAGAACGGAAATACTAGTACATGTGTACATAAGAATCAATGAAGTCATTCTTTACTCAAAAAACAGAACCACGTTAACATACCTCATGAAATCATAAGCTTTATGAATAAATCATAAAAATCATAAGACATAAATGTAACTTGAGGCATTCATAACATTCTTACATAGGGAGTAACCCTCATGGTTACATTTGAAATACCCATCACAGTATATTCCGTAAATCTCTTCGTAGAAACCTTAAATTTTAACCCCTCCACGTTGCCCAATGCATTGCAGAGCTATATCTGGCTCACCCACCATTAGTTTATCACGGAACCACCCATCTTGGTAATAATGACCAAGAACCATAACAAAATCGTATCACATAAAACACGCATAAAGGAAACATAAAATTTACACAATTCAATCACAAGATATCAATACAACATATTGATATAATAAAAAAATTATGAAATCCATTTTCAATACCAAAATAAAATACAATTAAAACATGGTATTTATTTTTCATTTTTATAAAATAATTATGGCTTGTAGAGGAAGGCGAAACACAAATAATGGTCACGGCGGCGGAGAAGTCGTTTTCGCCGCATACGTACGACAAAAAACATTCCTTTTTTCGTTTAGTAAAACGCCTCGTATAAAAAATATTCCTTTTGAATAAAGTAAAATTCAAAGGGGTTTATATACCGTATAAAAGAAAGTTGTGTATAAAATAAAATATACCCCAGTGAATGGAGATTGAGACGAAATCCCATACCTCGGGTCCGACTTGACATGATCGTTCTTTAACCTCTGGAGTAATAAACTTGAGTTAATATATACATGATTAAGAACCTTTTTCAAGTTCATTATTCATTTTTATATCCTTTATTACCATTTTATGAACACTATGTAATTATTTAAGTTAATAATGGTCATTTTGTCGATCATTGGTACTTGAGTCAAAAATAAAGTCTTTATAATTACAAGTTTTTCAGGTATCCATTATATCTGTAGTTATATTCATGATTTAGATATCATATATATCATATATATCTAATATATATATGCATTTATAATATTACATAACATTTAGAGGTAAGAAATCAAAGGCACCGTTCATGGAAACGGCAAGCCTTTCGTTCACATAAATTTTACTTTCATTTCTATGTCATAATTTATGGAATGGAATCATAATGATATACAAATATATTATAATTACAGTATAATATCATATATAATATCATTAACTCCGTCCTTTATACGTACCACATATGGCATTAACGAATCAAATCACTTTGAGGGGGTGGTAGTCCACACATCCTAAAATGAAGATATCGCATTTACCCATAATGGAAACCATAAAGGTATGACATAAATGAAAAATACAGAATTTTAAGGAAAGAATAAACATATTATATATCATATATAAATATATTGACATCTTAATGGCCACCTTTGAAACAGTATGCTCTTTAACCATTAGATGAAGGTGCGTGTAAGTCTAGCTCGAATCTTTCTTATAAAAACATACTGGTATATTTAATATAATGGTTTTGTTACAAAATAAATGAATAAAATGAGTTTAGGGGGTTGTAGAAGCAAAATAAAACAAAAGAACATTAGAGAAGACTTTACCTTTAAATTGGGTAACTCTTCTTGGTTTGAACCAAAATGTTTTCTTGAAGAGATTTCTGCCTAAGGTAAGGCATCTAGAATGAAGAGAGGTTTGTGGAGAGATAAAATTATCGGATATTGGCCGAGCCAAAGGCTCTAGAAGTGTGGGTAAGGAGGTACAGGTGGAGGCCTTTTATAAGAGGAGAGGAGGGGCGCTCTTGGAAAGTTATAAAATGTTACTTTATATTAAAATGAGTTTCAGATTTTACAGGTCCCACATTGATATTTTTCAAGGATTAGGTGATAAGGGTTAGAAATATACTCATCCAATAGGTCTTTTACAAGTGTAATTATTATATTTTACATTATCTTTTCATTTTATTTAAATAATTCATTAATGAGGAATCGCTGCATCATCATGATGTCAAAAATAATTTCATTTATATAATGTCTAAAAATTATTAAAAAATTACTATGATGTATGAAATATTTTTATATTTCCAATATCTTTTTTTGTCTAATAGATAATTTATGTAGAAAAAATTAAAAACGTTTTACTCAGGTGATACCATCATTGTTATATTTAACTTTCTTTAAAAATAAAAAGATAAAAAGTCATTATCACACAAAAGTGATTCCATGGGGTCCCCAAGATTGGAACAAGGCATACCATGGTCAGAAATGACACAAACAATATAATTAGGAAACATTTTGGGGTCATTTTTTATTTTTGTGATATTATTTTATTATCCTTAACTACCCGATCACTAATTAATCAAGATAATTAAAGATAATTACCATCGTTACTATTCATAATGTCCAAAAAAGAGTCTTAATTATATAATTTTGCAATTATAATTACAAATATGGAATCAATTTTACAAAATTACAAATATAAAAATTGCAATATTTAATTTTAAATTAATTCACATTGTCAAAAAAATAGCTGGGTTTTTTGACACAATATCTATGAAAAGTTTGGCACTTGTTTATGCCCGATTCCAAAGTGAAATTAATTATAATGATCACCATTGGATTGAATGGTAAAAATATATTCTATTTACACCTTAATACCAATTAAAAAAATAATCTAACAATATAATTAAAATAGATAAAAAAGGAGTTTTAATGTAAAATGCAGTATTTTTCACTATTCATTAAAAAAATAACATGGTCAGAAAAATACCAAAAATTTATCCAAAGTAAATTTCAATGTCCCAATCATAAAGAATAAGTTTATTTTGAAAAATAGAGATTATAAAATTTTCAAAAGATATATTTAGAAATGGTTCACCATCAAAAGGTGGTAAAACAATCTTTTAAAAATATTAGAGAATTATATGCTTAAGATTGGATTTATTCTCATTTTAAACATCTAAAACACTATCTAATTCATAAATACACATAGATAAGAATATCTATTATTCATTACTTACTTGGGATGTTACATCCTTCCCCCATTTAGAAAATTATGTCCCCGTAATTTATTTACTTATCGAATAAGTGGGGGTATTTATCCCTTATTGAATTTTCAGATTCCCATGTTTCCTCTTCAATCATGTGGTTTTTTCAAAAAACTTTTACTTGATGAATCGCCTTATTCCGAAAAACTTGCTCCCCTTGGTCAAGAATGTGGACTGATTGTTCCTCATAAGATAGACTCTCTTCCAGCTAAACTACCTCTAGACTCAAAACATGAGATGGATCAGGCATGTACTTCCTTAACATTGAAACGTGAAAAACATTGTGTACATGAGATAAACTCGGAGGTAAAGCCACTCGGTATGAAACTGATCCAACTCTCTCAAGAATTTTGTATTGTCCAATGAAACATGGACTCAGCATTCATTTCTTACCAAATCGAATCACACTTTTCCATGGTGAGACTTTGAGAAACAAATGATCACCTAACTCAATAGAGAGATCCTTCCTCCTGTTGTCTGCATAACTATTATGCCTGCTCTGAGCTGTTCTCATGTGTATCTGTATCATCTGAACTTTTTCTATCAACTCTTGTACCAATTCTGGTCCCATCAACTTCCTTTCACCCACTTAATCCCAGAAAGTTGGAGTTCAACATCGATTCCCATATAATGCCTCAAATGGATCCATCTGTATACTGGAATGAAAACTGTTATTATAAGAAAACAGAACCAAAGAAATATGTTGGTCCCAACTTCCCTAATAATCCATCTAAAATGTACGTATCATATCCTCCAAATTCTGAATTGTTTATTCTGACTTCCCATCTGATTGAGGATGAAAAGTTGTACTAAAATTTAATTCAACACCCAACGACTTCTAAAGGCCTTTCAAAAAGTTAGAAGTGAACCTGGGATCACGGTCAGATACAATGGAGAGATGAACTCCATGTAACATGACTATCTTATTAAGATACAAACGGGAAAGTTGATCTAGGGAAAAAGTATCTCATATAGCATGGAAATGAGCAGATTTAGCCAAGAGATCAACAATAACCCACATTGCATTATTACCTCGAGGTGTCTTCGGCAATCCCAGAATGAAGTCCATGGATATATTCTCCCATTTCAACTCTAGTACTAGTAAAGGATGAAGCATCCCTTTCGGTAACTGCTGCTCTGCTTTAACCTGTTGACAACTCAAACACTTCACAGAAGAATCAACAATATCTCTTTTCATTCCGTCCCACCAGTAATACTCCCGAAGATCTCTATACATCTTAGTACTACCTAGATGAACTGAAAACGGAGAACTATGAGCTTCATATAACAACTCTCTCTTCAACTGTGAATCACAAGGCACACACAATCTCTTCCCAAATCTCAAAACACAATCATTATCAATGTTGAATTCTGGCAACTTACCCTTCTGAACCAGCTCTACCTTTTTCTGCAACTCACTGTCTTTCTTCTGTGCTTGCCTAATTCTGTATGATAGAGAATATTTAACTGATACCTGAAAAAACAAAAGGTCATCCTATAGAACAAATATATATGCCAATTTTCATCAAATCATTAACCAAAGGATCTTGTTCCAAATGCAACATTGTTAATAAAGCATTAATTTTTTGACTCAAAGAGTCAGCCACTTTATTTGATTTTCCTGGATGGTAATGAATTATACAATCATAATCCTTGATTAATTCTAGCCATCTACTATATCTCATGTTCAATTCTTTTTGAGTGAATATATATTTTAAACTTTCGTGATCAGTATATATTTTACACTTTACACCATACAAGTGATGCCTCCAAATTTTTAAAATGAAAACAACATCAGCTAATTCCAAATCAAGTGTAGAGTAATTTACCTCATGAGTTTTCAACTAAAATGAATCATAAGCAATTACCTGATCAATCTGCATTAGGATGCAAATAAGTCCTTTCAATGAATCATCACTGTTGATAACAAACTCCCCATTCCTGGAAGGTAGTGCCAAAACTGGAGCATTCACCAATCTTCTTTTCAGTTCCTAAAAACAATCGTCACATTCTTTTGTCCAGATAAACTTAACACCCTTCCGAGTTAGCTTAGTCATTGGACTAGATATCCGTGAAAATTTCTAACAAACATTCAGTAATAGCCTGCCAAACCAAGGAAGCTACGAATATCGGTTACACTTGTGGGTCTTGGCCATTCTTCAACAACCTTTGTTTTTGTAGGATCAACAGTTATTCCATCTTTAGAAACAATATGACCAAGGAATGAAATTTGTTGCAACCAAAAGTCACACTTTCTGAATTTCCCATACAATTTCTTATCTTTCACGGTTTGAAATATAACCATTAAATGTCTTTCATGCTCCTCTTTACTTTTAGAATACTCCAAAATATCATAAATGAAAACAAACACAAACTTATCCAAGAACACAAGAAAAATTCTATCCACAAGGTCAATGAATACAATAGGTGCATTGGTTAGCCCAAAATGCATAACTAAAAATTCATAATGGCCATATCATGTAAAAAATGTGTTCTTCGGAATATCTGCTTCCATTACCTTCAACTGATGGTACCCCGATCTCAGGTCAATCTTTCAAAAATACTGAGCTCTCTGGAGATGACCAAACAAATCATCGATATGAGGTAAAGGATAGTTGTTCTTAACAGTGATGTTATTCAAGCCTCTATATTCAATTCAAAGTTTCATTGAACCATATTTCTTTTTATCAAATAAAACAGGAGCACCCCATGGTGATGCGCTAGGTCAAATGAAACCTTTCTCTAATAAATCTTATAATTGCTCCTTCAACTCTAAAAGTTCAATTTGAACCATTCGATAATGGGGTATTGAAACTGTCTTAGCATCGAGAACTAATTAAATAGTAAATTCAACTTCCCAATCTAGTATTATTCTAGGAAACTCATCAAGAAAAACATCAGGATACTCATTTACCACTGGAACATCATTAACCAGAACAGTTACTTTGTTTTCAACAATATGTGCAAGGTAGCATTCATTCCAATATTTTACATGTTTCTCATCCTCTTTATATGTTATCAACAGTAAGGGTTCATTCTTGTACACAAACTGAATGTCTTTCTGAATAGAAAATTCTTTATCTCTACAGTCAATATTAGCATGGTAAATAGAGAGCCAATACAAATCCAGGATAACATCAAACTCTACTAGAGGTAAAACAATAAGGTTTGCAAGTTGGTTCTTTCCACGGATAAGGATTGTAATATTATTATAAATTCTTTTTGCATCAACATTTCTCCCAGGTGTTTTTACAACAAGATCAACAGTCATTTCTTGAGATGGAATTCCCAATTTACTAGAAATGTTTTTATAGATGAAAGAATTTGTAGACCCCGAATCAAACAACACACTGGCATAATATGAAAAAACAAACAAAGTACCTAATACCACTACATTTGATGGCCCAACATCTTCTGAAGTAGTTGCAAAGGATTTCACCACCACTTTATGCTTGTAGTCTAACTGCTTCCCATCACTTGAGCTCTTTGTCGGACACTCGTTTGCATAGTGACCCATCTCATTGCACTTAAAATATTTCACTAACTATAAATCAAATTTGGTCTTCCCATCACCCTGATCTTTTTCAGTGCAGTCACAAGCCTTATGTCCCATCTTACCAAATCGGCATCACTTTCCGGAATTCAAAACACATTCCCCATCATGCTTTTTACCACATTTATCACAAACTGGAAACTTATTTTTCTTACCATCAGACTTTTTTGAAGAATTCTTCACTTTCTCCTGCCACCTCGGTCTCTTCATCTGTTGGTTGTTATAGAACACTTGATCATCGGAAAACTCCATTTCCACCATCTTAGAACATATAACAAGCTTTTAATAACTTTTTAACTCACTAGAAGCCAATTACATCTGATATTTTGGCGTTATTCCTGAGTAAAAATGATTGATTTTACAATCAAGGTCTCAGATAAAATTTGAAGCATAAATTTTCAATCGAGTGAACCTCTCTTCATAAGCAGCCGCTGAGTCATCCTCTTTCCTCAATTCCAAGAATTGTTTTTCCATCCTAAGTCGAACTGCCTTAGGAAAATACTTCACAAGAAACATACTTTGAATTCATCCCAGTCGAGAGCATCAATCTCATCAGTGTCCCTGATATTTTTAACCATCGACCACCACTGATCTGCTTCACTCTTCAAATGGTAAATATCAAGACTAATATTTTTATTGTCTAAACACCCCATGACATTGAAAATATTCCCTAGTTCTTTAATCCACCCTTCAGCTACACATGATCTGATGATCAGTTAAATGATGGGGGATGTTGCCTCATGAAATGTTCCACCACTGAAATGTTCCTCTGCGGTTGATCTGACTGATCTCGTGCATGGATACCACCACCATTTATCACTTGAGTCAACTATGCCATTACTGCAACAAACTATTCAGTTCCAATTCCGACCATCTCAGGATGCTGATTTGGAACATCATTTCCTTCTATATGCCTTCCTAGAACTGCTTCCCTATTTCCTCTGTGGAAAACCATTCTGAACAAAAATTTCTTAGATGATGCAACATGGTAATCTTCAAATGATATATCATTTCAATTTGACCATAAAAAAATATTTTTGATAATCATTTAATAGAATTATAACTCATAAAGTTATCTAAACTGACCCCTGATACCAACTATAAGGCCCCTAACTTATACATTACCTATTCTTGATTTATTTCATGAATACACATTGCGGATCTTTTCAGGTTTAGAGTTTTAGAGAAATAGAACATAATTCATTCATTACATTCCACATTTAATCAAAGCGGTTACATAAAAGATATTATTCATTTTTCCCATCAACGGAATCATATTTAAAATAAAACATGGATTCTATCTCGACTATTCCTTGACACTATCATCATATCATGTACGTTTCCCTTGACCTAAGAAAAACATTTTAACAAAACTTGGGATGAGCATAAAAAGCTCAGTAAGGGATATAAAAATACGGAAAGGAAACATTAGTACATGTATACATAAGAATCAATGAAGTCATACTTTACTCATAAAACAAAAGCACGTTAACATACCTCATGAAATCATAAAATTCATGAATAACTCATTGAAATAATAAGACATAAAGGTAACTTGAGGCATTCATAACATTCTTACATAGGAAGTAACCCTCATGGTTACTTTTGGAATACCCATCACAGTATATTCCCTAAATCTCTTCGAAGAAACATTAACGTTTAACCCCTTCGCGTTACCCAATGCATTGGAGAGCTATATCAAGCTCACCAGCCCGTAGTTTATCACGGAACCACCCGTCTTCATAACAATTCCCAAGAACCATAACATAATCGTATCACATAAAACATACATAAAGGAGACATAACATTTCCAAATCTCAATCATAAGATATCAATACAACACATTGATTTAATAAAAACATTATGAAAACCATTTTCAATACCAAAATAAAAGAAAAGTAAAACATGGAATTTATTTTCCATTTTTTTAAAAAATTATGGCTTGTAGAGGAAGCTGAAACTCAAATAATGGTCATGGCGGCGGAGAAGTCGTTGTCGCTACATACGTACGACAAAAAAAATTACCGTTTGTCGTTTAGTAAAACTCTTCCTATAAAAAATATTCCTCTCGAATAACATAAAATTAAAAGGGGTTTATACACCGTATAAATGAATGTTGTGTATAAACCAAAATATGCCTCAATGAAAGGAGATTGAGATGAAGTCCCATACCTCGGGTTCGAATTGACTCAATCGTTATTTAACCTCCTGAGTTATAAACATGAGTTAATCTCTACTTTATTAAGAAAATTTCTCAAGTTCATTATATATTTTTATATCAATTATTACCATGTTATGAACACTATGTAATTATTTATGTTAATAATGGTCGTTTTGTCGATCATTGGTACTTGAGTCAAAAATAAACTCTTTATAATTATAAGTTGTTCATGTATCCATTATATCCAGAGTTATATGCATGATTTAGATATTATATATATCATATATATCTAGTATATACATTAATTTATAATATTACATAACATTTAGATGCAAGAAATGAAATGCACCATTCATGGAGACGGTAAGCCGTACGTACGCATAAACTATACATTCATTTCTATTTCGTATTTTATGGAATGGAATCATAATGATATAAAGGTATATTTTAATTCTAGTATAATATCATATATAATATCATTAACTCCATCCTTTAAATGTCCCACATATGGCATTAACGAATCAAATCACTTTGAGGGGGTGGTAGTCCGCACATCCTAAATTGATGACATCACATTTACCCATAATGGAAACCATAAAGGTATGCCATAAATTAAAAATACAGAAGTTTAAGGAAAACATAAACATATTATATATCATATATAAATATAGTGACATATTAATGTCCACCTTTTATGGTGTTATAAGAATATTGAGCAATCATCGTTTCGTGAGGCAGAAATTCGCCATCCACGGAAACAGTATGCTCTTTAACCATTAGATGAAGGTGTGTGTAAGTGTAGCTCGAATAATTATTATAAAAACATCCTAGTATATTGAATATACTTGTTTTGTAACAAAATAAATGAATAAAAAGTGTTTAGGGGGTTCTAGAAGAAAAATAAAACAAAAGAACCTTAGAGAATACTTTACCTTTAAATCGGGTAACTCTTATTTTTTGAACCAAAATGGTGTTTTGAAGAGCTTTCTGCCTAAGGTAAGGATTCTAGGATGAATAAAAGGATGTGGAGAGATAAAATGGGCAGCTCTTGGCTTAGACAAAGGCATGAGAAGTGTGGGTAAGGAGGTATATGTGGGGGCCATTTATAAGAGGAGAAGAGGGGCACTCTTGGAAGGTTATAAAATGTTACATTATATTAAAATGAGTTTTGGATTTTAAAGGTCCCACATTGATATATTTCGAGGATAAGGTGATAAGGGTTAGAAATATACCCATACAATAGGTCTTTCACAAGTGTAAGTTGTATATTTTACATTATCTTTTCATTTTATTTAAATTGTTCATTAATGAGGTAATCACTGTATCATCATGATGTCATAAATAAATTAATTTATTTAATGTTTAAAAAGTATAAAAAAATAATATGATATTGGAAATATATTTATATTACCAATTAATATTTATAGTTTAATAGATAATTTATTTAGACAAAATTAAAAATGTTTTACTCAGGTGATACCTTCTTTGTTATATTTAACTTTCTTTAAAAATAAAAAGATAAAAAGTCATTATCACGCAAAAGTGATTCCATGGGGTCCCCAAGTTTTGCACAAGGAATCCCATGGTCGGCCCTGACACAAAAAGTATCATTAGGACACATTTTCGGGTCATTTGTTATTATTATGATATTATTTTATTATCATTAACTACCCGATCACTAATTAATCAAGATAATTAAAGATAATTACCGTCGTTACTATTCATAATGTCCAAAAACAAAAGAGTCCTAATTACATAATTAGGACCTTATGATTCCAAATATAGAATCCATTTTACAAAATTATAGACATAGCAATTGCAATAATTAATTTAAAAATAATTCTCATTGTTAAAAAAATAATGGGTATTCTTGAAACAATATCTATGAAAAGTTTGGCACTTGTTTATGCCCGATTCCAAAGTGAAATTAATTCTAATGACCACAATTGGATAAAATGGTAAAAATATATTCTAATTACACCTTATGAAAAATTAAAAAGATAATATAACCATATAATTAAATTAGATGAAAAAGCAGTTTTGATGTAAAATGCAGTATTTTTCACTATTCATTAAAAAAATGAACATGGTCAGATAAATAACAAAACTTTATCCAAAGTAAATTTAAATGTCCCAATAATAAAGAATAAGTTTATTTTGACAAATAGAGATTATAAAATTGTCAAAAGATATATTTAAAAATGGATCTCCGTCAAAAGGCGGTAAAACAATCTTTTAAAAATATTAGATAATTTTATGCTTAAGATTGGATTTATTATCATTTTAAACCTCTAAAACACTATATAATTCATAATTAGACATTGATAATAATATTTATTATTCATTAATTACTTGGTATGTTACAATGTGTGTGAAACAAGACACTCTGCATATCATATTAAAAGTAAAATAGATAATTAAATATCTATGTGTTATATTAACTTTTTATTAATGAAAAAATATCTTATTTTATAATATAAATAATATTAAAATTACAATCCTTTAATATGATCCATAAGATATTTTAAAACTTATTTATATTAAATACTTTGATTTAGAAACTATTAGTTTCATCACATTAAAAAAATTTAAATCTCTATCTATTAATTCAATAATTTTTAAGTCTTATATATTCATAACACTTCTAATGTATACTTTTATATCTTATACATTTCATAATGAAAAATTTATTTAAATAACACTAATATATGATATTGAAACTCCATAGTGTATGAAAAACTCATTCAGGTATCCTAAACAATTTAATCATATAGAATCATTAATTATACCATCTAGATTACACTTTCATGTTTATATAACAATCACTAGCTACACAAATAATCATTTTTGAACAAACTATCTAAATTTTATTTATCTATTTCGATCCTTTACCCACTTGTATTATCTTCAAAACACTATAATAAAGATATTTTATACTCTGTTTATATATTCTAAACAACTAAGATATATCATTTAAACTATTCATGAACTCATTAATATTGAAATAAAATTTCTATAATTGAAAATATATTGACTTTCTTAATAAGTATAATCTTAATGAAACCTATAGAATCACTAAATCATTAGAATACATATTCATATTGTCTTTTATTGATAAACCTCATCATACTGAGCATATAGTACCAAAATTCCATAGGTAATTTTTCATCAATTTCCATTAAATGTTTTATCAAATAATATTATTCTTCATTATAACTACAATAACTGATTAAACAGCTTCAATTTTTTAGTAAGTTTTTACTCAAGTACATTGACATTCACATTACATGAAAATCTTTCAGAAGGTAATAGCCCTTAGTTTCCCTTATTTTAGGTTGCATCTTCCCAATTAATAATACCAAAAATAATTATAATGATTATATTATTTTCTAAAATATATCTTATCATATGCATATAATGTTTTTTGATAATATTATAACCATATTTATTATATTGGCTCACACTAAAATTATGAAACCTTTAGAATTTATTATACCCATTAGTGGGCCAAGATTCATATTTCATTATTATTTAAGTCCACTTTAGGGTTCATCTTATCTCATATCCATTTATTTAATGCTTCATCCTTATCATATTATATATGAGTCTTAGATATTTGAGTAGATAAATTTTTATACAATCTAACATATCGATAATCACAACTATTTTACTATGATATCGTAACTTTTATAGTCATGTAGCTAAGTGTCACCAAAATAAATTATCATTAATTAGTTCCTAACAATTACAAGCACATTGTAATATCGTTTTATTACAAAACAAATCTATAAATACTTTTTATAGGATAAAAAATACATGTTTGGATGATAAATGTCTAGATAAGTTCCTCTTTGGAAGTAATCAAACGATTAATATTTATAAGGTGGTTAATATAACTATAATATATCTTCTTATTCTCTTTCTATTTGAAATATTATAAATATTTAGTTTTTAAATCATATTCCCTAATAAATATATATTACAATAAAAAATATGTTTAATTATTTTTGAAACCAATATTTTTTAATAACGTAAATCTAGAAGTCTAATATGTTTTAACATTAGAAAATATATATCAAAAATAAGATAGATGAACTCTTCATGTAAAAAATTAAAATTATATGAAATTTAAATTCTCTTTATGAGTATTATTGGATCCACAAGAAGACAATTCCCATATTTCTAGAACAAGGTATAAACCTCTTGGGCAGTTTAGTTGGAAGTCAGTCAAAAAGAAACTCTATAAAAAGATACTATTAAAATATGATATCCTGATTCATCATAACCCCAACACAATATATATAAAAATTATATTTTATAATTAAATTAAATTTAATAAATATAATTATAAACAAAGATTTTTGTAGATGAAAAATAAGTCTTAAATTTATTTTCCTAGCTAATTTATTTAGGAAAACTAATTTATAATGATGGGTTTTTTCATATAAACTATAAAAATCATAAAACTTCAATATATATAAATTATAATAATGATGTAAATAGAGAATGATATTTATATAAATGAAGACTTTCCATATTTAAACATATCATAATTATCTATGAAACATTTATATATAAAATATTTTCTATATAAATTTATAAATTTTATCTTTATTTATTATGGAAATTTAATAATTTTTAATACAAATTTAAAATATTCCGAATATGAGGCTTTCATATAAATCATTATTTAGAATTTTATGTTAAATATATAACATTTTCATGAAATATAGTATTTTTATATTACAATATTTATTACGTAAAATATTTTAGTAATAACCATAATATATATATATATATATTCAATATTGATATAATCAACAATCAAAACACTATTTTTATGCTATAAAAAATAACCCAAAATATTGACCCTTTATAATTTGAAAAAATCAAATAATGAAAAAACCTCCTAAATAAACATGAAATATTAATCTTATAGCCTTATTTTATAATTTATTATAAAGTATAAATTAATCATTATGGTTATGAAATAAACACTTTATTTAATTACATATGGAATTCTATATGGACTCACATCAAATAGACCAGTGTTTGATTCCAAGCAGCCCCTAAGGGGGATTTATGGGCGATGATACATAAAGTTGGTGATTTATTATGAAAATGATGTAATATAAGTAGGTTGACATAGAAATAGGGGTATAACAAGTTCAACACTGAAGAAAGTCAATGTCTTTCAACTATGTAATGGGATTAATGCCCATTGGGCCTTCAAACCACTCTTTAGAAATATGGTTGGATGGATGCATTATCTCTAGGGGAGGGGGTTATTTATTATACATGTTTATTAAATATGGTTGGGAATTTTTCTTCTTTATATAACAACGTGGGATTTTATGATATATTTATTTTAAACAATTTTAACCTCCCCAATATCTTGCAATACATGCAAAGTCTAAATGAACAATATTATAATACCCCATTATATCCTAATTGTTAAAATTATTGGTATGAATATAAATACTGAAAATAAGAAAAATTTTAGTTTAAACGTTTATAAAATAATTTCAATAGTTATTAATTGATTAAAAATAAAAATAAAAAATATTTGAAAGTGAAATAATTTTTCTCTAAAAATATGTTTTTATGAGAACATTGTTTTTTATCCTATTTAATTAAATTGTTCATTATTGGTGAATAATTTTACTGAGATTTATATATTATATATTTTATCAATTTTTTATCATTCTTATAATATTATTTCTCAGCATGAGATGTTAAAAAATAAATTTCATTCGTAAAAAGATTATTTTTTTCTTTCAAAATTGCGGTATCATCATGATTTTCACATTTATATTAAAATTAATTTTTTTCAACTAAAAAAATGTATTTTTGAAAAAATAAAATTTATATTAAACATCATCATTTTAAAATTATCATAGTGTTAATTTTTGATTCTATTCTGAAATGATTAATTATTCGATTAATAGTGAAAAAGTTGAACTTTAATTAAAAAGTGCCTTTTTGTTAAAATAAATTTTTTGTTTTCATTTTTTAATGTTATTTTAAAAGATAATATTTTTCCATTATACTAATATTTATTCAATTTTTATTCTTATAATAATTTATATGTATAATTTTAAAATAAAGAACATATTATACATAGGATATCACTTTTATTAGAAAATTGCATCTTCATTGCACGTGCATGTTTAGTTTTGTATTATATTCATCAATATATGTTAATAAAATTTAAATGGATTATAAATTTAATGTATTAATAAATAAATTAGGTAAAAATTAAAAATTTATTTTTATCCATACTGAATATTAAAATTAGTAAAATAATTATTACCATACTTATGGTTAAAATGGGGTTACATGGGGTTTAAAAAAAATTTGTATTTTTTAAGTTAGACCTTAATAGGTATTTTTGGATAAAATAATTTCGTTAATATAATATCCCACCTTATAAAATATAAATATTTGGACGAATTTTTCTTGGTAATTAATATACCATGATGTATTATTTTAGGTAATTTCTATGGGGGTCCCCCACCCACTAATAAAAGGACACCTCCTATCCTCTACTGCCCACACATAAAGAGCCTCTTATTACCAATAATTTACCAAATACATTAATCTAATCCCCCCATTACCTAGATTATATTTTTTTTACTTAAAATACCTTCTTAGAAATGATTTACGTGTAATCCTAGAGGTTCTTCGAAGAAGAGGTATGGATCATAACCATGTATTTTCATTTTATTTATTCTTTCAACTCTTCAAAATATTATTCAATTATGATGAAATAATGAATATATTTTATTATATATAATGAGATGTTATTATGTTAATAAAATAACATGAGTCCATCACTGCTTTAATTAAATAGGAAACTAAATTGTTAATTAAGTGTATGAAAGACTACCACCTCAAGAATCAATGTAATTAATGTCCAGTCACCACCTATCATAGATCTATATAATGATGCATTTAATGTATATATATGATATATAATAAATAATTATATTTTTTTAATTTTAATATCACATATAGTTGTTTACCTTCCAATCCAATGGAAAATGATAACGTCGCTCGTCTGTACATGTGGACTTCCGCCTCCACGAAGTGATGTGATATGGTTTTAATTTAATTTTATCATGTAAATTAATAATAATATATTTATAATATATATATATGTGATATATAATATATCATAATGAATCTATATATTTAAATTAGTATTTAACTGTCATTTGTTCCATTCATTAGAAAATGGAAACAATTTTCATCTGTATGTATGACGTACCATCTCCATGAATAATTTAATTCATTTTTATATCTCTAAATATTTTTGGTGAATATATATATATATATAATGAATATAAATGATATTTAAAAAAATTACATTCTATAATTTCTTCAATTACTATCAATGTACAATGATCAAAACTACCCAACCAAATTTTTCATGAAAAAAAACTATGATGTTATCACTCAAAACAATGATTTAAAAAAATAATTATCCATAAGATGGTGAGAATATATGATAAGTAAATCATATATGGTAATATATTTATGAATATGGTTTGGTATTATACTTATAATAAATCAATATTTATTATACAGGAAGTTTGTGCATGAATTATGGAAAGCATACAAGAGGTAAGAGTTCTTCATCCTAATATTATTTTCTTAAGACCTGATTTATGATATTCAAATATTTCTATTTATGATGTTCATATACTACTACTTTTATATTTTACATCATTAATATAGACATATTCATTTTATTTAATGTTTTATTTTAATTTATTTCATTCACTAGTGTAATTATTTAAAATTCAAAAAAGTGTTAAGGGTTTAATTAACAACTTAATAATTATTTGGGATTGTTTATGTTTATGTATACAATGGGATAATTATTTTATTATTTCATCTTAAAACCAAAATATTTTATTCTCATTTGGATATCCCTATAAATTATAATTCTTCCTTTAACTTTTATCTTTTTATTACTCAAGATACCAAAATAATTCTTTTATAGAAAACTAACATTATTTTTATAGTAAATAGGGAATCATTCGCTTTATTAGCCATATTTACCATATAATTTCAATAAGGTAGTATTAACATTCATAAATTATTTATTTTAGATGCTTTTATCCACATTTTAGTTTATAATCAATTTATGAGTAATATTCATTGTGTTTTATAAAGTGATATATTTTAACCTTTTTATAATAGTGTGAATGTAATGTTTTTTAAATTTATACAACATGTAAATAATTACACACAATCATGACCACTCATTACATGAAAGAGACCATTAATATTTTCTATAGGTTTCTTAAAAATAAAATTTTTCCTTAATATTTTGAAAATATTAAATTTTGAATAATTGTTTTCAAAATGATAAAGAAATATTCCTCATAAAATATTCTAGTGATGATTTTAAATTATATTCCTATATGTCAGTATTATTTGGTGGATATAATGAATTAAATTGGAATAATTTATTTTTTACCATTCTACATATTACTCATGATAGTTTATGATCTTGTTTACTAAATGGGGAAATTATTAGACTTTTGGATCAAATATTTTCCATATGAATGTTTATGTTGATAATGTCTCACCCCGTTAATACAAGGAATTCATTGTGTTGGGACCACTTTGTGTGTGAAGATTGTATTTGTTGTCAACAGTTGTCAATGATGGTCAAAATGAAGATGGCGATAAAGAATGACTCCAAAGTTAATAGAGATCGGCCGAAGTGTGGATGCTTGGAGAATTATTATGAAATCATAGCATTGGATGTCATACTTGAGTAATTCTCTAAGAAGATTAATTCAGACCATTGTTGAACTGATGCTAAGTTCAAATAACATGTGTCAAAGGTGTCACATTATTTACAACAATGAAGAATGGATAAGTATCATCCATTTGGGGATGATTGGAGAAGAATGGTGAAGTATCATCTGTCTAATGATGGTTGAAGAAGAATGAGGATTTGAAGAAGATAATACAATGCTTCACGATTTCATGAGAACCATGCAATAGCTTACTTGAAGAAAAGAATCACAATGCTGGTCAAAATGAAGAAGGAGATAAAGAAGGACTCCAAAGTTAATGGAGATCAGCGGAATTGAGGATGCTTGGAGAATTATTATGAAATCATAGCATTGGATATCATACTTGATAATTCTCTAAGAAGATCAATTCATATGATTGTAGAACTGATCCTAAGTTCAAAGAACATGTGTCAAAGGTGACACATTGTTTACAACAATGAAGAATGGATATTTATCATCCATTAGGGGATGATTGGAGCAGAATGGTGAATTATCATCTATCTAAGTATAGTTGTAGAAGAATGAGGATTTGAACCGGATAATACAATGCTTCACGATTGCATGGGAACCATGTAAGAGCTTACATGAAGAAAAGAATCATATAATTTTCATGGAGTAGAGAATGATGGCTGAAGAAGAAGAGAGAGTATGGAAGGGCTTTGCATTATAAGAAGGTAATGAATTACATATTTCCTTGAAATCAAATGATTGTTGCACTGGTCTTAAAGTTCCAAATACATGTATCAAAGGTGATACATTTTATGCAACATTGAAGGTGTTTGAAGAAGCCTCAAGCCTCTACTTTTGGATAAAGAGAGATGATTGGAGTCCATCGGAATTAACACTCCAAAAGGATTTTAGGATTTGGAGTGAGGATGAAGAAGTACATGGGAATTCATATTCCAAAAGGAAAGGAATTGTAAACCAGAAGATGCTTTGCTGATTTTTATTTCACAAATATCATAAGTTTTTAGAACTTGTGATGCAAGCCTTATGAAGGAAAGGTAGAGACAAAGATGTGTATTTGGAAAAGTCATTTCACAAATATTATATGTTTGGAGAACTTGTGATGCAATCCTTATGAAGAAAAAGGGAGTGGCAAAGAAGTGTTTTTGGCAAATTTATATCACAAATATCATCACATCAAAAATATGGAAAAGGAAAGAAGTAGGCGTGCTTGTATTCCGTAAGCGCGCAAGTATGCAGTAGGCGCACAAGTATGTAGAGGCGCGCAAGTCATATTTTAAAAGAGAATTATTTCAGAAATATGGAAAAGGAAATAAAGTGGTGCACAAGTCAAGTATTTGGCGTGCAAGTATTGGCGCGCAAGTGGTGGCGCGCAAGTGGTGGCACGCAAGTGGTGGCGCGCAAGTCACAAAAATGCCTATAAATAGACGCCTCACCTCCTCATTTTTTAAGGCTCGAGACTTAGAGAAATATTTGAGCTCTGAATGCGCAAGTGTAGAAAGCAGCGTGCAAGCTTAAGTGGCACGCAAGCTGAGGGTTATTTATAAGGCGCGCAAGTGTTGTCACGCAAGTCTGCTGCGAAAGTGTTGTCACGCAAGTGTTACCGCACAATTCTTACCGCGCAAGTTGTGGCACACAAGTTGTTGCGTGCACAAAGAGGCGTTCAAGTGGTAGGCGCGCAAGTATAGGGCACGCAAGTAGAAGTGGGAACGCAAGCTGTTTTGTTCCAGGAGTTCCTGCCATCTTCTGGAGAGGAAAGAAGAAGAAGTGAAAGAGTTCAACTACATTCCATATGCATGATCACATGCATTTATGAACAAGATAAGAACTCACTCTGATGATTCCAAGTAAGATGGTCTTCTTTGCCTGATTAATCATATTGGTATAGGTGATTCTTGCTAAGGAAGAAGAAGGAGTCCTAGTGCATTCTGTTATTTCACTAAAGAAGAAGAAGAAGTCCTAGTGCAGCTGGTTTTTCACTAGTGAAGAAGAAAAGAAGAATACATGAATAATTTCTTGCCTACTGCTTTGAAAGTAATCAAGTGAAGAGCACTGAAGAAGATCAAGAGGAGAACCTACCTTACTGAAGAAGGAAGAAGACTTTCTCCATAGGTAGTATAAAGAACCAGCTAGAGGATAGAAGTTGGACTAGGATTTCACAAGTACAGGGAATAGGATTGTTTCCCACCCCCCTCCAAAGTATAGGGACTCACATGGGCTACATGAATGTTTTCTTATCCACTCCATTGTAAAATCATATCACATTATAATGGAGAATCCATGCAGTGGTCATACCCTTGCATGGAAGGACGTAGCAACTCTTATTGAGTGGTGAACCTTGTAAAAATATCGAGTGCATATTTTTACTGCTTTCTATTATTTCATGCGACAGGGAAAAGTGAATAAGAGTATCAAGATCCTAACAGGTCACGAGGTACTGGGATAAAAGTTGTAATTGGTTTAAAAAGTCCCCAACACTGATTCACCCCCCTCTCAGTGTTAGACATATCCCAAACCAGTCCTCTCAATTGGTATCAGAGGGACAGGTTCACCTCTGTTGGATTATCTACCGTGAAGTTATTCTCTTTTCAAAACATGAGTTCCTTTCCTGAGTCAACAATGAAGAACAATGTTTGTAAAGATTCACCTATCTTTGAGCAGAAATAAATATCTTCCAAGACATTGATGAACTGGAAAAAGAAAGAGAAGATAAAATTGAAGAAGAATTCTCTCTTATATAGAGAAGAGGAAGCATCTGGTTCTCCATATCTGGCTGACATTGAAGAAACACCAGATTTGGAATGTAATGAGAAGGTGGCTCGAGTACCCACCAAAAAGATGGACATCCTTACTACCTCAACTGATCAAGAGGTATGTGTTAGTACATTTGGAAATTACCCTCATGATGATAATGCTAGCAAATGTGGTGATGGACAATCTACAACATCTCAAGAAATATCAGTTGATAGATTAAGAATGATTCTACACAGTATTTCTGAAGAGATTGCATCCCTGGTTTGAGGGGTATTTCAATGCATGCAAGAAAATATCACTCAACTGGAAGAAGAAACGGATGTTTTGGAGAAAGTCTTACAAGAAAAAATTGTCGAATGTTTAAAGCTCTCCAGACAGGTTGGATCCTTTGAATCAACAAAGAGTGTATTTGAAGAAATTTCTTCAAAGTAGATCAAAGATGTTGAAGAAAAGGAGGGATTCAACAAGACTCTAAAAGAGAAGATCCATGAACTAGAAGATGAGATGAAAAGGGTCAATGAAGTCAAGAAGTTATATTTGGAAGATAACTCCAAGAAAATCAATGAACTTGACTATTTGTTACAAGAAAAATTAAAGATGCATGGAGATGAAGTTGAAATATTAAAGAAGTCCTGTGAAGAGAATATTACTATGATTGAAAACCATGATGGCATCCTCAATTTGAGATGTCTAGAATTTGAAGCTGAACCAACCAATCTTGAAAAGACACATATTGAGTCTCCACAAAAGAAGGAAATAGTTGATGCCAGTACTCAATGCTCACTAGAGGATTCTACTATCAAAAGAACTCCAACATGTAATAAGAAGATCAGGGATTCACTCGCTGATCTATCACAAGCAGCTGAGAATGGAAAGGTTTCATCCATACCAACTTGTATTAATGTTTCTAAAATTTCTCCTACAAAAAGTGAAGGTTGGAAGAAAAATTCGAAACAATTTTGGATGAAGAAAAGTGAGATGAAACCTATCACCATCGATAGTTTGGATAGGGGAAAGAGTGTGGGAGATAGATCCCCACAGAAATCACAACATACCAAGAAGAAGAAGACACATCCAACTTATCAAGATGAAGACAAGAAGTTAAGGTTTGTTGGTCAATGCTGGTGATGCAACAGGTTTGGGCATTGTGCAATGGATTGTTGGTACAACCCCTTTAATTTAAAACCATAGATAAATCCCATCTCAAGGGGGAGAAATCTAGAGAAGAAGAAGAAACATCAACAGATTCAGAAACATCTCTATACTGCAAAAATATTTGGAATTATGGACAATATCTGTGATGTATGAAATGGGAGTGGTCACAATAATGGTGAATGCGTATATCAGAATGTATTCAAATATAATAAGAACAAAATACCAAAAAAGCTGGAGAAGAATGATGAATCTATCTTGGGATGTAATCATAAGTATGTTGCAAAATAAAATGATCCCAAGAAGATAATAATGAGGAAAACTGATAATTCCTTGGATTCCATGTCCAAGAAGGTGAAGGGTGCTGGATCCAAAAGAACTACTATGAAGGAATCCACTCAGAAAAATCCATGTAGAAGATCCAATCTTGATGCATCAGTCCCTAATGATATTTTGGTGATTTGGCCAGAAGATTTGGAAAGAATGAGGAAAATGGAAGATGCACAAGATATGGCTAGTGATAAATGTAAAAAGAAGATTCTACGTGAAGACAATGAAATTCTGTGTGTGAGGTGCAACAAGGCTGGTCATACTGTGATAAAGTGCTTTGAATTTATTCTATCACAACAAGAATTCCTCCTAAAGATGATAGTTTCACCAGGAGATTCTAGTGCTTTGAAAGATCTTGAAGAAAGAAGATTCACACTCAAAGAGATAGAAAAAGTATTGATATCCACACAGCCACATTCAAAATTAAAGATCAAATGTGAAAGTGTGAGGGGTGGAGAAAATGGAGCATCTTGGTTGAGAAAATCATCTCAGCCTTCCTGATCACATTGAAGAAGCATGGATGATCCACCTTATTCCCTTAAATCCTTGTGTATTGTATTTTTTCTGATAATATAGGGAATTGAAGTTGAAGAAGGATCTCAGGAGGAGAACATGATATTCAATGAGAAGAAGTGTTCCCTTGAGGGGGAGACACATGAAGAAGCCGTCAGAGTCATTATCTCAATCAATATCAACATCAGTTGGTATAAAATTTAATTACTCTGAAGATTTTCTGAAGATCATGTCGTTGGAAAAGGTATGTTGTTTATTAATCTCTCATTCATGGTTACTCAAAATAAATATATTTTTATAAAGTGGGTGTAACAAAGATAATCAATGACATAAGAAGAGTGAAAGTGCCCCAAGGCCACTTATCCTGGAAATTTCACTTGAATGTTTTTGATCCGTTTTTTGAAGTGAGGGCAGGAATTTCAGGTTGGTTATTTCTTATCACATTCAGTATCTTCAGCCTGTAATGAATGTTGAAAACCCTTTGAAGACAAGTGTATGAGTTCTCATCTCATGTGGTGTCATATTTAGTGGGTAATGGACAACTTTGTTGTCTAAATCAAATCCTCTTGTTTTCTACACCGAGCATTGCTCAAGTAGACTTAGAGTGAAATGATTGATGGCACATTTCTTAAGTTTGGAATGATACCCTCTCTACCATGAACATTGTATTTCTTGTCAATAAGAGGGATAGAAATGAAATGAATGTCAAGGGGAGAGATAGAAGAATAGTGGAGAGATAAGATTCTCATTTTGACATTGACACATTCATCTGATGATACTTTAAGGTATTGACAACAAAATACAAAGGGGGAGATTGTTGGGACCACTTTGTGTGTGAAGATTATATTTGTTGTCAACAGTTGTCAATACTGGTCAAAATGAAGAAGGAGATAAAGAAGGACTCCAAAGTTAATGGAGATCGGCTGAAGTGAGGATTCTTGGAGAATTATTATGAAATCATAGCATTGGATGTCATACATGAGTAATTCTCTAAGAAGAACAATTCAGACGATTGTTGAAGCGATCCTAAGTTCAAAGAACTTGTGTCAAAGGAGACACATTGTTTACAACAATGAAGAATGGATAAGTATCATCCATTTGGGGATGATTGGAGCAGAATGGTGAAGCATCTTCTATCTAAGTATGGGTGAAGAATAATGAGGATTTGAAGAAGATAATACAATGCTTCACGATTGCATGAGAAGCATACAAGAGCTTACTTGAAGAAAAGAATCACAATGATGGTCAAAATGAATAAGGAGATAAAGAAGGACTCCAAAGTTAATGGAGATCAGATGAAGTGAGGATTCTTGGAGAATTATTATGAAATCTTAGCATTGGATGTCATAATTGATTAATTCTCTAAGATGATCAATTCAGACGATTGTTGAACTGGTCCTAAGTTCAAAGAACTTGTGTCAAAGGTGATACATTGTTTACAACAATGAAGAATGGATAAGTATCATCCATTTGGGGATTATTGGAGTAGAATGGTGAAGTATCATCTCTCTAAGGATGGTTGAAGAAGAATGGGGGTTTGAAGAAGATAATACAATGCTTCATGATTGCATGAGAACCATGTAAGAGCTTACTTGAAGAAAATAATCATATCATTTTCATGGAGTAGAGAATGATGGCTGAAGAAGAAGAGAGAGTATGGAAGGGCTTTGCATTCTAAGAAGGTCATGAATTACAAATTGCCTTGAAATCAAATGATTGTTGCACTGGTCTTAAAGTTCCAAATACATGTATCAAAGGTGATACATTATTTGCAACATTGAAGGTGTTTGAAGAAAACACAAGCCTCCACATTTGGATAAAGAGAGATGATTGGAGTCCATCAGAATTAACACTCCAAAAGGATTTTAGGATTTGGAGTGAGGATGAAGAAGTACATTGGAATTCATATTCCAAAAGGAATGGACTTGTAAACCAGACGATGCTTTGCTGGTTTGTATTTCACAAATATCATAAGTTTGGAGAACTTGTGATGAAAGCCATATGAAGCAAAGGGAGAGACAAAGAAGTGTTTTTGGCAAAGTCATTTCACAAATATCATAAGTTTGGAGAACATGTGATGCAAGCCTTATGAAGGGAAGGGAGTGAGAAAGAAGTGTTTTTGGCAAAGTCATATCACAAATATCATCAGATCAAAAATATAGAAAAGGAATGAAGTAGGCGTGCAAGTATGCAGTAGGCGCGTAAGTATGCAGTAGGCATGCAAGTATGTAGAAGAGCGCAAGTCATATTTCAAAAGAGTATTATTTCATAAATATGGAAAAGGAAATAATGTGGTGCGCAAGTCAAGTATGTGGCGTGGAAGTATTGGCACGCAACTGGTGGCGTGAATGTGGTGGCGCGCAAGTGGTGGCACGCAAGTCACAAAAATGCCTATAAATAGATGACTCGCCTCCTCATTTTTTAAGGCTTGAGACTTAGGGAAATATTTGAGCTCTGAACGCGCAAGTGTAGAAAGCGGCGCACAAGCTGAAGTGGCGCGCAAGCTGAGGGTTATTTATACGGTGCACAAGTGTTGTCGGGCAAGTCTTCCACGCAAGTGTTGTCGCGCAATTGTTACCGCGCAAGTCTTGCCGCGCAAGTTGTGGCATGCAAGTAGCTTCATGCATGAAGTGGCACGCAAGATGTAGGTGCACAAGTATAGGGCGCGCAAGTGGAAGTGGGCGCACAAGCTGTTTTGTTCCTGGAGTTCCTGCCATCTTTTGGAGAGGAAATAAAAAGAAGGAAAAGAGTTCAACTACATTCCATATGCATGATCACATGCATTTATGAACAAGAGAAGAAATCACTCTGAAGATGCCAAGTAAGCTGGTCTTCTTTGCCTAATTAATCACATTGGTATAGGTGATTCATGCTAAGGAAGAAGAAGGAGTCCTAGTGCATTGTGTTATTTCACTAAAGAAGAAGAAGAGGTCCTAGTGCAGCTGGTTTTGCACTAGTGAAGAAGAAAAGAAGAAGACACGAAGAATTTATTTCCTACTGCTTTGCAGGTAATCAAGGGAAGAGCACTGAAGAAGATAAAGAGAAGAACCTACCATACTGAAGAAGGAAGAAGACTGTCTCCCTAGACAATGTAAAGAACCAGCTAGAGGCTGGAAGTTGGACTAGGCTTTCACCAGTCCAGGGACGAGGATTGTTTCCCACCCCCCTCCAAAGTGTAGGGACTCACACGGGCTAGAGGATTTTTTTCCTAGCCACTCTATTGTAAAAGCATATCAAATTATAATGGTGAATCCATGCAGTGGTCATACCCATGCATGGAAAGGATGTAGCTACTCTTATTGAGTGGTGAACCTTGTAAAAATATCGTTTTAATATTTTTACTGCTTTCTATTATTGCATGCGACATGGAAAAGAGAATAAGAGAATCAAGATCCTAAGAGGTAACGAGGTATAGGGATAAAAGTTTTAATTGGTTTAAAAAGTCCCCAACACTGATTCACCCCCCCCCCCTCTCAGTGTTAGACATATCCCAAACTAGTCCTCTCACATTGAACATTGTTACTGATGCGTGAGGCCTATTGAAGGACATAGATGCATCATTAGGTATCGTGAGAAAAAAATTTGGGTATTTGGTCGATTCCTCTACAATTAATATAATATTTCATTGAACAAGGACTTCATGGTACGTTTATGATTTCGGAAATTATACATTTCATCATTATAAAAATTATTACTAACATTCATGTGATTATTTTATTATTTACGATATCTATGGATAGGTTTCAAGCCTAGGTGATTATTTATATGGTATATTTTTATTCTAATTTATTAATTTTATATTATTCATTATTCCCATGTTCATTATTAAATAAAATTATTTCATTAAAAAGGATATATTGTTACAGGCCCATATGGTAGGAACAAAATAGTAAGATGAGGACAGGGTTGTCTAGCATTTATATCTTTTGAATGAGATTCAATAGATAAATTATTTCACATTAATTTCACCATGAATGATTCATCAGAAATTTTGCTCATGTGGATTCATGACGATTAATTATGATAGGGGTTAAATGCGCTTCAAAACTATTCACATCGTGTTATCAATTCATTCTTAACATTCATATAAAATCTCAATTGTTCCAATATCTATAACTAGATGTGCTCTTGGTCTCTAAATAAAGGTGGTCAGTTTGGGTTTCATATACAATGTCACTTAGGTAATCACATTGGTAAAGAGGATGGTAGGTTGGGCTCATCACACCCTTTGGGGGGAACTATTTCAATCAAGAGGACTCTTTTATAGATTTATTATGTGTTTTTGAATCCCTTCCTAATATTGATATGTAACTGATTTCCCAATTTAAATTATCATCATTTAAATAAATTTATTTGTAAATTGGGATATTTTAGTTAGTTTATCTGTTTATATCTGATATTATTCATCCATTTCCACTTATGGGAAATTTTTCATATGTTGAATCATTATAGCCATGAAATGATGAATTTTTTGTAATTCAGGGAGGTGATTAATATGTTGAGGATTTAATTGGACCCTATGAGGTGTCATGTGTGTCTTTATTATAATAATAATGAAAACCCAGATACTTCATTACACTCATTCTTTTTAACATCATGTAAAAAAGGACATAATTTTCGTCACATAGGTGAATCTAATTTGAGATTAGTATTCAAGGATAAATCTTATGTATCTGATTTTTAGCAGAAATTAGGGTCATCATAGTTCAGTCACACCCTTGGGACCTAACTATAGGGTGATTCCCTTATATAGAGAATGAATATCATTCCACTGATTAGGGATTACATACTGACGCTTCACTGGATGGTGCAGATTTATGATGTGAATGTTATGATAATTTCAACTTTTTATTCCTAAGTGATCCATTCTTAGTGTGGGAAACAAGGGATAGTATATGAATCAGTATCACTGTATATGATTATGTGAATTTTTTTCTGGGGAATCCCTTTGGATGATCAATATGGATCTATGTCCTTATAAAGAGTACTATGTATCATATTTTTTATAGGAATCAAATACATTATAGTTAAGTAGACTTCTCAATCAGTTTATGGATAAAGAGGGATGATATTCCCAAGGTATATATATTGTCTTGATAGTTGGAATGATTGGGACATGAGTGTACTTACACTGAATTTGGTGACTATTTGTTATCTCGAATTTGGAAGGAACCCTACTTATCCCAGTTATATCAGGAATCCGAGTTCTCATAGTTTGGTAAGATCAGGTATTAGAAACTATGGTTTCCATCCTATATGGTATATATCATATAATTCTATTAATCAAGGCCTACACACTAGGGAATTCATTTCAATATTTAATATGTAAATCGATCTTTATGAAGGAATCCAATGTATCATATTTATGTCTAGAGTAAAAATTATCATTATTCAATTGATTTATAATTACACATTGTGGTCTCCCTTGTGTGTGGTAAATATCATATTATGACACTGATTGAGTCTTACACATTGTGGTTTCCCTTTTTTGGGACATATCAAATTATGCCACTAATCAGGGATTACACACTTATGATTAATATTAGATATTTCACATGGATCATAATCCATAGGAAGGAGTCCTATATATGATGGTCACTACATGAATCAAATTCATTTTAGTTCAATTGATCATGTCATACACAATGGTGATTTCCTTATATGTACACGGGGTAGGGTTATCATGTCTTGGGATGACTGCTTAACCTAGCTTAGTTTCATACCTAACCAACTAGATTTTCTACCTGACATGCCTTAATTGTATGACTAACATTTCATAGGATGTCTCAAAATGTCTGGTTGTATTTTGAACAATCCAAAAAAAATCTCTTAATCTAGTGGACTTGTCTAAAGGACAATGCATAATCTAAATAGAATGTTTGAAGAACATCACATGATTGAGGATGACTTGTCTAGAGGACATCACATGACATGGATGACATGTCATGGAGGCCACCACATGATCAAGGCTGAATTTTCTAGAGGAAAACATAGGAATTGGTATACTTTTCATGGATTCTGTCACATGATCCAGGCGAACTTGTTCATATGGTGTCATGTGATATGGATGGTTATTATGGAGGACATTGTTAGACTTAGATGAAACACACTATCATCATAACATAATTTGGATGACCTGACAATGTATATTTAATGATATGTATGGGGAGCCTAATGGACTTAACAAGACTCAGGTGTCATTCCTCAAGGGTACCATGGGACTTGATTTGACATTCCCAAGCAATATCACAAGTTCAAAATTGTATTTCAAGGGAGTGTCAAATGATCTAAGTGACATGTTCTGGTGTTGATGCATGATCTAGATGAGTCATGTGTAGTACATGTGGATCGTTGTATATGAATGCCGAATTAGTGTATCTTATTTTAGTCTTTATTCTAGTATTTATTGAAATTATGACTTATATTGGATTGGTGTCAGCTTGTTCAGGTTACATGTGATTCAACATATATGTGATATCTCCTTTGTATAACCCAACTGCAAGACCAAAATCCCTTTTTTATCTCTATTTATCATAGGATGTTCAAATGTATACATTAGTATCCCTTAGTTTGTTCCTTAGATTTTACCTGGAGGAAAACCTTTCTGATCATGTGATTGGCCTCTTCAAGAATGCTTGGATGTACCGATGCATGGATCCAAAGATATATTTTGTGACATGGGGGGATTTTTTTGTAAATTTCATCCCACATTATACATAACCTTGTGTGGTTTTCTCTCAATGATTTAGGATGGATTTGGTGGATAATTTGTGTTGTGTGTTTCACGTGATCCCAACCGCCGGTTATTTTGGGGGTGGTACACAATTTTTAGTGACCACAATATCATTTCTTCAATTCCACATTTATTGGATTTGGGTTAATAAAAAGGGGCCTTTCTAAATAAAGTCGACATGGCAATGTAATTTTATAAGGTTGGGATGGAATTTTGTTGGTGTATAGTTATACCAGGATGTCTGTCAGAGGGATTTCACATGATCTGGTACTCTGGGTCCATGACCTTCTGTGAGACAAATGAGGCCTTCCAAGGGGCCTTTGGGAGATCAGGGTATCATGCCATGGGGTCTGGAAGGATCATGTTTACTTTTTGAGGTGGTACTTCACATGATCAATGGTGATTTTATTGGTATTATAAATGCATTCTCATTATATTAGTGTATCTTCCCCTCACAATAATCTCAGGTCATTTCCATTTTTATTTCATTATTTATTTTTCAATGGCTGGGGATCTTGTGTGTTTGTAAGAGTGTCATTGAATAAAACCACCCCCATAGTTGATGAATCATGTTACCAACAAAGGGTCATGTAGTGATGCACGATCATTATCATTGTCATCCCTTCTATTTTATTTGGAGATAGAGGGGAGCATAGGACTACTTAGACATGTCTAAATCCCTTCACGTGATAAGAGTGACATGCCAGCGGTCCTTAGTACGACAAGGCAGACATGTCACCATGGTTTCCACGGTGTCTTGAAAAATAAATGGGTCCATATCATGAATATATTTTACAATTAAAGTCTTATAACTTCGGTATATATTTATCTTTATTTTAAAATGATTTTTTGATGGTTTTTCGGGAACTGTCGACTAAAAAGTCATACGATCTATATGATCTTATATGGAAGCTAACACATGACCCAAGAATGTCTCATATACCTTTACAAGAGTAGTCTGGATTATAAAAGATGGTCAATGAGACAATAAGTATGTCATTTGATGCACAATTTTTTTTTTCATGACATTACTACATTTATTCTATAGCGTGTCCTTTAGATGTTTATAGGCACCATGCGTTTTGGAAACCATATTCTTCAACAATATTGGGGATGAGAATAATGACTATTTTTTGGTATTTAATTCCTTATAGATTATATTATTTTCTTTTGGAATGCATCAACAAATTACCCCCTTAAGAGTGACATCCATGAGGACAAGGGCTTGGTTTAGAGGAATATAAATGTCTACCAGAGTATTTATAGGTGTCTCCAATATGTATCATTGTTGATTCATGGCCTTCTGGGTGAGGTTTGGTTTTCTACGGAAGACCTATAAATAATGTAACAGAGGGAAACTCATTAAACAACTAACCAACTCTCAGATCTGTTATGATTTTCCATCATCATGTGACCCCTTTGCGAGATCTTATATAAGAACTGATCAAAAGTTCTGTCTTCCAGACTACATTGTGAGAACCACATCACAATACTTTCATTGGCCAAGAATTTATTCGAACCTACTATCAGTCCATATTTGGTAAATATTTGATCCTTCTACATAATATTTCACTATTTTCTTCGAAGGATTCATATAATCCGTTGGATTATCTACATGTCCACTCATCTATTATGAAGATCCATTACTATGTCTGGGTAACATGATCATGAGCCTCATGACTGATTGTGAAGTATCAATATTTCATGTAGTATTATATAGTCTGTGAGATATTTATAATCTAAGAAATTCAAAATTCATTTATGTGATCATGATTCCTCTTATGATTCGTGTGATGCGCATGAGGCTTCCAATGCTATTCATTTTATTTAATAGTCTTTTCACTTTTATGAAATATGCTTCATTCTTTTGTGTAGATGGATTCCATATCTCATCATTTATATTATACCATAGTTTACCATAGGGATATGAAATCTATGAACTATATTACTAACCCTCGATATCAAGTGCTCTCTAATAACAAGGTTCTGAGATTGATTCTCTGATATGAAATCTAGGAATAACCTTTATAACTCCAGATTTCTCTGTGAATTTTTTTCCTACTATATAATGTTTCCTTTCCCTATTTTGGATTCATCCTTATATCTTTATTCGTTGAAAATTCCATATATTTCATTTAATTAATACACTATAAGGATGTTTATCAGATTATTGCATGGTCCATTGGATTTTTCAATATGTAAGTGAACTCCCCTCTTGTTTTATAAGATATTGAATTTCCCACCAAACTCCCCCAAAAATCTATTAGATCATATTTCTCTTTTCTATGAATAATTGGGTCAATGGATGGAGTTTGAAATTATATTTTCAACATGTTGGTATCTTTTCGGATGAATGGGAATTATCATTCATAGTTTGGAAATGTTATTTATAATTTTATGACTAGTTGCATGATGTTCATCTATATAATGCAGTATGGGTTTCCTAGTTCATCATTTATCACCATACCATCTTCTTGGAGAACTAGTCATCCATTGGTAACATTATACTAACTCACTACATATGTCCAATGGAAAATTAGGAATCAACATTTGGGATATCTATCGACAGGTAAGGATATCCCCATGAGGAAATGTTTGATTATTTCCATAATACAGTGGACTTTTATGATGATCCTATAAAAACTATAGTATTTGAAATGGACATTCTCGACATCTTGATGGAGATGTTTACAATGGATATGACTATATACTCACTAAACTATTTTACGTATTGGATTAATTATTTACTTTACCTTAGAAAATCTCACTTGAATGCTATATGCCCTCAATATTACCATTCCCAATAGGTTTCCGATAAAATCAGTTTATATTGAGCCTTCAAAGAACCTAAATATCATAATACACAGGCATAATAGATAAGGAAAGATATATACCTAATCCTTAGTCTTGAAGGAATCATGGAGACGTTACTGAATGAGTGACTTTTTCTAGCTACAGATGCATGATAACGAATCTAGTTCTATACACTGGCGATGGTAGAACAACTAGTAGAGGGGAGACCTATCATTATAGAGGTAATAATTCTCACATGCCTTTACAATATCATGATCCTCATCCAATACTAAAATATACCTCAAAGTATCAGCGGTATTTTTTTATTTTTATTTTATAGGATAGGGGGAAAATCTACCGTAACGAATACCACAAAACCATGAGGATCCATATAACCTTATTTTTTCCTAGGTGTTTTGATATATTTGGGGTTGGGGATTTACCTTTAGGAACTGGAGAGGTTGTTGATATGCTAATATGATCTGTTCATTTTGGATTCACCCATTATCCTACCCCAACTACACCAATAATTGATAATGGTGATAGTTTTCATCATGAAAAGTCATACATGATTTTCCTTCATGACTGGGTTCTTATAGTTTGGATAGATGAGCTGATTGTTTGTTATCAGTATTACCCATAATTTTTTTTCTCAAAATTTTGGCTGCATTTAAAGGGTTTCCCCTAGACCTTTGGTTGGCGTTCTAAGAGAGTAACATCCTGGAATCATTCACTAGTTTTGATTGACATTGGAATGTGAGGATACCAATGTAGAGACTATTCCTCTACCTATAGATCCCCTATCATCCTGGATTATTATTGTTCCCATGCATGGGCAGAAGCCTACCCAATTGGCATGCGGAACAGACTATTCCATCAGGTGGACAATAAATTTCCCTCACCAACACCCCTATTTTTATCAGTAATGTAGTTACTTCATTATTCCAGTGTTTATTTGGGGAAGAAATATTTCCCCAGTGATGATCATCCCATCGTTGGGGTAGAGTTCATTTGAAAAATCTATCCCATCCATGTGGGTAATGTGTGACATATTTTTTGAGGGGAGAGTATATGGGGATTCCTCTCTTACTTCCTTATCAGCTCAACCAGTTGTTCCCCCTTCTAACAAAAACACTCCAGAAGCTATATAGTTTCAATCATGTCATATGATTATCTGAGAGAAGATTCAAACTCTGATTACTATGTTACCTTTGTGAATTTTATTTCTCAACAAGAATATATTTTCCATCATTTTAATGATTTTACGGTGGGATTTTTTGACCTCCAATAATTGTATGAAATCTTACAAAAAATCATTATAATGTGGAATAAAATGTATACCATTAAGAGGGGATCCATGACATGGAAGATGATACTACCCTATATAAATTGTTAAAGAATGATCGAGAGGCATTAGAATGGATCTTTTAGTTTATATCTCAGCTGCATGCCCAAATGGATATCCTGAACACACATACATAGAGGTATGAGGATATATTGGATCACTTAAACTATGTCCTATTTGTTTCATAATCCTCTTTAGAAACCACTCAGAAAAGAGTTTAGTAGATTCCCACATTTTTTAGATCCTTAATCATAGGTAAAAAGTATAAGAAGTAGGGTGAAAAAAACATCAGCATTCAATAGATGATTCTCATCCGAAACTTGCTGACTTGGCTAGATAATCCAATAAAATATTTTTTAGTTTTATCATTGATGTATAATTTTTTAAGGAATCTTTATAGATGATTTAAAATATGAAGATCAATTATTTTTTATTCTATCAATAAATATATCCACTGATCATTATATGTTGATGTCCAATTTTCTTTCATTCATGATGTGCATGTTATTTCATTGAGCCGATATTACATTAATAGTAAATGATACCCATCCTTTGAACAATATCAAGTAGAAATGAATGGATATATTTGAATGTTTAAACAATAATATATTTTCACCAAGAAATTATAATGATTTACCACCAACATGAGATTCCTCATTGATGAATTTTCTCTATTTATCATTAGGTTACCTTGGCTATAGAATGATAAATTGGAAAAAATATAAGTCCATATGGGAGAGGGATCTATAATTTTCCAATGTCAGTGGACTTAGTGAGCAAATGTTGACTTTCACTAAGGCCATATGGGGGTCCCAAAAATCATTGTATCTATTTGTTATATTTTCTGAATTCATTACTAATCTTTATATAGAGAAATAATTAGCATCCTTTGGAAATATCTTTTGGACATTCCATCATCTTCTACATCTTTGGACTAATAGGTTTTCACTATTTTTTGGTCTTGAAAACTGAATCATTGTTGTGTTTTAGTTTAAGGTCTTCTAATTATTAATTTTTATTAATGTATTTTAAAGTATTTTATCTGGGTTTTTGTATCACTATAGTTTATGATCTTATAATGTATAAAATATACTGTTGTATTTTATGGTATTTTATCTTGGATGTTTTATCACTATAGTTTAGTGTCTTTTAGGTCAAACTTTCCTTCACTGTAGTTTAGGGTCGTTTGCCTCAGACCTTCATATACCGTGCATTTTAGAGTCTTTATACCATGACATGATCCAGTATTACATACTATGAGGAAGAAATAAACATATGACCCAAAACACTTTGGGGTGATGAGTTCTGTCATGATGTTTCAAGGGCTCATGAGGATTTGAGATCCATTATTGGGAGGATGATATTTCTCTAATTTGTAGTTCAAAGATCCAATTCTTATGTATAATTGTAAAACAGAGGTGTATCCACTATTTTATAAGGGTCATGGATGATTAACATATGTAATAGTGGTGTAGCGTGAAATATTATGGATGTTTGTTCCATTGGAATTGTTTGAATATGAGTGGTGTTAATCATAACATAAAAGTATGAGTTGAAGAATATGGAATGGGGAATACATGGTGATGATGACCAACAACACCTAGTGGTTATGGGTTCTACAATATTGTTATCATGGCTCACAACAATCATATTTTCTATCTTAAATGGAGGGTCTTCATATGTTTGGTAGGTAAAATCCCTTATATGTCAATAGTATAGTCAACTAGAGGTATCCCCACTCTTTTCCAAGGGCATTGAATGATATATGAAGACTAAATCATCTGACCAATGAGGTTGGGTATGGAGAAAATGCCTTCTAGGAAGTGTTATTTCACCCTAATACTATTTAGATATTATGTGAATATCAATACCTAATCCATATGGTTACAAATCATAGGGTGTGAGGGAATCAAATGGTTTTGGAATGGAGTGTTACATTCATGGTTTTAAAAAGGGTACAAAACCTGATGTCGTAACACTAAGGATATTGAATCTTCTTTAATAGTCTTGTCATGGGGATTGTAAATAATAGTCCGATGTGTTTGGTTAATGAGGACTATATGATACAATCATGTTCATAATGGACTGAAACAATCTGAAGTTCCGAGTTCTACCATAATGATGTTAGGTCTCACAAGGATCAGAAATCCTTTTTTATAATGTGATTCTTTTTTTGACAACCATAGGCACACATGTTAGATCTATATAAATAAATTAATATTTACAATGGTCTTTTTATGCTGGGAATCCTTTCCCAAGGTCCATGGAATCTTTTCAATGATCCAGGACACTTAAATCCTAATTTTTGATTTGTGGAAAATTCAATATTCAATAATGGTTCAAGGACCCTAAAATTTTCATCATAATCTATTGATAATATTACCATAAAAAGGAGATGCTAAAAATCATTAATTTAAAACTTTACTAGACTTGGTGGTCTAGATAACATAGAAGAACTTTTACTATGGCTGAAAAGTGGGCCCTGGGATCCTTATGCCTCATTCATTTAATCCCTGATTTTTCCCGAACTCTGGAGATAGTGATTTTATAAAGGGAAGGAATGAATTTATCTCAGGCATCACTTTATAAGTTTTAAACATGATATGTTTTATTCATAGTTTCTATACGGTTAGGGTCTTGTGACCTAGACCATCAGCAACTAGAGTTTTTGGATGAACATAATTGACCATAGTCCATGAAGTTTAAGGTCGTAACCCTCATCGACCTAATATGAGGTGATGTTACACAAAACCCTAATTAAGATACCAAGGTTAAAGATTTCCCCATTATATTTTTGATGGGGATATGAAAATGTTTCAATTCATGACTCAAGGCTCTTATTTTAGGGGTAATTTAATGAGAAAATCATTCCAATGATGGGGCAGAACACCCTCATTTGCTGAGTCCATCCATAGTGATTTCGAAATACATAGGTTCTCAAATATATTTATATAGGTCTTAGATATCTCTTATTGGTAGGTTAGAACCATGGTCAAATAGAGTGGTCTCTTTTCCATTCTAATGGACATGAATGGTTTTTGAAATCCTTAGGCTATCATGAAATGAACTGTGATATATGAATTGAGGTTCTTAAATGATGACAGAAACACCCCATACTCTGGTTTATTGGGCTAAGGAACTTATGGTCCTTTGATAAGGTATGATCATGGGTGATGGACTACACATTTTGACATCATTTTTTTGGGATGCATTTTTTGCGCAGTTTTAATGTCATGTGACTTGGACATTTTCCTTTTAATTTAACATCTTTCGTGGATCATGTATTTTTTTCCTTGTAGTTTAACATCATGAAGTAAGTACTTGGGAACCAATGTGAATATATTTTATTGATGGATAATGTGTTCAAACAATCCATACATAAATCGGACTCATACATTGTTATTATGATCTTGTATTACCGGGCCCATATTGATTTGGGGGTGAATTTGTTTGTTGGTTGCTGAAGTTGGACCTATGGTTAGATATCCATTTGTTGCTATATATTCTATGATGGAAGGAATCAGGCCACTCATAGTTATTAATTGAAAAACTCTACATACAGGTATTACTCATATGCATAGGTGGGAATTGTTTCCATTTATTGTTGTATATAGAACATATAATTGAGATCTGGGTGTCACTACATATCCTGTGATGATAAAAATCAACCCACAAATATTTATGAATAAATAATGTATATTATCATTATGTGGAACATATTTAGCCTCTATAATTCAAAAAAGGGAATACTATAACTAGTCCTAATAATGAATTTTTGGGAATCTGTACAAATCATGTGATGAAATAAATCAAGCCACACATAGTTCCTGAACAGGAAACACTCTACATAGGTTATAACCATACAAAGAGGGGGAATGGTTCCATAGATTTCTATAGTTGGACCCGTGATTGGAGATGCATGTGTCACTATGTATCTTGTGATTTCAAGAATCAATCCACACATAGTTCATGAATGTATTTATGGTGGGAGAATAACCCCAAGCGTAATGGTCCTCTTTGGAGAGGTCCATAGTGATTCACAATTGTGGTTCATGCAAGGGACATCAGTAATATAGTTTAACATCATGGTGTGTGGAATCATGGAATTCCTTTTATGGTCTTTCATTTAATACCATATTAACCCTATTGTGAAATAATATTTCTTGTATATGTGGGAGTATACCTTACCAACAACTATAATATTAAATGATATTTTATCCCTGTAGGAAATAGGGAATGGAAATGGTTCCTCTTACAACATGGAGGAAGTAGAATAATGTAAAAGTGAACTTTGTATCATGTGGTTTATGTATAATGATATAAAATCCAAGCATCTCAATGTGTCTCATTATAATGATAATGAACATGTATGTTATTCTAGAAATCCATTCAACTTAGTTTTGCATGTAAAGTACATCATCTATTTAGTTTAATATCATGCAGTAAAGCCATGGGTCACCCGACATGGATGAAATGTGATATTGCAAATAGAACTAAGAATAGTTGTATGGGAATGAATATATGTCCTAGGATGGAATAAATTAATCTACACATAGTTCTTATATGAAGGTTCATTCTATGTGGATTTGACTCCCATATAATAGTAGGGGAATTTCATCTTTCATTCACATAGTTCTAGCTTATGTGTAGGGAATCATCAGTGAGACATTGATTCCTATTAATATTAATGTCATTTGTTGAGGAAATCCCATATGTTGTTTTAAAATTATGCGGTCAAGATGAGAGACATTGTGAAATTTATAATCTTATTATTAGGAAATGTTCAGTATAGTTTAATTCCATGTGGTTAGTGGAAGAGATTTTATGTAGTTTAATGTATTACTTCTAGGATGAGTGATTCATTATGGAATCTATGAAAATTATTTCATAAGAATCCTCTCACTGTTTTAGTTAGTGAACTGATTCCCATACATTGTGTCCAGTGAGCAATCATTGTGTTGATAGACCTTATGTACAATATAAGGTTCTTCCCAGATGGGTTTTTAGTTTAGAGGTCCCTTTCCTAGCATAATTGGGGTTCTGAGATCTAGAAGCAATTCTTCTTAGAGGAACGAATAGTGGTTGGAATTTTTAAAGAAGGTTCGTGTGATCCATTAATTATTAAATTTTATGTTTTTAAATGAAAAAAAGTTATTCACATCGATCCTCTCTAATTCATCCATCCACTTTTGTGATTTCTAATCATTAAATAGTTTTGGAAAATATCCATTTTGAGTGAAAGAATATGAACTTATATGGGTAACATTGCCTTAGTTCTCTACACCAATGAATATGGTTTTTCTTGTGTAGTAGTACAGGTTGAGTTAAAGTATTTCAATAATGCATGGAATATAATGTTTATCCCAGTCATCTAGTCTATATTCACCATCTTTCAGAGTATATTTGAAAGATCCTTATTTAAGGACTCTATTTTTTCATTTCCCACTACATGATAGTGGGATGAGTTATTGGACTCTGTTTTTTCCTTATGATACAATTTATTCAAATATATAGAACATAACATGGTTATTTTTTCTATAAATATCATTTGAGGGACTCTTAAATTGGCGCTGATATGGGATTTCACAAAGTTGATGATGTTCTTCATCCTGAATTCCATGAGGGGCATTTCCTCATCCCATTTAGAGAAGTAGTTAGTAGTAGTAAATATTAACTTGAACATTTTAGATGTATATGGGGGATAAATCTCCACAATATATATTCACCGTACAAAAAATGTCCAATAATATTTGGTTATATGTATAAATTCAAGGACCTTAAGGATGAAGTGTGCATGAATATGGAATGAATGAAATTTCTTGCTAAATTGTGGATAGTAATGTATCATGGTTTTACAGTACTAACCTAGCCTGTTGATTTTGTGGGAGAACCTAGACTCAGACTGATGAGCACTACGTGATCATGTATGGACTTCTTCCATTATGGAGAGAATCTCTCATTCTGTTAGGAATCTGTGGATGAAAACTTCGAACCCTTGATTCTAGACTTCTTTCTTCTCATTTGGACCATCATGTAGGGTTATGTTCACTACTCATCATAGAATATATTCTCTTTTGACTCTTCATATTAGGAGGATACCATTTTTGATATAACCAATTATTGGATACATCTATACAGGGGTGGATATTGGTCCATCACCCTCCAGGGTATTTTTAGCCTTGTTTATTTTTTCCGTGTCACGTATGATGATTGATGATGACATTATTTTGGGTATGGTACCGAATATTTACTTTTCATGATTAGTGTCAGCCAAAACAATGGACACATTATCTAATGAGTCATCACATGCATTCTATGATCTAGATACATGATCCAATTTGGGCTCAAAAGATAACTCTTCCATTAGTAAACTAATATATCCATTTAGAGGGGGTAGTTCTTCCTTTTTAATTTCATATTTAAAATAGATATACTTTATTACTAGCTCTGAATCTCTTTTAATGTTCTAGTATGATATTTTTAGTCATAGGACTATCACTAATCTAGTGATGAGAGGTTATAATTTTGAGTCATTGTTCATTAAACCATATGATAGTGAAAATTAGTAGGGAACAATTTTTTTTTCTGAAAAAACAAATACAACCCCTAAACAACCCGATTGAGTATTAGGATTTTCAATGAATTTTTTAAATGAATTAAGTATGTGACATAAATTTACAACTTATATATTGAGAGGGTGTCCATGGAATATAAAACCACTTTTTATAGAAACAAATATATATTAGTGTACTTTTAGAGTAAGGATATGTTGTGAGAAAATCAGTCAAGGTCTGCCCTTTCACTGAATTTTGTGATACAAACTGGGATTCATACTGTTGTAGAATGACCACCCATCAGTCCAACCACCCATTCAACATGGGATAACCATGGATTTATTTGAGATGATGGATTCTGGAGACCATGCATACTTTATGGTGCTTTATTTAATCGATTATTTTCTGAATTTTAAATATGACTGTGATGCAGTTATTATCCACATCCAATTTTTAGGTCTCAATACCAAGAATTGTTCATCTAAGGTATTTTGGATTGTTCTCATTTCAAGAATAATTTTTTTATTTAAGGAGATTACAATGAGATTATTACATGTCATCCACATAAATGATGAATGACTTTCCTTCCACTGGTGGCATCAAGACCAGTGGGTGTAGTGGGCACTGCTTGATACTTTTAAAGGCTTATTGAGATCGATTAAACCATTTATAAGAGATCCCCTTATTCATTAGATTGGTAAAAGGGGTATATTTTCCAACTATGTTGTTTTTGAAATTCCAAATTTTGGCAAGGTTCCCTTGGATCCCCATTGATTTTGGTGATTCCAATAGGGGGCATTTTTAGTGTTGAACTAGTCTTCTCAGGGTCATCCTCAATTCCATGGTGCCACACCAAAATGCCATGGAACATTCTTGATGTTTCCCAAAAAATTATTTTTAGTTGATTCATCGTTAAAATATGTTGCCTCACCTTTTATAATACTATTTGATGATTCTGGAAGTGATCGCTTTGCTTTAGGGATTTGATCACCATGTCATCAACAAAACATTTAGTTATTTATCCCAATAAAGGATTAATGTTATGATGTGCATTGATATATAGTTTCATATTTCTTGAATCTAAATGGAACCAACACATATAAAAATATCTTGTATGTTTCCTTGAATGAATTGTATTCCACATCTTTAGGGGCCATAATTTTCTATTTGTACTCGGAATACCCATCCATGGAGGAATGGTCCTTGAAGTCATCATTTTCATTGATATTTATTTCAGTTATTGGTGAAGGGAATTAATCCTTGGTAAAATATCAATTAAGGAATATAAAATAAATAAAGATCCAAATATACCAATTCTTTTTCTAGGAAGGGATTATATTGGTGATCCATCTTGGATATTTCACTTCTTAGACAAGGTCTGCATTGAGAAATATTTACACTTCCCCTAGAAATTGGTTACAAGAGATGAGTGCATCCTCATGGAATCCTTATCATATACTTTATGGTCATTGGGTCTGTGGTGATGGTGTATAGCCTCATATGGATTCAGTCTAGATATTTCATTATAGTTCAAAGTGAACACAAATCGATTTTTCTTTAAAAATTTAAAATATATCTCTTTCTAAATGATGTTAATAGAGGCACTAATTACTGATGGTCATGAGAATTATTCTTTTCCCATATTTATCTTTCAAATCATATTGATTTTAGTGGTTATGAATTCCTCAAATGTAGGAGGAGCATTCCTGAGGTAATCATCTTCTTCATCCTGATCTAAATTTATGGAGGAAATTTCAAATAATGTTGGAAATATATGGACATATCTTTCCCTAACTATGTAAGAGAGTCCATAATAAAAAAAAACATCATCATCCCCTACTACCATAGTCATTATATAGGGATTCTTTAATTTGTTTTATTTTATAACTTCTCTGGGGACATAAAGGGATTGGACATATGGGATCAGGTATATTGATTTAACTATATTTATGGGTAGCATATAATAATTGTCCAGCATACTGTAGATATTTTTAGGGAGGTTCTGAAGACATTGGGGGATGAAACCTCTATATTTTAATAAACCATTGGTTTCCTAACTAACCATTATATATTTCTACCTAGACATATATTGCTTCTCAATACTTGAAGGTGGAACTATCACCATGTAATATAGATACCATTCCATGTGTGTGGTAATTAAAACGATTATAGAATGTTTAAGGTTTCTCCATATGACTATGATGTTAGTGCCTTCCGAGGATGACAATATATATGGTGTCTTACTGGTTAACCATAAAATCGGTGTGAGATATTTGAACCCAATACTAAATTTTGAGCATGATCATCCCAAGAGGTTTTTTCTCATTCTTATCATACCCTTCAATGGCCATCCTTGTGAGAGATACGTCACCTTCACTATATCCAGAAAATTAAAGGGTTTCAATATGGATGAGATTGACCACGAAACCATTTTACATCATATAACTTCATAAGGTAACAATATTATGTCTTCTTGAAATATATAGGGGTATTAAGTGTCCTTCAAAGTCCTCTTTCTGATCCTAATATTTGAATGAGATGGCGACATGGAATTCAGATGGCACAGTCTCAATTCGACAAAGTTTTGTTACATCGACTTCTGTCTAGAACACCATAGGGATATATAGGGTTTCTAAAAGTTCTTCCATAAGTTATTTAGAATGATGGAGAACTTCTCGGATTAAAATCATGGATGAGAAAACAATTAGTTTTTTCAAATGTCGTATATTTATAAAAGAGTTCACCTCTTCCCAAAATTGGGTTGCTACTTATTTTATGGTCCATTAGATGAGGAATCTTATATCGATGGGTCTATTTCTTTTGTATCATTTGAGTGATTATATACTCGTAGTGGAATTGGTCATGTTGGCCTTCCCAGTTTTCTAGTCTGATAAAATAATCTCACCCCCACCAGGAAATAATGTAAGACAACTAGGCATGGGTGACCGCTGGAGATGAGTATGACTCTTCCTCTTATGTATCTTCATTTGTTTTATGTTCACACCAACCATAGAGAGGCATTTTTGATTTCACACTCCTACGAGATAAAATAATTATGATTCTTGAAGCTATGATCTCAGGTTACCATGAGCTCAGTCAACTATTTTCAAGTCATCCATTTTTTGAACTATTTCACAAGCCTAGTAAGAAATTTTTTTGAATAACCTTTTTCTTTAGACTAGGAAATATTTATGCAGGCCACTTACGTCGAGGGATCCTCCATCTCCAAATTTCTGAAATTGAACATTTTTTAGAAGAAATTTTTGAAGACAAAAAAATCATAAATTTTATGACCCAACCTTCTATGGAAATGGAATTTCTTGGGATGATCGGTTTGGTTTTCCTCTTTGGGAATCCTGGGATAATACTGCTTGAGAATAATTTTCTCCATATCAATAAGGAAATAATTAGGGACATTTTAATTTTAGAGGGTTTATAATTTATTCTTTCATTCCTAAAATATTACGCAAACTGAAACTATTTTTTCTTTAAGCTAAGGTAATTTTTTTTACTGATGTGGCATGATAAAAGGTAAAGGGTATTTTTGGACCTTCTTAGGTGTTTGAATGGTCATTGTTGCTCTTTTGAGGGTAGAAGTGGTATTTTAATCATTTTCATGATTTTTCCCTTATTATAAGGAACTGAGTAATGATTTATCTTGGTCCCTCTAAATGAAATGTTCAAATACTTATTTCATTTATAAAAAATCATAGAATAGTCATGTCAATTTCATAAGTATCAGTGGTTTATACAACTCATCATGTATATTTTCAAAACAGAGATCCATTAATTACTCTTGTGAGATTGGGATTCAATGTGAGTAGTTTAAACATTTCCATTGGGATATAATGTCATAAAACCTATCATTTTAATGTTTCTTATATTTTTCCATGTCAAAAATTTCTTTTTTCTCAACATGGATTTGATCTTGTAAAGGAATTGATGATGAAGGTCTTCCCATCTTACAACTGATCCTGCTAGGAGACTGCAGTACCAAATAATGGATAACCCTACCAAAGACTATACATTAAACATCATCTTACATTCCTCATATTGACCTCAAGTGACCATAATACAATCAACTAGTATATAAAGTTTTTGAGAAGTTTTTCTGGGTCTCCCATGCTCTAAAATGTGGATAATGTTTGATTGTCAGAATTGGGTAGAGGGAAACTATCATCTTCCCACATGGGATGTAGATTATGCTCTAGATGGAATGGTGTGCATATCCCTTCCATGTCTTACATTTGATTACCCGAGGACTTAATTTAGTTAAAAAATTCTATAGGTACTAAAATTTGAGCCTCCTCTAATCAACAAGGAGTGGGTGGGCTTTAATGAGGTAGCCCTGTTTTTATCTTCCGTCGATTCTCAATCCATCATATGAATAAATTATCTCTGATAGATAAAATATTTTAAATAATTTTAAATTTAATTTCAATGTTTTAAATCCTTCCAAAATGTTATTTAAATATATATTGCCACATTTTATGATTTTAGTGGTATTTTGAGCTTAATAGAACATTTTTTTCATTTTGGAAATTTAAAAAATTTAAATTATTTTGGTATTCTAGTAATAACATATTCTACACCGATCCAAATCATTAAATTATTTTTTATGATTATAGTTATCTTGTCATTCATTTACATCTTTTAGACCCAAATATAAACCCACCCTAAAGAAGATCAAAACAATCTCAAAAGTTGACACTCAAAAACTTTTCACACAACTAGCTATTTTTTGTGTTTGGACCATATATCATGTTTGGAGGTCCCAAACACATTGAAATACAGATTTTAAACGTGAATGAAATTGAGGGATAAGTTTTATAAAGGATCCAACACATGAAGGGGAAGTATTCAAGGCCATTAAGGAATGAGAAACTATTGATTTGAAAGATGGAGAGTTTGTATGGAGATAATATATTCTCTGAGTAAATAGGTATAACTCTCTCTACACAAGTCAAAATAGGATAAATAATTAAGAGAGATGCATAAAAGATTTATTAACAACTTTCATGAAGGATTCCATGTGTAAATCAACCATTTAATGGGTATATCACATGGTAGCATGAGAAGAGAAATCATATACTACAAAAGGGTGAGAGATCCTCCTTCCAAATTCATTCCAATCCATTCAATACCATCCAGTTAACCACCAAGGTGACACACATCACCACCACCCCAATTTTCTTCTATATAATTTTCAAATGCCTTCTTTTTCGGAATTCAACTCGATTACCCATACCATGGTGGGGTAAAGACTTTAGTGATTGAAGAAGGGTAGGTTTTCTATTTTGTAATTTTTTATTTCAGGAACATTATTGAATAAAAACACTCTATCATCTATTCCATTATTTTCAATTTCATAAATTCTTTTTTATTATCAATTTTGATCGTATTTTATTTTTGATTTAATTATATATTTTAACATTGGTAAAAGATAATTATCACCCTCTATTAGGTTTTGGTTTATATATGATGGAATATACTAAGGGTTAGTGGTGAAGTACTTGATGATCATCAGTACGTGTGAGAGGGGTAATGGGTGTTCTAAATTGTTTGAGATAAACAATACCTGATCGAGTATTTCCTAAGAGAATAAAGGATATACAATGAAAGCTTCTCACACATGGTAGGAGAGTAGACCAAATGAAAGTTTGGTATGTTTTTCTCTCACCATCACCATTTCATTAATTAAGTGAGAGAAAACATTCAGGTAATCTCATTTTAATCAACATAGCAGAATACATTTGAATAAAACAGAACAAGGATATCATTGAACGTTGAAATGCAACCCTGACCTGATCACCATTATCATATCATAGTTTTAAATAAAGTTAATTTTCAATTTATCTTCAATCATTTTCTTAATTAATTTAATTTTATTTTCAATCATTTTTTTTTCAAAACCCCATTAAATTAAAAACCACACCAGTTTTTTCACTAATTAATAGTTAAAAACTATATTTTGTGCACTCATCTTCCATATAATTCTTATGGTTAATCACTAGACTAAACATAGGTAATATAAAAAAATTTTCGACCACACCCCATGACCGGAGTGCATCGAACATGGTTCCATTTATGGGGAGGAACAAAACATTCACACAATATTTTCATAAAAAAACACGAAAAAATTATTTTCAAAAATAAGAAAATAGTTTTTGTTCAGGATGTATTCAAATAGTTATTATTATTAAATGGGTAACTACTCTCTTGTTTAACAATAAGAAAAAATTAAATAAAATATCATATATAAGAACTTCAAGAAAAATATATGGCCTTGAGAGAAAAATGGAATAGATAGCTGAATTTTTCTACACAACTCAGGAGCAACAGTTGGATCCACAACAAGGACCTGGGCAAGAACCTGAGAGGATAAAGCAAGAAGTGCCACTTGTTCTCCCTGTGTTTTAGAAGTAAATACAAGAAGTTATGGCCACGAATGTGGAATAATAAAAACCTAACCATTTTATGAACCATATCTAAGATGAACATGATGATATAGAGAGGATTCATGATGAGGATGACTTACCTACTAAGCTACATGTGATGGTTCAATAATATCTGTATTAATTATGAAATGAGTATGATGTTCAACATGATCATTTTGATCTCCAAAAATTTGAAGAGGCAGTACCATTTCATGTCAATGTAGCCATTGAAGAGGAAGAAACGACCCATGTGGTGTAATTTGAGGAACTGATGGAGGAGCCTGACAACCTACCTGCATCAATAGATATCCAGCTTCAAGAGGATCATATCACTGAATAAGTGATTGAACCAAAACCAACTAAGGGATATGATATTTTCATAAACTCTATATTTACTAATTTCAATAAATATTAATTGAGTAACACTCTTTATGTTTTTCTATTTTCAAATTTGGTAAATCATTTCATTACCTTAGAGGATGATGAATAAACTAGACCTTCACCTGTTGAGAAATATATAGAGATTGAGGTACATGTTGAATATTATTTTAAGGAAGTTCATAAGGATATCAAATGGTATTTTCCTAAGGACATAAATAAAAAATAATCTTACATTAGAGTGCAATAATTTGATTTTTATTTGTTGTGATTTAATTTTTTTAAATATAATTAAACTCTAACATCCCCTTTGGTTATTCACTAGAAGAATAATACCTTGAGAAATAACTATAGAATGAAGAAGATGTTGTGAATGTGGAAACCAAGAAATATGAGGTATCATTAACTATCATGACCCTACCATGTTAGTTTAATTTCATTGCCATGGTGGTGGATTGTTTCTACTCCATACACGGAGTCCTCAACAAAAAAGAATGACTGCATTATATAAAGAATAATTTTAGTTGTTTTTTAGAAAGAAACCTCACCCACCCTCAGATGGGGGAAATTAGATTATAATGTTTCATCTAAGGGAAATAAAAACCCAGGACCACATCGGACATGACACTATGATCTATAATTATTTTCTCATTCTCATTATATATTATTTTATTTTAATAAAATTAGTATATTATCTTTTATACTTTTTTTAGGTTTTCCTGGAGAAACACATAGGATCATAACTCAATGTTTCATTTCCAATAAGTCCAGTTGTACCTTTCTTTAACAGTTTCTTGTTTCTTGTGGGTCATGTAAAAAATATTATTATATGTTAAAATACACATAAATTAATTTATTACACTATATAATTTATTTTGTGGGTTAGTGAAATGTTGATGTTTAGTATTTTCAGTATTCTGTTTTTTTGTTTTTTTTAAAACATGCCTTTCAAATTTTTTCTGATTTTAAAAATTGTGATCTCAACTAATAAAAATTTCCATTTTTTAAACCCATATATCAATGTGAATAAATTCATTCCATGAAATTGAGCTTAAATAAACGCTGAAAACTACTATATTTCATGTTCAAATATTTGTGGAAATTTTATGAAAAATCCTTTTATTTTTTAATCCCATGCCACAACTCTCTATCTGCATTTTTGGAATCACATTCATGTAAGGCTCATTAACCCTTTTTCATTATCTTTAAATTCATCACATTTTTTTCAAAGAACAAATCCATTCTTGTTTTAACCATTATATGATTTATTCCTATCAAAACATTAGTGTTTTATGAACATTTATTTGAAATGATTGATCCATTTGTTTAGTTTCAACACCCAGTTTTTAAAACAAATAGAATTTTATTCTATAAAACCCTATATATTTAATCCTTGTAGGACTTAGAATCCGTGATAAACCTATTAGGTTAGGCACATTATAAGAAAATTTTTACTATCATACCTTCTATTGAAGTGAAATTTCATGATCTTGTTGATCAAAAGTGTGGGGGAAGCAATATTATATTGTAATAACTCATTTGATAATAAATTGGGTGAAAACAATATTGGAGATCTGATGTTTCTGCTAAATAATCCATTATTTTTAATGTTTTTTTTATTCTTTAGATTTCATGATAAAATAATTTGTGGCTTTCTGGAGCTTCCAATGGAGAAATAATGTTGTGAATATCTGGCGCATTCAAGAAAAATAATGATTGATAAAATTGAAATTTATAATCATGGAAGGATAAATGGAGTGCCATTTCCATGATATTTTACGATGATGGAGATGATTTTATACAATGGTGAGTGAGTAGGAGGCCATTCTTGAGTGAAAATTAGAATCTTGAAATGTTTCTTCAAAAAGTGTCAAGCCTTATTCACTTGGACACTAAAAAGATAACATCTAAATCCTACCAATTGAAAACCACAGAACAACAATATAATGTTCTTATAATAAACTCATATCCTTGACTTACATCATGGGGATATGTAAGAAATTTTCAAGCCTATGGTGACTCTTTCATGGGTTTGGGTGAGAAAGTTTTGTTGAAAATTGAAATTTGTGAGATGATAGAAAATTCAAGTGAGATAGTTGTTTTGTGTGCATGGGAATAGAAAAGAAGCATAAATATATTACAGTATCTAAATGGGTAAATTTACATAATTCTTTTATTGTAAGGAATGCTATTTTTCTTGATGTGGATTTGGTGGATCTCATGGGTATGTGTTTGGAATTTGTATTGATTTTATTTTGATGAATACTTTTCTATGAGTCCAAGTGTTATGTGTAGGAGAATTGTTAGAGAAAATATTTTAAAATATTTTAAATTTTAATTTCCATGTTATAAATCCCACCAAAGTGTTATTTTAAGAGAAATTTCAATGTTTTATGATTTTAGTGCTATTTTGAGCTTAATAAAAAAATATCCCATTTTAGATTTTTAATAGTTTTAAATTATTTATGTATTTAGGTCACCTCAATTTTTTTACACAAATCCAAATAGTGATATTATTTATTTTTAGTATTATATACATATTATTATTTATGTACATCTTCTAGATCCAATGGAAAATCCACCATATGGAATCTCAAAATGAGCTCACAAGTTGGGCATCAAAAACTATTCACAGAACATGATATTTATGGTGTTGGAACCATATCTCCTAATTAGAGGGCCCAACAACTTCTCTATTTGGAGGGTAGATGTAAAATAGATTCTGGAAGATGTTTCGTGAAGGTTTTTACATGTTAAGGGTTCATTTTGAAGTCCATTAATGCATGGGAAACCTATGATTTGGAATATGGGGAGTCTTTCTTGGAATAAAATATTCTCCGAATCAAATAGAACTAACTTTCTTGACACATATAAAATTATTCTTATATTTTGGCGTAAGATGATGAAGACATTTATGAAAAAAATTCATGAATGATTTCATCTTTCAATCACCCATTTAATGGTTCTAACACGTGGTAACTAGATAAGGGAAATTCTGACCTATTGAAGGAGGTGGGATCCTCCATCCCAATTCATTCCAATCCATCTGACACCATCCAGTTGAACATTGACGAGGAGATCTCCACCAAAGATCCACAATTCACCATCTTCTTCCTCCCCTAATTTTTCTTCATAGTTTTTAATACCTTATTCCTCCCAATTTATCTTGTTTACGCTTACTATGGTTAGGTAAAACTTTGAGTGATTTGATATGGGTAGGTTTTCTATTTTTTAATGCTTGAGTTTATGTAATTTATTGAATAAAAACTCTATATCTCTTATATAATGTTTTCTTCAATTTCATATTGTGGTTTTTATTATCGTCAGTGATCATATTGAAGAAAGGATTGAGGAACCCAACTACCTACCTCCATCAACTCAGAACATTATTCAAGAAGATGTTATTAATAAAGAAGTGATTGAACTAGAACTAACTAAGGGAGATGATCCTTTCTTAAACTCCATATTTTTCTGATTTCATGAAATATGATTTGAATATCATTCCTTATGGTTTTTAGTTTTCAAATTTGTGAAATCCTTTCTTTTCAATAGAGGATGATGAAGAAATGAGACCTTCACCAATTGGGGAATATATATAGAGCTCACTGTACATGATGAATATGTTTTGAATGAAGTTCATGAGGATATCGAAGTATATTTTCCTAAGGAAACCAAGCCAAAATCATATGACTTTTAAGGGGATTATTTTGAAATTTATTATTTATGGATTAATTTTTTTCAAATATAATTAAACATTGACATACCTTTTGATTATTCTATTGATGTGGATTTCCATGGGAAATCACTATCGATTGAAGAATATGTTTTTAAAGTGGAAACTAAGAAATAGGAGGACTCATTCACTTTCCTACACCACCTGAATGATTCATCTCATTTTCATGGGGGTGGATTTGGTATACTATATCCTTGGTGTCCTCATAAAAATTAAAAATTTCATGATGGAAAGAATATTTTTTATTGGTTCATGAGTAATAAACATCACTCACCATCAAATCGGGGATAACCAATTATAACTACCCATATAGTGGTAATAAAAATACATGGCCCAATTTGAGGGTTAAACCAATATCTATCATTCTTTACTTATTTTATTTTTATTTTTATTTCATTTGTTAAAATATTTTGTTATATTTTTACCTTTTCATGTCTTTTTTTGAGCAATACATCATAGTTTAACTCGATTTTGCGCTACCAATAAATAAGGTTATACCACTACTAAAATTAGAGGTATTTTTGAAGGGATATTTGAAATGGGATCCCGTCGCGAATAGGATTTAGTGACATGGTCCCGTCGCAAATAGGCATTTGTAGAAAACGGCGTCACACATATTTATTTTTGGGAAGGTCCCATCACAAAAAATAGTATATGCGATGAGAATATTTCTCGTCAAAAATAATTCTCTGATTAAATACATTATATATAAATAATCCTTCTAGGATGGGGATGTTCCCCATTGCAAATAAGCCTCCAATTATATACATTATATATATAAAAACATTTTGCGATGGGACTGTCATCTCGTCGCAAACACTATTAACAAAAAATTATATTTAAATTATATGTGAGGGGAGGCCTTCCAAAAAGGTCCTATTGGAAATTCTAAACATAATGAAAATAATATTTAATATAATTATGATTAATGAAAAAATAATAATATTATTATTAATATAATAAAAAATGAAAAATATTTATATTAGTAATATAAACAAACAATAAAAAATATAATAATAAAAAATATATTTAAAAAAATTATGAATAATAATAAATTTATATTAATATTATGAAAATAATAAAAACATAAAAAATTATTAAAATTATCAATATTTACAAAAAAATATAAAAAAATCATAAAATATTATTATTATTATTAAAATAAACAAATATTAATAAATATAATACTAATAATAAATAATAAAATGTTAAAAAATTTAAATTATTCAATATTTGAACTAATATAAAAGACATAAATTGTAAATTGTTTATATCATGAAATATCTGGAAATCAAATGTTTTTAACAAAAAAAACAAATCACTGAGGGGTCTTCCTATGGAGGAGGAGGAGGATCTGCATGTGATGGTGGAGGAAACTCTATACCTAAACTACGTGTCAGACGATGCATGTACTCTATCTTCTTGTGATGCTACTACTATTGTTATTACTGCTGCTTCCATAGACAGATCTCCTCCTCGTGCTGCTGCTGCTGCTGACGCATATCTTCATACTGCTTTTTCAAACTCTATATAAGCTTAGTCTATGTTCGCAACTGCGTATGATACTGTGAGGAAGAAGATGATGCCTTTTCACGAGATCCTATAGAGTTGGACACCGACATCTCAGCAGTACGATAATAAGTACCAGGAGTCAAATGAGAGCTGATACCAACTACTCAGCCCATCTCACAAACATACTAAGTCACCTGCATCCATGCTTTCTCATCCATATGGTGGGCACGTGTCTACTCAATCATCTCATCCGGACTCTTGGATTGTTTCTGAGAGGTCGCAACCTCATATGACTCCTTCAATTACAATTTAAAATTAAAATTGTGAAAATATTATATGCAGTTAACTTTAAAACTGAAAAAAATAATACTATCACAAATCTGACACTGGCGATCACCACTAATCTCTTCAGGGGATGGATCATTGTACGTCCACTGATAAACATCGAACTCCGTAATTCCGTGATGCACTACTGGCCACAGAAATATTAACAAACTGTTTGTATTTAAATTTAAATAAAATTTTTAAAAAAATATACTTACTAGATTCTCTCTATGCATACTGAATGTACGACTACCAGCTAAATGTGTCACCTCCTCTCTCCCCCAGTTCTGTCTTCCCACTGAAAATATGCTCTTAAATCCACCACCAACTAGTGTAAACATAACCCATCCCAAACGCAAGAGGAAATGTAGTCTGGTTGGTGGGCTCTATATGACTCATCAAATATTTTCACTCCTCCTTTCTTAATGGTTTTTCATCTCAAATTATGCCAAAACTGATGGAAACGGTCATGCATAGACACCAACCATGCAGTGTGGATAATGTCACACATGCTATTATCAATGGGACACCATAAAAACTACAAATAATTTATAATATCATGTTATTAATAAAATAAATTTCAAAATAAAAAATATTTATTTATATACCAGCCAATGACTAATGATTTCACACTGCATATCAATGAAAATCAGTTTCCATGTGATCCATGGCTGAGAAAAATAATTGCACAAGATAGTGCTCCTCTTTCCAATAGCGACATGAACAAAACTATTAAAAAGGAATAAAAAATCAAACAATTAGTATATATCTAAATAAATTAATGAAAGATAACTAGAATATATAGGTTACCATACCTTTGTGTGCATAGATCGACGCCTATATTTCTACGTCACTCGATGATAGGATCAGGAATCATCAATCGCGCAAGATCGTGCCCCCTCAGCGTACCCTCTGAACCATCAGTATGGTGAGGGTCATATGGTCCACAATATCCCTCATCCAAAGGAAGTTCAGCCTCTTGAAACTCGCAAAATAGATCAAGATCCATCTAAAACACAAAATTATTTTTGTTAACAGATATTTGAAAATAACTATTATATATAGATATAATTTAGTTAAGATTATAACCAATATTTAACTGTGTCAATGTCCATATTCATCCTCATCTCCAAAGATGTCAATGTCAATGTCTTCATCTTCCTCCTCAGCATCCTTAATTTATATTTGAGTTTTAGTTTCATCATCAATTGTTAATTAAAATTTATTTCTAACATCATTAACATCTTCTTCCTCATAGATCATTATTCGTGGAGTGTCACTATCAGTATTAACATCTCTTTGTGAAAAAAGATGGATTTCGAGCAGTCCCTTGAAATATTTCAATTCCATCCACATCAATGGAACCAAATTTAGTTTGAGTAAACTGATTTTTCCATGATTTCATTTTCATTATGCACCACCATTCACTCAATTATCTCGAAGGAGAATAATACTTTGTGTAATAAATTTTTTGGGCTTGATGATCTAATAAAAATGATTCATTTTCGGAAAGAAGACTTTTATATTTAATATCGACGATTCCATAAGTCAGATGAACATGCAAGGCTCTCTCAATATCCAACCACCAATATTGGAACATCATTATGTAATTATATCCTTGATAACACATCTCAATAATTTAATCCAGAATACCATAAAATTCAACTTCAGTTTCCCTGTGATGCGATCCACTGATGATAAATCCGCTGTTCAATGTTTTGTTTATTCCTCATATGCACGTGATTGAAATTGAAAACCATTCACCACATATTCATTATAAGATTTAACCATTTTGGATGGTGGGTTACTCAATATACACAGTCTCTTATCAATTTTATTAGGATGTTAAGACACCTGAAAATTACTAAAAAAATTATCAATATAATAAATAATAAATGGAATTGATATTAAACCATCAATAATTTATGTTACCATTTTTTGAAACCATTGAAATTTTTTTTGTATGCGTTCTTCAAGAGAAGCTGCTGTAATTTTTGGATTTGTTTATTGATATAATTATCAAATAACCAAAAAATAAATTATGTTTAAATACTGTATCATAAATTATAGAATAGATGATAGAAGAAATCACGGAAAAAATGATTTCATTTCATCACAGCTGAGCAGAATATATGTATGAGCTCTTTGATGTTCATCATATGAATGACATCCTTCAGAAACTCCACTGAAACTATGATTTGGAGGAATAAAAATTGATAATTTTTTGTCCATTTGGTAATGATAATTCCCCTCATTTATCCCATGCAATTTTGTTTTGAAGGATATTGATATTCAAAATAATGAGTCCATAAAAAAGAAATTTTCTGTTGCAAATAAGCTTCAGTGATTGAACCTTCAACTAATGCATTGTTACGTACTTCTTTCATCAATTTATACATGCATATCTAGAATGGGTACGTCCATAAAAATTTTATTGTATCTCCACATATAGCAACATGTGGAAATTTTAAAATCAGATGTTACATTGAGTCAAAGAAACATGGTGGAAATAATTTTTCCAGTATACTTATAATGACAGCAACATCTTCTTTCAGTTTTCTTAGCACATCATTGTATGTTGTCACTGCACAAATGTCTCGAAAAAAAAATATGATATGAAAATTATCGAATCCCAAATCATAGAATTCAACAAACCTCTAAATCAAATCTGCATAATTATTTCCATTATAACATGATAATCATGAATTTTAAATCCAATAATATTACCATTTTTAACACATCTGACCAAATTGGAAGCATAGCGATTTGGAATTCTCAAATCTTCAATCCAATAATAAAATATAAGTGACAATGTTTGGATAATGTATAATCTACTTTTGGCTTCATTAACATCTGTGATCTAACATTTTCAAATAGTTCATGTTCTGGTCACCTGTAAATTTGGGTAAGATCTATTCGTGCCTTTACAGTATGTTTGGTCTTACCTGGTGTATCTATAACTGTATGAAATAAATTATCAAAATAGTTCTTTTCAATATACATGAAATCCAACATGTGACAAACCAACAGATTAGACCAATATTGGAGATCCCAAAAAATGCATCATTTTATCCAATTATGTTCTTTTCCAATGCCATGAATTTTCTATTGGTTTATTGTTAGACCAAATGTGATGGGAGGTAATGGAAATATTACTGATTTTAACTCTGTACCTGAGATCATTTTTGGTGGTTCATCCCTTTCAATAGTACCTGTTCTGAAATGAGATTTTTTCATTCGAAAATGATGATCAGTTGGATGAAATATGCAGTGACAGTCAAAATATCATGGTTTTTCCATTGACGAGCATAAATGTATTGTTTTCATTCATAAAATAAGGACATGAATTTGGACTATGTTTACTGTAACATCCCAAGTAAGTAATGAGTAATAGATATTTTTATCTATGTCTATTAATGATTAAGATAGTGTTATAGAGGCTTAAAATTAAAATAAATACAATCTTATGCATGGAATACACTAATATTCTCAAAAGATTGTTTTAGTGCCTTTTGATGGAAAACCATTTTGAATCAATATTTTGACAATTTTATAAACTATTTTTGTCAAAATAAACTTATTCTTTATGATTGGGACATCAAAATTTACCTTGTGTGAATTTTTGGTATTTTTCTGACAATGTTCATTTTTTAATGAATAGTGAAAAATACTGCATTTTACATCAAAACTGCTTTTTAACCTAATTTATTTATATAATTAGATTATGTTTTGAATTGGTTTTGAAGTGAAATTAGAATATATTTTTACCATTTTATCCAATGGTGGTCATTGGAATCAATTTCACTTTGAAATTAGACTTAAACTGGTGTCAATCTTTGGATACTTATTGTTTTGTAAAAACATGCTTTTTGCTATGGCAGCGGGAATTAATTATTAAATTAATTAATGTGAATTATATGATTTGAATTTTGTAAAATAGACTTCATTTTTGAATTCGGAATATCAAATATAGCTTAGGGTGAATTTTTGGTAATTTTCTGAAAAACTTCAATTTTTTGATGAATAGTGAAACCACTAAGTCGTAATCAAGCAAACTGATTTTTCAGTTAAATGAAAGTTTACCACTAATGTGTATTGAATTTTGAAAATCCTACATACATGGTTGTAATTAAGAAGTAAAATGTGGTTCAATGAGATTAAAATAATTTTTTGGTGAATAGTAACTTATTAAGTTTTTAATCGCGATTAGTGGTAATTAGTGTAGTTTAAGGTATAAATAATGCTTTAATAATATGAAATGACCTAGACACATGTCCCAACCTTATTTTCTGTGTCATGGCCGACCAATACAAGCCATGGGTCAACTTGGGGACCCCATGGAGACATTTTGGTTGGGAAATGACATAAATAACTTTTTATTTAATGTAAAAGTAAAAATGACACAAACATAATATGTTTTACGAAACAAATTTTACATGGGGTTATAAAGATCCGATATTTGATTATAAATAGTCATTGGAAATCTAAAAATATTTCCTACATCATAGTATTTTTTTTTATTTTTAGACATTAAATAAATTAAATTATTTATGACATAATAATGATGCAGTGATGACATCATTATTTGACGATTTAAATAAAATAGAAAGACAATGTAAAATCTATGAACTACACATGGACAAAACAAATTGGATGAGTGGATTTAGAACCCTTATCACCTTATCCACGAATTATTTCAATGTGGGACCTTTTAAAACCTAAAAACATTTTCAAATAAAGTAATATTTCTTTACTTTCCAAAAGTGCCCCTCCTCTCCTCTTATAAAAGGCCCCCACCTCTACCTCATTTCACACACTACTCAAGCCTTTGGCTCGGCCAACCCCTGCCCATTTACTCTATACACATCTCTCTCCTCATCCTAGAGGATTCCCTTTGGGAAGAATCCTTTCAAAGGAAGCCTTTAGGCTCAAATCAAAAGGAGTTACACTTTTTAAGGTAATTCATTCTCTCATGTTCATTTGTTTTATTTTGCTTCTCCAACCCCCTAAACTTATTTTATTTACTTATTTTGTAACAACAATAGTATATTCAATATACTAGGTTGTTGTTATAATATTTATTTGAGCTACACTCTCACACAACAATATCAAATGGTTTAAGAACATACGGTTTCCGTGGATGGTGAAATTCTGCCTCCCGAAACGATGATTGTTCATACTCATTTAACACCTTCAATGGTGGCCATTATGATGTCACTATTTTTATATATGATATATGATATGTTTATGTTTTCCTTAAGCTTCTGTTTTTTTCATTTTGGGCATACCTTTATGGTTTCCATTATGGGTAAACACGATATCTTCATTTTAGGAAGTGTGGACTACCGCCCCCTGAAAGTGATTTGATTCGTTAATACCATATGTGGGATGTGTAAAGGATAAAGTTAATGATATTATATATGTTATTATACTTTAATTATAATATACTCTTATATCATTATGATTCCATTCCAGAAAATATGAAATAGAAATGGAAGTAGCGTTTATGTGTACGTACGGCTTACCGTCTCCATGAACGGTGCATTTCATTTCTTACCTATAAATGTGATGTAATATTATAAATACATGTATATGATGAATATATATGATATATATTATATCCAAATCATTAATATAATTCTGGATATAATGAACCTTTGACCAAATTAACAACATGTAAGTGTAAGTAGTCTATTTTTGACTTAAGAACCAAATACCGACAAAATGAACACTATTAACTTAAATGATTACATGATGTTCATAACATGGTATAAAAGGAATAATGAACTTGAAAAAGGTTCATAATCAAGTAGATATTAACTCAAGTTTATTATTCAGGAGATTAAAGAACGGTCGGGTCAAGTCGGATACGAGGTATGGGACTTCGTCTCAATCTCATTTCATTGAGGCATATTTTATTTTATACACAACTTTCTTTTATACGGTGTATAAAACCCTTTTACTTTTACGTTTATTCAAAAGAAATCTTTTTTATACAACGCATTTACTAAACAACAAAAGGGAATGTTTTTGTCGTACGTATACAGCAACAACGACTTCCCCGCCGTCGTGACCGTTATTTGAGTTTCGGCTTCCTCTACAAGCCATACCTTCTTTTTAAAAGAAAAATAAATACCATGTTTTACTTTTCTTTTATTTTGGTATTGAAAATGGTTTTCATATTGTTTTTATTATATCAATGTGTTGTATTGATATCTCGTGATTGAAATGTGGAAATGTTATGTTTCCTTTATGCATGTTTTATGTGATATGATTATGTTATGGTTCTTGGGCATTATTATGAAGACGGGTGGTTCCGTGATAAACTAAGGGCGGGTGAGCCCGTTATAGCTCTCCAATGCATTTTTTAACGCGAAGGAGTGAAACGTTAAGGTTTCTCCGAAGAGATTTTAGGGAATATACTGTGATGGGTATTCCAAACGTAACCAAGAGGGTTACTCCCTACGTAAGAATGATATGGATGCCTCAAGTTACCTTTATGTCTTATGATTTCTATGATTTATTCATGATTTTATGAGGTATGTTAAAGTGCCCATGTTTTATGGGTAAAGTATGATTTCATTCTTATGTATATATGAACTCATGTTTCCTTTCCATGTTTTTATAACCCATACTGAGTTATTATGCTCATCCCAAGTTTTTGAAATGTTTTTCACAGGTCAAGGGAAAGGTACATGATAAGATGATAGAGTAAAGGATGTGTCAAGAAATAATCCATGTTTTATTTTAAATGTATTTCCATTGTTGGTAATGAAGAATACTATCATTATGTGACCACTTTGTTTATATGTGGAATGTAATGCAAGTTTTATGATCTAATTCTCTAAAAATCTAAACCCGAAAAGATCCTCAATGTGTAATCTTGTAATAACTCAAGATTAAGTAAGGTTTAAGGCTGGGGCCTTATAGTTGGTATCAAAGGTTGGTTTAGATAACATTAGGAGTTAGAATTCTATTAAATGATTATCCAAAAATATTTTTTTTTCTCGAAATGATATAGCATTTAAAGATTACCATGTTGCTTCATCTAAGACATGTTTGTTCAGAATGGTTTTCCGCAGAGGAAACAGGGAAGCAGTGCTAGGAAGGCATACAGAAGGAAATAACCTTCCGAATCAGCATCCAGAAATGGTTGGAATTGGAACTGAACAGTTTGTTGCAGTAATGGCGCAGTTGACTCAAGCGATAAATGGCGGTGGTATCCATGCACGAGATCAGCCAGATCAACCGCAGAGGAAAATGTCAGTGGTGGAACATTTCATGAGGCAACATCCACCATCATTCAGAGGATCATCTGACCCTGTGCCAGCTGAAGGGTGGATTAAAGCACTGGAGAAGATTTTTGATGTCATGGGGTGTTCAGACAATCAAAAGGTTAGTCTTGCTATTTACTGTTTGGAGGGTGAAGCAGATCAGTGGTGGTCTATGGTTAAAAATATCAGGGACGCCGATGAGATTGATTCACTTGACTGGGATGAATTCAAAGGTATGTTTCTTGAGAAGTATTTTTCTAAGGCTGTTCGACTTAGGATGGAAAAGAAATTCTTAGAATTGAGGCAAGAGGAAGACTCAGTGGCTGCCTATGAAGAAAGGTTCACTCGATTGGCAAGGTATGCTCCAAATTTTATCCGGGACCTTGATAGTAAAATCAATCATTTTTACTCAGGATTAAAGCCAAAATATCGAAGGGCATTAGCTTCTCATGAGTTTAAAAGTTATGAAAAGCTTGTTTGATGTGCTGAGAAGGTGTAAATGGAGTTTTCCGATGACCAAGTTTTCTATAACAACCAGCAGAAGAAGAGACCGAGGTGGCAGGAGAAAGGTAAGAATTCTTCAAAAAAGTCTGATGGTAAGAGAACTAAGTTTCCAGTTTGTGATAAATGTGGCAAAAGGCATGCTGGGGAATGTCTTCTGAATTCTGGAAAGTGCTACCGATGTGGTAAGATGGGACATAAGGCTCGTGATTTCACTGAAAAGGATCAAGGTGAAGGTAAGAACAAATTTTATTTACAGTTAGTGAAATGTTATAAGTGTAATGAGATGGGTCACTATGCAAACGAGTGTCCGACAATGATCTTGAGTGATGGGAAGCAGTTAGACTACAAGCAGAATGGGGTGGTGAAATCCTTTGCAACTACTTCAGCAGATGTCGGGCCATCAAATGAAGTTGTATCAGGTACTTTGTTTGTTTTGTCAGATTATGCCAGTGTGTTTTTTGATTCGGGGGCTACACATTCTTTCATCTCTGAAACCTTTTCTAGTAAAATGGGAATACCATCTCAAGAAATGACTCCTGAACTTTTGGTAAAAACACCTGGGGGAAGTGTCGAGGAAAAAGGAATTTATAATAATCTTCCTATCCTTATCTGTGGAAAGAACCTACTTGAAAACCTTATTGTTCTACCGCTAGTAGAGTTTGATGTTATCCTGGGTATGGATTGGCTCTCTATTTACCATGCTAAGATTGACTGTAGAGCTAAAGAAGTTTCTTTTCAGAAAGACTTTCAGTTTTTTTACAATAATGAACCCTTACTTTTGATAACATATCAAGAGGTCGAGAAACTTGTAAAAGATGGAAATGAATTTTACCTTGCACACGTCGTTGAAAATAAAGGAACTATTCAGATTAATGATGTGCCAGTGGTAAATGAGTATCCTGATGTTTTTCCTGATGAGGTGCCTGGAATAATACCAGATCGGGAAGTTGAGTTTACTGTTGACTTAGTTCCTGATGCTTAGCCAATTTCAAAACCCCCTTATCGAATGGCTGAAATTGAACTTTTAGAGTTGAAGGAGCAATTGCAAGATTTATTAGAGAAAGGTTTCATTAGACCTAGCACATCACCATGGGGTGCTCCTGTTTTATTTGTTAAAAATAAATATGGTTCTATGAGACTTTGCATTGATTATAGAGCCTTGAATAATATCACTGTTAATAACAAATATCATTTGCCTCATATCGATGATTTGTTTGATCAGCTCCAGGGAGCTCAGTTTTTTTTCAAATATTGACTTGAGATCGGGGTACAATCAGCTGAAGGTAAAGGAGGCAGATATTCCAAAGACCGCGTTCCGTACGAGATATGGCCATTATGACTTTTTAGTAATGCCTTTTGGGATAACCAATGCACCTGCTGTATTCATGGACTTAATGAATACAATTTTCCATGAGTTCTTGGATAAGTTTGTGGTGGTTTTCATTGATGATATTTTGGTGTTTTCTAAAAGTAAAGAGGAGCATGAAAAACATTTAAGGGTTATCTTGAAAAACTTAAAAGAAAAAAATTGTATGGGAAATTCAGCAAGTGTGAGTTTTTGTTGCAACAAATTTCTTTCCTTGGTTACATTGTTTATAAAGATGGAATAACTGTTGATCCTGCAAAAACAAAAGTTGTGGAAGAATGGCCAAGACCCACAAATGGTACCGAGATTCGTAGCTTCCTTGGTATGGCGGGCTATTACCGAAGGTTTGATAGAAATTTTTCATGGTTATCTAGTCCAATGACTAAGCTAACTTAGAAGGGTGTTAAGTTTATCTGGTTAAAAGAATGTGAGGATTGTTTTCAGGAATTGAAATGAAGATTGGTGAATGCTCTAGTTTTGGCACTACCTTCCAGGAATGTTGAGTTTGTTATATACAGTGATGCTTCATTGAAAGGAATTGGTTGCGTCCTAATGCAGAATGATCAGGTAATTGCTTATACTTCACGACAGTTGAAAACTCAGGAGGTAAATTACCCTACACATGATTTGGAACTAGCTGCTGTTGTTTTTGCTTTAAAAATTTGGAGGCATCATTTATATGGAGTAAAGTGTGAAATATATACCGATCACAAAAGTTTAAAGTATATATTCACTCAGAAAGAGTTAAACATGAGATAAAGGAGATGGCTAGAATTAATCAAGGATTGTGATTTTATAATTCATTACCATCCGGGAAAAGCAAATAAAGTGGCTGATGCTTTGAGTCGAAAAAGTAATGCTTCATTAACAATGTTGCGGTTGGAACGTGATCCTTTGGTTAACGATTTGATGAACTTTGGCATAGAAGTTGTTGGTACAGGAAGTCCTTCTGTTTTGTTTCAGGTATCAGTGAGATCTTCCCTATCAGATAGAATCAAGCAAGCACAGAAGCAAGAGAGTGAGTTGCAGAAAAAGGTAGAGCTGGTTCAGAAAGGTAAGTTGCCTGAATTCAACATTGATAATAAATGCGTTTTGAGATTTGGGAAGAGACTGTGTGTGCCTTGTGATTCACAGTTGAAGAGAGAGTTCTTATGTGAAGCTCATTGTTCTCCGTTTTCAGTTCATCCGGGAAGTACTAAGATGTATAGAGATATGCGGGAGTATTACTGGTGGGATGGAATGAAAAAAGATATTACTGATTTTACTATGAAGTGTTTGACTTGTCAGCAGGTTAAAGCAGAGCGACAGTTACCGAAAGGGATGCTTAAACCTTTACCAGTGCCAGAGTGGAAATGGGAGAATATATCCATGGACTTTGTTGTTGGATTACCGAAGACATCTCGAGGTAATAATGCAATCTGGGTTATTGTTGATTGCTTGACCAAATCTGCTCATTTCCTTGCTATACGAGATAATTTCTCTCTTGATCAACTTTCCCGTTTGTATCTTAAAGAGATAGTCAGGTTACATGGAGTTCCTCTCTCCATTATATCTGATCGTGATCCCAGGTTTACTTCTAACTTTTGGAAAGGCCTTCAGAAGTCGTTGGGTACTGAATTAAATTTTAGTACAGCTTTTCATCCTCAATCAGATGGGCAGTCAGAACAAACAATTCAGACATTGGAGGATATGCTACAAGCTTGTTCTATGGATTATCAGGGAAGTTGGGACCAACATCTTTCTTTGGTTGAGTTTTCATATAATAACAGTTTTCATTCCAGTATACAGATGGCACCATTTCAGGCATTATATGGGAAGCGGTGTCGAACTCAAGCATTCTGGGATGAAGTGGGTGAATGGAAGTTGATGGGACCAGAATTGGATGAAGAGATGGCATAAAAAGTTCAGCTGATTCAGAAACACATGAGAACAGCTCAGAGCAGGCAGAAGAGTTATGCGGATAACCGGAGAAGGATCTATATTTCGAGGTAGGTGATCATGTTTTTCTCAAGGTTTCTCCTTGGAAAAGTGTGATGAGATTTAGTAAGAAAGTAAAGTTGAGTCCAAGGTTCATTGGACCATACGAAATTCTGGAGAGAGTTGGATCAGTTGCATACCGAGTGGCTTTACCTCCGAGTTTATCGCAGGTACACAATGTTTTTCACATTTCAATGTTGAGAAAGTATATGCTAGATCCATCTCATGTTTTGAGTCCAGAGGTAGTTCAGCTGGAAGAGAACCTATCTTATGAGGAACCACATGGAGCAAGTGTTACGGAATAAGGTGATTCATCAGGTAAATGTTTTGTGTAAAAACCACATGATTGAAGAGGCAACATGGGAATCTGAAAATGCAATGAGGGATAAGTACCCCCATTTATTCGATAAGTAAATAAATTGCGGGGACGCAATTTTCTAAAGGGGGGAAGGATGTAACATCCCAAGTAAGTAATGAATAATAGATATTTTTATCTATGTCTATTAATGATCAAGATAGTGTTATAGAGGCTTAAAATGAAAATAAATACAATCTTATGCATGGAATACACTAATATTCTTAAAAAATTGTTTTAGTGCCTTTTGATGGAAAACCATTTTTGAATCAATATTTTTAAAATTTTATAAACTATGTTTGTCAAAATAAACTTATTATTTATGATTGGGACATCAAAATTTACCTTGTGTGAATTTTTGGTATTTTTCTGACAATGTTCATTTTTTTAATGAATAGTGAAAAATATAGCATTTTACATCAAAACTGCTTTTTAACCTAATTTATTTATATGATTAGATTATGTTTTGAATTGGTTTTGAAGTGAAATTAGAATATATTTTTACCATTTTATCCAATGGTGGTCATTGGAATAAATTTCACTTTGAAATTAGACTTAAACTAGTGTCAATCTTTTGATACTTATTGTTTTGTAAAAACACGCTTTTTGCTATGGCAGCGGGAATTAATTTTTAAAAAATTATTAAAGTGACTTATATGATTTGAATTTTGTAAAATAGACTTCATTTTTGAATTTGGAAAATCAAATATAGCTTAGGGTGAATTTTTGGTAATTTTCTGAAAAACATCAATTTTTTGATGAATAGTGAAACCACTAAGTGGTAATCAAGCAAACTGATTTTTCAGTTAAATTAAAGTTTACCACTAATGTGTATTGAATTTTGAAAATCCGACATACATGGTTGTCATTAAGAAGTAAAATGTGGTTCAATGAGATTAAAATAATTTTTTGGTGAATAGTAACTTATTAAGTTTTTAATCGCGATTAGTGGTAATTAGTGTAGTTTAAGGTATAAATAATGCTTTAATAATATGAAATGACCTAGACACATGTCCCAACCTTATGTTTTGTGTCATGGCAGACCAAGACAAGCCATGGGTCAACTTGGGGACCCCATGGAGACATTTTGGTTGGGAAATGACATAAATAACTTTTTATTTAATGTAAAAGTAAAAATGACACAAACATAATATGTTTTACGAAAACAATTTTACATGGGGTTATAAAGATCAGATATTTGATTATAAATAGTCATTGGAAAGCTAAAAAGATTTCCTACATCATAGTATTTGTTTTATTATTTTTAGACATTAAATAAATTAAATTATTTATGACATAATAATGATGCAGCGATGACATCATTATTTGACGATTTAAATAAAATGGAAAGACAATGTAAACTCTATGAACTACACATGGCCAAAACCAATTGGATGAGTGGATTTAGAACCCTTATCACCTTATCCACGAATTATATCAATTTGGGACATTTTAAAACCGAAAAACATTTTCAAAAAAAGTAATATTTCTTTACTTTCCAAAAGTGCCCCTCCACTCCTCTTATAAAAGGCCCCCACCTCTACCTCATTTCAGACACTACTCAAGCCTTTGGATCGGCCAAACCCTGCCCATTTACTCTCTCCACATCCCTCTCCTCATCCTAGAGGATTCCCTTTGGGCAGAAGCCTTTCAAAGGATGCCTTTAGGCTCAAATAAAAAGGAGTTACACTTTTTAAGGTAATTCATTCTCTCATGTTGATTTGTTTTATTTTGCTTCTCCAACCCCCTAAACTCTTTTTATTTACTCCTTTTGTAACAAAAACAGTATATTCAATATACTAGGATGTTGTTATAAGATTTATTTGAGCTACACTCTCACACAACTACATCAAATGGTTAAAGAACATACGGTTTCCGTGGATGGCGAAATTCTGCCTCCCGAAACGATGATTGTTCAATACTCATTTAACACCATCAATGGTAGCCATTATGATGTCAATATTTTTATATATGATATATGATATGTTTATGTTTTCCTTAATCTTCTGTTTTTTTCATTTTGGGCATACCTTTATGGTTTCCATTATGGGTAAACACGATATCTTCATTTTTGGAAGTGTGGACTACCGCCCCCTGAAAGTGATTTGATTCGTTAATACCATATGTGGGATGTGTAAAGGATATAGTTAATGATATTATATATGTTATTATACTTGAATTATAATATACTCTTATATCATTATGATTCCATTCCAGAAAATATGAAATAGAAATGGAAGTAGCGTTCATGCGTACGTACGGCTTACCGTCTCCATGAACGGTGCATTTCATTTCATACCTATAAATGTGATGTAATATTATAAATACATGTATATGATGAATATAAATGATATATATGCTATCCAAATCATTAATATAATTCTGGATATAACGAACCTTTGACCAAATTAACAACATGTAAGTGTAAGAAGTCTATTTTTGACTTAAGAACCAAATACCGACAAAATGAACACTATTAACTTAAATGATTACATGATGTTCATAACATGGTATAAAAGGAATAATGAACTTGAAAAAGGTTCATAAGCAAGTAGATATTAACTCATGTTTATTATTCAGGAGATTAAAGAACGGTCGGGTCATGTCGGATACGAGGTATGGGACTTCGTCTCAATCTCCTTTCATTGAGGCATATTTTATTTTATACACAACTTTCATTTATACGGTGTATAAACCCCTTTGACTTTTACGTTTATTCAAAAGGAATATTTTTTATATGAAGCGTTTACTAAAAGACAAAAGGAAATGTTTTTGTCGTACGTATACGGCGACAATGACTTCCCCGCCGTCGTGACCGTTATTTGAGTTTCGACTTCCTCTACAAGCCATACCTTCTTTTTAAAAGAAAAATAAATACCATGTTTTACTTTTATTTTATTTTGGTATTGAAAATGGTTTTCATAATGTTTTTATTATATCAATGTGTTGTATTGATATCTCGTGATTGAAATGTGGAAATGTTATGTTTCCTTTATGCATGTTTTATGTGATATGATTATGTTATGGTTCTTGGGCATTATTATGAAGACGGGTGGTTCCGTGATAAACTAAGGGTGGGTGAGCCCGTTATAGCTCTCCAATGCATTGGGTAACGTGAAGGAGTGAAACGTTAAGGTTTCTCCGAAGAAATTTTAGGGAATATACTGTGATGGGTATTCCAAACGTAACCGAGAGGGTTACTCCCTACGTAAGAATGTTATGGATGCCTCAAGTTACCTTTATGTCTTATGATTTCTATGATTTATTCATGATTTTATGAGGTATGTTAAAGTGCCCATGTTTTATGGGTAATGTATGATTTCATTCTTATGTATATATGAACTCATGTTTCCTTTCCATGTTTTTATAACCCATACTGAGTTTTTATGCTCCTCCCAAGTTTTTGAAATGTTTTTCACAGGTCAAGGGGAAGGTACATGATAAGATGATAGAGTCAAGGATGTGTCAAGAAATAATCCATGTTTTATTTTAAATGTGTTTCCATTGTTGGGAATGAAGAATACTATCATTATGTAACCATTTTTTTTATATGTGGAATGTAATGCAAGTTTTATGATCTAATTCTCTAATAATCTAAACCCGAAAAGATCCTCAATGTGTAATCTTGTAATAACTCAAGATTAAGTAAGGTTTAAGGCTGGGGCCTTATATGTACTCTAGCAAGATAACATGCGATAAAAAAGAAAGTCACTAATCGTCCGCATCAATGCAGCTTTTAATATGAAATTTTGTTTCACAGAAACATCATATGTACTAACACCATCACTCCACAATGAATTTAACTCATTAATCAATGGATTAAAATAAACATCAGTATTCTTTTTTTGGATGTCCCAGGATTAATAAGGTCAAAAAGATATAGGGATACTTCATCAGTATCCATGGTGGTAAATTTTACGGAGTAATAAAGACAGGCCAACATGAATACTGACTACAAAAAGAACCAAGCAGACAGAAACAATCAGTAGAAAGAACAAATTGCACGTTTCATGATTCTAAAGGAAAAGACAGATGCATGCGGTGAAAATGTTTCCATGAATCACCATCAGATGGATGATTTAATCTTTCATCGGTTGAAATCATTGTTTTGTTCCATGACATCATTGACGTTGTGTTCTGAGACATAAATAAACACAGCAAGCTGGGTGTAAGGGGGAAATATCACAACTGTTTTAGTGGAATTGATCCAGACTTCCATGGTTGAGATTTATTATACCTCGATTTCCAACATGTGGGACAACTATCCAACAAATAATTTTCACCAGAATATAAGATGAAATCATTTGGAAATGCCTTAATCTTTCGAAAACTAAGGCCCAAATTACAAACAAGCCTCTTGCTTTCAAAGTAATTTTCTAGAAACACCATTCTTTCATGTAATATTGTTTTAACCAAAAAAATATCTGATCAAAACAGGTGTTTGAAATTGCATTATCTGATTTAATTTCCATAAATCTTTAAATCGCCTCTAATTTGCATATCTTGCAACAATGATATAATGCATCCTTATCATACCTCAACAACTCATAAAATTTGGATGGTGCCAACTCAAGAGTTAATTCAATATCATCTTGAGTTTCAGTTTGTTGAATAGATGGACTTGCAACATCATGTACTAAATTTTTAAACCATGATTGATCTGGTATCAAGTTATTTGTATCTTTTTTGGAACTTCTTTCACCGTGTTGACACCCAAAAACATAATTTGGTTGAAAACCAAACCACAAGAGATGTCCCCCAACCTTGTCAAATATGTCAAACATTCTCAAGAAACATATTTTACAAGGACACTTTATTGTTCATTCTAAAACATTTTTTTATTTTGATTATGAGAATGATAAGAAAGATTCATCACACTCAATATATACACGATTTGTACCAAAACTATTTGGATTTCTACGCTGATTTATCATAGCACCGTCATCTAATAATGATTGTTGTCGACTTCATTGTTCCATATTTTTCTAAAAAATACAAAATCAGTATTATTATTGTATAATTTGAAATTATAAAAACACTATCTGAAAAAAAGATAAATAATTACAACTACTTCTTAATAATTACCAATACTTACGGGCAACACAATTTAAAGTGGATTGACGAGTACTCTTATATCTGACGGCTCATTTACATGAAAATTTCTCTCACAGAAATCGAAATTAAGAATTTTCTCAGAGGTATGAATATTCATTCTCGTTCATATGAGAATGAATATGCCTACCTCCAAGAAGATTCTTCATAGGGATTTCTGTGTGAGAATGTTTCATGTAAATGAGCAGTAGGACAAAAGAGCCCCCTTTTCATCAATGAATCATCTTCTTGCAACTGTCACTGCCTGAACACATTATAATGAATTTGGTCCTAAAAATGTATATTCAAACTCATGCATATGATATTGGATATGAATTTGTAGAATCATACATTTTCAAAATGTTTTGGGTTGGTGAAAGTTGATAGGAGAAGAGTCATAGAGAAAAAGGAGTGCCTTCAATCAACTGGATTTTCTGCCATGTTAATAAAATTTATTACCATTTATTACAAATGATTTTATTCTTAATTGTTCCTATTTATTACTAATTATTACAATTTATTAATCATTGTTACTAAATGATATTAATTGTCATTAATTGTAACTAATTGTTACTAATTGTTAGTAATTTTTAGTAAATGTTACTAATTGTTACAAATTATTAGTAATTGGTACTAATTTATACTAATTGTTACTTATTATTACTAATTGTTAATAATTATTACTAATTATTAATAATTTTTACTATTTATTACTAGTTGTTACTAGTAACAATACAATTATTTGAAATTTATTCCTAATTATTCCTAATTATTCCTTGTTATTCCTATTTATTCATATTTATTCTTAATTATTTCTATTTATTACTAATTATTACAAATTATTACTAATAATTACTAATTATTTCTAATTAGTACTAATTGTTACAAATTATTACAAATTATTACTAATTATTTACAATTATTACCAAATATTACTAAATATTACTAATAAATAATAATTATTACTCATTATTACTAATTATTACTAATTATTACTAATTATTACCATTTATTACCATTTATTACTATTTATTACTATTCATTACTAATTATTACTATTTATAACTAATTATTACTAATTATTTATAATTATTACTATTTATTACTATTTATAAATAATTATTACTAATTATTAATATTTATTACAATTTATTACTAATTATTACTATTTATTAATATTTATTACTAGTTATTACAATTTATTACTAGTTATTACTAGTTATTACTTGTTATTACATGTTATTAACAGTTATTAATAGTTATTACTATTTATTACTACTTATTACTAGTTATTACTACATAATACTAATTATTACAACTTATTACAAATTATTACTAATAATTACTAATAATTACTAATTATTACTATTAATTACAGTTTAATACTATTTATTATTATTTATTACTAATTGTAACTATTTATTACTATTAATTACTATTTGTTACTATTTATTACTAATTATTACTAATTATTACTAGTTATTACTAATTATTACTAATTATTACTAATTATAACTAATTATAACTAATTATTACTAATTATTATTAATTATTACTAAGTGTTACTAATTAGTACTAATTATTACTAACTATTTCTAATAATTACTAATTATTACTAACTATTACTAATTATTCCTAATTATTCCTAATTATTACTAATTATTCCTAATTATTAATAATAATTTCTAATTATTTGGAATTATTATTTATTGTTACTAATTGTAATTACTTATTGCTAATTATTACAAATTATTCCTAATTATTACTAATGATTCCTAATTATTAGTAAATATTCATATTTATTCGTAATTATAACTAATTATCACTAATTATTACTAATTATTACAAATTACTACTATTTGTTTCTAATTATTACTATTTATTACAAATTATTCCTATTTAATACTCATTATTTCTATTTATTACTAATTATTCATATTTATTACTAATTATACATATTTATTACTAATTAGGACTAATTATGACTATTTACTACTTTTTATTACTGATTATTCCTATTTATTACTAATTACCCGTAATTATTACTAATTTAACATAACTACTACTAATTAGCATTAAATGATATTAATCACAACCATTTACAACTACTAAATACTAATTACAAGTAATTTTTTATAGAAAATACTAATTATCATTGATAATTATTAATCATTACTAATTATTTAGAATTTGTATTAATAATTTCAATTTATTATTACAAATAAATATAGATACCAAAACAATTTAAATTTAATTTAATTACAACTAATCAACACTAATTAAAATTAACCTAAAAATGAAATAAATACTAAATTAAATATAATATAATTTCCTTTATACTTGATCTCCTATTGATTTATGTGTCTTCACAACCACTCCATAAAACAAACTAACTATGAGAAATATTCAATCTAAAAATTGTGTTTAGAGAGAGAGAGGAAGTGAGAAATGAGGGGAAGAGAAAAAAAGTGGTGGTATATATAGATTATATTAGATGCGATGAGATTACCATCGCAAAAGATTCTTTTTATGACAGTGTCTGTCGCAAATACCTTTGCTCACAATAATTACTATCATTGGTTAAAAGGGAATTTGTGACGGGCCCCATTGCTATAACTGACATACCGACACACCTTTTGCGACAGGAAAACATCCCGTCGCAAAAACTCATTTACTGCTGCCGGTATTTGCAACGAGACCAATCACAAATACCCGTTGACCAACACACTATTTGCGACGAGGGGATCACCCCATCTCAAATAACCTTCACGTGCTTTGGCGTGCATCCCACACCAAACCACACATTACTTTTTGTGATAGGACCCCAAAACACATCGCCAATAACCTCTGAGATGGACTATTTGCGATGAGAATTAATCCCGTCACAAATAGCTAGTCGCAAAAGCCTGTTTTCCCATACTGTACCTATCCTTAACACTTTCTTGGTTGATGTTATTCAATTACAAATATGATTACATGTTCAAATCCATGTGAATTTTATAATGATACTATATCATTTATGTAGCGCCCCGACCCCAGCTACCCAGAGTCGGTGCGTTACTTCGTAACATTGGCATGATCACAAAAGATCATGTCTCGAAAGACCGATTAGTTTAGTAGCCTTGGAAACACTAGATACATTCATAAGTCTTTCATTACATCAAAAAGTAAACAAACTAAAATAACATGGTCTTCATAGTCCACACTCATATCCCTTTCTGACTACCCCTGCAGGTCATTCATAAAATACTTCTTCACATCCTGGAAAAATATTAAAACATTGAAAGGGGTGAGCTCAGATGCTCAGTAACGTTAACAATATAGCGGAAGCTTTCATAAATAAACATTAACATTTAAGGCAATGTATAACTAAAAAAAGCCTTTTAAACTTGAACATCAACATAATATGGCAAAAGTAAAATGAGATAATGCCATTTACTTCTTCACATGGATATTCTACTGGTCGAATAATCACATGAAATATCATTAACCACTTTCATAATGATGGAATGCATAATGCCAGACTATCATAACCACGTAGCCAAGGCCTCGTGCCAAGACCACAAATAAGATTTTGTCAAGGCCTCATGCCAAGACACTAGTTTGTCTCATGAGACCTGCCGATGCATCGAGGAGCTATAGCGGGCTCCACCCGTAACTTATTAAGTCCAATACATTCCTCATATGAATAGGTTTAAACATATCATAAACCATAACATAATCGTATCACATAAAACATGCATAAAGGAAACATAAAATTTCCACATTTCAATCACAAGATATAAATACAACACATTGATATAATAAAAATTCTTTCAAAACCATTTTCAATACCAAAATAAAAGAAAGTTAAAACTTTGTATTTATTTTTCATTAAAAAAATGATGGCTTGTAGAGGAAGCCGAATCTCAAATAATGGTCATAGCGGCGGAGAAGTCGTTGTCGCCGCATAAGTACGGAAAGAAAAACATTCCCTTTTGTCGTTTAGTAAAACGCTTTGTATAAAAAATATTCCTTTTGAATAAACATAAAAGTCCAAGGGGTTTATACACCGTATAAAAGAAAGTTGTGTATAAAACCAAATATGCCTCAATGTAAGGAGATTGAGACGAAGCCCTTAAAAAGATCATTTTTTTAAATAAAGTACATCTATAATGTGTATTCACTATAAGTACACATAAATAATGTAAAAATACAAGATAGGACATAATAATATCATGACATAATTTGAAAGTAGGAGATTAACCCAAAGAATGGAAGTTGGGTTAAGAAATTCCCTTACCTTGCGTCTTGTCCTGACTCGACCGTTCTTTAACCTCCTGAATAATAAACTAGAGTTAATTTATATTTACTTAAGAACCTTTTTCATGTTCATTATTCCTTTTATATCACTTATTACCATGTTATGAACATTATTTAATTATTTAAGTTAATAACGGTCGTTTTGTCGATCTTTGGTACTTGAGTCAACAATAAACTTCTTATAATTACAAATTATTTATGTGGTAGAATATCCATTATCTCCAAAATTATATTCATGATTTAGATGTCATATATATCATATATATCCATTATATACATTCATTCATAATATTATGTAACATTTAGAGGTAAGAAATGAAATGCACCGTTCATGGAGACGGTAAGCCGTACGTACGCATGAACGCTACTTTCATTTCTATTTCGTATTTAATGTAATGAAATCATAATTATATAAAGGTATAATATAGTTCCAGTATAATATTATATATAATACCATTTACTCCATCCTTTATACATCCCACATATGGCATTAACGATTCACATCACTTTGAGGGGGCGGTAGTCCGCACTTCCTAAAATGAAATTATCGCGTTTTACCCATAATGGAAATCATAAAGTATGCCATAAATGAGAAATGCAGAAGCATAAGTAAAACATAAACATAATATATATCATATATAAAAATAGTGACATCTTAATGGCCACCTTTGAAGGTGTTTTATGAGTGTTGAACAATCATCGTTTCGTGAGGCAGAAATTCACCATCCACAGAAACCGAATGTTCATTAACCATTAGATGTAGGTGTGTGTAAGTGTAGCTAGAATACTTCTTATAACAACATCCTAGTATATTTAGGATACTGGTGTTGTTACAAAAGAAATGAATAAAAAGAGTTTAGGGGGGTTGGAGAAGAAAAATAAAACAAAACAACATTAGAGAAGACATTACCTCAAAATCGGGTAACTCTTTTTGATTTGAGCAAAGGCTTCCTTGAGAAGAGTTATTCCCAAAGTGAGGCTTCTAGGAGTAATAGGGGGAAGTTGGGAGAGTATTTGGGCAGAGGTTGGATGAGACAAATGGCTTGAAGTTGTGAATAAGGTGGGAGAGGTGGGGGCCTTTTATAAGTGGAGAGGAGGGGCTATTTTGGAATGATTGAAATGTTACATTATTACACAATGCTTTTCGGATTCTAAAAGTCCCACACTTATATAATTTGAGGCTAAGGTGATAAGGGTTTGAAATCTCCTCATCCAATTGGCTTTGGACAAGTGTAAGCCTTGGATTTTTCATTATCTTCCCATTTTATTTAAATCGTTAAATAATGAGGTCATCACTGCATCATCATGATGTCATAATTAATTTAATTTATTTAATGTCTAAAAATTATAAAAAAAATACTATGATGTAGGAAATCTTTTTATATTTGTAATGAATATTTATAATCAAAATTTTGACTTCTGTAACCCCACTTAAAAACTGTTTTAGTAAAACTACTCATGTTTGTGTCAATTTAATTTTAACATTAAATATATATATATTAATGTCATTTTCCAACCAAAGTGGCTCCATGGGGTCCCCAAGTTGACCCATGGGTTGTCTTGGTCGGCCATGACTCATCCAATATGAGTAGGACAAGTTTCAAACTCATATCATATTATTAAAACATTGTTTTTACCTTAAACTACACTAATTACCTCTAATCGCGATTAAGAACTTAAAAGTTACTATTCACCAAAAAATTATTTTGATCTCATTGAACCACATTTTACTTCTTAATGACAACCATGTATGTCGGATTTTTGAAAATCAAATCACAGAAGTGGTAATGTTTCATTTAAATGAAAAATCAGTTATTTAACTACCACTTAGTGGTTTCACTATTCATCAAAAATTGAAGTTTTTCAGAACAAGGCCAAAATTTCACCCTAAGCTATAATTGATATTCCAAATTCAAAAATGATGTCTATTTTACAAAATTCCAAACATATAAGTTGCATTAATTAATTTTATAATTAATTCCCGCTGTTACAACAAATAGCATGTTTTTAAGAAAAAATTTATATCAAAACATTGGCAATTGTTTATGTCCAATTTCAATGTTAAATTAATTCTAATGAACACCATTGGATAAAATGGTAAAAATATATTCTAATTATACTTTAAAACCACTCAATAATATTACTTATCACTATAAATTATTTTGATTAAAAAAGTTGTTTTAATTATTTTTCACTATTCATAAAAATTCGGAAGTTCTCAGAAAATTAAAAAAAATTCAACATAGGCCAATTTCAATATTAGGAATACAAAAATGAAGTCCATTTTGAAATATAAAATTTCTATAATTTTAAAAAGTCGTTATTAATATTTATAACAGCTACTATGATTAGTCGCGGTGTTTTAGAACTCGAAGTTGCATACAATGCAAGCGATTGTATTATTGAATGAGAAGCGTATCATGGAAGCTCGGGGTGTTACATTCTCCCCTCCTTCAATAAATTGCGTCCTCGCAATTTGAAATTTTTTCTTTGAAAATAAGAGGTTGAAAATAGAAAATACCTTTGTGGAAAACCCACATCGGAAATAAGGTTAATAAAATTTAGCCTTAATAAGAGGGAAATGGAAATAAGAAAGTCACCACCAAATTATGATCTCGATAAAGAGAACATTAGTGGAAATTAGAGACATATAATTGGAGGAAAAACGTAAATATTTGTAGGGAGTGATTGAGGTCATCAATCACAGTCAACTGTCAAATTGAGGGCCTCAAAGCCTTCAATCTATGTTGATTTAAAATATCATCAGTTCAACAAGACATAAGGTATTAGGATAACACATTTTTTGTTTTAATATCCCTTTACTAAAGTTTAAGAATTAATTTATTCATTGAATAACAGATAGGTATATATATATTTATGCCTGACAATTGGAGTTTCAACCTTCAACACACCTTTCCTTCAAAAAGATAATAGAACCCAAAAATATTATACTTTTCCTAATTGTATAAGGTTCCAAATGTTAACACATACATTTTAGATTAGTAAAATTATTTTGTAACAACCAGGGACTTCCTGTAGGCTAGTGGTAGGAAATAAAGGCCTGTCGCACTATGGTTGTGGGTTCGATTCCTGCAGCTTTGTCCGACGCGACGGGTTTTGCCCCACCCTACAGGTTGTCCTTTTCCTAAAAATATAGTACTATACTATTCCAAAAATAATCTTCATAAATGTTTTAACCTTAAACAATATTATCCAAAGATTAACTTAATCCATTCCAACCTTTATAGTTCTCCAAAATACCTCCGTCCAGACTTTCTCTAAAGGGTCGTTAAATTCCAAAATCAATTGTATCCTCAGATTCCCCAAACAAAGTAAAGTTTCTCTTAGTGTCACATACTAAAAATATGATTACCTTCATCATATTAATTCCTTAATGAACATAACATGTACTGCAGTACAATCCTTATATATATATCACATTATTCTTATAACCACAATCTAGTTCTTGAGTCCAAAAACAGAAATACAATAATTATTCCGCTTCAACTGTAGTCACAACATAAGATTGGCCTTGATCCCTTGGCCTTTTATGAGGTAAGTTTCCTTGACGCTTAGGACATTCATTTGCATAATGACCCATTTCTCTATAATTGTAGCATTCATCTTTGATATCCTCTTTCTTTCCCTTGCAATCACGAGCCTGGTGACCCTTTTCTCCACATTTATAACAAACTCCCATTCCTTTTATGCATGTACCAGGGTGATTCTTCCCACAATTATCACATAATGGAAAATCCTTCTTTCCCTTTTTCCCTTTATCTGTCTCTTGTTCCACCGTTCTCTTCTTCTATTGCTTTGCATTGTTGTCATAAGACTTAGAGAATTCCTTTTCTGTCTTGATAGCACACGAGACAATATCTTCGTATGATGAGAAGGATTGTGATACTAAAGCTCGACGGAGAAATGGGTTTAACCCATCAAAGAAACGATCAATCTTACTCCTTGGGTTACGTATATAATCGGCAGCATGCCTCGCTAACCTTGTAAAGTTAGCCTCATACTTTGCGACATTCTCATCCTCCTTCTGCCTCAAACTCAGAAATTGCCTTTCCATATCTGCTCGATGGTCACGAGGAAAGTATTTTTCTAAGAAAAGCTTTTTGAACTCCCTCCATTCCATATTCGATACTTCATCATCTTCCTTTGTGTTTTGAATCAGCGACCACCACTGATCGGCATCTCCAGTGAGGCGGTAAACTGCCATGACAACCTTCTCCCTTTCACTACTCCCCAAGGCATAGAATATTTTCTCTAAGGAATTTATCCATTGCTCAGCTACTATAGGATTTGTACTCCCATTGAAGGTTGGTGGTTGTTGCCTCATGAAACGGTCTAGAATTGATCCTCCACGTTGCGGATCAGGGTGCTCCATACGAGTAAGGTTATTATTCATAACCTGAGTGAGTTGTCCCAGTGTGGTAGTAAGTTGATCAGCACCAGTTGTATCTCCAGATCCACAATAATTATCTTGAGCAGGAGGGAAATCCCTACACGGAGTGCGTGCATTGATACAGTTTCCATTCCTTCCACTAGGCGCCATTTCTAAACAATGGCATAAACTATATTAGTTTATAAATCAAAATACATAATTCCATACTTGTAAGATACTTAACATAAATTGAACTATTTATGGATATAATCCATAAAAAATTTTCTTTGAGGAAGTATATACTCACAACCCTTCATAGTGGTTTGTAAAGAGAATGGGAATTATCCTAAGCATATCCCCCGGGAGTGTCGTAACCAAGAGTGCAGCAAGGCCCGTTGTCGTGCACCAGTTCCCGTTCGAGTCTAGCTCAAAGCGGTGTTTTCGGGTTTTACCCCTAGGTACATCTGTGCCAGAGCCGCCTCTACCTGATCGTATCCAGACAGGGATGTATTGCTCGGAAAACTCACAAAATAACAAAATTCTAGGAAGTTCTTCTATACTAATACTCAAAGTCTATCTTTGGGCTATGTGCTCTAATCAGAGTTTATCTAAATCTAGCTTCCAAGGTTAGTACTAAACTACCTCTGATACCAACTGTAGCGCCCCGACCCCAGCTACCCAGAGTCGGTGCGTTACTTCGTAACATTGGCATGATCACAAAAGATCATGTCTCGAAAGACCGATTAGTTTAGTAGCCTTGGAAACACTAGATACATTCATAAGTCTTTCATTACATCAAAAAGTAAACAAACTAAAATAACATGGTCTTCATAGTCCACACTCATATCCCTTTCTGACTACCCCTGCAGGTCATTCATAAAATACTTCTTCACATCTTGGAAAAATATTAAAACATTGAAAGGGGTGAGCTCAGATGCTCAGTAAGGTTAACAATATAGCGGAAGCTTTCATAAATAAACATTAACATTTAAGGCAATGTATAACTAAAAAAAAGCCTTTTAAACTTGAACATCAACATAATATGGAAAAAGTAAAATGAGATAATGCCATTTACTTCTTCACATGGATATTCTACTGGTCAAATAATCACATGAAATATCATTAACCACTTTCATAATGATGGAATTCATAATGTCAGACTATCATAACCACGTAGCCAAGGCCTCGTGCCAAGACCACAAAAAAGATTTTGTCAAGGCCTCGTGCCAAGACACTAGTTTGTCTCAAGAGACCTGCTGATGCATCGAGGAGCTATAGCGGGCTCCACCCATCACTTATTAAGTCCAATGCATTCCTCATATGAATAGGTTTAAACATATCATAAACCATAACATAATCATATCACATAATCCATGCATAAAGGAAACATAAAATTTCCACATTTCAATCACAAGATATAAATACAACACATTGATATAATAAAAATTCTATCAAAACCATTTTCAATACCAAAATAAAAGAATGTTAAAACTTTGTATTTATTTTTCATTAAAAAAAATGATGGCTTGTAGTGGAAGCCGAATCTCAAATAATGGTCACGGCGGCGGAGAAGTCGTTGTCGCCGCATAAGTACGGAAAGAAAAACATTCCCTTTTGTCGTTTAGTAAAACGCTTCATATAAAAAATATTCCTTTTGAATAAACGTAAAATACAAAGGGGTTTATACACCGTATAAAAGAAAGTTGTGTATAAAACCAAATATGTCTCAATGAAAGGAGATTGAGACGAAGCCCTTAAAAAGATCATTTTTTTAAATAAAGTACATCTATAATGTGTATTCACTATAAGTACACATAAATAATGTAAAAATACAATATAGGACATAATAATATCATGACATAATTTGAAAGTAGGAGATTAACCCAAAGAATGGAAGTTGGGTTAAGAAATTCCCTTACCTTGCGTCTTGTCCTGACTCGACCGTTCTTTAACCTCCTGAATAATAAACTAGAGTTAATTTCTATTTACTTAAGAACCTTTTTCATGTTCATTATTCCTTTTATATCACTTATTACCATGTTATTAACATTATTTAATTATTTATGTTAATAACGGTCGTTTTGTCGATCTTTGGTACTTGAGTCAACAATAAACTTCTTATAATTACAAGTTGCTTATGTGGTAGAATATCCATTATCTCCAGAATTATATTCATGATTTAGATGTCATATATATCATATATATCCATTATATACATTCATTCATAATATTATGTAACATTTAGAGGTAAGAAATGAAATGCACCGTTCATGGAGACGATAAGCCGTACGTACGCATGAACGCTACATTCATTTCTATTTCGTATTTAATGTAATGAAATCATAATTATATAATGGTATAATATATTTCCAGTATAATATCATATATAATATCATTTACTCCATCCTTTATACATCCCACATATGGCATTAATGATTCACATCACTTTGATGGGGCGGTAGTCCACACTTCCTAAAATGAAATTATCGCGTTTTACCCATAATGGAAATCATAAAGTATGCCATAAATGAGAAATACAGAAGCATAAGTAAAAAATAAACATAATATATATCATATATAAAAATAGTGACATCTTAATGGCCACCTTTGAAAGTGTTATATGAGTGTTGAACAATCATCGTTTCGTGAGGCAGAAATTCGCCATCCACAGAAACCGTATGTTCTTTAACCATTAGATGTAGGTGTGTGTAAGTGTAGCTCGAATACTTCTTATAACAACATCCTAGTATATTGAGGATACTGGTGTTGTTAGAAAATAAATGAATAAAAAGAGTTTAGGGGGGTTGGAGAAGAAAAATAAAACAAAACAACATTAGAGAAGTCATTACCTCAAAATCGGGTAACTCTTTTTGATTTGAGCCAAAGGCTTCCTTGAGAAGAGTTCTTCCCAAATTGAGGCTTCTAGGAGTAAGAGGGGGAATTTGGGAGAGTATTTGGGCAGAGGTTGGCCGAGCCAAATGGCTTGAAGGTGTGAATAAGGTGGGAGAGGTGGGGGCCTTTTATAAGTGGAGAGGAGGGGCTCTTTTGGAATGATTGAAATGTTACATTATTACACAATTCTTTTCGGATTCTAAAGGTCCCACACTTATATAATTCGAGGTTAAGGTGATAAGGGTTCGAAATCTCCTCATCCAATTGGCTTTGGACAAGTGTATGCCTTGGAATTTGCATTATCTTCCCATTTTATTTAAATCGTTAAATAATGAAGTCATCACCGCATCATCATGATGTCATAATTAATTTAATTTATTTAATGTCTAAAATTATAAAAAAAATACTATGATGTAGGAAATCTTTTGAGATTTCTAATGAATATTTATAATCAAAATTTTGACTTGTGTAACCCAACTTAAAAACTGTTTTAGTAAAACCACTCCTGTTTGTGTCAATTTAATTTTAACATTAAATATATATATATTAATGTCATTTTCCAACCAAAGTGGCTCCATGGGGTCCCCAAGTTGACCCATGGGTTGTCTTGGTCGGCCATGACTCATCCAATAGGATTAGGACAAGTGTCAAGCTCATATCATATTATTAAAACATTGTTTTTACCTTAAACTACACTAATTACCTCTAATCGCGATTAAGAACTTAAAAGTTACTATTCACCAAAAAAATTATTTTGATCTCATTGAACCACATTTTACTTCTTAATGACAACCATGTATGTCGGATTTTTGAAAATCAAATCACAGAAGTGGTAATGTTTCATTTAAACGAAAAATCAGTTATTTAACTACCACTTAGTGGTTTCACTATTCATCAAAAATTGAAGTTTTTCAGAACAAGGCCAAAATTTCACCCTAAGCTATAATTGATATTCCGAATTCAAAAATGATGTCTATTTTACAAAATTCCAAACATATAAGTTGCATTAATTAATTTTATAATTAATTCCCGCTGTTACGACAAATAGCGTGTTTTTAAGAAACAATTTATATCAAAAGATTGGCAATTGTTTATGTCCAATTTCAATGTTAAATTAATTCTAATGAACACCATTGGATAAAATGGTAAAAATATATTCTAATTATACTTTAAAACCACTCAATAATATAACTTATCACTATAAATTATTTTGATTAAAAAAGTTGTTTTAATTATTTTTCACTATTCATAAAAATTCGGAAGTTCGCAGAAAATTAAAAAAAATTTCAACATAGGCCAATTTCAATATTAGGAATACAAAAATGAAGTCCATTTTGAAATAAAAAATTTCTATAATTTTAAAAAGTCGTTATTACTATTTATAACGGCTACTATGATTAGTCGCGGTGTTTTAGAACTCGAAGTTGCGTACAATGCAAGCTATTGCATTATTGAATGAGAAGCGTATCATGGAAGCTCGGGGTGTTACAATTTAATTGTAGGGGAGGGAAACTTTGATGTTTAGTATTATCAGTTTTTTGTTTTTTTAACATACAATTAATTTTTTTTTGTTTTTTTGAATATTGTGAGCTGAAATGATTATCATTTCTATTTTTAAAACCCATGTCTATGAGTCAAACAATTTATTCCTAAAATCAATGCCTAAATTAATACTAAAAATGACTATATTTAGAGACAAAATATGTAGTGAATGTCATTGTCATTCCTCTGATGTATGAATCTAATGCCTTCACTCACCATCCTTATATTTGAAATCACATTCCCATTAGGATTTTTATTCCTATTTTCATATCCTTTACATTTACCTCATTTCCTGAAAGAAACAATATGTGTCTGCTTTAACTATAATTTGATTTATTCCTGAAAAAAACTCAAGGGTTTGACGTACTTGTGTTTAAAATGAATTAAAATTTTATTGGTTTCATACCCATTTTTTATGAAAATCCAATTTTATTATGTATTAACTAGTATATTTAATCCATGTATCCCTTATAATCCATGAAAATGATATTAGGTTAGCCACATTATAATCCAATTTTCCCTATCCATTATGCTCTTAATGTGAAATTGCATGATTTTGTTGAACTAAGGTGTTGGGGAAGATATCTTATATTGTGATACATCACTTACTGATAAATTGGGTGGAAATAAAATGTTAGATAGTTGATTTTTCTTCTTACGAATTTATTCTTTTGAAATATTATCTATTCTAGATATTTTATGATAAAAGAAGTGGTGCCTTTCTGGAGCTTCCAAAGGATAAAGAATGTTGTTCCTAATTAGAGGTTTCATCAAAAATTATGATTGATAAATTTGAAATTTCTACTATTTAAGGTCATAATTGTCGTCCATTTCCATGAGAATTCATGATGATGAAGATGATTTTCTACAAATGGTTATGAGAAGGACATGGTACTTGAGTGAAAATTATAATCTTTATATTTTTCATTAAAAAGATTAAATCCCTCCTCATTCGGCCATATAATTTTTAACATATAAATCCTACCAACCAAAATCCATAGAAAAAACTATAAATTAATCATGATAAAATATGTCCTTAATGCACATTGGGTTTATATGTATAAATTTATCAGGCCTATGTTGACACTTGCATGGGTTTGGATGAGAAAATCCCTGTTGAAAATTGACATTTGTGAGATGAGAGAAAATTCATATGAGGTAGCTATTTTGTATGAATTAGATAAGAAGTGAGGTGGAAATATATTAAATTATCTAAATTTGTAATATCACATTTTTTTTGAGTCATGCTATCTTATTGTTTCTTGATGTGGATTCTGTGGATCTCATGGGTTTTTGTTTTGAATTTTCTTTGATTTTATTTTGATGCATACTTATCCAATAATCCATGTTCTATGTGTGGGATAATTGATATAGAAAATATTTACAATAATTTTAAATTTAATATAGATTTTTTGAATCCAACCATTGTATTATTTTAAGATAAATTACAAATTTGATGATTTTAGTGGTACTTTGAGCTAAATCAGAAAAATGACCCATTTTGAATTTTTAATATTTATAATGTTTTTTCTATTTCTGTCATAATGTTTTATAAACATATCCAAATATTTGAATAATGTTTTTTGGATTCTATACATCCAGAGATTCAATTGCATATTCTGGAACCATAGCTAAATCCACCATCTGTAATCTCAAAATGATCTCACAAGTTGGGCCTCAGAGAATGTTCACAAAATTGGCTATTTTTGTGATGGGACTATATCTCATTACCGAAGGTCCCAAACACTGCCAAATTTGAATGGTTGGATGCACACAATATTGTGGAATACGTTTCTTGAACGTTTCTATGCATTAAGGGGCCGTTTTCGATGATTTTAATGCATGGGAAACTAGATATTTGGAATATGGAGTGTGTAAATTTGCATAATAATGTATCTGAGTAAAATGAGTATAAATATCTCTACACATGAAAAAATATGCATATATTTGGAGGAGATATGTAGAATCATTTTATGAACAACTCTCATATAGGATTGAACATGTGAATTTACTATTTAATGAGTCTAACATGCGGTAACTTGAGAATGGAAATTATGTCTTATAAATGGAGTATTGATCCTCTTTCCTAATTCATTCCAATCCATCCCACAACGTCCAGTAGACCATTGAGTTGGATATCTCCCCCAAGGAGACATGTTTCACTATCATCTTCCTCCCTAGATTTATTCTTCTTAGTTTTATAATTTTTTTTCCTTCCAATTCATTTCAATTTTCCTTACCATAGTGGGATAAATATTTGTGTGATTGGGGAAGGGTAGGTTTTTGATTTTGTAATTCTTGGGTTCAAGATGTTCATTGAATAAAAACTCTATATCTATTATATAATATTGATTTAAATTTTTTGTAGAAATGTTTTTATCTAATGTGATATTATTTGATTTTTGATTATGTTATTGTTTTTTTCTTTAGTAAAGGATAATTATCTCCCTCCATTAGGTTTTGGTTTATATACGATGCAATAGACCAAGGATTAGTGGTGAAGTAATCTACGTTCGTCAGTATGCGTGGGAGGGGTAATGGATGTTCTTAATTTTTTGGGATAAGCAAGACCTGATTAGGTATTTCCAAAGTCAATAGAGGATACCCAATGCAATTTTCTCACACAGAGAAAGTGTTTTGACCAAAATAATATCTTTGTAAGGTTTTATCTCGCCATCACCATTTCACCAAGGAAGTGAGGAGAACTTATAATGGAATATCACTTTAATAGACTTAGAAGAAGATATTTGAATAATATAGAATACGCATATCATATTTATTTGAAAAAAAATCGACATGATCACCATTTTCATATCATAGTTTTAAATCATGTGAATTTTCAATTTATTTTCAATCATTTTATTAATTCTTATCATTTTCATCTCAGTCATTTGTTTCCCAAAACAAAAAAATAAAAAAACCACCCCAATATTCCCTCTAATTTAAAGTGACAAACTATTTTGTGTGAACTCCTATTTTAGTGACTTTTTATGGTTAATCGCAAGATTATACATAGGTAATATAAAAAATTACATAACCCACGACAGTTATACATCAATCATCTTTATAAGGGAGAAGATTTCTCTATAATGGAGGGAAGTCTATATCATATTTTTAATTCATCATTCATGTAAAATGAATTCCTAGATCTAATACGATCTGACACTCAAATTTCAATCTTGTATGTGGATCATATCTTTCTATATTTATGGGGGAGGAATGTTTACCTCATCCTAATGATGATACATAGTGGTAATATTTTCCCTATCTAGTTCCTTATTGTGTTTTATGATATTTTTTATCTCAATAATATAACATGAATATTAATCCTCTATGAAAGGATTTTCAATTATTTGGGTGGTGAATTGGATATACCCATACCATCCACATTATATTATGATGTGTTCCACCACATAGGAGGAAACTCGTTATTCAGTGTTGTTAGGTTTTTTATACTCCTCGGGTTCTGATTGAATGTAACTTCTATGTGTCTATCAAGATCATCCCCTCAGGGTATATTTTTCATATTGTGTCTTTTGCATCTACATCTTGATCCACATTATCTTTTGTGTTGATGGTGAAGATATTCCTAGAGGTGTATCTTGAAATGGTAGTTATTACATTACTCCCAACACAACAGGGTTACTATTTTGTACATGAATTATGGTTATTTCTTGAACCCATTTTCATATATAACATTTTTCTTATTATGACACTAGTGTTTTTTGATTTCTTTTACCATGAGGTCCTCCAATCTTGGTCTATGAAATTTGAAGTTGAGGGAGTTTCTGGTCATGTTTTCTGAACATCCCCTGAATAGCAGTGTTTATTTTTTGGATGGTGGAATGGATGGGATACTGACCATCAATATTTACCTCCAGACATGGAAAATATTGATTCCCCCTATAGTGATGTTGACAATGTAAATTACCCCACCCATATGGGATGGGGTCATTTTAGGGAAACCATTGTAATTTTTTGATCCTTTTATTGATGAATCGGTGCTTCCAATCAAATACTTCATGATTCATAGGATGGGAATTAAGATATAAATGCCCCCATCCTAGTGGTTTTACACTAATCTGAAATAAATATTCAATTCCACAGGACCCTCTCAAGGGATGATGAGCATAGTGATGTATATTGAAATAAAAATTCCCCCAACCCAGTGGGATGGGGTTGATTTACAATTTCTACTATTATATCCCAAATATGCTCATGTATTATTGATCCAAGGTGAGGACGTTATGGAGGATATTCCCCAAATTCTAAGGGTTGGTTTCATTCATGGACAACAAATATGTAATCATCTATTATGTCCTGTTTGATATGGCACAACTGTTATCATGTATGAGCTAGGTGGAACGACAACCCATGACATGAGTCATTATTTATAGGACGTTTTTTGGTTGATTACAACATCTTCATCCGTGTATAAAAGGAGTTCTCTTTGCTTTGAGGGGTCTAGTTAAAGGGTTTGTTTTTTATCCACTTCCACTTTTCAAGATGTATTATCACCATTTAAGTGGAGAAATTTTGTTGTAGTGACAAACTAGATCACACATTACATAGTCCTATGATATTTCTTGCGGATACAACATTAAAAGACACCATATAAACAGAGTTTTGTTATTCCAGATGTGTGTTAATGTGAAATTATCTATACTTTTCCAACCATTGAATAAAGATGCATGACATGGATTCAAATATCATATGTCTAAGAGTATTCTTGTAATGGTGGAATGTGTGAATTATATTTGTGCTATGATTTTCCTGTTTCGGATCATTTGTCAATGAAAATAATAGTAATGTCTAGATGGTAAAAAATCATCTTGATGGTTTTATGGTGACCATTGTATCCATGATAAGGGTGGTTCCTCTCCTTAAATCACTAAGGAGTAGTCTATAAATTTTTTTATAGATAAATTATGAACTGATTTACTTGTTTATCTAAGATCTCATATTAAGAAGTGGAGATGGTCCAGAACAAGGTGGGGAAGTTGTTTATAGAAACATATCTCCATATGTCACTGTCTTCCTTCTATTCATATGTCGTATATGACAGTATATGCTCTAACCATATAAGGTGAATCTTAGTAGGGGCCTACTGACGAGAGTGGAGTGTTTATGGAAGTTGATGATCAAATAGATGTGATTGCCATTGATATTTGAAGCACATCTCTATATAAGGTAATTTGAGTTTTGAGAACCTCTTTATATGGAGGTTTTTGGGAAATGGGTGTTTTTCTTTTTCTGTTGGATATATCACCATGGGGAGGTTGAGCATGTTGGATGTTAGGAGTATAGTCCATTCATTACATCTACATATGATCTCAAGGATGATTATCATTGTAATGATGACCTTATTCTTTGTTTGAAGAGTCAGTGGACCCTTGGGGTCTTTATAATGTGTCTCTAACAACCATAAAGAAAATATCATAGATAATCATAGGAATATGACACATATTTTACATCCTTTCAAGAAAATTTTACCCTACCTTTTGAAAATGTAATGTGGTAAAATCCTATTTTATGATGGATTCCAGACTATGTTGTTAACCATTTTATGCTTCAGGATTATGGTCCCACTACTTCGAAGATATTGGAGCATGCCTATGAGATTCTTTATTATTGGAAATAATATGAGCATTCCCCTAGGAATGTTCCACTTTCACATGGTGAGCCTCGGTCTGAACAAGGATATGAGCATGATTTTGAGCCTTTGGAATATGGTGTCTTTCTTTTTCAACTAGGATATGAGCCTATCCCAGGGCATGTGGCACTCTCACATGGTGAGTTATAGTTGGAGTGGGAATATGATCCTAGTCTTAATATTAATTCCCCTTCTGAATATGTTGATGGACCTTCAGAATTGGATATGGGATATGGGACTCCTACTATATAGCCTCATAAGGATACTGATGAATTCGTTCTTCTATAGATGTTGGTATATGAGTTTATCCTCTATGATATGTTGGAATATTAATGTTAGATTTAATGATATGTATATGATACCATTTACAGGCATGTGTCACTATCAGTTAGGGATCTTTAACTAGAATGGGGTATGTGTAACGACCAAAACATTTATTAATGATAATTCTTATTGATCCAATTAAATGTCTTATTATGAAAATAGTTATATAAAACATATTCACTTCATTGGCTTTATATTTTTGGATTTTAAAATACCATAAATAAATGTGTTTGTTTCAAATATAGTCGTTGAATAGTGATTACATGATTAGTATAAATATAAGGCTTTAAAAATTCTAATTTTCTCAGAAAAACAAAGTGATGTCCTCACCCAGTAGAAATTATCCATACAAATCCCATTTTTTTGGAGCTCAAAAAGGAGGCAGTGCCACTAGGCTTCACTCTTGACCAAGACCAAGCCGAGCTTCAACATTATATGCTTGAGCACAACCACTTACCAGGTAAGTATAAGTTAATAGAAATTACCACCTGAGCGATGTTATTAGAGCCTCCCCAAGAGTTTGTCACCATCACACATCGTACCCTTAGGTCTTATGAAGAGGTTATAAGGTGTTATGTAACATTACCCTACCACTAATATTATTTTCTCTATTTATTCTATAAATAATATACATTCATTTCATTATTGTTACTTTCTAAATGGGTTCTAGAGAAAAAATTGTATTTTTAGTTAATATTGAATTAATAAATCTATTTTGATGAGTTAATGGATGTTTGGAATTAAATAATATTTTAATAAAATTTTATTATTACAAAATTAATTTTTATAAAATATAAATTATCATATAATTTTTATGAATGAAATTGTAATTTTTATTATGGTTTGAAAAATGTTTTTGTCAAAACCCATGAATTTTCAATATATATCAGTTTTTATTTTAGAAGGGAAAATTCACCTATATAGAAAATTATTTAGATAAAATGAATGTTATTTTTGGAATCAGGATGTCTATATTATACAATAGTTAATTTTTCATAATTTTCAAAGACAATCAATTTTTTTGGTAAAAATTAAAAATACATTAAATATATAATGTGTTCTATGATATCATAATGACCCAATAATGATGTAATAAAATAATATAAATGGGATTTTCGGACAATATATGTTTTAACATTAAAAAAATGTGATTTTATATATTTTTGATTAAATTTTTTGGTGCCTTAGTAGACCCTCCAATACATATAAAACATTTTATCTATTAAAATGACTTCCTTGAGAGTGTTACTAACCTCCATATAATCAAGCATAATATTTTAAGCAGTGTGTCCCTTGTAATTATAACATAATCTTTTTAAACTCTCATTTTTTCAGAAACCATGGGTTGGTTTTTTTTAGTTTAATGTGAGGTTTCCAAAACCTAAATAATAAATAATTCCATATGTTTTCTTATATAAACCCAAATATGGTCCCACTTATCCTGACTCAATAACCATAGATAACACCCCTAATCTACCATTCTCTCTCTAGTATCCTCCCATGGATCCCCAAGCTCCCAAGAAGCCTCTATCAAGCCTCTTCCAAGCCTTTGGGATCACTTATCCAAGTAATGGATTTCCTTCTTTCTCATTTTTCACCAAATATCATAATGTGGTTATAACATTTTTTTCAAATAAAAATATTGGGGTTTGATTTCTAACCTCCCCCATACTTCCCTCACTACGTTTTATTTATGGGTGACCCTTTTATGTCTCATTAATGCCACCCATTATACATATTAACATGTCGAAATTCCTTAAAACTTTCTCTCTTCTCATTTACATTACAACAATTATTTTGTATTATAAATATAAATTCCATTACATATGTTGGTAAATGTATATATATGACACCAAAAATTTCCATTTAATATACATGTTATGATACACCCATTTCTCCATCATTAGAAAATTTTATACATTCTTTTTTCTTGTCGTTATACTGCTGAAATTGCATCGCGATTTTCCAATCCAATGTCATGGTGTAGTGAATTCCATGCCCATTTATTAATCAAGGGTATTAACATTTATGCAAAATTACTTATTTATTATAGAGTTTAATGAATTAATTATACATTCCTTTATCGTGGAATAAATGATGATATTTAATGAATCCATGTTTAGTGATCCATGTGGAACACTAATGCATGAAATGAATTGAATAAGAAGGTTTCAACCTGATAGCGCTCCAATGCATTGGGTAAAGATTAGTATCATGATAAGTCAAGTACAATGAGGGTTTAATCATTATAATTCATGTTAAATGAGGTTTTTATAAATCTCAATTTGCAATGATCCTTGCTCATGCTAAAATCATGTTAAGTGCTGCTACCACATTTCAAAGTTATTATAATAAGGCTATATCATGCCTTTATGTTGATGTTTTTATTGAGCTCCATTAATATTAATATTGCCTAACATGTAATATATTATTAATTTTATTCCTTTTTACTCCCTTAATGGGATTTATAGCTCACTCTTTTCTTATGAATGTCCTCAGCTTATCCAATTTAATACTATGTATGAAGGAAGGTTGTGGTCATGTAAAAGATGTTTTCAATAATGATGTCATGTATTATATTATTAGTTTTTATGTAATGTTCCTAATTTTCCAAGACTCTATACCTCTCATTCCTCAATGTTTTAGTAAGCCCAATTTTATATAATAAATCATGTTTATGTGTATGATAAAGACCATGGTTGTTATAGTTCGTATTAGAAGATAAGTTTAGTTATTTTTTTGGATTAGGATTTGAAAAACCTAGTGAAAGCCTTATGGAAAAGACTAAGTATCATAAAAACATCTCTAAAATTTTATGATTAATAACTATGTGTTTTATCATGAAAATACATCCATTTCTGGATACGAGTACGTAGAGGTGGCTCTGGCACAAATGTATCTAGGGATAAAACCCGAAATCACCGCTTTGATCTAGACTTGAATGGGAAGTGGTGCATAACAATGGGCCTTGCTGAACTCTTGGTTATGATTCTCTTAGGGGATATGCATTGGTAAATTCATAAGGGTAGTATGAACCATTAATAATGGAATAGAAAAATTCCTATAATAATATATGTTGGGAAGTAGAACGTGGATAACATAGATTTAAGCATATAAATTCATATGTTAAGTAAATAAAATTAATTTATAAGTCATACATTTTTGTCTTTGGATTACCCTTTATGTCTTACCCCACAACATTCCTTTTATTCCAGCCAATGGCCAGTAATATGAGATATCGGTCTAAAAACCAATGTGAAGATCAATGTTTTGACTATTCTAATGAGATTCCCAATCTGATGGGAGCGAGAATCATGAACTTTTTCACGATACACTCTCAGTTAACTCATGTTTTTAATAGAAACATGGGACACGAGGAATGTTCAACCCCTCCTAATGATAGAACTAGTCATAATCGAGATCTTCCTGAGACAAATTCCTCCTACATTTAATGAATCATATGATCACTTAATTGATGAACTATGTGTAAACTCAATTGAAAAGATCTTACCCATCATACAATGTTCCAAAAAAGAAAATTTTTCTTTTGGATACTTATCATATAGAGGGTGAATATAATAAATAGTGGACATTGATAAAAAAATACTAAGGCTCAGGAGGAGATTGAGGCATTGTAATGGAAGGATTTCTAGAAAAAAAAAATTGATAAATATTTTTTTGCAACCCTCTGATTTAAGATGGAAATGGACTTCCTTTACCTCAAGAAAAAAGATTAAGAATCCATCAGAGCGTATAAAGAAAAATTAAAAAGGCTTGAATGATACACCTCCAGCTTTGTCATTACCCACAAATTTATGGCTGACCGCTTCTTTGGTGGGAAAAAACCTAGCCAATAGAATGCCCAAGAGATCTTTGTCTTTGAGAGATATGAGAAAATTGTCTGATGTGCCCTCAATGTAGAAATAGAGATCGATGATTCTTATGGGTATCATGGGTATAAGAAGCATAATGTGGAATTTAATTCTAATAGTCTGATGGATAAATCCAACACTGCTAAGATAATATAGCACCCCACTTTCCAATGGAGCAGAAGGTGGAACCAAAAAAATTTCATAAATGGGACAAGGAAATGTTTTTGGTGTGGAAGAGAATGGAACCTTTCCATTAAATGCCGACATGAAAAACCTACTAATGAAATAGAGGAGAGGAATGATATATTCTACCTTCAACGCATTGTTCATTACTTCAACTACAGTGAACTAGGCACATAGTAAACCAGTTCCTTATGACATGGGTTTTTTGAGGCAACCAACAACTTCTAAGGTAGCAAGGGTGATCATTTTTCCATTAGTACCACCGAATTGAACCCCGAAAATGATGTGGTGATAGGATCAATAGATATTCTTTCATGAAAATAGAACATACTATTTTATTGTAGTTCTAGTTATTCTTTTATATCCCAAAATTTTAGTAGAATAATTCCCACACAACCACAAAATCATGGATTTAAAGATGATGGTGAGAATAAAAAATCGGGAAATCATTGCATCCAATGAACATAACTCCTCACCATTCATAATTTGTGGATTGAAATTCTGGTTGAACCTCTTTATACTCCCTCTAGTATAATTTAATGAAATATTTATCATGGATTGGATTTCTTTATATAGATCCAAAATAAATTTTACTGAGAGGGAAATCACTCTCCATATGGAGAATCAACCATTATTCTGTACAAGTTCAAGGAGGAGGTTGAATATTCTTTAGCACCATCGTCTCATGTGTGGATATTAATACCATATGAGAATTCATATTTTTCTCTGATGATTATGTCTAAGGAATAAACCACCCTTGAAGACATTCTTATTACGAGGTAATTTGATGAAGTATTTCATGATTAATTTCCTAGTCTTCCTCCTAGAATAGATGTTAAATTCTAAATTGATCTTATACCTCAGGAATTGCCAAAATTCAAGACTCTATATATGATGGCTATTGTGGAGCTTGATAAGTTGAAGAAAAAACTACAAGAGAATATAAATAAAGGGTTTATATGCCCATGTGCTTCCCCATGGGGTGCACCAGTCCTCTTCGTCAAGAAGAAGGATGGGTCAATGAAAATTTACATTGATTATCGTGAGATCAATAAAATCATGATAAATAACAAGTATCATATACCCTAAAATGATGACTTGTTCTATCAACTATGTGGATCATAATACTTCTCCAACGATGATCTGCAGTTGGTATATTATCAAAGGTAATTAAATAGTATATCCTAATGGCTATTTTTCCTACAATATATGGGCACTATAAATTCCTAGTAATGTCATTCGAACTCACTAATTACCTAGTAATATTCATGGACATAATTAATAGAGTATTTATTGATTACCTTGACAAATTTTTGGTAGTCATTATAGATGAAATTATAATATAATCCAAAACCAAGGAGGATCATGAGGAGCTTCTATGAATTGCACTAGAGATCTTGAGAAAGAAGAAGCTACATGAAAGGTATAACAAATGTGAGTTATGAATGAATGATGTTTCGTTATTGGGTCATATCATCACAAGCAATGGAATATCTCTGGATCCCTCCAAGAAATATATAATTGAGGGATAGTTGAGGCCAAAATTAGTAACGGATATCCATAACTTCATAGGGTTAGCTGGATATTATCGCTGATTTGTGAGATATTTATCCCGATTTTCCAACCCTCTTATCAAAATAACTCAGAACGGAGTAAAAGTTTCAGGGAATTATGCATGAAAAGTGATCTTCAAGGAGTTGAAATGTAGGCTTATCACTACACCTGTACTCACACTACCCATAAGTGGAGAACACTTTTTGGTTTTTAGCGATTCTTTGAAGAAGGGCATGAGTTCTGTGTTGATGAAAAATGAAAAATTCATTGCATATCCTTCATGTCAAATGAATGTTCATGAGAAAAACTATCCAACACATGGTCTAGAGTTGGTTACGGTAATAATTTCTTTGAAAATTTAGTGACATTAACTTTTTGGAGAATTGTGTTAAATATACACAGATCAAAAAATCCAAAATATATATTCACATAGAAAGAGTTTAATATGCACCAATGAAGATGGCTAGAGATTATAAAAGACTATGACCGCTTAATCCATTACTACCCTAGAAAATTAAACAAGGTAGGGGATAATATAAGTAAAAATTCCCCAATAATTTTATCTTTGAAGAGAATTGAAAAGGATTCAATCTTCTTAGATTTGGTGAATATGGACATGTGAATCATAAAAAATGGAACATCATCAATCCTTTCACAAATTATTTCTCAACCATGTCTTTTGGAAAGGTTAAAGGATACTCAGAATAATGATGTGGGAATTTATAAGAAAGTGGAAACTATTAAAAAATGGAAATCCTCGACGTTTAATGTTAATGAAGAAGGAATTGTGAGATTTCAGTCATGACTTTGTGTTCCCTAAAATCAGAAGTTAATGATCAAACTTTTTCATGATACACATAGTTCAAATTTCTATGTTCACCTAGGAAACACAATGATATATTGAGAACTCCGAGAGCATTATTGGTGGGATAACATCAAGAAATAGATCTCTAAGTATATATCTATGTTCCTGATATGTCAGCAAGTGAAGGATGAGATGCTGAATTCTATGTGGATGATGTAACCCTTACCCACAACAACATGTAAATGGGAGGACATCCCCATATACATCGTCACTAGACATCCAAATAAATTCAATGGAAACAATCCCATCTGGGTGGTTTTTGATCATCTTATAATGACTACACACTTCTCTACAATTCTAGAGGATTTCTATTTGGATCAATTGGCACAAATATATATCAGAGAAGTGGAAAGGCTACACGGAGTACCATTATCTATTGCATCCAATAGAGATTCAAGATTCACCTATATGTTCTGGAAGAGTCTGCAACCTGCTCTGAATACTGAGCTGAAATTATGTATGGCTTATCATCCTCAAACCGATGGACAATCTGAGCGGACTATACAAATAGTTGAGAACATGTTGAGAGCATGGTCAAGGACAACAAAGGACGGTGAGATATAAATCTTCATCTGGTTGAGTTCTCTTACATAATAGTATTCACTCAATAATCTAAATGTCTTCTTATGAAGCCTTGTATGGGAAGAGGTGTAGAACATTGACATGTTAGGATGAAGTGGGGAGCGGAAACTCTTAGGTCCAGAAAGGGTTGAAGAAATGGTGGAAAAGGTTAAGACCATCCGGAAGCACATTAAAGCTACTCAGAGTCAACAAATAAGCTATACTAATAATCATCGACAAGACCTAGATTTGGATGTTGGAGACTTGGTATTCTTATGAATATCACCATGGAAGAGAGTTAAGATATTTTGTAATAAGGGAAATCTTAGGCAAAGGCACATCATCCCTTTTGAGATCCTTGATTTCATTGGAGAAGTGGAATATTGACTAGCACTCCAACTAATAATATCTCAGGTACATGATGTATTCCATGTATCACTCTTGAGGAAGTATATACCTAACCCATCACATGCACCCAGTCTATAGGTGGTACCATTATAGAATGACCTATCTTATTAAGAGAAGTCACTGATGATCATAGATTGTAGGGAAAAAGTTCTACGAAATAAGCTAATGACCATCATCATGGTGTTATGGAAAAATCACAAGATTGAAGAGGCAATATGGGAATTAGAGGAAGTGATGAAGCAGAGTTACCAACATCTTTTTTACTGTGGGAAAAATATATTTTGAGGGAGAAATGTTTTAATGGGGGAATATTTTAACAACCCAAAATTTTATTAATGAAAATTCCTCTTGATATAATTAAATTTTTTATTATGAAAGTATTCATATAAAACAAATGAAGATACATGGTTTTATGTTTTTGGATTTTAAAATACCATTATGAAATATTACCATTTCTATTATAGATGTTGAACAGTGATCCCAAGATTATTATAAATATAAGGCTTTAACAAATCCAATTTACCCAGACCAATAAAGCGATGGCCTCATCTAGTAGAATTTCTCCATACAAGCCCATTTTTTAGAGCCCAGAAAAGGAGTTAGTGTCAGTAGTCTTCAGTATTTATGAAGTCCAATCCAAGATTCAACAAGTTTAGATGGAGCACATCTACCTATTAGAGAAGTTGATGTTATTAGATATTACCCACCATGTGATGTTATCCGAGCCACCCCAAGAGTCTGTCACCATTTCAAACCATACCCTTAGGTATTATTAGGCTGTTATAAGAGGTTATGTAAAAATAACCTAGAATTATAATTATGTGCTTATTTTTTGTATATAGAATATATATTATTTTTATTATTTTTACTTTTTAAATGGTTTTAAAGCATAAATAGTTTTTTTAATTAATATTAAATTAAGAGATCTATTTTAATAATTAATGGTTTTTTTGAAATAAATAATTATTTAGTGAAATATAATTATCACAAAGTCACTTTTTAATAAATATAAATTTTCTAATAAATTTTATGAATACAATTGTATCAATTATTAATGTTTAAAAACTATTTTTTTTCAAAACCAATGAATATTCCATAGATGTTAGTTTTTTTTCAAGTGAAAATAAACACATTTATAAATTTATTTAAATAAAATGAATATTATTTAGGGAATCTTGATGTTGAAATTATCCAATGGTGATTTTTTCATAATTTTCAGAGACAGTCAAATTTTTTGGTAAAAATTAAATACCATTTAAATATATAATATGTTTTATAACATCTTATTTTCCCAATATTTATGTAATAAAACACAATAAATGGTATTTTCGTCAAATAAATGTATTACCTTTAAAATATATGTCATTTTTTATTTGTTTTATTAATTTTATGGTGCCTTAATAGACCCTCCAAGACTTATAAAACATTTTAATTTTTAAAATGATTTCATTAAGAGCATGACTCACCTCCACATAATCAAGGATAATATATTAATAATTTAGGATTTTTAATTATAACGTAATGTCTTAAACTCCATTTTTTGAATAACCATGGGAACAAATCATGGTTTGGTTTGTGGTTTTAATTAGTTTAATGTGAGTTATCTAAAACCTAAATAATAAAGAATTCCCTCTTTTTTCCTATATAAACTCATCCAATCTCCCACTTTTCTTCACTAAAAACCCTTGGATTATGTACCAACTCTGACATCATTTTTCTCTATTATCCTACAAAGTCACCCCAAGATCCCAAGAGACATCTCTCAAGCCTCTCCCAAGACATTGGGATCACTCTTCCAAGTAAGATATTTCTTCTTTTCCAAATTTTTTCAAAATTTAAATAAATTGTTTTACCATTTTTTTCAATTTAAAATGTTGGGATATAATTTCTCACCTACCCCATACTTCCTAATTATGTTTTAATGATTGGATACCCCTTCATCTCTCATCAAATCCTCCCATGTACACCCGTTACCATGCAAAAATTCCGAAATAAATTTCTCTCTTTTCATTTACATTCAAGAAATTATTTTTTATTATGAATATGAATTCCATTAAATATTCTAGGACATGAATCTATATGACCCACTTAAATTCCATTTCAATTAAATATGATTATACCACCATTTCAATGTCATCAACCAATTTTATAAATTCTTATATCATGCTGTTATGCTGTCGAAATTACACCACAATTTTCCAATCCAAAGTCATTGTGTGGCGAACACCATGCCAATTTCTCTATCAAGGTTTTTCACCTTTATTCACTTTTACATATTTATTATATAGTTTCATGTATTAATTCCACATTCCATTATCATGGAATAAATTATCATGTTTAATGAATCTATATTATATGATCCATGTGGCACACTTATGCATGAAATGAAATGATAAAGAAGGGTGTGCCCTGATAGCGCTCCAATGCATTGGGTAATGATTAGTATCATGATACATCAAGTGAAATGAGGGTTTAATCATGATAATTAATGTTAAATGAGGTTTTACTCAAGCTCCACATTCAATGATCCTTGGATCATGCTTGAATTATGTTAAATGTTGTAGCCACATTTCAATGTTATGATAATCAGGCTATATCATTTTTTATGTTCATGTTTCTCTTATGCTCTATTGAAATTTCTATTTCCTAAAATATAATATATTATTCATGTTATTCGTTATGTATTCCCTTACTGGGTTTTATAGCTCACCCATTTTTATGCATGTATTTATGTTATCCCATGCAATGCTAAGTACGAAAGAATGTTGTGGTCATGTAAAATAAGTTTTCAATAAAGATGTTGTGATTTATATTATATGTGGTTATTTATTATTCCTAATTTTCTAATAAACAATACATATCAATTAAGAGAGTGGTCATAAGTGGAGTTTCATGTAATAAATCTTGTTTATGTGTGTAATAAAGAGCAGAGTCGTTATAGTATGTGCCTGATCCTAAGAAGTTTTCTTATGATTCAGGTCTAATTTGACAAGAATATGAGAATATCTCGACACATGTATCACTCTCACTTTGTGATAATCATCCATAACAAGAATATGAGACCAATCCTAGGCCTTTGGAATATAACTCTAATCTTTTCTAACATGAATTTTCCGTTTCATAAAGGAACATGATATTTTCACATGGTCATCCACAGTTAAAATTGAAATATGGGTCCTGTTTTGTGACTATTCGTTCATCAGAATATAACCATAATAATTATTTATAAGATAAAGGATGTGTTCATGATTCAGAGAAACCACTATTTCATGCTGATTAGAGTTTTTTCTTCTACCTAGCTGTAGGGATAAGAATATGCTTCTATCCATATATATTTTCAAGCTTCGCTATATATAGGTGGATTTATCTAGTTGTTTATAGGATGAAATGACAATTTAACAATGTTTTTGTGGTAATATAATCCACCGCATTTCATATCTCTAATATATACAATAATATATATTCAATTGAAGTGGGAATTTTATCCCACCATTAATCCTCCTTGTTCCAAATATATAAGACTATTGGGATTTATGAATGGGGGTATGAATATTTATCTAATTCACAATTGCTATAGGAATATGACATAAGTCTTTTTATGGGTGATCATGGATATAAGACCCATCACTAGTTAGTGGTAGACTATTTCAGTAGACATAATCAGTGGGAGTGTGGATATAAGATCACTCATGATTATCCAAAACCATCTGTGTTCGATTTGTTTTCATTATATTCCATGAATTTATATCAGTGGTATCATTTTTTCAAGTGTTACCTTTAGCAAGAAACTGAAGGGAACCAGTGGGATGTAACTAGAGAGAACATTTGAGTGGATCCCTTCTCCTTAGCCCACAAACCAAAAGGGATTCTTAATTGAATCCTTGGTCCACCTTCATTAGATACTGAATGTGGTGATTTTCATGATCCATGTATAATCTATCAAAATAGTTGGCTGTGGAAATAGGTTCCACTGGATTTACTAAATCATAATTTGGAAGATGTATACTCATCGTTCCTAGTATATAGAGACCCTCCTGGGACGCTACAAGTGTTGGGATCATACCATGTCGATGGTATTGTAGTAAAATTTCACTCTCCAACATATAGTGATGATTTCGGTCAGGTGAGGTCATTCAAATGCGAGTAGGTGTTGTAGCCAAATATTTTTTTAAAACTATAACTAGATGAATTGAAGTTGTATTATGGTGTGGTCTGTGAGAGAAATATCTACAGTCTTGAATACCTTGAAGAACAATTTCGATGATTAGTGCATAATAATAGGCATTATTTGATCACAATCAGATATGCATGGGTAACACAACTATCCTTTTATATCCACGGTCTTTCCATTTTACTCTCATGTACTTTTCAAAGAATGGATGGACATATTTCAGGAGAACTCTTACAATAGAGGATCTTACATTCATTTTAATGATTCATTTCAGTTTTCCAATTTTGTTTTAGAAATGTAAAACACATGGTACAACACATCATAAACCAGTCATTCAACTATTTGATAGATTCATAATAGGTTCATGATATTTATTTCATTAGAAAAGATACAACCCTATGAACCCATATGATATGAACAAAATAGATTGATGAGAACATGGTAGTCTATAACTTTTAACATGTAAATAAGATGTCATAGATAAATAATTCTGTGATGGTATCACCATATTTATGGAATGAGATAACAATGCATTCCAATGTGATAAGAACAATATGGTCTGATGAGAAATGTGAATTATATCATTTTTATCTTATGAATTAGATGTCATATTTAAAAAATTCCACATCGGTTTCATCATTTTTGTTTCTTCATGTTGTTTATGCACATATATTGTCAATGATTTATTGTGATATGTGGGTTAAATGTGATACATGATTCTTCATGTCATGTTCTCAATTAATTCTTATCTTTTATATAAACTCCCTAAAATTCCCACATATGTAACTTGGTACATACCTACATTCCAAACAAAGGTGCTCATTTGGGGTTTCAGACCTAATGAAACTTAGGAACTGAAATTGGATAAGAGGATGAGAGTTCGAGCTCATCTCACACATTATGGGGGGAATTGATGCCTACTCTTGGACCCTCTTATAGATATAAGATATGTTCGATCGTCGATTTTTAATCATGATGTGGAATCAGTTAATCTACTTGAATGACCACTGGTTAAATCCCTTTATCTATGAAAGGGAATGTTTTTTTTGTAAATCTATATAAAGTTTGGGTTCTTCATTCCTTTCCTATAATTTTTTGGTGTCTTAGTAGACCCTCCAAGACTTATAAAACATTTTAACATTTAAAATGATTTCCTTGAGATTGTTACTCACATCCACATAATAAAGCCTAATATTATAAGTAGTTTTTCCATTGTAATTATAACATAATTTTTTTACAAACCCCTTTTTCAAAAACCAAAGGTTGGTTTTTCGTTTTTTTAGTTTAATGTGAGGTGTCCAAAACCTAAATAATAATGAATTCGCTATCATTTCCTATATTAACCCAACCATGGTCCCACTTCTCCTCACTAAATAACCATAGAGCACGTCCCTAATCCACCATTCTCTCTCTAGTATCCTCCCAAGGATCCCCAAGCACCCAATAAGCATCTATCAAGCCCCTCCCAAGACTTTGGGATCACTTATACAAGTAAGGGATTTCTTTCATTCTCATTTTACTCCAAATATCATTTTGTTGTTATAACAATTTTTTCAAATTCAAATTTTGGGGTTTGATTTCTCACCTCCCCCATACTTCCCTCATTATGTTTTAATTATTTGAGTCCCCTTTATCTCTCATTAATTCCACCCATTATACCTCTTACCAAGTCAAAATTATGTAAAACTTTCTCCCTTCTCATTTACATTAAAGCAATTCTTTTGCATTACAAATATAAATTCCATTTAATATGTTGGTAAATGTATATATATGACCCCATTAATTTAAATTTAATCAACATATTATGATACACCCATTTCTCTCTCATCATCAATTTTATTAATTCTTTTTTCATGTCGTTATGCTGTCGAAAATGCACCACGATTTTCCAATCCAAAGTCATTTTGTAGTGAATGCCATGCCCATTTCTTAATCAAGGGTATTATCATTTATGAACATTTAATTACTGATTATAGAGTTTCATGTATTAATTATACATTCCTTTGTCGTGAAATAAATAATGATATTTAATGAATTCATGTTATATGATCCATGTAGAACACTAATGTATGAAATGAAATGAATAAGAAGGGTGTACCCTAATAGCGCTCCAATGCATTTGGTAAAGATTAGTATCATTATATGTCAAGTAAAATGAGGGTTTAATCATTATAATTCATGTTAAATGAGGTTTTTATAATGCTCAATATGCAACGATCCTTGGATCAAGCTAAAATCATGTAAAGTGTTGCTGCCACATTTCAAAGTTAAGATAATCAGGCTATATCATGCCTTTATGTTCATGTTTCTAATGAGCTCCATTGATATGAATATTTCATAACATTTAATATATTATTAATTTTATTCCTTTTTACTCCTTTAATGGGATTTATAGATCCCCTTTTTCATATGAATGTTCTCAAGTTATCCAATGTAATACTATGTACGAAAGAATGTTGTGGTCATGTAAAAGATGTTTTCAATAAAGATGATATGTTTTATTTTCTTAGTTGTTATGTAATGATCCTAATTTTCCAAGACTCTATACCTCTTATTCCTAAATGTTTTATTAAGTTCAATTTTATAAAATAAATCATGTGTCTATGTATAATAAAGAGTAGGGTTGTTATAGTTGGTTTCAGAGGATAGGTTTAGTTATTTTTTCGATTAGGATTTGAAAAACCTAGTGAAAGCCTTAAGGATAAGACTAAGTACAATAAAAACAAACCTATCTTTTTGTGAGAATTGAGTATGTGGTTTATCATGAAAATAAATCCATGTCTGGATACAAGCAGGTAGAGGTGGATCTGGTACAAATGTATCTAGGGGTAATACCCGAAATCACCACTTTGAGATAGACTCGAACGGGAACTGGTGCATGGCAATGGGATTTGCTGAACTCTTGGTTATGATTCTCACATGTGATATTCTTTGTTAAGATCATAAGCTTAGTATGAACCATTAATAATGGAATAGAAAAATTCCTCTAATAATAATTGGTGGGAATTAGATCATGGATAACATAGATTGAAGCCTAAAAATTCATAAGTTAAGAAAATAAACGTAATTTATAAGTCTTAATTTTTTTGGATTACCCTTTATTTATTACCCCTAACTTTCCTTTTACTCCAGCCAATGGCCAGTAATAGGACTCGGTCTAACAACTGATGTGAAGATCAATGGGTTGACCATTCTAATGAGATGCCCAATCTGATGGGAGCGAGAATCATGAAATTTTAATGATACTCTCTCAGTTAACTCTAGTTTTTAATAGAATCATGGTTCAAGAGGAATTTTCAACCCCCCACCCCATGAAATAACTAGTCACAATCGAGATCTTCATGAGACAAACTCATCTTACATTTAATGGATCATAAGATCCATTAATTTCCAAACTATGGAAAAACTAAATTGAAATGATCGTATCCATCCTACAATGTTCCAATAAAGAGAAGGTTTCTTTGAATACTTATCATATGGAGGGTGAAGCTAATAAATAGTGGACATTGATCAAAAATACGAAGCCTCGGGAAGAGATTTAGGCATTGTAATGGAAGGATTTCCAGAAAATAAAATTGATAAATAATTTTTCCCAACCCTCTATTTAAGATGGAAAGGGACTTCCTTTCCATCAAGCAAAAAGATGAAGAATCCTTCAGAGCGTATGAGAAAAATTTCAAAAGTATTGCATGATACACCTCAAGAATTGTCATACCCCCAAATTTATGGTTTACCGCTTATTTGGTAGGATGAAACCTATCCTATAATAATTCCTATAGATCCCTGACATTGAGAGCTACGAGAAAATTGTCTGATGTGCCCTCAAGGTCGAAATAGAGATCAAAGATTATTATGGGTATCATGGGGATAAGAAGCATAAGGTGGAATTGAATTCTAGCAGTCGGATGGATAAATCCAATGTTGCTATGATAATATAGTACCCCACTTTCCAATGGAGCAGAAAGAGGAACCACAAAAATTTCATAAAGGGAACAAAAAAATTCTTTTGGTGTGGAAGAGAAGGGAACCTTTTCATTAATTACCAATAAGAAAAACCTACTACTACAACAGAGGATAGGAATTATCTATTCTAACTTAAACGCATTGTTCATTACTTCAACTACAAAGAACTAGGGCACTTACCAAACCAGTTACCTAAGACAATGGTTTTTGGAGGCAACCAACAATTTCTAAGGCAACAATGGTGATCATTTTTCCATCACTTCCACCGAAGTGAACCCCGACAATGATGTGGTGATAGGTGCACTAGTTATTCATTCATGAAAGGAGAACATACTTTTTTATTCTAGTTCTAATCATTCTTTTATATCCCTAAATTTTAGTAGAATAATTCCCGCACAACCACAAAATCCTGGATGTAAAGATGTCCGTGAGAAGAGAAAATGGGGAAGTCATTGCATCCAATGAACATAAATCCCAACCTTTTATAATTTATGGATTGAACTTTCGAAATAACCTCCCAATTCTCCCTCTAGTATAATTTTATGCAATTCTTAGCACAGATTGTCTTTCCATATATACAGCCAAAATAAATTTCATTGGGAGGGAAATCACTCTCCATATGGAGAATCAACCCTGATTCTGTACAAGTGCAAGGAAGAGGATGAATCTTCATTAGCACCATTGTGTCATGTGTGGATATTAATACCATATGAGAATGCATATTTTTCTCAAATGATTGTGTCTAAGGAAGAAACCACCCTTGAAGACATGCTTATTGCGAGGTAATTTACTGAAGTGTTTCCTGTGGAATTTCCTAGTCTTCCTCCTAGAATAGATGTTCAATTCTAAATTGATCTTATTCCTCAGGCGTTGCCAATATTAAATACTATATATATGATGTCTATTGTGGATCTTGTTAAGGGGAAGAAAAAACTACAAGAGAATATGGATAAGGTGTTTATATTCCCATGTGCTTTCCCATGGGGTGTACCAGTCCTATTCATCAAGAAGAAGGATGGGTCAATGCAACATTACATTGATTATCATAAGCTAAAAAACATCATGATAAATAACAAGTATCATAAACCATGAAATGATGACTTGTTCTATCAACAATGTGGATCATAATACTTCTCCAAGGATGATCTGTGGTTGGTATATTATCAAGGGTAAAGAAAGAGTATATCCCAATGACTGTTTTTCACACAAGATACAAGAACTATAAATTCCTAGTAATGTCATTCAGACTCACTAATTCCATAGTAATATTAATGGAAAAAATTAATTGAGTATTTATAGATTACCTCAACCAATTTTTGGTAGTCGTTATTGATGAAATTCTAATATCATCCAAAACCAAGGAGGAGCATGAGGAGCTTCTAAACACTGCACTAGAGATCTTGAGAAAGGAGAAGCTACATGAAAATTATAGAAAGTGTGAGTTATGAATTAATGAGGTCTCTTTATTGGTTCATATCATCACAAGAAATGGAAAATCTATGGATCCCTCCAAGAAATATACAATTGAGGGATAGTTGAGGCCAACATTAGTAACAGGTATCCAAAGCTTCGAAGGGTTAGCTGGATATTGTTGCTGATTTGTGCGAAATTTATCACGATTGTGCAAAACTCTTACCAAAATAACTCAGAAGGGAGTAACTTTTTCAGGGAATTATGAATGCAAAGTGAGATTCGAGGAGTTGAAACGGAGGCTTATCACTTCACCTGTACTCACACTACCTATAAGTGGAGAAACTTTTGTGGTATTTAGTGATTCTTTGAAGAAGGGCATGGGTTATGTGTTGATGAAAAATGAAAAAGTCATTGCATATTCCTCATGTCAAATGAATTTTCATAAGAAAAACCATCAAACACATGATCTTGAGTTGGTTATGGTAATCATTTCTTTGAAAATTGGGTGACATTACCTCTTTGGGGAAAAGTGTGAAATATACATATATCACAAAAGCCTAAAGTATATATTCACACAGAAAGAGTAGAATATGCGCAGAAGAAGATGGATAGAGATTATCAAAGACTATGACTTCTTAATCCCTTACCACCCTGGAAAATTAAACATGGTAGAGGATAATCTAAGTAAAAATTCCCTAATAATTCTGTCATTGAAGATAATTGAAAAGGATCTAATCTTCATAGATTTGATGAATATGGACATGGGAATCATAAAAAATGGAACATCATCAATCCTTTCACAATTTATTTCTTAACCATATCTTTTGTAAAGGTTATGGGATGCTCAAAATAATTATGTGGGAATTTAGAAGAAAGTGGAAACTATTAAAAAATTGAAATCCTCGACATTTAATGTTAATGAAGAAGGAATTGTGATATTTCGGTCAAGACTATGTGTTACATCAAATCCGAACCTAATGAAAGAACATTTTAATGATTAACATAGTTCTAATTTCTCTGTTAACGTAGGAATCACAATGATGTATCAAGAACTCCTAGAGAATTATTGGTGGGATAACATCAAGAAAGAGATCTCTAAGTATTTATAAAAGTGCCTGATATGCCAGCAAGTGAAGGCTGAGATGTTTAATTATAAGGGGATTATGTAACCTTTACCTAGAACAACATAGAAATGGGAGAACATCCCCATAGACTTTGTCACCGGACATCCAAAAAAATTAAAAGGAAACTATCCCATATGGGTTGTTTTTGATCATCTTATAAAGATAGAACACATCACTACAATTATAGAGGATTTCTCTTTGGATCAATTGGAACATATATATATACCAGAAAAGTGGTAAGTCTACATGGAGTACCATTATCTATTGCATCCAATAGAGATTCAAGATTCACCTATATGTTCTGGAAGAGTCATCAACATGCTCTGAATACTAAGCTGAAATTAAGTACGGCTTATCATCCTCAAACCAATGGCCAATCTTAGCGGACTATCCAAACAACTGAGAACATGTTGAGAGCATTCTCAATAGACAAAAATGGAGGATGAGATCAACATCTTCATCTTTTTGAGTTCGCATACAATAATAGTATTCACTCAAGAATCTAAATGTATCCTTATGAAGCATTATATGGGAATAGGTGTAGAACATTGACATGTTAGGAAGAAGTTGGGGAGCAGAAATCCTAGGTCCAAAACTGTTCGAAGAAACGGTGGTGATGGTTAAGACCATCTAGCAACACATTAAATCTGGTCAGAGTCAAAAAAAGAGATATACTAATAATCATCGACAAGACCTAGAGTTTAATTTTGGAGACTTTGTATTCCTATGAATATCACCATGGAATAGAGTTAAGATAATTTAGAATAAGGTAATTCTTAGCCTATGGTATATCATCCCTTTTTATATCCTTGATCGCATTGGATATGTGGAATATTGACTAGCACTCCCACAAATACTATCTCAAGTACATTATGTATTCCTTGTATAACTCTTGATGATGTATATACCTAACCCATCACATGCACTTAGTCTATAGGTGGTACCATTATAGAATGACCTATATTATGAAGAGAAGTCACTGAAGATCTTAGATTTTAGGGAAAAAGTTATAAGAAATAAGATAATGCCCCTCGTCAAGGAGTTGTGTAAAAATAAAATGTTTGAATAGGCAACATGCGAATTAGAGGAAGTGATGAAGCAGGGTTACAACATCTGTTTTAGTCTGAGAAAATTATTTTTTGAGGGAGAAATGTTTTAAGGGTGGAATATTGTAATGACCCAAAATTTTATTAATTAAAATTCATATTGATATAATTAAATGTTTTATTATGAAAGTAGTCAAATAAAATATATGAACATACATGGTTTCATGTTTTTAGTATTTCAAAATACCATTAGGAAATATTACCGTTGCTAATATTATTGTTGACCTATGATCCCAAGATTAGTATAAATATAAGTCTTTAACAAATCCAATTTACCCAGACCAACGAAGCGATGGCCTCATCTAGTAGAATTTTTCCAAACAAGCCCATTTGTCAGAGCCTGGAAAGGAGTCAGTGTCACTAGTCTTCACAATTGACCAAGTCTAATCCAAGATTCAACATGTTAACCTGGAGCTCGTCTACCTATTAGAGAAGTTAAAGTTAATAGATATTACTCCGCGAGTGATGTTATCCGAGCCACCCCAAGAGTCTGTAACCATCTCAAACCATACCCTAAAGTATTATTAGGGTGTTATAAGAGGTTATGTAAAAATAACAGAGAATTATAATTATGTGCTCTATTTTTTGTATATATAATATACATTCATTTTATTATTGTTACTTTTTAAATGGTTTTAAAGCATAAATAGTATTTTTAGTTAATATTCAATTAATAAATATATTTTGATTAATTAATGGATTTTTTGAATTAAATAATTATTTAGTGAAATATTATTATTACTAAGTTACTTTTTAATAAATATAAATTATTGAATAAATTTTATGAATACAATTGTATCTTTTATTAATGTTTGAAAACTATTTTTTTCAAAACCAATGAATTTTCCATAGATGTCATTTTTTGTATTGGAAGTGAAAATGAACAAATTTAGAAAATTATTTAGATAAAATGAATATTATTTATGGAATCTTGATTTTGAAATTATCCAATGGTGAATTTTTCATAATTTTCTAAGACAATTGAATTTTTATGTAAAAATTAAATACCGTTTAAATATATAATCTATTTTATCACATCATAAATACACAATAGTTATGTAATAAAACTCAATAAATGTGATTTTGGTCAAATAAATGTATTACCTTTAAAATAAAAGTGATTTTATATTTGTTTTGTTAATTTTATTGTGCCTTAGTAGACCCTCCAAGACTTATAAAACATTTTAATTTTTAAAATGATTTCCTTAAGAGCGTGACTCACCTACACAAAATCAAGTATAATATTTTAATAATTTAGGACATTTTCCTTCTAATTTTATGGCTTCCACTCCCTTTTCAAATAACCATGAAAACAAATCCTGGGTTTGTTTGTGGTTTTGATTAGTTTAATTGTGGTATCTAAAACCTAAATAATAAAGAATTCCTTATTTTTTCATATATAAACTCACCAATCTCCCTCTTGTCTTCATTAAAATCCCATGGAGTACGTACCTAATATGACATAATCTCTCTATTATCCTCCCAAGGTGCCCCATTATTCTAAGAGACATCTCTCAAGCCTCTCCCAAGCCTTTGGGATTACTATTCCATGTAAGAGATTTCTTCCTTTCCAATTTTTTTCCAAATTTCAATACATTGTTTTACCGGTTTTTTCAATTAAAAATGTTGGGATATAATTTTGAACATACCCCATAAATCCCTAATTATGTTTTAATGATTAGAGACCCCTTCCTCTCTCATCAATCCATCCCATTTACACCAGTTACCATCCCGATATTTTCAAATAAATTTCTCTCTTATCATTTACATTCAAGATTTTTTTTGTATTATTAATCTAAATAACATTAAATATTTTAGGACATGAGTCTATATGACCCCCTTAATTTACGTTTAAATTAAATATGATTATACACCCATTTCACCATCGTCAACCATTTTTATGAATTCTTATATCATGTTGTTATGTTGTCGAAATTACTCCATGATTTTCTAATCCAAAGTCATTGTGAGGTGAACACCATGCCTATTTCTCTATCAAGGGTTTTAACCTTTATGAACATTTAAATATTTATTATATAGTTTCATGTATAAATTCCAAATTACATTATATTGGAATAAATTATGATGTTTAATGAATCCATATTATATGATACATGTGGCACACTTATGCATGAAATGGAATCATGAAGAAGGGTGTGCCCTGATAGCACCCCAATGCATTGGGTATTGATTAGTATCATGATACATCGAGTGAAATGAGGGTTTAATCATGATAATTCATGTTCAATGAGGTTTTAATCAAGCTCTACATTCAATGATCCTTGGCTCATGCATGAATCATGTTAAATGTTGCAGCCACAATTCAATGTTATGATAATCAAGCTATATCATGCCTTTATGTTCATGTTTCTCTTGTGCTCCATTAATATGTATATTTCTTAACATTTAATATATTCTTCATGTTATTCATTATTTACTCCCTTACTGGGATTTGTAGATCACCCTATTGTTATGCATGTCTTCATGTTATCCCATGCAATGCTAAGTACGAATGAATATTGTGGTCATGTAAAATAATTTTCCAATAAAGATGTTGTGATTTATATTATATGTGGTTATTTATTGTTCCTAATTTTCTAATACACTATACCTATCGATTATTAGAGTGTTCATAAGTGCAGTTTCATGTAATAAATCTTGTTTATGTGTGTAATAAAGAGAAGAGTTGTTTTAGTATTTGAATGATCTAAAGACATTGTAGTGTGTTGCAGGTCTTATTTGGAAAGAATATGAGAATATATTGACACATGTTTCACTATCACTTTGTGATAATCAGCCATAACAATAATATGATACCAATCCTGGGCCTTTGGAATATAACTCTAATATTTTATGACATGAATATTCCCTTTCCTAGAGGAAAATTCTACTCTCACATGGTTATCCAAAGTTAAAATTGAAATATGGGCCATGTTTGGTGACTCTTCCTTCATCAGAATATGCCAATAATAATTATTTATAAGATAAATGATGTGTTCATGCTTCAGAGAAACCACTTGTTCATACTGATTAGAGTTTTTTTTCAACCTGTCTGTAGGGATAAGAATATGATTCTATACCTATATTTTTTCAAGAATCGGAATATATAGGTGGATTTATTCACCTGTTTATAGGATGCAATCACAATTTTTCAATGTTTTTGTTGTAATATAATCCACAGCATTTCATATCTCTAATATATACAAGAATATATAAGCAATTGTAGTGGGGATTTGATCCCACCCTTTATCCTCTTTGATCCATATATATATATATATATATATATATGAATATTGGGGTTTATGAACGGGGGTAGGAATATGCATCTAATTCATTCTTGATATATGAATATGACCTGATTTTTTTTATGGGTGATCAGGGATATAAGACCACTCACTAGTTAGTGGTAGACTATTTCGGTAGAGAAAATCAATGAGAGTGTGGATATAAGGTCACTCACGATTATCCAAAACCTTCATTGTTCGATTTGTTTTCTTTATTTATCTTGAATTTATATCAGTGGTATCATTTTCAAGGGGTAACTTCAGCAGGAAATTGAAGGGAACCAATGGGATGTCACTAGAGTGAACATTGGAATGGATCACTTATCATTAGTCCATGATCCAGAATGGATTCTTAATTGAATCCTTGGTACACCTTCATCAGATATTGAATGTGGTGATTTTCATGATCCATGTATAATCTATCACATTAGTTAGCAGTGGAAATAAGATCCACTAGATTTACAATATCATTATTTGGACGATGCATACTCATCTGTCCTAGTATATAGAGACCCTCCCAGGAAGCTACAAGGGTTGGGATCATACCATGTCGATGGTATTGCAGTAAAATTTCATTCTCCAACCTATACTGAAGATTTCTGTCAGGTGAGGTCATTCAAATTCGAGTAGGGGTTGCAGCCAAAAATGATTTTTTAAAACTATCAATAGATGAATAGAAGCTGGATCATGGTGTTGTCTACGAGAAAAATATATACAGTCATGAATAACATGAAGAACAATTTCAATGATTAGTGCATAATAATAGGCTTTATATGTTCTCAATCAGATATGCTTGGGTAACACAACTATCCTTTTATACCCTAGTTCGTTCCATTTTACTCGCATGGACTTTTCAAAGAATGGATGGACATATTTCAGGAGAACCCTTACAATAGAGGATCATACATTCATTTTAATGAATCATTTAAGTTTTCCATGTTTCTTTAGGTATGTAAAACACATGGCACAACACATCATAACCATTCATTCTACTATTTGATAGATTCACAATAGGTTCGTGATATTTATTTCATTAGAAAATATACAAACCTATGAACCCATATGATATGAACAAAATGGATTGATGAGAACATGGTATTCTATAATTTTTACTATGTAAATGAGATGTCATAGATAAATTATTCCATGGTGGTTTCACCATATTTATGGAAAGATAAAACAATGTGTTCCCATGTGATAAGAACAATATGGTCGGATGATAAATTTAAATTCTATACTTTTTATCTTATGAATTAGATTTCGTATCTAAATAATTTCACATTGGTTTCACCATTTTTGTTTCTTCTTGTTGTTTATGCATGTAGATTCTCGATTACTTATTGTGATATGTGGGTAAAATGTGATACATGATTATTCATGTCAAGTTCTCAATTCATTCTTATCTTTCGTATAAAATCCCTAAAATTCCCACATATGTGACCGGGTACAGACCTACTTTCCAAAGAAATGTGGTCATTTCGGGTTTCAGACCTAATGAAACTTAGGAAATGAAATTGGATGAGAGGATGAGAGTTCGGGCTCATCACACCCTTTATGGGGGGAATTGATTCCTACTCTTGGACCCTTTTATAGATATAATATATGTTCAATTGTCGGTTTTTAATCCGGATATAGAATCATTTAATCTACTAGAATGACCATTGGTTAAATCCCTTTATCTGTGAAAGGGAATATTTTAGTTAGTAAATGTATATAAATTCAGAGTTCTTCATCTATTTCCTATAATTGTTAGCAGCTTATATGTCAAAGTCATATATCCAGGATAATTGGAATTTTGTTCCATAAATGATGGAGATCAATATGTATAAGATGGGATTATTCCATTTTGACGATCCAACAAATCCTTTTTTTAGCAATAATAAAAACATGTGTAGTTCATTATACCACTATATATTAATTTCACGTGAAAAGGACATACATTTCAGAACATAGTCAACGGTTATTGGATCTTGGGGTTTATGTATTATTCCTACATATATTGGTATTATTAAGAATAAGAGTCATAATAGTTTAATCGCACGCTTGAGACCAACCCTAACATCGATTCCCGTGTATGAGGTATGAAAATCATGCCACTAATTGTGGCTCACATAGTGAGGATACCCTATATGGTTGATATTAGTTATAGGAATGGTTTGATTATTGAAACTTCCAAAGACCACATGATCAATACTCAGTGTGATAAACAAGGGATAATATATAGCTGGTCTCACTATATATGAATGCAAGACTTATGTGATGGGACTTCCCATTGGGGAATCTATATAGAGCACCAACCATATGAAGGTGTCATGTATGTCCTAGTCATACAATGAATTAGATTCATCATATATTAGTTGACATATCAATCTAGTGATAGATGAGGAGGAATGATCATCCCGTAGGATATATTTTTTCATGATGTTGGGAGTATCGGGGAAATGAGGGTACTTACACTGAAGTGGATTCCTATTTGAACAATGGCCTCAGGAAGGAGTTCTACATATACTTGTTATATCAGGAATCAAAGTTCTCATGGGTATGTTTTATATGTGATTACACATTGAGGTTTCCATTATATGTGGTGTATATCAAATTATTCTACAGATTAAGGATTGCCAATTGTGGCAACCCTTTAGATATTGAACATTAATCTCGTTACGTAGGAAAGAATCCAATATGTCCTAGTTATAGGCGCAATTAGAGTTACTATAGTTTAATTTATTATGGCTTACACAATGGGGTTCCACTTTTATGTGGGATATACCATATGATGCTTTTGATTGAGGAATATACATGGAGGTTTCCCTTTTTTGTGGGATGTTTCATATTATTCCATTTATCGGGGATTATACACCGAGTCTTCCCATTAGATATATAATAATGGACTCGAGCCTTAAGGGGGAATCCTTCATATCCTGGTAATGTAAGGAATCAAATTAACTATATTTCAATTGATTTTGTATTACACACTGGGGTTTTCATTGTAGGTTCACTAGATTGGGTTATCATGTCCTAGGATTCTTGTTTGACATGGCCTTGTTGCCTTCCTGACCAGCTTGATTTTATGCCTGACATACCTTCACTATATAACTAACATGTTAGAGGATATCGAGACATGTACGGTTGTATTGTAGATATGTACAAATAAAGTCTCATAATCTAATTGAGTTGACTAATTAATTTCATATAATCAAAATGGAAGATCTGAAGACTGTCCCATGAATCAGGACGACTTTTCAAAAAGGCATCACATGAACTTGTTGAATTATCCTAGAGGCCATATCATGACTAATTATGACTTGTTTGGTTTTTATCATAGGACCTTGTTATATTATTCTAAGATCAAATTCATAATCTAAGAAGCCATGTTTGGAGGGTGTCTTGTGACCTAGCTGTTATGTCCAGTGGAATTTGTGTGACCATGATGAAACACACTAACAACGCTGCATAATTTGGGTGACCTATCTGAGGATATTCTAAGATCTGGATGGTGATCCTGAAGTACATCATGAGTCTCAAGTGGAATACCTAGAGTTTATATGTAATATTCTCTAATGTGATCGAGGGACGTCACATGATCCAAATAGTATGCCATGTGAACATTGCATGATTTGAGGGATATGTCCATGTTTATTTGCATGATCTGGATGAGTCATGTGAATCACAGCAGCATCAATATATATATTCTTTTAATATGTATTCCATTTTTTATTTTTTATTTGAGATTTTATGTTTAATTTTTCCTATATTTTTTCAATGTTATCTTATTTAGTTTTTTTGATTCAATAGATAATCAAGACCAACTTTTTATAACCTAGCTATCATGTTATAAGTCCTTTAAGAGATTTCATAGGATCATGAGAAGTGAATATTACTGCTGCATGATCCCTTTGGTTGTTCCCCAGATTTTACCTAGGGGAAAACCATTACAGTCATGAGATTGGACACTCTAATAAGTCTACACTGATATCTGGATTTTCTAGTGTGTTGATCCAAAGATATATTTTATTGTGCTAGGAGATAAGGTTTCATTACTCACCACACATTTTGTACTAAACATTATGTTTCACATATATCATATATTTAGTTTAGAGTCTATGGAGGTCTTTTGTGTCCCATGTTTCACATGATCCAAAAACATGTTATTTAGGGGGCTTCATATGATTTTCAATGACCACAAGACCATAACTTAATCCCCCCTTTTAATAGATTTTTTTCAATAAAAGGGGTCATCCAAATTAATTTTCATTAAAATTTTCTTTTATAAGGTTATTATGCCATGTCTAGGTTCCCTCACAAGATCAGGATGCATGTTGAAAGGCTTTCATATAATATGATATTATTTGTCCAGGAATATCCATTAGGGAAAGGTGAATTTATAGGGGCCTTTAAGAGATCAAGTTGTCATGCTAAGGGGTCTTGTGGGATCATACTAGCCTATCAAGGGGGTTTATATGATCCATGTTGATCTTACAAGGTGTATAACCTCATTTTCATGAATGTATCATATCTTTCCCTCACAAAAATCTCCCATCCTTTCCAATTTTTTACTAATTTAATTTTTTCAATGGTTGGTGAACTCTAATGGTTTTGAATGTGTCACAAATACAATCACTATACTAATTGAATAAGAATAGGGTAACCAAAAAATTATTATGTGGTGATGCAATGATATTATCATGGATTATATGTCTATTTTTTATTGATTGAGTGGGGAGAGTATGACCCACAAGGCATGCCTGAATTCCTTCACTTGAAGAGGGTTACATGAAATAAGGCCCCTACATGACAATAAGTTAATTTTTTCAGTAATTACATGGTGTCTTGAAAAGTTCATGGTCACATCCCATGAAAATTTATGACCTCGAAAGGCTACCACAATTTTTATTTTATTATCCTCAATTTAGAAGAATTTTATTGGATGGATATTCAGGAATCGGTCAACTAAAAAGTCATATGTTTTGGAGGAACTTATTTGAAAACCACCCCATGATAATATAATTTGTTATATTCCTTCAAAATAATATAAGATATTGTAAATGGGGTTCTAAGAGACATGAATCAGGTCATGCACCATGCACTGCCAATTTTAGTGACCTTCAATAACTTATGTGATCACTTTTACATTGGAGGTTTACATGATCTGTGAGTTTTGGCCACCGTATTCACCCTTCTATTTGTATAGGAAAGTAACACCCATGTTTTAGGTGTTTCCACCCATGTCAATTTTCCAAATCTCATTTGGAAGGTTTTAATAGACACATGTTTTCAGATATTTCCCTTTCCATATTGATTATGTGAAATTTATTTGTGATATCTTCTGATATATGAACACCCTAACTAAGTAATTTATCTCTATTTTTCTTATGATTCATTTCCCTAGGATGTTAGTAATTGTGTTTTGATTGATATGTAGTGATATTCTATAGATAATAAGTTTTTTCTCAAATAAAATAGTATTTTTTAATGTTTTAAAAATTAATACACAATTCAAGTATTTATCTAGTTTTACAAGACTAATAAACTATTAAATCCTAATTTATGTGATCAATTATATTGAGTATAATGGTAATATTATAACCATCTAATCTTGGTTATAAGGGTCAAGGTATTTATAATTGGTATAATAGAGATATTAGCATAATCCTTGGGAAATGGATTTTGGAAAACATATAATTGAGAATATTACACAATGATGGTATTTGAGGATAAGTCCAATTATAGAAAAATGTCCTAAATTTTGGTAAGGTATATATTATGTTTTTTTTTCAAGAAATAAATCCATATTCTGATACTACAAGGGTATGTGCTTTTTGAAACAAAACATCTAGGTGTAATAACTCCAAAAAGAGTTATTTTGACTATATCGCTTCTTTCATTCAATTGTACGATGAGTGTTCCCTTACTGTACAACTGGTTTGACAGACTAAGGGGATATTCTTGGGTTAATTACCATTTACATTACAAGCCATTGTGAATTATTTTTATGTATTTTTATTATTTGATAATATTCCCAATGAAATGAATTTTGTGATTATGACATTAAGTATGCATAATTGCTTAATTTATTTTAAATGATTCAAAAATTTTGAAATTATAAATTATGATTGATACTCTTATACTCTAATATAGTGTATTCCATTATTAGAAATGGGACATATTTTAAGTAATGGAAACTCTAAAATTGCATGTAATCTATGTAGGGATTTGCATCATGGTAAAGAAAATGTAACTTGAGTTGGTGCATAACCTAGAGATAAAATCCAATTATAACAATATTTGCAAGCTTTATTTGATTATGAATAATAAAATTTACGTTGTAGAAAAACCTACTAATTAAAAATGTGTTGTGATGATTTTATAACACTTAATGCATCAATAACATGATTCATTTAATGGGACTACAAATAAATTTGTTGTTTAATAATGGATAAGTTCATTAGATAATATATTTTGTTCTTTTAAAAATAATGAAACGGAGAAGCTTTTCATTGATGTTTATTATCTATACTAGGATTAAAATCATCAGTGGTAATTAATTCAAAATACTAAAAATGGTGTGGAAATGACAAGTATAGAATAAAATTATTTTAGAGAAGTTTTCCGTGGAAAATACTTTCCCCATGAACAGTGGACAGATATAGTGGTATAATTCTTGATTCTATTCGAAAGGGAAGAAGAAACATATTTTATGTATGAATCAAAATTTAGAAGGTTATCAAGGAATATTGTGGACTACATACGTAATGAAAATATAAATATTTATTTTTTCTTTGACATTCATAAGATAATTCTTTAATCAGAACTTGTCTAGAAAACCATCTCATCAAACAAGGACAAATCATCACGTGGTATAAAGACATAGAAACAATTTTCCATGTATTATGGTTTCATTGGAAATAAATATAAGAAAAGGGAAACTAATTTTTTTTGAAATGGAGACATGGAAAATGGAAAAATGGAAGGGTTTAATTTCTAATTTTTGATAAATTTGGAATGGAACCTCTGGAATATTCTTGTAGGGAATGGGTGTTTACATCATGTGTGGAGATAAGGTAAACACTTTTCATGATTAAAAGGGAAATAAACAAGATAACAATGTTCAATTCATCAATTTTAGGTGATGAGGTGCAATTTTAATGATTTTTTCAAGAATCAAAAGAAATTTCCCTAGAAAATGAAAAGGGATTAAGGCTGGTCTTATTTGATCATAAAAATAAACATTGATGTTCCTAAGGAAGTTATGGTAGTTAATTAAAAGATGACCTAAAATTTAGCTACTGATTTGTTTGAATATATATATTCTCACTAATTTATATCTTCCATGTTTTCCAATGAAATTTTATATTTCCCAGAACTAATAAAGGGAGTTACCAGTTATGAAACACAATAGAAGTCTCACCATAATAAGGATATTCTATTTAGATCCCATTATGACAGAAAACAAAAATTTACTTATTGGATTTATTATTGTACATATGGAGTATTTTTATATAATTATTTGTGTAGCATAAACTAAAAATATATTGCAATAATTTATTACAAGTAGAAGGAAATTACAATTCATGATGAAGATGTGGCGAGTTATTTATCTAATTCATTTATAGATACTACCTTATTGCTAATCTAAATGATATAAATGGGGATGAATGATAAACAAAATTTCTTGATGGAAATGTTAATCATCAAATTTAGGATTTAAACATTATATAAGAATACATTGTTGTATTATTTGAGCAATTACTTAGACATCCACCAGAGCATGAGGTCGAGTTCTCTATTAATTTAATCATTGATGCAAGATCTATGTTAGATAATCACTATAAGAAGGCCACTATGAAATTATTGTAATTGAAGATCAAACTATAGGGGTTGTATAATAGGAATATATATAAATTTTTTTTTCATGGGGATCCCATTTCTTTTTTCCTTAAGAATAAATCTAGATCTATGATGATTTGAATTGATTATAGGGAAATCAGTTCTCTTACAATGAAGAACATGTATCATCTACCACGTATTGATGACTTATTCAATAAAAATAAAGAATCACAATATATTTCATATAACTACCTTCATTCTAGGTATCATCAATTTGTATTTGAGGAATATTTTCCAAAGACATCAATTTGATTGATGTATATACATTAAAAGTATAATGTAATTCCATTTAGATTAACTAATGAACTCTCTATTTTTATGAACATAATTAATATAAAATTCATGGAATATCAGGAATATTTTATGTGTGGTATTTATTGATGATAAATTAGTGTTTTAGAAAAACTATAAGAACCATAGGAATCACTTTTGGGTCATTCTTGAAACTCATAGAATAAAAGGGTTATATGGGAAATTAAACAAGTGTAAATTTTGGATTTAGAATGACTATTTTCATGACTATATTATCATAAAATATTAAATACTAGTTAATTTTGGGTTTAGAATGGTATACCAAGAATGACCTTCCCCAAAAAACGTAATAGAGTTTCATAGATTCATTATTTTGGTAGGTTACTGTCTGTGATTTTTCTAAACATTTCAAAAATTAAAAACTCATTAACCAAGCTTATCTATAAATCGGTTAAGTCCATATTGAAATATAAATGTGGAGTATTGTTTAATGAATTGAATTAACTAGTTTTAAATTATCTGATTCTTACTATACCATTAGGAAATAATTTATTTTTTATATATAATGATGATTCAGATAAGGTAAATAGTTGTCTCCTTCTGTAGAATGATAGCTTTATTTCCTATGCATCAAAATTGTTAAAATTTAATGAAAAACAATATCCAACCCATGATCTTGAGTTGGAATCATTAATATTTTATTTTAATATATTAATATATTTTCTCTATGATGAAAAATTTGAGATATATATATACCGTAGGAGTTAAAATACATCATTTCACAGAAAGATCTCAACATGAGGAAAATGTGATGTCCCAAGCTACTCAATGATTATGATTTCTCAATAAAATACCAAATTGGGACATAAAACAGGTTATTGAATTAATTGATCATGAAATATCATAGAAATATAAAAATGAGGATCTACAGTGATACACTATTCATGTATCTAGTAAACTAGATATAAGAATTATTAAGAAGGAGGATATGACACTATTTTTTTAAATTATTTCCAAACCATACTTATTAGAGAAGTAAAAATTTTACAACCTATTGATGAGGATTTTCAAATGAATATTAGTTTCTTAAATGATGAAAAAAAATTTAAGACATCATTTGTAAAGATGGAAATTTAATATTTGGGAAGTGATTGTGTTTTCCATCTATACATGAGCTGAAGATGAAATTATTGTATTATGTTCAATGAATGAATTTATCTATACTCCATTGTACAAGTAATATGTATTGACATTTCAAATAAAAGTTTTTGTGGGTTAATATGAAGTAGGGGAATTTATGATTTTTTGTTATTATTATTAGTCTGTAAACAAGTGATGGAAAAGAGAAAATGTCTTAGAGGATTCCCATAAGGACTATAGAAACATAAAAAAAAATTTAGGTCATTCTATAAAGAATTTCAAGGTATGTGGGATTGGTATTTACCTTTGCTATAGTTCTCCTATAAAAAACATCTATTAATATATTCAAATGGTGTTCTGTGGATTATTTTGTTAAAAGATTATCATACTCCCACTTTTTTAGAAGAAGTTTGCAAAAGGAATATTATTTGCCTAGAACATCTGGAGGTGATAATGTCAAATGTAAAGACTATTCAACCCCATATTAAAATATATTTGAGTAGGAAATAGAGATATGAATAAAATCAATGTAATGATTTGTAATTTCATGTGGGATATAATGTATTCTTTAAATTATCTCAAAGGAAGGGTGTTAGAAGGTTTATTCAAAATGGGAAACTATGCACTATGTATATCAAGCATTGTGAAATCCAATAAATAATTGGATCGGTGGCTTACAATTTGGAAATTCCACCAAGCCTCTCTAATGTATAATTGGTGTTCCATATATAATTATTATAAAAGTATGTTACTGAACCAATTCATGTGCTCATCTATAAATAAATAGAATTAAAACATGATATATCTTACTTGGAATATTATATCCAAATTATATAAATAATAGAAATTGTGTTGAGGAATCAAATGAATCATATGTTACAGGTACTTTTGAGAAATCATATTATTAAAGAGGTGACATTGGATCCTAGAGAAATTATTATAAATAACTAACCAAATATTTTCACATGGTAACATTATGAATATTTTTAGGATGAAATTATATAAAATAGGGAATAATGTAACAAATTTCTATTTTATGATATATTTATTTTTTATATAAATTTAACCACTTTTATATATTGAGATACGCACAATATTTGGTTAAAATGAACTATAATATAGTATGCCATTATAAAATAGCCATTAAAATATAAATTATGAATAATAATATTTAAATTAATAAAATTATTGGTTTCTCACATTTCCAAAATAAATTTATTGGTTATCAATTTATTTGAAATTAAAATATAAATCACATGGAAGTGAAAGAGTTTTTTCATAGAAAACTATTTATATGTTGTTAATGTGTTCTTTTAAAAAATTAAATTAATCAATTGTTGGAATTTATATGAATGAAATTTATATATTACATATTCATTCATATTTTTTATCATTTATATAATTTTAATTCCATGTATGAGATAAGAAGAAACATAGTCTTGTGATTAAAAACTGTGATTTTTTTTCTAAAAATCAAATTCATTATGTTTTTCAAAATAATTTCATTCAAATTTATAACATTTATTGGAAAAATGATATTTATTTTTTTAACTATCCAAAAAAATCTTCATATATGTAATTTTTGATAAATTTTATAATAGATTAATATTTGGATGAATAGTAAAAACTATTTTTTATTTACAATTGTATTTTTATTTAAAGAATTAACAATGTTCATTTTATAAGGAATATATTTTTAAAGAAAAATTAATTTATTAATATGATTATTAATCCAATTTAGTTCATTGGAATCAATTTTATGTTGAATTTTAATATTAAAACATTTTATACATAAAATAATTATACAATAAAAAACTACATCTTCTTTAGACATATGGATTCAAATTTAAATTAAATTCTCCCACATATGTGAATTGAATTTTATAGAATGGTTTTAATACTAATTTTTTATTTTAATTAATATAATTTAATATGGAAAAATTTATATTTTTTCATATTATAAGTAGAAATAGAAAAAAACTATTCTCGTTGTTAAGGTTTAAAAGAGTTTATCGGTATTCTAAAAAAACTATAAGGGTATATTTGAAATTAAAATTTCCATATTTTCTTATCAGATATATATATACCTTATAATATAAAATATTTTAATATATGACTATTTTTAATCATTTTTCTAATGAATGGCTTAATCATTTTATATTCTTTTAGTAACTTTACAAGGGGTCCCCTCCCCCAATTATAAAAGGAAAACTCTTATTCTCTCATCTAAAAACATTATGAAATTATTAGTTCATATATTACTTGAAAAAATCCATTATATTAATATCTATCCATAAATTAGAGTCCTTTTCTTGATCATAATATTTTCTTAAGAATGTATTATTTATAAACCTGAAGAGATTCTCTGAAGAAGAGGTATAGTACTTATAAATTCATTTTCAGTTTATATAATATTATAATTCATTGAAATACAGTTAAATTATTATAAATTTTTTAAAAAATGTACCTCTAATAAATTTAAATTTTATTATTTTAATGGAATAATATAAATTCATCTTCTCTTTGATCAAATGAGAAATGAAATCGTAGATCGTGTATATAGCGGACCACCGCCTTGCGAACTGATGTAAATCATTTTCCATCACCGCCTCTCATGTATAGATACAATGATATATATAATGAATATATTTGAAATTTGAGAAATAATTATTCTTATATAATTATAATATATCATCTACTATCTTACCTTCTAATCTATTAGATTACAATAATGTTGCTCATGTATATGGGTGGACTACTACATCCACAGAGCAATGAGATACTTTTTTTATTTCATTATTTGAATGAATTGTAATAAGGATATATTTAACGAAAATATATGATATATAAGATAAAAAATGTTTTTTTTAATTATAATATTTATTTACCTTTCATTCATTCCAATTTTTCAAAAAAAAGGAATCAATATTCATCTACACATGTGGCCTACCGTCTTCAGGAATGATGCAGTTCATTATTCTATCTCGAAATTTTATGGATGAATCTAAATATGTGTATAATCAATATATATAATATTTAAATCATGATTAAATTATGGATTTGATTCAACAGTGATTGTTGTGCATGTAAAAAAACAACTATAACGAAACTCGCATGAAAAAAATGAAGCAGTTATCATCCAGAATAGTGATTTTAACAAAGAAATATTAATAAGAGTAAGATAAAATAATATAAGAAAGAAATATATTTTATGTTATATAATACGAATTTTATTTAATTTTTTTTAATATATAGATATATATTTATATGGTACATTTAGACATGTATGTAGGGAATTAGACCCCAGGTAAGGGTTCTTCACCTCAATATTGTTTTGTTGAGACATGTTTGATGTTATGCTCCTATTTATGTATATAAGGTGAATATAATGCCCATTTTTTATTTTATTTAATTAATATATACATATAAATGGTATTTAATGTCTCATATGACTTTATACCTTTCATGAGGGTTATTGTTATAATTTTACCAAAGATGAAGGGATTTATTTTAAAATTTCATTTTTATTTGGGATTATTTATGTTTATGTATCCACTAAAGAAATTTTTTCATGTTTATACCATTAACCTAATAATTTCTATTATACTCTATTATTCTGATATATTTAACTGTTTCCTTTCAATTCCCCCTCTTTAAGAGCTTAGGATACCAAAATAATGATTTATGGGAAACCCAACACTATCATTCTACTCAGCCGAGATTCCTTCTATCCAGTGTTAATATTTTACTTAAAATATTGAAAAGGATATTCTAAATTTCACCAATTAATTTTTTAATAAATTTTTATGCATGTTCTTATTTTTTTTAAAATTAAATGGAATCATCATATTATTTTCAGAATGAGGTCTTGTATAATCTTTTTACAATAGTGTTAAAGGAATGTTTCTTAACTTATTTTACATATAGTAAATTACTTACCATGTTAAAAACTAATGTATTTAAATATTACATAACATGTTTCAATAATTTATTCCAATGAAATTTCTTTTATTAATAGTTGTTAAATTTTTAGGTTTTCAATATATTTTTTAGAAATGCCAAGGGTATTTTCCTCATGAATTCTTCAAATGAATTTTATAATGAATATTCATTTATGTCATGTTATTTGGATGAAATTATGCTTTACTGGGGATGTTCTAATTGGATACCATTATCTATATTACTATAGATGGTTATGATTATTTTCAATCATCAGTGAAATTATTTATATTTTATAGTCTAGGTTTTTAATACAAATAATTATGTTAATTAGATTTCAACCCTTTAATATGAGGAATAAATTGGACTTAGTAAGTGATGAGAAGGGACCAATAATGTAACTCCCCGACCCCAGTTACCCAGAGTCGGTGCATTACTTCGTAACATTGGCATGATCACAAAAGATCAAGTCTCGAAAGACCGATTAGTTTAGTAGCCTTCGAAACACTAGATACATTCATAAGTCTTAAATTACATCATAAAGTAAAACAAAACTACAACAACATATTGTATTCATATCCCCTCATACTATCATTGCAGGTCATTCATAATATACTTCTTCACATCATGGAAAAATTAAAACATTGGAAGGGGTGAGCTCAGATTATCAGTAAGAAGAACAATATAGCGGAAGCTTTCATAAATAAACATAAACATTTAAGGCAATGTATAGCTAAAACAAAAGCCTTTTAAACATGAAATTCAATATAACATGGAAAAAGTAAAATGAAATAATGCCATTTACATATTCACATAGATATTCTACTGGTCAAATAACCCCATGAAATATCAATAACCACTTTCATAATGATGGAATGCATAATGCCAGACTATCATAACCACGTAGCCAAGGCCTCATGCCAAGACCACAAATAAGATTTTGTCAAGGCCTCGTGCCAAGACACTAGTTAGTCTCATGAGACCTACCGACGCATCGAGGAGCTACAACGGGCTCCACCCGTCACATATTAAGTCCAATGAATTCCTCATATGAAGAGGTTTAAACATATCATAAACCATAACATAATTGTATCCCATAAAACATGCATAAAGGAAACATAAAATTTCCACATTTCAATCACAAGATATCAATACAACACATTGATATAATAAAAACACTTTCAAACTATTTTCAATACCAAAATAAAAGAAAAGTAAAACATGGTATTTATTTCTCTTTTAAACAAAGTTATGGCTTGTAGAGGAAGCTGAAACCCAAATAATGGACATGGTAGCTGAGAAGTCATTGTCGCCGCATACGTACGACAAGAAAAACATTCCTTTTTTTTAATTTAGTAAAACACTGTGTATAAAAAGATTCCTTTTGAATAAACGTAAAAGTCAAAGGGGTTTATACACCGTATAAAAAGAAAGTTGTGTATAAAACCAAATATGCCTCAATGAAAGGAGATTGAGACAAAGTCCCTTACAAAGATAATTTTTTAAATAAAATAGATCTATTATGTGTATTCACAATAATTACACATAAATAACGTACAAATACAAGATATGACATAATAATATCATGACATAATTTGAAAGTAGGAGATTAACCCAAAGAATGGAAATTGGGTTAAGAAGTTCCCTTACCTTGCGTCCTATCTTGACTCGACCGTTCTTTAACCTCCTGAATAATAAACTAGAGTTAATTTATAATTGCATAAGAACCTTTTTCAACTTTTTTATTACTTTTATATCAATTATTACCATCATGATCATTATGTAATTATTTAAGTTAATAACGATCGTTTTGTCGATCTTTGGTACTTGAGTCAAAAATAGATTTCTTATAATTAAAAGTTGTTCATGTGGTGAAATATCCATTATATCCAGAATTATATTCATGATATAGATATCATATATCTCATATATATCCAGTATATACATTCATTCATAATATTACATAACAGTTAGAGGTAAGAAATGAAATGCACCGTTCATGGAGACAGTAAGCCATACGTACGCATGAACGCTACTTTCATTTTTATTTCATATTTAATGGAATGAAATCATAATTATATAAAAATATAATATAATTCCAGTATAATATAGTGTATAATACCATTTACTCCATCCTTTATACATCCCACATATGGTATTAACGATTCAAATCACTTTGAGGGGGCGGTAGTCCGCACTTCCTAAAATGAAAATATCGCGTTTACCCATAATGGAAATCATAAAGGTATGCCATAAATGAAAAATACAGAAGCTTAAGTAAAACATAAACATATTATATATCATATATAAATATAGTGACATCTTAATGGCCACCTTTGATGGTGTTATATGAGTGTTGAACAATCATCGTTTCGTGAGGCAGAAATTCGTCATCCACAGAAATAGTATGTTCTTTAACCATTAGATGTAGGTTTGTGTAAGTGTTGCTCGAATACTTCTTATAAAAACATCCTAGTATAATGAGGATACTGGTGTTGTTACAAAAGAAATGAATAAAATGATTTTAGGGGGTTGGAGAAGAAAAATAAAATAAAATAACACAAGAGAAGACATTACCTTAAAATCGGGTAACTCTTTCTGATTTGAGCCAAAGGATTCCTTGGGAAGTTTTCTGCCCAAAGTGAGGCTTCTAGTAGTAAGAGAGGGAAGTTGGAAGAGTATTTTGGCAGAGTTTGTCCTATAAAAATGGCTTGAAAGTGTGAATAAGTTGGTAGAGGTGGGAGCCTTTTATAAGAGGAGAGGAGGGGCACTCTTGGAATGTAATGAAATGTTACTTTATTATACAATGATTTTTCGGATTCTAAAGGTCCCAAACCTATATATTTCAATGATAAGGTGATAAGGGTTCGAAATATTCTCATACAATAGGCTTTGGACAATTTTAATACTTAGATTTTACATTATCTTTCCGTTTTATTAAAATCGTTAATTAATTAGGTAATCGCTGCATCATCAGGGTGTCATAAATAATTTAATTTATATAATGTCTAAAAATTATAAAAAAATATCACGATGTAGGAAAGTTTTTTTATCTTTATAACTAATATTTATATTCAACAATATGACTTGTATAACCCCATTTAAAAAGTGTTTTAATAAAACATCTCTTGTTTGTGACCTTTTTATTTTAACATTAAATAAAAAGTTATTTATGTCCTTTTCCTACCAAAGTGGCTCCATGGGGTCCCCAAGTTGACCCATGGATTGTCTCGGCCGGACATGACACATCAAATAGGGGTAGGACAAGTGTAAAGGTCATTTCATATTTTTATAATACCATTTTTACCTTAAATTTCACTAATTACCTTTAATAGCGATTAATTAAACATAAAATTTACTATTCAACAAAAAATTATTTTAATCCCATTGAACCACATTTTACTTCCTAATGAAAACAATGTATATAGGATTTTTGAAAATCAAATCACAGATGTGGTAATATTTCATTTAAACGAAAAATAAGTTATTTAACTACCACTTAGTGGTTTCACTATTCATCAAAAATTGAAGTTGTTTAGAACAATGCAAAAATTTCACCCTAAGCTATAATTGATATTCCGAATTCAAAATTGATTTCCATTTTATGAAATTACAAACATATAAGTTTCATTAATTAATTTTATAATTAATTCCCACTGTTACAACAAATAGCGTGTTTTTAAGAAACAATATATATCAAAAGATTGACAATTGTTTATGTCCAATTTCAAAGTGAAATTAATTCTAATGAACTCCTTTTGAAAAAATAGTAAAAATATAGTATAATTATACTTTAAAATCACTCAATAGTATAACTTATCACTATAAATTATTATGAATAAATTTTTTTTTAAGTATTTATCACTATTCATAAAAATTTGGATGTTCTCAGAAAATTACAAAAAATTCAACATAGGCTAATTTCGACATTCCGAATCCAAAAATGAATCCCATTTTGAAATATAAAATATATATAATTTCAAAAAGTGGGTATTACTATTCATAATGGCTATTTTGATTAGTCGTAGTGTGTTAGAATCTCGAACTTGTGTACAATGCAAGCTATTGCATTATTAAAAGAGAAGCGTATCATGGAAGCTCGGGGTGTTACATTCTCCCCTACTTCAATAAATTGTGTCCTCGCAATTTGATAATTTTCTTTGAAAATAAAAGGTTGAAAAGAGAAAATACCTTTGTGGAAAACCCAAATCGGAAATAAGGTTAATAAAATTTAGCCTTAATAAGTGGTGAAGGGAAATGAAAAAGTCACCACCCAATTATGATCTCGATTAGGAGAACATTGGTGGAAATTAGAGACATATAATTGGAGGAAAACATAAATATTTGTAGGGAGTGATTGAGGTCATCAATCACAAACAAGTGACAAATTGAGGCCCTCAAAGCCTTCAATCTATGTTGATTTAAAATATCATCAGTTTAACAAGACATAAGGTATTAGGATAACACAATTTTTTTAATATCCCTTTAATAAAGTTTAAGAATTAATTTATTCATAGAATAAGATATAGGTATATATATATATTTATGCTTGACAGGTAGAGTTTCAACCTTCAACTAATTTCTACCACAAACTCATCTTTCACTCAAAAAGATAATAGAACTCAATAATATATTTATCCTAACCGTACAAGGTTAAAAATGTTAACAAATACCATTTAGATTACAAAAACTATTTTGTAATAACTAGGGACTTCCTGTAGGCTAGTGGTAGGTCATATAGGCCTGTTGTGATATGGTTGTGGGTTCGATTCTTGCAGCTTTGTCCGAAGAGACGGGTTATCGCCCAACCTGAAGGTTGTCCTTTTTCTAAAACTATTATAATATTCCAAAAATAATATTCAGAAATGTTTTAACCTTAAACAATACTATCCAAAGATCAACTTAATCCATTCCAACCTTTATAGTTATCCAAAATACATCTTTCTAACTCACAGTCCAAATTTTATAAGGAAGGTAAACATAATGAAGAACCTTTTTTCCACGTAACAACATGTGAAAAACTTCATCATGTATTCTTTTAAAACACTGTAACATTCTGAATTACCATAAATCCTTATTGATTACATTCATGATCCCTTATTCCTTATAGAATACTAGATATACTCCTTCTATCCAAAAATGTATACAAATCATTAATCAATTTCAAGGAAGTTAAGAATATTCAATATAATTTATCCAAATCAATCATGTATTATTCCAAAATCACTATCTCAGTATCAGAACCATATTATGGTTTATTTTCCTCTCATCCATATATTTTCCAAAAATTTAACCTGTTGTGGAGTCCCTTTTCTTGGTTCCACACAATCTCAAGTCCTTGATGAAATAGTACTGCATTACAATCCTTATATACTCCATAATCATCATAACCAGTATATCATTGATACAACACTCAAATGACAAAATTATTTAATAACAACATAAGAATTCTAATCATTCCCCCTCATCTGTGGTAGTATCATAACATGATTATTATCCAATAACATCATTTGTGGCATACTCTGATGATTTGGACATTGGTTTGCGTAGTGTCCCCACTCCTTGCAGATGAAGCATTGTACATTTGAAACCTTTATCTTACCCTTGTATTCACGCACTTGGTTTACTTTTTCTCCACACTTATAACAAACTCACATTCCCTTCAGGCAAGTTCCAAGGTGTTTTTTTCCACAATTATCACATATTCGAAAATTATTCTTTTCCCTCGTCCCTTTATACATCATTCTCTCTTCCATCATTTTCTTCTCTTTCATCCCTTCAAATCCATAAGACTCAGAGAATTATCTACATATCTTATTAACACATGATACTATTTCTTCATATGTTGAGAACACATGGGAGATTATTTCCCTTCAAAATGTTGGCTTGATACTGTGAAAGATATGATCATTCTTACTCTTTGGATCATACTTATTGATGGAGTTCACATTCCATCTACTGGGCTCCATTTCTATACAATGGCATAAACTAGGTTAGTTTATGAATCGAAATACATAATAACAAACTTGAAAAACACTTAACATAAATTGAACTATTTATGGATATAATCCATAATCATAAAATGAAATGTTTTCTTTGAGGAAGTATATACTCATAAACCCTTCATAATGGTTGGTAAAGAAAATGAGAATTATCCTAAGCATATCCCATGGGAGTGTCGTAACCAAGAGTGCAGTAAGGCCCGTTGTCGTGCACCCGTTCCCTTTCGAGTCTAGCTCAAAGCGGTGTTTTCGGGTTTTACCCCTAGGTACATCTATGCCAGAGCCACATCAACCTGCTCGTATCCAGACAGGGATGTATTTCTCAGAAAACTCACAAAATCTCTATAATACCAAAATTCTAGGAAGTTCTTCAATAATAATCTTCAAAGTCTATCTTTGGGATTTGTGCTCTAATCAGAGTTTATCTAAATCTAGATTCCAAGGTTAGTACTAAACTGCCTCTGATACCAACTGTAATGCCCCGACCCCAGTTACCCAGAGTCGGTGCATTACTTCTTAACATTGGAATTATCACAAAAGATCAAGTCTCGAAAGACCGATTAGTTTAGTAGCCTTGGAAACACTAGATACATTCATAAGTCTTACATTACATCATAAAGTAAAACAAAACTACAACAACATATTTTCTTCATATCCCATCATACTATCCCTGAAGGTCATTCATAATACACTTCTTCACATCCTGGAAAAATTAAAACATTGGAAGGGGTGAGCTCAGATGCTCAGTAAGGAGAAAAATATAGCGGAAGCTTTCATAAATAAACATAAACATTTAAGTCAATGTATAGATAAAACAAAATATATTTAAACTTGAAATTCAACATAACATGGAAAAAGTAAAATGAAATAATGCCATTTACTTATTCACATGGATATTCTACTGGTCAAATAACCCCATGCAATATCAATAACCACATTCATAATGATGGAATGCATAATGCTAGACTATCATAACCATGTAACCAAGTCCTCGTGCCAAGACCACAAATAAAATTTTGTTAAGGCCTCGTGCCAAGACACTAGTTTGTCTCATGAGACCTGCCAATGCATCGAGGAGCTATAGCGGGCTCCACCTGTTACTTTTTAAGTCCAATGCATTCCTCATATGAAGTGGTTTAAACATATCATAAACCATAATATAATCATATCACATAAAACATGCATAAAGGGAACATAAAATTTTCATATTTCAATCACAAGATATCAATACAACACATTGATATAATAAAAACACATTCAAAACTATTTTAAATACCAATAATAAAAGAAAATTAAAACATGGTATTTATTTGTCTTTTTAAAAAAAGTTATGGCTTGTAGTGGAAGCCGAAACCCAAATAATGGCCATTACGGCGGAGAAGCCGTTGTCTCCACGTACATACGACAAGAAAAACATTCCTTTTTTTCATTTAGTAAAACACTTCGTATAAAAATATTCTTTTTGAATAAACATTAAAGTCAATGGGGTTTATACACCATATAAAAGAAAGTTGTGTATAAAACCAAATATGCCTCAATGAAAGGAGATTGAGACGAAGTCCCTTACAAAGATCATTTTTTAAATAAAATAGATCTATTATGTGTATTCTCTACAATTACACATAAAGAATGTACAAATATAAGATAGGACATAATAATATCATGACGTAATTTGAAAGTAGGAGATTAACCCAAAGAATGGAAATTGGGTTAAGAAGTTCCCTTACCTTGCGTCCTCTCTTGACTCGACCGTTCTTTAACCTCCTGAATAATAAACTAGGGTTAATTTATAATTTATTAAGAACCTTTTTCAAGTTTTTTATTCCTTTTACATCAATTATTACCATGTCATGAACATTATGTAATTATTTAAGTTAATAATGGTCGTTTTGTCGATCTTTGGTACTTGAGTCAAAAATAGACTTCTTATAATTAAAAGTTGTTCATGTGGTGAAATATCCATTATATCCAGAATTATATTAATGATATAGATATCATATATCTCATATATATCCATTATATAAATTCATTCATAATATTACATAACATTTAGAGGTAAGAAATGAAATGCACCGTTCATGGAGAGGGTAAGCCGTACATACGCATGAACGCTACTTTCATTTATATTTCATATTTAATGGAATGAAATCATAATTAAATAAAGGTATAATATAAATCCAGTATAATATAGTGTATAATACCATTTACTCCATCCTTTATACATCCTACATTTGGTATTAACGATTCAAATCACGTTGTGGGGGCAGTAGTCCGCACTTCCTAAAATGAAAATATCTTGTTTACCCATAATGGAAATCATAAAGGTATGCCATAAATGAAAAATACAGAAGTTTAAGTAAAACATAAACATATTATATATCATATATAAATACAGTGACATCTTAATGGACACCTTTGAAGGTGTTATATGAGTGTTGAACAATCATCGTTTCGTGAGGCAGAAATTCGCCATCCACAGAAACCGTATGTTCATTAACCATTAGATGTAGGTGTGTGTAAATGTAGCTCGAATCCTTCTTATAAAAACATACTAGTATATTTAGGAAACTGGTGTTGTTACAAAAGAAATGAATAAAAATATTTTAGGGGGTTGGAGAAGAAAAATAAAATAAAAGTACACAAGAGAAGACATTACCTTAAAATCGGGTAACTCTTTTGATTTGAGCCAGAGGATTTCTTGGGAAGAGTTATGCCCAAAGTGAGGCTTCTAGGAGTAAGAGAGGGAAGTTGGGAGATTATTTGGGCATAGGTTGGGCAAGCCAAATGGCTTGAAAGTGTGAATAAGGTGGTAGAGTTGGGGGCCTTTTATAAGAGGAGAGGAGGGGCACTCTTGGAAAGTAATGAAATGTTACTTTATTATACAATGCTTTTTCGGATTCTAAAGGTCCCACACTTATATATTTCAAGGATAAGGTGATAAGGGTTCGTCATATTCTCATACAATAGGATTTGAACAAGTTTAATACTTATATTTTACATTATCCTTCCATTTATTTAAAATCATTAATTAATGAGGTAATCGCTGCATCATCATGGTGTCATAAATAATTTAATTTATTTACTGTCTAAAAATTATAAAATAAATATCATGACTTAGGAAAGTTTTTATATTTCTAATGAATATTTATAGTAAAAAATATGACTTTTATATCCCCATTTAAAAATTGTTTTAGTAAAACAACACTTGTTTGTGACCTTTTTATTTTAACATTAAATAAAACGTTATTTATGTCCTTTTCCTACCAAAGTGGCTCCATGGGGTCCCCAAGTTGACCCATGGATTGTATAGGTCGGCCATGAAAAATAAAATAGGGTTAGGACAAGTGTAAAGGTAATTTCATATTTTTATAATACCATTTTTACCTTAAATTTCACTAATTACCTTTAATAGCGACTAATTAAACTTAAAAGTTACTATTCACAAAAAAATTATTTTAATCCCATTGAACCACATTTTACTTCTAATGACAACCATGTATGTCATATTTTTTAAAATAAAATCACAGATGTGGTAATATTTCATTTAAACGAAAAATCAGTTATTTAACTACCACTTAGTGGTTTCACTATTCATCAAAAACTGAAGTTTTTTAGAACAATGCCAAAATTTCACCCTAAGCTATAATTGATATTCCGAATTAAAAAATGATGTCTATTTTATAAATTTCCAAACATATAAGTTTAATTAATTAATTTTATAATTAATTCCCACTGTCACAACAAATAGCATGTTTTTAGGAAACAATATATATCAAAAGATTGACAATTGTTTATGTCCAATTTCAACGTAAAATTAATTATAATGAACACCATTTAATAAAATGGTAATAATATATTCTAATTATACTTTAAAATCACTAAATAGTATAATTTATCACTATAAAAAAATTTTATTAAAAAAGTTGTCTTAAGTATTTTCACTATTCATAAAAATTTGGAAGTTCTCAGAAAATTACAAAAAATTCAACATAGGCTAATATCAACATTCCGAATCCAAAAATGAAGTCCATTTTGAAATATAAAATTTATATAATTTCAAAAAGTTGGTATTGCTATCCATAATGGCTATTTTGATTAGTCGTGGTGTGTTAGAATCTCGAACTTGCGTACAATGCAAGCTATTGCATTATTGAAAGAGAAGCGTATCGTGGAAGCTCAGGGTGTTACAACTAAATACCCTCAGTGAATTAGTAAGTATCATGTGAAAAATTATATTGGGTATTTTTCCAAGGCCTTACCTATTTATGGTATATGCCTTATCATGAGGCCTTATTGATATTTTTATAATTTCTGGTATTATTCATTCCACCATTAAGAGTTTATTTATTTATGTATGTGTGATTGTTGTATTAGGTATGACATTTATGGATAATTTTGAAGCTTATATGATTATATATATATAATTATCTGATCATCATTAACTCTTTCTATATTATTCTTCATGATTAGTTTATTAATTAAATTGCATGTTTTTTTATAATATTTACCTTTCTCAATTGATTATACATTTTTGTAGTCATGATATATTCCCCTATATAAGGAAACCTTTACTTAGAAACTAAGCTAACACCTTTCACAGTATTCCATTCCATATGAATGCAAGAAGTGTATTGTGATTTATATGTAGAGACCTTCTAAATCAATTAATTTGGTATTAAAATAAAATACAATATAACATTTTTTGTTTTCCAATGTAATGTGAAATTAATATATCAATCTAGTTTTTTCCATAATACTAAAATATTTAACAATATGGAATATCATTGGTATTATCGAGTTATAATGTAACAAAGTAAAAACTAACTCTTAGTTACTATGATAAAGGTATTTACTGTACTGGTCCTCGAAAACCAACTAATTAATAATAGTATATTTATTATAAAAGTCTTAAAATATTTAATTAATTTATAAAACTATTAAATAATTTAAAATATTCAAAAATATAATTTTATATTATATATAAAAAATTTATTAACAATTAATTCAATTAATAATAGAATATACATAAAAAAATTCTTACTAATTTTATTTTACTATCCATATTAAATTAGAGGTTAATATTGATATGTGGCTACACATAAAATTTTTATGCACTTTTTTTTGTATTAAAAAACAAAAAAAATTATCTTTAAGTTTTATATTCCTTATAATTATTATTTTTGTCTTCCCACACTCTATGATGGACTGCGATATCATCACATATGATATACTTTAACTGAAGTGTTTTTTCTTGATCATATTATATGGTATAATAGAGGATCATATTAATAATGTGATGCCCTTTTTTGAAATAGAGTGTAAACAATATTATTATATGATATCTACATATTATATTATAAAATTAAAATAAAACCATTTCATCAAAATGAATCATAGATTTGAATATCCTATATCATATTTTACAATATGAAACCTATGGAATAAATTTTATGTCATACTTTAAGATAGAAAGGATATATAAAATTTTATATACATGTTATTTATTTCAATAATTACTCTTTATAACTAAATGTATATGATTATTTGATACCACTGATTAGTTTTTAAGGTGATAAAAATTATTTTTTACCATGTTTATTTTATTGGAGACATAATCCACCATCACCCACGTATATTAATAGAAAATAAATGCAACAAATTTATATTAATAACTATTAACCATGCTTACATATTCTCCAAACTTCCACCATAACATCTTGATCACCATCACAGAAGTTTTAGAATATCACTAATGGGAAGACAAATAACATGATCTATCCTTGATGTAACCATTAATGAAACTGAATCACATATTATAAATTTGGGATCCTTATATTGTATTGGGGTTATGGATCTTTAGCTAAACATAGGAAAAAAAATCCATTACATTGCACCGACCTATATATAACCAATATTACATTCCTCAACTGCTATTTAATTTACCTAGTCATTAAAATGAAAGACTAAATTCTAATTTTCTAAGTAATTCATAACTTACATGAATAATTCTCATCCATTTCATCTTACTAAATAGTTCAAAAAATGATATCTTTACATGTGAGAGATTTGAATGTTTACATATTTACAATTTTTTAGAAAGGTGAGTCTTTTCATTACAAATGTAATCATAGTCTATGATTCATAGAAAGGTAGTGGTGTGTAATCACATCAGACACACCTTACGAAAAATCTAAAATTAATATATGATTTCAGGGTTTTGAATCATATCTTACATTTTTTATGATTCCCAATCATAATGTATGAATTCATGGTATGTTAAATGAAGTGGAATATTTATATGATGCATGATATTCACTTTAATTGTATATTACAATTAATTCCACGAATATACGAAACTATTTTACAAAATCTATATCATATTAAATGTTTTACATATTTCATACAATAAAATATACCATATATATTTATTATATATAGGATTTATGGAATACATCACCTTAGATTTCATGAATACAATTGTGAAATAGATAAATAAAAAATCACTGTCGGATAATTATGGCTCATTGTTATTGGTTATTTTTTAGAATGAGTTGAAATAAGAAGGACAATAAGGTGGACAACATTATAATGTTTGACTAGTTTAGGAATGATTAGATAACAATTCTGACCATGAATTGGTGGTTGTTATGGATACTGTAAAAAAACATGTTGTACATGATTTTGGGGCTTTTAAAAATTGATGATCAAAATATCATAGGAAATGGGGGTGACGGATTTCCTGGTATTTTGCCTTGTTATGGTTAAAGTTAAAATGGTTAGTGAAATATGGGTAAAATAGGTTTGGTTGTGGTCTGTCAGATCCAATACTATATTTTAAAATAAGGTCTAATAGTTGAAGATTCTATTATTTGTTCTTTTGGTATGCAATTTAATTAAAAAATAGATTTTAAAATAGAATATTTTGGTCCATGTAAAAAAGATTCACATCTACAAGGTAAAACCATGATAACCAAGATATGTTTTAACAACATCGCATTATATATGTATTTTATTTATCAAAACTTTTGATTAAAAATATCCAATACTTTATTTGAATTCCATAATGTATTTCCTTTGATTAATCTATAATTGAAATTTCATTTTGTGGGGGTGTTTCTTTAAAGGTTATCTTAATATTATTTAAAAATATTTCATAGCCATGTTAATGAAAAATAATTATAATTTCCAGTAATTAAAGAAATACTTATTTTAATTATACTCGCATTATATCCCCTAAAAAATAATCTAATTTTTGGTTTTGAACTATGATTATTTATATAGTGGGATTTTAAATATAGAATGAACCCTTATTAGAAAATATTTATGTACCGATTCATCCATTATATGGTATCTGTGAACAAAGGATCATAAAAACATTTAATCTATATAGATCCATGTAGTTATATTTTGATCACCATAATGGTTTATTACCAATATGAAATAAATATTCTTATTAAAAATTTCATATTTTAGTTAATTAAAATAAATTTTTATATATGTTTTAAGTTTATTTATTGATTTATTGTACATTCAAATTCTTGTATTTTTTCATGCAAATATATATATATATATTCATTAGTACATCTTATAAAATATTCCAACTCATTTAGTTACAAATATTATTTATTTTTATATAATTCCACATTTACGTTAAAAACAATATATAACAAGAGGATACATACTTTAAATCCACCAGTAAGTCTCTTGGAATTCTATAGATCAACATTAAATGGGATGTATTGATTGTAGTTTTAAAAACTATTTGATATTCATATAGAACAACATTAATCATTTGAATAATATATTTAATGTTTGATTTCATGTTCATATCCAATATTTTCTTTATAAACGCTATGAAAAATGACACTCTCCATCATGTTTATGGGTGGGAATTTGTGCTAACATTATATATAACATTAAAATTTTCTTTCAATCCAATAAAATGTAATTATTGGAATTATTTCTTTGGTAACATATGAGTGACTATGGTATTCCCAATGGGTAAATGATATTTTCCCTCAAAAACATTTTTAAAACTTTCATGGTATTATTTTAAAAATCCTTCGCTTGCAACTTCATTTATTTTTAATCCAAAACAAATAAGGAATGATGTCATGTAGAATGTTTTGGGATGGGTATCATGAATTATATATCAAATACATCAAGCATTTCACCCTTACGAATTTTTAATTTTGTTATTTAATTTCACATTCCAACATTTCTTATCATTTATCATTGATCACAGCCTCACTAATGTTCCCATGTAACTTTATGGAGAGTGATCTAAAAGCATATCTTTTGGAATATCTTATCAACATTATATTTATTTAATGGTGACCTATAGTTATTGATTAATGGAACATTTTTATACTTCTATTACCCATGAACATGTAAAAAAATAAATTATTATAAATATATATTATTTGATTCATAATAGATTATTATATATATAAATTGATGCATCAACCCAAAATCATTTTTATTGATTATAAATGAAGTCCATATAAACATACCCAGGAAAGTCCAGCTAGAAGAAATGATTTTGAAAATTTATTAAGAAGAAAGAAAAAAGTAAAACAGATCAGCGGACAGGGAAAAACAACAGAAAACCCCCCAACCACCATGAACATGTCTAGGGATCATAATACTGCATATCATTCCAATAATCAGAGTCACCAGCAGTCTCCCACTCAGATTGAGACTTATACCAATTAAAGATTTTCAATATATCTGTATCCACTTTCCTTGACACCTTAGGTGAAAATATGGTAGACACGATTCTATGAACATTAGTGTAATACATACGTGGTATCCTCTTAGAGGGGATACCCTCTATATCAGGAACCTTCGGCTTGCAACTTATGAATGTATCCTTATAAGAGGCATGTCCACCACTTCCCAAGATCATAATTGGGGTACCGAAATTCTCCTGTTCATCCATAGAAACGTTTCCCCATTTCTCAGGTAATTCAGATACCTGAAAAATCTTTTGAATTTCTTACTGACAATCAACATGTTCTTGCACGTCAATCTGATTGGAGACATCGACCTGAGAAGTATCAGGGGTCACCAATCCTGGGGTCCGTATATGGGTGTCCTCAACCAGTGTATCCTCTATAACCAAATCAGTCCATGTATTAGAGGGGCCACTATGAGTCTTCTTTAGAGATACATCAATTAGAAACCCTTTTCCAGTATCAGGAAGTTGATCATTAAGTGATTCCCCATCATGAGGAGTTGGATTTAGAAATGTCTAATGCATCACCTTGGACTTCCTACAACAAAGGGCTTCTGAATGACCTTTCACACCATATTCCTTATTGCAATCATTCTTCTGACATAGCTTTAATGAGTGTCCAACAGCTATACATACATTGCAGAAATGTGGATTTTTTCATACTCGACATCAATTTGAATGTTCTCAGAATGGGTGGAAAGGGTTACCTTATCAATCAAAGTGAAGTTAAGTTCAAAATCCACCAACAACCTGGTAAAGAGACCAAACCAAACATCTTCAGTATCCTTGTCAATCCGAATCAGAGTTCCAATTGTCATGCCAATGTCATTCAAATTTATCGGATTCCAGAGGTCCCAATTGAGTCCATGAAGACGAATCCAGGGTTGAGAAAATGCATTTCTTGCACGCTATACATTAAAATATAAATACCATTAATGAAAATGAAGCCAACCAGATTTCAGAAATAGGGTTTCAATGCTCCATGCACGAAGCATCATGTCATCAAATAGAAAAAGGCAATGGAAAAATATTTGACCAAGAGAAACACATTTTTAGTTAGAAAATGCCACAAATGTGAGGTTCTGTGAATCTCATCATCAAGTTTCCAAAGTTTCACACCTTTAGGAAGAAAAATATATGCAATCAATGAGTTTTTACTAATTTAAATTCTCTCTGTATGTGATGTAGGGTTAGAGTCAATGTGATCCGATGAACCCTTATGAAGAATTCTAATAGGACATGAGTCCTTGAACAATTCCAATGAACGAGCTCCATCCTACTTCAATACTATGCTTGATTTACTCAAGACATCTGGGTGTATTGAGACCCTGAGATATCATCACCGTGAGGTGGAATAAAATAACACACCAACGCATTAGCTGGGTCCATAGATGCAAAAAAATCATCTAGACCATTTGACTTCTGTGAATCACCATGTCGGACGTCAATTTTCAAAGCAACAGGAGATCGATGTGACAGCTCTGTAGATCCAGTGCTATGATCCAAATTGAATTGAAGACCAGCTGAGAATGTCGGTTTCACCACAACTATAGGGTTGCAATCATCGCAAGAACTTTGAGGGTTTCGAGCATACACCGAGGAGGGAATCACCGACACGAGGCCACCGGGAGAAGAGAGATGTTCGAAGCCAAGGAAGAACATAAGTTCCATGGCCAAGGGAAACCCTAAAATCCATCATCACTGAGAAGTGCTCCCACAACACATAGCTCCATCAATATGAGATCATAATATAATCATATTATATTTTTCATATAATTTTTATCTTTTGAAAACCAAGGAATTGCATTAATGTTATCATAATAGAGTTTTTCATTAAGAAACTCATTATCAATCTCTATATCCTTATGTTATTATACACAATTTAATGTAAACAGATAAAATTGTTCATATATGATATTCTATGACCACTTTTTATCCTTCATTATGATTTTAAATTCTTATGGAAAAAATATCCACCTAATAAACCACAAATAGAAATAATTTATTTATTTCATACCTATAATCTACAATAAAAGTGGAGAATAATATCATGGATAATTATTAATATAATTTAATTCTATAAAAAGAAACAAAAACTTTTAGGGGTATTTTCTATAAATTAATATAGATAATTTTGCTTTTCAGAGATTGATACTTTTATATAAAATAGTTTATAAGATATGATTGTACCACATTACAATTATATCTTAGATAGAGAAATCAACTTGCTTATATATTATATCACAGATGTTCTCCAAAATAGTATAGACAATGATAATGTAATCCTATAAATTTTATTTCCATTTAGTGAATTACCCCTTATATGATTCATAAAATTTGAATGAAACATCCTTTGAATTGAATATTGGTGAGATATGATGATTTCTTAGAAATATACATATCAAATTGGTGAAAGAATCATGTATATTAGTTGAAGTGTTTTATCCAACTCACTATGATATAATCATGATAATTTTATATCACACTTATTTTCATTAGGTAGTCCTCTATTCCTTACTTCAACATTATGTTAAAAAGGATTATTCTCCCTTGATCATTGAAATCTAACCATTACTGATTGATAACAAGTCATTTTTCTCTTTATCCTTGTGAATAAAAAATCTATGTTATTAAATGACCTGAAAAATATGTTTCATACTGTATTGAAAATTTTCAGGTGCAATCATGTTACAAATAATATACATCGATATGAAAATTATCCATATAAAAAATTTAAATATGGATTATCTTGGTCGATCAAGTACACTAGAAATTAGTTCTAACCATAACATCCATTAATGGAATAATAAAATTAATGTGTGTATTTGCTTAATTGTATTTAAACAATACATGAGAGTAGAATGTGATCATTTTTTATTGTTATGTTTATATTGAATGTAAAAAAAATACTATAATTAACTTAATATCAATTTTTTGGGATCAAATCGTTATCTTAATTATTTTTCATTGTAATTTCTACTTCATATGGAATTACATGGAGTGTGTACACCCATACATTATATATTAATTAAAATATAATTAAAATTTTAATTATTTTGAGAATATATTTCGCCATAACATCCTTCATTGGGGGTGTAATTTTCTTCATTGGTTATTATCTTTTTTTAGTTTCTACAACTATTAGACCAGTAAAAATAAAAGTGTTGGGGTTAATGTCATTAATGAAGGTAACACCCAAAGCTATTGATTACATGATTTTTTCAGCACATGTAAAAATTTATCTTATTTGTCCTCTAATAATTATTTATTAATTATGATAGATATAGTTTAATTGTCACTCAAAAAAGTGTATATTTGTTATTTATTATTGCTTTATCTCATGTGTAATTGGCTTGATATTCGATGGGATCATCTCTAGATAGGAGTCCCTTGATTTATTTTACCCACTAAATATATCTAGCTTCATGTTCATCCTCCAATTGTTTACTTCCACCATTCATGTATACCAAATAATCATTAAGACTCATCATCATGTTTTATTCTTAATTTTATAAACTCATTATGTTTGAGTGTTTTTCTATTGAAATGATGGAATTAAAATTCTATGATTCAACTCTATGATTTATAAAATTCATAAAATCCAATGTGTTTTTTTCATCACCAACAATGAAATGTAATATTTCATGAATTAAGTCTATAAAGTCCTCTCCAATAGCTATGAATAGTATGAAAAGGATTATTAGATAAACTTCTTATTTCTATAATTGGATATAATAAATTTGGTGATAAAATTAAGATTTCCAACATTCAAAACTACTTTATTATGAATTCCTCACGGTAAGTTCGCCAAACTATTGGTGAGTTGATGTGAGACTCATGTTAGTACATGTGAATCCAATATTATATTTCAAATCACATAAATGGGAATATATTTTTTTACTAGATCGAATATCACACAATTACATTAAAAATATGTATGATCAAACTTTTTATTGGACGAAAAATATTCCAATATATCTTAGTTTTGATGAGGTTTTTATTGATCAAAAAATAGAGAACTCCCTACTCATAAATGATTTCTACAAGATCTTACAACTCTTTTTTTCTATAATGAAACTATTTTAAAAATATTCAAACACAGATATTTGAGACACTAGATTAGTGAAATGTATATCAAATTTATGATTCATAGACTTTTCTTGAAACATTTTATATTGTATTTTATTTTTCCCTTCACTCATTATATATCGGAATGATCTAGTGGTCCTATATAATTTTATCTTCCTAAAACATTCAAATTTATCCTTTTAACTACCTTTATATACATTTAATGTTTCTCCTTATATTTTTTCAATTCAAATTTATTCTCATTCTCTTCTTAAATGTCTTCATTTTAGACCACCATTTCATCAAAATTTTGATTTACCTCCTCTAAATCATAACTAAAAGAAATAATCATTTACATAATCTCCTCACTTGTATTTTATTACATGATAGCCAATAATTTTGAATATATCCACTCCAATAATGTTTGGTTAATTTTTCTAACTAGATATTCATTGATTTGGAGAGATAATTACTTATCGTTCAAAAAACATTCTTGGTTTTTGATCTATTGATTCTATTCTTGGATGTAACCAGTAAGTATTTTCCTTATGAATGGTTTTGTGAGATGGGGATTTAGGATCCTAGGATTTGATTTATCAAATGATAAATGAAGATAAATTAGTGAATATATGGTTTAATTATTTTATTATTAATTAAACCAAAATCTACAACATGTTAATGTTCATTCCACTCAAATTTAATGTAACACCTGATATTTAATTATAGTACATGAGCCTTATATTTTAAAATACAATAATTCCATGTAAATTTTAAAATTTCTTTGAAAAAAATAATGATTTTATTGTATTTATATCAATTTTAAACATACATGGAAACATTAATCCTATAGTAAAATTTTGAAAATTTTCATCAGAAATAAGATATTATAAAAAATAAAAAATGTATTGTTTAACTAATCCCCATTTAATTTTAAAAAACTTTTTATAATAATTATAATAAAAAAAGTAAACTATATATTTTATATAAATAAATATAAGATCATTTATAGGTAAAAACATGTATATTATGAAAAACTATTATTTTTTATAGTACTATTTTTTAATGGAATAATGTATAACAATTTTAATTAATTAAAATTTTATTTAATGATGAGTGATTTTACGTAAGTTTATATGTAATATATATTAATATATGAATTTATATACTTGTAATGATCATTACTAGTCATATATTTAATATTATTATCGTATAATTAAAATATTAATTTTATGAAAAAATGTTTTCGATTGGATTTGTCGGTTTTTTTAAACTAAATTCTTCCAATTAATTGAATTTAATTTAAAAATCTGGATTCCATATTTTTAATCATCATAATTAATATTTTTTAATATTTTAAAAAAATTATTCCTAATGTTTTTTAAAAAATTAAAAATTAACTAACATGTTTGATGTTTAAATGTGGTTTTTCACATTACATGAACTTATTGTAAACATGATATTCTACAAAAATATTACTTATAATTGAAAAAATTGATTTTATATTTATAATTATTTGTTCTAAAGTACCTTTAAATAATTATTTAATTTTATTCATAAATTATAAATTATTGATTTTGAAAAATTAGTTACTATGGGGATAAAATAAATTGTAAAAGTAAATAAACATAGAGGATAAGATATAATATGTCTTAAACACGTTTTTTCAGTGGAGGTGTGGATTTAAAATTACCTTCCCATCACTCTTGATAGTAATAATTTGAAGAATAAAATTAATTTCATCAATTAATGTAATTTGAAATAATTTTATTGTGAAGATGGAGTTGTAATATTTAGAAAGACACTCTCTGTTTCATCTATACCTGAAATCAAAAAGGAATTTTTGGGTGATTTTTATTGCTCAAATTTATCTATATATAATTTTATAACCATGATGTATATGGATTTTAGGAATTATTTTGTGTGATAATAATAAGTGGGAAATTTATGATTATGTATCAAGATTATTGGTTTTCTAAAATTTAAAAGTTAATAGACCAAAACCTAGAAGATTTATGAAACCTATTCTAATAAAAATGTGTAAATGTGATTAAATTATGGAAGAATATGTTATATGATAACCATATACTCCAGTATGAAGTGATGTAATATGGGTTACTATTGATCACTATAAAAATATATATATTTCCTCACTGTAAAAGTTGATTTACCTATGGATTTCCTCAAAATATTATATATTAATTAAGTTGTAATGATTCCTAGAACAACTCTTTCAATTGTGTATCCTCTAGATACCTATTTTACATTGAAATTATAGGTGATTTTTTAAAAGTCTCATAATTGTGTACTTTATTTGAACATCACATACCATCCTCAAACTGCGGGAATATCTTAAAAGACTATTCGAATATTGGAAGAAATCTTGGTATTGTTCTTATATAACCTTAAAGCTATGTGGGATCATTATTTTCCTTTTTTAGAATTTTCAATTAATATTAGTTTTCATTCATGTATTAAAATTTCTTTATATGAAGCATTATATATAAAGTGATATCTTGCTCTAACTTGTTGGGAAGTTGTTCGGGAAACAATTAACTTATAGGAAAAAAACTCGTTGAAGATACAATGAAAAAGGTAATGATTATTCAGGATCATATTAAATTAGATCAATATAATAAAAGTTGTTTCGTAAAAAACCATTCGACAAATTTAGAATTTCTAGTGGGAGAAATTTTTTTTATGGAAAATATCTCCATTGAAGGGTGTCATGAAGAAAGTTTAGAAGGGAATAATGGGCCATAAGTACAAATAATACATTAAAATATTAAATGGAATTGGACATCTCAAGTACCAATTTTTAGTGACACCATGTCTCATTAAAGTACATTATGTGTTTCATATATCATTATTAAGGATGTACATTTTACGCCATGTTCGTGGGCTCACCTCTAAAGAAATATAATTGGAACATTTTCTATCATATTTGGATAAGAATATCATGATTTCTTATACTACAGATAAATTATTGAAGAAAATTATAAATCAACTGCTAAAGGTACATTTTAAAAATCATCAAAAGGAAGAAGCAATATGAGGACCATGGGAATTGTTGGATAAGAACCACTTTCATTTTTTAGAAGGTAACATTCATGATATTCTCAAGGATGAAATTTTTATTGGCGAAAAGAATATAATAACTAAGAAAATATTATATTAGGTGATGTTTATATTTTAAAAAAACTACACTACAAGGAAAATATTATTATTTCATGGATCAAAATTATAAATTTATAGGATGAGTATCGATTTTGATATTTATTAGTCAAAATAATTTTTGAATTAATTTTTTAAATTTTCCCTTAGAAATAATATTTTATGAGAAATAAAAAATGTATTATTAAACTGTCCAAATTATTATTTATAATAATGTGTAATATTATGTTTAATTTAAATTTACTGACTTTTGATTGTATATAAATAAATATAAGATCATTTAATGGAAATAAATGGTTTTTTAAGAAAACTTTTTTTCTTCAAAAAGAAATTTTTATTTAAAACGTAATAATGTATATCAATTATAATAAATTAATATAGTATTTTAGGTATAATTATTTAAATGAAATATATATACTATAGATATATATATATATAAATTTAAATACATCACATGATGATTAATATTTATATTTTTAATATAATATCATCTTATTCATGAAAAATTCATTTCCTGAAAATAGTTTTTTGACATGATTTTTTGGATTTTTTTGAAAATATATTATTCCCATTATGTGAATTAAATTTAATAAAATGGGTTCCATATTTTCAATCATCATAATGGTTATTTTTTAATAATTTGAACATAATATTTGTTCATATTGATTCTTAAAATAACTAAAAATTAATTAACACGGTTTAGGTTTAAATGAGGTTTTGGGCATTACATGAGCCTATGTGAAAATTATTTTTGAATGAAATATATGTTTTATACAATATATTGTATTTAATATATATAAAAAATGTTTCCATGTTACATAATAATCATAATATTATTTTACTCATAAAGGATTAATTACCTATGTTAAAAATATTAACAATTATGAAAATGAAAATGTTATAAATAATCTTATAGTATATGTGAATATAAATTTTGTTCTTAACTTTAATAGGATTTTATCAACAATAAAATCTATAAACTCCCTTATTTACTAATTTTTGAGTCACATGGTGTGATTCATATTTCCCCTTATTGAATATTTGTAGATATTTTTAAAATTTTCAATCCTCATCAATTAAAAAAGGTCCCTCCCTCCCCACACATAAACAGACAACATAATCCATGTTTCCAAAAAAAATATTAAAATATATACCAAAAATATTTAGACACATTTTAATTATACTAGTCTTCCCAAAATATATACCCTATTGTCCTTATGTAGATATCCAAATGAGGTTTTACAAACATAAGATAATCGTCTTAATGAAGATCTTTCTTTTTCATTCTTCTTATTAAACTTTACATTATGTTATAAAACAAACCATATAATAAAAAATATTAATTATACTATTTTCTTTTTATTAATATTTATCCAACTTCTGCTCCATAAAATGTGAAATAAATCCATCTCTTCTGTATATGAAAGACTACTACCTCGTAAATAGGTGTAATATGTTTTCCATTACTAACTTAGGTAGATAGTTATAATGATGGATATATTAAATATAAATATAAAATGATAATAATTTTGTAAAACTAATTTATCATCCATTTCCTTACACTTTCACCCATAAAGGGAATGAAATCATCACTCATGCGTGTATAAGGCCCAACTACCTCACAAAAAACACAATTCATTTTCCATGTCTAGTATTCATGAATGGGTATAAAAATATATTTAGTGATATAATATTATATTTATGACATTAATTTAATTAAGGATATTATTTAAATATATTCTACATATAATTAATAGATCTTTCATGAAAAATTATCCATTTGAAGAAAAGCCGACTAACCATTGTAAGATTGGTAATAATAAAATATTATTAAGGAATGGGTGGTAAGATTTTATAAGAAGATCATATATGATATTAAATATATGATTATAGTTATAGGATAAATTAATAACTTTTATAAACACATTATAATTTAGGTTAAATAATATTCAACTAAAGGTAAGTGTGACGTAAAATATTTTTTCTAAATTTACTCTCCATTGATACATGTTTGTTATAAAACACTAATTAACTATTATGTGGTGTATATACTTTCCATTTTATGTATTTATATGACTATTTATTAAATATTATTATTATTTTATTTCATGTATATTTATTTAGGGGGTTACAATTTGAATGTTACCATTGAACTAAAAATCTAATTTACAACCTCACATTCTTTTGGGGTTTCATTTACAGTTGTTGAAGTATTCTTATAATTTATTCTTAATAATCCCCAATAATTTTTTAATTCACTATATATTTAATTATTTTACATATTTTCTTCCAAAATCCCTCTTTTTAATAATTTAATCAATAAAATAAATTTAAAAAAGGATTTTTTTTTATTTCTTTTTAAATCAGATATAATTTTCTTCCATGTTATGTTTTTCAAAATTATTTTAGAAAGTTATTTTTATTTATAGAAATTATTTATTAAGAAAATTGACGGTTTTATATATATTTATTAAAATCTTTAAAAATAAGTTTTTCTATAGTTTTATAAAAATTACATTAAAAGAGACCAATGGAATGTTTTTTAATGTAAACGATGAAAGAAGACTTCGCTATCATTGTAAATTTTTTATGTAATGAAGCTTCTTATACATGTTTTATATGATTTTACAAAGAAAAAAAATTAGGAATTCTTATTTTAATTTTTAACTTCGATTTACATTATTCGTCTGAAAGGCATAATTTTATTGTAAAAAACATTATTCTCATGAGCTGATGTTCACCTCTTATCTTGGATTTATTTTTTCATTGTTAAATTTTTCTTGAGATAATCCCTTTCCTAATATAGTTCTTTATTATAATTTACATCTATATTAGATATCCATATTTTTTGTATCATGGATATGATTATTTCCAAATCCATATATCTTTTTTATATATGGTTTTTAGTAGGAAGTTAGTTGATTAATGATAAAAATATAGATTAATCTTTATACTTTACTCAATATATATATTTATTTATATAAAATAACAATTTATGAATTGAATAAATAATTTGATACATATGAGATTATTTGGAAAATAATAGAATTTTGGGGTCCATAATTATATATCCCCTCGATGAATTGGTTGGTCTCACGAGAAAAATTAGTTGGATAAACTAAATGGGGTTTTACCCATATTTTAAAATCATATTCGTGAAAGGTCAAGAAGGTATTGATATAAATTTTTTTGTGAACAGGATGTTCTATATTAATCAATTCATTCATTTAGGATTTATTTATTATTACCCATGAGATAATGGAATTTATATTATCTATGAATGCATTTTATGATCAAGTAATTGATTAAATGGAATGTTTGTTTAGTTATTTACCTTTAAATATCAATTTTTCATTATCTATTAATTATAGTCATGTTATTGATTAAACAGAGTGTCTGTTTAATTATTTAACATCCCATATTGATTATTCCTTATTTATGCATGATAGCTTCCTTGATACCAAAAGCGTTCTGAGTATATTAGCTCAACCTATTTTTTTTCCTTTCACCAAGATAATAATATAAATCCTTAGAATGAGTTTAAAGGATTTTGATCATTTATTTTATTTTTGTTATATATTAAATTATTAGTGTAATATGGGAATAATATTTGTATTTCGATCTCCAAGACTACTAAATTTATTGGTACTTCAATACATGACCTTTTATCTTTTAAAATTTAATAAAGTATACACCAGTTTTGGGTTACTGGATTCTGGGTTGTTATGTGTATGTTATCATCCTCACTGATGTATGATGAAAATATATAAGCAATGAACATGAGTATTTTTATATGATCTCATAACTTCAGGGGAAAACTACTCCATGCAATGGTTGGTAAGAATCCCTTACCATATATTCTTCAATATTAGAATAATTCTCTTCATGATTATAGTATTTGAATAAGGTCACACTGTGTTTTTCCAAATACACATTAGACATTGACGTTTAATTCATACACCATATAGAAAATGTAACTAGATTTTGAACTATATTCTTGAGGCCTCTATTACTTCAAAATCAAATGATGTGGATATTAATTGATGATCCTCTTAGATATTCAAGAATAATTTCTCACTTCTTCCATAACATATTGAAGATCCTCTCCCTGATCATATACAGAAATGACTAACTAATAGCCCACCCTCAACTAGATTTACAAGATTATATATAAACATTGTGATATGTTTTCACTAATTATATTCAATAAAATTTGTACTACTCTATATTTCTCTATTAAAAATCACACCTTATCTTATTATTTATAGATCATCATATCACATATAGTAAAAATTACTAGAATTATACTAATCATGATATAGATTTTATATCTTATAATTATCAATTTTTCTCTCAATAATATTATAAAATATGATCTTTTTTAATTTCTATTTCAGTTAGGGTTAATTTTATACACTATGAACAGAGAATATTCTCAATATTACTTATCCACCTAGATATTATAGAATTGTACTTTTACCATTATTAATTTTTATAACCTCATCAAAATATATTTTAAATTATTCCTAAACATTGATCACCATAAAGAATAATTTAAAAAATAATTTCTTTTTAATTTTTTAAGAATATACCTAATTTTCATCCAACGTAACCAGAAAAAACTAATATTTTTTAATAGTGAATGATATACTCAAATTGCCTAAGTATACCCATATAGAAATTTACATAGGCCTGGGCTTAGCACTTACACAAGAACCATTACCACACCAAAAATTATCATAACTAGAAAATACATCATAAATCATTTTAAAATTAACATCATACAGTAATAATAACTATAAAAAAGAAAATAATAATAACATTAACATTCAATGTTTAATATCTTGATATTAATATTTAAAAAACCTAAGATTAAAAATCAATTAAATTTTTAATTGAAACATAAAAAAGATAAAAATATAGGTCACTCATTTTTGAATTATCACTTGAATCACCTTCATTAATATTATAAAAATTATTGTTTTAGACTTTTAGGATTATATTATGCATTTTAATATTTTATTTAATCATAATAATATAATTATATACACCTTAATCATTTTCAAAAATATTACATGACATTATAAAACATACATTCCATGATTTCTAAGAGTTCTTAAAAGATGTATTCTCATAAGTAATATTATTGAACTCAATGACATATTATTCTCATGAAGTCATAAATATATTTCATTTGAACGATTTGAAATACTTACAATAATAATTATGACGATGAGTTTTTAGTTTGGGTATTCTGAAAAAAATGCTTTTGAAGTCTTACAGTGGGTCTCAAAAGACATATGCAACAAAAAAGGTTTACATAGAGTTCTAAAGTCTTATTATCGTAAGAAAAATTATTATACTCAACACATCCAAAATAATTACCATGGGAAATAGTTATATTAGTCACTTTTTAAAAAAATAACACTTCAAAAAATTCAATATTTTCTTGGATAAAAAATTACTAAAAAATTTCAAACCATATAGAATCAACACAAAAATATTCCAAACATCTAATAAAATATATAAAACCTCAATTTAAAATAAACATTCACTAAAATTAAATAAAAATAATTAAAAACATCATGGGTACATTAATCTCATTCATTGGGATTTTATTGGAATCATTTCTACAACTCTTTGAAATAAAAATAGGTAGATTCATATGCCCAGAGTTTTTTTTTGAATCAATAAATCATATCCTAGATAATATTAGAGGTTTGTTAGACCACAATATTAGATAATGTATTGTTTTATAGATTATTCCATCCCTTGGAAAATACAATGTGTTAATAAATGACTTAAACAAACACCCCTAAATTCCCACATCCAATTCAGACTTATATATGTATCCCCAATATATCAATATACATGTCTTTAAATGAAAAAATTGTTATAAATTTACTCTAAACAAGAATTAAATCCCCTTTGGTAATGATATTCATCATTATTTCTCCACTATTTACAACATAATAAAAATAAAATGGGCGGTTTCCTTTATCATACATTATCATGTGAGAGGAGAAGGATAAACATGAAGTGTATCTGTTAAATTTTCAAACAAGTGACTTTATATAAATTTTTTTAAATATATATAAATTCTGATTATAGGTATAAATATATCACAACTAGATATATCACATGGAAATTGTTTCCTTTATGAAATGATACATGGTGCCTATGTTTTTTGATCTAGAATTACATAAAAGTTTCTTTAAGGAATTTATTTATATATGATTGTCACAAAATATTTTATATGTCCTCTTAGATTTGGCCATCAACTCATCTAACATTATGTACATCTATGAAACTAGTGTGAACAGATGAGTAAAGTACACATACTCTAACTCAACAATGATATGTGTCACTGAACTCTATTTCTTGAGGTATATGCATAGAAATCCTAAACCGATAAATAAATTAAAATAATGTATTTTCTATCTATATGGTCTCCCATTACAATCTATATCAATTTATATAATTAGGATTAGATAAGTAATATAGCTAAAAATAAAACATGTCTTGTTGTGACTTTCACAAATCCGAAAATTCACTATTTAACATTATATGTTACTCTATTGGTTCACATTGAAATAATTAAAAAACCTTTTCAATGTGTCTTTTAAATCCCCATTGATCATACATTCATCCATTCAAATCATTACATAGTCTATATCCTACCAAAATCAATGATGAAACCACTCTTCATTCCTCAACTTCAAAAATTTCAAAAATTCTCTATCATGTTTTTCTTGGGGAAGCAATACAAAATTTTATTTTCCCCCAATTTCAAACCTCTAAAAATAATTCTTCTCAGCAAATATTGATATTTCAAACTACCACTTCACCTTCTCAAATAACTCCTCACATAGGTAATCCTTTTTAATAGAAATATTTTTTCATTAAAATAAAAAATTAATATTATCATAATTATATAATAACCTGATATTTTAAAATAACATTATGTTTGATAGTGTACATGAAACACAACACATTGAATAAATAAACAAAGAATTAATTTTATCTCTAATATTATCACTACAACCTAGGAATTGAATTATAAGGTATGAATATGAGTAGTTTCATTTTTAAATATATGTATATTATTTATTCTCAATACATATGTATTGATTAATTATAATTTAATAAGTATCCAATTTTCAGTGAATCCATTTTATGCTTCAATAAATAGATTTTATTGAAAAATGGATTGGATTAATTTTTGTAAATGAGTAATATAACTAATTTATACAACATTTCAAAATTTAATTTGATAAAAATAATGTCATATTTTAAATTATTATATGAAAAATATCATAGTATGAAAGTTTTAGTTTTTTGTAGATTAATATTTATGTAAATAGTGATAAATGTCGATTTTATAGAAGATTGACTTTCATTTAAAGTATTATCAAAGGCGCATTTTTTTACAATTAGATTTAAATATAATTACATAATTTATATTAAAAATTATAAAAATAATGTCATGTTAATCTACATTATGATTAATTATAGAATAATTTTTTTTAGAAAAAATATATTTTCTAGAAATCATTTTTTCATTACAATTTACATGTTCGTTTTAAATTAATTTCTTCAAAATATAATAATTTAATTTGAAAAATACATTCATATTTATTTATAAAAATTTCCATATTTGGTAAATAGTTCAACTGTAGTTCTGGTCATCATAAATAGCATTCAAGGTAAAATTTATTCCCATAATATAGGGTAAATTGTGATAACTATGGTTATGAGTAATTTGAATATGCTTTGAAATTACCAGATCATGATCTCAATATATGTTATAATTTTATTTAGAATACCCCTTCATATATTCTAACATATAAATGTTTGGTTTACTTTCTTATTGTAAAATCACATTATATTTATTTCAGTAATGAAAACTCTAGAATGTCACCTTCTTTACATTAATGTTTGTAATAAGTTTTGATGGGGATAAAAAGTTGATATTAAAGTTTATAAATATTTATTTTAATATTAGTAAATTATATTATTTATGTAAATTTATTATTTTTATTTAGTGATTAAATTGTTACTTTAAATGCTTATAGAACATTGACAATGTGCTTGTGAAAGAAGTAGAAAAAGAAAGTAAATGATTTTAGAAACATTTAAATTAATCTAATATTGATTAATTATTGTTCTTTATGAATTTATTATATAATTATAACATCATATTGATGTGTTAAAAGATTATTTTTTAATAATTTTAATATATTAATAATTTTAAATTAAAATTATTTGAATTCTCTAGAAAATGACATGAATGGTATTTTATGTTATAAAATATTTTATTAAATGATGTAAAATTAATAAAAAATATATTATTTTATATGTGAATGATATATTTCTTATAATATCATATATTTCTCACTTATTATCCGATTTTACTTTAAATATTAACATTATTGAACCCTAAACAGTAAAAAAACATTGTTATCATGGTAATTGTTAAAAGGGTTAATAAGAGATTAAAACAAAGTGAAAATGGTTAAAACATCATATAAAAATGAATAAATTTTATTTTATGATATAATTTAGAAATATGGTAATCCTATAATTTAAATATGAAAATTTTGTTATACATGAGTGTGAAAATTAAATTATATTAATTTAATACATTATGTAAATCCAAGGGTGACCCTCTCTTATCTTATATAAGAACACTACCTCCCCTACCCTAATAATACATATTGATCCACATGGTTTAACAAATATATATTATAATCATTAACAAACAAATACACACATTCTAAAGGTCATTGTATCACCGAGAGACCATTGTATAAGTCTTAAAGTGTAAGCTGATGTTGGTCCTTTAGAGAGGAGGTAATCATCTTAAACGGTAGTTTTCATTTTAAATCACCTAATACCTACTTCAATTCACTATTACCCATTAAAATGTAACAACACCAATAAATAAAATTTAAATTAGTGCAATTTTGTTAATGTAATATCCTTATTCATTCCATCTTCCATCAAATGGGAAAAATTCATTTGTGCATATATATGGAAAATTGCTTCATGAGCCATTGTATTTCATTTCACTTCACCACCAGTCATTACTTGTTATTATGAGGAATATAATGTCTATATACGATATTCATTATATAATAATTATTTTTTAATTATATATATAATCTATATTTGAAAAATTTAAATAGTAAAAAATGGAATCATCATATGTATATATATAAATTACCATGTCTATATTGAAAGGTACATTATTTTTCAATATCGTCTTTCATGGATTTTCATGGGGATATAATTAATTATAATATTTTATTTATATAACATGATAATGGTTATATAACTATAATATTTTATTTCATTTATTTTTTTCCATCCATTTATAAATGAAAATATTGTTAGTGTGTACATGAAGACTACCACCCAAGGAACTGATTTAATTTTAGTTTTTCATGATCTATATTCATTGATGACACCAAAAATATATTCAATGAAAAAATGATAATTATTTCATGAATAATATTCTATATATGAAGAAACAATGACCTCATTTACCACAATCTATATGATGAATTCATATTAATAATTTAAATAAACTTCCTCAATAGAATGCAATGTAAACATAACCAAATAAGAAATTAAATATTTCATTATAGTAAGTGAAATAAATGGATTAATGATCATGTATTAATCCTATTCATGTTTATGAAATATTTATATATATATATATAATAATTTCATAATTAAAGTGTTAATGGTCATACACAATGAGTTTGGACTATATGGAATGGGTTTCGTAACAAAAAATCCTTTTATCAGGATATAAAACATCTTTAGTGAATTTGTTATACCATTATTAAATGTTATTTTAACTTTGAATTATGTTCACGTAATCCATCCATATATTAACTATCATTTCAAATGTGATGATCTTAGTAATGAGTTTTTTTGTCTCAATCTCACGTTCATGAGACATGTTTTATGTTATGCACCATGTTTTCATTATATTGTGTATTTACTACCCCATTAATGAATTTTCAAATATTAATTTATATAATTCATTTAATTCATAGAGAAATATCATAGTATTTTTTAAAATGTATTATTATTTAAATGTTACCAAATTAGTAAAGGGAGTATGTCATAATCTCTTTATATTGAAGGATTTTTTTATGCATAAGGGTTTTTGGGGAAAATATAGTGATATTAACTTCTTGAACCACATATCTATAATTTCATAATAGTTTTTACACAGTTTTAAATGAAATAATATCAATTTAATCTATTTTTTACTCAATAACATCAAAATGTTATTTAATAAAAATCACATTATTTCCCCTTTTGGTTGGGAATGATTTCTATTAAAAATATAAAATTTTAAAAATGTGTACTACAATATGATTTTACATATTTTAGTGATTTTAATATATAATTTTAAAATATATTTAGAATTATTTTCAATCTATTAGAAAATATTTCATTTAAATATTCTCAATTTATGATTTTATGACATTAAGATGTGTCAAAAAATATTTTTTTAATGTTTACTAAATGCATGATTTTTCTGCCAATAATGGACATTATTTTTTTGGAGAATCATTTATTGGATTCTATGATTAATTTCTGGAAAAATAATTTTCTCAATATTTGGGTGTATTTTAGGATATCAACTAAAAATGATTATAATCCACTATTTTCACTGAAGGTTTTTTCAATGTTATTGTAATTGAAGTTTTCATCTTTATCAATATATTTTAATATTTCTCATGCTATTGTAGGAATATGATCTTATGATACCATCAACCTATTTTCTCTATATGGTTTATGATTATCAAGAAACCCGATTATTTTCTATGGGAAAGTCATCTTATAAAGGAATGCATGATATATTGAAAATTTTGATGATGAAAATGAATGATTTCATGGGTAATATACATTTACCGTACCTGGAAATTATTGATGATGTTAGTTGATCCAGATAAAACTCATGATAACATGTGGGATCGAAATATATTATATGATCAGTGAGACTATTATAGATCACTAATGCATTGGAAATTTTTTGTTATCATTAAATTCAAGAAGTTGGGAGTTTACCATGGTAGATTATCTTATGAATTTAAAAAGTCTCTGGTTATTTCAGACACAACTATACATAGGCAATAAAGATAATGTTCCAACATACAACAACATTTTCACTTAGTTCAAGATGTGTTTCTATTAGTTCCTTTTATTAAAAATGTTTTCACATGGATTATGAATAATGAATCATATTATTATTTTATTTTCTAATTAGTAATGTCACGTCATATATATTGTGATTGTTGGTGATCCCTTCATATGATAAAGGGGAAAATAAGAGAGGCCCAATAAACATTAGGGATAATTCCTATTACCTCACGTACGGTAACATCTAATATTTAGTACTTCCACAGAAAGGGTATCCTCTAACTAAATAGTCATCCTCTATATAGCCTCCTTAAATATCCAAAAATGCACTACTATGAATTTTTTGGATAAATATTTTATATGAATATGATTTATATGGTAATAAATATACCGTATCATGCATTAATATTTCTTTTTGGATCCTCACATTCTAAAAATATTAATCAAAACCTTTTGATTTATTTTATTATATGAATTTTTGAAAATATTGTTTTACTCGATTCCTACAAATCCTTTTGATTAAATAGAACTTTAATGAAAAATAATCACCTATAATAATTATCCAATAAAATAATTAAAAATTTTATTTATTTAAAACTATCAATCATCTCAATGAATAATTAATTCTATATGTGAAAAACTGACGAATATATTCATTCATTGGCTGAGTTGTAGAACACATTGTTTGAATTTCTCTATGACACATTTTATCATGTTATAATACCACTGAATTAATTTTTTTCTAAATTAAAATTTAAAATTTCTTTCTTTCACCTCTTAATTAAAATTTTAAGACAATGATGAGTTATAATTATGGGGGATATGGACTTATTTAGTGAACTAAATTGTAATATATTTCAAATCCTATTATATTTCTTATTTTTTTTTAAAAAAAAATTAGTTTTTAAATAATTTAATTTCTTTTAACATAGTTAAAATTTTTCCTTGAGATTGAAGACTTTTGTGAAAATTTAATACATTTAATTTTTCATACTCCACATATTTAATTTTTCACAACAATTTTATTTCACTCATTAAACATTTTCCTTCCAGTAAATGATTGATGAATATTTTTACAAAAATCATTGGATTTGAATTTTTTTTATATAATTAAACACTTAAGATATGAATCTGAATGTATCATGCAATTAAAATCGTAATACAGGATGAGAAAAAAAAATTCATTCTACTATTATCTAATTCCGATTTTTATGGATGGGTTATTTATCATTTTTGTAATTATTAAACATTCCCATTAAAGCAGAGAGTCTATTTATTTTTCTTTTTAATTATGTGTGTCATCTCACCTTAAGGTAAAGTGAAGTTTAGAATTCTATTTAAATGAAATATAAATCTATTTTATTTCCTTCAAATTTTTAAATTTCAATTACTTTTGTAAAACATGAATCCAACTTTACATTGAGATTTTTTATTATATGGGGGAAATCACATTTCCAACTTGAAATAGTCCATATTGGAAAATATAATTAAAGACCAATTTATTATAGAATTTCTATTTTTCACCATTAAGATTTATTTTTCTTTCCATTTACATGATTAAATAATATTTTGAGGAGAATGAATGCTCATTTTTAAGGGAATTTATTGTGACACTTTTTCATGTATTATTTCACATCTCATTGGATAAATAATTAAGGCTTTTAGTGTTTAATATTTTATTTTACTGGTTAATTTTAGTGATAATATTTATTTATATTCAAATAGTAAATTTTTCATTAACCTGTTATAAATGTTTAAATTAATGAGTGTTTTATTCCATGATTATTTAATTTTTTTTATTTCATTATAATTGTTTTTCGAAAATATTATTTTTATGATTTTTTATTTAATCATTACAATTATATTATTTTATTTGTATCACTTTTTTATAATTAAATAAGTAATTTTATTTGTGATTCAGTTAATTAATCATATATATCTTGATTTTAAATATTAATTTGCAATATTTGATTTCATTAAATATATTTTGAGTTCAGGTGGTCCACTAAACGTTAAATTTATTAGTTCCTGTAAGATACTTTTGAAAGGACGTGTGTAAGGGAATTTTTTTCCTTTGAGAGATAAATGTTTTATTCGACACATAATCATATTAAAAAAATATCTTATGTCATCCTAGTGATTGTAAGATAAATTTAAAAAGAAATGGGACATTTAATTAAAAATATATTGCACTTAGTGTAAATTGTCTTATGCAATAGAGTTTAGTCAGTAAGGTGATGAGCATATATGATTTTATTCCAACGATCTTTTCTTGATGGACATGTTGATGCTTATTCGAGTTGGTCTGATTCTGTTTGGATTCATGGAGATACAAATCATGGATTTTAACTAATGATAGGACAAGGGAAACTGATGAACCCTCAATCCATATACGTTGTTTGAGTCACATATGATTTCAATAATAACGAATTAACCCAATTAATCAATGTTTAAGATGATTTCTTATATCAAATAGAATTAAACTGATGAAGCATTTGATTTAATCCCATATTCAACTATGATTTTTAGATTTTGGTTTTTTAATACAATAATGCCACCCAATATCAAGATTTGGCCACACCATGTTTTATTTTATGGTTAGATTTGATGTTTTGATGAGCTTTAAAGAATATATGTGGTTAATATTCAGTATATAGTAAAGAACAACTGAGTTATTTTCATATAAATATAAAAGAACCCCAATGAGGCTTCATAACATGTCACACCTGTACAAGCTCAAGAATGAAGTATTGAAATAAATCCAATCATGGTCAACAATCCCCTGCTTGTAGAAGACATTATATGCCTGTCGATAAAGCTATCAAACAATTCACAATTATAAGGATGGATCTATGTTGTTGAAGGTACCAAATATGATTCCTATATTTTCACCAACTAGCTCTGAATATGACACCAACTATTCATCACAATGAATTTGGGAAGAAATTTCAAGGCTAAAATTATATTGAAATTCTATCATGTTGTGTTGACAAGTATAATTCTGAGTGAAGGTAGACCCATGGAATCAAGTGAAGACAATCCTAAGTCAAATACAGTGAAAAATGGCTTCTATATGTGAAACCTTCTTATCAAATTATGTGATTTATAATTTAATGTTGTTTCCCTCTTTTTGAAACGATAATCTAAATTTTAAGAACTAATTTATTTCTTATTTCATATAGTTTTAATTGGTTGTTTATTTTTTTGTTGGTATGAATTGAAGATGAGGACTGGAGTCTTGGATTACACATTTTATGGGTCTGATTTTGATGTTGGGTGTAATATTTATTCTTGATGAATTACCCATGTGGAATCTAGTTAAGCCAATTTTAAAGTTTGGTGTTTTTTATTCTATACATGTATTGGGTTCAAGATTTTAGTGGAGGATGATGGATGTTGATAATGACATGTGATTGTAAAATGAAATATTTTATTGTTTACTATTTTTTAGAGATGTTTAAGGAATTTTTAATGTGATTTGGCGATGACAAAAGGACTGAAGAAACAAATTTTTCCTTTAATGAATATCTAGTGAGATTAACAAAATGAGGTAGTAGTCTCTAAAAAAATATGAAATATTGTTTTTATGAACAATTGTGCAGACTCCATCATTCGATTTGATGTACATTTTCTACAGTGATATTTAGAGATATAAGGCGAGAACTAATAAGTCAAAGATAAAGAGTATTCCTTGATAGAGGAACTACTTTCCTTATTTCTTCTCTTCTTTCATTTTTGTTGTATGATTCATTACAATATTTCAATTACAATTATGTTTTTTGGATAAATATTTTATATGAATATGATTTATATGGTAATAAATATACCGTATCATGCATGAATATTTATTTTTGGATCATCACATTCTCAAATTATTAATCGAACCCTTTCAATTTATTTTATTATAAGAATTTTTGAAAATAATTTTTCAATTGATTTCTACAAATCCTTTTGATTAAATAGAACTTTTATGAAAAATAATCACCTATAATAATAGTCCAATAAAATAATTATCAAATTTATTTATTGAAAACTATCAATCATCTCAATGAATAATGAAGCCTATATGTGAAAAAATAAAGAATAAATTCATTAATTGGTTGAGTTGTTAGATTTTTTAAACCAAACATCATTAACTCATCCTGATCAATCCAAAACCATGTTGGAATTTATCTTTATAGGGATATATTATTGATAAGATCAACCTAATATCATAGGGATATCTCCCCATTGAATTCAATTATAAAGGGTCACTCATGTGTATGTCCCACATAAAAAATTTCTAGGGGCATTTCACTTGCTAGACCTCATCATATGATGTTATACTACATGAAATGTTCGTTTTCATAGGAACATAAGAGGTATAACATGTACCGTTTAGTGAAAAAAAAACTATTGGGTTATGATTCATATATAGAGGATGCATTGGAAACGTTATCAAGGGCTTAATATCAATAATAAACAAATATTCTCATTCTCATATGAATAAAAACTCTAAAGATACCATTTTTCTAACACAAACCATAATTACATAAAACTAAGAATCATCATGTAATAAAAAATAGATCGATAAACAATATTTCAAAATGACTGTATCATTAATGGAGATCCAATGTTACTTATAAATGATACATTTATGAAGAAATATTTGACATGTAATGATGTTTATGTCAATACATGGTAATATCTAATTAATAGCATGGGATGGGTAACCATCCCCTTACTGGGTTTTGGTAATGATTCATGAAAATGAATTAAATATATAAAATATTAATAGAATAGGAAAAAAATCCCTCCCAATAGTGTATGATGAGCCTAAAATCCCATCTTCTCAGCCAATGCGAGTTCCTAAGAATTCATGAAAAAATGGTCTGGTTTCCCACCAATTTGGAATGTTTTCTTATCTGTTCTATTAAATGAAAATGGGCCTAATGTGGGTTCTATAGTAAAGTCAACTATGCTTGTTTATGTTAATATATTATTCCACTTTCATGAAATTTTATATTTTTGTTTATTTCTTCTCAATCAAAGAATATAATAGAACTCTCTTTAATCCAAAGTTAATCCCACCATTCTTGATGCTCTTATGCATCTTTAGATGTTTAGGCTGGGTCCTTATCCAATCATAGGAAACTATCACCCACCATACCCCTTCAAATCCTATTGGAAATCTCATTAATTGGAGTGTACCACATGAGCGGTAATATCCTGACCTAAAAGGTTTCTCATGAATCCCTCCATGATATTAATCCATACTATCGTTTTTCTCAGGGATTATTAGTTTTAAAAAGTCATATGAAATTTTTTAATGTATCATATTGTTTTGGGAGCCTCTACCTAGAAAACATCAACAATTACCTACCTTATATTAGGATGGTTGACCGAGTGGTTTATAATGGCCTCACTACAACATAAGAGTAACCCTGAAAGTCTCCATCCACCAATTTCCTCTACAAACACTGTGTAATATCAGTCCCTTGACATCTCACTGGGGATTCCACATCTTGAATCCTTGATTATGTCAATCAAACATGATAACCTAGAAAATCCCATCAAGGGTGGATAATCATCAATAATAGAGAGTTATCCCACGTACATACTTCCACTAATGGTGAACATTGTCATATTGTGGCAGAAACCAATTTAGAGGAATACATTCTTAACTGATCAAAAAAATTTTACTAGTAGTTTATGGAATTATTTAGAAATGTTTTTTTGTATACCCTAATGGAAAAGATAGTTTAAATACCCATTCCCACCCCCACACATTATGCTCACTAATATATTCTGAAGAAATCAAGATGATAGAAGTAAACAGACCTTCCTATTCTAATCAAGGAATGTGAACAAATTCTCTTTACATCTATAAAAACCGATCAACACATCTTGTAGTCTATGGATGGGTAGTAATACATCCGTGAACACATACTACACAGATCAAAACATATCTTAGTAGCATTAGTAGTTAGGGGGAATGATCACCCCCTTGTCCCCACTCCCAGACAAGCTGATCAATACACATCAATGGTTACTCAGGAGATGGAACATATTTCATCTATTTTCTAAGAGGGTCAATATCACACCCCCATGATAAATGGAAAAAAATTTAGGGAAGTCATTTCTATTCCAAATAGTGATAATTTTATCATCCAAACAGCCACATCATGTTAGTAACCCATTCATACAAAAATTATAGTAATTTATTGGAATAGTTTGAAAACTAAATGGGAGTCACCTAGGAAGACTCCCATATGTGGAAGTCATTATTCACAATATGTGACTCTAGAAACCCACTGTATTACATATAAAAATAAGTCTCACTAAGGGAAATTTTATGTTCATAAGGAGATCCTCTTTCACATTATTCTTGATGGAGTTATAGTGGTCCTATATATAGTTTTCCTAAAAAAAATATCTAGAGGTCCTCCTAAGAGGATATAAAATAAAATTATTCATTGTGGACATTGAAATATTTTTTTTTGAGAAAATTAATAATGATGGCTATTGAAAAATACATCATCGTGGTAAGAACATCAAATTGAAAGAAGGTCCTTTATTCACCACATACCACCATAAAGGTCCTCCTTAAGGAATTTATTGTGAGATAACTCCACATGGTCAGACGTTGAACCATGATTGTCATCCACCCCATGATAGAGTTCACTATAAATTTCCTCCCCTAGTGATATTTCATTTCTACTAGAAGGTCCTCCCCTTACCAAATCAACTATGAGAAATCTCACATATCATGATTGAATTGACATGATAAGGCTATATGAACTTGTTGTCTTATCATTGATAATGGAAATTCATTATTAACCAAAAGAAAACCCAAGGAAATAATTTTTCCCTAAACCACCCTTAGACTATATATATTCCATTATAATAAAAACAATTACATTATACCTTGATTTATAAAAAATAGTAGTTTTGGAATAACTAACATGGCAGGAATAACTATGGAATATCTCATATAAGAGGAAGAGAGTACACTAATTATGAGGAAACAATTGGTCTAAAAAATATTCCCATTATATTAAACCCATTATTATGGATTTATTAAATCATCATAAGTGGAATGAAAACATAATATTCAAATAATTGTACGGATGATTCTTCTCCACTTAAAAGTGATGATGTATACTTGTGAATGATATGAAGATCATGTCATGTAAATAGATTAGTTTCACTGATATATTCACATGGTTTTATTTTTAGTTTAATGATGTCCTAAATTTATAAATATTTGTGAGCATCATCAATGTTATTACCTTGATACATTGAGGAGTCTCTGTCAATTGATAATAGATATCCCATTAGGCGGAAATATCTAAGGGTTGGGTGAACATATAGCATTCAATTTTACCACTATTATATCTAGTAAATTCCCTCAAATGATACATCATATAATGTCATTATATCAAGAACGAACATATGATGTGGATCTATACCCAATAGATGTTATTATCAATAGTATTTGACCAGGATTAAAACATAGAAACATCATAATTGACAATAATAATCCAATGAAAGACACTTATGTCATAAAATGGAATAATTAGAAAGATTATTGTTTGATAACATCAAAACATCATATGTAAAAAATGTCTCTAGTAGTATGTAGCTCGCATTTGGAACACATATTGCAACAAAATCATAAAAATATAAAAATTAAAAAGATCAAATAAGAAATAATGATGGTTATAAAAACAATAATAAGAAAAAAGAACTAGAATATAGAGATTAAGAAATTTTTACCACAACCATATCCATGTTTTTCATTGAATATACAAGAGGTGAAATAAATTTGAATTTGAATGGGAGTATCCCCAACCGTTAAGGAATATGGTATTTTATATAAACCACCTCATTCCCCATGAAAATCAGTATTTTCATGATTGGGAGGTATGTTACAAGATATGTTTCTAAAACTCCCATTGTCCCATGAATCGTCTTTCTCATTAGGAATACACAAAAAAGTGATTATAGAGACTCTCTCTCGGTAATCTTTCATGAATAATTTTTAGGAGAATCATAGAGGAAAAAAATTGGATTCTTGTAGACGGATCCAAAAAAAGTGACTCATCAATATAGTTGATTCTCTAGAAACAATATATTTATCGCTCAAAATACACTCCAAGGGAAATCAATATTGTTATCCTTAATCTAGTGATGTGATACAACATGAACATTATAAAATGTTAAAATTAATTAGTACTGACCCTATAAATTTTTTAGAAAAAGAAACCACGATTGGGGAATATGACGAGGGTTTTTTATTTTTGAATAGCATTCAAAATAAATACAAAAAAATATTTTTATATAAGTAACTAAAATCAAGAAAATATATTCGGTTCTCCATCAAAATCATAGCTTCTACCTCATGAGTGGTGTTTCAAAAAATAAAACAAAATATATGTCGCTACATCCAACCCATCATATAATGTTGTTGTGCACCCTACAATTATTGAATGATTTGATCGATTGATGGAAAAGGTAAAGGAGTTAAAGAGACTAAATACTGTGTTTTTAGCAGCAATATACCTAGTGCGTATTTCCACTAAGTATATCCTAACATTACTCCTCTAATAGCTCTCCTTCAAAATAATACCCTTCTATACCAATGAAAGTAGTGCTAGATCATCTGATCAATATGGGGTATATATAAAAAAATTAACATAGTTATAATGGTTGATGGATTTCAATAATTACCTCAATTAGGACAATTATCGGGACCATGTTAGGTGAACTACCTGTGGCTAACCCATTGTAAAATCATGTATAAATACCAGTAGGCCCATTATATCATGTGGTATCTATCGTTTCCCCTAATCATGTTCCTATCTAAGAAGCTATCCCATCATAAATCATTGAAACCATTGACACAATAATATCTTGAGTAGAGGCTATAGAAGGGTGGTGTGCACCTACATAGCCAGAGAGAAATCCTTACCCTGAATATGTATACGTAACACTCCCCCACCCAATTTTAGGAATTCTATCTTCCCAAATTTCAATGGCTTGGGGGATTCATCGCATCACCTAACACATCTCATGTCTCGATGTGGTCCAATGATGGGGATCCTCAAGAAATAAGAAGCATCCAGGATCATATGATTAATACATGCATTGGAAGGGCTATCTATTTTATGGTACATGGGTTTTCTATCCATATCAATAACTGGATGTCAAGACCTTCATTGGAAATTTTGTTATCAATTATTCACTATGAAAATGAAGAAAATAGTCCATGAAATTTAAATTTGAATAATATAAGCATCATGAGAGATTTTTATAATTCATTTATTAGTGGAAGGGCTTGACTTAGTTATGATCCTATATATTTCTTCAGAAGAGTTGTTAATATATATATATAGAGGACCTCTATGGTAATTTGAAAACAACATTAATTATATTGAAATAACCTCACAGATCACATGAACTGTCCACAATTGAAAAAAATATTAAAAGACTCTATATAATGAGATAGATTTAATTCAAGGAAAAAACCAGTATCCAAGGGTGAAGGAAAAAAATAGAAAACAATAGAAGTTACAATTATTCCCACAAAGATAAAAACTACAATGTTTAATATTTAATAATATAAAGCAATACCCTCTATTGATAGACAAAAACAATAATAACCTTGTCTAGAGGATAGAAAAGATAGAAATATATACCATGTGAGGAATATAAGTATGCATCTTATTCATTCCTAGATGATCATATTTCGGGATACATTATAACAGCTATATGGAATAATATTCTTGAGGTTTATGGAACCTAGATGGACTAAACAGGATTTTCACAATGATCTCCAACACGGTTTTACCATTCCCAAAACCTTGGGAAAAACTATCTAGTTTTTTTTATTTCTAAATAAACTATCTATAAAATTGAAGATAATAGACAAGTAATGTTGTCCATATAACCATCATATATGGAATCTATCTCCACCACCCCAGATGAAGAATATGTATAAAAAAATTTAAGTATGGGGGTATAGAAGTATAATGATTTAATATGTAGTGATAAATCAATTGAGCTCATATCATCCTTATGGAATATCTAAATCAGCTAGTCGTTACCCTAGTCCCTTATAATATAGTTTGTCTCGTTTCAACAACACCAAAATCTTCCTCGAGATGGTCTTTTAAAATCTATCACAACCAAGATATTAATAGTAATGTACATTATGATGACACAAAATTAATTCCCAAGAAAGTGCTGACCCTCTTCGATTTCATGGATTTAATATTGAGAGGATGGGGAATATCTAATGTAATGGTATAATTGGTTCTGTCTATCTAAGTAGTTGAACAAGTATTGTACCGCAAAATGTAACAACGGGAACTATCCCACCAAATTGTACAATAGGCACTATCCCACCAAATGGAACCCTTTCTAGGATGAATATCTACTATTTGATTTTATTAACATCATTAACTTAGATGACCCCATCTCTGTTGATGACTATGCATATAAACCCGAGATCCTTATACATGACTAGGGTGGTGAAGGAAAATGTTGTATATATTGAGGAAATTAGAGAATATGTGGTCATGGATAATTCTAATATATCTTTTAAAACTATACCACAGAGTAATATGCTTATGAAACCCATGGTAAATCAATTCAGAATGATTAACAAGAGAATGGGGACACTAAGCCATCACTCAAGACTCATCTAATCGAAATTGTTCTAGAATATCAACTAACAGATGTCAAACTGTCCAATCTGCCTAAATGATTGAGTAGGCCACATTGGCCTAATGGATTAAAGACTAGTGTGAATGCAACCCCCCATTTAAACACAAAGATCATCTATCATAGACACTTCAACGTAAAGTTAATATACTGAATTCAAACCTCACTCTAAAAAACATAGTCATCTATCCTAGAAATAATAAATCATAATACTATTAGTTACGGTTATATTAATGGTTTAAATTAATGATGCTCTTAATTTTTCAAAAGATAAGATAGAAGAACATTTCATGGATTTTTTTAAAAAAAATGGTTTTAACATGATGAAACAAATTCATAAGTATATATTATAGAGACAGATCCCATACAGTTTCATGTAATCATCTACTTCACAGAGTAGGACAAGGAAAAAAATTTGTCGAGATATATCATACCCTTATATATTTCAATAAAATTTGATTTCATTTAAATATGGTTGGTATTATTTAAAAATATATTAGGAATCAATACAGTTTAATTATGAAAAAGTTTTTAGTTAGGTTAAATTGAAACTACTTTATCTAATTCAGATTTAACCATCTAGAGTAATGAAAAAAAGTGAGTAGAAACCACTTGGCCTAGTTAATCTAAGAGCCTAATTCAAAGATCTTATATCAGAAATAGAAATTATAGTTTTCAAAATGGATAAAAAATTCAATATACTATTAGGTAGGACCTAGTTTCACTTCCAAAAAACATTCCACTCATCATACCATAAATCTCTCAAATAAATTGTTCATGGGAAAATTAAGACATTGAATTGAGATAAGGACCTAGTTGATTAGTGTGAGTTTCAATAAATTGAAATATTTTTCTAAAAAATATATATAAATAAACCAATGATTTAGGGTTTTTCATTGGGTACCACTCAAAATAGTTTTGAATTACCCCACTCAACCCATTTTAAGATAATTAAATTGAAATTTATTTCCCATCAATCAAAGTGAGGTGAAACATTTAGATCTTTCCATGTTATAATCAGCCTTAATATTATCAATCACATCAACCAAAAATAATAATAATAAATAGTGATTATAATGAATTTTTTTTCAATTATCTTAGTAAAATATCCTTCTCCTTTTCCTTAATGTCTTGCAAGACCCCTATATTTGTAGCTGAATCAAATGAAGCTCTCATATCACCACTAAATATTGAGATAATCACTAATTTTTTTCATATGTTCAAGGTGTTGATTCCTCTTCTTCCCCTATTAACACAAGGGGGGTGGGGGTCCTCAAAGTATTTCATTGGGGTCATTTCTGGTTGAAGTAAACCCATTGAATTTTTGGAATCAACATCTATATTGGAAAATAAAGACTACACACTCATTCTAACGCTAAAGATTCCCCTTAATCAACAATTTATAGTATGAATAAGTTATAGTTAAAAGATTAATACAATTTTGGAGATGCCTCTCCACAATTTTAAGATTGTTTATTTTCTAATATTGATGATATATAAGAATTAATTCTTGGTATTGAGGATGATCCTTGACAAACATTGATCAATTCATCCATGTCTTTTGAAAAATAATAATCGTATATTAATTTTATGACACATAAATGAGATGTGTTCATCAATAATTTTAGAGAAATTGATGAAGTTTATTCCAATGGATCCATTCATCAATTAGGGTTTCTAGAGGATGGTCATTGTTAGAAGAAGGAATGTAGAAGCATGCATACATCCCACACTGATATGGTTGAATTTTATGATGATAAACTCATCAAAGCTAACATCATTTAGGAGGGTTAACATCCAAAATAGTTCCCCAAAAATGTTTAAATAAATAATATGAACATACATATAAGAGATTCCATCGAATTTAAGAATCTTAAATACAATTTTCTGAAATATGATTTCTTGATCTCAATTACAGAACATTAATTCGATGTGACTACTAGCTATTAAGCCCATTCCATTATTGATAAATACTCGAGATACAACCAAAACTGAATTGATACTAATGAAAAATAAGCTAACACTTTCAGTGCACCCCAACGAATATATATTATTATGTGATGCCTTTTGGTTTGACGAATGGAGGATACAAATATCATTACACCATGCACCATGTTTTCAAACCCAACATGGAAAAAAATGTTGATGTTATGTGGAAAATATTCTATTGAAATCCCAACTGGGTACCAATCATCATGTCAATGCTTATAATTTTTCAAGTTAGCTATGATAGCATGACATGAAGGAAAACATCTTTAAAATTCCTTTGGGGGTTAACATTATAATTTTATTAACTTCATAGTGCATCACCATGAAATTTAAATCTATCCTAAGAAAACCATGTCGATACGAAATGTTTCACCTCATAGAACTATCAAAGAGTATAGAAAAATTCAAATATGTATCCCCAACATTTGATGTATTATAGAAAATCTAGTATAAATGTTCTAAACCCTCATTATAATAATGAAAAAAGGGTAACCAATTATTGGAATGATTATTGTTAAGGAGATTTTGATAATATTAAGAAATATATTTTGAACCCACTGGTACTTGTTCCCACATGATGAGAACCCACCAATTTTATATGTGATTTTTTTTATCAATCACTGGTACATTCCTTGTACATAATAAAAATATTGGAAACGAGAATTGTCTCTATTATTATAGTAGAATCATTCTTATGTTTGATAATCAATATTCAGACATTGGGAAATATTTCCTCATGTTAATCTTTATAGACTATAATGTAAGGAACTAAATGTATCACCAAGAGGTTCACTTAGTCACTTATAATGACCCGATCAAGAATATATTCAATTCTCCTATGAAAAATGGACAATTGGCTTGGTGGGTGGTCATTTTCAAGTAGTTTAACCTCCAGTTTTTATTGAAAAAACATAAAATGGATATACATTATAAAATTTTCATTCAAATCATACTTCTATATAATAATTGTCATCATAAACTAAGATTCCCAATAAATAAGTATTATATATTCAATAATTATCTCCAATATGGGAGATGCATATTGGTGACACTTCTAGAATCCAAATAAAGAAGATAATAAAAATCCCTAAAATCAACATATTCAATTTGGGAGTCATCATTATCATTCCATCCAAGGTAGTTTTTCCATATTATGTTGTGTGGTTAAAAGGATACACCATATATGTGAAAGAATGGTAATCCCACATTACATGTTTGGAATTATTTCTTTCAACACCATCATCCCACCTGAAGGTCAACAATGATAAGAGTTAGTGATCAAGTAGGTTAATGGTTACTTTTACATAAAACAAATGAAGATATCATTCCCCTATATAACTATGTATGGGCGTTTATGGTGGATTACACCCCTTGAATCCATCATTGCAACACATCCCATGTTTACAAAATTCTAAATAAAATGAAGTTTTTAACACAAATTTAACCAAAATTTATCATAATTGATTAAAAATAGACATAATTATCGAAACATATAGGGTGGTGTCACTGTTCATTGGTTATAAAAAGTAGTAAATTAAAAAGTTCAATTCCACTCCTAAAAATGAAGATTTTGTATGTGGATCAATTTCACTGATACATGAATATCATTAATGTGTGATTATTTTATTAAATATAAAAAAAAGTAAAAATGATGATATGTAGTCTATTTTACAATTAATGGGAGTCCAAACTCGTTGAGAGTCCTCTCTAAAATATACTTTGGAAAATTTATCCTCAAATGCATTGAATGATGTGAAACTCTCCAGGTTATTCAATAACACCATATAGATTCCTTTAGGTCTCACAATTCAGGTACATTGCATTCCCATGAGGTTATGAGGTTTGGATAGTTATGTTCATAAATTACACATCATTTTATGGATTTATCAACAAGGTTTCATTTTTATCAGTTATATTCCATCATTATTTATCAACTCTTTTAATTGTTTCTTACATCCATATATTAATGTCTATTTTTGTGTGTGGAATACCTAACATGGGTCCATATCACCCTGTAAAAACCAAGTTGTTCAAGTCCATTTTACTACTAATGACTTCTTCTCTAAGTGGAAAAAGGCTATATCTTTTAATGAAGCTGGTGAAAATTCTATCATCAATATTGTGAAGAAAAAATTATTACTAGATTTAGGGTCCATCATATCATACTAAATGATAATTGAAACAACATTATCTTATTAAAATTAATAACGTTGTATTAGTAATGTTTCATTCAGTCTAATCACTCATCCCACTACTATATAGTTGAATATTGAAAAATATTAGCATTCATAAAGGACCAATCTAATATACTTCATAAGATGGTGGATAAAGATGTGATATATTTTCTTATCAACTATTGAATTATTTGTGGGAGTATTTAACCACAACCTATATGGATAGACTAGGATCCCCATATTCACTATTATATAGAATAGATATGGTTATACCCACTGAGATCCAATTACCTTCATGTCACATTTAAATTTCTGATCAATTTATTATAGGCGAGTAATCAAAAAATATAACGTACAAGGTTTAATTTAAGGATGATAAAAGGATATATATACAACACAACTTGAAATATTATCAAAACATAGTAGCATGAGCCTTTATCAAGAGATTTTTCCTCCACTCATTCCATTAATGGGAATTGATATTGGTCCTTAAGACTCCAATGATACCTAGGATGAAATCTATAAAATGTAACTAATGTTGGGGGGACCACATGTCATACAAAAGGTATACAATGAAATATATTATTCATTTATAATAATGTATCGAAAGTATATTATAGTGGAAACTAATGAAATTACTCTAAACAAAAAATAATTTTCATAAATTCAATAGTAGACATGACTATCAGACTTTATGCTACATAACATAGTATACAAAGATAAACAAATTTAAACTACCTAGTATATATCATTACCACATGACATAAAACTATATGAAAATATACATACTGTATGATTTCAAACTATGTTTTCATATTCCCTAATACATGAAATTAAATTGTGAGGTGGAAGCCCATCCAACACAACTCTAATCTACTTAGAGGGGTCTTTTCCCTACAACCAATATCTCCCATACAATGGAGATCAAACAATGTATATGTATTTGGAACATAACCAATTTATTCCACATAACACTAATATCCTTATCTCATGTACAATATAGATCTATACATGAAATTATAACACATATTTTATCAATTAAAAATTCATTCACATAATAAAATTCCTCTTCCCCTTCAAATCAGTTAGATCTATGTTGGAGTGGTTTTCCTAAGAACTTCATATAGATTAATTTTTATTAATACATGATATATACCAATTCATGGATTCATTATACAAGATCCATCAAAAAATAGAAAAAATATATCATTCTTACATATAAGATAGATATATTCATGGAGTTACATATTCATAAATTCATGTGTCATGACTCTCATCCCAATGAGATCATCAATGACACTATAATATCTTATCATGGGACCAACCATAAAGAAAAAATATACCCATTTACTTATATATATAAAAGATTTACATTATTGAATCCTAATTGTAGCCACCTAGATTTTTTTATCTACTGTTAGATATGATCATAATCACCTAGTCGTGACAATATTGAGTCCACATGCTTCTATAAAAATTTATTGAAATATTATTTTCAAAAAATAAACTTCATGAATTGTGAAACTTATACATAAAAAATATGTTGGCTATCATTTAAAATATCATATGACTCCAAAGAAAACATATGTTTTGACTATGAAAAATATGAAATTGACATGAATAAACATATATTCCCTAGGACATGGCCTGTCAACCAGAGGCATCTGTGTCTTTAGGGAAAAATATACTTGTATTTATACTCACTAACAACATGATAATGGAATTATGATCTAGATCATTATTCCTGATTATTCATGAGTACATGTCAGATACTAACATTCCATGTCTAATAGAATAAATTTATGGATTATAATTTTTCTACTCATGTTCGTAAAGGTGTTGGAAAATATTTGTAATGTTAGAACTAATTTGGGTCATATTCCCATCTCATTGGACCATGCACTATGAACATAAATTATGGAAACACATCCCAGGGATGTTTTCATAAAAAATATTTACACCTTGTATATATTTTATACATCAAGAAAATAAACGATTTCGGGGTATAGATTCTTCATCAAAATTTCTATCCTACGTGAACCAAAATTATATATATGATGTATGATTCAACTATCATTAAGCATTGAGTCATGTCAGATCTCTTAGAATCCATTAACTTTTCGTCAACTTATCCTCTTAATTTCCTCTTAAAAAAATTCTAAACAAAAATGAATATGTAAAGATACCCATATAGGATTTGATAATCAATATCAATGTTTCACCACATGCCTATAATGTAATACATAGTGGATTATTGGTTCCAAAAGAAAAACTCACTAAACCCCAAATTCATTACCTTGACTAAGTGTAGTAATGACCATTTTACTATCACTAGTTCCTAATGACTGATTGAGACATTAGTTTTACCCCACTATGAATTTTTATTATACCCCCTATAGTCTCTACTTCTAATGGACTCATACATTACTGATTTGTGATTTACACATTCTATAATCCATATATTCAAATTTTTTCAAAAACCATGGTATTGTACACTTGTGTAACAAACCCTTTTACTATAAATTAACCACTAGTGAATGATTTATGACCTTAAACTACAACAACCATCAGTCAAACCTATGTGAAATTTAACTACAAAAAGCATTGATCAAAGATATAGGACAATATAATGGAAAAACTAGTGGTCACTACTATGAAACCTATAGAATAAAATTTTCATATTTGTATAACCATAAACCACCTAATGAAGGAGACATAAAACTCACTAGAAATAAAATATGAAAATGTAATTCTTGGACAAAATTGAGCCTCTACACTCTAGAAACACATTTCTTATTGTATAGCCAATACAAATCCCTTTAAATTGAAAATACATACATTTTTAGGTAGAAAACCCATAAATGGTGGCGTAAGAAAAAGTAAACTATTTCACACCACGTCTTCTCTCTATAATAATTAGGAATCAATAATGGTTATAAAAAAGGTGAACGGATGAATATATCATAAGAAAATGTTATAAAATCCTTATACTAATGAAACTTTGGTTTTTATACTTCCATAATATCTTGAAATATAATGGTATTAGATCATCCAATAAAATGGAAAATTTGTAGTGTTAAAATGACAAATAATTATACTTATACTCATCCATGAGCCACACCCTTGAGATGATAATGTTTACTGAGGTATACATGAATTATAACTAATGTCATCATTTATATTTCAATGGTCAAATGGTCTAAGATGTATTAACATTAATATTCATACCATAACATGGTATTGTGGATTAAAAATAAAAATGGAATAAGATATGGATAAAGAGAATAAATTAACATCTCATTTATTTATCAAAATAAATTGAGGAAAAGCTATATATTATAGTTTTTATCCATTACAATAACCATATTATATAATATTCTTTATAGAGGTTTGAAAATCACCAAGGGCCTACTGGGTCTCTTTAATGATATAATGAAATTCATCTAGTTTTGAATGGCTGACTTCTTCAATGATGTGAAGGAACTCTTAGTTGGTAATTTCCTTGTGACTCTTTGATCAAGAATCCTCCACGATTCAATGATATTATTCTAGAATTACCCATGAACTATAATTACACTACAGAGATTTGATATTTAAGAATCTTCTTTATTATCAAGTGATCATTTCATTTATTTGATGGCCACATAATTGTAATCGTTATAATGTTCTGTGGTCAAATGTATGGTTTATTATGCCTATATTTCTTCTTGGAGATAGAATTATTTAACACTCCTCACTCCTAGGACTAAATAACACCCTTTAAATATTCATGGAGGTTTTGATAATTGAATCCCTCACTACTGAGGATAATGATGTATATTTGGAGATAATTGAAATGTGTTTTTAGATTATCATTAAGAGTGTTATTTATTAGTTTCCATATATCATTACAAGACCGCTAAAATCTATTCTAATAATAATAAAGGGACTCATACTATTGATCAGAGTCACTCCCATAAATTTTAATATAATATGGAATTAGGGAACTAAGATAGAACATTATAGAGTCCTCTCTGGTCACAGATAAATGAATATAATATTCTTTAGTGTGGAATGCCATTATTGATGGAAATTATGAAAAAATGAAATCCATAAATATATATTATATCAGGAATTCAATATTTAGGGAAAAGTATAAACAGTCACCCTTACTAGTAGCTGCATTAGAATTTACATTGTTTTCTACCCTAATGGATGAAAAGACCTCTATATGTACACCAATAGTACCCCCTTATCAATGGTGGAAAATACATCAACAATCTATGTATACCCATTTATAGGAACCTGTGATTAACCTTCATCATCCACATATATTTGATCAACTATCACAATTTGATTTCCATCCATTGTTGTTGCATCTTGGAAATGGTTAAGAGAAGTCACCAGTAGGGATAAACCACCTCGAAGAGATGAGGGGTCAGCCTTTATACTCTACAATATTTTTTTAGATTCTATATTTATTAATGGGAAGGTGTATCGAAGGTCACCAAGCTGTCTTCTATGGAATGAAAATACTTAAAAACTTATAGGACATTGATTATTTCCCTATTATTAACATATACCTCTCTACCAAAGTCATTTTTTTATAATAATGGATCCTTCTCCATTGTAATATTCTATATGGTTGGAAAAACCTTCCTAATTATATAAATTTGAGCTTTTCCCATGACACATATACCATTATCCTCATGTTTTTCCTTGGAAATACATGATAATCTTGATCCTATAGTAAAAAAACTATAGTATTATTATTGGGTTATAAATAATCACATGTAAGAACATAAATTATAGAGATAACAAAATCCTACCTCTATATTTTGAAAATACATTTCTTTCCAATTCTCCCCTTTTAATTTATTTTTATCCCAGGAAACTGTATTTTTTTTCCTTCCATGTACTGAACTTACACTGGGTAATGTGAAAATGGAATAAATACATTCAAATTACACTTTACACATCATCGTTTGTCAAGGATATAGTTTCCCCTCCTTGATGTCCTCTTTATGTTCATCCCCACAAGAGTCCAAAAAATCATACTAAGGGATGTTTAAAATTATTTTTATCACCCTAATTTTATATTTTTACTCATCTTTTAGACAATAATTAGCATTTAATGATAATATTCTCCAGTATAGAAATTTATAATGTCATAGGAAGTGAACATACATCCACAAGTTCAACAAAAATATCCCAATCCTCATCCATATATTGGTATAATTTTATCTCATTAATTCTCTAATCCTTCCAGGATTTTTCCCACTGAGTTTTGATAACTTTCATATAAGTGGATCGAACCAACATATCCAACTACTAGATAGGAAACCTTACTTCTAGTGATTTTTAGTAATCTATTTTTTAGAGATCCTTTATATTACCAATATGATGTAAATGACTGTCACTTTTTGGGAAATCAAATAAATTTGTAATAATGGTTGAGGAAGATCCCATTTATGAGAACAAGAGGGCCACTTGATATATCTATTTCAAATTATTTTTCTACATACCTTATTGGATGTAAGATGTTTTGGAACCCTTTGATATAAGATACTTCTTTCTTTATTCAACCATAACTGGGGCCTACGACCGTCGATGCCTTCTACAATGCCTTAGCATAAATTCATCAAGAATGGGTCCATATCTCAGATCATAAGAGTTTTGGGGATCAAAATGATTCATATACGTAGTGACCTCAACTATTGAATTCCTCTTGTAGAACGTCACATTCTCACATTTTCCCATTAAAAAAGGAGAATCAATAATAATCCCAGGAATGGTTTTATATAATACCCCCATGAGTATGATTATATCCAAGTACGAGCGTAATCAGAGAACATCCTAATGAATGAATCCTCATGAGGAAGGCTGGTCATGAAAACTATCCTCTCTCAAGACATCATCACCACAAGTTGTTATGGTACAGTATGGTTTTCAACCTATTATATGTTCACTAGAGGCTATAATATTTTATATTAGTTTCATTAGAATCGAAGTAAAACATTATATATTGCATAATACTATTTAACAATTTCGTAATCGATCTAACTCTCCAATACACTATCCCGCAGTGACATCATATAGGACTGGAACCCATATAGGGAATCACCATAATTACCCATTATTCCAACAATATGTGGTCAATATGGAAATAATTTTAATTCAATAAGGATTTCCAAAACCTTTAGAGTTTCATTATAGGTATGTGATAATGGAATGCTGCTAAACAAACATATACAAATAGAATTAACATGAATCATGGGATGCCTATAGTGCAGATGAGATCATACGAATTATTTCCGTCCACTATCCAACCCACAGAAATTTATAAAGTTCCCAAGGCATGAAAATGGGGCATCTTATTATGAACATGTTTCAAGAAGAAAGGGTTCTTCACCAACGCTAATGAAACCAAACCCATCCACTCCCTTATTTACAGTTTATATAATATGAAGAATTTTATTAAATTGATTCCATTATTAGAATCACATATTGGTAGGGGATATTTGGTTAGCCACATTCCTTGGAATCCTACCAAATGAGTCTCCATTTAAAATTTTCAGATTATTTATTTTCCATCTTTATCATACTCGCCCCAGTCATGCAACAAATAATATTTCCAATGAACCCATATTATTTAGAGGGAGGGATAAATTTTTTTATTCTTACTTATATGATTATGTGCATGGAGGAATGAAAATAATTCATATATACCTTGAATTTTATGTTCGACCTGATGACTGGTTTTTTCTATTATATTATGGAATATTCTCATTAACTCCCCAACTAAATATTACACTCGCTGAATATCTACACATGCAAAATGAGCCAAAAAGAATCATCAAACATGTCATAAAGGATTGGATCCTCCAATATCAGGTATTTTTGACACTAACTGTTTCACACTTTTCCAAGAGTAAAATGTATGATTTTGGTTTGAGGACTCCTACAACTCAAGATATTGGGGATCAAATCACCGTTCTTACAGAAATGAATCTAGGAATCCATGTAGTTACCATGAATATAATTCAAACTATGTGATTTTTTGAACTCAACACATGTAAGAAGGAATCAGTAGGCCCACACCTACACACCTTTGAAGCCTCTCCTAGGGAAAAAGTAACACTCATCATTCTATCAATTATATTGATCAATGGTAGAGTGATGTATTATAACGTATTACTGATTTTTAGATTCAATTATGAATTATTTGATTTATGGTGTATTCTTGTTGTCTTGAAGAATAAATTATAAGAAATTATTTACTTCCATAATAAAATATCCTTTTTTCAGATATATTTTCTAACCCATGTATCTTAACATAAAAATACACGAGTTTGAGAGAAAGGTATTTGGGTGAGGGATATTCTTTCTAGTTAGAATTTTGTTCCCATATAATTGATTTTTTTGGTTAATCCTAAAATTATTTTCATTATGATTTGGGATAAAAGGTGATGGAGTGGAATTTTTCTAACCACCACACCCTTGATAAACCTTAGTAACCATAATACTGATATAAGAGGTAGTTTTATCACTTGAAGAAAAATTGGAGGAGCTATCCATTATGAAATTTGATAAATTATTTTAAAAAATAATTCAGTTAAATAAAGAAGAAAGAAATATTGGTACCTCTAAATGAGTATTATTTTTGTGTGAGGTAAACAATCCAAAAATATAAAAAGGTAAAACTTTTCACCCATGAATCCCTTATTAGGACCCTTTTTAGGGTGCTCCTATAATATCCCGACCATTTCTATAGTTATATCCGGTGTTATTTCTTGTATTTTTTGTTTTTACATAATTATCTTTTAAGGGAGGAGTGAATTGGGGTGCTTTGGGTGAATTCTAAGAAAATTTTATAGAAAATGGATTATGCAGGGTTGGTGCGAAATTTGTGAAAACTGTGCAACTGCCTAGGGGAAATTAGGAACTCTCTAGTCTTTTGAGGTAGTAGGTTTAACACGATTAAAGTATAATTTGAGAGGTAGTGAAAGGTAGCAGTGTGAAGTTCCACATAATTCAGTGGCCAACATATGGTTAGTGAATGATTTGCCTAACATTGTGACTAATCTATATGAGGGCCAACAATGAGATCCTAAAATTGTTGATCTCACTAATTTTCAGCTTTTAACGACCTGTTTTACATTCTATGCATCCCTAATTTAGGATTATTCTTTCTAATGGGTAAGGGGAGGTTTTACCATCGACTGAGAGGGATTACAAGGCCATAAAAACTCTATTTTTCAAGATTTAATGCCTAAATCTAGGATCCACTCTCTACCTGATGAGTGGATCTCATCCCAATGATTTTTCTATTAATTATCCTCTTTCTCCATTATCCTATGGTGGATGATATCTTATATTTTCATAGATTTATACCCATGTGGTGAGATCAATATCTAGTATTAGAGATCTAGATCTTGTTTGATTATATCATGATATCGTTATCTGGGTATAGATATTTAGATCCGGAACTCATATAGACATCATTTCATTTCTTGGATTATAGGAATTTCCATTGAGAAAATTCCCATAAACATATCTTGGTAGGTGGTCAATGTATAATTCCCATAGTCATGGATTTTATATTTATATGGAATATTGTAGTATTTATAACATCCTTTAGAAATTGTGTTTCTTGAATTGGGTTTATTAGATTGACCAATTCCATTATCAAAACATTGTTGAAATAGGTGATTAATTAGGGAATTAAACATGAGACTAAGGGGATGAACTCTTATATAATTAATTTCAAAAAATATATTATAACAGGTAGGGTTTTTAATCTATATAATTAATCAGGGGATTTATTATGATATATTGAAATTACTAAGTTGAGATAATTAAATATGGATTAATTATATGCCTTTTTTAATATGATCTAGGCAATTAATTGTGGATTTAATTATAGAATGTTGAGATTGAAATGAGATAAAAAATTATAGAAATTTAATTATGTAATATTAATTGTGATATTTATTAATTAATTTATGAATTTATTAGTGGGTTAAAGAACGTAGTTAATTATTGTGTAAACTATTGGAAGGAATGTGTTTAACTAATTGTGAAATTATTAATTGGATTGGGGTGGATAATTAATTGGTAAATTAATTATGTGATTAAAAATGGGATTATGGTCAATCAACATTTAGGACTAAAAATGGTAACATTGTTATCATACTTATGAGTAATGAAAATCGAATCATGGTTGTTCAAAATTGAGAAGTATACATGGAAACATGGTCGTTATACTTATGACTAAATAGAATTGGAACATTGTAATTCTCATGAGGATTAAGCATGGTAACATGATCATCATACTTATGTATGTAGTATTGTTAACTTTTGAGATGCGGCTTATAAATGAGAAATTAATGAATTGAAATAATGGAACTCCGAGTCAGGTTTTCACATGAGAATATTCGACTCCAGCATGAGTCGAATCAGGTAGTTAGATACCATATAACATTGAATACTTTGAGATTAAGCAAGAAATAGGTATTTAGATATGGTATTACCTTGGGAACACTTCATGATCTAGTATGATATGATGTTAGTCTTGAGGTATGGGTATCCTTGGGAACCCTAGAGTTAATTCAATCACATAAAAATAAATGAAAATGTAATAACTAGTTATTTATGCATTGTAATTATTTTTTATATAACTCCATACACTATATTTTGACTTGAATTATTTTAAAATTTTATTGTTTTGGAATACTTAGTTGTATTCACACCCTATTAGGGCCGACTGATAGGTTTCCAAATAGATTATATAGTTACAAGACTGGATATTAGAAAAATCCGTGAGATATGTGGCTGATTAGGTATAGATCATAGTGGGGGGAACTAGACATGATTTGGTACCATCTTAGTGAGTCATGATGTCTTTATTTCCAGTTTTATATTAGACACATAACACATATAATAACATATCATGTTTTACCTTTCATTTGACTATTATTTTACTATTCGATTATCTTGTGACATGAGTATTATTTAGGTTATATATGCTTCTATGTTTGTTTATTTATTTCTACTGGTGTTTTACTCTAATAAATTATTGTATAGTCTCCCCGTGACTAATTTAACAGACCCTTACTTCTATTTAGAAGCATATAGAGTATGGGTTAGTGTGCTTGAGTTTATGCGGCGAACTGGACTGGGGAACTATCACATGGATCCTGGGACGGGACATTACAAAGTGGCATCAGATGTCTATTTTATTTTTTCTTCTTCTTCTCAATTACTATTTTAGGAAAGGTAGATAGGTGACTGGGAAGAGTTGGGTCTCGGTAATGAGCCCGTGCATGGGGGATGGAAACCCAGGTACGGGGAAAATCCTAAGTACTGAGGGTGGGATTTTTGTTAGTGTTGTTTGTTGTTAATGTTTAATATTATTTCATCTTGGGTGATGAAATTGTGGTATGATGTGATTATTGTTTCTGAGAATTTTTTAGTACTAATTTGTAGTAGAAAATGCCATAAGAGGTGAGTCTGCATGCATCATTCAAGGCACTCATTGTTATTGTAAAATGAATCATTTTTGGCACGCACGAGTAAACGAGTTATGGTTAACTTATTAAAATTAAACTATATTCCTTGTTTTTGAGATTAAAATGTGAAATGGTGCCTAAAATGATTTGAGTAAGACTTTATGATGATAAAAGTTAATAATAATTGGGTGTCTAAATTAGAAAATTGATTATGATATTGTGTTTACCTTTTTAACTAAAACCTAGGAGTATGATGGTTAAGGGTAGTGATAGCACCTTAGTTTTGACCATGTGGTGAGGTGGGGGAAAAGGCCTTTTGTGATTACTTCCTCTTATATAACTGTTTTAAGGCTATGTTATGAGACCTGATGCATTTTTTTTAATTTTTGAGAGTATTCCTCCATGAATCTTATTGAGGGGATGACCAAGGGGTGTTCCTAAGAATGATTTTCTAGTTAGGGAACATGAGACACCAATCGTGCTAGCTGAATATGAAGGAGAGATGCTTCAAGAGAACATAAAAATCTTAATGAAATTATTGGAAAGAGATACAAGGTGAGTAGTGAAATGAATGCCTATGTTGAAAAGGGTGTTTTTGTTGTAGAACCCTACAACTTTTACTCAAGAGGTTGTGCCTGAGGGAGATGAATTCAGGGTTGATTCCATAGAGAAAATACGTGACCATTGGTAGACTCCGACTAAGAGGAGGGTCATGTTTTGTACTTATATGGTATGAGGATCAGAGAAGCACTAGTGGGACATTTAGACGTGATCTGGACATACTGACTATATGTTATGAAAGAAATTCATGGAGAGGTTCCTGGGATAATTTTATCCATATATGTTGAGACAAGAGAAAGTTGTTGAGTTCATTCATCCTACACATGGGAGTATGTCAGTGATGGACTATGTTGGATGCTACACAAATCTTCAACGATTTTATCATATGTTATCAGGAAATGAGGAAGCTATGGTGAAATGTATTCTGGATTAAGTTAAGTGCGAGGTAAAGTACTAGGTAAATATTTTATGATGAAGAATTTTACATGAAAGTGGTGGATCATCCTCTCACAATTGAAGGGAACCTTAGGGGGGGGGTTCCAGTCCTAAATAGATAGTTGTTACTAGACAATAAATAGGTACTAATTCTGAGATAAGGAAGCACTGTTATGAAAACAGTAACCAAAGTAGTGGGAATTAGAGTACGGATAGAGGAGGGTCAGTTGGATAAGAACGTACTGAGGTGATTTTTCACTAGTATGGTAGGCCGGGAAACTATCACCATCATGATTCGCAACCACCAGTATAGTTTTGATGTTTTAGTAGGATGGGATACCTACAACATTTATGCAGGTCTTAGTGATAGACTAACACTAAAGGATTAGCCAGATAGACTCATAGCATGGGAGTAGGGTCTTCTACACCAAATTGGGATGAAAATTTGATTTCTACAAGCTGAGGTGGTAGAGGTAGTGGACATAGTGCTTCTAGGTAAGAGAACCCACATTATAAGAGTTGTTCTACTCAGGGGAGTCATAATAAATAAAAAATAATATTAGAAAAAGAATTACATGTAGTACAACCCACACTTGTGGATAGAAAGGATGGACCATCAGTAGTGATAGGTACTATTCTAGTAGCTTCTACTTTAGTTAGAGCCTTGTTTGATACTGGTGACACTCATTCCATTATATCTACAAGTTGTTTTAGGGTTTGAACCTAACAGTTGAGTTTGTGAGTGGGGTAATGACTATATATACACTTTTGGGAGTGAGTTCTTGCTATATCTATCTATGTAAGGGATGTTCACTAAGGATCAATGAATATTGTTTCCTAGGGTATCTCTATGTTCTTCATATGATGAGCTTCAACCTGATTATGGGTATGGACTGGAAAGTCCAATACCGATCCCATATTGACTGTTACCATAGAAGGGTTACATTTACCTCTCATATGGGTGACCTGTATATTCATAGTAGAGAGTGGGATATCAAGGAAAACTGAGTAGGGTAAGTTACTCATCTATTGGGAGAGCTCGCAGCCTAAGTTTCTAGTATTTTGTTAGAAGATGAGGGTGTTAGGAAAGATGTACTTCAACTAGTAGTGAAATTGATTCAGGATGTATTTCGTGAAGACATGTCAGCGATACTGCATGAGAGATATGCAAAATTCACTATTGAGCTCATATCAAGGGATGAGCTAGTATCTGTTCGACCATACACAATGGAACCGACAGAGCATCAATATCTTAAGACTCTGTGGTGGAGTTGGAGGATAATGTATTTATCCATACAACTACATCGCCTTGGGGATCACCTATCTTGTTTGTAATGAAGGTTGATGGGAGTTTACGATTATGTATTAATTACTGTAATTTGAAAAAATGACATTGAAGAACCAATATCCTATTATGCATATCAATGACATGGTTGACCAATTTAAGTGAACTTGTGGGTTCTTAAAGATTTATTTGAGGTCAAGGTATCATCAATTGAGAGTAAGGACTTATGATATACTGAGGAATTCATTTAGAATCAGGAATTGCATTTATGAGTTTGCTGTAATTCTATTTGGGTTGAAAATTAATCCTGTTGTGTTTATGGATTTCATGAACGTGATCTTTCATCCATATCTAGATCATTTCATGGTGTTGTTTTTTGATGACATCTTGTTATACTCCAAGGCATATGATGATCATACCCAACATCTTGACATCTTCCTGGGTACACTAAGAGAATATCGGTTATAATCCAAGCTATCTAAGTGTCAGATTTTTATTGACTAGGTAAACTTATTGGGGAACAACATATCAGAGTAAGATGTGATGGTGGACCTAGAGAAGGTTTAGGTAATAGTTTCTTGGGAGAAACCCAATTTTTTTTAATATCTGAATCTTTCTAGGATTATCTAGATATTATAGGATAGTCATACAAGACTTTTCCCATTTGGAATTACTGATTTCGGGCATGACCAAAAAGGTAGTTAATTATGAATGATCAAAGTATTTTGAGAAATATTTTCAATGGTGAAGAAACACTTAACATTGGAACAAATTTTGATCCAACCTGAGTAAGACAATGAGTATATAGTTTGTTTTGATTCTTTTTGGATAAGACTTGGATGTATGTTGATACATGGATATCGAGTTGTGGCATACAGATATTGGAAATTAAGGCCTCATGAATGAAATTACCATACGCATGACCTCATGTTGGAAGTAGCGGTTTATGCTCTTATGTTTTGGTGAAACAATAATTTGGGAGAAAAGTATACAATCTTTATAGATCAGAAGATCATAAAGTGTATATTTTCACAGTGTGATTTGAATATTCAGTAGTAAAGATGGATTCAGTATATGTAGTATTTATGTTTTCAACAAGTTTATATGATCATTAAGAGAAATAATGTGGTTGATTATTTGAGTAGGAAAAATCAGACATTGATTGTTCAGCATATGAGTTTAGAGTGGAAGATGATGACCTTACTGCCTGAAATGCATGTGGTGGATCAGGAGAGTCAAGAGAAGATAACTCTGGTTTCAGTTGTATTAGAGTCTACACATTTTATATGGATCAGGGATATAAATTATTATGATCTAGAGTGATTATCCTTGAAGGAATTATTTGAAGGTGGGAAGACACATTTAGGATAGTTGATAGATGATGATGAGATCACCTATGTGAGGAATCAAGTTGTGATACCTATGAGCATGTGAGAGGAGATCATGATGAAATTTCATGCCTTGAAATGGGAGGTGTATCCATACATAACCAAAATGTACCATGACCTATGATGAAGTTTTGTTGTCCAGACATAAAAATGTAGAATGTAGGGTTTCTGATAAGAAAATTCTCATGTAAGTAAGTGGATATAGAGAATCAACGACCTAGAGGTTTACTATAACCATTTCCTGTTAACGAATGGAAGTGGGATTATGTAACCATGGATTTTGTGGTGGGTCTCCTTATGTTTCATAGGAATAATGACTCTATTTATGTCATTTTGGTTCAATATACAATGGTAGAACACTTTCTACCTATAAGGGAATCCTTTACAGTAGAATAGTTGGGAGAACTGTATGTTCGGGAGATAGTCCATCTGCATGGAGTGCCATACACTATAGCTTCATATTCTAATTCATGCATTACTTCACAGTTATAGTAGGTCTTAAATAAATAACATGGAATACAAGTAATTTTTTAGTATGTATTTCTACCCATAGATATATGGGAAGTTACAATGTCCTATTAAGGAGCCTGAGGATATGCTACATGCATGTGTTCTTGGATTAGGTGGTTCTTGGGAAAATAACTTGTCTTTAGTGGTGTTCACCTATAACAATAATTATCAGGAAACTACATACATGGCACCATACGAGACTCTTTCTAGTAGGCCATACAGATCAATACTATAATGGATGGAAGCAGTTGAGTTAGAGTGGTTGGAATGAAGTCTTATGCAGAAGATTATGAAGTAGGTTTAACTGATTTAGAAACATATTGATACAACTCACAGTATGAATAATTCATATGCTGATAGATGGAGAGGGTCTATAGAGTTACAGAGGGTGATTATATGTTCCTTCATGTGTCACCTAGGTTGGGTCATCGCCGGATACCGAGGTAGGTCTTGTTGGTTCCTGCGGTTGTTGGACCCTTTTAGATAGTGGACAGAATTGGGCCGGTGTCATATTGGTTAGCTATTCCATAATGATAAAATGCTATTCATGACATTTCCTATTTATCACAAATTCAGTGTTATCACCCAAACCCTTATCATGTGATCTTTGTGGGTGAGGTTGTCCTTGAGATAGATGCCTCCTTTGAGGAGCATCTAATACATTTGTTGGATCATAGTGAGAATGTTTTACAGGGAAAGACTATGCCGATCGTTTGTGTTTTATGGTAACATGGATGTGTTCAAGAGGAAACACAGGAAAGAGACATAATTATGAGTGTCAATGGTGATTATTTTTGGATAAAAATTATATAAGGTCCTGGAGGTGCAGCTCAAGGATGAGCTATTATAAGGTGGGGATATTTTAAGATCATGTCCTTTTTTGGAGTTATCTCGGTTTCAATTTTAGGTATTTTTTTTACTTAATTACCTTTGATGGGGGTTTTGAACTGCGATGTGTTTGGGTGAAGCCTAAAAATATTTAGGATAAAAGGGGCTATGTATGGTTGGTGTATGGTTTGTGAAAACGGTATAGCTTCCTAGGAGAAACCATTCTTAGGTCATTTGAGATAGTAGCTTCAGCAATGTTAAATCCTTTTTTGAGAGGCTTTGTCAGGTATCCATGTTAATTAAACCATAATTTTGTGGATAACACATGATTATCACATGGTTTTTCTAACCGTGTTACTGAACCATGTGTAGGCCAACAATGCAATCCTAAAATTTTGCATCTCACTCATTTTGAACTTTTTATGACTTATATCACCTCTTGTGTGGACCTAATTTGGTATTTTTATATCCAAAGGATAAGTAATAGTTCTACCATCGACTTAGAGGGATTCCTAGGCCATACGAACTCAATTATTAGAGATTGGGATCCCGAAATGAGGATCCTCTCTCCACTCGGTATGTTGATATCATCCCAATACCTTTATTTTATTCTCCTCTCTCTCATTCATCCATTGGTGGAGGATATATTCTGTTTTCTTAAATATAATCCCATGTGGTGATATCTAGATTTAGGATATGATATATTGATCTAGTTTGATAATATATTGATATTGTGATCTTGATTTAGGGATTTCGATCCGAAACCCATATCTATATTGTTGTGTTTCTTAGATATTGGGAATTTTTGTTGAGAAAATTCCAGTCAATGAATTGAGGTAGGTGGTCTAAATATAATTACCAAATTCGTGGATTTTACATGTATATTCAAAATTATAAAATTTCTATAATCCTTTAGTAATTGATTTTCTTGAATTGGGTTTATTAGATTGACCAATTGTGTTACAAAAGATTTTTTGAAAAAGATTATTAATTGGGGAATTAATCATGAGACTATGGGGGTTCCATATTAGATAATTAATTTGGGTAAATTTATTACAAGTGGTAGGTGTTTTAATCTAGATAATCAATCGTGGTATTAATTATGAGATATTGAAATGGCTATGCTGAGATAATTACTTATGGATTAATTATTTACCTTTGATAATATGATCTACAAAATTAACTATGGTTGTAATTATGGAATGTTGATATTAGAATGAGATTATTAAATATAGAAAATTATGTATAGAATATGAATTTTGATATTGATTAATTAACTGATGAATTAATCAGTTGTTTGAAGCAATTAGCCAATTGTTGAGTTAATTAATGGAATGAATGTTTTTAACTAATTTTTAAAATAGTAATAGGATTGGGGTGGTTAATTAATTGGTAAATTAGTTATGTGATAAATAATGGGAATATGGTGATTCTAAATTGATAAGTACAAATGGTAACATGGAAATCATACTTACACGTAAAGAGAATGGGAACATAGTCATTCTAAATTCAGAAGTATACATGGAAACATGAACATTAAACTTATGGGGAAATAGATTGGGAACATGATCATTCTATTGAGGAGTAAGCATGGAAACCTGGTCATCCAACTTAAATTTTGGATATTGGTAACATTGTTAATGTGGATTATAAATGTTAAATTAATCAATGGATATAATATAATTTTATGTTAAGACCTCACACGAGAATATTTTACTCCAGCATGAGTTGAATCAGGTACATAGATATTATAGAATCTTGACTACATCGAGCTCAGTAATAATTAGGTATTAAGATATGGTTTTACATAGAGAACACTTCAAGATTCAGTACAAGATGAAGTAAGTATTGAGGTACAAGTATCCTTGGGAACCCTAGAGATATTTTAGTTAGATAAGAATAAATGATGATGTGATAACTAGTTATTTATGGATTTTTATTATTTCTTATAGAACTCCATACAATATATTTTTGAATGGAATTGTTTTAGACACTATTAGTGGTGGCCTAAAGATTTGTACAGATACCCTATTCGCGCTACCTAATTGGTACCCGAATATATCATGTTGTTTTATGACAAGATAAGGGAAAATAACCTAGGATTGGTAGATCGTGGGTGATGGAGCTATGACTGACAACTGGACATGGTTCAAAAACTGCTTGGGTAGTCTAAGTGCTTTATTTTTAATTTCATATTAGATAATTGACACTGATATTGGCATAAAAAGTTTTCAATTTCAGTTGAGTATTTTTGTATTGTTTGATTGTCTTATGTCCTGAGTATTGTTATGGTTATATACTCTTTTGAATTTTTTTAATTTTTTTCCTCCATTGTTTTACTCCAATAAATGAGTCTATAGTCTCCCCATGAATGACTTACCAGACCCTCATTGATAGTCGATAGCCTCCAGCACATGGGGAGGTTCACTTGAGGTCAATTGGAAATCCGTATTGGGATATTGTCACGTGGCACCAAGGTTGGGACTTTACAACTCCTTCTTATGAAAAATAGCACATTTTATCATCTTAGAGTGTGATAGAATTAGATGAAAAAACATAATGATAATTAAATTATCAGGTGATAATGCATCCACTCTTACTTATAATGAATTCAGTTTTCATGATCATCCCTTCTAGGGATACTTGCTCGACATGTATAGTATGGACCACCTAGCATTGCTATTACGGGTCCATCATCATCGCTAGATTGGACAACCAATATTAACTAGTTCAATCATCCCAAAAACCTCAGTGAATGATGTCTCGATGATATTGTAGTATTTTTAAGACATCTAGTAAAGGGTGACCTTAGAATAAGATCTTTCAAATTACACTCAAATACCATACTTGGTGGGGGTGGGAATTACGGGTAATTTTTTTTGAATTCAACGAGGAAATGTAGAGGTGACTGTGGATCCTTAAGGATTAATGATATTTTCCCACATAGGGTATCCTTTGGTTTCTTGTTCGGCCTCACCTAGTGTATCCTGTGGATTCCCATCATGTGGATCCCAACTCACCTACACACACTACCTTACATTCTAGACATGTTCCACCAAACCCCAATTTTCAATATAAATATACCATCTTAGTAATTGTATAGAACAAAAGTTTCCATCTTTTTTAATCAAGAGAATTCTTCCTGGAGATTTTTTTCTCAGGACTCATAAAATTATACTTTGTGTCATACAAAACATTAGTACTAATGAAAATTATCATAATTAATAATTAGAAATTATCCATGGCTCCTCACCTGGGCGTCTGACCACCTTCGGTCCCTCACTTAGGTGACCTACTACCCAGGGATTCCAACCTATTTAAAACTTATCTTAAGGCATCCAACCTAAGAGAAGATTGACCTTTGTCTTTCCATTGGTGTGACTCATTTTATATAGTTTCCCACATAATCAAACCTTCACCCAATAATGGACACCTATAGAACCCTTCTCTCATGGTTACCTATCCAAGATAAACTTCACCTAGGTCTTACCACATAATATATCCTTCACCCACGGTTGGTTCTCCAAAACAATTCTATACTCATTTATCTATTTATTCTATTTGATAATTATTACATTTTAGAAACCCCTATGCACTCTTGACTTATATAGGTAGGGTTTATGGATCATCACTATAAATCACTATTTTAATCATGCATTTAATTAGTAATTTATATCCCCCACATGCACTATATAACTTATTGGATTTTAAGGATTTTTCAAACAAAAACACCATTCATAATAGGGATCCCAATCCTAGAGGATGTGGAAAGAATACTACATGTTCATCCAGTGGTCCATACCATTAACATTCTTCTAGGCACATGATCATAATATGGAAGCATACCTAAATTTTTTATGTGTAATTTATATATTCATAATACCTAATATTTGGTTTATTAACAGATAATAATATACAAGTGGTTATCCATCATTTATTTATCACCTATTATTTATTTCTTGTCACTAAAATATAGACCCTCTATCTTTAATTAGTGGGAAAGGGTAAGGTTCCAAATAGAATCATGCATTGATTAAGACAATGATTTTTCTTATAGGATATCAAATCACTCCTACCATATGTAACAAACACCCATTCATATGTATGTATGAGGAAGTAAATTCAGATGTGGTCTTCTTATTCATGTATCTATCCCATTTAACTATACAATAATGTAATATGACTGATCTTCTGCTACCCCATATTTATGGCACCATTCATGACTCACATGGAAAGAGGGATCTTTAATGATTATTCCCCCAGAGTAATAAAAATTACTATTATGGTACTCTTTTATGTTATAAGCCCTAAAACAATAAAATAACGTGTGATTTGATTCCAATATCAATGGGATAAATATGAACCCTCCCAGAGTTTCAAATCCAACAACATTAATTCAACCTCATTTAAACACATTTTCATTGGCGGTTATCTTCATAAGGCCATATTCCTTAAAGAATCAACACAATATAAAAGGGATAAATTTCCCTTAATGTTATCCATAAATGGATACTTATGTATATGTCCTAAATATACCATTTCTAGGATCCTTTTCCCTAGTCATCCTTATAATATGAAGTTAAACTAATTTAACCATACATTGTCACATGACCATTAACATATGATGTGTATAATTATGCGGAACCAAACTATAAGGATTGTGATTTCTTCCACTAGGTAACATAGGAAGAAAAATTATTAGAAATATCAAAATGCTAAACCCAAAATCACCATCTAGGATGGTAGAAAACACCATAGGGTCCTACTATGAGGTTTTAAACCAAAAATAAATAAGAATAGGAATCATTATGTAATAGAAATAATAGATTGAGATCCTTTGATAGATAAAAAAAATTAGTAATGGAGAACCTATAACACATATGTATGTTTATGTTAATGGAAAATATTTTTTGGTAGATATGTTCATTTCATCCAATGATAAAAACTAATTTCTAACAATGGGTGGGTAACCTATCCCTTACGTTGATTTAAATTGGATTCAGGAAAATTACATAATTCAATAAGAGAGTCATGGAGTATGAAATAGTTCCCCTCAAAAGGCTACCATGAGCCCAACCTCCCATCCTCTCTATCAATGTTAGTTCATAATTGTAATTGGTAAAATACCCCAATGATCATCTAACATTGTAAATTTGGTCTGTAGCCCAACAATGATGTGGGAACCATTGAGTGTTTCTAGTTTCATGACTAATCACTTTTTGAAACCATAAAATGAGTTATATATGAATAAAAAAAATCCCCATTTGGGTTTGAAAAAGTGAACTATGATTTTATGGTTATGAATTGTCTAATTTTATGCTTTCTATATTCATATCGATATAATAATTTATTTCTCACAAAATCTATTCAATTGAGAATGCTTATGTTTACCCTTAAAAATAATTTTAGATCATCCCATTATTCTGTTTAATTTCCAAAAGTTTATAAATAATGTTGTTAAGAATGTTATATCTAGAAGGGTTTAATTTTTCATGAAATGATTGTGAAAATTTTTAATACTTAATGTGCAATTATAAAAACTACATGTGGTGAAAAAAGTGTACACATAAAGACATGGGTACTGTTAGGTAAGAGTTTTTATGAATTCCAAAAACACTAAACCTAAACAGTCCATGGGTATGTATGTGATCTATTATTTAATTTTGATGATGTAAAAATGGATGCTTAAAATTAGTTCATGTTTATTAGGGTTAATTACGGAGATGCAGAGATTATGTTTCTAGTATAGAATCTGGTTGTGTAGTTTTAAGGCTACTATATTTTATATTAGAGGCGGGGGTAAAAAATATTAATGATTAATATGCTTTAATGTGAGATTAACCTTGCAGCTATAGATACCATCATGAGTTTATAAGTTTAAGGATGATCATAGGGACAAAGGAACAAATAACCATTTTTTATTTTCATGTATTTAGACTTCAATGTAATTAATTATATTTTGGGACTCATTTTATTGGTTTTATGTACACAAAAGCCTTAGTTGTATTGTGTGACTTAACATGATGGATTATTTGGGAGAATTTTATTATATTTTTTGGAATTAAGATAAATTTTATAAGATAAACATTGAGATTAATATGTTATTATTGATATTATTTTTTTATATTGTTAATTTAGAATGTTTTAAGTTAATATTTTTGTATTATTGTTTAATTTTTGAGATTAATGTATTATTTATTCATATGAAGTTTTATTAATTTTGGATATTATCTTATCATGTGAAAACCATTTTAGTTTTATTAAACACAAGAGGAATGTATTTTTAATCTTTTATAATTCCTGAGATCAATTTGTGGTTAACATGGAATCAATAGTCATAAAATATATTCATCTTAAATATTCATTATTAGGAACATATGAAGAAATAAAGGAAAATATTGATTGGAACACACTACCAGAGGATGAAATTGTGTTTGTGGATATGAAGAAAATAAGTTAGAATATTTTATGATGTTCTCTATATTAATATTAATAGGATCCCTAACCATTAGAAAAATTCGCATGAAAAAGATATTTTTCCTTTCGTATAATTAATTTAGTTGAATTGATGGCCTTTTTCACGCATCATCGATTCATGGTTTTGTGGTCATTTAAAATCTTATAATTATTCAATTTATTGTGATAAATGCACTCTGTCATTATTAATTATTATTTGGAAAAAAATTTCTCCCCCATGTCAATATTTTCCTTTTGAAATAATTTTTTTGATATCTAGGAACATAGTTAACCACTATTCAAGATGAACATCACATTTCCATATTACTCTTCTCAAAAAGAAGTTTTATTAACCCTTTCTACAATTTTAGTTTTCAAAATAAATATTAAGATGATAAATCAATAACTTCAAAGATCAAAATTAAATAAAATATATATAATTTATTAATGTGGGGGGGGGGTTTAATATCCTTATATTTTAAAAGAACAATTTTTTTCTATGTTGTACATGACTCAAAACACTGAGTGAAAATGATAAATGAAATAATATTAGTTTATATATGATCCTTTTAACCTAGTCGTTGTATTAGAAGTTATGAATATGAGTAACTACATTATGAAATATATTTATATAATAACCATAATCAATATACATATATATATATATATATATATATATTAATTCTTAATTATTTGGCACTCAATTTTTGTTGAAGTCATTTTATGAATTAAAAATTCATTTTCATTAAAAATGTTTTTTCAAGGATTTTTGGGTAAATATTATAAATAACCTAATTAAGTCATTGAAATTAAATTTGATAAAAAGTTTAAAATTATTGAAATAATCAGAAAAAATTATATTTATTTTATATTTTTATACTTTTTCTGAAAAGATTAATTCTTTATTTCATTATGAAAAATTCTAATTTTATATAAAACTATATATTTTTTTCAAATATTTAAAAAGTAAAATGTTATTTTTAATTATATATATAATACAATTCTTTAAATTTTTTATAAAAAAAAATCAAATTAATTTTATTTTAATTTTGAGAATGCCTAATTTTGGTAAACACATTTTTATAGTTTGAAATACATTTTTCTAGAAAACCATTTTCATTACTTTTTGTGCATTTATTTAAAAATAAATATCTATCAATTACAGGAATTTTATTTGATAAAATTTATTAATATTTATAATTATCAAGTAATGTTTTTTAAATATATCATCTTTAATTTTGTTCATATAAAATAGTAAATATGGTAAAAGGTATCTTCGTAGTAAAGGGTATATTTTGTTGACTAAACTTAAAAAAAACATGAAAATTCATTAAAATCCCCATAAAAATTGGTTTTGATCATTTTTTTATGTTTACATCAACAATAAATATCATATATTTTAATATATAGAATTTTGGTTCCATTTATCCTTGAGAAATATCATTAAACTAATTTATTTATTGAAAAACGTCAAAATGACACTTTAATTATGTTAATATCTATAATATGTGATGACAAAGAAAAAATAGGAAATGTATGATTATGAGTTTTTATTTTTAATATTAATATGTAATGAACCAATGTTTTATAAATGGAATTCCCTTCATAAAATTATTCCTTATAGTGTAATCACATTAGGAAGCATAATGAAATATATTGATACTAATTACTATGTGACCTTTAAACATAATTTTGCCAACTCTATGTTTTGAATTTCAAAAATATGATATACATGGTTGTGATCAGTAAGATGTTTAGAGTTCGATAAAAAAACATAATTTTTGGGGAATTGTAAAATACCATTATGAATAGTAACATACCCTTATTAATAGTAATATTACCCTTATGAATAGTAAATCCTCCAAAATAATAGTAACCTTACACTTGAATGATTAAATAAAACATATGTATCTTATAAGTGACAATTTGACCATAATAAAAGAATTTGTATTTCTGTAAATCATAGATAATTCATTATAATTAAATAATTATTTTAAGAGAAAATAAAATTTCTTAAAATGTTTAACATTTATAATTCTTCTAGTTTCAATATAGTTGTATAATACCTTATTAAAATTTTAAAACCATTATGAAATCAGTGTTAATTTTTAAATTAGTATTTTTTTCATATAAATTATGATTTTAATTAAAAATTAAATTAATCATATTTAGAAAATTATATTCTAAAAAAGAGTTAATTTTTGGATTCTACACGTTAAAAAATGGTTAGGGTGAATTTTTATCATTTTTCTGAAGTACTTGAATTTTTTTTAATAGGGAAAAATGAAAATTTACAAAATAAGTAAAATTCAAAAATTATAGAGTCATGGGTGTTGTTCTGCTGATGTAACCACATATTTTTAGGATTCAAAAGATACAATTACTTTAATTAGTCATGTAATTATCACTACCCAAAAATAATTCCCATACCTTACCCACTTCCAAGAACTTCTAGTCTCATCAAAAGACCAAGCATAGGTTCCTTAAGTAGGATCTCAATATGAGGATTCAAGAGGTAATTCCCCTCTATCTGTTTCCCTTTAATTTCTTTTCAATTTCAAGTTTGTTTCTTAATTTCTTCCCAACTATCAACATAAAAATTGTGTGGTTACTCCAATATATTACCTATAATGTAATGTTATGATACTAATGGTATAATATATCATTCAAGCCCCTTATTCTCTTATTTTATTTTAGAAATGAAAATGTTGTTCATGAGGTATTAATCTATCACCTTCAAGAAGGACATGTTTTATTTTTTCAATTTCCACCTTCAGACCTGGCCATGAAACAATTTTTTATTGTTGAAATGGATTATATTATATATATTATATCCTATTTAATGTTCTTTAACAAACTTATGTACATATTACAAAATTATTAAAGAAACCAAATTCGTTGTGGTCAAAAAACCACCCGAATTAACCCCAAATAATCATCATTAAATTCATATATAATGATTCATTATACTAGTATTTAAAAAATTATTTATAAGATCATTTAATTCTCTATAATATCATAAATGAAATATAATTACACTTCTGGATGTTTATCCACCTTTATATGAACATCCATTCGTGAATACAAGTGAACTGTTCATGAAAAATAAAAAAACATCCTAAAACAATGAATTTAAGATTTATAACTCATCTAAAGTACTATAAAATAACTTAATGAAACCATAGTAAACCATATTAATGAATACAGTTATTTTTAATTTCCAATTAATGAATATAATTTCATTATACCAGACGTTAAATGGAAGAAAGCGTTTAATAAAAAGTAAGGTAAAATTTATGAACCCAACTTTCTTAGTTCAGATTCTCCATCTTTCATGCCATTTTTGGTATAGTCACTCCTTAAATATAATTATTTCATAATTATCTTACCTAATTTGGGATATTATTGTTTTCCAGTAAGGTTTATGTAAAAAAATGTTTTCCAAAATAACTCTTCTTCCAAAAACAGACCTTTTACTTCTCACTCAAGGTTGATGGTACTTGTATCTAGCATTTTTTCCCTATATCTTTTGGGATTATAATTTTTATAAATCTGTTCCTATGAGAGGAAACCCATTCCTTTACGTGGGTTACTTATGTTCCTTTTATATATATTATCTGTATGGCATACATGATAATGAGAATTTTATGATGTGATTGGTGAACCCATAATTATATAGCTCAAAATTAATTTTATGATGTGACGGGTGAACCCAGAATATTATACTTCTCCAATGCATTGGGTAATGTGATGAATCTAGGGATATAATGTGATATGATGTGAGAAAATGATTCTATCATTATTCAAAACTATGTGTGGTAGATTTCCACGAACACACGGTGTTTCATTTTTATGCATTTCCACATTCAATGCCTTTATCTAATGTTTCCTCTCATGATTTTCTCGATGACAGTGTTATGATTCTGCTCACCCCATTCTATATTATTACTATCTATAACATTCCTAGGATTTTAGCTCAATAATTATGATGTATATCCTCTGGTTAATATGTGTACAGATGAGTTTTCAATGGACAATAAGAAGTTGGAGAATAATTAATTAAATAAATGTTTATGTTTGATATTGTGAATGTTGTTTTGGTCCTAGTTTTCCGAAGACAATAAACCTATGGATCCTCATGGTGTAATAATATTATGTTTATATATATAAAATGATGTAATTGTAATGTAAGAAAATTTAGGGTTATTATAGTTGGTATTAGAGGCATGTTTTAGATAATTTGGGAATTAAGATTATTGATCCCTAGAGAAAACCTATAGTATTAGACTAAGTACAAATATTCAGAAAAGATGCATTACATAGGGATCCCATAAGTTATGATTTTATTTTAAATCATAAAAATGAATTTGTTATTCCTTAATTATAGATTTATTCTGTATTCTAACCTTATATATTTTAATAAATAGTTAGAACTAGGAGAAACAATGCCAAATACCCGTGCACCGACCAATGCAATGATTTCCCAAACGACATCCCCAATTATTTTGGAGGTGGAGTTAAAAAATTATGGTGATGCATACCCAATTATCATAGGTTATGAACAATAACCATAATAATGTTGAAATTCATCCTTCACCAAATAACAGGAAACTGGATATCGAGTGTTTTATGTGGAAACGACCACCATCATTTAATGGATCTTCTGATCCAAAAGTTGTAGAACTGTGGGTCAAATCCATGGAGAAGATCCTTTCTATGCTTCACTATTCTGAGATGGAGAAGGTGACCGTATATGTTTATCATCTATATGGATTGGTTGATCAATGATGTTCTTTAGTTAATAACACCATTCCAAGAGATAAAATTAAAGAGATGGAAAGGGAAGACTTTAAGATCAAGTATTTTATCATGTATTTCCCACAAAATCTTCTTACGAATATGGAGGGAGAATTAATAGTGCTTTAGAAAAAGGAAGTAGATTCTATCACAACATATAATGAGAATTTCACAAGGATTTAAAGGTATGCATCAGGGTTTTTTATCAACAATGATATCAAAATTTATAGATTCTTTAGTGGATTAAAATTTCACCGTATAAAGGCTCTTGAAATTTGATACTTTGGGAGTTATGAATGTGTTGTTCAATGGTATATCAAAGTGGGGATGGATTTCAGATAATTGTCCCATGGATATGTTAAATTGAAATAAAAGATGGAATTTCCTGAGGGGGGATCTAATGATAAATGTTGGAATAAAAATCAATGACCCACATGCCAAAATTATAGAATGTTTCATCATGAGAATTACCTCAAATGGATTGGGAAATGCATCAAGTGTGGGAAAGAAGGACACCATGCTCAAGATTGCTGAAAAGATATGCGAAAGAAGGGAAATGTGGTGAAGAAAAGAGAGAACCTCCCATGGTTCAATACTAAAACTGTAATCAACAAGGGCACTATGCAAACTAGTGCACCAAATCTTGATTACTTGAGGGTAATTAGTGTTAGCTACCACTAAATCCAAAGGAACAAGGAAAGGCATATGAAATCACTACTGTGGAAGTGTAAAAATATAATTGATTCATACAAGGTACACTTCTTATTCACTCAAGAATGGAAAATGTCTTATATTATTATTGTTCTAGGAATTCATTTATATCTTGAAAGTTTGGTAGAACTATATAATCGAAACCCTCAAACCTTGAAGCAGAGATATCTGTAAAAACACCAAGTGGTGCAATCATTGCAACCCAAGTGTATGACTCTTCTATTGTTGTCATATATGGGTAGATTCTTACAAAAAATCTCGTAATAATTCCCTTAGTGGAATTTGATGCTATAATTGGAATGGAATGGCTCTAATTACAGAGAACAAATATCAACTATTGGGAAAAGGAAATACCTTTTCATATTCCGAACCATCCCATGCTCCTCTACAAATGCAAAGAAGATCACGAATCTCCTTTGAAAAATCCTTCAACGGTGTGGGTGTTGATGCTCTATGAGAAAACATACCTCACACAAATGGTTGAATCAAAGGAATGTTCCAAGCTTGAGGAAATTCTATATATTAGGGAATATGGTGATGTATTTCCAAAAGGGTTACCCAAACAACCCCCAGATCATGAGGTAAGGTTATCCATAGAACTTATACTCATAGCTACTCATATCTCAAAGTGTCTCTATGGGATGGATCCTATCGAACTGGAGGAGTTAAAGAAGCCGCTACAAGAGAATTTGGACAAAGGTTTCATACACCCTAGTGCATCAACTTAGGGTGTGATAGTGCTCTTTGTGATGGAGAAGTATGGACCAATGCGGCTATGTATTTTTTATCAAGAACTCAAAAAGAAAACCATAAATAAAACGTATCCTATTACTAGGACAGAAAAGTTTTTTTATTAGTTAAGAGGATTAAAATACTTCTCAAAGGTGTATCGTCATTTTGGATATCACCAACTAAAGGTGAAGAAGGAAGATATTCAAAAGGTCGTCATCCATACAAGGTATGGGCACTATGAGTTTTTGGTGATGCCCTTAAGACTTACTAATACCCCTAAAATATTCATGGATATGATGAATAGAATCTTTAGACATTACCTCAATTAATTTTTGGCAGTGTTTATTGATAATATTCTCATATACACCCAGATAATGGAGGAACATGAAGAACATATAAGACTTCTGTTAGAAACATTGTGAATGGATAAGTAGTATGCAATGTTTATAAATTGTGACTTTTGGATGAATCAAGTCACATTTCTGGGACATGTGATCACAAGAGAGGGAATTTCTATGCACCCTTCAAAAAAATAGCGATTGAGGAATAGCCCAGACACTATATTGTAAGATAAATAGGTAGTTTTATTGGATTAGTTGAGTAATACTGAAAATTTTTGGGAAATTTATCATGATTTCCAAGCCCACTAACCAAGTTAACAAGGAAATGGGTAAAGTATGTCTGGACAGAAGAATGGGAGGAATGCTTTAAGGAGCTAAAGAGAAGGCTGATCACTGCACATGTACTCACACCACGAGAATGTCGAGAAAGTATTGTGATATACAGTTATGAATCAAAGAAAGGAATGGTTTGAGTACTCCTGAACAATGATAATGTGATAGCCTACACCTCATGGATGTTTATGATCCATGAGAAGAACTACTCGATGCATGATATAGTGATGGAAGCCGTGATTTTTGCTTTAAAAATTTGACAGAACTACATTTATGGTGAGAATTGTGACATATACACTAACAAAAAGAGACTGATGTTTATATTCATGCAAAAGAATCTCCACATGCGTCAAAGAATTTGTACAACACTAATCAATTAATATGATTTCTTTATTCACAATCATACTGGAAAGGAGAACAATTTAGCTAATGCTCTATGAAAAAAAGAACATGCTACTCTATCCATGTTGCAGATTGAGAAAGACCCTATCTTATTGGATATGCAAAGGATGGAGTTGGAAATCATAACATTTGGGGATAAATACTACCTTTCCCAAATGATTGTGCAACCATATATCTAGTAGAATGTTAAAGAGTCATAAAAGGATGATCTTGGGTTACAAAATAAGTTTAATGCAGTAAAGGAAGGGAAGATACAAGAGTTACCTATTGTTGATGATAGTTGATTCAGTTCGGAACACGGCTTTGTGTGTATTCATCATTAAAGATAAAGAAGGAGCTGTTGGATAATACACATAGCTCAACATTCTATATCTATCCTGGTTGTGCCAATATGTACCAAGATCTCGACAAAACTTTAGGTGGTACAACATGAAGAAGGATATTGAAAAATATATATCAAGGTTCGTTGTATTTCATCATGTTGAAGAAGAGAGACAAAAGTAAAAATTTATGATGCAACCATTTCCTATACCATTGTGGACAAGGGAAAATTTCACAATAGATTTTTTCAAAGGTCTCCCAAAGATGTCATAGGGAAATAATGCAATATGTGTTGTGGTTGACTGACTCACCAAGACTACTTGTTTTATAACAATCCAGGAAGATATCTCACATGAAAAACATGCAATGATATATGAAAAGGAATCGGTGATACTGTATGGAGTTCCACTATCGAATGTATATAATTTTGATCCAAGGATCACCAATAAATTATAGAGGATCCATAAACATGCTTTGAGTATTAATTTAAATTTCAGCATGACCTATCACCCCCAAATTGATATCCAATCTGAAATGACTATTTAGAAACATGAATACATTCTATGATTCTACTATTTAGAATTCAAAGGTAGATGGGATATAAATATTCCATTGGTTGAGTTCTCATAAAACAATTTATTTCATTCGAGTATTTAGATGGCACCATATGAATCTTTGCATTGAATGAGATGTAGAAATCCAAACTATTGGAATAAAGTTGGAGAAAGAAAGCTACATGGACCTGATATTTTTCAAGAGAAGATATAGAAGTTCCCGTCATCCAGAAACTTATCAAATCTGCATAGAATCATAAATAGTGCTAAGCTAATAACCATCTAAGGGACTTGTAGTTCGACGTTTGAGATAAATTCTTCCTTTGAATATCACCATCGAAGAGAGTCATGCAATTTGAAATGAAAGGGAAGCTAAGCCCAAGGTACATTGGCCTCTTTGAGATCCTTGAACTCATAGGTTCCAAGACCTATCGTCTTTCAATTCCACTAAATTTTTCTCAAGTTTAGGATGTGTTTCATTTATCACTCTTGAAAAAGTACATACCAAACCCCTCACATGAACTGAAATCAGTGGTGGTACAACTTGTATATTATCTATCTTTTGAGGAGAACACAAATAATATTCCAGGCCAGAGAGACAAGGGTCTACAGAAAATGAAAACCCACCTTTTCAATGATATTTGGAAAAAACATACGTTTTATGAAGAAACTTGGGAAATAGATGAGGTAATGATGAAGAAGTTCCCTCACTTGTTTGTGAAAAATGAAATTTTGAGGGAGAAATTTCATAAGGAGGAAATAATATAATGACCCAAAGTTGTATCAAGGGAAATCCATTCCTATAATTATTCCTTATACTCTAATCACATTAGGAAGAAAAATGAAATATATTGATACAAAATATTATGTTAGCATTAAACATAATTTTTCCATTTCTATGTTTTGAATTTCAAAAATCTATCGTACAAGGTTGCGATCAGTAAGAATTTTAGAGTCCGATGGGGCAAAAATAATTTTTGGTGAATAGAAAACTACCCATTTGAATAGTAATCTAACCATATGAATAATTATATGGCCCTTATGAATAGTAAATCGTCCAAAATAATAGTAACCTTACCCATTAATGATTAAATAAATCTTAAGAATCTTATAAGTGATGGTTTGACCATAGTAAAAGAATTTTTATTTTTATAAGTCATAAATAATTAATTATAATTTTATAATTAATTTAAAATAAAATGTATTTTCCTACTTTTTTAACAATTCTATGTCTTCTGGTTTTAAGATAATTTTATAAGATCTTATGTAATTTTTAAAAGCAAAATTATAGCAGTTTTATTTCTAAAATCTCTATTTTTCGTGTAAATTATGATTTTAATTTAATATTTAATAAATCATATTTAGAGAAATTTTTTCAAAAATTGAGTTCATTTTAGGATTCGAAAAATAGAAACATATTTAGGGTGAAGTTTTTCTATTTTTCTGAATTACTAAAATTTTTATGAATAGTGAAAAATGATAATTTACAAAATAAGTTAAATTCATGAATTATAGGGTCATGAGTGACGTTCTGCTTATATAAGAACACATGGTTCCGATTCAAATGATAATATTACCATAATTAGTAATTTAATACTCACTATTACTTTTCTTGTGGACAAATAATAAATTATTTAATTTTATATTGAGAAATCCCATATCCCATCCACTATAAATACCACCGTTCACACCCTCATTTCCTTACACCTACCAAACTTCTATCCTTGTTTAAAATATACCTAAACATATTCCCTATCCCCTCCCCCACATCCGAGATATTATGGTCACATCAAAATACCAATCCTATGTTCCTTAAGGAGGATCTCAAGTGGAACATTCAAGAGATAATTCCCCTCTATCTTTACCTATAATTTCCTTTCAATTTCATGTTCTTTTCTTAATCTCTTCCCACCCATCATCATCAAAATGGTATGGTAAATACTATATCCAAACTATAATGGAATTTTATTATACATAGGGGATAATATTTCACCTAACCCCCTTCTCCTCCACTTTTTATTTTAGAAAAGACAACGATGTTTGTGAGGTGATAATTTATCACCTTCAAGAACGACTTGATTTCTTTTTTCCTTTACGACCTTCATACCTTGTCAAGAAACCATTTTTAGTGTTGAAACAGAATATATTATATGTTTTTTATAATATTTAATTTTTTGGAACCAACTTTTGTACATATTACTAAAATTATTAAACAAAACAAGCTCGTTGTTATGGAATAACCACCTGGATTAACTCTAAATGATAATCATTGAATTCTTATCTAATGATTCATTATCATGGTATTTAAGCAAATTACTTATAATATCATTTCAATTTCGATAACATCATAAATAAAATATAATTAAAATTATGGATGTTTATCCACTTTTTATATGACCTTCCATTCAGAAATACCAGTTAACCATTAAGGAAAACTATAAAAATGACCATTACTGAACAATAAATTTACGATTTATAGCTCATCCAAAGGACTATGAATGAACATAATGAAATAATTGTAAAACATTTTCATGTATAAAATTTTCTGAAATTTTAAATTAATGAATATAATGTCATTATACAGGACATTATTGTGATAAAAGTGTTCAGATACAAGATAGGGGGAAATTCCCGAACATAACCTTCTTTCTTCGGGTTCTTCCTCTTTCACTCAATTTTGGTATGGTCACTCCTTAAAAGTAATTTGTTAATAAATATATTAACTTTATGGGATATAAATTTTTTCAACTAGTTTTTATGTCAAAAAAAATGTTTTCTAAAAGAACTATTGTCCCAAAAAACATTTTAATTCTCACTCATGGTTGGTGGTTCTTGTATCAAGCATGTTATTCACTATTTCTTTTAGGAACCCAAAGTTTATGAATGTGTTCTTATGAGGTGAAACCCATTACATTACATGGATTATTTAAGTTCATTATAAGATATATGATCTTTGTGTCATTTATGACAATTATAATGTTATGATGTGAAATGTGCGCCAAGAATTATATAGTGAAAAATGAATGTTATGATGTGATGGGTGCACGCAAAATTATACAGCACTCCAATTCATTGGATAAAGTGATGAATCTAATGAGTTAAAGTTATATTATGTGTGAACATGATGCTATATTTTTTCAAAACTATGTGGGGTATATTACCACTGAGACATGATGTTTCATTTTTATGCATTGCCACATTCCATGCCTTTATCTAAGGTTTCCTGTCATGATTTTTAATGATGATGTTATGATTGTGCTCACCCCATGCTATATTGTTCTCATATATCATCTTAATGGGATTTTATATCAACAATTTTTTATGTATATCCTCAGGTGATTATGTATACTAATGAGTTTTCAAGGGACAATAAGAATCTTGAGATGAATGAACTAAATAATTTTTATGATTGATATTGTAAATATTATTTTTAGTCCTAGTTTTCCCAGGACAGTAAACCTATTGATCTTCATGGTGTAATTATATTATGTTTTTTATCATTATAATGATGTAATAGTAATGTAAGAAAAGGAATGATGGATATATAATATAATATTTTTTTATATTTATTTTTATTTTTAAGTTATTAAATAATTAACTTAAATTCGTACACAACACTGAAAAATTTCTTGTGCAAGTAGTAGAAATATCAATTAAATGATTTTGAAAATATTATATCAAATTTAATTTTGATAAATATTATCTTACATAAATTTATTATATAAATTTAACATATTAGTGATATGTTATAATTTGATATTTTTATTACATAATTGGATTTATATTTTCATAAAGTCACATTATGTGAATAGTCCCAAAAACGATGTTAAATGTATTTTATGTTAAATTTTTTTTTATATGATTTAAAATTCATAAATATATTACTCTAGTATAAGTGAATGGGATATGATATAGAATATCAACCATTATCTAATATTGGTTCAATTTTCCAATTACAGTAACATTCTTGACCACCTAAATACTAAAAAACATTGATCGTGGTAATCATTAAGAGGGTTAACAAGAGGAAAAAACAAAGATATAAGGTTTCAAACAACACCTAAACATTATTTTATTTTAATTTATGGGATAACCTAAAAATATATTATTCAGAGACTTTATATATATAAATTATGTTCCATATTAACTTGAATATTAATTTATATAAATTTAATATTTTATGTCCTTCAATGGGTTCCCCTCTCCTCTCTTATATAATGGAATCACCTATCATCTCTTAATCACACATAATGAGAAATGTTTTCTGACTGATCTCTAAAAAACTAATTTTAATAAATTTCTACCCATATAATTGAGGTACTAGTCTCTCCAAAATTATATCCTATATGTCTTAAAGTGTAAGTTGAAGGTTCATTACTGTAGTGGAGTACGTCGTCTTAACCGAGCATGTTCATTTTAATTCAAATTATATATCCTAAAATTATTTTCTAACAATTCCTATGTCATAAAATCTATATATACCATATAAAGACATTTTTATATGTTAGTTTAATAACACTATTCAACTCATTTTTCAACATATGAGAAATGAAACTATCATTCATGCATATGTGCAAACTACCACATCATGAAATAATGTATTTTTCTTCTCATCACCACCTTCAAGGGATAGTTATTAAGAAGAATTTCATGAATATATATATTATTCATGAAATAATTATGATTTTTTAAATATAGTATATCATATATCTTTTTAACACCCTGATATGTTATGAAATATCTATATTTTAATAATTTGATACCTTTTGATAAAAGCAATATTGAGTTTAAACAAACCATGTAATGTTATTACCATATTATCTGTCTGTTGTCACCTAGAATGTGAATTGTTAGTTATTAATAGTAATTAAAAAATAATTTAAAATATTCATTATACCCATTTATAAAATGGATGTGTTAATTACCAAAATAAATAGAAATAAAATAATTATTTAAAAATAAAAGTCATGTTTTTACTATTTGTTTATGCATGAAATATATTTTTATATTACTAAATTAAATTTATTATTATTTTTGAATTATTATAATTATAATTATATAGTATTTAATTAATAAAATCATTGATACATTTTATTATTATTTATCTTTTCATATGATACACATAAATCCAGTTTTAAGTTTTTAAATTTATTTTTTCTAAAAAGTTATTTTTCTAACATTTTATAAAATTAAAATAAAATAAAATTATTACAGTTGTGAATATTGAATTAGATAAAATTAATAAAATATCTATAATGATGAGGATAAAATTTGTTAAATAGGCCCCTTTAATTTTTTATAATATTAATACTAACCATGATAAAATGTATCACTTTATTAAAGGGTAAATCTGGTTAATCTAGAATAAAATAAACTGATAAGGCACTCATTATTCATCCTAATTATTATTTAATAAATTTAATTATATGATTAATATCGTAGTATCAAAACCACATTGTTTAATGGACACATGTTCCTAAAAATAACTTATATATTATTTAAGTCAACGAAACATACAAAATGTCACTCTCTTAGTTTTGAATATCATTTATGTGTTAAAATAGGGAAAAAAATGAGTTATAAAAGATTATTATTATTATTATTATTAATGAGATTATATAAATTATTTTTATTACTTTTTGGTATTATACAGTTAACTTAAACCAATACACAGTTCCTAAACATTAATTTTCTCAATTTTTTTAGAAAATTTAAATGATTTTAAAAATACTATAAATAGTGTAATATGCGTATTTTGTAGTTTTACATAAATTGTAAAGCTGTATTTGATATATAATTTTTATGATAAAAAATTTTATTTTAATTAATACTTATCATATAAGTGTTTAAAGTCAAATTAAATGAACAATTTCAAAATTCACAACTGTGATACTTTATATAGATATTATTTTATTAAAATATTTAAAAGTCATAAAAATATTTAAAAAGGAAAATATGGTTCTAATATGGTCTAAAATATTATTATTTGTATATTTATAGTCTAATTTCACCTTATATGTAAAAATTACAACTATGTAATACTGATCAATTTGTTAGCATTGTAAAAATTAAAATTGATTAACTGAGGTTCAATCAAAATGATAAATTTTAAAATGACATAAAACATGTCTGAAATCATTTGGATGATAAGAATAAAAAACTATATATTATTATATTATAATATTTGGATATTTTGAAGAATTTGTATTGAGAATTAATTTATAATAATATTTTTTATATATTCCAAAAGTGTCCCTCACTGCAATTTTAAAGGGGAAACTCCACTGCATATCTTTACACCATGTTTATGATTTCTGATCATAGAAAAATCTAAAAATATATCCTATATTCTAAAATATACATATTTAATTTGTTTTTATTTGACTAAAATAAAAAACCTAGAGCAATTTAGAGGAGATACAGATAAAGCATTTCAAAGAAATACCAATAACCTTTATATATTACTTTATTTTATACTTCTTATTTACCTCCACTAAATACTTGGTATTTATCATAAAATAAAAAAATTAATATAATAAATATTATTAAATATTATTATGATTATTAAAACACAATTATAAACTTATTATAAATAAAATGATAAGTTATTGTATCACTCATTCAAACCTACAACTTGATATCTCCATGTATCGATAAAATTTATTTTTTATTTGAAACCATTATGTATTGATATATGGATGGAAATAATATTTATATATAATATATAGAAAATAATTATACTTTTGGAATTATAATATTTCTGCCTTATTACCATACAATCCTATGGGAAATGAAAACATCGCTCATGCGCACATGTGGGTTACAACCTCCATGAAGAAATGTGATTTATATTTCATTTATATTATACATGGATGAGAATAAGTTTGAATTTTACAAATAAAAATTACATATTTGATATATTAACTATCCTGTAATGTTTAATTAATAATTAATTTGATTTCATTCCAACCATTAATAAATGAAAATAGTATTTATGCGTACTTACAACTTACCATCTCCATGAATGGTGTAATTCATTTTTCTATATTAAAAATTCATATATGGATATAAATATGTATATGATGAATACATATGATATTTATATATCTGTATTAATATTTTAGAGGTAATGGAACTGATATTAAAGTATAATTACCTGAACTATTGATTTGAAATACTAATGATAAATAAAACATTTAACACCTAGAAATAATTAATTAAATAATGTAATATTGATAATGGGGCTGTCGAAATGTTATAAAGGGATAATTTAAGAAATTATGAGAATTAAAATTTGTATTTAATATAATTATTATCAATTTATAATTTATTTACATGATTTTAGGGTGATTTAAAAAAAAGAAAAACTCAAGGGAATGGATTTATTTAATAATCTCTATATCTATTGAGACAGATTATAATTAAGTTTTTAATGGTGAAATATTATGTCTAACTCAAAATAAACCCATAAATTTTGTTCTAATATGGTTATTACATAATAATGAATATTTTCTTTTCCTTTCACTCACCGTATTTACTCATGTGACTAAAAATATTTCTTTAGGGAAAATCAACTTTAGGTATCTCTTTTGTAGAAAAAAAATTTCGAAACCATGTTTTATATAAATATTTTACCGAAGGTTTTTACTATTAAAATATACTTATTTAATTAATTTATAATTATGTATTAATTTTTAAAATATTATTTGAATGGAATAATATTATCATTTTCTAAATAAGTTACTTTTGACTTATCAATCAAAAGCATGTAAATGAATTTTTTAACTTATATAGCATGAATGGATATTTCTGAATTTATGGATAATTAAATGATTTGATGATCACATTACATGTATACGTGGTTATTTTTAGAGAAATATTTTAATTTTTATTTTCATTGTTCTTTGTAAAATAAATAATTTCAAAATGGAATGGTTATTTTCATCCAGAATGTCTTAGTGATCCTCTGATTGTATTATTATTCATCAAAGAAAAAAACACTTGATTTAAATTATTATTTGATAAGGATATGATCCAATCATACCTTATTTATGCTTCCTATGGATATTTTTTGAATATTATTACACATTTTTATAAATCTCATTTCTCTTTCAAGGGTTATGCTGTGATGAAATGATGAAATGTATATGAAACCCATTTCTATTACATGGTTTATTCTATGATTAAATTCTTATAAAAACCATTTATTTTCATGGGTTTTTATAATTATTAATGATATTAGGGCACAAATATTTGTTATTGTCAATATGTGATGGTTGATACTGATATCTCCCTACAATGTATTCGATAAATATTGATATCCTATGAGATAAATAGTAATGGAATGGGGAGTAAACCTAGTTCAATAAGGGACTATGTCCTCTATGCTATACCTAAATGTAGACCTTAAATACAATGATAGTTTAGTGATTGAACTCATTTTATTATGATATCCTTCTAATTATTTCTTGAAAACTAATTAAATGAATTTTTTTACCTATCTATTTGCCATAAATCAATGTCTTATGAATATATTAAGCTTTTAAAGTTCATGTTCATTGATTACTTTATGATTAATGTCTTATAAACATCTATTATTTATTCCATGAAACAATATTTTGATTTATTACATGTATGGTATATTTTTCAAATGATAATATCATTTTATCGCGCTCTTTTTCTCATTTTATGCTTATATGATCACTAAATTATTTTTATTTTTCCCTTTACGAGCACCTAAGATCACCCCTTTCTTAGGGTTTATTTACCTAGTTTATGAATAAATGTATTAATTATGATATGTACAAGAGGTTTAAAGTTATAAATATAAAAGTTGGAGATGATATAAAACATTTATGAAGTAGTTGTTTATATTTCCATGTTTCTATGGATACCAGACCTTTAAGATTTTGGCTTAGATTGTTATATTATATAAAAAAATATTAATCATTTTATATAGAATATATATAGGAATAATATGTGTTACTATATCTGGTATCAGATAAAAGATTAGTTAACCTTTAGAAACTATGATTTGAAAACATTAGTAAGAGCTCTAGGGGTATGTATTAGTATAAGATAAGATCATAAAGATAGGTAATTATATTTAACAGCCTATGTTTAACAAAATGTTTCATAGAATAAGTCTTCATGACATAGACATTATATAAATTATTTATTTTGATTATGTTTTCTCCCACTATGATTATTATTGATCACACTATGTTTTTTGGTTTAATAAATTTATATAACTTAATGGAATCACGGTAATACTGGATCTGATGAGAAATCAAATGTTTTTTCTCTCGAGTAACTAGATATAATGGGTGTTGGAATGAAAAATATTATTATTATATCCATAATACTTTATAATGATATGAATCATATTGATATTCCAAATGATAAAATGAGGGATTTTATTATTCATTATTGATTAAATTTCATCCTTCTTTTAGATGGTTTAATTATCCACTAGTCGCTGAGAAATAGATTAGTAAAATTGAATATATATTTTTTATCATCATTGTTTGAAGCATGAGAATGTTATTATGGGTTTTGATTGTTTTTTAACAGAAAAATATTATTGGTGAAATCATATAAAGAACATAGGAGAATATTATGAAATTTAATTTATAGAGTGGGGTGAATTTTAAATCAATTTTTCAACATGTAAATTATCAATATTAATTTACTGAAATTTGAGAAATAATTCATTGAGATAAAGTAGAAATTTAAGGAATCTATAAGTACTTATGAAGAATATTTTACAATCCGTGTGAGGTATTATCCCTATATTATAATCCAAAATGAGTATGTGGTTGAACAATTCTTAAGTGGCTTGACACAGAGTCTCCGAAAGTCATTATCCCTCATGGATTTCAATAACTATGGGGAATTGTTTTTTGTGATATAATGGTGGATATATAGAGAGAATATACCAATCATTATCATTTATTGATATGAAGATAAAAATGGGATTCAAAGGTAATTATAAAAACCATATATAAAAGAAGATGATCCTTTATATATGCTCAATGTTAGTAAAAAACATTGGGGGAATATTATTTATGGAAGTAGTAAATAATTAAAGTGAGTAAAAGTAGGCTATTAAGAAATAAAATGATGATGTGATGGTTAAAATATATATAATGATGTGAATAGATATAAGTCTCCCTATAATTCACCACCCACACTCTATTGTTTTAAATTAAATGAGTAGGGGTACTATTCTAACAAGTTCCCAAATCTAAATCTTAATGATGATGATCGACGTCAAAAACATTATAACCATAGGGATAAAATAAAATCTCATGTGATCATTATTTCTAATGAGGGGTATGATAACGATGTGATGAAAGGTTTTCATATAATACCCTATAAAAAAGGTAATGTCTTATATGGTTCTATTTCTAACCACTATTTTATATCCAAAGGACTTTATAAGGGTATCAAAATACCACATAAAAAATTAGATGTATAGTTATAATAAAAAACATATAAAGGTACTATAATCACATCCCAAGTCTATGAATATTCTCCAGTTTATGTCTTTTTTAATGTGTTTCCTGAAAATCATTAAATGCATCTCTTGTTGAATTGGATGAAATGTTTGGAATGGAATGGAATTTTTATTTATAAAACCAACACAAATAGATGATTAATGGTAGTTACATTTGATATTTTTAACAAACATATAATCTCCAACTAATTTAATGGAAAAATAAACATCTGATAAAAATAAAAAACATAATATGGGTCATGATTTCTATTCAATATTTGTGATTATATTATATGGTTGGGGATAAATGAAATAGTAAATATATTTTAAATGTATAGAAGTTTATTGATATCTTTTATAAGGGGCTTCATGATCTTATAAAAAATCATTAAGTTGAGTTTTCAATCAATATCATGATGATTTCTACACCAATTTCCAAGAATCCATTTCAAAAGGCCTTGATTGAGTTGTAATAATTAATGAATCAAATCTAGGGGAATATTGATAAGGGATTCATTCATCCTGGTGAATCTACAAGGGGATCACATATTGACTTGATTAATACAAAACATGTATCACTAAAAATATACCATGATTATAATGAATATAACTTGATCACTATCATGATCAGGTATCCTCTACCACTTATTAATGACTTGTATGAATAACTATGTGTATCTCAACACCTTTCTAATATTGATCATCATTCTGGATATCATCAATTTACAGTCAAGAAAGATGATATATCTATGAAATCATTATATACAATGGATGGACCCTATGAATTTATAGTTATTACATTTAGACATAATAATCCCCTTCCTATATTTATGGATTTAATGAATAGAGTGTTTATAGATCACCATGATAAGTTTGGGGATGTCTTTATAGAAGATAATATTATATATTCAATGATAAAGAAAGTTTGTGATGATTATTTGGGAATTATACTCAACACCCTAAGTATAGATATTGTTTATGAATCATTTACCAAATTGGAATTTTGGATTCTGAAATTTCAATTCGTGAGTCATATAATCTAATGTGAGGGTTTACCCATAGGCATTTAAAAGATAAAAATTATCAAACATTGGAAAAGACCAACCATTGTGATGGAGATCAATATTTTTCATGGTCTGGCTGGATATTATCGATGTCTTGTTGATAATGTTTCATTTATATTGAATACAATCACTATGTTAACATAGAAGGGAGTCATGTTCCTTTGGATTAATGAATGTAATAAATTAATTAAGAAATAGAAGAGAATAATAATCAACAAACCATTACTCACAATAACTGTTTGTAGAGAATGAATTGTATTCTATATTTATGCATCAAAAAAGGGACAATGAATCATACTCATGTAGAATAATATGGTAATATATTATGCCTCACAACAACTAATGGTCCATAGAAAAACTTTCCCATGTCATGATTTGTTGATATTTCTGGTTCTTTTTTTATCATAATATATAAGAATTATATCTATGAAAAAATGTGTAACATATATGCTAATAAAAAAAGATTGAAGTATATTTTCTTTCTAACAGTGATGTAAAATAAGCAACTAAAATGGTTAGATCTAATTGAAGATTATGTATTTTCAATAAATTAACACTATGGGAAAGTGAAAAAGGTAGAAGATTATGTAATTTTAAAGGGATGGCAGATTTCCTATAATGATTATCTAAAAAAATCTGATATTTTTTGGATATTAAAAGAATGGATCATTAAATATTGATAAAATGGGTGAAATTTTATCTTTCTCAAATAAGCATTCAACAATCTATCTATGTGAATATTGATGAGGAAAACAAAGAATATATAGAACTAAAAAATAAGGTTAGATGTTTTCCTCAGTTAAACCATGATTGTGATGAATAATAATGTTCAATAACAACTTCTGTGTCCATTTATTATAATATTTGAATAAGTGGTTGATGGATAATTCTCATAGTTATCCATTATCTATTCGTATAGGAATTAAAAAATGTATAGAGATTTGAAATATTATTTCTAGTGGGATGATATGAAGGGAGATATTATAGAGTATGTTTATCGGTGCTTGGAATTCTAGTATGTTGAGGCTATGATACATAACTCTAAGGGGTTTCTACAAACACTACTCATAATTAAATGGAATTATGAAAACACCACCGTGAATTTTTTCATCATAATCCCCAAAACATATAAAGGTAATAATGCTATTTTGGGTGTATTTTACCCCATAAAAAATTGAACACACTTCATTTAAATTATAGAATATTCCAATAACACCTTGATATTTTTTATGAGATATATTTTTTAAATAATTTGATTTATTTGATGTCATGCATTACACGCAACACCTTATTAGCTTGCATTATATATAACTTAGAGTTACAATGATAAAAATTATTATTATAATTATTTAAATAATAAAATTATATACCAGACTTTATATTGGCAGTTATGAATTGGAATAAATAAATTATGAAAGTTTTTTTAACATGTATAACCCTTAAAAAGTATGTCATTTTTTTAATAACTATTTAATTTCACAGAAGTGTGTTTTATAACTATTGAATAAAATCACCCTGGTGGGATTATATTAATGAAATACGTATACAATATATTGAATACAATTTTTAAAATTAAACATATGTGTTTTAAGGAAATGATAAAAAAAATTATGTTTTTCTTAAAAACTATATTTTTCAAAATAGTAGTTTTATCACATTTTAATCATTAAATTATTTTAAAACTAAATTAAGACACTTTTAAAAAATGTATTTGACAAAATAATAATTTTTTTTGAAATATTATTATCAATATTATCCTAGGGTGTATATTTGGTATTTTTCTCAGAAGATTTTTTTGATGAATATTGAATAATAGTGCATTTTAATTGAAACCCGACTTTTCATATAAATAATTTTTAAGGTTAAATTATATTTTAAAGAAAAAATATTTCAGTTAAAAATATATTAATCTATTTCAGGTCAGTGAAATATTATTCAAATTTAATTTCGATTTTACATACATTTCAATATTTTGAACATTTTCTTTTTGAAAACCCGCTTTCTCTCATCGTCTATGAGATTGATACTAAATAATTTTTTTCTCAACATTTTTATTATGGATTTCGAAAAATAGATTCAATATTTTTTATTAAAAAGGCCCAAATCTATTAAACACTTCCCTTTTATTTTTCTCTATTATGAATAGTAACATATTCAATTTTGATACCACTATAATGGGTAAATTTTGTAATTTGGGATAAAAATAGAGTTATAAGGACTCTAAAATGACCATTTAACTAGATAAAATATTATATGATGAATTTAATTCGACCTGTAACACCAGATGCTCGATATTGAATTAATTAGGTTATAAATTTCAATGATAATTTCTTAGATATTGTTAAAATCAAAGTGAGTGAAAAAATGCCACACCTTTACTTTTATTAAGTATAATATTTTTCATATAGGGTTATAAAAAATATATATTCAACTATATATATATTTCATAAATATAAAATATTTATCTAAAGGATGGTGTTTTAAAAAAAATTGCGAAGAAATATTCAATAATGATGGTGTAATTTTTCAATTAATGAAAAAAATAAATCAAACGATATAATGTTTTTTAAAAGAAAAATCATTTGAATTAATTAAGGTAATTAAAAAAATTTATAGCTAACTATTATAAATTATGGGTGTATTAAATTATTTTTTTCTAATTTATATTTTTTTATGTATTTTCTTAATGTCAATGCAATGAATATTAATAAAACTGACACTATTGTTGGATTATGATAATAATATATTGCTAAATTAGTTATAAATAATTAAAGTGATTATAGAATCAAAATTTATAATGATAAGTCCCCATGTGTGAAAAATTTATCATTTATGGAAAATTTACCCCACATAATTAACAATTAGTTTTTGAAACATTAAAAAAATGTTACAGAAATTTAAATTAAAATAGGTTAACTATGTGTTAAATAAAATGATAATGTTTAAAATAATACCAAACCTTATTTAAAATATATTAGATAAATAAATTAAATCCTTATTATTTATTATATTTTAATTCAAGGACTTTTGAGGTATTAGGATTGATTGTATATTTATTATAAGTTAATCCTTTATGAAATTCCAAAAGTGACCCTCCCTATATTTAGAGAAGGGAACATATTCATAATTTTTATTCACACTTGAAAGCATATTTTTCATAAAAAAATCCATTAAAAATCCTTTAATGTACTATCCTTTCAAATTAGAATCCATCCTTTTGGTATGAATTCAAATAGGAAATTCCTTTGGTGTAAACCAAAAGGGGATTCCCTTAGAAGAGGTAACATTATCAACAAAATATATTATTTTATTTCCTTCTTAAACCGACTATTTTTTTCATTTTCATATATTAAAATTCTTATATGAAATACAATGACATATTTTTATGTTATTTTTATGAAGTATAAATTTACACACATCAATCTAAGGGGATACAAAATCATTATTTGTGTGTATAGTGGACTGCTGACTCACGGACCAATGTCGTTCGTTCTTCCATTAAAATATTTAATGACTGTAGGAAAGGATGTATTTATAGTTTATATATGATATATTTTGTTTTTATTATTTTATTAGGATTATTTAATTGTTATATCCCACGTACCTTCATGATTTTAATTTTTTAGGAATAAGATAATGTCATTCATGTGTATAGTGGCCTACCGTCTCATGAAGCGGTTTGATTAATTCACACATTAAATAGAATGTATTAAGAATGATTTTAATAAATATATATGACATATATGGAATAAAAACTTTTCTTTAATGGTAATATATCATATAATATTATTTTTTTAAATCCGATAAGAAAATAAAAACAACATTCATGCATTCATATGGCCTATCGTCTCCATGAACAATGTATTTTATTTTCGACCTCTATATTTTATGAATCACCATAAATACATATATAATGAATACAATTGATATTAAAATAAATTATCATTCTTTATATAATTATATCATGATCTATGTAAGAGGACTAAGAATAACAAGTCAAAATATATATGAAAAACAATGTGGTTATTAACCATAACATAACGTTGACATGGTATTATTATTAAAAGAGTAATATAATGTCCTAAGTAAATCACATATGGTATGGCATATGTAAATATTTTTTTGGGTATATTTATGATAAAATAATATTTATTATACATGTGTATTGAACATGTTTGAATGAAATCAAGTCTAAGTCTATGGATGTTTGTCTCACTATTAGTTATGTGGGATACATGAATTACACACCACTTGTTTCTTTGTGTTCTATATATACTAATCATTTATGTATTTTATGATTCTTATCATGAATATTATGGTATTTATGTATCCATATAATTACCTTTCATTTACGGGGAATATGATTTGACTGATTACAAAGTGGTAAGAGTTTATTTCACAATCTCATCATTAATTGAGATTGATTATGTTTAAGTATATATTGGAAAATAGTTATCTTCCATGTACATAAATAATAAAACAAATTTATAAAGGTTTTTATTATTATCCTATGAATTATTAGAGTAATTTTTAACCATGTTTTACTTCTTACAAAATGATTTTAATTTTTTTTCATTTTCTAAATAATTTAATTTGTAAAATTTAAAAAAAATATATGAAAAGAATGTGTTTTATCTTATATAGAATGAGATGATTTTTCTGCCACTATGAAACCATAATTCATTAAATTTTCTTTTAAAACCATACAAGGTTAGTGTCAAATAAAATGTTTTGTTTTATAAATGTGCATCTCTTCAAAAAGAAATTATTTAAAATTGGAAAAGTTATTTCTCTAGAATTATTTCAAGTGATATTTCAAACCCATTTTCCATCTAAGACAAAATTATTTGATGTAAATTATGATTTAATATGGTTATGATTCAAATATAAAATCTGTATTTTTCTTATGGTTTTTTAGGTTTACCCAAAAAGCCCATAGCCTACTTTTTTATTAATTTTTGACAACCCCCATTATTTAAGTTTATGATGTAATGTTATTTATGAAACAAATTTTTTACCACTGTTTATGCTATTATGAAATGTTTATGAAACCTATTTATTTACATGGGTTATGATATGATGAATTATTTATATTCCTGTGGAACATATATTTATGGTTTTTAATGTAATGTGTGCGACCTTTATCTCTATCCAATTCACTGGGTAATGATCTATATCACATGAGATATACAATACTGGAACAGAGTGTGAACCTAGTTCAATAATATAGGGTTGGTATGAGGATTGAACTTAGTTATATAATGGAATTTATCAATGATGATAGTATTGGGGGTGAAACAAGGCTACTGTGATGGTTTGGGAAGTGAACCCATTCTTCTATGATTGTATTGGGAAAAAGACATGACTACTAAGTAAATTATTTTCTTTGATTATGTGTTTTCAATAATTCCATTTATTATGATGATGTTATACTCTTATAAATCACATTCTTTGATTATCTTATGATTCATATACTGTGAACAATAAATCATTATTACATGAATCATGTTTTTTGTATTTTCTAGGTAGAGTATGGTTTTAAAATTTTATTATCTTGTTTTCATAACCCTATGTACATGTTATTTTTATGTATCATATATGTTTACCCTCAACGAGCATTTCAGATCACCCGTTCTTATGTTTCACATTCCCATGTTATTAATAATGGTTTCAAGTAAGAGTAATAATGTCGAAGATCATGGTACGAAATGTTGAATATCATTCATGATAATTGAATTTTGTGTTCCATGTTTCCAAAGTAATTTAACTATTACCATCCTTAAGTATGTGATTGTGTAAAATAATGAATATTCTTATAAAAAATGTAATACCCATGTAAAAAGAGCCTGAATTCATATATTTGATATTTAATTAAATTTTTAGTCTAAATTTGGATACTATTATGAGAAAACTGTAGGAAGATACCACTAGATAAGTTGATTTATGGGTTATAACCATATAATTTTTGTAATGCTTTTGAATAAACATGGATTAAATCTATGATTTTATAAATTTAATATATCTTCCATGGATTTTATGTTTTTCCAAAAAAAATATTAGTGTTACTCACATAATAATTTTGGTTTTAGTAAATGGATAGAAACTTAATGAACCTTGTTAATGTTGAGTGCAATGTGTAATGTAATGATTATCCTCCTGAGAAACTGAATGTTATGAGACAAGTGATCAAATTTTTTGTTTCTTTTCTCACAATAATTTCTCAAGAAATCATTCATGATGGATATAAAAATGATCTAATAAGGTTACACAATTCTATTTATCCATTAACAAGGTAGTGTCGACTATCATTGAATGGGTCTTCTGATCGACTAGTGTCTAAGTAATGGATTAGTACAATTGAAAATATATTTATGGTTCTCCACTGTTTAGAACATCATTAATTCATTTCAAATGTCCATCATTTGAGAGTATAAGAAAATAAAATGTGGAATATTATATATAATTTAAGTCAATGAGTTTATATTGACTACATGGAATGGGAAAAGTTCCGAATCTTATTTTTCAATAAGTAATTTACTCGTATTCTTCATACGAATATAGGAAATGAGTTCATTGAACCTAAGATAAATGATGTTGAATATTTAGGTAACTATGACGAAAATTTTACTACACTTTCAAGGTACACTTATGGTATTATCATCCTTAAATAACTTGAGTTTGACCGATTATTCAGTGTCTTAAGATTAATTATTTGAATTATATTATCTATAAGAGAATTTTATAGCATTGAATAAATATTCTGATGATCCATAAAGGTGGAAATTGAAGTTGCAGTTATGAATCAATCTTATGATTTTGAAATGAAAAATAATATAGAGTTTAAACAAGAATATAAAACCATTTATAGAAGAAGATTATTTCATCCTTTGTTCAATGTGTGGGAAGAATCATATTGGAATTTATCATAAGGGGAGTAGTAAATTTTTTTTATTGTGGGAAATAAGGTAGTTGGTAAATTGATTAATAATTTGATGGAAAAAACATATCTAATGATTTGAATAGAGTGAAGGATGCACCAAATGCACCACGCACACATCAATGATTCATTTTTAAGGGAAAAAGGAATTACACTAGTTAGTAACCAAATCCAAGGGTTAATGATGATGATCGATGTCAAAAACACCTTAAATCTAAAAATAATGTTAAAGATGATGAAATATATATTTTGGATGTGGAATATGTCTAAAGAATAATGTAATTATTGATTGTTTACATAATGGAATTCAATAATAATTTTGTATAATTATTACAGAATAATGAAACTTCTAAGGGTTAATCTACTGTAATTTTTCATTAATGATTTTATATCATTTGATTAATGGTGATTAAGGTGGTGTTTTTAGTGAATAAATGATTATGAGAAGTATAACCCTTAATATGGTCATGATTATGGGATATTAAAATAAATAAATTTTTATTTGTTATATAATAAGTGGGATTATATTGATGACCTTGGAAATGATTATTAATTTGATGACAAGGTGGTTTATGATATCATAGATTAAATTTTTATAATATTTTGATTTATGGTACTCGGAAAGATATAATTTATAAAATCATTCAAATTTTCCCTATGATTTTATGGAAATTCATGATAATAGTATGTTTTATGAGAATACATGATAGTGATATTCACATATTTTGTGTGTGACAAATATGATCTATGTCAAGATGTTTTGGGGGATAAATGATAAGTTGATTTTGTAAAATTGGGGATCTTAATTTAATTTTTTTCAATTCTAATATTTTTTGAGGATTATAAAGTAACCATTTATGACATTATTTATGTTTAATTATGGTTGTGGTTTTATAAAATAATGTTTTACATAGCCATATGAGGATATATGCATATTAAATAACATGTGGTAATAAATTTTCTATGTTGATAACTAGAGATATAAGTAATGAATTTTCATCCCAATATAGATCTTATGATCCACTAGTTTTGTAGGTTTTACAATTTCAACATCATTTACATGAATAAGGAATAAAGAAAAGATTGATAAAGGAGAAAAAAAGAGTGAGATAGTAAATATGAGATGAATTGAAGTAAGTATATATTTGTGTAAAATGTATTCATGATTAGGAAAAGTATCTTCAAAAAAATTGTCATAGTACGTTAATTTCCATTGATTCCAATGATCCCTTAGATCATAAAAAATTTATCGTTTTGTGATATTTAACATTATAATAACCATGATTTATTTAATTTTTAATCTGAACTTGATTGTTATTTTTCACTTCTAATTATATTTTCTCACGTTCCACATATGTTCTCTAATTCAGAAACCTAGTTATGAGTTATTTTTAGTAACCATTGTGTTTCCAAATTTACTTTTTATGGACGTTTTAGTATTCATTTTTATGAAGTGAGTTTCTCTGCATGTAACTATAATGTATTAATACATAGATAACCCTGAGGAATTTCAATGGAAAAAAATCATTTTTAGTGGGTTATAATGTCACAACCAAATTTTTCTATGAAATATATATTTTAAAATAATTCAATTTCTTTGATGTCATGTGATACACATAATAATAGATTATCATGCATTACATGAAACATATAATAAATAAAAAACTATAATTTATTATTATAATTATTTCAGAAATAAAATTATAACATAGAAATAATAATTGTGGGCATGAAAAAGATTAACTATATTATGAAATTATGGTTTACACATGTAAAAACCGTTGTAAATGAAATGAAATACTTCTAAAAAAGTATTTAAATTCAAAGAAGTGTGTTTTATACCAATAGAACAAAAAAATCAATCTCGTTGGATTTTATTATTAATAATAATATTGATAATAAATACCATCTTATTTCTAGCAGTTAACATATACACTTTTTAGAAATCATATATAAATAAATATTCTTCTATACTTAAAACAATATTTTTATAAAAAGTGGTTATATCAACTTTTATTAGCGCAATTGATTTAAAACTAAATTTTAAAGAACATATATATATATATTTTTTGAAATAATAAACTTATTTTTTGAAATATTAATATAAATATTATCTTATTGTAAATTTCTGGAATTTCTCTAAGAAGATTAATTTTTTGATGAATGGTGAAAAATGCTGCCTTTTAATTAAAAACTAAATTTTCATCAAAATAACTTACAATTATAATTATATTTTAAATTGGTTTTAATTTAACATTAGATAAAATATAAATATATTAATACAATTTATAAAATCCGAAGAATTTCATATTGAATTTGGATAAAAAAAATTTCAATCTTTTAAAAGTTTTCACGTGAGAACATTCTTTCTTACCCCGTCTATGTGTTTAATATTAAATTAATTTTTGGAAGTTATTTATTTTGAATTTTTAAAAATATATAACATATTTTTAAACATAAGGAACAAATTTATTGAATAGGTCTCCTTCATTTTTTTCCAACATGATTAGTTACCTTAGTAATTTTTGATATACTGGTAAAGGGGAATTTGGGTAATTAAAGTTAAAAGTAATGTAATAAGGACTCTCAAATGACATTAAAACTAGAAAAATGTAATAGTATGAATTTAATTAGACTCTTCGCAACAAAGGTATATAATTGATTGTTTAGTGGACACTTATCCATGAAAATAACTTAAATTTTATTGAAATCAAAGAGAGTAAAAAATATCACATTCTCACTTATTAAAAAGTTTAATGTTTTTAATATAAGGTTATATAGAATATGTGTTATACTTCAAATATTATTCATAAAAAAATATTTATCTAATTCATGATATTTTATTTCTAATTTTTATTTTATAAATATTTACCCATAAAAATTACACAATGATGATGAAATAATTATTGAATTATTAAATATATATATTAAATGATATTATAAATATGAAAAGAAATATAATTATATTTAATTAATGTTCTATAGAAATTATATATTATTATATGACATATTTGGGGTGTATTTTATTATTTGTTAAAAGATTACTTGCTTTATTTTTTAATTAAAGTCAATGTACTGAGTAGTTTTGAAATTGATATTTAGGATATTTTTTAAGAATAATATTTTATTAAATTATTTAAAAATAATGAAAATATTTACAAAATTGACAGTTATTCTGATAATGTCTAAAATTTATTAAGTTAAAAATTAATGTACAATTGAAAAATCATATGGAAGACTAAGAAAATTTTAATATTAAAAACATTATTATTATAGTTAAACTTATAATAGTTTAACCAATAGTAAATTGAAATGAAATTTTTTAATGTAATCCCAAATAATTAATAATGTATTTTTATTAATTATATTACAACCTTATATTATTATTTATATAAATACATTACCTTTTAGAGGTATTTGGATTTATAATTTTATTATTATAAAATTAGATTTTGAGAAATTCACAATGCTCCCCTCACCTCAATTTTAAAGGCCACCTATTATTATTATTTCATCAAACATAACAACCTATTTGGATTGTAAAAAACATATCAAAATATCCTCCCAAATTTCATCTCTTTATCCTAGAATATTTCCATTCAGAATAAATCTATCCAAGGAAGTCCTTTTTTACAAACCAAAAGGAGATACTCAAAAAAGAGGTAACAATAATCGACGAAAATTTGTATTTTATTTGTTTCATAAAGCCCTCAAATGATTTTACATCAAATTTATATAAAAAATAATTATATTAAATATAATTTTATGTAGTTAGATTAATTATATAACCTAAAAATTCACACAATTCTATCAAATGAAATACCCAGTAATCGTTCGTTTGTACGATGGACTACCACCTCGCTAAGCAATGTAGTTTGTTCTTCCATTACCACCCAAAAAGATTGATATTATGATGTATTTATAGTTTATATATGATATATTTTTTATGATTTTTTATGTTTCTTGAATATTTATATCATACATAACTTCATGCTTTCAATTTTATGGAAATGTGATGACATCATTCGTGTGTATGGTGGACTACTGCTTCGCGAAGGGATGTCATTCGTTCACACATTACCTGAAATGTATTAATAATGGTTTTGATAAAAATATGTGATATATATGGCAAAAAAATTATTATTTTATGAAAAAGTTTTATATACATTTTTATTTTAATTCGAGAGGAAAATGAAATCAAAATTCATGCATACGTATGGCCTAAAGTCTCCAAAAATGATGTATTTTATTTTTAACCTATTACTTTTATTAATAAAAATAAATATATATATAATGAATGTATATAATATTTAAATAATTTAATAATTATGGAGATCATTAAATCATTCTCTATATAAGATGACTAATAATAACATTTCAAAACACGTAAGAATAACAAAATAGGTGTTACTTGAAACATAACCACTAAGTCAAGCTAGAAGCGATGCTTCAGAAAATTTATTAAATAAAAGGAAAATGTACATATAAGATGGGTAGGGTCATAAAAAGGGAATTTCCCTTATTTTTCAAAACACAATGTTAAATATCATAATAGGTCATATCATTCCCATAATCTAAGTCATCGATAGCTTCCCATTTAGATTGGGACTAACCCTGATCGTGGATCTTAAGAATAATAGAAATAAACTTTCCCTAATGATTAGAAGTTCGATTACAATCAGTGAAAGGTTTATTAGAGTAGTCCTTCCTTAGCCTTAGATTCAAGGGAGTAGGAATGTAGTCAAATTACATTTTCCTAGAAATGAGTTCATCCTTGAATGATGATGGACAATAGCTTCCCACTGCAATCCCTTCCACCTCCAAGATGTCACCCTATATCCCTAATATCCTATTATATTTCAAGATATTCTAGATATCTTGTTGAAAATTATCATGTGTAGGATCCCCAATGTTAATATTCATCTCAGCTATCTCATCATATAGCAAACCTACACTAGGAATATCATTCATGCATATGTTTGAGGGGTCAATACAAGTATGAGATCCTGCAACAGAGAGAGTAACATTTTTTCCTATACTAAAAAATCTAGTGGGAGTAACTAAGAAACCATCCTTCGGTGTAGTCTCATTGGAAAAATCAACTCGAGTAGTGGAGGGACCACTCATAGTGCATGTATTTTTTTTCCTGAATTTTAGAAGGACCACTATTGGCTATTAATAGTGACGAATCCACCATCAATCCCTTCCCTTTCCAAGGTAGTTGATGTTCTTCCTCAGAAGCCAATGGATCAGCCTTATTAAAAGATTTCTTGATGATATAATCAGGGGGATGTGAATAATATACATCATTACTATTTGATTTCCTTCAAAAGATATTGGATGGATAACCCTTTATCCAACATTTCTCAGAGGAAATCTATCTCTGACATTGTTCCAAAAAATTCACAACAGAAATACATAATTTTCAAAAAAGTTTTATTCTTTCATACTCAACACCAATTTGAATGTCATCCATCAGAGTTGAAAGAGTTACATTGTCAATTATGAGGGAGATAAGATCAATCACAATTAACATCATTGGGAAGTGTCTGAACCAGACATTATGGGTCTCCTGGTCAAGTCATATTGGTGTCCCAATATCCACTCCAATATCATGCAGAATCATTAGGTGTCAATGGAAAGAATCAAGACAATGATGAAGAACCCATACCTGGGGAAAAGCATCCCTTGCATGAGAACCATTGATGTCCAGGGACCATTCCTGAAGGTGAATCAATCCATACTTCAAGGAAAGAGATCCAGTTCTCCAAGTACAAATTTTAGAAGCATTTGAAATGAAAATGCAATAAAAGAAGCCACGTCCTAGAGATACACAACTATAGTCCGAAAAACCCAAAAAAATGAGATCCATCAGACCAATTCATCAAACCTCCAAAATTTCCCACACTTGGGTAAAACAAGATGTACAATTAGAGAGGTTTTCCCAATGGAAATACATTCAGCAAAGTCGTCAGGATTGGCCTCAACATGTGTTGAAGACATATTTAGAAGATTTATTCCAGATAAAATGTCATTGTAAGATGAAAATGTAGGCTTCAACACATCATATAGATTTATCATCCGTGAATAAGGAAAATAATATTCATAAGGAAACATTGTAGTAGCCATGTTTTTTGAACAATCAAAAACATCCCAAGGCAAACCTTTCCTCAGTGGAATATTTGGATCAAACTTAGCAACACGACCCCACATGGCTGCATCACCCAAAACATCATGAACAACATCCAAGGTACATGGTCAAAATTAAATTCCAACATCCTCTCAGGTGGCATCATGATCATACAAGCCACGTTTAACCAGCTGACTGCGGACAACATGGTCCTATGAAGCCCCACCCACTGAGTGTGTGCAACCATGGAGATTCGGTGTACCATCATAATGGGAGATGTACTAGACAAAAACTTCTCAAACTATGATAGACTAAGACGTTAAAAGACTTTCTATTGAAGGATAACCCATTAGCCACTGCAGACCTTCATTCTTGATGGATCTTACATCGCCATCCATGAGTATAGAGTCGTGAAAATGGGGAACCTACATCGCAAATCCTAGAAATGCCGAACACCATTGCCGCGAATCTCCCACAAACCCCGAATGAGTAATTTAATGTAAATAGTAATTCAGATATGGTTTGATATGTAAAAATAAAGTTATTTTTTTAATTTATGATAAAATCATATTTATGACATAGGTGTTTTGAATGTTGATGAAGTTAATCAAGACATAAGTTAATGGATTTCATGTCTCACCATTTTTTCTCTATAACACATACCTTATACAGTACAAGTTTATTTTTTATATGTTATATATAATGAAGATTAATTTATTTTATGATTATTATCCTTAATATTATTGTATTTACATATCCATTTAACTTCATTTATTTCATGGGGTATACGATTTAACTGATTACAAATTGGTAAGGGTTTATTTCAAAATATCAGCATTATTTATGTTTTTTTATGTTTAAGACTCTATTGAAGAGTATTGATATTTCATATCCATTTAATATAAAAAATCGAATTTTTTTACAATTATTTTATGAATTTGGAATGTAATATTTACCCATGTATGACTTCATTCAGAATATTTTTAAAATAATATTTTTTCCATTTTCTAAACAAGGTATATTGTGACTTTTCTAACAAAATATAGAAGGAATTCTTTTTTAACTTATATAGAATGAGAGGATTTTTCCACCATCATGATAGATTAATTCCTTAAATATTTCTTTACAAGAATTCATGGTTAATTTCATAGAATTTTTTTTCTATTATAAATATGTTTCTCTTTAAAAAGAAATGATTTGAAAATAGAAATTTTTTTTCTCAATAATTATTTCAAGTTATCTCTCAAAAACCAATTTCAAACTAATATTGTATTATTATTTTTGATTTTTTGGGGTTATGATTCAAGGACACAATTGTTATTATTTCTTTGGTTTGTTTATTTTTATGATGTAATATCCTTTATGAAACTCATTTCTTTTCCATAGGTTATGCTATTAAACAATTATTAAGAAACCTATTTATATGCTTATATTTTGATACGATGAATGATTTATGTTCATATGGAACACATGTGTATGGTTTTAATTTGTGACACATGGGACCTATATCTCCCTCTAATACATTGGGTAATTATTCCTATCTCATTATATAGAAACGTATATATTGAGGAGTTACCTTGGTTTAGTAATCCAGGGCCAGAATGAGGAGTATACTCAGTTTAGTATGGGATGATTGTCTTGAGAGTGAACTGTAAAAACTATTATAGTTTGGGGTGTGAAACCATTCCACCATGATAGCCTTGGAAAAGATCCATGACTATTAAGGAAATGATTTTCTATGAGTATGTTTTTTCCATAATTCAATGACTTATTTGAATATTTTTCTATTATATGTTATGTTATTTGATTAACTTATGAATCATGTCATATGAGTTTACCATATTTATTCCATGAATTGTGATTGTGGACTTTTCTATTTAGGGTGTGATTTTTAAATATTATTATCATTGTAAAGTACCCTAATGTTCGTGTTATAATTCTATATCACTTATGTTTACCCATACCTAGAATTTGAGCTCACCATTTCTTATATTTTCCTTCCTTAGGTTTTGAAAAAAATATTTTATGTAGGACTGATAGAGGGGAATATCCTTATAGGAATCATTAAATATATTTCACTAGAGTAGAAGTTTGTTTTTGATGTTTACAAAGTACTAAAACATTACTATCCCCAAAAATGTGTTTGTGTAACATAATGAAAATTCATCTAAAAAGAAGTAATATCCAAGAATTAAGATCCTAGGTTATTATAGTATCCCCCTTGATCAAATTACACAGTAATATTAGAGATGTTGTTTGATTACATGGTGCACCACTAGAAATTCTATCTAATCAATATAGTATTTTAACTCAATGTTTTATATAATTATTCAACAAGATCTAGATACAGAGTTATGTTTCATCAATTCACATCATATATAGATAGATGGTATATCTTGGTAGACAATTCCAACACAATAATAAATTCTAAGATATTGGTCAATGGATGTAAAAGGTGGTTGGGATCAACACACTCATTTGGTGGGACTCAAAAACATATATTTTCCTCCAGAATTCATATGGTTCCTTATGAATCCCCTTTTCATAGGACGGGCATATATCCAATGTTCGGGAATTATTTTAGGTAAATAAAGGTATTGGGACCTGATCTAGATGAGGAAATCAAAGAGAATGTTATAACCATTCTGAATAATCGTAGAGTAGCTTAGAGTCGTCAAAAATGTCATGATGACAATCATAAAAAAGATCTATAGTTTGAATTTTGTGTCAAGTAATTACTATAAATATATTTCTAGAATAGGTTTATGAGACTCAAAATAAAGGGAAAGTTAATACATGTGTATATTATAAATTTTGAAAATTATTTATCATATTAGGACAATATCTTATTAGTTGGTTCTCCAAACTGAATGTCCATTATGTTTTTGATTTGTTCCATGAAACTCTCTAGAGGAAGTACATACTAAATCATTCAAATGTAAAAAAATAATAGGTCATAACACCGAAAAAATACTTTTATTATGAATATCGACTAGTATATATGGTAGATAGTGGAGAGAAATTTCTATGAAATAAGACCACTCACCGTGTTAATGTTTTTGGTGAAACCACCAACTTACAGAAGCTATAAAGGAACATGAGGATGTGATCATATAGATGAATCCTCATATGTTTGTATCAGAGTGACACATTTTGACATTAAAATTAATTTAATGGGGTGTAAAATGCTCCACCATTTTATTTTTTATGAATTATTTCACTTCAAATAATTTTATTAATTACTTTACACACAATAATGACTTTAATAAACCAAAAAAAATTATGTACATAAAATGTTTAAATTGTAACCAAGCCATTTAATTGGATGGAATTAATAAAAAAACAAAATTAAGAAAAAAATTAACTTTAGAAATCTATAAAATTAATTATTTTGTTATAAAATTATTAGAATTAAGAAAAAATTAAATTTTAAAATAAAAGTGATTATTTTTTCTAAAAAATTTCTTTTATACACCCATTGAATTTTTATATTAAAAAATTAATTATTAACTATTGGTGAATCATTTCAATAAAATTTATGTATTATATAATATATAATTTTTTTAAACATTCAGAAAATACTTTTCTATCCATGGGATAATAATAAATTATGTTTTTTGATTAAAAATTTTTTTTCCAAAAAAACATTTTTTATCAAATTTTTCAGAGCTAAAGTAAAATTAATCTCTACCATTTATAGGTACTGAATTGCATAAAATTAATTAAATATTTATATTTTTGGGGATCCAATTTTAAAAACAAGTACCTTTTATTTTTTGTCAATATGAATAGTAATCATGGTAAACATTATCACCTTAGTAATGGGTAAAATAGGTAAATCTTGGATAAAAATAACTGATATGAACATAATTATTCATCATAATTATAATTTAACGATGATACTTTTACCCTTAACACCTTATTATAAAAATTTAGTTGTATAATGAATATTTAGTCAATGAAAATGCAATATATATTATTTAAATCAATGGAGATAAAAAAAATATCGGTGTCTTAGATTTAAATATACTTTATATGTTCACATAGGGAAAAAAATTTTATAAATAAATAATAATTTTATTATTATAAATAATGAAATTCTATTCATTTTTTAATTCAATTATAATTTCTATTTATTATATAATTACCTTGAATGTGTACATAATGCTGAAAAATGTATTATTCAATTAATTAAAACAATAAAATTAATGTTTTTAAAAATATTAAAAGTGATATATATTTTGTAATTAATAGTGTTATAGGAATTTTATTGGTTTATATTAAATATAATTATTGTTTTAATATATTATATTTTAAGTTGAACAATTTATTTATTCCTTTTAAGTCAAGTTAGACGAATAGTCTCACAATTTAAAATATGATATTTTATCAAAATAATATTTTATCCAATTATTTAAAATTCATAAAAAACATGAGAAAATACAAGGTGGTTATAGTATGGTCTCAAATTTCTTAATTTTTCCATTTATTGAAAAATTCTAACCTTATATGTGAAAATAAAAACCTTTTAATATTGATTTTTTTACCATGGTTAAAATTAAAATTAGTTAACAAAGGGTGAGTCAAACAATTAAGGATTAAAATCACACAAAAACATGTTATAATTATATTGGATATTGGGATTAAAACTCTATCATATATTATATTAAAAATAACTTTCCATTTTGAGGCATTTTTCTATAGAATGAATTTATTATACTATAATTTTTAGCGAAATTATGAAAGTTCCCCTCACCTCAGTTATAAATGGGATCCTCCTGTAGATTCCCAAAGCTTGGAGTACATGGAAATTACATTAATTTTATGAAATACTTAATACATAACAAAAACAAACATCGAAGGACCGTAATAGTTTAGTGTCTTTTGAAAATCGGAATATAATCTTCTAATCATGGTGAAAGATCTTCAACATCTCCCATAAAGATCTTCCCCTATTTTTTTCTTACCTAAAACCGTTATTTATATCTTGAGGAAAATAAAAAATATAAAGGGTGAGCTCAAATTCTCAATAAGGGTAGGCATGGAAAAAATAAAACAAACCATATAGATTTGAACTTCAAAACATGAACATAATATTTAAACATCAAAATCTTGAGCAATGACATAAAACATGGTAGTACGTAAGGCATAGATCATAAAGAAACATTAATAATGATAAAATATAATGGGAATAAAACTTTTACTTGTGGAAAAACATTAAGCACATGATATGATTTCCATAGCAGCCAAGGCATTGCTGCCAAGACCATCTTAGTGGACAATGCCCCTTTCTGAATCGAGTTCACTCCTCGTTCCAGTCCTGTATCACTGAAGCGGATTAACATACCATTACAGCCATGTCTATCTCATGAGATATAAATAATTAAAAAATGCATTTGCATGACATATAGGTCCCACCCATCTCATAATGAAATCATTCTTACTTGTGCCACAAAATAAACATAAATAATTCATCATGACCCAAAGAATAAAATGGGTTTCATAAAAATCTTCCCATCATCAAATAATCCATATAAAACAAATACAAATCATTTCATAATTAGAAAAATTACAGCATGTAAATAATAGATACATTATACTTGAAACATAGACATGATAATTAATGACATCTTGAATGGAAAATAGTTTGATAAAACACCTGAAATGAATTCTTGAGGAAAATATCCTTTCTCCTTCAAAATCATTTTCTTTCCACAAAATGCCACACAATTTTAAAATAAAAGGATTTTTTTTCAAAATAACCATGAAATATTGTAGAGTAAGCTTAATGAAAAAAAGGCGATATGAAACCGTAAACACAATTTCATGACGTATAAGTTAAAAAACATTATCCTCGTACTTTTGTCAGAAAAGTCAAAAAGTACCATGTATGGTAAAAAAAAGAACGATTCCCTCCATAACACAAAGTAAAAGTCAAAGAGGGGTAAACACGACTTTATGATTACATGGATGAATATTAAACACTTTATAAAAAACATTTTTATGGATATGGTTGAAAAATATAACCCTAGTAAATACTTACGAATAAACACTCTTGGATAAAAATGAGATTGGAAAAGTTATCCCTGACCTTAGGTCCGATATGCTTCCTACTTATCTAAACTTCCTATATAATGATTTAAATAATGTAATTGACTTATTAAAGAATCATATTCATTGTTATGATATCATATATGGTTAGCTTATTACTTTATATTAGATGTTATTTTGTAAATTCTATGTTAAAGCAGTGTTTTGGGTAAAATAGTTTTATTTCTCATACGTGTTTGGACTTGTTGTTATTGATATTATTATTACTGGTATCTTGATTTACATACTTCCATAATTTATATCATTATTTATATATCATATATATATTCAGTACATATATATATATATTATTTATAGATAAATGAAATGGAATACACCGTTCATGGAGACGGTAGGCCGTACGTACGCATGAACGCCGTTATCGTTTCCTTGTTGAATTGAATGAAATTATGTAGATGACAAACATATATATATATACATAAATCCCATTGAATTATTATTTCATTTATTTCATGATTACTTATTATATATACTTTATAATCATTCTTGAATTGTTAACATGTAAAATGAACCTCATCACGTCGTGGAAATGGTAATCTATACGTACGCACGAGCGATGATATCGTTCACATAATTATTGAATTTAATTATAGTGGATGATATAATATATTATAATCAGTATGATGTTATAATAATAATATATATTTATTCTTTACACCATTATACCAATTCAAGTAAGATGGTGGTGGAAAAACAGATTACACCACGGCGTGGAGACGGTATTCCGTACGTACGCACGCGCAGTGATTTCGTTTTCCGTATGATGGATTGAAGTTGAAATAGGGTTGTTTAATATTTTTAATAAAATATAATCATATAATTAATTATGATGTTATTACTTTATAATGAATCAACTAATGAAGAAGATGTTGAAGAAGAAGGAAACTTGAAAAAATCAGTTGAAGAGATTACCTATTCTTCAACACACCTCCTTTAAACTTCTTCTTAGGGCACTACAGATGGACTTTTGAGAAGCCCATAACCTCTATGATATAACTACATAGTATTATAACAGGAATTGGCAGGTTTTGGACGATATTGAAGGCTCAAAATGGTGTGAAGAGAAGAGGGAAGGGGTGACTTTTTATAAGGGAGGAGAGCGACACCTTAGGAAAAATTAAAATATTATTTTATAATAAATTCATATTAGGATTTTGATAGCTCAAAATTAATTTATTTAAATTATAAGGTGGGTATGAGTCGTAATCCTCTCAACCAATAGGTTTTAGACAAGTTTAGGTTATTATTTTTACCTTATCATTTAGATTTAATTCTAAGTTTAATAATTTATCTTTTACCGTGTCTTTTTGTTTTCTTACATTATGTGGTTAATAAACATAATATAACAAGAAAAATAACCCTAAGTGGTTCATTATTAATATATATATCCTTATCTAAGTCATTTGGCTGATCCTTAGATTTTTAGAAATAAAATAACAATAAATAATATAATATTTGTTTTAAAAACTATTTTATGTCAATTTTAACACTATTTGGAACTTGATTTTTTTGAAACATAGAATAACATGATTATTTTGAAAAAAGATAATTAAATCAATAATAAAATGTCATATATACCTATGAAATTAGTGGAATACATAAAAATCCTAAAATTACACTTATTTGGGTATTTATAACATCAATTATGTTAATATTTCATTAATAATGTAATTACTACATCAACATTGTGTCATAAATAAATTAACTTATTTAATGTATGAAAATTATAAATAAAATACCATTATGTAGGAAATATTTTTATATTTCTAATGAATATTTATAGTCGAATTTTTCTTATGTATAACCCTATATTAAAAATGTTTTAGTTATTAAACATTGATTTTAACTATTTTAATTCTTCTTTAAATATAATAATAATAAATGTCCTAATCTAATACATGTGGACCTAAAGGGTAATATTTTAATACTAAGGTTGTTTTTGGTCTAATTACACTTATCCAATAGAATTAGGACATGTGTTAAGGTAATAATAATATCATTTTTACCCTTAATTACCATATTTACTTTTAACCGTGGTAAATAAAAGTAAAAAGTTACTATTCACCAAAATTTATTCTCGTCTCATTGAATCACATTTTACTGACTGATATCAATCATGTGTCCCAGATTTTTAAAATTCCACTCACAGAAGCTGAAAAATTATGTTTTATATAAATTTTCAAATTCTCCTAGAAGGTAGGTAAAATACGGTGAACAGTTCAAAAAAAATTTATATATCTAAAATTATTATTAAATGACTCCAATGAATTAAATTGAACATATATAGGTATTATATATCATTTTTGACCTAAAAAAATTTAAATTAAATAAATAATTATTTAAATAAAAAATTTGTTTTTAAATAGTAACCCAGTGTTTTCACTATTCATCAAAAATTGAATGTTTTTAGAAAAATTCCAAAAATTCATCCTAGGCTAATTTAGATATTATGAATCCAAAAATGAAGTCCATTTCAAACGATAATATTTAAAAAATTTCAAAAAGTCAGTATTACTGTTCAAAACAGCTAGTTCATAGTAATATTATAATAATATCTAGTTTGGTGAAACTCGGTATTGCATACAACACACACTATCGTGGAAGGTCGCAATTGCATTTAATGCAAGCAAAGTCAGGGATGCATGTAGTGCAATATCCTTTTGATGTACTGTAAAACACATGACATAAATGAAATTAAAAGTAACATTTTTCATAAAATATCGGGGTGTTACATTCTACCCCCCTTAAAATGAATTTCGCTCTTGAAATTCGTCAGGGTTATAAATGGTTTACTACTCAAAAGTTTCTTTAATAGAAACCCACATCGTAAAAAGGAATACCAAAACTTATCGTTAAAAACTAAATTATGAAATGTAATTGTTACCCAAATTAACTAATCACTGGGTTTCCACATAGGAGAACATTGGTGAAAATATGGATATGAAATAGGAATCTAACCATCAAGATCTAATCGAGAGTGGTAGAGAACATGGCTATGAAAAATCCAACAATCACAAAGCCATAAATTTGTGATGATCTAAGGAACCATCTAATTCATCGGATATAAGGGCACAAGGACAAAATTTTTTGTTTTCAAGATCATTTCCCTAAAGATGAATATTTTGATTTAGAAAAATACTTACTTTATTTTGGTATAATATCACCTTTGTTCATGCCTCAAACAATTTCCACTTTATCTCTTAAGGAAATGAAGTTGAATTTTTCATTCGTGAAGTGTTAGAATATGATGTGATAGAATGATGGGTCATTCCATATGTCTCAAACAAATGGTTAGCAAAAGTTATCAAATATACATAAGTCAATCTATGTTGAGGTTAATCATTTATGATTCCAAAAATGGACTTATAATTCATCAATCATACCGCTTAAAAAAATAAAACTATTTTCTACTAACCAGGTACTTCTTGTAGGCCAGTGGTAGAAAATAAAGGCATGTCACACTTTAGTTGTGGGTTTGATTTTCGCAACCTTGTCTGATGTGACAGGTTGTTGCTCATCCTACAGGTTGTCTCTTTTTCTAAAACTACACTCTTATAACATTCCATCAATACTCTCAAAAAAGTTCTATCCTTAAACAATACAATCTGATTTCCAGCATAATTCATTACAATCTTTAGGCTTATCCAAAATACTTCTGTCCAAGCTCATTGAAGAAAGAAAACAATTACCCAAAATTTCATCTGCTGAGCTTGTGAATACCATCATTTATCCCCCATATATCATATGATATATTTTATTGGTCAAATTACAAACATGTGAATACCTTAATCATGTATTCTCTTGAAAAATGAATATTCATTGAACCTTAGTGAAAAGATTAATGTTGTCAAAAGTTAACTCTTTCCATATACCAAAATCCGAAAAAATTCTATATACCTAAACCATAATATCACTTAGTCCTTATATCAGTCATAAGATCATTAATACTATCAAACATCTCATTATCTTCTTATCCCTTCATTATGCGCATATCATCTACCTTCCAAAAATATCTGAATTACCTTTTATGGTTACCGGTACCATTCAACATATACTTTCAAATATATTAGGAAAAACAATAGTATAACAATCCTTAGATGTGTCTTTATTCCATAGTATCATTACCTATACAACATAACTATTGTTAATTATTCAACTACCTTATTAAACCATCGACTAAGATTCAATAATTATTTCATCTCACATATCATTTGTAGTCTCTTCTTCATCATCATCAACATAAATACTACCCATACGACCATGCTGATTCTCTTCATGATACTTTCCCTTACGGAATTGTTTTGCATAATGCCCATACATTAAACATTTAAAATATTTAATAATTTTTGATGTCTTAGAAATACCATTATCCTTATCTATGGGGTTAACCAAACTTGTTCCTTTACACTTACTAGATTTGTGTCCTTCTTTTCCACACCCAAAGCATCTTACAGTTCCTTGGAAACATTTTCCTTGATGCCTCTTCCCACATGATTTACATGCGGGAAATTGAACATTCTTTCCTCTATGATCATCATGAAACTCTATCTTTCTCTTATTAGCTATGTCAGGAAACCTTCCAAAGATGATATTATTGATCATATTATCAGATTGCTGATTAGGCATAATAATGATATGTGGACTTCTAGATCCAATTTCATTTGGTTTCTCATGAAGAATACCATTCCATTGTACATCATATCCTCCATTATTGTGAATCTTACTGTTTCCACCCATTTTCTAAAACCCAAAAAGAATAATGTGAGAGGAAAAAAGCATGATAGGAAGAAAACATAATAAATGGGGAGTACATTCAATATATAACAAATTAGGTTTATTTCTAAGATCGTTACCATAATTATAGGACTATAACCTATACATATACTTATCCTTAGGGACATCTCTATATATACCTTAGAAATATTTTCATGGATTTCACTAAAGTTTTCACATCCTAGTTTCCAAATTTTAACTAACCAAAACTTTGTTACCAATTGTAGAGACCCAATGCTTGACGTACATGGAAATTAAATTACATTTGTAGAATACATAATAAATAACAAAAACAATCACTGAAGGAACGTAATAGTTTAGTGTCTTTGGAATCTCAAAATAAAACATTCTAATCAAGGTGAAAGATCTTCAACATCTCCCATTAAGATCTTCCCCTTTTGTTTTCTTTCCTAAAACCTTTATTTATATCCTGGGGAAAAGAAAAAATATAAAGGGTGAGCTGAAATTCCTAGTAAGGTTAATCATGGAGAAAATAAAAAAACCATATACATTTGAACTTCAAAACTTGATTATAATATTTAAACATCAAAATCGTGAGCAATGACATAAAACATGGCAGTACATAAGGCATAGATAATAAAGAAACATTAATCATGATAAAATATAATGGGAATAGAACTTTTAATTGTTGAAAAACATTATGCACGTGATATGATTTCCATAGTAGCCAAGTAATTGCATCCAAGACCATCTTAGTGGACAAAGTCCCTTTCTGAATCGAGTTCACTCCTCGTTCCAGTCCTGTATCTCTGAACCAGATTAACAAACAATTCCGGCCAGGTCTATCTCATGAGATATAAATCTATACCCAATGTATTGGAGGGAGATATAGGTCCCACACATTTCATAATGAAATCATTCTTACTTGTGCCACAAAATAAACAAAAATCATTCATCATGACCCAACGAATAGAATGGGTTTCATAAACATCATCCCCTCATCACATAATCCATATAAAACAAATGGATATCATTTTACCATAAGAAAAATCAGACCATGTAAATAATAGATAAATTATACTTGAAACATAGAAATTATAAATAATGTAATCTTAGATGGAAATTTGTTTGATAAAACACTTGAAATGAATTCAAGAGGAAAATATCCTTTCTTCTTCAAAATCAATTTCATTTCACAAAATGCCACACATTTTTAAAAGAAAAGGATTTTGTTAAAAATAACCATGAAATCTTGTAGAGTAGGATTCATGAAAATAAGGCGATATGAAATCGTAAAAATCTGTTCATGTTGTATAAGATAAAAAACATTCTCCTCGTACTTTTGTCGGAAAAGCAATAAAGTACAATGTATGGTAAACAAAAGAAATATTCCTTCGATAACACAATGTAAATTTCAAAGAGGGGTAAACATGACTTTAAAAATACATGAATGAATATTAAAAACATAATGAAAAACATTTTTATGGACATAGATGAAAAATATAACCCCAGTAAATACTTACGAATAAACAATCTCGAATAAAAATGCGATTGGAAAAGTTATCCCTTACCTTAGGTCCAATATGATTACAACGTATCCGAACATCCTGTATAATGATTTAAATAATTTAATTGGCTTATTAAAAAATCATATACATTGTTATAATATCATATATGGTTCACTTATGACTTTATATTACCTGTTCTTTTGTAAATTCTATAATAAAGCAGCGTTATGGGTAAAATTGTTTTATTTATCGTACATGTTTGGGCTTGTTGTTCTTGATATTATTATTACTCATATTTTTATTTAATTACTTCCAGAATGTAAATAATGATTTATATGTCATATATATATATTCAGTACATATATATATATATATATAATAGATAGATAAAAGAAATGAAATACACCATTCCGGGAGACAGTAGGCCGTACATACGCATGAACGCTGTTTTCGTTTCCTTGTTGAATTAAATGAAATTAAGTAGATTACATACATATATATATATATATACATAAATCCAGTTTCATTATTATTTCATATATTTCATGATTACTTATTATATATACTTTATAATCATTTTTGAATTGTTAACATGGAAAATGAATCTCATCGCATCGTGGAGACGGTAATCCGTACATATGCACGAGAGATGATATCATTACCATATTTATTGAATGGAATTGGAGTGGATGATATAATATCTTAGAATCAGTATGATGTTATAATAATCATATATAGTTATTCTTTACACCATTATACCCATCCAAGTAATGTGGTGGTGGAAAAATAGATTACACCACGGCGTGGAGACGGTATTCCGTACGTACGCACACGTAGTGATTTCGTTTTCTGTGGGATGGATAGAAGGTGAAATTGGGTTGTTTAATATTTATAATAACATATAATCATATATTTAATACTGATGTTATTACTTTATAATGAAACAACTAAATAATAAGAAGTTTAATAAGAAGGAAACATGAAAGAATCGGTAGAACAGATTACCTCTTCTTCGACGCATCTCTTTTAAACTTATTCTTAGGGCACTAGAGATGGTATTTTGAGAAGACCAGAACCTATGATATAACTATAGAGGTTGAGTAGAGGAATTGTCTAGGGTTGGCAGATATTAAAGGATAAAAAGGGTGTGAAGCGAAGAGGGAAGGGGTTCCCTTTTTATAAGGGAGGAGAGGGGCACCTTAGGAAAACATAAAATATTATTTTATAATAAAGTAATATTCGGTTTTTAATAGCTCCAATTTAATTTATTTAGAAGATAAGGTGGGTATGGGTCGGAATCCTCTCAACCAATAGGTTTTAGACAAGTTTAGGTGACTATTTTAATCTTATCATTTAGATTTATCTTTATGTTAAATAATTTTACTTTTACCACGTCTTTTTGTTTTCTTACACTATGTGGTTAATAAACATACTATAAAAATCCAATTGGATCCCAAGTGGTTAATTATTAATATATATATCCTTATCTATGTCATTTTTCCGAACCTTATATTTTTAGGAATAAAATAACCCTTAATAATATAATATTAATTTTAAAGGCTATTTTATGTCAATTTTGACACTATTTGGTACATGATTTTTGGGAAAATCATTACAACATGATTATTTCGAAAAACGTTAATTAAATCGATACTATCATTTCATATTAACCATGTAAATTAGTGGAATTCATAAATAGTCTAAAATTACATTATTTGGGTATTTATAACATCAATTATTTTAATATTTCATTAATAAGGTAATTACTACATCATCATTGTGTCATAAATAAATTAAATTATATAATGTATAAAAATTATAATTAAAATACCATTATGTATTAAATATTTTTATATTTCTAATGAAAATTTATAGTCTAATTTATCTTATGTATAACCCTATATTAAAAATGTTTTAGTTATTAAACATTGATTTTAACTATTTTAACTCTTCTATAAATAAAATAATAATAAACGTCTTAATCTCATCCATATGGACCTAAAGGGTAATATTTTATTCCTAAGGTTTTGTTTTGTAGAATTACACTTATCCAATAGAATAAGAAATCTATTAGGGTAATAATAAAATCATTTTTACCCTTCATTACCCAATTTACATTTAACCGTGGTAAATAAAAGTAAAATGTTATTATTCACCAAAAAGTATTTTCATCTCATTGAACCACATTTTACTTACTGATATCAACTGTGTCTCTCAGATTTTTGAAATTCCACTCATAGAAGAGGTAAAATTATGTTTTATGTAAATTTGCAAATTTTCCTTGGAGGTAGGTAAAAGACGGTGAATAGTTAAATGAAATTTTTATAAATATAATATTATTATTAAATGACTCCAATGAATTATATTGAACTTATATAGGTAATTTGTATCTACTTTGACCAAAAATAAATTTAAATAAAAAAACCAATTATTTAAATAAAAATTCAGTTTTTAAATAGTAACCGAGTGTTTTCACTATTCATAAAAAAATTGAATGTTTTTAGAAAAATACCAAAAAATCACCCCAGGCTAATTTTGATATTCAGAATCCAAAAATGACGTTCATTTTGAATGATAAAATTTAAAAAAAAAATCAAAAAATTGCGTAATACTATTCAAAACAGCTAGTTCATAGTAATATTATAATAATATCTCGTTTGGTGAAACTCGGTATTGCGTACAACACACGCTATCGTGGAAGGTCGTGATTGCGTGAAATGCAAGCCATGTCAGGGATGTGTGTAGTGAAATATTCTTTTGGTGTAGTGTACAACACTAGACATCAATGAAATTAAAAAGAATATTTTTCATAAAATCTTAGGGTGTTACATTCTACCCCCCTTAAAAGTAATTTTTTCCTCGAAATTCATCAGGGTTATAAATGGTTTACTACTCGAAAGTTTCATTAAAAGAAACCCACATTATAAAAAGGAATACCAACACTTATCTTTAAAAAATAAAGTATGAAACGTAATGGTTACCCAAATTAATTAATCACTGGGATTCCACATATGATAACATAGGTGCAAATATGGATATGGAAGTGAAATCTAACCATCAAGTTCAGATCAATAGTGGTAGAGAACATTGCTATGAAAAATCCAACAATTACAATTCCATAAATTTTTGATGATCTAAGGAACCATATCATTCATTAGATATAAGGTCACTAGGAAAACATTTTTGGTTTTCAAGATCATTTCCCTAAAGTTGAAGAATTTGAATTAGAAGAAATACTTACTTTATTTCTGTACAATCTCACTGTTGTTTGTGCCTAGAACAATTTACACTTCATCTCTTAAAGAAATGAAGTTGAGTTTTTCATTCATGAAGTGTTAGCAGATCATGTGATAGAATGATGGGTCATTCCATATGTCTCAAACAAATGGTTGGAAAAAGTTATAAAATATACATAAGTCCATCTATGGTGAGGTTAATCGTTTATTATTCAATAAATGGACTTATACATCATCTATCATACCGCTTAATAAACTAAAACTAGTTTCTACAAACTACGGACTTCTTATAGGCCAGTGATAGGAAATAAAGTCATGTCGCACATCGGTTGTGGGTTCAATTTCCGTAACCTTCTCCGACGCGACGGGGTTTTTCCCTTCCTGTAGGTTGTCCCTTTTTCTAAAACTACACTATTATAACATTCCATCAATACTCTCAAAAAAGTTCTATCCTTAAACAATACAATATTATTTCCAACATAATCCATTCCAATCTTTAGGCTTATCCAAAATACTTCTGTCCAAGCTTATAGTATAAAGAAAACTATTACTAGAAATGTCATCTGCCAAGCATATGAATACAATAATTTATCCCCCATATATCATACAATATATCTTGTTGGTCAAATTAAAAACTTCTGAATACCTTAATTATGTATTCTCTTGAAAAATTAATACCCATTGATCCTTAGTGAAAAGATGAATGTTTTCAAAAGTTAACTCATTCCACATACTAAAATCCCAAAAATTCTATATAGATAAACCATAATATCCCTTAGTACTTATATCATTCATGAGCTCATTAATACTATCAAACTTCTCATTATAATCATATCCATTCATTATGTGCATATCATCTACTTTCCAAAAAAATATGAATTACCTTTCATGGTTACCGGTACCATTCAACATATACATTCAAATACTATAGGAAAAAAATAGTGTAACAATCATTAGATGTGTCTTTATACCATAGTACCATTACCTATACAACATAACTCTTGGTAATCATTCCACTACCTTCTTAAACCATCGACTGAGCTTCAACAATTATTTCATCTCACATATCATTTGTAGTCTCTACATAATCATCAATATAAATACTACCCATACGACCATGCTGATTTTCTTCATGATACATTACCATAGGGAATTAGTTTACATAATTCACATAAATTCCACATTTAAAACATTTAGTCATTGTTGATGTCGAAGCAATACCATTATCCTTGTCCATGGTGTTAACCAAACATTTTCCTTTGCACTTACTGTATCTGTGTCCTTCTTTTCCACACCCAATGAATCTTCCAGTTCCTTTGAAACATTCTCTTTTATGCCTCTTCCCACATGATTTACATACGAGAAATTGAACTTTATTTCTTCTATGGTCATCAAAATGCTCTATCTTTCTCTTATTAGCCGAGTCAAGAAACTTACTAAATTTTATATTATTTATCATATTATGAGATTGCTGATTAGGCATAATAATGATATGTGGACTTCCATATCTAATTTCATTTTGTTTTTCATGAAGAATATCATTCCATTGTCCATCATATCCTCTATTATCACGAATCTTCCTGTTTCCACCCATTTTTTAAAACCAAAAAATAATAATGTGAGAGGAAAAAATAATGTTAGGAATACATCAAAATAAAAGGGGAGTAAATTTAATATAAAACACCTTAGGTTTAATTATATGATCATTACTATAATTCTAGGACTATTAGCTATATGTATACTTATACTTAGGGACATCTGTAGACATACCTTATAAATATTTCTTGGGATTTCACTAATGTTTTCGCATCCTAGTTTCCAAAGGATAACTAAACCGAACCTCTGATACCCACTGTAGAGACCAAAAGATTTATTTACATGGAAATTACATTAATTTTTCAGAATACTTAAGACATAAAAAAACAAACACCTAAGGACCGTAATAGTTTATTGTCTTTGGAAACACGGAATATAATCTTTTAATCATGGTGAAAGATCTTCAATATCTCTCATAACGATCTTCCTCTATTGTTTTCTTACCTAAAACCTCTCTTTATATCCTGGGGAAAAGAAAACATATAAAGGGTGAGGTCAAATGCTCAGTAAGGGTAAGTATAGATAAAACAAAACAAACCATATACATTTTAACTTCAAAACATGAATATAATATTTAAACATCAAAATCTTGAGCAATAACATAAAACATGGAAGTACGTAAGGAATAGATCATAAAGAAACATTAATCATGAAAAAATAGCATGGGAATAAAACTTTTAATTTTGGAAAAAACATTAAGCACATGATATGATTTCCGTAGCATCCATGGCATTGCTTCCAAGACCATTTTAGTGGACAAAGTCCCTTTCTGAATCGAGTTCACTCCTTGTTCCAGTCATGTATCACTGAACCAGATTAACATACCATTCCAGCCATGTCTATCTCACGAGATAAAAATATTACCCAATGAATTGGAGGGAGAGATAGTTCACACCCATTTCATATTGAAATCATCCTTACTTTTGCCACAAAATAAACAAAAATCATTCATCATAACCCAACGAATAAAATGGGTTTCATAAACATCATCACATCATCACATAATCCATATAAAAAATGGAAATAATTTCATCATAAGAAAAATAACATCATGTGAATAATAGATACATTATACTTGAAACATAAAAATCATAAATAATGTCATCTTAGATGGAAAATAGTTTGATAAAATACTTGACATGAATTCTTGAGGAAAATATCATTCCTTCTTCAAAATAATTTTCTTTTCACAAAATGCCACACAATTTTAAAAGAAAAAGGATTTTGTTGAAAATAACCATGATATATTTTAGAGTAAAATTCATGAAAATACAACGATATGAAAATGTGATAATCCATTTATGTCGTATAAGTTAAAAAACAATATCCTCATACTTTTGTTGGAAAAGTCAAAAAGTACCACATATGGTAAATAAAAGAAAGATTACTTCCATAACACAAAGTAAAAGTCAAAGAGGGGTAAACATGACTTTAAAAATACATGGAATAATATTAAACAATTGATGAAAAATATTTTTATTGAAATGGATGAAAAATATAACATAGTAAATACTTACAAATAAACAATCTTGGATAAAAATTAGATTGGAAAATTTAGCTCTTATATTAGGTTTGATATGCTTCCTACGTATCTGAACCTCTTGTATAATGATTTAAATAATGACATTGACTTGTTATAGAATCATATTCACTGTTATGATATCATATATGGTTCACTAATTACTTTATATTACCCGTTATTTTGTAAATTCTATGTTAAAGAAGCGTTTTGTGTAAAATCATTTTATTTATCGTACGTGTTTGGACTTGTTGTTCATGATATTATTATTACTTATATATTGATTTACTTACTTCCAGAATGTAAATCATGATTTATATATCATATATATATTTATATATATATAATAGATAGATAAAATAAATGAAATACATCGTTCATGGATACGGTAGGTCGTACGTATGCATGAACGTTGTTTTCGTTTCCTTGTTGAATTGAATGAAATTTAGTAGATGAAATACACAAACATATATATATATATATATACATAAATTCAGTTTAATTATAATGTAATATATTTCATTATTACTTATTATATATACTTTATAATCATTCTAGAATTGTTAACATCGAAAATGAATCTCATCGCGCCGTGGAGACGGTAATCCGTACGTACGCACGAGCGATGATATAATTCCCATATTTATTGAATGGAATTGGTGTGTATGATGTTATATCTTAGAATTAGTATGATGTTATAATAATCATATATAGTTATTCTATACAACATTATACCCATCCATGTAAGGTGGTGGTGGAAAAACATATTACCCCACGGCGTGGAGACAGTATTCCGTACGTACGCACACACAATGATTTCGTCTTCCATAGGATGGATAGAAGGTGAAATAGGGTTTTTTTTCAAATTTATGATAACATATCAGCATTTAATTAATAATAATTTTATTACTTTATAATGAAACAACAAAAGAAGATTAAGTTGAAGAAGAAGGAATCTTGAATGAATCGGTAGAAGAAATTATCTCTTCTACGACACACCTCCTATAAAATTATTCTTAGAGCACTATAGATGGTATTTTGAGAAGAAAAGAAAATATATGATATAAATTTAGAGATTTATAAGAGGAATTTTCAGGGGTTGGCTGAGCTTCAAGTCTCAAAAGGGTGTGAAGAGAAGAGGGAAGGGGTGCCCTTTTTATAAGGGAGGAGAGGATCACCTTATGAAAACATAATGTATTATTTTATAATAAAGTCATATTCGGTTTTTAATATCTCAAAATTGATTTATTTCTAATCTAAGGTGGGGATGGGTCGGAATAATCTCAACCAATAGGTTTTAGACAAGATTAGGATACTATTTTGACCTTATCATTTAGATTTAACTCTAAGTTAAATAATTTAACTTTAACCATGTCTTATTGTTTTCTTAAACAATGTGGTTAATAAACATACTATAACAAGCCAAAATAACCCCAAGTGGTCCATTATTAATATATATATCCTTATCTAAGTCATTTGGCCGAACCATAGATTTTTAGGAACAAAATATCAATTAATAATATAACATTTGTTTTAAAAACTATTTTATGTCAATTTTGACACTATTTGGTACTTGATTTATTGAAAATACTAACAACATGATTAGTTCGAAAACATTTAATTGAATCAATACTAGCATGTCATATTAACCTATAAAATTAGTGGAATTCATAAAACGTCTAAAATTACTTTTATTTGGGTATTTATAACATCAATTATGTTATATTTCATTAATAAGGTAATTACTACATCATCATTGTGTAATAAATAAATTTAATTATTTAAAGACTTAAAATTATAAATAAAATACCATTTTGTAGGAAATATTTTTATATTTCTAATGAATATTTATAGTCAAATTTATCTTATGTATAACCCTATATTAAAAATGTTTTAGATATTAAACCTTGATTTTAACTATTTTAATTCTTCTTTAAAAATAATAATAATAAATGTCCTAATCTAATCCAAGTGGACCTAAAGGGTAATATTTTATTCCTAAGGTTGTTTTGGGTCGAGTTACACTTATCCAACAGAATTATGACATGTTTTAGGGTAATTATAATATCATTTTTACCCTTAATTACCATATTTACATTTAACCGTGGAAAATAAAAGTAAAATGTTACTATATACCAAAAATTACTTTCATCTCATTGAAGAACATTTTACTTAATGATATCAACCGTGTCTTTCAGATTTGTGAAATTTCACTCACAGAATTGGTAAAATTAATTTTTATGTAAATTTTCAAATTCTCTTAGGAGGTTAGACGGTGAAAAGTTCAATAAAATTTTTATATATCTAAAATTATTATAAAATGACTCCCATGATTTACATTGAACTTATATAGGTATTATGTACTTATTTTGACGTAAAATAAATTTAAATAAAATAAATAATTATTTAAATAAAAAGTCAGTTTTTAAATAGTATCCCAGTGTTTTTACTATTCATCAAAAATTGAATGTTTTTAGAAAAATACAATAAAATCACCCTAGGATAATTAAGATATTCTGAATCCAAAAATGAAGTCCATTTCGAAGCAAAAATCTAAAAAAAAATTCAAAAAGTGGGTATTACTATTCAAAAGAGCTAGTTTATAGTAATATTATAATAATATCTCGTTTGGTGAAACTCGGTATTGCGTACAACACACGCTATCATGGACGTTCATGATTGAATGTATTACAAGCAAAGTCAAGGATGCATGTAGTGCAAGATCCTTTTGGCATAGCGTATAACACAAGACATAAATGAAATTTAAAAGAGTATTTTTCATAAAATCTTGTGGTGTTACACCTCCTCCATCACATATTTTAATCCCATTGACACTTACATAAAAAACATTGTCCAATTATCTTATAAACCTCCCTAGTCCCGTTATAGTTGTTAATTTCATTAAAAAATATCAATTGTAGATCCATTTAGAGGAGAACATAATGATTCGTTTCAAAGAAGATATAATTTCATTAACAAATCACTTTCTTTTATACTCTTCTTTTACTTATAAAAATATATTATATCTATAATAATATATAAAATAATGTATACTAAATATGATTAAATTTTATTAATATTATTGAAACACCATTATACACCATATTTCCCATCAAACAATAAGTGAAAGTATTTCTCATGTGTACTATAACTTATCATCTCCACATAGCGATAAAATTAATTTTTCATCACTATATTTTATAGATGGGTAATATGATAGGTTTAATAATTATATATAATATTTATAACATAATTATACCTTCTTAATGATATTATTTAAAACTTATTATCATCCAATCATTTGGTAAATGATATCATCACTCATGCATACGTGTAGACTGCCACCTCGACGAAGCAATTAATGTGATTGATTTGTCACTTTTATTTTAATTGGACGTTAATAAGGATGACTATTATGAATATATATGAAAAATATGATTTAATAATGATAATGTACAATCTTATTAATGTTTATATTTCTTCCATTCCACTCGTCAAAAGACGAAAATATTGTTCATGTGTAGGCACGACATACCTTCCCCATGAACGATGTAATTCATTTTTCAATTTTCAAATTTTTTATGAAAAAACATATATATAATGAATATATATTTTATTTATATCATGATAAATATTATTTATGTGATTTATCAAAGATAAATGTACAAGGTATTTGAACTATTGAACTGAAATTCTCATGATAAATAATTTTTTTAACACCTAAAAATAATGATTTTAATAAGAAATTACTAATTAAAGGGGGGTGTTGTAATATTATAAAGGAGTAATATATAAAATTGTAAGTATGAGAAAGTCTCATTTGTTGAATTATAATGAATTTAAATTTATTATACAGGACATTAGAGTGATTTCTAAACATAGTGAACTTTATATAATTATTTTATTTTACAGTATCATTGTTTATCTGGAATATTTTTAATTAAGTATTTGGTTATTAAATATTTTGATATATATCTCATGAAACTCAATAATTTTATAATTCTATGTATATTTATTCAAAATTAATTTTTTTCCTTTCATTTCCCTCACCTTAAGTACTCAATATACTAAACATATTTTTTTTAGTAAAATTGACTTAATTTCTCTATTTGGTCAACTTTTTTCATCCATATCCATATTGTATAATTTTTTAAAAGAAGACTATTAATATTATTATATGATTTTTTATTTTAAATTTTATTAATGTTTTAATATTTTCAAAAAGGTTTTAAGGAAAAATTATTGTCATTTTCAAAAGAGGCATTGTATGACTTTTTCAAAAAAAAAATAGAAGGAATGTTTTTTTAACTTATATGGAATGAAGAAATTTCCAAACCATAGTTAATATTTATTTTGGAATATTAAATATCATGTTTACATGGTTCTAATTAAAGATATTATATCCTTTATATTTTCATTGTTTTTTTAAATAAATTATTTCAAATTGGAAAGGTTGTTTTCCTCAATAATAATTTAGTGATGTTTTAATGGTATTACTATTAATAAAAGAAAAAAATCCAAAATTTATATTTTTTAAATGGTATATGATCCAAGGATTACATAATTATTATTTCTCTCATTTTTTTATAAATATAATGTCAGTATTTTTATGAAACCAATTTTTTTCCATGGGATTTGTTATGATGAAGTGGTGAATTGTCTATGAAACCCACTTCTGTTCCCTGGTTCATGCTATGATATAATTTCAATGAATGAAATTTATTTTCATGGGTAATAATATTATTAATTATTAATGATGTTATAGAACACATACGTACGAGTTTCATTATGTGATGGGTTGGAGATATATATTTATCTAATGAATTAGGTAAAGATTAATATCTTATGAGATAAAAGGTCTTGATAGTGGAGTGAACTCAATTCTGTTAGTGACTATGACCACAATGATAGCCATGTGAGTGAATAATGACGACTAAAATGTTCGCAATCCCTTTTTATTATTTTATTCTTATATGATCAATGATATATCTCTTATTTGACTTTACTGAGCATCCAAGGTCACCCTTATCTTAAGATTTCTTCCCTAGGTTATGTATAAAGGTATTGAGTATGATATAGATTTGAAGGGTTCTAGTTATGAATATCTATACGGGATGATATATATTACAATTATGAACAAGTTGTTTATGTTTCTGAGTTTCCGAAGATAATTCATCTATATAAATCTTGTGTTTATTAATATATTATGTAATGTCTAGTCATATATAAATATTTAATATCTATTTATGAAATTCACCTGTCACTATAATATTCATATCAATCAAATTATTAACAAAATGGAATCATCATGTGTCTGTATGTACACACTTTAGTATAAATATAATCACCAATTTTATTCATTTTTTACATCCATTGAAAAATTGAAATTTTCTCATTAGTACATCCAGACAACCACCTAACTAACCACTTTATTTTATTTCATGATCAACATTCATGGATATAAGTAAAATAGTAATTTTTTTAGAAAATTCAAATTATTTCATGAATAATATTTTAGATATTATGGAACCATTACCTTTTTTAGAATGGTCAAAATACCGAATTCATTTTGAAATTATCATCTGAATATCATGAAAACATCAAATATGGACTTGACTGTTTATGTACATAAATATGTCATTACAGTTTTAAAACCCCAAAATATATTCATTTTAGAATAAATTTAATAGAATGATATGTACACAACATCAGGTTTAAACAAAAAACCGATTAGTCACACTTTTTTCACGACCCAATCATGGGGTCACATCCCACACCAATAAGAAAATAAAGATTGTGGTTCATGTGGTTTTTTCCTAAAGAAGATATGTGAATCAACAATACAATATGGATGATGTTTTGTGTGATTACCAACACCACCATGGATGGGTGCTGGTGCCACACTCCGGATGAGTCCATGGAAAGAAGGAACTAGTGAACCTCACATCATATGAAGAGCTAGACGGCTGAACCTCACCCACCAAAGAGGGTGTTGGAGTGACGCACGGGTGAACCACTATGATGATATTCTTAGACCATGATAAGTGGTATCATAGATATTTTTTCTTGTGATGTTTTTGAAATGATGCTGGTAGGACCTTGGTGGTGGGATCAGAGTGCTTGTGTGTCATTATAGAGGTGACACGATTGAGATAATCGCACTCGTGAGACGTCATAGGTGGAAACACCAATTTAGATGGTGGGTTTCATAAAGGTGTTTTTTGAACCCTATATAGTGGTTGTTACACGGTGGTTTATGGCCCAGATAGATGGAAGACTATAGTGAAAAAAAAACAAGGAAATAGTGTCCCCTTGGCCAAACATGGCAGAAGATTATTTAGAACTAGACCATATTAGGAACACACATAAGTCGAATATCATGAATGAATGGGGGTATTTATGGAATAGTGGTAGGATAATTTCATTACCCAATTATGGGGGTCACTTACCACTCTAGAATTAACATCAAGGTTCTGTTTCATGTGGGTTTTCCCTATCGAAGTGATTAGAGTCACCCTGAAAATGTGGAGGATGGTGCGTGTCAGTCCCAACACCACCCTGGTTGGGAGTTGGGATGACTATCCTAATGAATCCACGGAAGGATTAAACTAGTGAAACTCACATCATATAAAGAGTTGGATGGGGGAACCCCACACGCTGAGGAGGGGGCTGGGGTGCCGCACGAGCAAACTGCTCTGCTGAGACGCTCAACCTGTGACACTTTACAATCATAATTTAAAATTACATTTTAATAATTTTAAAATTATTCGTCTGAAAAAATTGACATTTATTAAAAATTATTATAATAAAATATATATTGGGGTGAATTTATTTGGGTTTTTTGAAAGTATTCATTTTTCAATGAATAGTACAAATACTAAATTTTAATCGAAACGTCTATTTTTAATACTTTTAAATGTAAAATTCTATTTTAAAGAGGTTTTAAAGTAAAAATAGTAAAATTTAATATCATTTAATCTAATTTAAGTCATTATAATCATTTTCAAAGAATATTTTGAAATAATAAAAATTGTAAACATTAGGACATTTCTCTTATAAACTCACTTTCTCATCATGTATGTGGGATTAATTTTAATTATTTATTTTTCCAGTTCTATATATTTAATTTGGAAAAATTTATTCAAATTTCTAATCATCATAATTTATAATGTATAATATGGAAACATATATTTTTTATCAAACTGAATAGTAAATACAATCAAAATTAAATACTTTAGTTAAGGTAAAAATCAGTTTTTCAAGGGGTTAAACTAAAAATAAAAGTTTAATAATGCCCTATAATATTGCCTAAAAACTATTGGATGGAATTATTTATTCCATGAAACCTATAAGTATCAATAGTGGACCATTTTGGACACTTGTGACATATTAAAATTGTAGGAAGACACGATTATTTACAAAAATACAAAGTGTATCCTCTCAACCACCTAGAAAATGCCACCCCTATCCAATCATATTCACATCTTCACTGAAAATATTTTTTACACTGGAATTCCCAAAACACTTCCAAAATTCAAAAATATCATCCTAGAATAATTATTTGTGGTATCACTCAATCCTTTCAATGATTTACTACAAACCTAATGAGTATACCTAATGAAAAGGTAATGTTGTCTGACAAGAATCATTATTTTACTTCTTTCTCCAACTCCGTAAACTTTTATTAAACCATGATGATATAATAAACTAAATATATTCCATATACTAGGATTTTCATAATAATATCATGACCTATATACCACCCCTCATCCTTATAATGGGTTACAAATTTTTTTTGAGTGTATGGAGGACTTCCTCCTCAAGAACCAATGTTGTTTATTCTTCCATTTCCACCTCTCAGGGTTGTGTATGAATATTTATCTAATATATATATATATATATATAATGTTTATAACATATTTATACCTCTTATGTAACTATATCATATATATATATACCTTCCATTCCATAGGAGATACTATAGCATTACTAGTGTGTAAAATGGAATATTATCTCCTAAAGTGATGTGATTCATCTTTCACTAAACTTCACATGGAAGATGATAAATATATATTTAACAACTATTTCTGATATACATAATTTTAATATGATAATCATGATATACTATTAATTTTTTAAAAATAATTTAATATTATTTTGTTTCATTCAAATTTATTCGCGTAAAATTGATAACATCGTTCATGTATACATGGACCACTGCCTTCATGAAGCGATGAAACTATATATCCATCACCAAACCACATTGAATATATATATATATAGAGTACATAATATTTTATATATGATATTATTATAATCATGTAATTATAAAACATTACTTACCTTCTTTCCATAATGATCTTTGAAAAATGTATTGCCACCCCACTTGCCCGGATCCTAATGTACTCACCACCTTTTCATATTCACTTTTTTATAGGGTATATGTGTTCATCATGATATAAATCATCAAATTGTTTGATTTTTTCTCAATATCATCTCTCTTCTATCCCCTTGATTAGAGAATCAGCTGTTGCGTAGGTCGTTCTCCCTCACTACCCCTCCTGCTTACTAACCCATGCACATCAAACCTCTATATGGGTCTGTGTGTTGGAACATCAGACAGACTGGGTAAAAACCTATGGTGGTGTATAGTAAAATTCTTATCACATTACCTTAATGACCAACCCATCAGACTCGACTCCACTTTGGATGGACTCGATGCGGGTCTCAGGTCCAATTGGGATGGTGTTGGAGGGGGGCTGGTAGCTATCTCAGCATTCTCCTTCACCGTTGTTTTTTTACTTCGCTCGTTTACTTTGTTATTTCAGATATTTTTCTTTATATATTCTTTCTAATGATGAGCTTTAGTTTCTATTTGGTTTTTTGTTCATATTATTATGATACTGTTGGGATAACTGATGATGCATTTTTTTGTAAGGCTATGTATTCTCATCACTAGTTCAAAGAAAAATGATCAACTCTCTATGGAGGATAAAGATTCTAAAATATACCCTAGCCTCGATTCCCACCTCCCCTTTATGGTTTAGTCTTTTGTAGTGGTTATTTAGGGCTTTTGGAAGTCGTGTTTGGGTGTCCAACAGATTTATAAGATTTTATCACTTCGCTTTGATGTACGATGTGTTAGTTCTTGGTGGTTCTAAGGAAGTCCTTTAGTTTTTTTGGCCATGAAAGTTGATGATTCTGATTTCCATGTTGGAATTTGGTTTTTTCTTATGGGATAATGATATAGAAATGATTTCTATGAGGTTGAAAAGGATTATTTGGTGAAAATTCATCTATTTTTTGGTTTGCGTTTCTTTATGGAAGATGTAGAGCGATACTGATTAGCTTCAAATCTCAGCAAACATAAACATACTAGTGTTTTAATTATTGGAAATGATGATTGCATTGTTAGGTCAGAAACAATTGATGGGGTGACTCAATATGATGACGATGTTTGTTGAATATTTTCCATCTAATTCAGGTCTTCGAGGATCGACGATCATTAGTTTTGGTGATTTTATGTGTTTTTAATTTTGAATTTTGTAGATAGAACAGATTGGGTTGTATCAAAAACATCATGTATTGGTCACGCTTAAACCTCAAAGTGTTTTTTTAATCTAAAAAATATTTTTGTTGATCATTGAAAAATGGAAGGGTCACTCATGTGTATATACAACCTACCATCTCCCTGATCGTAACATACTTAATTTTTCATAAAATTTAACCATGACTGAGTTTACAATTATAATTGAAAAATAAATATTATAATTATTTCATGATGATTATTATTTAGATTATGTAACGCTATAATATGTGCAATAACTACATCTTTAATGGAAAATCACGTATAAGAAAACAAGGGAATTAACACTTGAAACGATGGAAAGAATGATAGATTTTTAACGAACATGTGGTCATACATAATAAAAGGATCATATATGATATCATAAATACTAATATGGTTCATATATAAGTTAATAATTTTTCTACAACCACTATATAATAGAATAATGAACATAAAATCCAAAGAAAATGTGAGGCAATGGATTTAATATCAATTTACATCCCATTGAGACTTATTTGTTATTATGTAACAATTCAATTACCTATATTGTATATAATTTCCATTACAAATTTAATATCATGAATAATTCTTTGTTTTTGGTATTTTATGTTTTAAATTTGAATTATTTTAACTAAGGTTATTTTAATTAAAAATTACAAAATGGTAAAAGTAATTTTACAACCACACTATTATTTTATTGTTAACAATCTATTTAAACAATTACATTATTATAACATATTTCATTGGAAAATAAAATATTAATAAATATCAATATTGTTGTTCTATTTATACGATTATTTACTAAACCATATTCCATTTTTACATCTGGTTTTTAATTTTAATTCTATTTGATTAATTGGGGGAATATTGATAAATATGTATCTTTTACTCAATAACGATATTGGATAAGGAGTACTATTTATGAATTAAATCGATTATTAGAAATATGAGGAATGATTTAGACATTAAATTAATGGGCTGAGAACCAATTAATGCAATCCCATCGATGCATCAGTTGCATCATAAGATGAATTAGGTGGCTTAGTCAGATGGGTTATTACCATGTATGTTTTAAACTGTCTTGAGGATAGATTTTGATTGTAATGATATCTTGTTCTTGAAAAAAATGACATCTAATAATTAAGAAGTGACTATACTCGAATTTATTTTATAATTACTTACCTTGGTATTTTCAAAATTACATTTTCTATAAATTTATTACGTTATTAGATTGTTGATTTAATGTTATGTGTATTTAGTTATTTACCTTTACATTTTTATTATTGTATATCTATTCATCTAGCCCTACTATTTAAATAGAATGTGTATTCAGATTATTTTACTCTCCATAGTGATTATTCATTATTTATTCATGATATATTTCTCTATACTAATCCCTTGTTTTGTTTCCATTCACTAGGTTATGAATAATATGCCTTTTAATAAGTTTCAAGGAGGTAGTTCATTTTTTTATGTATTTCAAATTTATTCTCATTCCCTAATGTAAAATCAGAATCATTATTGTACCTATTTATCTAAAACTACTAAACTATTTGGAACTTTAGGATTTAACCCATTATATCTATGCTGGTGTAATAAAGTAATGAATCATATTTGGGATATTAGGGTCAGGGTCATTATTGTTGTTATCATAGTAATTTTAGTAAAAACATTGGGAACTAGACTTAGGAAGACATATATTAGAGAACATACACATATGATAGACATTAAGGATAGTATATAGGAACATTATAATGTTTTTGTAAGAAAGAGATTATGTTTTTTGTCTTATCAATACATACCTACTGGGATAATAGAAGTGGATGTGGTTCTACCACAAAGGTACCAAGGAATAATAATTATGAAAATTGTGCGTTGAGCTAGATCCAAACATCAATTGGTACATGATAAAGAGCCTTAATTTAAACCTATTTTTACACCACTAAATGATATTTTTTAATATTCACATTTTATTTACAAACCACAATGAAGGATTTGAAATAAACACATCTTCAAAGATATTTTTTTATTATTCTCAGTTAAACTACGCATAATTTTTAATTTATGTTTTGTGTTATTCTATATATGGAATTATAAATTATTGCTTACAAGCCATAATTTTATGATATAATTTAGTATATTCCATTGTTTATAATTTTAACTTTGATTGAATAAAGGAATGAATACTCTTGGAAAATTTAGATATTTTACTGTTGAAGAAGCTAATACATTAGGTAATGGAACCGATAAAATTATGGTTATATCAGGGAAGATTAATCATGTTATGAACAATTTAATTTCCTTAAAGGTGAAATATATTCTTAAATCAGATTCTCCTTTGGTGGATAACATTATGTGATATAAATCCTTTCCATTTTGAGGGACTACTAATCCAATGGTAGTTGAGAAATGCATTAAATCAATGGAGAAGATATTTATGGAATAGAGATATGGGGAAATGGAAAATGTTACCCTTGATGTGTATTGTATCATGGAAAATGATGATAAATAGTATTCATTGAATCAAAATACTAAAGAGGAATAGGAAGTAAAACTCATGGAATGAAAATTATTTAAGGATACATTCTTCATAAATATTTTCATCATGAGAAACGAAATAAAACAATGAGAAAGTTTTGTAGATTAAATAAAAAGGAGGTAGAATTTTTTTTGGAGTTTGAATAAACCTTTAAAGGTTATCAAGGTTTGAAATGTTTTTAATACGCAATATAGAGTGAAATATTGATTATTTATTTGATGGGATTAATTCAATTCCTTGAAGGATACTAGCCTCACAAAATATTTTCTTCATACAATGATATTGTTTTATGTGCTATCAAGATGGAGAAATAATTCTTAAAGTATTACTCAATTGGAATAAATATAAGAATGTGATGGAAGTTAAAAAAACGGATAAAGGGAAGAATTGAATGAAGGATTTTCACACTTGTGAAAACATTGGAAATAATTTCCTCAGGAAATTATTGAAGGGATGGGTAATTTTTTATAACGATAAAAAAAATCACAATAGAAAAAAGGAAAAGTGATGAATGAAAACAATTTTATTTAGTGTTTCAATATTATATAAATGGGTCACTATGTAAATGAATTCCCCAAGTGTTAAGGGGATATACCTAAGAAGAATATAAGGGATGGAGGTCAAGATAATGTTAGTGATAAAATATAAGAATAATAATTATTGTGATCATGCATTTGGATCCATTGAATATGTTTTAAAAAAAATTTATTGATGGTATTCAAGATATAAGAATTATGAGATATATAATTTATGTATTGTAGTACTAGTAGTGAAATTATTTGAGAGAATATCCAAAATGGTACTAATGTTCAATAAAAATCATTTAGTGGAATGTTAAAATTCTTGGAAAAAACATGATTAAGGGAAATATAACCCAAATTATATTCCTGATGTTGAGATAATTATGTTGAGATAAATAGATGATTTATATAGATAACGTAAATTAGATAATACTGACTACTGTGGAACTAAAAAATGATATGTTGACAATGTATTTTATGTAATCATTGATTTACTATCATCATTTTTGTATATATGAAATACATCCAATAATCTATGTTTCATTTACGGAATAAGGAATCATTCATAACCTCAATAATATTTTATGGTAATTTAGGTTATTATCATGTTTTAAAATCAATAAATTAGGAGTTTATTCACATGTTTGGTATGTGAAGATTAAGAGTTACTTCAGGTTGTTGAGAGGTTAATTATAATTTCATTTTTGATATTTATTATCCTTATCTCTAAATTTATTGATCTTATTATAGCAACCCATGATTTTTAAACATGTATATTTAATCTTTTTATATGAATATTCATTACATTACAAAATTATACGCCTGAGGTACGTTGTATATTAGTGTACTTGGAATATTGGAACCTAATCATTGAACTTGGTAAAAGATCATAGATGTTTCCTAAAAAGATCTTTCAATTTAGTAATCATAATTAAAAAATTATTCATAACATTGAAAAAGGGAAATAAGAAAGGATGACCTCAAATGCTCATTAAGGATAAATAAATGAGATACATAATCATAACATGAAAATTATGCTATGATAATATGGGAATAAGATTTTCAGATCATAGAATATATATAAAAGAATATAATTACGAGTCATGGCATAATGGTCAGTATCTCATAAGATATGAATCATAAGATAATAAAATAAAATGTTCCATGAGATAATAACATAGTCATAAGAAATATATTTATGGAATATATAGAAGCATATAAAATTGAATGTCAAGGATAGACACCAATATTTTTTGATACATTTTTTTGAAGATAAGGAACCACCCATGCTATGAGAACTAGATGGTCCAATGAGAAATGGTCCGTCTATCCTTTTTATATTATGAAGAAGATGTCACAGTGAAAGGTTTTTGCATCTGGTACTCCATTATTGTTTTATAAAAAATACTTGAATGGGAAGCTACTTATATGATAAATCTATATAACAAGGAATTATATAGAAGGTTGAAATATAAGGAGGTAGTTAATATTTTGAAGATTTCATTGATCTATTATGAGGAATAATACGAATCCCATTTTTTTATAAGAATTAAATCCCACATAGTTCATTGAACTGATACATTTTAGCAACATACAAAAAGGAAAAATACTGGTGGGGGGCACTGGGGAAATTAAGATTTTAGCTCGAACCTCATGTTTTAATTCTACATATCTAGTTTATTGTAGGAATAATAGTAGTCATAGTTCAGTCATGCCTTTTCGACTAACCCAAATGTACACACCCATGTATGATGGGTAATTATATCACACCATAATGGGAGATTAAACACTAAGGTTTCCCTAGCTGGTAGAGATTCATGATTCCAATAAGGTGGTCATTGTGACTCTATATGACCATTTGGACTATGAAGTATGTGAAAAACAAATGATAGTAAGTAATATGCCTCATTGCATAAGTATATGGGGATTATGTTCCTAAAAATACCATTGGATTCTTAATAGAGGGTTATAACCTTTGAAAGTTGTCCTATATATATTTGTTTTTGCAGGAATCAGAGTCATTGTAGTTCAGTAATTTCTCATTCTGTTTTTAGATAAAGAAGGATCATCATTCCATGTGAGAGATTGAGTCTCGATTGTCGGAATGTCAGAGACATGACTAGACATACACTGACATGGATGACTATTTGAGCTTGGGCCCTACAAAGACATCCTACATATCATGGTCATTTAGGAACAATATTTCTTATAGTTTAGTATTTCAGGTCTTACACACTAAGGTTTACATAATATGAAGGTAGACAATTTATCATATTATGATGATGATCAGGGATCACACATTGATGCATCCCTTATATGAAAAACAAAACATATTATTCTACTGATCAAGGATTAAACACTAATTATTCCAATATATTTAGGAATTTTCATATTATGTCTCTAATCATGGAATACACACTAATGTCACCCTTTTTATGTTTGATATGGACCTTAGTCCTTAGGAAGTCATCCTATGTGTCCTAGTTATTTGATAAATCAGATTTCACATTGTTCATTGGGTCAAATTTTACTAACTGAGGTTTCCCTTTGTGAATAAAATGATCATAGAAATTTCTTAATGCCACATTAGATATAATTTTTGTGTGAAATAAGGGATGGAAAATGATGAGTCTCACTAATTTTTGATATAGTAATTATGTGTTGGACCAGTCATTTGGATGTTTATTATTGAACATAGGCCATAAATAGGTATCCACTATATCATAGTTATTAAAGGAATAAGTTTCATTTTTAGTTAAAATAAACTAGGGATTACACACATTGATATCCCCTTATGATTTCTAGAATAGGTTATACATTCCTAGGATGGATGCTTGACCTGGCCTGCTTGTCTTCCAAACATACGCTGATAGTATACATGACATGAATATATTGTCTACTTGACATGTCAGAGGGACTATTCATAACATATCCAAATATAATCACATGATCATTTTGACTAGTTCGAGGAACATTAAAAAATATGGATGTCATGTTTGAAGTTCATTTAGAAAACAAGGCTAACTTCAATAGAAAACTTCACGTGATCTTGCTGGTCGATCCTAGAATCCATTTCATGACCTCAACTGAAATTATTAGAGGGCATCAAAAAATCCACCAACATTACCCTGGTGTCACCATGAAAGATGTATTACACACTTGGAGGGTGTTGCGAGAGTTAGTGTGACATTTCTGGTGGGATCCACATGTCCTAGATAAATTTTTTTGGGTGTCATCGTGAAAGGTGGATGACATGTCCAGAGGTCATTAGAAAAACTACATAGTTTTACGAAAGACATCTTGACATCTGTCTGGATTTTCTAGAAGAAATTGTTAGTGAATTTTTTATACCCTATTTATATTACAAAACATAGTTAAACTATACTGGGTTCATTATATTTTTCGTGTGAAATGTCTGAGGGACATCGTAAGGTTTGGATGGTGAACTTGGTGGTTTTCATGAGACTTGGGTGGAATTCCCCAAGGGGCTCCATGTGATTTACTCTAACTTGTCTAAGAGCCATCACATGATCCAAATAGTATATGAAATAAGCATCGTGTTATCTAGTAAACATGTACTACTGCTATTGTTTAACTCGGGTGGTTCACGTGAAGCGCATAAGGATCAGCGTATATGATATTTAGATATGTATCTTAAAATTTAGTTTTAGTTCAAAAACATTATTTAATATTCCTTTTATTTTTTTACTATTATTTGTTTTAAGTATATTGTGATGACAAGGTATGTGTGGTGTCCTTATTATAACCTAGATGAAGACATTTATATAATCTATGAGTGATCACACTATGTTCTTATGCACGTTTCATTATATTCTTAGGTTGTTCCTGGGATTTTATTGACTATAAAATGTAATGTCCTTGGTTCAGATTACACAAAATAGTGCTCTAATCTTGATTGACCACACGGCCTTAAGAGAATCTCCCCAAACACTAGAGGCTGACGAATAGTAGTGAGGGTCAAGGTGATGATATTGGATAGACTATGCCTTCATTGGTAGAGTATAACATAGTGGAAATAACATTGAGATAGAAGAAACAGTAAACCACACTTTAGAAGTGAGCAATAGAAAACTGATAATAGAAATAACCAGATGTCATATCATATGCAAAATTATGCATGTAACATGCTTCTAAGAAAAAATCCAAACATGTCACAAGGATATCATATATTGTACAATATCCAAAAGGTATGAAAATAACAGAAGTATTCCAATAGCATCACAACACTAGGTTTGGTCCCATTCTCTTCTTCTCAAAATAAGCATATCATGTACCAGTAGGATGGTGCCTCACGTTATTGACACCTACATACATATAATTAGTTTGGTCCCAAAGCATGAACCAAATAGGGTGTGGGACTAAATCCAAATAGGCAACCACCCGCGGTCTATGCCAATTTATTATTGAGTATATACAACCTGAAATATATAATATTTAATGTAATAATCTAGGAAGTAATCAGAGATAAACAATCCGACAAGAACTGGTTTCCATTTTATCGGTTAACATTTCAAGTACATGGATTTTTTACAAGTCTCAAGATATGGCCTAAGCACATTAATCCATCGTATAATATTAACAACAACAGATAAATTATAAGGATATCTAAACATGTATAAAAGAATATTGAATCCAAGCTTTTGATTTTGATTGGAAGGTGAATCACAAGTAACATCAATATTCAATTATAACCCAATCATGTCCTCGATATTCCTAAACTGAAATTGAAGTATCACTCTAGGTGACAATTTACCAACACCCTATTATTACATCTTAGCAAGCCTCTCAAGGACCCATTATCACTCTAGGTTTGGTATAAGTCCATGTCAAGTGATCTCGTCAGTGGAGGACTTATAGGGTGACACAAGTATCAATCATGATGTAATCCATGCCACTTGATCTCATCCATGGAATCCTATAAGATATATGATTCACTATTCATTTAGTACATATCCTTTATGAGATCATCCATGGTGCCCATGTTTCACTCACAGATTAACATTAATTATAAACCCATTGAACCCATCCTAGGCATTCTAATGAATCCTAGGTTCACTCAAGGGATCATGGGAAGATATAAGTATAATCCCTTCCATGTAAACATAAATATAATCCATGACTCTCCCAATTCAATATACCATTTATCCAAAATATTTTCATGTTAATAATTCAATAACATGTTGGGGTCAAAACCATAAGCATTTCACAGCTCACCATAAAGGGTGTTATAAGCTTGGAAAAACCTCTAAATATTGGACTATATTAAATCACACGGGAATATTTCATATAACAAGCCTATCTTGAAATATCAACCATGACTAGGATTAAACATATTCTGCCTCACGTGGGTTGGTTCATAGTTGGAGATAAATAGTCCAAACATGCTTTATTAAGAATAAGCATAACATGGGTCAAGTTCGAATTCACTATCTCATACCCTTATCTAAAAGAAACCCATTTAAAAACATGGAACAATCATTTTAAATGAAAATTAATTCTTAAAGAATCCATAAATTGGATTCAAGGCATGCCACATTGGTTTATTAGTAAAATCATCCATTAAGGGGTCAAAATGGGTACTCACCCTGGGGTGGCATTTATTATAGGTATTAAACTTATAAAATGATTTGAAACACCAAATTAAATACCTAAACAATGATAGTAAAAATTATTTATAATTTATAAATCTGTTCAACACCCCAAAAAATTGTTGTGCGACACTCCATCAAGTATAAAAAACTTGACAATCAATGAAAGGAATTAGACCACATACCTTATTCTCATGCAAGATAGCTCATCCAGTATGAGGCTTTGATTCCTCCTGGTTTGGGAGAAATATTATGAACGAACAAAGAATGTGATATTAGTGAATATGAACCTAAATCCAAATATGGAAATGATTAGAAAACGAATTGAATATGGCTAAAAAGGAGTCGAGGCATTACCATTGTTGATCCAAGGATACGAATAATGATCGAACTGGACAATGGATGGAGAGTAAATCTGAAAAGGGATAATATGATCCAAGGAGGCTCTGCCCAAGTTCCCCTCTACTATGAAATGAAGGAGGAGAAGGAAAAATTAACATAAAAATTTTTCAGGGAAAAATAGTCATTTTGCAAAAAACAACTACGCCACACGGTTTCTACGCACAATTTACCTAACCCTGTGGAAACCGTTCTTAGAATACTAGAAGTATGAGGCACATCACATGATTAACCCACATGGTTTTACTGACAGTGTTGTAACTGCGAGGACCCATTAATAAATTCTACTAAAATTTTAGACATGTCTACACAGTTGTGCGTTTCAGTTTGCACGGTTCTCACTAACTGTGTAACCACCTACTTTCACCCAAAAAATGGTTCTAGGATCCATACCATCCCAATACACCCCATAAACCACTATGACCCCAACGAGCATCCAAATTAGGCCATATTTATGAAATTAACCATGGAATATATGGAAAACGCAAGATCAATACCTCAAAGAAGAACTGAGTTTTAACAAACGTCCCCCTTAATGAAATTCATCCCCAAATTGTCCTTCCATGGATAGTGTTGTAGTATCTGAGCACAAATATTGCCGAAATGATAAAACATCACCCTCCCTCTCCTATGTCTCTTCCTGAAATCCTTCATTCTATCACATCATTGGTACTAAAGGAACAGACCGGCCACAATGAACCTTTATGCTTTGATCCACAGTACGTATAAGATGCTCTTGAAAGGACGCATATGCCTATAAATCAACCTACTTGTGATGAAAAGAAACAAAAATGTTTGAATAGTATCTTCGTAACTATGAAACGTGAAATACGTCGTGCATATCCTGGTACATATGAGAAAATTGTAACCTATAGGCAACTGGTATGACCCTCTCTAGAATCTCAAACGATCTGAGGTATATCAGTAAGAGATTACCCTATATCTTAATCCTCTTTTGTCCCATCATTAGCGAAACATGTAGGAAAACTTGATCCCCAACCTCGAACTCAAGAGGTCGTCTGCAACAATCGATATTTGATTTCTAAAAAGTCTGTTTATTATCCATCCACTTTAGAATCAAATGCAACTGCTAAGTGGTCTCCTGGACAAGACGAGGTCCTAGTATAGCTGCCTCTCCTACCTCTATCTAACACAGGGGTGATCGGCCTGGCCTACCATACAATGACTCTTATGGATCCATCTAAATATTATCATGAATTATATTATTATAGGAAAAATAAACCAAGGGTATGTGTTGCTCCTAATAACCCCCAAAATCTAAGACACATTCTGGAAGCATGTCCTCCAGCATCTGAATTGTACACTCTGACTAGCCATCTCACTATGGGTGGTAAGATATTCTCAGAAGTACATGTGTACTCAGTACCCTAGTAGCCCTTTCTAGAATTAATAGTAAAATAGGCATACCTTTCTGAAATGATAGACTAAGAAACCCCTGTAAATGGAAATTCTCACAGATGTACAACCTCCTAAGATCATCAACACTGATGGTTTACTTTATAAGTTAGAAATGTGAAACCTTTGTGAGCCAATCTAAAACAACCCTAACGAAATCATTACCATTAGGTGACCTTAGTAAAACCATCATGAAATCCATTATGACATCATTCCATTCCCACTTAGGAATGGGTAAGAATTGTAAAAGTCAAACTACTCATTGGTGTTCTACCTTCACCTTCTCACATGTGGAACAACTCATGATGAAACCAAGTACATTTCTCTTCATTCCTAGCCACCTATACTAATGATGTAAATCCCAATACATCTTGGTGACACCATGATGCACTATCTATATAGAAGCATGAAAACCCTTCATGAGAAACTCAACCATGTCTACTAAAACCCATAAATTACCATGTAATCTCTAAACATCATCATTGTCTACAATCTTATCAGGAGGAGGGTTCTCACCTAACATACCCTCCCATAGAACTAGGCCTTTATAATCTGATAGCTTCGTCATCCTTACTCATTCTAGTAGGGTAGAGGTAACTACTAAGGATGAAAGATAAGTATGTTCTTGACTGGCGTACACCTCCAAATTCATAGCATAGAACAAAACCATAAGTTTCCACTATTTACTGGCCCACTACACTTCTTACAACCGAGTCCTCCATATCAAAGCATCAACCACTACATTTCCCTTCCTAGATGAGTAGACATGGTCAAATTCGAAAGACTAAAGGTATTCAACCCACGTTTTCTACCTCAGATTCAAATCACGATGAGTAAAAATATAATTTAGAATTTTTTGGTCTGTGTACACCACAAAATCTATCCCAAAATTTATGTCTCTGACAACGTTATTCATGAAAAATTGTAGCAATCTCGAGATCGTGTGTCGGGTAATTTATCTCATGTGTCCTCAACTATTGAGACTCGTAAGCAATGAATCAATCCCCTTTCATTCTCAATTCTCCTATCCCAATACCTAATGCATCATAGTACACAATTTACCTCGTTCCTGAATCTGGAAAAATTTGTATCAACACTGAAGTCAATCTCTCATTTAGCTCCTAAAAGGTCGTCTCGCGGAAATCTTTCCAATCATACCCCACAACCTTTTTAGTTTGGAAATCCAATGATGCTAATAAATGTGAGAAGTCTTGTATGACGCACCTATAATAACAAGACAACATTATAAAACTCTACAACTCAATGATGTTCTGGGACTGCTCCCAAAAAAACTACCACTCTCATATTCTTGGGGTCCACTAATACTCTTGTCTCTGAGATGAGGTGACCCACAATATAAATTTGACCCATCCAGAAGTTTAACATTGTGATATTAGCATATTAATGATGATCAGTTAGTGCACATAAAATGTTCTCAAGATTTGTGGCATGGTTTTGTAGACTATGAGAATTCGTAACGATATCAACCATGAAAACCACCTCAAATGAGTCAAGATAAGTATGGAACCATTAGTTAATTAACTCAATGAAAAATGATAGCGCGTTCGTGATACCAAACAACATGAAAAATTACTCATATAGGCCATAACTACTCTGAGTGGTTGTGCGAGGTATGTATGATGGTATAACATGCAACTGATGATAATCTGATCTCAGGTCAATCGTTGAAAAAACACAAGCTCATCATAGATGGTCAAAGAAACCATCTATATTTGGTAGAGGATACGTGTTCTTAACCATCAGATGGTTTAGTTTATGATAACCCATTCATATACTGACGGTACCATCCACTTTTTTCACCAAAAGGACTCGATAACCCAATAGAGAAGTACTAATTTAGATGATACCATTAGTCTCCAAATCCTCAAGCTACTTATTGAGCTCTTGAAACTCTGTAGTAGCCATCCTATATAGAGGATCGTATACCAGTGAAATTCCTAGAACTATCTATATATAAAAATATATCTCTATCACCATAGGTAATCCAAAAAATCATCCATGAAGACATCCTTGAAATGATAAACCACTATAGGAAAATACCTCAGATGCATTCCCTAGTCATCCAAATAAAATCTCTCAACTTGGGAAGTCATTCAGCCCAATCCATGATGGTCAGGTCTAGCTTATATTTCCTCGACATCCAATTCACCTGTGTGTAGAAACGTTCCTCCCTCTGGTGATGTGAAACTAACCTTATAATGATAGGAATCAAAAATGGTATGAATGGAAACTAACCTATCCATTCTGATAATTACATCAAAACTTATCATCTCTAGGACATAAGGATACCATAAGAAGTGACACCCACCAATATCAAGGGGGAACTCCATGAAATAATGCACACCTATCATTTTAATACCTAATGGATATTATAACATCATGAAGTTATCAGATGAGAAAAACCAAACCAAAGGCTCTCCCGGACGAGAAAACATATAAACATATGATAATCACATGTATTAAAAAGAACAAAATCTAAAATAGAGGGTATGAGAATAGTAACTCTAATAGTAGAAGGTATAAGTTCCTGCTCCTACTGGGCCTATTTCAATACATTAGTCCGACCTATACCACTACTCTGATACACTTTCTGGCTACCCTGAGCTGATCCACCCAGCTGTCTCTGCGAACATCGGGTCTTGCTACCATGACAATGACCACTACCTCGACAGGAATGCAATAATGCATTCCAGTTCCCTAACTAGTGAGAAGATAAATACACTTCTTCAAAATGTGGAGATGGTGTTCACCCTATCTAATTAGCCACTACTGAAAAATCCCACCAAATGAATTGAATATGGCTCATCTTGTCATAATATCGACATTCAAATGGGTCCTACAGACACTGCAGCCTCATATGCCCCAGCTCATTGCACTTATAACACCACACCTGGATACTAGAATACATGTTCTAACTACACAAATCACTGCGAGTAAAATCTAGATGACACTTCCTATTACAAGTCAAGATAATACTAGATCTATGTACTGAACAGCCCTGACTCGCACCTCTAGAATTTCTCAGGTTACGCTCTGTGATTAGTACCTGATTCACTATAAAATAAAATATAGTCATCTTCAAAAAATGTACAAATGATCATATTTTATACCTGATACCATCCACAAACTGTGTAGCCTTCGATAAATCTTTACCCATCAGAATAGGCTTGAATCACTAGTGATTATTAAAACGGGCTGAGTAGACCATCACTAACAATTCACCCTGATCCAGATGCGTAAACACTCATGCATTATCATCCATTAGTGTGTTAGAATATTATTATTAATACAATAAAATCTAAACGTCTCCCCATGTCCCATCCAAATTTTTAATTTACTGAGTAATCACATCCCAACATCTGTTGGAAGAATCAAGTAGCATATACATCGTGAACTATACAATCCTATCAGGAGGCATATCAAAATGATCTAAGTTAGAAATCATGACCTCGAACCATGAATTTTCATCATTTGTTCTTCCATCCCTCTAAATCGTAGGCAGATACTGCGACTGGAAGACCCGTGTTAGATTTTTCATATATATGGTAGGTTGTGGTACTCCCTAAATGGTTTTCATGAACATCATAAGGACTTCATGGAAATATTTATCCATACATATTTCATGTATAATAGATGGTTCCATTACTGATAAAAATGGAGGATCCAAGGGTATCACATGGCCTGCCACATCCGGGGTATGATCTTCACCACCATCCTGGCATACATATGGATTTCATCACGGTTACATGAATCTATAAGGTATAGTATACACCTTAGTTCTAGATCAAAACAAATTTTCAGCTCAAGATCATAGAACAAACATAATAGGTCAAAAACATTCTCATAAACATACACCCCTCTTCCCATCCCATGGGTCAGGTCTTGGAAAAAAATGAGAACCACTACCAAAATCAGACTTCTATGGTCTGGTCTTGTCAATTTTTATACCAAAAGAAAATTTCAGTTCAATATCTTTTTACGTTAATTATAGGTTTTAGGTTGATTCCACATTCAAAAACTTGAATTGGAACTCATTTCAATCTTTTCATATTCCTTCCCAAACGTGTGACCAATGGTATGCCAAATTTCGACCCGTGGGGGCCTATACTCCCCAAGAATAAAAGCTTGGAATTCAAGTGTAGAACATAGTAGAAAATTTTAATATCATGCTGAAAAATGATCCACGAAATTCCAATACATGAGGGCCCATACACCCCAAGGACCAAATCATAGCATCCATAGAATTCGAACCATAGAACATACTAATACACCTATCAGAACCGCATGCATATCTATCACGATACTTATCACTACAATATAAAATCATTAATGCTCCAAAATGACATGACAAGAATGCATGGAATGTGATTTCTACAAGTTCCAATATGAATCCTGAGATTTAATACCCTCATATCATTGTGCTTCAACATAATAGAACCCCAAATTGTATCAATAATAAAATCACAATACAAGTGCGTCACCCAATGGTGATAATGAATCAACTATAATCGATCAAAGTCCAAAAATGAAAATTCAATTTGTGGAAATTTGGATTTTCCCAATACATGGGTATCTACTCATATGAAAATCTTATTACCAAATCCCAATTAATTCCTATCCAAATCTATCGATGAAAAACACTAATGAAAACCACAAAAAACTTGCCTTTAATAAAATTTTGTAACATCTCCGGTCCTAATTCCATCTAACAGTGCTCTGAGCATGGTTGGCCAAGTGGTATCAAGAACAATACCCCCAAATTTTAGAGGCTATCGACTATTAGCGAGAAACAAAGCAATGATAGTGGGGAGACTATACCCTAATCGGCAGAGTATAACATAGAGGAAATATCATTTATATAGAAGAAATTGTAAACCACACAATAAATGTTTAAAACTAAAGGCTGATAATAAAATAACCATATGTCATATGATATGAACAAAAGTTTAGGGAATATACCTTTTTATTAATGAAAAGGAAAACAAAATACAACATGAAGGTTGATAGGGTCATACAAGCAAACAGGGCCTTGTACCAAATTAGAATCAAAGAAAAGAACTCAAAAGTCAATGTCACATTGATAGGATGTATCATAGTCTCCATCACAGTCAGACTCAAAGTCTAGAGGGCCATGAGACCTAGTAACCATGGTTGGCTTCAGGTATGAGAAATCCCTACTGAGCCTCGCTTTCTTAGAAGGAATATGCTGAGATCCTACAACATTCAACACAACTTTTTTCCCTATGGAAAAAACGTTACTGTATGTTGGGTTTTTTGGGGAAATAATCTTCAACTTCTTCCCATTTTCCCTTAAAGTCATGATTGTCCTTTATTTTAATAATTTCCATTAATGTCTTTGAAATTTTCTCACCTTGATCTTAAAGAATAGGGACTATTATTTCTGGTTCCATTCCCACAATCACTTATGACGTCATGTCACCTACACCCCATGTAGGGCACTCCTCTATTTGATGCACTGGATCCACATCCATATCCACATGAGGCCCATGTACAGTCTCTTGGGGAGCATCCTCTGCCGCTTGTGATGCATTAGCCTGCATTGATTGTTTCTTCACCTTCTTCCTACAAGAAATATCATGATGTCATTTTAATGAGAAAAAGGTGCAAGTAACATTTTTAAAACACATTTCTTTAGCAAGTCTAATAACTTGACAATCATTACAGAAATAAAGAAATATCTCATAGTCTACATTAAGAGATATATCATCATCCAAAGAAGATAATACTATTTTATGAATTAGACAAGTACATAAATCAACTTCCACCAGAACTCTAGCATAGTGACCAAACATTACAGCCTCGGTGGTATGGTCCATTTTAATTGGAATGCCAACCACATAGCCAATTTAAAATAGAATTTTAGGATTCCATAAGATCTAGTGAAGGCCAAAAATTTTGTTCCAGACCTGAACTCTGGTATATTTAATAGAGAATGGACTGAAACAGAAATCTGATTCTTGAAAGAAAACCATACCTAGTTTTAGAGAAATTCACCTGAAACCCCAAGAATGATGCTTAATACTGTAAAATGGAAAAATAATAATAAATAATCCATGTCCCATAGGTATGCATCTCTAATCAGAGAACCCCCATAGAGAGGTGAGTTTTCGAGCCAAATCACCAATTCTCCATGTTTTCCCTCCACTAGGAAGAACAAGTCTGGCTATAATTGAATTATCATAGATCTTAAATCCGTCAAGAGAAGCCTCTCTACTAGAAGAAAATTGGGTAGTGTCAACATTTCTAACAATGTACTCATAAATACCATCATGCATGGATGTAAAGTGCCTTCGTTCAGATTCTTCTGCAAATCCTGAGGGGGATTTACTAGATTTACCTGCATCTGTTAATTTGGAAAACACAATTCCCATCTTTACAAGGACTCTATCCACTATAAGTCGAGCATCAACATCACCCAAAGAACATTTTCCATTTACGTTCAATTCCGAGGGATGATTTTCAATCACCCTCACCGCTTCAATAGTAGCGCAACCCAAATCTAAAATTTCATCAATCAGTGATGCCTTGGGATCCTAAAACTCCACCATAGCAAACGATTGAGTTTTGGACACTATTGGGACAACCTGACCCACATCGGTGACATTATCCAGATTTCAGACCTTCTTCACAACATCAACAGGAGCAACCTCACCTGCATCCTCAACCACGAGGTTTGGTTCAGATCTGAAGGGAAATGTAGCAGCAACCGTCCCTAGTGAAGCCGTGTGAACCACAACCTTCTCCGATCCTTCAGCGCATCACCCTCCAAGGAATGATTTTCATCCCTCGTATCATGCGCAGTCACTGGATTAAGATCCAGTTGTGGTCCTTAGGGGATACGCTCGGCCGCAGTAGCTTCCTAAAGTCCCCGCGATGGACCATTCTTCTCGACAAATGAAGCCACAACAGGGATTGAACCACCCGTAATAAAGGGCTTACCAAGAAAATGAGGAAAACCCATTGAAACCCCCTAGATAAGAAGAATACCGACACCTCCATGAGAGAAAGAATCCCTAGCACCCACCATCAGCTCCATTTTTTCATATTTTATATAATATAAAAAATGATGCATGTCACATATTTCTAATAAAATAGAAAAATAATTCACAAGGCTATCATATATTGTAAAACATCCAAAATGTAAAAAAGAAACAATATTATTTCTACAACATCACAATCCTAGTCCTAGTCCCATTCTATTCATCTCCAAATCATCATATCATATACCAATAGTATGCCACATTCACTTATCAACACCTGCATAGGTATAATCTGTTTGGGCCCAATGCATAACTCAAAGAGGGTGTGAGACTACATCCTAGTAGGTAACCACTTGTGGTTTATGAAAATATATTAGTAAGTATATACAACAGACAGTGTGTAGTAGTGAATGCAATAATCTAGGAAGTACTCAATATAAAAAAATCCTAAGAGCATTGGTTTGCATTTACTCAGTTAGCATTTTATATACAAGGATTTGTTACATGTCTCAAGATCTATCCTAATCCCTCTAATCCCCCGTATAGAAGTAAGCACAACAAATACCATAGATGGGTATATAAACAAGTATAAGAGAAGAATGAATCCATTCTTGAGCTTCGTCTTGAATGACACGTCACAAGTAAAATCAATATTCAATTTTAACTCACTCACTTCTTTGACATTCCTAAACATGAATTCTAGTATCCCTCTAGGTGACAATATAAAAAAACCCTTCAATCTTTTCCAGATGATCCTCTCAAGGACCAAGTATCACTCTAGGTGTGGTATAATTCCTTGTCAACATAGCCCATCTAGGGTAGTCATAAAGGGTACCTCAAGTATAAATCAGGACATAATCCATGACACTTGATCCCATACATGGAATCCTATAAGATCCTTGAATCAACGGTCATTTAGTACATAGACTCTATGATCCATTACATGGTATCCATGGTTAATTCACGAGTTAACATTAATTAATAAACCCATTTATCCCATCCGAGTAATTTTAAGGAATCCCAGGTTCACTAAAGGTATCATGATAAGTAAGAAAAATAATACCATCCATGGAATTCTAAACAGAATCCATGATTCTTCCAATGTTATATACCATTTAATCATAGAAGTTTCAAGTTAATAATTTAATAACATTCTAGGGTAAAAAACATAATCATTTCATTACTCACCACTAATGGTGTCACAAACTAGGACCAACCTCTATGTCATGGAATACCATTACACACATGGGAATATATCATATAACAAGCCTATAAAGAAATCTAAACCATTAACAGGCTTAAATATATCCTATCTCACATGGGAAGGTTAATAATTGGAACTAAATTGTCAAAACATGCTTTATTAAGCATATGCATAACATGGATCCAGGGTCAGTTCACTATCCCATACACTTAGACAAAAGGAAACCATTTTAAAACATGAAACAATAATTTTAAATACAATTCATTTTTAAAGAACACATAAATGGAATTCAATGCATATGACTTGGGTATCCTAGGCCAATCATCCATCAATGGGTCAAAATAGGCACTCACCCATGGGGTGGCCCTTATTATAGGTATTTAACCTACAAAATGATTTAGAACACCTGATTAAATATCTATTAAATTATAGGCACCAAAAAGATTAATTCATAAATCACATTGAAACCCAAAAATGGGCACGTGGAACTCAAACACATACAAACAACTTGACAATTAGCGAAAGGCACAAGACCACCTACCTTATTATCATGTTAGATAAATCACCCAGTATCAGGCTCTGATTCATAATAGGTGGGGATAAAACTAAAGAAATAATGAATAACATTATATTAGGGAATATGAGTCTAAATCCAAATAGTGCAAATCATAAGCAAAAGAATCTAACATTGATAAAAAGGATGGAGTCATTACTATTGCGGATCCAAGGAGACAAAAAACAATCAAAACAGTAAACAAAATGGGAGTAGATTTGAAAAGGGAGAACATGCTCTGTGGATAATCTCCCACAGTTCCCCTCTAATTTGATACAAAGGAGGTGAAGGAAAAATTAACTAAAAAAATTTATGGAATAAATGGTCATTTTAACCAAATCATATGGGATGCACGATTCCTACGCATAGTTTTTCAAAATCATGAGGAAAATGTTCTCATCTTATTGGGAGTATGGGGAACATCTAACAGTTACCCCTACATAGTTTTACTAATCTTTCCATAATCGTGTGGATGTATCTGTAATGTCTGCTAAAATAGAAGACATGTTTCAACATCCATGCACCCTAGTCTGCATGGTTTTCACTAACCGTACAACCTCCTTTTTTCACCCAAAACATGGGTTTCAGGCTTTGGACCAACCCCAAACACCCCAGACACCACTATAACCCCAATGAGAATCCACATTAGGCCGTATTTAAGTAATTAAATGAGGAATATGAAGGAATCTCATGAACCATACCACATATAATAAGAAAATTCTTGTATAAAACCATTTATATCATGAAAACAACTTCTCCGATAAATAAACTTTGATTTTTGAGTGCAAAAATTGTGAGGATCCTAGGATTCATTTTATGATTCTGTAAAACTCCTTGGTTATTTTCCACCTTGCACAGTGCGTGTCACATAAATCCATGATACTGTATGTGGAGGACTTTAATATCATTAATTTCATTAGATCCTATTGTAGGTCATTTTGAATACTTCACATGATTTTTGGAGAGCACACGATCATCTGATAAATTAAACATTTATTGGATTAAATTAAATTAAAGGGGACTTTCTTAATCATGTGGTAATTACAATGTAATTTCTAATTTTCAGGATGATATATCAAAGGGTCATCACAAGGTTATAGTGCCTTTTGAACGACCTTTGCATGATCATATTTGACTTGTCTGAGAAATTTTGTGAGATAATAGAGGATATAAAGTGGAATTTGTTGAGATATGGATGTCATATAGAAGGTTTTTTGTTATTTCTTATAGAGTGGTGATCTTTTCACATGAGATTTACAACAGCAAAAGGCACATACCTTTCATTTCTTATTTCTTATATTTATTTGTCAAAGGATTGAGAATCTTGTGAGATTTCACAAGTGTTATCCAATATAATATATATCCTCATTGGTGATGTGTTACAAGGGAACAAAATGGCCTTGTGGTGATACATGTTTATTGGAAGGAAAAACCATTATTTTTACATTATGGAGCTGATGGGGGATCACATGACCGCTTGGACATGTCGGAAGCACTTCATGTAGTGAGAGAGACATACTAGTGGGATCTAATGTGGCTAGGTAAACATGTCTCCATGGGAATGTGGTGTACCCTAAACAACATGTGGTATATTTCAAGATGTTTAAGACTGAAAGAGGATCCCTCCTTTCACCCTTTTTATTTACTTGATTTTTTACACGATCTTGGGTTCATGCAAGTTTTCTTGAGTGTTTTAGACTAAAATCATTCTACCCATAGATTAAGCATTGTATGACCAATAATGTGTCCTCTGGTGATGAATGGAGATTTTCATTGATTATTAAATCAATTTTTCTAGTGATTACATGTGTGGTGAACCTTTAAAGTGAATCACATTATGGTTACAATTTCAAGAGGCTCATTCCTTCCCTCATTTTATTTCATTGTTTTTTGTACTAGGACTTGGGGTATCATAAGTTTTCATGAGTGTTGTTGGGGAAAATTATTATCAGTATCGATGATGTTTCATTTGACCAAAAAAGTTTCCTATGGTGATGTGTCATAATTATCATGAAAAAAACCTTCTATTTTTCTCTAGAGTTTTAGGGGGAGCACATGTTCTTCTGTACATATCAAATACCCTTCACGTAGTAAGGGTGACATGCCCTCTAGATTTTTCAAGATAAGATAGACATATTATTAGGGTATTTCATTGTCTTGTGATTCACTTGGATTTATCATATAATTTTTTTGACCATAAGAGGCTACCATATTTTTGATTTTTTCTTCTTTTTTTTATAGATTTTTTTATGTGTTTCTAGGAATCCTTTGAATAACATGTCTTGTTACTCTAGGGATTTCATTTGGAGGCCACTGTGTGATCAGCGAATGTATTGGATATCTTGAAAATAGAATAATGACTCACCAACAGGGTTTTATGAGATATTCTATAAACTAAGCATGGTGCATGACCATCCACACGACTATATGAAATTAATGTGATCACATTTCTTCTGTATTTTCACATGATCCACATAATCTTGGCCACCTAATTCATCTTTTTCTTTATGGGAAAAATAATACCCATATTAATTTATTTCTATACATTTTAATTTTGTAATGGTCATGTGGATGGAATCAAAAAATGACCCCATTAAGAGTGATATTCATGGGGAAAGGGCTCATGTTCGAGGAATGTAAATACCCACCAGGGTATTTGGCACCTTTGAAAATCAGTGTCTTGGGAGACACATGGTATTATATGGAATTCCCTATAAATAGGGAAGTGGTGTGAAGATCATTCAATGGATAATAAAATATCAATGATATTGTTCCCTACCTCCATCACATAATATATTTGTAATACTATCCCATAATAACTTGTCACATGATCTCATCGTGAGATCTCTTGGAGTGAACTGCTTTGGAAGAAATTATTTTCCATGTTACCAATTTTAATCAACCATAAACTTATCTTTGAGAATTGTTTGAACATTGTACATGGGGATTCTTGATCACCTTGTGGGTTTGATAGGATATTCTGGATTTATCACAAGATCATTCAACTATTATGTGGATCAAATGACCATGTAAAGGTCCCCCGATCATTATACTTAAAATGTGTGAAGTGGTTACATGAGATTCTTTGGGTTTATGTTTCTTTGAGATATTCATGAACCAAATTATTTTGTGATTCCTATTCCTGATTGAAAATTCCCTACATATTCAAGTGATGAGAATGATTTTACTATAATTTTATAATTTCCATTAACAATATTTTATTTTATATGCGTAAAATTTTCCACTTACCATTGTTCATATTGATTCTAACTCTCATCATAATTCCACCATATAAGATAATAAAAAGGTAAATGATTTCAAGAAACTTAATGGTGGACATTATTATCATTTGAATTCTGACAATGAGGTTCTGATATGGATTCTTACATTCGAGCTCTAGAATTATCCGTTATCACATCTAATTCCTCTTTCTGGGCTTGGCTGGTTGGAAGATATTGTAATTATATAATAATTCTATAATCCTCTATCATTATAGGTGTTAACTTCTCTTGACATTATTTAGATGACAATTGTTGAGGATGACTGACTTGTCATACCTTGATCCCAAGTTTTATGTTATATGTTTGAAAAATACACCATGGGTATAGATGTATGTGAATTGTCTCACCAGCCCATATATTAGAACCATTTTAGGATATTAATCTCTTCTATGAATAACCCATATGGTTGATGAAGCAAGAAATGAGATCTACATCTAGGTGGTATCTTCTTGGATGAATGGATGTGGCCATTATGGGTCAGGAAATGCTACACATTGTTGGATAACTAGTTATATATTGTTCATCATTATGAGGTTGTATGGAATTCCATATTTAATTTTTATCATAAATCTAATATTCTCAGGGAATTGAGAAGAATTTTTTTTCATAGAACTAACTCAATTCATTATTTCCCTGGGGAGGTAGGAATTAGTGTAGGGGATATTTATCAACATGGGGGGATACCCCATCTTGGAGAGATGTACAAAATGTTCCTCCATTCGACAGAGGTCTAGGATATCCCTTTGAGAACTCTATTCCTGGTGAAGGAGATACTTATCATCATGAATGAAATGATAAGAATGGATTTAATTGTGAGCTCAATAAGTTTTTTAATGATTGGATCAATATTTTTAATTATCACAATAGATCTAGGAAAACTATTATACACCCCCATCGATGCCCTTCCCAGAAGGTTCATGACATTGCTGGTTCGTATTAGGATATTTCTGGAAGATATGGATCATTCCTCATGGGGATTTCAAGGGAATTCAAATATATAACCAAGTCATAGGATAGTAGGATTCAAGGGCATGTTACTGAATAGGTGGAGTTTTCCATCTAGATATTCACACATAGAAATATGCACCAGTAAACTGGTGATGGCATCATGATTAGTAGAGTAAAAAATATTAATCTATCAGTACGGACTCTTGGGTGCCTTTTCATGCTCTTGGGTCACATTTTGTAGGTCGAAATACCATATAGTATCAGTGATCACTTATATTTTTTATTTTGAGGGATATGGGAACATTTTCATTACTATGCATAATAAAAACATCAAGGAACTATGGTGCCTTATCACATCTTTGGATTCGAAACATATCTAGGGTTTTAGACAAGTCAGTAGGATCTAATGAGTTTATAAATGTGTTGAATCCATAATGTACCTCTAATTTCACCTTTTATCCTGCTCCAACTGGGCCAATATTGATAATGGAGGTGGATCTAGCAACAAAACATCATACATGATACCCTTCTAGATGTGGTTCATACAGATAGGATGGAAAAGTTGATCGTCGATGATCCATATAAACATTGTTTGGTTTTATCATCAGTTTAACTGAATCTAAAGGGTATCCCCTCTTTTTTTGGACAACATACGAGGAGAGAGACACCACATGATCATTCGTTAGTTTTGGATTACACCAGAACATGATGACACTGAAATTGAGATCATTCTTATGTCCAGTGATTCTCCTAACAGTCTAACTCATGATCATGGCTAGGCTTGGGTTATAGCCTACCAGTTTGGTGTGCTAAGATGATTATTTTTTCATATGAAAAACTATTTCCTCTCAAACCCCCCCCCCAGGTCTACAAGATAAATGAACTTGATTCATAACTCGAGAAAGACATTGAGGTAGCGACATCAACCTAGTGATGATTATCCCATCAGTGGGGTAAAACCTAATAAGGATACATTCCCTTTAGAACAAGAAAATAATGATATGATTTTTGAGAGAAGAATATATGAGGATCTATCTCTCACTACATCATAATCTTAACTAGTTATTCCTCATATTGTCTTGCCCAATCCATCGGTCACAGAAGGTCGGATATGACATAGGATGATCTAGAAACATATTCACACCCTGGTTTCTAATAAGCATCTGGCAACATTTTGTGACCATTTGGGAAATATTCATCATCTACTCCAAGAATTGGGGGGGACGAGTTTTTCCTACAACCATTTTATGAAATCATGATAGAAATTATCCTATATCATAATGATTTGGCCACTAATTAAAGGGGATTACATGATCTTGATAATGAGAATCACTTATACAAATAGATGAATAATGAATTATAGGAATTGGAGTAGAGTCTCCAGTTAATATCATATTTGAAATCTCAAATGGATTCCTAGACCATATTGATATAGAGATATGAGGAGATCTTAGATCAGCTGAGATCTGACCTCCCACTATCATCATCCTTATTGGAATCTTCTTAGAATATAATTGAAGAGATTTCTACTCTTATTGAAACCCTTCATACTATGGAATACATAGAATACTTGGTGTGAGAAGAACATCATCATGCAATTTATGATTCATTCCAAACACTTGGTAACTTGGTTGGACCATTTTATTGAATCTTATTATAATTCAATCATTTACATGCATTCTATTTTTTGATGAGGTTTATAGTGATACTTAAAAATGTGGAGATACCTCCAATTGGATGGTATCAATGAATGGATTTTCTATAACATTCATGTTTTTATCCATTTTATCTTTTGTTCATGATTTTCATGACATTTCATTGGTCTGATGTCGCATGAATCATCAATGGTACCCATCCATTGTATAATATCAAGTAAACCTGAATTCATGGTTCTGAATATTTCAATCAAAATAGATCATTATTTGTAAATGATCATATGTTTCCACCAACATGAGATTCCTTAATAATATATCTACTCCATCTATCTTGTGATTTCCTGATCTATAGAAGGATAATTGGTTAAAATATATTTGTACCATAGGGATAGTTCTTTATCTTTTTTCTGATGTTTATGATATTGGAAAGAACAAATTTAATTTTTTCTGAGGCCATACTGTGGGACTCATAATATTTGAATCTTTTTCATTATTTACTAAATATATTGATATTTTTCATTAGTTTAATGTCTTCGAGCTTCGAAATTTTATCATGGATAATTTAGGGTTTTTTAAATCAAGCCTTCTAAAACTTTAATTTATGGTATTTTATTTCATAGACCTTTTATCATTATAGTTATTTTCTTTTAGCTACGACCTTATATCATTTTAGTTTATATCCGTTTACCTTGGTCCATCTATCTATGTAGTTTAGGGTCTTTTAGCTCATACCTAATATCACAGTAGTTTAACATCTTTTATCTTGAACCATGAGATACCATGCAGTGTAAAGAATTTCTTGAATGTCATGATCAATGATCATGGAATATGTTGTAGGTCTTCTTGGAATGAGCCCAAACACCCTAGGGTGTTAAGTCATTTCATGGTGTTGCTGATTATCATGAGAATTAGAGCTCCTTTCCTACAAGGAGGAGATGCCAACAGTTGATAAGTAAAATCCCTTATGCTTCAATATCGTGGTCAAACATAGGTATCTCCACTATTCTTGAAGGTCCATGGATGAATTATGGGTGTAATATTTGTTGAATGATTAATACTAGAGAACCTATTACCACCTGGATAGTTGGAATTAGGGTGATATAAGTCATAACCCAAAAGCTTGAATTAATTAATATGGGATGGGGAAGACATTATAATGATCACCTATAACACCCTATTGTTATAGGTTCCACAATGGTATCACTAGGGAACAAACGGATTTGGGTTCCATTCTTGTAAAGAGGTTATGCCTTTAGTTTTTATGTCAAATACAATATGTATCAATTAGATCGTCAATAAATGAAAATAATACACTCCTTTACAAGGGATACGATAGATTTTTGATGACTGAAATGTCCAAATGATGATGTTTTTAATGGAAAGAAAGGTTATCAAGAACGGTTCTGAAACCCTAGGGAAATCATCATAATAAATTGTAAAGATCAATACCTATTCCCTTTGGTTTTAAATAACCAGGTGTGGTCCATTAAAAGGATCAAGAATGGTGTGTGAAGTCACATTTTTGAGAAAGGGTACCAAAGATAGTAATTTAATGTTAATAATTTTGAGTTCACATGGATATACATTATAAATGGAATATATATCACTTTCCAAAGTGCTCAGATCATGAGGAATGCTTAGAAAAAACATACTAGAAATTGTCAAGAACAGACTAAGGTGATGAGTTATTCCAAAATGATGTCAGGTTTTATAAGTATTGGAAATCCAATTTTTCTAAACGAGGGAATTTTTTGATGATCATAGGTGCTTATACAGGAGCTATATGCATACATTAATTGTCAAACAAAGAGTCCCTTAAAGATACTTATCTTTTTACAAGGGTAATGGAAGATTTAATGTGATCTTAGACACTAAACTCATGAATTTTTTTATGGAAAATGTAATATCCAATAATGTTTTGAGTATATAAAAATTTGTGTTTCCACATATAGTACATGTTATCATAGTGAGGAGATGTGAAACATTTTTAATCTAACTTTTTACCTAGACTCGGGGGGCCTAGAAAAGATAGATATAATTTTACTAAGGATATAGAGTAGGACATATGAGAGTTATTAAATATTTATTTGTGACCCAATTTTCACGTAAAATCGGTAGTTTAAGAGTTTAGAGTGAAAAAGCTTGAACTTTTCACAGGCATCCATTTATGGGTTATCAACCTGACATGTTTTGTGATTATTTAACTAAAACATTAATATCTTGAAATTTTTACTATTAAAGGCCATATTTTATGTTCATACTACTTTGAATAATTTATAGGTAGTTTTGGGTTATGGAAGACTTGAACATAAATGAGGGGATGTTAGACAATTTCCCAATTAGTATAGCTATGCTCAAGAGTACTACAAAAATCAAGTGAACTGAAGACAAAAATTCTATAAATCATGGCTCAAGGTTCTTAGTTCATGTGTACATACATGGGAAAATCATACTAGGGATATCCCACAACACCCTCTAGAGCTGAGTTCTGCCATAGCGATATCTCGGTCATGAGGATTTGGAATCCCTCCTTATAGAGCCATGATTTTTCTGGATGGTTCCCTTATTCATATATAGTATGGTCAAAAAGAGGGATACATTCTCCTTTATAAGGTCCATAAAAGGTTTTTAGCAACTTTAAGTGCTTGAGACATTAACTGTGATTTATGGATTGAGGTGCTTAAAATACTTTGGATGCACCCCATACTCTGGATTACCAAGGTAATGATCATTATGGCATTTGATAAGGGATGGTAATGGATGATGGTATGTACAGTCTAATGTCAAATAGTAGGGACATAATTTCTTTTGTGAAGTTTAACATCACTCTATAAGGACATTTTCCTTTTAGTTTAATATCATGCGGTAAATATGTGCGAACCCACATGAAATATACTGAAAGATATATTACATGAATAAGAATACAACATGTAGATCAAACATATACATAGGAAAAATGATATCAATGGCCTAACACTTACATATCCAATATTAATGTTTTTATCAGTTGTTTTATCTGGGTCCATGATTGGAGATTTGGGCATCACTTCATATCATGTGATGATAGGAATCAAGACATATATTGTTATTGAATGGGAAACTCTCTATCAAGGTATGACCCATAAGAATAGGTAATAATTGTTTTCATTGATTGTTGTAGATGGGACCAGTATTATATTTCCTTGTTTTACTATGTATCATATGATAAAAGTAATCAATCCACATGTAGATCTAAAAGAACCATGTAGTTTTACAACATATGGAAATGTAATAGGATTCTATACATGAAAAGGGGTATTATGTATAGAATTAAGGATTTAAATCTAGGAGTCACTACATGACCTATATTAATAGGACTCAAGACACATTCATCTCTTAATGAATGATCTTCATGCACAATCCTGACATATACGCAATGAGAGATAATTTTTATTTATTTTTCCTACAATTTTGATTTGGGATACAAGAATCACTACCTATCATGTGATGTTTAGAATCAAGTAACACATATTTATAGAATTGATGTTTCTGATGAGACCAATCACCAATAATAAGGGTCTACTCGGGCATGGTCTACAAGAATGTTCAATTTTATGTCATGCATGGGAAATCAACCATGTAGTTTAGTATCATAAGGAGAGGACTCAAGGAATTAATTTGAAGGTATTTCATTATGGACAATGATGAAGCAATCACGATATGTTATTCCTTATTAATGTAGGGAATATATAAATAAAATTTATAATCTCATGTGATATATGATTGGTGTATGAAATAAGGAATAGTAAGGGTTCATGTCACCATGCATGGGCAGTTTAGGATTCAGTGGGAGAATTTTTTATCATGTATTGGATGGACCATGATGTAGGATCAAGTCATATCTACATGTCTTATTCAAATGATAATGAAGCTGTAAATAGTTCTAGAAACTCATTATGATTGATTTTAAGTGGAATGGAAATAGGTCCTTAAATTTAACATCTTGCAGTAAAGACATGGGTTAATCAACGTGAATGTAGAGGAATTTTCTAGTTGGGCCTGATAATAAATGTTTTGGTGTCACTACATATACAATGATGGAAGCAACCAAGAAACACATAGTTCTTGGGAAACATAAAGTTTTGTGAAATGGGGAGAGGATGCCAGTCATGCATTTTAACATTTTTCAACAAGGATGCTGATCATCCAATGTGAAGGGGAATTAACATTGTGGTTGGGCCCAAAAATATGGGTTCACGCATCAGAACATATCATGTGATGTTAGTGATCAATCCACATGTTGTTCTAAGAATGAGAGATCCACTATGTTAATATTACACTCGCACGGGGATGGGAACATTTTATCACTCTTTCATAAAGCTCTACATCATACGTAGTGATTCTTTAGTGAGATTGTGCTTCTTGATCAGTTTAATGTTATAAAATGAGAACATCTTCTGTGCAGTTTAATGTCATTAGATTAAGAAATATTCTCTATAGTATTACATCATGTGGTTATGATGTGATACATTTTGTTATTTAAAGTCTTTCTTCTTGGACTTGGATCTCTCGATATGAATGAATATGAACCATTATTGGATATGTGAATTTTTAAGATCATGCTATGAGGATGTTTTCGATATTGTTTAGTATCATGTGGTTACGAAGTGTCTGTGCAATTTATCGTTATACGACTAGGACTCCTTTGTGTAGTTTAACGTCATAAAAAAAAGACAAATCCATATAGATTAATATCATGTGGTCATGATGTGATATTTTGTGTAGTTTAAATTCATGATGTAAGTACATGATTCTTGATGAAATCTATTAAATGTATTTCCTATGAAAACTCACATTGGTGGGGTTTGTGAAATGTTCACCACCCATTACGGCGAATGTGTCGGTTCCATTATGATCGAACTTATGTATTATATAATAACCATCCCATTTTGATTCTATCATTGTAGGCTTTATCCTCAGTATCATTTGGGTTCTGAGTTCCAACACCTTTTCTCGTTTGAGGAATTAACAAACCCATTACGCTTTTATTGAAGGCATGTGCGATCTAATTTTAATGGACTTCAATGTTTCAAAATGTACAAAACATGTTCCCATTGTGCTCTCCCAGCTCATCCAGCCTATTTTTTGATTTCAAATGATTTGAGAGTTTTCAAAAAATTGATATTAAAAGTTAGGGAAATTATACTCCTATGGGAAATACCTCCATGATATTTTACACTAATGAGTACAAATTTTCTTGTGTATAAGTACTTTTGGTGGTATGATATGCCCATAATGCATAGAGGATTTTATCCGCATAGGGATACTTGTATTTACATACCATATTCTGGAGTATATTTGACACAATCTTGTTAAAAGAATCAATTTTTTCATTTACAACAGCATGATATCTAGATGAGTGATTGGAATCGGTGTTGTAATCTTGGTAAAATTTCTTCAATTCCATAGAGAAGAAGTGGGTTTCTATTTTTATACAATATTGTGTGGGGGAACCTAAACCTATTGATGATATATGACTTTATAAAGATGATATTCTATATTCTGAATTCATTAAGATCTATTTCATTAGCCTATTTGAAGAATAAGTCTGTAACACTAAGGATGTACTTGAACTAATTAGCAGTGGATGAGGGATATGGCCCCCAAACATCAATTCACCAAATGGGAAATGACCAGAAATATTTAACTATATGTATATATTTCAAGGTTTGATGGTTGTAGTTTTTAGGGATCTGGATTGCATGAAATTACTTGGTTAATTCCATATATAATAATATAATGTATTTCCAATAATAACCTAGGCTCCTCATTTGGTGGGAGAGTTAGGTCCTTGACTAATGAGTGCCATAAGAGCCTATATGGAATTCTTCCCTGATGACGTGAACCTCTCTTTTTTTATGTGCATCAAAAGATTATTCCAACAAGGACTCACTTATAGATATATTTTTGTGCATTTAGTTCATCCCATTGGGGTAACATTTGTTGCATCGTGTTGAACACATTCCAATCTAGTTTGGTATATCAGGATGTCCCGATTTATAGATAACTAATTTTTTTCTCAATCCATCCAAGGGTGGATATCAGTTCATCATGATATATTTCAGTGTTAAATTGATTAATTTCTTCCATATCCCAGATGATGAAAGATGATACCATTTTTTAATGCTTGATATAGAATATTGATTTCACCTAATCGGGGTCTTCCAGGACTATGTCTATATTAGCCAATGTGTCGGAAATAGAATTATATGATTTGGAAACATGATATAATGAGGGATGAAAATTTATTTGTTCAATAAGTTACCTAACATTGCAAGTGAGAGGGGCCAATTCTTTTCTTTGATGGCATATTCTCTGTTGATCTATTTATCTCTATTTTATAATCACTTTTTATATTAATGTTAGCTATCTGAAATTGAAGGTATAGTTCTATGATATTAATAATCACTTGGAATTCAACCTCATTATTTCAGTCGCCCTTAAATAGTGGAAAGGAGTATCAAAAAATATCATTGTTCTCAGAGAAAAATACAATCCCTAGGCCAACCCAATTGAGATTCTTATTTTCTATCATTTAGGTGTTATAAATTTGAGAGGCTCCATAAAAATACATCTCCAATGTATGGGGAGTGTCACGGGAATAAAAAAACTCCTCATTTTGTAGTTTATTGTATTTTTTGGGTCATGATGTGCCATGAGGAAATTATCTTGGGTATTCCCTTTTACTGACTTCTGTGACATGAAATAAATGTCACAGTACTCTAGAATGACTCCCATCATGCCAAATGACCAATCAGTATAGGAAGAACAATGATGTACATGTGCGGATAAAAATGAGAGACAATATAGACTTCAGGGTACTTCAACTATGGCCTCAGAATTTGTACTGAGAAGATCAATGAAAGAATGTTCTTATCAAAAATAGTGTATCAAGTCTCAGTTTCTAGCATTTTTTGACTGAGTTAGTGGATTCTATTATCTCTTCCAACATCATTATTTTGTGTGAGGAGGGTGACCAGTGAGAATTTGATGGTGGAAACATATAATATTAGTGTCCTCCTTTCCACAAAAAACCGTAGGACCAGTGGGTGTAAAAGATGTTACGTGGTACACTCAAATAATTATTGGTTTACATCATCCCATTGATAGGTGATTCCCTTATTCATTAGCTTGGTAAAGTGGAGATATTTTCATAGATGGGTTTTCTATGAAACACTGAATATATGAGAGGTTCTGTTAGAGACCCCTTACTTCATTGTGATTTTGGGGGTGTGCCATTACAAAAATTGATCTAGTATTTTATGGGTCAACCTTAATGTCATTCTTGCATACCAAAAATCAATGGAACTTCCACGAGGTTACCACCAAAAGAGTATTACAATGGATTCATCTTTATATTATTATATTACAACTTGTCACCTATAGTTTTAAAATCTATAAAGTGATCAAATTTTTTTGATATTTCATCACCATGTCAACGACATAACATTTGGATATTCTTCCCAAGAAGAGTATAAAGATATGATGCATGTAACTTTGATTAATACCTCTAGAATTATTTAACCGAATGGGAATGAACTAACAAAAAATGATCCCCTTTTTTGATCGAAATATTGTGGCTTCACCAACTTTAGGGGACATCTTTATCTGATTATACCCAGAATACTAATCCAAGAATGAAAGTCATGGAAGCTAGATGTTAAATCAATCGGGAATTTTGTGATCAACAATTGGAATTCTTCCTGTGGGTAGTCCTTATTATGGTCTTTTAAATCGATTTAGAATCTAATCTTCCCATTCATTTTATTTATGTGGACAATATTGGCAAGCCATCATGGTTTTTCAATTCTAATAAAATGTTGGATTGATAATTTTTTCAACCACTACCTCAAAATTGTTATCATTTGTGGGATGTATCATTTTTGTTGTCTTCTTGAAAAATTATATACCATTAGGTTAGTAGAGATGGTTCTTAGGAATATCTCGATTAAATCAAAAAAAAATTGTTCAAATTGAACACATATATGTGTTCATTTAGATGTTTTTTGTACATTTATTAACTTTTGAGGGGAATAAAAACACTAATAAGTATAGGCCATTGGTTTATTCTTTTGATATATTTATTTCTTAAACTCATTGATGGTGGTGAAGACACCTTCCATGAATGAGGGAGGTTAATTCATGTAGTCATCCTTTTCTTCTTCAATCTATAAGTATATGGAATCATTTTCATGTGGGATTGGAAATATAGGGGTATCTTTATCACTATTGGGGTGAGAGAGGCCATGAGAGGAAACATTATAATATTGTACTTCTAGATAAATTACAATGAGATTCTAGAACTGATTGTAATAGGTAATATCGTAGGGGATAGAAGGGGCTTAAACATATAGTATTTGCTCTGTGACATCAAAAAGATATATCAAGAGCACATAGTCGTTTTCTACCACACTCTAGGGATTCTTTGGGAATGTCCTCAACCAATTGGGGGATACAACCTATATATCATCATCTACTATTAGTTTTTTTTCCTTCCATTTCATAGAAAACTTTTTTATCACATGTGGCATGGAAAATATCAAATGTGAATTTTTCACCAAGAAGTATGCTGGATTTTCCATCAATGGGGTATTTAAGACACTGATGGAATGTTGAAGGCACAACCACATGGTTGTGGATCTAGGGTATTCCAAGAAAGAAATTGTATGAGGTATCTTTCTAGATAAGCAAAAAATGTATTTCCTTATACCATGTATCATTGATCTATTTCCTTAATTTATTTCATTGGCATAAGATATATGAAATCAAATCCCAAATGCCTAAATAATTTTGTAGTCTTAGTAAACACGATACATATTTGAAATTAAAAAATTAAATTTTAAACATAAAATACCAAAAGTACTTTCGTTGAGAACAACCTTATTATAGTAGATTAACTCGGGATATTAGTCATAAAACAGTTCTATGAAAACAAGGTAAACTAAAATATAAGAAAAAGATGAAATCATATTATCATTAAGGGTAATGTACAATTGAATCTATCATAAATATATAAAGGATAATTATTATCAAATGGTAAATACATAAAAATATATTCCATGAAATAAATAAAAATGTAAATGAATCCAAATATTATTTCAGAGTTAAAATAATCTTGAATGTAATAACTGTAATTAAGAAAATTAATAATGCCAAATGTTTGAACAATCAATATATATCTTCTAGAGGGTTCCTGATAATTCTATTTTGTATACATATTTTTATGTGTTTTTATATGTGTATTAATTAAATATTAATTTATTTAACTTAATATATGTTCTTGATATCAATTTTTTAAAAAATATTTTCTAGTATTTTTAGTTGGATAAATATGAAGGCAAACATAAAATTTGAGGAAAACAAAGGCTTTTTGTGTCGTGAGTGAAACGAAGCAGTGCGACACCAGATTTTGATGATGGGCATGATGAATGTACAAGGAAAAAACTAAATATTCATTGAAAAACAATGCTTTCAGTGATGTAATATGAATTTTCACATCAATTAATAATTTACATTTTTGAACTGGTGCATGTTGTGGAATAGTTAAATGTTGAGAAGTGGATAAATTCAATATAAACAGAAGAATATATATATCACATTATGAAACATGTGAAATATGACCAGAGTGGATGAATTTCAGGAAATTAGTACATTGTGTGTTAATTATATGATGTGTAAACATATTACACATCATGTAAATTCTTGATATAGCATAAAACACTAATTTACAATGTATCATTGATGGGATTTTATGATGTTTTTGACCTGGCTTGCTATTAAACTAAAACTTTCACCCATGGGAAACCTTTTGATGACCTCCTAGACTATATATATTGTTTTTTCTAGGATAAATGGAATTTCATTCCATGTGGGAAGCACAAAAACCATGAGGCCTCCATAGGATTTCAACATATTATAGATAGGATTTCATTTTTTCATTCATTTAGCATATATAGTCATTTCATAATTTTTATTTTAATTTCAATTTCTATCTTTTATTAATTTTACTTCTCAATAACTATATTCTATTTTATCCCAATGGAATATAGTTTATTCAACATTGGCGGTCTTCCAAAGATGATTGGCTAAATCTGTAATGGAGAGAAGAATCAATTAAAATTTGTGTGTATCAATGTGTTTTATTTCATTCATTGCTCCCAAAATAAATATATTCAATAGTAATCATATTGAATATAATTATTATCATATAGATTACTAAAAGATGGATCATGTGTGTTTAATAGCAGATCAGAACCAACATGAATAATATAATTAGTTCATGACCATTGAATGTGATTATTATTCTACAATTGCAAGAAGATCTTCATGCGGTATAGTTATATAAATTTGGTAGACCATCAGGAATTGATATTATAGGGTATATTAATATAGTTTTAACAAATCTACTATTTATTAAATATGATTTATTTCTCAACCATTGAGTATTTCTATTTTTCTATTTCATTCATGATTTATTTTTCTAAAATCCACCCATGGAAAATAATTCCCCTTTCATCGGTTTCTCTATTTTAATTAATTTATTTTAATTGTATCATTAGTTTAGTAAATTCAACATGAAATAGGAGCGACCTATGCTTTAGAAATTTTTTTTCATTGTAACATTCCCCTATCACTGTGGGTTTTACCTCTCACTTGTACTGTATTATGGCTATATAGTTATTTTGGTTTAGGATAATATAAGTTTTTAATTTGATCAATGCTCAAAGGAATTAATGGCACCTTTAGGGAATGCCAATTTTTTACACAACATTTCATTTCCACCAGGTGAAAAATATTATGAACTACATCCATTATAGGTATATGTCACATTTTTCATGGAAAAACACATATGTGTCACAACATATCATGTGTATTCACCAGTTTATCTTGATTTTATCCACTTCCTAGCCTTTAGCTCTTCTACGACTTGCACTTATTCACCATAGGAAATGATTACATGATGTGAAAATCCATAATACTATGTGATATTATCCTTTTTCCCTAGATATTTAGTTGTGTTCCTTGGGTTATATTCATGATAATTCTCAAAATCTGGTGTCACACTGCTTCACTTCACTCATGGCATGAAGTTCCTTTTTTTCTATAAATTCCATGTTTTCATTTTTATTTGTCAAAATGATAATCATGAAAAATATTTCATGAAAAATTGATATCAAGACAATATATTATATTAAATAAATTAATATTCAATGAATATACATATAAAAACCTTTCAAAAATATTTATTCAAAATATTTTTATCAGTTACTGTCAATATAAATCCTCTTGCAAGTTTTATCCTGCAAGTAGACACCCATCTGGTTATTTTTGGAAAAAAGTCATGAAGTTTTTTTCCAACTAATATCATCTCAATAGACTAATGATTCATTGATGGGATTTAAATAACTTTTCCCCAAACCATGTCTTTCCTATCCGAATCATTCCTTATGTTGAATATTTAACTTAAAAACATATTTTTAAATTAGAGTGTCCCAAAACACTTTGAAATATTTGAATCATAAGCCCTATAAAAGTAAATAATTATCAAATAAAACATTGAATATAATGAATATAAAGATATTAAAGGTATTATATATCAATGGGGTAGTACACCACATAAAATAAATATTTTATGGATATGGAAAATCTCTTAGAAATAAAAGTGAGTAGAGAAAAACCCTCACCTTGTACTTTCCATTATTGAATGTTATTTAACCTAATTTATAATTGTTTAATAGATGTGAATAATTATACCAGAACCATATAAGTATTGAAAATATCATATATGATCTTATTATACCATCTTATCAATTGTTATTAACATTTTGTTATTAGCCTTCTTTTGGGTGTTAAGTGCTTCATTTTCCTATAGTTGTTTTCTCATTTAAGAATCAGTTATTCCAGAAAGGATATATATATATATATATATATCATCTCCATAATTATATAAAGTTAATATATATATTTCATATTTATTCCTTATAAACATTTTTATAATCATTTTTTAATGGTTAACATGGAAAATGAATCACAACAGGTCATGGAGACGGTAGGTCGTACGTATGCACAAGCGATTATATCATCCCCTTAATGGTGAAAGTGCAAGGAATTATATAGTATTTTTTTTGAAGAATCAATATCACGTCATAATTATCACATGTATTAATTATTTCCATCATTATAAACATCCATTTAAATTGGTAATGAAAAATAAATTACACCATGGAATGGAGACGGTAAGTAATAAGTAGGCATGGACAATACCTTCATTTTTCATAGGATGGATAAAAGGTGTATTATTGTTGTCTCATAACCATAATGGAATCTATAATTATAGATGATAATGTATTTATTAATTTATCATGGAATCAATACTTTATGGTTATGTATAAGACTAAATTATCTTGGATGACATGGTAAAAACTATTACCTCTTCTTTAAAGGATTCCCTTAATATCTCATCTTAAGGGATCTAGGGTTGGTATTTATGGAATACAAAGACCTAAAAAGCATGTATATGAATGTTGGGAGGATAACCGGTTAGGGTTTGGACAATATATAAGGTTCATAATGATGTGAGGATGGGATGGAAGAAGATCCCTTTTATAATTGAGTTGAGGGACACTTTTGGAAACTCTCAAAATATTAAATTAATATAAAATAATTTTCATTTAAAAATGGATCCAATGTAATTTATTTATAAGATAAAATTATGATGGGTATAAAGCCACTCATCCAATTATTTTTAGACATGTTTTGGTCAAATTTATTCCTTTATATTTTATCTTTTTACCCTTTCCCAAAACTTGTAACTTTTACCATTAGATCTTGTCTTTTTTAATCTTTTAATATTAATATGCTTTCTAAAAAATGAAAAAAGAACAATAAATGAGTCATTAATGAAATAATAAAACATATCACAATATTTTGGAAGAATTATATATATTATTTTGAATTTCAAATCCTTTAATAATATTAGTTTATTCAAAAATACCATTAGTTCCAATTTTGTACCAATTCAAGAAATGACTTTTAAAATATATCATAAAAACATGATACATTCTAACCAAAACCATTAATTCATACATAATATGTCGAGGTAATTTATAATATTTGTGTAGAAAAATAAATATACAAAATTAAAATTATTATAGTTTTCAAATAATTTGTATTTGATATGTACATTAATTAAACAATTAATGCTCCATATTTGTGTAATCCTTCAATTAAATTAATTTATGAATAAAAAATAGAAATAAATTTTCAAGAAAAAGGGAAAAAATTTATCTTTATAATTAATTTTTATAGACAGTGATATATTATGAGTAACCATATATAAAAAATTCAAATCTTATTGAAAACATGAGTATGACATATTTGATATTCAATTGAATAAAATACTTTAAAAGGAACAAAGTCATCAAATTAACTCAAAAAGGCTATAAAATTGGCCTAAGTGTTTTTGGTCGAAACTAACTTATAAAATAAAATAATGACAACTTTTAGGGTAATTTTATAATACATATAATATTATTTTTACCCTAAATTAACTGAATTTACCCTTAACCATGATAATTAAAAAGAATAAATATAATATTAATATTATACAAAAACAAATAAAACCTATTTAATAAATTTGGACCTTATTATTATGAATATAGAGTAAATTTTTAAAAATTTTAATACCAAATTGGAAAAAATTAATTAAAATTAATCTCATTGACATAATAAGAAAATTCTTTTTTTAAATGAAAACGTTCATAAGATTAAAATGATTTTATATCCAAAATAATTTGTAAATTGATTAAAATTACGTTAATTTGATTAAATGATTAATAAATGAGCAAATTATAATTTAAAACATATTTAAAATATAATTTATCACTATAAATTATTTAGACAAAAACCAGTTTTCAATTAAAATGCAATATTTTATCACTATTCACCAAAACAACACACTTATCATAAAAATAAAAAAATTTAACCAATGTAAATATTTATATTTAAATTAAAAATAATAAGTTTATTTTGAAATTTATAATTTATAAATCTAGAAAAACCTGTATTTAAAACAAGTTCGTCATCAAAAGGTGGGGAAACTCTCTTATTATAAAAACACATCATTTATGAGTAATATTAGATTTGTTCTAATATCTTGTCAGGAAGACACATTGGATTAATTTTTAACATTATATTGAATATAAGATATATATTTATATAATTCATTAAAATAATTCAATATGTGCAATTTTTTTATTTTATTGGTATAAAACATAGTTGTGTGAATTGAAATAGATTCTATAATAAAATTTCTTTATATTAAATTGGTTTTAGTATTTATTTATAATTAATTGGTAAACAATGAATTAAATAATATATTTATATAAGTTATTAAAATATATTCATTATAACCAATTTAAAATCTAGAAGATAGTTTCATTTTAAATAATAATATTAATAGTATATCATTATTTGTTTAAACTCGATGTTGCGTGCAACATATGCCATTGAAGAGATAAAATTTAAAAATATAAAAACCATAAAATATTAGGGTGTATAATTATCCCCACATTAATAAATTTTATTCTCTATGTTTTAAATTTCACTTTTAATATAAAAAGGTTGATACATGATAGTTCAATTGTGGTAACCACATATTGAAAATAGGGTTAATAAAACATACACTTAATAAGAGAGAAAGTGAAATGTGAAGGTCCCTAGAAAATTAGGCTCTCGAATACAAAATCATTATATAAAATCAAAAACCAACACAAGAATGGAAAACCAAACTACCATGTTTTTATAGAGAGTGATAGAGAACATGGTCATCAGAATTTCTACCATCACAAAACCATAAACTTGTGATGGGTTAAAGAGGACATTGACTTCTCAGTAAGAAAATTATACAGATTTTTTTGTACTGAAATAATTTTCTTATAGTAGAGCGATTATTTTACTATATTAATAAACACCTGAGAAATTAAAGTTACTTGATTACTTTCAATGTCATGAGCATAATATAAACATTTTTTGGTTCTTTAATATATTTTCACATCAATTCGTACATCGAGAGATGGATATTAAAGATGTATTTTATGCCTAATTGAAATCTAATTAATTATCCATAAGACTTTCCTTCGACCTTTAAATATTTTCAATACCAAAATGTTTATAAAATGATATCTATTATAATAAATCCAACATTACCCTAAAACAATAAAATCCAAATTTCAATTGAAACCAATACAACCTTAATAATCATCCAAAAAATATATATCTAAATTCATAGTCGTAAAAAATATTAAAATATCCAAAAAAATATTAACATTAGATTCCCCATGCCACATAATATAGAACTTATTGTCACATTAAACATATATAAATAGCTTGATCACCTTATAGAACATAACGAAAACATTCATGCTTTATAATCTTTAAAGATGATGTTCTGCAGTACAATACTTATATATCTCATGATTAATATAACAAGACCATAATTGATGAAATAATTATAAAATCCCAAATAAAAATGAACATTAATCACTTTAATTCATTATTAGACCATCAACTATGCTTAATCATTGTACCAATTACTGTATCCTTCCTTTAATTTTTTTAGTCTCTTGATCATCAAAAATATGACAATTACTTGTATAACTTTCATATTCTAACCATTGACCAAAACCAAAATAACAATGTGAGAACAACTACTCATATTGGTATAGTCATGAGGAATCATTTATAAGATTTTTAAATCATAAATCATTATCAATTAATGAATCATTAGGTTTAAACTAGGTTATCAATTTTCATTACCAAATCTATAGGATATTATCATATGCTTAGAATTATCCCCAATATCAGTCATAAGGTAATGTTTTCTGATCCATGATCTCGAAAATCTAGATCCCAAGGTTTTTACTAAACTATCTATGATACCATCTATAATTCACTAGACCCCAGTAGCACATATCCAGTAAATTAATTTATTATATTCAAATAAGATACAAGATATCACTTCTCAAAGGACCAAATAGTTTAGAAGTCTTAGTAAACTAGATAGATATTTTAAATTAAAATTACATTTTAAATGTAAAATAAAAAATTATTTTATTTGGTAATACGATTATTATCTTACAGTAACTCTTGAATTTAGTTAAAAAACATCTAGGAAACCTCTGGGAAGTAAAACATATGAAAGGGGACACATAAAATACTCAGTAAGGGTAATGTAAAATAGAACATACCATAAATAAATAAAGGATAATTATCATTTAAATCTATATAACAGAATACCCATTTCGTGGATGAAATAAACTGAAAATGTAAATTCATCCCTAGATTTTTTTTCCATAGAAAAAATCTATTGGATAGTAATAAAATAAATTAATTAAATTCATAATTTTAGGTGACAACACTATCTATATATATTCCATAGATAGTTACTGTCATGATCATCCCTCTTTCCAGTTTAAGTCTATGGGTAGAAACCCAACTGATTCTTTTTTGAAACCAATGTGAAGGGTATTTTTCAACTTATTTCATCTCATGTGACTACTAATTCATCAATATTTTTTCATTAACTAGTCACATACCCGTGTCTTTCATGTCCAAATAATTCCTTATATTGAATAATATATTTGAAAATATATTTTTAAATCAAATTTTCCCATACCACATTGAAATATTAGAATCATAAGCCCCATAAAAGTAAATAATTATCAAATAAAACATTTAATACCATAATTATATAGAGATAAAAGATATTAAATATCAAAGGGTTAGTACACCACACAAAATAAATTAGTTGTGAATAAGGAATATATCACAGCAATAAAATTGAGATGAGAAAAAACCCTTACCTTGGACAGTACTTAAGTTGAACGTGCTATAAAATTCAGTAAAATGGTTTAAAGACTGTTATTAATTTTTAAAAAAATCCTTATTAGAATTATTTTATCTTATATGATAACATAATGAAATTTTATCCCCATTTTGTTATTAATATATCTTTATTACCCATGTTTTGGGTGTCAACTTCTTCATTTTCATATGAATGTTTTTTCATGAATGTCTCAGTTCTTATGAATAGGATAAATATCTTTAATTTAAAAAATTACATTATTGTATATATATCATATTTATTCATCATATGCATTTTGAAAACCAATTTATAATGTTTAACATGGAAAATGAATCACATCATGTCGTTGAGACGGTAGACCGTACCTATGCATGAGCAATGATATCATTCCATTAATTTTGAAAGGGTAAAGAAGTAGATTGTATATTATTATTTTCAGAATCAATTTAACGGGAAAGTTAACATATATATCAATTATTTCCATTTTTATACCAATCCAGGTAATGTGGTGATATAAAATATATTACACCACGACACGGAGATAATAATTCATACGTACGCACACACAACAGTTAATATTTAATTGGATGGATAAAAGTTAGAATATGGTAATCAAATTAAAAAAATAACATATAGGTATGTGTATGTTACAGAACATATTATTTTTTCATATAACCACATATTAAGAAGATGTAAAAGAATAAATGGTTTGGGATGAGTTGGAAAAAACAATTATCTCTTATTTGGAAGATCTTCTTTCGATATCTTCCTAAGAGATCTAGGGTTTGTATTTTTGGAATACCAGTACCTCAAAACATGGAAAATATGTTTTTAACATAAATGGGTAGGGTTATGTTGATCAAAAAGGCTCAAAGTTGTGTTAATAAGTGAGGGATTATGTGCCTTTTATAATTGAGGTGAGTGGCACTTTTGGGAACTCTCAAAATATTAAATTAATATAATTAATTTTAAATTCCAAAATAATCCAAAGTAATTTATTTGTAAGGTAATACAATAATTGGGAAAAATAATTTCAACCAATTATTTCTATACATGATTTAGTAACATTCTTACCTTTATCTTTTGGCTTTAACCCCTAGTTAAACCCTTTAACACTTACTACGACAAATTAGTGTTCTTTATTTAAGGATTAATTTAGTTATTATAAAATAAAATAAGTAAAAAACGAGACATGGATGGAATTTTAATCCATATCTCAAACAATCATAATAATTTTATATTTTCTTTATTTTTATATCATTTAATAATATATTATTTTTTTCATATTTTATCATTTTTAAAGTTGACACTATTCATTACATGAATTTTTATAAATATCATAAAAACAAGGTTACATTGAATCAAGACAATTAATTCATACATAATATATCATGGTGATGTAGAAAATGTTTATCACTTTTATTGATTCAAATTAGATTTATTTTAATATTTCAGTAACATTTATTTGATATGTTCATTAATTAAACAATTACTACATCATCCTTGTGAAATCCATTAATTTATGTATTTTATCCTTAAAATTTAATAATATATTATCATAATTAATATAATTATTATCTATTTATAATTAGTATTCATACATGAATATATATTCTGAATTACCAATAATAAAAAAATGTATGTTTTTTAAAAACATGAGTATGACATATTTGAATTTGTTATAATAAAATACTATAAAATGATTAAAGGAATTAAAGTAGCTCGAATAGGCATATTAATAGTCCCAGAGACAATTTCAGTTTAACCAACTCATCTAATAAAATGTGGACAAGTGCTAAGGTAATTTCAGTATTCTTAAAATATTATTTTTACCCTTAATTAACAGATTTACCCTTAACCGTGGTATTTAAAAAAAATTACTAAAGTTAATATTTATATTGTTAAAAAATAAGAGACCAATTTATTAAATTTGGACCTAATTATTAGTAATATGGATTCTATTTTTTCAAAAATAATAACATTTAATTGGATAAAGCAAATTTTAAAATTAATCCCTTTGACAGAACGAGAATACTTTTTTTGAAGTGAAAACATTTAAAAGATTGAAATGTTTTTACTTAAAAATTCAATATGAAATTGATTAAAATGAATTAGATTATATTAAATGATAAGTTATTTATGTAATTATAATTCAACACCAATTAAAAATGTAATTTCACACTATCAAATCTTTAGACAATAAATCAATTTTCAATTAAAAAGTAATATTTTATCACTGTTCATAAAAACCACAAACTTTTCAGAAAAATAATATAACTCATCCAATGTAAAATTTTATATTCCTATTTATAATAAATTTTATTTCAAATATAATTTATAAATGTTTCAAAAACTATATTTAATATATGTCCACAATAAAAATGAGGTAAAACTAACTTATTATAAAAACACATCGTTTATGCGTAAAATTGGATTCATTCTTATATATTTTATAGAAAAAAATTTGATGAGTGTTAAAAACGTTATTTAACAGATTAAATATATTTATATATATCATTATCATATTTAAAAAAGTGTGATTTGATTATTTTATTGTTATGAATGGAACAAGTGCACATTGTAAAGGTTTTTTATAAATACATTTACTATATATTAAATTTATTTACATATAAATTTTTTAATTTATTGGTTAGAAATGAATTCAATATTATTTATTGATAAGTTAGTTTATCTTATTCATAACAACTAATTTAATTACTATGAGAAAATTTCATTTTAAATAATAATATTAACAGTATATCATGGTTCATTTAAGCTCTGTGTTGTGTGCAATGTAAGATAACAGAGAGATACAATTTAAAAAGATACATAATATATGGGATGTTTCATAAACATAGCATCAAATGTGAGATCGCCAAACTGTCTTTGTGTTTGATCATTGTAATATTTCATTACTCGTGCTTCACATACCCTTGAATGTTCAGTTATGTGGGAGACAAACCCTCTCCGCTATATCCCAAACATTTGAGTGTTCAAATCGGGATAAGATTAATCCTGATTTTTTTTCAATATGAACCCTTTGGATATCAAAAATATCAAGTGTACCCAAAAAAATATAGTGGTCTAATATGTCCTAGGATTACCACTTTCTGATTTTTTGAATTCTATGAGATGTTGACCTGGTATTTTTCTATCATGGTCTCCATTTGATAGAAATAAGATACAATTAATTCTATATTGAATTATTGTGGGATCTAAAGTGGTTAAAATAGAACATCTATATGTTCTTTTGAATGATAATTTGCATAATTTATGGAGAGCTTGGTTGGGAAAACCACCACATGTTTCTAAATATCGTACATTAGTGCTAGAGATTGGGGTATCCCGATGTGAGGTTGCTCATTGGCATGTGGCTTCAGAGCCAGGGCCTTTAAGGTATATTGGTTTGGTTCCTGTGAAGTGGTTGTGGGAGAATCTCCTACCTGTGGCATGCGTCGTGTCAACCTTCAGTGTCTCATGGGATGATCAGGTAATCAAACCCCCTCTAGGCATCCATTGAAAACAATTGGGTGAGGACGATCAGTAGAGGTATTGTAGAAGAATCCATGTATTTTTTTGGGAATATACGAGTCTTTTAACATGTGACATAGATTTTATATGTCCTCTATGTAGTTTGAATGAAATATTGGGTCTGGCCATACCTGTGAGGTCCCCAAAATCATTGGTTTTAGTGAATTTGGCCTCCTATTCCACGGTTTTGTGTTGGGAACTTATACCTGGAGGCATATTAATTATTAGAGAATAAGTCATCTAAGTGTATCACATAAAGATAACCAAATATGATATCTTTTTCTGATAAGGGTTCCATTTGGTGGGGTGGTGACCATGTTTTAGATTTTTCAGGGAAGAAATATTCAAGATTCAGAGCTTTTGTTAGTATAAAATATGACTCTTCCTCTTCAATATTTTCATATATATGATGTTTGTGTCCACATTTGGGAAACATATTTAATATCACCGTCATGGGATGTGGAGATATTTTGGGTCTACATAGTTGTTCTCTTAGGATGGAATGAGCTCGGTCGAATATCATCTGAGTCCTAGAGTTGTGAAGCTTCTATCTAAACCTGGGCAGAACATTCTTCCAATCACCATCATCTTCTAACTGGGAATTGGTTTTACAGGACACCTTCTTGTAAGATTTACCTAACAAGAAATTCCTAGAGTCAACCATTATTTTATGTAAAACTTTTAAGCTGAAATAATTTTATATATGATTACCTAGACAACCATAGAAAGGAATGTAGTTAGGATAATTGATGAGGATGAACTATCTAGGATTCTTGGGTTGTAGTAACATAAGAAGGATATATTATATCAATATAAAGTATTAAATATGGATTATCATTTATTAAGGATTTGGATTAATTCATACACTCCTCATATCCTTAGTAATCATAACTTGTTGGTGCTTTTGTTTGAGGTAAATTTTGTTCTTGTGTCCAATCGATAAGAGTTGTTGGGTTGGTTAGGAACTAATTAGGTGCTTAAATTGGTATTGTTGCTGGTTTGAGGGTAAATGTGGTAGCTTCTACCATTCTTTAACTTTTCCACTTTTCTAAATGTTTGATATAAAATTTATATCAGGTTTTATTCATGGAATCTTCCAAACATTGGGCCATTTCTATGAATACATGAAACCCACATGGATACTTCATTGAGATCATGTGTGTCTAAGACACATCCTATATATTTCTCAGAACAACGTTCTAGCAATTTTTATAATGAGAGACTGATACTGAGTGAATATGATAAAAATTTCTATTTTTCTATTCAGTTATAGACACTCTACTACTACTAAGTGATATTCTTTATTTTAAGAACACTTATATGGAAAAAAGAGTTAAACCTCCATGTTCATGTAAGTACATCTGAAACTAAATAAGATAAAAAAATTATTGAAATCAAATAAATTCATAGTAGGTGAAATATTCTCATATAATTTTCAAAAAATTCATGTTTCCTTTTTTATCCGTTCAACTTTGATAATTTCTTTGAATTGATATTCCCATTTGTCCCAAGCCTATAAGAACTGCTTCACGATTATGTTTTTATCAATGAACCCTCTAGTCATAATAAGATGTTTTTTGTCAATCCAATCACCCTGGTACTTGTTTATTACCACATGAATTGGTATCCCATTCATCATTTCCATAAACTACTTAGAAGTATACATAGTTATACACACCCTCATTTTCACATTTCTTTTATTTCATAAATTTGAATATTTTCATTTTCCCATTGTTGATGTGAACTAATAAAGTAATTTATGACAAAGGTCTCCCCATATTGGAACCAATCTTTCTAAAGGCTTCTATAGAAATAAAGGCTATCCCTAACAGAATATATACAAAAATATTATAAGAGTTGGTTTCATATTAAAAAATAGTTTTACTTTGATTACATGTATATTTAATATATTATTACATATTGTTCATTTTTCTACATGACTATGATGTAATAATGTCCGAGAGTATTTTTTTCACTAATAAGGTTTTCGTAGTTCCCCATTATGATGATAAACATGAAATTCTATTAAAATATTCTTAAATATAGTTCTGCGGTTGGATGACATACTATGATGGGACACATAAAATACAAAGCGTCGGGTGTGTGTACTCGCAAAAATATAAGACTTCCTCTCATAAAGTTCGCACTTGGAAATCTCCAAGATAGGAGATTATGATAATAGAACAGCTTGTAGAAATTCCGCATATTTTAGTGGCATCCGATATTTCTATCTACGGTCATGTGTAATGATCCTTGACATTAATATTATCATTAATACGTATCACGACTCACAAAATTTTATTTATTAATGAAAAAAGTCACTAGGGAAGTTGGTGGGAAGTAGTGTACGTTGGGTGCATCACAAGGGGTATGTTATTATTGGACAATCAGAGGAAGAATTTGTCCCCCTCCATTTAGGGAAGTTGATATCTTGTCCCTTTTATTGAAATAGAACCATTGCATGGAATTCCATTTCCATGGTGTAACAATGAGATTATTTCTAGTAGACATAGAAAAATGTATCAAGCACAAAAGTTGATGACACTCTAATAAAACCTGTTAGATGAGATATTGCAAACAAGTGATTATATTACACAATGAGAATTCATAAGTGGATTTCATTGTCTCAACTTTATATTCTTTCTCTTCGGGGTCTTGAACCGTTGCTAGAGTGTACTATTGGACTCTAGGAAATCTAACCTAATGCCAGGGAGGGAGAATCATAGAGGGTCACACACTATGTGTTTTATGTTTTCTCGGTTAAATTCTATATGAATTTAATTAATGAATAAAAATATTATTCTCAAGATAGTGGAATATTTTTAATCAACTTAATATGATCACATAAATTAAATAAAATATATTTATTTACTTTATTGGACATTTAATATATATTTATTTAATAGTTTGTAAATAAAACATTTATTTAATAGAATAAATTATTTATTAATTTATTCGGGTGTTCAATAAATGAATGTGGAGTTCAAGCGGACAAAGTCCTGTTTGGAAGTAAAATAATTATTTTCAAATGGTAAAAAATAATTATTTTGAACAAGATAAAATAATAATGATGCTTCTATTATTTTTGTGACGTGAAATTTTATTCATAAATCCATTTTTTGCAAGTTGGCGCACCATAAATAATGACGCGTTATTATTATTATGAGCATAGATTTTCTCTATCATCATGATTGTATTTAATTGTTGTTATACAATTAAATATTTTAACTGATGTTCCATGCATATAAATAGACATGTACCTCTACTGTGCCATAATGAACACACCGAACACTTGGTGAATTGAGAATTGCTGAGCTAAACAATTTCCCTCTCGAATCCTCTTCCCACCCATATCAAGAACAAGAGACGTTCTTCATGTTCAAAGAACAAGAAATCAAGAATATCCAACACAAGACACTCTCTTCACTGTGCTAGCACCCAGAAAAGGGGTTGTGTTTATCGGAGGCCATTAGAGCATGTGTGGGTCACTATTAGATGGATTCAAGTTTGGATCCCCGCAAGTGCAATGAGATAACCTAGAAGGGTCATTATGATTGATCAACATCATCAATGATGAAAATACCAAAGATCCTTGTATTTTTTTCTCCATGAAATTAATTAAATTAATTATAAACATGATGTGAAAGATACTATATAATGTTTCAGGTCTCTTTCTTATTTATCTATATAAATGATTATATTCTTTGGATATTAGAATCCATCGTCGTATTAATCCCAGAATAATCATTGTTCATGGTATAAATCAAGGTTTTGTTCCTTACCAACCTTTCTTCTGCTATGATCTGAACCTTCAATTGGTATCAGAGTGGTTAAATTATAGTTTGTAATTATTTAATTATTTTTTTGATAAATTAATCATTTAATACTTTAGTTATTTCAACTCAACTTAATCGTTCTAAAAATCTGATTCTCGATATCAATTACTCCTCTTTCATTTATTATTCACCTTACAGAAATGATCATTTCGATTATTTTTTGTTAATATAAAATAGAGGATCTCATCCAGAGGTGACAAAGCTTACTGGGCATACAAAACCAGAATACATAGTGTGTATTCAGTTGTACATGTCATATAGTCATCATTTAATGCATCAGACCAGTCTGTTAAACCATGTCATGCGTTGGAGTATTTCTAAGTCTTAAATGACGTCATTTGTTTACTAGGATCATGTGGCACATGGTTTCTAGATTACACGAAATGTGGCCAAAATGGACATAACGTGTAGTCCCTTTGGGTTAGAGTTGGACTGTGTACCCCATACATGGATAGCCCATCTAGATACAATTTAATGAGGAACTACACCGCGTGTAGCCTACTGTACATGCCGTTTACAGTGAAGATTTCCTAAATAAACTCACACATTGTTTCCCCAGGCATGTACTTAAAATGGATGAAGATAAATAGTATACTTCATGTAGTTGGAACTAAATGTCGTGTACTCATCCAAATTACGTAGATTTATTAAAATTTATTATAATATTGTACAATACCTTGGGACGTGCACCATCATGTGGGAATTATGTTGTGGCAAAACCCATGATAGTTTATATATATATATATATTTAATTTATCATCTGTGTAATTTTAGTTTATACTCATTTGGTAATTTTGAATAAGAATTCACCGGGTTTCCTCCAAGGTACAAGTTACATAAAAATATAATTTTAAATTAATTTATTTGTTTAAAATTATGATGCATGAGAATCACAAGGAAATTCTGAAAAGGATTTAAGACAAAAGGATTGAATAATTAAAGATGAAAATTAATTGATTCAAGCATGAATATGTTATACAAGAATGATTAAATAATTTAATGATAGTTTTATTTATGCGTAAATGTCGTTGCAAGTATGGATGCTCTGTAGTGAGACCAAAACCTTTGTACATGGAGGGTTTCATTTAATTTATTTATTTGAATTAAATTTTTTGTAATGTCAACCGTCTCCTCATTAATATGTAGTGCCTATGTGTGCAAGGTTTATTTTATGTAAAACCCCATTTTACCCCTCACCTACATGTGAGATAAAAAGGGAATTTTTTACAGATAAAACACCCAAGCTAGTGGAGGATGATCAATCTGAAGCAGAGATGAAACCAATCCTAGGAGATACAGAGTTGGAAAACTGGAAGTTGTAAACAAGAACCCAAGAGGTTCATTGTGTTTCTCACTTAGGCCAAGGTTACTTTATCAACCACTATATAAACTGAAAATTATATACACTCATGATCATTCCATTTACTTTATTTTATTTCAATAATTTCCGTGGTTCATAATTATGGATGTATTGTTGCGATCACATAATTAATGAATTAAACAAGCATGCACGATGGATCCAAAATAAATCATAATTATTTGTAAATATTATCAGGACGTGGGTAATCAATTAAGTAAGTTCCATTCAATATTATCAAGCATGTGATAATAAAAAATTCACGCATAAGAGGTAAAAATCCCTCAATTAAAATATTAATACAAACCAAGCCTTCTATTACCCAATTAAGGTAATAACTCAATAAAACTATGTGTTTGAACAACCCTTGCTGGGATACTTAGTTTTATAAAAGAATCCCTAATGAAAGGATATAGGTTGAATTAACCATATTACTTCAAGAGGAGTATCCCTTGCTAGATTCAGTGTAATATTAGAGGAAAGAGTTGAGGAAATCCTAAGACATGATTTCAGGACTGTAGAGTACACTCAACAGATCAAGGAGCTACAAGCCCATAGTTGGCAAAGAGCAGCCTACGTAAATACCTTCTAATAGCTTGACCAACCCTTTTTGGGGTTATGAAAAGGAGAATATGGATCCTTTCCTCTAGAATGTTATGGAAACTGGACATTCCAAGATCAATGGTGAGGGCCACTAAGACTTGAAAAAACAGTGGGAGACTTAATAAAATTTATTATTTCTCATAAAACATCATCTTGAAAATACTAATGATTTACTCATTTAAAGTTAGAATAAAAATTACAAGATCATCAACAAAACTCTCCCTATGGTCAATTCTTAATAAAGCCAACATCTTCATTGGTAGTGACTTCCATGAATGATTTAGGTGCCTACAGGATATACTATGCCATGAACGGAAGTCTTACGTGCTAGAGTTAACATTACCTGATCTTCCTTCCATGGAGTTGAGTGATGATGATTTTATTGTCTATGAGAAACATATGATCTATGTGTTCAAATATCAATGATTGATGTTATCATTAATGTCCTTTGATCTCATGACGTCTCATGAGAACATGGATTCTTATATCATGCTTGAGCACCTCTGTGCTCATCGCCAGGATAGAGCACGACAGAAAAGGATTGATATCTCTATGTAACTCTTTAATATTAATCTTGGAAAAGGTTCTCCAACTAGGCCTCATGTGGTCTTGCTTATTGGCTACATTGAGAGCCTATAGGGTTTTTGTATTAAACTCTCCATAGAACTGGGAACCGATCTCATTATCACATCACTCCCTCAAAGATTCAATATTTTTTTGACTATTTCAATATGAACTACATTGGGAAGTCTATGTCTAATCATATTATTCTCATTCACCTTTTGGACAATGATATGAAGAAAAAAATGCTTCGTTCCTTATGGTGAATAATAGGAAAGGGAAGGCGAAGAGATTTAAGCCCAACGCTTATTCAAGGCCCTCTAAAAAATTTAGATCAAAGGGGATTCAAGGGAACATGAGGCTATTTTTTTCATGTGGAAAGAAGGGCCACTAGAAGAAGAACTGCACCCAGACATAGAATGAATGGGAAGCTTCAGGTGCGTTTTTTGTCAAATGCAATCTATCTGTTTCTACAAATTGGGTGTTAGGTACAACTTGTGGATCCCACATATGTATGAAAATATAGTAACCAAGTAGATTTAAGAAGATTGATCAAGGGGAGTTTTATCTATGAGCATCCACTGAAGCCATATTTTCTAATGTAGATGTTTGGGACTACCACATCCCATTTCCAACTGGGATGATCTTGGTGTTAAAGGTTTTTTTTATGTTCCTTATGTAACCAAAAACATAATTTCTATATCCATACTAGATATAGATGGATTTTTTCTTTTTTGGAAATGAATGTTGATTCTTTTATAAAGATATCATTTTTTTGTAGGGCACATTTATACAATGTTTTTATGTGTTTAGTAACACAAACCAAGTAATGGAAATTGATGTAAAATATACTTCACATGAATCATACCATTCCCAACTTTGGCACCACCATATAGGTCATGTAAATGAGAAATGGTTGACAAAGTTACATCAATATTGATATTTTGGTTCTTTTGATCTAAAACCACTTGGTGTGTGTCATGCATGTTTTTGAGGAAAAATGACTGAATCCACATTTGGGGGGAAAGGTAAAAGGGATAAAGAGAAACTTGAATTTGTTCATACAGATGTTTGTGGACCATTTCTTATTGAATAAAGGGGTTGGTACTCATACTTTATAACTTTTAATGATGATTTTAGTAGACATGGTTATATCTACTTAATGAGGTATAAGTCGGATTCCTTTGATAAGTTCAAGGAATACAAGAATTAATTTGAGAACCATCTTGGTAAAAAGATTAAGAAACTCCACTCAAACCGAGGTGGGGAATATCATAATTAGGACATCGTTGATTTCATACAATATTTTGGGATCCTATTCCAACTCACTTCACCTTACACACCATAATGGAAAGGTTTAAGCGAAAGGAGGAACCACACCTTGTTGGAAATGGGGAGATAAATGATGAGTCATGCAAGTCTTCCATTATCCTGTTAGGGGTATACGTTAAAAACATCTAAAAAAATACTAATCCATGTACCAACTACACCAACAAATTGTATTCCATAGGAGTTGTGGAGTGGAAGAAAATCCATGTTATTGAATTTACATGTGTGGGGTAGAAAAGTGTTTTTAGGGCCTATTCATGTAGAAAACTCATACCCCAAGGCACAAAGAGTACCTTTGTAAGATACCATAAGGAAACAAGAGGATATTACCTATATACTCCCTCTGAAAAAAATTCTATATTGTTAAGACATGAAATATTCCTTGAGAGGGAGCACATCTCAAAAACTGATAGTGGGAGCAAGATAGACTTCGATAAAGTTGAAGCTCAAGGCACACAATAGTTGGTAGAGGAATAGATTCCACAAATACCCATGGTTGAAAAATCTATTCGAGAGACACAAGTACTGGGTAAGAGTACAAGATAGGTTAGAGAGAAATAATGGTACATATTTCTAGTTATCGATGATGGTGATTCATTATTAGTTGATAATAATGATCCTCTAACCTAAAAGAAAGCAGTATGTGGCACAGACGTTGCCATGTGTAAGGAATCAATGATTTTTAAAATGGATTCCATGTACCAAAACCAATTTTTGATTATGTTATATCCTCCATTTGATGTAAATAATGTTGGTTGCAAATGGGTATTCAAGAAGAAACTCGACACGGAAGGAAAAGTTAGTACCTATAAGGAACAACTGGTTGCAAAATGGATTAAATAGTGTTAAAAATTGACTGCTACGAATCCTTATCACCATTTTCAATGATGAAATCCATCAGAATTCTACTTTCCATTACGTCTTACCATGACTATGAGATGAGGGAAATGTATGTCAAAACAACATTCCTTAAAGAGAACATTCAAGAAGATTTCTACAAGACACATCCAGATGGGTTTGTAACTACAAAGGATTCTAATAAGGTATTAATGTTATAGAAATCCATTTATGGATTAAAGAAAGCATCCAGGTCATGTAACATTCATTTTAATGAATCCATAAAATAATTTGGTTTTATCAAGGATGAATGTCAGCCTTCTATATACAAATCTTTAGTGGGATTGGAGTCATTTTCAAAGTAGTATATGTTGATGATATATTGCTTATTGGAAACGAGATACTTGTCTTACTATCTATTAATGCATGGTTGAATCAATATTTTTTTTCAAGGACATGGGTGAGGAAGCATATATTCTTGGGATCAAGATCCATCGTGATACATATAAGAGATTACTGTGTCTAAGTCAAAGTACATACATTGATAAGATACTAAAGAGATTAGGTATGGAAAAATCCTAGATGGGATTGTTGCCAGCATCACATGACATTAATCTATCCATGAAAATGTGTCTCCAGACACTTGAAGAAAGAATGATAATGGTAAATACTCTATACTCATCAGCGATTGGGTTAGTCATGTATTCCATTCTATGTACTAGGTTGGATGTCTCCTATGCATTGAGTGTGGTAGACAGATATCAAGGTGACCCATGTGACCACCATTGGATGGAAGTCAGGACTATCCTAAAGTATCTGAGGCATACTTTTCCTACTTTACAAGGGATATGAAGAAAAATTCATTAGAGGATATACATATTCTAGTTTCCAGACAGATCAAAATGACATGAAGTCTCAAACATGATACATCTTCACTTTGAATGGAGGTGTAGTGAGCTTGAAGAGCTCAAAGTAGAGTGTGGTCACAGATTCTATAGTAGAGTCCAAGCATATCTCATCTTTTGAGGTACCTAAACAAGAAGTTTGGATGTGAAGCTTCATCAAGGAGCTAGTGATACCTAGCAGTAAAGATCCCATCACTCTATACTATGATAATACCGTAGTGGTGACTATCGCAAAAGAGACAATGCCACATCAGCAGACAAGGAAAATACTTCAGAAGTATATTCTATTGAGTGATTTTTCTTAGAGAGGTGAAGTTGTAGTGAGTATTATTTCCACGTAAGAAAACATGGTATACCCCAAGACTAATTCCTAGACTCAACAGAAACATGATCATCATGTGAGGTCTAGCGGAATGAATGTCGTAGAAATTTGGATCTATTCCAATTGGGATTTTCTAAGAGTTGGTGTCCAAGAACAAACAGGTTTTACTTTTATTACATGGATTTTTAATGTATTATTACATATTATTCATTTTTATACATGAATATGATGTAATAATGTTCTATAGTATTGGTTGGATTGATATGATCATGGAATTTCACAACTGTGATGAGAAACTTGAAATGCTATAATAACATTCTTAAATATAGTGATGTGGTTGGATGACATACTATGATGGGACACATAACAGGAAGACCATCAGGTGAAAGTACTCCTAATCAGAAGATAATTCCTCACATGAAGTTCAAAATTGGTAATCTCCAAGTTATGAGATTATGATAACAAACCTAAGAGTAGGAATTCCGCATGTTTTAGTGTCATCATATATTTCTATCTGCAAGCATGTGTAATAATTCTTAGACTTCAAGATTATCATTAATACATGTCACGACTCACAAACTTTGATTTACTGACAAAAACCATCACACATGCAGTTGGTGGTAAGAAGGGTACGTTGGGTGATACATGAGTGACATGTTATTCATGGATAAGTTAAGGAAGGATTTGTCCCTTCCATTTATGGAAGTTGATATCATGACCCTTTGATTGAAACAGAACGATCGTGCAAAATTTCATGGACATGGTGTAATGATGAGTTTATTTTAGGTAGTCAAAGAACGAAGTATCAAGAATAAAATTTGATGACCTTTTCATTAAACCTTCTTGATGAGATATTGTAAGAAAGAGATTACATTACACGTTGAGTGTTCGTATGTGGACGTCAATGTTGTAACTTTTTGTTCTTTCTATTGGGTGCCTTGACACGTTTCTAGATAATACTATTGGAAATTAGGCAATCCCGCCTAATTCCAATGAAAAATAATCCAAGAGGTTCACAATGTAAGTGTTTTTGGTGATCATAGTTAAATTCTTTTTGAATTTAATTAATGAAATAAATATTTTTCTCAAGACTATGGAATAATTTTATTCAAGTTAATATTATCGCATAATTGAATAAAATATATTTATTTATTTTCTTAAATATTTAATAAATATTTATTTACTAGTTTGTAAATAAAATATTTATTTAAGATGATAAATTATTTATTTATTTATTCGGGTGTTCAATAAATGGAAGTAGAGTTTAAACGGACCAAGGCCAGCCTGTTATTAGAAAAAGTATTTTTAAGATGGTAAATAATTATTAGTTGGCACCAATTAAAATAATACTCACACAACTTTTATTTTGTGATGCATAATTTTATTCATAATTGTTTTTTGTGCATGTTGGCGCACTATAAATAATGGTGAGGTATTATTATTATGAGCATGTGTTTTCTTTATGTTAATGAATGTATTTAATTGCTATTGTGAAATTAAATATTGTAACTAAAGTTCCTTGTATATAAATAGAAAAGTATGTCTATTGTGCTATAGTGAAAAAACTGCACACATGGTGATTTGAAAATTGTTGAGCTAAACCATTTCTCACTCTATTCCTTTTCCTGCCCCTCTGAAGAACAAGAGAAGTTCTTCAAGGTCGATGAACAAACAATCAAGAAAAACGGACACTAGACACTCACTCTGCCACACTAGCACCTGGAGAATGAGAGGTGTTGATCAGAGGCCATCAAAGCACATGTGGATCACCACTAGAGGGATTCTAGTTTGGATCCTCACAAGTGCAATGAGATAATTCATAAGGGTCATTCGGAACGATCAACATCATCATAAAAGAAAATACTGAAGATCCAAGTTTTATTTTCATTATGAAATTCATTAAATTAATTATTAACATGATGTGGAAGATCCGCTATAAAGGTTTTGGGGCCTCTTTCTTCTTTATCTAAATATTTGATTATATTCATTGGATACTGGCATTCATCGTCATATTGATCTTGGAATAATCATTGATCATGGTAAAAATCAATGTCGGGTTCCATCCCAACCATGATTCCGCTACGCCCAGAACCTACAAAAACCTCATCTTTATTTCCATTTTTTGATATCAAGGACTCATCATTTCCCTAAATAGGTATACTGTTTATGTGATATATTTTCAAGGGTCTCTTATTCCATCTAAGTTGGATCAGTTAGGATTTTCGAAATTGGGTGGAGGAAAGATATCATCCAACCATTCGAGATATGGATTCTTCTTAACATACCCTGGTATATGTATCCCCTCCATGGATTCCATTTGAGTAATAAGGGACACGTTGATGTTGAGAAATTATGGATGCACTACTGTTTGAGCCACATTCTGCCTATAAGGAGCAGGAAAGTTCTGATGAGGTGGATCTTTTTTTGTTTCTTATCGATTCTCAATTCATCTAATGACCGAATGTATAACAAGGAGAGGAAGAGGCTATTGACATAATGGAAGGAAATCAGAATAATTTTATATCTATTCATTTTTGTAGACCAAATTTCTGGATCTATATCATGTCCAGTACTGAGATGCAACTCTTTCTAGAGGATCGGGTTTATAAGAGGATGATTATTCTCCTTAAACCGAAGATGACTACCAGTGGGAATATTTCCACTACATATATCCCTATTAATTTTCCTAATAATTAGTATCTCGATTTCATATTAGGACAACTATTCCTTTATGGAATGAGGTTTGAATCTCTTGGGTAGTAACTGAGAAATAGCGTCATCTTTCACTTCATCATTTGTAATGTTTTTTTGTAATGTTGGAAACTCAATATTTCCAGGTTTTATATTTTAGATAATTCTCTATTCTAGGTGAAGGAAACATCAGTTGTCACTTATAAATCACCATTCTATCAGGGTATGATTTATATTTTTTGGACATATGCATCTTTTTATTGAACCATGTTATCTGTTTTATTAATACTGATGATATTAAAGTAGGAAAATTGGGAAATTCTGGTTTTCCTATAACTCTTAGCACAACAGGATGATTCCTCACTTCTTGTATTAGGGTCTTCCCTCATCACCTTGTCCTTATTGTCCCATTTTATCTTTTAACCCTAGAAGGGTATTTTTTTATTTTCTATATGTTTCTTATATCGTAAATTTTAATTAATGACCTTGAAGGAGTTTCTGGTACTGATCATTGAATGAACCCATAAGATCTCGGGTTTTTCTTATGGTGGTCATATCCGATGTGATGTCAATAGTATATTTATACTTTCAAACCAGAATAAGAATGATTATATCTATGGTGAGGATGATGATAAAAATTATCATATCTCTATAGGATAGGGGTTATACTAGGCCAGTTTTTTTATTAATCCTATTATTGAGGATTTGATGGTTTTTGGGATAGGCATTGATAAATAATACCCCTATCCTCTATGGATATGATTGATCTAGAATCAGCAATGATATAATAATGATTTTCTTGAAAGATGATGAACATATTTTTAGAGACTGAGATATAAATTACCTCATCCTAGTGGGACAGGGTTTGATTGTAGCTACAACCTACATGCCTTGAATCCTCTCAGGAATAGATGATCTGAGAGGTGGTGGCGGTGGTAGATAATCCCCCAGATTTGTGAGTTGTGTCTGCTTCAATATGGCTTCTATGGTACCTACTATTGTGACTTGTTTAATGTTGTATAGTTTTGTTTGTATAAGAGCTGAGTATAATGAATAACTATGATGAGATTCATTTTCTATAGGATTTCATTGGGTTGATTTAAACCTTGTAATTCGTTTCTGAAATTAATTCTCATTTCATCAAGGGGGACAATTTGAATACTTGTTGGATATCATATTCCTCCATTCTATATTTCATGGAATCATTGAAGCATGCTCATTTTCATCGTGATTTTCCATTTTTGGATCCCAGTCCATATAGATAGCAGCTAGTTCAGGAAAAAAATATAGTATCTTGAGGGTTTGAAGGGGACCCTAATATCATGGATAAGTTAGTTGTATAGTCTTCTACCTCTAATTATTTTCTAACATATGTTGGAATAGATAAGGCATGCACTCCTTCTCATTATCATATGGGTTCTCATAGGCAGAAGTGGAAGGAGGCCAAAACATGATAGAAATGGTTTTTTCAGCTATCCCTATATATATATATATATATCAATTTTAGCTTCCTCTTCCTCATAATTGATTTTGATATATTATTAAACCATATAAAGTTTTTTGGGGTCACCTACTAACCCGAGTAGAATGCGGTTGGATATTGATGGAGATTTATATACAGTTGACCCCTATGTTTTGAGAAACTCTCTATATGAAGGTTTATGAGTTTTGAACACCCCACTATATGAAGGTATCTTGGAAAGGGTAAGAAATAATTATTTTTGGGAGATATCACAATAGGAGAATGACCATGATAGATTTAAAGACTATAGTCTATATAATACACCTCCACACTACCACAAGGAGGACTATTGATGTAATGATAATATTCTACTCTATCTAAATAGTTTACAAACCCTTGGGGTGTTGAGAAAGTACCATAGAAAACCTCAAGGACACTGAGATTGAGCGTATTAGGGAAATGATCCTCATTTTGTAAAATGGATATAATATTCAAACCTACCTTCTATAATTTTACAGATATATGAGTGTACAATATAACAGTTTATTACCATTGTTTATATCAATATGGTGTTTTAGGACTATTATCCCCCTACTTATTAGCTATTGGAATATTACAATGAGGTTTCTCATTATTGAAATGAATATGAGAATATCCTTAGGCATGTACCATTCTCACTTTGTGAGCCGCAGTCAAAATGGGGGTATGAGCCCGATCATGAGCCTTTGGAATATACAGATTGGATTTCATGGCAAGGATATGATCATACCTCATGGCATGTGATAAAATCACTTAGTGAGTTATAGAAGGAATGGGAATACGATCTAAGTCAGATTATGCATTCTTCAATAGAATATACTGACATACATCTAAAATGGAAGAAGTAAAAAAAGTCTCCATCTGTATTTCCTTTGAATAATGATGGTGTAGTCGTTAATCAGTGGAAGTAATGAATATGTTACTATCTTCCACGATCTACTATAATATTACAGGTGGATTCACTGATAATAATATAATCAGGTCATGACACAGGATTCATTCTCCCCTTCTGAACCATGGCTAGAATGGGGATATGAGCCCGAACCAAGAACATTAGAGTATGTATTTGGTCTTTTCCAATAATTGTATAAGAATATATTGAGGAATGTAATGCTCTCAATTAGTGATCCCTAGCCAGAATGAGGATATGATCCCTATATTGGGCCTTTATAATGTGTTATAAGACTTTTACGATAGGGATATGAGCCTATCCTATGGAATGTACCAATCTCACATGGGGATCCATGGTTGATTGGGGATATGAGACCTCTTTTTTGCTTCATCCATTGTAATAATATGTCAATAATCCTCCTAGATGGGATGTAGAATATGTTCTTGCTCTATAGAAACTAGTTTCTCATAATGGTTATAGTGTTGAGATGCCATGACTATACGGATAAAAATATTAACATATCCCTGTATCTTCACCAGTGCTAAGTTATGCCAGTGGTGTTCTTCAATTATGGATAAAATGTAATTGAAATTTAAAAAAGTTTTTATAGGTTCATAAGCCCTTAAATTTTCCATATACAATATATATTATTAGATAAATTTTATGCAAGTGGGTATATGATACACCTTTTTTCCTCCTCGTTCCATCGAAAAATGCCGATGGAGTTCAAACTTGAGGATATCGATTTGTGCCTCTGCCATGTGTGTTAAAGGAATATTCCCAAAAACATGTTTCACGTGAGCATGAATATAAACCTACTCACTAGCTATTTAGAAAATTTTCTGGTGAGAAACATCGATGGGAATTGGGATAGGATCCCAATCAGAATTATCCAAATCCTTACCTGCATAATGTTTCTTCCTTTTTACCCATGTATGGGTGTTAGAGGTGGAAGTGTGTTGGGAGTTACCTTCAACAAGCGACTAAAGGGAACTAATGTGATGGTATTGGAAACAGTAGTTGATATGAGCCTTAGTCATTGGCCCCTAAATCATAAGTGATCTGTAGATGGATACTTGATCCAACATCATCATACACTGATGGTGGTTATTGTCACACTATATGAAAAAAGATCCCAAAAGGTTGGTTGTGGAAATTAGGGCCATCAGTTTTACAACATCATTATTTTGATGATGGGGAATCATCGGTTTCACAACATTAAGAGCCTCACAAAAATCCTTGATGTTTAGGATCATACTATGTCATATTTTTCATGGACCATTGCATTCTCCACCCTACACAAAACATGTCTGGTGGGTGAGTTCAGTATAAGGCCCAAATGAGCTACACTGATTTTCCAAAAAAATTTCCAGATTAATGAATTTTGGATTAAGGTATTGTTCATAAGAGTTTTTTATATATTCACAATGAGAACAAGGAACATAGTCACAAATCAGTTTACTATTTTACGCCTGATATGTGTTCATTCAGAAAATAATTGGTAACTTAATTTTCCATTTATTTTTTATCTAGCCATTTTTCTCATATGAAATTTTCAATGAGAGCATGGAATTATTTTATGAGAACCCTGGCTATAGAGGATCATCTTTAATATCAATTTCATGGTCAACTGACCAACATTTAAATGAGAGTTTCATGTCGGGTTCACCATTTTTTCTATATAGGAAATGAAAATAAAATTGATCGATAGATAATAACCATATCATTTTTTTATTTTATAAAATCATGATGATTTACCAATTTTTGGTTCATGCTGTTTTTTAGATAAGTTATCATCCATGTGATGGGAACTAAATGGTCCAATGAGAACAGTTAAGTCTATCCTTTTTATCATATGAAGGACATGTCATTGTTTAATGATTTATCTTCTGGTTCAACATTCTTGTTTCATAAATATAACATGGATAACATGACCTGATATATTGATTGTAGTGGGGGTTCAATGAAGTTTTATTATCATAATAGTCAGGCCTATAATTTTTTTTATCCCTAATGAAAACTTCCAAAAACCGCCACATCCATAACTAGGTATGAACCAACATTCCAAAGGCATGTGGTCCTTTGGGGTTTCAGTCCCAATAATGCTAAAGATCTCACATTGGTTGAGAGGATGGATGGTCGAGCTCATCCCACCCTTTGAGGGGGTATTTTTTCCTACTATGTAACTCTCGTATATTTTTAAGATATGTCTGAGAATGTCTTCCTAGCCATGATACACTACCAAATAACCTAACAAATCGATCATGGGTTAAGTCTGTTTATATACAAAGAGAGGTTGTATTATTTTTTGAATCCGTATATTTGTATCTGAGTTTCTACAATCATTTCCCTTTAGTGGGTAGCTTCTTATATCCTAAGGACATATAACTAAAAACTCAAGAGTTTTTTCCTATACAAGGAGGTGTTTAATATTTTGATATTGGTATTGAGCAATTATGAGGAATCCTGTGTATCTCGTTTTATAAAAGGAATATGAACCCTTGTAGTTCATTGAACCCATGTAGTTTAACATTATACATAACTATAATATATAGGATCACTATGTCACAATATATTAGAATTATAACCTCAGGGAGGAATCCTACCTATCATGGTTATAGAAGGAATCATAGATTTCGTAATTAATTCATTCCCTTTAGACTAATCCAAATGTGTATACCCCTGTTTGATGGCAAATTGTATCATAACACTGATCGATTATTATGCACTATGGTTTCTCTATATGATGGGGATTGATGATGATAATGAGGTTATCATTGGGACTCACTATGTACACGTGAGCTATGATTAGTGTGAGAAACATGGGATGGAATGTAGTAATCCATATTTAATATAGATGTGTGGATGAAATGTTGGGACATCCCATTGGACACTTACTATAGGGCTTGGTCCTTTGTAAAGAATCTTATGTATCCTAGTTATTGTTGAGATCAGAGACATCATAGTTTTTTTAACTACTAAATCCATTGGTGGATGAGGAAGGATCATCATCCCATGTGAGAGATTGAGTCATAATGGTCAATATATAGGAGACATTGCAATACTTATGCCGAGGTGGATGACCATTTTAAGTATGGACTTATCAAGGAGTCCTATATATGATGGTCATTATAAGAATCCGAGATCTCATAATTTAGTTGATTATGGTTTATACACTGAGGATTAAATTGTATGGAGTTAGTAGAAATATAATATCATGCCTCTAATTAGGGATTTATAACTATAGATTCCATTATATGTAGGACAAGCCATATCATGATTTTAATAATGGTGTAAAAACATAGGTTTCCCTCATATGAATGACTTACAATATTATGCTGCTGATGGGGTAATATAAACTGATGTTTCCCTTTTGTGGATTGATATAGAGCTCAGGCCTTAGGATGGCATCCTATGTACCCTTGTTATAGATGCAATCAAAGATCTGATAGTTCTTTTAGACGGGGATTACACACTAAGGCTTACCTTATTTAATTATATGATCATTTAAATTTCCTAATACGACATGATCTATACTCAGTGTTAGAAATAATGGATGGAAAATGACCTATATTACTACTTGTAAATCAGAGACTTATATGTTGGTACATACTGCCAAGTGTGTTTTATGGATATTTGTCCTTAAGGATCCATCCTAAGTATCCTATTTATAGAATTAATTATAGTCATATTAGTTAAATTAAACTAGGTGTTACACACAAATATTTACCGTTATGTATGTTGGATAAGGTTATCCAGACTAGGGATGCCTGCTTGACCAAGACAACTTGTCTTCCAATCATACTTTGATTGTTTTCTTGACATGACTTTATTTCCTACATGACAAGTTGGAGGACGCCTACCTGGAATGTGAAAAGGAAATCACATTGTCCATTTGACTAGTATAAGTGACATAAAATAATCTAGATAGCATGTCTCAAGGCCATCAAATAACTATGGCTGGCTTGTATGAAGGACATCGAAAGACTTGGATGGTAGATCTTGGAGTCCATAACATGATTTCAACTAAATTTATTTGATGTCATCTGATGATCAAGATGAATTCCAATTGTGTCATTGTGGAAGCTAATATTTATGACTAGAGGGTGTCAAAAGAGTCGTTATGAAAATTCAAGAGGGTTTTTAATGTCCAAGATGACTTGTTTTCATTTCACCATGAAATAAAGATGACATATTTAGTGGATATCCTAGGATCTATTGGGTTTGTCTAGAGGATGTTGTGAGATATGGATGGATTTTCAAGAGGATTCCATGAGATATAGTTGACATAGTCGGGTGATACGAAGAAACTCAGTTGACATATACTGGTTCTATCATATAATTTTGTAGAAATGTATGATGGACATTAAAAGGTATGGATGGTGAGCCCAGAGGGTTTTGTGAGACATGGGTGAAATGTTCGGTGGTAATTGTGTGACATGATCTAACATGTCTAGGGGACGTCGTATGACCCATAGAATATAAGAAAGGAACATCGCGTGACCTAGGTGACATATCCTAGTACTGTATGAGGACCTGGTCGGTTCACCCGAAGATCATGTAGATCAACATATATGTTTTCCAAACATGTCTTATGTCTTTTCGTTTTAGTTCCAACCTTTTATTGCTGATTCCATAGATGTGTTCATTATTAACTTGTCCAGGTATCACATGATGGAATAAGTATACGGGATGACCTTCATATAACCCAACCATTGTCTCTCACATTAACAATTAGTGATCATGCAACATTCCTATACATTTCACATGCTTTTATTAGGGGGTTATCAAGATTTTTCCTTCTAGAAAACCTTTTCGATCACAATATAATTCACGATAGGAAATCATATCTTATTCCTAAGTGTGTCAGTGAGAGAATCCAAGGAATAATTTTTTTTTGTGGGATGTGGTATTTATAGGCCTCTCTGCCTTGGTTATTCACCTCATTGTGTGGCACGCATCATAAAAATCCGGGTTGGAGTGAGTGGAGGGATTTGGTTTCATGAGTTTTCAGAGATCAAATTTATGTCATTCCAACTAAGTCACGTGATTTTTAGTGACTAAGAGATATTACCTTAAACAACCAATTTATTTGATTATATCCAATTATTTATGTCTTTCCTGATCATGTGGTCACTCTAAGTGTAATTCACATTGTCATGTAGATATTTTCAAGGCCCTTCAAGAGAATAAGGTGCTCGATGGAAGGACATTGAGTGATCTTAGGAAACATTTAAGAGACATTTTGTTAGAAAATAATGGATTTCCAGGGGTCTTTTGCAAGATATGGTAGTCAGGATGAAGTGAATTTGTGAGATCTCGTGGAGTACATGAGTGTGTCTCATTATATTCATGACTATAAGAGGCATCCACCATTTCTATCTTATTTCATTATTTTATTTTCCAAAGTCTTGGGAGTATTTTGAGATTGTGAGATTATTTTCAAATACCATTACTCTCACCATTGGTGATGCATCACATGACAAAAAGGGGTCCAAAGGTGATGTATGATAATTTCCAAGTCAAACAATTCTATTTACCTTTTAGTACCAAAGGGGGAGTGTAGGAAAACTTGAATATGACTGAGGTCCTTCACGTGTAAAGGTTGATAAGCTAGTAGGATCTCATGCTATGAGGTGGGCATGTCACCATTGTCTTTTAGTGTCTCCATGACTGCATGAGGCACCTCACATGATGTTTATGACTGTAAGAGGCTCATGCCTTTTCCCATATTTATTTCCTTAATTATTTTACAAGGGCATAGGGTCTCGTGAAGTTTCTTGAGTGTTGTCAAGGAAAATAATTCCCCTAATTTTATTATGTGTTGAGTGACCAACAAAAGGTTCTATGGCGATGCTCAAGTATTATCATTTATAATTCCATCTAGTTTTTTGTAATGTCGGTATTTGGAGAACCTTCTGGGCATGACACATGATGCTTATTGGCACAAGAGGCTACCTCGTTTTCTAAGTTTTTTCCTTTTTAATTTTACAAGGTCCAGAGGTCTTTAATTTATGATTGAGTATTGTTAATTAAAATCATTATACCAATTGATGATGCATTATGTAACCAAATAATGGTCCTATGGGGATACACAATCATTATCATAGACAAACCCTTCTGTTTTTTTGGCGATGAAGGTGGAGAACACGTCCTCTTAGACATATCCAAGACGCTTCACATGGTGAGGTTTATATAATAGTGGGATTTCATGAGAAAAGTAAAAAAAAATATATGGGGACTTTATGTGTCTAGAAAACAACTTGGGTGTTTCACATGATTTTTATGACAGAAAGAGTCTCTCATATATGGATAGTTTTCCCTATTTCCCAAATATTTTAAGAAGGGATGTTTGGAATCCGCTGATTGTTAAGTCATGTTACTTTGAGGTTCTCATATGGGAGCCACCATGTGATCATCCAATGTATTGGAAACCATAGATACAAAAAAGGAATCGTCAAAGGTGTTTCATGAGCTCATCTGCAGGCTATGCGTTCTGTATGACCATCTGCATCGCCTTCAGATGGTTGTACAATCATGCATCTTCTAAGGTTAATCATATATTCATGATCTTGTACACATTATTATTTATTTTCATTATTGGTAAAAATATCCTTATTAATTATTTCTTCCCTTGTGAATTTTTAAATTCTCATTTGGTGGGCGTTAACAATGAATGTCATAACATGTAAGGCTGGGGCTGACCACCCATGTACCTTCCTTGGTATTAGGTTGACCACTCATGTAACCCCCTTTACTAGAATTGGATTACCAAACTTGCACCCTAAATTTTAATATATATATATATATATATATCATATATTATATTCTTATGAAATTATATTATCATTTATTACTAATTCTATGTTAATGTTACATTTTTTGTAATAACCATGTTTTATCAAACAAGTTTTGACTTTTTATTCTTGGTTATCTTACATAGATATATATTTAATAATATCAAGAGATTTAAACATAATATAAATATTTTATATATTCTGTAAATATGTATTTAGAGTAATCTATAAAATTTAGTGATAGAAAATGAAATATACTATTCATTGATATGGTAGATTATAGGTACCCATGAACATTGTTCCCATTCTCTTGTTTTATTTAATAAAAGAAAAATAAATGATATATATTTATATTATCATAATAATATATATTTTTTCTTATATTTTGAAATATTTTTTTAATCCCATCCTTAATACATTATGTGTATAGCATGAATGAGTTGCATCTCTTTGTGAGGCGATGGTCCACTGTACACAAGAACAATGTAGTCATATTCTTAAAAAGTGGAAAGGATAATGGTATGTGATATATAATAATTAAATATGAACAAAGAAATAATAATTATCATATTAATGATATATAAAAAATAAATCCATAGTTATTTTAAAACATTAATGTTGGGAATGGAGGAACAAATGAACTTGGTTCGTGAGGCGGTAGTTTGTTGTACACATGAAAGATGATTATGTATCCCTTTAGAAGGAAGTTTTTGAAATTGTAGGTCATTCTGGTAGCATTAAAACGAATTAATATATTGATTATACTGAGAGAATTATATCATCATTTTATAAAAATAATTGAAGTGGGTTGAGAAACAAATAAAATAAAATATGTTCATTGGTGAATGTTACTATTCTTCGGGTATATACATTTGGATTGCACTAAAGTACTTCCTTGGTTGTATTTTATCCAAATGGAAGGATTATAGGTTTAAGGGAGTTAATTTGTTAGTAATTTTGGATTGGTAAGCCAAATGGAATGAGATATGTGAAGAAGGGGGGAGTGAGTTCCATTTTATAGTTAAGTAGGAGTGTCATTCTAGATAATACTCAAAGGTTTTGACTATTTGGAGGCCTCCCTTACCTCATGTATCTCCAAAATTGGATAATAACATAGGAAATGGCTTATGTGGTCAATTAATACCTCTAACAAACACTAAAAATTAATTTTTATAATTTTATTACTTAACCTCTATGTTTCCCTATTTTTTCCATTTTTATTTTTTATTAAGTAAACTACTTTTGTAGCCTATATAACTTATTACATAAAACTAAATTAAAGAGTTAAATGTTAGATAATTTAGATGCACTGATTCTGAAATATAATATATAATTTATAAAAAAAATACATATGTGATATAAATTATTCTTAGCTAGAGTGTAAGTAACTCGTAAAAACACTACATTAACCTTAATAACGCTAACAATTAATTTTTTTATTTTTCTATCAATATGATATTTATAATAGAACAATTTTTCTATTAAGGGATCATAATTATATTTATTAATATTTAAAAATATCATGATAGAAGATGTTATATTTTTTAAATTTAGAATCCTTTATTAATATATCATTTTTTATAAAATTAGTATAATGTCGTATTTAACATTATTCATTTATTTTATATTAAAAAAATAAAAATATAATAATTAATATAAAATAAATTTTTTTATAACCTATTTAAAATTATATATGCATCTAAAATACTTTAATCACAATAATTTAGTAAATTTACCTCTCTTTTAATGTTTTAATGTAATTTTATATATTTAATTTATTAACTGAATAATTCATGTTTTGTGATTCTTAATAATTGAATTTAATTATATCATATAGAATTAATTAAAATACATTATCAACATAAAAAACTCATTTATCTTATGATATAATATGTATATCTGAACCTATGTATTTTTACCTATTTTAATTCTTTATAGAAATTAAAAGGATGAAATGTATATTTTTTAATTTTTTATTTACTTAGCTTATTATATTGGTCAATATAAAGGAAAAAGTGTTCTAAAATACATCAGATTTGATCCTTTGTTCATAAGTGTTAAAATATGTCAATGTAATAGTTTTTGGAGAAGTTTTTTGCCATTATTTCACCATATATTCTATGTTAAACAGCTAAGTAAACTCGTTAATTCTTTAATCAGTATAATTAATTTGAACTATTTCCAATATTCATTGAGGAAAAAATTAAGATAACCTAATTTAAAATTATTTATTATGATATTTCTAAATAAGGAATATATTATTATAAATTAATCTCTTAAAAATATAAAAATTACATTTAAAATTCCTACTGCTCTTGTGATGAGAAGGTGGGTTTTTAAATTGAATATGTTGAAAGGATTATTATTATTTTTATCCAATTTCAATATAACATTTATTTGAATAACCTAAATTTTATTAATTGATATATAACTAAACAAATTACAAATTAAAAACAATTTAAAAGGTAATTTAACTATATAAGTAATTCAAAAAAATATTTTTTAATTGAAACTCAACATTTTTAACTATTCGTCAAAAAATAAAACTTCTTTGAAAAACACACAGAATTCACCCTAAAATAATTTTCATAATCCACTTCCAAAAGTATTTATATTTTATAAAAAAAAATCTATAATGGTTCGAAGGTTCTGTTATAAAATTATTGGACTATTAAAAATAAGTAAAACATCCTTTAATAAAAAGATATCATTTATGACTAAAATGGGATTTATTCTTATCTATTATCTAGACAACATGTATGATGAATGATAAATAGTTAATTTTAATAAATTATTTATATAAATATCATTAAAATAATTTATAAAAAGTGTATTGTTTTCTTTTTGAGATAAAAAATGTTTGTTCATAGTAAAATAAATTTTCAGAAAAAGAAATTCATTATTTTAAAATTGTTCTTACCATAATTTATAATTAATTTGTTTAAAAAAACAAAATTCTATAAATGAATGAACCTATTTTAGTTATGTAGCTAATCATTTTAATAACCATGATTCTAATGTTTAGGTGAATAATATAATAATATTTTTAAAATAATGTTAATAATATATTGTAGTTATAAAAAACTCTCGTTTTATTGCAATTCAAGTTATCAAGTAATTTTAATTTATTTGATAAAAAATAATATAAAAAAATCATTGTAACACCCCAGGTAAATAAAGAATATGACATTTTCACATTTATCCATATTTGTGAATAAAATATTAATATTAATTTAATGGGGACGCTATGCTCGACAGCGTACCCAATACGCAACGACGAGTTTCTTAGGAATCTTATGTTGCACTATAATAATAAAATAATATTATTTTAAATGGTAGTTAACACCTTGTCGTTGTAATGGAGGGAATGAACAAAACTAACTACAAAATGATTATATATGTTTGTCAAATATTTTTACTTTTTACAATAAATTTTAGAGGATTAAAAATGCGAATGAATCCAATTTTAAGCGTAAATATTCTAATATTCTTTAAAGGATCGATTAACCGCCTTTTGATTGCGAAGCTCTTTTAAATCCACTTTTTGAAAATTGTATTTGTTATATTTGACAAAATAAAATTCTTCTTTATAATTGGGACTTCAAAATTTACCTTCTGTAATTTTTTGGTATATTTCCGATAAAGTTCATTTTTTAATGAATAGTGAAAAATGATGTATTTTAATTCAAAACCTCTTTTAATATAATTTATTTATATGACTAGATTATCATTTGAATTGTTTTCAAAGTTAAATTAGAATATATTTTTACCATTTAATCCAATATTGGTCATTGGAATTAATTTTACTTTGAAATTGGACTTAAACTACTGTCAATCTTTTAATAGATATTGTTTCTTAAAAACTCGCTATTTGTTTTTGACAGCGGGAATTAATTCTTAAATTAATTAATGAAACTTATATGTTTTTAATTTTTTAAAATAGTTGTCATTTTTGAATTCGGAATATCAAATATATCTTAGGGTGAATTTTTGGTATTTTTTCTGAAAAACTTCAATTTTAGATGAATAGTGAAACCAATAAGTGGTGGTTAAAGAAACTGATTTTTCGTTTAAATGAAACTTTGCCACTTCTGTGATTTTATTTTCAAAAATCCGACATACATGGTTTTCATTAATTATTAAAATGTGGTTCAATGAGATTAAAATAATTTGTTGGTGAATAATAACTTTTATGTTTTATTAATCATGATTAAAGGTAATTAGTGTAATTTAAGGTAAAAATAGTGTTTTCATAATATTAAATGACCTAGAAACATGTCTTACCTTCCTTTTATGTGTCATGGAAGACCAATAAAATCCATGGGTCCACTTGGGGACCCCATGGAGCCACTTTGGTAGGAGAATGACATAAATAACTTTTTATTTAAACTTAAAATAACAATGTCACAAACATGGGTTATTTTACTAAAACAATTTTTAAATGGGTTTATACAAGTCATATTTTTGACTATAAATATTCATTAGAAAGATAAAATGATTTCATACATCATGATAATTTTTTTTATAATTTTTATACATTAAATAAATTAATTTATTTATGACACCATGATGATGCAGCGATTACCTCATTATTTAACGATTTAAATAAAATGAAAATATAATATAAAATATAAGACCTGCACATGTCAAAAACCTATTGGATGGGTCTATTTAGACCTCTAATAACCTTATCCTCGAAATATATAATTTTGAGACCTTTAAAATCCGAAATGCATTTTATAATAAAGTAACCTTTTATAACATTCCAAGAGTGCCTCTCCCCTCCTCTTATAAAAGGCCCCCACCTCTACCACCTTACCCACACCTCTCAAGATATTTTCTCAGACAAACCCTGCCCATTTTGTCTCTTCACATCCATATTTTCATCATTGAAGCCTCACATTGGGCATAATCCTTTCCAAGGAATCATTTGAGCTCAAATCAAAGAGAGTTACCCGATTTAATGGTAATGTCTTCCCTTGTGTTCTTTTGTTTTATTTTGCTTCTCCAAACCCCTAAACTCTTTTTATTACATTTTTTGTAACAACACCGGTATATTAAATATACTAGGATGTTGTTATAAGAAGGATTTGAGCTACAATTTCACACACCTTCGTCTAATTGTTAAAGAACATATTGTTTCTGTGGATGGCGAATTACTGCCTCATGAAACGATGATTGTTCAATATTCTTTTAACACCTTCAAAGGTAGCCATTAAGATGTCAATATATTTATATATGATATATAATATGTTTATGTTTTCCTTACTCTTCTGTATTTTTCATTTATGGCATACCATCATGGTTTCCATTATGGGTAAACACGAAATCTTCATTTTAGGAAGTGCGGACTACCGCCCCCTCAAAGTGGTTTGATTCGTTAATGCAATATGTGGGACATATAAAGGATGGAATTAATGTTATTACATATGATATCTTACTTTAATTATAATATATCTTTATATTCTTATTATCTCATTCCATTTAATACAAAAAAAATGAAAGTAGTGCTCATGCGTACGTACGACTTACTGTCTCCATGAACGGTACATTTCATTTCCAATCTCCAAATATTATGTACTATTATAAGTACATATATATAATGGATATATATATGTAATATATTACATCTAAATGATGGATATAATTCTAGAATTATAATATATATATATATATCTCCCATTTTGTTTTCATTCCATTAATATGAAAAAAAGGAAAGTCGCGTTCATGCGTACGTACGGCCTTCCATCTCCATTAACGATGCTTTTAATTTTTTTATCTCCAAATGATATGGAATAGTATAAAATGAATATATAATGGATATATATGATATTTAAAACATAAATACTATTCCGGATATGATGTACCTATAACTACATGGAAACTTCTTTTCCAACAAGTTCAATTTTTACTCATGTACCGAACATCAACAAAAACGTCTGATATGAACTCACTTTATTAACCAATTATTATGACATTATAATATGTGATATGAACTGAATAATAATAATTAATGGAGGTCCTCAAGAAATTATAAATTTACCAAATTTTATTATTCATGTGATTAAAGAATGATCGAGTCATGTCGGACACGAGATAAGGGAACCTACCCCTCTCTTTCTTTTTAAGTAGACTCTTTTATGTCATTCCTTTTAAGCTCATATTTATTATGATTGGGATGTTATATTATATTACTCTTACTGTAAATTTTATGTTCATATGATGAGAGAACCTATTTTCTCTCATCAATCCATTTTGGAAGTTTTGATTGGCGCCGTTAGTCTGCCGAATTTTCGTAAGGGATCCTACCCCTCTCTTTGTTTTTATGTACAGTCTTTTATGTCATTACTTTTAAACTCATCTTTCTTATGATTGGGATTTTATTTTATATTAATCATACTGTACTTTGTTTATGTTCATATTATGAGAGACCCTATTTTCTCTCATCAATCCATTTTGGAAGTTTTGAGTGGTGTCGTTAGGCTGCTGAATTTTCGTAAGAGATCCAACCTCTCTCTTTCTTTTTAACAACTCTTTTTTATGTCACGTGTTTTAAGATACTCTTTGTTATGTTCGGGTATATTATTTTATATTCATATTTCTGAAAATTTAATGTTAATATGATGATAGACCCTATTTGATCTCATCAATCCCTTTTTGGAAGTTTTAACTGACGCCGTTAGGCTGCCGAGTTTTCGTAAGGGATTTTTCATCTCACTTTTATTCCTGTGAGATTTATACTACATTTTCCACAATTTTCATTCAGTGGTATATGTAATTCCCATTATTCTAATCTTTATGTAATATAATTTTTTTTATGAGTATTTACATAAATGTTTTATTGTTCTTCTTTCATGGGGTGTATGTTTCGAAAGATACCCAAGTCGGTAAGGGAACCTTTCACCCTCCTCTTTTTAAAAGACATATTTTGTTTGGTCTTTTAATTTACATATTGTAATGTTGGGATATGTTCTTCTATATCCTTATTGATGTAAATTTTTTGTACAAGTGATGAGATACCCTTTTTATCTCTCATCAACTAATTTTCTAAATTTTGTAGTGACGTCGTTAGGCTGTCAAATTTTTGCAAGGGAAATTCTTAATCCAATTTTGATTCTTTGGGATAAACTTGTACTCCTTAAATATGATGTTCTATGAATATTTGTGAATAACCTTGGATTATTTTACACTTAGTATCCACTTATATTTGGTGTATTCTTTTGTCACACATAATTAGGTAATTGATTTATCCATAATCCAAGGATACCGTCTTTGTATGGGACTTCGTCTCAATCTCCTTTCATTGAGGCATATTTTGTTTTATACACAACCTTATTTTATACGGCGTATAAAACCCTTTTAGTTTTACGTTTATCCAAATGTAATCTTTTTTATACGAAGCATTTTACTAAACAACAAAAGGTAATGTTTTTGTCGTACGTATGCGGCGACAACGACTTCTCCGCCGCCGTGACCATTATCTGAGTTTCGGCTTCCTCTAAAAGACATAACTTTTTTTAATGAAAAATAAATACCATGTTTTACTTTTCATTTATTTTTTTATTGAAAATGGTATCGATAATGTGTCTATTATATCAATGTGTTATTGATATCTTATGATTGTAATGTGGGAATGTTATGTTTCCTTTATACATGTTTTATGTGATACAATTATGTTATGGTTTTTGGGAATTGTTTATGAAGACGGGTGGTTTCATGATAAAATAAGGGTGGGTGAGCCCGATATAGCTCTCCAATGCATTGGGTAATGTGAAGGAGTTAAATGTTAAGGTTTCTCCGAATATATTTAGGGAATATACCGTGATGGGTATTCAAAACGTAACCAAGAGGGTTACTCCCTATGTAAGAATATCATGAATGACTCAAGTTACCTTTATGCCTTATGATTTCTATGATTTATTCATTATATGATGAGGTATGTTAAAATTATTATGTTTTATGAGTAAAGTATGATTTTATACTTGGACTAATGTTTTCTTTTTGTACTTTTATATCCCTTACTGAGCTTTTTATGCTCATCCCATGATTTTGAAATGTTTTTCACAGGTCAAAGGGAAAGGTGCCTGATATGATGATAGTGTCAAGGAAGTGTGAAGAAATAATCCATGTTTTATTTTAAATATGTTTCCGTTGATGGAAAAAAATGAATACTATATTTTAAGTAACTACTTTGTTTAAATGTTGAATTTAATTCATGATTTATGATCTAATTCTCTAAAACTCTAATCCTGAAAATATCCTCAATATGAATTATTCATTTAATTCAATATTAAGTAATGTTTAAGGTCGGGGCCTTAAAGATGGTACCAGAGGTCGGATTAGATAACTTTAAAGGTTAGGGTATTCTCTAAGCATAAGTGACATTACCATAATAGTTAGGATTTCAGAGAGAGTCCTAGTTTTAGATAAATTGAATAAGTAAGTATCTCTTAGTGTTTATCTTCGTCATTAGTACATGATGGTTTTTTTGGTATACTCACAATGAAATTTCTGTTTTTAGTGAATGGATGGATCTAGTAGGCACCAAATTGACAATAGGTTTGAAGGAAACTGTGGTGGTTCTCTGATTAAGAGACTGGATGAAATGGGAGGTTCAATGAGGAAACTCGTGGTTGTTCTAAACCAACTATCAAGGAGTCATGATCAACCACTTTAACCTTGGTATGTTCTGTAATGCATCATGTACGAGATGACCAATCGATGTGGATGTTCAGGTACTAATTATAAAGGTAACCATTAGGGTTTATATGATCCTTACTTTTTAGGTAATTATGGGTTACTCTATGATATGATGGAAAATGAAAGGCCTGAGATAAACATGAGGTTAAAATATGTTATGATTAGTTTTGAAGATTTTATCTCGTTTTGAGGAATGTTTGACGAATTATATAGTTTTGGAAAAAGGACAACATGCAGACCGTGTAAAAACCCATCGCATCGGACAAAGCTACAGGAATCGAACCCACAACCAATGTGCGACTGTATTTATCGCCTACCACTGGACTACGTGAAGTCCCTGGTTAGTTTGACTAATTGTTTTTAGGTAGACGATTTTAGGAATCAAGAGTAAGTTTATTTTGGGTTATCTTTGGAAATGGTTAACCTATCATGGAGGTTATTTGATTAGGTTAATTACTTTTCAATATGAGAACTTAAGAGCAACTGATGTTATTTGGAGATAAAAGTTAATTTGTACCTTGGATGACAATGTGATTAAATCATTAAAATATTTGGGTTTCAATCTTAGATTGGTTTACTTTGTAGAATTTTATGGACAATTGTCTATCAAATGGTCTTCGTTGAACTTTGGGATTTTTTGGACAACTTTTGGAGATTAAGAATAGTTTTTTTTATAAAGGATTATACTTTTTTGGATTATCTGATCGCATACTAACAATTTTGGTTTTGGTTTTTGTCTAATGACATGGCAAATATATAGTTCTCTTTTGTGGATTAGGTGATTCTCAAGAAGTTGATTATAGTACTCTTAATGCGAACATGTCTTCCTAAATACTCGTCTTTTGGAGAAAATATTAGTTTGATTAAGGAATCTAGTAAAAGTTTAAAGTCTACGTGACAAGTAAGTATGTTTCATTATGATTTAGTTAAGCTCAAAAATAAATTCCTCAATGAAGAGTAACATAAAACAAAAATGTTGTGTGTTAACTTTTCCTACTGGGGAATCGAATACCGTTTAACCCATCACAAGTTTGGGATTTTTATTCTCCTAGACATGTTTACTATCACTCTCCATCAGAACATGACCCTTTGTTTTTTCCTCCATATCCATGTTTTCGTACATGTAATCCTAGTATGGGTTTACTCGGGTGACCTTTGTACTTCTCTTTCTTTATTTTAAAGTGATTGTTTTACTGACTCTTGTTCCGATGTGGGATTTTCAATGAAGTTTCCATACCCAATTTTAAAATTGTGAGGACACAATTCCCAAAAGGGGGGGAGGATGTAACACCCCAAGTAAATAAAGAATATGAAATTTTCACATTTATCCATATTTGTGAATAAAATATTAATATTAATTTAAAGGGGACGCTATGCTCAATGGCGTACACAATATGAAACAACGAGTTTCTTGGTAATCTTACGTAGCACTCTAATAATAAAATAATATTATTTTAAATAGTAGTTAACGCCTAGCCATTGTAATGGCGGGAATGAACAAAACTAACTAAAAAATTATTATATATGTTTGTCAAATATTTTTAATTTTTACAATAATTGTTAGAGGATTAAAAATGCGAATGAATCCAATTTTAAGCGTAAACATTCTAATATTCTTTAAAGGGTCGATTAACCGCCTTTTGATTTCCAACCTCTTTTAAATCCACTTATTGAAAATTTTATGTGTTATCTTTTACAAAATATAATTCTTCTTTAGCATCGGGACATCAAAATTTACCTTGTGTAAATTTTTTTGTATTTTTCCGATAAAGTTCATTTTTATTAATGAATAGTAAAAAATGTTGTATTTTAATTCAAAACCACCTTTTAATATAATTTATTTATATGACTAGGTTATCTTTTTAATTTTTTTTAAAGTTAAATTAGAATATATTTTTACCATTTAATCCAATAGTGGTCATTGGAATTAATTTCACTTTGAAATTGGACTTAAACTAGTGTCGATCTTTAAATAGATATTGTTTCCTAAAAATATGCTATTTATTTTGACATCGGGAATTAATTATTAAATTAATTAATGAAACTTATATATTTTGAATTTAGTAAAATAGACATCATTTTTGAATTCGGAATATCAAATATAGCTTAGGGTGAATTTTTGGAATTTTTTTTTGAAAAACTTCATTGTTAGATGAATAGTGAAACCACTAAGTGGTAGTTAAAAAAACTGATTTTTTGTTTAAATGAAACTTTGCCACTTCTGTGATTTTATTTTCAAAAATACGACATACATGGTTGTCATTAAGAAGTAAAATGTGGTTCAATGATATTAAAATCATTTTTGGTGAAGAGTAACTTTTAAGTTTTATTAATCGCGATTAAAGGTATTAGTGTAATTTAAGGTAAAAATAATGTTTTAATAATATTAAATGACCTTGAAACATGTCCTACCCTCATTGGATGTGTCATGTCCGACCAATACAATCCATGGGTCAACTTGGGAACACCATGGAGCCACTTTGGTATGAAAATTACATAAATTACCTTTTATTTAAAGTTAAAATAAAAATTTCACAAACATGAGTTGTTTTACTATAACAATTTTTAAATGGGGTTACAGAAGTCATATTTTTGACTATAAATATTAATTATAAACCTAAAACTATCTCATAAATCATGTTATTTTTTTTAATAATTTTTAGACATTAAATAAATAAATTTATTTATGACACCATGATGATGCAGCGATTACATCATTATTTAACGATTTAAATAAAATGAAACGATAATATAAAATATAAGACCTACACATGTCAAAAACCTATTGGAAGGGTGTATTTCGAACTATTATCACCTTATACTCGAAATATATAATTTTGGGACCTTTAAAATCCGAAATACATTTTATAATAAAGTAAACTTTTATAACATTCCAAGAGTTCCCCTCCTCTCCTCTTATAAAAGGCCCCCACCTCTACCACCATACCCAAACCTCTTAAGCATTTTTCTCAGCCAAACCCTGCCCATTTTGTCTCTCCACATCCATATATTTATCATTTATTCCTCACTTTGGGCAGAATCCATTCCAAGGAATCCTTTGAGCTCAAATCAAAGAGAGTTACCTAATTTAAAGGTAATGTCTTCCCTTCTGTTATTTTGTTTTATTTTGCTTATCCAAACCCCTAAACTCTGTTTATTAATTTTTTTGTAACAAAAACAGAATATTAAATATACTAGGATGTTTTTATAAGAATAATTAGAGCTAAACATTCAAACACCTCTGTCTAATGGTTAAAGAACATACCGTTTCTGTGGATGTCGAATTACTGCCTCACGAAACGATGATTGTTCAATATTCTTTTAACACCTTAAAAGGTGGCCATTAAGATGTCACGATATTTATATATGATATATAATATGTTTATGTTTTCCTTAGGCTTCTGTATTTTTAATTAATGTATTACCTTTATGGTTTACATTATGGGTAAAAGTGATATCTTCATTTTATGAAGTGCAGACTACTGCCCCCTCAAAGTGATTTGATTTGTTAATGCCATATGTGGGACGTATAAAGGATGGAATTAATGGAATTAAATAGTATATCCTACTGTAATTATAATATACCTTTATATTATTATTATTTCATTCCATTGAATAAAAAAAATAAATGAAAGTAGCGTTCATCCGTACGTATGACTTACCGTCTCCATGAACGGTACATTTCATTTCTTATCTCCAAATGTTATGTACTATTATAAGTACATATATATAATGGATATATATGTAATATATTACATATAAATGATGGATATCATTATGGAATTATAATATATATCTCTCGTTTTGTTTTAATTCCATTAATATGACAAAAAATGAAAGTAGCGTTCATGCGTATGTACGGCCTACCATCTCCATGAACAGTGCATTTAATTTTTTTATCACCAAATTCTATGGAATAGTATAAAATGAATATATACTGGATATATATTATATTCAAAACATCAATACTATTATGGATATGATTTACTTATAACTACATGGAAAATTCTTTTCCAACAAGTTCAATTTTTACTCATGTACCGAATATCGACAAAAACGTCTGATATGAACTCACTTTATTAACCAATTATTATAAAATTATAATATGTGAGATGAACTGAATAATAATCATTAAAGTAGGTCCTTATGAAATTATAAATTGAAGAAATTTTATTATTCAATAGATTAAATAACGATCGAGTCATGTCGGACATGAGGTAAGGGAACATAGCCCTCTCTTTCTTTTTAAGTACACTCTTTTATGTCATTCCTTTTAAGCTCATCTTTCTAATGATTGGGATGTTATTTTATATTACTCTAACTATATGTTTTATGTTCATATGATGATAGAACCTATTTTCTCTCATCAATCCATTTTGGATGTTTTGATAGGCGTCGTTAGGCTGCCGAATTTTCGTAAGGGATCCTACCCCTCTCTTTCTTTTTAAGTACACTCTTTTATGTCATTCATTTTAAGATCATATTTATTATGATTGGGATGTTCTTTTATATTACGATTATGGTACTTTTTTTATGTTGATATTATGAGAGACCCTATTTTCTCTCATCAATCCATTTTGGATGTTTTGAGTGGTGTCGTTTGGCTGGTGAATTATCGTAAGAGATCCTACTTCTCTCTTTCTTTTTAAGTACTCTTCCTTATGTCACTTAGTTTAAGCTACACTTTTTTATTTTGGGGGATATTATTTTATATTACTCTTTATTTAAATTTTATTTTAATATGATGAGAGACCCTATTTTATTTCATCAATCAATTTTCGGAAGTTTTAAGTGACACTGTTAGGCTGCCGAGTTTTCGTAAGGGATTTTTCATCTCACTTCTATTCCCGTGAGATTTATGCTAAATTTGCCACCATATCCGTTGATTGGTATATGTACATCACATTATTCGAATATTTTTTTAATATAATTTTGTTTATCAGTATTTACATAAATGTTTTATTTTCCTTCTTTCATGGGGTGTATGTTTCAAAAGATACCGAAGTCAGTAAGGGAACCTTTCACCCTCCTCTTTTTAAAAGACTTCTTTTGTTAGGTCTTTTAATTTACATATTGTAATGTTTGGATATGTTCTTCTATATCCTTATTGATGTAAATTTTATTTCAATGTGATGAGATACCCTTTTTATCTCTCATCATCTCATTTTCTAAATTTTGTAGTGACACCGTTAGGCTGTCAAATTTTTGCAAGAGAACCTCTTAACCCAATTTTGATTCTTTGGGATAAACTTGTACTCCTTGAATATGTCGTTCTATGAATATGTGTGAATAACCTCGGATTGTTTTACAATTAATATCCACTTATATTTGGTGTATTCATTTGTCACACATAATTATGTAATTGATTTATCCTTAATCTAAGGATATCGTCTTTGTGTTGGAATTCGTCTCAATATCCTTTCATTGAGGAATATTTTGTTTTATACAGAACATTATTTTATATGGTGTATAAAACCATTTGAATTTTACATGTATCCAAAAGTATTCTTTTTTATACGAGGCATTTTACTAAATGACAAAAGGGAATGTTTTTGTCATACGTATGTGGCGACATGGACTTCTTCACCGATGTGACCATTATTTGAGTTTAGGCTTCCTCTAAAAGTCATAACAAATTTTAATGAAAAATAAATACCATGTTTTACTTTTCTTTTATTTTGGTATTGAAAATGGTTTTGATAATGTTTTTATTATATCAATGTGCTATTGATATCTTGTGATTGATATTTAGAAATGTTATGTTTCCTTTATGCATGTTTTATGTGATACGATTATGTAATGGTTCTTGGGCATTGTTTATGAATAAGGGTGGTTCCGTGATAAACTAAGGGTGGGTGAGCCCGATATAGCTCTCCAATGCATTGTGTAATGCGAAGGAGTTAAATGTTAGGTTTTCGTTGAAGAGATTTAGGGAATATACTGTGATGGGTATTCCAAACGTAACCAAGAGGGTTACTCCCTATGTAAGAATGTTATGAATGCCTCAAGTTACCTTTATTCCTTATGTTTTCTATGATTTATTCATGATTTTATGAGGTATGTTAAAATGCTTATGTTTTATGAGTAATGTATGATTTCATACATGGACTAATGTTTTCTTTTCGTACTTTTATATCCCTTATTGAGCTTTTTATGCTCATCCCAAGTTTTTGAAATGTTTTTCACAGGTCAAATGGAATGGTGCATCATATGATGATAGTGTCAAGGAAGTGTCAAGAAAGAATCAATGTTTTATTTTAAATATCTTTCTGTTGATGGAAAAAATGAATATTATCTCTTATGTAACCACTTTGTTTAAATGTGGAATGTAATTCATGATTTATGATCTAATTCTATAAAACTCTAAACCTGAAAAGATCATCAATGTGAATTATTCATTTAATTCAATATTAAGCAAGGTTTAAGGTTGGGGCCTTATAATCATGGTGCTACATTCTACCCCAGTAAATTATTTCTTCATGGAAGTTCATGAGGTTCAAAAAAGTTTTAATGCGGGTTGTTCCTTTTATAAAAACCCACTTCGTGAAAATTAATACTAAAGCTTCTTCTTAAGAGGTAAAGTTGCAAACATGATGGTTATCCAAAGTAACTAATAATGAGGTTTCAACATATTAGAACATATGTGGTAAGTAATTATTTTTACATGCACGAAATGTGTAAATAATTATAGAGAGTGATAGAGATCATTGATCACAAGAAATTAGGTGATCCAGAGAATGTTTATGATCAAAAAATCATAAATTTATGATGACCAAATGGACCATTTGTTTCAATATAAATGAAGGTATTAAGACTCAAATTTTTTAATATCCTTTTAGTGATGTTAAATAATTTTCACATGGTTATATACTTACAAAATTAAATTTTATTTTCATATGCACAATCTCACCTTTTTGTTGTGCCTCAAAAAATTTCCACATAACCTATTACTACAAGAAGTGATTGTAAATTTGTTTTCCCTAGAGAACCAACAGATAAAAATATCCATAGGTAGAATGATAAGTTATACTGTATGTCTTCAGTTGTCATCAGAGAAGAATGGTCTGTGTAGGTTATCAAATATGCATAAATATTCATATAGAAAAATAACATGTTAAACTCTAAAACAACATTAAAATTTTGACATAAACCATTTCATAAATGGTTTACATTTTAAATCTTTTGAAAGATGAAAATAAAAAATAATAGAAATAAGGTCACTAAATTTCATATAATCAGTTTATCATTTATCCCCCATATATCATAACCAAGATCATGATTATCAAATCTAAAAAATGTGTCTAACTTCATCATGTATTCTCTTGAAACATGGAAATAACCTGAATAAAATAAAAACATATGGAAAACTTCTTTCATTATCATTCTTTAAATATAACATAGGTTATTACATATATTTCTTAAATAAAAAAATACTATAAACTCCATTCATAATTGCACGAACCACTTTTTCAAAAAATAATTACTCAATTAAAATGTTATATGTTCTATTGAATTTAATTTATTCACATCCAACAAATATTTATCCTAACATCATTATCCCAATATATGAAACATTTTAAGGTTCATATTCCCTTAATGAAAATATCATTTCTCTTTTCCATCAGTACCATTTAACACATTCTATAATTTCTATAATTCCATGATTCCATAAAAAATCATTATATATGTCAAAATCATTAAATTAAAATATTTAAACACGTCTATTATTTAACCTTATATTTATGCCATTAAGTAGGATTTGTCATCATATTCCTCAATTATTATTTACATTGATACACCATTTGTAGTCTCTTCATCATCAATAAGGTAACCATTACTCATACCTCAGTGATGATTCTATTTAAAAGTATTACCTTTATCAAATTGATTGTAATCATTCCCATAATTTCCACATTTAAATATTTCAACATTAAATGATATTGTCCTTGTTATGGATGGTTTCAGTGTCTCTTATATGATAACGATGATTGGTTTTTGGAATTCTGGTCCTATGTCCTATTTTCATCTCTTAGGTAGTTGTTCTATAGGTGGTGGATCCAAAGGGAGGGTTCTTTAGTTATAGTGATGATCAAATATTGTTGTTGAAGCCTGTTTCTACGTCATACCCTTCTCTTAATCTTATATTCCCCTACTCTTTTCCCAGTTGAACATGAAAAAAGGTTTTCAAGGTGTCTTGGGAGGTGAGGTCAAGCAGTCAATGACATTCTGAGTGGTTTTCTAATGGTGTATTAAAATATGAATTTTGGTCCCCCACATGGTGTTTTGTTCATGCTATTTATGGAGATACTTTGTCACCATTCTTAGTGATGATGATTCATCTTTTTTATGGTTTATTTATTAAACTGGTTTGTTTTTAATCTTGGGTAGTAATCAATGACTATGAAGATGATGATTTTTTCAATTTTGATTGTAATAATTGATTTGTTGATGGTGCTCCATTATTCTTCCATAACAGTGATGCATTATCCATTGTTGATTGTCATTTTTATTCATGTTTCTATGGTGAAAAATGATTGGATTTCATCTTCTTGGAATTTACAATGATCAAAAAATTTTTCTATAATTTCATATTCCATCACTTATATATTTATAGGTTCAGTTTACGGCTGACATATAATCATGATAAAAAAATCATGGCTTGAGGCCCCTGCGATTTATATCTAATCATTTCATATATTGTTTTCTGTTTAGATTTTGAATTTGGAACTGTGAATTGATTGAATTATCGATTGTTTATTTTTTCTTGAATCACTGGATGTCTGTGAGGTTACTAATAAACCTAAAAGTTCTTTTTGAAAGTGAAAAATTGATTTGGAGGAGTCAATGATTTCTTAGGTATACCAATATTCCAATAAATTTATTTAAATTGAGTTTTCATTATCCCTTTAAATTAACATACTTTATGTCCTTATTTTCTACAACCAAAACATCTTTTTATTCTTATATGAAATTAAATTGGATGTTTATTTCAAAACTATCATCTCATAGGAAAGTAAATCTTCTTTAATACGTGGTTTACACTATTGTTACTATCTGTAAACTGTTTCATTCTCATAATTGGGGAGTCTAAGGGTTTTTTTGGTATAGATTGTTATAATTTTCCATGACAACTGATTAAGAATAATCAAATCTTCTTTCAGTGTAGTCATCATCTCATTTTACTAAACATGAGAAATTTTTTTGTCACAATAAAAATTAACCTGGTTCCTTTTGGTTCCCTCTATTGACTAAAATCAAAAATAATATTTTAAGAAATAATTATCATAGAAAAACCATATAATCAAGAAAATATACTTATAATATGATCAATTAATGAAACCGTCTTCTTTAATCTATAACACCATAGTTCTATACATGTTTAGTAATATTAATCTTCTATATAAACTATTCATGATATTTTTAAAGAGTTTTTTAATTTCTAAACCATATAATCATATATTTCAAACCCTGTGTTCAATAGGGCCCATTTTCATTGACCGTTTCATAATCGAGTCTATCTTAATACATTGTTTTTGGATTATTACCAGTTGGTAAATCTACACCATATCCACATCCACTTGTTATATCCAGACAAGGATGTGTCTAAAGGAAGAAAATCTCTCTATCATTTACCAAAATTCATGCACATATTCATTCATTTTAACTCTTCCTTAGACTTATCCTTAGAGTTATTCCTAGAAATATCCACATAAATTTACATAGGGATCTCAATAATGATTTCCCTTCCCGGTTTCCAATGTTTGACTAAACCTCTCCTTTTTATACCAATGATATCATCCCAAAATTTTTATACATCTATATTACATATTATTAGACAAATGTCAATAAAATTTCAAAAGTATACACCCTAAGACTGTAATAGTTTAATGTCTTTTGAAACATAGAGAACAATCTTCTAAATCCTTGAATTATCTTTAATGTTTTCCATAATGATATTCCCATTTAGAAGTATTACATTAAAATTTCAATATAACCATGGGATAGGATACATAAGAAAGGTGATATTAGAATCTCATTAATGGTAAATCATAGATAACCGTAATCCTAACATTAACATAGTGGTATGATAACATGAGAATAAAATTTGAAGATCATTCCATTAATATCATATATCATAATCATGAGTCATTGCACAGGGATTTGAATTTCATAAAACATGAATCATAGGATAATCAATTAACATGTTTCATGATACCATAACATAAGAATAACACATTTATTTTTTGTATACACACAAGTATATAAATTCTTATATCAAGGATACCCACCACGATATTCATAATATGTTCATCTTAGGGTTAACCCTAGTTCAAAAGAATTTGGATTGGGATAACCACCCGTATACCCTACTTTATTGGATTAGGATTACCACCAGTGTATCAACCTTTGTAGGCTTAGTCTGACCACCCATGTACCCTATGAGCTCATATTACATTTATATTTACCCACTACATTTGAGGGAGATATAGGTCCCACCTATCACATAATGAAACCATACAAATATGTGGACAAGATCTGAATAATTAATCATATCAAAACCCATGAAATAAAATGAGTATGATAAATTTGTCATCATATCATAATGTTTGTAAAATAGATAGTTTTTATAACCATTTAATTATTTCATAACTTACGAAAGGAACTAGGTTTCATCAGTGTTTTATCATCATATATCATGTTGAAGAGATATGTGTTTCATAAAAAAATCCTTCAAAACATAAAACATTTAGTTATAGAATAAGGATGGTGTAAATCGATAATATCATCATTAAATCATAAACTATTTCAAATTATCTTAAATATATGGAGAAGGATTTTGAACAATAACTTTAATCATTTATTATGAAAAATAAACATTATTTGAAAATAATTTTTCAAAAAATAATAAATTATAGAACTACTTTTCATTTAAAATAACATTGAAAAACATATAAATTATGATTTTATAATATCATTTAAAATATTTCATAAAGAAAAATATCCTTTCCACTTATGAAAATTTTAAAATGTTAAACAATTTGTTTTTTTATGATAAAAACCTTGAAAACATATATAGGTGGTTTTGAAGATAATATAAAACACTTTTTTAAAACCAAAAACATTTTCAAAATTATTATTATTGAAAATGATCTTAATATATCATTTAATAACAGTTTTTAATTTTTTAGAGAATATGGGTTTGAAAGAGAACAGTTTTCTCACTAAAGAGAGAAATAATGTCTGAAGTTCTTAATGAGTTATTCTTAATTATATTAAGTACCGATGAGTGAAGAAAATGGTACCATGACATGAATATATCAAAAATTAAAACATTATAATAAAATTATGGATATTTATTGATATAAGGATCATAATATTTTCTCAATGGAAGTATAAATATAACTAATACTGAAAAAAGATGATATTGTAGAAATAAACTCTTACCACTTTGGTAACATTAAATCATAATCCCTATGAGACCAAAAAATTACATGAATTATCAAATATGATGAAGTAATGTTTTTGAAAATATAACATATCAAATGGGTAGTATATACAACACAAAAAATAATATTTTTGAATAACATAACATATGTCTCAAAGAAGAATAAATGAGACAAAATTTTCTTATCAATTTTCTATATTTGAATCAAAAACCCCATGAAAGAGAGATAATAAAATGTATATATAAACCCAAATATTTTTCAGTAGAATGATAAAAATATAAATTATTGATATGTATTCACACCATATAAAATAAATAGCTAGTAATTATAGCTTGTGTCTCACATAATTAAAAACTGAGGTGGAATCCCTTACCTTTAGTCATGACTCTCTTCAAACTCATTAAAAATATTGTATAAAAAATATAATTTTATTATAAATATATAAAATAAATTTATTGATATATATAATGAAATATATTATTGTTTATGACCTTTTATTACATGTTTATTTACACTTCCATGTTAATATTATATTTTATTAAAGAATCATATTTTTTTCATACATGTTTTGACATGTTATTCATGGTCATATTTCTTAGTTATGGATTTTATCATCTCTAGAATGATAAAATGATATAAATATAATATATTTTATGTATATATTTATTTATATTTATCCATAAAATTTAGTTATATTAAATGAATTAAACCATTCAAGGGGATGGTAGGTGCCTGTATGAATGAACTTTGTTCCCATTTTATCATTGTGTTAAAAAAAATTAAATGATATATATATATATATATATATTTGTACGTTACACCCGAAGAAATTACAAATTTTTCATTTTTTAACAATTGAATTTTAATTCAAGCTTTATTTATATGCAACACCATGTGATGCTTAAACTATAGACAATATCGAGTTGGCTTGTATTACACGCAATCCCAAGTCATATCGAAGCACAATATAATATTGATATATTATTATTTAATATAATAAGATATAACATCATAGTTATGTTGGCGGTTATTAATTTTATTCTCTAAATTATTAAAATATAAGCTTGAATTCATTGGTTACAGATTAATTAGAAATTAATATAAGAACCAACTAAATGTAAAGGAATATTTTATATAAAAAACTATTTTCATGCTCACAAATTCCTTTTATCCAAATAAATTAAATTAAAGAAAATTTATAGATAATATTAATTTAATATATATTCAATAAAATATTTTTTACAGTCATACAATATATTTAATAGTCATAAGATAGAACAAACCTAATTTAAAACTTTAAAACCTATATTTTTATAAAGACAGTTTACCACCTTTTAATGGAGAACTCATTTTAAATAATTTTTTTGAAACTCTTCTATGTTTCATTTGAATAAATAAAAAGATTATTTTATAAATTAAAATATTATTTTATTTTCTTTGAATTTTTAGTAATTTTTTGCCGTGTTTTTAGTTTTGATGAATAATAAAAAATATTCCATTACAATTAAAAAGATATTTTTCATCTAAATAATTTATAGTGTTAAATTATATTTTTAATATTTGTTAATTAGTAATTGAATTAATTTTATATCATTTAATACAATTTAGGTAATAAAAATCAATTTTTCATTCAATGTTAACATAAAATGATTGAAATCATTTTTACGTTTTCACTTTAATAACTTATATTCTCATTCTGTCAATGTTATTATTTTTAAATTAATTACTGCAACTTCATTGTTCTAAATTTTTAAGAATGGATTCCATATTTATAATAAATGGGAAAAAATTATGTGAAACGTTTTTTTGGTAAATTAAGAGTAAAGTTTTAAATATTTTAATTACCATGATTAAGTGTTAATCTAGTAATTTTGGATAAAAATAATATAATAAAGACTATAAAATTAACATCAAACTTGTCCTAATTTTAATTTATAATTGTTTAGAGACTTAAATAATAATTGAGAACATATTATATCCTTTTAATTCCTTTTGGATGAGATTATGGGATTTATCATATTATTTTCAACAAAAAGTCAATTTCGTCACACATTTGTTTCTAGAAAGTGAAATATTTTTTATAGGGTGTGTTCTAGGGAATCTATAAAAATATAAATTTTATTTTTAAAGATTAAATGGTTATCATTATCATGATAATTTATTTTTATGTTTTTTTATAATAAATAATTAAATTAAAGGATTGTAAAATACTGATGTAGTAATTTTTTAAATATAGAAACTATCAAATAATTGATATTAAAAAAAAATTGAATAAAATTTCAGATGATTAATATCATAAACATATTTTAAATTAATTTTACATTATAGTAATGTTTTATAATTATTGTTTCAAATATATCTTGTTTTTATGATACTTTTAAAAAGTCAACTAATGAATAGTATCAAAATTAACATTTTTGATATTTTAAAATTAATAATATTTTATTAAATGCTAGAAATTAAATTAAAATATCCATTTCCTTTATATTATTTTGATAAGTCTCATAATATCTTCAATTACTCATTTATAAATATTTGTTTTATTTTATAGTAATTATATTAACTCTCAATGTTTAGATTACATGATTTCAGAGTAAGAGATAAAGAGGTTAACTGAGAGTTAATGCCAAAAGATAAGGGTATGAATGTGACCCAAGTCTATCTAATTTTTATATATTTAGATTATTTATATACATAATCATATTATCATATAAATATATCACCTTTTATGAATTTTTAATTTAAAATTAATTTATATAAATTTTATATTTTGAATGTTTCCAAAGTTACCCTCACCTCAAATATAAAAGGGAACCTCCTCTTTTAGTTCCTCAAACAACATCAACCCTTATAGATCAACCAAAACATACAAATTTATCTTCCAAAAATCCGTATACATGTTTTGGTGTTTTTTCTCCTAAAAACCTACGATAGATACCTTCAAAAAAGATCTAAAGAAACTCCACCGAATAAGATGTAATAGTTTTTACTAAATCATTTAAGATAATTTATTTTGTCACTTTATCATCATGTATTTTTTCCATGATAATTTTATAAATATGTTATAATATATATTTATATTTGTTACTATGGTTATGGTACATTCATATTCCTTGTTTTATCCAACCTATGAAAAGAAAAATCACCACGCATGAGTACATACGGCTTACTGTCTCCACGTCATGGTGTAATCTAGTTTTCATCACCACATTACATGGATGGGTATAGTGATTGAATTAATGAAAAAATATAGTAATTATAACATTACATTGAGTATTTATAATTAATATATAATCAAATAACTGACAATATTACCATTAAGGGAGTTAAATTGTTGTTCATGTTTATGTACAACCTACCGTCTCACCAAAGCGCTGCGATTCATTTCCCATGTAGACATTGAAAAATTATTATGACAATTTATACAATGAGTAAATATAGTACATGTGAAAAAATATATAATTGTGTATATAGATTAAATATATCATATTCATTAGAAACAAGACTTACATTACAAAACAATCATAAGAAAATAAAGTAGTTAACACCTGAAATAAGGGTTACAGTGAAATACTATCAACAAATGGTCGATAAAATTGTATAAGAGGATAATATATGATAACATATATATTAATAATGTTATAAAAAAAGTAATAAAATGTTATCAAAAATTATACGTTATTTTAAAGAATGTACTACTAAAAATGAATTGTGTGGTAATAGATTTCATCTCAATTTGAATTCCAATAAGATTTAATCATTAATACACCCCAATTCACTTTAGTGTGATATATATTCATCCCATGAATTACTTTTATCAGTATAATTATAAATATTGTGGTTGTTTCATATCCATATAATTGTCCTTTAATTCATGAGGAAGACTATTCTACTGATTATAAAGTGATAAGGGTTATTTCACAGTCTCATTGTTATTCGAGATTGTTTTTATTTATGTCTCAACTATTGAATATTTTTATTCAATGTTATTATTTTCTAAAAATGGTTTCTAAAAATGTTTTCTAAATTTTTTTAAAATTATGAAATGAATTTTTCATGCCATTTTTTCATCTTTTTTTCCTTTTTAAATAATTTTTTAAAAAGGAACCTCTATGTCATTTTCCAAAACATGGTACAATATATATTTTTATACAAAAGTAATGGGTGTGTTTATTTTTAGCTTATACCAAATGAAAAACATTTACCGCCATAAACAACACTATTTTTTAAAGATTCATTAATAAGTTTAAATGGTTATTTTAAATTAAAATATTGTATTTTATAAATACATGTACTTTTAAAGAAATGATTATAATGTTGCAAAGATTTTATCATATCACTTTTACTTCTTTGAGATATAACTTTTATTCAACACTTATTTATTGTGTGATGTATGTATAGTAAAATTTGATACATTGTATCATAAATCACATTGTGTTCATGGTGTTCAAATTTTTCAATATGTTATGAGACAGTTTTATATTGAATCTATTTTTTAAAATCAATTGTTCGATTTAAGAATAATGACTTGGAACAGTAGAACATAGGTTGGGTGTTATTAGATGTAACCCCCTCGATACATTGGTAGTCTCAAAAGATTAATTAGTTGTTTAATTTATTCGGGTTTCTTCATGATATTCTAAATTTTATTGTGAATGATATTGACGGTAAAAGTATCATGTACCTAGAAATCATGGAATATAATAATTAATAATTTTTTATATTGAGAATTTTTGTATTTATTATTATTATTATCCATGAAATTATGTATTTGACATTATCTATTGATGAATTTAATTATAATATATTTTATTAGGTGGAATGTGTTTTCGTTATATACATTTCCATATTATTTATTCCATATTTATTTATTTAAATGGAATGTGTTATTGGTTATCAACATTTCATGATAATGTATTCTCACTAATTCATTATTTATTCATCTATAATTATGCTTAATATGAATTTGAGCTTACCCTTATCATTTTTTCTTTCCCCAGGTTATGCAGTGGAATCATTTTAAGGAGTTTCAAGGAGGCTGAGTTTTTTTACTTATGTTATACTCTATTTTTTCCAAATGTATTATAGGTATCATGTATGGAATTAATTTTTACAGAACTATTAAATTGATTGGTCCTTTAGAATTTTATTCCATATAATCATGTCATCATAATAAATTAATTCACTGATTCTATATTTATGGGGTCGGGGTGTACAAATTGGTATCAAAGGAAGTTTAGTAGTAACCTTGGTTACTAGATTTTAGAAAACAGAGATTAGAGAACGTGAACGAGATGTATAATATAAGGATATGTATTAGAGAACATAAAAACGTTTTTCGTAGAATGTTATTATGTAGTTTTTATAGAAATAAATCCATGTATGGATACTATAAGTGTGTGTGGTTCTGACAGATATCTACCCATGGATAACAACTCTAAAAAGGTGCATCGGGCCTGATAGAAGCATAACTTGGTACACAAAAATTGGACTTAATGTGATCAGGTTTTTAAACTCATGAGATAATTTTTTGGATAATTCACATTTTATTTATAGGTTATTATGATATATTTCAATAGATAATGACAATTAATGACCTAGGATAAGACTTAGACTAAGGAATGACCTCTGTGGAAATAAATGGATATATTATTTATGTATTGGGGTTGTATTGAAAACCCTAGTTAAAAGGATATTTATTTATTATCCTTTTTTCAAGTTTGTACATCATATATATTTTTGAAGTTATTCTAATATGATTTTATAAAAATGAAAACCTGCAAGTCGGGTGACAACTCATTTTGTCTAGAAAGGCCACAGGGTTAGAACCCACAACCGTATGTCGGCAAGGGTGCGATAACTACCACTAGCCCAAGTGAATTTTTGGTTATCATGGTTTTTTTAGTTAATACATCTAATAATTAATTTTATTTTTCATTTTAATTTTAGGGATATTTTTTATCAAATATATTTGGTGATTAAGTGATTAATGTTTTTTTAGAAGACGTTCTCTATTTTTGAATCCTATAAGATTAAGATAATTATAATATTATAAGGAATAAAGGTTGATTTGTATTTTGGATTAAAATATTATTTTATTTTGGACTTATGGTGACTAAATATATTTATGGAAATAGTAGTCATATCATAAAGATTATGTGAGTTATGAATTTATATTTTTAGTATAAGACATTAAGATTGGTTATTGTTATTCTGGAAGACTGTATGATCAAATACTTGAAATTTTTTTGTTTAAATCTTATTCAAGAATTTTTCATAGGAAGGATAGTTAATTTCATAATGATATATATTTAAATTTTAAAATTACTTTTTAATATTGGATATTAAAGATGTTTTTCATCATATAAAGGTTTATTATTATTTGGAAATTATTTTATATTATCCTAACAATTTTGGTTTCGGTTAATTTATAATGATCGGAGCAATATATAGTTATACTATTTTTTATATTATTATTTATAGAATTGGTTTCAAACTCTTATTGAATGATAAATTCATCTTAAAAACTCATCTTTTAGAGAAAAATATGAGTTTGTGGTGTAAATTGATTAATGGATGAAAATCTATTTATCATGTAAGTATGTTTCCTTATGTCTTAATCTAGTAAGGAAATGAATTTCATAATTGTAACAAATGTATTTTGTAATGAAAATATAGTTTTTTTAATTTTATTACTAAAAAATGAATGGCCTCTTTAACCCATCATAGATTTATGATCCTAGGATGGTAGACTTTATAATTACCATGTTCCCTATAATTCTCCATGAGAACATGATTTTTAGATTTATCATCCATATATATGTTTTCAATAATGTTATCCTATTACAAAACCTAGTTTTTCGGTGACCTTCACATTTCATTTACCCAGATAATTTGAAGGTTTTTTATTAAAACTATTTATGATGTGGGTTTCTTAATAAAGTTTTTTCAAATATCAAACCCCAGATTAATGAGATCAATGTTTAATTGTGAGGCCACAATTTAATTATATTGGGGATAATATAACACACCAAGATATAAAACATTTTCATTTTTGAATAATTTAATTATGTAAATATATTTCTTTATGCTCAATATAATGTTAAGCTAACATTATACAGAACAATGAGTTGGCTTGCATTACAGGCAATGCAGAGTTTTACCAAACAAAAAATTATTATTAAAAATTATTATTTAATATAATAAGATATAGCATTGCTGTTATGTTGGAGGATATTAATATTATGAAATAAATAATTAAAACATATGTTTTAATTCATTGGTTATAGATTAATTAGAAATTAATATAGGAACCAAATGAATATATAGGAAATGTTTTTATACAGAACTATTTTTATAATCACAATGTAATTTTATCATAATAAATAAATATTAATAAAATTATAAAATTATTTTAATTTATTATAGATTCTATAAAATATTTTTTTACATTCACCAAATTGATTTAATCGGCATAAGATCATAATAAAGCAAATTTTACACACAAATACCTATATTTTCCTAAAGGATGATTTTCCACCATTAAAGGTAGAACCGATTTTCAATAAATTTTTTGAAAAGTTTATATATTATATTTGAAAAAATAATATTATCATTTTAAATTGGAATATAAAAATTTACTTTGGCTTAATTTTTTATATTTGTTTTGATATGAATCGTGTTTGGGTCAATAATGAAAAATATTGAAATTCTATTGAAAACAACTTCTTCATATAAATAATTTATAGTGTAAATTAGATTTTTATTAAGATTTATAGTATAACCAGATTAATTTTATATCATTTAATAAAATTTATGTCATTTTTATTAATTTGACATTTAATATGAACATATAAACATTATAATATTTTCTATTATTTCACTTTTAAACTCGTTTTCTCATTCTGTCAATGGGGAATATTTTAAATAAATTAATGAAAAAACTTTATATTGAATTTTGAAAAATGGACACCATATTTAGAATCTATGGATAATAATTATGAATATAGGGTTCTTTTATTTATTGTGAATTTCAAAAATAAATTTTTTAATATTTTAATTATCACGGTTATGTGTAAAACATGTAATTATGGGTAAAATTGTATTATAAAGACTATAAAAGTACCTTAAAAATTATGATAATTTCATTGGATGAGTGTATATTTAATTAAATAATACATGGTATAAAATTATAACTTTTGGAAGTTGCATGGATTAGAGTATATCTTTTATAATTTTATATTAAAAAAAAGCCATTTTTTCCATGCTCTTGTTTTTAACAAGTTAAATGTTTTTAATTTGGGGTAACCTAGTGGATATTTTTTACTATAATTTTTTTTAAATATAAAATGTTTATATTTATAATGAAAATTTATATATAAATTTTAGTGAAAAACTATTAAAATAACGGCTTCCATAAAAATGATGAAGTAAATGTTTCATTAAATGAAATATCAAGTTTATTATATTAAAAATACTAAAATAAATATAATTTGGGATTATTAATTTCATCAAATAATTTCATACATGACTTTTACATGACGTTGTTTTTGTATGTATTTTTTTCAATTTAAAATTCTATTAAGATGTTTTAAAAAAATACATGTAATTAATTATGTCAAAATTTACATTATTGATGTTTTAAAATAAATAATATTTTATTAAGTGATATAAAATTTATTAAAATATACATATAATAAAATTTTTAGGATAGGTCTAATAATTTCATAAAGGACCCATTTATCAATAATTTGGAATTTTATTGTAATTATATTAACCTTTAAAGTGTAAATTACATAATGTCATAGTAAGAATTAAATGGTTTAACTAAGTGTTAAAGCCATAAGATAAGGGTAAAAATGTTCTAAAAACAAGTCTAAAAAATTTATTTTGAGATTATTATGACCCATGCACATATTATAATCTAAATAAATTACGTTTGATATAGTTCAATTGAAAATTATATTATATTATTTGAATATTTTAAGTGCTTCCAAAGGTATCACTGACCTCAATTATAAAAGGAAACCACCTCCCTGATTTCTTCACACCACATTAAGCCTTATATCTCAAAAAAACCCCAAATATATCTCTTCCCAACATCATTGTCCATGTTTTGGAGGAATTTTTTTATCCAAAAATACGTACCTTAGTTCCCCTAATGAGATATCTAAGGAAGTTCACCGAAGGAGAGGTAATCATTGTTACTAACTCATTCAAGTTCATTTCTTTTTCTTCTTCATCATCATGAGATGTTTCCATACTAAAGTAATAAATACAATATCATCTATAATGTGGGATGTTATTATGGTTATATAAATATCATATTTTTTTGTTTTATCCATCCTATGAAAATTAAATTCACCATGCATGCGTATGTATGACTTACAGTCTCCATGCCATGGTGTGATTTATTTTTCATCACCACATTACATAAATGGGTATAATGATTGATGTAATTCATATATATAGTACTTAAAAGATTATATTATTTTTCTTATATTATTTTTACGATCAGATTCCTTATCCTTTTACAATAAAGGGAATGATAATGTCACTCACTCATACGTATAGCCTACCATCTCCACGACCGGATGCGACTCATTTTCAATGTTAAAAATTAAATAATGATTTCCAAAATGTATATGATGATTAAATATAATATATATTAAGGTAATATCAATATTTTTATGAATAAAATATATACACTTCATAAGAAACATTAATTAAACTACAAAACATGCATAGGAAAATGAAGTATTTAACCCTCGAAATAAAGGTAACAATGAAATATTATCAACAAATAGTTTATAAAATATTATAAGAAGTTAATAAATGATATCATAAATATAGGTAAAGTTATTATTTATATAAATAAATTTTTTAATTCATTATACAAGACGATAAAGCAGTTAAAACTAAAAAAGAAGTGTGAGGTAAGGGATTTCAACTCAATTTACAATCGATTAAGAATTATTCTTTGTTACGAACCAATTCACTTTAGTGTGGTTTATATAATTAAAATAAATGAATTTTATGAGTATTATTCTAAAGATAATTTTATTTTTACTATCCATATAATTTTATTCCTTTCACGGTTTATATGGTTCAACTTATTATAATGTGATAAGGGTTATTTCACAATCATATCGTTATTTATGATTGTTTTGATTTAAGTCTCCACATAGGAATATTTTTTCTCTATTATTGTTTTCTAAAAATGTTTTAAAATGTTTTGCTATTATTTATTTATTTTTTAAAGTAATTTTCACACATTTTTTGACTTTGTAATTTTTTGTTTAAAATGAATGTCTGCTTTATTTAAGAAAATATGATACTTTATAGATTTTCATACAAATGTAAAAGGGGGTTTTTTACTTATATGACAAGAAAAGAATTAATCACTTTAATGATACCCTACTGTATTGAATTTTCCTTTAAAATTTAAGACAATTCTTTTCAAATAAAATATTTTTTTTCTAAAGTCATTTACTTTTATTTAAATGATTAAAATTGGTAATGATTTTCTCACCTCACTTTTACTTTTGTGAGATATAGGCCTTATTTGCCACTTATTTATTGTATATTGTGTATGTATAATACCATTTGATATATCATATCATAAATCTCACTGTTTTTATGTTATTAAAATATTTTAATGATGTATGCGACACATTTATTTAAAAAAAATATATTTTTAAATCGATTATTAAATATATGATGAGTTCCTAGGACTGGTACAACCTGGTTTGGGGATTGCTTACAATAAGAATTTTGATGATTTAACAGTCTCATGAGATGAATCAGTAGGCCAAACCTGGTAGATTTATACCCGATATGATAAAACATCTTGTGAAAGACCTTGAAATTAAATAAAACATATACCTACGAAACATGGAATCAAATAAATAATCAATTAATCTATTTTTAATTTTGTTAATACTACTTGTTCTTTGAGAGTGGTTTTCTATATTTATCTATGGATGCATTTTATTCTCATCTTATTGATTATATGGAATGTGTTTATTTTATTTTCATTTATATATTGTTTATGTCTCATCCAGTTATTTTAATGGCATGTGTTATCAGTTTTCTACCATGCCATGTTGATTTAATATAATTAATTCATTAATGAGTCCACTTTACCTACCCTTATAATGAATTTGAGCTCATCGTTATTATATTTTCTTTCCCCATGTAATGAAGAGGAATCATTTGAATGAGTTTCAAGGTTGTTGAGTTATTTTACTTGGGTTATGTTTCATTTAATTTTCCAAATTAATTATGGGAATCGTGTATGAAATTTGGTTTTACAAAACTACTAAACTGATTGGCCCTTTAGGATTTTATTCCTTGAAATCGTACCAATTTAAAAAAAATAATGGAACGACTATGTGATTTTGGGGTCGGGGCTTCACAATATATATATATATATATATGTATATATATATTTAATTAATTCCATCCTAGTATCATTATTATGTTATATATATAGAATATTTTTATTAAAACTGTCCTTAATAAATTACATGTATAGCGTGAATGAGTCGCATTACTTCATGCGGTGGTATTTTGTAGTATACACGATCAACGGTAACGTATTCTAAAAAAAGGAAAACATGATGGTTTGTTCTATTTAATAATCCCAGTAGAATATAAACTTCATAATTATCATATATATCATATATGAACTATAAATCCATGATTATTACGAACCTTTAAAGGTGGGAATGGATGCATAAATAACATTGGTTTGTGAGGAGTTGGGTGTGGTAAACACAAACAATGATTGTAAATCCCATTTGATTAATGATTATGCAGTTTTAGGTCTTACCCTTAACATAACAACATCTTATTACATTAAGGATTCATAGTTTTTTATATAATCATGACATAAAATGAATTGGAGGGGATTTTTGAAGAAATAAAATAAAATATGTGCATTGATGGATGTTACCTCTTCTTTGGGTACGTACTTTTTTCATTCACCAAAGGAATTAATATATTTTTTTTATTTTAAAGGCTTATAGGATGTGGAGAGGGAAGTTAGGATGTGATTTTTTATGTTTTTTTGAATCCAAATGGATTGAGAGGTGTGATGTAGTGGGGACAGTGGGTGCCCTTTTCAAGTTGAGGAAGAGTGACATTCTTGTAAATACTAAATGTTTTTTTACTATTGGGAGCTCTCCCATATCTCATGTGGCTCAAAAATTGTATTATAATTGAGGGTGCGTTTTATTTTTTTGATAAATACATCCACCAATTTTTTTTAAATTATATTCTTTATCATTTATGTTTCACATTTATCCCTTTTTTGTTTTTTATTATAGTGACTAATTTTCTAACATAGTAAATTTAATAATTGTGAATAAATTAAAGGGAGATGTATTAAAAAATTTAGACACAATAATTTAAAAATATTATATCTAATGTTTTTTATAAAAATCTCATAACTGTCGTAAATTAATCATAAAAGAAGCAATAATGACTCACAAAAGCACGATATTAACCCTAATCATGCTAACAATATTTTGTTACTATTTAATGGTCAATATAGTCCTTTTAATAAAATAATTGTTCTATTAATAGATTATAATTTTTACTTTTTAATATGTAAAAATCTCTTATCATAGTATAGGTTTTTATTATTTTTATATCATTTAATAAAATAACATTTATTATGAAAATACATTAACATATATTTTGATATTATTCATTAAATTAAAATTTAAAATATCAATGAAATAATATAAGTAAAATCCATTATGTTCAGACTAATTTTAAAATACAAATTTATGTTAAAAAATAATTTAACATAATAATTCATTTAATTTACTTCAATTCTAATGTTTTTAGTATCATTTGATATATTTAATCATTATATAAATAATTCTTGTTTTTTTGCGTATCATAAGAATTTTATGTAATTAGAAAATTTAAATAAATTTAAAATAAATAATCAAGATAAAAACCTCATTTATAATCTATAATATAATATATTTACTAAATCTGGGCTTCCTTTAGCTGACGTGTCATCTCCACAAGAGTCCACGTCTCTAAATTACATAGCTCCACGAATTCTTCCTCTATCTAGTGCCATTATTCATGCTTCCCACCCCCGACAAATTGATTCCATCGACCTAGGGTTTCATTCCAATAGCTATCCACCTCTTCCCCCTCACAGGCCTCATCTCTGCCGTAACTCTCAGCAGTCGCTCCTCCATCCATTATGACCTCTAGTTCCTGTACGTTCTCTCTACGCCTTCCCAGCTTTGTTCCCATCCTCCACCTCCCTCTAGCTGCTCAGCCTATCACAGCTCCGCCTTTGACGGATCTGCCTCTTATAGCCTCTCCTCCTATGCATCTGGATCTAATGCGTCCAGCTCCGATACCTCTAGCTCCTACACATCCGCCTCCAACACCTCTAGCCCCCACTACTATGTTGTCGCCTGCTTGGCCTATGCCGCCTCCGACTCCAGCACAACCACCTACTCTACTCCGGCTTACTATGACTTGCTCCACCTCTGCATCCTCCTTGCTTCCGAAAAAACCCTAGGTAATATTATTCGCTAATTAATATTTTTCTTTTTTCTATTGAAGTATATCATTAGATTGTGTACGTTTCAGCTCCTAGGATATATCGAATACATTGAGTTATCCCTCCTTCCTTAACTTTCCACATCTCCTCTCAACTATGCCACTAGCCAGTCTGAATCTTATTATGTAGTGATTTTGATTCAGTGGTTCTTGGTCCATTAATGTATTCCATTTTTTTAGAATTTCTAGGATCTTAACTGGGTCTTTTTTATACTTTATTTTGACTACAATGGATTTAAGATGATTCTCTTATGTTTTTTTGCAGTTTTAATGATCAATTTTGTTTATTCCACCCACCGTTTGTGAAGCTTATTCTTTCGAATAATTATAGTAAATTCATGTTCATAGAAATGGATATCATGTTTAAAATCATTGAGCTATGAGTAACATGAAATTTGTCAGTGGTATGCATAGATTGATAGAAGAAGAAAAGGATGTGTAGAGCTTGAAAAACTTTTAATTTTGATGACAGATTAAACCCCCTATATTCAGTGCCTACTTCATTTTATTATCAATGTTTTATCATACTAATTGTTTTCATTTGTATTTATTGAATTGTTTTTTGAGATTTTCAGTTACACTTAGTTCTTCATTGTGGATCTCAATGTTTCTGATCAATCATTCTCACAGTTTTAGATCAAATATATATAATTTTTCTGAACAAAATGTGATCTTGCATATTTATTTCCCATAAGATTATTTAGAACCATGGGTGATGTTTTTGTATTTCTCACAGGGCAACATGCTATTGATATTGTGGTCCAGTTTCTAAGTGAAAAACAGAAAACAATGGAAGTATGTCTTTAAGTGAATTTGTCATTTATTTTATAGAATTCTAGAAATATCGAGACAGTTCAAATCCTTCTATATAATATCTTATTTTTAATTAAGTTTCATTAGTTCACAACCCTCTATTTCTTATTTAGGAAATCATATACATCTAAACACTCTTCCACAGGTATCTTAACTCCCCTATACAATGTAAATTTTATTTTATTATCAATGATTTATCATACGAATGGTTTTAAATTTCATTTATTAAATTGTTTTTTGTGATTTCCAGTTACACAATGTTACTGCATGGTGGATCACATAGTTCTAGATGAAATATAATAATTCGTCTTAAAAAAATGTATTCTTGCATATTTATTTCCTATTTTATTATGTAGAATCTCATGGGTGATGTTTTTGTATTTCTTATAGGGTAACATGATATTGGTGATAGAGTGCAGTTTCTTAGTAAAAAAACAAAATAATGGAAGTAAGTATTCAGGTGAATTTGTAATTTATTTTACATAATTATAGAAATATTTTGATAGTTCAACTCCTGCAATAAAATTTCTTATTTAGCATTAGGTTTCATCGAGTCTCAACCCCCTATTTGTCTTCATGCAATCATCGATGGCCAACCACTCTTTAACAAGTATCTCAACCCCTATACAGTGCCTATTTCATTTTCATATCAATGATTTTTCATATTAATGGTTTTAATTTGCATTTATTTAATTTTTTTTGCTCTTCAATTAGACTTAGTTTCTTCATGGTGGATCTCATAGTTTCAGATCAAATATTCTCATAGTTCTAGGTCAAATATAAATTATTTTTCTTGAAAAAAATTAAATCTTGAATTTTTATTTCTCATATGATTATTTAGAATCCCATGGGTGATGTTTTTTGTTTTTCATATAGGAAAATATGATATTGGTGGTAAATTCCAGTTTCTAAGTGAAAAAACTAAAAAAAATGGAAGTAAGTCTTCAGGTGTGTTTTTCATTTATTTTACTGACTTCTAGAAATTCTATGACAATTAAACTCCTACTATATACTATCTTATTTTGCATTAGGTTTCATCGGGTCTCATTGGGTATCAAGAACCTATTTTTCTTTATGTAATCATTGACTTCCAACTAATCTTCCACAAGTATCTCAACCCCCTGTACAATTTTTTTCATTTTCTTAGGAATGATTTATCATAGAAGTGGTTTTCAGTTGCATTTATTGAATTGTTTTTTCTACATTTTATTTGAACGTAGTTTTTTCCCGGTGGATCTCATAGTTTCATATCAAATATTCTCATTGTTTTAGATCAAATATAAATAATTTTTCTAAAAAATATATAATATTGCATATTCATTTACTATATGATCATTTACAAGACCATGGGTGATGTTTTTGTATTTCTTACAAGGAAATATGATATTGGTGTTGCAGTCCATTTGATAAGTGGAAAACTATAAACAGTGGAAGTCTTCAGGTGCATTTGTCATTTATTTTATATAATTTTAGACATATTTTGACAATTAAACTCTTTCTATATACTATCTTATTTTTCATCAGGTTTCATCGGGTCTCATCAGGTCTTAACCCCTATTTGTCTTCAGGCAATCATTAATGACCAACCTCTCTCCCATATGTATGTCAACCACCTGTACAGTGCCTATTTCATTTTATTATGAATAATTTATCATAGAAATGGTTTTCATTTTCATTTATTGAATTTTATTTTGTTCTTTTCTGTTACACATTTTTTCTTTTTCGTGGATCTCATAGTTTTAGATCAAATCTTCTAATAGTTTTAGATTAAATATAAATAATTTGTCTTAAAAAATGCAATCGTTGCATATTTATTTGCCATACGATCATTTAAAAGTCAATGGGTGATGTTTTTTGTATATCTTAGAGGGAAACATGATATTGAAGTTTCATCTGGTTGCGAGGAACTTCTGGTAGAAAAATCATATTTGTATTTCATCAATGGTAAGCGCATTGTAGTTTTTTTCTCTTACATGAAGATTCATATGGTTGTAGGGAACTTTTGGTAAAAATGTCTTATTTGATTTCATGTTCATATGAGATGATTTTGTGTTTTTATTTTCTATTTTCATTTAAATAATTTTATAATATTCTATTTGTGCTGTCTGAGAAAAAAATATCTATGTGCAATTCAGTCAGTCATTATTTCTGGAAAAAATAATTATCATTTTATTTCCCCAATTGATTGAGTTTTTATATCACTGCATCCACTAGTGGATTCTATTTATAATAATTTTCGTTATGTAACTCTCCCATTCCCAGAATAACCACAAAAAATTATTACTATTTCAAACATTAGAAATTGATTTGTTTCCTTCGAACAAACAGGGATGAAGGTTGGAATCTCATTTCTAGGTTATTTTTTGAAGAATAAGAAATTAAAATTTGACTTGCAGTAGTTATAAGTTGTGAAGTTTTATTATCATGCAATTTGATTACTATTGTGACATGCATGGTTCCTATTAACTTAGTTTGAGGCAGTTTCTTGACATGCATTTGTTGATCATCAAAGGCTGTATTTCATTCCTAGAAAAATATTCAAATTACTCTCATTAATTTTTAATTATTTAAGTTCATTAGAGGTTATAATTTAAATAAAAACTGTATGTGGCTTAAATTAAATTAGTGAAACCATTGAAATGATACTTAAAGCTTGAGTCATTTTCCTTTTCACCCAAGGTACTGTATCTTAGATAGAAAATTAGGTGGGAATATGATGAATATCACATAAAATACAAGATCATATATTTAAAAAGAGATGAAAAATGAAGATGAGACACAAGCAGGGAGGAGAAGACATGAAATTAGAGATGAAAAAGTCAAGAGTTCCCCAGGGAGCTCTTACCCAAGCCTATATGGCCACTTAAAAAACTCAAGTATGTGTTTTCTGTTTCTTCATTCACTTTTATTTTCATTACATCATTGGAGTAGACATTACATATATTTTTTATTTCGATTTACCTTACATGATTAATACTAACTGCATTTGAACATATAATTTTCCGATTCATAAACACCATATTTTTTCTACAATACTAATAGATCTTAGTAATTGTTTCAACTTATTGATTGAAGTCAGCTATTCATGTAGAAAAATCTACAAAGTGTGTTTGATACTGAAGATGTGGTCTAATGGAATCTTACCCCTCAAGACTCTGAGGAAACAAAAATCCATGAACTACATCCCCGTTTAAAAGAAAAAACACGACAATAAAACTTAAAAACATAACTGAAATTTTGTGATTTAATTGCAAGGTATTTGAAAAACAGAGATTATATTGTTATTTTCTAAATACTATTTACAATTTTACCTAAAATATTAACTTTATTATATTAGATATGAACAAAATGTGTATTAAAACATAAAAAGTGAAACTAGACCCTCTCTGATGATTAAATCACAAACATGTTAAATATTTACCACTATTTTCTCAACTTTAGTTACCTGTGTAAGTACTATATTACAATCAACCAACAACCACTAGTACTTGTCCACAACAATGCCATAGGAACCCACATCATGAAGGTTTGTAGTAGCTCAGGTTTCTAAATTTGTTTTGACCCCAATGGGGAAAATATTTTCTATTAATGTATTCAGTTGTTGTACTATTTTGCACACGATTTTTTTCTAAATAAACCATCTGTTCAAACTATTCCATTTTTATTTCCATGTATTCAACTCAAAATCAAATCTGATACAACTACTATTTCAATTTGAATATTTCACTATTTGTATAAATTTTTCTTATTTTATCTGAATGATAGTTGCATTTTATATCTCTATATTGACAATATATTACCATTTTTTCATAAATACTTTTAACTTTTTACTACAATATAGAATTTTGAGTATCATTAAAATATTGATTCACTTTAAAATTATTGTATCTTATTTAAACTATTATATTGTTTTCTTCAAATTAAATTCACATATATGTCAAAATTATTCATAAATTTGTGATTAAAATACATTAATCCTCTATTTCAAAAATATGAACCACTTTGTGATTATAATACATTAAACAATGTTGTTTCTTTGCAACTATATAAATAGTACTATATTATTAAAAAAATAATTATTATTACATATCACCGTGCATATGAACGGGTGAGTAATAGTAATATTTATAACTGAACCAATGTATTTTATTACCAATTTGAAATCATTATATAAATTAATAGTAAAAAATGTTTATTTTTCTTTTTTCATTTACTAAACTTGTAATATGTGTGAATTTCATGAACAATTGTATCAAAAATTACAAAATTATGGATTTTGTTCACAAATCCATAAATATACTGACAAAATTGATTTTGGAATTCTGTTAAGTCATTATTTAGCGTTATATTCTATGATAAACTACTATGTAAACTTGTTTTTTATTTAATCTATGTAATTAATTTTAACTATTTTCACTAATAATTATGGTAAAAAAATCAAGTTGGGCTTATATTAAATTATAAATTATTATTATTAATAATATGTAATATATGCTTCTAAATTCAAATCATATAAATGGTAGAGTTTACTTTAAAATTAATCTCACATATGTGATAAGAAATAGAGGTTTTAAAGTGAAAATACTCAAACGTTGGTGATGTTTTTATGTGGAACTTTAAAGTGAAATTTAATAAAATAAACTAAATTGAATTAATTGAAATATAAAATAATTAAATATTCTTTAAGAAAAATTTCAAATATAATTTTAATATATTTATAATTTTAAAAATGGTGTTTTAAATTAAAACAGAGTATTTTTTTACTATTCATCAAAAAATGACATATTTCATAAAAAAATATCAACAACTAACACTAAGGTAATTTTCATATAATGATTTAAAAATTAATTTATATTTTTTCAAATTTAATTTATAATTGTTTCAAAATTTATTTTTAAAATAACATCTCTATCAAAAAGAATTAAATCTACCATTTAGAAAAAACATATCTTTTTTCTTAAAAATTATTTATTATTATCTATGATCTAGAAAACACATATGATGAATGTTAAATATATTAACGAGTATATATAGTATATAAATTTCATGAAATTCATTCATAAAAATTGGTTTTTTAAATTTATTGATAAAAAACATCTTTTTCCATGAAAAGAATAGTTCTGTGGAAAAAAATCTCATTATTTTCAAATAATTAATAAATACATTAATAATTAATTTGTTTCCATGTAATCCATTTTATAATCATAGCAAAAACAAATTTTTATAATTTTCTTAATCCTTTTCATACCCTATATTTCAATATGTAGTAGATGACTATCATAATAATTTAATAATAATAATATTTCCATATTAATAGTTTAATGTAGTAGGGTAAAACTCATTCTTTCATGCAACGCAAGATATCGAAGAACTTTAATTTTTTCAAAAATAATAATTAACAAAAACTCATGGTGTCCCGCGTAATGTTTTTGGAGGGCCATATGTTTAGATATTTATGGATTATTAAAATTAGACTTTGTATGAGGTTTTAGATATTAAGGTATTACATAAATATATAGATATTTATGCATATTAGATAACATGTTCTTACCAAATTACTTTTTCAAAATATTATAAATAGACAAATATTATTGCAAGTTTTACTATAAATTAAAATTTAATTTTAGATCTATATTGATAAAAATGAATTTTTTGATATTTATTTCATTGAATAAGGGATAAAATGAAAATTTATCTAAGTACAACCGATCGATGAAATTATTCTTATGAAATAGTAATAAACAAGGTAAGTATATTTCCTTATATTATTAGATAGAAAAATAATTCCTCATATTTAAAAAAAGTATATTGAAAAATTTGTTATTCTATGAAATTCATATTTGATGAATCATATAATATTTTTAATCATCAATGATATATTACTTTAGGCCCCTTACCTTTTCGTTGATCTTTCCCTTTCTTGTGATCAATAACCTTTAAAAGTTTCCATAATTATTTACCCTTTTTTTACATATCTAGACATTCACATTACTCTAATGTTATTCTATGTAGAAATGTAGTTAGGTTACATTACAAGTGACCATTGTACCTTATTTCCACTATTATTAAAGATATATTTTATTAACCCTTTTTATGATGTGGGTTTTCAACAAAAGAATTCTCAAATATAAAACCCTTGACTACCAATATCAAGTTATAATTGCGAGGATGAAATTTATTTATGGTGTCGAGATTGTAACACCCCAATACCTTACAATATATTAATTTTATGATAAATCTAATATATTGTGATACACACAACACATGGTCTAAACAGAACTCTATTTGGTCCTACATTACACATTGAAGTGAAAATTAAATTTTAAAATTTTAAGAAATTTTATTTTTAAAAATAAAATACATTTTTATGTAAGAATAACTAAATTGTCTTAGGTTGATGTTTTTTTTTTGATTTTTTTTGAAAAAATTAATTTTTTATTAATAGTGAAAATACTAAATTTTAATAGAAAACTGCATTTGTTGATATGATTTATAATTTTAAATTATATTATTAATTGAGTTTAATGTACTATATAGTTTAGTTGTATATCAATTAATCCAATTTATTCCACTTTAATCATTTTAATACTAATTTTTTATATAAAAAGTTATTAATTTTTTGAGATATTTTCTATTTAAAAACCCACTTTCTCATCACGTGTGTGGGATTAATTTTAAATTAAAATTTTAAAACTTTAATAAATTGAATTTGGGAAGATTTATTTCATATTTTTATTCATTATAATTTATAATTTATAATTCTACATAATATTTGACTAAAATGAATATCGAATGTAATTTAAACTTTTTACCTAGGTTATGGTAAAAATGGGATTACCAGGGTGTTAAATTAAAACGATATGGGTTGAATGAACTATAAAATTTTCTAAAATGTATTTTATGGTTATATTTAGGAAATAATGCTTATATTGTTAGAATAAATAACATTTGGTACCCTTATTACATATGACAGATGTTGGAGCTCCCAAATATTTAAAAAAAATATAAAGTGTATCCCCTCCCCCACGTATAAAAGGACACCCACTCCTCTATCTTCTTCACACCATCACTCACACTATTATTAGAGTATCCATTCCCAAATCACATCCCAACATCCCTTCCCTCATAATAAAATACTTATTTTGGGAATCAATCCAACCTTTAAAGGCTATAGTGAAAACATAAAGAGGAGACCTGAAGAAGAGTTAATCTTCTTCATCGAGCGTCTTTATTTTACATCTCTACCCACCTCCTTAAATATTTGTTAAACTATTATATTATATTAACCTTAGTATATTCCATACATGGTTATATTATTATAATAAGGTAGTGAACTACATTTATCCCCTCTTCCATCAGATGGGTTGCAAAATCATCATTCATGTGTAAGGAGGACTATCGCCCCGCGAACCGATGTCGTTTGTTTTTTCATTTCCATCTCTCAATGTGCGGTATGATGATGAATATAAATCAAATACATTATATTAAAAATATATTTAAACCTCTTTAGTCACTATAATATATATATATATATATATATATATTTATTTAACTTCCATTATGTAGGAGTAACGATACCACCCCTCATGTTTATAGAGGAAAACCTCCTCACGAAGCGATGTGATTAGTATTTTACTTACACTTCACATGGAAGATGATTAAGAAATATTAAATGACTATATGTGATATATATGAAATATTTATAATATTAATTAATTATTTATAATTCTGTGAATATAATTTTTTTAATTTTAATTCTTTTCTTTTAACACATAAATTGATAACAACATTGTTTGTGTACGTGTAGGCCACCACCTTTAATAAATGATGTGAATCTCCTTCCATCACCACATCACATAGATGATGTATATATATATGTGTGTATAAAATTTTATATGAGATATTATGATAATTATGGAAATATAGAAAATTACATACCTTATTTCCTTAATGATGTTCAAAAATTGTAAGTGTTACTCTAGCTCACATACAACCTACAGTCTCCATGATCGTAAAATACATCATTTTTATTAAGAACCAATTAGGAATTAGAATAAAAGTATAATATTTTTATAAATATGATAATTATATGATGATTAGTTTTCTCTAAATGATAAAAATATATAATATGTGAAATAATTGTTTATTTAATGAAAAAAACACACATAAGAAAACGAGGAAATTAATACTCAAAAAAATAAAAATAATGAAATATTATTAATGAAAGTGTGATGATATGTTATAAATGGATAATATATGATAAAATAAATAAAACTTTAGTATTTTTATATTTTAATAAAATTTTTAAAATAATTTTATAATAGTTTAATGCATATAAAATCTAAAGGATGTGTGAGGAAATGGTTTTCATCTCAATTAACATCCCATTAATATTTTTTTGTTATTATGAACTAGTTATCATTTATGTGGTGTATATACAAAAGCACTGAAAATTAATATGATTAATAAATAATTATTCGTGGTATTTTATGTTTTAATTTAAATTATTTTATCCAAAAGGATTTTAATTACATTTTATCAAATGTTAAAGTATATTTGGTAATCTTGCATTCTTTTGTGATTACTAAATTTATCTTCAAACAATCACTTTCATGGAAAAATTTTCATTGGATATTACATAAATATTATATATCCCATTTTATTGTGTAATGGATATGATTAATTCTTAATCAATATACCATTTTTACATTGGATGTTTTCTTTGAATTTTAATTGATTAACTAGGGAAATATTGAAAATTATGTATCCTTTAATCAATATAGATATTTGATAAGCCACATTTTTAAGGAATTAAATAGAGTATTAAATATATAAGTAATGATTTTGACAATAAATACCTATGTTGGAGGCAAGTTTATGAAATTACATTGATGCATTGTTAGTTTCATGAATTGAATTAGTTATCCAGATCCAATGGATTTTTACCTAGTATGTTTTAAACTTACTTATGGATAGATAATGATGGTAAATGTATCATTTTTTTGGAAAATAATGAAATAAAATAATTAATCATTATATTAAATCAATGTATAGTAATTATTAATATAAATTGTATTTTCTCAATGATATTTTCTCTGTATGTATTTAATTCCTATATTAATGGATGAGTGAACTGTGTATCCAGTTATTTGCCTTTCAATTTTGGATAAGCCCTATCAATTCATGGAGTTAATTTATGTAAATGAAATTGGTATTCAATTTATTTAACTTTATATAGTGATTATTCATTATTTATTCATTATATTTTCCACTGTACTTAACCCTTAATAAGAATTTGTTCTCAACCTCATTTTTTTTCCTTCCCCCAGGATATGAAGAATAGATATTTGAATAATTTTCAAGGAGGCATTCTATTTTTTATAGGTATTATATTTTATATTCATTACCCAATTTAAAATAGGTATCATGTGTGTTTATATTGCTAAAAACTATTAAATTAATAACTCTTTTTGGATTCATCCTGCTGTAGCTTTTCCAATGCAATAATGTAAGGAACTGGCTTCGAGAAAAAGGGGTTATGGTTACTACAACAGTAAAAATATTTATTTCATTAATGTGGTAATAAAACTATAAAATTTTTATTAATAAGTAAATAATTAATATATGATTATTTAATAGGATTTAAAGGTTGTACGTATAATGTTTGAACCCAAGGTAAGGGGTTTCTAGACTCATGTTTCATTTATTGGGTAATAACAATACATCAATAAATTTTCCATGATTATGTGTAAATTGATCCATAATTTTATTATGTTTTATTTACACTTATTTTATGTGGATGTACATATTTTATCATAATACCCTCATAGATTAATTATTAATTTAAATGTTTTTATATTTATATGGGTTTTCTCTGTCTAATGCTCATTTTCTTGAGATATATTTCTTGTTGTACCTCACGATTTATTATTATACTATAATTACTATCCCATGAGTGAATTTTTAATAATTAATTAATATAAATAATGATAAATAAAAATTTGTATAACATTTTTTAGTGGATTTTCATATTAAAGTTATCAAATTAGTAAAGTCAAATGTTACGATCACATTAAATTTCAAGATTTTTTATGCTAATGATTCATTTGGGGGGAAATATGATGATCACAATTTATTTAAATATATCCACATTATAATACAATATTTCTTTATGAGTATGACAAGATTTACTTGAATTTTACTCAATTTGATACGATCAGAAGAATTCCTTTAAGAATAACCAATATTATTTCTCCTTTTGGTCATGAATATTTTTTATTCTATATAAAAGATTTTTTATAATTTTTACAAGAAATTATAATATTTTTTCAAGAATATTATTGTATATTATAAAATGATAATTTATAATCGTTTTAAATAATTTATTTTTTTTATTTTTTAATGATTGTGAATTATTTTATAAATTGATTTCAAGTATGGTTATTTATTACTTTTTACAAAAAGTTTGAAATGAATACTTGTTTAACAATTATTTAATGAATAAATGTTCAAAATTCATAACAATTATTTTATAATATTATTTATATTTTTTCATGCTTATTTTTATAAAAAATAATTCAATCATTAATTAGGAAATTTCTAAATAAAATGAAATAGAATTATTGTTTTCCATTGTTTTCAAAGAATTGTTTTATATATTATTTTATTTATATTTATCTTTGTAAACATCTATTAAATATTCTAATGCTTCTCTAAGAATATAATTTTACGAGAAAATCCTACAATATTCTTTGGATGTCCCAGTATTTAAATGAAACTAGTTTCTTTTCCAAAAAAAATCATGTTGTAAATGAATATAAGATGTTTTTAGATGTTTAATAACGAAAATTCTTTATTCAATGTTTTAAATTATACTATTATATATGTAAATTATGTTTATGGTTGACCCCATATTTCTAGTGAATATGGGTGAACCTGATATATTTCAATAATGAATTTTGAAATGATACATGTCTTCAAAGGAAAGAAGGATATAGTTAACCAGGGAGGTTTCTCTTATAAATTTGATTGGGATCTGGTTATTTTTGAAATAAAATATCATATACGACGAAGAAAATGTTCCAATATATGAATAGGTTTTCTCTATTATTACTATGAGTTTTCAATAATTACATTGATTAAGATTGAATTCACATGGATCATGATTAAATAATCTTTGGACACTTGTCTCTGATAAATATTTATTCTTTTCCATATGATTTACGATCCAAATTTTTCTGGGTAAGAGTTCTATTATGTTATGATCACTATATTAAAACCCATTTGGTCATATCTTTATCACTAAATATAGTCAATTTTAAATTCTTATATTTACATTACTAAACAATTGATCTCACCCATTTACTATGACTCATTTCTCACATTTTATGAGGTATGGTTTTATTTATGTTTTTTATACAAGGGTTACATGTGTTGAGGATTTTATGGGAAAATGGTGAAGAATTAATATGGAATAATAAAGGTTGGGTGTATTGGAAATGATTCAACATAAATATATGTGTATTATTATATATGATTATTTAACAATTCTCTAAAACTCTAAACCTGAAAAGTCATGAGGTATTTATGTGATCAAATATTCTATTTTGATTAATTAATTATGGGTGAACTAGTGAAGAAAAGGTTTTTTACGTTGGATATTTTTCTTTTTTTACGTCGGTTTCTAGGTGATGTTAATACGGGTGACGTTATAAATAACTTTTTTTACGTCGTTTATTTAAAACCTGACGTCAAAAACATAAAATCGCGATGTTTATCACATCAGTTATTTGATAACGGATGTGATAAAGAAAACGAGAAGGGTTTATAACATTAGTTATTTAATAAATGTTGTGATAAAAGGCATCGGAAATGGTTTATCACGTCAGTTATTAAATAACCGACGTGATAAAAGGCATGGTAAATCGTTTAATAGGTTGGTTATTTATTAACCGATGTGAGAACCCCCCCCCCATGGACTAGTTTAGAACATCGGTTATTATATAACAGCCATGATAAACCGGGGGGAGGGGGGTTTATCATGTCAGTTATATAATAACCGACGTTATAAACCAAGCCCCCTGGTGTTTCATGTCGGTTATTTAATAACCGACGTGATAAACCATTTCCCAGGCCTTTTTTCAAGTCGGTTATTTAATAATGGACATGATAAACCATTTCCCATGCCTTTTATGACGTCGGTTATTAAATAACTGACATGATAAACCATTTCCCAGGCTTTTTATCACATCGATTATGAAATAACTGACGTGATGAACCCTTCCTATTTTCTTTATCACATCAGTTTTTTTATAACCAACGTGGAAGCCATTTTTTTTAAAAAAAATTGAATGTAGTCATCTTCTCTCCCCCAGAATCAACCAGAAAAAAAATAAAAAATCATACCAAAAAATAGAAGGAGATCAAATTTAAGCATTTACATTGATAACATATAAAACATACCCCACTAGACAGCCCCCACCCTCATCTATACCCCATGAACAGCCCTCCCCCACCCCATTGGAGCCCCCACCCTCATGTATACCCCCTGGACAGCCCTCCCCCACCCCATTGGAGCCCCCAGAACACCCCTGGACTGCCCCCAACCCCCTGGATATCCCCAAACACCCCTCGATAACCCCACCCCCACCCTCTTGAACATCACCCCCTCACCCCACTTTAGAGCCCCCACCCTATTGGAGCCCCCACCACACCCCTGGACTGCCCCCCGACCCCTTGGACAGCCCCAAACACCCCTCGACACCCCCACCCTCCTGAACAGAACCCCCTCACCCCCTCACCCCACTTGACATCCCCCACCACACCCTTGGACATCCCCAAACACCCCTGGACAACCCCCACCCTCATGTATGACCTCCCACCTCATGGACAACACTCCCACACCCTTGGACCACCCTCTCACACCCCTGGACAGCCCTACCACCCCTAGACTACCCCCCACACCCCACCGGACAGCCCTCCCAGACCCCTGGACACCCCCAACCCCACTGAACACACCCCCACACCCTTGGAACCCCTCCCCCATAGACCAACATCCATACCAGAAAAACCATCATAAGTAGACCAAAACAAGAAGTAGAGCAAAATTAAACAATCACATATATAACATTCAAAACATACACTGTCAACATCAATAAAAAACTAAATCCAACCTAAAAAACTACCAAATACACAATTACAACGACAATTTTCAAAATTACATTTTACATTACAATCATATAAAATTCAATCAAACCTGTAATATAATTTGACCACTCCACTTGTAAGTGTTTGACGTCTTCAGCAGTATATGGTTGAGGTTCATCAAAAAGCTAAAAATGAAAAGGAATGTATTTAACGTGTATAATGAATAAATCAAATTGAAATATTATGGAAAAGTTTAAGAGGAAATCGTACGAGGTCAAAATTCACAACTGTCCCAGTTGTTATTATTTTATACATAAATCTTAACATATAATATCCACATTCGATGACGCCTTGTTGTTCATGACAATTCTATTTGAATGAGCGTAAATTCAATATATTATTTTTATGTAATAAATCAAAAAGTACAAATTATAAATGGATATTTACCTTCGCATTGAAATATTTGATCTTTGCACTCCTTTTCTTTGTGTTTTTTCGAAAGTAGGCCCATGCACTATTAGAAAAACAATACAAATGTGGAAAATTTAAAATTCATTATAATATATAAAACTATTGAGAAATTGAAACTTACTTTTCCAATATATTCTTAAAATGTTCCCACACATCATCATGGACAGAGCATATCCAATAAAGTACTTTCTCCCGTGGGAAAAAAACCCCTAACATCCAATGATCACTAATAAAATGAAATTTAATGTTAGTGGGTTTTTATGTTAAAAGATAATTAACTCTTTTATAGTAATGGGTTTTATACCTCTCACAAAAACGCATCATCCAAAATTGTGTGATTATATTATTTTCAAGTCTTTCAACAATATAAACCATTATTTGATCCTCATTCAATGCACATGCTTTAGGGGAAATAAATTGTGGGTCCATGAATCCATATACATTTGTCATCTCATTCCTCTCACAAATTTTATAAAGATAAATAATACAAAACATACATAAGTATTCATTTTTAATAAATATAACGGAGGGAAATGGTGTTAAGACTTACATGCATAAAATTTACACCACATTGATGCCCAACTTATATCTAGTAACAAGCTCCATGATATCAGTTATCATAATCCCCAAAATTATTTCACGTCGACAAACAAGAGCATCCATTGGAAACTCATAATTACCCGCCAACAATATTGAATATCTTGACAATCTCTCAGGACTACTAGAATCTGTATCTGATGTCATAGCCATTTGTCTTTGTTGTTGTCTATACAATATTTATTTACCTTTGAAGTATTCCTAAAAAAATAAATTGAAAAATATATTAGTTTTCAAATGATAAAACAAATTTAATAAAAAAAATAAAATGAAAGATATAACATTCACACCTCTATGGTAATGAGTCGAAGAAGTCTGGATGACCAAATTAAAAAATCGCAGATACTCTGTCCAACTGTCGCCACCTCATCTGTACGTATTGGTACCCTAGCTGATCTATCTATAATATCATGTATAGTGAACCTCTGATTCTCTACCTCTAATTGTTGATGATGAACTGTATCTCATATACAATATAACAACCCATATGCTACTATATGATGATGATAATTATCAACATACAACTCGCAATAAGTAGGAAGCTACGGTGGAGGAGTAGGATAAAAAATGGGGTCCGCAGGATGAGGTGGGAGAGTGGAATCTACTGGCGGAGGTGGAGGATAAATAATGGGATCTACAGGGGGAGGTGGAGGAGTGGGAGCTGCAATATGAAATTTTCTTTGCATTTTTGCAAACGTATACTGAACTGACACTCTAATATTTTCCTTCATCGTTGCATTAATATTTTGAACTTCAGCCTCCAAGGATTCTATTTTTTTTATAAACCCCCTCAACGTTAGAATTTGAAGAACGTGGCAACACTTTTCTTACCGATACACCTTCCGGATATACTCTTACACAACCAGGATGTTCGAGGCTTCCCAATGCTGCAGATAAAATATCTTCCCTCCCAGTAGCTATAAATTCCCAATGTGAACTCTTCTCCTCAAGAGAGTCCTATAATAATTAATTGAACATTTCTATAATGATTTAAATTATATGAAGAAAATAGGTAACTTAAAAAAATAAAATAGATACCCTACAATCCTCTCAGCTACGACTCTTGATTCTTCTGAAATATATTGCCCTTTTTCCCTTCCGAGCTCTCTTCCATTTCTTATGTCTAGATGGAGGGGATGGAGGGGCCACCTCTCCAGAGCTGGAAGACTCAGCTCCTAGTTTTTAAAATTTTTTCGCCATCATTTGTTCTTCCAAAAATGCATACCCTCCCTGAGATAAACTATGAGGGTATACATTTTTAGATCGGATTTCCTGATGAGCTTTCCTTGTTTAATGTAATTTAAGAATCGGAAATCATTAACAAATCATTAATAAAATCATTTATATAAGAATGTTTATAAAAGTTTACATTTCCCTTACCATAAATGACTCTTTTTTTCTACTTTCAAAAAACGGTCCCCATGTGTCTTCATCTATAAAAGGTTATATACGACATGGATTGTCATGAATCCTATGACCATAAATGAAATCAGATGAGAGGGTTGATTTGAAATCGCTCCATCTCCTGGCATCCAATGATAAGAATTTCCTCCTGACTCCTCCAGTGTCAGGAATATCAAATGTCATCGGATAAAGAAGAGGTTAAACATATTATATATATGAGTAACATTAAAAGAATAGACAAAAAATGACAAAAGATCTTACCAAAATAATCTCCCACAACTGAGATATTATCTCTTTACCCACACTTCTCCAATCATCAAACAGAATGTTTACTTTTCTCTTAGCATGAGTTGCTACAATACTCATAAAATCTATTTCATTCATACCTCTAGGAATATCATCATCATCAAACTCAATGACTATCCTTTGATCCTGTGTACGGGTAAGTGATAATTTTGGTAAACGTGTGCACCCATGTTTACCAAACATTGAGCTCTTTGTCTTAATAGGAGCATGTTAATGTTCATACCTAGAGGTATGACCAGCAATATTCTCATCTCCAGAATCATGTGGTTGATCAACTGAATGATCTGTCATTATCCTTCAAATCAAAACAACAAATGTCAGTTCACAAATATACAAATTCAAATATTTTAATACTACTGTAATAAAAAAATAGAAAAGTGTTCTAAGTTACGTAATAGTAAACATTGGTAATATGGTAAGCATGTTAAACAATGGTAAAGATGGTAAAGATAGTAAAGATGGTAAATATGGTCAAGATGGTAAACATGGTAGACCTGGTAAACATGGTAAACATGGTAAAGTAATTGTCACTAACCAAAAATATTAGATATATAATTCATGTAATGGTTATAAACATGATAAATTAAACTAAAAAAAACTTAAAACAAACAAAAACTTATACTTATTTTGATTTAAAACATGTTTTAATAAATAAAAAACTAAAAATATCTAACGTTTATGAAAAAAATAAATGTAAACAAGAAATAAACATATGTTACCTGTAATTTTAGGAATGTCCAAATGGATTCTTTTCTCAAATTCCTTCGTCGTGATCATTCTTTATGGCACAAACTATGTCTTCAACATGCTCATCATTATGTTCTATTAATATTTCCATGGAAGTAGGGATCTCAAATAAATCAGCATCTTCATTAATTTCATCCTCACCAACAAATTTTTTTTTCTTGTAAAACAATAGACCACTACATATCTGATTGATCTACTACATAAAAAATTTGTTTTGCCTGTGTTGCCATTATAAAAGAATCAGTTGTGTCTTCCAATCTATTCAGATTAACAACTGTCATTCCAAATTCATCATTTTTGACAATGTTGTTACCGATATACCATTACAGTTAAAAATAGGAACATTAATTTTAATGTAATCAAACTCTCATATGTCTTAAATCACTCCATAATATGCACTTGATGAAGAAATTGGGTTTTTGTCCTTAGCACTCAAAAAATGCATTGCTTCATCAAACACCAATACACCTCTATTCTAAACTGCACTTCTGTTGTCCTGAGCTTTCGTATGAAGTGTATAACCATTAATGTCATAACCGGACCATGTTATCACATTTAAACATGGACCCACCACTATCCATTTTAATGTCTCTGATACATCTGATCTACCAAGCAAAGAATTTTTAATCTATGAAAAAAACGATTTTTGGGGTCATTCAAAATCAACATTTCTTTCTTCTTTGGATGACATTGTTTCAAATCTTTAATATGTAATGTGATATATGGTTGAGCATCAGCTATGTTATTCAAGATGTATGATTCTAACTTCTTCATCTGTTCAGCTGACAATGATTTTACTTTCAAGCCACGAATCCCCTTTCCCTAATTATTAACTCATTCATGGTGAGATGGAGGAAAACCTATGTGTTGCGCCACAGTCAAGTAGCTCGTACAAAACTCTGCTACCACCTTATAAATAAACTATTAAATAATTGAGGCTTTAGGTAGATATGGATTTTTAACATACCCCTTTAATATTTTCATATACCTTTCAAAAGGATACATCCAACGATGATATACAGGTCCACAAAGCTTTATTTCTCGAACTATATGAATCATTAAATACACCATTATATCAAACAATGGTGGAGGAAAATACATTTCCAATTGACAAAGTATAAAAATTGCATCCTTTTCCAAAATGTTCAAATCATTCACATCAATGGCCTTGTTACAAATTGAATTGAAAAAATAACACAACTTTATTATAGTTCTTCTGACACGAATGGGAAATATTCCATGCAATGCAACTGGTAGAATTTGTTGCATCATGACGGGACAATCATGGGATTTTATACCTATCAACTTCAAGTCCTTCAATGAGACAAAATTTTTTACATTAGAAGAATAACCTTGAGGCACTTTGATATCATGAAGACACTAACAAAAGATAATTTTCTCCCTCCTCGATAATGTATGACAAGTCGGGGGAATAAATGTTCGTCTTCCATTAGGAGTGGGAGCTAACTCCAAACGTATTCCCATTGATAGTAAGTCTAATCTTGCACTAATTCCATCTTTTGTCTTTCCTTTAATATCTAACAATGTTCCAATCAAACAATCACATATATTCTTCTCTACTTGCTGAAAACAATATTATTTTTATCTTCATGATACTTCCAATATGGTATCTCAAAAAATATTGACATTTTCATCCAAATATGTCTATCATTACTTGATTTTTCTGTCTTTCCCAATGTCACATCATGGTTTTTCACCCTCTCAAAATACAGATCAGGGGATTAAGGTTTTGGAGTAGTATCAAAATCTTGTGATCCATTGAATGCCTTTTTTAGTCTTCTATAAGGGTGATCCAGAGGCAAAAACATTCGATGACCCATTTACATTGTTTTCCTCCCATGATGCAATTGACAAAATGAAGTCTATTGTTCAAAAATTGGATATGCTTTATGCCCTATAACAATGTATCCAGAAAAATTTCCATACGATGGGAAGTCATTTATAGTGATCAGAAGAACTGCATGCAGTTGAAAATATTCCATTTTATAAGAATCATACATCCTAATACCATCAGCCCATAACAGTTTCAAATTATCAATCAACGGTGACAAGTAAACATCAATATCATTGTCGGGTTGCTTTGGACTAGAGATCATTATACTCAACATGAAATATTTATGCTTCATACAAACATCAGGAGAGAGGTTTTAAATTACCAATAAAACATGCCATGAACTATGTGTGCTACTGAGGGTTCAGTATGGATTCATTCCATCTATGCATAACTGTAGTCTGAGATTTCTAATTTCATTTCCAAATGTAGAATATTGCGCATCAATTTTCTTCCATTGTGGACAATCAGTTGGAAGATGTATTTTTCCATCACATACCCGCTCATCAGCATGTCATCTTAACCTTTTTGCATCATGTAAATTAGAAAATAAACGTTTGAAACGATAAACTATAGGAAGATACCAAAATACCTATGAAGGGAGCTTTGAAATCTCTACATCAGCCTGTGATTTTTCTTTCACCTTATACCGTGATGTCCCACAGTTATGACACTCTGACAAAAATTCATATTCCATCCTATATATAATGCATTCATTCGGACAGGCATGTATTTTCTTTTATCCCAATCCCGTCAGGCATAATATTTTCTTGGCTTTGTAATGTGAATCTGGAAGATCATTATGTTTTGGAAGAATGACTTTCATTAATTGTTGTAGCTGTGTAAAAATTCTGTCACTCCATCCATGTTTTGCCTTCCGGTTAATCAATCTTAACACCGCCGAAAAAACCGTAAAATCTGTAAAACCAAGATATAATGGTTTTTCAGCATCGCCATATAGATGTGAAACTGTCAGTTCTATCTCAATTTGTACTGCTACAATATCGTGAATCGGTTCTTCAATTACATTGGAGTTACCATCTTGCAAATCATCATCATCAGTGACATTTCGTCCAGTTTAACCATGCCAAATCCAACGGTTGTAACATGGATTAAAACCATGACAAATCAGATGATCTTTTATCTCTATACGTTTCAGCTTCTTCATATTCAAACATTTCAGGCATAGATAGAAAAAAAGGTCACTACTTGGAACATTTTGTTTTGAAAATTCCAAAAAGGCATCAACACCTTCCTCAAATTCACTGCTCAATTGATGTGCCGTAATCCAACTTCGACTCATTATTACCTATAACAAATTTCAAAAATATATATATTTTTAATATAAGACAAATATATGATTATAGGAAAAAAATCATAATTTGAATGTAAAAGAATTTTGAAACATAGAACAAATCTATGGGTATTTGAAAAAATATGCTTGAATATTATTTTTAAAACAAAATATAGTTATATATAACAGTTTTAAATTCCATTGAATCAATGAAAACCATGGAGCCTACATGGTAGATAGAAAATTGGAGAAAATGGAGTAAACCTGAGAATCACCCCCACCCCCCGGACAACCCCCAAAACCCTATGGACATGCCCCCACCCCCTTGGAAAGCCCCCCACACCCACCCACCCCCTTGGATCCCCCTGGACACCCCAACCATCTGGAAATCCCCCCACCCATCTAGAAAGCACCCCCACCCCTTCTGGACACCACCCCCACCCCTACCCCTTGAACACCCCCCTGGACACCCCCAACCCTCTGGACATCCCCCCCACCCCCTCGGACAAACCCCAAAACCCACTGGACAGGCCCCCACCCCCATGGACAGCCACCCACACCCTCCCACCCCCTTGGACACCCCCCGAGCACCCACCAACCCTCTGGACAACACCCCCACACCCTGGATATCCCCCAACCACCTAGAAAGCACCTCCCACCCCTCCTGAACACCACCCGCACCCCCTACCCCCTTGGATACCCCCCTGGACACCCCCCCAACCCTCTAGATATCCCCCACCCCTGGACAGCCCCACCCCTCTTGACAGCACCCCCCACGCCTCCTGGACACCCCCCCACCCCTACCCACTTGGACACCCCACTGGAAACCCCCCAACCCTTTGGAAAACCCCCCACCCCCTGGACAGCACCCCACCCCTCCAGACAGTACCCCCACCCCTCAGCAGAAGCCATTTTTATTTTGAATCATGAGACATAGCGATGCATCGTAGGGCCATAGAGGTCAACAACCATTACATAATATGTCTAATAGATTCTCATATAAAACAGGATAAACATAATAAACAACAACACGTGATATATCATTTCCGAATTCGTACATTTAATCAATAAACATTCTATGCCGTAATATAGGTGAATGAGATCATTAGTTGTCAATAAAAACTAAAATTACCACAAATGCAGAGCATTCGTGAAACAAAAACAGACTAAATAGATGTAGTTGAAGGTTGTGTGAATATTGAAAGTAGATCTAATAGATCTTGTGATGATAAATAATATTATGATGGAAAAAATATGTAAGGGGGTTCGAAATGGAAGAATCTTACCTAGTTTAAACACAAAAATCGCAAAACATAAATATAGACTATCCAGAAAAAAAAACGAACGAAATAAATTTGTGGAAGGATTAATTGAGTGTTGCAAGTTGAGATGATATATCAGGGGAGAGTAAATATGATAAATGATGAAGGAAAAATGAGTTTAACACATCTTGATCGACGAGACGATTAGGGTTTACCCCGCGAGAGAGACGAGCAACCAGACTATCGATCGATAAATCGTAAATGACACTCCACGGGGCTTGTTAATTTTTTAAATGTTTTATAATGTCTGTAATTTAATAACCGAAGTTATAAACCATTTTTTACATTTATAACGTCAGTTATTATAATAACTGATGTGATAAATGTATCACATGTGGCTTTTTTACGTTGGTTATTTTATAAGATACGTAAAAAAATCAGCGTGTTGTTTTTTATGTCGGTTATTGTATAACCGACATAAAAAACTCTTACGGATTGTTTTGTTACATCAGTTATAAAGTAACCGAAATCAAAAAGGTCTCAGAAGCTGTGTTTATTACTTCGGTTATAAAATAACCGACCTAAAAAACTCGTCGATATCTCGTTTTTACGTCGGTTATCAAATAACCGACGTAAAAACCCCTCGTGCTTTGGTTTTTTATGTCGGTTAATTTATAACCGTCCTAAAAAACGAACGCGCTCGATTTGTAACGTCGTTTATTAGAATAACCGATGTTAAAACTATACTCGCTGCATTTTTTATGTCGGTTATAAAATAACCGATGTAAAAAACCACGTTTCATGGATTATCACGTTGGTGATATATAACCGACGTTAAAAATAATGACGTAAAAACATTTTCTCCACTAGTGGTGGAAAACATTATGTCATGTTTATTAATGAAAAATACCAAAATGTAAACATTTTCTAGAACTGAATCTTGGAGTTAGTTATTAAATATTCTATAAACTATGAACTGATTCATCGCATATAAATTAATTCTATCTTATAAATTAATAATTTATATTTTGTTTAATAAACCATCTTGTTTTGTGTTTTAATAACACATAACATATTTTTATCCATTTAATTCCATTTTCCTATTTAACACTATATTTCCCTCATTATCCATAATAAGACCTACTATATTATCAATAATGCCATCTTTTTCAAGATCACTGTTTAAAAATTTTGATTTCACATCTGTTAGATACACTTTGAAGTGATTTCTCCAACACTAATAAAAAATTGATTATTCCAATCCATTGTATTTGATCAAAGGTTTATTCAATGTTTTCTGGGTATCCTTTGTATTCATGTCATGATTTTTCCTTTTTACCATATCTTTCCCATTCATTTATTTATACACACATATTTTACCAATCACATAATTACCTTTGGGCTATGGAACTAACTCTAAAGTGAATTGATTTTCAATTTGATTTAAAACATAAATTAATATTTATACCCATTTTACCTACACATAATTTTTGGTTATATTTATTGGTTCAATATATTATATAAGAGATGCATGGTCTTCAACAATAAATATTATTATTATTTTAACAGGTGCCTCTTGCTTGTTAATTACATGTTCTATTTCAAAAATATATCCACTTTTTTTAAAACAATTTTGAACAACTTAAATCTACCTTATTAGCATCAAATGTATGTTATGAATCATTATTAACATAATCTGGTTGAATTTCAGACTATTTATCAACCCGCAAATCATAATTTTTCATACTATCATAGTCAATCAATTCCCGGTATGTTGTGTCTATGTGACATTATATAGTCTGATTTTTAATACGTTGTATATAAATGACATCCCACATCACTATGAACTTTTTTATTGAATCCCATATATATACTACTATTAGATATGCATCCCATAAAAGCTCATTCATCTTCATTCTCTTAGAACATTCCCAAACAAATTTCTTATAATTATAAAACATAGAGAAAAAATTGTTAGAAAAACATAATTTTTGGATTCTTCTCATATCATGTCTCATAAAAAGTGATATGTGTCTTGGGACCCAGAATACATTGTTTTTTAATGTATATGACATGACTCAATACTTCTCTACAAATATATTTTGACAATTTTTTTCATCCAATATTGTTCAACATATTTTAAAAATGCCCCTATTAATTATTTCAATAATACCATTATATTCGGGAGTATATTGTGTACTGAATTGATTCATTATCCAGTAACTATCTTTAAGATTATTAATTTAATATAGAATATGTGGAATAAATACACAAAAGAAAATATTTTATCAATAACTTATCCTCAAGTGTCAATCTGGAGAAAATATGTTACTATTTTTGGATTAAATCATGGATTATTCTTCATATGACTAGTATAATTTAATCTATTACTCAATATATTCATAATATAAAGCCTATTATAATTGTATGAATAATAATCTATAATACCACTAAAACCCTATATCATGTAATAATATTTATACTCTCTGATTCTCATATTTCACACTATTTTTATTGGGATTATTGAAGGAAAATCACGCAACATTAGAATTAAAATAATTTTTAGGTCCCATGAATAGGTATCCATGTTTTAACCCATGATTATTTTCATTCATATGTTTCCAAGATCCAAATTAAAATATTAATGGTTCTATCTGATTTAAAAAATGAAAGTTATCTTTCCAGTGCCCTAAAAAATATTTTAGTACGAGTAACCATTTATCCCAACACGTAACATATTTTAAGGCACAAAATTCACATTTAATTCATTAAAATTAAATAAGAATAGGTTCATAAATATCTATTAGGAAGATTGATTTATTTTTACTATTCATATATATACATTAGTCAAAATTCTGAGATTAAATATTACTTCTAATTTACATACTTTGAATAATGAAAAATAATAATAAAATTATTATTATTATTAATGATAAGAATAACAAAATATATTTAAAAAATAATTTTTGACATATTAATAATCTTATTCATATATTTATCAAAATTTAAAATTAAAAATATATATTTTTCTTGGTAAAAATCTATATACAAAAACAAATATATATATCTTTAATAGATAATATATTATATAATTTAATTACACTTTTTCTGTACTATTTGTCATACTCTTCACACTATTAACCCTCAGAGTTTCATTTCTCCACTTATAAACATTCAATACAACATAGAAGTCATCCATACATGGGAAAATTAGGAAATTCAGTCCCAGATCACACCACTCTACTTAACACATTATTATCCACCTTTAACTATAATAACCTTATTATAGAAACCAATAAAAATTCTGGGATTATTGAGCATGAATAATATTGTTCATCATAATTCCACTATGACCCTGGTCTCTATCACATTGTAACTCTCAATTCCACCACATTTCAGCATAATAAATTGTATTTCATATTCACACCCAATTGGAGAACCACCATTCAACTATTGATATAAGATAATCATTTTTTATATTTATATATTAGTGTATGTGAATCATATTATATGGATAATATATAGTACGGAAACAAATTCATCATTATACTCTTGGGGGTTCCTATTTTTGCAAGACATGTGATGATGGGTGATTTGTCATAGAACTTAAGGAAACCCTATTCACATGACTTCTTCTCTGTACCAATACTCTTATCTATATCAAACTAGTTTTTTGGTTTTATGGATCTCTATATTAACAAGGTATTATTTATTTCCCAAGTCATTTTCTAGTACCATGAATCAACCATGATAACGTGACCTATATGTTTTATAACATAATTGGACTTATATAAATGTAAATATCATAGATATATTAATGGGAATATTTGAGTTTTACTGATGGTCCCCATTACCATTCCTTAAAATAAGTGGTGGATAATGGGAAAGAGATGAAATGGATCCAATCTATTTTTTGGAGTATGATCCTTGTTATATGACCAATATGATTATCAGCCAAACAATTTAGTAATAATTGATGAATAATATTTAGATACGATTTGTAAATTATATTAATATTTCATTATAAAAATTAGGGTGATTACATCTAAATGGTTTCATTCATTGATAATTTATTTAATTGAATAATTTTAGAGGAATATAATTATCTAAATTTCAAAAAAATATCTTTATTGAGATTTTTGGGGAACTACAAATTTTCGGTGAACCACTACCTACTCATTTGTTTCTGAGAGAAAAAATATTTTTTCTTATGAATCATTTCATGAGATGGATAATTATTGAGATTAATTTCATATTTAATCATATAAATATAGAGTATAAAATTATTTAATCATGTTAAAAATAAACATCACCATTAAATGAAAAATTCCACTGTGATCATCTAAACACTAAAATAATTAAAATTCAAATGGTAATTTGAGGGAATTAAATATAAATTTATCAAACCATATTTAATTAATTAAAAAATGTGTGTAAATTCAAGGTGACATGAATCACAGTGAGTGTATATAATATTGTAAAAATATTGTTCTAGGATATGTGCTATGGTCAAAAAATGTTTTAGGATTATATTACAAGGTAAAAGGATAATTTTACCAAAAATCTAAAAAACATATTTGCAATGATAAAATTCATTAAACAATTAATATATTGAACAATATAAGGTCATAACAATTCCAATGAACACTGAAATTATAATTCAGGGTAAATATATGATTCTAAAGTCAACAATATATTGAGAAAATTTTATTTGGGCTTTTACTGGTCTAAAATAACCATTTCACCCTTTTTTGAAATTACCAAAATGTGTTTGGAAGTTTAGAAACTTCTTAATGACTACAAATATGTAAATAAAAAATATATATTTCATCGAATCATTATTTTCAAATTTTAATTTACTGTTAAATTATATAATGGTTGTTAAACATCATGATTGATGAGGTATTTGTGATATAAACATGTTTGACATGTTTTATATTAAATAATTAACTTAAACAATGATTAAATATTTAACTTTTTCTAGTGAATCCATAAACTTTTATAAAACATGCTTTTTTATATTTAATTTGGATGATAAAATATTGGTCTGATCAATATATATGATGTGGATATCTATAATCATATTTTATAGACAACATCTATGTGTTTAATGAGAAATCCTATATCAATTCCTGATATCAATTCTAATAGAACTAAATTTTCATATCCACAAACATTACCCTATCAACCAAAGACAATACCTCATCCTTAGGGGGTACCTATGGTTTAATATTCACACCATAAGTGTACTTCTCAAGTATTTTATCTAATTCATCCACCTAATTTCAATTTTTTTCCTCTTGTACATCGGTATTTACCCCCCCCCCCTCACTCTCATCTATACCCATTACACAATCTCCAAAATTAATGAACTAGATTTAAAAAATTATTCCTATGAATTTTTACTACATAAATTCATGAGGATTCCTATAAGTATTTACTTTCAACATATTTTCACATATAATTACTACCTTTTCATTGTCCAAAGATGGAGCTATGAAGGCATCACCATGTTTGCACACATGGTCCATTAACCAAGGATGTCAAACATCTACTTATTTACCAACCACATAGTCATCCAAATTCATGAAAAAATTATTATTGACATTCCCGCATATTGAAGGAGAATCTTGGGGTAAAAATATAATATAATTCGGATAATGATACTTCTTCAGATCATTTGAGGGAGTAGCCATACCAGATGATATTTCCACATTATTACTTATTACAATCCCATTACCTGAGTTCACTGTATCTATGAAAGACTATTTCATAATTATTTATGACTTTATAGTAGAAAAATATGTATGTTTATATTCATACTTTCCATAAAAATTTAATATTGGAGACATTCAATATTAGATATTGTTCTATCTAGAATATTCCAAGGCATGGACTAGTGTATGTTCAAAATCAACACATCCTACCTATTTTTTGTAGCCCCATTTTCCTTCTATATTGGAGGATAAAATTCCAACATCCTCAAAATAATGATATTATAAATATTACATTATTCAATAAAATATTAAAAAATATCATAGGGTGTGTGATCCTAATATTATGGTGATAGTAAAGGAATACTATTAAACATGTCCTCTAAATTGTACAAAAATTACTAGAATGATAAAACCTTTTACCCTGATTTATTTAATCTAATATACTAATCAACCAAGGATTTGATTATTACCACTTAATTATAATTTTAAACAGTCATGATTTCCATGAAAAAAATGATTTGGTGAGAAAGGGTTCTAGTGAACATATTAGAAAAAATTTGTCATCCAAAATCATTCCAAATAAATATCAGAATTAATGGGTTCCAAAATTGTCGGTAAAGATATATAAATAATTACCATATAGCCATAGTGAACATATATATTTTCATATTAAAGTAAAATTTCTATTATAACAAGAATAAATTAGTTGACATGAATAATATTGGGGGTTAGCCCAACCCTTAATCAAAAAATTGTTATCTTGAAAGTGATGAATAATGTGATGGGGATCTATGATTAAAATGATGAAATTATTATTGATCCTCTATTATTAAACAAAAACCATTTCTAATGATTATACTATTGTTCTATAATTTTAAAACCACTCAACTAATTATAACCAAAAAGGAATGATGCTTCTATAATAATTAAGGGTGATATTCACACCACTGAGTGTCCATTGAGAATCCCACAATCCTTTAAACTGATTGGTATGTGTGAAATTTTTAAAATAATACCATGATTGGTGAATGAAATGCCATGATTTTATGATCCATTAACATCTAAATAATCATGGATATCCGCCCCCATTTCTAAGGTAGGGTGCAAGGCTACATCATTGGCCAGTTTGTGAGATACTAAAAATTATTACGATGTGACTATTAATTTGTTAATAATTTATATTTACATGGATATTGATCTAATATCATGATTCTACTATTTAAATAACTTATAATTTATAAAATTTAAACAAAATGTTTATTTTTTCAATTTATTTTTTTAATTAATTAACTAAAAATTTAATTTAATTTATAATATATAATGAGTATTCTTTTAGAATTGTTTATTATTATAAGGTTATTAATTAATTTGAACATTGATTAATGAATATTAGAGTTTTAAAAGTGGAACATGGGTTATATCTTTTCTGTATTTCCTAAAAGGGCTCAAATAGACAAAGTGTTAATATATTTTTTATTTTTAAACAAGGAAGAAGAGTTTAATTATCAAATGATTTAGAACTCTTATAGTAAACACAAAATTGATTGTCATTGGTTTATACTAATAAAATTAAATTTCTAGTCATATGATATAAGTATAAAAAATTAAATAATTTATTTAGAATAACTATAAATTCGAAAACATGCAATAACATTTGAATAAATAACACACTAATACAAGAAAAATAAAATAATAAACCTACTTATCTGATGAAAATATCACAACTACAATGTGTTAAATAACAATTTTAATATTTTGTAGCATTTGGAATATTGAGTTCACTCTTACATATATAAAAATCACTATTAGAAAATTGATTATATAATTTTGAAATGAAATTTTAATGGTCACATATGATTCATTCAAAATATTTCTTATGATTGCATTAAAAGTTCAAATTTTCACATACTTCAATAACAAGAAAACACGTACCTGATAAATATATAAATAAAAATAATAAAAGGAATATATAAATCATTATAAACACCTTAATAATAATAAAATTATTAAAAATAAAACAAAACCAACACACTATCAATAAAATTAAGAAATTATAAGAAATGAGCTTAGTAAAAATATCTTCCAATAGATGTTATGTATTAATAAAAAATAGATAAACATCACCATTTTATAATTATAACATAAAAAGGATGCCTAAAATTTATTAACATATTTATTTAATATATTGTCAGTGTTTTTGATAATTTGATAGAAAGAATTTAAAACTCATTTAATTAAGGCACGAAGGGCATTATCGATCCCCATGAGCTACAAAAAAGGTCATGGGAATCACATGGAACCCATTGGGAATGATTTTTACCAAAAAACAATGAAAACAAATAGTAGAATAAATAATCCCAATAAAAAAATTAAATAAAAATTAATGTAAGATATAACAGAAGTTATTCTAAACAAATCAGATCGAGACATAAAATATATCAACCCAACTCTCCCCACTGTGTCTAGGATAAGTGGAACAATATCCAACTAAGAGCCTAAAGTGATATAATCCTAAGATACAAATCCAAGTAGGTCACCACAACCCACTAAGACTATGAATTTTTTTTAGGTTAATCCTAAATTATAGTTTGAGTATAATGAAAGAAAATATGATTTTATGAATATACCACTTCATGAAAACCAAACCAATCAATGAATCAACTTTTTAAAAAATTTATATTTTTCCCAAAACCAATGACACATGATTTGAAATCAAGTCCACCAGACTAATCCATTTCAAAAACACATATACAATTTTCATTTACTAGAATAACCCATTTGTTTTATATAAATTAAAACTTATACTTCATAATATATCAATAGCCGAATCCATACAAAAAAATCAATTTTTAAATCCACTACAACAAATCCAATAAGTTCACATAATTTAAAAATATTAATTTCAAAAGTATTCTATAAAATGAATTAAAATGATAAAACCAAACACTCACATGTATTATGTAAAAAATATATTCACCACACATACATAAGAGATAATATGTATATAAACAGATAAAGTTACATCCCAAGAATGTGGGAGAAATGACACAATTTTTCCCAACATCACACTCCCCTCAATCAAGAACCTAACGAATTTTCAAATGTCTCATGGTATCTAACATAGATACTGAAATTAAGTTGGACCAAACATATAGAGGTATAATCACCTGAACTATCTACTGATATATGATAATTCAAAATCTTCAGGCAATTATCCCAAATATTCAACATTGAGATAACATCACCACTTGGCCATATTTTATGCCACGGGGGCCACTAGAGGTGTGTGAAAAAACATTAGGTAAATTCTAGTTAATTTCACGTAGTATCCAGGTCCCAATGGCTAAAGAATATTGAGGAAACTTTGTATAAAATCCATGTCTAACACACAATGTATAAGAAGTCCTTCCCTTACGCCCCGGACACCAAATAATGAATAGAACCATATATAAAAAAAGCACCCACAACATTACAAGAATAGTCTCAAAGAAGGGGGATATGAGCATCACATAGGGAGCACAATCCCTTACATGTCAAAAAAATAAAGGGGAATTAGTGGGGTGTTATCCATTGTTACAATTTTAAAAAGAAGGTTCCAAAAGTCACACTAATACTGAAATAAAACTCTGGATGCCAAAACCATTCACACTTTAAATAATATCCCCCATGTGATTTTATATAAAACACCACTTAAAACATTTTAAGATGCTTAATGAAACCATCCATTTCCTAAAATATTTTAAATCCTCCCTTCATAAAATATCATCCAATTTAAAATAAAAAACAACACAAAAGGTTTCCCTTTTCCATCAAACCATTTTAAAGTATCCACCATGTCATTTAAACAAGGGGTATATCATACATAGATGTCAAATAAATATTTTAAATTCACAATTGAACACTTTATCTTATGATCTGGAGCTCAACACATCAAATTAAAACCAAATCCCTTTCATTTCATTAATATTTGATAACCCAAACCAGGTCAGAACCCTTTTATCAACATAAAAACCATTTCCAAAGTCCAAAAAGGAATTTATAATATCATAACATAAATATCCAATACAATTAAAATCATGAAAAAAATATTTCAATGAGAAAAAAATTTTATTCCATTTTCCAAAAAACAATGAAATGCTTGTAAAATAATATAAATATATCACATATAATCCTCAAATAATAAATATAGAATTTAAAAAATAGGATTATATTATAATTTCAAAACGAAACAAATTTCATAGTGACACTTACCTAAAAATATGCCATATTTGACAATTCCACTCAAAACCACCCCTTTGTGCTTACAATCATATTCACCTTCACACACCTATATATATTTACCCTTTGAACTCATGTAAATATCCCATTATCTATGAAAGAATATATACAAAGTGATCACATATATATTCCCTTACCTATGAATACCCATGAAATTCCCCTTAAATGGATATAATATCCTCCTAAACAAGCAACGAGAAACAAACTATCACCAAAATTGACCACTTTAATTTTTGACAAATAGTAAGGTAAGGAAAAAAAACTCAAATAATGGAGGGTGAACTAAAATTGACCAAAATAATTCACATTATGTGGAGGATGATGACACACATTCGATGAAAACCCAAGAGATCCATTTCATACTCGAGAACAATAAAATGATATTATAATCACATAACCCAAATCCCCTTGGGTTCACATGAATCACACACTGCAATAGGGGAAAGGAAGATTACAAAAATAAGGGGAAAATATGGAGGACACCCTACCATAAGAACCAATAAATAAGCTCTATGAAAAAACAAGGAAACCTTGGTGGAGAGGATCTCACAACAGATTGGGTGGCACAATCCTTACTATATGAAAAATGGGGGGTTGTGGTGTTTTGTGAGACACAAAGGGGGAGTTGGACTTAAAATACCATAAGGGATACATAAGAATTTTTTTTAAAATTAGGAATGATCCAAGATTTGACTACACTGTTTTCCAAACTTTGCACCTACTGTCTTCTAGAAACTGCACTTTCCAGGAACCCCCTCACATGGTTTCCCATAAGAGGCATCACAGTTTTTACAAATCATTTTCCATACTCCTGACACACCCAATAACTATCATGGACACTAGAGAGAAATGGAATGTTTCATAAAATGTGTGGAAACCAAGAAAAAAATTCTATTTCTAATAAACATATGCACTAGAATGGGTACTACATGGTTTAAAAACTATGCGGGCTAGCCGTGTACTGCTATAAAGGTATCCAAAAGCTGTAATTTCATCCCTCATTTAACTGAAACTCAATGCCCTTCAAAGAAAGATAAAATAATTCCCAAATAAAAAATTCTGACACCATGTGTATAAGAAACTACCCACTTTACATATTCATGCCCCCCAGAACATCTCAATTATAAATAATTATAAGATAAAATGAAATATCTAAAAAGGATATAGTAAAAATAACCACTTAACATGCCCCACCATAGAACTATCAATTTATATCCTCAAAAATATTAAACTGACCCATAACAAATATTCAATTACATCTAAGACAAACCAAAATAAAACATTGATAAATAATGTCCCTCCATGCATGGGAGACCGAAAATGGTATCCCCACCATTTAAATATCCATTAAAATTGTCTCCCCACCATTTATATTTCCTATATTATGGTTGTACTAAACGGAGACCTATTTTAAATACATCACCAATAAATTATGAAACAATAAGAGAAGGTCATGCTAAAAAAACACTCGCGAGTGAAATATAGGAAAAAAATTTACCAACAATATAATGAAAATATATCTCACTATAGAATCAAGACACAAGTATATATCCTAGGGAAAAAATAAGATCACCCTCATGTAGTGCTTCAAAAAATTTCCATAACCAAGTTTCATCTAGTATATGAAACCCATATGGTAAATCAACCATCCACGTTACCCAATCATAAACCCAAGGGTTCTATAACATCTATAAAATGAGCATGAAAGATGATCATACCAAGAACAATACCAACCATACTCTAGAAAGGTCCACTAAAAAAGATAAATATGAAACAACCATCCAACCACACAACACTCATGGGGGTGTGATAGGAGGGAAACACTCCTCAAAATAAACGGCACATCGAAAGAAAAGTTTGGAACAATACATCCAGAAATCCCAAAAATTAACTATCCACAAGACACCATACATGGAAGGGAAAACAACCTTAAAATCCCACCACAATATTCAAATCCCCAAAACCAATATCACGACTTTAAAAAAAATGGATTCCATATCCAATAGTATTGAAAGAGATCATAAGAAAACCTATCATTAAAAATGATAAGGTACAATAGATTCCCACAAAAATTCATCTATGAATGTAATTCAAACAATCAAATATTGTCATTAGGATTGTTCCACATCAATCACTCCACTTGGATTCTGGGTAAGAACCAGAACTATTGAAATTATTTCTATCATTCTAGAGTACAAACTAGAACCACAAAAGATATAGTCATCAACAAAAAATTCAAAAAAAAATAATGAAATTATTCTATCTCAAACAAGGAATAAGATCCAAAAAAATCACAAATGGTGCACATTTTTCCCTCATGGGAGGCATAAAACATACAATACCATAGAAGTTTTCTTTTGAAGGAATGATTATAACCAAGAAATATTAAAATGAACGTCCACTAAGGTGATTCTCAAAAACAAAACTAACATATCATTAAAAAGAAAAACACCCTTGGGGGAACTCACACATCCCAAATAAGTATGGCCATATATGATTCCTTTTAAAATGCGATTTCATTTATTTAAAACACCCAAGGATGCTCATGAAACAAATTTCCATTCAAAATCCAATAAAAAGGGAAAATATATTTTAGAAATCATTTATAAAACCATGGTAATTCATCCTTCGCATTCTGTCTAAAATCTAGGTTTTGAAAATAAAATTTCTTGAAAAATAAATTTCATTTTCAAAATCATTGTTTCATAATTCCAAGAACAAACAAGCACTACATAATCATCCAAACAAGGATCAAAATATATGCATCCAAAAAAAGGATCACCGTACTTTTTAATCCACCCCATTCAAGTATAACTCAATCTTGTAGAATAAAAATATGGCATGAGTTCAAAATAGGCCAATTAGGGGGGAATTAATGTCATAAATGCATTATACATATGGATAGAAAACCATAAGGTGACTATAAAAGAAACTCTATAAAATTGGAATAGTTGAATACATGGGAACCATATTTTTTCCCAAGCCATGAGTACCAACCTCATTGCACATGTTATTCTCACATTCTAACCTGAAACCAAGTTTGATCCCCAATATCAAGAACATTTTCAATGGGGATAAAAAAAATAGAACATTAGAATCTATTAGAAAAAATAAAAATTAATCACAAATTCGTGACTCAAATCCAAAATTCCTCTAGAAACATGAGGCAGCAGATAATAAAGTGCTAACTCAACACTTTATTCCCTTACTTCTCAAGCTCAAACAACCCAAACATAAACTCTACCATGAAATCCCCAAATAACAAGGGAAAATTTAAGAATTATAGTCTCTAATTGTAGGGAACCTAAATCTTTGATACCATTATATAAAAAATCATCACAGTATTCCATCAAACCCGACAAGTACATGGGCGTCATAAAAAACCCTTTGGGAATGATATTTCCCTGAATAATGATAAGAAACAATGGAATAAATAAATGAAATAGAAAAAATAAATAAACATGAATGATGTCTATAACAAAAAACCAAACTAACCAAGTCAAACTGAGGCCCAAACATTCTTCACACAACACTCCCTGTATTATCCATATGGAAAGGAACAAGATACGTATTAGAACCTAAATTGGAACACGCATGAGATAAAAATCAGAGTATTTCACCACAAACTACTAAAACTATATAGTATGTTTCATAAGAAAAAAATAATTCCTTGTTTGAATTTAATGAAGTAAAATAATATTTCAAACATATTCAACTTCATGAAAACCAAACCAGCATGATAATAAACTTTTGAAAACTTTTTGATTTGTTTCAAAAAACCAAACATATACATTTTGAAAATAAAAAGATTGGACAAATCCATTTATAAAACACACAACAATTTTCATTTTATTAAAACAAATATTTTCATTTCAAATTAAAATTATTACTTGACAACATTTAATAAGACAAATCCATCACAAAAATGTATTTTGAATTCCACTTCCAGAACACACTCAAGAGCCCATCATTTCAAAATAGTTTTCCAAACATCTTTGAAAACCCGATTACAAAGAAAAAAACCAAACACTGATTCTTATTATGAACAAAAATGAGGCACCACACATATAGAATGCATTAAATACATATAAACGTAGAAGGTGAAATCACAAAAAATCAGGAAAAATCATATAAATTTTCATGACATTAAATTATCCTCAATCACTAACCAAAAAAACATTCGAGTATTCTATGGGCTCTAAAATAGATCCTTAGCATATGTATGACCTAACTTATATGGGTAAAACCACCAGAACTATATATATTCGTGCGCTAATCCAAAACAATCTTTCTGTTATCCCACAAAAGATTCATGGAGATGACATCCCCACTTATCAAAATATCATTCTAAGTGGGCCATTAAATGTTTTTAACCAAAAATAGTTACATGGGAAACCTCCCCACTTATTATCTAGACCTCCATGACCAAATGATTTTGAGGAATTGTGGGAACAAGCTACATTTAACACACAAGGTATAAGTAAATATACACTCACCCCCTGACATCTAGAAATGAAAAACCCCAAATACAAAACATATTTTCATAAAATAAAAAAGAACATTCCCACATAAGTGGAGAAATAGGGATCAAATGGTTATCACCATCCCCCACAAGGTAAAAATAATCAAGGGAAATCAAAGGGTGTAGGACAAACTTATGTTGTTCTAACATATCTTAGTTTTCATGTGTTTTTATGATTTAAAAAATCCATATTTTTTTCTAACGAGTTTATCATTAGTGTTTCAGACTATATTTATCATCAAATGACTCTATCTTACATAGATTCTATATGTGATTATCCTATGATATGTGAAGTATTCGTTTTATGAAAAATGATATATCTTATGAATATTGATGTTTTGGATGAATATCAATTTCTATATTTTATCTAACAATGCATAATTATTCATTTGAGGATAATGATCTAGTTTTCACATATTCAATGTCAGATATTTATGATAGAAAATTTTCTGAGAATTACTTATCTTACAAAAGAGGATATTCTAAAAATATTATCTTATGAATTTCTCAAAAAGTGGTGAATACTAAGTATTTATCTTCAGTAACATATCTAAAGTATGATAAATAATTATTGTATTCCATGTTGAGTTTAATTTATCATATTCCTAGGAAGAGAAAAAGATCCCTTTATCAAATGAAATCTCTCTAAATTTTATATTATGTTGAAAAGTAAATCTAGTGGAATATCAAACAATTAATTAGCTATTATGAAGAATTCTATGATTTCACTTCTAATATTTTGATAAGTAATTTCATACAATTTTAAACTATCATAAATGGGAATATAAATTTAAAGAAATGTTGATTTTTATAAATTGTTGTGATTTCTATAGTAGAAAGATTCAAAAAAAAAGATATTTAATAGTGAAAATATTAATGATTCTGCCATATTTGGATGTAACAGATTCATGATATTAATGTCCTATAATATAAAAATATTCTATGGTTTTTCAACTCAACCATTTTGATTACCTCTTTATTGAATTAATAATTAAATAGGAGATATAAAGGAATAGGAATCTACTGAAAATAATATTGAAGGACGAAATGAAGTGACAGAACACATGAATCCTATGATAATAGTAACAAAAAAATTATATAGACATGATCAAAAAAATATCATGATGTGGTTAAATTGTTCATTAGTTTCAATAAAGATCATCCAAAGATTCAACTTAAAGGCTATTATCTTTTAAGGATGCATCTACAACTACTATTAGTTGTTGTATGCTACTATGTGCTATAATAATTAATTAGCAATTTACTCATATCATTTTTTACACTCATTGTAAGTGTTTTTGTTGATATCATTGAATGATCTTGTAAAGGGAGGTTCTGGTTGAAATTTTTTGGCCATTTTATTAATTTAATGTTGCTTGTAGTCAGTTGGGTTCCCCTTTTAGAATGGGTTTTATTGTGAAAAACACCAAAATACTCTATTATAATATTAATGGAGTGGAATAGTGGATTTATTTTCCATAAATCTCTATAAATTTATTTTTTAAAATATATTTTAATTAAGATTTTATATTTTTTCTGCATAATTTATTTAAGTAAAATATTTGAATAGTAATACCTGAAGAAGGTTTTTTTTTGTAATGAAAATATTAGTAACTCAATTCAAATCCTTCTTAAATTTTTAGATATCCAGTATATGGGAATACAATTTCTATCCGATCTCGTGGCTCTTGAGTTCAAATAAATCCAAGATTAGAGTCCAAATATCTATTTAAAAATATATTCTATATATGATAAGAGAATAAGTATGTCAATGGGTAGGGAACCGTAAATTAATTATAAAAATTATGGTTGCTGGAGGGGTAATATGACCATCTATACTGATAATCAAGTCATGAATGTTTATCACAATGATTTAAATCCTAATAAAATACCTAATATATTACCTGAAATATGGTATGATAAGATTGAAGAAAACAATGATCTTAACTTCAATGATATGAATTATATAATATGTGGATTGAAACAAGATGATTTAAAAACAATTTTTTAGTGTAGAAAAACTCATGAAATGTATACCAATATATAGTTTCTTATAAAGGTACATATAATATGAAATCTAATAGATATGATACTTCCAAACACATATTGACCATATTCAAAGTGGTTTATGGAGAGAGAATTACTCAGTTGAATAGAAGAATTAGTGAGATAGTTAATAATGTAGCTTATCTTTGTAAAACCTATCACTATGTTTAAATAATAATTGAGTGTTCTCAAGTATTACCACCTAAGTGGAGTGGAATCAATGTTTCTATCAAAAATATACAAATTTCAAAAAAAACTCAAGATAGAGTATTTTGATTGAATTCTTATGTTGTACTAGATGAAATTGAAGCTAAAGCTAGAGAGTATAAAATGATTTAGAAATATAATCCTACTATGAAGCGTTCTACTATTAAGGATAAAAATAATAAAAAATGAATATAAATCATTAAACCATATGAAGAAGATGACTCATGAATCTATTCCTGATCAAAGGATGATCCCATATAGTTTTCTCAAAAGTTAAAAATTTTATAACATGATAATTGTTTTAGGAATGAATTTCCAAAATTATAGAGAATCATGGTGATAAATCTAAATAATTAAGATGTTATAGGTTTAAAAATTTTGGATTCATCTTGATCGATTATCCATAGCTTAAGAATAATATAATGATAGAAAATAAATACATCAAGAAAATTATTTATAATAAGAAATATATAAGGACACCTGGAGGGCTTCCAATTACTATAGAGAGTGTGCATCATAATAATCAAGAGTTGTAAATCATATTAGTAGGTCCAAATTATTATTTATTTCATATTCATATGAGGTACATTTATATGAGTCTTTCATGAATGAGCATGAATTAGAAAATAAAAATTTCTCACATGAATAATTATATGAATACTATTCCATCATAGAAACTATGTGTAAGATATTTATGAAGAAAACCAAAGATATCAGGAACTCCTATAATAAAATTTTCAATGAAGATAATGTTTTTAAAAAATTTGTATATGAAAATTCAATTGGAAAAGTCTATGACCTCATATAAGGAAAAAATAAATTCAATAGTGAAATTAAAATAAGAGGTTCAAAACTGTAAATTTAATACAAGTGATTTCACTAAGACTTGCTAAAAGGAATAATTATTTAAATAATTATTTTTTCCATGTTTTAAAAATAAAACCCCTTTCAATGGAATATTTTTTCATTGAGGATAAATAAGAAATTGTCATAACATCTATAATTTGTAAAATCCACAATTTTCTAGAATAAAAAATATATTCTTACAAAATACTTCTCAAAACAAGTAGTTATATTTTCTATAATAACAAAGAAAATTTGGATTACTAATTCTTTTAACCCAAACATTTATTTACCCAAAATAGTTTGGCTTCCCAAGAATTATGTTTTATAATTTTTCATTGGTTTGAAAAACAAAATGAATAGAAATTAAAAATCGTGTATAGGCAGTGGTTGTTCAATACATATTAGTGGATATTTCTCAAACATTCACTCAAAATTAAATATATATTGATGATTTTTCACATTTGGTGAAAATGGAAAATAAAAATTATTGGTATCGAATCTATTGTAATTAATCAGTATATTCTCATTAAATTTTTTTTACGTTGATGGTTTGAATAAAGATCTAATAAGTATCTCTCAAATTTGTGTTGATGGTTATTCACTTGATTTATCAACTAAATAATGTTTATTTTTAATGTATATATATCCAAAGTTAAAAAAACCTAGAACTAAAAATGTGTATATATTAGATAACCATTATTTTTTAGAAAAAAATTTAAATTAATTTAATACTCGAATTGATGAATTCAAAATTTGGCATTGAAATCTAGGATATCGTAATTTTCATTCCACGAAAATGTTCTCCAAGAAACATGTGATTATTTAATTTCGTGACATAAAATTGGATAAAAATATTTAATGTGATTCATATAAAATATGAAATAAACTCAATTCTTATTTTAAAATAATTAAATATGGTTCTGGATTTAGAAATATTGAGCTTATCAATTTATATCTCTTTGGACCTATTATAAGTTCGTTTCTATCAATTATGTCAATTGTTTATGTGTAGGTTAATTATTTTTTATGATTTACATGGGTTTACTCATTAAGGATTAAAAGAAAAGACTGTTATATTTTTATTACTTTTTATATGCTTTTGAAAAATGAAATATATAAAATAAATGTGACTTTGTGAAGTTATCATGGAGGTGAATTTGATAATCATGAATTTAGTTCATATTACTCAAAGAAAGAAATAAAACATAAATTTTCTATCCCCTGAACATTTAAATATAATGGTGTTGTTAAAACAATGAAAATGAATTTCCCTAAAATTCGTGCAACTATGTTTTGTGAACATAAAATGCCTACATATTTCTGGGATAAAGATGTTAACACAACTGGTTATATCATTAACAGAGTTCTAATAATTCTTCTTTTCAATAAAACACCCTATGAGTTATGGAATAATATTAAAAAGGTAGGATACATAAATTTATTTGGATTCAATGTTTATATTTAAAAAACCAATGATTATATTGGTATATTTGATTCAAAATACGATGAATGTTTTTTCCCAGGGAATTGTACCACTTATAGAGAATATACTATTTTGAAAAAAAAATGTTCAAGGATTGTTAAAGAATAAAATCATGTGATGTTTAATGAATCTCATCTTGAAATTCACAAAATCACTCAACTTTATTTGTTAAATGACAATCTTAAGGATATGAGACCCAAATATATATTTAAAAACAATAAGAATGATAATTTAGAACATAATTAATATAAAATAAATCCAGTAATTGTTGATACTGGAAAACCAAAAAGTTTACTAAATAGGTTACATAGAAATATCAATTTCTATTATTTATAATCAGTTTTAGGAAACTTATATGAAGGTATTAAAAGTACATTATATATTCGAAACCTCGTATAATTCATTAAATTTTTATCCCACCTACAATATAAGCCTATAGAAAAATATTTATCTGATGAAATCTGGTTCACAGCTATACTAGAAAAGTTAAATTAGTTCAAAATAAAGAATTTATGGGAACTGGTTGATATGAAATGTGATTATCATGTAATTGAAAAAAGTGGAATTTAAAAATAAACAATATGATGATGGTATAATTACTATAAATAAAGATAGAATAGTTGAAAAAGGTTATAATCAAGAAAAATGAATGGACAATGAAGAAACCATTTCACATGTAGATAGATTAAAAGAAATTCTAATTATTCTAGTACATCCATCTTATATGAATTTTAAATTATATTTTATGGATGTTAGAAGATCTTTTTTAAATTTATTTTTAAAGGAGAAAGTCTATATTGAGAAAACTCTAGGTTTTGAAGACCCTTACTCTCATTATTCTATTTTTAAAATTACTAAAGCTATATTTGGACTTAAAAAAGTAACAATAGAATTGTATGAGAGATTAAGATTTTTTTTGTTTTATCAAACGGTTTAAAATATGGAATATATAATCCAAAAATATTTAGAAAAAATTCATCCTCATATATTTTTTAGTATAAATCAGTGTCGATGATGTTTTTTTGGGATCAAATAACCAAAAATAATGTAATCATTTTTCAAAATATATGAAAAATATTTTTAATTGAGTATGATAGAAAAGTTAAACTATTTAATAGGATTTAAAATAAACCAAATAGATTTTGGAAATTTTATTAACAAAATAAAATACATAATTTATTTACCTAAGAAGTTTTTTATTGAAAATTGTAAAGTTACTAAACGTTTATGAGACCTGATATTAAACATGAAATTGAGGATTCATAAAAACCAGTTGACAGTACGTTTTATAGATGAATAATTGGAAATTTATTGTATCTTATTAAAATCTGACCATACATTATGTTTTTAGTATGTCTTTGTGTATGATCTCAATATATTCTAATAGAGTCTCATTTAAAAGCTTCCAACTGAATTTTAATATATTTAAAATGAGTTGTGTCTCATTATCTCTTTTTTCCATGAACTTATAATTTTAATTTAATTTCATATTTGAATGATGATTTTGTTGGATTTAAATTAGATATTAAAATAACCTCTATAAAATGTATTTTTTTTAAAATATCATGTATATTAGCCATGTGACAATCAACACACTATAGAATTATCAATTACTAACATAGAATATAATGAAACGAGATGTTTTTTTTTCACAAGTGTTGATGTTGAAACACACCTTAATGTATTTTGGATATAAATTTAATTTTTTGTCAATCAAATGTGATAACATTAGTTTGATTATTATTTTAGGAAATCTAAATAATGATTCAAGAACAAAAAACATTTTTTAAGACAACATTTCTGAAGAGATCATGGAAAAAATGGTGATATCTCTTTAGAATTCATTTTTATAATAAATTATCGAGAATATATTTTTATAAACCTTTTCCTACTAAAATAATTTATATTTATAAATCATAATTTAATATTTTTAATTTGACGTGGTATTATTTTTTAATTTATTTTTATTGAAAATTTTCATATTTGAGTAGATAATTTTTTTAGGTTTTTTATTCCCTATTTTTAGTATTATTCATATCAATATAGAAAAAAATAACTATTCTTTTATAATGATTAATCTACAAACTACTCTAGGATCCCTCAATTAGCAAAAAAATGATTGGAATTGTGTTAGATCTATGAACAAAATTCATGCAATCCTTCAAATCCCAACATCATCTATGTGCCAAAACATTATTTATCTATTCCTATAATCCACAAAAAATATAGTGAAATGAAAAAAAAATAAGAGAACTGATTGTTCATCCATAAAAAGATTCAAGTGGGAATGAAACATCAATAAAAGTACTACGTGGATGAACAATTGATTTATCCTGGATTGATGGAACATATATTTATCTCAAGAAAGTCATTAACCTTCAAGGATGTGAATATGTATTTTAATAAAGATGAATAAAGTATATATTTGAAAGATATTTTCATGAGTTCTACAGGATTGTATTTTTTTATTTCAGGGTTCACAACGACTTGATCATAGCAGTAGTAAACAAGAATCATTTCTCATTATACTTATTGTTAATGGATAAAGGGTCCTTATTACCTTAGGAAGGCAATGTAAATTTCAATTCTTCATTATAATTCCAATATTTAGTCAGTCCTCTTGACATAATGAAGTACCTATTTCGATTTTCTGAATTAGAGAAGATTCCAGTAAATGACCTAGAACTAGAAAGTTAAGTTTGGATAATATTCAACAAATCTTTCATCACGAAATGAATTGGTGATTTTAGAAAAGTTTAATTTCAAGATATTACCCTTTTATATTTTATTATTATTTAAATTATAATTAATATGTAATGGTATGTTATGAGTTACATTTTTCATGTATAGAGTTATTCTGTAAATTTATACCATTTAGAAAGGATGTTAACATTAGAAAATCATTTTGTTGGTATTTGTATGGATGAAAAAAATAGACCTTATGTCTAGTATGGATATATTGTACGAATGTATTATGAGAAGATTTTGTTTCTATCAAAATTCTTCCTTGAAAAATTTGGTTTCAAGAATCTAATAAGAGTTCCTTAGAATAGAACCTTCTTCGACTTAGAGGGATTTGTTTTAGAGGGGGTTTTCCTAAGGTGATTTTGTTAACCCAATTCATCCCATTTTAGTAGAAATGACAAACAAATTAGTTGATATAAGGAATGTTCTTGATCAATATACTCTCATGGAATGAAGAATATGTGTTATAGTAGTCCTAAATTATAGAGGAGAATACACTTATAAACATAGATCAACCACTGCTCCTGCATTAGTAATACCTAATGCCATCCCTATTTATTCTGATATATGATAGTTTATATATTAAATAACAAGATTAATATGTAATGGTAATTAAATGACCATAATGACTTCATTGGGTGAAATATAATAAGTAGAAATATATATTTTGACTGAGATGAGTATATGAATAAAACCAGAATCTATTGATATTAATATTCATAATGTCATTAATGAAGCATAATAACAATAAAAGAAATCAAAACATAGTTAGTTTCATGTTAATGAGTAAAATCTGTTTTTGAAGAACTGTCTCAAGAGGATAAACCCAATGATGAAATAAATCAACAAGTGGATTACACAAAAAGAACCAATATTCTTCAAGACTCATTTTCTCCCATTCATTATTAGTATACACAATTAGTAATCCCTAAAACTATGTTGTATATAGTTGAAGAATGTACTAGAAAATAATATTGGATGTTTATTATGAAAGTAAAAACATTAAGAAAACATCTTCTAGAATTAGGAAATAAAATTAGTATTCTCTTTGATAATTTGGTTTCAATAGAAAATGTTAAAGAAGTAATGTTTTTTTACTTCAGTCTATGGTTGAAAAGATGTATGTGAAATACTCCACTGAAGCCTCATATGAGGTGGATAATTGCTCATGGTTTGAGGTACTTTTTGTGACGATAGACGTAATTACGTCTATAAGTACCTCAATTTAGTGTGACTAGACAACCCAAAAAGTAATTTAGAATCTTAAAAAGGAATTAAATGATGAAATCAGATGGATGAATTTTTTCCTCAAATCTATCTTATGTTAATTAAATAGTCTATGAAAAATATTTTCTATGTATTATAAGAAAAATATCCATTAGTTCTACCATTGGAATCAAAATTCAAAAAATATATATGTTCTATTATTATTATTTTCCATACAATGACTCTATCCCAAGAAAATAACTTTTATGTTTTCGAGAAGATATTATATTATTTATATAAAATGTTTACTATATTATGAAGGATGAATCAACAGAAGATGATGATGATGATTATGTTGAGCCTCATGAATATCCTGTTAAAAAAAATAGGAAAAGATTTTTTTGGGAGATTGTTTGGCCAAAATGTTAGATATTAATTATGAATCCTTGAAGTAGTTTGTGGTTAGTTGTGTGAATAAATGTTATTTTCAGATCCTATTTAGAAATTTATCATCACATATATGGAATGTATTTAAAACACTTTTAGACTATTGAAAGAATGACATGGTAAAAAGGATTGATGCTTGTTCTGATTATTTGTTTTATATTAGAGGGAGACATCTACCATGACCTCCCATCATCAAAATTCATGTATATTATTTATAAATGATAAAATAAATATTTTGTTCCTTTAATATTTATCAATGGGAAAATATTGGGATTGATAAAGAAGGGTCTTTACCTATACACGAACCTTCATTGATGAATACCATTAAACTTGAAGATAAATTTAACATGGAGAGAACTTAGAACGATGTTCTCAACATACAATCCATATCTATAAGGATCCCTCTAAATGAATAATCATAACTTGGAGCATAATTACTAATGTTAGTTGATGTTTTTGAAGGAACATTATATGCTCAACTGCCTTCATCCACATTACCCTCTAGATGGAATCAATTATTCCAGAAACCACACCCAAATAATCATTTTATGTTCCATATTTGATACACCTTTCCTTGTTTACATGATGAGTTTCCTAGTGGATGGGTAGTTTATAAACCTTAAAATAAAGATTGGTTAATTGATTATTTTTAAAGATTTGAATAATTCTTTACAAATAACCGAATTCTTAGCTTTCATTGTATTATGTCGTTTTTATTTTATATTCATATATTTGTTTTTATATTCATCTATCATAAATTTAGTCTTTAATCAAAATGTTTATTTAATGATTTATTTATCCCTTTACATTAAACTATTTTGTTGTATTTTTTATAATATGTCTATCAATATGGTAATTTGGTTTTTATTCTTAGTTTATATTTCATATTCAGGTTTATATTCAAGAATCATTATTTCTTAAATAATATTAATTATTTTATTTAACATGAGTTTATGAAAAATTCTTCTCATAATCGATATCATTAATTATTTAGTATTCATTATGTGGAATATTGATTTCATTACTATGATCACATTATTTTTGATATCACAAAAAGGGGGAGTAGGAAAAGGAGAATACAAAAAATAAGACATAAAATTTTTTAGGAAAAAATTTGAATGTGAATATTTTAATTATAATTTTTTATATAGGGGAAAATAATAAGGAATAATAAATAGTTTTCAAGTATTTTTCAAAATAAAAAATGAGTAATTTTAAAATCCATTTAAAAAAAATTTCTGTTAAATGGATTTTTTCATCATCATAAAGGAGAACATTGTTAGAAAATATGCTTTTCTTAAAACATATCTATGATTTAATGTGTTTAAAGGATTAAAATAATATATAATAGTTTTCTAATGAGTTTATCTTATGTTTTTACAATTTTATTTTCCTTCGATATAATTTTTCTTGTTCTGATTCTAAAAGTGACTATCTTATGACATGTGATGTAATCATTTTACCAAAATGTTTTTTTCTTAAAAATATTGATGTTTTGAATGAAAATAATGTGATAAGATTTTATCTTAATACCTGGTAAATTATTATACAAAGAGAATGATGAATTTTTCATATGATCATGTTCAGGTATTTCAAAAAAAATGAAGTCATAGGAAGTCCTTATATTATGAAAACAGTATTAAATAAAGATTATCTTAAGAATGTTAGATGAAGTTGTCAAAGTCATGCGTCAATCCTCAATATCATATTTATCTTATGCTAAATAATTATCAAATATAGTATTGAAAATAGTATTTATTCTACCATGATGAAGAAAAGATTATGTTTTATCCTACAATGTCTCTTACCATTTTATCTTAAGAATAAGAGTACTTATAGTTTTATATATTATGAATAAATGGATGTTTTTAAAGATTACATGATTACATTGATAATATATTGATAATAAATTTCATGATTTTAGAATTTATTAGGAAAGAGATTTATTGTTTAAAGAAATATTGATTTGTATAATGTTTTTTTATTTTTGGGAAGATCCCAAGAAGAAGATCTCTAATAGGGATATTATTTAAGAGTATTCCATATTTGTAAGGATTGGATAGGTGAAATTTATGGAATCTCGTAAAGAAATGTTTAATTAATTATCAAAAATACAATTAAATTTATCCCATATTTAAGGTCAAAATTATAGTCTAGATATTAAAGGAATATATAGCTATTGAAAAAATATATAGATGTATATGAAAAAGTAATTAAATAAATAAATCAATGATAATAGTAACAATAAACTATTTTACATTAATAATATCGAAAAAATTATGATGCTACATATTCATGTTTACCAGTTACACTATAGATCATCTAGAGATGAACTATAAAGAATTTTATCTTCTCATGATGAATTTTAAACTACTATCAATTGCATTGGGAAAATATTTTTTGAAATAATTCATCAAAATATTAATCATATTTTATTTTGTTTAAAATCATTATAATTGTGTGTGTTTATACTATGGATATGTCTTGTAATGGGAGAGACTGGTTTAAATCTCTTAGATATTTGTATTAAATGATAGCTACTTGTACTCACCTAAGATCCCCTAGTAAAATGGATATTGTTACAAAAATCATGTAACTAATTGGGCTAAGTATCATTAGAGTGGACTAGGGGATTTATATTCCACATACCAATATAAATATATTATGTTCAATACCTTTATATTAATATTTTATATTTTTGATACATATTTTCTATAAGAAAAATATTCTAAATATCATACCTGAGGAGGGATGTTTTCTATAAATAAAATACTAAGAATTCAATTCACGACCTTATTGAGTTTTTAGTTTTCCATTATCTAGGACAATAGAGGGATGAATTTTATAATTTGGATTTTTAAAATCTAGGTTACAACCATACCGTTAACACTAAAAAATGGATCTAGATTATATACCCTTTCACACTTCATAAATGATTCAATCATGGTATTATATATGAAATACAACTTAAAACATTTTATAGGTTCGATGAAACCATCCATTTTTTAAAATATTTTAAAAACACTCTTTATCAAGTGTTATCCTCTTTAAAATATAAAATGATAACATATTCCACCTTTTTCCATAAAACTATTTTAAAAAGACACTATGGAATTTACAAAAGGGTAAATCACACAAAAAAATCAAACCACAATTTAAAATGTACTAAACAACCCCTTTCAAGACGTTCTTGACTTCAACACCACACTTTAAAAAAATCAATTTTAAAAGATATTTTTCACTCATTGATAACCCTAGATAGGTCAAACCCATTCACTCAACGTTAAAACCATTTCCAAAGTGCCCAAATGCATTTTATAAAATCCTAGAATAATTAAACAATCCAATTAAAAACATGGAATGTGGATTTAAAAACCAAAATAATTAATTTCAAACACCTTAACAAATATAAGTAATTTTGAAATATTTTAAATAAATCTAAAATAGACATACATTAATAAAAAGGGAATTTAGAAAATGGGATCATATTATAATTCCAAAATGAAACAAATTTCATACTGACACATACCTCAAAACTTCCCACTTTTGATGATGGTCTCTTGGTACCATCCCTTTACATCTACACACATATGTATATTCACACACACATGTATATATATGTATACCCTTTTACCCAATCTATATATTCCCCTCTCCATGAATGAATATATAAAAAGTGGGAATATATATATATATATATATTATTATTTCTGATTCATACTTTTGCAAGTAACCTTTAATGAATATCAATAACTATTTAATAACCAAGGACAAAACAATAAAAGAAATTCCCCAAATAAATTTTTTACCTAAAATATTTTAAGGAAAATCTACCTGAAATAATGGTGGGGGAATTAAAATGGACTGAAAGACATCACCTTTACTATAAAATGTTGAAACATGTATTAAGTTGACCAAATAGTTCCATTTCATGCCATATAAAATAGTACCAATGTTAGAATTAGAATCCAGAATCCTTTAGGGTTTGGAAAAAGAGAAAATTGGAAGAGGGAAAAAGAAAATCATATAAATAAGGTAAATGGATGGATAGTATACCCAAAAAATAATCAACCAATAAAACGCAAGAAATTATGATGAAACATTGGTGGAGAGGATGTCACCAAAGAGTGGGTGGCGCTTAATGATATGGGTCGTTTTGTTTAAGACAAAAATTGGTGGAAGAATTAAAAATTATATGATTCTAAGGGAGAAAATAAAAATAAATTTTTTAAAAAAATCTTGGAAATGAGCATATCTTATCCTTAGAGTTTTTCAAACTATATGGCAACCATGTTCTAGCCACTTCATCAGCTAGAAACCCCATAACAAAGTTCCCCCAAAGAGGTTTCATGGATTAGAAAAACTAGGAGGCTTACCCCTAACACACCAAAGACACTAAATGAGATCTCCTCATGGTTTTAAAAACCATGATGAAGGCATATGAAAGGGTTCTATCCAATGGATAATCCCACCTGTATTGGCACAACCTAGTTAATCAAACACTGTTGGAAAAGAGCACATTTATAAAAAAAATCCAATAACCGATATTCCTACTGAAATTGAACAAAAAATCAACTCTGCCTAGGGAAATATAATATTAATCCAAAATAAAATATTGTGAAATTGGGGGTGTCACAATGATGAGAATTGGGAGTATGAATAATGAAAATTTTTAATTAAATATTATAAATATGTATCAATAATGAATCATTCTCTAAAATATTTTAATAAAAAAAATTCATAGACCTTTTTGATCCTTTTTCTTGTAATAATATATACATTCAAGGATGTAGGAATACTCATTTATTTTATTATATATATATTCATTATTAATAGAAATATAGGAGAAAAATAATATGTTTCTTCATTTAAATTTTTTAATATACATATACAGTTGCTGTAAGAATTACTAATTGACTAAATTTAAATTTAAATTATTACTATAATCCTCAAATAAAATTCATGTAGCTTTTAGATCCTTCTATACAATACATTTATAATCATCACTTATTTTAAATTTCCCATTATAAATTTTCTTATCTTTTAAAAATGTAAAATAAAATATTATATATCCAATAATAATTCATAACATCTAAATTCCATTAATGTTCAATAATGATTCTTTTTAATATTATATTTTATTCTTAATATTTTTATCATATATATATTGTTTAATATTTGATATATTTATGTAATATAATAATTATAATTAACATTAAAAGTATGCGCCAAAAAACATTTGAGAAATAATATTTTTCATTTTCCCATCTTTTCAAGATATAACAATAAATGAAGAATATTAATTATTATTTACCATGACTTCATCTTCTTTAGAACATATTTCATCTATATAGAGCATCATTTTCCACTGGAGTCATTCATTCATTGTTCTATTAACATTTGTAATAGTATTACATATACCAATTCATCATTGCTGGTCCCAATATTTGTACCCTATGATAGGTTGGGGAAGGCCCCAACCATTCAAAATGGAATCCAAGATTCAATAGTCCCAAAATCACCAAAAGGGGTCCACCTCACTATGTACCTTTGCATAGGTCCTTTCATCACTACGACTATAGAAGGATGAGATAGAACTCTAGTGAGACTGACGCCCTCCCTGACCATGCCATGGAATTTGACATATGATATTGTGAGTTCAATCGAGCCCCACTATTTCACATATCTCACCTTTTCTCAATGGTTCACCTCCAATCATCTCATATCATGGAGCCTATAAATATCTAGCTCCCCCACCTCACAAGAATGGATTCCATGACCATTTGACTTCTAATATCATATTTCAGGAAGCTCCTGAGCACCAAAATCCCAAAACACATAATGGATCATCAAAGGTAATAGGGAACTGAGAGGCCCCCTTCACAATGTACATAATTATATCTACCAAAGGTATAGATTCTTTAGGTGAAAGCCTATACCCTTAGAGGAGGAAGAAGGCCATTCGGGGTACTTTAGATTTTGTAAATATTTTATCCACCATGAAGGGCCTATTTTCCAGCTTTGTAATTCATTCCAAAGAAGAGTGACCATGCCTCACAAATTCCCTTCCTTCATGATTACCATTTATTTCATGAAGTACTTGATCATTGCGAATCTCTTCTTGGTGTGGCACCTACATCATGGGATCCCCCTCCACACAACCCTCCATGATTGTGTATAGTGTTTTCTAGGTCCCATGTGTGGTGTCCCTTGTAGCGACGTCCTACCTCATTCATTTCGGAATAAGTAAGCTAATAGATTTTCTATTTCAGCAGAACTATACTGACATGGACACCATGAGTGACCACTCTTCCACACCCTCACCATTTGGAATTACTTATACCTTCCCTTCCCTATGGGATGATGAGAATATTTTATGTATTCCCAAGGGGTATGGAGTGATTCCCCTCTATCTGTGTAATAGGATGTAATACTTCCTAATGTCACCCCATGAAATGTAGTTGGTGTTCTCTACCTCAGGAATTTCCCATGCCCACTCATCTCTATTAGACAGAGAATTTCCTCACATGGAATTATATCTTTCTCACATGGAATAAGATTCTGTCGAGACACTTCTATACATAATCCCCATACAATATCTAATTAACATACCTATCATGATGCAACTGTTTGGTTGAGTACCCCATCTTTTTTCAAAACAACTTGAATGAATCACATGGGATTATAGGTTAGTAGTTGAAATTTAATCTTTCTTCACCCAAAACAAGAATCCCCTCCTAGAGTAATCTCATGTTTCCACCTTCATGGGAACTTTCCATGCATAATCCCCTCAAATATTACAAACTACGTGAACTTTGATTCCCAACTAATTGGGATATGTAGAAATCCTATCAATGATTCAAGACCATCACCCTCATCTATCCAAGCCTTTCCTAGGATACATCCTGATTTGTTTATTCCCTTTTACTTATGAGACCTCATCTTCTCTAGGCCCACTGGGAATCTTCTATGTATACTTCCCAAACCAAATTCTCCATGGGCCTCCTCTGTAGGTATAAGTCCAAATTACACAATTAATAACTTTGAGAAATTTCATTCCCAGCCAACTCAGATACGTAGGAAACCTCCCTATGGTTAAATCCCAACACCCCTTACAACCCATCAACTTCATCCATTACTCACCAACACTTCATCTATATATATATTACTTATTACCTAGACCACCACATCCATGGGAGATCATTCCATCCATTTGATTCATTCATACACAGAATCCTCATGCATTATCGTTTCTCCATGTTGTGCCTGGGTAACTAATAATCAAAAATACCAACACCAACAGTCATCCAACCAAGAGAATTTTCTTATGAAGGGAAGATAATCATTTGTAAGACTCACATCATACTCTATATAACTATGTTGGGTTTGATCGCTATTTTCTAGGTTGGTTTCATTGGACTCATCCCTAAGGTTCAATCATGACCAATAGTAAACCATGGTGCCTCCCTCATAGGGATGTACCCCTTCATATTGTGATATATAACCCTTATGGGACACATCTCCCAGGTCCACTCTCATAGAGCATTATGAGCCATCCATTTGGTAAACCATGATTCATCCATCATAGGGGTGTACCTCTTCATGGTGTCGTATCTTAATTTTATGGGACACACCTCCTGAGTCTTATCTAATTGATAATTCTATCACATACATATTGTAAAAATTTGTGCCTCCATCCTAGGGACGTACCCTTTCATGGTGTGACATCTTCCCTTTAAGGGACACACCACCGAGAAGTTGAAAGTGGGTGTCCTCGACCCAAATTTTATTTTACTTTGATTACTGTTAAATGTATTCAGTTTTCTTATACATGTGTTTATCTTGCCGTGATAGTTTTGAAACTTCTTCATCAACATGGTTTATGGAAATCTCCTTAGATTACCTGTCATAACAAATGGTTATAGTAGGTCCCAGGCTATAATGAGAACACTGAGATGTCATGAAAGTAATTTTAAGTAATGTCTTATGGTCCAGTTACACCATTCTGAAAGGACACATATGATGTGTGACCATCAAGTGATGGGGGCTCATAAGAATTGAGGCTTCTTCTCATAATGTTCTCACTTGAGGATCTCTAGATATTGAGATCATGAAGACAAATCTGCTTAATAGAAACACCACATATTTCTGGAGTCATCGGTCGTTCCTATCTACGTACATGTGTAATGGTTTCCTGACTTGAGATCGTTATCAAGGAATGTCATTTAATTACGTACATTTGATATAAGGAGAAAATCATGGTGAAAAATTCATGGGGAGGTAGTTTGTATCAGGTATGTTGTTAATGGCATGTCATTGATTGAATGATTGAGAAAGTATTTGTCGCTTCTGAGTTTAGGAAGAGAGATCTCAGGCCTGGTTGATTAGGATGGTGAACCTTCAATAAATCCATGGCCATGGTAGTCGAAGGTAAGACTGTCTGGACAAATACACAAACAAAATAAAGAAAATAAAGAATGATGACACTAGTATTCATTCTTCATTATTGAGATATCGATGATGAAGATATTATATTTCAATGACCCTGTTCGTAGGAAGGCAGTCATTGCTTTGACTTTTCCTTTTCTCTATAGGGGCCTCGATGGATTGCTAGACCCTGCTCTAGGTCGGTGGTATTATTCAATAATATTGAGATAAGGGCCTATAAGGTCACACATAATAGTGTCTTGAGAATCTTCCCTATTCTGGGAATAGGAATTTAGAACTTGGTGGGCCCTGCAAAAGGGTCCGAGCACTATCCACGTTCTATGGATCACCAAAGAATAAATAAATTCATTATTTATTTAATTTTGGAATAATTTGATGAATTTATTTAAAACATGTATTTACAAGTTATATTTTAAATACAAGTATTAATATTATTCGAATGGATTTAAATATCCTAGGTTCGTTTAATATTAGCAGGAGGATTGAGTCGAGTTAAAGACTCAAATTTATCATGTAATATATTTATATATTATAGGTAAGTGTTAAATTATAAATATTATTTATGGAATAATTTTATATGTCATAAATAATTATTTATATCGCTTATATAGCAGATGTCAATTACACGGGGCACCAGGAACCTAAACCGCATGATTTAAACACTCCCTATATATGTGAGAGATATGCTCTCTTATGAACACTATTCATATCTGAAGATTGATATCTTCTCTCTCCTCCTAGAATCTAGAGAGTGTCTCTCAAGCAAAGAAGGATCTTCAAGATCATCCATCTCGGATTGAAGCTCCTTCCTTTGCGGTGATCATCACTGCGCTGAAGTAAGCGTTGAAGATCAGCTCTAGCACCCGGATCTTGAGAAATGGCACGCGAGCAGATTCGCGAGGTGTGTGTGGATGATCTAGAGGTACTTGATGTCGGAGTCTTTGAGAAACGATTGCCAGAGTCCTGCGGTAGACTTGCACACATCAATTCCGAACAAGGTAAATCTTAATATTATTTTCTGTGCTCTGTATAAACCTTGTGAGATCCTCAGACCAAGACGGGAGAACATCACCAAAGTTGACAGAGTTATGTCACTCCGGTGAAGCAGAAAATATTAAATTCCCAGCTGACTAGCTTCCACAGTGTAGTCTCGGTACCCAAAAGTGGTATCAAAGGGACCACAGGGTTTTTCTGAGTGAAAAAAATTAAAATGCATTAAATTTAATTGAGGGGTGTTAAAATGGTTCATTGGGATTCGACCGTGTGTTGTTTCGTTTTCGAATGATCATGTTTAGATCATTTAAATTTTTTAATCGGATCGACGTCATGTTTTTAGTTTATTTGATGATTATATTAATGTGAGAATTAACATTAAATATATATATTTTATTGTTATAAAATATAAAAAAATATTTATTATAAAATATTTTATTATAAAATATTCTTTTACAAGTGTGTGGAAAAATTTTAATTAAAAAAATAAGAATGAACAACACCCCAGTTTAGGTCTTCATGACTTTTAATTAAAAAAAGGGAAGAAAAGACCCCAAAATGGGGTATTCTCCCTTTATTTAAAAAAATGGGTTGGCATCTTATTTTTTCAAAGGCACAAAAAAGGGAGGAAGACCCCAAAGGGGTTTTCTCTCATACAGCACAAGGGGGTGTGGCACCCCTTGAGGGTGAAACCCTAGCCGCACCCCACGCTGGCATCCTCCTCTCCCCACCAAGCCCCATTTGGAAAGCCGCCACAGCCCACACCCGCCTCCTCTACTGCGCCGCCTCAAACCCCACCTTGCGTTGGCCTACACTCGCGCCAGACCTCCTCCGTCCGGCCGACCCCGAGCACGCCGGCCTCCTCCTCCGTACTGGACTGGTTCCGTCCGTTCGCCCTGATCCCACACCGGCCTCCTCCTCCACACCGGAACGACTCCATCTGGCTTCTCTGATCCCGTGTCGGCCTCCACCTCTGCGCCAGTTCAGTTCCGTCTGGCCGCCCTGAGCCCGCGCCGGACCGGACAACTGCGTGCTGAATCGCCGGCCCAGTGGGCTGCCGGCCATATGGCTGGTCGACCCCTTTCCCAGCCTCCTTTTACTCCCCTCATACCACGCCGGGAGATTTATCCACCACGAGAGTCATTGGACGACACAGTCACGTTGCGGTCAAGCCGCGGTACCTATTCCCGAATGACACCCTGCGGCGGTACGCAGTCTTGCCGGACTCCTCTCCAGCAAGAGGCAAACTTCCATTAAATTAATTTTAATTAATATGGTTTTTTAAATTAAATTATTTGGAATTAATATATGGGTTTACATTATTTTAATCCGAAATATAAATTTTATTTAAGTTTAGAATTAAATTAATGGTTTAATTTAATTCTTGGAATAAAAATTAAATTAAACAAATGGAACAGATAAAAATAAATTATTTTAATTTAAGTAATTTAATTTATTTTATTAGAGAACCCTCACATTATTTAAATTTATTTCAATTTAATTTTATTGCACTTTTACCCCGACTGGTCTTGAGAAAGTGACCGACCTATGTATGTCTGGCATTTATTTATTTATTTATTTATTTATTCATTAAGTGTGATTATTGTAATATTTAATTAGATAAATTACGGTCTGCGAATCGTCTTTTAATTCAAATATGTATAAGGGAATGTTCATCCATTGCACTAGTTGTATTTTGTACCCCAGACCCCCTCGCATGCGTGTGAGTATATTTGTAATTATTCAGTGATGATCTGAGAGGCAGACCCCGCCATGTTGAGGCGGTAGTCCAGACAGGAGTTGGGCACTTTGCACTAGGACTAGCAGCGACACAAGTCATGTATTGACTCAGGTATGTATGCCCCTAGGTGATGATTGATCAGTTATCGATCGATCATTATAGAATTCTCAAGACGAGTTGGAATGCATGATTTAATTTATGCATTGTTTATTATTTTATGTGTCTCCAGTATTATTTCATGATCACATAGGATAGTAAACAATATCAAATTCATAATGTTGTGATAAATAATATTCAATTGAATATTTAGTTGTGAGCGTGACAAGCTAGTTTGAACATAATATATAGAAAAGCATTATATTCGTCAATTAATATTAAAAATCCGTCAAAGATATATTATGTCTAAACGCCTTCCATTTCTCACATCTAATCAAAACCGGCTGTTTTGGTTCTCATCAGCCTCAGTTGAGAATGCCTCTTACTACATGCGCATTTCTATGAGAGAAATGGGTCGACTTAACTAAAGTGAGTAGTCATCGATTATCCCTAGCTAACTAGCTATCACTTTAGAGGCAAAAGGTTGAGGGAATCAAGTTCAGATTCCAAAATCTTGGACATTACTCAATGAACCAAGGAACCACAAGAAAAAGTGGTTGGCCATCATAGCACCTATCCTGAAACCCTCTATGTAGTGTCGTTTCCCTCGATTGTAGACTACGAGAAAAGTTGTGAGGATCATTTCCACTAGACATCTCAAGTGGCAGAGTATTCCGAATCTAATAGTGACGTCAATTAAGGTTTTCTAAAATAGTGGGAGACATTAAATTATATAATAATTTATTAATCAGAAAATTTCAAAAGGTAATCAAGACAGAGTACTAACTGCTAAATGTTTATCTGATGTAGAATCAAAATGGAAATCACCAACACCATAAGTACTTTATCACTATGATCAATCATGGATAATGAAAATATCCTGAATGACAATAACTTCCAGGAGTGGTACATGCTCTTGTGCATAGTACTACGCCAAGAAAAAAAGTTATATGTGCCGGAATCTCCAATTCCTCGTGAGCCTCCATAGGGAGAAATCAAGACAGAAAAAGATACTTCGATAAAGCTTATTGACGATGTGCTCGATGTACAATGCATCATGTTGTCATCGATGTCCATCCAATTGCAAAAAATTCATGATGAAGAGGACGCCTACAAGATGCTTTCACATCTCCAAGAACTAATGAGGAGAGGACTAGGCAAGAAAGGTATGAGATCTCAAGTGCGCTTTATAAGTGAAGGCTAGAAGAAGGGAACCATGTCGGTCCTCACGTAATCAAGATGATTGGGTATATTGAGAAGCTTGAAGCCCTTGGGTTCAAACTAAACCAAGAACTAGCAGTGGATCTCATTATTTCCTCTTTACCATCAAGCTACTCTACTTTCATTGTAAATTATAATATGAATTATATGACAAAGTCACTCCCGGATCTTTTGGATTTAGTTCCACAAGCTGATAAGGACATAAAAAACACAAATTAAATTGTCCTTATGGTGAACAAGAAAAACAAGTGCAAGGAAAAGGGGTCTAAGGCCAAGTCAAGGTGAAAGACACTAAGGCATAGTCCTACAAAGAAGCCAATGATTCAGAGGAAATGTAATGAGCATGAAGTTGTCTTATTTGGATGTGGAAAGGAAGGACACTGAACGAATAATTTCATAGTTGGGAAGAAGAAGCAAGATGATGCTTATACGTTAGGTATTTTTGTCATTGAATGCAATTTATCTTTATCTACAAGTTGGGGATTGGATATGGCATGTGGTTCACACATATGTATTCATATATAAGAACCAAGTAGGTTCAAGAAGATTGAAAAAGTTCAAGTGGATCTCCGAGCAGCAAATGGTGCATGTATGACGACATTGGTAGTGGGAGACTATCACTTGACTTTACCAACTGGTTTGGTTTTTCTTTTAAACAATTGCTATTATGTAATGTCTATTACTAGGAATGTTATATCTGTGATGAGTTTAGACACTATGGGTTTTTATTTCATGAAAACAAATAAAAGTTGTCTCTTTTATATGGATAAAATATGTTATGGTATGTCACATCTTATCAATGGTTTATATATGCTAGAACTAGAAAACTCAGAAATGAAAATCAATAAAAAAAACAACCAACATGACTCAAATAATACCCGCATATGGCACTTCATGCTTGGTCATGTATACGAGAAGCGATTATGATGATTAGATCAAGAAGGGTATCTAGACTCAGTACAATTAGAACCCTTAGATGTAAGTCAAGCTTGTTTACAAGGAAAGATGACCAAAGCACATTTCTCATGAAATGGATAAAGATCCAATGCAGTGCTACAATTTATACATACTGATGTATGTGGTCCATTTCCAGTAGAGGAAAGGGGTGGTTTTCTATACTTCATTACTTTTACCGATGATTATAGTAGGTATGGCTATATCTACATAATGTGGTATAAGTCTGATTCCTTTCGTTTCTTTAAGGAATACCAAAATGAAGTAAAAAACTAACATGGTAAGAAGATAAAAGCACTTCGCTCAGACCGAGGCATAGAATATCTAAGCCAAGCTTTCATTGATCACGTGAAGGAGTGTGGGAAAATATCCCAACTCATTCCTACTTATACAACACAATGGAATGGTGTTAGTGAAAAGAGGAATATGACCTTGATTGACATGTTCAGATCAATGAGGAGTCATTCAACTCTTCCATTATCCTTTTCGGGATATTCCTTGCAAACATCAGCATATACCCTTAACCGAGTACCACCTAAATCTGCAGATGGGATTCCGTATTAGTTATGGTATGGAAAGAAACCCAATCTGACACACATGTGTGTGTAGGTATATGAGGCATTTGTCAAGACATTACAAAGTGAAAAATTAGCATCCAGAACCACTACATGCATCTTTATAGGTTTTCTAAAGGAAACTAGAGGATACTACATATATAACCCTTCAGATAGAAAAGTCATTGTGTCAAGATACGCCCCATTTCAAGAACGGGATCACATTTCTACTGGAAATAGTGGGAGCAAGATTTACTTCGATGAAGTTAATGCTCTAGATGTACCAGAGTTGGTATAGGTACAATCTCTATTAGAGAAAGTGGAAGAAGAAATTATTCATGAGAAACAGATACTGCATATGTCAATGCGAGAGGTTGGAGAACCAGAGCGTCATGGTTTTCTTGTGACCGAGTGAGGTGACACAATAGTCCTTGAGGATGATGAACCTCTATCCTACAAGGAAGAAGTATAAGGCAACAAAGATGCTAAATGGAAATAATCCATGTATTCTGAGATGGATTTTATGTACCAAAATCACGTTTGGATTTTGGTAGACCCTCCAGCTGATGTAAATCCCATTGGATGCAAATGGGTATTCAAGAAGAACACGAACATGGATAGTAAGGTTAATAACTTTAATGAAAGACTAGTTGCAATGGGTTTCAGACAACATCAAGGCATTGATTATGATGAAACCTTCTCACCATTGGAAATGCTTAAATTCATCAACATATTTCTTGCAATAGCAGCCTTTCATGATTATGAAATTTGGAAAATGGATGTAAAAAATGATTTTCTAAATGGGAAGTTGGTTGAAGACGTATATATGACTCAACTTGAAGGGTTTTTTAAGGAAAAGAATGCCAATAAAGTATGCAAGTTGCAAATATTCTTTTATGTATTGAAGCAGGTATAAGATCATGGAATGTTCACTATGATGAGGCCATAAGAGATTTTGGTTTTGTCAAAAATGAAAGCGAGCCTTGTGTATATAAAAAGGAGGAATGGAATTCTATCATTATCCTAGTTTGGAATGTTGACAACAAATTAATCATTGGAAACAAGGTGAAAGTCTTACAGTAAGTTAAGACATGGTTAAATGAATTCTTCTCCATGAAATACTTAGGTGAAGTAGCCTACATTCTAGGGATCATGATCTATTGAGATAGATCTCGAAGGATGATTGGCCTATGTCAATGTACATATATTGACAAGGTACTCAAAAGGACCAATATGGAACAATCCAAGAGAGGATTGTTACCTATGTCACATGGTGTAAATATCTCCCAGAAAATGTGTCCACAAACACAGGGGGAGATTGACAGAATGAGTAGAGTCCCTTATGCTTCAGCAATGGGTTCTATCAGGTATTCCATTCTATGTACTAGGTGTGATGTTGCCTTTGCTTTAAGCATGGTGGGTAGATATCAATCCAATCTACGAGAGATGCACTGGCCAGCTGTTAAAGCTATCCTAATGTACTTAAGTGTACTAAGGACATGTTCGTGGTGTATGGAGGTGATGAGGAACTAGTTGTGAAGGGATAAACTGATGGTAGTTTCTAGATAGATTATGATGATATGAAATCGTAGTTAGGCTACATCATTTGCTTTAATGGTGGTGCAGTGAGCTGGAGAAGATCAAAGCAAGCTGTGGTTGCTGATTCTATAGCAGTGTCCGAATATATTACAGCTTCTGATGTAGTAAAGGAAGTATTCTGGATACATAGAATTATCTCAGTCATTGGTTTTGTACCTAGTAGTGTAGACCATGTTCCAGTATATTGTGATAATACTTCTAAAGTGGTACTTACCAAGGAGCCCAGGTCTCACCAGACGACAAATCATATTCTTCGGAAGTTTCATCTCATGAGAGATTTTACTCAGACAGATGAAGTGACAGTTAGCAGAGTAGCCACAGAGGACAACGTGGCAGACCCCCTAACTAAATCCATTTCATAGTAGAAGCATGATTCACATGTAAGATCTAGCGGATTGAAACCTATTATCAGTTGGATCTAGTGCAATTGGGAGTGTTGAAAGTGGGTTCCCTAGACCCAACTTGTATTGTACTCTGATTACTATTACATGTATTCAGTTTGTTTTTATACATGTTTTTATCTTAACATGATAGTGTAGATACATCTACATCCACTTTGTTTATGGAAATGTCCTTAAATATTACCAGTCGCATCTAATGGTTATAGCAGGTCCAGGATATAATGAGAACCCGGATATGGAATGACAGCAGTCTTAAAGTAACTTCATATAATCTAGTTACATAATTCTGAAAGTAAAAAGACTATGTGTGACCATCAGGTGCTAGGGGATCATAAGCATTGAGAATTATTGTCATGAATTTTTCACTTGATGATCTCTAGCTATTGAGATCATTAGGATAGACACTCTTAATAGGAACACCACATGTTTCTGTTGTCATTGGTCGTTCCTATCTACGAACATGTGTAATGGTCTCCTGACTTGAGATCATTATCAATGAATGTCATTTAATTACATACATTTGATATAATGATGAAAAACATGGAGACAATGTCGTGGTGGGGTAGTTTGTATTAGGTATGTCGTTAATGGAATGGCATTTATTGAATGATCAAGAAAGTATTTGTCGATTCCGAGTTCTAGAAGAGATATCATGGGCCTGGTTGATTAGGATAGTAGAACCTTCAATAAATCCATGATCATAGTAGTCTAAGGTAAGACCATCCGGACAAATAAACAAACAAAATGAAGAAAATAAAGAATGATGACACTAGTATGCATTCTTCTTTATTGAGATATCTATGACAAAGAGATTAGATTACACGGAACGTGTTCCTAGGAAAGCGGTCATTGCTTTGACTTTTCCTTATTTATATAGGGTCCTCGATGGGTTGCTAGACCCCACTCTAGGCCGGTGGTATTATTTACTGCTATTGAGATAAGGGCCTAGAGGGTCACACACAATAGCGCCTTGAGAATCTGCCCTATTCTGGGAATAGGAATTTAGAACATGGTGGGCTTCGCCAAAGGGTCCAAGAACTATACAAGATCTATGGATCACGAATGAATAAAAAAATTCATTAATTATTCAAGTTTAGAATAATTCATTGATTTTATTTATAACATGTATTTACAAGTTATATAGTAAATACAAGTATTAATATTATTCGAATGGATTTAAAAATCCTAGGTTCATTTAATATTAGCAGGAGGAATGAGTCGAGTTAAAGACTCAAATTTATCATGTAATATATTTATATATAACATGTAAGTGATAAATTGTAAATATTATTTATGGAATAATTTTATTTATCATAAATAATTATTTATATCGCTTATATAGAGGACATCTATTACATGGGGGGTCAGGAACCTAAACCACGTGTTTTAAACAATCCCTATATAAGTGAGAGAGAGGCTCTCCCATGACCATTATTCATGTGTCAAGATTGAGAGCTTATCTCTCCTCCTATAATCTAGAGAGAGAGTCTCTCAAGCAAAGAAGGATCTTCAAGATCATCCATCTCGGATTGAATCTCATTCCTTTGCGGTGATTGTCATTGTACTGAAGTGAGCGTCGAAGATACGCACTAGCACCCAGATCAGGACGAACCGCGTGTGAGCAGATTCATGAGGCGTTTGTGGATGATCTAGAGTGCTTCGACATCAGAGTCTTTGAGAAATGATCTCTGGTGTAACATTCCAAGTATGTAATGAATAATAGATATAGTTATCTATGTCTATATATGAATTAGATTGTGTTTTAGAGGATTAAAATGAGAATAAAGTGAACCTAAAGCATGAAATACGCTAATATGTTTTAAAAGATTGATTTACCTCCTTTTGATGGTGAACCATTTCTAAATCTATCTTTTGAAAATTTTATAAGCTATATTTGTCAAAATAAACTTATTCTTTATGATTGGGACATTGAAATTTACTTTGGATAAATTTCTGGTAATTTTTTAATAATGGTTAATTTTTTAATGAATAGTAAAAAATATTCTATTTTAATTCAAAACCACTTTTTAATTTAATTTATTTATATTATTATATTATATTTTTAATTTGTTTTAAAGTGAAATTAGAATATATTTTTACCATTTAATCCAATAGTGGTCGTTGGAATTAATTTCACTTTGAAATTGGACTTAAACTAGTGTCAATATTTTGATATATATTGTTTCATAAAATCACGCTATGTGTTCTGACAAGGGGAATTAATTATTAAATTAACTATTATAAGTTATATGTTTTGAATTTTAAAAATTAGACATCATTTTATAATTCGGAATAACAAATCTAGCTTAGGGTTAAGTTTTTGTGTTTTTCTGAAAAACTTCAATTTTTGATGAATAGTGAAACCACTAAGTGGTACTTAAAAAACTGATTTTTCGTTAAAATGAAATTTTACCACCTCTGTATTTTGAATTTCAAAAATCCGACACACATGGTTGTCATTAGGAATTAGTATCTGGTTCAATGGGATTAAAATAATTTTTTGGTGAATAATATCTTTTATGTTTTTAATCGCCATTAGAGGTAATTATTGTAGTTTAAGGTAAAAATAATGTTTTAATAATATGAAATGACCTTGAAACATGTCCTAAAATTATTGGATGTGTCATTATAGACCACGAAAACCCATGGGTCGATTTTTGGGACACCATGGATCCACTTGGGTAAGATAATGACATTAATGCATTTTATTTAATGTAAAAGAAAAATTGACACAAACATGTATTGTTTTACTAAAAAAATTTACATGGGGTTATACAAGTCACAATTTTTACTATAAATATAAATTGGAAAGCTAAAATTATTTCCTACTTCTTAGTAGTATCTTTATAATTTTAATACATTATATAAAATAAATTATTTATGACATCATAATGATGCAGCGATTACCTCATTATTTAATGATTTAAATAAAATGAAATGATAATGTAAAATCTAAGACCTAAACATGTCAAAAACCTATCGGATGAGTATCTATCTAACCCTTATCACCTTATACTAAAAATAAATCAATGTGGGACATTTAAAATCCGAAACCCATTGGAAAATAAAGTAACATTTTATACCTTTCTAAGAGTGCCCCTCCTCTCCTCTTATAAAAGGCCCGCACCTCTACCTCCTTACCCACACCTCTCAAGCCTTTGGCTCGGCCAATCTCTGATCATTTTGTCTCTAAAAATCCCTCTCCTAATCCTAGAGGCTTTACCTAAGGCATGAAGCTTTTCAAAAAACCCTTTTGGTTCAAACCAAACAGAGTTACCCGATTTTAAGGTAATATCCTCACTTGTGTTCTTTTGTTTTATTTTGCTTCTCCAACCCACTAAACCCTTTTTATTCATTTATTTTGTAACAAATACAGTATATTAAATATTCTAGGATATTTTTATAAGAAGGATTCTAGCTACACTTACACACACCTATAATTAATCATTAAAGAAAATACTGTTTCTGTGGATGGTGACTTTCTGCCTCACGAAACGATGATTGTTCAATATTCTTCTAATACCTTAAAAGGTGGACATTAAGATGACACTATATTTATATATGATATATATTATGTTTATTTTTTACTTATTCTTCTGTATTTTTCATTTTTGGAATACCTTTATTTTTTCCATTGTGGGTAAACACGATAATTTCATTTTAGGAAGTGTGGACTACCGGCCCCTCAAAGTGATTTGATTCGTTAATACCATATGTGGTACTTATAAAGGATATATTTAATGATATTATATATGATACCATACTGGAATTAAAATACTATTATGTATAACTATGTTTTAATTCAACTAAATATGAAATAGAAATGAAAGTAGCGTTCATGCGTACGTACGACTTACCGTCTCCATGAACGGTGCATTTCATTTCTTACATCTAAATGTTATGTAATATTATATATGAATGTATATAATAGATATATATGATATATATGATATATACATAATGAATATAACTCTGGATATAATGGATTCATGAACAACTTGTAATTATAAATAGTTTATTTTTTACTCAAATACCTATGATCATTAAAACGACCATTATTAACTTAAATAATTACACAGTGTTCATGACATGGTAATAAGTGGTATAGAAAGGAATAATGAACATGAAAAAGGATCTCAAGAAATTATAAATTAAATCAAGTTTATTATTCAGGAGATTCAAGATTGATTGAGTCAATTCGGACACGAGGTATTGGAACTTCTTAACCAATTTTCCATTCATTGGGTTAATCTCCTACATTCAAATTATGTCATGATATTATTAGGTCATATCTTGTATTTTTACATTATTTATGTGTACTTATAGTGAATACACATAATAGATCTAATTTATTTAAAAAATTATCTTTGTAAGGTAATATGTATCAATCTCCTTTCATTGAGGCATATTTTGTTTTATATACAACTTTCTTTTATATGGTTTATAAACCCCTTTGACTTTTATGATTATTAAAATGGAATATTTTTATACGAAGAGTTTACTAAATGACAAAAGGGAATGTTTTTTTGTATGTATGCGGAAAATACGACTTCTTCTCCTCTATGACCATTATTTGAGTTTTGGCTTCCACTACAAGCCATAACTTTTTTTGAATGAAAAATAAATACCATGTTTTACTTTTATTTTATTTTGGTATTGAAAATTGTTTTCATAATGTTTTTATATCAATGTGTTGTATTGATATCTTGTGATTGAAAGGTGGAAATGTTATGTTTCCTTTATGTATATTTTATGTGATACGATTATGTTATGGTTTTTTGGCATTGTTATGAAGATGGGTGGTTCCATGATAAACTAAGGGAAGGTGGGCCCGATATAGATCTCCAATGCATTCGGTAACGCGAAGGGGTTAAATGTTGAGGTTTCTCTGAAGAGATTTAGGGAATATATTGTGATGGGTATTCCAAAAGTAACCAAGAGGGTTACTCCCAACGTAAGAATGTTATGAATGCCTCATGTTACCATTATGTCTTATGATTTCTATGATTTATTCATGATTTGATGAGGTATGTTAAAGTGATTATGTTTTATGAGTAAAGTATGATTTCATACATGGACTAATGTTTTCATTTCGTACTTTTATATCCCTTACTGATCTTTTTATTCTCATACCGAGTTTTTTAAATGTTATTCACAGGTCAATGGAATGGTACATGATATGATGATAATGTCAAGGAAGTGTCAAGAAAGAATCCATTTTTTATTTTAAATATGTTTCTATTGATGGGAAAAAATGAATACTATATTTTATGTAACCACTTTGTTTAAATGTGGAATGTAATGAAATTTTTATGATCTAATTCTCTAAAACTCTAAACCTGAAAAGATCCTTAATGTGTAATCTTTTAATAACTCAAGATTAAGTAATGTTTATGTTTGGGGCCTTATAGTTGGTATCAGTGGTCAGTTTAGATAACTTTAGGAGTTAGAATTCTATTAAATGATTATCCAAAAATATTTTGTTATGGTCAAATTGAAATGATATATCATTTGAAGATTACCATGTTGCTTCATCTAAGACATGATTGTTCAGAATGGTTTTCCATAAAGGTAACAGAGCAGCTTTTCTAGGAAGCCATACAAAGTATAATGACCTTTCGAATTAGCAACCAGAGAAGGTCGGAATCAGAAATGAGCAGTTTACTACACTGATGGCTCAGTTGAATCAGGTGATAAATGGTGGTTGTGTTTATTGATGATATTTTAGTGTTTTCTAAAAGTAAAGAGGAACATGAAATAGATTTAGGGGTTATTTTTCAAACCTTAAAATAAAATATATTGTATGGGAAATTCAGAAAGTGTGAGTTTTGGTTTCAACAAATTTCTTTCCTTGGTCACATTGTTTCTAAAGATGGGATAACTGTTGACCCTGCAAAAACAAAGGTTGAGGAAGAATGGATAAGACCCACAAATATAACTGATATTCATAGCTTCCTTGGGTTAGCAGGATATTGTCAAAGGATTGTTAGAAATTTTTCACAGTTATCTAGTCTAATGACTAAGCTAACTCGGAAGGGTGTTAAGTTTATCTGGACAAAAGAATGTGATGATTGTTTTTAGGAACTGAAAAGAAGATTGGTGAATGCTCCAGTTTTGGCACTACCTTCCAGGAATGGTGAGTTTGTTATCTACAGTGATGCTTCATTGAAAGGACTTGGTTGCTTCCTAAAGCAGAATGATCAGGTAATTACTTATGCTTCACGTCAGTTGAAAACTCATGAGGTAAATTACCCTACACATGATTTGGAATTAGCTACTGTTTTCTTCGCTTTAAAAATTTGGAGGCATCATTTGTATGGAGTAAAGATTGAAATATATACCAATCACATATGTTTAAAGTATATATTTACTCAGAAATAATTGAACATTAGACAGAGGAGATGGCTAGAATTAATCAAGGATTATGATTGTACATCTCATATCCATCTAGGAAAAGCAAATAACGTGGATGATGCATTGAGTCGAAAAAGTAATGCTTCATTAATAATGTTGCATCTGGAACATGATCATTTAGTTAAGGATTTGATGAACATTGGAATAAAAGTTGTTGGTGCAGGATGTCCTTCTGGTTTGTTTCAGGTATCAGTGAAATCTTCTCTATCAGACAGAATCAAGAAAGCACAGAAGCAAGATAGTGAGTTGCAGAAAAAGGTAGAGCTAGTTCATAAGGGTAAGTTTAATGAATTAAACATTGAAAATGATTGTGTTTTGAGATTTGGGGCGAGATTGTCTGTGCATTGTGATTCACATTTGAAGATATAGTTGTTATGTGAAGCTCGTAGGTCTCCGTTTTCAGTTCATCCTGGCAATACTAAGATGTACAGATATCTGTGGGAGTATTACAAGTGGGATGGAATGAAAAGGGTTATTGCTGATTTTACAGTGAAGTGTTTGACTTGTCAACAGGATAAAGAAGAGTGGCAGTTACCGAAAGGGATGCTTTAGCCTTTACCAGTACCATAGTGGAAATGGGAGAATATATCCATGGACTTCGTTGTGGGATTGCCGAAGACACCTCGAGGTAATAATACAATCTTGGTTATTGTTGATCGCTTGACTAAATCTGCTCATTTCCTTGCTATAAGAGATAATTTTTCACTAGATAAACTTTCCTGTTTGTATCTTAATGAGATAGTCAGGTTAAATGGAGTTCCACACTCTATTGTATCTGATCGTGATCACAGGTTTACTTATAACTTTTGGAAAGGCCTTCAGAAGTCGTTCGGTACTGAATTAAATTTTAGTACATCTTTTCATCCTCAATCAGATGGGCAGTCAGAACGAACAATCCAGACTTTGGAGGATATGCTACGTGCTTGTTTGATGGATTATCAGGGAAGTTGCGTCCAAAATCTTTCTTTGGTAGTGTTTTCTTATAATAACAGTTTTTATTCTAGTATACATAGGGAACCATTTGAGGCATTATATGGGAGGCGGTGTTGAAATCCATCTTTCTGGGATGAAGTGGGTGAAAGGAAGTTTATGGGACCAGAATTGGTAGAAGAGTTGGTAGAAAAAGTTCAGCTGATACAGAAACACATGAGAACAACTCAAAGTAGGCAAAAGAGTTATGCGGAAAACAGGAGGAAGGATCTATCTTTTGAGGTAGGTGATCATGTTTTTCTAAAAGATTCACCATTGAAAAGTGTGATGAGATTTGGTAAGAAAGGAAAGCTGAGTCCAAGGTTCGTTGGATATAGGAAATTCTGGTGAGAGTTGGATCAATTTCTTACTAAGTGGCTTTACCTCCAAGTTTATCTCAGGTACACAATTATTTTCACGTTTCGATGTTGAGAAAGTATATGCCAGATCCATCTCATGTTTTGAGACCAGAGGTAGTTCAGTTGAAAGAGAATATCTCTTATGAAGAAAAACCAGTACAGATTCTTGACCAAAGGGAAAAACTGTTGCGAAATAAGGCAATTCACCAGGTAAATTTTTTGTGGAAAAACCATATGGTTGAAGAGGCAACGTGGGAATCTGAAAATTTTATGAGGGATAAATACCCCCCACTTATTCAATAAGTAAATAAATTGCGGGGACGCAATTTTCTAAAGGGGGGAAGTATGTAACATCCCAAGTAAGTAATGAATAATATATATAGTTATCTATGTCTATTTATGAATTATATAGTGTTTTACAGGCATAAAATGAGAATAAATCCAACCTAAAGCATGAAATACTCTAATATTTTTGAAAAGATTGTTTACCACCTTTTGATGGAAAAACTTCTTTAAATATATATTTTGACAATTTTAGAAGCTATATTTTTTAAAATATACTTATTCATTATGATTGGGACATTGAAATTTACTTTGGATAAATTTCTAGTATTTTTCGGATAATGTTAATTTTTTTAATGAATAGTGAAAAATGTTGAATTTTATTCAAAACCTATTTTTAATCTAATTTATTTATATGATTATATTATCTTTTTAATTGGTTTTAAAGTGAAATTAGAATATATTGTTTCCATTTAATCCAATAGTGTTCGTTGGAATTAATTTCACTTTGAAATTGGACTTAAACTAGTGTCAATTTTTTGATATATATTGTTTCATAAAAACACGCTATTTGTTCTGAAAGCGGAAATTAATTATTAAATTAATTATTGTAACTTATATGTTTTGAATATTTTAAAATAGACATCATTTTTAATTTGGAAGATCAAATATATATTATGGTGAAGTTTTGGTATTTTTCTGAAAAACATCAATTTTTGATGAATAGTGAAACCACTAAGTGGTAATTAAAAAACCGATTTTTTGTTAAAATGAAATTTTACCACCTCCGTGTTTTAAATTTTAAAAATCTGACATACATTGTTTTCATTAGGATGTTAAATTTGGTTCAATGTGATTAAAATAATTTTTTGGTGAATATTATCTTTTAAGTTTTTAATCGTGATTAGAGGTAATTAGTGTAGTTTAAGGTGAAAATAATGTTTTAATAATATGAAATGACCTTGAAACATGTCCTACCCTTATTGGATGTGTCTTGGACGACCAATACAACCCATGGGTTGATTTTTGGGACCCCATGGAGCCACTTGGGTATGATAATGACATTAATTCCTTTTATTTAAAGTAAAAGTAAAAATGACACAAACATGTATTATTTTACTAAAACAATTTTACATGGGGTAATACAAGTCAGATTTTAGACTATAAATAGTCATTGGAAAGATAAACAGATTTTATACATCATTGTATTTTTTATAATTTTTAGACATTTAATAAATTAAATTATTTAGGACATCATGATGACACATCGATTACCTCATTATTTAATGATTTAAATAAAATGAAAAGATAATGTAAATTCTAAAACCTACACATGTAAAAAAACTATTGGATGAGTATATATCGAACCCTTATCACCGTATCCTAAAAATAAATAAATTTGGGACCTTTAAAATCCGAAACTAATATGAAAATAAAGTAACATTTTATACCTTTCCAAGAGTGCCCCTCCTCTCCTCTTATAAAAGGTCCCCACCTCTACCTCCTTACCAAAACCTCTCAAGCCTTTGGCTCGGCCAATATCTGATCATTTTGTCTCTACAAATCACTATCCTCATCCTAGAAGCCTTAACATAGGCAGGAAGTGTCACACCCCGACCGCAGATGCCCTTATTTTACTCTTTTCTTGGTCTCGGTCTGAAATTTTAATGTTTATTTGTGTTGAAGGGTTTCGCGCCAGTGCGCGGTCATCGCATCGTTAACGGTGACCGTGCGGTTGGCCCGGGTGACTACGTGTTCGCCCGACATTTAAATTTGAAAATTTTATGTTGTCATTTTATTATTATTTATTTTATCATTATTATCATTATTATTATAAAGTTTATTTACTATTATTATTATAAAGTTTTATTAATATTATTATTATAAATTTTTATTATTATTAAGATTAGTTTTTATTTTTTTATTTAGATTATTATTATTATTATTATTATGGTTATTATTATTATTATTATAAGGTTATTACTATTATTATTATTATTATTGATTATGTATATATATATATATAGTTTTTTTAACCCCCCTAACCCTAAACCTACCCAGCCACTTGTTCCCTCTCCTTTTCTCCTCTCTCCCCGCAGCCCCCCCTCTCTCTCTCTCTCCCACGTGCGACTCCCCCGCCCCTCTCCTCCCACGGTGCCCGCGGCCTCCCGGCGTCCCCGCTCCCCACCGCCTGCTTCGGCGTTGCCCCGCCGCGCCGTCCTCCCCTCTGCCACGCCGGCTTCCGCCGCGCCCTGCACCCAGCCTCCTTCCCGGCTCCCTCTCCCCCTGTCCCGGCTTCCCCGGCCCTCTTCATCGCTGTCGTCCCCGACCCCTCCGCACGACCGGCCCGTCGCCGTCTCCCTCGCGTGACCCAATCGCGCCCAGCGACCTCTCCGCCGCTCCCCGTCCCGCGCACCGCGCCTGGCCAGTCCCGTGCAACCCCCGCCGGGCACGTGGCCCCCTGTTTCGGCCACGCTCCACCTCCGGCCAGCAGCGTCTCTGGCCAGTCCGCAACCTCCGGCGGTGACCTCCCTACTGTCCAACCTGCCGACCCCGCTCCCGCATTCAGCCTCCGCCACAACAAGCCGAGCCCCTCCCTCTGTCATCCTGCTCCGGCGCACGCCGACCTCCTCCCGTCCTGGTCCTGCTCCTGTCGCCTCCGGCGACTCCAGCCGTCGTCCCGACCCCTGCCCGTCGCTGCGCCCCACCTCTGGCCGCCGCATCACCTGCGCGCTGTGAGTTTGTTTTTATTATTATTTATTTTTATTTTATTTTATTTTAATCTTATTTTTATATATAACATTTATCATTTTTGTCATATTAGTATTAATATTAATAATAATATTATTATTATTGTTATTATGATGTTGTATTATCATTATTACATTATTAATAATAATAATATTATTATTATTATTATTCTTATGATGTTATTATTATTATATTATTATTATATTAATATTTTTATTATTATTATATTATTATATTATAATAATGCTAAATTATTATTGTTATTATTATTATATTAGTATTATTATTATTACTATATTATGTTATTATTATTAATACTATATTATTATTATTATTACTAATATATTTATTATTATTTTAATTATTATCATATTATTATTATTTATCTATCGTCTTATTCATTTGGTTATCTATTTATTCTCTTGATTATTTTTGTATGTGTTATTTATCTATATATATTTATTTAATTGCATATTTGTTTATTAATTGATTGATTAATAAATTAATTCATTTATTTATTTATTTATTTTTTCCATCGTGGCATCTTGGTGTTCATATTTAATTCATATTAATCCTTTTTCTGTCGCGGGTTGAGTGACGTGTACTTTTTCCACTGTTCTGCGTACCTAGTTTGTCCGTGAAGGATTGTCCTACTTTTCGTTGGGTTTCTGTCACGTCCACTCCGTGTTTGAGGTAGGTGAATTCAACTGTTTCCTTTCCGAGGTACTCTGCTGATGCTTGAATTGTTTTAAATAAATTTTATTCCATGATTCGCATGTTTATGATATCCTTGCGCGGCTTATTTTTTGTGTTTTTAAAATCTATAGTTTTTGTTCGAAAGTTATGTTTGAAGCAATTATATTTTATGCCAAGGTAGTTGTGCACTAGATGTTTTCCTGCACTTTTTATTGTTTATATAGTTCAAATGTTTAGGCGTTGCCAACTAAGGTGGAACTAAATGCTTATGTTCTCTTATGTTATCATTGGTTGTCTTGAGCGGTGTTTTCTTTTTGTAAAGAAAGAATCATTCTCGGATCTTATAATCCTGTGCTGGTTAGTTTTATGAAATTTAGTATTATTTGGAAATGTTGTCATGCCCCTTTGCAGGTTTGACACACCATTGAATGTTGACACATCCATGGGTGCACCAGGTGCACACATGGATGTGCCCTCAAATGAATATGGTGTTTGAAATTGTTACCATTTATTTTTATTTTTATTTATTTTTATTTTCACTAAATCTCGACTTTTCTAAAAGGTTCTTGGTTTCAAAATGTTTTCGCCTCATCATGAGACACATCGAACTGGTTTAAAAAGAAATCTACAAAAATATGCCCGTTTGGCCTTTTATTTAATACAAAAGCAGGGCTTGAGTTTTTGAAAAAGATATTGTGAAATGTTCGTGTAAAGTCATTTGATTTTGTAAAAACGGAGTGCTCGCTTGGCGACTTCGGGTATTTTTATAAAGTGGTTTTGATAATTAACTTACGTGAAGGCCAGGTTGGCACTTTATTAATTGTGAAGTGATTATACATATATATATATATATACGTACTTGTGAGGGCATCTCTACAGGGGGACTTCCCTTCGAGGGTTGTCGTGTAGCGATGTCCGTGTAAGGGGTTGGCAAGTGCGGTGAGATGAGTCACGCGTGCTAGGGTCTCCCACTTACACAGTGTTAAAAAACCACCATGGGTTCCTGGGCATCTTGTAGATTATCGAGTGACGGTTGCTTCCTAACCCTGATTAGACGGGTTAGTACCCCCTGGAGTTGTGGACAGGCCAGGAGGGATGTGCCACTGGTTGGCTATTAGGGCGGCCAGCTGGTTATTGACTATGGAGTACCACGCCGGCAGGTAGTCTGAACCCGAGTACGTCCAGGGGATTTCTAGGGATGTTTAGGATCACCCATGGTTACTTGTTCTCCTTGATTGTTTACTTTCAGTTATTCTTTACAGCTTATAGTGTTACTTGTGTCCTTTTTCACTACTTTCATCTTGCATTACGTGGTTACTTTCTGTTTCATTGGTCTGTTTTTAGCCTGTACTGTTTACCTGTTCCTTTCTAGCACAATCGTGGTATTATTTGTATTTGGTTTTGTTTATGATAGCAGGAAATGGTTTTGAAAGTGATTTATAGTGTGCGTTGGGTTTTCAAATGGGGTAAACATGTTGTTTATTTTTAAATGTGAAAAAAAAATCTATTTTTATAATTGTATTTTTTTAAACCTGTGTCAATGGATTGCTTGGGAAAGGAAGCATTTGGATTCAGTTGTTTACTTTGGCTTACCTACTGGGCATTTTAATGCTCACGCCTATATTATCATTTCAGTTGTTGGTCTTCCCTTGCTCAGGTCTTTCTGGCTTGATTCGCTCAGTGTTGGAGAGAGGTTGCTCTCTAGTTGGGTGGTGACCTGAGAGGTCACATGGAGGTATGTGGTCGTGTGGATTTTATTTATTTTCCACTGATAGTATTTATTTGTTCTATTCTATTTGCTTTTGTTTGGGCTGAAATCATTCCCAACGATCAAATTTTAATTCCCGGCACTTTTTTCCATCCTGGGGGGATCGGGAACGCTCCTCGGGACTTGCCGCGGACCGGCTCGGGTGACCGGTTCAGGGTCGACCTGGGCTGGTTCATGACAAAATGGTAACAGAGGGAGGTTCTTGTTATCTGGGTTTTCTGGTAGAAGGAGATTAGGATTGTCGGAACTCGAGGGGTAGGTACGGGAAGAGCGTCACGAACTCTTGCTCGCACTGATCCTCGAGTTACCAGGGGTAGTTAGGGAATTGTGTCCTTGTCTTTTCTGGTTTGTCTTGGATTGAGAGATGAAATGGAGGCAAGCCGACGTTACATCGTGATTTCACATGGAGTAGTGACCCATGTGGAGTCCGAGTAAATGGTTTGAATTCCTCCTCGTGGTCGATGCTGACTTGGGACATGGCCCACTACCATGTCACCAGGTTGAGCATGACTACTAGTCCCTCATTTCAGTGATTGATGCAAATTTGGATGCCGCCTTGGTTTTGGTCTGTGTAAGTACGTTGTTGGAAAAGAAAAAGGTTTTTGAAAAAAAAATGGACTGGTTTCTTTTAAAGGGCTTTAAATATATGAAATGGGTTTTAAAAATGAAATCTCTTGATTTGGAAAATCTGTTGTTTTCTTGGAATTGGTTAAGAATTATTTGGGGTGAAACCTCAGGTCCTCTTTATGAACGTTTGCACATGTGTGAGAATGCATTGGAAAAAAATGCGTGTTGGTGCGAGTATTATTTGACAGTGGATAAAGACATGTGCAACAGGTCATGAGATTACCTGGGTGTGTATTTGAAATTAAAGGCTTGACCTTGTTTTCTAAATTCTTTTTAAAGGGGAAACGGTTTTGGAAAGTTTTTGGTTTGAAAATGGATTGGTTTTGGAAAGCAGTCTTGCAAGAGGGTGGTTTTAAAGTCTAAAATAAAAAAAAGGAGATTTTGTTTTGGGTTGTGTTTGTATTTGTGTGGTCCTTGTGCTGACTATTTTTTGATGAAGGCGCTTTTATTGATGTTGCTTCGGTTTGATGTTGGTTTTGGCCCTGTGTTTTATATGTCGCTCAGAAAATGCAGCCCAGAAAGGTCTCTAAGGATTCAGATAAGTCATTCTCGGTTTTTGGTCCTTCTCAGACTTTTCCTATTCTCCATGGTGATCAAGGTCCGTTAGAGGCAGTGGAATGGCTCGAGGAAGTGGAGCGTGTCTTTAGAACGTTGGGAACTCCCGATAATGTTAAGGTTCGAGCAATTATGAAATTGTTCGAGGGTCCAGCTATGAACCAGTGGAGGATTGTTACCCCATCATCAAATCAATGTGAAATGACGTGGGATGTATTTAAAACAGTTTTCATCCAATGGTTTGTAACTGAGGAAGTGAAGTTGGAGAAAAAGAGAGAGATTGTGCATATTCAACAAGGTCAATGGATAGTGAAGGCATATGTTGAACATTTCAAGGAACTGATTTTCTTTTCTCCAGAGGTAGCGTCGCATGAGCTCATGAAGGTCTCTCTTTTCACTGGGGGTCTTCATCCAGAGATCAAGGAGCGAGTCCTCCCTTTTAAAGAACATTGTTTCGAGAAGCTCGTAGATGAAGCATTCTTGGCTGAGTTGGTTTCCGGTGTGCGGGTGGTTAATACTTCAGCGTCCCCTGTTGTTCATAAGAGTTCCCCCTCTGGTGAGGAAAATGCACCAGAGATACCTATTCCTAAGGAGTTATTCCCTTTGGTCCCAACTTCCAGTTCATCAGATTGTTCAGTGGTGTGCTATCAGTGTGGTCGTTTCAGGCATTTGAAGTCGTCTTGTCGCAACCCTCTGAAGACGTGTCATCGATGTGGCTGTCTGGGTCATCTGGAGAAGTTTTGCAGGAAGCATCGCTTGAAGAGGATGCCATAATGGGAGAACGTCAGTACCTGACTGTGAGGCAGAAGATGCTTCAGCCATCAGAGCCCCAACCACAGGTCTTGGGGTGAAGCTCGCGCGCAGTCAGGAGTTCCCAGGGTTGTGAAGCCTTGGTCCAGGTTCTGTCTTCCGTATTGATGTTTGGACAATTAAAAACATTTTCATACTTGTTTTCCTAATATTGAAGTTTCAACAGCGTTGTAAATGCGTTCTTTTTCCATAAAGTTATGATGGACTTGTTCTATGATAATTTAAGCAGACTTTTCGTGTGGAGGTGATATTCTGAATCGTGTGTCTTTCTTAATATTGTGTTTGACCCTCGTGTGGGTTGACCCCATTTTAGTTATGTTATCGATGTGGTTATGTTTCATGTACATCGATGAATCATGTCTCCAATTTGATATTGGTTAAATGTTTTTCTATGGGTTTTCCCTGGTGTTGAAGGTTGTTACCTCTAGTCGAGGATTCAATGTCTCGACGGAGGTGTTGTTTTAATCGTTCTATAAGAGTTGGTTTGAATAGGTTGGGAGTTCTCGCGTCAACCCCCCTCCTTTTTCCCAGGGTTTTCTATTTAGGTGGTCAACTTTTCTGCACTAGTTGAGTTCTTGTGGTGGGGAGAACCCCTTCGTGTTCTCCCCTCAACTTCAGACTTAAGTTTTCCCTTGAATCGGTCGGGTGTGACCTGTGTGGAGTATGGTCATCCTGAGATTCTTAGTTCTCTTTGGTTCCTTTAGTTCCGTCTGGGCATGGACCTAAATCTTGACCGACTTGTGGCTTGGTGACTTTCTAGGGGCAGAAAGTGTCTGTGGTTGGGAGAATTGTCACACCCCGACCGCAGATGCCCTTATTTTACTCTTTTCTTGGTCTCGGTCTGAAATTTTAATGTTTATTTGTGTTGAAGGGTTTCGCGCCAGTGCGCGGTCATCACATCGTTAGCGGTGACCGTGCGGTTGGCCCGGGTGACTACCTGTTCACCCGACGTTTAAATTTGAGAATTTTATGTTGTCATTTTATTATTATTTATTTTATCATTATTATCATTATTATTATAAAGTTTATTTACTATTATTATTATAATGTTTTATTAATATTATTATTATAAATTTTTATTATTATTAAGATTAGTTTTTATTCTTTTATTTAGTTTTTTATTATAACTGTTATGGTTATTATTATTATTATTATAAGGTTATTACTATTATTATTATTATTATTATTATTGATTATGTATATATATATATATATAGTTTTTTTAACCCCCTAACCCTAAACCTACCCAGCCGCCTCTTCCCACTCCTTCTCTCCTCTCTTCCCGCAGCCCCTCTCTCTCTCTCTCTCTCCCCCGCGCGAGTCCCCCACCCCTCTCCTCCCACGGTGCCCGCGGCCTCCCGGCGTCCCCGCTCCCCACCGCCTGCTCCGGCACTGCCCCGCCGCGCCGTCCTCCCCTCTGCCACGCCGGCTTCCGCCGCGCCCTGCACCCAGCCGTCGTCCTGGCTCCCTCTCCCCCTGTCCCGGCTTCCCCGGGCCTCTTCATCGCTGTCGTCCCCGACCCCTCCGCACGACCGACCCGTCGCCATCTCCCTCGTGTGACCTCGCCGCGCCCAGCGGCCTCTCCGCCGCTCCCCGTCCCGCGCACCGCGCCCGTCCAACCCCCGCCCGGCACGCGGCCCCCCTGTTCCGGCCACGCTCCACCTCCGGCCAGCAGCGTCTCTGGCAGGTCTGAAACCTCCGACGATGACCTCCCTGTTGTCCGACCTGCCGACCCCGCTCCCGCATTCAGCCTTCGCCACAACAAGCCGAGCCCCTCCCTTCGTCGTCCCGCTCCGGCGCACGCCGGCCTCCTCCCGTCCTGGTCCTGCTCCCGTCGCCTCCGGCGACTCCAGCCGCCGTCCCGGCCTTCCAACCTCGTCCGACGACCCTCCTCCACCGGCGTCCCAACCCCTGCCCGTCGCCGCGCCCCACCTCCGGCCACCGCATCACCTGCGCGCTATGAGTTTGTTTTTATTATTATTTATTATTATTTTATTTTATTTTAATCTTATTTATATATATAACGTTTATCATTATTGTCATATTAGTATTAATATTAATATTAATATTATTATTATTAATATTATTATGTTGTATTATCATTATTACATTATTAATAATAATATTATTCTTATTCTTATGATGTTATTATTATTATATTATTATTATATTAATATTGTTATTATTATTATATTATTATATTATAATTATGCTAAATTATTATTGTTATTATTATTATATTAGTATTATTATTATTACTATATTATGTTATTATTATTAATACTATATTATTATTATTATTACTAATATATTTATTATTATTTTAATTATTATCATAGTATTATTATTTATCAATCGGCTTATTCATTTGGTTATCTATTTATTCTCTTGATTATTTTTTTATGTGTTATTTATCTATATATATTTATTTAATTGGCTATTTGTTTATTAATTGATTGATTAATAAATTATTTAATTTATTTATTTATTTATTTATTTACTTTTCCTTCGTGGCATCTTGGTGTTCATATTTAATTCATATTAATCCTTTTTCTGTCGCGGGTTGAGTGACGTGTACTTTTTCCACTGTTCACAGTATGCAGTTTGTCCGCGAAGGATTGTCCTACTTTCCGTTGGGGTTCCGTCACGTCCGCTCCGTGTTTGATGTAGGCGAATTCAACTGTTTCCTTTCCGAGGTACTTTGATGATGCTTGAATTGTTTTAAATAAATTTTATTCCATGATTCGCGTGTTTATGATATCCTTGCGCGGCTTATTTTGGTGTTTTTAAAATCTATAGTTTTTGTTCAAAAGTTAGGTTTGAAGCAATTATATTGTATGTCAAGGTAGTTGTGCACTAGATGTTGTCCTGCACTTTTTATTGTTTATATAGTTCACCTGTTTAGGCGTTTCCATCTAAGGTGGAACTAAATACTTATGTTCTCTTATGTTATCATTGGTTGTCTTGAGCGGTGTTTTCTTTTTGTAAAGAAAGAATCATTCTCGGATCTTATTATCCTGTTCTAGTTAGTTTTATGAAATTTAGTATTATTTGGAAATGTTGTCGTGCCCCTTTGCAGGTTTGACGCACCATTGAATGTTGACACATCCATGGGTGAACCAGGTGCACACATGGATGTGCCCTCAAATGAAGATGGTGTTTGAAATTGTTACCATTTATTTTTATTTTCTCAAAATCTAGACTTTTCTAAATGGTTCTTGGTTTCAAAATGTTTTCGCCTCTTCCTGAGACACATCGAACTGGTTTAAAAAGAAATCTACGAAAATATTCCTATTTGTCCTTTTATTTAATACAAAAGCAGCGCTTGAGTTTTTGAAAAATACATTGTGAAATGTTCGTGTAAATTCATTTGATTTTGTAAAAACAGAGTGCTCGCTTGGGGACTTCGGGTATTTTTATAATGTGGTTTTGATAATTAAATGACGTGAAGGCCCGGTTGGCACATTATTAATTGTGAAGTGATTATACATATATATATATATATATACACGTACTTGTGAGGGCATCTCTACAGGGGGACTTCCCTTCGAGGGTTGTCGTGTAGCGATGTCCGTGTAAGGGGTTGGAAAGTGCGGTGAGATGAGTCACGCGTGCGAGGGTCTCCCACTTACATAGTGTTAAAAAACCACCATGGGTTCCTGGGTGTCTTGTAGATTATCGAGTGACGGTTGCTTGCTAACCCTGATTAGACGGGTTAGTACCCCCTGGAGTTGTGGACAGGCCAGGAGGGATGTGCCACTGGTTGGCTATTAGGGCGTCCAGTTGGTTATTGACTATGGAGTACCATCCCGGAAGGTAGTCTGTACCCGAGTACGTCCAGGGGTTTTCTAGGGATGTTTAGGTTCACCCATGGTTACTTGTTCTCCTTGATTGTTTAATTTCAGTTATTCTTTACAGCTTATAGTGTTACTTGTGTCCTTTTGCACTACTTTCATCTTGTATTACTTGGTTACTTTCTGTTTCACTGGTATGTTTTCAGCCTGAACTGTTTACCTGTTCCTTTCTAGCACAATCGTGGTATTATTTGTATTTGGTTTTGTTTATGAAAGTAGGAAATGGTTTTGAAGGTGATTTATAGTGTGCTTTGGGTTTTCAAATGGGGAAAACATGTTGTTTATTTTTAAATGTGAAAAAAAAATCTATTTTTATAATTGTATTTTTTTAAACATGTGTCAATGGATTGCTTGGGAAAGGAAGCATTTGGATTCAGTGGTTTACTTTGGCTTACCTACTGGGCATTTTAATGCTCACGCCTATATTATCATTTCAGTTGCAGGTCTTCCCTTGCTCAGGTCTTTCTGGATTGAGTCGCTCAGTGTTGGAGCGAGGTAGCTCTCTAGTTGGGTGGTGACCTGAGAGGTCACATGGAGGTACGTGGTCGTGTGGATTTTATTTCTTTTCCCCTGATAGTGTTTATTTGTTATGTTCTATTTACTTTTGTTTGGGCTGAAATCGTTCCCAACGATAAAATTTTAATGTCCGGCACTTGTTTCCATCCCGAGGGGATCGGGAACGCTCCTCGGGACTTGTCGCGGACCGGCTCGGGTGACCGGTTCAGGGTCGACCCAGGCTGGTTCGTGACAGGAAGCTTTTCAAGAAACCCATTTGGTTCAAACCAACGGGATTTTCCCGATTTTAAGGTAATGTCTTCACTTGTGTTCTTTTGTTTTATTTTGCTTCTCCAACACCCTAAACTCTTCTTATTAATTTATTTTGAAACAACTCCAGTATCTTAAATATACCATGATGTTTTTATAAGAAGTATTCGAGCTACACTTACACACACCTACATCTAATGGATAATGAACATTCTGTTTTCGTGGATGGGAAATTTCTGCCTCACGAAACGATGATTGTTCAATATTCTTCTAACACCTTCAAAGGTGTCTATTAAGATGACACTATATTTATATATGATATATATTATGTTAATGTTTTCATTATGCTTCTGTATTTTTCATTTTCGGCATACATTTATGGTTTCCATTGTGGGTAGACATGATAATTTCATTTTAGAAAGTGCGGACTACCGCCCCCTCAAAGTGATTTGATTCGTTAATACCATATGTGGTACATATAAAGGGTAGATTTAATGATATTATATATGATTCCATACTGGAATTATAATACGATTTTGTATCATTATGTTTTAATTCAATTAAATATGAAATAGAAATGGAAGTAGCGTTCATGCGTACGTACGTCTTACCGTCTCCATGAACGATGCATTTCATTTCTTACCTCTAAATGTTATGTAATATTATAAATTCAAGTATATACTGGATATATATGATATATATGATATCTACATAATGAATATTACTCTGGATATAATGGATACATAACAACTTGTAATTATAAAGAGTTTATTTTTGACTCAAGTACCAATGATGGTTAAAACGACCGTTATTAACTTAAATAATTAAACAGTGTTCATGACATGGTAATAATTGAAATAAAATGGAATAATGAACTTGAAAAAGGTTATTAAGAATGTTTAAATTAACTCAAGTTTATTATTCAAGATTTTAAAGAACGATCGAGTCAAGTTGGACACGAGGTAAGGTAACTTCTTAACCCAATTTTTGTTCTTTGGGTTAATCTCATACTTTCAAATTATGTCATGATATTATTATGTCATATCTTTTATTTGTACTTTCTTTATGTGTACTTATAGTTAATACACATAATAGATCTATTTTATTTAAAAAATGATCTTTGTAAGGGAATCCATCTCAATCTCCTTTCATTGAGGCATATTTTGTTCTATACACTACTTTCTTTTATACGGTGTATAAACCCCTTTGACTATTATGAATTTTCAAAAGGAATCTTTTTATACGTATCGTTTACTAAACAAAAAAGGGAATGTTTTTTTGTTCATAAGTATGCGGTGACTATGACTTCTCCACCGCCGTGACCATTATTTGAGTTTCGGTTTCCTCTACAAGCCATAATTTTTTTTGAATGAAAAATAAATACCATGTTTTACATTTCTTTTATTTAGGTATTGAATATGGTTTTCATAATGTTTTCATATCAATTTGTTTTATTGATATCTTGTGATTGAAAGGTGGAAATTTTATGATTCCTTTATTCATGTTTTATGTGATACGATTATGTTATGGTTCTTGGACATTGTTATGAAGACGAGTGGTTCGGTGATAAACTAAGGGTGGGTGAGCCCGATATAGCTCTCCAATGCATTGGGTAACGCGAAGGGGTTAAACGTTGAGGTTTCTCTGAAGATATTTTAGGAATATACTATGATGGGTATTCCAAACGTAACGAAAAGGGTTACTCCTTACGTAAGAATGTTATTAATTCCTCAAGTTACCTTTATGTCTTAGGATTTCGATGATTTATTCAGGATTTGATGAGGTATGTTAAAGTGATTATGTTTTATGAGTAAAGTATGATTTCATACATGGACTAATGTTTTCATTTCATACTTTTATATCCCTTACTGAGCTTTTTATGCTCATCCCATGTTTTTGAAATGTTTTTTTACAGGTCAAGGGAATGGTACCGGATATGATGATAGTGTCAAGGAAGTGTCAAGAAAGAATCCATGTTTTATTTTAAATATGTTTCCGTTGATGGGAAAAAATGAATACTATCTTTTATGCAACCACTTTGTTTAAATGTGGAATGTAATGCAAGTTTTATGATCTAATTCTCTAAAACTCTAAACCTGAAAAGATCCTCAATGTGTAATCATGTAATAACTCAAGATTAAGTAAGGTTTAAAGCTGGTGCCTTATATCCGGCGTCCTGCGGCAGACTTTTACATGTCAATTATGAAATAGGTAAATGTTCAGTTTAGATTTTGTGCTCTGTATAAATGTTTCGAGATACTCATACCAAGCTAGGACAACATCGCCATAGTTGAAAGAGTTATTTCACTCCGGTGAAGTAGAAAATTTTAAATTCCCAAACTACCGGCTTCCGCAGCGCAGTCCTAGTACCCAACACTCGATCAGCCTCCTTGGGGCATTGTAATCAACACAATATTATACCTTGGTGTCCCCCTATTTAGGGAACAACTCTTTGATCCACCCTCACTGGTTTCTAGATTAGCTACCAGGGTGTGAAACATTCTATTTACAAGACACGACATCTAGGGTCCACCTCTATAGGCATTATGATCCATCCATTTGTTAAATCTTCTAGGTACTTACTCCTAGGGACACAATACTTTGATCCACCTCTAGGGGTGTTCTTGATCAGCCTCCACTCTATCTCTGCAAGACGTTAAACGTGATACCTACATTGGGTTAAAAATGGGATGCATGAGGAGAACCTCTAAAGACATGCCTCTAGAATAAGATATGTTGTGATCAATGTGGGATTCCTTAGATTCCACACTCATGAGACCCCCTCTTATGAGGAAGAATACACGTGACCAGTGTTTCATCATCCACACATTCCAGGGATTCCCAACATGAATACTCTTCTGACTGATGGTTGCAACCCAATCAAGAACCCTTGAACTGTTCAGATTGAATCATCGTAATTCACCAATGTCCACAAATAGATTGGATGAGGAACGAGTTTCAAAAACCAAATCTTAATAATTGATGGATACCCAGATAGGGAAATGAATTTCATGGATGAATCCATACAAGGAGGGATCGACACCTCATCATCCCATTTAGATCAAGGAGTAGATAACGTTGAGAAATCGAGGAAAGGTGCCTAAAATTGGAAATCAGGAATGTAGAGAAAAAAACACACCAGTGGATGACAATACGTGAGGCGAAACGACACGATGAATGCATTAGAAATAGAAATGGTTAAATTGATGTAAAACACTTCCCCTCAATATATGGATTAGAAGAGTTCAAGACATCCATAGATTAGAATGTCACCAGATCTAGATATTTGGCACCAGGTCTCACTAATAAATTAGTGATACTGGAATCTATCTCACAATAATTTAGGGATATTTATCATTGGATATTTTAGTCTGTGACACTAATAGTATAGATCTCTCCCTCCTAGAATAGAAAATTGGATGGTGCTGAAAAATTGGGGATTTCATTCTTGGTATCTATACTGATCGCTAAATCCTCATTCTTTTTAGTGCCCAATCCATAAAAAATCAATAAAACTCCTCTTAAAACATAGGGGTAAGAGAAATGTCAATGTGATAATTCTACATGACCTCACCACCACTATATATTCAACCAAAACAATGGCCACTAGTTTCTCACACCCCATATCATCCTAAAAAATCAACTATAGAAGGGTGATAGACACCCTCATATGCTAGTACAAGTAGAAGGGGGTCATTACCATGATGGATATGGCCCTCCAGGACATGGAGTCTTATATGACTCCTCAACACTTCCACCCCAAAGGGCAATATAAGGAGCTACTACTCCCAAACCCAATGACCAATTTCATCAGGATCTACTCACTATAGCGTTCTTACAACTCACTCTCCTACACCGAGGAGGTAGGTGATTCATGGGTAACCCTGGTTACAACTAACACCTGGGAGACACCATGGAGGGCTCCCAACAAGCCTTGTCTATGACACCATTGACTAGTGCCTGAAGAAAAAAGAATCTGTGGTATATACCAACTATCCACCAGCCCCAGTCTGAATGACTTGACGTCAATGTTGGGCCCAGAATAAGAAGGATTCACATTAGAGGGAATCATCATCCATTTCTCCCATGGACCATGCAACCACCGGTGTGTTCCACCAGATCCCTTCCACTACAGGGGAGAGACCCGTCATTACCCAAACAAAATTGAGACATCATAAATCTCACATGTAGGTTGGTTTGACTATTTCTATGACCATCACTACCTATACTCATTGTGGGTCGACCCATGATAATGAGATCTAGTACAAAGTCCCTCCCAATACAATCTCTAGCTATAGTGGAGGTCCTCCCCACACTCATGCCAGACCTGCAGGCCCTCCTCATGTTCCCAACATCTATTAAAGAATATTTACTCCGAGATTCATCAACATCTAACACAAAGGTGATCCACAATCCTATGTTTCTAGATAAGAAGGTCCTCCATGTTTCATAAACCATCAGTATGAAGGTCCTCCATTGGCCATTCCTAGCTCAAGAAGAGGTCTTCCCCACAACATCATGGACCAATGAGAAGGCCATCCTTACTTCATCACCAACCAGTATAATGGTCCTCCCCATACTACAGGCCACTAGGGTGGGGGTCTTCTTCACTCCATCAACTGTTAGTATGGAGGTCCTCCTCATGTATCCCCTATATCAAGAGGAGGTCCTCCACCCTAAAAACTGATCAAATTAGAGGTCCTTCAAACTTCATTGATGATCAATATGAATTTCATCCTCATGCTATCATTTTTAATCAACACAGAGGTCCTCCCCAGGCCACATGAAGCCAACATGGAGGTCCTCCTCGTGTTTTCACCATATCAAGCAGAGGTCCTCCCTGTTCTAGTAGCAACTGACATGGGGGTTCTCGTTGTACATTTTAAAATTAAAGCAGAGGTCCTCCCTATTCAATCAATCAAGAACACGAATGTCATCCTAATTCTAAGGCACTAATATTTCTTGAAGAACATTATCGGTAAGGACATTTGAACTACTATAGTATAAGCAATAACTTAGGGATGTTCTAGGCCATTATAAATCTCATATTCATATCAGATTATGAAGATGAGTTTGAACCTATGATGGGGCCTTCTCCCCGTTATTATGCAATAGAGTCTGTGGAAGGTGTCTTAAAGGTAAGATTTATCATTCTAGAAGGTGAAGCTCATAATATATATAAATATGTTTGTAGGTATAAATAGGAGGAGGGAGACTTGGATCCCTTCTAGGGATGTGCGGTGTAGTCTCTTCAATCATCATCAGCTAAATTATGAACCTCTACACGAGATCACAGAGAATATATATGGGATTTGATTGACTGTGAGTACCCTAGGGATACATGGATGACCACCACTACCCTTTCACATGTGGCAGTGGTTGAAATCCCACCCTATAGAGATATGATAATACGGTCCGCACTACTTCCCAAAGGTAATACACTATGCATTGACTAGTTAGTTCATGCATAATTATCTCTATAGGCTATTCCACCATTATAGTCGCCCACATCAATGCCTTTTCTAACTCCACAATCAGAACCAATTGAGGCCTAGAAAAACCGAGATTCAGACCCCACTTCGAAGCTGGGATGTTTGTCAGACACTCTGTCTAACAATGAGTTATCTAAAATTTTATAGAAAATTTTATCACCCAATTATGATATTGTGGAGTCCCTCATATGGATGAGGTCTTTTTTCAGACCATATGGACGACTCATTTTCCTCTGTGTGACCATCAGTTAGTCTGTCTGAAGAGCCAAGAGCATTACAATGGCATTGATGAGTAGTACCACATGGTTTATTTGGGAGCACTTTTAGTGGAACAACATCCAAATTCACACCACTCCCACTATACCCTTCTAAAAATATACATTTAGATCATCATAGTGCTCTGCATAATTATTGGAGAGGTGTCCCCACACATACAGATCCACAACTATTTGTAGTACACTTCTCTCTATTTCTGTCACATCCTATGAAAACCACACTTACCTAGTTACATCAAGGAAATTCCATTGGGTGTAGTCATAATGAATATTGTCGATCATAATGTAATCAAGGAGAAGGAAACTATAGTAGGGATTCACAAAGAGGACTCACACCCAGGGGAACCACAATACCAGGAAGACACTCATAGGTGTATCATAACTCATCTACAAATGAATGTATATGGAATTGGTGAAAGATCAGTATCTTTACCCATCAGTCAAGACACCAACATGGGTAAAGGGTAGGTAAGTACCTTTAAAATACCAGACTTGTATGATTTTGTGCAAGAGATAGAGGTTGATCTTGCCATTACTGCCCTACTCTAATGTATTGCAGATCAGAGGCGGATCATTGACGAGCTCCTTGATGAGGTCCTAGTAGAGTAGCATCTAGACTACATTGATCCCGGATTCATTAATATCACTCCTCTAATAGGGAATCAAGGGTAGCATTAGGTCCTTCTCGGCCAGTTTCCTAACATCGTTCCTGAAAATCTCTCGCATCCCAAAGGGGTGTTGACTAGAGTATTTGGAAATAATGAGTGTTGTGTGTCATAGAATCTTCCTGAATTCCTAAATAACCTCCCTTATAATATATATCAATCCACTCTACAAATAATTCCACCAATAACACTATTAGACATTCCATGATCTCATGATCTTTTATATCATGTTAATAAGGCTGCTAACAAGCTGTTTGTAAGGAATCATCACCTTGATAGGAATCCCCACCAAGGGGATCTTATAGATGCTCTCACTGCTTGCCCTAAATCCCTAGAGATGTGATAGGAGAAAATCAAACTTTATGGAATGTTGTTTCCAACATAGGTGGATGGCATACAATCAGCCCCAGATTTTGGGAATTCTCCTATCGTCCCCTTAAACAGGATGGGAAACCCATTGCAGCATATCGTTCACTTCATCTCGTGGTGTAGACCTCTGCTAGGAACCCTAGAGGAGTATGAAGAATCAATGTTCCAATGTTTTGTACAGATATTGGAGGGGCCTACATTTGTCTTGTATAACGATTTACCCATTAAGTACATTTCTGTTTGGGAATATCTTCTTAGGATGTTACTATAGTAGTTTAGCACCACAAAACACAAGACAAGTATTTGTGATCTATTCAAGTTAAATAAATGACTAGATGAGCGAGTCTTAGAATTCAACATCTAGTGGAAGGGCCTAATGTATTCACTCCGTATTCCACTAACTCAATAGAAGATACTAATTTTGTACATGAATAATTTCAACGATTAATTGATTTCATCCCTCATCAATCATAATTTCCCTGGTAGATTTCAGGATTTTTTTACAATATTGGTGGCGCCAAAATTGGGGACAGAGAAGAAATTGAGACAAAGGCACCATTGATGGCCTAGAGAAGCTATTTTGTAGAGTCCCCCATCACTGTTCCCATCGCGGAGCAAGACACGAGATGATCTATGAACAAATTTGACGTTCGCGATCCCGTCATGGTGTAAGGAGGCGGGATGCTCTGTGAATAAATTTGACATTCGTGTTCCCACCACGGAGCAACAAAGTCCCTCTTTGCGCCGCGTAAGTTCAACTTCATGGCGCCTCTTGCATATAAATACAAGTCTCCCCCTGAGCACAACAGAGGGACAATCCGACCTTCTGACTTCCCACCTCCCAAATCACGAAGCATCTTTCTGATCTGTGAACCATGAGCTCTACGATGTACTTCTACTTCATGAAGTGCCTCCCGTTTGTTTTTTTATCCCATTTCCAAGAGGGATGCCTTTTGTGTAGCCTAAGGGATTTAACGAAGGAAGGGGATCCCCAAGGGGACCCAGGTCGTCACAGAGAATTTATGCTTCGTGAAACACCCTTCCTGTACACATGATCCACATGCTAATCCAGGGTCACTGTACTTCGCGATGCACATTTCTTCCTGACACATTTCTTCGTGAGGCACCATTGCTCCGTGAGGCAGTGCTCCACGAATTCCTATCCACTTCACGAAGCACCTCCCATATTCACCTCTTCCCCATTATTAGGATAAGGTACCCCACTTTGTGAAGCACACTCCTTCGCAAGTGCCCTCCCCCACACGGAACAACAGAGCTTCACAAGGCCCTTGCCTATGAACTCCTCTGCTTGAAAATTTCTTTTCCCGTGCAACCCTCCATGTTTGTATGATGTGATTTCAAAGTCCATTGGACAATAATACCCATTCTGTTTCTTTTTCTCATGCTTCTTCTCATAGTCACACTACTAGCTGTTGCTTCTTAGCATAGTCATGCTAAGGTGGACCCCGCGATGGTTCGCTCGAGGACACCCCCTCACCATAGCATTTACAATGGATTACCTACCACAAGGAGTAGAGGTTATAGGTTATGTATTCCCTATGGGTGAGGAGCACACCCACATCGTCCGAGATGTAGAATGTTAAACTTCCAAGCACCTTTGTCCTCAGCACATGATGTTAAACTGTTACTTTTCCTCATGCCTCACACACATGGTCCCCCACCTTGGGCATTCTCCGCACACTCGTCTCCATGGGGATGGGATCACCCCTCACAGGGTATGATATCCTCCTTATCAGAGTTGTGTTTTTCCACGGTGAAAGGGCATCCACCTTGGTGTAAGCCCCTAGCTTCTCTTGCAGGAGGTAGCATCCCTGCTCCTCCATTCATCTTTGACCCCCAGGTCCAGTGAATGGAGTGGTAGGGAAAGGTTCTTCTCATTTCTTCGATCCCAAGTCCCTCTCCTACTTCTCTTTGTCCCCTTGGGCATCCATCTTGAAGTATGTCCACGTCTTTCTCTCCCTGGGTTACTAACCATGTGTATGCCCCACTTCACTTCCCAAAAATGCACCTTTCACGATGTGATTGTCGGGTCTCTGCTACCTCTTGTTTCTCACACCGATAATGACTCACATGGGCTTAGAGTGATCACCAACCATGACATACAAAACACCTTGGGAAGCCTAGAGTGTAAGTCCTATGCATCCCAAACTACATGTACTGTTATCCTTTCCAAGGTAGGGTATGTAGGAAGCCTCCCTGAGGTTCAAGCCCACACCCCATCCTGAACTACGTGGTCTTTGATCCTTTCCAAGACAGGGTATGTAGGATGTCTACATGAGGTTCATGCCAACCACCTTGTTCGTTCTGACCATCTTCATGTTGGTTCACCAACACCTTGGGTAGCCTGAAGTGTCATCCCCATGCATCTGAACTACGTGGTATTTGATCCTTTCCAAGGCATGGTATGTAGGAAACCTCTACAAGGTTCAATCCAACCACCTTGGTCGTTCGGACAATCATCACATCGATTCACCAACACTGTGGGAAGCCTAGAGTTTAAGCCCCACACCATCCTCAAATACGTTGTCTTTGATCCCTTCCAAGGTTGGGTATGTAGGATTCATCCACAACGTTCAAGCCCACCACCCTGGTCATTCCGACCACCTTCATGTCGGTACACCAACACCCTGGGAAGCCAACAGTGTAATCACCATGCATCCTGAACCACGTGGTCTTTGATCCTTGCCATGGCAGGGTATTTAGGAAGCCTCCCTGAGGTTCAATCCCACCACCTTGGTTGTTCCTACCATCTTCACGTCGGTTCACCAACACCTTGGGAATCATAGATTGTAAGCCCCACACCATCCTGAACTATGTGGTATTTGATCCTATCCATGGTAGGGTACTTAGGAATCCTCCACAAGGATCAATCCCACCACCTTGTTCATTCTGACCTCCTTCACATTGGTTCACCAACACCCTAGGAATCCTAGAGTGTAAGCCCCATGAATCCTGAACTACGAGATCTTAGATCCTTGACAAGGCAGGGTACGTAGGAAGACTCCCTGAGGTTCAAGCCCACACCCCATTCTGAACAACGTGGTCTTTGATACTTTCCAAGGTAGGGTACGTAGGAAGCCTCCATGAGATTAAAGCTCGCCAACTTAGTCATTCTGACCATCTTCACGTCGGTTAACCAACACCTTGGGCATCTTATAGTGTAAGCCTCATGCAACTGAACTATGTGGTCTTTGATCCTTTCCAAGGCAAGGAACGTTGGAAGCCTCCACAAGGTTCAATCCCAGCACCTTGGTCGTTCTGAGCATCTTCAAGTTAGTTCACCAACACCCTGGGATTCCTAGAGTGTAATACTCATTCATTATGAACTAGTGGTCTTTGATCCTTGCCAAGGAAAGGTACGTAGGAAGCCTCCCTGAGGTTCAATTCCGCCACCTTGGTCATTCTGACCATCTTCATGTCGTTTCCTCAACACCATGGGCAGCACAGAGTGTAAGCCCCACATACCCATCCTGAACTACGTGGTCTTTGATTCTTGCTAATGAAGGGTATGTTGGAAACCTCCCTGAGGATCAAGAACACCACCCACCTGGACCCCAGGTCCTCCTTCACGTCGGTTCACTGACGTCAACCCAAACGATGAGGTCATTAATCCTGGCTAAGGCAGAGTACATACGAAGCCTCCACAAGGTTCAAGCCCACCACTATGGTCGCTCCAAACTTCTTCACGTGGTTTCACCACCATCCCACATGATGTTAAACTATATTCACACCTGAATTATGTAGACATCGATCCATGCCAAGGCAGGGTACATAGGAAGCCTCCACGAGGTTCAATCCCACTACCCCGGTCGTTTCGACCTCCTTCACGTCGGTTCACCAACACCTTGGAATGCCTAGAGTGTATACCCCACATAACCATACTGAAGTACATGGTCTTTAATCCATGAAAAGGAAGGGTACGTAATAATCCTCCCTGAGGTTCAATCCCACTATTCATGGTACCCCAGGTCCTCCTTCATGTAGGTTCACTGACACCAACCTCCAGAACTACAGTGATATTGATTCCCTACCACAGGGATACGTAGGAAGCCCATCCAAGGCTCAAGCCCAAAACCAATGTCATTCTCATGATGGCTAAATCACATTCACCATACTTTTCACAGAACCTTCCATTAGCCATCCTGACTCTTACCCGGTCCTCCACATCCTAGGGGAATCATGCCACCCTATTCCACTTTCCATTTAACTGAATTCGAGAAGCCACCCACATGTTGGCCCCAATATTGGTGTTCCCTCTAGGTGGTTCCCCCATCCGATCCACTCTAGTCAGTGTTCTGATCAGTCTAATCTCTTTCGGATGAGCAATAATCTTGTGGCATACCCTGTTTTAAACGAGGGAAGCAGAGGAAAACCATATATACATGCCAAGGGCATATGATTCCCTGCATTCGATGAGGGATTCCTCAGGCTTCCGCACCCTTGAGATGCCCTATAATGAGGGATATAAGACAAACACACCAATTCCCAGTGTCTAGACATGCCAGTGATGCCCAGTGTGACTACTAACCTACCGAATTTTGATGCCCTGAATGGACCCCTTGAAATGTCATGACAGAAGCATCTTAATTAATGGGTGTCCATGAAGATGTGGCGCAAGGAAGAGTTTCATAAGCAACATATTAAGTCTACGAGGGAGACCTGGAAAAGGTGATGAGTTCTAAGGAGGAATCCACAGATATAAGAATTGATATCCCATCATCCTGTTTCGATCAAGGAGTAGACAACCCTGAACATGGAATAGATGTCCCTAGCCTTTGGAAAGCTGGAAGGCGGGGTAACATCAGCGCGTCCTCGATAGACGGATGTATGTGCCCCGACGAAAGCGTTAGAAAAAGAAATGGTGAACCCGAAATGAATTTATTCTCCTTAAATATAGAGATTATTAGTGCTCAGGGCATCAATGGATTGACGTGTCACCAGATCCAGACATCTGGCGCTGGGTCCCACCAATCAAATAGCGGGCCTGACATGAAACTGACAAGAAGTTCGGGGAGTAGAACGTTTGACATCCCGTTTTATGATGTTGTCAGTGTGGACCCCTCTTACCGATCACAGAAGATGGGATGGAACAAGGGTATTGTTTTTCGATTCCATTTTCATTCTTAACTGATGAGTTTATCTCCATGCTTTTAAGGAATCAGGTTGCTAGATTAGGAATGCGATCCCCGCCCTCCCGTCAACGTAGGGGCAGGGGAAATGCCAGCACAACCTCTTTGTGTTGCTTCACCGCTCCCACGATGGCCTCTTCGTCCACAACCATGGGGCACCCATTCCCCATATTCCCATCAGAAGTTATCAAATGAAGGATATTTAACGACCTTGTACGTTGGTACGAGGAGGAGGGAATCATCCCTACACGCGATATGGCCTGCCTGGATCTTGGAGGCATCTGTGGCTTTCCATAAACACCGCCATCGAGGGCTGCACTGGGATCCATTGATCCCCACCCCAACATACAACTGCTTCAGGAACCTATCCCTAGAGTTCTTTGATGACTCCATACCTTACGCTGATAAGGTAGGCGATGTTCGGTCCAGCTCGGTCAATGTCCCGGTCTAGGGGTTCCTAGCAAGGGATCCCACCTAGCCGCGTCAGCGCCACCTCCCGACCTTGCCATAGGACCAGGTAAGCTCTGCACCTGCACCACTAGCCTTGGCTCGTCTGACCCGACGCCAGCATCGGGCTTGGGCAGAATAGGATGCCCGCTATAGAGGTTCAATGTCGATATGTACTGTGGCCTGAGCCCTTGCAGAAACATATCATCATGTCTCTACATACACTGAGCAAGGGTGCTCAAATGCCCAACCGGGATTGCGGACCCAACAACCCCACAAACGGGTCGGATTGAAAATCCTAGTTTTAGGCCCGAGCAGTGGTCGCTGCGAACCAACCCACAACGATGAAACCTCATACGAAGGTCCTCCCCTTACCAAAACCATAGAGAGTGTGGGTCTTCCATGCTTCGAGGCTCAGCCTGGAGGTCCGCCTCGTGTCACCCCCAATCTAAATGAGGGTCTACCCAACGGCAGTAATACTCAGTACAAAAGCATCTCCCATGCCCATTACACTGGATATGGAGTCGCTCATCCTGCTCCTGAACACCAGTGAAAGGACAATACACATCTTTTCCCTCTCCAAGGTGGGGAAACTCCATATTTCCCCTCCCCAGTTGGTGAAGGTCCTCCTCACCCCAGCAACTAGAGGGGTGAAGGCCAGCCTCGCTCCACCCGCCCCAAGTATGGAAGTCCTCCCCATGCTCCTGCTGGCCCCAAAGGAATTTATTTTCTCTATAGCGCTATTCGCAGAGGTCCTCCCCATGTTCCCATCCACATTTCTTCTGGTACTCCTTGTACCCCGACTTTCTATGTTTGAATCCCTCTCCACCCCAAAACCAGTATGACCGAAGGAAATTTTGTAAGGAATCTACCCTATTTCGAGGTGGAACCCAAGAGAAAGAAGGCTGGTAGCCACCACAACCAGAAGAACCTTATAAATTATTGGATGGATATCAAACTGGTTCGCTTATCAGACTCTAAAGCAGAGTATGACTCATCTCGAAAACCCTCCCAACGCTCATCCAAGTCAAGGGTCGGGGCAGGAATAAGGCGCATCAGTCTGGTTCTCCTGAAATGAGAGGTCCATAAGATTCCCAGCACCCTCAGTAGGTATATCGAGGAGGATGAAAATCTAGATACCCTACAGGTTAATATCGTGAAATAACCACCATTGTTGCCAGAAGAGCTCTGTACCTCCACAATAGATCACCGAGATCTATTCTAAGGACCAATGTTAGGCGAGCAGCATCACGGCCTATCATTAGCATCTGTGGCCCCTGAGCCAAGAATGACGGTCGTTACCCCTATTATTGCGACGTGGTGGCCAGGTTGCAATACTCTTTGGGGGATAACCCGAGAATTAGCGGCCATTCAGCCTTCTCGCCGTACTCTCCACCGGCCAGCCTACCATCCCAACGGTCTGCCTCAGTACCGCTGCCAGTTCCTCAGCCACCCCTAGTTGATGAGTGGGGTAATGAAGGGCCAAACCCTGAATCCGAGGATAGGAGCTTCTAGAACATCCTCACAGGGGACCACTTCCCCATGATGTTCTAGCCCGTGGCAGCACTGAATTTTTGTATATCCGAATCCCTCACCCGAGCAGACGTTGAGTTTTTTCGCTACACCCTCTGGGAAACACATTTCTGTCTTCATGATCAATGTGTGGTTTATCCACAAGTCCAAGTGCATTTCGAAGACATTTGTAAAATGTGTCGTCTAGTCGATCTGGCCGCACTCCCTGTGGCCCAGTGCCCCGAGTCACCAGGTTGCCGTGAGGATCTTCAGCAGCAATGCGTTCAGAGTATCAAGGTACTCAACAAAATTATCAGGGAGGCTACCCCCACATGCAAATCTGTGGCTTAGGGAAATATGATGCCCTCCTATTCAGTCCAATCCGGTGAGAGTCCGACCTTCTTGGAGATATCGAGGACATGCCCCCGGGAAAGGTCACAGTCAACCTGGTTGATGTAGTGGACAATGAGGATGAGTTGGAGATTCACGATGGAGAATTACTCCATGAGGGTGTTCCACCATTGTCAGACCCATCGGGGGGTGGGGGGGGTTACCCATCAGAAGAGGAACCTCCTATGTCTCCCTACGCCCACGAAGGTGTTGGTACTCGGTAGGAATTCCAGTAAGGGAAAAGAGCACATCAGAGATGTCAATCACCCCGACCTGCCCGCCTCAATGAAAAAGATGGAGGAGGACCCCGAGAAGGCCACATTGTTCTAGAAACATGCTGAGCAGAAGAGGTTGGTCGAAGAACTCATGGCTGAATGCGCTGTAGAGTGACAGCCTGACTACAGTGATAATAGGCCTGGGTAGTAGGGGTAGGGTAAACTACTCCTTGGCACGCTTCCCCAAGGCAACCCTAATTATACCACTCCAGCGGACAAGGATGAATTCTCATATTATGACAAGAGGGCCAAATACGTCTCTCCAAACCCTCCTGAATAGCGCGGCAATCCATGGAATCTAGCCTGGGTTCCCCCAGCTGCCCTGCAAGCCACCCCCAAGCCACTCTATGAGCCGCTGAGCTTGTATACCGTATTTTATAACCCGACAATGCAGTCATGGTTAGGGACACCCTTCAAGATAGGGACCCCCGTCTAGAGGATCCAATGGTGGCACTCATTTCTCACCTAGATGCATTGGAAACAAGACAGGTGACAATCCCACCTGATGGCAATCCAAACCCAGCCTGGGTGGATGATATGTCGGCACCTCCAAATTTTAGGAATCCCACCTTCTCCCCCTTTAACGGGATTGGGGAACCTCCACAACACATTTAAAACTTCAACTCAAGGTGCAGGCCTATTCTTGGGACTCCAGTGTAGCAGGAGGACACCAAGATCCACTATTTTGTTCAGACACTTTAGGGGCCGACATTCGTCTAGTACAGTCAGCTCCCCGTAAGATCCCTAACCAGCTGGGAGGACCTTCATAGGTAATTCCCTTACCAGTTAAGCTCTACAACTCTGAAAACCATCATCGAAGTCCTCTTCAAGAGTAAGCAAATGCCTGATTAGTGAGTCATGGACTTCAACGCCTGGTGGAAGGGTCTTATATATTCCCTTGACATGCCACTCACTCAGGATAAATTACTGAAGATGTGCGTAGGGAATGTCAAGAAAGAATTGCTTCCTTCTCTAATCACCCAGAACTACCCTGGAGGACTCTGAGGCTTCTCTGATAAGGCCTAGTGCCTGTAGAAAGCCCTGTAAAAGGCCAGTCAGGCATGTCAGTTGCACCTAAAATTCTAGTGAGAAGAGACTCCAGAGCCAAGCCCACCATAGTTTCCCAAATAGAAGCTCGTAGGCGACTAGGGTTGCTACTAGTAGCTCCAACCCTGCAGCCTCGCAGAATTTCTCCCCCTCAGGCACAACCTCCGACTCAGCAGCATCCTCAGAATCGGCATGTGCCTCCACATAATGTGCCACCACCGCATAGGTGGGATAATCAGGGCCCAACTCCTCGACTGGCCCCTTCGGCTCCTCATAAGGGCCAGGCTCCAAGGGCCACCTTTCTAGAGAGAAGAAATGGTACTTACTTCTTCAGCGAGAATCAGGTCCCTAGTTACTTCCATAGAACCTTAGAGAAAGGGATTATACGCTTTCCTGAGTGAAGAATACCGAAAAAGGTGAGTCTCACTAATCACCCAAACTAATGCCACTATCATCAGATTCTAGGGTACACCCACAAGAAGTGATATGTGATCAAAGAATGGCTTTAATACCAGTTTGATAACAATATAGTCATGCTAGGTCTAGCCCCAACACATGTTGTGGGTGTCTTTGTAAGGTCTGACATCGATAACAATAGCAAATGTGAGTGGCATCAGGATTCTAACAATGGGTCCTAGATGTATGATGAGTAGATAGCTCGCAAAACGGTTGTTGGGGCCCTTGGCAACATTCGGGAACACATGAATCAGTTGGAGCCTTCAGAAGCTGCTGCCACCACTTCTGCATCATCATCTTAGCCGACCTCTTCCCAGAAGAGCAAGCATCGACGGTGATAGAAAACGAAATGCACCCTACCAATGCCATCGTCGTCCCACACTCTCAACAACTTCATGCCCCTTGAGATGGAGATCCCTCCCAGAATCTTCCAAGTAGTGGATGAATCTTCCATTGCCATTCAAGGGTACGCTTCAGTTAATACCGTGGAGTTGGTAATTCCAATATGACTCCTGAGGAGGGGGAGCGTCAGGAGAACATCCCCCAATGTCCCTAGCTGACGAAAACGTCGGAGGTTCCACGACCATATGGGACATCGAGGCATGTCAGTTGGCACCTCTTGCAAAGCCGTGCATGCCACTGAAACCAGATAGCAGGTCCATCGTAGATCCTAGAATGCACATCCCCTTTATCTGGTGTCATCAAGACTGCCTCCACCACCGTCTGTGGTACTAGATCAGGCAGAGCTACCTCGTCCAGACTGTGACCAGTCTTACCTGGCTACGTGCATATCTCAGTCATCTGATCCACATATACTAGCTACTCTTTAGACATCGACTAGTGGCCAATGGGATATTCCCAGCACAAGTCAGTCGCTGGTCCACCCGGCAGGGCCCGACATTCCTCCAATCACAGAGCGTCCTCCCGTATGAAGATTTTCGTGCTTGGATAGGATGTACGATGTCCTCAACCAACTTTCTAGAATCCCAGCGTGTCATTCTATCCTTGAAACCCTTCACCTAACGTTGGATATACGTGAGGCCCTCACTGAGCCATTATGAATACCACTCCAGTTTGAGATGGAGGTAGCAGCTACAGAAGCCTTTCATGCTGAAACAGTTGAGAATGTCAAATACCATGCAATCATTAGATTCTCTAGAGAAGATGAAAGTCTCTCCCATATAGGGTCACATCATCCTGCTATACATCACTGACCTATTAAACAGTGTCGAGGTTCATCGCTGTCTCATTGACATCGGATCTGGGATCAACCTTAATTCGGTGTGGAAAATGCAGAAGCTAGGGCTATCTGAGTATGATCTGACTCCCTCCAAATTAAGAATCCAGGGATACGACATGACAGAGCCGACCACGGTTGGAAATATCCACTTGAAGACCCAGTTCGATAGCCTAGTTTCCAATATAGAGTATATGGTTGTCTCCCAGTACACCTCATATAATGCATTGATGGGCAGACCATGGCTCCACCTACATGATGTGGTCCCCTCATCGTATCACCAGTGCCTCAAGTACTCCCTAAATGGTCGAGTAGGAATACTCCAAGGTGATGCATCTCTTTTCGACTCTTGTGAAGTCCGTTACCTGGATTTTTCGTATTATAAGAGCAAGGATAAGAAGATTCTGTCCAGTGAGGTTGAGACTACTACAGTCACAAATGACCCATGGGCAGGTATGGATGATGCATATGTCTTCCTGATCCATAAATTGGAGACCACGACCCCCGACATGGGGCAAATAATTATTGTCTCTGGTCCAGGAGGAACGTATATTCCCAAGTACAAGCGATGGTAGAAAATGACCTCGTACTCCTACCAGGATCATATGATCCTGGAGCCTCCGACCCATGTATGATATTAGGAAGTGCACCACATGGCAACAACTATACATCATACATGTCTGTTTTGTCGAGATGGGATTAATCGGTTCAAGAAAACGCACCCCTAATGCTTTGATATCATCATGAGTGGCCCCATGGGATGAAGACCAGATGGTATTAGAGAAACATCCTTCATTGTTATGGTCTCAGTGGTGCATGAGTCCTCTGATATGTTGTCCACTGCTGTCCAAAGTGGTACCATCCTCCCGTCATGTTCATCTGACCCAAAGGAAGCTCCACCCACTGGGAATCCCTCCCCCTCAATGAAGAAAAGGATCTGTAGGATACTCCTCCTGCCTTTAAAGAAGGTGTTTCTACCATGGTCGAAGAAATGGTATAGGTGAACCCTGGTGGAGAGGTAGATCTGAGACCCACATTGATCAGTGCCACCAGGTCCCTCAAGGAACAACAAAGGTACATAGACATTCTTAAACAACACCGTGAAATGTTTTCCTGGAGTTATAACTAGATGCCAGGACTAGATCCTTAGGTATCCATTCACCACCTCGGTCTCCCGACAAACCATCGTGGGTTCAAACAGCCTCCCAGGAAGATGCACCCTTCTCACAACACTATGGTCAAGGCCAAAGTTGACAAGCTCATCAGATACAACTCCATAATTTAGGTCTAGTACCCCAAGTGGATATTCATCATTGATCTAGTCATGAAGAGGAATGGGAAAATCAGTTCTTGTATCGACTTCCGCGATCTCAACCATCACCGTCTCAAGGATGATTTTCCTCTTCCAATGATAAATTTTTTTTATCGATGCTAAGGCCGGGTTCTAAGCCCTCTCGTTCTTGGATGGTTACTCTGGATATAATCAGATCCAGATGGCCCCCGAGGATGAAGAGTCCACTATTTTCAGGGCACCCCTAGGTACTTTATGTTACCATGTTATTCACTTTGGCCTGAAGAATGCAGGTGCCACCTATCAATGGGCCATGCACCTCATATTCAAGACAATCCTCGGGATATTGGTGGAATTCTATGTAGACGATCTTGTGGTCAAATCTCACTATCGTCACGACCATCTCAAGGATCATGAGAAAGTGTTCGGCTTCCTCTATTCCCGCCACATGAAGATGAAGCCATTGATGTGTGCCTTCGTGGTCACCTCAGGTAAGTTCCTTAGATTCATTTTCAGGTACCGGGGCATCGAGATTGACACGGAGAAGATCAAGTCCATCATACAGATGCCTCCCCAGAGTAATATTCGGGACATTTGAGGTTTCCAAGGCTACTTAACCTATATACGCCGATTCATTATGAATCTGGCCATCAAGAGTAAGCCCCTTTCTCGGCTCATGAATAAAGGCTCGACCTACGAGTGGAACCAGGAGTGCCAGACCATGTTCAAGGAAATCAAGCAGTATCTACTCCAGCCTCCCGTCTTGATGCCACCCATCTCCAGAAAACCACTCATCCTGTACGTTACTACCCTTGAAAGTTCACTCAGCACCCTTCTATCCCAGAAGATAAATGAGGGATTGGAAAATATTCTCTACTACCTCAGCCGCATGCCCCTCGATATGGAGATCAGATACATCCCCATCGATAAGAGCTTCCATGGGCTGATATTTTCTGTATAGAAATTGAGACACTACTTACAACACCACGAGGTATATCTACTATCTCAGGTATACCCACTGAAGTATATTCTGAACCGCCCCATGTTGACCGGTTGTCTCGCACGGTGGGTGGTATTCCTCCAGTTGTTCGACATCAGGTTTATCCCTAAAAAATCTATCAAGGGACGATCATTGGAAGAATTTCTTACTGCCCATCCATCCTTCACGGACCAGTTCCTGGACCTAGATTTTCCTGATGATGCGATCCTCTCAGTAGATCATGCCATACCATGTTAGAAGATGCACTTTGACGGTGCTTCATGGATCCCCATCGGCAGGAGAATCAATGATCCTAGTCTCAAAAGAGTAGGCCTGGGTATTGTCTTTATTACTCTAGTGCATGCCAATCTGGCATACTCATTCCTGTTGTCAGAAGTTTGCACTAAAAACAAGGAAGAGTATCAGGATTTTATCATTGGCCTTGAGCTCTCCCTTGAGATTGATTTACCCCATTTTCATGTGAAAGGGGATTCTGAAATATTCCTCAAGTAAGTCAACAGTGGCTATGTTTTAATACTTCCAGAGATCGTACCATTTTAAGAGTGAACCCTCCAATTAATGACACGGTTTCCATCTCGTTCAGAGGTTACTCATGTTCCCTGATTTCAGAACATTCAAGTTGATGTCCTGGACAGCCTGGCTGCATCACTTGCAGAACCCGTACAGGATGATCTGATTATGCACGTGGCACACCGGAGAGTCATTTCCCCTGCCACCCCAAAGGAGGATGATGACCTGTGGGTAAGCCATCTTACCACCAGATCATCCACATGAGGACCCCCAGGTTCATTAGATGCAGTGATTGAAGAAACCCTAGATTAGAGAGCCGCCTTAGTTGAGTATATCCAAAATGGATGCCTCCCGGATGAGCGGGACGAGCATGAGGGAATCTGACGCCACGCACTGTAGTTTACCCTCTAGAGTGGTCCCAATCTGGACCAGATCCTCTACAAGCACGTGTTTGATGGTTTTCTCCTCCATTACATCCATGGAGTCGAGATTTCTCAGGTCAGGAACGAGGTTCACACCAGTTCCGTGGTGCCCACCAAGCTAGGCCGAAGCTGTCCCATTAGATCCGGAGATTGGGGTACTTCTGGTCCTCCATAATCCACGATTGCATCGAGTTTTACAGGAGATGTCACGTGTTCCAAAATTCATGCTAACTTTATGCATTGGCTTTCAGATCCTCTCCAATCCACCATGTACTCTTGGACATTCGTAGTATGGGGACTCGATATCGTGGGACCAAACCCACCAGTGACAGCTTGCCAATGCAGGTTCATCATGACTGCCACAGACTTCATTTCTATGTGGGAAAAAGTAGTTCCACTCAAGGAGGTCAAGGACCGTTATATCGTTGACTTCATCAGCTCCAACATCATCTACCGATTTTGAATCTCTCACATCACCCTCACCGATAACGGTACCAACATCTGAGTGGCTGAACTGAAGAAATTGTATGCCAAGTACAACATTCTTTTGAACCATACCTCCCACTATCACGCGCACGCGAACAGGAAGATCAAGGTGTTCAACAAAACCCTCTCTAACATTTTACAGAAAATGGTGGGTCAGACCAAAAAGAGTCGTCCAGACAAGCTCCCCAATGCCCTTTGGGCCTATCGGAAGATGACTTATAATTCCACGTAGGTGACCCCATATTCCCTAGAGTACAGAACTGAGGCCATCCTACCAATCGAGATCCAACTGCCATCGTTACATACAGTGGTCTATGACCAACAAGCACCAGATAAGGTAGCCGAAATTCGTCTGGCTGAATTAGAAGTACTTGACAAGAATAGGCTTCGTGCCCTGCATAATCTATAATGGCGAAAAAAATTAAGATATACAGGGCCTTAAACAAAAAGGTTAGCCTATGATCCTTTCTGTACGGAGACTTGGTATTGGCCCTCTGGGCGCCAATGATCCCTAGTAGGAAACCACCCAAGGTGAGCCCAAATGGGAAGGACCTTACATAGTCCATAGGGTTTACGCCAATGGAGAAAACTCCCTGGTGACCATGGATGGTGAGCATATAACTCCTCCCACCAATGACAAGTTTCTCAACAAATACTTTTCTTGAGCCATTAGGTCCGACATGACCCGAAACTGTTTGATCCCACCTGACCCTAAACTGCATGCTGGTCCAGCATGACCATAATCTGTTCAGTCCTACATGACTTTAAACTGTGCATCGTCCCACAAGACATTAAACTGCACCCTTAGAACTACATCTGTCTTGATTCCCATCCTCATGGGATATGTAGGAACGATGATACATCTCGTCTTGAGCCCAGCCTCGCACTATTCTCTTTGACTATCCACCTAGGTATAGTTCTATTAGATGATCTTTGCATGATGTTGTGTAGCCTTCCTTAGCCCCACTCATTCCAGGATTATCGCGGCCACACCATGTGCCCACTCCCCGTTCTTCTATTATCCCACATCCTTACCACACGACATTAAAAAGAATGGCCTTCAAGAACTATGTATGTCTTGATTCCCATCCTTGTGGGATACATAGGAACGCTCGGACATTTTTTCTATTGGCCCAACCCAATGGCCAGAATCTTCCACTTCGGTCAAGAAATATGGTATGAGGGCAGGCTTTTTCCCCAATTTACGTTGAGCTAACCATGATCTGGCTATACGTCCCACTCCCTGTAGATGATCACCTCTTTCAGAGATGGGTACATCTATTCTTCACCCACTCCTTTGATTGGGACTCCACCTTCTTCCCCATCAATAAGGGCCTCTGAATGGTATGGATGCTAGTCCTAAAGGCTCTCTTACCCATTCAGTCCAACACCCTCACTGATGTTGATAAACAAGCTGATACATATCCCACATTGTGAATATGGTCAACGGTCGATGCTGATTTTTTTTCGATCTTAGGCCCCTTGTCCTTTTCAGGCACCCGTACCAAGATCGTGCTCGAGATTGTATGGTGCGACATATGATTAGGTCCTCATTCACGTCGGGTTACTCGTCGTTCCATACACATCTCCAGATGAGATATCTTATCCCTTATTTTTCCTCACTGCAAGACGTTAAACTGAAAACTAGTCGGGCCTTCATGACCGAGGCCCAGACTCAGGCCCCTTGGCCTTTTCAGGCCCCGACCCAAGTTCCTATATAGGGTTGTATGGTGTGGTATGGGACTATGTCCTCATTCACGCCAGGTTATTCACCACGTCATACCCCTCCCTTATGAGGGACATCTTACTCCCCTCTTCATCCTCACTTCAAGATGTTAAACTACAAACCGGTCGGGAAATCTGGAACGAGGCCCAGCCTCAGGCCCCTTGGCCTTTTCGGGCCCCCTCCCATGTTCCTATATAGGATTGTACGGTGTGGTATGGGACTATTTCCTCACTCACTTCGGGTTATTCACCGCGTCGTACCCCTACCTTATGAGGGACATCTTACTCCCCTCTTTGTACTCGCTGCACGATGTTAAACTGAAAAACGGTCATGCCTTCCGGAATGAGGGCTACCCTTAGGCCCCTTGGCCATTTCGGGCCCCTTGACCTTTTCCGGGCCCCGTATCAAGTTCCTATATAGGGTTGTATGGTTTTGTATGGGACTATGTCCTTATTCATGTCGGGTTATTCACCACACTGTACCCGTCACTTATGAGGGACATCTTATTGCCCTATTCATCCTCACTGTAAGACGTTAAACTAAAAACTGGTCGGCCCTTCCTAACTGAGGCCCAGCCTCAGGCCCCTTGGGATTTTTACTTCCCTTGCCCATGTTCCTATATAGGGTTGTATGGTCTGGTATGGAACTATGTCCTCATTCACGTCTTGTTATTCACCACGTCGTACCACTACCTTTTGGGGGAAATCTTAATCACCTATTCGTCCTCACTCTAAGATGTTAAACAGCAAACCGGTCAGGTCTTCCTAACTGAGGCCCATCCTCAGGCCCCTTGGCCTTTTCAGGCCCCCATCCCAAGTTCCTATATCGGGTTGTATAGTGTGGTATAATACTAGGTCCTCATTCATGTTGGGTTATTCACTATTCCATACCCCTCCCTTATGATGGAAATCTTACTCCCCTCTTCATCTTCACTATAATATGTTTAACTGCAAACTGGTCGGGCGTTCCTGGCTGAGGCCCAGCCTTAGGCCCCTTGGCCTTTTCGGGCCCCCGACCCAAGATCCTTATAGGGTTGTATGGTGTGGTATGAGATTATGTCCATATTCATGATGGGTTTGTAACAACCACGCAATGAACCTATTTTTCATGAGGGATCTCTATACCCATATTCTATACTCATCATTCAAATCGACTGCTCTCAAGATGAGACCCTCGACCCTCTTCGGTGATTCACTAATGTGCCAAATGTTACTCTGGATCAATTTCTGGAATGCCAAACTCTACTCGGACATGCTTCCACCCAATTTTCAGGCTTTTTTCTCCCCTTAACTAGGGCTTCTATCACCTTTCACACCAGAAGGGCCCCCCCAAGTGGTATGGATGCTAGACCTATGTTCTCTCCTACCATCATGGGCCAACGTCCTTGAGGGTCATAGACAACAAGCTGATACAAATTCAGCGTTTCAAATGTGGTCAGCGGTTGAGGCTCATTTTTTGCTCCCATATCCAGTATAACGCAGTGTGGATACTGTGTTTTGAATATGGTCAACAGTTATCCTCCATCATCAAGCCAACCCCATTAGGCCCAAAATGTCAGTTACATGATTCACATCATTCTCCAACTCATCGTGTCCAAGTTGAACTTCAAAACTGTTGGTACTATTCCTTAATGGGAATTCACACGTTAGGAGGAACAAAGCTGTGATAAGGGTATCATTCGGAGCTCCGCACCGATTCTCCTTTGTTATGTGTTCTAGTTATTGTAACAAGCCTCTTCCGCCCTTTTTTACCACACCGATATTTATTCACGTGGGCTTAGGGATCGGGTTGAGGTCTTCATTTACATGGAGGATTTATTCTCCTCCATGGTCCGATCTCTAAGACCATAAATTAAGATCTCTTCCAGAACTACGTACGGCTTGATTTCCATCCTCATGGGATATGTAGGACCGCCTGAGCATCTCATCTTCAGGTCCAACCCCAAGAATCTAAAATCTTTCTCTCTATTCTAGCCCCTCGTCCTGAACTCTCTGAGGAACATATGTTGTACCGAGAACCTCATGGGTCCTCACATACGTTGGGTTTTTAAAGGACCACACCATGTACCTCCCATATCTTCTCCCATCCATGGACTGAGCTCTAAGACCATAAACTAATATATTGTTTAGAACTATTCATAGCTTGATTCCCATCCTCATGGGATACGTATGACCACCCAGACATCTCGTTTTCGGGACTACCTCAATAGGGAGCTAGTCCCTCCTGCCCCTTACCCTCTTACATCTATTTAGGCCCCTTGGCCCGAGGTTCCTTCCTCGAAATTACATACGGTGTGGTATGGTATCATGTCTTCATTCACGTTGGGTATGTTTTATTACACTGTACAAATTCCCCACTTAGCGTCGTCTCTACTACGTCTATGCCACATGAAGTTAAAATGTACGCCTAGTCCCACCACATGACCCTAAGCTGTGAGATTATTGTCATGGCCGCATAATGAAAAATGACACTGCATCGTGATGCCCTCACTCAAGGGAACACCATGTTTGGTATCGTTTACATGCCGAACCATTTGTCAATGCCTGCATACGGCTTGATTATTGTGGCACTACCAGGACTTTTTATCATAGGCATGCCATTTGACAAAAAAACAATCACCATAAAAAGAAAAACAAGATTTATCAAATACTGATTCTTTTGGTGCGAGGTTCATACCCGCACACCCCGTTGATCCCTAGAATTGGTACCTTTCCATTCCACCATCAAGAACTATATATAGCTTGATCCCCATCCTCATGGGGTATGTAAGAACATTCGTGCATCTTGCCTCAGACCCAACATAACTCTTGTTTCCAGTCCCTTAACCTAGAACATCTCCAAGGAACACATGGTGGTCGGAACCCCAGGTTCCCAATCACTTCGTGTTTTATAATCACCCCACAATGTGTCTCCCATGTTTCCTACCATCCATGGACCGAGTTCAATGACCCAGATCTATGATCTCCCTATGGGAAATGTGCGTCACGTTTGGATATTCCACCGCCCTATGAACAGTCCTTTATATCGAGCCCCCCCTTTATGGTCCACCCTAGGACCTTATGCTAGAACTGTGATGCTCTAGTACCATTTTCCTTGGAAGGGGACTTGACTTCCACTTTCTGATAAGTCTCATAGACATATTAAGATGCGTTTATGCGAAGAGAACGAAGTTTGGAATGTTCATAGGGACGTTCTACTTGGTCCATGTCCAAGATTCGTGAGCCCGTTATTTGGATCCTAATACTCTTCCACATTCTAAGGGACCCCCTTCATGGCCTAGTCTCAATCCTCCTCGACTCACATACCGTTTCGGGCCAACTTCCCTAAGGACCCCAGACGACATTTAAAACAAGACCCATGTTTCGAACAAGGTTAGTGGTTGACCCTCGTCTATCTGTCTCCATTCTGGGCTAACGCGATATGGATGCTATGTTTCGAACATGGTCAAAAACTATTCCCTATCATCACGCCACCCTCATTGCAGTCCAGATCTCGAGCATCATGATTCACAAGTTTCCACTCCCTTATGTTCAAGTTGAATTCCAACATACTCGGCTCTACTCTTTAGAGTATCTAGGTGTGTTATATAGGCGGGTCAAAATCAATAGGATTTAAGTCATATAATGCCTCATCATCCCTAACGTGTGGCTCCCTATGCTAGGAAATTCCCATCACTACTTCTCGTTTCCAACATCGATCACGACTCACGTGGGCTTAGTAGTTCTGGTAGGACATGTACTAGCATAGCCATTTCCAGCCATTTATTTCTCATCCCGCATGATGAGAAATTGTGCGTCCAGAACTACGTATGACCTGATTCTAATACTCATGGTATACATAGAGACAACTAGGCATTTCACCTAGGTTCCAGCCCTATGAATCATGGATCCCATCCTTTCTCACTATCATCCCCTAGGCCTGACTCCCTGTAGGGAAGCATGTAACTGCAATTTTTCCCTAAACAAGTTCAGGATGCCCCAGGATATCATTGGGATGTGACGGTTCCCTCACCAGAGAGGTCCTATCTTAAATAACGAATGATCCATGATCAGACTAATGTAGCCATCTAATGTAATTCCACCATGATGGCGTAATTCCAAGAGTGTAGGATTCTATTCGATCAAACCATCACTCCACCCTCCACACATTGAGTCCCCCTTATTTAGACCCTCGTCATTTTTCATGTCTAAAAGAACCCCCTAACAGTATGGTTGTGCGGCCTATGGCCCATCAATTGTCCTAGTCCAATGTTCCAGAAGACTAATGGATGACATTTTGAGTCAGGCCCCGTGTTTCAAACATGGTCAACGGTCCACCCTCATTTGCTGTCCCTATTCCAGGAAAACACAATAAGGGTACTATGTTATGAATGAGATAAATAGTTATTATTTATTGTCATGTCACACCCACAATGTTCTGGATTTTGGGTATCATGATTCACACCTCCCATTCCCATCTTTTCAGATTGATTTCAGCACCCCTGGCGTTACCCCGTTCGTGCACAAGAACACACCATGAAAATGTAATTTGGCTATTCCGAAAACTTCATTCTCCGGTCAAGTTTTTCCCATTTCCTCTCGGAAATCCGGACCAGTTGTTCTAACCCTGGATGTATGAAACTTTGTTTTCACTCCTAGCATTTGGGTGAGGTGATAATGTGGTTATCCCTTATTTCTCACATTGGGCCCGACCCACGTGAGATTATGAATTGATCACTGGACACTCTGTGAACATAACAAGGATTAAATTAACCAATGTAAACAATAGAACTCATGCATGCTACGACATTAAAAAATTAAAGCATGAAAGTATGTTTGAGTGTTTGTAATCATTACAGTACCCGAGGGTCGATCCCCCAAAGGAACAGGTTGACCTCATCAAAAGAGCATAGCAGCTCCGCCGCCCATTGGATGGTAGCGTCCAGGAGTCACTGGTGCCTATTAATCACTTAATCCTCCTCAGCAACGAGAGGGCGCAATTCATTGGAAACAATCTGGTTCCGCTCCGCGTCGGCCCGGATAGCGGTTATCTCCTAAGTGGCTCGCTTCAGGACCTCTTCAGCTTCTGTCAGCTGGGCATTTAATCGCAATACTAGCCCAGATTGCGCGTCGAGGGAGGTCGAGTGCTCGTCTGCCCGATTCTAAAGTTGTTGGGCCTCATTTTCAACCTCCTTGAGCCTCTTTATGTTTACCTCCTTCCTCCACTGCCATCCCACACTGAGGCCACGGTTGTTCTCCCAAATCTTTTCTGCCATAAAAACTCAGACGAGCATGTGAGGACACCAGGAATCCTCTCCCCCAAGACACAGTTCACACAATCACGAGTGAAGTCTATCCATATCATCCAAACATAGTGCTTGGGGGTGTAATTGATGAAGCACGTAATCAGCTTCCACGATCAGCGACATATTATTTTTCTTTTCTCCTCATCAAAAGCCATCGCGTCCCAGTCGGTGTGGTTGGCATGCTCGAATGCATGGAATGCACCCATGAACTCCTCATCCAGGTCTACCAATGGTATTGAATTAGGTGTAGCGAGGCCTGCACTTTTTGGTTGATCCTCATCATAGGATTCCACCTCAATATCCTCAGGCACAGCCCCACTAGCACCCTTGCCAATGATTAGGAGTGCTACGGTTCGGTCAGCTGGGATGTCCACCTCCACCTCCATTGGCATGCCTCTAGGAAGGGAACCACCAGAAGACCCGACCAACTTCGGTGCAGTGGCCCAGGACAATTAAAGGACTGTACACGCAAAAAAATTAGGGACATGAAGGTCAGTTAATGTGGTCAGGGGAAGGGAATCATAAATTAAGTAGAGGAGACTTATAGAGATCAAATATCTGGTCTTGATCTTAGGCTGATGTCAACGGGACATTGAGACGTGGCACTCTGTATATGGTTGGTAGGTCTGGAGACTCCGAGAGAGATGCCTCATGTTTCCTGGCCCCAACAGACATGGAGGTTGATGCACCCACGACTGTGGATCCCGAAGGTCCCACGTCAGCACCCACTAAGGGGTGAGAACATAGTCTATGCACAAGGTCCTCCTACATTGTGAAAATGTTGATAATGAACACATAGAAACCTAATAGTAGACCCTGAAGAAGGATCTTTGGATTTTACCTCGAGGTCCTCCAAAAAATATATAAGATCTGAGGACTGATCGCTAACTTAACCATCATCCAATGTACTACCTCTACCCACCTTGTCTCCCCAAGATGACTCGTATGATTCTTCTGGTAGAGGAACACGCTCCCTCAAGTCACAAGCTGATAGTTGTGGAGGGACCGTATGATCCAATGGCACCATGATCCGGTCTGTCATTGGATACGGGGCTCCCCGATAGTATATGGAGTCTTCTAGTTCGTCCATGTATTTCTCTGCCTCCGCCTGGGATACTGCAAAACCAGCTCTAAGAGGGCCAATCTTTATAAAGCCCATCCCGAGGCGGTTATGGTGATCCCCTAACTCAGATGGGACAAGCAATTACCGGTTGACTTATCAGATGTCCCAGGACTCTGGGAAGATATCATTCTCTACCATGTAAATATGGCTCAGCTGTTTCCCTAGGGAATGAATTGAAATCTGGTGAAATCCTCTCGGTGGATGCCCCTCTGGATGACTCTGTTATTCAGGGACCACCAGGTCCGCTGTTGCCACCGAATATGCTACTACATCTCCCCCCTCAACCGGTGTGGGCATCACTACTACAATATCCCCACCACTGCGAGATACCCTTTCCACCTTAAGGCCTAATCCCTGAGGTCGGGGAAGCTCTCCGCCACCGACTAGGATGGTTAGCCACTTCAGGATCTCCCCCAGGTAGGTCGCCTCCCAGCTCTGTGAATATTTCTTCACCAGTACAAGGACGTCGGTCGGTGGAGGCAGTACATTCTGCATATTCCCGTCCTTCCGTGTGAACATGAGCCACATATGCCTCATCACACATGGGTGACCCTCATGATGCACCTCCATGTTGACTTGCGGGGTCAGTTTCCACAGGAACATGAATTGCCTTGCAAACTGCTGTGGGGTGTATGGCTCACTGATGTGCTCACGGTCCACCTTGGACCCCATGAGTCAACGTCGAAAGTCTAGGAGGAAGGCCAGATTCTCTTTTGTTCCCTGACCATCATCCATGAAGTCCATCGTTGGCAACTGGAATTGTTGAATGTTGAACTCCTCTACCTTCCATACTCAAATCAATACCGAGGGTATGGTCAGAATGACCGAAAAACTCCCTGCAACCTTTAGAATATAGGGGTGGAAGTTTGACCCTGGAGGCGAGATGGGGTTCAAATATTCATTAACCACCCTGATGTGCACTACCATCCACCCATATAGAGGTGGAATGACCCGCAGACCCTCTATGTCCTCTTCCACTCACTAATGTGCCACAACATATTATAAAACATGGTGAGCATCGGGATCCCTAGGTTGACCCACCATCCTGTTGCCAATGTGGATGTCATGATGAAAGTTATTTGTCACACTCCCATTTTGGAATCCCTCACTGGCAGGATCCAACCACATATGAGAGCTGAGATGAATGCCGACAGCCTAACTATTTGTCGTTGCTCAGTGCTGACACTGAACCCTCATGTCTTCCACTGTCTACCCTCCAACAGTCTCCAGTACGAGTGTTCCTTACTCTGGTCCCTCTTTGGGAAATTCCGAGGCCTCACCAGAAACTGCCTATTTTACGAGATGTTTAGGAATCGCTTGAACCACCACTTGAAGTGGACATCCCTTACTGCCTCCATGTCATCCCCGGGAACGAGCTCCATCAGTTCCAATGCCAACCATGACATCAGTTATGGATCCTCCAACACACCCATAGCAAGGAGGAATTTGTCGTACATCGCCCCCAGTATCGGAACCCCCCGGATCTAATACACCTCAAATAATCTGATGCCAACCTCCTCGTGATGCAGGTGGAAGGTATTGGTCCCCGTCAACCACCGGCTCAACAGCTCCGGCATTAAGTGCTTTAGCTTGTAGATGTGAAAATAGGAAGCCCAAGATACCTTATACAGGCCCACTATTCTCATCTCCGCTCTGAACTACTCACCCGAAGCGCCTACCCAGTAGGCCCAAGCCCAATCATCCATGAAGTTTCTACCGTGTCATAGGTCCCATTCCTCAAACCACCCCCTCTTCAGGTTCCCCAGCGCCGCCTTGAGGATAGTTTATTATAGTGGAGGGGACGTATCTAGCTACAATGCCTTCCCATCAATGTTGTACAGATGGTTTTACAAACATTCAGCAACTACGAGCGTGATGTCCTCCCGTGCATGACCATCAGCCACCCTGATCCTATGGTGTTGAAACGCTCTGCTCCGGAACCAATAATCTAGATCATCCCTTCATGCTTCAGGGGTGAAGACGTCTTCCCTCATCCCAAATCCATACAATGGAATCCTTCTACACAATGGGTGGTTCTTTTGGATCTCCGATAAAAACTCCACCAATGAACTATTGTCCGAGTGCCTACGGACTAACTCTCATAGCCCTAGATTGTTCTCCATCTCATCCGTCAAGGTGGTATCCACATGGACCCCTTCGGAAGATTCTTGGTGGGCCATTTAGTTCTAGGAAATGGATGATTTTTGGTTTCGTTCGCGAATATCGTTCGCAGATTGCGTTTGCGAAGACTATTCGCGGAGACTGTTCGTAGAGCCCTGCATAGGCATCTAAGCACCAAATCACAGAGTGAAAGTGTGGAGTTGAGGACTCGTTGTGCACCGTGAAGACTCAATTATCCGAGAAAACTCATGGTGTATGCAGATATTTTCTAATCGAGAGTGAAAAAGGACAAATTCGTAGATGAGATAAAGAACAAAAGAAAGTGAACCACCCCTATTTATAGGCGACAACCGCCGGAGCTTCGCAGCGCATTCCACCCGAGCATCCGCTATTCGCCTCGCAAGACCTTTTCGTGGGAAAACATCCAGAATGGACGATGATTTTAGTGATTAACCTCAGAATTCGACCCTTGATCTCTCCCAGACTCCATGTATGAGTGGGGGCATTTTTTTTCCCAAAATTCAGGAATGACAAGAAGCTGAGACAAATGCACAGTTTACTGCCTCACGAAGCTATTTTGCAGAGCCCCCTAGCACCAAACCCATCGTGAATCAAGGAGGTGGGACGCTCCATGAACACGTTTGATGTTCACGATCCTGCCGTGGAGCAAGGAGGAGAGATGCCCTGCCAACGCATTTGATGTTCGCAAGCCTGCCTCAGAGTAAAGAGTCGGGATACTCTGCAACCACATTTGATGTCCGCACACCCGCCGCAGAGCAACCAAGTCCCTCTTTGCACCGTGTATGCTCTGCATTGTGGGGCCTCTTGCTTATAAATATTGGGCTCACCATGAGCCCAACGAATGGAAAATATGACTTTCTGACTTCCCTCCTCCTGAATTGTGAAGCATCATTCTGCTCTGCGAACCATAAGCTGTGCGAGGTACTTCTGGTCCGCGAAGTGCCTCCCCTTTGTCTTGTTTTGATCCCCTCTTTCGATCTGGATTCCTTTTGTAAACCCTAAGGGATTTTGCGAAGGATGTGCATCCCCAAGGGGACCCAAGTCATCGTGGACCATTTATTCTTCATGAAACACCCTTCATGTATACATGATCCACATTCTATGGCATGGTCACAGTACTTCGCGAAGCACATTACATCCCAACACCTTTCTTTGCGAGGCACCTTTGCTCCAAAAGGATGTGCTCCGAAAATGCCTCTCCACTTCATGAAGAACATCCCATATTCCCCTATTCCCCATTCTTAGGCTAAGGAACCCCACTTCGTGAAGCACACTCCTACGCAAGTGTCCTCCACCACACGGAACAACAGAGATTCACAAGGCCCATGCCTATGAACCCCTCTTCTAGGCAATTAGTTTTCCCGTGTGACCCTCCAAGATTGCACGATGTGATTTCAAAGTCTCTTGGATGATACTTCCCATTGTGTTTCTTTTCCTCATGCTTCGTCACATATGCATGATAATGGCTATTGTTTCTTTCTAGAGACATGCTAACGTGGACCCCTTGATGGTTCGCTCCATGACACACCCTCACCACGGTGTTGCCGATGCCTTCCCTTCCACAAGGAGTAGAGGGTACCAGTTATGTAAGACCTAGTGGTGTGGAGCGCACCGTCATCGTCCGAGCTGCATGAAATTAAACAACCACGCACCTTCATCCTCAGCACATGACATTAAACTATGACCTGGCCTCATGCCTCGCACACAGGGTCCCCCCAACATTGACATTCTCCACTCCCACTCGTCTCTATGGGGATGGGATCACCCTACACAGGGGATGATATCCTCCTTAATGGAGTGGAATTTGTCCGCGGGGAAACGGCATCCACCTTGGTGTAGGCCCCTATATTTTCTTGTAGGAGTCAGCATCCTGCTCCACCTTTTATCTTCGGCCCCTAGGGCCAGTGAAGGGCATGGTAGGGAAAGGTGCTTCTCATTTCTTCGATCCGAATTCCCTCTCCCGCTATTCTTTTTTCACCTTGTGCCTCCATCCTGGAGTATCTTCCAATATCTCTCTCCTTGGTTTGCTAACCACATGTATGCCCCACTTCACTTCCCATAGATGCACCTTTCGTGATGTGATTGTGAGGTCTCTTCTATCTATTGTTTCTCACACCGATCATGACTCACATGGGCTTAGAGTGAGCACCTACCATGACATTCGAAACACCTTGGGAATCCTAGAGTGTAGGCCCCATGCATCCCGAACTATGAAGACTTTGATCCTTTCCCAGGCAGGGTACGTAGGAAGCCTCCCCGATAATTAAGCCCACACCTCATCCTGAACTACATGTTCATTGATCCTTGACAAGGAAGGGTATGTAGGAAGCCTCCTCGAGGTTAAATACCACAACCATGGTTGTTCTGACCATCCTCACGTCATTTCACCAACACCATGGGCAACCTAGAGTCTAAGCCCCATGCAACTAAACTACGTGGTATTTGATCCTTGACAAGGAAGGTTACGTAGGAAGCCTCCATGAGGTTCAATCCCACCACATCGGTCGTTCCGGCCATCTTCACAATTGTTCACCAACACCCTGTGCAGCCTATAGTGTAAGCCCCACACCACCCTAACATACATGGTCTTGGATCCTTACTATGACAGGGTACACAAGAAGCCTCCAAGAGGTTCAAGCCCACCACCCCAGTCATTCCGACCTCCTTCACATCAGTTCACCAACACCTTGGGTAGCCTTGAGTGTAATCCCCATGCATCCGAAACAACATGGTCTTTGATCCTTGTCAAGGCAGGGTTTGTAGGAAGCCTCCATGCGATTCAAGCCCACCACCTTCGTAGTTCTAACCATCTTCATGTCGGTTCATCAACACCTTGGGCATCCCAAAGTCTAAGCCCCACACCATCCTGAACTATGTGGTCTTTAATCCATGCTAAGACAGGGTACATAGGAAGCATCCATGAGGTTCAATCCCACAAGCCTGGTCATTTCAACCTGCTTCACGTCGTTTCACAAACACCCTGGGCATCCTAGAGTGTAAGCCCCATGCATCCTAAACTATAAGGTCTTTGATCCTTGTCAAGGAAGGGTACGTAGGAAGCATCCCTAAGGTTCAAGCCCACACCAAATCCTGAACTATGTGGTGTTTGATATTTTCCAAGCATGAGTATGTAGGAAGCCTCCACGAGGTTCATGCCCACCACCTTGGTCATTCCGACCATCTCACCTTGGTCCACCAACACCCTGGGCAGCCTAGAGTTTAATCCCCATGCAACTTAACTACGTGTTCTTTGATACTTGCCAAGGCATGGTACATAGAAAACTACCACGAGGTTGAAGCCCACCACCTTGGTCATTTAGACCATCTTCATGTCGGTTCACCAACACCCTGGGTAGCCTAGAGTGTAAGACCAATGCATTCTGAACTACGTTGTCTTTGATCCTTGCCAAGGCAGGGTATGTAGCAAGCCTCCCTGAGGTTCATGCCCACCACCTTGGTCATTCCAACCATCTTCATGTTGGTTCACCAACACCTTGGGTAGCCTAGAGTGTAAGCGACACACCATCCTATACTATGTGTTCATTGATCAATGACAAGGCAGGGTACATTCGAAGCATCCACGATGTTCAAGCCCTGTGCTATGGTCGTTCTGACCTCCTTCATGTCGTTTCACCAACACCCTGGGAAGCCTAGAGTGTAAGCCCTATGCATCCCAATCTATGAGGGCATTGATCCTTGTCAAGGCACGGTACGTAGGAAGCCTCTACGAGGTTTAAGCCAACACCCCATCCTGAACTATGTTGTCTTTGATCCTTGCCATGGCAGGGTACGTAGGAATCCTCCACAAGGTTCAAGCGCACCACCTTGGTCGTTCCGACCATCTTCACATTGGATCACCAACACCCTGGGAAGCCTAGAGTTTAAGCCCCATGAAACTGAACTATGTGGTCTTTGATCCTTGCCATGGGTGGGTACGTAGGAAGCCTCTATGAGGTTCAAGCCCACCACCTTGGTCGTTCCGACCATCTTCACGTCGGTTAACCAACACCCTGGGCAACCTAGAGTATAAACACCCATGCATTTTGAACTACATGGTCTTTGATCCTTGCCAAGGCAGGGTACGTATGAGGCCTCCCTCAGGTTCAAGCCCACCACCTTGGTCGTTTCAACCATCTTCACGTCGGTGCACCAACTCCTTGGGCATCCTAGAGTGTACGCCCCACACTCCTATCCTGAACTGTGTGGTCTTTGATCCTTTCCAAGACAGGGTACATATAAAGTCTCACTGAGGTTCAATCCCACCACCCACCATGACCCCAGGTTATCCTTCACGTCAGTTCATTGACATCAACCCAAACTACGAGGTATTTGGTCCAGGGTAAGGCAGGGTATGTAGGAAGCCTCCATGAGGTTCATGCTCTCCACTTCAGTTGCTCTGACCTTCTTCACATCAGTTCTCCCCCGTCCAACATGACATTAAACTATATTTTCACCTAAACTGCATGGAATTTGATCTTTTCAAAGGTAGGGTACGTAGGAAGCCTCCACGAGGTTCAGGCCCACCACCCCGATCGTTCCGACCTCCTTCATGTCGGTTAACCCACACCTTGGGCAGTCTAGAGTGTCTTCCCCACATACCTATATTGAACTACATGGACTTTGATCCCTGCCATGTTAGGGTATGTAGGAAGCCTCCCTGAGGTTATAACCCACCATTCATGGGACCCCAAGTCCTCTTTCACAACAGTTCACCGACACTAACCTCTGGAACTACATGGACTTTGATTCCCTACCATGGGGATACGTAGAAATCCCCACCAAGGCTCAAGACCAAAACCATCATCATTCTCATGAAGAATCCATCCCATTCACCATCCCTCTCACATAACCTTCCATTAGCCATCCTGACTCTTACTCGGGCCACTACATCTCGATGGAATCATTTTACACCATTCTTAGTTCTATTTAATAGCATTCAGGATTCCACCAACATGTTGGCCCCAATATCAGTGTTCCCTCTAGGGGGTTCCTCCATTAGATCCACTCTATTCAGTGTTATGAATAGTCCAATCTGTCTCCGCTGGACATTAAACTTACGGCAGACCCTATGTTAAACATGGGAAGGTGGAAAAAACTCAGATGCATGCCAATGGAATATGATTCCCCACATTCGATGTGGGATGCCTCGCGCTTCTGAACCCTCAAGAAGCCCTATAAAAAGGGAAATAAGAAAAACACACCAATCCACATCATCCAGACACACCAGTGATGCTTAGAGTGACTACTACCCTAATCGAAGGTTGCTACCCTGACCAGACCACTTCGAATGTCCTGAAAGAAGCAGTGTAATTAACTGGGGTCCATGAAGATATGGCACCCGGAAGAGTTTCACGAACAACATCTTAATTCTATGAGGGAGACCCCGACTAGGTGATAAGATCTGAGGAGGAATCCACAGAATGAAGAACCAACCTGCCATTATCCCATTTCAATCAATGAGAAGATGTCCCTGAACATAGAACGGATGCCGCCCGCCTTTGGAAAGTGGTAATGCGGGGTAATAGCAGGATTTTATCCATAGATGGATGCATGTGTCACAGCGAAAGATTCGAAAAAAAGGCTTAGCACCTAAAGGGATCCATGAAGCAATCTATTTAGGAATGAACCTGGACTCCTACATATCATGTAAGTAGATATTCTAAAGTATAGGTTGTTTCTGTCAAATAGATAGAGGCCCCCATGCAACTAGATTGGGTACTAGTAGAGCCTCATTTGTAGCCTTTCTGAGGGAAACATCCTTATTCATAGCCATAGGAGTAGAAACACACAACATATAAATGGAAGGAACCAACACCAAATACAGCAATTCCTCCTAGACATGAAAATCATGCTCTGGAACCTTGTCAGGATCAAGCCCTTCATCAAGGCTAGACTGCAAAAGCTCACTTCCCAGAATGGACAAACAAGAAAAATTCATTACACGAGCCTCATTTCCTTGGTTATTTTCAATGTACTTTAATGTAAGTGGTTTAGATGTTTCCATAATATAGGAATCATGAGGAAGCTGAGTTCACCAACCTCCCTGACTATTTCCCTTATTAAAGAATCATTGAACATTCAATAATTAAATATTACGTGTACAAGGAATGTCTCTTGGACCAGGTTAATAAAAATTCAGATAGTTTATAACCTACTATGGAATATATATAATGCATCTCTACAAATACTGAAAATAATAGTGAAAGTGAATATAAGAATGTTTCTAGGTGTGGGACTAAGAAGTATGACAATTGATTGTATCAGAGAGCAGTCTCTCGCTACTATTGTGTCATTTGTACCAGTTTGAATTGACCCAAGCCTCTTGATGTCATTTTACATCCTCGAACTACCAGTTTGTCCTCCACATCATAACCTGCTACTTCTCAGAAGAGTAAGAACCAACAATGTAAGGGAAATAACCTCCCCTGATGGTTCCAAATCCATCTCGAACTCTCAGAAATTTCGTGAATCCATAGGAGAGAATCACCCCATGAGTCCAACCAATATTTGAAGACTCCTTTAACGAAAACTAAGAGTATACCTGTATGAATATCATCAAGATGGTGGATCATTATATGGTTCTGGATGATGAGGAGAATCTTGCATTCCCTTATAATGTTCCTGGTTGATGCCATCATTAACAGAATCATGTATATTTAAATCATTGGAATGTCCCGGGTTGCGCTTCATTCGATTTCATACATGCTATAGTGAGTAGTTGGTAGGTTTATAGTAGAGCTCAATAGACACAATAATGCATCCAGACTTGTCATATTTTCTTCCACCACAGATCATTATAATCCACCTGGCAGAGCAGCCATGACCATGTCGTGATCAGCAATGTCAAGATATGGCTAGGCCTCATCTTTCCATCAATCATCTGATAGTGATCTTTCACAGTTTAGCTGAGGAGAAGTAGGAGATTTTAAGCATCATCCAGAATCCACCTTTTTGACTAGAAACACTTGTCATACCTCCTTCAAAAGGGAAACCTCATATCAGAAGAAATGTGTACCTTGAACATTAGTATGATGTCATTTATAATCTCTATAGAATTATTGGAAAACTATTTTTTCATGATTCCATCTTCCTGTTAGAATAGATGGGTAAATACCTTTCATAGGACTTGAATCACCCCCTATAATTTGAGGTAGAGGTAGTGTCCACATAGGCCTATAATATCGAGGAAGTTGAGTGAGAATATTGCTAATTTGTTTTTTTCCCTCAATATAAGATGATGGATCTCCCATACAAGAGAAAATCAACCCATTATACATCACTAGACAATTCAATGGTGTGTAATTATGTCATTTTCGAATTGACACATGTTGTAGGATCAGTCTCATCCTTCCATGAACACTCTATAGTTTAGGATTGACTAAACCAGATCTGAGTTGGTCGGACATGAAGATTTAGTGTTATTAAAGGACTGAGAAAAGGATGTGTGGAAGAATACATTTAAAGTCCTAGTATGGTGACCTACTTGAAAACACCTAATTCACGGTTGTCTCATAGGATATCACCTACAATGTGCTTATGGGTAGACCATGGCTTCATCTTCATGTAGCGGTTCCCTCCTTGTAGAACCAATGCCTCAATTACTCACTCAACAATCAAGTGGCCATAAACTATGGTGACACATCTCCCTTCACCTCTTGTGAAACTCACTATCAAGATTCCATATATTAAAATATAAATAAAAAAGGTTTAGGACATTGAGGTTGGGAACAGTAACATTGTAGCCACCATATGGACTGACCTGGATGACACATTTTTCGTCTTCAATAACTGTTTAGAGGATACAATTCCATACATGGGGAACTACTTGATTGTTTCTGATTAATGTGGGAAATAAATCCTTACCTTCATGGAACTTTAGAATATTACATCGTACATCTATATGAGCCAAAAATAGAGTGATACCAGAACCCCTCCCATCTCAGTTATAAGGATGTTCACCTCATGGCTATGACTGTATGCCACACTCCCTTGCTCTACTGAGTTGGTATGAAACAACACAAACCGACCTAGAATAACAGCATTGACATCAATATTAAGCCCCATGGTCTAAGTCCTGATGAAATCCATGTGACAACTTATTTTAACATTATTTTAGTAGATAAGGTGTTCCTCAATGAGGAATCCACATCTTCCTAAGCGAGCTCCAATATTCCTCAAGGATTAGTTATCTTGGACAAGCCATCTCTCCCATTAATTAACCACCTCATATTATGAATAGGATTTGAAAAATAATCATTCCATGTTTTAAGAGGGAGAATCCACCACTTTCGATGAGTTGGTATAGGTGATTCATGGTAACGAGGTAGACCCGAGGCCAACGTTGATCATTGCATCCATAACAACTAAGGAAAAATATTATTACATGGATTTATAGAAGAAACATAATAATTTATTTTCCCAAAGATATGAATAGATTCCATGAAAAGAACCTCAAGTCAATGTCTAACATCTTCATCTTCTGGTAAGTCATCACAGGTTCATGCATCCTCCCAATAACATGCAACGCTCTCATGATAACATGGTCGAGGTCGAAGCTAATTATATCATCAAAGGAAAATTCATCAAGGAATTTCATTACACCATATGGGGATTAAAAATAATTCATGTCAAAAATAAGAACATACATGTTAGAGTATGAATCGGCTTTCGGGATCTGAACAAGCATTTTCTGAATGATTATTGTCCACCTATAGTAACTGGATTGTTGATCGATGACACAACTGGGTTCCAAGATATCCCTTTCATTTATGTGTATTTTGAGTACAATTAGTTCTGTATGGCCCCCAAATATGAAGATTCCACTACCTCCAAGGCACCATAAGGAACCTTTTGTTTTAAATAATTCCATTCAGTTTGAAAAATGGAGGAGAAAACTATTAGTGTTCTATAAAACGCATCATTCAATATATCCATAGGATGCTAGTGGAATTATATGTGGAAGATTTTGTGGTCAATTATTACGAGTACCATGACCCTATCATAGATCTTGAGAATGTGATGGGATTCCTCCGCTCCCTGTATCTAACAATTAACCCTTTTAAGTGTGACTGTGTGGTTTCCTATGGAATGTAGCTCATGTTAATCCTTAGATACATATACATTATGATTGACCCAAAGAATATAATGGATATCATCCAGGTTCCCCAACAAAGAAAAATCTGAGAGATCTGAGGCATTCATGTCTACTTGTCCTACATGGGATGATTCATCAAAAACCTTACCAGAAAGGGTAATCCCTTTTCATAACTCATATAGATTCGTGTCATGTATAGGTGGGATGAAGATAGACAAAATGAATTTGAGAAGACTAAAAAATATTTTATATATACCCTCGTTATAATGAAACCCATCTTCAAAAGGTCAATGGTCCATTAACTTACCTCCCTGTATTGATCCCTCTATTACCTTAATGTGTGGAATAATAATGAAGGTTAATAGAGTATTTTATACTATCGCAGTCGTCTGTTTCCCAACATGCATTATAGATACTCTCCTATTAAAAAGATCTACCTCATGCTTGTTTTTGTAGTGTATATGTTTCAGAACTATCTATAGCATCATGAGATATTACTGGTATCCCTTGTGGATATGATAATGTATATCTAGAATTGTCCTATGTTGACAAGTCATGTAGCTCATTCAAAAACGATTCTCCAATAGTTCAAAATCATATTGGTTCCATATAATTGCATCAAGGGTCTGGAACATTAAAATTAAATGACTTCCCATCCATCCCCAAAGAGATAACTCTAGATCATTACATTATATATGAGTATGTCCTCTCAGTGGATTAGGTTATTTCCTTTTTAGATCCATTTTGATGGTACCTCTAAAATCCCAACAAACAAGAATCCCAACGATCCTATTATCAACAACGTATGCTCGAGGGTTGTCTTCATCATGTCCACATAGTCTGTTATAACTTATTCGTTCCTACTATTAAAAGGCTTCATAAACAATGGGGCATAATATCATGGTCTCATCATTGGTCTCATGCTCGATCTTGAGATTAATGTTCCCTGCCCACATGTGATAGGTATTCTGAGCTAGTCCTCAAACAAAGAATTAGAAACAACATAGTCCGGAAGCCTGAGCTTATGCCCCTATTGGATCACACTGACCAACTAATGGCCCAGTTCCCAATTTGATTAGTGGTTACTCCTGTTCACTAGACACATAATGGTTGAGATGATTTCCTATCTCTTTTAGCCACATCCCTTGCAGAGCCTGATGAGATGGATATATACTTCCCGGTAGTGCATCAAATGGTTGTTGGTCCTATCACTCTAGCAAATTATGAAAACATGTAGGGAAATAACCTTTCCTCTGATTCTTACACACCGAGAACATCAAATCAAACCTCAGTGAAATAAGCCTATGACTAGACAACTCCATTTTTTGAGTACCTCTAACATGGTAACCTATAATTAGATCGAGGTGAACATGAGTGAATACGTTGGAATGTAGTGTTTTTCACCCTCCAGGGTAGTCCCAAAATCAATATGGATCTCTACAAATTTGGGTTCGATGGAATTATACTCCACTGTATTCAAAGGTATTAGATTACATTGGTTATGTAAGAATTATATGATGGTTACCATAGAGCTCATTAGGTTGGGTCGATGCTCTCCAACAAGATTTTCAGGTTGGGATACATTTGTTCCACCCTAGTCCATGACTATATCAAGTTCTCCAAGATGTTTCATGCTTTTCAAGTCCATTTCATCTTTTTGAATCGACCTTTTGAGAATCTCAATACTACAATTTCTTAATGGCCCAATTCAGTCTAGGGAATCGATGTTGTTAGATAATACCCACCAGTAATAGCTCACCAATGTAGTTTCATTCTAACCATGACAGATTTCTTCTCTATGTGGGAAAATGAAGTTCCTCTCACAGAAGTAAAATCATGATTAGATAATGAATTTTAGAGCTCCATCATCATCTATAGATTTATAATCCCTCACATTATTCCCACCTACAACATCACCAAATTCCGAGCAGTTCAGATCAGGATTTTTTACTCTGTGTACATCATCCAGTCCAACCATACTTTGTGATACCATGTGTGTGCAAATGTACTTATAGAGGCATTTAATAAAACCCTCCAAATAATTTTTGTATATTATGGTTGGTCATAGTAACAATAGTTGGATAGATATGTTCCCCAACACACAATGGGAATATCAAATGATGACTCAGAATTCCACCCAGATGACCCCATATTCCCTAGAGTAAGGATTATAAGAAATCATTCCCATTGAGATTTAGCTACCATCACTCTGAATAGTTATCTACAGCCATAAGGCATCTGGTAGATCAACGAAGAACATTCTTTCTATGCTGAAATCCAAAGACAAGAACATGAATTAAGACTTTCATAATATTTAGAGGGAGAAGAACAATATAGCCAAAGATTTCGACAAGAAGGATCGTCTCTAATACTTTATTCAAGGTGACATGGTACTATCTCTGAAGATGTTGATGATACATAGAAGGAATCCACCAATGTTGGATCACAAATGGGAGGGACCTTATATCATTCATACGGTCTATCCCAATGGTGCCTATTCATTGGTTATTGTGGATGGGGAGAAAATCACATCTCAAACTAATAATAAATTCATCAAAAACTACATTTCATGAAGAGACTGTAGCCCCCATCTTTTCATCATGATGTTAAACTATTTTTCACCATCCTAGTAGGATGATGATAAACTACATACTTTTTCTCACCCTAAACATATCATGTTCAAATAGGTTCCTATGTACAAACATCATGAATTTAAACTATGTCTAGGTTCTCCTTGAAAACATGACTTGTGGTATAAGACCACTTAATTCATCATTCCCATTAGTTTTTATCACTCTTACTCTATTTGTACATATCCTCATACTATTTTTCTTCTTTTGGTTTAAACTCTATGATCTAAAACTAATATCTAATGGTCTAAACTTAATGACCATAATCAAATATCCTACGTTATAATCTATAAAACTTTAATCTAATAGTTCAGTACATGAACCATGACATTAAACTATGCACAAATCTTCTTGGTGATGTGTGGTGTGGCCTCAAGACCCTTTCTCCCTCATTCAAATTGGGTTTTACCATATAACTGAATCAAAAATACTCTTGAATCCCCTCTTCTATTTAAGGTTCTATGCATAGTGGATGTGTGGTTGGGATGGGTCCCAACATTGACTTTTACCATGATCAATAAATATTCTAGGATCAATACAAAGATGCACTCCAATCTCCACAGATTATAATCAATGATTTAGATACAGAAAAAAGAGGCCTAATACCTTTAGAGAGAATCATGTACATCATGTTTTTAATTAATTTATAAATTTCAAAAATAAAAATAATACCTAGAACTTTGTTATTTCATTCCTTGGTGATGTTGATCATCTAGAATGACCCTTTGGGATTATCTCGTATAACTTATAAGGATACAAACTAGAATCTCTCTAGCGTTTATCCAAACATTCTCTGATGGCCTTTGATCAACACTGCTTGTTCTCTAGGTGCAAGCGTGTCGATGCTAGTGTATTGTGTCAGTCGTTCTTGATTGCCTGTAATTAGATCATGAAGAACATCTCTTGTTCTTGAGAGGGTAGAGAAGAGGATTTGAAATAAAAATTGTTTGGCTCAACAATTCTCAATTCACCAGGCATGTGGTGTGGTGTATGGAACAACATGCGTACTTTCCTATTTATATACATGGAATTTCGGTTACAATGTTTAATTTCATAGAAACAATAAAATACATTCTTGAACATAGAGAAAACCCAATAATTTAATAATAATATCGTGTCATTAGTTATGGTGGGTCAACTTTCACAAAACCAAATAATAAATAAATTTCCGCATCACAAAATAATATTAGATTTATTTTAATTTGTGCCAACTATTTAAAACATTATTTACTGTCTTTAAAATTGTTATTTTACTACCATACCAATAACGGTTTGCTCGAACACCATTTCCATTTATTGAACTACCAAATAAATAAATAATTTATTTATTTTCTTAAATAAATATTTTATTTACAAACTAGTAAATAAATATTTATTAAAATTTTAAAATATATAATTAAATATATTTTATTTAATTTATGTTATCATTCTATCTTGAATAAAATTATTCTACAGTCTTGAGAATAATATTTATTTCATTAATTAAATTCAAATAGAATTGAACCGAGACCACCAAAAATACTTATTGTGTGACCCTCTAGGATTCTTTCTCATTGGTATTAAGCAGGATTGCCTAAAGGCCAAGAGTACTATCTAGAAATGGGTCAAGGAACAAAAGAGAAATAATGTAATTTCACTACAATGACATCCACAAACGAAATCTCACTTTGTAATATAATCTCTTTGTCCCAATATTTCATCAATAATGTTTAATGACTGTGTCGTCAACCTTTATGCATGATACGTCATTCTTTGACTACCTGAAATAAACTCTTCATTAAACCATAGACATGGAATTTCATGTGATGGTTCAATTTCAATCAAAGGGATGAGATATCAACTTCCATAAATGTTAGGGACAAATCCTTACTCAATTTATTCATTAATGACACACTACTCATGACGCACCCAATGTACCCTAGTTCCCGCCAATTGTCTTTGGGACATTTTTTTTTCAGTAAATAAAAGTGCATGAGTCATGACATGTTTCATGGATAACATAAAGTCTAAGGATCATTACACACACTCGTAGATAAAAATATCTGATGACCCCAAATCATGCGAAATTCCTACTAGCGGGTTTGTTCCCATAATCTCATATCCTGGAGATTACCAAGTGTAGACATCATGAGAGGAAGTCTCATCAGCGTATCAGTACACTCACTTGATGGTCTACATGTCGTGTTTCCCATCATAGAATGTAATACCAACATGGAACTTACATTTAGAAATATTGTTATAGCATTTCAAGGATCTCATCATAGCGGGTAACTGTCATGAACTTATAAATGAAACAAATAATCTATGATATTATTACATCATAATCGTTGAGAAAAAAGAAAAATATGTATTAATAGATTAAATATCCATGTAATAAATGTAAATCCCATTGGTTTTAGGACACCAACTCTTACAAACTCCAACATGGAATAGAGCCAACTGCCTACGACTTTTAATCTGCTAGACCTCACATGATGAACATGTTTCTGCGGAGGCAAGGCTTTAGTCAGGGGGTCCACCATGTGGTCTTCTGTGGAAATACTACTCACTGCAACTTCACCTCTCTGAGAAAGACCCTCAAGATATGATACTTCTTATGTATGTGCTTTGTCCACTGTTGTGACCTTGGATCTTTTGGAAAAGCCACTGCTATAGTATTATCACAGAATAGTGTGATGGGATATTTACTTCTAGGAATTGAATCTAGATCCTAGATGAAGCTATGCATACAAAGTACTTCTTTAGGTTTCTTAGAAGCTGTAATATACTCAGAATCTACAGTAGACTCTATGACCACACTCTTCTTTGAGCCCTTCCAGCTCACTACACCTCCATTCAAACTGATGATGTATCCCATTCGCAACTTCATGTCATCTTGTTCGGTCTAGATACAATCATCTTCATAACCTCTACTGAATAGTTTCTCATATCCTCCATAAAATAGGAACATATCCTTAGTACGCCTCAGATACTTTAGGATAGTCTTGACCGCCATCCAATGGCAGTCACATAGGTCAGCTTGATATCTGCCTACCGCACTCAATGCGCAGGTGACATCTAGCCTAGTACATATTATAGAATACATGACTGACCCAATTGCTGATGTGTATGGAATCCTTTCCATTATCTTTCATTCCACATTTGTATGAGGACACATTTTCTTGGAAATATGAATTCTAGGTGATGCTGGCAAAAATCCCCTCTTGGATTATTCCAAAATGAATATCTTTAGTATGTTATCAATGTATGTACTTTGACATAGGCCCAGAAATCTCTGGGATATATCACGATGTATCTTGATCCCAAGAATATACACATCCTTGCCCAAGTCTTTCAAGGAGAATCATTGATTCAACCATTCCTTAAAAGAATGTAATACATGCATCTCATTTCCAATAAGTAATATGTCATCAAAAAATACTATTTAGAAAACCACTGCACTCCCACCAATCATTTTGTAGACAGAAGGCTCACATTCAATCTCGATAAAACCAAATTCTTTTATGGCTTCCTCAAAATGAATGTTTCATGACCTTGATACTAGATTTATTCCATAAATGGATTAATGAAACATGCATACCCTATTGGAATCCTTTGGAGTCACAAAACCTTCAGGTTGTGTTATGTTGACATCTTCTTATAGGTTCCCATTAAGGAATGTTGTTTTGACATCTGTTTTTCAAATCTCATAGTCACGGTAAGGCATAGTGGAGAGTATAATTTTCAGGGATTTTAGAATTGCAAATGGTGAAAAGGATTCATCGTAGACAATTACTTGACTCTATATAAAACCTTTTTCAACCATTAGTGTGTTATAAGTACTGACTTTTCCTTCCTTGTCCGGTTTTTTATTTAATACCCTTTTGCAACTGACATGATTTACATCAACTGGATGATCTACCAAAATCATGACTGGTTTTTGGTTCATGGAATCCAATTCAAAATTCATGGATTCTTGCCACATGGAAACCTCTGTGCCACTTACTGCTTCCTTGTAGGTTAGAGGATCATTATTATCAACTAATAATGAGTCACCATCCTCGGTAAATAAAACACCATATCGTTCCGGTTATCTAACATCTTTTTTACTCCTACATAGTACTTGTGTCTCTAGATCTGATTCTTCTTCCACAATGCTTTGTGGAATCTGTTACTGTTCTAACTCTTGTGTACCTTGAGCCTCGACTTAATTGAAGTCTATCTCTCTCCCAATATATCTTTTGGATATTTTCTCCCTCTAAAGGAATATGGAATTTCATTCCATTATAACATTTTTTCTAAAGGGGCGTATAGGTAATATCCCTTTTTTCTTTGGGGTATCCTATGATGGTACACATTGTGCCTCGGGGTGCGGGTTTGTTACCTTAAGAGGCCTTAACAAATGATTCACTACCACACACATGAAAATTCAATAACATGGATTTTTTTACACTCTAGAACTCGTATAGAATACCATTTATCGATTTAGTTGGTACTTGGTTTAGTATGTGTGCAGCTATTTGTAACGCATATCCTCAAAAGGATAATGGAAGATTCACATGACTCATCATGTATCTCAAAATTTCAAAAAGGTTGTGGTTCATCCTTTTGCACACACCATTCAACTAGGGTGTGTCTTGAAGAGTGAGTTGGGATAGGATCCCAAAATATCGTATGAAATCAATAAAATCTTGATTATGATATTATCCACCTATGTCTGAGTAGAGATTCTTAATATTCTTACATATCCAGTTCTCAACTTCATTCTTGTATTCTTTTAACATATCAAAATAATCTGACTTATACCTCATTAAGTAGATATATCCATATCTACTAAAATAATCATAAAAAGTTATGATGTATGAGTACCCCCCCTTGGTTCATCTGGAAATAGTCCACACACATCAGTATGAACCAATTCAAGAAGTTATTTAGCCCTTTCACCTTTCTCACCAAATGGGGTTTTGGTCATTTTTCCATGTAAACATGCATGACATACACCATGTGGTTTTATTTCAAAAGAATCCAAATATCAATCTTAATTTATCTTTTTCAATTGTATCTAATTTACACGACCTAGATAGTGATGTCAAATTTGGTTGTGGTATGAGTCATGTGAGGTATCTTTGTTACCGATTTCTATTACCTGGTTTGTATAATCCAACACATAAATACAGTTGTATAAATGTGACCTACAAAAACAAATTATATCTTTAAAAAGAAGAAACATTCATATTCATACGTGAAAAAAATCCAACTATATCTAGTCTAGATATAGAAATTATGTTTTTGGTTACATAAGGCATATAAAAACAACCCTTTAACACTAATATCGTCTCAGTTACCAACATGAGGTGGTAGTCCCCAACAATTATAGCAGCAATTCTGGCTCCATTGGCTTCTTGTAGATCTACTTATCTTCGATCAATCATCCTGAATATACATGGTTATTATATTGGGATACATATGTGGCACCAAAAGCTGTATCTAATACACAATATGTAGAAACAGATAGATTGCATTCGATAAAAAACGCACCTAAAACATACCCTTGCTTCTTAGGCTGGGTGAATTTCTTCTTCCAATGGCCTTTCCTGCCTCATGCAAAACAAACATCCTCATGTGCCCTTGCCTCTCCTTTGATCTTCCTTTTTGTTGAAGTCCGTGAAGAATCTTTTGGAATAAATCCTCTCACCTTACCTTTACTTTTATTTAAAATAAGGACAGAACGCTTTTCGCGCTTCATATATTTGTCTACATGGAGAATTAGTATAAGAAGATCAGATAGAGACTTATCAATTTTGTTCAAATTAAAATTGACAAGAAAGATATAAAATCTCGTATGGAGTGAGGAGAGAATGAGATCAGTGACTAGTTCATCAGGGAGTTTAAACCTGAGAACATCCTAGCGCTAAATGTGTCCATTGAGCTTGACTACATGAGGCCCATATGTGGTACCATCTCCAAGCATACTCTAAAAGAGTTCCTTATATATCTCAATCATTTCCTATATATCTATCTCCTGTTATAGACCACAAAGGTGCTCAAGAATTCTATAAGAAGTAATGTTTTTCGTGAGACTTCATGAGCTCACTATACATTCATGATAGCCTCAAACAATGAACGTCGACTGGTTCATTAATATGTTTCTCAAAGACCAAGAAATCCACATCACTCAGCTCATTGGTAGGCAGATCAGGAAATGATGAATCCAGCACTTAAGACATTCGTTCAAGGCATAGCATAACCCGAAGGCATCTAAAATATTCTTGGAAGTTATAGCCATTGTGGTTCTTATCTTCATCCAGATTTGATCGTAGGGATATTGTGGTTGACAAGTTTGTATTTTTTATTATACAATGAAAATTGGAGATCATTAGTAATTTCTTGATTACATTTTATAAGAAATAATAAATTTTATTAAGTCTAACAATAATTTATCATGTCCAAATAACCATCACCATTGAACACAGAATATCATGTTACCATGAAATTCTAGTGGAAAGAATCTATATTCCCCTTCGCATATCCCCAAAAAATGTTGTTCAATATTTTAAAAGGTATTTACATAGGTATGATTTTTCCAACATTGTGATGTCGACTCTTTGATATTTTGAGTGGAGTCCCCAATCCTGAAATCATGAATTTGGATTTCCTCAACTCTTACCTCCGATATTACACCATGTCTAGCAAGGGCTACTCCTCTTGATGTAATATGGTTAATTCAACCTGAAACCTCTCATAATGTATTCCTGTATAAAAATAAGTTCCCTAATAAGGGTTAGTCAAACACATAGTTTTATAGATTTTTCCCATAATTAAGTAACATAAGGATTGTTCTGAACTAAAATTTTATTGGATGGAATTTTATCTCTTATGCCTGAATATCTTATTATCATTATCAGACACTTATTAATTTTAAGTGGAACATAATTAAGTGATTAACCGTGTCATGATAATATTTACGCATAATTATAGTTTATTTTAGTTACATATTGCATTCTTGTTTAATTCATTAATTATGGGATCATGACAACACATCGATATTGATAAACCATGCAACTAAAAAAAATAAAATAACGTAAATTGAATGGTCATAAGCTTTTCTAATGTTTAGTTTATCTATAGGTTGATAAAATAACCCTGGCCTAGGAGAGAAACACCTTCAACCTTTTGAGTTCGGGTTTAAAGCTTCCACCTGTCCACCTCTATATCTCCTAGGATTGGTTTCATCTCGGATCAAAATTGAACCACCTCTACTATAATGGGAGTTCTATATATTACATATGAACTTTTTAACTCATATGTAGGTGAGGGGTAAAAAGGGGTTTCATATAAAAATGCATGGGCATGCAGGCCCAACATTTAAATGAGGACAAGGCTCGTAGGCCAAAAAAATTAATTCAAATAAAAAAATTAAAATAATCTATCCACATTAAAAGGTCTTGGTCGAGCTGATGATCATCCATACATGCAATGATATTTACGCATAAATAAAATTAGAAATGAATTCTTTAATATTTCTTGTTTAAGATTAATCATGTTGGAATCAATCAAATATCCTCTTTAATTCATCAATCATTTTATCTTAAACCCTTTTCTAAATTTCCTTGAGATTATCATCCATTATAATTTTAAAAAAATTGATTCATTTAAAATTATCTTTGTACGTTACTCATACCTTGGAGGAAACCCAGTGAATTCCTATTAAAAACTACCCAATGTGTATAAATGAATATTATGTAGATGTTAAATTAATCACATATATATAAAACACCTTTCACATGTTGTGACTCATAATTATTCCTTCAAGATGGTACACGTCTCATGTGTTGGTATAATATAATAATAAATCTTAATTAATATGCATGATTTGGAAGAGTACCAGATATGTAGTTCCAACTACATGGTGTGTTCTATTGTTCACCGTCTATCTGAAGTACACACCCAAGGAAACAGTGTGTTAGTATACATCAGAATTCTTCGGATCACACAGCGTGTCAAGTGGTCCACATGCCATGTTGTTTCTCGTTACACGGTCTCCAGCCGGGAAAGCTATGTATGGGGTACACAGTCTAACCCAAACCGAAGGGACTACACGTAGTGTCCATTAGACTAGATGACGCATAATCAGGAAAAACTGTGTGCCACCTATTCCTGGTCAAAACATGGAGTCATTTAAGACATAGAAAGTCTCCAACAAACAACATGGTTTGGCGGACTAGTCTGATGCATTGAATCTTGACTACGCGGCATGTACTGCCGAATTCATGCCATGTGTTCTGGTGTTGTATGGCCAAGAGGCTTTGGCACCTACAGATGCAATCCTTTATTTTATTTTAATCAAAATTTAATGAAAAATATCATTTCTTTAAGGTGAATGAGAAATGAAAGAGGGGTAATAGACCTTGAGATTCAGATTTTCAGAATGATTAACTTGAATTGAAACTACTAAATTATTAAATGTTTAAGTCATCAACAAAATATTTAAATAATTATAAACTATGATGTAAATGCTCTGATACAACTTGATGGTTTCGGGCATAGTGGAAGCGTGGTTGGGATGAGACCCAACATTTATTATTACCATGATCAATGATTATTCCAGGATCAATATCAAGATGAAATAAAACATCATGTAATATAATAAAAGATTTTGATAAAGAAGAAAGAGGCATGAAACCCAGAGGGAGAATATTGCACATCATTTTTATAATTAATTTAATTAACTTCATAAAAAAATAATACCTGGATCTTAAGTATTTTCTTCTTTGATGATGTTGATTGTCCAGAATGACCCTTCGATATTATCTTGTTTCACTTGTACAGATTAAAATTATAATACCTCTAGCGGTGATCCACACATGCTCTGATGTCCTCTGATCGACATCGCTCGTTCTCTTCATGATAGTGTGGTGAAGCGAGTGTCTTGTGTCCATCATTCATGATCGCTTGTTCTTCAATCTTGAAGAATTTATCTCATTCATGAGAGGGTAGAGAAGAGGACCTGAGAGAGAAATCTTTTGGCTCAACAATTCTCAATTCAGCAGGAATGTGGTGTGAGTTATAGGGGAATAGGCATGAATAACTAATTAAATACATGTAATTTCAGTTACAATATTTAATTTTTTAGAATAAATTAAATACATTCATGAACATTGAGAAAACCCATAAATTTAGTAATAATATCACATCATTATTTATGGTACATTAACATGCACAAAACATAGTTATAAATAAAATTCCACATGACAAAATAATAGCAGCATTATTTTAATTTGTTCCAACTAGTTAAATAATTAATTACCGTCTTGGATATAATTATTTTCTATCGGACTGACCATGGTCTGCCCAAACACCACTTCCATTTATTGAAATCCCAAAAAAATAAATAAATAATTTATTCTCTTAAATAAATATTTTATTTACAAACTAGTAAATAAATATTTATTAAATGTTCAAAAAATATATAAATATATATTATTTAATTGATGAAATTATTTTAACATGAATAAAATTATTCCACAGTCTTGAGAATAATATTGATTTCATTAATAAAATTCATATAAAATTTAACTGTGACCACCATAAACACTTAGTGTGTGACCCTCTAGGATTATTTCTCATTGGAATTAAGCGGTCTTCCCTAAAGTCATAGAGTATGATCTAGAAAAGGGTAAAGGCATCCAATATAAAGAGTGTAATGTCGCAACAATGACATCCACATACGAACCCTCACTGTGTAATATAATCCATTTGTTGCAATATCTCATCAAGCAAGATTCAGGACTGTTTAATCAACTTATATGCTTGATATTTAATTCATTGAATACCTGAAATAATATCCCCATTACACTATAGACTTGGAATTTTGAGAAACATTTCTATTTCAATCAAAGGGATGAGATATCAACTTCCATAAATGGAGGGGACAAATCCTTCCTCAAATTATCCATTAATAACATGCAACTCGTGAAGCACCCATCATACACTACTTCCCGCAAACTTTCTGCATGATGGTTTTCATTAGTAAATCAATGTTTATAAGTTGTGAAATGTATAAATGATAATATAAATGTCTAACGATCATTACACTTGCTCGTATATAGAAATACCCGATGAAACAAAGATATGCAGAATTCATACCAGCGGTTCTGTTCTCATACTCTCTTATCTTAGAGATTACCGAGTGTAAACATAAATTGAGGAAGTCTCATCTGCTTATGAGTAATCACACTTGTCATTCTGCATGTTATGTGTCCCATCATATCATTTTATCCAACCAGATAAATATATATAAGAATATTGTTATAGCATTTCAACGTTCTCATCATAGTGGGGAACTACCATGATCTAATCAATGCAACACATACTCTAGGAGATTATTACCTAATAATCATGAAATAAATGAACAATATGTAATAATACATTAAATATCCATGTAATCAATGTAATACCAATTGGTTTTAGGACCCCAACTCCTATATATGGTTCAAACTCTGTGAACTTAAATTAAGAGCCTATGGCCCAGCAAATACGAACATAAACAATCTGTTGTAGGTCCAATAATTATTTCCTTAAAATAAATTCAACCACTCTTCTGAAAACATAATTAAATTAAGTTATTTGTATGTTTTCCATAGGAATGTGTGGCGTGTAGACATATTCAGTTCTCTTTTATGTCGGGTTATAGTTTCCACACCATAAAAACCTACCTTGGGACACATTCTCCTATTTAATCACAACCAGATGATGTTGAACTAAATAGAATTCACAATCTAGTTTCATGAAATTAAACTGGGTAAAAACTACCATCCTTGCCACACAATGAAAAACAAAACAACACCCTGATATTCTCGCTTCATGGAACATAACTTTTGGAACATGTCAATTACCATGCAACATGTTAAGAACTATATATTGATTGATTTGAGTCCATGCAATTTAATTAGTGAAGCTTGGATTCTATATCTTGTTCGAGCCATAAGAAAATCCCCTTCTCTATGAACTAATCAAATCTACGCAGGGAGAATACCCTTCAAGAACTAAGTATGTCTTGATTTGCATAATTACGGGATACGTAGTGACACCCAAACACTATTTATTCAGGAACAACCCCATGTTTTATAAATATTCATCCCCATGGCCTTTACATGGTATATGTAACATGACATTATACTGTATTCATGTTCCCTCATGAATGCATAAATGGTGCATGAGACTCTTCGTCCCTCTTTCATATCGGGTTTGTGGGGAAACCACATTAAATATATTCCTATTTGAGTGATTAACCCATGGTTAGAATTCTATGACCTTTAAGTCCACAACACGTGACATTAAAATGAAATCCTAACCTTGATATGTTCTATATTCCCAACAATAATTGTGAGAGACTTCAGCTTCCTCATCAGAGAGGATCCCCCCCCAGTGTTGGTCTCTCACTATGAAGTGATTTAGAACTACGAATGAATTGATTTACATCCTTATGGGATATGTATATATGACAAGAAATTTTTCATTTATGACTTTTAACATGTTTATTAACGTTTGTTTCTCTTTGTCCATAGTTACGGTACAAGAATTGTGACCTTAAACATCATGCAGTTCTTTATTGTGTGTGTGCAGCACGTGATCCTCCTTGGCCTTCATTCATATCGGGTATTATATCTTACATGATACCCTAAGAGTGAATATCTTCTAGTCAGTCCAACCAACATGGATTTAATCAAATTTTTAGGTCCATAAAATATGGCCTTAAATTATGTTCACATCTGGGTCTGAATCCCACTCTCTAATATGCTCATAGAACACTTTGATTCCATCATGGATGGGGTCTTCTATCATCCTTCAAATCCATAAAGACCCTAAAATGGAGATGGTATCATGGATCTTTAGAACACCACCCGTCCTGGTCCAACACCAAAATATATGTTCTTAAATAAACATGAGATACTACTTTTTTGAATTTGGTGAACAGATGATCATGCATTTACTCTCTCCACTCATAGAATTTATTTTAATGACAACTGTGTTTCAAACATTCTCAATAGTCGATTATTACTCAAAAGTGTACCTTGGACCCAAAACTCAAAATTCTTAACATAACATCTATTCGATGATCTTGTTTCATGGTGAGATTCCACTCTTGGAATCAAACCTAATATGTTCTCTCACATGTCGGATAGACCGCTATGCCATTCCATGTTTCCAACACCGAGTATTGATCAAATGGGACTAAGAGTTCTAGTATGTAATGTATTTCTGTAGTTGAGCCAAACATGTTCCCATTGGCCTGAAATCTATGTTCTTAAACTATGATCCAAATAGGGAAAGTGTGATGTGTAATGTTTTTCACTCTAGAACACCGCATATACCTATCAGTGGAAGCCTCCTTCAAATTTTTTTCTAATTATTTGTGTTGTATATTAGCCTCTTTAGGATCATTCATTTCTGGTAATTTTCCCCCTACCAAATGAATAATTTAGTTCATTTTTTATTCCATTTAATATGACCGTAAACTATTAGAAGGGTCCAATAAGTATGACCTTAAATAATGTACAATATCCCAGTCACATGACATTAGACTATGGGACGCATCCTGAAAAATGATGTTAAACTATACCATGCATCGTCTACAATATATGAAATTTAAATACATGTTCATCATACTCATTTTAATTATATAAAACTACAAACCTTCATAGGCCTTCCATGATAGGTATTCTCCTTGGATGCTGGTTATGTTCCGCCTTGTTCACATCTTCAACCGTCACTCGACATTCGTGAAAATACTCCACTAGAAAATATGTTTGATATTTTTTTAGACCAATATGCTTCCAAAATGTGTTCAAGTACATGATGTTGTAATTATGGGATTTTTTCCATCCATTGGAACACCCCATCACTGCATTCACATGATTTTCATACCCCTTATCTGGATAATAATCCTATTCCATAGCTAAAGGAACCCCCTAATGGCTTTCTGTTATTCCAAATCTGCTAAACTATTGTTCAAGGACACTGTTCTAGAAAACTATGGATGACAATAAGAGAAGGTCCCATGTTTCAATAATGGTTATTAGTTGATCCTCATTTGTTTTTCCCAACTTCTGGCTAAGTGACGTGGATACTATGTTTCAAATATGATCAGTAGTAATATTATTTCATAACTCCACCGCCATTTTGTTCTTATTTTTTGTTTCATGATTCACACACCTCATTCCCCTTTGTTCGAATAGATTCCATCATCCCTAGATCTATGATTTTTATTGATTATCACACATTATGAGAAGAAAGTTGGAAACTTCTAGTGTATAATTCTCCAATCATAGCCCCTATCAGCACAAAAACTATAGGTGGTAAGTAAGAAATGGTAGATCCTGAGCATTTTAAGGTTATCTGACACTTTCATAAAAAGTTAAAAATCAATGTGGTCATCCCTTGTTACTCACTCAAGGCATGACCCACCTGAGATTAGGGATTGGTCATTTGTTGTTTCACAAATATTATTAGAAGAAAATAATTAAATCAGATATAATAATGTCTCCATGCACCCAAAAAATATTAATAAATGATCCATAATTGTGGTAGTAATAGAGAAAATCCACACAATGGATCCTCTCCCAAGTCCTGAAAATGTTTCCATATGGCTCTACTCTTAGGATTAAACAATTTAGCTCTATAAAAATTTGGCGTGTGGATTCCAAGAACTATTATCGCCACCTAGGATCCATTTATTAATCATTTATCTTCATGTAAAAACTCACTGGATCTAATTTTTTCCTCATATAGTTTAGCATGGAGATTAGACACTTGACATGACACTTGTCTCAAGTGTTTTTGGGATACTTCTATCCAGAGCCTCCATCGTATGATTTGTTCTTATTGAGTAGTAATGAATAAGGAGAATTTATTAATATATTTTTCCATGTTATGGATCTCATTTTAAACCTCTTCAAGTTTCCATATGTTGTTATACTTCTCCTATAACCAATAATCATTCAGATATTGACTCATTTCCTTCATCTTCTTAGGCAGAAAATCACAGATTAATGAATGTAGATCTCGAGTTTCCATGCCTCCAGTACAAAGACTATACATCCAGGTGTGAAGTGATCACATTAATCATTCCCATTGGGTCTATGGGGTATCAATTAAATCCTAGATGAACTTATATACCCTACATAGAACCATGAAACTCTCCTCATATGCGTCAAAATTTGATTCATCCATATCTTCAGGATCTACAGGTTCGTACTCCAGAAATATATCCAAGAGCCCATAAATACAATCCTATACATTCATTCTGTCATATGGGTTAGGATCCATGTATCATGGTTGGTCCTCATCACTTGACCCCACCTTGAAAATGTTGTCCCTTATAGCCTCGAGTATTGCCCTGTCATTGGTGTCACCAACATAAATAACTGACTAGTCATCAGAGGCCATGTCCTAGTAAGATTGAACAATTGTCTCTTCATGGACTGGTGGAATTTTTGGAATGGGGATACAAACCCTCTAGAAATATCTCATTGTAGAGATTATGCTACTTCCAGAAATATTCATAAAGATGATATATCGTTCAATCTGGTCAACCGACAACAGATGTGGATTTGTATGGAAATAAACATATAAAATACAAGTGATGGTGCGTCGTTCTATGTGGTTGTATCCATAGGGATACTGGGACAATTCCACCATATAATATCTAGGTATTTATGGTTTTTTAGTTGAATACCCCAAATTCCTAAATAATGGTTAACCCAATAGCCACTTATTCCCTAGAAGTAGGCTTAAAAGCATGTTCCTCCACACTCGCGAGTTCACCTCCATCCTTATATTTGTTCATAGTAACCCAGATAAAGTATATACCGATGCCTGGGATCTACTCAACGGTGGAAACATCATAGATGAATAGTCCTTGGCCTACTGGTATGTGAATCTTGTGCAGATATTGATACAGATTTGAGGAAATTATGCCTTTAAGAAGTAGTTTTGGATTCTCAGTTCCATGTCAATAAACTAATAGATATCATTTCCAAACTACTGATTATATGGTCTTTGATGACAAGCACCTTTATTATGAATCATGTGGAGGCCAGAATCAACCTCTAGGATCTCTATCACATTTCTGGGAACCTCGCATGCTATTTATATTTTTAAAGCCAACTTATCATCCTAGAGATCCCTCCACACCTGTGTGCATCACATGTCCTTCATCATGATCCATATTTGTGATCGTCTGTGTTTAAAAAATTTACCCTGAGAATATGACACTCCTTTTCTCATAAACTCCCATTATAAGGGGGTGGGGGAATATGTGGGAACTGAATATAGTTCCCTAAGATATGTTGGTGAAGGCCCTAATCATTTGGGATATAATCCATGCTCAAAAATCTCCTAAATCACCTAAAGGTGTCTACCTCATGAAGCACTTCTGTGGAGTTATTGTCATCATCGTGACTGTGCACGGCTGAGAGTGAAATCCCTTGAGTTCGATGGGCTCTGCAACTATGACATGTAATATTATGGATGACCTCTATATAATGACAAACCTTTCCATTTTGTAGATATTTCCTTTCTTTCACAATGCTTCTAATAAAGTCGTGAATTCGGATGCCTATAAATATCCGGCTCCCCCACCTCAAAAATCATGTTTTCCACAACCATTCGACGGTTGATATCAAATTTTGTAGAGCTCTCGATCACCTTGATCCCTACCCACAAAATGGATCATACAATGTACTAGAGCACGGTGAGTCCCTCTTCCCCATGTTCATAACTACCTCTACCAAATGTAGAGATACCTTTCACTTAGGCCTTTTCCATTTATGGAGGAAGAAGGACAAATGGGGTACATGAGGATTCACAGATAATTTATAATTCAGGAATAACCTTAGATATATCTTCAGACATCATTCCAAAGAAGATTCACCATACCTCACAGAGATTTTTTTCTTTGCAAAACCCGTCACCACTGTGAAGTACCCAAGCATCGCAAAGCACATCCCAGTGAGGCCCCCCACATCACAAGTCCCCCTCCGCATAGACCTCTAGGCTTATTCATAGTGAAATATTGGTCCCTTGTGTGGTTTCAATTTTAGATATTACCAATTTCATTATTTTGAATAAATGTTTTCTAATGGCCTTTTCTTGGCAGCATAACTATTCTAACATGTTCCCCATGACTAAAAACTTTTCCACACACTCACCTCCTGAAATTACTAATTCCATCTCGTCAATAAGGTTAGATGATAATTAGTTATGTAAGACTAAGGGGTAAGGATTGAGTCACCTCAATCCATGATATAGGGAGTATAATTGCTCATGACCATCATCCTCAATATATGATGTTAAAATGTAGCATCACCTCATGCAACGTACATGTGGTTCTCCCCCTCAAGCATTTTCCATGAACAATCATTTTATTTGGAGTGATATCCTCCTAGCATTGAATTATATCCTCCTCACATTGAATTACATTCTCTATGGTCGCTTCCACGCATAATCCTCACACCATCTCTCACCAACACACCTTTCACAAATCAACCATCTGGCCTTCTACTTCCTCTTGTATCTCGCAATGAGCTTCAGTCACATGGGTGTATAGTTTCATAGTGATTATTTCACATTTCTTAATCCTAAAAGGAATAAATCATAGTGTAAAACCCATATTCCTCATCCATGGTATGTTTCTACATGTAGTCCCTACACATTTTCCAAACTATGTGGAATTTGATTCCCAACTAACAGGGATACGCAAGAAGCCTCCATGAGGATAAATACCATCATCCGTACCCATCCTAACATTTCCTTAGCCAAATACCTATTAGGTAATTCCCCCTCACAAGGGAGACATCATCAATTCGAGGCCCATTAGGTAATTTATATGCATAAGTCTCGTACCATATCCTTCATGGGCCTCCTCCTTAAATATAATCCCCAATACCCCAATTTAGAACTATTTGGACCCTGATTCTGAACCAAATCGGACACATAGGAAACCTCCTAGAAGATCATGACCAACACCCATTAAAACACATATGCTTCATCAATTCAACCCCAACACTTCACCGATATCCATCCCGATACTTATCGGGGCCTCTAAATTTTGGTGAGATCATTCCATCTATATGGGTCTTTTCTACATTTAATTCCCATATTTCATCATTTCTCCTAGTGGAACTCATGAAGATAATAATGATTATGCCTCAAATCATCCATCATCTATCCAAGAGAAATCCTTTTATGAAGGGAATATTACAATGTGTAAGCCCCACATGATACCCTCTCGAAATAGGTGGGTTTTGATCCTAGTATTGATGACATGGTACATAGGACACCATCCTGGGGTTCAATTCGAAAAATTTGTAAAACATATTGCCTCCCTCCTAGATATGCTTCCATTCATGTAATGAAATATTCCATTTATTGGACACACCACTCGACCCCTCTATCATTTAGGATTCTGAGCCATCCTTCTGGTAAACCATGGTGCCACTGACCTAGGGACATACCCCTTCAGGGTCAGAAAAATTCCATTTTTGGGATAAAACTGACATGTCTTCTTTAATTGTGTTTTTAAACCCATCTATCAAGTAAAAATAGATACCTATTTTCTAGGGATGTACCCCATTATGGTGTAATATCCTCCCTTTATGTGACATACCTCTCAAATACTCCTCTATGGGGATTTTTTCTCCAACCAAAGGTAAACCATGGTGTCCCCATATTTGGTCACCCCACTCCAATATAACCTTGGTGGTCTCAAAATAATCATTCATGGTATGAAACCCTATAGTTATGATACAAACCATATAGGGTCAACCTCCATAGGTGTTCAAATTCATTAATCCATTAAACCTTCAATTTAATCCATCATAGGGACGCACCTCTCTAATCCACCTCGATGGGGTGTTTCGATCAACCTATAATCCCTCTTCACATGGAATTAAACATGCGACCTACCTCATGTTAAACATGGGATACCAGAGGAAAAAATCAGAAGACATTCCACTGAAATAAGATAACCCGAGATCGATGTGGGATTCCTTCGTTTATGTGATAATGAGATTTCCTCTAACGAGGAAGAATATAGGTGATTAATGTTCAAGAATCCATACATTCCAGTGATGCTGAAGATGACTAATCCCATGTCCGAAGGTTTTTTCCTTGTCAAGACCCCTTGGAATGTCCATACATAAGTTTCCTAATTAACTAGATTCAACAAATATATGGGACCATGAATGAGTTTCATGAACCATGAATTAATCTATGAGGGAGACCTAGAATAAGTGGTGAATTTAGAGTAGGAATCTATGGAATCTAGGACAAACATCCCATCATCCCATTTTGATGAAGAAGTAGAAATTACTGAGAAAGTGATGAAAACCACCTACCTTTTTCTAGTAAGAATATGGCAAAAAAATACACACCATAAGACCATAACACACGAGGTGGTATACCCTAGAGATAAAATTAGAATCCTTCATATATGTATAACTGCATAGACTTTTGAAGTATGACCAAAATCTAGAATAATAGTTCCCAAATAAGAAACATTGTTTCTGTTATCATTAATTATTACATTTATCTATGTAATGATTACCTATAAATCCTTTTAAATGTATCATACCTCAAATTTTTATTGTTTTATATTATTGGTTTAATATTATAGCTACAATCGAAAAAAACAATATGTCATTAAATTCTTTCATACATATTAGAACATTTTGAATGTTTATCAAATTTATCAGGACAAAGAACCGAAATAATAGAAATAAAATATCTTAAATTCCAAACATATTCATTTTTATGAGACGTACACCATTGTTCCAGTTGAACAGTTGAAGTATTAAATGTGTTTATAAAATTCATATACATTTTAATGAGAATATATTTAAAATAGACATTAGTCTTAGTTTTCCTACACCAATAATTTTTCCTATTTGAATATAGTTCCCCAAACACAAAATTTTATATTTATGTTTAATAATTTTAATTATATAATCTTATTCATTTCAACTAATCACATTTGATAACAATAACATATATTTAATATATAATGTCTACAGGGATAAGTAACCAAATGGCCTTGGATAAGGTTTAATTGAGCACATAAAAATTAACATTCCTTTTGAAATTAACACTTCTATATTTTTTACTATTGTATGTAATTTATTTTTTCACTATGTAAATATTAAAAAAATTAAAAAATAGGACAAAGAATTGTCATAGTGGTCAGGGGTTACTGATAAACTACCAAAATCTACTCCCTAAACACCCATTATAGGTGATGTATATTTAATCACACAATTATTAAAATAGGGGGTCTTCATATCTAAGGGAGAGAAGTTGATACTCAGCTGTTAGATATAAATTTATTATTAATAGTTTAAAATAAGTCTTCCCTATTTTCTAATAAAACACATAGTACATGAAGTGTGAAGATAAAAAAATTTTAAATTTGTTTTTTAGATTTTCAATATAAAACAAGGAATTTTGATTAATGAATAATTAAAAATAATCAATTTGATGAATGAAATATAATAAAAATTTATTGAATTTCCTAATACAAATATAAAATTATATTTTGAACATATATTATAGAATAACATAGCTTGATGGAAATATAATTTCATCCTAAAATTTATTCTATCTAAAAAGGATCGTAATATAATAAATGTAATTCTCATATATTTAATTAAATGTATATTAAAAAATATACATTGAAATTTTAATATAATAGCTCAATCTAAAATGTAAAAATCTAGGAAAATATTATTAAATATCATTGAAATAGATTCTATTATGATCCACCCGACTATTATTTATCCTATGCCAGAAGTGTAGAAGGGAGTGTCCTTGAAATCCTTCATACATATGATTTGGGTTTGATAATAGAATTAAGACCATAGATTTCAAATCCATTTTATTAATTACAATCATAATTGATATGAAAAGATAAAATACCCACCAATAAAATCAATAAAACTACTAAACAATACCAATTCATGTAATTTAATATAATGGAAACCAAATAAGAAAATAATCCTTGAAAAATTAATAGGCAGAGACAAAGAATTCTGTTATCTTGTAAACAATATCCATGAGCTAGTAATTCATAGCTCAATCACTAGAACCCACCCAAACACACGGAAAAAAATGAATATAAATAGGTTTATCATACAAGTATACTCAGTAGGATTATCTTTGAAACCTATTAAATAATTTGGGAGTATCACACTAAATACCATTGATTAAATAGAGGGAATGAAATTGTCAGATAGACCAGGTAAACAATATTCCCATCCTCAATATGGCCTGATCACCAAGAAACGCATTGAATTATGTGACATAATAATGAAACAAATACATAATAAGTGTACCCAAATTCCACTTTTAAAATAAAAATATTACCCTAAACCATTATTTCTTACATCCTAGTTTCCACATCACCTCTATAATTTATAATTTACATTCTTGAAACAAATCATATTCACATTGTCTTCTCAGACACATTATACATAAGTGAACAAATATCACAACCACATTATCATCTCGGCAATTAAACACATCTATCCACATATATCCTAGGCACATCATCACAAATAAATCATAATATCCATATAATACTAGGAGATGAACGTACTATATAAATGAAAACAGTATAATAATCCATCATATCTAATATTGAAATACTCATGTATAGTTGTAATCCATTATAACACAGTTACATGCATATCCTATAATCTTCTCTCACATATACCTATATATAAAAACCATGAGTTTCTATATCTTATAAAAGTATATACCCTACTAGAACACATGACTTATTAGCCCATTATTATTTTTTTGGATTTTGGTATCGATGATGTTGATAAAAGATTGAAGGAAGAGGTATGTCATTGGAGTTAGAAATTCAGATTAAAGAGAAGAGGTTATACATGAAATAATAAGTTATAACATCTGGATTTTGGTGGAATATTTCAATGATTATCCAATCCAGGGGCCCCAATAGGGTTTATGTGAGTTTCATTGCAAAGTGTTGAGGGTGGAATTGTAGTTTTCTTCCCAAATAATGTCATAGTGTGGTTACATCTATCACAGTTATAGAACCATGAAGGACAGTTTATGTGGTTTTATTAGTTGTGTGTCATGGTCGGATGATAACATTTAATCAATGAACTTTTAGGATGACATTTATGTATAGATATTTGAATAAATTTAAGAAGGGTTGGATATGGGTGATAAATGGGATTATTTATAAAGGTAAGATTCAGAAAGACCAATCATGATTTAATGATGGCATCCCCCAAAAAAATGTTTCCATATGAATTTAAAAATTTGAGAGATTCCTGATATTAATTTATTATTCAATGGGTTCTATTGAAACTTAGTGAACCTAAATTTGGTTTTTAATACATTTCATCCCATTTTATCAGATATGGCCATGGATTTAAGAGATTATTTATTCATTATCTGAGGCCAATCAAGATTATCCTTTTGTAGGTTTGATCTATGGTCATCTCTTTCTCTCATTCCTTCCCAAATAGTTTTGATGTTAATATAAATATAGGTAATTTAGGGATAACTTTATTGTATTTATGTATGTATATGAATTAGTATGATATTTCTTTAATTGAGAGGATAATATAGATCAAAATAATATAGAAAATAATATTGAATAAAAGAAATTAATTTTAAGGTTTGATTAGCTTGTAAAGATTTGGTTTATGTTATTACTTATATGGTTATTAATTTATTCTTCTTATTATTAGATATTTTACTATTTTAATGGATTTTATATCATATTTTGTTTATTGATGTTATTAAACAATAATAAAATTATAAACCAATAAGATAATAATGTAATGGTTTCCTGATAACCTGGAATAATGGTAATGATGTATTTTATTTAGGCATCTAATTTCTTATGAAATAACAACTTAAAGGACAAGATTTATGATTTAATTTTCAATTAATTTTTATCCATTTTTACTATTCATATGTGTAATAATGATGAGTGTTGTTGTGATGAATTTACAAAATGTATTTGAAATTACCTTTACATTAATATTCAGATAAATCATATACAGTGAGTTATAAGTTGGTTATATAGAAATCCAATATTTATGGTAGAAAATTTTAATATAGAAAACTATTTATAATAGATGAGTAATGAATTGTTTGATACTAAACATTTAATTCACATGTTTTTATAATAATTTTAATTTTTTGATTTATAATGTTCTAGAGGTTTTTTTGTAACTGCAGTTGTTTATGATCTTTTTGGGATTGTAGGGAAGTGGTTTTATTGAAATTAAATAATTTTTTAATGTGTGATGTTTGGGATACTATTGTGAGAGCTATAATGAGATGTGAGGCCTTAATTAAGTAACTATTTATGCGATTTGTACATTTATTAGAGTTTCATGGTGGGTATGGGATACATTTGTAAGTAAAATGTTTTGCAAGGGGTGGGATAAAAATTAATAAAATGTGGTTATATTGAATTCGTAATGACTAGAATCAAATGAACATAAGTTTTAAATGATTTTTCAATGGTTGTAAATATATTACAAGATAGAAAATGAATTGATCAGAGTTTAATATAGTTAATGAATCAATTAAAAAAATGTAACATTGATGTTAAAATAGTAAATATTGAAATAGTTAAATGATTTGGTTTAAAATGTAATTGTAAACGCTTCATGGGGATTCATTTTATGGGAAATGGGACGTTTCTAGAGGTTTGATGAGTGATGATGAATTTAGTGTATAGTAGTAAGGGTACTGTGGTTATAATGTAGTGGAATTTCTATTTTGGTTTTACCCCTTAAGGTTGAGATTAAGTGCGGGAATATATATATGGTATTTTCCATGTGTTTTGTTTTTTTAAATGCACTTGAGTTGTATAACATTTTTTACACCGAAATGTTTTTCGGTTTAGGTCTTATACCTAACATATAGGTTAGTGAAGAAGTGGATAAATAACTACCCACTGTTCCCCCCTATCCCAATATCTGTAGTATAGGTTGCGACGACACATGGTTAGTATATGAATATGGTTGATAATTAATTAAAGTTATAATTTACAATATAAAAAATATAATAACATATTGATGGGGTAATACTTTGAAAGAGAATGTAATTAGTTTGGAATTTTTTTATGTTCGTGGATCTTAACTATTAAATACATATTTGGATATGTTATTTGACAATATTATGACATATAGTTATTCATATATTTGATTATTTGGTTGTGTTTTCATTATGGTATATAGTTATAAAGATAAGTGTACATGTGGATGTGGATGGATATGTGATAATAATAACATTGGACCCTATATTGGTTATGGTATGTATGACAATGGTCGTACCAACCCTAGATATAATTAGAAATTTTAATGGAAATAATTGAATAATATGATTTTTACCATTAAGAGATGAGAGGGGAAACCCCATAGGGATGTTTTTATAGGGTGAATTTTCATTAATTATTGTATAACAGGATTATTGAACATTGACACAATTCTTGGTGAGTGGGCCTTGGTGAGGTTGGGGGTTAGTTGAAAGTTTATATGTAGTTGTTAGTTCTATTATTTATTCTAAAAGGCATTAGTATACATCGTCCATATTAGTATAAAATTTCTTAAGAGTAATCCTACTATGTATAAATGTATACTCTCATGTATATATAAAAATGGTTTTTAGATTTTCATTATGGGTTTGGGGATATAGATAAACCATACTTGCTCTGAGATTAGTGTTTTGGTTGGAGTTTTTATTAAGTATTTTAACATTTTGAATTTTAAATTGATGATTGTATTTATATAGTTTTCATATATATTGTGTTCTAATGGGATATTATGTTATTGTATTTTTTGTTTGTATTTTTTGATTTAATTATTGTTATCTTATATAGGAGGGTAATGATTCCATTTTTTTGGATTGATGACCTCAGTGTTAGTTGGTAATCCATGTCCTAAAAGGGACAATCTTCAAAGACAACCCTCATTCTCACTACAATTCCATGAGGTGTTTCTAATGTAGGATTATTATAAAATAACGTTCAATAATAGGCCTCCATAGATCAAATATTTTGATATACATATCTGTATTTGGATGAGAGAGAATGGTGGATGAAATAATCAGGTATTCCTATCATCAATTTTCTGGATGTTAGGATGTAAAATAAATCACATGACTAAATATGGACGTGAATTATAAAAACAACTAGTAAGGGGAAGATAGATAAATATTATAATAGAAACAATATATGAAATATAACTACTAAAAGGGAAAAAATATAACACTAGAATCAAATTATTGTTTACATTGGATATTAAAAAATTTCTTCCATTACTAGGGACTATAAATGTAATATAGTTTTGATCACACAAGAACCAAGGTTTATCACTAATCATAATGATTTACTATATTTTTGTACAACCCACTTTTTAATATTACATCATTAATTATATTTACCGCTTACATTAATAATAATATTCATTGGGTCTTTTACATTAAATATCTTAATTCTATATTTCCAAAAAATACTCCTATGAATTTATCCTAACCAATTGATGGTTTCCATTTTAATATATGATTACCACCATTAATACCAATAACCATAGTTTTAGATATAACTTGGTATCTTTCCATAATATCGTGTATTCTAGGAAAAAATGAAACCCACCTCATTAAAGAGATGTATCAGCAATGAAATACAAAATTTTGTATTAGCATAAATAAGCACAATAACTATAAATTTTGAAAAAATAACAAAAAAATCCACAAAATTCAATTAAACCATTCTAGAATCATCCCCACCACCTCTATACCCCACTTGTACCTTATTATTATCAATCTCATCAATAAAATTCCACTTGTCGGTAAAAATTTCCCATCCCTCACTAATTAATCCAATTATAGTAGGATCCGTATTAATTAAAAAAAGGGGATCTATAATTTTATTATATAAATGGTAGCGATTCATATTTATATACATAAATAATTTCATTGATAAATCAGTGTTATATTATCTAGGAAACAATATTATAGTAAAAATACATTGAATAACTTCGTACAATATTTATTTATCCCAGTAATCAAAAAATTTCATTACTATCTTATTATTATAATTCATTATGGGAAGGTTTTTGAAATAAATAAACCTAAAAATTAGAATATAATAATAAATATAATCACGTAATATAATTTACCATTGAAACACATAATCATTTCAAACAATTCCACAAAATAGTTATAAAATTCATTGAATGATCCATTCATTAATCTACATGCCTAATTATTCCATTTATAATTTGTTCAACCTATTATTTGAATAAAAAAAGTGAAAAGGGAGCATATGTTGCCACAGTATAAATATTTCATACTATCTAATGAATCACATAAGGAAATATCACTAATATAATCATAATCACATATGAATCACAACACCCTTAAATTATCTTACAAATAATTAGTTATGGATAATTATCATTAGTATGTTAACGTCGAATATTTACCCATTTATGTCAAATAATTTGAATTCCAAAATATTATATAGTAATAAAAGATATAGAATCCCCTTCCTTTATGTGAATATTTGAAGAATTCCACTGCATAATGTAAAAAATAGAGATAAAACACAACAAAAAATGATAAAAACCAACTCAATGATTAAACGTATAAGACCATCATAAAAATATAATAAAAATCATAAAATCAAAAAAATATTTAAAAAGAGTGATCAATAGGAAATAATGGAAACATATGAATAAGGATACATTTTATTAGGATGATCAATCCCCCCAAACTAGGATGTTTAAAACCATGATAAGATAACTAGAAGGAACCAATGTTGTCCGGGATTGGGATGGGTTATAATGAAAAAAGAAAACATTTAACTAAAGGATGCATGCCCGTCTATTTATAGAGAATATAAAAAAGGTATTCACTACAACATGGAAGCAAAAACCAAAGTTACATAGTTACTATCCAAAGCATGATCTGCTCACATCATTCAAAATGATATATTTTCACACTTTTTTGGGGATGGATTTCCTATTTAAAAGTGTATTTGACCACCACAATGAAGTGTTAATACCAAAATTTTCCATGAAATACTAGAAATGAGTTCCCCTTAATGACCAACCATGAGAAATAGGAACTACATTCAACATTTTCGACACACCAATACTCACGACACAACATAATGGAATTTCCCTCCCCATTTCTAACACAAACTCACAATCCTAAAGTAACATTGACTCAACTACACCAATAAAACCAACATGGTCATTAACAACTTCTCTATTTTCAACAAAAAATATTCCAAGACTAGTTTCCATGAAATGGAATCACCTTGTTTGGCTAATCAGAAAATGTTTAACAAGATGGGACAAAAATGTATAAGTATAGAAATTTACGCAAAGGTTCATTATACAAAATAAAAATCTATATAGTTTATTTGAAAACTATGTATAATACAACACACTTCATCACTGGTGTTTTAACTCTCCCTATTTTACACATGGATATAACAAATATAATTCGGACACAACACCATTGAAAATATGAAATACCTCTACCAAAAGTACCATCCTGAAAAAGTTTCACACCTAGATAAGTATTTCACAACATAAGCTCACTAATAAAACTAATATATAACATTTAACGCAAAATATCCAAATTGGCATCCATAAAGACCTACAGCATTGGTATATTTTACTATATAGACCCAAAAAAACAAATATTCACAACTATAAAACCACTGAACTCCTTATATATTTCAAAAATATTTATAAAAGGAAAATGAATGGATTAAAAAAACAGTCCCTTAAATCATTTAACTATAAAATTATTACCATCCCCGAGAATCCTAACTAATCCTAGGATGGAAATAGAATGATTCCAAGAAAAAAACACTCCTGAAGACACCTCTCAATGATCTATATATAATAATGTATTTATTACATTGTTATAATGAACTGGGTTAGAATCAAACAATAACATTAAAAATCCATTGACAAAACAATTTTAAATATTTAATATTAGTAAAATAAATTAATAAAGAACATGGGTTGTTGAGGATGAATCAATAAAACATTCTCCAATGATAACTCTTTCAAGAAACATATTCATCATATGAAAGAAATAAAAAGGAATAAAACACCCATACATTAATTACCCATGATGGATCTAAATAACAACAAATAATTATTTGAACAACAAATCATCTTAACCATCCAAATCATCCTACTAAATGAAATGGGAATCCACATAATGATAGTTATGATGTTTGATACATGTAAACCATTATGAATTTGATCCACTATGGAGGGAGTGAAAATCATCATTCCACTCGACCAAAATTCTCCAACACCTAAAAAATCCTAATAAATCATGGATAATGATTTCCCTTACAACCGAAAAACCATAAAACATGATGATGGGATAATTTTAAGAATACATGATATCAAAAATTTAACTATAGAGGTATCCGACTATGATCAAAAGGGAACTATAATGATCATTATCTTCCATAAATTACTCAAAAATAACTTATTTTGTATCTTTTTAGATATTCACCACTTCCAATCAAAGAATAACTGACTCTATGACCTAAATATTAAAGAATGTAGATAATTAAGGATGATTATTTATCACTTTTAATGGGGCCCTACCAAAACTATAATGATAATTATTATTAATATAAAAAATAACCAATGGTATGTTCATCTTATATGACCAACCAAAATATAAAATTCATGCGCACAACATGATTTACAAATTATAAAAATATCAAATTGTCGGACTATCAGTCTATGGATGAAAATCTACAGTATATACTATATAAGAGATAAAATAATGATTAATGCATGTATGTACATAGGAGCTTAAATTAGGATTATTATTAGAGATTACATTCTTTAGAACCCTATGACTCCTTACTATATTCTCTAAATACATCCTTTATAAAACATAAACTACATTAGAATCCTTAATCAACAGGACATTTCCAAACATCATATTATAGTTTACAATCCTCGAAATACCATATATACCCATGTCATCAGGTAACCATGTGCTAAATTATGTTTATATTTCCACCCCTTTCCACTAGAGAACATTGAAGATTAAGGGATAACATTTTAGAAGACCTATTCAAACACGAGGACAAAAAATGACTCCTTATGGAATGATACATCTTATAAATACGATGATATATTTTCAAATAGGAACTTTAGAAGTCATAAAGAACTATTTCATGCATCATCATGTGAATAATGTGACTCCCCTAGAATGAAAACTGATATTAGTAATCCTCAAAACAACCTTCAAGGGAATCACTATGAAGAACACATTCCCTCCCAACATCTTCCACAAAATCCCAAAACTAATGCCCCCATCTTATACAAGGTATTACTACAAGGTTATCTAGTAGATATAAAATATCCAATCAAAATAATATAAATCACGGTGAAATATTGTAACTTCAAAAATCACTCTCCCAAATTCTACAAAATTACAAGCTATATCACTGTGTGAATTCAACGTCGGCCATCGGTAACTAAATTACCTTTTAATTGTTTATAGGAAATATTAATGCACTAATTATTCTGACCTAAGTATCTTTATTCATAGATATTTCGTCTTTTTATTTGAATATTCAATACATAACAAAAATTTAATCCTATAGATCATAACAATTTAGTGTCTTTGGATACAAGGTAGAAAACATTCTAATTATTTGAAAGATATTAAAAGTTTACCAAAAATATATTCCTATTTAGTACTACTTATATACATACCCATAATAAAACATTTCATAATAACGTGGTGAAAGGATAAAAATGAATTGCTGAGCTCAGATACTCAGTAAGTATAAACAAGAGATATATGTAAGAATATCATGAACAAAAGACTAAGATAATGTGACAATAACATTTGAAAGACACACCCTATATATTAAAGATCATAAAATTATTTCATGGAAAAAATATTCATGGTTCATAGGATATAAATCATAAAGAAATCATATTACACGAGTCATGATAGAATAAAATTGGAATAAGATATATATTTTTGAAAAACACTTATGGATAGAAAATTATAAGTCAGTGATACCCACAAATACATTTATATCATGTCAGTGTTTGGATAACCACCCTTGTACCTAATTAGAGCCTGAGATAACTTCCCATGTACCAATATTAAGGATTGTTCTATAAACCTAGGTACCTAGATTATGGGCTTGGTCTAAATAGTAATTTATCCACTGAGCTCATATAAAATTTATCAATACCCAATTCATTGGAAAAAGATATAGGTCCCTACTTCACATAATGTAAATCATGCATCTGTGTGCCAAAGTATTATGAAATATTAATGTTTTCATAACCCATAGAATGAAATGAGATTCATAAATTATTTATTATATCATATATTGTGAATAAGAGAGATGTTTCATAATCATTTTATTTTTTCATGAAAGTACAAACTATGAAAAGATGGTATATGTTTCTTCAAAATTCTATCATGGTATTAAAAGTGGAATAAAAACAATATTTATAAAAATATTTTCATCATATTAATAAACCATTTAGATAAATAATAAGAATCGTATACTTGGATAATATCTATATTAATTAATAAGAAACATAAAAATATGTAATCTTCGATTGGAATCATTTTTAATGAAAATTTCAAACAGTTCATGGGAAAAATATACATTGTGTATTGTAAAAAACATTCCATTAAAACAATAAACATTTTGGAAAGCCTCTTATTTTAAAATAACAATGAAACAAAATACAATAATCTTTAAAAATCATTAAAAAAATCTATTAATGAAAGTATCCTTTTATTGTTGAAATACTATTTTTTAAACATAAAACAATTTCAAAATATTATTCACTGTGAAATAGTTTATGTAAAAATAAAAAATATAAAAAATATTAAGAAAAATATTTTCATTTATAAGAACATTTTAAACATATAATGGGATACTGAAATCATTGACCAATCCTAAAAATAGTAAATACTATTTATGATGTGCATGTTTATAAAATGATTCACTACACATTCATGGTTAAATCTAAATGAGAAATGTTTTTAAGAAATAAAATTAATGATTACATTAAAAAATTTATGTTAAAAGTAAATCATGGGTAAACATATATTTTAATAGTAATATTAAAATTGTAAATAATTTTGAAAAACGTTTTTTGAAAATATGTTTTTAGACGAAAATGGTATTCCATCAAATGAAAAATTAATGTAGTATTTTCTAAAAAATATTTTTCAATTACATTAAGTATAAAAGAGTGGAAAGTGATAATATTATATGAAAATATCATTAATAATCATAGTATAATAAAAATAAATAGTTTTTTGGGAGAGGGATCATATGATTTTATCATCATAAAACATAGTTATAAACAATCCCTATAAAATTGAGATTGTAACATAAATTCATTAAACCTTTTATAAAATTAAATTTTAACCCCCATGAATTTATAACATTGAATAAATAATAAAATATAATGATAATAAATAAATTCATGATATGATGTTTCAGAGGTATTTTTATACACCACATAAAAAAGATAGGTTCATAAGATTACAGAAGTCTTAAAAAGGAAAATTGAGACAAAATACCTCACTGATTTGTAATATATTGAATCATAATACCGCAAAAAGAGTAACATAAAATTAAAATATGAAATTTCATTAAAATAAATTTCATAATGATATAACATGTCAAAGGGATAATATATAGATAACAATAATGATATGAGTGTTTAATTTTTCTTATCTCACAGAAATCCCTTACATTAAGAATTGACTTCCTAAATATATGTTAAAAACCACTTTATAATAATTATAAGTTTATAAAAAATCTATTACCTAACTATTCATATATATATATATATATATTCTAAATCATATATTATTTACTTATGGCTTTTCATTACCGGTTTATTTACAATTCCTTGTTAATGACGAATTATAGTTTATAACTACTTCTCTTTTTGTATAATTTTTTAATTTTTTTATAATCTTATGAATTTGGTAATTATTTAATAATATATATATTTTGTGCATTATATAAATATCATATATATTCATTATATTTTTATTTATAGTAATTCATAAAAATTAGTGATAGAGAATTAAATAAACTGTTCATGGAGATGATAGACCGTATGTACGCATGAATGTTGTTTCCATTTTCTTATAATATTAAAATAGAGAAAGATAAATGTTATATTATCCATATATAATAATATATTTTTAGTATATATAATATATTTTTATTAAACCCAACTTTATTATAGTCTATGAAAATCATTACTGAATAACATCGCTTCGTGTGACGATAATACACATTACAGACGAGCGACATTATTATATTATAAAAAAATCTAAATAATGATGTTATGAATGTTGTAATGATTATTTGAGCATAAAAATATAAAAAAATATCTTACATTAAAAATAAATCCATTATTATTTCAAAACATGATAGGTTGTCTTTGAAAAACGAATGACATTGGTTTATAAGGCGATAAACCACTATACACACGAATGATGATATTGTAACTCATTTTATTATAGTAGAGATGGTTATAGGTCATTAAAATAACATAAAATTATTTTGTATATGTAATATTTTGTTGTTATTATTTCATCATGGTACAATTATAATTTAAGGAGGTGGAGGAAGAAATAAAACAAAAATGCTCCTCGATAAATGTTGCCTCTTCTTTGAGTATCATCAATATTTTTGCAACAAAGACCTTCCTAGGTTGGATTTATGTCACACATAAGGATTATTAGATGATAATATATATGTTGGGATTTTATATGGACATTTATTGGATGAACCAAATGGTTTTGATGGTGGTAAGTGGGGAGTAGAAGGGATGACCTTTTTTAATTGATGTGAGTGTAACACTTGTATGTTTTTAATGAAAGAATTAAAAACACATTTATTCAAATAAAAAGGATTAAATAATGTAAAATTATTTATATTATAAGTTTTATCATCTAAATATGTATGTTAAATGGGTTTTGGAAAGTTTATGTGTTATTTTTTACCCTTATATTTTAAGTTTAACGACCGGTAAATCCATTTTTTCCTAACTACAATAATGAATTTATACTATATTCAATAATTTTTTTTGGTAAAAAGTAATTTTATATATTTTAGATAATATAAATTATTATTATATAAAATATTGAATACTTTTTAACAAATTATATTCAAAAAAGTGAATTTTTTTTATTTAAAACTAATCTCGTAGATGAAACAATAAAGCAAATTTTCAAAGAGAAAATGATCAAAAGATTACAATGTTTTCATCTCAAATTTTAATATAAAATTCATTAAAATGAATTAAATTGTATTAAAATATATATAAATTAAATAATATTACATTAAAAATAGTTTTAATATAATATATATTAATGAAAAATCTAAACAAAAAAGGAGTTCTCTATAAAAATTCATAAATTTTCATAATTCTTCAAAAAATGTAAATTTTCCAAAAAATCTAGAAACATTAAATCTAATATAATTATTAAATAATTAATTAAAAAATTAATACTATTATTTAAAATTAATTATATAAAAGTTATAAACATTAATTTTTTTAATGCTCTGGAAAAGTTATAATAATAATTTTTTAGAAAATAGTATTTTCAAAACATATAAACAATTTACAGAAAATTAATTACTTTTTAATCATTTTGTTTTAATTATATAAAACCATTATACATTTTATTAATTTATTAATATTGATTTTTATAATATTTATTTTAATGATGTAATAGTCATAAATATATTACAATATTAATAATATATTGTGGTTTTGTTAAAGATCAGTGTTGTGTGAAAGAAGAGCTAACCTAGTGTTGTATGTTGTAGAAGATTAAATAGGTGTTGTATGTAACATAAGATAAATTTGTGTTTTATGTAGTTCATGGTTATATTGGTGTTTCTAGTAACACAAGATATATATGAAAATTATTTTATTCAAACAAAACTATTTATAAAAACTCAGAGTGTTACATTCAATCCCTTTAAAATGAATTTCACACTCAAAATTCATCACTCAAATACATACAATAGAATCTAATTTTGAGTCATAATATCTTCAAAAATACAGTCATATTCGTCATGTTGGTGGTTATTATACAAAACATTGACCTAGTGAATGTTCTTATTTCATTTAAATTTCCTAGAATATTTCATTATCTCCACTGATCACTCATCAAACGAAATATCTTTCTCAAGTTGTATGACATCTTAGTTTAGTACAAATGAAGGATTAGTTATTTAATTCCATAGGATAGATACATGGTACATATTATGGAATTAAAATAGGTTAATTTTTAGAGCTAAATTTTATGCTTCTATCTTGATATTATCAAGACTTTTATTGGGACTGATATACCCAAGGCATTATTTTAACTTTTTTACACTGGGGAAATTTATATATGGACCTTTTCACTGACATTAAATACTATATCATGTTTATTATTTTTTCATAACATTTATATCAACATTTTTAGTCCATACATGTTTTTAATGGCTCTAACCATCTCTTCCATGTCATCATCTTTCTCAGGCCCCAATATCTTTCTTTTGGAATGTTAATTCTTGTACATTGGACTTATACACATACTTTTAAAATGGGATTCATAAGGAGTCATATGAATGATGAATGGAAATATATCATTATAAGAAAACTCATCATGAATAAAAATCTGATTAAAACACATTTGAAATCCAAAAGATATGATATCAGATTACCCATTAGTGTCCTAATTATTCTCTAATTCTAACCATATATTAGAGGATGATAAATAATGATGAAACTGAACACCATATTAAGAGATTGTTGTTAACTTCTTCAGTAAAATGAGTTAAAATATATATTTCTAATTAAACAAAATTCAATTTCATCCCCCATTCAACAATAACACCTCATTAATTTATATTTTGGAAACTAGACCCAAAGAGAAATGTTATATGAAAGAAATTATGTTTGAAGAATTTTTAGGGTGGACCATTGTAACCCATAATAATCTAATAAACAATGATATGATTATCTGTAAATGTTATCAATACAATTAATCACATTTTTCTAATGTGTAAATACATTACTACTCAAATAACATTTTCACTACATATAAGACCAAAGTAATTCATTTCCATAAATTTATCATAAAATATCCTTAATCTTGATATACAAATAAAATTAAATTTTAAAAGGGGTGTTAATGAATGTGAACTTATGATTAGCCTTAAACTCATAATCCAATGATGGTATACATAAATCTTAAGTTAATTTTACCTTGATACATATCATAATTTTAATTATAATTCAAAAATTATTCCTTAAATAATCTCTTCTGTTATACAAAAAAAATTCAATGGAAGCTTGTATTCAACATTTTACCCAAAGAATATCAAATATGATTTCATTATTCAATAATTCTTGTAGAGGTATATAATAATATTAAATTTCACTAATGTCTATGAAATATTAATTTCATTGGGCTCTTTCATATAAAATATAACATGAAATTACAAACTAATTATTATAGGATTAGTGTTCCATAATTATCATGATTCAATTCAACCAGCTTTGCTGTATAAGATTTCAATTTTTTTCATTGTCTTCAGAGGTTGTTGGCATTGATCATAGTTTCTAACAATCAGATTTGGTATCTTGTTAGAATAGTTCATAGTCTCCATATAATTTAAATACTATTGTGTAAGAGGTTTATTATGTTGTCCCTTCTCATCATTAACTAATATCTTCCCCTCACAGTGATATTTTGTCACTCGATGACCTTATTTTACACAAATAAATTTATTTAGTTCTCCTAACACAATATTCTTTATGATTCCTTCCACATATTGAGTATAAAATTAATATCATCTTCTAATCTCTAGGGTTCTTATATATTTTTTGAATTAAATATATCTACCGTTATAAAAACCATTAGATTGATACATAACAGTAACATGTATCTACACCTTGAAAGGTAGTCGGACAATATATTCATAGAGGCAAAACTATACAATAGTTAACACCCATTAAAGATATGGTTTTTAAGACAACGAAGAAAAAAATCTTTAATTTAATGTTTTATGATAATAACATAAAAATACCTCTCATGTTTTTATAATTTTCCTCAGAGGTACCATTAGATTAGTCATCCTTTTTTAGCTAAAAGAAACTCTTTTTCAATCTTCTTATGATTAATATGAGGAATGAACGTATTGAAAAATAATTTATTAAACTTATTCTAATCCCTTGAGTCAATTTTAACTTGTTGACTTTTATTATTGATAATAATCTACTTTTTATTCGAATTACCTTCAAAACTATAGAAAAAAATGAATTTACCATATTCCAAACACTAGAAAATGGAAAATGTCTTTTCAGTAGTGCTGATAATTTATTTAGAAACATTTGGATTATAAGACCCGCTAAATTAAGGCTGATGTTTCCTCATGAAAGAAAAAATAGAATATTGTTCCCTATTTTTTGAAAAGTAAATCATGATTCAAATATTTACAACGTTGTGTGATCATAGAAACCAAATTTTTTATTCAATCTCCCAAAACTTATGGATATTCAAAAGGAAAATCATTGCAATTTTTATCACACAATATAATAACATGTTTCCTTTAGGTTCCATCCATTGACTAGATCCAAAAACATAGTATGAGAAACACCAATAATATCACGAAACCACATAATCATAAAACAGTAGTTATAAAATGTATATTTCATGACACCTATTTAATCTATGATAACTTTGATTTATGTTTTTCATTAATTTTCATCATCAATTTTAATCCTTCATGATGGTTTTTAAATATTTGTGAGTTTCCAAACCATATCTCCCAGGTGGGTCAAAAAATACGTATAGAATAACCCGTTGTCATGCACCAGGTGATGATCGAGTCTTGTATTTTATGACCGTTTTTAGGTTATTACCCCAATGTACCACTATTCTATATATGAATCCACACATTGTATATATATAGTGACATGATTTCATGGAAATAACATTCCCTATACAATACCAAAATTACAATACATTATTATATACATTGAATCATCCTTAGACTTATCCTTAGAGATCCCACTTGACATATACAAGGAAATATCCGTAGGGTCTCACAAAAATTTTCCCAACCTAATTAAAATGTTTAAATAAACATATAATTTAATAATAGTTATAGAAAACTCAAGATTATCATAATTAGATATTACATTTTTTTATATTAATGTTCAATAAATTACACATACACATGCTTGTGGACAGTTATAATTTAGTGTCTCTGGATACTAGGTTCATAATATTCTAATTTGGTGAATGATATTTAATATTTAACAAAATGATATTTCAATTCAATACTCCTCATAGACAAAAACAACATAAAACCATTATTCATAACATAAGACAGAAAAATATATGAAACGGTGATCTTAGATGCTCAGTATGGTTAAATAAGTGAAATTCATAAGCATAATATGAACAGATGAATATGAGAACATAAGGATAGAATTTGAAATCCATACCCTGAAAATTATATCTTATAAACTGGATCCATTGTATAATGAATAATATTTTTAATAAAAGAATAATAATTAAATCAATTAACATGATTCATGAGAGCATTACTTTTGCATAAGATCTAGATTTATGGAAAACCCATAAGCATAGAATATCTTGTGTATGTGCTACTGACAATAATATTCATAACAAGTTATGTTGGGGATAACCACCCTTATTCCTAATTATTTCTTGGGATTATCTCATCTATAAAATATTTAATTCTTTGGATAACCACCCATGTACAATTATTTTTGGACATTCGAAAAGCACCAATGTACAATCTGAGATCATTAAATATTTATCATTACCAAATAAGTTGGAGGGATATATAGGATCCAAAATCACATAATTTCAATAATATATAGGTATAATAAATGATCAAAAAATATTCATCTTTTTAGAACCACCTATGTGAAATGAGTTTTATAAACATTTCATGATATCATAAACTGTGAAGAAAGTGGAAAGTTTCATAATTATTTCATTATTTCATCAAAGCATAACTCATGAAAAAATAAGTGGGTTTCACTATAATTATATCACGGTGTAACTCGTGGAAGAGAAACATGTTTCATAAACTCATTTTCATAATAAACATAAACCAATGATATAAACAATATGAATGGTATCCTTATACTATATCCCTAGAATGTAATATGTAACATAAACAGATTTCATCATAAATGGAAAATTATTTTAAAGGATCATTTAAAACATTTCTTGATGAAAATATTCATTATACCTTGAAAAAATTATTTAAAACAAAAATCATTATAGACATTATTTTATTTGAAAATAATATTAAAAATTAAAATGTAAAACATAAATATAATTTCAAACATGTACTGATGAAAATAATTTGTTTTTTTTTTGAAAAATTATTTTAAATTCATAATGATAAATTCATAATCAGTTTAACCATGAAAATATTAATTTAAATTTAAAATATTTTATAAATATTAAATAATAAGTAATCATTTGAAATAACATTGAAAATTTTTAAGGGAATACTAATATAATTTATCTGTTAGAAAAGCAATAAATATTGTACATGTTGTTTGTGTTTAATGCAATGATTCCTTTATCTTTTTTAGTAAAATCCAAACATGCATTTTTTTAAAACATCAATAATACTTAATTAATGTTAAATTACAACATAGGTAAAATTTTATTTTAATAATATTAGTATAATATTGAATTATTTTCAAAAACAATTTTTGAAATCTTATTTTTAGAATTAGATGTTTCTCTGATAAAAAAGATAAATAATGTCATCTTTTACTAAAAATGATTTATTAATTATATTATGTATCAAAGAGTTGTAAAATGATAATATTGAATTAAAATATTCTGAATACCTAGAGGAGAATAGTACATCCACGAAAATAGTAATGGGATATGAAAATACTATAAACATTTAAACATTTTCACTTTTAAAACCTGATTTAATAGTACATCCACGAAAACAGTTTTAAATTATAATTTTTCCCTTATGGGAATGTAATATGTAAAAATGGATTCCATATTTTGAATCAACATAATTTATATTATCTAACAAGTGTAACATAATTATTCAAAATAACTATATTTAAAAACCAAAAAAAATAGTTACGAAGGTGAATGTAATAATTGGTTACTAGGGAGGTTAAAATATAAATATATCTAATAAAAATAAACCAAAACATGTTCAAAACCAATATTCTTGGTGGAATTCACTATTTCAAATACTTATAAGTGTACCACTCACCTCTCATATAAAGAGACACCCCTAAAACACTTTATGTCACCCCTGAAGACCCTTTTAGTTAATCCAATATCTAATAAAATACCTCAAAAACATCACTCCTCTAATAATAGAATCCTTAGTTTGGAAATAAGTCCACTCTATGAAGTATTTGGGGGAATAACTATGTTCGACATCGGAAGAATATGTAACCTTCATCAACATGAATTTTTTTTGTATTTATTCCTCCACATCCCTAATTTTTTATTATAACATCCTGATACAATAACCATATTATCTTCCACATATTTATATGTTGTTATGTTATTTTAATTACCTAGGAGCATCTTCAATTCAATCAATTGAGTTATTTAACCGTTGTTTCAGTGTAAAACAAACTACCACATCGCGAACTAATGTATTTCATTTTTATAGTATCATTTATAATTATATGATATAATGATGGATTTATTGTTTATATATGATATTTATGATTTAATAATGATTTTATGATCATTATATTATACATATCATTATGATTTCCATTTTTGGGAATATGATAATGTCGATGATGTGTGTGGGTGACTATAGTATTGCGAAGTGATGGGATTTGTTCAAGCTTTACATGGATGTCAATAAGGTTGGGATTAGTTAAAATATGTGATATATATTAAATAAATACTTTTTTTGATTTATATTATATAATTTTAATTTCATTCTATTAATTTAATAAGAATGTGGAAATAATATTCAAGTGTATGTAATGTCTATCATCTCTATGAATGGCGTATTTCATTTTCTATCACTAAATTTTATGGATTACTCTAAATACATATATATTGAATATATATGATATTTTTATCTTGGTTATCATTATATATATGTATAAATAATGATAAAATAATAAACCAAATATAAAAAATTAATGTATATATGAAAACAAATCGGTTATTATCCAAAACGTGACATTAACATGGAATTTTTAATAAGAGGCTAATAAAATGAAACAAGTAAATCATAAATGGTATGATAGATATATACATATATATTTATATTAATGGATATGTAATATATTTATAATAATCTTATATTAATTATACATGATGTTAGAATGTGTATGAAGGTATTCAAGACTTAAGGTAAGGTATTTTTAGTCTCTCTTTAGTTTTTAGGAGGCATATGTAAATTCACCAATCATTTATTTTTTGTGGTGTATGTAATGCTACTTTTACAAGTTATATCGTGAATCCCATTATTTTAGAGATATTAATGTATATTTTTATGTCTTAATTTTCTGGATATTAAGATTCAAAATATTACTTAGTGTTAAGATATTAATGTTTATTTTTAGTGAAAATGATTAAACGTTTATACTATTTTACATACCCATGATCATAGTTGGGGTGTTTGTGAAATTAAAGGGAATCACAATGAACTCGTCAGAAAAAAAATCATATCTCAAGAAAATATTTACAATATCACCAAAAATCTCCCAATTAGTGATATGATGACAAAAAAATATACCCTTTATAACCATATATAACTCTTCATTGATCAAATAAATAATTAATTCATGTATATCAGGAATGGTTAGTCAATTTCACTTGGTTTATGTGATAATAACTGATATGAAGAAATATACTTCCATATAACTTACTAGTGAATAAAACCCTAGTTCAAAAATTTGACACACTACGTTAAATAAAACATCCCTAAAGGAATATAATCAATCTGAATTCAAAAGTAAAACAACATTGAATGTTTCATGATAATAGCTAAATCAATATCATAGTGATACCAAATTATAATTAGATAAAAAATTTAGATCTCAATTTGAGTGGGTCGAATAACAATCTCTTCAAATGATAAATCATGTCACTCTTATAAAATTCTACGTAAAACATTATTATAGACCTCCATATAACATAATATCAAATTAAATAATATAAAAGTCATGTGATCAACATGCCCATCACTCTATTAGATGATCAAGCTAAAAGGGAAAAAATTTATCTTTATTATCATTATATAATGGAATTTCTCTCAAGAAGAAATCAATAGTAGCTTCCACCAATGAAATTCAATTCATTTGAATGGTGTTTCCATATGGATATATTTGTAAACATAATAAATCATTCATGGAGTGGTGTGGAGTTAATATGTTCTCGGAGTCTCTATACGCATCATATTAACTAACACTATCTCTAACCGATGTTGTTAATGCTACTGGAATCAAAAGTCTCTCTTTCTAATGTCCAAGAGCATAGACATGCATGGGTTCAATGAATGAGTGCATATGTGATTGATTAAATATAGAATAAACCAAATTATAATAAATAATAATTATATATCAAAAGACATATGGGTTTACTTACACTAGAAATTCTAGTTCATGCATGTTACTGTTTGATGCTTCACGATCTATTTATCCTTATAGCGACCACCTTCATAGACACAATATTATCTATATCATGAAAGATTAGGGAAGTCACATGGATATCCTTATACCACATTTTATCCTCTACACTAATAATATATTTGAGGTCTACGTTTTTTCTACTGCCTCAGAGGATACTATAATAGGGGATCAACCTAAATATGACTTCCAGATCTAAACTTTCTATCAGCTAAGGATGAAAACTAAAACTCCCAATAGAAACAAACTCAGTAATAATAGTAAATGACATTAGATGTCACATAATAGTTCTAGAAACAACCAGATCTAAGGAAAATTAGGTAATGAGGGCTGTAACAGACTCTCTGCTATCTAAAATATTAACAGAATATGCAACTGATAATTTTTTTGATTTATTCATGGTGGAGCTCTGATAACTTTTCTTCAATACTTTTAATATCATATCTAAAATCCTCTCAATAAAATCCACATTCACATAAAAATCAAGATACATCAAAATCATTAATTATATAACCTATTGTGAGATCTATAGATTCAAAGCCTCTTTGAAATGAAACAATATAGAATGCGTCTTATAAAAAATTTATAATTCATATAGTCAAATAATATAAATTTAATAAATTATTTCTGATGAAATAAAAGCACCCACATGGAAATTTATAAAAAATTGAATCATGAGTAGTGAGTTTTAAACCAGTTACCTCATACTAGTAGGACTCTACTTATCCAATATCGGACTCTAATTTGGCCTAGATTAGATTAGATCTTAAGAATTTATCAATTACCTAAAATTAGGGAATATAATCCCACTTCTAAATAAAATCATTGATATGAAGAAGAATTATGAAACATTAAAAAGGAATTGAGAACTTAAAAGTGTATATCCAACTAGATGAACATTGATAAATTCGAACTCCAGATATACATTCAATCTCAAATCATAGTTTAGACTTGATAAATGATCAAAATAGAGGGATAGAGGGTGTCTTGTTTATTAGAAAATAAAACCAAAGGATGGGAGGAATGAAACATATCTGTAAGGGTAAAACCCTCCTTTTACCCAAAATAGCCTTCGCATATTTTGGTTGCATAGTGCAGCCAAAATGTGTGAAAAAAATGAATGGGAAGCTATAGGAAGTTACATATCGAATGTTTACACTGCACATTTAAGGCCCCATATTCCAACCACGTGAAATGAACCTATGAAAATTATAGACATTTTCACACAGTCGTATGACCAATTTAGCATGATGAGGTCAAACTATGTTCCCTCCTACTACTCACATTTCAAACTTAGATAGTTAAACCTAAACATGCATCCTACCCAATATAGTTTACTCTAACCATGAGACATTCCATTTACCCCGAAATCTGTGTTTCAGGATCTGAACATTCCATAGAAACCCCCGATACCTCCACTAACACAATAGGCATCCATTTTTGATCCATAAAATCCAATTAGACCAAAACATAAGGATCCATAACTGAGTCGAAAATTCGGTTCTTACACATGGGGATTTTATTTATGGTGAATGATGAAATTATATCCCATATATTATCAATTAACTAAGAAATGGAATAATTTAATCTCCTCAAAACACTAAGAAGGTTATACTAATAACTTTCCTCCATATTAGATGAGATTATCACATAAAGTGTTTAATTATCCCCTAAAAAATAACAATTAACATAGGAAGGAAGTGTTTTGAGCTCTATATGGGGTGGTTCATGTCTTGATAATGATATATGGGAATAAGTGGACTAGGATCTTCATGCTTCCTATTAAAGAGTGTAGTGTATAAACTATCATATTCATTACTATTATATCCAAAAAAATTCCACACATTTATAATAATATTTTGGGGAATGAATTTGTTCAATTTTTCACTCATATTAATTTTATAAAAAGTCCCCATCATACTCGTCAAAATGTTCCTTCTATTTACTAGAGATCATATCCATTTAGGTTGTAGTAGGGATATTATGTTCACTATTCATCTCTTCAATAAACTTCAAGAACTCCTCTTACACCATATCAATAGGCCCTTAATCTACTAACAAATTATATTTTGGAACAATTTGGTGGTTAAGTTCATTAATTTTCTTGAACACATTGAATTATTATTTTATTCACCCACATTAAAAATTAAATTTCCATTTAATACATTTATCTTAGATCCCACAATGGATAGACAAGGCTTACCAAGGTAGATAAGTACCTCCTAATCACACTCTATATCTAGAATTATTTTTTCAGATAGTTTGAAGAGTCTCCCAAATCCCACCATAAATTTTCCTACCCAACCCATTTGGTGAGCGATGGATTAAACAATCCTCCCACATATCAAGCTTGTTATGTGAGATCACCAGTCTTCTTGGAACACCCTAAAATAAAAATAAATCATTTTTTGGAGAGGAAGTTATTTAACTCCCCTAAAAATGAGCATTTAATTTATGGTTAAACTTTGTTATTTAATTCCCCTTACAAATGAAATTTACTTTTTGGTGGGTGATACATCATTTTATCACCCAGAAAACCAAAAAAAAATATTTTGAGGATGGTAGTTTTATAACATAAACCACATGGGGATATGTATTTTTTGTTTCCATTCATATATCTCAAGAAATAAATTCTTTATTATGTTCATAATTACCTACTACTTAGATAAATATAACTGGATTTAAAAGAAGTACATAGAATACTCCTAAAATAATCAAAACCCCACATATCGTAAGGGAGACCTGAAAAATGTATCCTTCATGAGATGACCTATCTATGCTCCCTAAATGGGTACCCATGTCCCCGAATAATCTCACCATTAAATAGAACATTTACATGGGAATATGTGATCCCCCACCCCTAAAAATAAAGAAAATTGTGTGTGGTGGTGTATCATTATGTGTTTTCCCTAATGGCCTTGCATACTTATTTATGTGTTGCATTCAACTCTATATTGGCCCATTCACAAACTATCTAATTTTTTTCATGTATATACTTTTAGAACCTGGTAATTCCATCATTAAGACATCGAATGACACTTGATTAGCTAATCATAGAGATATGATATAGTACCATGTCCCCCACTTGGTATTTCAACCCTTTGGTAATCAAAGCCAAGCATTTATCCTCCCTAGTGGGTGGGATCCTATGATTGTTGATAGTCATGAATTCATGAGATAATTAATATACATACATTATAGAAGGTAGTGAATGGATTCTTATGATATGTTGTGATATCTATTTCAAGAATTGTGATGTGAATAATACGACAATCCCCACATGTCATTTACCACCCTACCATTTTTCTGTCTTCTACCTATCTAAATGGGATGGTAGGAGGATCTCTTCAGGGAATTAATCTTAGATGAATAACATATCCTTTATTGTGGGATATTATTTTCTTGACACCTCAGGTATCCTTTCCATCATCATCCAGTGGTAAAACCGGATTGTTTACATTGATAGATCATATACTTCCTCTTATTTCTAACTATGAGAATGACTTTAATAGGAATAAAGGTTAAAAATGAACATTTCATTTGAAGTTAAAAAGAAATATTGGCATCCTATTTAGTAAAATCCCAAACCATAATAACCGTAATGGGCCTCTTATTTGGTTTAATCCCAAACTATAATAAAAAATCGGCCTCTTATTTGGTATAATTCACAACCAGAATATCCAAAATGGGCCCCATATTTGGTATAATCCCCAACCATAATAACCAAAATAGGCCTCCAATTTGATATAATCCCCAACCATGATATGAGAACCTCAATGGAATTTATTTCCAATGTGGAAATTCATTGGGACTTCTAATATGTGTAAACCATAAAACCATGTCCCCATCATCTCAACGAGACATATTCTCTTTGAGAAAATCCATCAAAGGGATATATTCTTTATGAATAATCCTTGGGACTTCTCTACAGGTTTAAACCACAAACCTTCTATACTACATGTGATTCTATTCCTATCCAATCATGATATTTAGAATTACTCACTATGGTTCAAACCCCAAACCCCAAACTCACCCTATTATTCATTAAGATATATCCCCAGTTGTTGGAACCACATTGTGTATAAGGTTGTATTTGTTGTCAATAGCTGTCAATGCAGATCAAAATGAAGGTGATCATGAAATACTCCGATGAAGTAGAGGAGTGGTGATTCAGACTATTTTTGTACTGATCGGATGTTCAAAGAACATGTGTCAAAGGTGATACATTGTTTACAACAATGCAGAATGTGAGGTATAATCTATCCAAGGATGATTAAAGAAGAATGAGGTTTTTGGATGAAGTCCATGCAATTCCTCGTTATTGCATGAGACCCATGGCTTTGATGAAGACCATGCAATTACTCATTATTTCATGAGAACCATGCAAGAGACTTCTTGACGAATTGAATCGGTTTGCATGAAGTATATCATGATGGTTGATGAAGAAGACAACGTGCCAATGATTGGAATTCTATTATTGCTATGCAAGGATTGGAATTCTGTGATAGCCATGCACAACACATTGAGAAGATGATGATGCTAAAGCTGTTCCTTAAAAGAATGCATATCACAATAGTGGAGGTTGTGATAAAAGCAGAAGAGTTGCTAAAGTATACAGATCACCAAGAAGAAGCATTGTTGAGGTGATCGTCCATGTCGACAAAGCAAACAATGACATACAAATTGTGTTGACAAATGAGATTCCATGGAGGCACGTCGAGTTCAAGGACTATGGATAATGATCCATGTTTTATTCATGGAACATCGACAAAGGAATGGATGATCTGGAGGGAGACTAAAAGAGAAGATTCAAGGTGGCGTCGTTTTCCTGTGTTTTCCAAATTTTTGGGGTCCAATATTTGGAGGTTGGTGAGCATCGCGAAAAGTGGATTTCCAGGAAGATCATAATTTAATATGGGAAAGTGATGAGTTTCGCGAAGATGGGATGCATGGACTAGATTTTGCGAAGACCAGAAAAATGGAGGCGGTGAGTCTTCGCGATTATGTCATGCTTCGCGATTACGTCAAGATTCACAAACGGTATAGGCTGGAGAGCTTCGCGGCGATGAAGGGCTTTGCGAGGGAGCTTCACGGCGAAGGCGTGAAGGAATGATGATGGTGATTCTTCGCTATTATGTCAAGCTTCGCGAACGACAGAGGCTGAAGCGCATCGCGTCGGAGAAGGGCTTTGCGAGGGAGCTTCGCGGTGAAGGCACGAAGGTATGTTGATGGTGATTCTTTGCGACTACATCAAGCTTCACCAACGGAAAAGTGTCGTGGTTCTTCGCGATTTGAACAGAATTCCTGCGGAATCTTTGGAGCTTCGCGATTTGAGATGACGTGTCGTTGACTTCATGCGGAAAGGTCGTGGGTCAGTGGAATCGCCTATAAATAGAGGCCGACCCGCTCAAGAGAAAGAGAGACAGCTCTCAATGAAAAACCATTGCTCTCGGTTCGCAAAGGTCACTCACGAAGGCAGTTTGCTTCGCGAAAGTTGAGCTTCGCGGCGGCTATCCTAGCTCCGCGAAAAGGTTGCACCCCGCGTTGGCTCATTAAGCTTCGTGAAGAGGCAGGAGCTTCGCGGCGACTTTCCCAACTCCGTGAAAAGTGTTCTCCCCGCATTGTCTCGGTGAGCTTCGCGGATTGGCAGGAGCTTCGTGATAGCCAAGCATTGCGAAGGCATGAGCATCGCAAGAGTGATTCACGATTGAGCTTCGTGAAAAGGCAGGGGCTCTGCTCAGAATTTCTTGAGCTTTCCAAAATTGGGAGTCGTGTGAAGTAGGGTACTTTGTGAAGACACTTTCCTAAGGTTGTACGCCCAGTGGACAGGGGAAAAAGGAGAATTCATCAGTGGATGAAATCTGGACTTCGATAGAGCATCATTTATTGAGCAATCACACAAGTGATTGTGATTCCGGAAAATAAGAACCGGGAATCTAGTGAATTCAGTCATTGCACTAAAGGAGGATTGAATAGTAAAGTGCATGAACTCTGAACTCTGATGCAAGAAAAGACTCATGCTGAACAGAAGACACAGAACATCATGTCTATCCATTGAAGATACCTTCACATCTATAAACTGAGTAAGACTTCTCCAACGGCAGTGAGCCAGGGGGAGTCAACGGGAGTGACCCGAGGGAAGCAATGAGCTATCCCTAAAACTTTGTAAAGGCATTGAGCCTGGGCCAGAGTGGCTGTGCCCGAAAAATTGTATCCGCAACTAGTGAATCATAGTGGATTTAGGTACGACCGGCAACCTGTCGGCGTATGCTCCTTGGACGTAGCCCTTAGTGGTGAACCAAGTAAAAATAGCTGCATCAACTCTCTTCATGTGAATGTTTCATTGCTGATCATATCCATCATACAGGTTTAAGTACTTCCTACCAATGTGGGAACAAGATCCACGATTTAAGAAGAAAAAGTTGACACCCTGATTCACCCCTCCCCTCTCAGGGTGTCTCGGGGTCCTACACCAATAAGATGATACCTGACTAGGAGGGGTATATTCCTTCCAGTCGCATTTCATCACCATCTTTATTTGGATTCATTCATAGTATGATCATGGCCTCAGATGGGAGGCCACATCTCTTCCATGTCCCTCTATCCACAACAGTATTAATTCCACACCATCTATGGTTAGGAACCATCCTCCCGGACATCCATTATCGATGATGTCAAACTTCATTTTCTAGTCCTCATCTCTTTTCCTAAAATTATGAAGTGTCTCATTAGGTGGAACTGAACTATGTGTGTTTTCATTCCTTTCACAATGGTATATTGAAATCCTATTTTATGGGCTCGATCCTAACACCAGAATAAATCCCATATTTTGGATGATAATAAATAATAGAGAGCCCCACTGTGCTTCTTGAAATAATAAAAAATTTAATGAATGAAATAATATTCTCTATTCCATACCCAAAATGACACAACTAGTCAAGAAATTCATATACGTACAAATTTATCCATATATGAAAACCTCATATACATACAAATTATTCTATAGAATACATATTATAACATTTTTTGTGAATATAATGGAAAACCATTCTATATTTTGTATTTAATAATGGATTCATTAATATGTTTTTATCTATAATAGATTCCTATAAGAGGAAGAAATCCCCCCAAATGTGTGATGAACTAGATCTCCCATTATCTTGAAAAATGTGAGTCACTAAGTTTTTTTTTGAATAATTTATCAATGAACACCTTCATTTGGAAATCAGGTTTGTGGAACAACATAAATAAAGGAACAATTAATTTCATTGTTTTTCCATGAATAAAACCTATTGGAATCCTCTAATGAAGATATTTTATGAACGAATACTAAATACATATGAACTAAAATCTTTATGACTATAACATAGTTCAATTTTCATAAATTTTATTCATGATAGGTTTTAAATGTATAATTTATATATAAAAATGATAATTATTTCATTATTATTATTCTTGATATGGCTTAATAATGAATATTTTTATCATATTCAATATACTAAAGTCAGTTTTTACAAATGGGTTGAATATCATCAAAACATATGACATGAACTTAACTATTAAAGTAATTAAATGTAGAATACTAATGACTAAAATAATATGAATAATAAACATTAAAATTGTAATTAATTAATTTAAAAAACTATCATATGTTTATTTTTAAGGATGATAAATAACAAACATGATGTGTCCAACATGTGGTAATGTGTTTATTAACTCAATTTCCATTCATTGGGTTATAATTCAAATTCATTGAAAATATTATTTCATAGTATTGTACATAGTAAAATCTAATTAAATTATGTTTTATATTATACTATTCTATTAGATTATAATTTTATAATATAATAATTTAATAGATTAAATTCTCACTCCATTGATAAAATATTTTAACGGGATTTCTCAAATAACTTTAACATCCATGAGAGAAATGTAGTATTCATCACTTGGATAATTATTGTGGTATATATACCAATACATATATATAATATATCATTATTACCATTATATTAATTTCATTTAATGATTCATATTTTGTAAAAAAAATTCCATGGGGATTATGATTCAAAACATACCAATGCGGTATGGATTTTTTCACAATCTCATCATTATTCAAGATTGTAACTGTTTAAGTATCTATAGGAGGAATTATATGATATTTCTATTTTAATAAAAATATGTTTTCTTCTCCACTTTTTCAGCTTTAAAATTATGTATTTTCATTTAAATTTCCTTTTTACATACGACATAGATTGAATTAATGTTTTTAAGGAAAACTAATTTTATTCCTAATCGTTTGGGAATATGTTTTATTAAATATCTATATTTTCGTTAAAACATTTAAAAATATTTTTTTATTATTATAATGTTTTTTATTAAATTCATTTTTACCCATGTTTTACTTATTAAATAATGTTTATTAATTAATATTTTTATCAATTTCTTAAAAAGTAACTCTTTTTACTAGAAATGTTAAAGGAACCTTTTTAACATACATGATATGAATGAAAATTCCAATCACAATGACCACTAAATTATTTGAATATTATTTTAAATGTTTCGATGGTTATTTTAAATAAAATATTTTTCTTATTTTTCTATATATTTTTATTTTAAAAAATATATTTTTCAATTTAAAATGGTAATTTTCATCAAGAATGTATTAAATGGTATTTTATCATATTATCATTAATAAAAGAAAATAATAATATATTTTACTTATACTACACTAGTGATTTTTAGTCTTGATTCCATAATTATTATCTTTATGGATGGTTTATGATCTATTTTACTAGGGAAATATTAACATCTCATATTATGTTTTTACAATATGAATGTTTATATTGATCACATATTGAATTGGTTTTCTCAATTTTCAGGTAGTTAATTAAATTGACTTAGTATGTGATGGGTATGGATGAATATATCTCCTCTATGAGTTAACAGGACACAAAAGAAAAATTGGTTTGGGTAATTAGAAAAGTTCTAAGCCGTTAATATAAGATGTCCTGGAATAAGGCCTCAAAAATTTGTTTAAGATGTCCAAATATATTAAATCCAAATTGAGTTGATTAGTTATTTACATCCATGTGATTATTTGAATAGTTATTATATCTAAAGATAGTTTTCAAGAAAATGTGATTAATTATATGGAATTATATGATAATAAATATCTCCAACAATATTCTTCCTCTTGATCAGGTTAATGATTAAATATAAAGTGTTTTTATTTATTAACCTTGTGATATTTATTATTCTTTATTTACTCATGATCTATTCCATTGTATCTAACCATTATTTAGCATTTGAGCCCCCCCTTTCTTTTTTTTACTTTCCCCATGATATTATGAAGTAATATTTGAATGATTTCAATGGTATAGAATATTTTGTTTCACTAGGTTTTATATTTGTTTCCAATGTAGTATTGGAAGCATGTATGTATCTAATTTACAAGGACAACTAAACTATTTGGAATTTTATGATGAAAACTATAATATATTATGCCAAGGTATTAAAGTAACCACTATCTATAAGATACTAGGGTTGGTGTCTTGACATCCACCCACTAATTTCTAGACTCCATTAGCTACCCTGTGGGACCCCTCGAAGTCCAATGATGGGCTCACCCATGGGGTGATGATCCAAGTGACCTGAAAGGACAAAGTATTTCCACTATCTAGATAGTGGATATATACCAACATGAAAGTGGGACTATATTCTTCCATCCTACTATACGCCCCTATTTAACCCTTTAAATTCTTATCCTCAATCCTCGAATCACCCAAAAAATTTCTTGAATTATCAATAAATTACCGTTGATGTGGGAGTAATGCATATATCTCAATAATTATAAACAATCCCAAATATTAAGAAGGGGTGGGGGATTAATATTCAAACACATATACATGATTCAAATGTATCTCACTTCCATTAAGATGAATTCTAAAAACTATTTACAAATGATAGAAATATATAGAAGGAAGAAAGATAATAGTTTTTTTATACTGATGTAATATAGTGTAAAATATCCATTTAAAACATAAAGAGGGTGGGTCAAACTAATGAAAGTGAGGAAAAATATAATCCATAAAACATTAGTTTGGTTAATCAATTAATTTTGTGTTATATCACTACTACTATTAGGGATGGAATACCAAAATGGAATGTTATAAGGAAGTGAAAAATATCATTCATGGATGGGAATGGGATTTCACCATTTCATCAATACCAAATGATACCATCAATTCCATCTAAATTTATATTTATTATAAAATAATATATTTAAAAAAATTAAATAATTTTTCAAAATATGGGGAATTTAGGATGATAATATTGTAACTATAGACCAACTAAAGGGTTTAATATCAATTAAGGTAAAGATAATTTCAGTGATAAACACATAAAAATTAGAGTGGTTGAGAATTACATTATTGAATGAAATTTTATACCGTCCATTATTATTTTTTATTGAGTCCAGCCACCCATTCTTCCTCAACATGTTCTCACAATAGAATCTTTCAAACTTTTTACAGTGAACAACATTGTATGTTCCTCCTGATATACATAATTAATTGGATCATATTAATAGAAATAAATGTATACAAAATAATTAGTGGATGAAATAAGTGCAAAGAAACACAATTTAATTAGTAAAAAAATGGGTGTTAATAAAATTTAAGAGGCATGATAATATTGAGAAATGTGATGATGAAAAAGGGTCTCACATTGGATAAGTAATTTGAATTTTTATAGGGTGATAATTTTTACTATATAAATTAGTTGTATAAAAATTATGTTTGGGGGAATTTAAAGTATTAATACACTGATTAATTTTTTTGATTATTCAACTAATTTTATTCCTTTATGTTTATTAATTATTTACATTTTTGGGTTTTTTTGTAATTAAAGTGACATATCATTACAAATGATAAAAATTTCCATAAATAAGACCCATAAAGGTTCCATTTTTATCAAATAGATTTAATGAAAAAACATTTATAATAAATTATCATCAAATTTTTAAGGTGGATTCTGGTTTCAATGGAACTCAGATAAGTAATACATATAAATAGTCACATAGCACTTTAGAAGGCTTAGAAGGGAATTCAGTGTTATAAAATTTGACTTTGATGGAGTTTTAGGTATAACAACCCATAAATTTCATACATAGATATTACATATTTTAGATGATTATTGATTACATTTCATAAACACAATTCCCATAATTATAATAGATCATCACCTTTGGAAACATGGAATACAACCATATAATCAGATGATTGATCTTCAACATTTATAATGAATATCTTTCCATTGAGTAATCATCATTGATATAACCTACATAAAACCAATAATCACAACAAAGGGAGTTAAAACCCAATAAAGTGTGACATTAGATCATATTTATGGGTATGGAAAAGAGACACATAATAATTACATGAACATAGGGTTAGTATACCATGAATATAGCTTTTGAAACCATACATGTCACATAAGATATCATAATCATAATTCATGGAATAAATATTAGCAGTTAATAAGACAGAAATAATAATTTAATCACTAAAAACGAGACATGATATAATAAAAATAAATAATAATTCAATAAATTTGTGGCACATATACAAGCATTTAAAATCATATGTCAAGGCTACCTGACAAGGCATTCATAACATGTTTTTCTTGGACTAACTACCTCCTCACGAGGATTAGGATTGGGCTGACCACCCATGTACCCTCCTTAAGAGGCTTGGGATTAACAACCATGTACCCTAATTTATAGGATTGGTATGACCACTCATGTAACCTCATTTATTGGCTTGGACCGACCAATTGTTCCCCGTTTGAGCACATATAACATCTATCATTACCAAATTATTTGGGGAGATATTATAGTCCCAATTATAACATAGTTAAATCATACATACATGTGCCAAAATATCATAAAACATTATCATATCATACCCCATTAAATTAAATGAGTGACATTAATATTTCATCATCTCATAACCTATTAAAAAGAGTCAGGTTTCATAATCATTTCATCGTAGAATTACTATTGTAAAGAATGATATTTAAAAAGTCTTTCATCATGGTATAACCCATGTAATAGAAGCATGTTTAATAAAAATATTGTCATCATAAATATAAACCATTCAAAATTGTAATTAAAATGGTTTCGTCAGATCATATCCCGCGTAAATCATATTATGTAACTGAGGATTTCATCTTTGATAGGGAATTATTTGGAATGATATCTTGGAGAATTTCATAAGGAAAATAAACTTAATTTGATATTCACTTTTTAAGACATAAAAAATCATCGACATAATTTTATTTAAAAATCACTTTGAAAACATATTAAGAAAAAATTAAAAATAAAATTAAACATTTATTGGAGAAATTTTTTTAACATCATTAAAAACAACTATTTGAATACTAAAACATTTTGAAAAATATTTTCTTTGAAAATAAACTTCAAAATATATAAGAGAATAATTTAAAACCATTTAAAACCCTTTTAAAATATACTAGTTTTTAATATTATTCCTTGAGAATGTTATTAAAATATAATTTGAAATCACTTTTTAAAAACTATTTTAAAAACATGGTTTTTAAAAAAATCCATCTAAAGAGAGAAATAAGGTCTTGTTATCCAAAAACAATTTTTTAATTATCTTAATTAGAAATGAGACAAAAAATGGTTCCATTACATGATGATATAATTTATAGATATATGAAAATTAAATTCAAGATAATTCAAGTGATATGGATCATAATATTTCATCAATGGAATAATTATCATAAATAGTCCCAATAAATGTGGAGATTATAAAAAATAAACTCTTACCAATTTTGTAACCTTGAATAAAAAAACCCCATGAAATAATAATATTACACGGCACTTAACATATTATGAAAATAATTATATTCATGATATTACATGTTAAAGTGGAATTATATACACCTCATAATTGAAAATAGGTACACAATATAAAATGTGTCTTAAAGGAGGAAAATTTAGAAAAAATATATTATCTCACTGGTAAATTCTAAATCATAATAAAGTGAACAATAAATCCTCAAATGAATGTGTAATTATAAAAAAATTAATTTTTAAAATCATAATGTATATTTATGTGTATTATAAACACCACAATGAAGAATGTGGTGGTGAATATATGTTGTGTCTCACAAAAGTAAAAAGAGATATGAAAATAAATTTCTATTTGAGTAACTATTGAATCATCATCCCTATGATGTAATAACATCAATTGAACATTTCATCTCATTAAAAAAACGCAATTCATGATATAATATGTCATATGACATATATACAGCACACAAAATAAGAATTTTTTGAATATGGAACGTACCTTAGTGATATAAAAAGTGAGATGAAATTATGTTAACAGAAGTCTTGAATCTCCCCATACTCCTTGAAAACTACTTTATAATAAATTTAAGTTTTATTAAAAATCTATAAGAAACAATATCCATATATATAACACCTTATATGATTTATTTACGGATTTATATTACCCATTTTTTTATTAATTCTCTATTAAATTTAGGTTTTAGGTTATGGACTTTTTATTTTTTTGTAAAAGTTTTGAATTCTTATTCTCTATTATCTTACATGATTTAATCATATATATAATGATACACATGATATAGATATAATATATATCCATTATATATATTGATCGAAAGATAAATACACTATTCATGGAGGCGGTGGGTCCTACATAAAAATAAAAATTGTTTCCATTTTATATTAATAATGAATGAATAAAAAATGATATATTTTTTAAAGAAGGTGGTCCCTCTGTCGGAGATGAAGACATCATTTATTTTAAAAAATGGGCTACATGAGTTTGAAAGATAGATTATTATTACAGAATTTCTCATAAAAAGGAAGCTGATCGCCAGGCAGATAATCCTGCCAATTAATAACTTTCTTGACTCCCCTATTTGAAAGAGCATCAAAAACCATATTTTATTCACAAAAGTAATGGGTTATGATGTAGTTGATTTCCATTAGTGTGGCAATACAGCTCATCCAATGGGTAGTGAGAGGCCATGCAAGGTGAACCACCCCTTTTCAAATAGTCTGGGAAATAGTTGCTGAATTACATTCAATCCAAATATCATTTCATCATTTTTGTTTGGCAATGTCAACCACATGGATCACTCCCAGCATCTCTTCATGTAGTGACAAGGCCATACTGCATCCTCCAAGGAAACATCTGTGGAAATGACCATGATAGTATATAAAGATATCACCACAACCTTCCAGTCTCAAGTTTCCTTTGTAAGCACCATCGACATGCAATTTGACCCATATGGGAAGCGAAGCATTCCAAAATACCTCAAATGTCTATCTAGGCGGCCTATAGAGAACAGAAATCTGAAGACGGCGTAGGATCACAAAATCTCCAACGAAGTTGTCTCAAAAATCATTCTGAGTCGCAACAACATCACAATTAGAAATTAGAATTCACGTATGACATGCATTATTCCTAGATGAGAAATTGTTATTAAGAATATTATTTATATCATGCAATATCACATTGAGAAGCTCAGCAGTAATAGCCAAAAAAAGATTCTTCATTTGGTGAGAAGCTTCAAAGTCAACACAACGATGCAGTTGTGAGCTAATTGATTCTAGAAGTAACCATCTACAACCAAATATGTAAATCACATAATTCAAAAGAGATTATGTTGTAGAACAAGAATGAAACAGATGATACTATATTCTCAATGTTGGGTGAAAAGGATACATTTTGAGTAGAGTTTGATGCCAATAGATTATAGAAAAACATCAGTGGGGACTCTGTTGTGCACAATACACCAAATAACCATTAGTCTCAAGGGCTTATTCCATGGATTTCTAAAAGATTTCAACCAACTAAAACTCTAATTAATAGTATGAAAGTTATGATTGTAAAAAATAATGGAATCAAGAACACCATTATGAGAAGGCTCCCATATGAGGAAATAATCAGATTTAGAATAGGGATAATTGTCAACGATATTAATGATTTTATCAAGGAGGGAAATGATGTGAGAGTTGAGAACATACCTTATAAGAGAGTTAGTGTTCATAGGATTTGCAGTGGTAGTTAACATGTCAATTAAAGGTGCACCAGTCCAATTATCAAGAATGAAATTCATGGAAGAATCAGAACTGACCATCCATCTGAATTTGTTCATAATGTGGGTAAAGGATTGTATAATAGATGGCCATATGGAAGAAGAGATAAAATTCCAATTCACATTCATATGTTTAGAGATGAATCTATTATAGAGAAAAGTAGTTGAGTCAGAGTTGTTATGAAGTAACCTCCAAGTGAGTCTAGCCTGAAGGGAATCATTAAAAAGATGACGATTTTTAATGCCCAGACCACCATTATCTAAGGGATTACAACTAGTGTTTCAAGTAACGGTCATAGGTTTACTTTCAATAATTCTACCATTCCAAAAAAACATTTTAATCAAAACATTACTTTTTTAAGTAAACCATCAGGCCAACTGTAAACCATCAGCGAGTAAACCTTTTTGGAAACAATTGTGGATTTCACAAGACAAATTCTTCTATCCATGTATAGGTATTAAAATTTCCATGGGGAGAGATGATGATGATATGATCCACATTGTTAGTGAAGTAACTAGATTTTGGCCTACCCCAAAAGAGAGAAACTCCAAGATAGGTGAATGTAAAAGAGGATTCTTTAATCCCTAAATAATTAATAATATTACCTTTTCTGTTGGCAGAATTTTTTTCCAAAATAACACAAAATATTTGTTCCATCATATAGATTTCACTCAGACATCATCGTAATGAGGCATGATACTTTTAAGACATAAGATATTACTTTTATATCCTTGAAGGAACGGAATAATTTTATCAACATAAAGATGATGGTTGGGCATGTTTAAGTTCCTAGAAACTTGAATATGTTTTATCTTTTTTTTGTTCCACAAGAAGAGTGAGCAGTCTGATTAAGTAATCTTAATAAATAGAAAGAATAATGTAAGAGAGAGAGGATCCCCTTTTCTAATACCCTTGTTGCATTTAAAAAATATCTTCGGGTCACCATTGACAAGAACAATGATAATGGACAAATTAAAGAAGGAGTTAATCATATTGATAAAAACATCATTGAAACCAAAAGACATGAGCACATTGAAGATGAAACTCCAATCAATGGTATCAAAATCTTTCCTAATTTAATTCTTGATTTCATCATTACCGCCTCTTATGGATTTATTTATGGTATTAGTGCATTCCGTGGAAAGACAGATACAGTCTTGAATAGACCTACCTTTGATAAATCCAAATTGATTCCAAGAATCTATTTTATTGTAAATGTTAGAAAGTCTATTAGCTAGAAGTTTAGAAACAATTTTATAAATAGATTTGATAAGTGAAATTGGACGGAAAAAATGAATCTCAATGGAATTATAAACTTTTGGGATTAAAGTAAGGAATTGTGAAGTGATACCCTATGGAAGATAACCAGTTGAGAAGAATGTTTTATCATGGTTCTAGAAATCCCACTAAATGATCTCCTAGAATTTCTGAATGAAGCCATTATTGAAACCATTAGGACCCGAGGAACTATCAGGAATAAGGCTAAACAACGAGTCCTTGATTTCATGCTCAAGAGGTAAACATGAGAGAAATTCATCGTCATCCTCAGTCACCAATGTTGGAATTATATCATGAAAAAGATCCTTGTTAATATCTAGACCACTGAAAAAATTATGAAAATAAGAGACCACAAGATTCCCAATCGCCTCCTAAGAGTCAATGATAGTATCTTCATCTCAGAGAATGTAAAGATGTCTATAGAAATTCGTAATTATTTGAAGTGAGTTATAAAATTGTGTATTTCTATCACCATCCAAAATCCATTTTGTTTTGAAATTTTTCTTACGAATGTTATCTTTATGAATAAGAAGAGAGTTTAGTTTAATAGATTTATTTATTTCATGTTGAGGATCCAAAGTGAAATCAGAACTGGTATTTTAATTTTGGATTTGAATAAGTTCCTTTTCACGGGAGGAAATGTCATTTTCAAGTTGTTTATTCTTTATTCTACTCCATCTTTTAATACATTGCTCGAGATATTTTAATTACTAAGACATGAAAAATACTCATTGTTATGGATCATACTTTCAACTAAATGATATATATATATACATAGATTTATTATAATTAAACATTAATTTAATTTTATGTATATCACACACAAAATCACACATACTCACATATATATATATATATATATATATATATATATATATGAAACCAATCATTAATACATTCCGTGTAAACCATGAATGAATCACACTTCTTTGTGAGTAATTAGTCCACCGTACAGATGAACGATGTTATTGTATTCCCAAAAAATGGGAATCATATATGTATGTGTTATATAAAAATTAAAAAATCACAAACATCATAAATATCATGTATAATCTATAAATAATTCATTACTACCAATATTGAAAGGTTGTAATGAAAAAATGATTGACATTGTTTTGCAAGGCCGTAGTCCGTTGTACACATGAATGATGATTTTATATCAATTTTTAAGGATGTGTGTTTAGATATAGGTCCTAATTTTAAAAAAATAATTAACTTTAAGATAATTAGTATATAATCTAGTAATGATATAAAAATAATTTAAGGGGCTTGAGGAATAAAAAATAAACATGCATGAAGGTTACTTATTTTTCAGGTATCTACTTTTGGTATGAAAAAAGCCATTTTTGGTTATATTTATTCCAAAATTAAGGAATATAAGAAGAAGTGATGGAATTTTAAAAAATATTCGGATAGGTTTTGGCTAATCCAAAAGGATTGAGATGTTGGAAGAGTGGGGGACATGGGGTGGCATTCTTTAAGTTATGTGAGTGGAAAACATGTAAAGTTTTTAAAAAGATAATTATAAACACAATTTTCATATAACAAAGGTATCTCAAATAGATAAAATTATATCGATAGACATGATAAAGACAAAATATGTCCCTAAAATGGGTTTTTGACATGTTTTGGGTCCTTTCGACAACTTATATTTTCTGTCTAACCACTAAGTAATCATATTTTTACCTTAATCACTGCAAATAATTTTAATTGCATTCACTAATCACATTAGTAAAAAATATGTTTACCTTATTAAACGTCATAAATTATTATAATTCAAAATAGGGAATCCATTTTTCCAAATCAAATTCATATAAGTTTGAAAAATTAATTTAAAAATAACCACATATACAAGTACTGAAATATGTTTTTAATGAAAAACCAATATTTATTCCTTGACTCAATTGTATGATCTTTTATAAGAAGAGTATCGGTTTAAAATGTTATGATCAAGTTCTCATTCCACTATTTTAATGTTATGACGACTTATCTCTCTTTTTTACTTATTATGACTATGATCCAACCCTTTGTTATGTTTCATTTCCATAGTTTATGAAGATATGTGTCATGTGTGATGTATCTAAGAAGGGTTATAGATGTGGAAAAAATTGTGGGGGATGACGTATCTCAGTGATGGACTAGTGTATATGTTTCCTTGTTCCCCAAAACAATAATATTTTACACTCATCAGGTATTAAATTGTGTAATGTAATAAATAATATATATGAAATTATGTACTTTCTATTTATTTTAATCTTAGGTTTCAATAATTTACTCATATACCATGAAACTATAAACAGTTATGGTGGAACATTGAATGGTAGTGTACATGATAATATTTCCTTATGTCTCTCAATATTTATTAAAAAATGGTATCTATTTGGAATAATGGAATATCTATTGGTTTTCTTGGTCATGAGAGGTTAGAGGAAGACATTTTTCTTCATTATTGAGTGTCTGTTTATAGAAAAATTATTGATCTTGATATAATTTCACTAGAGAGGAAATTTTGTTCGCAAATGATCCACTGGATAGAGAAATTACATAATATATTTTATACAGTCAGGGATAAGAATTAATCATTTAACACTATCCCTTATATAATTCCTTTATTATAGGTAAATCTAAACTCCATAAAAATTTTATTATTATTATTTGTTAACATGAACATCACATAAGGATATAGAAGTATATATTTTAAATAAATAAATTAATATTCATTCAAGGATACTAAATAAAATTATATCACCACCATCAAAAAACATTACAATGTTTGTCAAAATACTACAGTATTTATTTAAAATTTTATTATAAATATTTTTCAATAAATAAAATATATATTTCATATTCACTGATTGATGAATAAGTATTTATTTAATATTAAAAAATTTCATTTATGCAAACTAAATAATTACTGGAGAATAAATATCATGGGATCAACAAACCAAGAATAAATATGTAAATACCCATAAATTTCAAGGGAAATTTTTTCTTAATTTTCTTTGAAATTGTACGAGTACGCAGTTTCTTAACGGCGCCTGATTCCGAGGCCTGGTGTGCCCGGAATAATTTTCCGAAGTTTAACTCAGGTACATTCGGTGAACGAACAAGTATGTTTTCTAACTTTTGATCCGGTGCTCGGAATTGAAATCCGATGGCACTGATGAAATCGCAGCGCCGGTAAATGCTTAGGATGACTTTTTATGGAGTTGTGTTTTCTCAGGATGAGATGTTAAAAATATGAGGAATAAAAATATAGTTGTTTTACAATTATATTTTTATTACGCCTCTAGTGGTTTATGATTTATGGGGAAGGAAGTTGTGAGGAAGTGGGGTGGGGCCCACATGATCCCCTACCTCCTTAAAATTTTTGACACCCCATTAAAAACCCTCCCCCTCTTTAATACATGTCAACCCCTCACGTTTATGAGGAACCTTCCCTCCCTCTCTTTAATTAAATGCCAACGTGTTTAATTAATGAGGATCATTCCTCCCTTTTTAATGTTCCACAGTAGGGGATTAAGTGAGTGGGGCCCTATGTCATAATTCCCCCATTTATGACATGCATGCCAATGATGAACCCACTAATCCTATTTAAACGTAGCAAGGGGGAGGAGTTTTGGACGGCTTCTTAAAGTGGAGAAATGCTAGCAGCGAAGCACGATGCCCAGCACTTGGAGAGTTTACCTCTTCCTCCAACGAGGAACGAAGAACGACAACACCACCCTCAGTTTCTTCCTTCCCGACATCGACTGAACAACGCCCATCTATCGTGACGCCGTCTACCGTGAAACTGACGAACACCTTCTTCGAGGTAGGTGTTTGGTTTTGTGTTCAGGGATATTCTTTTTCCATCCAACGATAAATTCCTTAGCATCTTGTTATCGAATTAGAGGGAGGGGTCCGGACCGCACGAACACGGCCAACCCTCATATCCTTGTTGTCGATCATCGACATTGTTTGGAACAGAGGCAGCACGGTGCAACAACACCGCATGGAAATGAGGAGGAATGCGAAAAAGGAGCATGTCGCCATCGCTCTGTGCTGTTGAGACTGAAATAAGCCGCGGCCGGAGTCGAGCTGCGGTGGAGGCGCGCGGCGCCTTCGCGTGGCGTCGGAGAACCATGAAGAGGTCGCGGCCAGAGTGGGCAGCTGTGGAGGGGCGCGGCACCATTGCGCCGCACCGGTCGGACAAGGTCGCAGCATAAGGCCATGGCGGTGCCGGGAGCGGAAGCGACAATTGCCGATTGCCGATGTACGGAAGGCGGGACCCGCAGGGGGTCCTGCGGTGGCACACTGGCTGGCCAACTCTGCCGGCCGTTTTCGGAAGAACCGGGGGTCGTAACCCCCAGCTGGAAAAGGAGAAGGCCCCCATGTCGGGGCCACCATTACAAACAAGGGGGGCAGCGTGCCCCCCCTTCCGTGTCCACTCGGCCAGTGCCGATCCACCCCGCTCAGCCATCGTCGAGCCGGCTAGGCCGGACCAGCCGCACCAGGCAGGGCCGCCCGTGCCGGGATGGGCCGCCCGCACCAGGCCGGGCCACTCCGGCTGGGACGGGCCATGCCAAACTGGCCGGGCCGCTCTCTAATGGGCCGGAACCAGACCCGGGTCAGATCGCCCCAGTTCGGGCCGACCCATGGGGTTTTGGGTCGGGTCGTCCTGGGCCCAAACCCCCCTAAAAACGGACAATTTCTTTCAAACGTCTGTAACATGGGCTACGTACCTCCGATCGATGCACTTTCAGTTGCAATGCGATCCTCGGATCAAGAAAATTGTTTCGGTATATTACACTAAAGGTTTTGGAAAACTTTGTGTATGGTCGGGTTGGTTTGAACACAAAACCAACCGGGCCCTCGGAGCAGAAATGCTCATAACTTGAGCTCCGGACGCCCGATTGACGTGCTGTCACCTTTTTTGGATTCCTCATTGTGAGAAAAACCTTTGGGCATACTCCAATCAGGGTTTGGATGTAGTTGGAGTACGGTCAGGCTGGTTTTGACATAAAAACCATCTGGGCCCCTAGGACGAAAAGACCAATAACTCTCAGACCGAGCGTCCGATTGACGCGCCGTCTGTCGCATTGAGTTCCTATTGTCGAGACGGAACATTGGGATACATCAACTCCGGACTACGTGTCAGTTGATGTATCAAACCCCATTGGCTCGTGGATCAGACCCTCTCGGAATGGAGCATGTTGTGTGCGGGAACCATAGAGCCGTCTGCGACTATGATGACGACGATGATTGTACTTGAATCCTCTGTGGGTTCGACGAGGACGACTCCGGGAATGGGATCCTCCGTGGGTTCGATGAGGACGACTACGGTACTGGGATCCTGCATGGGTTCAACAAGGACAACTACCATATTGGGATCCTCCGTGGGTTCGACAAGGACGACTGTCGTACTTGGATCCTCCGTGGGTCGACGTGGACGACTACCGTACTGGGATCCTCCGTGGGTTCGAAGAGGATGGCTATTGTATTGTGATCCTCCGTGGGTTTGACTACTATGCTGGTATCCTCCGTGGGTTTGACGACGATGGCTACTATACTTGGAACCTTTGTGGGTTCGGCAGTGACGACTATTAAACTAGGATTCTACGTGGGTTCGGTAGAGGAGATGATTTAGAGGATACATCTAATCATCTCCACCCCTCTTCGTGAGTATTATACCTATGTGAGTGGAGTCTTGACTTTCAATCATTATCATTGTTGTGATTCACTTGATATCCTGTGTGGATTGGATTATGCTATCCTATGTGGATTGGATCATACATTCCTGTGTGGATTAAGTTATACTTCCCTGAGTGGACTGGGATGTACATGAGCTCATGAGATGGATTTGTACTGGATTTGATGACTTAGGTATATGTATGGGAATATACCTAAGTAGTGTTGGATGATACTTCATGATTGTATCTTTTCATTGTGGTTTATCCTTTGTGGGTTTTGGGAGACCTTCGGGGGGCTTGGTGTCCCTACTGAGTATCATATACTCACCCCTACACGGGATTTGCATGCACTACGTTGTGTTTGTTGCAGACGATGGACATCACTGATCGTTGTTGAAGTTTTAGAGCTAAACGGTACCCGGTGGTGGACGTGACGACGAGAAGGTACCCGGAGGTGGACTTCACGACGAGATGGTACCCGGAGGTGGACGTGATGACGAGACGGTACCCGGAGGTTGAATTCACAACGAGACGGTACCCGGAGGTGGAACGGATAACGAGAGGGTACCCGGAGGTGGACTTCAAGACGAGACGGTACCCAGAGGTGACAGACGGATGTGGAGAGCTAAGGTGTCCATCTATACCTACCCTTCAGGTAGGGACTCCGGAGGACAATCCAGGAGAAACTAGACACCTTCCTGATGTTTTTTCTCTTTCTTGTACTTTACTGTTGGGCTTGTATTTCCATTCCCCTTTGTACTTTCATCACACTTATTATATTGATTTACTTAGTGTTTCCTTCTGCCTGTACTCTAGTTTTGTGTGTGTTTATGTTTCATAAAGGCAATGCCTTCCCAGTTGCAGGGATTTATGACTTTGGTGCTAGTCGCCAGCCCCTAGCCTATGGATGGTGGGCTTGGGGTAGATAGGACACATGCCCTGGGGGACGGGTCATGACAAATTGGTATCATAGAAGTTCGGTTCTACCGCAGAACTCAGGACTCGGATTTTTCTTCTATGTGAAGAAATCATGATAAGGGTATTGTGTGTGGTTATTATTCTAGGGAGTCTAGTGTTGGTGCAGTGGCCTACGTATCCATACACTAGGACCCTGACTTTTGATTTCCGACACAGTGCACAAAAACATTGATTGCATTTGTGATTCAAGAGTTTTTGTTGTGATTACTTTGCATCAGCTCACTAGGTAAACCGTTATGACCGTGGCACACCTGTTTCTTTACAGGATTGACCCACGATGTCAACTAGCTAGGGTTCCGAGCTTTGTGTGAGACGACAGCCCACCAAACGATGAGGCCTCGGTGTAGGGCCCTATTACAGCGGAGGAACCGGCGGTACCTCTACCCACCGAGCCACCGATGCCACCAGCCCCAGCCGATGAGAGTGCACGTTGCCTTAGTGCACTGCATGAATTTCAGCATCAGAGACCGCCCATGTACCACAGGGAGATGGACCTTCAGGCAGCCGAGGATTGTCTGGAGACTATTGTATGAGTTTTCAGGTTAGTGGGGACACCATCTGACCTCATGGTGATCTTTGCAACGATTCTCCTACATGCGACAGTAGGCAGATAGTAGAGCCTAATTCTCCCGGTGCACGACAAGGAATCTACCCTATGGTCGGACTTCGAGAGCCTCTTTCGCTCAGGGTTCATCCCAGCAACCCTCCGTGCGGTGCACATTCAGGAGTTACTACAACTGTGGCAGGGTATCATGGCTGTTGCCAAAAAATGGCGAGGTTTACTGATCTCTCACGCTACTCCACAGATATGGTATGGGACCCGTTCTTCAGTGCCCAGACCTTTGAGCAGGGACTGAAGCATGATATCAGGGCTTCGCCGATCTCCCTCAACATTCCGACTTAGGTAGGGGTGTTGGAGAAAGCCCTTCTAGTGGAGGGTTTTCTCGCAGAGCAATCAACATCAGTGGGACCCTCTACAGGACAACCCGTAGCAGTGACTTCTATAGCTGGAAGTAGAAAGATGACGCAGAGGTCCAAGCAGGCCAGACCATTTGATGAGCAATCTCAAGATACATATTTGGTTGTACGGGGAACACGAAGGAGTTTCAGCCACATGAAGAGCATGCAGTGTTATGTATGTGGCGGGCAGGGTCACCTGGCTCGAGACTGCCTGAATCTTCATGCAGATAAGCAGCAGGCATTAGAGGGATCTCTCAGGAAGAGGATCGACTATGGCGGTCTGCAGGGAGTAGGCGGACGGGGCAGAGGAGTTGGCCAAGCTGCGGGTGGTGGGCGACGCTTTGAGGCCCTACCACCACCACCACCAGGAAGACCACCCCGACCGCAGGGAACATGTGGACAGGGAAGAGCTCCGCTTTAGGCAGCTGAGGCTTATGACCATGGAGCTCCGAGAGCTGGTGGACAAGAGCGGGACTAGATCCAGTCATGGACACTTCGTTCATGTTTCTTCTGGCCTTGTTGATGTTGTGTTTGTGGATGTTTTGTGTCTTTGTACATTGAGCTACAGTAATAAAAGTCACTTCTTCTTGTGACGTTTTCTTCCATGTCCTTATTATGTAGTTGATACTAAGAGGATCCGGTTTAAAACTACTGACTTGACCCTCACTTTAGAGATTCTTATTGGAGGAGACCTAGTTACCACACACTACTACCGACAGTGTGACTCGACCCTTTGAGGAGAGAGTAATGGTTGGATCTATTGGTAGTAGCGTCGAGGCCTTATGACGTCATCCATGGCATGGATTATTATCATTCATTTCAGGATTGACTGAATTAGGAAAAGAACGTGGTTCATCTAGGGGATGAGACCAGATTTCTCTTATCGATAATGAATAAATATTAGCAGCTCTTGTAGGACCAGAGAAGGTTCAGGACCTCCAGGAGGCAGAGACACTAGAGTTAGAGGATTGAGACCATGTTTTCTTACAGGTATCACCTCGATGTGGATTACAAAGATTTGGCTGGGGCGGTGAGTTATCTCCACGCATCAATGGACCCTTCTAGGTCCTCAACAGGGTAGGTGAGGTGGTTTACCGCTTGACTCATCCACACCAGTTGCACCAGGTGCACGACGACTTCCACGTATCTCAGCTGAGGAGATACGTGCATGACCCGGCTCATATCTTGACGATGTGGTGACTTTTACGGAGGTCCCGTTGGAGATCGAAGATCGACGGGAGAGGGTCCTACGTAGATGATTGATTCCTTTAATGCACCTCAGGTGGCAGCATGGGAACCTCCAGGAGAGCACTTCGGAGCGGGAGGCTCAGATGCGTGCTCAGTACCCTCTTTTCTTTCCCTAGTTGGAGATGTATCTTTACAGGGATGTAAAGCCCTGAGGTAGGAGTAATGTAATGACCCATAAATTTCAAGGGAAATTTTTTCATAATTCTCTTTGAATTCTACAAGTACACAGTTTTTGACGGTGCCTGACTCCGAGGCCTGGTGTGCCCAGAATAATTTTATGAAGTTTTTCTCAGGTACATTCAATGAACGAACGATCAGGTTTTCTAACATTTGATTTGGTGCTTGGAATTGAAATCTGAGGGCACCTATGAAACCACAGCGCCGATAATTGCTTAGTAATACTTTTTCTGGAGTTGCGTTTGCTCGGGATGAGATGTTAAAAATGTGAGGAATAAAAATATAGTTGTTTTAAAATTATATTTTTATTACACCTCTAGTGGTTAATGAGTTTTGGGAAAGGAAGTTGTGAGGAAGTGGGGTGGGGCCCACATCAGCCCCCACCTCCTTAAAATTCTTAATGCCCCATTAAACACCCTCTCCCTCTTTAATACATGTCAACCCCTGATGTTTATGAGGAACCTTCCCTCCCTCTATTTAATTAAATGCCAACGTGTTTAATTAATGAGGATACTTCCTCCATTTTTAATGTTCCACCACAGCGGATTAAGTGAGTGGGGCCCTATGTAATAAATCCCCCATTTATGACTTGCGTGCCAATGAAGAACCAACCACTCTTATTTAAAGGAGGCTAGGGGGAGGAGTTCTAGATGACTTATTCATGCGGCAGAACGCTAGCAGCGAAACACGGCGCCTAGCACTTGGAGAGTTTTCCTCTTCCTCCAACGAGGAATGAAGAATGGCAACACCACCCTTGGCTTCATCCTTCCCGACGTTGATGAAACGACTCTCGTCTACTGCGACGCCATCTACCGCGACACCGACGAACGCCTTCTTCGAGGTAGAGGTTTGGTTTTTTGTTCATTGATATTCTTTTTCCATCCAATGATAAATTACATAGCCGCGTGTTATCGAATTAACGGGAGGGGGTCGGACCGCACGATCATGACCAACCCTCATCCCCCTGTTGTTGATCATGGACGTGGTTTGGAACAGAGGCGGTGCGGTGCAACAACACCACGTAGAAACGAGGAGGAACGCGGCAAAGGAGCACGGCGCCATCTCGCCGTGCCGTTGAGGCCGAATGAAGCCGAAACTGGAGTCGGGCCACGGTAGAGGGGCGCGACGCCGTCACGCGGCGCAGGAGAACCACGAAGAGGCCACGACCGAAGCGGGCCATGGTGGAGGGGCGTGACGCCCTTGTGCCACGCCAGTTGGACAAGGCCGTGGCTTAAGGCCGAGGCGGTGTAGAGAGCGGCGACCAAAACCACCGGCCGCCTATGCTTGGAAGGCGGGACCCGCGGGGGGTCCCGTAGTGGCACACCGGCCGGCCAACTCGGCCGGCCATTTTCAGAAGAACCAGGGGTCGTAACCCCCAGCTGGAAAAGGAGAGGGCCCCGACGTGGGGGCCGACATTACAAACAAGGGGGCTGTGCGCACCCACATCCGCGTCCGCTCGGCCAGCGCCGAGCCGCCCCGCTCGACCGGCACCGAGCCGCCCTTGCTAGACCGGTCGCACCAGGCCGGGCCTTCCGTGCCGGGCTGGGGCGCCCACGCCTGGCCGGGCTGCGCCAGTAGGGCTAGGACGTGCCCTGATGGGTCGGACCCGGACCTGGGTCGGGTCGACTCAGTTTTGGGCCGACCCAAGTGGATTTGGGCCGGGTCAGTCCGGGCCCAACCCCCCTTAAAAATGGACAGTTTCTGTCAAACGTCCATAACATGGTCTACAGACCTACGATCGACGAACCGTCAGTTGCGATGCAATCCTCTGATCAATATGTCCTTTCAATATGTTAAACAAAAGGTTTCGGGGAACTTTGGGTACGGACGGGTTGGTTTGAACACGAAACCAACCGGGCCCTCGGAGTGTAAACGCTTATAACTTGAGCTCCAGATGCCCGATTGATGTGTCGTCAACCTTGTTGGATTCCTCTTAGTGAGATAGAACTTTTGGCTTACTCCGCTCAAGGTTTGGACTCAGATGGAGTATGGTCGGGCTGGTTTTGACTTAAAAACCAACCGGGCCCCTGGGACGAAAAGGCCAATAACTCTCAGACCGAGCGTCCGATTGACATTTCGTCTGCCGCATTGAGTTCCTATTGTCGAGACGAAACTTTGGGATACATCAACTCCAGACTATGTGTCAGTTGAAGTATCGAACCCCCTTGGCTTGTGGATCGGACCCTCCTGGAATCGAGCATGCTGTGTGAGGGAACCCTAGAGCTAGCTGCGACTGTGACGACGACGATGAATGTACTGGAATCCTCTGTGGGTTCGACGAGGATAAATACCGGACTGGGGTCCTCTGTGGGTTCGACGAGGACAACTACGGTACTGAGATCCTTCGTGGGTTCAACGAGGATGACTACTATACTGGTATCCTCCGTGGTTTCGATGAGGATGATTGTCATACCTGGATCCTTGGTGGGTTCGACAAGGACCACTCCTATACCGGGATCCTCCATGGGTTCGACGAGGATAACTACTATACTAGGATCCTCCGTGGGTTAGACTACCGTACTGGGATACTTCGTGTGTTCGATGACGATCACTAATATACATGGATCCTCCATGGGTTCGGCAACGACGATTACTAAACATGGATCCTACGTGGGATTAGAAGAGGAGATGATTCAGAGGCTACATCTAATCATCTCCACCCCTCTTCTTGAGTATTATACCTGTGTGAGATGAGTCTTGACTTTCAATCATTATCTTTGTTGTGATTGACTTGATATCCTAACTGGATTGGATTATGCTATCCTATGTGGATTGGATCGTACTTTCCTGTGTGGATTAAGTTATACTTCCCTGAGTGGACTGGGTTGTACATGAGATCGTGAGATGGAGTTGTACTGGATTAGATGACTTAGGTATATGTATGGGAATATACCTATGTAGTGTTGGATGATACTTTGTGACTGTATCTTTTCATTGTGGTTTATCCGTTGTGGATTCAGGGAGAACTTTGGGGGTCTCGAGGTCCCTAATGAGTATCATATACTCACCCATGCACGGGCATCGCCCGCACTACGTTGTGTTGGTTGTAGATGACGAACATCACTGATCGTGGGTGAGGATTGTAGAGCAAGACGGTACCCGGAGGTGGACGTGACAACGAGACGGTACCCGGAGGTAGACTTCACGACGAGACGATGCCCAGAGGTTGATGTGACGATGAGACGGTACCCGGAGGTAGACTTCCCGATGAGATGGTACCCGTAGGTGGACTAGATGACAAGAGGGTACCCTGAGGTGGACATCACGACGATACGGTACCCGGAGGTGACAGATGAATGTGGAGAGCTGAGGTGGCCATCTGTACCTACCATTCAGGCAGGGACTCTGGAGGACGATCCGGGAGTAGCTTGACACCTTCCTACTATTTTGTCTTTTCTTTTGTACTTTACTGTTGGGCTTGTATTTCCGTCCCTTTTTGTACTTTCATCACACTTGTTATATTGTTTTACTTAGTGTTTGCTTCCTCTTGTACTCGGGTTGTGTTTTTTTACATTTTATAAAGGCAATGACTTCCTAGTTGTAGGGATTTACGCCTTTGGTTCTAGTCGCCAGTCCCTGACCTATGGAAGGCGGGCTTTGGGTAGTTACGACACAGGCCCCGGGGGATGGGTCGTGACAAAATATTAATTCTTTTTGTTAATAATAATATTAATTCCATAGTAAATTTGTATATAATTTAATTAAGATTCCCAAATACAATATTTGGTGTGACCATCTTGGACTCTTTCTAAATTGAATTAGATAGGCCTCAATTCCAATATTAGTGTCAAATAATAATCCAAGAAACCCATATGGTAAAAAGTTATTTTTTGAATGAATGAGTCCTACTAAAAATTTTCAATATAAAATATAATTCTTTTGTATTTATATCCCATTAGACATGATTAGTTATTTATATGTTCAACCTATTTTAATAATATATCATTCTTTAACTACCCAAAATGAACTTGTTGTTAAACATCCATGTGCATGGAATTAATAGTAAATTTATATTTTAATCAAATATCCAAAATTTCATCTTCCATTATGGGAAGTGTGAAATCATATCAGGAATTATTCTTTAGTTTAATTTCACTAAAGATATTTATATCGTACTATAATTTTCTAGAAACATATGACATTGTTTTTTATGTAAATACATGTACATATAAAACTTTGGATATGTATTAGTAATAAAATAATGTCAAGGAACCTAAATATACATGCATATATTGGAAGATAGAAAAACAATAATATATCGAATTCTTATTGGATGGTGTCTTCTCATAACCTCACATCTATGATATTACAATGTGGGAAATTTCATGAGAAGAATCCTCATACACTTATGAGTTTCCAACACTTGATGATATATATAATTGTTTATCATCAAAGGATGACGTCCAACTATAGAAAAAATGTTTAAGAATATTGTCATGAATATAATTAGATCCCATCATATAGGTTAAATTATTTTTACATACTATATAGAAAGTAATCTATAGAAGTTACCTTATTATTTGTCATAGATTAGAAAATTCCTTACATGATAATATTAATATTCCTTTGTTTGAATATATAATATGTAATATAAAGAACATGATAATTTGTCTTAGGTAACAACTCCCATATAAACCCACTTACACTATAAAAAACATACAATTACATTAATTATAATATATTTCACATGATATTAATTCTTTCGCTGAGATAAGGGTTCATCCTATAGGTCTTCTATGTTCTCCTCCAATGAAAATCTACTTACATACCCCAACCCATTTTGAAAAATACATAAAGAGGTAAAATTTTCAATGTATATGCACCATACATTGATGTGTTATTATATATTTTTTGTAGAAATATCACTTAAATAATTTCACAATACAATGAGATATGGTATTTAATTTTTGTAAGTACATCAAGATTCTAGATAATGTTTCATATCCATACACATACCTTCACTACCTCAGATGTTCGATATACATAGAATATGATATTGAATCTATAACAACTTATTTACATGATAAATTATATATTAAAAACCCCATATGGATGGTGAAAAAATATACTTATTACAATTTATAATGAGCTTGATTTGTTTCAAAACTAGAATTTTTATATCCCCTCATGAATAGTTCCTTATGTCTACCATAAACTAAAAATATTTCATAAATAAAAATACAATACTTTTGGATTATATTGAATCCCATACAATTGAGTTCTAATATATCTACATGATATCTTTATACCACAACATTGATGTATACAACTTCAGTTTTGGGACACAACCTCTAATATATGATTGATCATATAACTGATATAGAAGGAATCATTGTAATCCAATTTCTCTCCTCTTATTTTTGGATGTATTTTCTTATTGAAATGTATACCATGTGAGATTTCAAATAATAACCTCTTAGATTATTCCATAGCTAATCTATGCATTACAGTGTCATTATACGTATATTTAATTAGTCCAAATTTCCGCATAGATATGTCATTATATTTCTTGATCCTATGAATTTATGCTGGTTCATCAAGCCATTTATAGGAAAAAATGCATTCAAAAAAACATTAGTATACTATATTAATACTATGTCATTTGAAAATAGTAATATATTATATAATTAAACTAAAAAATAACTGATTGAACACTCTGTCAACTATCAAAAGATATAAGTCTTAGATTCAATCATTATGAAACCAAATTACCTAATTGAATCATTAAAGAGAATATTCCATTACGTAAAAAATTAATTTAACAAATAAATTAATATGTAAAACAAAAAAAATTATGGGAATTATTTGGATCCATGAACCCTTCTGGTTGTGTCATATGAATATCTTCCATAAATATCTCATTAGGGAAAAACTATTAACATCTATTTACAAAATCTAATAATCACTATAAGATATTATATCAAGTATAATTAGAATATATTTGAGTAAGGATACATAGGAAATAGATGACCTACATATATATATATCATATACTTCATGAAAGTATTATAAAGAATTTACCTATTTTAGATATTTTTAAGCTTTATTTTTAATTTAATAAATTTTATGGATTTGGCCTTTTGACCATGACATCATCGTTTAAAAAAAATAGTAAAAGGATCATTAATATAAACATATAATAAGTCACCAGTCTTGGTTACTATAAAACCCTTTATCTCTAGGTCTCTAACCATTTTGGTTATCATGTTCCTTACTTTTTTCTATGGAGCATCCAATTCCACAAGGCTTCATGAAATCTACTCCTGAGATAACAATTGTGAATCATAATTATTGAATCTGTCAATGTTTTTATTTCCCCCATGGTATATTTTGGATATTTTCCATCTCTTGAGAAACATGGAACATTTATCAACCACAATATTCTTATCAAAAGTACTATTGAATTAAAATATTTATGCTTTCCTCAAATATCCCATGAAGAAAAACATCTTCTCTCAGGGTGAGTGTTTGTTTTAAAAAAATGGACATAACAAATTATTCACACCCATAAACAAAAATATATGAAAAATGGGTTTCATTACCTATAAAATAATATTTAATTCCATTCACTGCATTAAATGGTACTCTGTTTAGTATGTTAACTATAATATTTATGGAATTTCTCAAGAAAAGGATAAAGAAATACAACCATAAATCATCATCAATATCACTATGTCCAAAAGGTGTATTTTTTTCCATAACATACAAAATTAAATTATATTTTATATGTTTTAGTTATTTGAGATAAAATCCCAAACTCCGATAAGAAATAAATTAACCCTCAGTTAATATATTCTCTATGATTATTTGAAGACAGATTATTCATCTTCATACTAATATTGATCTTCACTTCCCTTTTGAACACCAAAAATTTTATGATAGATTATGAATTATATATGATGATTTATATTTATACATATATACTAAAATCACTAGTTAAATTATTGAAATATGATAATCTACATCTAGATTCAATTGAATATGGACTACACATCAATATGGATAAATTAATGAAACTATATGGAATATTTTCCATTCCACGTAATTTGAGGTTTCCAAATTTTCCCCTATAGAAATGATAAAAAAAATATTGATGGTTTTAGTTAAAAAGAGTCTAAATATCCCTTGTGATATAACTATATCATGAAATTTTGATTTATATAATTGAGACTATAATTATATTACTAGGTGTGATGTAATTCAAGTGAGCTTTATTTTTTTCAGTTTACAACACATGGTTGTTGTAATCCAACTCCCAAAACTACTATTTTAATGTAAAATAACATAACATATTCTATGTTAACAAAATTATCAGTTAATTTTTTAGAAATTTTAAAATGAATCCATCTATATAAATTATGGATATAATTATAATGGACCAAAAAACTAGGAATATAATAATAAATCCATGAAAATAATATCAATCATGTTGGAAATGTCGAATAATAATTTTTTATTTCTATAATAGTAATTCATACATGATTTCCATCCATTTAAGAATTGAAAATATTTCTAAATATACTTGTTTCATATGTATATATATATATATATAAGATCCAAAATTTATATCCAATAAATGATTTATTGAAACTAGAAGATTAAATTTAAAAACACCAGAATCCTTTACTGCTAAACTATGATGTAGTTCTTCATCCAATGAAAATTAATGATATATACAAAACACACCATGTCTTGTTTCTTCACATACCCCCAGATCCTCCTTAACTTTGTTAGGTGTGAATTAATATTATACATGGTGTTAATATAAATTAATTTTTATCTCCCTTCCTCTTGTTCACTATAATGACTACAGGTTCCCCATTATTCATGTCCTTGTCATCAAAGTGAATCTGAGAAATGAGTAATGGTAGATAAAACTCAATACCATTCATATTATAATACATAAAAATTTTAGTGTATCTATAACTAATTGATGAAAACATGTGATTAGTGACCAAATCATCAAGAATCATATAGCCTAATATGTATAAATTCTCAAAGTGGCCAATCATATTGACTATGTGATGTTTATCTGGTGAACCCTCTCAATTATTACACATATATAGTTTCTTGATGATCCCATATCTCACATTACATGACTTCTGTTTATAAATAGTATAAAGGTGAATAGGTATATTGTTAGCATTAATTTACTTTTGTATCTTTTGGAGCTTTGTGGTCAGGGATTATAACATTGAATGTAGTAAATTTACAACATAATGATAGTTTTTATTGTAATTAGATAACTATATAACACATTCTTCTTTAAAACACACATTTAGAACCAGTGAATCTAGTATATAAAAGATCTATACATAGCACAATATAATGTTTAGTTACATTAACTAGCCATGGATGTTATTGTTGGTGATGATGTTATATTTATCATGTATATATTTGTGGTTAAAATATCAAGGTCACATTAGTATAATTTCTTTTAAAGAAACATTAAAATTATATTACTTTACTCTAGAATATATTTCCAAAATATGTGGGAATACATGATTTTATTCATTTTATTATTGACCCAATATATTATAAAATCCCAACATACATCACCATTGGAAATAGAATATCATTTCATGTAAATATTATAATAGATAAGATATAAATATTTTAATGCCCCGACCCCAGTTATCCAGATTCGGTGTATTATTACACAACATTGGCATGATCACAAGGGAATCATGTCTCGATAGACCGACCGGTTTTGTATTATTGGAATGAAGATTCATATATAAGTTCAACATTACAACTTGAAAAGAAATAAAACACAAATTCATTCCATTGAAAACATCCAAGCCTCCTAAATAATTCATGCAAGTCACTCATAATTGCCTTCTTCACATCCTGGGAAATTGAAACATAAGAAAGGGGTGAGCTCAAACGCTCAGTAAGGGTAAGAAATATAGTGGAAGATAACATAAATATTAAGCACGGTGAATAATTGAAATCACATTCCTTTACCAATAATAAACATGAGTAATTTTATGGAAGGAATATTAACTGAGTAAATAATGCCATAATAAAACATAATAATGGGTATTCTACCAATCTAATGATCACATGAACCATCAATATTATTTTCATAATGAGGAAATGTATAATGTTGTAAATTCTAAAACATTTTGTCAATTCCTTGGACAAGATCTCTAAAAATGATTAAGGAATCGACCAGAACCATATATCAAATTGGGAAAGGGCCTCATCCAATTACACATCTAGTTGTCTCATGAGACCTACCGATGCATCGAGGAGCAATAGCGGGCTCCACCCGTCACTTACTAAGTCCAATACATTCCTCATATGTAAAAGTTTAAACATATCAAAAACAATCGTATAAAAACTAGAATAATAAATGTCATAACATTAACCATAAACAATTAATGGTATAAAATAGCACATACATAGTCAAACATATCACAAAACCTTCAATACAATAAAAAATAAACTTCAAATAAACTTAAAATCCATCAAAGGATATTGACTTATATGGAATCAAAACCCTTTTTAGAGAAATATATATTTCTATTTTAAAATCATTAAATTGTAAAATTATTATAAAAAAATCATTTATTTTCAAAATATTCTTATAAGCTTTTAAGGGAAGCTTTAAAGATTTTATAAAGGCAGAAAATAGCCGGAACCTCGGTATACGTTAAAAAAACAATTTTACCTTAAATTTGACAAAAAGGTCAAAAAGTAGCTTGTTTGGAAAACAACGGAAATATTACTTTCAAAATAATTAAGGGTATAAATTAATTTAACCCATTTTCTAGTAAATAGTAAAAAAAATTTGAATTACATTTTTATGAAACATGGATTTGGATGATAATGATGTCCCAGTAGATAATTATGTATAAACAACCTCGGATAATTAAGAGATTGTGAAATAAACCCTTACCTTGTACTTTTCCTTGGTTGAGGGTTGGTTAACCTCTTGTATAATAGTTAAATAATTGTTATTAAATTATAAAAGATTCATATACATAAATATGTTATCATATAATATCTTTTCATATTGCTTTGTTAATAATATATTAGTATTATCGTCGTTTCGGGTGTTCACTTACTCGTTTTCTTTTGTATGTTTTGTTACATAAGCCCTATTAATTATCCATAGGTGGTATCTCATTCATATACATAATTATATCAAGTCCTTAAAAATTATTTTTAATCATCAACTGAAATTAGTCTTGAATGAATATGATGGTAAATGAATCAAATCGCGTTCGTGGAGACGGTAGTCTGTATGTATGCCCGAATACTACTTCCATTTCATTTTTCATTTTAAAAGGAATAAAAACCAAATGATAAATAGGTATATTATTTTTCCAGTATAATATAATATATTATATATTATATTTAATTTCATTAACACCATCCTTTATACGTTCCATGTATTGTATGAACAAGTCATATCACTTTGAGGGGGCAGTAGTCCGCACTTTCTCAAATGAAATTATCGTATATATATACAACATGAAACAAATAATGGTATGATATAAAATGGAATTAAAAAATCTTATATATAAATTAAATATAATTAATATCATATGTAATTATAGTTTCATCATAATGGCCACCATGATTGGTGGTAGTAGATTATTTAACAATCATCATTTCATGAGGCGTTTGCTTGACATCCACAGAAACATTATGTTCTTCTCCCATTAGATGGATGTGTTGTATGTGTAGTTATAAAATTATCATAACAATATCATAGTATATTTATTATACTAGTATTGTTACAAAAGATAATAATATTAATATTTTAGGGGTTGGATAATTAAAATAAAAGAAAAGAAGCTAAGAGAAATAGTTACCTTTAATTTGGCTAACACTCTTTGGTTTGAACCAAAAAGGACTCTTGAAGTGACTTATACATATGGTAAGGCTTCTAGGAGTGGGAGAGGGATGTATGGAGCTTAATTGGGCAGAGTTTGGATGAGCCAAAAGTCTTGATATGTGTGAGCAGTTGGTTATAAGTGGTGTTCTTTTATATGTGGGGGGAGGGGCTCTTTAGGAACGATTGAGAATATTTTTTTATTATATAATGATATTCAGTTTATAAAGGTCCAAAACTCATTAAATTTAATGATATGGTGACTCATGATCTAAATGAAATCATAAAATAATAATTTTATAGGTTTTGGGTATTATTATAGTCTTTATAATCTTGTTTATTTAAATCATTTATTAATGAGTTAAATACTACATCATTATTGTGTCATACATAATTTAGTTTATTAGATGCCTAAAAATTATAAAAAACTACAATCATGTAGGATAATTTCATGACATTATAATAAATATTTATAGTTTAAAATATAACATATATAACCTTATATAAATATTGGTTTTCTAAAAGATATATGCTTATGCCATTTTTTTTATTTACTTTAACATAATTAATTTAAAGTGTCATTATCACTTACAAGTGGCTCCATGGGGTCCCGAAATCGACCCCAAGATTCCCATGGTCTGAAATGTATCAACCAATAGGATAAGGACACGTTTTAGAGTAATTTAGTATTATTATAATATTAATTGTTTTCCCTTATTTACCGTATTTACCCTTTAACCATGGTAATTAAAATATTTACCGAAGTAATTATTCAAAATGTCTAAAAATAAAATTTAACCATTTACACAATTTGGACCTCATAATTCCAAATATGGGATCCATTTTTCTAAATACAAAACACAGATGTGGCAGAAATGAATTTAAAAATAATTCCCATTGTCAAAACAAAAATCGTGTTTTTAAGAAATAATTACTATCAAAAGATTGACACGTGTTTATGTATAGTTTAAATGTGAAATTACATACAATGACCAAAATTGGATTAAATGGTGAAAATATATTATAACTATTCTTTAAAATCACTCAATATTTTAATTTATCAATATAAATTATTTGGATTAAAAAAAGTTGTTTTTAATTAAAGGTTAGTATTTTTCACTATTAATAAAAAATTGGAAGTTCTCGGAAAAATACCAAAAGTTCTCCCTAGGATAGTTTCGATATTAAGAATCCAAAAATTAAGTCTATCTTGAATGATAAAATTTATAAAATTTCCAAAAGTGGGTATTACTATTCAGAGCGTCTAGTTTGATTAGTTGTGGTGTGTGTTAGAACTTGAAGTTGCATACAACACATGCTATTGTATTATTCAAAGAGAGGCGTACCATTGAAGTTTGGGGTGTTACATTCTCACCTCTTTAAAATAATTTCTCCCTCGAAATTTCTAGAATATTACTGCATAAGAAGACTCATGTGGTTCTTCATCATAAGTTCTCGGGTTCCCACTTCGCTTCTTCCATCTTCTGGTTTCTCCATAGAACTATTACCAGACGATTCATACAATTCCTCAGCACTTGTTCTCAAGTATCAATAATCCTGATGGGATCTTCACTATAAGACAGATCGGGTTACAGTTCTACTTCCTCATATGTTACTACATGAGTTGGGTTAGTCATGTATTTTCTCAATAGTGATACATGGAACACATCATGAACATTGAGGAGATTTGGCGGCAATGCCGAACGATAATCTATAGTCCCAATTCGTTATAGAACGTAGAAAGGTCTGATGTACCTATGACTCAATTTACCTTTCTCACTGATAGTTATAACTCCCTTCCATGGAGATATTTTTAAGAAAACAAGATCTCCAACCTGAAATTCAAAATCCTTCCTTCGATTATCTATATATCTCTTCTCCCTATTTTGAGCTGGTTTGATGTGGCTTTGGATTACCTTCACCTTTTCCATCATTTCCTCCACCAGTTCTGGGCCTACGAGTTTTCTTTCACCAAAATAATCCCAATAGGTTGTTGTGCAACAACTCTTTCCATATAACACTTCAAATGGTGCCATTCGAACACTTTAATGGAACATATTGTTGTAGGAAAATTCTACCAGAGGTAAATATTGATCCCACATACCTTGAAAGTCAAGTGAGCAAGATCTCAACATGTCTTATATGGTTTTAATAGTCCATTTTAATTGTCCATCTGTTTGAGGGTGGTATGCAGTGCTCAAATGAAGTTCAGTATCTAAGGCCTTCTGAAGAATCCTCAATAATCTTGATGAAAAACGGGGATCACGATCAGAAATAATCTATAAAGGTACACTATGAAGTCTCAAAACATAATTAATATATAGTATTTCTAGATGTTCAAGTGGTAGATCTTCTCTTATAGCAAGAAAATGTGCTGACACGGTAAGACGATCAACAATGAACCATATTGCAACCTTTATTCTATGAGTCTTTGGTAGTCCTATGACATTGTCCATCATAATATTATCCCATTTCCACTCAGGTATGGGAAGTGGTGGCATGAATCCTCTAGGCCGTTGCCTTCTAGCTTTCACTTGTTGACAAACTATACATCTTGACACAAAATCAGCAATCTCCCTCTTCATGTTGTCCCACCATAAATGTTCCTTCAAATCTCTATAAATTTTTATTCTCCCATGGTGTATAGAGATATTAGAACTATGAGCATCATCCAAAATTACCTTTTTAGATTAGGTATATTGGGAACACAAAGTCTCTTCCAAAATTTTAAAATTCCTTTTTCATACACAAAGTCCCTTAATCTCCTATCGTTCACAGCTTTAATCATCTTTTGAAACTATTTATCATCAGCATGAGAACTCATTATCATTTCTATTAAAGATGGTTTGGCAACCATTTGAAAACGTATTGATGTTTCACCTTCCATGGTCATTCCAATATCCAAATTTACTAGATCCATGAAATTTGGATCCCTTTCAACTCTCATTTTGTTAAAAAATCCATGATTCTTTCTGCTCAAAGCATCTACCACCTTATTTTCCTTCCCTTGGTGGTAGTGTATCATGCAATCATAATCCTTCAGTAGTTCAAGCCATCTCAGTTTCCTCATGTTGAGTTCTTTCTGTGAGAAAAATATACTTCGCACTCTTGTGATCAGAATAAATCTCACATTTCTCACTATAATGATAGTGTCTCCGAATCTTAAAAGAAAATATTAAAGTTGCTAACTCAATATCATGAGTAGGATAGTTTTTACAATGAATTCTTAGTTTTCATGATGCATAGACAATAACCCGATCATTCTGCATAAGGACACAACCAAGTCCTTTCTTCGATGCATCACAATAAATAATGAACGCATCATTCCCCGATGGTAGAGACAATATCGGAGCATTGACTAATAATCTTTTCAGTTCTTCAAAACATTATTCACACTATATTTTCGGAAAAAAAATTAACCCCTTTTCTTGTGAGCTTCGTTAATGGGTTAGCCAATCAGGCAAAATTCTGGACGAAACGTGGATAATAACCTGATAAACGAATAACACGGTGTACCTTGGTTATACTCGTTAGTGCTGGACATTCATGTATTGCCTTGGCCTTAGAAGGATCAATGGAAATTACATCCTTAGAGACAATATGGCCAATAAAATAATTCTTATAAATCCAAACATCACACTTCCTAAACATCCCATATAATTCATGTCTTCTAAGAGTCTTTGGGATAATGCGCAAGTGATTTTCATGATCTTCGTAGATTTATGTCTATACCACGATAAATCAATAAATACTACTACAAAATCATCAAGATATTCCTTGAAAACACTGTTCATTAGATCCATGAAGACATAGGATGCATTAGTCAATCCAAAAGGTATTACTGTAAACACGTAATGTCCGTACGTGATTCGAAATGCTATTTCGGAATGTCTTCCTTCTTCACACACAACTGATGGTATCCATATCAAATGTCAATCATTGAAAAATATTGATCTCCATGCAGTTGGTCATATAAAACATCAATCTGAGGTAGGGGATACTTGTTCTTTATTGTTATAGAATTGATCTCCCTGCAGTCAATACACAATCTCATAGATCCATCTTTATTTTTAACAAAAATAATGGGGGATCCCCATGGAGAAACACTAGGTTGAATAAATACCTTATTAATCAATTCCTCTAGTTGTTTCATTAGATTAACTAATTCCATAGTGTCCATTCTATAAGGGGTCTTCGATATAGGCCTTGAACTAGGAATTAAATCAATGGAAAACTCAATTTCTCGTTCTGGAGGATGTACAGGTAAATCCTCTGGAAAAACATCAAAATATTATTTCACAATAGGTACATCCTCTATTTTAACATTCCTTTCCTCACCCACAATTATTTCATTATATTCCTCCCCAAAAATTGAATTTAGTTGAGCTATTGGGGGTGGATCTAGATAAGAATTAGGTGGTGACAATTCTGTTCTAAAGATAAGGTGTTCGTTATCACCATCATCAAAAATTGTAACCTCATTATTCTTACAATAAATATTTACATCATGGTCCGAAAGCCAATCCATACCAAGGATTATATCAAATTCAATCATATGTATGATGATGAGATCAACATATAATGAACATTTATATTCTCTAATGGGAATAGATTCACAAAACTCTGTTGTAATGATACATCCCTTAGGAGTAATGACTGACAACACCCCTTTTAAATTAAATTAGAAGTATCTAATTTTTGTAGTAAATTGGGAAGATATCAAACAACGAAATGATCCATAATCACATAAATCATTTTCTAGACTTGGGGAAACCATTAAATTACCTTCCACAACATCTTTCAGAGCTTCTACCTCAGCAGTAGTGATATCATAAACTTGTACTTGATCCATGGAATTTTCTGTGGTAAGTTCCCCTGACGCTTAGGAAATTCACATGCATAATGACCCATCTCCCAATAGTTGTAACATTGAACATTGGTAGTGTATTTATTTCCCTTATAATCAACTGTAATATGGCCTTTCTGTCTACAATTGTAGCTTACTCCTTTTCCTTTTAGAAAGGCACCAGGTTTCTTTGTTCCAAAATTATCTCATGGTGGAAATTCAATTATTCCCATATTTCCTTTTTCCTTATTTCTATTCCCAATGTTTTCAGCAGATTTCATCTTCTCTTGCTTTACTATAATTTCATAATACATAGAGAATTCCTTTTCTATCTTGATATCACAATATACAATATCTTTTTATGATGAGAAGGATTGCGATACTAAATCTTGAAGGAGAAATGGTTTTAACCCATCAAAGAAAATATCAACCTTACATCATGGATTACGTATATAATCCATAACATTCCTTTCTATCCTTGTAATGTTTTCCTAATACTTTGCAACATTCTCATCCTCCTTTTGCCTCAAACTGAGAAATTGCCTTTCCATATCTGCTCAATGGTCACGAGGAAAGTATTTATCTAAGAAAATCTCTTTAAAATCCATCCATTCCATATTTGATACTTCATCATCTTACTTTTTTTTTGAATCAATGACCACCATTGATCAGCATCTCCAGTGAGGCGATAAAATACCATGACAACTTTTTCCATTTCACTACTCCTCAAAACCTGAAATATTTTCTCTAGTGAACTTATCCATTGGTCAGATACCAATGGATTTGTATTCCCATTGCATGTTAGTGGTCGATTCCTCATGAAGTGATCTAACACTGATCATTCACGTTGTGGATCTGGCTGCTCCATACAGATAAGGTTATTATTCATAACCTTAGTGAGTTTTCCCAGTATGGTGATTAGATGATCCGCACCAGTTGCATCACCAGCTTCACTATAATTATCTTGAGCAGGAGGGAAATACCTACATGGAGTGCCTGTATTGATATGTTTTCCATTTCTTCCACTAGGTGCCATTTCTAAACAATGGAATACACTAGATTAGTTTATGAATCACAATACGTAAATCCAAACTTGTAAAACACTTAACATAAGTTGAAAATTTTATGGATATAATCCATAATCATTAAAATTCTTTATTTGAGGAAGTATATACTCATAAAACCTTCTTAAAAGTTTGTAAAGAAAATGATAATTATCCTAGGCATATCCCTTAGGAGTTTTGTAACCATGAGTGCAGCAAGGCCCGTTGTCATGCACCAGTTCCCATTCGAATCTAGCTCAAAGTGGTGTTTTTTGAGTTTTACCCCTAGGTACATCTGTGCCGGATATGCCTCTACCTGTTCATATCTATACAAGGTTGTATTTCTCAGGGAACTCACTAAATATATACAATACCAAGATTCTAGGAAGTTGTACTATACTAATCCTCAAATTCCATTTTAGGTCAGTGTGATCTAATCAGAGTTTATCTAAATCTATCTTCCATGGTATGTACTAAACTTTCTCTGATACCACCTATAATTCCCCGACCCCAGTTACCCAGAGTCGGTGCATTATTACATAACATTGGCATGATCACAAGGAAATCATGTCTCGAAAGACCGATCAGTTTAGTATTATTGGAAATAAGATTCATACATAAGTTCAACTTTACAACTTGAAAATAAATACAACATGAAATTATTCCATTGGAAACATCCAAGACTTCTAAATAATGCTTGCAAGTCACTCATAACTAAATTCTTTATATCCATGGAAATTTAATCATAAGAAACGGGTGAGCTCAAATGCTCAGTAAGGGTAAGAAATATAGCGGAAGATAACATAAATATTAAGCATGGTGAAAAATTGAAATCACATACCATTACTAATAATAAACATGAATAATTTTATTGAAGGAATCGTAAATTAGTAAATAATTCCATAATATAACATAATCATGGGTATTCTACTAGTCAAATGACCACATGAACCATTAATATTATATTCATAATGAGGAAATGTATAATGCCCGACATTCTGAAACATTTTGTCAAGGCCTCGGCCAAGGCATCCAAAAATGATTAAGGCCTCAGCCAAAACCATATATCAAATTGGAAAAGGGCCTCAGCCAATTTCACGTCTAGTTGTCTCATTAGACCTACTGATGCTTCTAAGAGCTATAGCATGTTCCACCCATCACTTACTATTCCAATACAATCATCATATGAAAAGGCTTAAATATATCATAAACATTCTTATTAAAAATAGCATATGAAATGTCAATAATTTAACCATAAACAATGAATGGTATAAAATAACACATCCATATTCAAACATATCACAAAAAATTCATTAAAATAAAAAATCATTTTCATATAAACATAAAATCAATCAAAGGATATTGAAAAAGATGGAATCAAAACCCTTTTTAGAGAAATATGTCTTTCTATTTTGAAATCATTTAAGAGTCACATAATTATAAAGAAAGTATTTATTTGTAAAATATTTTTATAGGCTTGTAATTGTGGATTTGATGATGTCATTACGGTGGAAAATAGCTGCACCCGCCATATAAGACAAAAAAACATTCATACCTTAAATTTCTCAAAAAGGTCAAAAAGTACCTTATTTGGAAAACGACAGAAAGATTCCTACAAAAACACATAAAGTTATAAATGACTTTAAATCATTTTCTAGTAAATAGTAAAAATGTTTTGAAATATATTTTTAAGGAACATGGATGTGGATGATAAGGCGGCCCTAGTAGATAATTATGTATAAACAACCTTGGATAATGAAGAGACTGTGAAATAAACCCTTACATTGTAATTTTCCTTGGTCGAGTGTTGGTTAAACTCCTGTATAATAGTTAAATTTTTGTTATTAAATTATACAAGAATAATATACATAAATATGATATCAGATATGATCTTTTATTATTTTCTTGTTAACAGTATTTTAGTATTATCGTTGTTTCTGGTGTTCACTTAATCGTTTTCTTTTATATGTTTTGTTACATAAACCTTGTTTGTTATCCATAGGTGGTATCTTATTCATATCCAGAATGATATCAATTCCTTAAAAATTATTTTCAATCAGAATTTGAAATTAGTCTTGAATGGATACGATGGGTAATGAACCTCATCGTGTTCATGGAGACGGTAGTCCGTACGTACGCATGAACGCTACTTCCATTTGATATTTCATTTTAAAAGGAATCAGAACCAAATGATAAATATGTATATTATTATTCCAGTATAATATAATTTATTATATATGTTACTTATAATCCTTAACAGAATCCTTTATACGATCCATGTATGGTATGAACAAGTCATATCACTTTAAGGGGGCGGTAGTCCGCACTTCCTCAAATTAAATTATCATATATATATACAACCTGGAACGAATAATGGTATGCTATAAAATGGAATTACAGATGATTATATATATAATAAATATCATTAATATCATATTTAATTATAGCTCCATCATAATGGCCACCATGAGAGGTGGTATGAGATAATTGAACAATCATCGTTTCGTGAGGCGTTTGGTTTCCATCCATAGAAACATCATATTCTCCACCCATTAGAAGGAGGTGTGTGTAACTATAGTTATAATACTTCTCATAACAATATCATAGTATAATTAATATACTGGTGTTGTTAAAAAAAATAATGAGAATATTTTAGGGGTTGGAGAAGTAAAATAACAGAAAAGAAGCTAAGAGAAATCGTTTCCTTTAATTCGGGTAACTCCCTTTGGTTTGATTCAAAAAGGACACTTGAAGTGCCTTATGCCTACGGTAAGGCTTTTAATAGGAGAAAAAAGATATAGGGAGATTAATTTGGTAGAGGCTGGTTGATCCAAAAGGCTTTAGAGGTGTGACGAATTGGTTAGAAGTGGTGTCCTTTTATAAGGGGGAGGAGGGGATCTTTAGGAAAGATTGAGAATATGTTTTTATTAAATAATGATATTCGGTTTCTAAAGGTCCAAAAATCATTAATGTTGAAGATAAGATGTCTCATGATCTAAATGAAATCATTCCACATGAATTGGACAGGTTTTGGGTATTATTTTAGTCTTTATAATCTTATTTATTTAAATAAATTATTAATGAGGTAAATACTACATCATTATTGTGTCATTAGTAATTTAGTTTTTAGATGACTAAGAATTATAAAAAAATACCATGATGTTGGAACTTTTTTTAGCCTTTTAATGAATATTTATAGTCGAAAGTATAATATATATAACCTCAAGTAACAATTGTTTCACTAAAAGATATATGCTTATGTCATTTTTGTTTTTACTTTAACTTAATTAATATAATGTGTCATTATCACTTACATGTGTCTCCATGTGGTCCCAAAATCGGCCCAATGATTCCCATGGTCGGACATGTTTCTACCAATAGGGTAATGACACGTTTTAGGGTAATTTAGTATTACTATAATTTTATTTTTTTACCCTTATTTATTGGATTTACCCTTTAACCATGGTAAATAAAATATTTACTGAAATAATTATTCAAAATGTCTAAAAAGATAAGATACCTATTTACACAATTTTTACCTCCTAATTATATATATGGAATCCATTTTTCTAAATTCAAAACATAGAAGTGGCAGAAATTAGTTTAAAAATAACTCCCATTTTCAAAACAAAAAGCGTGTTTTTAAGAAATAATAACTTTCAAAATTTTGAAACTTGTTTATGTCTAGTTTAAATGTGAAATTGCGTCCAATGACTAAAATTATATTAAATGGTAAAAATATATTCTAAATATTATTTAAAACCACTCAATAGTATAATTTATCACTATAAATTATTTGGATTAAAAAAGTTGTTTTTAATTAATGTTTAGTATTTTTCACTATTCATCAAAATTTGGATGTTCTCAGAAGAATACCAAAAATTCACCATAGGATAATTTATATATTCCAAATCCAAAAATGAAGTCCAATTTGAATGATAAATTATATAAAATTTGAAATAGTCGAAATTAATATTCAGAATAGCTAGTTTGATTGGTTGTGGTGTGTGTTAGAACTCGAAGTTCCGTACAACACACGATATTGAATTATTCAAAGAGAAGAGTACTGTGGAAGATTGGGGTGTAACATATATACCTTTTCATAAAATATAATATGAGAATTCAAATTACCATAAAGATTTTATGTAGGTGGTCATTTCATCTATAACAATTTATGTATAATTGATCCATTGAGTGGACTCCTTAATCCAAAAAACATAAACATTTATTTCCTAAAAAATTTCCAAAAAAAGTTGTATCAAAATGATAATGGTCAATACACTGTGCACACATTTGGATAATTCAACACCTTATCCATGTTAATACTACTCAATAATTAGAACATGTCTCTGACTATGGCCAATACAACACCTAAATATCTATGTGTCTTTCACATGGATGACAGATGGATTTTATTACTAAATATTTTTTTTGATGATTCTCATATTTAATTATAAATTTTTTAACTTTATCATTTACATTTTTGTTAATATTAAGAAAAATTTTTATAATTAATTAATCATGTATTAAAAAATATGTACCCATAATCCATTTTTTACTCCAGGTTTTTATGATTGTTATGTAATATATTTTTTGTGGTCACATAATACATTGAACAAATAAACATCAATATATAAATAATGAAATATGTAAAAATAAGAAAATAAATCAACGGGTATGATAATATTATTTAACTAATATTTTTTAATGGAGAGGTCAATAATAAAAAAATAATCATAGTGGATTAAATATTTGAGTTGGTATTTTCTCATGTTATAACATTACACCTTGGTATTATATATCTTCTGGGTTATTTTCACTTTATATTGATCAAAAAAATCATCCTCTCTCCTAAGAGATCCGTCTAAAAAATTTTAATACTCACATGAAGGTGAGGGTAACAAGGGGTGTAAGGTTACATAAAACAAATCACACACACACAAGAATATAAATTTTTTGAATAATAGGATGATTCGTAGATCATAATATTTAATATAATGATAAATTTTTACAAAATAAAATGTAACAATAATTAAATTAAATTGAAAATAGAAAATAAAGAGCATGATCTACCTTATTATAATCCATACATATTATGACTACAAATTCAATAAAATTGTACATATATTATTTCTATTTATTCTCTATTTAAGATAAATCACTTAAATTAATTTATAAATTGTGTTATTAAATATTTATTTAATTATCGTAATTTTCAAAATTAATAGTATTAGAAAATACCCATTACAGTAATTTGAAATAGATTAAATAAATTATTTTTATTTAATTATAAATGAGTTCACAATATGTAAGAAAAATGCACCAAATATATTCCTTTCAAGACTCTTATATTATAGTTACTAATGGTAACCCTGTTTTTGCTACTACAATTTACACCCATGGTTTGTAACAACATAAAAAAATTATGTATGACATCTAATAATTAGGAAAATAATTAATTTTTTCATTTTAATCATTATTCATTTTAAAAAATGTGTACCCCAGCAACACACTATGCATGTTCTTTTAATAAATTAATTATTATTAGTTCCATCTATAATTACCCAAAAAAGATCATTTTAAATACATGTCCCTAGAATGAGTAGACATGTATTATATAATGTGTGCACTGGTAAACATTTATGAAATACCCTATGGTCAATCCTACCACACATGATGAGGGACATGTTGTGTGTTTTTGTATTGGATAAAATGAATTACATGTTTTCTATTCCAAGTATATGCTATATAATTATACATGTACCATGTTCTGTGGTTTGAGAGCCCGTAAAAATCAAATAATTAAAAAAATATGCATATTTGATCCAAATATCTATGATTTTTTTATAAAACCATGTTGGGTACCATGAAATGTACACCGAAAATATGCCCAGTACTCCATCAAAATGTAATACCATCATGAAGATGTCACAGAAGATATAATTTATACTCCCAATTTAACACATTTCACAAAGAATTATTTATTTCTCATAGTTCATACAAAATTTTTTATGTAGATTAGACATTTACATGTATCAATTTCATTCCACGTGACATGAAATTTTATAAAATTCCAATAACCCAGGATTCTATATCCTTCATTCATTATCTATCCATAATTTTTTTTCTATTCTAAAAATTTAGAATTTTAAAAAAATATAATCATTTAAATTAAATAATTTATTTGGAAATTAAAACAGACATCAAATACATATATCATCAATGAATTTATAAATAAATCTTAATTACATGTGATCTACTTTCAAACCACATTAAGGTTATGATATGTGCATCAAGATTGGTAAATTAAAATGTTAACAAAAAAACACCCTTTATTAATTGGAAGAATCATTATAATTTAACCAATAAAACACTAAAATATCCATAGAGTGTACTATTTTACATATATTTATTGTGTAATATATAAAAACAAGATGAAAATTGAATCTCAAATTTTTTTATTCGATAATAATGTCAATCGATGAAACTATATATGAGTTATATCTTCAATGTGTTATGAAAATCTATGATAGATTCTATATATTGTTATCCATATGTTTACCACAAATATATGGGTGATACAAAGGAAACATCGGTTGATATAGTTAATTATTTGATTACATTGCGACCCTTGATGTTGATCGAATGAAGATCCCATTAATTGGTTGGATGAATCTGTCTTACTTCTCTATGTATATAGAGTGTGGAGAAATGAATTAGTTTTTAATATTTATATAAATCTTGAGTAAAATCTATTATATTTATAGAATTCATGTATAGAGGAATCAATGTTCACAAAGGTTTTACCACATATAGAAATGAAAAAATATGGTATATATACTCAGAGTTAGGGATTTGATATATCACATAAGACCTTATCTAAATCCCTTATTCTGTATAGTATCCCACTCAACCAAACTAATAATATTTTTAGTATGTGTTTTTGTTTTATAAAATAAAAAAAATAAAATTTTTAAATGATATCAAATAAAATTATATCATTTACATTTAGACATGTAACATGGTTTTTCAAACTCATCTAAATTTATCATACCAAGAATAATAAATACTAAAAATGCAGAAAATGAATAAAATTAAATTCACTAAATTGTGATTTTTTTAATACCTAATTTAAATATATATTTTAACAAGAACCGAAATACAAAAAAAATACATTTTATCAATAAATAAAAAATAAATACTAATTGTTGGTCTCGAAAATAAAATTTAATAAATATGTGCTTCATAAATAAATTAATAAATATTCTTAGGTACACAATTCTGTGTGACCCTTTAATCCTATATCCATATGGTATTAGGGAAGATGAACTAAAGCATATTATTAACATATACCATAAAATTTAGGAACCAATAGGGGATGAAATTAATGTCATGATGAAAACAATATCATATAAATTATCAGAATGTAATATAATCACATTGTCTTGATATCGCGTATGACATGTTTTATTACATGAGTCATCAAACGGTGTTCCTGATATATCATTCATTTAATACTCAAAATTAAAAACCCAATAAAATTCCATGATGATGGATTTAATTTAATAATTTCATTTTTTTCAAAGAAGAGGGAAATCATCCTTAAATCAAGGATGTTAAAATTCTTCTCTTTAATTAGTCATTAATTTTATCTCAATATTAATTCACAGAAATCTATTATTAACATATGACAATTTTTTTTTCCAATAATTCATTAATGTAAATAATGAATGATATAATTTAACAATAATATCAAGTAAAAATTCATGTATAGTCACTTACAGAAATTAATAATCCATTGAAATATAACATTTGGAATCACTATTGGTGAGAATATTAACATAACATCACATATAGGAGTTACCAAGTGTAAAACCTTATTAATTGTATCCTTGTTCTCATATGAGTATAAAAGAATCAATGATATGTACTCTTTATGTATCATAAGATTATTCTATATATCTGCAGAACATAGGTCTATGAATATTCTCATGGTACTAAAGGGATCTCATTATAGTAGGAGACAACTTTGTCATTTCGAGGAAATAAATAATCTAAAGAAATTACCATATTAAATTTCATGAAGAATAAAAATCATCATATTATAATATTTATATTCACTTATTTGGATAGATAATTATTTAAAATAATTTACATCATAGATTTTTATATGGAACCAACTCAATCAATAATGTTAAAAGATACAAATTAGAAGAAGTTTTGAAAAAATTGATGATAAACCTATATAATTTGTTTCCAGTAAGAGATGTGAGGACATATTAAAATTTGAAATTATAAGAATGTAATCTCATATAGCATAAATTACATGGAAATATTTTGTAAAATATCATGATGGAACTCAAAAATTAATTTTCTATGATAAATATCCTTATTTTAAAACATTCATGAAAATTTAAAATTGTTAATAAAATTAATCGGGGATATGATTCTAAAACTGCAAGTCCTCTAAAACTTATCCAATATGGTGTTTTTTCACTTAAGAAATAAATAAAAAAGTATATAAAGTTACTTTATTACATTTATAATTTAATAATGAAAAACCAAGAACATAATGTTTATGTTATATAAATATCATGCTTTGGGAAAATTCTAGATCTTTAGAGGACATGAAAAAAAACCAAACATGTTTTTCCTTAAAGAGAGTAAGGATATAAAATGGTACTAAGTATACTATAAAATATTTCTTTAAAAATTTTAAAAAAAATTTATTATACATGAGTTTATTACTCCAAACACTAATCATACAGATGGAGTGACTTGATAGATGAACAAAAGCATGTTGATATAGAAAAACCCTTGTTATTTGAAGAACCCATATCAATATAATTATAATTATAGGAAATGGACACTATAATTATAATTAATAATAAGTTAATTTGTGTAAATATATATATATGAATCTATATGATATGTGTTTTGAGTAGAATAAAAATATTAAACATATTAGTGTATTTTTGAGTCACTTCTTAAACATGAAGAAAGATCAATGTGGTGGAAACTTTCATGGAAATAAATAATATTAGATATTACATTGATATATACTAAATGGATGTTTATATATAAGTTAATTTTTTTGAGATAATTTATTTTCTATAATGATGTCATAGTTTTTAATTATGAATAAAATATTAAATAATCAATCATTGTAAATAATGAGGTTAATGTTTCCAGTTTTGAAAATATTAAATAAAAGATATATAATAAATAGATTATAAGTAAAAATAAATATTTTTAATAATCCAAAGATGATGATTAGTAATATAATTCCATAATAGTAAATTATATAATAAGGAAGTAACTTAACTCTAAAAATATTATTTGTGATCAGAACAAGGGGGTTCATATAAGAAGAATAATTGTATCTACAAGCCATAGTAGATTGTTTAAAATGGTAAGACCAATAAATAATAATGAAAAATTTGATCATGGATAATTGATATATTTTGAATAAAAAGAAATATACCAAATAAAAAAATAAAAAATGTGAATTTTTTACTTATTCTCAAAATATTTGGTTTATTCATGAAAGATGTGTTCTCTAAAATAAGTCTAATTAGAAGGGTAATGTGTCTAAGAACAGGGTAATGATTTTTTTCATGGGATATATGAAAAATCAATGGTGTTCGCTTTGATGAATCTATTTCTCCATTTTATAGACATGAAACCATTAATATTTTACTTAATATTGTTTCTTATAGGTTATGTATGATTGCCCAAAATGTTGTAAAATTAATAATAAATAATGGAGTGGTAGATAAAAAAATTACAAGGAAAACCCAATGTGTTTAAGTTTATCTCATATGTAATATGGTTATATAATATAAAAAACATGATTAATGAGTTTATGAATGATCCTTAATGAACATTATATTGGAAAAGAATTTTATAAGAAAGAAATTCAATAAATGGTATATAGATAATAACATATATTGAGATGGGAAAAAATATATAAATAATTCTTACTGGATATTTTATTTATATAAATTTTATTATAAATGAGGAAATAATGTGTGATGATTTTTCAATTCACATGGTGGTTAATTTTTAAATTCTTATTCTTAGAGAGATTATATTTTTATTTTGTTTACAAATTACCCTAAGTCAAATGTTATTTTTTTTTTCTCTCATGAAAATTCATTAAGGGGATATTTTAGAGGTTGGGTAGAAAGGAATCTGGATAGGTTTATACAAAAAATTATGTTTTATGAAACAATTAAAGGACTATGATGGGAAAACTATTAATGGGGGGGGGGGTAATTGAAAACATTAATATTTAGACTCATGTAATTGAGAACATTCAATCCTATGATTCTTTATGCAGTTAATCATTATGTCATATGATACAATAATATGAAGGAATCACATAAATTGTTAGAAAATAGAATTTTTTAATATATTGAAAATATATTTATCTACATATTTATGTATAAGAACAATGTTTAGTGGTATGTGATGGGGTTTGTGGATGCTCAGTGGGAATGTATAATAGATGATATGATTTCCACAAACAGGGGTATTTTTATTTAGTGGAATATAAGTTTCATCGAATTCCAAAAATTGTTCATAAATTACATCGTGTTTTATAGAGGATAAATATGTGGTTTAATCACTAAAACTAACTCAATTTATTAATATGAAGACACAATATATATATATATATTAATGTAGAAGATGAATATATTTTATTCATCTATAATTATAAAAAATATAAAAAAAACTATCTAAAATATAAATCTATTTCTAATATCTAGAATCCCTTATATTAGATACCATTTTGCGAAGGAAAAAATTTCTTAATGTATTAAAAAACTAGATATTTTTCTATCCATAAAATAGATATATCCTATTAAGACCATTCCAATTAGGCCTAAATCATATAAAAAATTAATGGAAGCACATGGTAGTGCAACCAGTAACACAACATTGATGTATGGTATTTCTAGAGATTACACCTATCATTATTATATATAAATCTATTGATTATGTTGAGATATAATCTAATATTTTAGGGAAATGTTATCTATTTATTATTATCAATTTTAATGTGTTAGTTGAGTACATAAATGAATGATTAAAATCATGTTCTTGTTTCCTAATTGAGATATCACGGTTAATCCCTTAAGGAAAAAATTTATGTTAATCCACATTATATTGTTTTATACAACAGGATAGATCAGGTAGGCTCATATTGGATTGTTTAATAGATTTTTCCTAGAATAATAACATCATGCATCCTTCACATTCTCTTTATATTTTTTTGTTAATTAGGTGAAAAAATAAGGACACAACTTTATTGTTCCTTTCAAAGTTATAGAGGAGATAAATATTTCACAAGTATTAATGATTTAAATTTAAAATGAAGAAAATTAATATTTAAATAAAATAAAACGGTGTATTTTTCTGATATATTTGAGAAATATATTTAATTTATTTTCAATGTATATGATTGAATAGTCTAAAATTTTCTGTGATTATATTTTATTATTTGATAAATTCCTAAAATTATATCAATATATTATAATTATAATGTTTTTTTGAAAAAAATAGTATGATATTTTATATAATATGAATTTCAATTTTTTAAGGATGAGTATGTTTGAATAAGAGAAAGTGAATCCTATGGAACATTAGTAGAGGTGAAAAAAAACAAAAAAATGATATAGAATACTAACATCATAAGAGTAATTTGGACTCTCTCTAAGAAATATAAGAATTATAAATGAGTTATAAAGGTCATATAATCATTTCATAGTAGTTATTATTAACATTAGACTAAATATTGGAGGAGAAAATTCCATATGAAACATATTTTGATTACATAGAACATCGTAAATGTTTTTTACACTTTTGATATATTTCATAAACAGGAAAACAAAAAAATGAATAACTCGAAATCTATCCTCAAAATATTCATTATCCATGATCATAAGAGTCATTACATGGATTCATAATATTTATTTAATTACCAAAATTTTAGAATATTTCATGAATTAAATATTCAACACAATTACATCTACAAATTTTGTGATCTATTCACCATGAAAATAGATGTCACAATAAAAAAGGATTATGATTCCATTTTTTTATAATTAAGAGACTAAACATGGTAGGATCAATATTTTGAGTTTTATTGATTACATGAGAATGAATTTTCATTATATAATTCGTCAGACATGAAACATGCATGACCTTGTATAGTGAATTAAATTTTGTGGGTTTTTTGGTTTCAATTGGGGAAGGAAAAGTATTCATATACATAGTAGGTTTGGATGATAATTGAATGAATATAATAATGGATATATATATATGTATTTGAATGAATATATTTTATATTTCGTAATGATAGGGAGTTTTTGTATTAAATTTAATTAACCAATATGAACAAAATAATTTCAACATAAATAATTAAAATTAATATATTAAAGGAATTCATTAAAATTTTGAATTGTGAATCCAGTACAGTGTGAATGATTTCATGAACGAATATATTAAAGGGAGATTAATTGGAAGAATATCAACACATATTTATCCTATATGGAGGGTTGAGATCCAATCTATGATCATTCATTAAGTAGAAAATTATTACTAAATTTTTGAGTAATTATTACTAGTTATGGAAAACCATTATAAAATGTAAAATTACACAAGCCTAATAATAGAAAATTCTTAATACTTAGATGGGATTTATGTTCAAATTAAATAAAAACCACAACCAATTATAGGTATATTCATCATTCTAGGAGGTAAATTTCATTAACGATTGTGTTATATTCATTTTATTTCCAACATAACATTGAGTGTTGGGATAAATGTTCATAATAATAATGAGATCATTTGTATATGACAAAAAATATAAACATTAATTCTCCCTATTAGTGTCTTCACCTTGTGAGTAATCCTAACAATAAAAAACAATTATTAAATTATTTTTGGCCTTATATGATGAATATACTAAATATAAGGTAGCATCATTCATATATGTAATTGTTATAATGAAACAAATGACATGATATTTGAGATTAATTAAAATAATTAGTAACGATATAATTATAGTATCATTTAAAATAATTTAATCATGTAAATTTTATTATTTTATATATTATAATCATAATAAATAAGATCTATAATGATAATGTAAAATAAATTGATTGATAAGATGGGGTTACCTATATTGGAGAAATCAAGTCAACACATTGATTATTTCATCACTGTAATGTCATTTTCAATTCTTCTTGTGACTCAGGAATCAAAAACATGTATAATTTTAATATGGGAAATAATATAGTAAGATAATTATAAGAAATTTAATGTTAGACAATATCTAGGAAATGGTGTGGAATAAACTTTTTATAAGTGAACCTTATTAGTATTTTCTCAAATACCAATGATGTGATGGATCAATAATATAATTATATGATGATGGTTACATGAAAATGGTCTAAATAATTTTTTTCTTAAATATTTTATCCAAAAATGATTCAATTTAGAAAAATCTTCCCTATTTATTTCTATATTATTTTTAAATTATATATTAAATTTATTATATATAAAATATATTTTTTTATCTCTCCTAGGTAATTTATTTTAAAAAAAACGATTAATACCCAATTATTGAATTTTGAAATGCTGGTTCAAAATTTATAATTTACCGCCTTTTTAAATAATCTATAGATAACTGAAATTTAATTGACAAATAAAATCATAAAAATCTATAAAAACATATTATAAAAAATTAAAGTTTTATACATATATATATATGTATTAATATTCATAATTTAGTTATTATTTATCTGTAAATTATTTATATATACCTGAAAAATATTTTTTTAGTGGTTAATCTATATAAATCTTCTAAAAAATTATATGGTAGTAAAATATATTATAATATATGTATAGAATCTATATATATATATATAATGACTATATATACCAAGTGAAAATATAAAAAATCATTCACCATCTCCCATTCATATATATTTCCACAAATGATTCCATAATAAAAATTGCAGCCAAAATAAACCATAAAAAAGAGGTGAATTAAAGTGTTTTAGATTTTACATCTTATGTAATACCAAACTGTTCTTGTCTTAAAATTTGTAAAGAGACTATATAGTTATCACATGAAATTTTGCAAATTAAGAACTAAAATTCACATTTTGCATGCTTTTTCTAGGGACATCACAGGCATCATATGCACACACTGGTTTATTTTTCCGCACATTTAAACATTCCAAAGGCATGTAGATTATATCATTTTCATCAGAAATTTATACTCCTAAATTGAAATAGGATTAGGGGATTTTAGTTACCCATTGAATGGATTCATCAATTGATCTTGTTGCATCATTCGAGTCTCTCATATAGATTGATGTCAGGTTTATGGTACCCATTCCTAGTTCCATATCAATGAGGACACCAAAAAATTACGTTTCTTTTTTACTTCTAGGGAACAAAACATAATTTAGCGGGATAATCATTCTGGGTGTCTTAATGAATTTCAATAAAATATCTACATTTGTCACATGTAAATCTTCGTCTTATGAGATCATATCATATAATGAATCTTAGGCATGAAACCCAAGGAATACTATATTGATCACAAGGTAATTGACACTAGGTGAATAATTATTCCATGTATTTATACCCCAATAATACCATATTTATTATATGGGGTTAGTATTCTGGGTCAGGTCCCATGTTCTAATTCCCATGGAGATGGACCATATCATCCCGTGGAGATAGTTCAAGACATGAGTTTAATGTGTTTTGGAGATGGTAATATGGTTAATGTATATTGGGGGAAAATTTAAAAGATCATAATTCCTGATGGAAAAAAAATAAAAGAGGTGTATCCATTTGAGGGAGATGTCACACATTCTATTTCTGATAAAATAGAATAAAACAACAGTTGGAGTAGGATCATGAGTTGCAAATCAGAATTCCCATTGGAGGTATAACTAAAATGATGGATCCGGATGACCATTAAATGAGGATATGAGAAGTATGTCTCTAGGAGGGAACATTCCTCACCTGTGTTTACCAATGAAGGGATTAGAATAACCTATTGAGGAAGATCCATAGTGGGAGACCATATTTACCTTTCAAAGAGGATCCAATGTGATGGATTAGGAAACTATTTAGAGGTATATCTAAGAGGTGTGTCCATAGAGGGGACAATGAAACACCTAGGTTAACCAAATATTTGATCATAACAACATTTTGAGGTAGATATAGAGTGGAATATCAGAACACCCTATAGAGGTCGATTTGGAGTGATCGATTAGGACACCTCTTGGAGGTGAATCTAGGAGGTGTGTCTATAGGAGGTAAGATGTCACACCTAGATTAGTCATTCTGGGATTGAACCCCATGGATGTTTCTAACGTAACTTATTTAATAGACAATAATAAAACCCAATATTATTTGATTTCCCAGTTTAAGATCATATGACCTGACAAATCCATGCAGCTTGCATCACGTGGTAAGCATGAAAATGTCGTAAAAGGCGAATCGAAGAGGGATAGTGTGGTTATTATTCATATAAGATTCCCTTAAAAGACTATTTCTCTTGATGGGATGATTTGGGATTTATTCCTGGAAGATTCCTGGACAAGGGTTTCATCCTATGGTGATGAGAGAAATCATGGACATACATGTGGAAGCTTCTCATTATAGGTCTCTAATACCCTAATGGAGAACGATAATATGGGGATTACACATGAATGATTCCATGGTGTAGGTTTCACACGTGATAAATGGGAAAGATGATGTAGGGATTATGTATGAATGCTTCCCAGTAATGGATTTTTCCTGAGTGTGGAATTTCATCCATTGCTAGTGGATAAGGTGAAATCACATGATGATTACACATGGAAAATCCAATTTCCATCATAGAGTGTAATGTTATAGTTTTACCTCATGTGTTGATCACTTTTTCATGTAGTTTAACATTATACAATTATGATGCAGAACTATATAGTTCTATGTCATACATATCAGATATGGCGGGACTTCCACAATACCCTTATGTATTATGTTTCCACAAATCATGTGACATTGGGTTGGGAATTTCATTATAACTTCCATGGAGGAGTGGTCAATCTGGAGGCTGACATTATGGTCTATATGCTAAGAAGAAACCAGTGTTATGGTACCTATGATTTGAAGTAACCAGAATACTGGAGGTCTATGATACAATTGTAGTGAAGTTGGGAGACATAAGAGTGGGTTTCACTAGTCACATAGGGACTACGGCTGCAACAAAACTAGTCCTAGGACAATATTTGGGTCCCAAGCACTCGACCTTCATGAAGGGATGTCAACTTGGAAGAGGTACCATGTAAAGGCATAGAAGAGTTTATTTTTAAATTATTTTGTGGTTTTAAAGGAGGTTCTCCAGAATATTATTCCCTATTTATGGTTAAGGGGTTTGGGAAGGGATAATCTTCATGAAATAGGGTGACCCTTCCTCAAGATGATGTATTTGAACCCATATGGATGGCTTCCTAAAGGGTATATGCCTTCTGTTGCCCGATGTTCCAAAAAAGTCTTTCTTATTCCATAAATGGAATAGGTCTTGATGAAATTTGTATCCACCTATTTGAAGGATCATTAGAATCTTGGGGAGTTTTATTTGTAATGTGGTGAAAATTATGGTGTTCTATTTTCACTCTCACTCTTGAATCATTATAAGTTCATCAATAAGAATAAATTATTAAAGGTCAAAATGTTATGAATCCCCTAAAAAGTTGTACATACAGAGATAATTCTATAAAATAGAGTTTCATGATGATTGGAGGCTTTCTAAAATATTCATGATCTTCGTGAGTGGCCGATATATCTGAGAGTGAAGGTTGTGGAATGATGATTACCATCTAGGCTTTCTGTAGTTGAGAATAGCATATTGAATCCAAGTGATGCATTGGAAATATTACCATTAGGTATCTAAATGGTCCCAATGAAATCCATGACTCAATATTAATTCTCCAATGATATTACTATCATGAACCCATGTGTTCTACACCATAATAAGATTTAATCATTCACAATGGTGAGGTTCTCCATGAAATATTAACATATGAGGCATTTTGGGCCATTGTGGCTCAAATTTTTCCCGAACTAGTCATTCCATCATCTATAATTGCCATAGAACACATATTTCAACACTATTAAATACCCCCTATATAATTTTATCTATTAGGTAAAAAGAATATTGAGATTCTCCATAGAATCTATGAATATTTTCAAAAAAATCTCATTCAAGAAGCACATTTGAAAATCCCATTCATTATTCTTAATTCATGGAGACCATCATGAAACCATGGTAATCTATATGCATAAAATGGGAATAGAAGAACCTTTTATTGGACACTTTTCTTTTGTGAAGAGAAAATCATGTGCTCTCATTTCGTGAAGCTAACACCCTTTATGAGTTCTTTGTGATTTTGATCCCCATCACTCACAACATTTACCTTATACACGACATGAGTTCCATGAACAATGATACGCAAAAGGTTCTCCCTTAAGTCAACCATCACAAATCGATCTCCATGAACCAATGTCCCCGATCATAGACTTGTTATCTAGACCCATAAAAGACCCATGTCTTCAAAAAATGCACTCTTAAGAAACCAATGATGCAACACCTCGAGATTTTCTGAAAAATATTTTTTTTTTTATTTCATTAATGTCTTGTGTTGTACGCTACACCAAAAGGATCTTTCAAAACACGCATCCCTGACTTGGCTTGCATTACACACGATAAAGACCTTCCTTGATAGCGTGTGTAGTACGCAATACCGAGTTTCACTAAATGAGATATTATTATAATATTATTACGAACTAGCCGTTATGAATAGTAATACCCACTTTTTGAAATTATATAAATTTTATCTTTCAAAATGCTCTTCATTTTTAGATTCGGAATATCGAAATTAGCATAGGGTGAAATTTTGGTACTTTTTGGATAACTTTCATATTCTGATGAATAGTGAAAATTACTAAATTTTAATTAAAAACAACTTTTTTAATCGTTATAATTAATAGTGATAAATTATTAATTTCAGTGGTTTTAAAGTATATTTATAATATATTTTTACCATTTAATACAATGTTGGTCATTGGATGTAATTTCACATTTAAACCACACATAAACAAGTGTCAATATTTTGATAGTTGTTATCTCTTAAAAACACGCTATTTGTTTTGACGACGAGAATTAATTTTTAAATTAATTAAAGTAAATAATATGTATTGAATTTGTTAATATAGACTTCATTTTTTAATCCATAATATCAAATATAGCTTAGGCCTAATTTTTGGTATTTTTCTGGAAACTTTCATTTTTTGATAAATAGTGAAACCACTAAGTGGTAGATAAAAAAACAGAAATTTTCATAAAAAATAATTTTACCACTTATTTGAGTGGAATTTAGAAAATATGAGAGACATGGTTAATATCAAGGACTAAAATTTGGTTCAATGAGATGCAAATGTTTTTTGGTGAATAGTAACTTTTTACTTTTATTTACCACGGTTATAAGTAAAAAAGTTAATTAAGGGTAGAAATGATATTATTATTACCCTAACACATGGCCTAATTCTATTGGATAAGTGTAATTATACCAAAAAAACCTTAGGAATAAACTATGACCATTTCGGCCCACTTAGATTAGATTAGGACATTTAATATTAATTTATTTAAAGAAGGGTTAAAATAGTTAAAATCAAAGTTTAATAAGTAAATAATTTTTAATATATGGTTATACAGAAGATAAATTAGACTATAAATATTCATTAGAAATATAAAACAATTTCCAACATAATGGTATTTTATTTATAATTTTTAGAAATTAAATAAATAAATTTATTTATGACACAAAGATGATGCATCAATTATCTTATTAATGAAATAATGACATAATTGATGTTATAAATACCCAAATAAATGTAATTTGAGACTTTTTATAAATTCCACTACTTTTATAGGTTAATATGACATGTTAGTATTTATTTAGTTGAATTTTTTCGAACTAATCATTCTATTATGATTTTCAAAAAAATCAATTACCAAATAGTGTCAAAATTGACCTAAAATAGTTTTTAAAACAAATATTATATTATTAATTGTTATTTTATTCCAAAAAATCTAAGGTTCGGCCAAAGGACGTAGATAATGTTATATATTTTAATAGTAAACAACTTGGGGTTCGTTTGGCTTGTTATTGTAATTTTATTAACCATATAGTGTAAGAAAAGAAGAAGACACAGTAAAAGTTAAATTATTTAACTTAAGGTTAAATCTAAATGATAAGGATAAAATAGAAAACTAAACTTGTCTAAATTATATTGGATTATAGGATTTCGACCCATACCCACCTTATCTTCGAAATACCTCAATTTAGAGATATTAAAAACCAGAGATGACTTTATAATAAAATAGTAGTTTTAGTTTTTTCCAAAGGTGCCCCTCTCCTCCCTAATAAATGGGAACCCACTCCCTCTCTTCCTAACACCAATTTGAGCCTTCATGCTCTGAAGAACCCTTCCAAAATCTCTTATCCACTTCCATAGAAACATTATAGAGGTTCTGGTCTTCTTAAAAGACCAATTTTACTGCCCTAAGAGGAGGTCTCAAAGAGGCGCTTCAAAGAAGAGGTAATGTCTGTTACCGATTCTTTCAACTTTATTTCTTATTCCACTTATTCTTATTTAGTTCTTTCATTATGAAGTAATAAAATCAGTATAAATAATATACTGATATGTTATTATGAGTATAAAACAACCCTATTTCACCATCTATCCATCATACGGAAAATGAAATTGTTACGTGTGCGTACGTACGGAATACCGTCTCCACGCCGTGGTGAAATCTGTTTTTCCACCAACACCTTACATGGATGGGTATAATGGTGTAAAGAATAAATATATATGGTTTTTATAACATAACACTGATTCTGATATATTATACCATCCACTCCAATTCTATTCAATAATTATGGGAACGATATCATCACTCGTGCATACGTACAGACTACCGTCTCCACGACACGATGAGATTCATTCTCAATGTTAACCATACATTAATGATCATAAAGTTTTTATAATTAATATTAATGAAATATATGAATTCTACTGGATTTATGTATATATATATTTATGTCATCGATTTAGTTTCATTCAATTCAATAAGGAAATGAAAACAGCGTTCATGCGTATGTAGGGACTACCGTCTCCATGAACGGTGTATTTCATTCCTTTTATCGATCTATAATATATATATATTTATATGATGAATATATATTATATATAAATCATGTTTTACATTCTGGAATTATGTAAATCAGGATATATGTATTAATATCAAGAACGACAAGTCGAAACAAATACGACAAATGAAATTATTTTACCCAAAACACTGCTTTAACATGGAATTTACAAAAGAATGGGTAATATAAAGTCATAATTGAAACATATATGATATAATAACAATGACTATGATTCCTTTAATAAGTCAATGTCATTATTTAAATAATTATATAGGAGGTTTGGATACGTACGAATAATATCAGACTTAAGGTAAGGGATAACTTTTCCAATCTTGTTTTTATCCAAGATTGTTAATTCGTAAGTATTTACTGGGGTTATATATATCATCCATGTAATTGTTTTCTAAAAATGTTTTCATGTATGTTTAAGGTCCTTTTTACCCATATTTTACTTTTACTAAATGGTATGTATTAAATCTTTCTTTTACGAGGTACTTTTTGACTTTTCCAGCAAAAGTACGTAAAGAATGTTTTTTTAACTTATATGGTACGAACAGATTTTTACGGTTTTATAAAGCCTTATTTTCCTGAAGATTCCTCCAAAAGATTTCATGAATATCTTCAAAAAAATAGTTTTCTTTTTAAATTGAATGAAATTTTGTGAAAAGATAATGATTTTGAAGAAGAAAGGATATTTTCCTCAAGAATTAATTTCAGGTGTATTATCAAAACCATTGTTCATCTAAGATGCCATTATTTCATATGTGTATGTTTCAAGTATCATGTCTCTATTATTTATATGGTTTAACTTTTCTTATTATGAAATGATATCCATTTCTTTTATATGGATTATGTGATGATGGGATGATGTTAATGAAACCAATTTTATTTATTGGGATATTATTAATGATGTATGTTTATGTTGTGGCACAAGTAAGAATGATTTCATTATGAGGTGGGTGGGACCTATATCTCCCTCAAATGCATTGGGTAAAGATTTATATTTCATGATATAGACATGGATAGAACGACAAGTTAAACCAGTTGAGTAATACATGACTGGAACGAGGAGTGAACTCGATTCAGAAAGGGACTTTGTCCACTAAGATGGTCTTGACAGCAATGCCTTGGCAACTATGGAAATCATATCTTGGGCTTAATGGTTTCCACAATTACATGTTTTATTCCCATCCTATTTTATCATGATTGATGTTCCCTTATGATATATGCCTTACGTACTTCCAAGATTCATGTCTTTGGTCAAGATTTTGATGTTTAGATTTTATGTTCATGTTTTTGCATTAAAATGTTCATGGATTGTTTTATGTTCTCTATGTTTACCCTTACTGGACATTTGAGCTCACCCCTTTTATGTTTTCTTTTCCCCAGGATATAAAGAACGGTTTTAGGTCTGAAAAAAGGGGAAGATCTTTATTGGGAGATGTTGAAGATCATTCACCACGATTAGAATATTTTATTCCGACTTTCCAAAGACACTAAACTATTACGATCCTTGTGTGTCTTTTTTTGTTATGTATTAAGTATTCTGAAAAAGTAATTTATTGTCCATGTATGTAATGCTTAGGGTCTTTACAGTTGGTATCAGAGGAAAGGATTTGTCAACCTTTGGAAACTAGGAGGCGAGAACTTTAGTGACATCCCTAGAGATATTTATAAGGTATGTCTAGGGATGTCCCTAATGATAAGTATAAGTATAGGTTATAGTCCTAGAATTATGGTAACGATATTAGATTAAATGTAAGATGTTAGATATTGAAGTTACTCCCCCTTTATTATGATTTTTTCCTCTCACACTATTCTTGATGGGTTTTAGAAAAAAGATGGAAACAAGATGATTCACGATAATGGAGGATATGATGGACAATGGAATGATATTATTCATGAGCAACCAAATCAAATGGGATTTGGAAGTCCAAACATCATTATTCTGCCTAATCAGTAATCTCATAATATGATCAATAAACTCAAATTTGGTAAGTTTCATAACTCGGCTAATAAGAGAAAGATAGAGTTTCATGGTGACCATAGAGGAAAGAATGTTAAATTCCCCCTATGTAAATCATGTGGGAAGAGGCATCAAGGAAAATGTTTCAAAGTAACTGGAAGAGGATTTGGGTGTGGAATAGAAGGACATAAAGCCAGTAAGTGCAAAGGAAAAGGTTCAGTTAACACCATGGATGAGGATAATGGTATTGCAACGACATCAACAATGGTTAAATGTTTTAAATGTCGAATGTACGGGCATTATGAAAATCAATTCCCTAAGGGAAAGTCTCAGGAAGAGAATCAGTATAGTTGTATGGGTAATATTTATGTTGATGATGATGAAGAGACTACAAATGATATTTGAGATGAAAGAATTGTTGAAGCTCAGTCAATGGTTTAAGAAGTTAGTGGAATGATTGTATGTTTATAATGAATAATGTATGGTAATATGGAATAAATAATCATCTAAGGATTGTTACACTATTGTTTTTCCTAATGTATTTGAAATTATATGTTGAATGTTACCAGTAACCATGGAAGGTTATTCAGATATTTTTTTGGAAAGTAGATGATATGCACATAATGAAGGGATAAGAATATAATGAGATGTTTGATTGTATACATGATCTCATGACTGATATAAGGACTAAGTGATATTATGGTTTGATTATATTGATTTTTTGGGATTTTGGTATGTGGAAAGAGTTACCTTTGGAAAGTATTCATGTTTTCACTATGGTTCTATGGTAATTTATGTTTCAAGAGAATATATGACTAAGTTATTAATGTGTTTGGAATGTAACCAACGAGATCTATCTTATGATATATATGTGATAAATGCTTGTATTCACATTCTTGGTAGAGAACCTTTCTAGTAATTGTTTTCATTATACTATTAGCTTGGACCGAAGTATTTTAGATAAACTTAAATATTGGAATGGATTATGTTGGACGTAAGTTAGTATTGTTTAAGGATACAACTTTTTTCGATATTATTGATGGGATGTTATAGTAATGTAGTTTTAGAAAAAGGAAAACCTTCAGGACGGGTGATAGCCCATCGCGTCGGACAAGGCTGTGGGAATCGAACCCACAACCGAAGTGCGACTGACCTTTATCGCCTACCACTGGCCTACAGGATGTCCATGTTTAGTAGAAAATAGTTTGATTATATTAAGCAATATGATATATGAAGTTTAAGTCCAATTTAGGAACCATATATGAATAATCTCACTACAGATCGACTTATGTATATTTAATAACATTTTCTATCCTTTTGTTTGAGACAGATGGAATGACCCGTCATTCTATCACATGATCTGCTAACACTTCACGAATAACAAATTCAACTTCATTTATTTAAGAGATGAAGTGGAAATTGTTCAAGGCACAAACAACAGTGATATTGTATCAAAATAAAGTAATTATTTATTCTAATTCAAATTCTTCAACTTTAGGGAAATGATCTTCAAAACCAAAAATATTGTCCTAGTTCCAATATATCCGATGAATCAGATGGTACCATAGATCATCACAAATTTATGGCTTTTTGATTGTTGGCTTTTTCATAGCCATTTCTCTACCACTCTCCATCAGAACTTGATGGTTAGATTTTTCTTCTATATCCATATTTTCTCCTATGTTATCTTATGTGAAAACCCAGGGATGAGTTAATTTGGGTAAACATTATGTTTCATATTTAGTTTTTAAAGCCATGTTTTGGTATTCCTTTTTATGATGTGGGATTCTATTAAATAAACTTTCGATTAGTAAACCATTTATAACCCCGACGAATTTGGAGGGCGAAATTCATTTTAATGGGGGTAGAATGTATCACCTAGAGATTTTATGAATTTCTTTTTAATTTCATTAATGTCTTGTGTTGTACGCTACACTAAAAGGAGCTTTAACAACATGCATCCCTGACTTGGCTTGCATTACACACAATAAAGACCTTCCTCGATAGCATGTGTAGTACGCAAATATAGCTTAGGCCTAATATAGCTTAGGCGTAATATAGCTTAGGCCTGATATGTTTTGAATTTGGTAAAATAGACATCATTTTTGAAATCATAATATCAAATATAGCTTAGGCCTAATTTTTTGTTTTTTTCTAGAAACATTCATTTTTTGATGAATAGTGAAACCACTAAGTGGTAGTTAAAAAAACTGAATTTTTCATAAAACATAATTGTACCGCTTACGTGAGTGGTATTTCTAAAATTCGAGAGAAACAGTGAATATCAAAGAATAAAATGTTGTTCAATGAGATGAAAATATTTTTTGGTGAATAGTAACTTTTTTCTTTTATTTCCCACGGTTAAAAGTAATTAGGACAATTAAGGGTAAAAATGATATTATTATTACCCTAAAACATTTCTTAATTCTATTTGATAAGTCTAATTCGACCAATGACAACCTTGTGAATAAAATATGACCATTTAGGCCCACTTGGATTAGATTAGGACATTTAATATTAATTTATTTAAAGAAGGGTTGAAATAGTTAAAATCAACGTTTAATAAGTAAATAATTTTTAATATAGGGTTATACATACGATAAATTCGACAATAAATATTAATTAGAAATCTAAAACTATTTCCTACATAATGGTATTTTATTTATAATTTTTAGACATTAAATAATTTAATTTCTTTATGACACAAATATGATGCAATAATTATCTTAGTAATGAAATATTGACATAATTGATGTTATAAATACCCTAATAAATGTAATTTGAGACTTTTTATGAATTAAACTAATTTTATAGGTTAATATAACATGTTAGTATTGATTTAGTTGACTTTTTTCGAACTAATCATTCTGTTATAATTTTCACAAAAAAATACCAAATAGTGTCAAAATTGACATAAAATAGTTTTTAAAACAAATACTATATTAATAATTGTAATTTTATTCTTAAAAACAATAAGGTTTTGCTAAATGACTTAGATAATGTTATATATATTAATAATAAACAACTTGGGGTTCATTTGGCCTGTTATTGTAAGTTTATTAACCTTATAGTGTAAGAAAACAAGAAGACACGGTAAAAGTAAAATTATTTAACTTAAGGTTAAATCTAATTGATAATGTTAAAATAGAAACCTAAACATGTTTAAATTATATTTTATGATATGATTGAGACCCATCCCCATCTTAGATTCTAAATAACTCAATTTGGAGCTATTAAAAACCGAATATGACTTTATAATAAAATAGTTTTTTTAGTTTTTTACAAAGGTGCCCCTCTCCTCCCTCATAAAAGGGCACCTCCTCCCTCTCTTCCTCACACCAATTTGAGCCTTCATTCTAGGCCAAACCCTGCCAAATTATCTTATACACTTCAATAGAAACATCTTAGAGGTTCTGGTCTTCTTCAATGACCAATTTTAGTGCCCTAAGTGGAGGTCTCAAAGAGGCGCTTCAAAGAAGAGGTAATGTCCGTTACCGATTCTTTCAACTTTATTTCTTCTTCAACTTCTTCTTATTTAGTTGTTTCATTATGAAGTAATAAAGTCATTATAACTCATATACTGATATGTTATTATATGTATGAAACAAACCTATTTCACCATCTATCCATCATACGGAAAATGAATTCGCCACGCGTGCGTACATACAGAATATCGTCTCCACGCCGTGGTGAAATCTGTTTTTCCACCAACACCTTACATGGATGGGTATAATGGTGTAAAGAATAACTATATATGGTTATTATAACATCATAAGGATTCTGATATATTATACCATCCACCCCAATTCTATTAAATAATTATGGGAACGATATCATCGCTCGTGCGTACGTATGGACTACCGTCTCCACGACGCGATAAGATTCATTCTCCATATTAACCATAAATGAATGATCATAATGTTTATATAATGAATAGTAATGAACTATATGAATGATACTGGATTTTTGTATATATATATTTATGTCATCTATTTAGTTTCATTCAATTCAATAAGGAAATGAAAACAGCGTTCATGCATACGTACGGCCTACCGTCTCAATGAACGGTGTATTTCATTCCTTTTATCAATCTATAACATATATATGTATATGATGAATATATATTATATATAAATCATGTTTTACATTATGGAATTATTTAAATCAAGATATATGTATTAATATCAATAACGACAAGTTGAAACACATACGATAAATGAAATGATTTTACCCAAAACGCTGCTTTAACATGGAATTTACAAAAGAACGGGTAATATAAAGTCATAAGTGAAACATATATTATATCATAACAATGAATATGATTCTGTAATAAGTCAATGAAATTATTTAAATCATTATACAGGAGGTTCGTATATGTATGATGCATATCGGACCTAAGGTAAGGGATTACTTTTCCAATTTCATTTTTATCCGAGATTGTTTATTCGTAAGTATTTACTGGGGTTATATTTATCATCCATCTCCTTGTTTTATAAATTTTTTCATGTATGTTTAATGTCCTTTTTACCCATTTTTTAATTTTACGACATGATATGTATTAAATCTTTCTTTTATGAGGTGCTTTTTGACTTTTCTGTCAAAAGTACGAGAAGAATGTGTTTTTAACTTATACGGTACGAACGAATTTTTACAGTTTTATAAAGCCTTATTTTCATGAAGCTTCCTCCAAAATATTTTATGACTAATTTCAACATAATAATTTTCTTTTAAAATTGCATGACGTTTTGTGAAAAGAGAATTATTTTGAAGAAGAAAGGATATTTTCCTCAAGAATTTATTTCAAGTGTTTTATCAAAACCATTTTTCATATAAGATGACATTATTTCATATGTGTACGTTTCAAGTATCATGTCTCTATGATTTACATGGTTTCACTTTTCTTATTATGAAATGATATCTAGTTCTTTTATATGGATTATGTGATGATGGATTGATGTTTATGAAACCCATTGTATTTGTTGGGTTATTATGGATGATGTATGTTTATGTTGTGGAACAAGTAAGAATGATTTCATTATGAGATGGGTGGGACCTCTATATCCCTCCAATTCATTGGGTAAATATTTATATCTCATGAGATAGAGATGGCTGGAAAGACAAGTTAAACTGGTACAATAATACAAGACCGGAACGAGGAGTGAACTCGATTTAGAAAGGGACTTTTTCCACTAAGATGGTCTTGGAAGCAATGCCTTGGCTACTATGAAAATTATATCATGTGATTAATAGTTTCCACAATTACATGTTTTATTCCCATGCTATTTTATCATGATTTATGTTCCCTTATGATATATGCCTTACGTACTTCCATGATTCATGTCTTTTCTCAATAATTTGATTTTTAGATTTTATGTTCATGTTTTTGCATTCAAATGTTTATGGATTGTTTTATGTTCTCTATGCTTACCCTTAATGGTAATTTGAGCTCACCCCTTTTATGTTTTATTTTCCCTAGGATATAAATAAAGGTTTTAGGTATGAAAAAAGGGGAAGATCTTTATTGGGAGATGTTGAAGATATTTCACCAGGATTTGAAGATTTTATTCCGAGTTTCCAAAGACACTAAACTAGTACGATCCTTGTGTGTTTGTTTTTGTTATGTATTAAGTATTCCACAAAAGTAATGTATTTTCCATGTATGTCAAGGTTCTGGTCTTTACAAATGATTTTTTCACTCATCGAAAATAAATTAATGTGAATATAATGGGATGAGAGTGAATTGAGAGGACCTCATACCAAGTATCACTTTTTGTGCTTCTAAAATAATCTCATAAGGAGTACCCACTGTGAAAGAGTTTTCTTCTCTATGCCTTTGGGGTGAGGGACAATGTACTTATTGATGAGGTCAGTAGAGATGATCCTAAATACAGGGTTAGAAGTATATTCAGATAGTACCAGTGGCATATAACTGATGAGGGACACACCAAGAAGGACTGTGCATCACTCACAACACACACTCTATATAACCATGTCAACAATATTGATGGGGAGAAGCTGAAGGATGAGAAAAATACCCCCCATAAGAGATGATTATCAAGGATGATTATGGGGATATACTCAAATATGGATATCTAACTAGTAAGAGCATTTGTGTGGATACTATGAAGAAGATTGGTATTGATCCTACTGGGAATGTATATCGTGCATGGAATTTGAGGCTGAGCTAAAGTGAGTGGGCACCTATGAGGTGACATGGACTTCGAAGATTCATGATTACCTACAAAAAAGATATCATGATATATCTACTAATATGGTGTTTCCTGAGGATGACAAGAATAAATATTTATCATGGTGAGGATGGAATCATCCTATGGGATATTCTTAAAATCCTTGGGATGCCAATTCAATGGGTTATGTATGAAGAATTAGAACATGTAAATAACATGTTGGAAGACCAGATAAGATTTCAATTCATATGAGGAAATTTCAAATGGTTTTTCAATATACCAATGAAAATATGATGGGGATGAAGGATATCCCATTTATGTAATGGTTTCATTATCTCCTGAATGAACCAGCAGAGGAGAAACTTGTGTGTAATGTTCATGAAGAAATTCTACCGGGGAGGCTACACACAAGACTAGCGGCATTCTATCAGGGAAACAATAACTAATACTGGAGGATTTTTAATGATAACCAATGGAATCTATGTAGTTATAGAATAATGTTTGAACCTACTATGGTAATATTGGAAGAGTTTATCATCGTACTGATCTATAGATGGATTATCCCTATGAGATATGTGCATATATGGTTTTAGTTGAGTACCATCCTCATGGTAGGGGTGTTGGTGTTGGGTAATGCCTCATCCAAGGATTCTTAATGCCGAAGAAGTTTTACAGGGTGATCCTCCATGATAGTGAAGGAAATAATCCACCTCAAATTTGTGTTCCCCAACATTATTTGTAAATATGGGTGGTAAAACACATGGGGTATATGCATACCTAGATCATATCTGTCCTCAAGTTATAATCATTTGTCCAATGATTCCAATCATTTTCAAGAGTCACCAGCTCATATTGGGCCTAGTCTATTTGATGGATGTGATCAGGTTAGAAGAGAAATTCATGTATTAGTTGTTCCCACTTTTAATGTGGATGATTATGGATGATGTTATAAGGACCATCGAGATGTAATCACACCTTCTAGACTTCTAATGTGGTGTACTGGTGGTGGGGGTTGTCTATAAGTCGATCTTTGAGATGTATAACTCGTTCTGGTTTGAATGGAAATTCTGGTTCTTACTATGGATGAGACTAAAAAAGTATAAAGAGGACAATTATGAGTTTAATCCTATATTCATGATGAATATATGATAAATGTTTCTATGAAAGGATGGAGATCGGTGGAATTAGTTTTCGTAACCTACTGGGCCTATGGGCTTATCCATGAATATGTGAAAATCATGGAAAGATCATATCTTCAATATATTCATAGACAATATATTCCCCAAGAATATTTATGGAGAATATTTGATACCATATGGATGAGTGGAGTGGTGGTTAGAGTGTTCCATGAATGTAGGACTGGATAGGTGGGAAGAGTTGTAGTAGTGAGGCGAAAAGTCCCTGGAAAATCATAGGTGGAGTCTATAGGGAGAGGAGAAACACCATGCTCATATATTAAAGGATTGTACTCATCATAGAAAAGAAATAAAACAATATCTATTACGAGGGAATTTTTTTAGGATTTAAGGAAGTGCTCCGGATGTACAGAATTCCCGAGAGACACAGTCTTCCTAGATGCTTGGGAGATATTGAGGAACATAGATAGCTCAACACTCGTCAAATTATTTGACTGGATCTCTACTAAGATAAGATATTACTCACTGATTTGGGCCACATTAAGACCATATTTCAGAAACCTTGGGGGATACGGTACTATAAATCATAGATCTAGAAGATCTGGTCATCTCCCATGGAATTGTGTGCCCCCAAAAACCTGATAAAATATTATTCTCGGGATGAAATCCTCCTTGAAACTATCATCCAGTGATTTGTCTACTCATACACCTTCTTAAGGAGACTATGATGAGTCTTTGGGGGGATTCCTATATAGAATCTCCAATGGAAAGAGGCCTTATTTTAGATCAAGTAAATACATTGATCAAGTGTGTTTTGGATGAAACCAAACACCTAAGAGCATTCCCTAATGGTTCTTGTACTTTCCTAGGGATCTGTCAGAAAAAAGGTGGGGGAGGTTCATCATGAACATCAAAAAGAGGGTGAGGGAACATCAAACCTTCAATGAGTGAGTGTGGGGGCCCAATATATTGTTGTGGATATGGTTGACTAACCATCAATAGAAGTGGTTCATGTGACTAGGGTGACAACCATGGAAGGAATTTCCTTTCTAGGAGGATTACCTATGATCATGTCCAAGATCCTCACTGAGATATATTATTCATGTTAACAGCTTAATCATTTTACCTTTGTTAGTTATGATTTTCCATTCAATACTTGGATGATGAAAACAAAAATGGTAGTTCAAATAGATTTAGGGGCTTAAATAACAACATCCACATCCAGGTTGGAAGTACCAGAGGCAGATGTGGTGATGATGGGTAATATTATATTGGAAGAAATAGATGCTGATGCAATAGAGGTTAGAAAAAAAAAGTATAGGTGTAATTAGAATGGTCTTCTAAGACTATTCCCTTAATAGAGGGGGTGTAGACGGTTCCCATTATAGGGTCAAAAACAAGATAACGATGAATGATATATATATAATGGAGCCACTGGAGGTGGATGCTAGATCCAAAACCATGATGGATTAAGTGGAAAATCTGATAGAAGTGGAGGACACTAGAGATGCGACATTGGTTGGTCATGCCCTAGAATTTACACTAGTATTATCTGTGGTAGATAAGGTCAAAATTTTCCCACCAGTAGGGGAATATGAGGAAGATGGGGTGGTCATTTACACCATATAGGACCCACCAGGGGAAGAAGATGCCTCTACTATAGATGAATGGGATGGCATGTAACCATCCATATAAGTAGAGTTTCATCCACTGGTGACCAAGGAAATTTACACAGAATATTCAACCACTATTGTGTTAAAGGTAGTCCCTCTATACAAGCTAGAACCACCCAATTATTTTTAGGATTCTAGCTTAGATATCACCAAGGGGAACTGTAACATTTATCCCAATGCATGGTGGTATGCATGGAACTTCATCACCATACCCAGACATATGACCTACCAAAATGGGTGGGATCTCTCTACAACTGAACTCTAATCCAAGGAATTAGTGATCTGGACTCAGACAATCTTAATTCATTGACCTGGTACTTCCACATCAATAGGTAGGGTGCTACATGTATAGTACCTGACCTCACCTAGAGGATCCATAAATCTGAGGGTTCCATGGAACTTGAGGTAGCTAATGTGGAGACCTCATTCCTAGATGTATTGGCATAGAAACATGTATTTGTTGCCAATTATCAAGATGATATCATATATCATTAGAAGGGATAGTTAGTTTCTTTTTAGTCCAAGGAAGTGGAGATGACAATGTTGGTGGATGTGTGTCGGTCCAAACAGAACTGGTTGTGGATCAGGGCCAAAGAAGTCCATCCCAAAACCAAGGATGAGAAAGCAGACCAAGTGGAGTGCTAGAGGACCCTATATGCCACTTAGAATAGTTTATATGATATTAAATTCACGAACTCAATGGTTTATTTTAATTTAATGTTTTCCAATTGGAGTCCTCAATTTGTGGACGATCCCCTGGATTTGTTTTGGCTTTTTTTATACTCTTTCATGCATGAACATGTTTCTTTTTATTTATTGTAAATTTTTTTCCATATATCTGAAATAAATAAATTCCAATTCATGAAATCACTTGAGTCATTATCAGTTTAAGAATTAAGTGACGACCATGTGATTTCTCTTTAATATGAAAACATCAAAAGATCATATATCACTTCAGGTCTGTATTTTCTGAACGACCACAAAGAATGTTTGAGTTGAGAGGGGATATGTTTAAAGAATGTATATATCTAAAAAACTAACTATCTTACACAATGTATTCTTGTGCGTGAATGAGGTAATGCTGGTGTTGTTGAATTCTATCTGAACAAAACGGAATGAAGATCATTAAACATGACACCCGATATATGGAACATAATGGGAGTGTCATGGTGATATAGGATAAATTATGAAAATGTTTATAACACAACATCCATACTTTTTATCCAGTAATTGGAAAAAATTATGGTTTACCATTGATAATGTTTGAAACACAGAACCAACCTTATAATATCATCAAAATTACTCAAGGTCATTGTCCCAATATGGTAGGTGAGCCCTTTTCAGTAGGCATGATTTCCATAAGGGGGCTGTTTGGGAAAGGAGGAGGATGATGATTCAAATAAAAGGACATGAAAAGCATTTATATTAAGTGTTGGAATGTTTTAGGGGATTCCAACACTCCTGAAATTATTCCACTATGTCTTAGAGAACATTGGGTAGGCATATCAGTCTAAAAATAGTTAACTGCGACATCAAGGTGAGTTTCATCTTAGATGATGAACAATGATTAAAGGATACAAATGATGTGGTAGGTGAACAACATCCGAGTATGTGGATTCCTAAGGGAATGTCTAAAATGTATTGTGGTTTTTCATCATACAATCAGAATGATAGACATTAAGTTTAATGTCGTACAATGTCAATGATGGACATTAAATTTAACACTATAAAATAAGGATGATGTATCAAATAGTATAACATTGTGTAATCGGGATGTGGTGTGTGGGCTCATGAAAAGAGATTCTCACCATTTATTCCTCATGTAAATTCAAGAGTGAATCCCATGAAAATTTCATGGGGTAGTGGTATAGTTAAACATCATGTTAATGGACTTAAATTACCACCATCTTGCTACAAGAACAGAGGGAATAAGAGGGTTGTACCACAAGAGTGATATCTAGAAGGCCATTAAGTCGCATGATATTTGGATGACCATGCATCGAGAAATGAAATCTATGGATATTTTCACATAGTTTATGGTCATGATTCTTTGACAATTAATCTTAGTTTAAGGTCATCGAGTTTAGACCATATGGTGAGTATTCCAAAAGGGGTATATGTATCATGGTAGAATGAAATACTGAAGTGAATTGAGCCAAGGAGGACCTAACACCACACAACACATTTAGAGAGAGGATTTAACAAAGATTAATTTCTTCATGCTTAGACTTGGTCTTCACTCGTAGTTTATGGTTATTGATTTTGAAGAAACATGTTCCCTAAAATTTTTGGCATGAAATTGAAGAGTGGTAACTAGACATGAATGGGACAAATGGGGCTTGATGCCACACAACACATGAGGGTATTTATGCATTAATTTTATGTTCATGTGGCGTAGTGCAATGGGAAAAAATTTATTGTCATAATTCTTAGACAACAAGTTTGTTTGTTTCAAAGGAATGTGAATTACATGAATGGAATGTTACCCAACATTATTTGAGAGGCCTATGAGGCCAAATAATTCCGCCAAAAAACACCCCTGAGACAACCTACACATGTATTAAGGTCATGATTCCTGGACCAATTGAAAATAGTTTGTGGAAATAATGAATGGACCATGAGTATCTCAAACAGATCTGTGTTGTATGTTAGAGTGACAAACCGTGATGTTAATTACGGGACATAAATGCACAATGTCACATGCCATGTTCTTGTGGAGACTATATCATAGTTTAGTGTCATGATTCCAAGACATATACTCCTAGTTGAAGGGAATACATTTTCTATAAATGGTTCACTCACATGTCTCAACCATTCATGAATAATACCCCCTCCCAACTCTTAAGCTCACATGATCCATGATATGTGCAAGAAACAAGAAGTATAATGATGTTCCGATTACCTATAGGGGATATTTAAATGAGGGGTGGAAGTGAAAAAACAATCTCAATGGGAGATTGAAACTCCCAATATCTAGGTAGTGAAAGGGGAATAACAGAAGGATGATGAAAAACTGTTGACCGTTTTCAAACCCCAAGCTCTTTAATAGCTTTGGATAATGAAGGGGAAATCCAATATAAGATCGACCATTAACCAAGTTAAAAACATGTATTCTTTTTTATATATAGAAAACCCCTAATGGTATGATCCCATGAAGGTATGTAAGGTAGTATGGTCAGGAACCATTCCATAATAGAGCGTATTTATACTAGTATGGTAATTTTCATCCAAATTGAGGAACGTGTGAACAGATTATGAAGAAGAAAATTTCCTAGAAATAATACAATGATATGGTTGGGAATGATATGGAATATTTGGGTATTGCTACATATCTCACATAGGTGGGAATCATGTAACACAATAGAATTATAATGGTTTAAATGATTAAATGATATGACATGTGTCAACAAGGTTCACCTTCCACTTCCAAAGCCTACCATATTAGAAGTCCATAGTATAACATCCATGGCTTGGAGTAGTGATCAGGATGGGTGACCTTCTTTAATGTTTCATATGGAGTGTGTGAGTGAGGAAAAAGCACACTAGAAAGTACATGTGATGGATTGTGGGGAAAATTATTAGTTATATGACTTGTTTGGTAATGTGGGTGGGACTTAAGGTTTGGACCACGTGTCTGCGGGGTAACTGAGGGTACCTGGAGGGCCAAGAGTTGATATCCATGTTATGTTTGGGTGAATGTGTTATCACAGGGACCCATTTGTTACATTTGTTATCAGAGGTGGTAGCCATCCATAAATAGGAACACTACGGGGGTTGAGATGTAGGGCCCAGAACGAGGAAATTATCCTTGGGGGGGGGGGGGGGGTAAATGTACCACCATAGAATGATAAAAGGTTAAATGAGTAAATGATATGACACATGTCAATAAGGTGAAAATTTCTTTTTGGTATCTGACCTGATTATAACTACCCAGTTAATTGTGCTAGTCTTGGAGAAGTGATTAGGATGTGTGACCTTCTGAGAAGTTTCCTAGGGTATGTGTGAGTAAGGAAAAAGCACACTGGAAAGGGTTAAATGAATAAATCATATGACGCATGTCAATACAGGGCACCTTCTTTTTCAGGATCCTACTTGATTATGAATCCATAGTTAAGCATTCTAGTCTTGGAGTAGTGATCTGGATGGGTGACTTTCTGAGAAATTTCCTTGGGTGTGTGGGAGAGAGGAAAACGAACACTGGAAAGGGAAAGTGTTGGCATGTGGGGAAAATCATTAGTTAGATGTCCTGTTCGGGAATGTGGGTGGGACCCAGGGTGGAGACTATGTGTTTGTGAGAAATCGGTGCTACGTGAAGGGATAGGACATGGTGACCATGTTAAGGGGGGTTCGGCGTGCTGTCACAGGGACGTTGTTCTTACATTTGGTATCTGAGGTGGTATGCATCCTTAAGTGCGGTGCACTTCATGGGTTAAGATTTATGACCCACAACAAAGACGTTTATTTCTATAGGGGGTGAATGTAACTCCCTAGAATGAAAATTGATTAAATCACAAAATGATATGACTCATTTGAACAAGGTGCACCTTTCATTTTGTGATCCGTCATGATTAGAACTCCACATTTAAGCATGATTGGATTGAAGTAGGGATTATGATGAGTGAACTTCTGGACGGTTTCCCAGGGTGTGTGTGAGTGAAAAAAAAGTACACTATGAAGGATATTTGATGGCATGTGAGGACAATTATTAGTTAGATGACCCGTTCGGGCACATTGGTGAGCCCTAGGGTGGGGACCATGTGTCTACAGAGAAATTGGTGTTACCTAAGAGGCCAGGACCTGATGACCATATTAATTCGGGTTGTGTGTTCTATCTCCAGGACGCAGTTGTTACAAATCAAGCCTCACATAGTTTTGAAACATGACATGTTAGGTAACCAATAACGGTAGTGTGAACTTGTAACACCCAAAAACTTTCATCCATGAAATTGCCATCTTATAGTTATCTCATATAGTATAATGACATAAAATCACACTAACAACACAATAAAAACTATACAAATGAGTAAATAATGAAATAAAATGTATTTATATAATTTAAGGAGAACATACTAAATGAAGTGTAACATGACCATTGGAATAGTAACATGAACCTTATGAATAGTAAACCAAACAACTAAATAGTAACATCACTAATGAAAGTAAGACTAAAATTTATGCATCTTATATGTGACAGTATTATAAAATTATATCATAGTATAAGTAAATAAATAATTTAAAATTTATTAATTGATTTTTCGTATTTTTGTTAGTCTTAATCATTAATTAATATATTAGGATTGTTTTAACAATTTATAATAAATTTTAAATTCAAAATTTTATTAATAAATTAGTATTTTTATGTCTTAAGATTATTAGATAATTTTATAATACCTCAGTTATTATTTCATTTTGATATAAACTCGATTATAATATTAAAATTTCTATTTTGTGAGTAAATTATTATTTTTGTAAGAAATTAAATTTCTCATATTAAAATTTTGTTTTTCTTTAAATGGAGTTCATTTTTTAGTTCTACATATTGAAAAATGGTAAGGGTGAATTTTCAAATATTTTTTCAAAAATAATTGAATTATTGGTGAATAATGAAATACCGAAATTTATAGTATTTATACATTATATGTTAAAATACAATATTCTTTAAGTCTTCACTCATGTTAGATTAAAAATCTCAAACATACCTTTATTAATTTATTATTTTTTACGATAATTCTCAAACTATTAATAGTGTTGAGCCAAACTAATTTTCAAATGATTAAAATTATAAGAAAAACCCCTCTCATGTACTACAAATGTCACCCCTCACTACCTCTTATCCTCACAACTACAAAGCCTTGATCCTTGTCCAAATTGTTCTTAAATATCCTCCTATGAACCTACCCCATATCTAGGATCTTTTTTTCTTAACAAACCATAAAACATATCCCATGTGGAGGTTCTCCAGAAGAAGGAATCAAGAGGGAAAACCCATTCCCTTTTTTAAATTTATTTTCATGTTCCTTTATTTTCGTTTTTCTCTCCTCACCTCCAATCTTAAAAATTATATGATAACTTCAGTACCTTACATATACTATAATTTTGTTATTAAAATGAAATAATTTATTATCAACTCTCATTCTCCCTCCTTTTATACTAAAAATGAAAACATTATTAGTGATGTGTTAATTTATCGCATTCAAGGATGAAGAAGTTGTCAATTTTCATTACCAACTTCAAGGATGGTCATGAAACCATTTTAATGGATGAACTATATTATAATATTTGTAATATATTTTATTAAATATTCAGGAATCATTTTATACAAAATTTCATAATTTATATAACAAAATGAGTATATTGTGATCAAAAACCATCAAAATAAACCCAACTGATTATCATTACTATTTGACTAACTATTGGTCCCTATGACATAAAAATCATATATAATAGCAATTTAAGCTCAATATATTCATTAATAACCTATATGTACAATTATGAAATATTACACCCACTTTGCACTACCTTTTGTATATGTATAAAAGTAAGTTGATCCTGAAACCCGAGGAAACCAATGCTCCCAAATGATGAAATTGAATCTCTTAACCAATAAATATTGACATAAATGAACCTAATAAATTTATAATAAATTAAATTTATATATAAAATGTTTGTTATTTATTAATTAATGAATATAATTTGATTATATTGGACACAGATCAAGTGAAAAAAACATTGATACTTAAGGTAAGGGTTTCTACACGAAACACCATTATTCCTTCGGGTTATTATTTATATATTTTTACCCAAATGAAATTATATTTTATTCTTATGTACATTTTATAAATTATGGTTATATGTTCCAAAACTATTTATCAATATCCAAACATCATTATTTTTTATGTATATAAATATTTTTAAAAGGATCCCTACTCGATTCTTCCTAATAAGTAAGCCCAATTTAAGAGAACAACCTGAATTCATACAAAATTTTATGCGCACTCTGTAATATATACTATGATGAAATTATATTTATAAAATAAATCATTTTATTATCAAAATTTTATCGGATCACTTTCGGTTTTATATGAAATATTATTCTATTTTCTTCATTAAATTTTATTTAATATTAACCTTAAATCCCACTAAAATGTTTTAATTCTAATGTTTGTGAAATACACATTTTACATGTTATCACTCCAGTTTGAAATCACTTATCATGATATATGACTATTATTCCTTATTAATTCCCACATATTAATTAACTCCTTTCAATCATAGACACCATTTTGATGTTCCCTTATGTTATGCCTTTTTGACTAGAATATGATACACTATTCTTGCCATGTTTTATCATTATGTTTTTTTTCTATTTATTTATGATTATTTATGTGGAATACATAATCATGAAAATTTTATAATGGGTGATCCCAGATAGTGATCCATTTAATTGGGTAATGTTTAGTCTCATGAGATGTTATGTGCAACGATCTTGGTGGTTAATCTTGACTCGTGATAAATGTGAAATGGTCTTGGTTGTTAACAGTGACTCATGCTCATTAATATGAAATGATCCTTAAATCATTCTTATGTCATGTTTTATATTATTTCAAAATATTCTATGATAACATTATTACATGTTTTATTCTTACTTATATATATCTATACATTTTATGACATCTTATTATTCCTACTAACCCATGTCCTATACTTTATTCTTATCTTTATTACCATATTGGTATTTTTAGCTCATCCCTTTATTCATCATATACCCAGTTTATCCTATGTATATATATGGGGTGAATGGAAATTAAGAGAACATAATGGATGATAAAAAATAAAACGGGCCATTTAGACACTTGTTTGTAGTTTTATGTATGTATTCTTCCAAATACACTAGAATTTATGATCCTTGGATTGTAGTTTGATAGTTACTCATGTTTTAAATCATGTAATAATATATGAAAAAAAATTATGGGGTCATTATATTTGGTATTAGAGGAAGGCCTAGTAATTTATAGATATTATGAATAGATAACTCTAGTAAGAACCGTAGGTATAAGACTAAGGCTAGGAAAACATACCTAAATTTTGGAAAGTATAAAGTAAGTGTTTTATTATACAAGTACATATATTTATGGATACTACAAGTGGATGTGGTTCTAGATAAAATGTACCTAAGAGTAAACACTCCAACAAGGTGTTCTAGTCTTAACTCGGGGTAACCTAGTACATAAAATGAGCCTTACTGCAAACCTAGTTTGACACTCTTGGGGAGAAATGTTATGTTAAATTCATTAGGTCATTATAAACCATTATTATGGGAACAAAAAAAATCCCATAAGAGTAAACGTTAGTATATAAACCAAGGATAAAATGGATTTAAACATATGAATCAGATGTAAAGATATAATTTTGTAATAAAATTTTATCGTTTTCATGTTCAATGTCCCATTTTACATAAATATTAGCTAAGTAATCAAGACCCATAATTTCAAATTTTTCTCTTATTTATATAAGGAAATAGAATAACATGTGTGAACAATAAATGTTATAAGAAATTTGATAATTTACCTAATTATATTTAAAAATAATATTGGAATTGGTGCTCAAAACGTCATGATTATACATGCTCAACTAGATCAGGTTATGAATAATAACTTGAATCAGGTGTAACACCCTACTTCTCTAATGAAATAAAAATATGTCATTGAATACATCATATAAGAAAAACCGCCCATGTTTAGTGGATATATTGATCCCCTCTATACATAATACTGGATTAACTCTATTGAAAATATATTCTCTATCCTTCAGTTCTCATAAGAAGATAAGGTTGGGATGGTGGTCTATTATTTTTATGGAGATTCTGATCAATATTGGACTCCGATAAAAAATATGAAGTCCTAGGATGAAATTGATTCCATGGATTATTATAGAAATCGATTTTCATTAAATATTTTCCCTAAACACTATTCCCTAATATGGAAAAAGAGTTCCTTAGACTTAATAAGCAATAAGATGGGTCTATCAAGGTGTATGAATAAAACTTTACAAGGGTTGCAAGATACACCTCATATGTTTTCACGGATACTAATATCATGTTGGATCACTTCTTTAGTAGACAAATGCTGAGTATATGAAAAGCATTGGAGATTATAGATTTAATTAATTATGAGAATATCTTCTATTGTGCCCTTAATGTTTAAATAGATATTAGAGATAATAAATGGTCTTGTTTCTAGGAGATAAAATGTGGAAAATTGAGTCTAATATTGGTGGAATAATAAATAAATCCCCGAAAATAATGAAGAAATAATATCCCACATGTCAAAATTGTGGGAAGAAGCATCCTGGGAACTGTTTAAAGGGAAATATGAAATTCTTCAAATGTAGAAGAATGAGGCTTCTGTATAAGAACATCCAAAGGGATATGAAGTATTACACTAATTTGGAAGATGAATTGATAGTTAATATCAACACTCACCATGTAGTATAATGTTTCAATTTTAAGGAACATGGGAATTTTCAAAACCAATGCCCTAATCCTAGGGTTGTCGGAGGAAATCAACAATAACCTCCAAGGAAACAAGGAATGGATTATGCTTTCACTAATACTGAGGTGTAAACAATGCGAGGATTGGTACACAAGTTATTCATTCAATAATTTTAATAATAGTATTTTATTCAAGTTCTATGCATTCTTTTATATTTTTTACGTTTACTATAACTATTAAATCATCAACTCAAAATTGGCAGTTTGAGTTATCCATGAGAACAAAAATTAGGGCAATTATTTTATCCATATTACATAAATCATCCTAAATTATTGTTTTTGGATTAAATCTCATAGAAAATATTTTCATACTTCCCTTGGTGGAGTTTGATTTCGCATTGGGCATGTATTAGCTATATTTATACAAATCCAACATCAACTTTCAGGACAGGGAGATCACTCTTCACATCCCGAATCTTACTCAAATTCTGTACAAGTGTAATTAGGAGGGTGAATCTAATTTAAAATCATTATCTAATTTGTGGATAATATATTTCTATGAAAAATATTATCTAGCTCAAATGATTTACACAAAGGAGAGAATAATGATCAAGGAAATTCCTATTTTAAGGGACAACACCTATGTATTCCCTGAATAGTTTTATGGTCATCCTCCAAACCGAGATGTTATGTTATTAATTAAAACTATTCTTGGATCATTTAATATATATCAAATAAACCTTACAGAATAGCCACCATTGAGCTATAAGAGATAAATAATAAGTTATAGTAGAATCTAGACATGGGTTTTATAATCCGTAGTGCTTCACTATTGGGTACACCAGTCCTCTTCATTAAAAAGAAGGATAGATCAATGTTCCTCTACAATGATAATCCTGAGATCAATAAAATCATGATAAAGAATATGCACCCCTAACACAATTAGATTAATTGTTCGACTAGAGATGTGGGGCTAGTTATTTCTCTAAGGTGGAAATTCGGTCCAGATATCATCAATTAATGATGAGGAAGGAAGATATTCCAACGACAACATTTTGGAAAAAGGTATGGACACTCTGAGTTCATAGTGATTCCCTTCGGACTCAGTAATACTCTAGAAATATTCAAGGATTTAATTCATAGTGACATTAGATATTACCTCATCAAATATTTTGTAGTCTTTATCAATGATATTCTGATATACTCCAAGGGAAAGGAGGAACACGAGGAGCATCTGAATACTATGATAAAGACTTTACCGGGGGTGAAAATTTATCCAATGTGTAGAAAATGTGAGCTCTAGATAGAGTATGTATCATTCTTGCGACATGTTATCATAAGAAAAGGAATATTTGTAAACCCTTTCATGAAAAATGAAATTGAAGAGTGTCTAATTCAAACATTAGTAATGGATATATGTAGCTTTCATGTCCAATATGGGTATTACTGAGGATTTGTGAAGAACTTCTCATGATTTTCCAAATCAATATCCAAGCTGACATGGTGGGTAGTAATGTATGTCCTGACTCAAGAATATGATAAAATATTTAAGTATCTCCCAAATAGGCTTATCACAACACAAGTTCTCAAACTCCCCATAAGTGGAGAAAATAATGTGACATTTAGCGATGGATCCACGAATGGAATGGGTTTTGACCCATTGAAAAATAATAGAGTGACTTTATATGAATTAGGTATGTTAAAAATTCATGAGTATAACTATTTTATGCATGATCTGGAGTTAGATATAGTGATCTCCACATTTAAAATCTAGCAGAATTATCTTTTTGGGAGAATTATGAGATATATACTGATCACAAGAATCTATAATTTATATTCAGAAAGATAGATCTCAATATTCGCTAATAAATATTTTTATATCTCATCATGGATTATGATAGCTCAATCCACAACAATCCTATTAAGGAAAATAATGTGGAAGATTCTCTAAGTAGAAAGGATCATATATCTTTATCAAAGATTATAATTGAGAAGTATCCAATATTCTTAAACATACAAATAATATTCATGGGATTCATTAAGGTTGTAACATCACCATTCCTTTCTAAAATTATTTCTCAACCATTAATCTTATAGAAAATAAAGAATGTTCAAAGGCATGATGTGGAAATTCAGAAAAGGGAGAATGATATCTAAAATTTTACATACACAATGTTCGAAATGGAAAAGGAAGGGTCATGAGATTTGGGTCATGATTATGTGTAGCATCCAATCCATATATAAATAATGATCTTCTAAATAATGAACATAACTCATCTTTCTATATTCACCCAAGGAGAATGATAATGTATCGATATCTACAAAATAACAATTGGTGGAATAATATGAAGAATCAGATTGCTGAAGATACATCAATGTTCTTAGTATTTCAGCAAGTACATGATGAAAGAAAAAATTATAAAGTGTTGATAAATACACTACCTATACTAACATTTAAATGGGAAAACATCACCATGGAATTTGAAACTAGACATCCAAATAGAACCATAGGGAAAAACTATATATGGGTTATAATTGACAATATTACAAATATAGTAAATTTATTTCAATTCAAGAGGAATTCTCATTGGATAATATTTCACAAATCAATAACAATGAGGTGTTAATGAAAAATTGAGTTCCACTATCATTTTTATCTGATCGTTATCCAATATTCACATTAAATTTCTAGATTTACTCCTACGTGATCTAGGCACTGAGTTGCACTTCAATATGGCCTATCATCCTAAAATTGGGGGCCAATCTAAGTGAACTATTTATATATTATAAAAAATATTGAGAGTGTATTGTATGTACTATAAAATATAATGGGACCAACATCTACCTATGGTTGATTTATAATACAAAAATAGTTTTCACATGAACTTCTAATGGATCTATATGAATCCCTTTATAGGAAATGATGCAGAACGCCGTCATGTTGGGATGAAGTTGGCGATTATATGTTGGAATAGATGAAATGGTTGAAGAAATGGTGGAAAGCGTGGAAACCATTCCACATCATATCATGGAATCCCAATTTCGACAAAATAGTTATGTAAAAAACCATCAACAAGACCTTGAGATTCAATTTGAAGTCATAGTATTCCTTAGAATATTTCCATGGAATAATGTCATGAGATTTGGGAATAAAGGAAATCTATGTCCCTGGAACATTGGCCCCATAGAAATTCTTGATCATTGAAGAGTTGTGTCCAATTGACTAACACTTCCAACAACCATGTATAAAGTACATGATGTATTCCATGTATAACTCTTGGGGAATTAAATACCAGATCCTTCGCATGTACTTAATTATTAGGTTGTACAATTAGAGAATGATATCACCTATGAGGAGCATCTAGTGAAGATATTAGACTGTTGAGATAATGTTCCATGAAACAAGACTACTCACCTAGTCAATGAACTATGGTGGAACCATAAGTATGAAGAGGAAACATGGGATTCCGAGGAAGTGATGATGTAAAATTACCCACACCTATTTTCAACATAGAATTTAAAACAATATTTCGAGGGATAAATTTTACAAGGGGGGAAGAATGTAACAAACCAAAACCTTTATCATTGGAATTCACATATAATTATTTCAAATAATAAAATAAAGTCACACTTATAAAATTTTAAATACATTATAAATGAGAAATTAATGAAATAAAAGCTATTTCTAATAGTTAAGGAATATATACTAAAGGAATTGTAACTTGACCTTTGGAATAGTAACACCACCCTTAAAAATAATAAATCATACAATTGAATAATAACCTCACCAATGAAAGTATAAATCATTTTAATCAATCTTGTAATGGAAAATATGATACAATTATATTATATTATAGATAAATAAATATTTTATAAATTATTAACTAAATGTTGGAATTTTTTTGAAGTTCAGAAATATTTAATTATAAATATATGACAAAACTAATAATTTAAAAGAAAAATTCTATTCATAATAATTATTCTATAATAATTATTTTTATGTGTCATTATTATTAGAAAATACTATTATAGAATTGTTAATTATTCATTTTGATATAAAATTAGTTATTATTTTAAAATTTAAAATTTTTGATTAAAATATAAAAATAAAAATATTCATATTTAATTTTTTTTATAGAATGGAGCTCATTTTTTAATTCTACAAATTGAAAAGTGGTTAGGATTAATTTTTGAGATTTTTCTAAAATACATGAATTTTTTGTGAATAGTTAAATACGGTTATTTATAGTATGTATAAATTATATGATAAATACACTATTCCATAAGTCATTTCAGATATAAGAGAGATAATCTAGAACTTACATTAATTATTTTAAAATTTGTTATGATATTTATCAATGTATTCTTATTCTTGATCCAAAATAACAAACTAATGATTAAAATAGTGACCAAACACCTCTTTCTTCATATATAAATACCACCCCTCCCCACCTATTCTCCACACACTTCTCAAGACATGATGGTTGTAAAAATTATGCTCACATATCCACCAAACATCCTCCACATGTCCCTGAGATTTTTTTCATAACAAAAGACCAAGACAAATGCCCTGTGGAGTTTCTCAAGAAGGATGAATTAATAGGTAAAACCCTCTTTCTTTTCATTTAATTTATTTTTAAGTAACTTTATTTTATATTTGTCACATGAACTCTTCTCATCCCAATAGTATGATAACTCCAGTAACATTAATATACTCTAATTTTGTCATTCTAATGTAATAATTTATCATCATATCTATTTTAACCTCCATTTATACAAAAAATTAAAACATCATTTATGATGTGTTAATTTATCACATTCAAAGATATTGAATTTTTCAATTTCAATTACCTTATTGAAGGCTGCTCATGAATCTGTTTTTATTATAAAAAAATGTAATAATTAATGTATTATATCTTATTTAATGTTTGGGAATCATTTTATACACATGATAGTTATCTATGAAATAAAATTATTTTGTTCTTATCGAAACCTTTCAAAATAATCCCAAATGATTATCATTAACTATTTATTAAACGATTCATACCCATTAAATATAACCAAAAAATATATAAGAACCAATTAAACTATGTAAGATTACTAATAACATATAATTTTAATTCTGTACAATCACCCCAACTTTACACAACCATTCGTACATGTATACAGGTAAACCGATTATGAAAATCATGGGAACCAACACTCCAAAATGATGATAATGAATCTCTATAACAACAAAAAGACCGTAAGAAAACATAATAAAGTTATAATAATTTAAAAAAAATATTTAATGGTTTTTAAAATTATTAATTAATAAATCTTATTTGATTATCCATGACACTATTATCTAATGAAGAACACCATCAGTATTAAGGTAAGGGATTCTACCCAAACATCAATTATTTCTTTAGGTTACCTAAAAGATATTATGTTTTATTTTTCTATACATATTCTATATTATTTTAATATCTTCCAAAATATTTTATCAATATCCATCCACCCTTCTTTTTTGGGGATATACATGTTTTTAAATGGTTCCCTACTCGATTCTTCCTGATAAGTTAGCCCAGCTCAAGGGAACATCTCAAATGCATGCCAAATTCCAAGTGCACTCTATAATAATTTTTGAGCCACCATAATTTTATAAAATCACTTATTTTTATTTTGATAACATTCTTGGTGAACTTTGGGTTTTATATAAATGATTATTCCTTTTTTCCGTTAAATGATGTTTAATATTTACACTAAACTGCCAAATATTTATATATATATAATGCTTCTTAAATACAATTTTCCATGTTATCACTTCCATTTGACATCAATTATCATGATATATGCCTATTTTACCTTATTAATTTCCATGCATTGTGACCATCCAATATTTTTTTAATGGTAATTCCTTTCTTATAAATATTTCATATAATCACATGAAATCACAACACATTGAACTACTAAGTACTATCTGAACTTTAAATATAATTTTGAGAGTCATGTGTTTTAAATTTTGAAAATATAACCTACATGGTTGTGATCGGTAAGATGTATGGAGTGTAGTTGAACAAACATAATTTTTAGTGAATATAAACCAACCCTTACTAATAGTAATCTACCCTTATGAATAGTAGTATTACCCTTATAAATAGTAAATACTCCAAATCAATAATAACCTCACTCATGAAAATATAAATAATGTTTATGCATCTTATAAGTGGTAATATGTCTATAGTAAAATTAATGGTATTTTTGAGAGCCATAAAAAATTAATTTTAATTAATTAATTAATTTTAATGAAAATGTTTTTATCTAAAAGGTGTTCATAAATTATCAATTTTATGTTTTTTGGTTTAAGAATAATTTTACAAGACCTTATGTAATTTTTGAAACCATTATAAAATCTATTGTAGTATCAAAATCTATAATTTTCATGTAAATTAAGATTTTAACTAAAACATAAATTAATCACATTTAGAAAATTATTTTTTAAAAAATGATTTCATTTTTGGATTCAAATCGTCAAAAAATGGTTAGGGAGAATTTTTGGTATTCTTCTAAAATAATTGAGTTTTGGATGAATAATAAAATATGATAAGTCACAATAAATGCTAAAACATGAATTTATGAATCATGCATGAGTCATAAATGGTGTAAATGGCTATTGGTTTGAACTCACATGCACATATTACTATTTTGGGTCACAATAATCATGAAAATTTCTTGGCATATGAAACAATAATAAAATAATGATTAAAATATTAAGAAAACCATCCACCCGCCACTATAAAAACCACCCACAATACCATATTATCTTTACTACTCTCAAGAATAAAGCCTTTCCAAATTATGCCCAAATCACTCTAAAAAATTCAACCATAAGTCTAGAAGACCTTGGTATCCTCGAAAGAGGAAATCCTCTCCCTTTAAGAGGCTCGCAAAGGAGATAATCTAAAGTGGTAAATTCATCTTTCCGGTTTTTTTCTTTAAACATCATTTATTTTTTCTTTCTTCACCTCCATTAAAAAAATAATGTGATAACTCCAGTAACATACATTTTAATGAATTCTTTTTTCATAATGTTATACTTTATCACAATCTATCCTTCCCCCTCCTTTTATTATATAAATGTAAACACTGTCTGATATGTGTTGATTTATCACATTCAAGGATGAATAGAATTCAATTTTCATTAGAATATGTTAGAATATTCATGAAACCATTTTAATGGTTGAACAAGATCATAATTTATGTAATTTATCTTATTCTATAATATTTATAAATTAATTATTTAAAATAATAATACAAAACAATTAAATTATTTGAAAAATCTCCAAATTAATCCAAGTGTTTATCATTAATGTTTTATATAATGATTCCCCATCAATAAAAATAAACAAATGAATTTTAAAACCATGTAACATTATGTATGATCAATAATAAAATATAACATCAATTCTGGATAGCCACTTTGATCATACATGTGTGTCAGAAAATGATTATTTGTGAACCAATGATTAAAACCAAGGAATCAAAAGAACCCGAAAAATGAAATTGAACATCATAACCAATAATAAAGGCTATGAATGAAATAAAAATTTTTATAATAAAAATTTTACATGTAAAATCGGTTCTATATTTATTAATTAAAAAATCTAATTTGATTATTCAGGTCATTAATATCATGTGGATAACACTATCATACTTAAGGTATGTGATTCTTTCTACTTCAATGTTATTTAAGAATGTCCTCTATTATATGACCTTTATCTATCATTCCTAATGATGAGGTATGATTTTGAACCTCCCCCATACTACCCTCATGATGTATAAAATATGATAAACTCATTTCTATGACATTAATACCTCATATATACACTCGATACCATGCCGATATTCTGTAAGGGATTCTACTTGAACCTCCTAATTTCCTTTGGGTTACTCTAAATTTATTTTTATCCAAATGTACTTGTCTTTTAGATTGTGTATAACTTCTCCATGCTATTTATATGCTCCTAAATCATTTTCAAGATCCATCCCTAAGCCAACCTATTTTGAGGGAACTTCCCAGATTCGTACCCAAATTCATGTTCACTCTATGTTCTATTTTAAGCCACAATTTTCTTTATAAAATTAGTTTTTTAATTATTAAATCCTTCTTGGATCAATTATTGTTATATATAAAGAATGGTTCCATTTTATATTTTAAAGGCATTATAGTATTTTATTTAAAACCACACCAAAATTTTTTATTTCTAAAATTACTTAAATAGTTTTCTTACACGTTGTGACTTCTACATGACATCACTTACAAGGATACAAGCATATTTTCCCTTATGAAGGTCCTTGTATATTTTAGATACATCATTTCATGGAAACTGATATGATACACCTATTTTTTATGTTTTATGACATTATAATGGTATCAAATTCTTTCTATGAGTAACCCTTATGTTTCTGTAAGATTGATTATGTATGATTTCTTATGCGCAAAACCTACTCATGAAATGATAAATGGGTGATCCCAGAGAGTGCTCCAAGGAATTGGGTAAAGTTGAGTCCCAGGATACATTATGTGTGATGGTCTGGGTGGTTAGCCTTGGATTGTGCAACCATGAGCAACGGTCTTGGAGTTTAGATTTGGCTTGTGCTACCATGTGCAACGGTATTAGATATTATCCTTGACCCATGCTAAATTCATGTTTTCTGTTTCGTGCAAATTATTATGACTGCATTTTTATATGATTCCATGTATATATGTTATGATTCCATATGTATATGCCTTTTTATATCATCATGTCATGCCTTCTATCCCATTTGATAATTATTGTTTCTTATGGTTATTCCTTTAATGTGCTATTTAGCTCATCCATTTGTTCTTGTTTTTTCCAGGGTACACTATGTATATTTTTGAGCATAATGGAATTTAGGAACTCAATTACAATATTATACAAGAAATTTTTTATTTAGCTCCATGTTTTCAGTTTGATGTACCTAGTCTTCCAAGAAACTAGATGTTACAATCCATGGATTTTACTCTAATGTAAAAGTATGATTTAAGTAATGTAATGCTTTTTCTAAAATCATAGGGTCTCTATAGTTAGTATTAGCGGATGATGAAATTATTTATGGGGATTATGAATAGATAAATTTAGTAAGAACCACAAGGATGAGACTAAGTATAAGAAAACACCCCCAATTTGGGTAAGTATAGAGTAAGTGGTTTATCATGAAAATGCATCCCTATCTGGATAGAAATAGGTAGAGGTGGATCTTGCACAGATGTATCTTAGAGTAAAACCTAAAACCACCACATTGAACTACACTCGAACGAAAGATGGTGAATAAAAACGAGCCTTTGCACACATTTTCATTGACACTCCTAGGGGATATTCTTTGGTAAACTCATGATAATGGTACAATCCATTGCTATGGGAATGAAAAAAACTCAAAGGAAAATATGTTATGAAATAGATCAAGGATAACCTAGCTTTAAACCTATGGAATAACAAGTTAGCATATACTTATCTTTTATAAGTTTATCCTCTTATGTTCAAATTTTCATTTTTATTATCAATAACTATGTATTCAAGACCTATAATAGAACATTATTTATCATATTTATGGGAAGGAAACAGAAGAATACATCCCAATCATGAATTTGGTTGGTAATGTGATGATTTTTCTAATTGTATGCATGATATAATGAGAACATGTGCTCAAAATTTCATGATAGTACCTGCTTAGACAAATCAAGTTATGAATAATAACATGAATCATGTAGAACAACCTTCTTCTCCAAGTAAAGAGCATGTTCACAATTATTCATTCATGAGTAATAAGACTACCATGTTTAGTGGAACTTTTGATCCCCTCTTCACAGAATAGTGGATTAACTCCATTGAAAGTATATTCTTTATCCTCTATTTCTCATAAGTGAAATTTGTGATGGTGATCTTTTATTTTGATGGGGATTCTAATCAATTGAGGACACAGATCATGAATATGAAGACCCAGGAGGAAATTGAATCTATGGATTCATATTTATTCAAGAGAATGTTTTTTTAAATATTTTCCCCGAACCCTCTGTCTCAAGATGAATAGTGAGTTCCTCATACTCAAGAAGAAGGAAGATGGTTCTATCGGGGAATATAAAGCAAAATTCATCAGTATTTCAATGTACAACATTGGATTATTCTTGAACAATCAAAGCATGGTAGATCACTTATTTATAGACTAAAGTTGAGTCTATGAAAAGCATTGGTGATTCTATAATATGGGAATTATTAGGAGATTGTCTTTTGTGCCCTGAAGTAAGAAATAGAGATTGGAGACTCTCAGTACTGTTTTGGACCTAGTGATAAGAATTATAAAATGAAATATAATGTGGGAGGGACCGCAAATAAATTCCACCGTGGAAAGAATAACAACTATCCCACATGTAAAAATTATGGGAAGAAGCATTCTGGGAACTATCTAAAGGGAAACTAAAATTGGTTCAAATATGGAATGATGGGACATCTGGCTAAACATTTGCAATTGGATATGATGAATTACACTAATGTAAATGAATAAATGGAGGTTTATATCAACACACAACCCATAGTGAAGTGTTACAACTGCATAGAGCATGGGCATCATGTGAACAATTCTCCTAAGTTAAGGGTTGTCGGAGGCATTCAAAAAAAACCTCCAAGGAAACACGGGGGTATTATGCTATCACTACTTATGAGGTGGATCCAAACAATTATGTGGTGACATGTACACTAGTTATTTTTTCACAAATTGTTAACATAATATTTGATTTATGTTCGATAAATTATTTCATATATTGCATGTTTAGTAGAACTATTCAAGCACCACACTACAATTCACAGAATAAGTTATCTTTGAGAATATTGATTTCTGAAAGTATTGAGTCCATTGTTTAAAACTCATCCTTAGTTAAGATTTGTGGAATGAACCTCCCAGAAAATCTCGTAATACTTTTTTCAGTGGAGTTTAACATTATCTTGGGAATGGATTGGAAATATATATAAAAATCCAACAACAACTATTGGGAAAGGTATATAACTATTCACATCCTAAAGCATCCTCCAATTTTCTACAAGGGTAATGAGAAATATGAATCTTCTTTAGAAACAGTGTCTCCAGTGTGGATATTAATTACTCATGAAAAAACATTTTTAGCTCAAATGATTTAGACGAAGGAGAGAATCATGATTAAATACATACCCATCATGTGGTGTTACACTAATTTAATCCCTAAATAGATTCATGGTCTTCATCCTATTCGAGAGGTTGAGTTCTCAATTGATATTATTCCTAGATCTCAGCCTATATTAAAGACACCATATATAATGGACATCTTAGAGAAAGAAGAGATAAAGAAGTAGTTATAAGAGAATATGAAAATGGGTTTTATATGCCCGGGTGCTTCAACATGGGGTGTGCCCGTCCTCTTTGTCAATAAGAAGTATTGATAAATGAACCTCTGTGGTGATTATTGTGAGCTGAATAAAATCAAGATTAACAACAAGTATCCCCTACCATGGATAAATGAATTGTTTGATCACCATCACGGTTCTAGTTATTTCTCTATGGTGGATATTTTTTCAGGATATCCCCAATTAATGGCGAGAAATGAAGATATTTCCAAGACTTCCTTCTGAATGAGTTATGGACACTCTGAGTTCATAGTGATTCCCTTCAGACTCACTAATTCTCCATCAATTTTCATGGATTTAATGAATAGTTTCTTTAGAGATTACCTCAAAAAATATTGGTAGACTTTATTGAGGATATTCTGATATACTACAAGTGTAACATGGAACATGAGGAGCATTTGAATATTATGTTAATGACATAGTGAATGGAGAATCTATATGTAATGTATAGAAAATTTTATTTCTAAATAGAGGAAGTATCATTCAGGGAGAATTTTATCACCAGAAAAGTGATATATATGGACCATTCGAAGACAATAGCAATTGGAGAGTGTCACATTCCAACATCTATAATGGAAATGTGCATCTTTTGGGATCTAACTGGTTGTTATTGACCATCTGAGAAAACATATCATGATTTTCAAACCAATTGAAAAAGATGAAACAGGTGGGATTTATGTTTTTCTAGACTCAAGAATGTGAATTCTAATTTAATGAGTTAAAATAGTGGCTAATCACTGTGCCAGTAATCACACTACCAACAAGTGATGAACACTCTGTGGTGTAGAGTGATGCTTCAACGAAGGGATTGGGATGTGTGTTGTTGATAACTGACAAATTCATATCCTACACATAACAGAAGATGAAAATCCATGAGTAAAACTATGTTACGCATGATCTAGGGTTGGTGTCTATGATCTTTAGTTAAAAATATTTCAAAATAATTTAACTGTGGAAAAATTTGAGATACATTAGTATCAAATATATATATTCACACAAAAATAGCTTAATATGAACCAATGAAGATTTATAAAGTTCATCATGGATTATGAATGCTCAATACATTACAATTGTGGTAAATAAAACAAGGTGGAGGATGCTCTAAGTAGAAAGGATCATGCATCTATATCAATGATGATAATTAAAAAAGAACCAATCTTCTTTTATATGTAGTGGATGGACATGGGGAAAATAAAGGATGCTCAATGAAATGATATTGAAATTATGTTTCTGACGCTTTCGTCAGGGCGCGTGCATCCGTTTCTGAGGATGCGCTGCTGTTACCCCGAATTCCAACTTTCCAAAGGTGGGTGGCATTCACTCCTTATTCAGGTACGTATACTCCTTGATCGAAACCGGGATGATGGGATGTCGGTTCTTCCTTCCGTGGATTCCTCCTCGGAACTCATCACCTAGTCCGGGTCTCCCTCATATATTTAATACATTGTTTGTGAATCTCGTTCCCGGTACCATATCTTTATGGACTCCGGTTAATTACACTATTTCCATCCAGACATTCCATGGGGTCTTGACATGGTAGAAACCTTCAGTCATAGTAGATGACAACATCAGGCATGTCGGGGCATCTCTCGGTACATGGTCATTGGGGAACCTATATTCTTCTTCCTTAGAGGGCATCTCAATGGTGCATAACATGAGGCACCCCGCATTGAATGCGGGGAATCATATTCCATAGGCATGTCCCTGTGGTTTTCCTCAACTTCCCATGTTTAACATGGGTTATACCGCGAGTTTAATGTCTTAAGGAGACGGTTACGCCAAAGGCATGTCATCTGAGGTTTTCCTCTGGCAGCACATGTTTATCACGAGGTAGGCCGCGAGTTTACGTCTTGCAGATATGGTTACGCCAAAGGCATGTCATCTGAGGTTTTCCTCATGCATCTCATGTTTATCACGAGGTAGGCCATGAGTTTAACATCTTGCGGAGACGGTTATGCGATAGGCATGTAATCCGAGGATTTCCTCAGGCATCTCATGTTTATCACGAGGTAGGCCATGAGTTTAACATCTTTTGGAGATAGTCACTCCAAATCCGTGTCATCCGAGGTTATCCTCTAGAATATCATGTTTATCATGAGGTAGGACTTGAGTTCAACGTCTTAAGGAGACGGTTATGCCAAAGGCATGTCATCCGAGGTCTTCCTCAGGCACCTCATGTTTATTACGAGGTAGGCCGTGAGTTTAATGTATTGCAAAGATGGTTACACCAAAGGCGTTTCATCAAAGGTTTTCCTCAGGCATCTCATGTTTATCACGAGGTAGGCCACATGTTTAACATCTTGCGAAGACAGTTATTCCAAAGGCATGTCATTTGAGGTTTTCCTTAGGCATCTCATGTTTATCATGAGGTAGGTTGTGAGTTTAACATCTTGCAGGGATGGTTATGCCAAAGGCGTGTCATCCGAGGTTTTCCTCAGGCATCTCATGTTTATCATGAGGTAGGCCTTGAGTTTGATGTCTTGCAGAGACGATATGAGAGTGATCAGAATGTCTCATAGAGACGGATCAGATTGGTATATCCCAAGGAGAGAACACCTGGATGATGGATGGATCAGAACACCCAATGAGGACAGATCCAAGGTGGTTCCCTCCCTAGAGGGGAGGTGTCACACTGTAATGGCTGATCTGAACACCACTGAGGGAGGATCAGGGAGTGTGCACCCCAGAATGGGGAATCACCAAGGTTTACCATTGGCTGGGATTGAACCTCATGGAGGTTTCCTATGTACCCCATTTAGACAATAGGGATCAAAACCCACATAGTTCAAAGGGTTGACGAATCAGGGTGTATACAGAGGACAACGACCTGGAGACATGTTGGGGATTACGTGTGGATAGCGGCCAAGGTGCTACTAGGAGCATCGAGGAGGGTGGATGACATGATCCCACTGGGATGTGGCAGCCTGGGTGAGAATTCGGATGGATGATGGAGAGATGAATGAAGTGGAGGGGGAATGAAATTGGACCATCTCAAGGGAGACTTTGATGTTGGGCTTGAGCCTCGATGAGACCTCCTACGTATCCATGTGGTAGGGAATCAAAGTCCGCGTAGTTCGGGATGGTGCCAGTGAATCGACGTGAAGGTGGAAATTGGTCTGATGGGTGTTGGAGTTGAACCTCGGGAGGTTTTATATGTACCATGTCTTGACATGGATCAAAGTCCTTGTAGTTCAGGTTGGTGCACCGAAGGACCGACGTGAAGGTGGAACTTGGTCCGATGGGTGATAGGCTTGATCTTCGTGAGGATTCCAACATACCATGCCTTAGCATGGATCAATGTCCACATAGTTCAGGAATGGTTTTTTCAGTGAACTGATAAGAGTGTGAACCTGTGGGTCCACTGGTGGTGGGCTGGAACCTCGTGAGGATTCCTACGTACCATGCCTTTACATGGATCAAAGACCTCGTAGTTCGGGAAGGTCACAATGGCTTACCGCTGGACCGGGATGCAGTTTAACGTCATGCGGGACGAGGGTGAACCCTGACGTGAATAAATGATGGGTGGTGGGCATGAACCTCGTGAGGATTCCTATGTACCATGAATTGACATGGATCAATGTCCTCGTAGTTAAAATGGATGTACAGTTTAATGTCATGTCAGACATCATACAGTTTAACTTCACGCTGGATGGGGGCATACATTTTAACGTCATGCTGGATGGGGGTTGGTGTCATAGTCGATGCTAACTCTAAGCCCACGTGAGTCATGCTCGGTGTAAGAAACAAGAGGCAGTATAGACCTGACGACCACGTCGCGAAGGGTGTGTCCGTGAGAAGTGTAGAGGGGATTACGCATTAGGCGGCACATGGTATTGGGACTTACTCCAGGATGGAGGCCCATAGTGCAGCAAAGCGCAACGGAAGAGGGATTTGGGACCAAAGATGGAAGTTGACTCGTTCCCTATCGTACCCTCCATTGGTCTTGGTAGTGGGGAAGTACAGAGGTGCATGGGTGATACCTTTCGCAAGAGGGGCTAGGGGGCTTAGACCAAGGTGGTGGCCCTTCTCCCAGGGACATAAGCACCTCCGATAAGGACGATATCATCTCGTGTGTCAGTGATTCCATTCCCGTGGAGAATAGTGGCGTAAAGAATGTCTCAGCTGGGAGGACCCCGCATGCAAGGCACGGGCTCAGTTCACAGTTTAACGTCATGTGTTAAGGATGAGGTGCTTGGAAGTTTAACATCATGTAGCTCGGACGAGGTGGGCTTACACTATACCCCAAGTACATACATAACCGGTACCCTATGCTACTGGTGGGAGGGAAGGTACCGGCAAGCACGTGGTGAAGGGGGTGGAACCGTCATGAGGATGACGATGGTTTCGGGATTGAGCCTTAAAGAGGCTTCCTATGTTTCTCCGTGGTAGGGAATCAAAGTCCACTTAGTTCTTATGATGAAGGCTTACCACTGATTGGGGGTTTCAACGGCTTACCGCTTCATTGGGTCATAACAGCTTTCCGCTCGATAAATATGTGAACGACATACCACTAAAGGGGGTCGTAATGACTTACTGTTGGATGAGGATGTCAACATCTTACCTCTGAATGGGGTTGTAATGGTTTACTGCTGGATTGGGATACAACGTCTTACCACTGGATAGGATCACCACGACTTACCACTGGATTGGGTCACAACAGTGGATGGGGCTTACGCGAGGAAGCTTCCCGGATGCCGCTATGGAGCGGCAATGGAGAACGGGTCATGCGCTAGGAAGCTTCCCGGGTGCCGCTAAGGAGTGGAAATGGTCAATGGGGATTATGCTAGGAAGCTTCTCGGGTGCTGCTATTGAGCGAAAATGGGGAATGGGCCTTAAGCTAGGAAGATGCCTGTGTGCCGCTAAGGAGCCGCAATGGTGAATGGGGCTTACGCTAGGAAGCTGCCCATAATTTCTTCCTCATGTCTAGCCATGAGGGCATCCCGGCTCACTGGTGGGTTGAGGCCTTCACTTATGCACTAGTGCACAAGTAGGATAATGAAAAGGGGCATTGGAATCATGCCACTGTAATCATGGCATTACGCATCTTATGCTTGGTGCACAAGGCATCTCTTGTTTGGATGAAGAGGCATCCTATGTTTGGAACATAGGGATTACAAAAGATTAAAGTCGTGTAGATAGTACTATTGGAATCTCATGCATGGAGCACAAGGCATCTCTGATTTGGATCAAGATGCATCCTATGTTTGGAACATGGGGATTACTACAGTTTAAAGTCATGTAGATAAGACTGTTGGCATCTCATGCTTGGAGCACAAGGTATCTCTTATTTAGAGAAAGAGGCATCATATGTTTGGAACATAGGGAACACTAAAATTTATAGTCATGTAGAGAGTACTATTGGCATCTCATGCAAGGAGAATAATCCATATCTTATTTGGAGAAAGATACGTCCTATGTTTGGCACATAGGGATTACTATAGTTTAAAGTAATGATGATAGGACTACTAGCATATATTTCTTGAAGCATAAGGCATCACTTCCTTGGAGCAATATGTATCCTATCATTTGTTAGATAGGGATTACTAGAGTTTATAGTCATGTAGATAGGACTGTTATTATCTCATGGTTAGAGCATAAGGTATCCCTTGTTTGGAGTAAGAGGAATCCTATGTCTGGAACATAGGGTGTACTACAGTTTATAGTCATGTAGATAGGACTATTAGACATCTTACGCTTGGAGCATAAGGCATCTCTCAGATAGGTAAAGAGACATCATATGTCTTGAACATAAGGTTTACTATAGTGTATAGTCATTTAGATAGGACTATAGGCATAAGGTGCCTAGAAATGGTTGGTGTTGGGACTTAGGCAACGGTAGCCCTTTTTGGTTCAACCTGGCATAGGAGACAAGTGATAGGGTTTGGAGGAGTTTTCTGAGGAATGGTTCGACTCAAGGTACTCAGTGAATTGATGATGGGAATCTCAGCTCACGACATGGGAATGAAACCAAGAGGAATATGTCGACTCATGGTGTTTCATAGTTTGTGGAGGAGTATATAAAATAATGGTATTCCATAGGTGGAATGTGTGTGCGCATAAGGGCGCAATGAAAAATCCTGAAGTCTCGGCCCAGAAATATCATGGTGTGACTCTCCATTTTTCATGGAGGTCTGTGACGGTAGCGAAGGGAAAGGCCCGGAGGGAGGGGACCGCAACCCGACACTTACCCCGAGTGTGTGTGTGAGGGCTGCACCCCCACAGTTTGGACTGGTGGGTGCGAAGGTAGGATCGTTGCGAAGGATAAGTCTTCGTGAAGTAGCTTCATGGAGAAAATGTCTCGCGAAGCAAAAGGATCTCACGAAGCAAAAGGCTCTCGCGGAGCATGGTCTCGCGGAGCAGCATCGAGAATCATTAGCTCACAGAGCATGGACTCGTGGAGCATGGGCCTCTTGCGGATCAAGGGAGGCTCGTGGATCATCGGCTCACGGAGCAGCAATGCAAAGGAAGCTGCTCACGGAGCATGCAGTCACGGAGCAGTAACACGAAGGAAGCTGCTCGCAGAGCATGTCCTTGCGGAGCCGCACAACGCAGCTCCGCGGACCGGGAGATCAGCCGCCCAAGGGGCGATGTGTCCGTCATCATCCAGAGAAGGGGGGGGGGCGAGCTGGTTATTTATAGGCAAGGGGCGCCACGAATCAAAGCTCGCTCGACGCGAAGATAGTTCTTGCTCCGCAGTGGATCATGAACGTCAAAGGCGGTCACTGAGCGTCCCGCCTCCTTCGCTTCGCTGTGGGTTTTCGTGGTACGTCGTGAATTTCAAACAGGTTGACTGAGCTTCCCTCCTCATTGCTTCAAGGCGGCGCTCCACGATCGCAGAGGGGGCTTGGCGAACGGGATTTGAAAACCAGTTTTCATGCCTAAATTCAAATATCTATAACTCCTAATTCGTAACTCCGTTCAGGCCCTACGACCTACCAAATCGAAGCTTGTGAAAGGTTATATGATCTTGGATCATGTATGGAAGCATTTGGAAAATTTTGGGGACGTGTTTTCCGGGTTCTACAAATTCATAAAAGGGTGGAATCTATTAAAAATGGTAAATCCTCAGATTTCATGATTGATGATGAAGGAACTGTATGATTTGGGTCATGGTGATGTGTACCATCTGATCTACAGATAAATAAGGAGCCTCTGAATGACACACATTACTCGACCATCTCTATACACCGAGGGAGCAGAAAGATGTATGGAGGCCTCCGAGAGAACATTTGGTGGGATAATATGAAGAAAGAGATTGTTGACTATACATGAATGTTCTTGGTATGTCAACAAGTTAAGGCTGAAAGTCAGAAGTCTAAAGGGATGATGCCACCACTACCCATCCCATCATGGATGTTGGAGAACACCCCCATGGTCTTTTCACTAGACATCCAAGGATATATAGATAAAGAAATTCTATATGGGTCATGATGGATCATCTTACAAAGATAGCTCACTTTATCGCAATTCGAGATGACATATAGTTTTGTAAACATTCATGGATATATATCAAATAAGTGGTAAGGCTACATGAAAGATGACTATCTATTTTACCTAATAGAGATATGATATTTTCCTCAATGTTCTAGAAATGTCTCAATCATTCGCTATGAACTGAACGGAACATCAATATGACCAATCATTATCAAACTTATGTCCAATATGGATGACTATTCAGCAACTGGAGGATATGTTTAGAGCATGTTCTACATAATTGAAAGGATGATGGGAAAAATATCTTCCACTAGTTGAATTCTACTCCAACTACAGTATCCACTCGAGCATCTGAATGATACAATAAGAATCCCTTTATAGGAAAAGGTGCAGAAGACCAACGTGTTTGGAGGAAATCGTTGAGCGTAAGCAGAAATGACTTGAAATGATCGATGAAATGGTGGAGTGGGTGGTAACCATTTTACATCACATCAAGGATTCCAAAAGTCAATAGAAGAGTAATGTAGACAATTTTCGACGCGACATTGAGTTCAATGATGGAGACATGGTATTTCTACCCATATCTCCAAGGAAGATGGTCATGAGATTTTAGAATAAATGAATGCTGCTTCGCATGTACCTCATCCCCTTAGAGAATATTGATCATGTTGGAACTGTGGCCTATCGCCTAACACTTCAGCCTACTAGGGACAAAGTACACGATTTCATCTATGCATCCTTCTTAAATAAGTACTTAGAAGACCCTTCACATGTACTATATTTAGATGTGATGTTGTTGGAGAATGATATTTCTTACAAGGGTAATCTAGTGATGATCTTAGATCATAGAGACAATGTTCTAGGTAATAAGATTACTCCCATGGCCAAAGTACATTGGTAGAACCAAATGTACGAAGAGGCAGTATATGAACTAGAGGAGGTAATGAAGGAAAAGTACCCACACTTGTTTATGGCATTGAATTTGAAAAATAATGTTGTGGGAAAAATTTCAAAAGGGGGGGGGGATAATGTAATGACCCAATGTCTTATCAACTGAAATTTATTTATTAAAATGTCATATAATCACAATAAATCACAAAAAAAATGAACTAATCATTACTATGTAACATTTAAAAATAATTTTGACACTTATGTGTTTTGAATTTCAAAAATCTAACATACACAGTTTCGATCAGTAAGATGTATGGAGTCTAATGGAATAAACATAAATTTTGGTGAATACTAACATACCCTTATGAATTGTTATATTACCCTTATGAATATTACATATTCCAAAATAATAGTAACCACACCCATGAATCTAAAAATTAAATTTATGTATCTTATAAGTGATAATATGACCATATTAAAAGTGTTTTTATTTTGTAAATCATAAATAATTCATTAAAATTAATTAAATCATTAAAAATAAATTTTATTTTCCAAAAATGTGTTAAAAATTATCAATTGTATTTCTTCTAGTTTTATGTTGATTTTATAAGACTTATGTAAATATTGAAATCATTATAAAATCATTTATAGTATTAAAATCTATATTTTTCATACAAATTATTATTTTAATTAAAAATTATATTAATCATATATAGAAATTTATTTTTAAAAAATAAATTTCATATTTGGAATCTACATGTGGAAAAATATTTAGGGGGGATTTTTTAGGATTTTTCTAAAATACCTTTTTTAAAAGGTTGGGGTCGAAGCCTTAATTTATTATTTAAATTAAAGAGCTCTTTAGACTGGGTAGAAGGAGACCCATTACATAGCCCAAATGCCCAAGGCCAGGTGGCCTGAATACAAGGCTTGAAAGCCCATTTTTCTGGCCCGAAGGACCCCTCGGTGAACAGTACTGCTATAATACCTGTGCTGCTATAGTGCCTGCTACAGTACGACCACCGCTATAGTAACTGCTACAGTCCCTCTGCTGCTACAGTGCTTCTACAGTACCCTGGAAATTCACCCCTGCCCGGATTTGATCCTGCGTCTTTTAGATTCCAAGCAAGAGCTTGTACCACTAGGGTACAAGCTCGTTGGAAAGGATTTTTCTAAAATACATGAATTTTTATGAATAGTAAAATATAATATGTCACAATAAATGCTAAAAGCTGAATTTCTGCATCATGCTTGAGTTATGGATTATGTAAATTACCCTTGGTTTGAACTCACATGCATATATTATCATTTTTGTTCAAAATAATCATCAGTTTTTATTGTCTTATCAAAAAATAAAAAAACAAATGATTAAAATATTATAAAAACCCCATACTCTCAACTATAAAAATCACCCACACTCACTTTTTCTCTTAACTCCTCTGAAGACTTATGAATTCCAAAATTCCTCCCAAATACCTACCGAAACTCCTCTCCCACGTTCATCATCCTTTGGTCTCCTCAAAATTCCAAATCCTCTAACCTTAAGCTTCTCTCAAAGGACATAATTTTAAGAGGTTAATTCCTCTTTCTAGTTCTTTTATTTTACTTCAAGTTCTTTTCATTTTTTCTTCCTTCAACTCCATTCACCCAAATTTTGTAATAAATGCAGTAACATACATGTAATGTAATTATATTATGATAATGGGATATTTAAACATAATATATCCTTCCCCATATTTTTATTCTATAAATGAGAACACAGTTCGAGATGTGTTGATTTGTCATATTCAAGGACAACATGTTCTCAATTTGCATTACCATATTCTAGACAGGGCATGAAACCATTTTAATGGTTGAACCAGATCATAAAATATTTATTTTATATTATTATTTAATCCTTATAAAATCATTAAATAATGTAATATTACAAAACAAGTTAATTAGGATAAAAATCTCCAAATTAATCCTTGTTTTTATTATTAATGTTTTATATAACGTTTCACCTTCACTCCAAATAACTAAATGAATTTTACAATCATGTAAAATTACAGATGTTATATAAGAATATATAACATAAATTATGTTAAAAAACTTTCATCATACACATGTATCTAAACATGAATATAACTGAACCGTACATGAAATCCAACGAAACAAACGAACCCAAACAAATAAATTGAACCTCATAACCAATCAAAAACTGTTTTTAACGAACTCCAAAATGATATAGTAAATAATTACATGTATTATATGTTAAATAATTATTATTTAATTAATCTAATTTGATTATTCAGGAAATTAATATCAAGTGGAGAACACCATCATACATAATGTAAGGGATCCTATCTACTTCACTTTTATTCAAAAATGTCCTATATTTTATGTTCTTTTATGTTTCATTAGTAATGATGTGTTTTATTTATAACCTCCCTCATACTTCCCTCATGATTTATATATTATTATACACCCTTTTATCTCATATTTATCCCTTCAATGTACACCCGAAACTATGTTGATATTCTATAAGGGATTCTACCCGAACCTCTTATTTTCTTTCTGGTTGCTGTATATTTTTTATCCAAATGAATTTGTCTTTTAATATTGTGTAAAACATATAAATACTATTTATAACCTCCAAAATAATTTTTCATGATCCATCCATCATTCTATTTCTAGTATATACATGTTCTTAAGCAATTCCCTCCCCAATACTTCAAGATAAAGAAACCTGTTTTGAGGGAATTTCCTAAATTATTACCTGATTTCATGTGCACTCTATATTATATTTTTAGCCACCATTGACTTTATGAAATAAGTTTTTTATTATTAAAACATTATTTATTCAATTCTGGTTTTATGTAATTTATTTTTCGATCTTCTATTTTAAAGGCTCAATAGCAGTTTCCTTAAAACTGCACAGAAATGTTTTAATACTAAAATTTATTAAACACATTTCTTACATGTTGCCACATCTAAATGATTTCACTTATAATGATACATAACTATTTTACAATTTGAATTTTCTTGTATATTTTAGATACATTATTTCATGGACACTTTTATGATACATCCATTTGATATGTTTTATGACATGATTAGTGTACCCAATTCGTTCCATGGGTAACTCTTATGTTTATGTAAGATTTATTATTTATGAATATTTAAGTGGAAATAATATTCATGAAAAGTTATGTTGGTATATCCTAGATGTCACTCTAATTAATTGGGTAATTTTGAGTCTCATGAGATGCTATGTGTGATGGTCTTGGCAGTTAGCCTTGGCTTGTGCTATCATGTGTGATTGTCTTGGCAGTTTTCCTTGGCTTGTGCTTCCATGTGAAACAGTCTTAGTGGTTAGACTTGAGTCATTATAAATTCATTTTTAATATTTCTTCCACATTATTATGAATAAATTTTTATATGATTCCATGTTTATATGTCATGATTCCATATGTACATTCCTTTTTATATAATCATATCATCCCTTCTATCCCATCTGCTAATGTTTTTTTCTTATGGTTATTCTCCTAATGGGATATTTATCTTATCCATTTGTCCATGTATTCCAAAGATTAACCTATGTATATGATTGAGGAAAATGGAATTTAGGATCTTAATTTTAATATTAAATAATAAATAATTCATTTAGTTCCTTGTTTTCAGTTTAATAAAACTAGTCCTGGAAGACACTAGACATTACAATCCTTGTCTTGCACTCTAATGTGTAATTATGATTAAGATGATGTAATGTAATATGTAAAAGGATCGTTTCGTTATATTTATGATTTAAATTGTTTATCTCATGGATAGGATCGGGATAATACCTTATTATATTCATTTTTAGAAGATTGTGATACCCAATACTTACCATGGGTACCCCTTATGGTGATGTTTGATTTCAAAAATATGATTATTCATATGTCACACATATTCATGAATATATTATTATGTGTTCACATAGATAATAATAAATTGCATTGGGAAATGTTTAGATTCATGATACGTAACTTTCAACGGTATGGGTGGTTGTCCTTAACTCAAATTACACAAGTAATGGCCTTGGTTGTAAACCTTGACTCTTGCTCTTTCTTGTAGAATGATCCTTTACTAATTCATATGTAATGTTTTATATTTTTAACATATATTCTAAGATTCCATGATTATATATGTTATGTTTTCTTGTGTATCTTAATGCCTTCTATGTCATCTAATTATGTCTAGTAACCCATGTCCTATGCTTTATTCTTATGTTTATTCCCATACTGATATTTTTGGATCATCCATCTTCTTAGCTGATTCCCATGATATCATATACATATGTATGGTATTATAGGAATTTTGGAGAACGTAATGTGTGATAAATAAATAAATGTGTTGTTTTGTCCCATTATTCCAGTTTTATATACATAGTCTTCCAAAGACACTAGACTTTACGATCCTTGGATTTTAATTTGAATTTTTATTATGTTTGGAATAAAGTATTAAAACATGAAAGGGAATGATTTGATATAGTATTCCTACCTAATGAGTCTATTAGATGATCTCACATTATGACAAACCCTATTTTTACATGGGTTACTGCCCATCTCATAGTTTATCATATAAGGAATCCTTATTTTTGATGATGTAAGGTGGTAGAATAATGTCATGTGATGAGGACATTGGGATTGGAAGTTTAATTTCATACAACTTGGATTATAGAGATGATTTCAAATTTTATGGTGGCATAACATATTCTAGGGGGTATGGGTGTTTAGAACGATTACTTTTTTATAATAAAAGAGTGAAAAACCAACATTAATGGTGGGTTGAAAAGATATTCTAGCCCCAAAAAAGTATGGAAAGTATACCCTGGGTTGAATCATGACAATGGGGAAGATATGACCCCGTAATAAGTCAACGAAGGGGCTAGGTCCAAGATGAAATAGTGTGGAATCACTATGAATCCCCTAATTATGGGTGTAAAGAGGCATATAGTCCTGGAACACGATGTGGTAGGAGAATGATGCTGAAAGGGGGATACCCTCTCGATCACGGATATTGAATCTCCTAAAATGAGGATACAAAGAATCATTGATCTATATAGCGAAAGGATAATGTTTAAAATTATGTGATGAGAAATTTGGTGTCTGTTCATCACATATTTTTAATATGGGGTAACATGGTTTCATGAAGGACAAAAAACCTCTAATTATGTTTAATACCAATTTTATTTCATGTAGGATCACTGTTTAATGTCATGTGATGTGGATGCAGTTTTTGGGATTTATAAAATGATCTTCCCATTATTTTCTTCCTTATATTTGGCTATTAGTGCATCTCGACCCACTAATTTGTCGAGGCAAATTTATTGGAATTAAACAAATAATGGAGTCCCAAAAAAATTTGGGGTGATAACACTATTATTAAAAGATGGTTTTTTGGTGAATCGATGATTGGACCTAGAGAATGAAAATCATGGAATCATTATGGTTCCCATGATGCGGTAATAAAGACACATGTAGTTGTGGAAGGTGGAGTCATGGGATTGATAAAACAACATGGGTGATACAGAACATACAAATTAGGGGTGAATGAACATAATTTAGGGTCATAGTGTCTGAAAAAAATTCTCCTCGATTATGTCCATAGACCACAAACCTTTGGAAAATAGTTTAAGTACATAATTCTAGAACCTTGGGTAGTAGGAATCAAGGATGTTTAATAGTGAAAGAGTTTTCACCCAATGTGAATGGATGTTCATGGATGCTATCCTCCACATTAAGAGATCCAAAATCAGGTCGCACTTAATTTATGTTCAAAATAACTTGACCATAAACGTAACACCCCAATCTTCTATGGTACGATTCTCTTTGAATAATACAATAGCATGTGTTATACGCAACTTCGAGATTCTAACACACCATGACCAATCAAAGTAGACGTTATGAATATTGATACCATATTTTGGAAATTTTATAAATTTTATATCTCAAAATGGACTTATTTTTTGGATTCAAGATATCGAAATTAGCCTAGGGTGAAATTTTGGTACTTTTCAGATAACTTTTATATTTTGATGAATAGAGAAAATTAATAAATATTAATTAAAAACAACCGTTTTAATAGAAATAATTTATAGTGATAAATCATGAATTTGAGTGGTTTTAAAGTATATTTAGAATATATTTTAACCATTTAATACAATTGTGATCATTGGACATAATTTCACAATTAAACCGAATATAAACAAGTGTCAATCTTTTGATAGTTATTATCTCCTAAAAACACGCTTTTTATTTGAACAACGGGAATTAATTTTAAATTAATTTCAGTCACTTCTATGTTTTGAATTTAGAAAAATGGTTTCTATATTTGGAATCAGAATTTCCAAATTTTGAAAATAGGTATCTTTTCTTTTTAGACATTTTGAATAATTACTTCGGTGAATATTTTATTTACCATGGTTAAAGGGAAAATCCGGTAAATAAGGGTAAAAAATAATATAATAATAATAATAATTAATTACACTAAAATATTTCCTAACCTTATTTTTTGATACATGTCCGACCATTGTCATATTTGGGTCGATTTTGGGACCACATGGAGCAACTTGTAGGTGATAAGGACAGTTTATATTAATTAAGCTAAAGTAAATACAAAAAATGACATAAGCATATATCTTTTAGAAAAAAAAATTTACAAAGGATTATATATGATATATATTCATCTATAAATATTAATTATAAATTTAAAATGATTTCCTATATAATGGTATTTTATTTATAATTTTTAGACATTTAATAACTAAATTTATTTATGACACAATAATGATGTAGTATTTTCCTTAATAATAAAAGAATCAATTAATTGGTATTATAAAAGTTAAACTAAATAAAATTTGAATGTTTTGGTGACATTAAAGAATTTTATTGGTTAATATTACATGTTATTATTGCTTAAATGATTTTTTTGAATTAATAAAGCTGTTAAGACTTTAACAAAATTAAATTATTGAATAGTGTCAAAATTGGCATAAATGAGTTTTTAAAACAAGTATTATATTCTTAATTGATATTATATTTATAAATATCTATGTTTCGGCCAAAACTCTTATATAATGATTGGTGTATCATTAATAGACCACTTGGGGGTCACTTGGAAGTATATAGTATGTTTATTAACTATATACTATAAAACTACAATGTGACATGGTAAATGTCAATCTAATTAACTAAGAGTTAAAACTATAAGATAAGGTTAATATAGTGACACAAAACTATCTAAAATCTATTGGTTGAAAGTATATTGACCCATACACACCTTATTATTTTAATAATCCACTTTGGAGCCATTTGAAACTGCATATGAATTTATTATAAATTAATACTTTAAGTTTTTCTTAAAGATCCCCCCCTTATAAAAGGACACCAATTATAACCAATTCATAAATCCTTCAAAGCCTTTTTGGTTCAGCCAAACACATCCCCAATACTCTCTAATAATCCCTCAATTCAACCTAGAGGCCTTAATTTGATCATAAATCCCACCTATAGAGAAAATTTAATCAAATCAAAGGGAAGAACCTGAAGAAGAGGTAATGTTTTCACCACCATTTTTCTTGTTCCTTTGTTCTTCAACTTATTCTTTATTTGTTATTTACGTTATAAAATAATAACTCATGTATCTTATATATACTGTGATTTTATTATAAATATGGTACAACCATGTTCAGTATTGAATCCATCTTTTGAATGACATGTCACCATACCTGCATACATACGACTTATTGTCTCCACGTCGTTGTGTAATTGTTATTCAAAAACATTATTCTTTGGATGGGTATGATAATGATAGGTAATTGATGTAAATAATAAATATAACATCATAATTATTCCACATATATGATATAACATCAAATTATATATTATTATAATATCAAAAGAATGATATTGTCGCTCGTGCGTACGTACGGACTACCATCTCTACGAACGCGATGAGATTAATTCCCCATCGTATCCATGCAATTATAATTCTCATTTAATGATTAAAAATAATGTTTAAGGACTTGATATCATTATTTATATGAATAATATATAACCTATCCATAACAAATATGACTTATGTAACAAAACATATAAAAGAAAACGGCAAAGATAACACCCGAAACGACGATAATACAAAGATATTATTAACAAAGAAATGTTAAAAGATCATATATAACATCATATTAATGTATATGATTCTTTTTTAATTTAATAAAAATTATTTCACCATTATACAAGAGGTTAATCTACCATCAATCAAGTAAAAGTACAAGGTAAGAGTTTATTTCACAAACTCTTCATTATCTGAGGTTGTTTATACATAATTATCTAATGGGAACTATTTATCATCTACATCCTTGTTTCTTAAAAATGTATTTAAAAACATTATTACTAATTTACAGAATATGGATTAAAGTCATTTATACCCTTGTTTGAATTTTTAAAAGATGTTCATAAAGGAATCGTTCCATCGTTTTCCAAACAAGGTCCTTTATAACCTTTTCAACAAAATTGTGGTAAGAATGTCTTTTTTAACTTATATGGCGGGCACGAATATTTTCTACCGTTATAAACTCGTAGAAGCTTCCCTTACAAGAATATAAGAATATTTTCAATGTAAATGTTTTATTTTATAATTATGTGACTCTTAAATGATTTCAAAATAAAACGAGATATTTCTCTAAAAAGTGTTTTGATTTCAACTATGTCAACATGCTTTGATGGATTTTAATATTATATAGAGTTGATTTATTATGAATCAAAACTTCCATATTGTATTGATGTTTCTGTGATGTGTTTGACTATGTATGTGCTATTTTTATACCAATAATGATTTATGGTTAATGTATTGACATTTCATATGCTAGATTTAATACAAATGTTTATGATACTTTTATACTTTTTCATATGAGGAATGTATTGGACTTAGTAAGTGACAGATGGAGCCTGCTATAGCTCCTCGATGCATTGGTAGGTCTCATGAGAAAACTAGATGTTGAATTGGCTGAGGCCCTTTCCCAAGTTGATTTATGGTTTTGGCCGAGGCCTTAATCATTTTTAGAGGTCTTGGCTGAGGCATTGACAAAATGTTTCAGAATACCCGGCATTATTCGTTCCCTCGTTATTGAAATAATATTGATATTTCATGTGATTTTTAGACTAGCAGAATAGCTATGTGAATAAGTAAATGGAATTATTTCATGTTATTTTTGCCATATTATGCAGATGTTCAAGTTTAAAAGGATTTTTTTAGTTATACATTGCCTTAAATGTTTATTTTTATTTATAAATGTTTCTGCTATATTGTTATCTTTACAAAGCATCTGAGCTCACCCCTTTATATGTTTTATTTTTCCCAGGATGTGAATAAATATTTTATGACTGACCTGCATGGATATTCTGAAGGGGAAATGAGTGTGGACTACAGAGAATATTTTATTGTATTTTTTACATTATGATGTAATGTAACATTTATGAATGTATCTAGTGTTTCCAAGGCTACTAAACAAATCATTCTTTCAAGACATGATATTTTGTGATAATGCCAATTTTTTGTAATAATGCATCGACTCTGGGTAACTAGGGTCGGGGCGTTACAGTTGGTATCTGAGGAGGTTTAGTACAAACCTTGGAAACAAGATTTAGATAAAATATTATTAGAGCGCATTGACCTAAGATGGATTTTGAGGATTAGTATAGAAGAACATCCTAGAATTTTGATATTGTAGAAATTTTTTGAGTTTTCCGAGAAATAAATCCCGGTCTGGATACGAGTAGATAGAGGAAACTCTGGTACATAATTTCCTAGGGATAAAACCCTAAAACACCTCTTTGAGCTAGACTCGAACGAGAACTGGTGCACGACAACGGGCGTTGCGGAACTCTTGGTTGCGACACTCCATGGTGATATTCATATGCTAATTCTCATTTTATTTACTAACCATTATGAAGGGTTTATGAGTATATACTTCCTCAAAGAAAACCTTTTTATTATTATGGATTATATCTATAAATTGTTCAATTTATGTTAAGTGTTTTTCAAGTATGGATTTATGTGTTGCGATTTATAAACTTATCTAGTGTATTCTATTGTTTATAAATCGTGCCTAGTGGATGAAATGGAAACCATAACAATGCACACACTCCATATAGGGATTTCCCTCATGCTCAAGATAATTATAGTTGAGCTGGTGATGAAACTAGTGCTAATCAGCTAATCACCATACTAGGACAACACACTTAGGTTATGAATAATAACCTTAACCGTATAGAGCACCCTGATCCTCAGCATGGAGGATAAATTTTAGATATCTTCATGAGGAAACAACCACCAACATTCAATGGGAGTAAAAATCCTTTATTAGCTAAGAAATGGATATTTTCTTTAGGGAAAATATTCTATTCCTTGGAGAGTAGTGGAAGGGAAAAAGTTATCATTGCAGTTTACCGCCTCACTGGAGATGCTGCTAAATGGTGGTCATTGATTCAAAACACGAAGGAAGATGATGAAGTATCAAATATGGAATGGAGGGAGTTCAAAGATTTATTTTGAGAAAAATACATTCCTCTTGACTATCGAGAAGATATGGAAAGGTAATTTTTGAGTCTGAGACAAAAAGGAAGATGAGAATGTCACAAAGTATGAGGATTACATTACAAGGTTAGAAAGGTATGCTGGAAATTATATACGTAACCCAAAAAGTAAGATTGATCATTTATTTGATGGGTTAAAACCGTTTCTCCTTTGAGCATTTGTCTCACAATCATTCTCATCATATGAAGATATTGTCTCGTGTGGTATCAAGACAGAAAAATAATTATCTAAGTCTTATGAATTTAAATCAACGTAAGAGAAGAAGATATTTACTAAACACTGTGGGAATGAAAACAAGGAAACATAGAAGTATCACTACTACAATGTTCTGTGGATCCAATCCCATTCGGGAATATAATTTTTCATTATCTGCTGATCTCATAGTCATACCCATGAATGAATTTGATATAATCCTCATCATGGATTGGATTTTGAACCATGTTGTGAAAATTTATTTGTAAGAATAAGGAGGACATGATTTTTGATAATGATGATAGACAACACCTTATCATTAGAGCAGAATCTTTACCACCTGATTCTTATCTAGATCCACCCCAGTAGCTCAACAAAATTCAATTGTCGGGGAGGAAGAGAATGAAATAAATGTGGGTGAGGAAAGAAATGTTCAAATAGAAGATACACCTATTTTGAGAGAATATGTTGATGTGTTTCTAGATGTTTCACATGGACATCCTCTAGAATGAGAAATTGAGTTTTCCATTGATTTAATTCCTGGTTCAAGGCCTATATCGAAGACCCATTATAGAATGGACACTATGGAATTAGTTGAAATAAAGCAACTACTAGAGGAACTAAGTAATAAGGGATTTATTCGCCCTAGTGTTTCTCCATGGTTATCCCATGTCCTTTTGTTAAGAAGAAAGATGGATCTATGAGGTTATGTATCGATTACAGGTAAATCAATGCTATAAAAATAAAGAACAATTTTCCCCTACCTCGCATTGATTATTTATTTGATCAACTGCATGGAACTCAATCCATTTCAAAGACTAACCTTCGATCTGGATACCATCAGTTGTGTGTGAAGAAGGAAGATATTCCGAAGAACAAATTTCGAACCAAGTATAAGCATTATGAGTTTATAGTAATTCCTTTTGGATTGAACAATGCACCCTCTGTATTCATGTTTCTAATGAATAGTGTTTTCATGGAATATATCGATGATTTTGTGGTGTTATTTATTGATGATATCTCGTTATACTCCAAAAAATACGAGGATCATGAAAATCACTTGCGCATTATTCTAAAAACTCTTAGAAGACATGAATTATATGGGATGTTTAGAAAGTGTGAATTCTGGCTTTTATAGATTTCTTTTCATGGCCATATTTTCTCTAAGGATTCAATCTATGTTGATCATTCTATGCTAAGATAAATCCAAGAATGGCCAGCACCAACGAGTATAACTGAGGTACCTAGTTTTATTTGTTTAGTAGGTTATTATCAGTGTTTCGTCCAGTACATTGCCCGATTGGCTAACCCATTAACGAAGCTCACACGTAAAGGGGTTAAATTTTTCTAGACATAATAGTGTGAAGAATTTTTTGAAGAATTGAAGAGAATATTAGTCAATGATCCTATTTTTACTCTACCATTGGGAAATGACGGGTTTCTTATTTATAGTGATGCACCGAAGAACGGACATGGTTGTGTCCTTATGCAGAATGATAGAGTTATTGTCTATGAATCATGAAAACTGAAAATTGATGAGAAAAAACTATCCTACTCATGATCTTGAGTTAGCTGGAGTAATCTTTGCTCTGATGATTTGGAGATACTATCTCTATGGTGAGAAATGTGAGATTTAAACTGATCACAAGAGTTTGATGTATAATTTCCCATATAAAGAACTCACCATGAGGCAAAGGTTATGGCTTGAACTACTCAAGGAATATGATTGTACGATACACTACCACCGGGGGATGGAAAATAAGGTGGTTGATGCTTTGAGTAGAAAGGATCATGGAGTTTTGAACGTGATGAGAATTTAAAGGGATCATATTTTCATGGATATAGTGAATATGGATATGGGAATCACCATGGAAGGTGAAACATCAATACTCTTTCAAATGGATGCCAAACCGTCATTACTAGAAATAATAAAGAGTTCTTAGACCTGTGATGAAGAGTTTCAAAAGATGATTAAATCTGTAAATGATGGGAGATTGAAAGACTATTTGTATGAAGATGGAATTTTGAAATTTGGGAAGAGATGTTGTGTTCCCGATATACCTGATCTAAAAATGGAATTGTTGGACTATGCTCACAGTTTCAATTTCTCTATACACCCTGGGAGCACCAAAATGTATAGAGATTTGAAGGAAAATTTTTAGTGGGACAACATGATGAGGGAGATTTCTGATTTTGTGTCATGATGTAATGTTTGTCAACAAGTGAAAAATGGAAGGCAACAACCTGGAGGATTCATGCAACCTCTTCCCATACCTGAGTGGAAATTGGATAATGTTACGATGGACTTCGTCCTAGGGCTACCAAAGACTCCTAAAAGGAATGATGAAATATGAGTCCTTGTTGATCATCTTACCCAGTCAGCACATTTTCTTGCTATAAGAGAATATTTACCACTCGAACGTCTAGAAAGACTATATATTAATGAAGTTGTGAGACTTTATGGAGTACCCCTATCGATTGTTTCTGATCATGATCCCCGTTTTACTTCAAGATTCTAGAAATGTCTTCAGAAGGCCTTGGATACTGAACTTCGTTTGAGCACTGCCTACCACCCTCAAACAGATGGACAATCAGAACTAACTATTCAAACCTTATAAGACAAGTTGATATCATGCTCACCTGACTTTCAGGGTATGTGGGATCAATATTTACCTCTGGTAGAATTTTCTTGTAACAATAGCTTCCATTAAAGTATTCAAATAGAAACATATGAAGAGTTATATGGAAATAGATGTCACAAACCAACCAGTTGGGATGATGTTGGTGAAAGAAAACTTGTATGCCCAGAATTGGTGGAGGAATCAATGGAAAATTCGAAGGTAATCCAAAACCACATCAAAGAAGCTCAAAGCAGGCAGAAGATTTATGTCGATAACTGAAAGAAGGATTTGGAATTTCAGGAAGGAGATCATGTTTTCATGAAGGTATCTCCAGGGAAGAGAGTTATATGTTTCAGTATGAAAGGTAAATTGAGTCCTTGGTACATCAGACCTTTCAAAATTCTAGAACGAATTGGGGCTGTTGCTTACCATTTGGCAAAGCCACCAACTCTCTCCAAAGTTCACGATGTGTTCGACGTATCACTATTGAGGAAATACATGCCTGGCTCAATGTATGTACTCACCTGTGAGGAAGAATAACTGGAACCCAAACTATCTTATAACTATTATCATTTTAAGATTCTAGATACAAGAGAGCAAGTGCTGAGAAACCAGACGACTCATCTGATAAAAATTCTATGGAGGAACCATAAGATGGAAGAGGCAACGTGGGAACCCGAGGATATTATGATGAAGAACCACCCAAGTATTTTCATTCAGTAGTATTCTAGAAATTTCTAGGAAGAAATTATTTGAAGGAGGGGATAATGTAACACCCCAATCTTCTATGGTACGATTCTCGTTGAATAATACAATAGTGTGTGTTGTACGCAACTTCAAGATTCTAACACACTGCGACCAATAAAAGTGGCCGTTATAAATAGTAATAATAACTTTTGAAAATTATATAAATTTTATCTCTCAAAATGGACTTCATTTTTGGATTCGGGATATCGATGTTATCCTAGAGTGAAATTTTGGTAATTTTCAGATTACTTTTATATTTTGATAAATAGTGAAAATTACAAAATTTTAATTAAGAACAATTTTTTTAATTGAAATAATTAATAGTGACAAATACTCAATTTGAGTGGTTTTAAAGTATATTTAGAATTTATTTTTACCATTTAATTGAATTTCGGTCATTGGACATAATTTCAAAATTAAACTGGGCATAAACAAATGTCAATCTTTTGATAGCTGTTATCTCTTTAAAACACAATTTTTATTTTAATAATAAGAATTAATTTACATTAATTTCATCCACTTATGTGTTTTGAATTTAGAAAAATGGATTCCATATTTGGAATAAGGATATCAAAATTGTGTAAATCGGTAACTTTTATTTTTAGACATTTAGAATAATTACTTCGGTAAATATTTTATTTACCATGGTTAAAGGGTAAATCCGGTAAATAAGGGTAAAAAATAATATTATAATAGTAATAAATAACCCTAGACCGTGTGCTAACCTTATTGGTTGATACATGTCTGACCATGGGCATCTTTGGGTCGATTTTGGGACAACATGGAGCCACTTTTAGGTGATAAGTACACTTCATATTAATTATGATAATGTAAATAAAAAATTGACATGAGCATATATCTTTTAGAAAAATAATTTTAACATAGGGTTATATATGTAATATTTTAGAATATAAATATTAATTAGAAAGATAAAAATATTTCTTACATATTGGTATTTTATTTATAATTTTTAGACATTTAATAATTTAATTTTTTTATGACACAATAATGATGGAGTATTTTACATAATAACAAAAGAATGAAATTATTGGTATTATAAAAGTTAAAATAAATATAATATGAATGTTTTGGTGACATCCTAGAATTTTATTGGTCAATATTATATTTTATTATTTCTTAAATGAATTTTTTTTATTAATATTGTTGTTAAGACTTTAACAAAAATCAATTATTGAATAGTGTCAAAATTGACATAACTGAGTTTTTAAAAGAAGTATTATATTATTAATTGATATTCTATTATTAAAAATATAAGGATCAGCCAAAGGACTTAAAAAATGATAGGTGTATCATTAATATACCACTTGTGGGACACTTGGATGTATATAGTATTTTTATTAACTATATTATATAAAAATATAAAGTGACATGGTAAATGCAATCTAATTAAAAAAGAGTTAAAAATAAAAGATAAGGTTAATATAATGACCCAAACCTCTCTAAAATCTATTGGAAGAAAGGATTTCAACCCAACCCCACCTTATAATTCTAATAATCCACTTTTGAGCCATTAGAAACCGAATATGAATTTATTATAAATTAATACATTATGTTTTTTCTAAGGACCCCTCCTCCCCCTTATATAAGGACACCACTTTTAACCAATTATTGACACCTTCAAAGCCTTTTGGTTCGGCCAAAACCTTCCCAAATACTCTCTCAACCTACATCACATTAACCTATAGGCCTTATTTTGATATGAAACCGAACCTAAGGATCCCATTTGGTCATATCAAAAGGAAGAAACTGAACAAGACGTAATGTTTTCACCGCCTTTTTTCAAGTTCCTTTTTACTTCAACTTCTTATTTCTTTTCTATTTCCATTATAAAATAATAACTCCAATATATTATATATAATTTGATGTTATTATAAATATGGTACAACCATATTCAGTATTCTATCCATATTTTAAATGACATGTCACCATATGTGTGTACGTACGCCTTACCGTCTCCACGTCGTGGTGTAATTGTTATTCAAAAACATTATTATATGGATGGGTATGATAATGATATGTAATTGAAGTAAATAATAAATATAACATGATAATTATTATTTATATATGATATAACATCCAATTATATATTATTTTAATAACAAAAGAATGATATTGTCGCTTGTGCGTACGTACGGACTATCGTCTCCACGAACGCGATGAGATTCATTCCCCATCATATCCATGCAATTATAATTATCAATTGATGATTAAAAATAATGTTTAAGGAAATGATATAATTCTGTATATGAATAATATACAACCTATCAATAACAAACATGACTTATGTAACAAAAAATATAAAAAAAAGTAAGTTAACACCTGAAACGACGATAATACAGAGATATTATTAACAAACTAATGTTAAAAGATCATATATAATATAATATTAATGTATATGATTCATTTATAATTTAATAACAATTATTTCACCATTATAAAGGAAGTAAATCTACCCTTAATCAAGGAAAATTACAAGGTAAGGTTTTATTTCCCAATCACTTCATTATCCGAGGTTGTTTATACATAATTATCTACTGGGACCTCTTTATCATCCACATCCATGTTTCTTAAAAATGTATATAAAAACATTCTTAATATTTTACTAAATATGGGTTAAAGTAATTTATACCCTTGTTTGACTTTTTATAATATGTTTATTAAGGAATCATTTCGTTGTTTTCCAAATAAGGTCCCTTTTAACATTTTCGACAAAATTAAGGTAAGAATGTCTTTTTTAACTTATATAGTGGGTGCAACTATTTTCTACCATTATAAACTCATTAAAGCTTCCCTTAAAAGCTTATATGAATATTTTCAAATTAAATGTTTTATTTTATAATTATGTGACTTTTAAATGATTTCAAAATATAAAGATATATTTATCTAAAAAGAGTTTTGATTTCATCTATGTCAACACCCTTGAATGGATTTTATGTTTATTTGGAGTTGATTTATTATGATACAAAACATCCATATTGTATTGAAGGTTTTGTGATATGTTTGAATGAGTATGTGATATTTTTATACCATTCGTGATTTATGGTTATTGTATTGACATTTTTTATGCTAGTTTTAAAAAGAATGTTTATGATTTGTTTAAACCGTTTCATATGAGGAATGTATTGGACTTAGTATGTGACGAGGGGAGCCCGCTATAGCTCTTCGATGCATCGGTAGTTCTCATGATACAACTAGATGTGGAATTGTCTAAGGCCCTTTCCCAATTTGATTTATGGTTTTGGATGAGACCTTAATCATTTTTAGATGTCTTGGCCAAGGCCTTGACAAAATGTTTCAGAATTTCAAACATTATACATTCCCTCATTATAGAAATAAGATTGATATTTCATGTGATTATTAAACTAGTATAATATCCATGTTAATAATTAAATGGCATTATTTCATTTTATTTTCTCCATATTATATTTAAGTTCATGTTTAATATGGTTTTGTTTCAGTTATACATTGCCTTAAATGTTTATGTTTATTTACGAAAGTTTCCTCTATATTGTTATCCTTAATGAGAATCTATGCTCACCCCTTTATATGTTTTATTTTTCCTAGGATGTGAAGAAATATTTTATGACTGACCTGCATGGAATTTCTGTAGGGGATATGAGTTTGGACTATGGATACTATGTTATTGTAGTTTTTCACATTATGGTGTAATGTTACATTTATGAATGTATCTATTGTTTCTAAGGGTCCTAAACTAATCGGTCTTTCAAGACTTGATATTTTGTGATCATGCCAATGTTATGTAATAATGCACTGACTCTGGGTAATTGGGGTCAGGGCATTACAATAAAGAAAAATTTAAAGTCATGATTCATAGAATATGGGAAATAAATATAAAGTCATGATTCTTGGACTGTGGTAAATTAGTTTAAATCCATGATGTTGGGACTATATGTGGTGTTTCTTTTGAGGGTACTTGAGTGGAATGAATGTGGTACAACCTGATGTGATAGAAGGGAATACATGATCTCATATAACAATAGTACCAACAAACAACTGATACCTATTTTATTGTAATAATTATTTGATTTGGGGAAAGGTAGAAAATAGTTTAACGTCATTGTTCTTGGACTAGTAGGTTTTTGGTCTCAATGGTATATTTTTTTTCAAATAGGTAAAACATGATGTGGAAGTATATAATTATGTTTGTGTTCCACATGCACATATTCAGATGAATTTTATGTAGTTTTATGTTATAATTATTAAATCATAATAGGTTCGCAATGGTAGAATGATTGATAAATTTGTGGCTGGGAATGTTGATGAGAAGTTTGGGACTCACTACATATCCCATGGGGATGTAAATAAAGACACATGTATTTCTGGAAAAGGTGTGGTAAAATAAAAACATCAATGAGGGAAATACTCTCTATAGAGGTAATTGAGGAATCACATGGTTATCACGGGGAATCCTATGTTTGAGACATGGTGTAAGGATTTGGCCATATCATGCATATCATAGGAGGTATCCCAATTTTAGATGGAGTAAATCACCTTTTATTTAATGGAATCATGGTTTTTTATTGGTTAAGGTATGAATTATATTTCAACCATTTTGGGTGTAAATATTTGGAGTTTTATTTCATAAAACATGGCATATAGCGGATATAAATAGTTTGTGTTTATAATCCATGGAGTTGTTGGGGCTATTTTTAGGTTGTAATACCTAGACCCAGACATTCAGTATAATGTCATATTGTTTGGACCATAGAAATTCCTAACAGTAAGTGCTACATGAGAAACATAATTTTGTTGGGAGGCATGATACACTCTCCTTAGATAAAGATAAAAGAGTATGTTTAATTGGAATAGGCCTTATGAATGATGTAATGTCCTTACCAGTTATGCTAAAAATTGTATGTATTCTTTCTTGGTATCATTAGAATTATGAGGGTCAATATCATGTGTCCATAGATGAAGTAATAATGGAGAAACATCTTGTTAAGTGTTCTCTCTACCATGTTATGGTGTCTTTTTAGATTGTGCAAGTCCTAAACCATGTATTCCTCACATGCTCACAACCCAGGGAGAAAAAATTCTATAAATTTTTATTCCATTTTATAGTCATAAGAATATATCCAGAGTGATGAAAAATGAATCAAAATGGGTAATACTGTCTCTGTTCTATATACCAAAGATTATGTGGTCACTAGGGTGGAAATGCGATTCATCATCGAATAGTCTTAAATGGAATTGTGGATCTTGTCCAGACAATTATTATTGATTTATAAAACTATTTTAAATATAATTTTAGTGATGTTTTTTCAACAACTCAATATTTATATTCACCTATTCATGGTATAGGTAAGTATAGTTGGAACTAATTATGTACTCTGCATGTTGTTTCATCAACTTGAAAACCCATAGCTTGGTGTTGTTGTTTGTGAGAAGAATTCAAGAAACTCTAAATTGATTGATGGTGTTGAAGCTCACTAATTCAATAGTATAATGGATTCATCTAACTTAGAGGAAAATTCTATCATGGTCAATATAAACCTACAATGGCATGCTGTTACTGGAATGTATGGCCCCACAACATTGATTCCACACACTACAAATGCCCATGAATACATTGATATGTTGATAATATCTGATCCTCGATGCATGAAGATGGAATGGATCTCAAACACATGAAACCTCTTGGAAAACATGATGTAGTAATATACCATGGTTGGTTTGATGTATCCCAACATGTGGATTTGGTGGGAGAGATTCAATCCTGTATGAGAGTTTCACAGAACCTAGCATGGAATTCATGAATAACAATGAAAATATCATCTTAATTGATTCAGAATAGTATAATTACATAAAACATTCATTTGTAGTGATAGGTCTCTAGGTTAGGCACAATCTATAGGGTAAACTTTATTGCATGACATTGTATTCTCTCACACTCAACTTGTCCAGACAGAAGAATTCCACTCAAGATTAAATCAATAGAGTTGTCCACAAGATAATTTCATATACTATGGGTCATAATGAGGGTCATATCCCAATATTATTTAAATTCTAGTGGTTTACTTGTTTCATATCATAAAATTCTTAAAAAATGCTGGTGATTACCCTATGGTGTTCCACATGGTTGATTTTTTCATTCTAGTTAGGTTCTGAATTTTTTTAGCAAAACTATCTTGGGTTCCAGTGCATCCATTATATTACTTGAGAATATGATTCACATAGTTCTTAATAGGAAACCGAGACATTAATATATGGGTGCACTCTAATAGAGGAATATTCTATTTCATTCCAGGGATATAATCTCCATTGATATATTTTATGACAAATTAGTAGTCACCATTCACAGGCCACAATGGGACATCAATCTTGATGTCCCCTTCATGTATAGTGATTAGAGAATGATAATCTTCCTCATTATTGTCATATACTTCTGAAACGAGAATGAGAATGGTATGGTGGCATGTATTGGAGTGATGAAGTCAATTCTATTGGACTCACTTGTTTTGATAATCCCAAATCATATTTTGATAATTCCAAAATCATATTTTGATAATCCCAAATATTGTTTTCATTTAAGTGAGAACCATTCTATGGTAATTATGTTTCATTAATATTGTCTATTCATATAGAATAATATTCATATACTCTCAATCTAAAATCATGATTTATTAATCTTTCAGTGTAGAATTTATCAATTACAAAGGACAATGTTATATGGTTACCAATACAAGGTCACAACCACATGGTTACCATAAAAAATGACATAGTTACAAGGTCATTGTTATAAGGTTACCACTATAAATATACTGCAACAAGGTTACCACTACAAGGACACTGATACAAGGTCACCGATACAAGGTTTCAGCTACAAGGTTACCATTATGAGGTCACCGCTATAATGTTTATGAGTTTTCCGTTATATGTTCATCGTTATAAGGTCACAGTTATAAGGTCACAATTTCGAGGTTATAATTACATGGTCACAACAACAAGGCTACCAATACAAAGCTACAGTTGGAAGGTTACAGTTTGAGATTGTTGGTGTGCATCTACTGTTGAAGCCTATCGATATAAAGGCTACTGTGACTAGTCAACTGATGATTACTCTTCCATAATTGCTCAATTTCTCAATATTATTTTAATGGTCACATATGATAAATTAAATAATATGACATTAAGTAATTCTTATTGTAAAATTTTCACGAGACAGTACCATCGACAGTACAAGGTACAAGAAAGCATGCACATGATCTACTCATTCCCATTGTCGGACCTCAAATATAAAAAGGTATTCATACGCGTATATGAAGAACTATTGTATATGAAGTGCCAAAGAACTCACTAGAAAAATCAAAGCAGAACCTTCCAGCACTAACACTATGAATCCTCAAGCTTCATGAAGATCATTTTGGGAAAAACTATCTTCTACCTTCTATGCATCATCAACTCTTGATCAACATCAGAAGCAAAACATTGAAATCTAGAACCTAGAGTTGTGATACTCTGTTTTGGAAATAACTTCCCGCGATTGACTTGAAGTTCAACATTTCTCATTCCAAGTAGTCAAGATCTAAACTGCAAACAAATATAGCCTTCTAAACTATTTTTCATCACAATTTCTCTATTTTGTTCCTTTATTTTATTTCTTTGAGAAATGTGTGTGTCTGTTTATATCACACACGATCTCTGGTGATTAAAATAGAAGATATTAACTTTCCTCACATCAAACATCACATTATCTGTGTTTCCAACATATAACTATGCTAGATACCATGTGTGGTCTATTTTGTTTGTCTTTCCCATGAAGAACTATGGTAGAAGGTGTGTTCCCTAGATAGTTTGTGAAAACTATTGTAAGGACCGATACATGATATGTATCAATTTTTAATATAAACTGCTTGGTGGAAGGTGATCACCAAGTGGAGAGGATCAGGTATCATCTTGAGTCTGAACCTCTTATTTTAATTGATGTGAAAATCATCATATACTCTGTTTTGATTTTATCCTCTCCTTATATTTTCTAAATCATAAAATTGTTTTTTCTTACACTTTGATAGTTAATTTTGGTTTGTTTGTGTAATTGTTTAATTCAGTAAACTTGTTTCAAAATTTGAATTGGAGTTCTACACTGATTCATAATATGATTAATCACACATTGAGAAACCTATTGACCAATTGAACATTTACATTTCTACTGGCTTAATTAACTAGGCCATTTTTTAAATTTGGTGTTTTCTTAACCATAATGTTTTTAACAGAAATTTTAATTGGAACTGAATTCACCCCCTCATGAGTATCCACTCCGAAAAACAAATCCCAAGGCCTAATACATTGATTTGGGGTTGATTGATCCTTCTATTAGTTGGGATTTGGGAGGTACCATCAAAATTAATATGCCAATAAGGAACAACCTAATACACAAAAAGGATATCCTCATATGATAAGTCTAAATCTAGGGGAAATTATTTAGGGGATGGATGTTCAGCTAGGAAATCATCCTATTGTAAGAATTTGATTTCCTATATAGTAACTACCTTTATGATGAACTATTGAAGGATAACTACCTAGTGAACCAATCATCCTATAAGCATGGGGTGATTTATGAAATGCTTTAGTGGGTCCACTATGGACTAAACCTGTATCTCATGATGTGGCTGAAAATTATGCAACATGTAAACTTTGAAAACCAGCGTGATACAGTACTTCTCGATGGGGGAGTACATGGTCTTCATGTTTATGAGAGTGAGAATTATATAGTATAAATTTCTTTCTCTACCCTGATTTTTTTATAGAGGATAGGGGCACTGAGGGACCATTCCAAGATAGGTCACATAGTAGAATAGTGGCTTACCCGAAATGGGTGGCAATAGAAACATAGGTTATAGATGATACTAATTACTGTCCTAAAATGTGGATTGGAAATCCTCATACAAGTAATGAGGGATTACCATCATCACGAGCCTCTATATTGTTTTACACATTCTGTCTACATTCATGATAAATTGACATATGTAGGATAAGTGGCCTTGAATACCCCAAAACTCCCAATGGTTTCTTGGGGGGGATTTGGCTGATGGACTTGATCTTATCTAGATCGATCTCAATGACTCTTTTTTGGAAAATAATTCCCTAAAATTTATTATTGGTGACCATAAATGCACACTTCAAGGGGTCAATCTTCAAACAATTGGAGAAGAGGAAGATGGACACATTGTTAGGATCCTTGAGAAGGGTTTGAAGCTGGCAGAATTTTTCCACTAAATATTCTTTGTATCATTACACTAATATCACAAGAACTAGATTGGTGATGTGGTGAATGAATCATAAGAAATATTCTTTTGAATTATTCATTCAAATGGGAATCAGCAGATAAAGGAAACATCCTTGTGGGGTCCAAAAGTAAGTGGGATCCATATCCTCTGTGGCCAGACCGATTTTATCATACCTTGAGTATAAATATCTAATAAAGAGAACATCGAACCTTACTATATCATCAATAAATAGATTCGTCACAAGAAGTGGAAAATAAACCTTAATAAAATGGAGATTAATGTCTTGAAGGATGATATATAGTTTGATCATCCCATTATTCTTCTTGATAGGGATGATATTTTATATCCATATTGGTTATTGGACTTCCATGGAAATGATGGTATTGAGAATATTATCAACTTTAATAAAGACAATATCATTTTTAGATGGGTGGATTTTTTATGGATGCATATTGAAACCACAATTTATAACTAGGAGCTCGAGACGGTGAATATATACCATAGTGTATAGTCCTAGTATCTCATCATAACAAGAAGACAATATATCACACTAATGTTTTTTGAAGGCCACATACTAGTGAATCTCTTTTGAAGATATAGTTACCCTGACTATCACTAGAAGTATATGATCCTATATACCAATTTCCACCGGAATCATCTCATCAACAGTGGTGGATAAATCCCCTTCAAATGCAAAAGGATAGTCATCAAAATCCTTTTTATCCTCTACAGAAGAGGAATCAGTAGAAGACGGTGGTTCTCCTAGGCCAATTGAATCTTGGGAAGAACTGGTTCCTACTTGGGTAGACATAGAACTCTCACTAAAGGGTTTCTACTCTAATTAAGTGATGGTCATTAAAGCTGTCAAGATAATTCCATATGAACATTGAGCGTAGGGTCCATTCCTGATGTCAAAGAAATGGTGGAAATCATATTATGTTGTGTCACCCACACCCTGTAAAACAAATAGTAATTCCCCCAAATGGTGGATATAGTTTGAACTTCTGAGTACTTTATAGGAGTTTGGACCTCTTGTATCACTTTCAAATATCCCTTATAAGATTAAATGAAAATCATATAGTGATTCTTCTTCATAGAAATTCCCAAAACATTTTTCATGGATACGAAAAAGAATCCTCATAATTCTAGTGTTGTGGGTTGTAGTCGATGGATCATGAAAATGATTTAATTATACAAGTCTATGTGTGGACTAGCTATGGTGGTCTTATGCTCATTATATTCATTGATTTCAAAAATCCCCATTATTTTAAATATTTTTCACCCCTCTTTTGTTATATTCAATATCCAGAAAAATCAATTTATAAGAGTTAAAGGGGGATACACGAACATAAACTACCATTACGTGACCATTGATGGGGTACTTTGGGAACTAGTGATATGAGTGGGGAACATAAAAAAAATAAGCCAAGGCCTACCCAATAGTTCATTATAGGTGTTATATAGTTAGAGTGCCATGAATTTAGTTCTTGAGTTCATTCCACCAAACTAGGTCTCCAGCCAAACCCTACCACACAGTTTTAATTACTCTTATCCGAATCATGCATTATCTTTATGGATGGAGTTATAAATACTTTGGTTAGTCCTAGTTTGTGGAGAATTATTTTTAGGATGAGGTTTCCCCCAGAACATGTGTCCCCTAGGAAGATATGGATCTCCATGTCATTGAACTATTCAATAGTTTATTGAGAGTGTACGCAACCCTATATAAATACCCCCCATAATACCTTGAAAATTTAATTATAACATTGAATTACTTTCATTAATTCTACTCTATATAGAAGGTCTATGTGAGAGCTACCTCTACATTGAATTATAGGAGTATTTTCAATGATTATGTGAGTGAATCACACATTTTTTGAGAAGTGGAAGGCATTAAGGATCTAAATACGTACACATATTATGATGACGTGCTTGAACATGTAATAATTGCATTTTTAAGGAATATTTTTCCCATGGTTGGTCTCCCATTGGAATTTTGAACAACATATATTAGTCGTTGTACCACTATGTTCTTGATGATTCTAGAAATGACTTACTACTGACTATATGACCTACTCTGAACCAGTGTTGGATGATATTTAGTTAGATGAGGCGTGATTCTTAGTGGTCATGGAATAGTCACCACAAATATTATCAGTAATAAAACATTGTTAGTTGTTAAGGTGTGCATAATAGAGTGTATTATAAGGAATTTTCTTCTTTTTCTTGAAAAAAAACATACTCTCTTTCATTAGTATCATGTATTAACTTTTTGGAGGCACTTTTCTTAGCATTATAACTATACACATGCAATCGAACATTTCTTCAATGGTTTCAATCAATGGAACCTAAGGGGGTTTTCATGGAATTACTCATCATTGTCTATAATAAACAAATATACTAATTTGATTATGCTCAATGATTCATACTCCTTTTCATCATTAGTACAAGCATCCGTTTATTGGATGACCCTACCAACGTCTCCAAACTAACGGGGAATAAAATTGTGGAGAATTTTTGACATATTCAGCACTAGTAGAGGAATAAAGATTACCTTACGCCATCTTCACCTTTTATTTTGTGATTTTTAAGGATACGATAATGAAACGTAGAAAATAGCTAGATAAAGACAAAAAAAGATGTTTTTTCAAACTATTTCAATCATAAAAGACACCATGTGTGAAAGAAACTATTGTTTGCGCCAACCAATATTTTTATTTCTTTGTACCTTGGTTGTGATCCTACTTCCATTCACCTAATCCCTCCTATCACTTTTGGGGATAGTGAATACATATGTCACGTGTTCCATGATGTCACCCAACATAAACTAAATGTGATCCACTTACTCCTAAAGCCATGGATTTAACTAATAAAATTCCATGATGGTATGCTTGAGGATCCCAAGGTATGGGAAATGATTTGAATGGTATGTGTGCCCATCTTCATGGGGTTTTATTTACTCTGACACCATAACAACACCATTATCTAGTTCGAAAATAAAGTTTCCCTTGACTTCTGAATAGTTTTATGAATATTTATGATTCTATATTTATGGAAAGGTCACTCTTAGAGCCTGTCATTGATGAGGTGTTGGAGACTTATTTTCTCATCTTGGTGGATATTCTTAGTGACGTCGTTCTTCATAGTTTTATGCCATGAAAGGGTGCTCATGATAAGGATTACCTTGGAAAGAGTCTTCTAGAAATTTATCAATAACTACATGAAATTGGGGGCCTCTTCATTCATGATAGTGGTGGTATCTTCTTTGGAAAAATTTCTCACATGACATAGAATAGGAAACAAGACTGACTATCTAGTATGATAAAGTGATTCCTAGAGACACTATGACCTATTATAAAAATCTCAAAATCCACCTAGAATATTCTCGGTGATGTTTGAATGTAAAATATGACCCCAAATGTTTCCTACACATATCATTAAAATCATCCCTCAAGATTGTGACTTGTCGAGTAAATACGTGAGGCATTTCCAATGTGAGGTAGAATATAAGGCTCACTCAAGGCCTTTTTTCACATTAAGAGTTTTGATTAGATGTCTTCCAAATGTTGGAGATGAATTGGAAGAGTAAAATTCAATGAAGGTCTTCCAAACTAGTAATAGACCCTATGTCCTACTGAATATACAAGATAAACACATGTATTTCTAGATTCTAAACAAAACACTGATGCTTGGAAGCCTCATGCTATTCTCGGGTCCCCATCCTAGGACCACACCATGAAATAAATCGGTCCAAGTGATAAAATGGGACTAAAATATCCTTGAATGTGTAAAATAAGGGTTGTACAAGTTCTAGGGTTACTATGATCATCTCCACCTATGTCAGGTATGTTTTTTCTTAGGATGGATCTCCACATATTGTGTTACTAAGGCCTCCAGATGTGTTGTGATAGTGGCCATCAAGTCATCTTAGAGAGTATCCTTATTTCGGATAGTTTCCCTTGGAACCAACAAGATGATAAGATCGTAAGATATGAGAATTTTATCATCTAACTAAGGGGAAACATGAACTATATAGAAATCAGATTTGTTACGATGCTCGATAAGAATTAGAAACACATGCCTCAATCACATACCATATCCTCAGACTTGTACTCTGTTTGGATGGGCAGGACCACCATGCTCGACTGTGGGTTACTGAACAAGGATGTGCTTTTGTCCAATTACATGAGTGATGGGGTGTCTTAGTAAATTTTCATAATTCAGGAAAACATATTTAAGGAGATATATAATGAAACTATTATGATATTCATGTTGTTGGAGCAAGGGGACTACCATGGGATCTGCCTCTATTTTTCGTGTGTCCTTGAATGGATCAAAGGGATCAACATGCTTCTTACCCTTGTTCATATTCTGATTGGTATAAAATAATTCATCATTAGAGGGATCCCCATGGCCATGTTCCTAACTCTGTTGAGGAGTGAATAAATTTATAAGGAAGTACTCTTGATACTTAGCATCGGATTGAGGATTATATACCATATAATTATCTTAATTGGTGTACCTATTAAACTAATATTCTAGAAGGTTAACAGTTACCAAATTAATTGTAAATACAACCATAGTGGAATCCCCATCATCATTAGAGAGATTTGGCAGACCTAAGATAGGGCTCAAGTGGGGAGATACATATTGTTCATAAACTCTAATATGTATGTGCATAGATGCTTCACCTATAATCTAGTAGAGGACTCTGATGATCATAATTCATATTTTTTGGAGTGTCCAGCAATATTCGTTTTAAGAATTGCAGTGAGATATGCAATAATTCCATGATCTAATCCCATAGGGACTATTATTTAATGGATATGAGGTGGATATGAAATCTTGGGTAGTTCATTTGTTGATCATAGAGGTGATAAAACGCACCATAAATGATCTCATAGAAACACAAACCTATTTCAATTAAGTTACTAATGTAAGAAAATGTTTGAAGATTATTGTGTCTTAAACACAATAAAAAATTGGACAGTTGATAGAACATACCACACGATGTCTTTCTAAGAGAAAGGTCCTGCACTTGGTCAGCCCAGACCCCGATCGACTATGGATAAGAGATAAGTTGAGGTACAAATGTAGATTAGTTTTGTAGCTAGTTAAATGATAGATAAAGAACTTTGTGTTTTTTAACATTGTTTTTTATTTGTTGACAACTAATATTTTTATTGAAGAATGTTTTATGAGTTAAAAAAAGATTATGTTGATGGTTGCAGAAGATTTCCTTAAAGAAAATTATGTTGAAGAATAAGATGTCAGAAGTTGAGAAAGTGTCTCAAAATTTATAAACTAAATCAGACGATGCTTTGTTGATATTAAAGGTTTCACAAATCATGAAAATTTCATGATAAATGATGTTTGAAGAAATGTTGAATAATATTGGTGTTTTCCTCTAAGAAAAATTCTGATAAAGTTCAGTGCCTGATGTTTGGAGACTAATTCATGAACCAGAAATTTGGAATGAAAATCATGAGCCAGAAATTCGGAATGAAAATCCTCAGCTAGAATTTTAGAATGACAATCCTGAGCCAGAAATTCTGAATGAAAATCTTGCTCCCGAAATTCAGAATGACATTCTTGATGCAATTTTCTTGAACCAGTTGTCCTGAACCGGTTTTCATGAACCTATTTCGTGAACCTAAAATTAGGAATCTGTTTCATGAGACAAAAATTTGGAGTCTACTTCCAGAGCTAGAAATTCGGAGTCTATTTCCGAGCCAATAATTCAGAGTCTTCTTCCTGAGCTATAAATTCAGAGTCTACTTCTTGAGCCAGAAATTAGGAGTCTAATTCCAAGCCAAGAATTCAGAGTTTACTTCCTGAGCTAGAAATTCGGAGTCTACTTCCTGAGCCATAAATTCGAAGTCTACTTCCTGAACCTGAAAATCGGAGTCTGTTTGCTAAAACCTAAAATTCAGAACCTGTTTGATGATCTAATTTTCCTGAACCAGTTTTCCTGAACTGGTTTTCCTAAAACAGTTTTCCTGAACCAGTTTTCCTGAACCATTTTTCTGGAACCAGTTTTCCTGAACACGTTTTACTGAACAAGTTTTCCTAAATCTAAAATCCGAAGCAAGATCCACCCTTATCATTCTGAGGAAGATATGAAGATTTCAAGAAAACCCATATTTTGACATTGCATAAATCTCGGAGAAATTTAAGGAAAATTTAAGTAGTCAATGATTGAAGATTAAATGCTGGATATTTGTGGAGTTTTTGAGATTTGAGGAAGCGGGACTGTTTTTCAAGATTCCCGCCATTTTTTTCTAAGTTTCATAAAAAATATGTGCTCAGATCATTCTATCATTTACAAAATTTTACACACGCAGAAAAGGCAGAGTGATGGAGAATTCTAAGTGAAAATTTCCTACCATCTTGAAGGAGTTTTCTTGAGTGTTTGAGAAGAAGATAATCCAGATTGAATATTTGGAGTGAGAATTTATGTGGAACCATCATTTATCTTGCTAAGAATACCGAAATCAAAATATCGGATTCAAGGAAACTACATTGATAATTTGGAGTGAGCATTTGTGCGGAACCATCATTATCTTGCTGAGAAGATCGGTTTCAGAAAATCGGATTCAAGAAATCAGATTGAAGATTCTGAGTGATCATTCGGAGTGAGCATTGGTGGAGCAGCTTCTAAAAGTACTGATTCTTGTGTTTGGCTCATTTTTTCTTCAAGGAAACATTTTAAACTGACGGGAGTTAGTATAATCTTTCCTATCGGGATATAGAAGGTGTCTAACAAGAGTTTGCACAAGTTGTATTCACTTCTTAATTATATTGGATTTCCATAGACCCATGATATTGGATATGGAAAGGACGTAGGTTCTATAATTGAGACCGAAACTTGTAATTGTTGTGTTCATTTCATGGTTTTCATTTCTTGTATGCTTGAGTATCTTTCTAAAGGTTTATAAGGAAATAAATCTTAATAGGTTTCAAGGGTTATATATGATAATTTTTTGAAACTTGTGAAATTTAAACAACTGATTCAACCCCCCCCCCCTCATTTTTCATTCGATCCTTGGAACATCAAGTGGTATCAGATGGAGGTTCCCTTGTTTAATCCTTATCATGGAGAATATAAATTTTTTCAATAGTAGAGTAATTCCTACATTCTATGGAAATAATTATTATGGATGAAAATATATGATGATTCCTTATCTCCTATCTCTTGTCCTTGATGTTGTTGATGCTGGTACTATTGTATTTCCTCCTATTGAGAAAAATGATCCTATGACATTTGCTGAAAGTAAATAAATATTCAGAACCTTCATTGAAAAAGTTGATAAAAAATGTTTCCATAGAAATTTAAGTAGTTGGTGAAGAATCTTGCAGAGAATATCAACTAAGATTCAAACTCCTTTCCTATATTGAGAAAAAAGAATCTATCGAGAACGAAATTCATTTGATGAATAAAAATCATGAAGAAGTTCATGATGGAAGTAAAGATGTCACCAAGAAGGGAGATGAATACATTCAAGAAATTTTATGTTACGAACATAGAATTATTGAACAAGGAATGATGATTGATGATCTTAGTAAGAAGCTCGAAGCTAAGGAAAAAGAAGAAAACAATGTGAAATCAAAACTCATTGATTCCTAAAATACCCTAAGGAAGATGAATGAAAACTTCAAAAAAGCTACAGAAGTAAAATATGAGACATCTTAAAATTTTTTTAAGGCTCATTATGAGAATTACGTGAAATCTTCTCTTACCAAAAATAATGTTTCATCTGATTATTCTAACATTTCAGGTTTTGGAAGAAGTGTTATTAATTCTTGGGTGGAGAGAGGACATAAGAAATCTATCAATCCTATAAAAGTAGAATACTATCTCAAAATAAGAGATGGCCTACATTCATAGTTTTATAGAGCTGAAAGAAGTTATCAACATCAACAATGTTTCTATAATGAAAGATCATTCATTAATAGAAAATCAAGATTTGAGGGATATTGATGGTGTTATGGAATATATGGGCATAGAGAATATCATTTTTGGAGCAATTTATCTCTACCTGGAAGAAGGATTGGGAAATGTGGAAGAAATAGTAACTCTCTGTACTCACAGAAAGTTGAAAATGTGAATTCTCAAGATGTTAGAAACATTCCAACAGAGAATCAATTTTAATGTTTGGAAGATGTTTATGTAATATGTGATCAGTTTTTTCATCATGCCAAACAATGTAGGAAACTCCTTCCAGAACAAGTTTCTTATGATAAGAAAGAAAAAAATTCTTAAAACAAGAAGGTTGATGAGAGAGCTTTTGTTGTTGAAGTAGATTTTAAAGAAAGTAATAGGAACAACACATGGATTCCAGATAGTGGTTGTTCTTCACAAATGACAGGTGATATAAAAACCTTGGAACATGTTGAATGTCTTGATGGAGGAGCAGCTACATTTGGAAATTATAGTTCCCTAAAAATTAAGGCAAATGAAACTGTATAGATTGAAGCAGAGAAACAGAAATCTAAGGAAGTCTTTCTTATTGATGGGATAAAACATAACTAACTTAGTGTAAGTCAACTTTGTAATTATTTAAAAGAATTTATCTTCAGAAATAATTCTTGTATCATCAAAAGTGTGAAAAATGGAAAATTGATTACAAAAGGAGAAAGAACCAGTGATAATCTCTTTCAAATTGGAGAATCCAATAACTCTTATTATTTGAGTGCTGAAGATGAAAATAATTTGTGTCATCAAAGGCATGGCCACCTTGGGGAGAAGAAAATGAGTAAGCTTTCTAAATTTGACGTTGTTTGGAATTTTCCAGAACTGAAAAGTAGAGATAAAGATGTTTGTATTTCTTCCCAGAAAGGAAAGATGACTAATAAAGGCCAAAAAATAGTTGATATTAAATATAACAAACCACATTATCTTATTCATTATAATATATGTGGGTCAATGAGACATAAATCAAAAATATGATATTTCTCCTTTATCACTTTTATTGATGACTTCACTCAGATGACAAACATCATGTTCCTGAAGCAAAAGTCAGAGGCTGGTGAAATGCATATATTGTTCAGAAGAGATTCCAAGAAAGAATTAGGGGTTCCATAAAGAAATTAAGAACAAAAAACGTTACCGAATTCACATGAAATGCATTTTAAACTTACCTAAGGAAGCATGGTATCAAACATCAGTATAGTGCTCCCTATACACCACAACAAAATGGAGTTGTAGGAAGGAAAAATAGAATCTTGGTGGAAATGAGAAGAAGTATTTTATCAGAATACAAAATTTCAAAATTATTTTGGAGAGAAGCTGTTAGCACTGTTATACATGTTCAAAAAATATGCTTGTTGAGACCATAACAATACATGAAACCTTATGAGATGTGGTATAAAAAACCATATTTTAATAACTTCAATGTTTTTGGAAGTCCATGCTTGCTCAAAATAAAAAATCCAAACTTAGGAAAGTTTGATGAGAAATCTGAAGAAGGAATATTTATTGGTTATTCACCGAATGGAAGAAGTTACAATTATTGGAAAAAAAGTTTATCGAAGTTGGTGGATTCATATGATGTGAAGGTAATTGAAAATCTATGTTCCTTCATAATATTTGTTATGAATACTGTGAAAGATATATCGGAAAATCTCGACCAGAGTGAGAGTGACTTAGATAAGTGACATGGGGAAAAAAGTGATGCTGGGAAAGGAAATTTGAGTTCTCATACATTAATAAAACATATTGAACCTGAAAATATTATTGGGGATCAGAAGGCTCTAGTTCAGACAAGAAGGATGTTAAGGTTATAACATCATACTTCCCTTATCTCAAAAGTTGAACCAGAATCAGTTTCATAATCTATTCAACATAAAGAATGAGGTGGATGCAATGAATGAAGATATGGATCAGATTGAGAAGAATGAGACATGTAAACATGTTCCAAGGCCAGAAAATAACAATGTTATCAGAACCAAGTGGGTTTACAGAAATAAATTGAATGATCATGTAGAAGTTACAAGAAACAAAGAAATAAGTATGTGTACATGGTATACAAAAGTGGAAGGCGTGGATTTTGATGAAACATTTCCACCTGTTGCATGGATGGAAACTATTCGAATATTTCTTGTAGTGGATGCTCATCGAAATTACAAGGTTTATTAGATGGATGTAAAGTCATCTTTCTTAAATGGTGAGATTGAAGGAGAAGTTTACATTAGACAACATTGTGGGTTTTTTCTTGATGAGGATGAAAAAATAGTTTGAAAATTGAAGAAGGCCGTGTATGGGTTGAAACAAGCTCCACGATCATGGTATTCAAAGCTTGAAAATTCTCTGAGAAAGATGAACTTTTCTAAAGGAAAGGTTGATAGAAACTTTTATATTTAAGATGTTAACTCTGGATCTTAAATTTAATCATTTATGTGGATGATATAATTTTTGCTGGAGATGAAGAAAAGGTTTGTGAAGAGTTCGTTGAAGAGATGAAGGAAACTTTTGAAATGTCAATGTTGAGAGAATTAACTTTCTTCCTTGGCGTACAATTTCAACAGTAAGAAAACTAAATTTTCCTATCCCAATAAATGTATGACAAATAATTGTTACAGAAGTTTTGGATGGAAGAATCAAAGGAAGTTTCAACCCCTATCTCAGTGAGCACAAAGTTGAGCAAAGATGAGTCGGGAAACAGTGTGAATCAGAAAGACTTTCGAAATAATGTAGGAAGTCCCCGTTATCTTACAACTTCAAGGCCTAATATTGCATATAAACGGACTCTCTGTTCTCAATACCAAGGTAATAAAAAAGAATCACATATGTTGTATGTTAATAGAATTTTGAGATATGATAAAGGAACAACTTCACATGTGATGTTATACAAGAGAAATAATGATAGTTGTTTCATGGTTTTATTGATTCTTATTGGGTTGGTGATTGTATTGATAGAAAATCAACATCAGGAGCAACATTTTTATTAGGGGAATGTTGTGTGAGATGGTGCGGTAAGAAAAAAAGCTCAGTAACTTTTAGCATAGCTGAATCCGAATATGTTACAGCTACTCAGGATTGTAATCAAATGATGTGGATGAAGGTTTCACTAGAATATTTAAAGTGAAATTTTAAAACCCTTTGAAGATACTCTGTGATAATCAATGTGCCATTGATCTTTCCAGGAATCCTTTTCAAAATTCAAGATAAAATATTATTGATATAAAGTATCATTTTTTAAAAGAGAAAGATGCTACTGGAGAAGTCTTACTGGAATATATTTCAACAAAGTATAAAATTGTTGATATTTTCACAAAAGCAATGTCAAAGAAAGGTTTTTTGAACTGAAGGTTCAAATCCATGTTCAACCTCCTCCCATGACTTCCTAAAACTCATAAAGAAGTAACCCCCACCGTGCATTGGATTATGTTGAAAAAGGGGAGAGTAATATTTCTTTGATGAATATATAGTTGTGGTTATCATATAATGGGGGAGAGAGAAATAAAAATGGGAGAGAAAAAAAGATCAAAATTAAGGGTGAGATACAGTGAAAAAAAGAGAGAAAGAAAAATGAGAGAAGAAAAGAAAAGTGAGAAAGAAAAAGATCAAAATTGTGGGGGAGTTTGATTAAGGATAAGTTTATCTTTAAATGGCCACATATATTTCTTATCACCAAGGGATGTAAATCCTTCAAAAAAATTACTTTATAAAGTAGTGTGGTGTCATGACACTCTTTTTGAGAAAGGATATGTTTTGGTAAAATTCATGAACTTGAGATGTAAATTTTTTTGGGTGAAACCTTGTTACCAAGGGTTGCCAAAAAAATACAAAGGGGGAGATTGAAGAATCCTTGTGGTGTTTTGATTGAAAATTTTTTGTATTTTTTGACAACTAATATTTTTTTTTTGAAGAATGTTTTTGAGTTACAAAAATGTTGAAGTTGCTGGTTGCTTAAGATTTACTTAAAGAAGATTATGTTGAAGAATAAGAAGTAATAAGTTATGAAAGTGCCTAAAACTTTCTAAACTAAATCAGATGGTGCCTTACTAATCTTAATGTTCTCACAAATCATGAAAATTTCATGATAAAATCTGGTTGAAGAAATGGTGAAGAAGATTGGTGTTTGTATCTAAGAAAAATTCTGAGAATGTTCGGAGCCCAAGGTTTAGAGTCTACTTCCTCAAACAGAAATTCAGAATGAAAATACTAAGCCAGAAATTTGGAATGAAAATCCTCAGTCAGAATTTCAGAATGACAATCCTGAGCTAGAAATTCAGAATGAAAATCGTGAACCAGAAATTCAGAATGACAATCCATAGCCAGAAATTCAGAATGAAATTCTTGAACCGGTTTTCATGAACATGTTTTCGCAAACCAGTTTCCCTGAACCTACAAATTTGGAATGTGTTTCATGAGAAAAAAATTCAGAGTCTACATCCTGAGCCACAAATTCAGATTCTGCTACCAAGCCAAGAATTCAGAGTCTACTTCCTGAGATAGAAATTTAGAGTCTAATTCATGGGAAATAAATTCAGAGAATACTTCCTAAACATAAAATTCAGAGTCTTTTTCCTGAACCTAATATTTAGAAACTATTTCCTGAACAAATTTTCTGGAACCAGTTTTCCAGAAATAGTTTTCCTGAACCACTTTTCCCGAACCAGTTTTCTTGAACCAATTTTCTAGAACCTATAATCAGAACCAAGATCCAGCCTTATCATTCTGAGGAATATATGAAGAGTTCAAGAAAACATGTATTTCAACATTGCATAAATCATAGATAAATTTAAGAAGATTTGATGAAGTCAGAAATTAAAGATTAAATGTGGGAGATTTGTGGAGTTTTTACGATTTGAGGAAGCCAGAAAGGTTTTCAAGATTTCCACCATTGTTTTTTGAGTTGTCTATAAATATGTGCTCGGATCATTCCCTCATTTACAACATTTTACACATACAGAAATGGCGGAGTGCTGGAAAATTCTAAATGAAAAGTTCCTACCATCTTGAAGAGGGTTCCTTGAGTGTTTGAGAAGAAGAGAATCCAGATTTAATATTTGGAGAAAGCATTTGTTCGAAAGCATCATTATCTTGATGAGAAGACCGATTTTAGAATAACAGATTCAAGGAAACCGGATTGAGAATTTGGAGTCAAAATTTGTGCGGAACCATCATTATCTTGTTGAGAAGATTGGTTTCTGAAAATCGGATTCAAGAAATCAGATTGAAGATTCAGAGTGATCATTCAGAGTGAGCTTTTGTGGAGCAGCTTATCAAAGTTCTTATTCTGGTGTTTGGATCATTTTCTCTTTAAGGAAAAATTTTAAAATGATGGGAGTCAGTATAATATTTCCTATAGGGATATAAAATGTGTCCAACAGGAGTTGGCACAAGTTGTATTCACTTCTTCATTATAGTGTATTTCCATAGAACCATGTGAGTGGCTATGGAAAGGACGTATGTTCTCTTATTGAGACCGAACCTTGTCAATTTTGTGGGTATTTTTGGTTTTTCCTTTATTTCACAGTATCATGCTAAAGGTTTATATGGAAATAAATTTTAACAGGTTGCAAGGGTTATGTTTGTTAATGTGATTAAACTTATAAAATCTAAACAACCGATTCAACCCCCCCCCCCCCCGCTTCTCAGTTATCATTTGATCCTTGGAACTTCAATTGACGAGTCACTTAACAAGTAAAATTTCACCTGAGTGTCTTTATATATCTATGAGATGGTGAAAATCACATCATCAACTCCCTATAGAGTAGTGTGTTCAAAACATCCTCATGCACAAGTGCGGTGGTGATCATCTGTGGCTTAAAAAAGTGCTCACCATTTAAAGGTGTCAGCTCAAACCCTAACGTCTCCCCCACAACATAACGATAGGTAGAGTAGAGGGAAACGAGAGGTGATGGAGATCATTTCACTACAATCCCCTATAGGGGATCCATAACATCCTCCACCTGCATATATATATAGAGGGATATAGGGATCTTGAAGACATCATCTTTTAGGATTTCCAATATCAATTATCAACCTATTTCCCCATGATTTTTAATATAGGGTGGAGGCTCCATTTTTATGTCATCTATTCCATCAGAATATACAATTTTAACAATTTCAAAGGGAATTTGGAAATTCCCAAGATTTCACCCATGACAGAATGTTCTCTCCCCACTTCACTATGATGGATCATCAGTGAAGGTTTCCACTTTATCACTAGGATGAAATGAGTGTCGGATAGTTGTAATGTGGAGTAAAACAATATTTTGTTAGGTTTGGACTTGGGGAAGACCTCATTGTCACCTATCATTAGATAATGGAGGACCTCCTCTTTTACTAGTGAAGGAGTGTGGATGAACTCCCCTCGAGTTGTTATAAATATGTAGAGGACCACCATGTTGGTTGGTAACAACATGGGTATTACCTCTATTTTGATAAGTATGAGTACAATGACGAAAAATAAATTGTTTGTTGAATGAGCATAGAGGACCTTCACATTGGATTTTAATGAAGCAAGAATACCACTGCTTGGTCTGTGTTGGATGAGGGAGGGCCTCCACTATTGTTATTAACTATTCACAGAGGACTTACACATAGATTATTCTCATCCCAAGATTTATAGTAATGGTTTTCGATGGTTACAGTAATTGAAAGTGTGAACATAGTCTACAAATATGGTTGTTGGGGTATCATTTTCTATGGGGTGAAGAATGATCCTTATTTTATTCTCACAGGGATATGGAAACATAAACCAGTGGTGGAAGGGTACCCTAGATAAATGGAAGATTCACTTCTTGATTAATCATCATGATCTATACCTTAATGTTGGCGTTGGGTGATTTAGATTGAGGTCACCTGATTTGGGGTGAATTCCAGATGTTCATCGACATTTGGTATGTAACGATCCAATGTTTTATCAATAGAAATTAACTTCTTATAATTATTTCATATAATCTTATGAAATCACAACATAATGAACTAAAAAGTACTGTGGGTCCTTTAAACATAATATTGTAACTTATGTGATTTGAATTTTAAAAATCTAATAGACACTATTTTGATTACTAAGATGTTTGGAGTCTGATATGACATACAAGATTTTTAGTGAATAGTAACATACCCTTATGAATATTAATATGAACATTTTGAATATAAATCTTCCAAAAAATAGTAATCACTCCATGAATGTATAAATAAAATATAAGCATATTATAAGTGATAATATGATCATAGTAAAACTATAGGTATTTTTGTATGTCATAAATAATTAATTAAAATTAATTAATGTATTTTCCTAGAAGATGTCCATAAATTATCGATTTTATGTCTTCTAGTTTTAACATAATTTTATACGACCTTATGAAAATTTTGAAAACAGTAAAAAATCATTTAATGTTTTTAAATCATTATTTTTCAATTAAAATATGATTTTAATTAAAAAAAATTAATTATATGTGGAAAATTATTTTTGAAAAATGTTGTAAATTTTTGGACTCTACACATTGAAAAAATGGTTAGGGTGATTTTTTTTTGGATTTTTCTAAAATACTTTAATTTTTGATGAATAATAAAATAAAATAATTAGAAAATTAAGCTGAATACATGATTTATAATGTCATTGAATATGTTTTTTCTGATGTAATACCAATTGGTTCGAATTAAAATTAACTTATTACTGTTTTTTGTCACAATAATCATTAATATTGTTGTCCTATTGAAAATTAATAATCCAATGATTAAAATATTAATAAAACGCTCCTCATCTCCACTATAAAACCCACCCACACTCCCCTCTTCTCTTCACTCATCTGAAACCTTATTGCTTGACTTAATTCTACCCAAATATATTCTAATATATTATCCCACATCCAACATCCCTTGGTCTCTTCAAAAAGACTAAATCATTTCCCATTAAGATGCTCTCAAGGAAGATTGATTCAATAAGTAAATTCTTATTTTCCTTTCTCTCATTTTATATCCACATTCCTTTTTTCTCTTTTATTTTATAACCTATCTTCATACAAATGGTATGAAAACTCCAATACCATACATGTAATGGAATATTGTTATGATAATGGGATAATTCATTTTCATATCTCCTTTCCCCACCATTTATACAAATGATATGAAAATACCATACGAGATGTGTTAATTTATCACATTCACGGACGTCAGGATATCAATTTCTATTACCATATTCAATTATGAACCATTTTTATGGATGAACCATAATATTAATTTTTTTATCTTATGTGATGTTCTGTAATCCATTTTCCAAAATGATATAAAATAATAATACAAAACTAGTTAATTGTGAGAAAATTCAACAAATTAATCAAAGTGATTGTCATTAATGTTTTATATAATGACCCAACATCACTCCAAGTAACAAAATTAAATTTACATCTGTGTAACCTCTGAGATTTTTGATAAAAAATATTACTCCAATTCTGGGAAACCATCCCCATTTAACATTATTCTCCATTCATGAATATAAGTGAACTGATCCTTAAAACCAAGGAAACAACCAGACTCGAAAAATGAAATTGACCCTCATAACAAATCAAATATGTTATGAATGAACTCATAAACGATATAATAAATCATTTATATGTAAAAAATGTTTTTAATTATTAATAAATGAACCTAATTTTATTATTCATGTCATTAATATCAAGAAAACATAACCATCAGACATAGGGTATGGGATCCTCTCTTTATCAGATTTATTCAATAATATATTTTATGTTATGTCCTTTTATTTATAGTTCCTAATTATGGGGTATGATTTTTCTCCTCCCCCATACTACCCTCATGATTTATAAACGAATATAAACTCATTTCTCTATCATTAAGTCCCCTTATGTACACTCGGTACCATTCCAATTTTCTATAAGGGATCCTACCTGAACCTCCAATATTCATTAAGGTTATTCTAACTCTATTTTTACACAAATTAAATCCTATATTCTATTTAATTATATCTTATATTTTCTATTTATATGTAAAAAATCATGTATTCCATTAATAATTCTCATTTTGGGTTATACATGCTTTTATTTGATTCCCTACTCAATACTTCCCAATAAGGAAACTCGTTCTCTTGAATCTTTCTGAATGTTTACCCAATATAATGTGCACTATACCATATATTTTATGAATTAATTTTTTTCAAAAATAAATTTTTTATTATTTAAACATTTTTGGATCACTTTTTGGTTTATATAAAATATTATTCATTTTTTATATTTTTAATGCTTGTTAGTGTTTCCCTTTAAACCTCACTAAAATGTTTTAATGATAAAATTATTTAAATACTCTTATTCCATGTTGTGAATTCTATTTGACATAAATTTCCATGATATATGTTTATTTTAACTTAAAAATGTACATTCATTTTTTAGTCATTTCATTCATGGACACTTGTATGATGCACACATTCATTATGCTTTTTGTCATGATTATGATACCCTTGTCTTTCCATGGGTACCATAATGTTTATGTATGATCGATTATGTATGATTATTAATGTGGAATTTTTTTTATAAAGATGTTAAGATGGCTGTTCCTAGATATCACTATAATGTATTGGGTAAATTTTAATCTCAGGATATGTTATTTATAACGGTCTTGGCAGTTAGCCTTGACTCATGCAAACTTGTGCAACGGTATTGGTCGTTAAACATGACTTATGATCCTCTATGTGAAAATATCCTTGAATCATGATAAATTCATGATTTATGTAGCTTTAAAATTATTATGAATTCATTTTTATATGATCCCATGTTTATATGTTAGGATTCCATGTGTTCCATGCATTTTATTTTCATTATTTGTTGAATTCGGACCCATGTGATAATGCTTTATTACTCAACCCTTACTATGATTTTAGCTCATCCATTTCTTCATTTTATCCCCATTTTTTCATATAAGTATGTATGAGCGCAATGGAAGTTAGGATCTCTTTATGATGATTAAATAATTAAATGTTTTGTTTAGTCCCATGTTTTTCGTTTTCTCTTCCTAGTCTTCCGAGTCATTAGACTTCACGATCCTTTGCGTGTAATTTGATGTTTTATTATGCTTAAAATCATGTAACGATAGTTTTAAAAGGCTAAGGTCTCTAAATTTGGTATTATAATATGGTCTAGTTAATTTTTGATATTAGGTATAGATAAATTTATCATGAACATTAAGGATGAGACAAAGTATATGAAAATACACCTAAATTTTTGTATGTTTAGAGTTAGTGGTTTATCAAAATAATAAATCACCGTATGGATACAAAATGGTAGAGGTGAATATATAATAGAGTTATGTAGGGGTAAAATCTAAAAAACTGCATTGAGCTATGCATGAATGGGAACTACTTCATGAAAATGGGCCTTGATGTACTCTTGGATTAACACTCCAGGGGGATATGTTTTATTAATTCATGAGCTTATATCGAACAATTTTTAACGGAATAAATAAATCCCATAAAAATATAAGTTAAGAAATATATCAAGGATAAACTAGATTTAAACCCAGGGAATCACAACATAGGATATAGTTATCTTTTTCAAGTTTATCCTCTAATGTTCAAAGTTTCTGTTTTTTATTCTCAATAGCTAAGTATTCATGCCCTCTAATTGTATGCTCCCATTCTTAGTTAATGGTGGCAAATATAAGAACATGAGCCAACCATCAATGTGATAGAGAATGTGAATATTTCCCTAACGATTTTCCTGATATGGAAGGAATAGTTTTTCAAAACATGATGAAACTACATTCTTAGTTCGCTCATGTTATAAATAATAACTTCAATCATGTGGAACACCCTCAACCTCTAAAAAAAGATACAGTTTTTGTTGAATACTTCATTCCAACATGACCTCCCATGATTAGTGGATCTTTTGATCCCCTCTTTATAGAATGGTGTTTTTACTCCATTGAAAATATATTATATATTTTCCAGTGTTCAAAAGATGATAATGTTGTTATGGTGGTCTATCATTTTGATGCGGGTAGATGATCAGTGGTAGACACTGATCAGGAATACAATGGCCCCTAGAAGAAATTGATTCCATGGATTGGTTGGAATTCAAGAGAATATTTTTTAGTAAATATTTTTTCCAAACCCTTCATATGTAGATGTAAATAGAGTTCCTTATACTCATGAAAAATGAACATGAGTCAATTGGTTCATATGAAGAAAACATTACAAGGATTTCAGGGAATCCCAATGCAATTGTCATGAACACCGAAAGAAAGGTAGATCACTTCTTTAGAGGAATGAAGATGAGTCTATGGAAATAATTTGTGATTTTAGTCTTCGACAATTGTGATGAGATTGTCCGTTGTTACCTAATGGTTGAAATAGAGATATGAGAATCTCATTAGAAATGTTGTCCTAGAGAGAAAGGAGAAAAATGGAATCTAATGTGGGTGTTTTCATAAATAAATTCTATGATAGAAAGAAGACCGATCATCCAACATGTAAAAATTATGGGAATAATCTTCTTGGTTACTATCTAAAGGGAACTAAGAATTGTTCCAAATATTTAATGTTAGAACACCTGGAAAAAACTTTCGAATAGATATCAAAAACCCCACTAAAGTGGAAGAAAAATGGAAGGTTTGGATCAACACTCAGTCTGTAGTATAGTGTTACAGCTGTAAGGAGTATGGTCATTATGCGAACAATTTCCCTAAGATGGGAGTTTTAAGAGGTAATCAAAAATTAACATCAAGAAAAAAATCAAGGGATTATGATATCAGTACTACTATGGTAGAGATGGACAATAATGTGCAGACAGGTACACGAGTTATTCATTCAATAATAGAAAGCTTACAATTTGATTATCGTTCTATGAAATCCTTCATATCTTGTATTTTTAAAATAACTATTAAAACACCACATTAAAATTTAAAGGATAAGTTATCTATGAGAATAGAAAAATGGGAAATTATTTCATCCATGGGATATAACTCCTCCCCGGTTAATGTATATGGACTGAACCTCCTATAAAATCTCTTCATATTTCCTTTAGTGGATGTCGACACTATACTAGGCATGTATTGTCCATATTTATGAAAATCAAACATCAACATTTGGGAAAGGGAGATCACTCTTCACATCATGAAGCATCCTCCATTTATTTACTAGTGTAAAGAGGTAGATGAATCTCCGTTAGAATCATTGTCTCAAGTGTGGATAATAATTATTTTTGAGAAAGGAAGCCTAGATCAAATGAATAAGGAAAAGGAGAAAATCATGCATGAATACATGACCATCATGATGGATTACACTAATTTATTCCCTGAAGTGTTTCCTGGTCTTCCTCTTGATCCGTCGGTTGAGTTATCAATTGAACTTATTTCTGGATCTCAACCTTTGTGAAATATTCCATATGGAATAGAGACCTTAGAGCTATAAAAGTCTAAAAATAAGTTACAAGATAATATAGAGAGGGTTTTATATGCCTGAGTGCTTTACTATGGGGTGCGCCAATCCTCTTCATCAAGAATAAGGATAGATAAATGCATATCTACATTGATTATCGTAAGCTCAATAAAATCATGATATAGAAGAAGTATCCCCTACCACAAATATAAAACTTGTTTGATCAGTGTCGTGGGGCCAGTTATTATTCTATGGTGGACCTTTATTTGGGATATAACTAATTAAAGGTGAGGAAGGAAAATATTTCGATTACTACCTTTCAAACGAGGTATGGACTCTATGAGTTCATAGTGATGTCCTTCAGACTCACTAATGCTCCAGAAAGTTTCATGGATTTAATTAATATTTTCATTATAAAGTATATAAACAAATTTATGGTAGTATTTATTGATTATATTTTGATATACTCAATGATAAATGATGAACATGATGAGATTACAATTTAGGATCTCCAAGGTCATGAAGAGCTCTGTGAAAAAGAATGACACAACATGGAGATTACCATAAGGTATATGAATAGTATCAAAGATATCAATAACTCAAGAATGAATTTTTATATAGATTGTAACACCTTAAGCTTCAACTATATGGTTCTCTTTGACTACTACAATATCTTGCGTTGTACGCAACTTCAAGTTCTAGCACACCATAACAAATCTTACTAACTGTTATTAATATTAAAACACACTTTTTTGAAAAATTATAAATATTTTTTTTGAAAATAGACTACATTTTTTATTATAAATATCAAAATTAGCTATGTGTGATTTTTGGAATTTTTCTGAAAACTGTTAGTTTTTGATGAATAGTGAAAAACACTGCGTTATTGATTAAAACTAACTTTTGATCTAAATAATTATTTTATTTATTAAAATTTATATAATTTATAAATAGGTACATAATACCTATAAAAGTTCAATGTAATTCAATGGAGTCATTTTATAATAAAAATATATATAATTTTATTGAACATTTTAACCACTTTTACCCACCTTTTAGGCACATTTGAAAGATTGCATAAAACCTAATTTAACCACTTCTGTGAAATGAATTTTAAAAATACAAGAGACACAGTTTACATCAGTAAGTAAAATTTGGTTCAATAGGTTGAAAATAATTTTTTTAATAGTGGATGTTGAATTATATTTACCATAGTTAAAAGTAAATAGGTTAATTAAAGTAAAGATGATATTATAATTACCCTAAGACATGTTCTTATTCTATTGTATACGTGGTTTTTGAAAAAAATACACCTTAGGAATAAAAACTGTCCTATTTTACCAACTTGGATTACATTAGGACAGTTATTTTTATTTTATTTAAAGGAGAGTAAAAAGTGATAAATTAAAATTTTCAGAAATAACTTTAAAACTACATGGTTATACATATGATAAATTTGACTATAAATATTCATTAAAAAGATACAAATGTTTCTTCTATAATGGTATTTTATTTATAATTCATATAATTTAAATAAATATATTTATTTATAACATAATAATGATGCATTTATTACCTTATTAATGAATGATTAAAATAATTGATATTATAAATATCTATAAAAATGAAAATTGATACTTTTGATGCAATACACAAATTTTATAGGTTAACATAACACGTGAGGACTGATTTAATGTATTTTTTTTGAAGTATTCATGTTTGATTGAATTTCAAAAAAACCAAATATTAAATAGTGTCAAAATTTATATAAATGAGTTTTAAAAAAATACTATATTATTAAATGATATAATATTTTAAAAAATCTAAGTCTTGGCCAAAAGGCTTAAATAATTATATATATGTCATTAATTAACCACTTTCGGTTTTCATGGATTTTTATTGTATGTTTATTAAACTTTTTTTATAATAATACAATAATACATGGTAAAAGTTAAACTATTAAACTAATAGTTAAATCTAAAATATTAGGTTAATATGGGAACCTAAACCTATATAAAACCTATTGGTTGAGAATACTTAGACCCAAGCCCACCTTATCCTCAAAAAAATACTTTTGAAGCCATTATAAACCAAATATTATTGTATAATAAATTAATATTTCATGATTTTTCAAAAGTGACACTCACATATATTATAAAGGGGTACTTCCCCTTCTCTCAAAATCACACATCCAAATCCATTTGTCTCTACTAAACCTTGCTCAAATATTCATCTCCCCTTTCAATGTTTATTTCTTCTTCCACATCCGCTTTCATTGTTCTATCCATAAAAAATTCATTACTCATTTACGTTCTAAATTCTATGATTTTATTATATATATGGTACAACCAAATTTATTATTTTTTCCATCCAATGAAAGAAAAAGTCACCATATGTGCGTAGGTAAGGCTTACCATCTCCGCGTCGTGGTGTAGTTTGTTATTCAATACTTTATTATTTGGATGGCCATAATAATGAGTATAATTGATTTAAATAACAATTATAAATTGTTAATTATTCTATATATATGATATACCATCCAATTACCTACGATTTAACCATCAATATAATGGTATTTTCACACGTCCATATGTATAGATTACCGTCTCCATGAACGCGAAGGGATTCATTCCCCACTATAACCATTCTAGACTAATTTTCATATTATGATTAAAAATAATGTTTAAAATATTAATATCATTATGGATATGAATCAAATACATACTTTCCATAATAAACATGATTGACAAAACAAAAAATTTAAATAAAATTGAATCAATTTACAGTCGAAACACTGATACTACTTAAATATTATTAACAAAACAAATATTAAAAGATCATATATGATATCATATTTATTTATATTTTTTGTGTATAATAACATGTATTTGACTATTATATAATAGTATAACATTCCCTCGAACAAGGAAAATTACAATTTAATGGTTATTTTTACAATCTCTTTACTTATTTGAGGTTAGTTATACTTAAGTATCGATTAGGACTTATTTATCATACACATCCGTTTTTCTAAAAAATGTATTTCAAAACCTTTTTACTATTTCATATAATATGGGATAAAGTCATTTATAACCTTGTTTTTATTTATATAAAATGTTTTAATGGAATCTTTCAATCGTTTTCCAAAAAAGTTACATTGTGACCTTTGGGATGAATTAAGGTAAGAATGTCTTTTCTAACATATATGGTAGGTGCGGCTATTTTTTGACATTGTAACACCTTTGATGCTTCCCTGATAAGATTAGATATATATTTTCAAAATAAAATTTTTCTTTTATAATTATGTGACATTAAAATTATTTCAAAATAGAAATTTGTATTTATCTCAAATAGTTTTGATTTCATCTTGGTCAACATATTTTGATGGATATCACACATGTTTGAAGTTGATTTATTTATATAAAATCATCCAGATTCTATTAAATGTTTTCTGATATGTTTGACTATGGATGTGTTATATTTATATCATTCATGGTTTATGGTTAAATAAATAACATTTATTATTCTAGTTTAATTACTAATATTTATGTTATGTTTCAACCTTTTCATATGAGTAATGCATTTGACATAGTAAGTGATAGGTGGAGCCTGCTATTGCTCCTCAATGAATCGCTAGGTATCATAAGAAAAATTAGTTTCTTGGCAGAAGGCCTTAAAAAAATCTAATTTGTATTCTTGTCATGATTCCGTGACTATGTGGCTATGATGTCTGGCGTTTTACATTCCATTATTATGAAATTTTTTAATGATATTACATGGGATTATTCGAACATTATAATATCCATGTGAATATGTAAATAGAATTATTTTATTTATATTTCCCATATTATGATGAAATTTTATTTTAAAAGGTTTGTGTTTTAGTCTTATACACTTCCTTCAATGTTTATGATTATTTATGGAAGTTTCTGCTATACTATTATCCTTAATGTGCACCGGAACTCACCCCTTTATTATGTATTATTTTTCCTAGGATGTGAAGAGGTATATTATGATTGACCTATAAAGATATTCTATAAGATATCAGTGCATTAAAAGGGGCATAATGTTGTTTTTTATTTAATAGTTTAATGTAAATCTTATGTATGTATCTAGTACTTACAAGGATACTAAAAAAATTGGTTTTTAAAAACTTTATCTCTTGTGATCAAGACAATGTTATGTAGTAATGCACAAAATTTGGATAACTATGGTCAGGGCATTAAATTTGGTATTAGAAGATGGTTATTACACACCTTGGAAGCTATGTTTAGAAAAACATTGATTAGAGAACATTACCCTAAGATATACTTTAAGTTTTAGTATATAATAACTTCCAATTATTTTGGTAATCTATATTTTTTGTGTATTTTCCAAGCAATACATCCATGTCTGGATCCGAGCAGGTAGAGGAAGCTCTGAAAAAAATGTACCTAGGATTGAAAACTCTGACAAGGAATTTTGGGCTTGACCTGAGGTATCCTGGTATACGACAATGGGGCTTGAGGCACTCTTGGTTACGACCCTCATAGGGGATATGCTTTAGATAATTCACATTTTCATTACAAACCATTATAAATGATTTATAAGTAAATATATAATCAATGAAATCATTTTTTATGATTATGAATTTTATTCATAACTGTTCAGTTTATGATATGTATTTTACAAGTTTGGAATTATGTATTACGACTCATAAACTACTCTAGTGTATGTTGTTAATAAATGGTTCATAGTGGATGATATGGAAATCATATCAACATGCATAATCCATAAAGGGATTTCCCTCCTACTCATGATAAATATAGTGGAATTGGTGATGCAAATGGTGATGTACTAGTTATAACTATTCAAAGATAAGTCAATCAGGTTAGGAATAATAACCTTACCCAAATGGAGAACATTTATCCACAACGCGAAGGATGAATGTTAGACCACTTCATGAGGAAAAAATCACCATAATTCAATGGGATTACAATTCCATTTGTAGCTGAGCAATGGATAAGTTCCATAGAGAAAATGTTCCATGCATTGGGGAGTAGTGAAAGGGAAAATGTTCTCAAGACAGTTTATCACCTCACAGAAGATTCAAATCAATGGTGGCCTTTAACTCAAAACACAAAGTAGGATGAAGAAGAATCAAATATGGAATATATGGTGTTTAAATATCATTTCATAGAAAATAACATCCACATGATCATCAAGAATTTATGGAAATAAAATTCCTAAGTCGAAGGAAAAAAGAACGATAGGAATGTCACAAAGTATGTGGTTTACATTACAAGGTTATCAAATCATGATTCAGATTATATATGTAACCCAAGGCATATTATTTATTGATTTATTGATGGGTTAAAACAAGTTATCTATTAAGAATTAGTCTCACAATCATTCTCATCATATGATGATATAGTCTCATGTGCAATAAAGACAGAAAAAGAATTATCTATGTCTTAAAACTTTAAAGAAAATAAAGAGAAGAAGAGATCTACTAAAATGTATAGAAATGTAAATAAGGGGGAAAGGTAAAAGTTTAATTTCCATCCTGTAGTAAATGTGGGAAGAATAACCGAGATATCTTCTTGAAGGGAATGTGATTCTGTTACATGTGTGGTGAAAAAGGCCTCCAAACTCGTGATTGCAATGGAATGAAATAGGATGTCAATGATGAATGATACAATTGTAGAGAAATGGGTAATTATGAAAATTAATGTTATAAAATCCAAATAAGCATACCTCAGAAAAGGAAAAGGGAGTAAGTCCATGCTTATATGATAACTAATGCGGCGGTTGAAGCTCATAATTACGTGGTGGTAGGTAATTTAATGGTTTCCTCAAATTTATCCAATGCTTTATTTGATTCAGGATCATCGCATTGTTTTATATATTCAAAGTTTGGTAAGAAAATTAGATATTTTAAATTTGATTTAACAAGGGAGTTTTTCGTCAAAACCCCTAAGGGAAGTATCATCGAAACAACACTATGTGAATTAGTTCCCATTTGGGAAGATAAATGTTCTTTAACTGCTGATATGATAATCATAACTATTATTGAATTTGATATAATCCTCGTAATGGATTGGATTTCAAACCATGATGCAAATATTTATTGTAAGAAGAAGGTGGTTACAATTTTCAATGCTGACAAGGAATACTTTATCCTTAGAGTAGAAACATCAAAATCTGATTCTTATCTTGATCCTCCCCCAGTAGCACTACAAAATTGAATTATTTGGGATTTAGAGAGTTAAATAACTATGGGTCAGTAAAGGAATTATCAAATAGAGGATATACCTATTATGTAATAATATGTTTATGTTCTTCCAGATGATTTACCTAGACATAATCTAGAATGGGAAACTGAGTTTTCAATTGATTTAATTCAATTTTAAAGGCCCATATCAATGACACATTATAGAATGAATATTGTGGAATTAGTGGAACTAAAGAAACAAATAGAGGAATTAATTAATACAATATTTATTCTCCCTACTGATTCTCCATGGGGATTCCATATTCTTTTTGTTCATAAGAAAGATGGATCTAAGAGTTTTCGCTTTGAATATATGGAGATCAAAACTATAAAAATAAAGAACAACTATCCTCTACCTCACATTGATGATTTATTCGATCAAATTCAAGGAGGTCAATATTTTTCAAAGATTGACCTTCGATCTGGATATCATTAGATATGTGTGAAGTGGGAAGAAATTCTTAAGACATCATTTTGTAGCTAGTATGGGCATTGCGAGTTTATTGTAATCCTTTTTGGCCTGACTAATTCACCTTCTTTATTCACATATCTAATAAATAGTGTTTTCATGAAATATAATAAGGACTTTGAGAGGTATTTATTTATTATATCTTAGTATAGTCCCAAATCTACGATGATACTTAAAATCGCTTTTTCGCTATTCTATTGACTTTAAAAAGAACTGTGTTATATGGGATGTTTAGAAAGTGTGAATTCTGGAATCATGAGATTTATTTTCATTTACATATTTTCTCTAAGGATAGAATCTCGTTTGATTCTTCTAAACCAAGACAAAAACAAGAATGGCTAGCACTGTTGAGTATAACTGATGTACATAATTTTATTGGTTTAGTAGATAATTATCGGTGTTTCATCCAAACTTTTTCCTGATTGGCTAACCCATTAACCAAGTTCACATGTAAAGGTGTTAATTATTTTTAGGAAAAATGGTGTGAATAATGTTTTGAATAACGGAATAAGGGATTACTTAATTATTCTATCATGAATCTACTATTGGGGAATGATGAGTTTGTTATTTACGGTGATGCTTTAATGAAAGGACTTGGTTGTGTCCTTATGAAGAATGATAGAGTTACTACCTATGTATCATGATAACTAAAAATTGATGAAGAAAACTATCCCACTCTTGATTTTGACTTAGCATCTATAATAATATCATTGAAGATATGAATACACTATCCCTATGGTGAAAATTTTGATATATATACCGATCAAAAGAGTTTGAAGTATATTTTCTCATAGAAATAACTCATCATGAGGAAACGATGATGGCTTAATCTACTCTAGGATTATGATTGCACTATACACTAATACCCATGTAAGGAAAATAATGTGGAATATGATTTGAGAAGAAAGGATCATGAAATTCTAAATAAGATGAGAGATTAAAGGGATCTTATGTTCATGAAACTAGTAAAAAGGTATATGGGAATTATCATGGAAGGTGTATAAAGAAATTGGATCTATGAGCATCATCAAACAATTCACTTTGTGAAGAGACTTTGTGTTCCTGGCATACATGATTTAAAAAGGGAATTATTGGATGACGCTCATAGATCCAATTTCTCTATACACCCTGGTAGCACTAAGATGTATAGATATTTGATGGAACATTTTTGGTTGGACAACATGAAGAAGTAGATTGCTAATTATGTGTCACGATGTATGGTTTGTAAACATGAGAAGGATGTAAGACATCACTCTAGAAGAGTCATGAAACCCATTCCCATACCTGAGTGGAAATGGGATGACATTACAATGGACATTGTTATTGGGCTACCAATGTCTCCAAGAAGGAATGATGCAATATAAGTTATTCTTGATTATCTTACCATGTTATCACATTTTCATGCTATAAGAGAAGGTTTACCACATGAATTTTTAGCACGACTATATATTAATGAGAATATAAGACATCATGGTGTACCCATGTCAATTGTTTCTGATCGTGATCCCCATTATATATCAAGATTATAGGAAAGTGTTCAGAAATCTCTTGATACTGAATTTTATTTGACCAATGCCTACCACCCCCAAACTGATGGACAGTTAGAACGAACTATTCAAACCATAAAAGACGTGTGGAGATCTTTCTAACTCGACTTTCATGTTATATTGGATCAGTATTTACCTCTAGTAAAATATTCCTATAACAATATCTTCCATTCAAGTATTTAGAAGGCATAATATGAAGCGTTATATGGAAAGATATGGTGCACACCAACATGTTGAGATGATGTTGGTGAAATAAAACAAATTGGCCCAGAACATATTGAGGAAACAATGAAATATGTGAATATTATCAAATCCCACATCAAAGGAGCTCAATGTTGTCCAAAGAGCTATACCGATTACCAAAGGATGGATTTGGAATTTCAAATAGGAGATCATATTTTCTTGATGGAATCTCAATTGAAGAGTGATATATGATTTGGTAAGAAGGGTAAATTATGTCCAAGGTATATCCGACCATTAAAAATTCTAGAATGAATTAGAGTTATAGCTTTCCGTTTTTCAATGCTTCTATGTCTCTCCAATGTTCATGATGTGTTCCATGTATCATTGTTGAGAAAATACATGCCTGAACAAATGCGTGTAATCACCTACGAAGAAACAGAACTGAAACCTAATCTGTCTTATTATTAAGAGTAAGTCAAGATTCTTGGTACTAGAGAACAATTATTAATAAATCAGATGACTCATCTTGTAAAAGTTCTGTAGATAAACCATAAGATTGATGAGGAAACCTGGGAACCTGAGTAACATATGATGAAGAACCACCCAAATATTTTTTTGTAGAAATATTATATAAATTTCATCATTGAAATTATTTTAAGGAGGGAATAATGTAACACCCCATGATTCCACAATATGCTTACCTTTGAATAATACAATATCTTGCGTTGTATGAAACTTTGAGTTCTAGCACATCACGACCAATCAAACACATCATTATGAACAAAAATACCCAATTTTTTAAATTTTATTTTTCAAAATGGACTTCATTTTTGGATTTGGTATATCAAAATTAGGTTAGTGATATTTTTTGGTATTTTTTTGAAAACATTCAATTTGTGATGAATAGTAAAAAACACAGTGTTATTGTTTAAAACAGAAATTCTATAAAAATAAATAATTTTTTTATTTAAATTTATTTTAGGTCAAAATAGATGCATAATAACTATATATGATCAATTTAATTCATTTAAGTAGTTTTAAAATAAAATTAAATGTACAATAGTTTATTGAACATTTTAACAATTATTACACACCTTCCAGACACATTTGAAAATTTGTGTAAAATGTAATTTTACAAATTTTGTAAATTTAATTTCTGAAATACAAGATACACGGTTGACATTAGTAATTAAAATGCGATTCAATAGGATTAAATCAATTTTTGGTGAATAGTAACTTTTGAATTTCATTTTCCAAGGATAAAAGTAAATAGGGTAATTAAAGTTAAAAATGTTATTATAATTAACCTAAGGCAAATCCTAATTCAATTGGATATGTGTTTTTTGTACAAAATACACCTTAAGAAAAAAAATTATGGTCCTCTTTGATCGACATGGATTAGATTATGACATTTATTATTATTTTATTTAAATAATATTTAAAAGTGTTAAATTCAAATAGTTATAACTAAAATATTTTTAATATAGGTTTATACATATGATAAATTCAACTATAAATATTCATTAGAAAGATAAAACAATTTACTAAATAATGGTATTTAATTTATAATATTTTGACACTAAATGAGTAAATTTAATTATGACATAATAATGATGTAGAAATTACATTATTAATGAATGATTAAAATAATTGATAATATAAATGTCCAAATAAATATTTATATAGAATTTTGATGCAAGAAAAGAATTTTCATGGTAAATAAGACATTTCAAGATTGATTTAATGTATTTTTTATATATGTAATCATGTTTATTTACTTTCATAAAAACCAAATACTAAATTGTGTCAAAATTGTCTTAAATGAGTTTTTAACAAATACTATATTATTAAATGATATAATATTAAAAAAAATAAAAGTTTTAGTAAAAGGGAAAACATAATGATATATATGTCATTAAAGAACCACTTAGGGTTTTCTTGCCTATTTATAGTATGTTTATTAACCATCTATTATGATAATACAAGAATAAATGGTAAAAATTAAACTATTTAACTAGGAGTTAAAACAAAACGATAAAGTTAATATGGTGATCTAAACCTATCTATAACCTACTTGTGGAAAGGTTTTAGACCCATCCCAACTTTATCCTATAAATTAATAATTTTTGGGCCAATATAAACTATATATTTTTGTATAATTAATTAATATTTCATGATTTTCTTAAAGTGACCATCACCTCTTGAATAAAAGGGTACTTCCAATTCTATCAAAATCACACCTCAAAAGACATTTTTTTGGCCAACCCCTACTCAAATATTCTCCCAACAACCCAAAATATAATCTATAGGCCTTAATTTGATATGAAAGTCAACATAAGGAGCCTTTTTGATATAATAAAAAAGAAACACCCAAAGAAGTGGTAATTATTTCATTGTTTATTTCAGTGTTCTTTTCTTCTACCACTTCATATTTCATTGTTTTGTTTTGTTTGCAAAATAATAACTAAAGTTCCTTCTAAATTATTTTATGTAATAATAAAAATGTTACAAACATATTCATTATTCTATCCATCATATGAATTGTAACACCCGAGACTTTTATGAGAAATATTTTTTATCATGATATATAAATCATAGAAGGAATCTTTCACTACACACAACACTAGCTTGTCTTTATTTACACGCAATCACGACCTTCCTCGATAGCTTGCATCGTACGCAATACCGAGTTTCACTAAACAACGATATGCTATTAACATATTATTAAAACTAGCCATTATGAATAGTAATAACCACTTTTTGAAATTTTGAAAATTTTATTTTTCAAAATTGACTTCATTTTTGGATTTGGAATATCCAAATTAGCCTAGGGTGAAATTTTTGTATTTTTCTGAAAACATTCAATTTTTGATGAATAGTGAAAACACTGGGTTACTATTTAAAAACTGAATTTCTTATTTAAATAATTATTTATTATAATTAAATTTACTTTAGGTCAAAATTGATACATAATACCTATATAAGTTCAATTCAATTCAGTGGAGTCATTTTATAATAATTTTAGATATATAAAAATTTTATTGAACTTTTCACTGCCTTTTACCCACCTCCTAGGAGAATTTGCAAATTTAAATCAAAAATAATATTACCACTTCTGTGAGTGAAATTAAAAAATCCAAGAGATACATTTGATGTGAGTAATTAAAATGTTGTTCAATGAGATGAAAATAATTTTTTGTGAATAGTAACTTTTTTCTTTTTTTTACCACGGTTATAAGTAAATAGGGTAATTAAGGTTAATAATGTTATTTTTATTACCATAAAAAATGTCCTAATTCTATTGGATAAGTTTAATTCGACGAAACACTACCATAGGAATAAAATATGACCATTTAGGCCCACTTGGATTAGATTAGGACATTTATTATTAATTTATTTAAAGAAGGGTTAAAATAGTTAAAATCAATGTTTAATAAGTAAATCATTTTTAATATTGGGTTATACATAAGATAAATTCAAATATAAATATTCCTTAGAAAGATAAAAATATTTCCTACATAATAATATTTTATTTTAAATTTTTAGACATTAAATAATTTAATTTATTTATGACACAAGGATGAAGCAGTAATTATCTTGTTAATGAAATATTGACATAATTGATGTTATAAATACCCAAATAAATTTAATTTGAGACTTTTTATGAATTACAATAAATTTCTATGTTACTATAACATGTTAGTATTGATTTAATTTACTTTTTTGGAACTAATATATCTGTTATGATTTTTCCAAAAAATTATTACTAAATAGTGTCAAAATTGACATAAAATAGTTTTTAAAACAAATATTATATTATTAATTGTTATTTTATTCTTAAAAATATAAGTTTCTTCAAAATGACTTAGATAATGTTATATATATTAATAATAAACAACATGGGGTTCGTTTGTCTTGTTATAGTATGTTTATTAACCTTATAGTGTAAGAACACAAAAAGACACGGTAAAAGTAAAATTATTTAACTTAATGTTACATCTAAATGATATGGTTCAAATAGGAACCTAAACTTGTATAAATTCTATTGGATGAGATTATTTCGTCACATCCCCACTTTAGCTTCGAAATAAATCAATTTTGGTCTATTTAAAACCGAATATGACTTTATAATAAAATAATATTTTTAGTTTTTCCAAAGGTGCCCCTCTCCTCCCTTATAAAAGGGCACCTCCTCCCCCTCTTCCTCACACCACTTTTAGCATTCAAGATCGGCCAAACCTTGCCAAATTCTTTTCTCCACTTCCCTAGAAGCATCCTAGAGGTCATGGTCTTCTTCAAAGCCCAATTTTAGTGCCCTAAAAGGAGGTATCAAAGAGGCGCTTCAAAGAAGAGATAATGTCCGTTACCGATTCTTTCAAATTTATTTCTTCTTCCACTTATTATTATTTAGTTGATTCATTATCAATTAATAACATCAGTATCATTCATATACTTATATTTTATTATAATTATGAAACAACCCTATTTCACCATCTATACATCCTATGGAAAACGAAATCACCGCGCGTGCGTACGTACGGAATACTGTCTCCACGCCGCGGTGTAATCTATTTTCCACCACCACCTTACTTGGATGGGTATAATGGTGTAAATAATAACTATAAATTATTATTTTAAAGTGATATTTATTCTGAAATAGTATAAATACACTCCATTACAATTTCACGATCATGGGAACGATATCATCACTCGTGCGTACGTACGGAATATCGTCTCCACGATGTGATGCGACTCATTCTACATGATATTCATTGCATAATGATTATATAAATGAATTGAATTAATAAATATGATATATGTTACAATAATACCATTCTGTAAATGTGGTATCTATAACCCAAAAAAAAAGAATAAGAATTTATTCCTCAAAACACGTATAAGAACAACAAGCAATAAACACCTGAATAACAAGTATCAATGAAATATTTATAATAAGAAGCTAATAATATGACAATATATGATATAATAACAAAGATTATGATTCTGTAATAAGTCAATGAAATTATTTAAATCATTATACAGGAGGTTCGGACACTTACGAAGCCAATCTGACCTAAGGTAAGAGAAAATCTCGCAATCTTGATTTTTATCCGAGATTGTTTATACTTCATAATTTACTGGGGAATATTTATCACACACATCCATTTTTTCTCAATATTTAATATTTATATATTTCTACAATAGTATATATCAAATTTTACCCTTCAGTGAGTTTTTAGTAAAAGATATGAAATGAATCTTTTGTTGTTTTTCGTACGAGGTACTTTTTTACTTTTCCGAAAAAAGTATGAGAAGAATGTTTTTTTAACTTATACGACATGAATGGATTTTTAAAACATTATTTCCAAGAATTTTATTTTACAAATTTTCAAGTTTATTTTTAATCAACTTATTTTAGTTCAGAATTTTATGACATGTTAAGAATGGAAAAGTGTTTTTGAAGTAGAAAGGATATTTTCCCCAAGAATGGAGTTCAAGTGTTTTATCAAAATTATTTTCCATCTAAGATAATAAAGGGTTCTATTTCTATCCCTGTTATTATATTGATTTGATTATGTTGTGATGGAATTATTTTTATGAATTTCTTTATCTTATATGAATTTTTTATGATGTCACGATGTTTAAGATTCCCATTTTTATTACATAGGTTATGCTATGATGTATGGTTTATGATTTTGTGGCACACATAAGAATGGTATCATTATGAGATGGGTGGGACATATATCTCCCTCCAATGCATTGGGTAAATATTTTATATCTCATGAGATAGACATGGCTGGAACGGCAGGTTAAACCGGTTCGGTGAAACAGGACTGAAACGAGGAATGAACTCGGTTCCGAAATGGACATTGTCCATTAAGATAGTATTGGCAATGGGTATTGACGAATAAGAAACGATTCTCTATGATTATGTGTGTATTCCACCAAGATTCATGTTTTATGTAATGATTATGTTGATTACATTTCACTACCATGATTTATCCCATGTTATGAAATTATGATCTCTTTTGTAGGGTAAGATTTCCAAAATGCTATGTTCTTATGAATATGATGTGATTGATATTACTTTTGTTTACCCTTAATGAGCATTTGAGCTCACCCTTTTGTATGTTTTCTTTCCCCAGGTCAGGAAGAATGTTATTAAGTAAGATATTCCAAAATGGACTATAGATATGATGAAATAAATGGGAGACAATGTAGACGCTTTATGAACCAGTTGTTTATGTTTCCCAGTTTCTAAAGACACTATACCTATATCGTCTTTTCATGGTTTTGTTATATGTTGTAATAAGTGAAATTTAATTTTGAAGTAATAACAATGTATGTAAATTATGGGTCGTTATAGTTGGTATAAGAGGGAGGTTATAGTTTTCCTTTGGAAACTAGGATGTGAAAGCCTTTGTAAGAATCCTAAGGATAAGTCTAAGCATAGAACACAATCTTAGTGTTTTAGAAATTTCCATGAATAACCTAGGATAAGACCTTAAGTGTGAAATTTTATTCTTGATTATGTGGTTTTCCTATTATAATTAGTGTTTCTCACACTATTCATTTTAGTTTTAGTCAATGGATTGAACACGAAGGAACTGTGTCAATGGGGAATGTGATAAGAAATGAAATGATTGTCCCCCTAAGCAACCAACCATTATGGGAGCTGGAATGAAAAATCTTGTAGCCATGCTCACACAAATTTCTCAAGCTATGAATCATGCTGGACTTCCAAAAGAGCAAAGGAAGGAGAAAAATTCTGTTGAATCCTTCATGAGATAGCGTCCACCTTCATTCAGCGGGTCTACTGATCCATTAGATTCTTAACAATGTATCAGTGCCACTGAAAAGATATTTTCCATTCTTCAGTGTTCTGAACATGATAAAGTCATCTTAGCAGTGTATCATTTGGAAGGTGATGTTGACCAATGGTGTAATCTTATCAAGAATACGAGTCCAAGAGATGAAATTAAGTCCATGGAATGGGACAAGTTCATGAACTTATTTTACAATAAGTACTTCCCTCGTATTCTCCGAACAAAGATGGAGAAGGAGTTTCTTGAACTAAAGCAAAAGGATGATGAATCGGTTGGTACCTATGAAGTAAATTTTACAAGACTTGCAATGTACGCTTCTGGGATTATTATCCAACCTGAGAGTAAGATCGATCAATTCTTTAGTGTCTTACAACCAAGTATTCTAAGGGAGTTAGCCATAAGGGACTTCAATAGCTATGAGGAAATCGTTCGATGTGCTCTCACAGTTGAGATAGAGATTGGAGTAACCCATCAGTCATATGGGTTTGATAAGAAGAGGAAAATGGATTTCAATGGAAAATCTAAAGAGCACACTGAAAAGAAGATGAGCATTCCCTTATGATCAAAGTGTGGAATGAATCGTGGAGGGAGTTTTCTAAAAGGGACAAGTAAATGTTTCAAATGTGGAAAGGAAGGTCATCGGGCATTTTAATGCCGCAATGATGTGAAGAAGATGTCTAATGATGCAAACAAAGGAAGTGATACACAGAATAAACCTAATACACTTCAATGTTTCAAGTGCAAGGATATGGGGCATTATGCCAATAAATTCCCAAATTCAAGGGTTGATGATGATGGTCGATATCAACAAACTCTTACAGCCAAAGACAAAGGAAATTCACACGCAATTTCTATCAGCGATGTGGAGTACGATAACGAAGTGGTGAAAGGTACACTTACCATCCACTCTAAAGTAGCAAATGTTTTATTTGATTCTGCATCCACCAACTCTTTTATTTCTGAAGAAATTTCTAAGGGTATCACCGTATTACCTCAACAATTAGATGTTGAGTTAGCTGTGACAACCCCTAATGGCACAACAGTCGCTTCAAAAGATTATAATTCTTCTCCGATTGAAGTTTTTGGGAAAGTGATTCCTGAAAATCTTGTGATCCTTCCAATAGTGGAATTTTATGTGATTCTTGGCATTGATTTTCTTTCTTTATATGGAGCTCATATCAATTGCCAAAGAAGGGAAGTCACATTTCATATTCCAGATCAATCTATGATCGTCTATCGATGCAAGGATGAACATAATATTCCAGAGGAAATTTCTTCCATATTATGTGTCTTGATTCCACTAAATGAAGGTTATTTATCTCAAATGTTTGGTGAGAAACTCAGGATTAAGATTATTCCCATTATACGGGATTTTGACGATGTCTTTCTGGAGGAATTATAGGGTCATCCACCAAATCGTGAAGTTGAGTTTTAAATAGAACTCGTACCGGGTGCTTTACCTATTTCAAAGACACCATATAGAATGGCCCCAATTGAGTTACAAGAATTGAAGAAGAAACTCTAGGAGAATCTTGATAAGGGGTTCATACGCCCTAGTGCGTCACCTTGTGGAGCACCTGTTCTGTTTGTTAAGACGAAAGATGGATCAATGAGACTCTGCATTGATTATCAAGAACATAACAAGATCACTATGAAGAACAAATATCCTCTCACACGCATTGATGACCTATTTGACCAACTACAGGGAGGTCAATACTTTTCCAAGATTGATCTTCGTTCAGGATATCATCAATTAAGGGTAAAAAGGGAGGATATACTAAACACAGATCTCCATACAAGGTATGGTCACTATGAATTTATAGTGATGCCATTTGGTCATACTAATGCCCCTTCTATCTTCATGGATCTGATGAATAGAGTCTTTAGAGACTATCTTGATCAGTTTGTGTTAGTCTTTATAGACGATATTCTGGTATATTCAAAGAGTAGGGATGAACATGAAGATCACTTGATAATTATACTTAAAACCCTGAGAAATGAGTTGCATTATGAAAAATTTACCAAGTGTGAATTTTTTCTTCAAAAAGTTTCATTTTTGGGTCACATAATCTCAAAAGGGTGGTTATCTGTGGATCCAGCAAAAACAGGGGTTATCGAAAGATGGCCGAGACCAACAACAGTAACTGAGATCCGATGTTTTCTTGGTTTGGATGGATATTACCGACGTTTTGTGAAATATTTTTCACGATTATCTAATACACTCACCATGTTGACTCGAAAAGGAGTCAAGTTTGTTTGGACGGAGGAATTTGAAGAGAATATCAAGGAGTTGAAAAGAAGGTTATCATGTGCACCTGTACTCACACTTCATTGTAGTGGAGAAAGGATTGTGATCTACATTGATGCATCCAAGAAGGTATTGGGGTCTGTTCTCATGAAAAATGATATGGTGATAGATTATGCCTCATGACAGTTGAAAATCCATGATCAAAATTACCCAACTCATGATTTGGAGTTAGCTACGGTAATCTTTGCATTAAAGATTTGTAGGCATTATCTTTATAGAGAAAGGTGTGACATTTATAATGATAATAAATGTTTAAAGTATATTTTCTCACAAAAGGAGCTGAATATGCGCCAAAGAAGATGGTTGGAGCTGATTAAGGATTACGACTGCTCAATCCATTACCACCCTGGGAAGGAAAACAAGGTGGAAGATGCATTAAGTTGACAAGACCATGCCAGTTTATCCATGATGAGGATCACAAAAGATCCAATATTTATGGATTTTCAAAGTATGGATCTTGGAATTATAATGGAAGGGGAAACATATTATCTTTCTCAAATGAATGTTCAACAATATATACATGTGAAGATTAAAGAGGCATAGAAATAAGATGTAGAGTTACAAAAGAAGGTGAGAAATGTTCTTGAATTCAACCTTGATTGTGATGGGATAATAAAGTTCAGGAATCGGGTTTGTGTTCCTCCCATCCCCGAATTAAAGGAGATGTTTGATGAGGCTCACAGTTCTTCATTCTATATTCATCCTGGAAGCACGACGATGAATAGGGACCTGAAAGAGTACTTCTGGTGGGATGCCATGAAAAGAGATGTTGCTGAATATGTCTCTTGATGCTTGGTTTGTCAGCAAGTTAAAGCTGGGAGACAGAATTCGAAGGGAATGTGACAACCATTACCCATACTCGGATGGAAATGGAAAAACATCACTATGGAATTTGTCACTGGACTTCCTAAAACATCCAAAGACAATAATGCTATCTAGGTCATAGTTGATCGTCTTACAAATTCTGCACACTACATTTCTTTTAGAGAGGATTTCTCTCTGGATCACCTTGCCATGATATATGTAAATGAAGTGGTAAGATTTCATGGAGTACCACTTTCTATTATATCTGATCGGGATCCGAGGTTTACCTCAAAGTTCTGGCAAAGTCTTCAGTATACTCTGGATACAGAGTTGAGTCTCAGCACTGTTTATCATCCTCAGACAGACGGTCAGTCTGAGAGGACAATTCAAACTCAAGAAGATATGTTGAGAGCTTGCTCTATGGATTTCAATGTTGGTCGGGATCAACACCTTCCTTTGGTGGAATTTTCCTATAATAATAGCTTTCACTCTAGTATTCATATGGATCCTTATGAAGCTCTCTATGGAAAGAAATGCAGGACTCCAACTTGCTGGGATGAAGTTGGGGAATGAAAGCTATTAGGACCTGTTCTTGTTGATGAGATGGTAGAAAAGGTCAGATCTATTCAACAACACATAAGAGCAGCTCAGAGTCGAAAAAAAAGTTATTCCAACAACCGAAGACAATACATAGAGTTTGAAGTGGGTGATAAAGTGTTCTTAGTAATATCTCCTTGGAAGAGAGTAATGAGATTTGGAAAGAAGGGAAAGTTGAGCCCTGGGTATATTGGTCCTTTTGAAATAATGGATCGTGTTGGGAAGGTAGCTTACCAATTGATGCTTCCATCGAATCTCTCTCAAGTTCATGATGTGTTCCATGTATCTCTCCTGATAATGTACTCACCTGATCCATCACATGTACTCATCTCAGAAGTTGTACCACTGGAACAAGATCTTTCTTATGAAAACAGCAGATAGAGATTCTTGATCATAGTGAAAACGTCCTACGGAACAAGACCACTTTCTTGGTGAAAGTTTTATGGAGGAACCAAGATGAAGCTACATGGGAGCTTGAGGATATGATGACGAAGAGGTATCCTCATCTTTTTATTACAAAGTGACGAATTTTGAGGGCGAAATTCATTTTAAGGGGGTAGAATGTGACACCCGAGACTTTTATGAGAAATATTTTGTTTTTATGTTATATAAATAATTAAAGTAATCTTTCACTACACACAACACTGGCTTGTCTTTCTTTACACGCAATCACGACCTTCCTCGATAGCTTGCGTCGTACGCAATACCGAGTTTTACTAAACAACGATATGCTATTAAAATATTATTAAAACTAGCCGTTATTAATAGTAATACCCACTTTATGAAATTTTGTAATTTTATTTTTCAAAATTGACTTCATTTTTGTATTCAAAATATCTAAATTAGACTATGGTGAAATTTTGATATTTTTCTGAAAACATTCAATTTTTGATGAATAGTGAAAACACTGGGTTGCTATTGAAAAACCGAATTTTTATTTAAAAAATTATTTATTTTAATTAAATTTATTTTAGGTCAACATTGATACATAATACCTATATAAGTTCAATTAAATTCATTGGATTCATTTTATAATAATTTTAAATATATAAAAATTTTGTTGAACTTTTGACCGTCTTTTACCCACCTCCTAGGAGAATCTGCAAATTTACATAAAACTTAATTTTACCACTTATGTGAGCGGAATTCATAAATCCAAGAGACACGGTTGATGTCAGTAAGTAAAATGTGGTTCAATGAGATGAAAATAATTTTTGGTGAATAGTAACTTTTTACTTTATTTTACCACGGTTAGAAGTAAATAGTGTAATTAAGGTTAAAAATGTAATTATTATTACCCTAAAACATGTTATAATTTTATTGGATAAGTGTAATTCGACAAAAAATAACATTAGTAATAAAATATGACCTTTTAGGCCCACTTGGATTAGATTAGGACATTTATTATTAATTTATTTAAAGAAGGGTTAAAATAGTTAAAATCAATGTTTAATAAGTAAATCATTTTTAATATAGGGTTCTACATAAGATAAATTCGACTATAAATATTCATTATAAATATAAAAAGATTTCCAACATAATGGTATTTTATTTGTAATTTTTATACATTAAATAATTAAATTTAATGATGACACAATGATGATGCAGTAATTATCTTATTAATGAAATATTGACATAATTGATGTTATAAATACACCAATAAATGTAATTTGAGACTTTTTATGAATTCCAATAATGTTATATATTAATATGACATGTTATTTTTGATTTAATGTACTTTTTTGGAAATAATATTTCTGTTATGATTATCACAAAAATCAATTACTAAATAGTGTCAAAATTGACATAAAATAGTTTTTAAAAAAATATTATATTATTAATTGTTCTTTTATTACTAAAAATATAATGTTCGGCCAAATTACATAGATAAGGTTATATATATTAATAATAAACAACCTGGGGTTATTTTGGCTTGTTATAGTAAGTTTATTAACCTTACAGTGTAAGAACACAAAAAGACACGGTAAAAGTAAAATTATTTAACTTAAATTTAAATCTAAATGATATGGTTAAAATAGGAACCTAAACTTGTCTAAATTATATTTTATGAGAGTATTTCGTCCCATAACCACCTTATCTTTGAAATAAATCAATTTGGAGATATTTAAAACCGAATATGACTTTATAATAAAATAATATTTTTAGTTTTTCCAAAGGTGCCCCTCTCCTCCCTTATAAAAGGGAACCTCCTCCCTCTCTTCCTCACACCACTTGGAGCCTTCAAGATCGTCCAAACCCTGACAAATTCTTTTCTACACTTCCCTAGAAACATACTAGAGGTCCTTGTTATCTTCAAAGACCAATTGTATTGCCCCAAAAGGAGGTCTCAAAGAGGCGCTTCAAAGAAGAGGTAATGTCCGTTACCGATTCTTTCAACATTATTTCTTCTTCCACTTATTCTTATTTAGTTGTTTCATTATTAAGTAATAACATAAGTATCATTCATATACTTATATGTTATTATAATTATAAAACAACACTATTTCATGATCTATCTATCCTACAGAAAATGAAATCACCGCGTGTGCGTACGCACGGAATACCGTCTCCACACCGTGGTGTAATCTATTTACCACCACCACCTTACATGGATGGTTATAATGGTGTAAATAATAACTATAAATTATTATTGTAAAGTTATATTGATTCTGAAATAGTATACATACACTCCATTACAATTTCACGATCATGGGAACGATATCATCTTTCGTGTGTACGTACGGAATACCGTCTCCACGATGTGATGCGACTCGTTCTACATGATCTTCATTGCGTAATTATTATATTAATAAATTTAATGAATAAATATGATATATATTACACTAATAAAAGTATCTATAATCCAAAAAGAGGAATAAGAATTTATTCGACAAAACACGCATATGAACAACAAGCAATAAACACCCAAATAACAAGTAACAATGAAATATTACTAATAAAAAGCTAAGAATATGACCATATATAATCTCATAACAATTATTATGATTATGGAATAAGTAAATGACATTATTTAAATCATTATACTAGAGGTTTAGACACTTACGAAGCAAATCGAACCTAAGGTAAGGGAAAATCTCGCAATCTCAATTTTTATCCGCGATTGTTTATACTTTAGAAATCACTGGGGAATATTTATCATCCACATCCAATTTTCCTCAATATGTAATATTTATATACTTATACAATATTTTATAACCTATTTTACCCTTCGGTTAGTTTTTGGTAAAATATATGAAAGGAATATTTTGTCGTTTTTCGTACGAGGTACTTTTTGACTTTTCTGACAAAAGCACGAGAAGAATGATTTTTTTAACTTATTCGGCATGAATGGATTTTTAAAACATTATTTCCAAGAAGCCTCCTTTACATGTTTTCAAGTTTATTTTTAATGAACTTCTTTTTGTTTAGAATTGTATGAAATGTTAAGAAAGGAAAAGTGTTTTTGAAGTATAAAAGATATTTTCATCAAGAATGAAGTTCAAGTGTTTTATCTTAATTATTTTCCATCTAAGATAATAAAGGTTTTTGTTTCTATCCCTATTATTAAATTGAATTTATTATGTTGTGATAGAATTATTTTAATGAATTCTTTTATCTTATATGAATTGTTTTATGATGTCACGATGTTTAAGATTCCCATTTTTATTACATGGGGTATGCTGTGATGTATGGTTTATGATTTTGTGGAACACATAAGAATGGTATCATTATGAGATGGGTGGGACCTATATCTCACTCCAATGCATTGGGTAATGATTTTATATCTCATGATATAGACATGGCTGGAATGGCAGGTTAAACCGGTTCAGTGAAACATGACTGAAACGAGGAATGAACTCGGTTCAGAAATGGACTTTGTCCACTAATATATTCATGGCAATGAGTCTTGACTAATAAGAAATGATTCTATATTATTATGTGTGAATTCCACCAAGATTCATGTTTTAAGTTATTATTATTGTGATTACATTTCACTACTATGATTTATCCCTTGTTATGAAATTATGATCTCTTTTGCAGGGTAAGATTTCCAAAATGTTATGTTCTTAGGAATATGATGTGATTGATATTTCTTTTGTTTACCCTTACTGAGAATTTGAGCTCACCCTTTTGTATGTTGTCTTTCCCCGGGTTAGGAAGAGGGTTATTAAGTAATATATGCTAAAAGGGACTATAGATGTGATGAAATAAATGGGAGACAGTGTAGACTCTTTATGAACCAATTGTTTATGTTTCCCCGTTTCTAAAGACACTATACCTATACGGTCCTTTCATGGTTTTGTTATATTTTGTAATAAGTGCACATCAGTTTTGAATTACTAACAATGTATGTAAAGTATGGGTCGTTATAGAAATGATTGATTCACCATATGTGCGTACGTACAACATACCCTCTCCACATCGTGGTGTAGTTTGTTATTCAACAATTCATTTATTAAATGGGTATAATAATGAGTATAATTTTTGTAAATAATAAATAGAAAATTTTAGTAATTTAGTATATATAATATCCCATATAATTACATATGATTTCACCATCAATATAATGGTAGTGTCGCTCGTGTGTACATATGGATTACCATCTCCACAAACGCGATGAGATTCATTCACCATAGTAACCATTAAAGATTAATTTTAATTTTGTGATTAAAAATAATGTTTAATAACTTAATATCACTATGTATATGAATAAAATATATCCCATCCATTACAAACATGACTTATATAACAAAACATATAAAGGAAAATGAACCAGATAACACCCAAAACAATGATACTACTGATGTATTATTAACAAAACAATATTAGAAGATCATATATGATATCATATTTATGTATATTGTTATTATATGAAATAAAATAATTAAGTATTATAAATAAGTTTAACATATCCTCAAACAAGAAAAATTAAAAGGTAAGGGATAATTTTACAATCTCTTTACATATCCATGGTTGTTTATATGTAAGTATCTACTAGGAATTCTTTATCATCCACAATTGTGTTTCATAAAAATCTATTTAAAAAAAATTATTATTTCCAAGAATATGGTTTAAATTAATTTATACCCTTGTTTGAGTTTATATTCATTTTTTAATGGAATATATTTGTATTTTTTCAAACAGGGTACATTCTGACCTTTTCGATGAATTATGGTAAGAATGTTTTTTAACTTTTACAATGGGGTGTGGCTATTTTCCACTGTTATAACACCTTCAAAGCGTTACATACAAGATTATGATAATATTTCCAAAATAAATGTTCTCTTTTATAATTATGTTTCTTTTAAATGATTTCAAAATAATAATATATATTTCTTTCAAATAGATTTGATTTTATTTATGTCGACATCCATTGAGGGATTTTACACTTGTATGATGTGGATTTATTAGGATACAATCATCTATATTATATTTATGTTTTTGTGATATGTTTTAGTGTGGATGTGTTATATTTATACCATTCATGGTTTATGGTTATTGTATTATAATTTAATTCGATAGTTTTAATACAAATATTTAGTTTCTGTTTCAAACATTTCATATGAGGAATGCACTAGACTTAGTATGTTCTTGGTGAAGCTCGCTATATATCATCGATGCATCGGTAGGTCACATGAGACAAATTAGTGTCTCTGAACAAGGCCTTGAAAAAAATATTATTTTTAGTTTTTGGATGAGGCCTTGACTATGTGGCTATGATGTCCGACATGATGCATTCCATCATTATGAAATTAGTTATTGATATTACGTGTTATTATTAGACTAGTAGAATAACCTTGTGAATAAGTAAATTAAATTATTTGATTTATCTTTTCCATATTATGCTGAAGGTTAATTTTTTAAGGCTTGTGTTTTAGTTTTATACATTTCCTTAAATGTTTATGTTTATTTATAAAAGTTTCTTCTATATTGTTATCCATACTGAGCATCTGAGCTCACCCCATTCTTATGTTTTATTTTTTCCAAGAAATGAAGATGTATATTATGATGGAACTGTAGGGATAGGATATTGGATATGGGTGTGTTCAAAGGTTACAAAATGTTTTTTATTTTATTTAATGATGTAATGTAAAACTTATGTGTGTATATAGTACTTCCAAGGCCACTAAACTAATTTATCTTTTGAGAGTTGATCTCTTGTGATCATTACAATGTTATGTAATAATGCACTGAGTTTGCGTAACTAGGGTTGGGGAGTTACATAGATTACTACTAGGACTTCACATAGTTTGTTCCTTCATATTCTTATGTTTTTTATGATGGTTTAAAGATTTAAAAAACCAAATCATATGATGACTTTTATGCTATTTTTGCTCAAAATTTCCATGAACTGGACATTCCATCCTCTTTATTACCGAGGCACACATATTTTAGTTCCAATAACTCTAAAAAAATAATGTTATAAAAGATAATATTTCTATTGGTTTACCCACACATGGACACTTCTTGGGAGTATATATAATCATTTTGTTAATACACATAATAATCACTACTTCAATATATTGTGATTATAATCTCTAGGAGAATCCAACTAAATATTTATGTTCCATAACCTAATATTGTTCACAATGTTCTTATTTCGAAGAAGGAATCATGAAATAATTATATCAACACATAAGTCAAACATATAGGAATAAAATAAAATGAAATAAAACTCTATAAATTGGGTGTTCATTGAGATTATTATATCATTACCTTCTATCATCACTAGTTTAAAAACTAAAATCTGATTTTCAAGAATTTTCTCAATGATTTTTATTCAATATTAAAATTATAAATTTTTAACAAGATAGGAAAACTATTATATTCCCATTTTTGGATATTTTACTTATTCTATATTATATTACATAGTAGAACAACATTGGTTGATGTGAAGTAATATTTTTCTTTAAATTAAAATAAAGAAATGACAACTTTAAATTTACTCTTTTTTAAATTCATATATTAGATCATCTAGGTTAATCTCCAAATTAAACACTATTTAGTACAATAATGATCATTTTAAACCACTAAACCCATATAAAATTCCATTAAATTGTTTTTTATTTAATCATTAATTAATTATTACTACTATGACAACATTTATTTTTTTATGGATTTTTGATTTTTTAATCACATTATACTGACTAATAGACACATTTTAATGATAATATAATCTTCTAGGAATGAGGAATACTTTATTTAAATATAGAATTCTTCCTAGTTTTCATAACTTGAGGGTTGTAGACATATTCTATATTATAACTGATACATTTATATTAATATTTTATACCTTATAAGATGACAAAACCACTCACAATGTGGTAGATGTTTCTAGTCAAATATAGAGAACCAAAGAATTCCCATAAGGATTTTACCATGGCGTGAGACTCAATAAAGTAACATAACTCCAACTATTATAGAATGATTGACCATTACTCCAGTTTTTCATCATTTTCAACATCCAATCATTGGGTAATCAAAAATATTTCATGGAGATGGAATTACTTGATCACCAAACATCATAAAAAATTCACTACTTTTATCAACTTTAGAGAAAATAGAAACAATAAATCTAAGTAACTCCAATTCAAATAAATCCAATATCTCAACCTATAGTGAAAATATTCTCAAAATAATTATCACAATATGTAAAGACATTATAAATTAGTTATCTATACTTCCATTTGAAATTCCATCATTATTTCTCAATACTCATGAAAAAAAATCTCTCTATAAAATATAATATATGTTTAATAGATTTGTGGAAATTTATTCACCCCCACAAATAATAATATTCAATGAATATTTAGATATAGAATATGTTATGAATGAACGCCCATAAGACACCTTGTTTGATATATAATTCATATAATTCAGAATGATTCATTCAAACTATAATTCTATCTTTACATACCTTCAACCATTGTTATGAAAGTAAAATTAACACAATATATCAGCACACATGAGTAAATGGACTATATAGTAAATAAAAAAAATGAAAATACTTTTATTTTTTCATATTTATTTATATTAACTTTTTTGTTCACTTAAATAAATTAAACAGCACTTAACTGACCTGGCCTTAGAAAACCCATAAATATTTTATTCTTATTGTACACATAGTCATTGATCAATTTTTCATATTTTATTATGTAAAATTTTTATTATAATAAACTAAATATCACATAATATCCAAATAGGGAATCAAATTAAATTAGGATAGTGTTAATTTCCAAATAACTTTAGTTTGAAGATATTTTTTAAAATATCTATTTCAATAGTCGATTCATGAACACATGTGGAAATTAAATATTTTTATAAAATTCCACCCCTTGAATTTGTGTAATAAAGTCTCTAATTTAATAATGTTTAACTAATACTTATCTATTATAACAATTGTAATTTTTTTGATATGTTTTAGGTGATAATATGTTATTGATTTCTTTATTAACTCGATAATTATCTTATTATAACATTAACCCACAGTTAACTATTTCAAAAAAAAATTATAAAGTCATATAATTACTGATTAATCCGCATAATTGGATTATATGACTTCATAATGAAATATAATCCACCACAAATGTTCTTTAGGATGCACATTCATTAATTTTTAAATTATCAATCCAAAAATAATTAATTATCATATAGAGTGCTCTACCACACATTCAATTTTGTATCCTCGATATTTATAGCCAAGTTTCCATATTATTAGGCTACCATATATTAACCTTCACTTTTTTTTGAAATAAATCTAAAATTTAATTTTCCCTGAATGTATCATCTTATTAATTTACCACTGAGAGATATTGTTCCTTCAGATATATGAAAATCATTAATACCAACCATGTGGTGTGTATTATATCTAGAATGGTGTCATAATATTAAATTGGCTCTCAAAAATTATAAAATATAAATTTAATTCTAATTAATTTATATCATTATGTTATACATGATTAGTTACAACCACTATTGTATTTGAAATCGATTTTCATTCTTACATTAATATTAGTTTTGGCATCTCCTTGAAAACATCACTAATAATAATCCTACGTTACCATACATTTGATATAATTTTAGTCAAATGAATCTAGTTAGTTCTCTAATTATTGATTTCTAAATTTTGATCTCATTATATTTTAGAACCATTTAATGAAATTATGCATGTTTCCACTAAAGATGATGTTGTCCACACATATCATTAGCATTATCTTTTATTAATTTAAGATTTTAATATAAAAGTTAAAATTAACTACTTGATTTTTATATTCTCGATTTCATAGATATGTTTCAGTATTTCAAATGTATAATGAGGTGTTAACTTTAGATCATGTCAGATCATTCTCGTCAATAAATTTTTTCATCATCATCTCTAATTATATATCCCACTTACTTTTTGATATTAGACTCTAATATTTCTATCTTTTTAGAAATAGATTATTCACATCCATTTAATAGACCTGAAATTTTATCTCAAATAATACCACATAGAACAATTTAATTAATGTGTTTCTTAATACAGAGGTAAACTTTACCTCGATATTAACTACATTATTTATGGTAAACCATTTATATATTACCTTAACTTATTCTAGACCATTATTATTTGCACATCAAATTTATCTTTGATGTTCAGTTTTATACTAATGCTATTATGATATTATGATCTATAATCATGATGCCATGTCTAGTAATTTTCTATTTTGTTTAGATATTCATCAATTATATTCACCAATCATTATTAATTAGATACTTGTTTGAATATTTTTTGTTCCTCCTATGATAATATTGTTGTGTGAATCAAATTTCTCGCTATCTAAGTATATGTTGGAAAATATGTATCTCCCATACAGTTTTTGGGGTCAAATTATTTTCTTTTATTTAATATGTGAGTTAGATATTTCCCCCCTTTAAGGATAACTTCATCATTCAATTCAAATGTAGAATCACCATACTTTGATTTATTGTGTACAACACCAAAATTCAATTAAATATCATATTCATTTCCCAAATCTAATCAAATAATTAATTTTTTAATTTCTATTATATATATCATCAATTAAATTGATATCACTTCTTTTAATAACATTTTCATGTCTCTTGTTAAGAATTTAAAAGGGTTTAATTTTATTTAAGGACTCATGAAATATTCATCCATCTGATACATCTTCATTAATGTGAATACTTATTTCTTGATTTTGGATGAATCCATTACTTCAATAAACATAAAAAGAATCCATAGATAGTTTCCTACCCTTTCCTACATCAAATAGTTTCCTCCCATATATAAAACAAAAAATTCATGATTCTAGGTATACATAATGACTTATATTTCTTCCCTCTATTATGTGTTAAATATTATAGTCTCAATAAAAAAATGTATCAACTTTGTTTGTACCATGTGGTTTCACCATTTAATAAATCAATTCTATTTATGGTTCTTTATCGAAGACATGTCATACATTATTAAATTATTTTCCAAATAATTTTCATCTTAAATTGATGTTTATTTAGTTATATTATTTGATTATAATATCTTTATTATTATTCTTATATCACATTATAATATTCCTAAGGATGTTCTAATTCATTTTGTCACTTATTTCAATTAATTATTGATAAAGATACATCCATACTATAGTATTCATAAAAAAATATGGTTAAATATATTTCTCTTAATGTTTTTATTTACTAATAAGACCACATAATTAGATAAGAAAGAAATATAATAAATTAGATTCGTGATTCTTCATTTTAAGAAATTTGTACGTCACTAATCAAGAAGTAAGCACAAAACATTTAACCATTTATCTTCTTATTATGCAAATCAACTAATTCCATTAGGTTTGGGATATTTTTAATAGTTTATAAACATATATGACCATGATATTTCTGTTATTTTCACGTTTAACTATGAGGAGAGAATTGTTTTCCTTACAACACACATAATAAAAAATAATTTTATCATTCATCCGTGTACTATATAATTTTTAGCAATTCCCAGCACCTTTTAACATTTTTAGTATAATTTAACTTAAAATCACATGTACTATATCAATTGAACAATAAAAAATAATATGTTGTAGACCATTAATGTATAAAAATAAAATATTTTTTTACTTATTTCCTAACTAATGGGTATTTTCATGTACATTAATATTGAGATCTCCCCTATTTCAAAACAAAACCACTCTGTTAAATCTTCCTTTTATATTCATTGTAATAATTGTAATTCATGTCATCTGGGATGAAAACCCACTATCAAAAATATATCTAATATTACACTACCTTACCTTGAAATAAATTTAACATAGTATATCATTTGAGTTGATATTTAAATTATTTTCATTCTTTTAAATCTAAGGATGAGAATGAAAAAATAATGTCACCTCTCACTATCTTCAACACATGAAACCAATTCAAACACTCTATATTTAAAAAAAATCATATATGTTTCAAAACAATTGTGTAGGATTTTAATATATCCATCCTACTCTAAATTTGATTCGAATATTTTGATCATACTCTTTTCAAATAGTTTGTATCATTGTTTATATTTTTTGATAAATTGAAACTATATTCATTGAATAGATATATTTTATAAGATATCAGATATGTTCATATTATCCTATGATAGCTAAAAATTATTTCTCCTTTCAAATATATATATTTTTTCATATAATTTTTCACTAGGTGGATAATTATTCAACAAAAAAATTGAACATCTAGGTGAAACTTTTTAATAACATATATCAAAATATACCTGTATTTTAAATATATAATTAATTGATAATAAACTCTCAATTATTGATTGATATATCATATAACAAACATTAAAACGATATTATAACTATTTGCCTTAGTTTTTTAATGTTTCAGCCCAAAATTCATGACTAGTTTAATATATTAAATATCAGTTTTCAGTAGTTAAAACATCCTCTTCCCCAATTTACTCTTTCTTATAGTTTATAATATTATAATCTTCCATTCTAATGATTCTTATTTTAATAATAAGATTTTATTTCAATGTTAGTTGTTCTCATCCAAGATAACTCTTCCACATTATCCATATAGTTTTGTTTTTTGTTTTTTCTTGAAATACAAACTTATTACATCAATGATGTTATCCTACTGATAAATATATAACATATTTTTCACTAATTCGGTCATCACATTAGGAATTTAATATTCATCAAATTAATTTCATTGTGGATAATTTTTAATTTATGATCTTTAATATAATTGCTGAATAATTAAATTAACCTTGAATATTCATGTTCAACAATCTTTTAATATCTAGTTCCTAAATATCTTCAACCAAGTATATCATTTGATCAGTAAATATCTAAAAATTATCATCTTATTATACTTTTTTTTATTTATCCATTATAGATATCAGATAATATTATATATTTTAGATCAACATAGTTTCAATACGTTTAAGAATTTATTCTATATCATCATAATCCTATTTACGTATCAATATTTTTGTAATCAAATTCATCAAACTAAAACATATACGATAAAAATTACTTATAGTAGAAATTTGTTTTCATTATTTTTAAGTGATTTCAATATCATCATCCTCTTAATACTATATTTTACACCATACATCAATGTACCCAACATTTCTATAATGAATTCAAGCCAAAAAAACAACATACTATTAAATCATCCCTAACTAGTCTTAAATATTCTTACCAAAATTAATATGATCATATAACTTTAATACTATTATTAATTTAAAAATAAATGAATATCTAAATTTTATATAAATATATATAAATGAAATTTACATTCATTGTTGGTTTGAGTAACCTTAAAGCATCACATGTATACTAATTATGACCATATATCTATGGAGATCAAGAAGAGTTAATTCATTATGTTATATTTCTTCATTCACTAAAATATTTATATTATATATTTATGGAAATATCTATATAGTCTTATTTCCTATATAAACATATTTTGTCTCATCACCATGTCCATGAATAAATTTAAAATACATAACAATATTGTTTTAGAAAACCATCAATTGTTTTCTTAGATCTTTTCTTTAGATCTTCAGTTTTTAGGTAGAACGTAAAACATTGATTTTTCACATATCTATAACCTTTAAAATATATTTCATTTATTATAGAATAATGTTTTCTAAACTATATATTATCACCTATATGCAAATGTGATTTTAAAACAAACCGAATAGTTTATTTTAGTCATTAGTATCATCATTGTTTAATTTATTATCATTTTTCATTCGTGACAATTCAATAGTATCACTAAGTTGTATACTATAAACTGCTTCTGATAAGAAATCATGAAAAAGTGATCTAATGTATGATATCATTATATTATATAAATTGAATAATTTATACTTTAGAATAATAGTAATACCTTTATATTTAGAATTCCCCATGAAAATTGACTTAATCTTAAAAGAACATAAATAATTTACTTAAGGAGATGAAGCTAATAATTTAAAAATGTAGTCCCAAAATAATTTATAAAATGGGTAAATTACAGTGTTAAAGATTTTAATTATTGTCTCAACCTCAACTAGGTTTGTTTTATTCTTCTTTAGAAAGGAACTTGGTATCTATCACCTGAAATTTCAAAAACTCAGAACTAAAATTCAAAAAAAAAATGACTCTCCCAAACTATAAACATATAAAGAAAACATATCAAGGATGTATTGATATTCCTATCATTGACAAAACAAATAGTTTGTGATTATAATATTTATGAAAAGCACACTACTTATCCAACCTCCACTGCCGCTTCCAATCTTCCACTCAATATATTCAAATAGGGATACAGAAAAATATTATTTGGATATATGAGTGAATATTATAAGAAAAATAGTTAATAAAATTTCACCATAAATCATCGGTATTCTCTATGATTCCTAGATAAATACATGATTATCATCAAAATTTTAATAAATTAACTTCTTCTAAGTTTAAATATCAATGAAATTAGGGACACTATGTCATGATTAAAACCAATTAATTACAAATTATCATTTTCCATATTTTTATATTCTCTATATTATCCTTTCTCCATCACAAATGAATGTATCTATTTAAGGGGGAAAATTAAATTTAAATTTATATTCAAAAGAATAAGCACTTCAAGAAACCTCTTCTTCAAATACATCAATTTGATAATCTCGGGGTAAATCTACAACATTATACTCCATTGAAACAATTGAATATCATTATGAAGACACTAAAAAATCATTAGAATGATATATAATTTATTCGTATAAATTTATATTTCTGATAAATAATCATCGCATGTATACTTTATTTTCAACATGAAAGGTTTATTTCTCAATTATCTTCCACTAACTCTAAGATATTTTGTAGCATAATGATCCTTTTAATAGTGTGATGTACTCATTAACATCCTAAAAAAATTGTAATAATTTTAATGATCTATATAATACAATGTGACACCATCCCCCAATTATCTAAATTATTTTTGTGTGGTATTCCTCAAAATGACTCTAATAGAGTCACAATGTGATATAATTGACTTATCAAGAAATGAAGGATGAATTTCTCACTGGGTTACAAAAAAATATGAGACATAATAAAATAGAGTGACATTGATAATATGAACATGAAAATCATTCTTCATCAAGATTTTTATTTTTTCACCATCATCCAATAACATGATTAGCATGGTTGTTTCATTAGTTTTGTCATTCATCTTAAAACATTATCAAAAAATTACCTAATTGATCCATATTTTTACAACTGAAACTAGAAAATTAATGTTACTGTAATTTATGTTGCATATTAAATGAAAAACATTGGTCTCAATATTCAACCCATTCAAATATTGATTCTTCAAATGGTTCATCATATTAATATCATTTTTCTTTATTATAATGATTTTGATAGATATTGAATATCAGTATAATTAGGAAAATTTTTATTTCAATATAATAATTATGATATTTATTTTTATATGATGTCTATCAAAAATCAAAGAGAATATACATGTCATTATTGTTCTTATATTTAAATAATTCCACAATATTATACTAGTTTTTTATTTTATTAAAATATTATCTCACATAAAAATTAATTAATTTATTTAATGATAGTGATAATCCATCGGTTGTTATATTCTTCTTCACCCACTTTGAATTTTTTATCAAACTGTTTATTTTTTCCACATATGAAAAACAAATATACTTTTATATAAAATCTATGAATTTTTGGTATATGTTCTATGGAGAAATTAACCTCGCCATATGGGTTTGACCTAGTTAATCATATAAAAATGACTCATCATATTTCATAATAATTTGGTTTTGTAGATATTTTCATTACTCTTAACTGTTTTTTTCATAGCAATCTTATTTTATAGTTATGAAAATTTATACATGTTATAAAAATTTTCAATGAAAATAAAAACATTACCATGAATTTTTATATATATGTTTATTAAACCATGACATGGGGAGTTATATTTACCCTTACATGAAATAGATATTGGTTCTATATAATTTGTGACAATTCATAATTAGTATCACAATTAATTACAACAAAGCAAGAACCATTATATTTTATAAACAATTCCTTAAATAAAATCCATTTGAAAATAAATTATATACTAGTAATTTTGTAACATAATTATTATCTTTTTTCACCAATAAATCAATAAAAATTTGGCCTTGATCGATGCACACCAAATATCAACTACTTATTCTTTGATATAGATGATAATCATGACTACACCTTTTATAAAGGATTGTAATAAAAATATAATAAAATTCTTTAATTTATCCCTTGATAAATTATTAATGGATAATAATTTTCACTAAATAATAGTGTTTATTTCTATATAATGAACATAATAGTTGGTTTTCGACTATTTTGTAATATTTCATTCTATAAAAAATTTATGTTTTTTATAACATGATGACATATATCTGTAATTTCCAGAAATGTATTGGCGTTAGATCCTAATGTATTAAACACCTCATTTTGTTGACCAATAAATTTCCGATTTAAGTAATTTATCATGAAATTAATTCCCTTTCACAACATTAAATATAACTATAAAAATTTAGTTATTGAAAGTAATACTATTAAATAAAAAATATGTAAGTATACTTATGAAAAAATTATTTTTATATCTTAACTTATGAAATATTAAGTTCATATCTGATATTTGTTCAGTATATCATATTATATTATCTATCCGAATCCTAAATATGAATATTAACCCTAATTTAATTATATTTTTTCATATTATTTAAATATAAAAATACTTAATAACCTTGTAACATACGGACATAGACAAAATAATTTAGTATATTTAAAAATTTATTAATATCAAATAAATTCATAGCATACTAGATATGTTTATTCTAAAAATTACCATCATAATATTTTCCTATAAAAGTACATCAAAGATATGTCACTTCATAATTTATCATTGAAGAAACAAAAGGAAACAAAAGTAGTCAGAAAATATCATAGTAAACGGGAAAATATAATAGATTATGAAAATAGAGATATGATAACATATGTGTTACATCATAAAGAAATGATCATATGAGAAACTTATTTTCAAACCCTAGGAATTATTCGATTTTACATTTGATTATTTCATTTATTTTTTAATACTAGAATATGGTTGGATCATTAATGTTTTTTTCTAGTGATCAGGTCCCCAAATTTCTATCTTTAAGTAATTTTTCATATTTTCTTGAATAGCTGGTTGTGTATTTTATGGATTTCAATTTCCATAAATTTTTTAGCCTCCCAATTATATCTTTTATCATTGTTGGTTCTAATATTGAGTTTGAGTTTTACCTTTGAGGTTTAGTTTGGATCTTATACACTTTCATTATAATGGTGAGACCGATAGTTTGGTCAATTTCTTATAGTAAAAAAACAATTTTTTATGAAATGAAATAGATTCACCCTTTTCAAATACGTTCTTGAATTTTCGTTATTTTATAAATATTATTTTTTATATGTATTTTATAAACAAGATATTTTTAACTTCTTATTATATCAGTGTTTGTTCATTATTCATCTTCTTTTCATGTAGCATCCCTGACCAAATTCACCTATGTTGGATTTGGTTTCCTAGAACCAACTTCTGCGTACTTTATGATTTCATTTATTCATTGTTTTTTATATTAATAATATTATTATAACATATTTATTCTTTTTCTTTATAACATATTTTTGATAATGCACAATGAGTAGATGTTGTACTAAAAGGTCGTAGTAGTTCTCTAAAGTAATGAAAAAACATAAGTTCTATGCCAGTATTCTTAAATATAAATCACAATTCTTGATTATATATATTTTGAAAAAAATGATACAGGATATCAAGGGTGGAGACTCATAGTAATTTGAGACACCATCTCATGGTGTATGACCTAGATAATATATATTGTAATATATTAAATGAATGAGACACACTAGTAAGAAATCAACATTTATATGTTTCATTAGATGTGACATTTGATGGATGTGTTTATAGATCCATATATTTTATTATTAATAATTATTATTATATGATGTGTACTTTTATGTGTTGAAAAAAAAACCTATGACTGAAATTGATCTTAGTGTGGTAGGATACATTGGGTGCATCTCTAGTAATATAGAATAAATAAATGATGTGAGAAATTATTTTCCCTTATGTTCTTTAACAAATGATGATATCTCAGTCTATTTGATTGAAATTATATATCCTAAATATATCCATGACCATGGTGTTCTATACGAATGTTTTATTTTTGAAATTCAAAGGATGAAAACTCCAGGACATAGGACATTAGAAACCACATAAAACATTCTATGTTAGAGATATAATAGTAAAGGGATTATATTATGTTATAATAATCTGTATAATGTATTATGTTATTTTAAAATTAACATCTTTTTCGATGGTTTCTTTATCATGTTTCCAGAATCCAACCTTTGACTTTAGGTGGCTTAACATAATCCCATTGATAATCGGGACTAGAGACACGCACTCTAAGTGTATTTATATTATCAGTTAAATAATAATATTTATTTATAAATTATTTAAAATTTTTAATAAATATAATTCCCCCTGCGTGGTTTAATAATTATTTATGTTTTCATGATCGTATATATTCCATCGCCATTTACATGAGAGAATACTATGTGAGAAGAATTTTTAATAAATATTTAATTGTTATTTAGTGAATATGTTATCAATTTATATATTTTTGAATAATAATATCATATTTATGAATTAAATAAAGATTTATTATTTAAGGGACCATATGTGTAATGGATGAATGGAGAACTAAGTTTTAATGGTCTGGTGATAAATAATATTTACTAATAATTAATTTAATAAATTATATTTAATTTTAATCAGGGAGGTCGGTTCATGTAATGAAATGATAGTAATATAAATATTATAGACATGGGGTTCTGTACTGATTAAATAAATATTCGAGGGAATTTAAAAATATATTATTTTAAACCCTAGAAATATATAAAACCGATTATATTATTTTTCAGTATATCTAATAAATTTTTTTATTATGCAAAACAAAATCTAAAGAATCATCACAACGACCTAGATATCATTCTTATCAAAGCATACCCAAATGAATGGAGAGCGATCTTCCTCCACCTTTCAATCTCTAATCAATGAAAATAAAAAATAATCATTTTAGGTCTTTCTTAGAGTTATCGAAGGAGAACGATGCATGCGATAACATCTATCATGATTGCACATGAAGATTCCCAGAAAATGTTTTTGAGATTTGTGTAACCCATATTGATCACCATTAGAGGTAATATATTTTTTATTCCTACAAAAGAACAATGTAATTTTTTATATATATTTTTAGATCCACCAATGAAGAAATAATTTATCACATGATAATTCTCAATTTCCATAAATCAATTATAAATAATATCTGATGATCCTATGTATTGGTTCTAGTGTTTAATCCACTTTCTATATTTTTTAAATTCATTTTATCATGATATGTATCATAATTCAAATCTTGGATTAATCATAAAAGATAAAAATTGTCAAAATTTGGACTGAATCATCACATGATTATAATATACCTAAAATTATAATTTTGTTACAGAATAAGTTCACTTGTTTATTTATAAATATTTATTTATTTTTTATTGATTTAACCACTTTTAATATAGTTTTCAATTCCATTTTAATCATTATTAAATACAAATTTTTATATATTCTTCTTCCTCTTAGTTTTCCATAAATATAATCAATCAATTAAATTTACGAATGAAAAAAATTCAATGATCTAAATTGAAGGTGTTGAGGAATCTGGATAAATAAAAAAATAGTACAACCCATGTATATTAGATGTACATATCGTGTATATGTTTTTAATGTGCTAATGATTAATCATTATTTGGCCAAGTCTTTTAATGTTATTACATTTGTGAGTTTAACATTACACCATGGGTTTACTGGGCCAACCAGGTGAACGTTCATTTACAGTAGACATCGTGTAACATCCATACATAATGTGAAATCCTTTAGTTTCACATCTACCATGTATCTTATTACATAGCCTACATGACTGGTGACTGTGTAACTCGGATAGCACACAATGTGTAGTCCATGTATATGACATGTAGTCCATGTTTTTCTATGTCATATTTATAGACCATGTCTCTAGAAACGTGTCATTGATTGAAAGTGGGAATATATACACACCATGTAACTCCAATGTATATTCCATGTAATTTTACAACATTAAGAAGAATTATAATTAATTTATTATACTATGAAAACCTTACCGTCATATACTTGAGTGTGGCCATTATGATGATAGTAAATTCCATGTGATTGGTTTTAATATATGAATTTATAATTAATTTTTGAGTAATTTTATCATCTGTGTGTCTTATGTGAGTCAGGTTATAGTTTTTTACTCCATATATATTGACACATAACAAGGGACAATAAAATCATATAATCCATGTAACAATTATCTTGATAGTATATGTTATTAAAGTGTTGGATATTTCATGCATCCTGTATTTCACAAGAGTTAATAGTATTTGAGTATAAGACATGTTGGATACTACATAAAGGTACTAATTCTATTTTGACCATGATATTTTTTTTGTACAAATTTAATTTTTATTAAATTTATTTAACTTTTTTAAAATTATTTTTTATGATAAAATTTATAAATTCTATTGATAAATAAGATAATAGAATTAATTAATTATAAATTATAAGTAATTTATTCGGGCATGATTTTTCATTAAAATTAGATATTGGGAATTGAATGTAAATTCTATTTAATGTGTAATTCATTGAAAGAATATGGATGATCATTTGATCATACATGAACATTTTATATTATTAGATACTTTTATTTTATGATTTAATTAGATTGTTAGCCTACGTGCCGTCTCTCCTTGTGTTATGTAAGGGTCTGTGTTCCCATAGTTTTATTTATATAAATTCCTTTCCCTCACATGTGTGTGAGTAAATGAATATATAATTCATGGGTCTCCCAAGATAGTGGATTCATTTCATGTTTGTATCCAACAAAAAACCAATCCAATAAAGATATATAGATAGAAAAGTAGAAATCTGAAACACAGACCTTAGTTGTTTCAACGTGTTCATCTAATAGGTCCACAACTAGTTTATCATCTACTAGATTAACTAACCATTAGAAAAATAAAATGATCATACCACTATATTATTTTATTTATTCCATGTTTTAGGGTTACTTCATTAAGGATGTTTTTTTATGATCACATGAAATAATTAATTAATATACATGAAAGATAGAATAAAATAAATTGGTGTATGTGTAAATATATTATAATACATGTTTGATCACTTAATTAAATACACATAATATTAAATATAATTTAAGAATGATAATAATTTGAAATATAAAAAAAATATGAAATAAATTATATATATATATTTAGTATGCATATCAATTTACTAATTCTGTTAACATTTAACCATAGTTAAAATTTCACGAGCATCCAAATATGGGATGATTTTAATTTTCTTCTAATTATAACATGAATATTTAGATTGACTTAGATGATTTCACCTCAATGGTTTACTTCCATAATATAAATCAGTGTCACTGAGAGGATAGGTTGGAGGAAATAAAATTTATGAATTTTAGAATTGGGGTGTCGACCGAAAAGATAAAGGAACAATGAGTTAATTCCATTGGAATTTGTAATGCCTACATAAAACCCTTCAAATTGCATGACCATGAAATTTTTGGTCATAAGAAGGTGAATATACAACCTTGATACTATAATTTTGAAGAAAACTGATATTCTAAAGCCAATGGTGAGGGGTATGTGGTTTCAATAAAAGTGAGGGAGATTAATAAATATAATATTTTTTTATTTATCTTAATTTTATTAGATAACACACTAAATCTCTACACAAAATTTTTTTAAATTATTTAATAAAAATGATATCAAATATATCATTGGGATCCATAAATGAGAAGGATAACCTTATTATAAGAAAAGATATCCCAAAGTGGAAAATGCTCATGATAATTATCATATTCCATGAAAGGAAATTATATGTTCTAGAATAACTTATTACTTATGTAATTAGTAATGAGGATAGTGAGGAATAAGAATCTCATTGTGAGAAAAAATTGCACAATACTATAAATGTTCAATGTTTCAGGCTATCAACCATGACCAATGAGCTTTTTAAGAGACATTTGGACATGGATGGGTATATCATGATGTCTCAACTATGGAATTTCTATAAAGGGAAGAGGAGACATGAGAGATAGAGACTCAAAAGTGTTGTTCTATGACTATTCTTAGACAGTCAGTGTCTGTAGGGAAGAATATAGTCATGATTTTTTAATACATTGAATTATTAGTCATTATTGGGATTAAATTCCTAGATAACTTATGCACAAATATCATATTCCATCCAATGCCAAAGAAATTCACTTGTTTTATTATTCACTATATCATGACCAATAATGAGAAAAGTGTTTCATAACATCATACATTTATTTTCCAAACAGATATAGATGTGAAGTGTAATGACCCAATAATTTATGAATTAAATTCCCTTTCGTGTAATGTCTTATAAAAAGAAATAATTTTTATTATTATTATTATTGGGTTTAAATGATCGTTATGTGTTATTATTGTTGATAATATAAAATTTTAATAGTGATCACATGACTGATACAAATATAAGGGTTTTAAAAGAATCATTTCGACAAATACATAGGAGGGGAAAACCTCATCTATAAGAATGTAGTTGTATAAAGATCATTTTTCGGAAATAAGAAAGGAGGTTTTGTCACTGGACTTTATTCTCAACCAAGACCAATTCAAGCTTCAACACATTAAGATTGAATGGAATTTCCCATTGGAGATCTTCAAGTTTATAGAGATGACCAACCATGTGATTTTAACCAAGACACCCTAAGAGTCATTCATAATTGTACACCATGACACTGTTTATTTTGTGCGTGTTATAAGGGGTAATGTAAGAAATTATTAGTTACTTATTGTGTAATATATATTTTAAAAAAAATTCTTCAATTTCTTTATGAAAATGTAATTTTAAAACAAAATGGTGAATTTCATTAATTATCTATTTAATTAGAAATGGTACTTTGGAGGAGTATATACATAATTAAAGTAACTAAGGTATTTATTTATAATACTATAACAAACAATTCTGATAAAAGATGATTATGTCAGTTTCTTATCTGTAAATGATTATGTAATCACATTGATAAGAGTTATATTTTTATATGATAAAACTGGAAGTGTATTTTTTTATAGAATTTATATTAAGTAATTAATGAATATTTGAAATATATAATACTTTAACAAAATATTATTATCAAATTAATTTTATGAATAATAAATTATTATATGATTTTTATAAATTCAAATGTGATATTTATTAGTGTTTGAAAACCATTTTTTTCAAAACCTGTGAATTTTCAATTAATGTCAGTTTTCATTATAGAATTTAAAATTCAAATATTTAAAAAATTATTTCGGTAAAATGAATTTTATTTTTGGAAACAGGACTTCAGAACTATCCAACTGTTAGTTTTACATAATTTGGAGTGATAGTCTAATTTTTGGGTAAAAATTAAATACTGTATAAATAAAATATGTGATTTATGACTCCATAATGACACCAAAATGTTTCAATAAATACTATAATGAGTATTCTCAGACAAATATATATTTTACAATTAAAATAATGTCATTTTATATTTTTAACGTTTTTTATAAAGCCTTAGTAAATACTCCAATATGTATAATATATTTTATGATTTTAAATTCATTTCATTAATAATGTGACTCCCATCCACATAATAAAGAATAATATTTTAATATGTTCGGCCATTGGCCTTATAAAAAAATATTTTCCACTCTGTTTGAATATGATTCACTATTTTCATTATAAAATTATGTTTTCCACACCACTTTTGCAAAAATCATAAGTGAAACCTTGGGAAGCTTTCTAGTTTTGAATATTTAAGTATATTGATTGCAATACCTAAGTATGTGGAATATTAAAGAATTACCATCACATTTCCTATATAATCCCACACAATCTCTAACTTCTCCTTACTCATAGTACTTGGAACACATACCTACTCTTCCCTTACATCTCTAGAATCCCCCCAAGGTTCCCCAAGCTCCCAACATGCCCCTCTTCAAGCTCTTGAAGTCACACACTCAAGTAAGAGATTACTTCCTTTCAAATTTTTATGCCTATTTTTTTGTAATGCTCTTTTCCATTCAATTAAAAATGTTGGGGTATTATTTCACACCTTCCCCATTCTGATTTCATTATTTGGGAAAGATGATATACTACTTTCTCTCTCATTAAATCATTTTGTGTACATCTGTTACCATACTGAAATTCCATAAGGGATTTTTTCCTTCCTATTTCCATTCAAGTATTTATCCTATATAATGCATCTAAACTCACATTCATATTCTTGGATATTTTGTTTCATGATCCCCGTACTGACTATTTCATGTATAAATGATGATGTACCCCTATCTCTCTCATCAACCCAACTAATGAATTTCTATATGACGACATTATGCTACCAAATTTGTTGCATGATTATCCATGGAAAAATCATCATGTAGTGAATAACATACTGATTTCTCTATCAAGGGTATTCAACTATATGCACATATACTTATTGAATGGTAATTACATGTATGTATTCTACATTCCTTAATCATGGAATAACTTATGGTGCAAAATGATTTCGTCTTATATGATCCATGTGGAACACATATACATTAAATGAAGTGTTTTTAATGGTGTTCCTTGATAGTGATCCAATGCATTAGGTACTATTTAGTACCATGATATACCATTTTAAATGAGGTTTTACTCATGCTAATCCAATTGAAAGTAGTGTTTAATAATGGTAATTCAGGTTCAATGAGTGTTTACTCATGCAAATCCATGTGTAATGAGCCTAGGATCATGCTAATATCGTGTTTTATGTCATTTACACATTTCCATGTTATGATAATCATGTTATATCATTACATTATGTTCATGTTTCTCTTATATTTCATTGATAGGACTATTTCCTAACATGTACTGTATTTTTCTTGTTATGCCTTGTTTACTCCCTTACCAGGCCTTATATCTCACCCCTTTCTTATGTATTTTCTTAGGTTATCCCATGCACTTTTAAGTACAAATAACGAGTTGGTCATGTCAAAGAAGTTTAAAATAAAGATGCTTTATTTCATGTTTTAATTTATTATTTAATGATCCCAATTTAGCAAGACCCTAGACATCTCAATCCTCAGAGTTTTCTTAAATAAAATATTATGTAATAAATCATGTTTATGTTTTTAATAAGTAGAATAGTTCTTATAGTTGGTATTAGTGGAATGGTTTCGTTATTTTGTAGGATTAGGATTATAAAACCCCAGTGAAATCCATAATTATAGGTCTATTTATAAGAAAAAAATCCCAAAATTATGGTGAGTATAGAGTATGTGGTTTATCAATAGAATACATCCATGTCTAGATATGAACAAGTAGAGGTGTATTTGGCACATATGTACCTAAGGGTATGACCCAAAAACAGTAGTTTGAGAAAGAATCAAACGGGAACTGGTGTACGACAACAGGCCGTGATTCACTCTTTGTTCGACACACTTATGGGATATTCATTGTTAAATTGATAATATTTGTATGAACTATTATTAAGGGAATAGAAAAATTCCCCAAAGAGTATATGTTGGGATGTAGATCAGGGATAAAATAGATTGTGGCTTATAAGTTCATATGTAAAGGAAATAAATTTAATTTATAAGTTATCCCTTATTTTCATTGGATTCCTCTTAAGTGTTTAATATTTTAAAATACTTACCCCTATCTTTACTTTTATTCTAGAAAATGGCCGGTAATTTGAGGACTCAGGTTAATAATAGATGTGAAGATCAATGTGATGACTATTTGAATGAGATGGAAAATTTTATGGGAGCGAGTATCACAAACGTTTCCGTGATACTCTCTTAGTTAACTCATGTTTTGAATATAAACATGGGTAAAGAGGAATTCCCCCCCCCCCATGAAAGAACATTCCATAATCGAGAGCTTCATGAGACAAAAGCCTCCTACTTTCAATGGATCATCAGATCCTTATATCACAGAACAATGGATTAACTCCATTGAAAAGATCTTCTCCATCAATCAATATTCTATTCAAGAGAAGGATTTTATGAATGCTTATCGTATGGAGGGCGAAGCTGATACATGGTGGACATTGATCAAAAATAAAAATCCTCAGGAAGTGATCGAGACATTGGAATGTAAGGATTTCCAGGAAATATTTTTCCATAAAATTTTTTCCTCACACCCTATAATATAAAATGAAAGGGGACTTTCTTGAATAGAAGAAAAATGATGACAAATCTATCTGAGCGTGTGATGAAAAAACCACAAGGATTGCCTAATATTCCTCTGAATTCATCATTACCCACAAATACAAGGTTGATATCTTTTTTGGTTGTATAAAACCTATCCTACGGAAATCCATAGAGATCTATGACTTTGATAGCTATGATGAAATCGCCTAATGTGATCTCAAAGTAAGAAATATAAATCAGTTCATATCAGGAGTATCATGGGGAGGATAAGTGGAAATTGGACTTTAATTCTGGCAGCCCGATGGATAAATCCAACAGTGTTACGAAATTTCAATACCCCACATTCCACAGCTGTTTAAAGAAGCACCATAGAAATAGCATGAAGGGATGATGAAATTCATTAGGTGTGGAGTAGAGGGGAACATGTCCATTAATTGCTGACTAGATAAACCCGCTACTACGACAGAGGAGTGGAACACTCTGGCTGACCCTCAATGCATTGTTCATTTCTACCATTGTAAATAACTATGTCACATTGCGAACCAGTTCCCAAATACATTGTTTTTAGGGGCAACCAATAACCAAAAAGGTAACATGAGTGATATTTTTCAATCACTACAACTGAAGTGAATCCCTAAAATGATGTGGTGATAGGTATTCCATATTTTCATCCAAGAATAGGTAACTCACTTTTGATTTTGGTTCTACACATTCTTTTATATCAAAAAAGTATAGTCGAACAATCCCAAAACACCACAAAGCATGGATGTAGAGATGCTAGTGGGAATAGAAAATGTGGTAATTATTGCATCCTATTAATATAACTCATCCCCTATCATAATTTGTGGATTTAACTTCCGAGTGATCATAGTCATACTCACTCAGGTAGAAATTTTTGAAATTATTGGCATGTATTGTCTTTCCCTTTATAGAGCCAACATAAATTGCAGTGCGAGGCAAATCACTTTCTATATGGTGGATCAACCCCTAGTCATTACAAGTGCAAGGAGGCAGATGAATCTTCTTTAACGCCATCATATATAGAATGGATATTACTTCCCTATGATCATGTGTATCACACACAGATGATTGAGTCTAATGATGGAACCATCCTCAAAGGCATTATTATTGTGAGGGAATTTAGTGAGGTGTTTCCTGAGGAATTTCATGGTCTTCCTCCTAAAAAAGATGTTGAATTATCAATTTATCTTATACCTAGGGAGTTACCAATTTCCATGAATCTGTATAAAATGAAATTAGTTGATCATGAGGAGCTAATGAAACAACTACAAGAGAATATAGAGAAATTGTTTGTACACTCATGTGCTTCACTATGGGGTGAACTGGTCCTCTTCGACAAGAATAAGCATGGGTCAATGCACATTTTAATTGATTATCACGAGCTGAACAAATTCATGATAAGTAACATGTATCCATTACCATGAATTGATGACTTGTTTGATCAAATATATGGAGAACAATACATCTCTAAGGGGATCTATGGTTGGGATATTACCATGTAAGGGTGAATAAGGGGATATCCCCAATAATGAATTTCATACAAGGTATGAGCACTATGAATTCATAGTAATCCCTTTTGGACTCACTAATGATCTAACAATATTTATGGACATGATTAATACAGTCTTCAGAGGCTACCTTGACTTTCTTGTGGTATTATTTATCTAAAATGTTCTAATATAATCCAAAACCAAGGAGGAAATGGGGAGCATCTAAGCATTATACTAGGAACCTTGTGAAAGAAGAAGCTCTATGAAAAGTACATAATGTGTGAGTTCTGGTTGAAGGAAGTTTCATTCTTGGGGAATATCATCATAAAAAATGAGTTATCAATGGATTCCTATAAAAATATTTAATTTAGGGATGATCAATACCGACATATGTGACAAATATCTGTAGCTCCCTTGGGTTATCTGGATATCATTACTGATTTGTAAGACATTTATCACAATTGTCAAACTCTCTTTACAAGATAACTTAGAAGGGAGTCTTGTTTTCATGTAACGATGAATGCAAAGAATGATTTAAGTATTTTTAAAAGGATTCTTATCACTATGTCCTTTCTCACACAACACACAAGTGGTGAAAATTTCATAGTATTCAGTGATTCTTTGAAGAAGGGCCTAGGATTATTGATGATTTAACAAGGTATAGTTATTGTGGACGTGTCAATTTAATTGAATGTTCATGAGAATCACTATGTAATACATGATATAGATTTGGTAGCATTGATCTTCCATTTGAAAATTTGGTTACTGTACCTCTTTGGGAAAAATTATGAAATATATATGGACATTCAAATCCTAAAGTATATATTCACATAGATAGAGTTGAATATGATCCAACAAATATGTTTAGATCTGATCATAAATAATGACTTCTCATTCCATTACTACCCTGGGAAAGCGAACAAGGTGGAAGATTTTGAATGAAGAAAAGACATAGTGATTTTATCATTGATTAGAATTAGAAAGGATCCAATCACTGTATATTTCATGAAGAATGGAATTTGAATCATAAAAAGGGAACATCATCAATACTTTCACAAATTATTGCACAATTTTATCTTTTGTAAAAGTTAAAGAATGCTCAAAAGTATGATGTGTAAATTAAAAAGAAAGTGGAAACTATCAGAAAAGGGAAATCCTCAGACTTCAATGTTAATGAAGACGAGATTGTGAGATTTGGGTCATGTATATGTGTTCCATCAAATCCATAGTTAAAAAACAACTTTTGGATGATGCACATAGTTTTAATTTCACTATTCACCTAGGAAACACAATGATGTATAGGTATTTTCAAAATCATTATTGATGGTATAACATGAGGGAGGATATCACTGAGTATACATCAATGTTTCTGGTTTTTTAGAAAGTGAAGGCTGAGAGGTTGAAGTCTGAGGGGATGATACAACCATTACCCATACCAACATGTAAATGGGAGAACATCACCATGGATTTTGTCACTGGACTTCTGAATACATCCAAAGGAAACAATTCTATCTTGGATGTTGTGGATAATCTTATAATGAATGCACATTTCATTTCAATTAGAGTTTATTTCTCATTGATTCAACTGGAATAAATATACATTAGAGAAGTGGTAAGGGTGCATGGTGTACCACTATTTATTGTATCTGATTGAGATTCAATATTCAACTATATGTTATAAAAGTTTATCCAAAATGCTCTGAATACTGATTTGAACATTAGTATGGCTTCTCATCCTCAAACTAATGTCCAATATGAGCGGAATATCCCAACATTTGAGGACATGTTGAGAGCATGGTCAATGGACTTCAAAAGAGGATGGGATAAAACTCTCCCTCTAGTTGAGTTCTCTTACAACAACAATTTTCACTCAAACATCCAAATGTCTCCATGTGAATCACTTTATGGGAAGAGGGGAAGAACACTCTAATGTTGGGAGAATTTTGGGAGTGACAAATTCTAGGTCCATAAATGGTCGAAGAAATGTTGGAGAAGGTTAAGACCATCCATCATCACATTATAGCTGCTCAGTGTCGACAATAGTTCTATGATGAAAATCATCGACGAGACCTAAAATTTTATGTTGGAGACATGGTATTTCTATACATATCACTATGGAAGAGCGTTATGAGATTTGGGAAGAAGGGAATTATTATTCAAAGGTACATCAACCATTTCGAGATCCTTGATTGCATTGGAGAAGTGAACTATCGACCTGAACTCCCATCGAACCTATATCAAGTACGTGATGTATTCTATGTATCACTCATGAAGATGTATATACCTGACCCATTACAGGCACTCAATCTAGATGTGGTACTATAGGAGAATGACCTATCTTATGCAGAGAATCCACGGATGATATTAGACCGTAGATAAAAAGATCTACAAAATAAGACAATGCCTCTCATCCAAGTATTGTGGAGAAGCCAAAAGTTTGAAGAAGATATGTAGGAACCATAGGTATTGATGAGGTAGAGTTACACTAATCTCTTTTATTGTAGGAGAAGGAAATTTTTAAGAGTGATATTTCTTAAGGAGGTATGCTATAATGATCCAATCATTTATGAATAAAATTCCTTTTCTTTTAATGTCTTATATTAAAAGCATGATTTTATTATTATTATTATTGGGTATAAATGACCGTTATGTATCATTACCATTAATAATATAGTTGTTTAATAGTTTTCATAGGGCTAATACAAATTTATGGTTTTTTAAAAGAATCATTTCGACACAGACAAAGGATAGGATGACCTCATCCAGTAGACTTGGGTCATACGAAGCTCATTTTTTGAAGCTGATAAAGGAGGTAGTATCAATGGGATTCACTCTTAACTAAGTGAAAGTGAAGTTTCAATATCTCCATAATTAATGGAATCACTTACAGGAGAATTCCAAGTTAATAAATATTTCCACCTGGGTGATGTTATCTCAGCTGCCCCATGATTCTATCACCATGACACACCTTACCTTAAGGTCTTACACGTGTTTTATAAGAGGTTATGTAATAAGGTATTAGTTACTCATTGTGTAATCCTTTTTTATAAATTTAATACTTATTCCATCAATTCATTTATAAAAATAGTCTTTCTTAAAACGTGATGAATTTGATAAATTTTATTTTGAGGTAAAAATGATACTTTTAACAAATATATACATTATATTAAACAATGGTTTTCATTAATAATATTTTATGAAAATTCTTATAAATGATGTTTATATCAATTATATATCTTTAAATGGTAAGATAATCTGTTTGATAAGAGTTCTATTTTCTACGATAAAATAGAAAGTGTATTTTTAAAGAATTTATTTTAAGGAAATATTGAAATTTTTAAAAAACTAATATTTTAATAAAATATTATTATCTAATTAATTTTATGAATAATAAATTATTTTATAACTTTTATTAAGACAAATTTATATTTTATCAATGTTTAAAAATTATTTTTGTCAAAACCTGTGAATTTTTAATAAATGTCGGTTTTCATTTTAAAAGTGAAAATTCACAGTTTTTAGAAAATTATTTATAAAAAATGAATATTATTTTTTGAATCAAGATGTTGAAATTATCGAATGGTTAATTTTTCATAATTTTGTGAGAAAGTTGAATTTTAGGGTTAAACTTAAATACTCTATAAATGAAATATATGTTTTTGGACATCATAATGTCCCCAGATTAATGTTATAACTAATATAATGGGTATTATAGTCCTAATATATGTTTCCCCATTAAAATAATGTGGTTTTAATTTTTTTTAATTATATTATAATGCCTTATTTATTCTTCTGAATTGTATAATATACTTTATGATTTTAAATTTATTGCTTTAATAATGTGACTAATCTCCATATAAGTAAGGGTGATATTATTATATTTTCGAACATTTACATTAAAACAAAATTTTTCCCACATCACAATGGAAAAAACCATGGGAAAAATCATGGGAAGGATTGTGGTTTTGAATACTTAATTATATAGATTCCAAAACCTATGTTTGTGGAATATTTAAGAAATCCCCATTCATTTCCTATATAAACCCTCCCAATATCCCACTTATATTCACTAAAAATACTTTTATCACGTCCCTAATCATTCCTTATTTCATTATAATCCTACCAAGGTGCTCTAATATCTCAATAATCCCCTCTTCAAGCTCTTGAAGTCACACACTCAAGTAAGGGATTCATTCCTTTCTCATTTTTAACAGGTTTCGTTATTTGTAATACCCTTTTTCTCTTAACTAAAAATGTTGGGGTATGATTTCATAACATCCTCTTAATTACATACTTATGTTTTAATTATTAGATACCACTTTCTCTCTCCTTAAATCCTTCTGTGAAGACCCGTTACTATGCTAAAAATTCTGTACGGGATTTCTCCCTTCTTATTTCAATTCAAGTATTTCTCCCATATTATGCATCTAAATTAAATTTCATATGTTGGGATACTATATTCCATAATAACTTTACTATATAGATCATGTATATTTTATGAGTTACCCATTTCTATATCATCAACCAATCTTATGAATTTCTATATGACGACGTTATGTTGGTGAATGTGCAATACAATTTTATAAGCCAAAATCACCGTGCAGTGAATACCATACCCATTTCTCTATCAAAGGTAGTCACCTTTAAGCACATATACTTATTGAATGGTATTAAAATATATTTATTAAACATTAATTAATCCTGGAATATATTATAATTTTGAATGATTAAATTTAATATGATCTATGTTGCACACTTATGCACAAAATGAAATTATTATAAATGGTGTGCCCTGATAACACTCCAATACATTGGGTAACATTTTTTATCATGATAAGACATGTGCAATTAGGATTTACTAATGATAATCAATGTTCAATTAGTTTTCACTCATGCTAATTCATGTGAAATGAGGATTTACTCATGCAAATCCACGTGTAAGGAGGATTGGCTTATGCAAATATCATGTTGTATGTCATTGCCACATTTAAAAGATATAATAATCATGATATATTATGATTTTATGTTCATGTTTATCTTATGATACATTGATATGAATATTTCCTAGAATGCATAGTATTATTCATGTTATGCCTTGTTTACTCCCTTACTAGGCTTAATAGCACACCCCTTTCTCATGTAGTTTCTCAGGTTATCTCATGTAGTGTTAAGTACGAAGGAATGAGTTGGTCATATCAAAGATGTTTGAAATAATGATGTTATATTTAATGTTTTATGTTGTTATTAAATGTTCCTATTTTCCCAATACACTAGACCTCTCGATCCTCGAAGCTATCTTAAGTGCATGTTTATGTAATAAATCATGTTTATGTGTGTAGTAATGAGTAGGGTGGTTATATGGGGATTAACAATTTCACAATCCATATACTAAGTAAGAAAATTATAAATAAGGAAATAGTTCCAAATAACGATAATATGCCTAATGTTTATGAGCATCTTCCTTCCCAGAAGTGAATGATCTAGAGGCAAGGCATGGAAATGGAGGTAGTATGTTATGAGTATTTCATGAAAGACCACTGGAAGGCCAAATTCACCCATAAGCATGGGAACCTAAGGGTTCAATCATTTTTGAGTATAGTCAAACAATATATACACATTGGGTATTAGATACATCATATTGTGCTAACATCTTTACCTAAATGTATGTAAAAAGTGTATTTCGAGATATTTATCGAGGAGGCATTGCTTTTATAACCTCTAATGGTGAGAGGATGTATTATCTATCCATTGGTGATGACCTCCATTCATTTCCAATGGGAATGATGTTGGTTTTAAGGGATTGTTATTATGTGTAAACTCTTTCCAAGAAGAATTTTTTTTTGCAATACCTAGATACAAATGGTTTAATATTCATGATTACAAATAAAAGATGTTTCATTTATAATGTTATCATATGTTATGTTATGTATCATTAAAAGACTAGTATTTACATACTAAATTATGAAAACCATGTATTGGTAATAGGTAACAAATCATGTTCACCTGACTAATATAACACCCAATAATGGAATCACCTCATTTGTTTTGTAAACGTGAAGCATTTGAGAAATATCAATCATGGTGGTTTTTTAGAATCATATGAGATAAAACCATGAGAAAGAGGTGATACATGTTTATAAAAAAATGGAAAAAATAACCATTTAGTGGATAGTTTGAAAGGGGCACATTTCTTTTAGGATTAGTATACATAGATGTGTGAGGACCATTTAGAGTATAAGATATAGGTGGTTATATATACATAATAAATTTTTCTCATCATTTGTAAGAAGCAATCAAGACGATGCTGAATAATCATTTTGGCGATGTGTCAGTTGATTCGTTACAATCAGAGATGGATATAATTAAAGAGGAGCTCCAAATAAACTGGGATGAGGGTAAATTTTTGTTGAATTGGGATAAAAGTAGTCTTTTGATGGCATTATTGTTTGAAATTGAGAGATAATTTAAACATAGATCCATAATTCGCTATCTTAAGGAGGGAGATCACAATAATGCTTATTTCCAGGCCTATTTTAAGGAATGAAAAAAATATGAAAATCAATTTTAGGATGGAGGATGGTTTCTACGCATCAGATTTAAATGTGGCAAGGGATATGGATTTGTATCATTTTGATAAGCTTATGGAAGGAGAAGAATCTTCTAATAACCATGGTTTATCAGGGGAGGAAGCAGAGTTTTTGGGTGGCATGCCAAGACTGTTAGTGGAATAGTATAATGTGACCTTACTAACTACTCCTTCCAAGGAGGATATTTAGGGAGTTTTTCGCAACATGGCTCTTGAGAGTGCTCCAGGCACATATGGTTTCCCTGGGCCTTTATATGTGGCCACATGGGAGTTTGTGGGGAGACAATTCATTGAGGAGATTCAAGATTTTTTCCAGGGTGGTTCTATTAACCGAGGATCTTGTTCCACTAGGGTGGTCCTGATTCCAAAAGTGAAGGACCCGAAAAATATTAATCATTATAGACCTGTATTCTTATGAAATGTTTCCTAAAAATTTATGGCTAGTCTGATTACTAAGAGTTTGAATGAGGTTATCCCTAGGATTGTGTCGTAGGAACAACATTTGTTTGTGAAAGGTGTAAATATTCAAGGAGTGATTATAATATCTAAGGAGATATTGGAGGATATTTACAAAAAAGTTATGGGCTTAAATGTTATCATCCAAGTGGATATGGATAAGGTGTATGATAAACCGGAATGGAGTTTTATTATTAAGTCCATGAGAAGTATATGTTTTTAGGAATGGGTCACCGATCTCTGCTTCAGATGTTATTCCTCGCCGTGGTTTCTAGTCTCACTTATGGGGAAAGGGTTTGGTTTCCTCAAAAGATTATGGGGTGTGAGGCAAGAAGACCCTTTTTCTCCCTCTATGTTCATTTTATCCCAGGATTCTTTATCTAGAAATTTAAATAGAAGCTTGAGTGTAAGAAGTATTTTACCGTATATACAGACTGGGGTAGGTTGTATTTTGGACCTCATGTTTGACGATGATATTCTTATTTTCATTAACGGTATGAGGAATTATCTTCTTATCTTCTTGAATATCATGGGGATGTATGGGGATTTAAGAGCCCAATGAATTAATTCATGAAGGAATAGTGTTTTCATATCCAAAAAGTGTTCTGATCGAAGAAGCAGGAACATTCAAGATACTCTTGGAATATAGAGGAAACAGTTTCATATGCTTTATCTCAGAGCCCCAATATCTATTAGACGAGTTAAAAAGTCATTCTTTGAGGATATTATGAATAGATTTCTAGGGAGAATTGTGAACTGGAAGAGCATATTTTTGTCCTTCGGTGGCCAGATCACTTTAATCAACATCATTTTTTCTTCAATTCCGATGCACGTGCTGTAAACCATAAATCCTCTAAAAGAGAACATAGATAGGATGGAGAAGATCATGAATAGTTTCTTATGGGATGAAAATTCCCTCGGAAGATACCATTGGTCCTCCTAGAACTCAATGGCTAAACCAGTGGTGGATGGGGGTATTGGTCAAAGGGACATCAACGAGGCCATGCAAGCCATACAAGCACGATTAGCTTGGGATTTTCTCGTGGGGGAATCGTTATGGGCCTCTCTGCTTAGAAATCATTATAGAAGACATTGGGAAGATTGGGAACGTCATCGGGGAAAGCTCTTGAGGTTGGATAGATGTATTATCCATCATTTAGAAACACTTTAGGAGGATAACCAATGGGTGATTTGGAGAGGATCAAGTAACATATGGAGGGATAACTAGGTGGGAGAGAAATTTTTTTTCCCAGGATGTCAGGGACGTGATATGATTGTTAGGGAGGCAAGCACTTATCCTGCAATGCTGGAGGCTATTCTGAGTAGGGAACAAACGGGGGTCATTAATAGAATTTCTATTTCAGAGGAGGTGGATATATATTGTTGTACCAGATCATCTTCTAGGTGATTTAATGTTGATGGTTCATTAATGAATGGATGCATGCAAGGGGGTTGACTGCTTAGGGATTCAAATGGGTCGGTGGTCTTGGATTTTAGTGCCTTCTATGGTCTGGGTAAATCCTTATGCGTGGAGGTGAGGGATTTTGTCACAAGAGTCTCTCATTGCAAAATTTTCATATTCCAAGTAGGTACGATTGAATATGATTATGTGATTTTGGTGTGGTCTATACAAGGGAAAAGCAGTCCTCAATGGGATTTGATCTATATCATTAGAATATGTTCGATGGAAATCAATGAAGGTTGTAGGGTTCATCATATATGGAGAGAAGCTAATTTTTCTTTGGATGTTCTTTCTTGTACATGAATAGAGGAGGAATCGTTGGTGATTTACTCCACTGTTGGATCTCTTCCATAGGAATGTAAGGATGTTTTCAAGGGCGATGCCCATGGAATTCATCATTTTTGACCCCTGTGATCTGTATATTTTTGCAGGTGTCCTATCATCCTTTAATAAAAAACTAATTTTCAATCGACAGTGATAAATTCATATAATTCAAGAATGAAGTATAGAATCAACATGTAAATAAGATTATGAATCATTACTCACATTGATGTGGTGAATAAATGAACCAATATTTTATCAAATGATTATATCTTTATGGGATTCTATATCAACTCAGTCCACATCACACACTACAGTGGAATGGTGTTAGTTAAAGGAGTATTCGTACGTTGTTATACATGGTAAGTCCAATGATGATTCATGTAAATAATCTATAATTATTTTGGGGATATTCATTCAAATAATGGAATATACATTAAACCAAGTGAAAACTAATGTTTTAAAAATAATTCCCTTAATGTTTTTGAGCAGTAAGACACATGTTTTGTCGCATTCAAGTGTACGGGGTTTCAAGGAATCTGTTAAGGCGGTCTCAAGATACATACTAGCTCTCTAGGGCACGGTGATTATCATTATAGGGTATGTTAAATGAAAAACAATACTACCTATAAAATACCTTAGAAAAAAAAAGTAAATTTCCCCAAATAATATGTTTTTCTTAAGAGGGAGCACTTCTTTAAAATGGATAGTGGAAGAAATATTGAATCTAAAAAATTTGAGGCTCATGATACATAAGAGTTGGTATAAAAACAGACTCTATAGGTCCTTCTGGAAGAATTATTTCCTGAAACAAAAATACTACACAGGAGCACCATAGTGGTTAGGGAACTAGAAAGATATGATTTACAAGTAACTAAATATGTTTAATCATTATTGGTTGAAAATGATGAACCTATCCACATAAAATGTTTTAGTATAGATATTAGATAAAATAATATGGAATGAATCCATGAATTATGGAATTAATTCCATGTATTAGAACTAGGAATTGGTTTTGGTTGATGGCCAGTTGATGTAAAGACTATAGGATGAAAATGCGTATTTAGGAAAAAAAATATAAATGGAGGGTAATGTAAATACATATAAATTAAGGATAGTGGATAAAGGGTTTAATAAATGTCATTACATTGACTACAATGAATCCACTTTACTAGTTTCTGTTTTTAAATACATCATAATTTTACATTCTATAGAGACATACCATGAGTACAAAATTTTCTAGATTGATATCAAAACTACTTTACTTAATGGGATTCTGTAGGAATATGTCTATATAACACAACTATAAAGTTTTGTGACTCCAGGTGATCCCAAAAATATTTACATACTTCTATGGTCCATTTATGAATTGAGGAAAGCATCCAGGTCATGGAATATTTTATTCAATGAAGCAATAAAATAATTTGGTTTCATTAAAAAACAATGTGATAAATGTATATTCAAGTAGTTTAGTTGGAATGAAGTAGTTATCCTATTAGGATAAATTGAAGGCATATTAATTATTGGAAATTACATACAAATATTATATTCTGTTAAGGAATATTTGAAAAAATATATTCTACAAGAAGGAATTAGTTGGAGAAGCCTATATTCTAGGTATCAAGATCATTCATGATAGCTCCAAGAGGCTACATGGACTAAGTAAAGTATAAACATTATCTATATACTTAATTAATTTATAATGAAAAAAATATAGGTGTGGATTTGTTCAAGTGACACATGGTAAACATCTTTCTATGAAATGTGTACTTAGACATTGAAAGGGAAATAATTTAAGTGTAATATCACATATTCTTCATCGATAGGATCAATCAAGTATTATATGATATGAACTAGAATTGATGTTTCCTATTCAATAACAAATTTGGTAGATATATATATGATATAGAAGAATAACATTGGACTGCAATTAAATCTATCATAAATTATCTGATCATAACTAAGTATATGTTACTGCTGTATAGAGGGGGAGAGGAGCTGGACATTGGGGGTTATACTGATGCTAGTTTTATAATAGATTAGAATGATATAATATCCTTGATAGTGTATGTTTTATATTTCAACGAAGGATCTATGACATGGAAGAGTTCAAATAAAAAATGTTTCACTAATTATATAATAGAATAAAAGTATAAAAAATATTCTAATATATCTAATGTAGTTTTTTGGATATGATTCATTTTACAATATCATGATATGATACCAAGTATTAAACACGACGTCACATTGTATTTTTATAATACTACATCTCTATATCTTTAAAAAGTACCAAGGTCACACATTCAAAAAACAAACATACTTTTAAATTATCACATATTCATAGATTTTTCTCAGAGGGGTGCTGTTTTTGTAAGAATCATTCAAACATAATATAATTTTTTAGACCCCCTGACTATTGGACTATCTTATAATAATCACCAATATCATGTGAGATCTTGCAAACTAATGGTTGTTAGTAGTTTCCCCTAGTGCTAGTGGGAGTTATCTAGAGTTGGTGCAATAGAGCATACTTGTAGGTTATTTATGATAACATTTAGTCATACTTTGAATATAAAATTCATACCACATAATTACGTTTACTCTTCCTAGAAATGTATCTGATAATGTCATAATAGTATTTGTCTCAATAAAAGGTCATATATATTCCCTACTATTATGAGAACCCAACCATTCAATGAAAATATTATTAAATATATTTTCTATAGTATGAATAAAAAATTTTAGGGACAAAAATGATAGAGGATATAATGGGTAGTGACTCATAGGACATTGAGGTACCATCTCATTGTATATACCCTTTGTAATATCCAATGTAAGATATTATGAGAACAATACTTGTTAGTAGAAGATAAATATTTTTATGTGTTATTAAATGTTTATATATGTGTAAGTGTGTATTGAATCATAAAATTTAAGATTATTATTATTTGTTATTATATTTTCCCTAGTTTTGTGAATTGATGTAAACCATGAGAACATATGTTTACATTGAGGTAGGATACACTGGGAGATTCACGAGTAATATTGCATTAATGATTAATACATAACGAAATTTTTACCTTCCATTATGAGAACTGATATCTCAAGCCTGTTGATAGAAATTATATAGACTAAATTAATCCATTTATATGTTATTCTATAATCATGTTTGATTTACAAAAAGTCAATTAATGAGACATCAAGATCATAGTTTTATAGAACTAGTGTGAAACCTATGTGATTATATATATAATTATTAATGTATTATACTAAATTGTAATAATATGAATGAGGTATTAGTTCATTAAGGAATTAAATTAATTCTACATGGGTGCCTTGGAGGTTTGGTAGATGTTATCCTTGGACATATGGATGCTTTTCGTAATGCCAACATTAAAGGAGATAAGAGGTTCACACACAAAGTGTTTCAATAATCTCAGTAAATTATTATATATTATTTATTTATTATTTACAAATTTGAATAAATAGTATTCCTACATGTGATATAATAATTATTAATGTTATCATGGTCATATATATTCTATCATGAATTATTTTAGAGAATATTATATGAACGGAACATTTAATAAATAATTATTTTCTATTGAGTGAATATAATATTTATTTATTTATTTTAAAAATAACGTAGTGATATATACTTACTAAATAAAATACCCTGATTCAAGGTCTGATAATAAATTTGGATGGGTGCTTGATCATGTTTTAATGGCCCTATGAGAAATAACATATATTGACTATTATTTGATTAAATAATAATTAATTTTTATTCTATAGTTTAGTGCATGTCAAATAATAATAATAATATTATTATTATTATAGACAAGGGGTTCTATATGGATTACATAAATATTAAGGGGAACATATGAAAATATTTATTTCTAAACCGAAGATATATATAAACCCAGTTATATTATTTTTCAGAATAACTAATTCATTATTTTGTTGTGAACAAAAAAATTAGGAGAATCGTCTCGAAGACATAGAGATCTCCCTTCTCCAAGAATTCTCCAATAAATTGAAATCAATATTCCCCCACATTACACTATCGAGTGTAGAGAGATCAAAGAGAATCATTTATATGTGATCCTCATAGAAATCAAAGGCAAAGAACGCAATTCATAGGATCTATCATGGTATCACACATAGATACCCATGATAATGTTTAAAGAATCATAGAACATGGGGGATCACTGTGAGAGGGAATATATTTTAAATTCCTATAACACGAAAACAATTTGGAATATATCCGTTGTCATTTCTATTAGTGGATAATGAATTTATTATAATGTAATTATTTAATTGACTAAATTAGTTTTAAATAATATGAGATTATGTTGTGGTTTGGTTCTGGAAATTTATCCATTGCCTATATTTTATGATTTAATTTTATCAGTCATGAAATTTATCATCATGAAAATATTATATTAAATATCAATTATAGAAAAGTAATGTTGGGGATAACAATCAAATTATTTCACCATTCTTGAAACCTTAAACCTACAATATGAACATAAAAGGTTCCACATACCTCATGTGTGACTCCCCATTTTAAAAATTATACTAATACATTCCATGTTTTTGTTTATAAATTGGATATACTATAACCCTTGTGGTATATATAACAATATATTACACATAATAAACAAGGTGTATAAATATTCACCATAATTAAAAACAAAATAAAGGTGAAATTCATTCCAAATAATGAAAAAAATTAATATAATTATTGATTGTATAATAAATCGGATGTAATATCACACTATAAAATATATATTAATAGTTACCCATGTGATATGATCATATATTATTCGACCGAAAATATGTATCATATTATAGATGAATAAAAAAATGGTTCTGATTCTATTTTTTATCATGTTAACAATATATAACCAATTCTTCATAGCATAACCATAACCTTGAATAGGTTCAATTCCAATACATGGATAACAATGAATGAATTCTACCCAGGCACCGGGGTTCCTATGTTGGATGCAACCTATGTTGGATGCAATAAGAAGTCTATAGGTAACCACTAATAATGTTCTTAATAAATAAAAACTATATAAGATCAGGCACGTAGAAATATTCTTGAATAATAAATAAAAATAATAACGAAAAAATGACACAACCAAATCTTCCAACTATTGAGAAAGAATGGAAAAATATCTTTTACTTCCAATATCAGGGGTCTATGAAATATTATAAATAAACATAAAGCTAATGTAGTTCTATATTACCTTTTTTTAAGGTTCTAACAAGTTATAGCCTCTTTACCACCATGTAATCAATATGAAAACAAGAAGATATGTGGTCTCATGACAATATCATGCATATTAATCATAAATATCAAACATTTCTCATAATATTGGAAATAAACTGGTATAGGAATCCCCACATCCATATAAGTCTCCACTCATAGGGATCATGACATTAATAAGATGACATAAGTTTATAATAAATACTGACCCCTATATGTATGGTCTCAACACTCTTATTTATTATCAAAATCCAAAATATATATAATATAAATGGTAATGAGGCATGAAATTATAAATATGTGAACCCATAATTATCAAGATAATTTTCAAAAAATATAAGACAAAGTGGAAAGGCTGACCCTCTTTACATGGTCTCACCCTCTAGGAATCCTGACATAAAATCATGAAAATAGAATGAAAAAATCGGTAGTGTATAATGATTTAGGTTATATCTTCCCTCGACCATATTGATCCCAAATACTATCAGTAAGTTATGATAGTAAAATGTTTCCTTGTTCTGTAGTGATCTAATATTAATTTAATCTTAAACCTATCCATAAAAATATAAATACATTGGTATTGGTAGAGCATTACAATAATGTGACACCCTCTTCTTAAGGTACACCTAATTTTAGACTTTGAATTGATTTTGAAAATGTTATAACATTATTGAAAAGGTTTAGGGGTGTTTGGGGTTATAGAAATTAATGGGGACTAGGGAGGTGGACATGGTGTAGCTGAAATGTTATAATATCCCCACTAGTTCTCCTATGAAATTCATTGGAAGAACAAGTTTTTCATAACAACCACTGCCTAGATGGTAGAATCATTCAGAGATCTTCTAGAAACATATGTTTTATGTTTTTTTTTCAAAAACTCAACCTCCAAAAAAATTCACACATTATATTAGGTCTTATTTTTTCCCCAACAACCAAGGTGATCACTCTGGACGATTTAATAACTCTCCACCCCTACACCTTATCTCTTTGATATATCATGCCACGGTTTTGATCCCACAACTCCAATCTAGTGAGTTTTATATTGTCCTATATCAATCCACTTATCATATCCATATCCCAAACCAATTAAATCCCATATTTCTTGATTATATTTTTGGGGTTTTATATGGTATGTCATGGTAATTGTTTATTTTTGATATAATCATCACAAAAACCCATAGTTTTGGCATCTGCGCATCATTTGGACCTTGACTATTGTGGAAAATGGATCTTTTTCCAGTATTTTTTAACTTTTTCTATCTTTTGGGTGTGATTTTTTGATACTCGTGATCTTATAATTGTTATTATTATGGATCGGTACTAGTTCTAGGAATTTGAGTAGTGTCATTACAATCAAACAACAATAATTTAAATTAACGTTCCATTTAAACTAAGCTAAGTGATCTTTGTCATTAGTTAATGCTTATACATTATTAAAAAATAATTATTTGATTTTCTTGTTTATCACTATGTGATGAATTTTTTGTTCTTGATCACATGAGGTGTGTTTGTGCAGACCTATGAGACCTATTTTGGATGTTTCTTGTATAAGAATTATGATGGGTATAACTCTTTCTTGATATGATGTGAGGTCTGGAATTTCATTTTTATCCTTTTATTTTTTATGTTGTTCATATGTTTAATATTGTTGAACATTCATGTTGATCCTTATGGAATATTCCCAAATGGGGTGTTTCAGATGTCTTGAAAAAATGAATTTGGGTAATACATTTATGGTGAATTTGATAGATTTGTTTTTGAAAAATCCTATATAATGGGATGTCTCAGGTGTCATGTTGATGTTTCATGTAAAATAGAGATGAAGAATGTTGTGAAAACATCTAAGGACATTAAAAATATTTTAATCAAATGGGATATAATTTATTTTTATTTTTCCCAATTTACTCTCATTGCATACACTTGTATATCTTATGAACATATTTAAAGGGTCACTAGTGGTGTCATAAAAAGTATGATAAACCCTCCCTAATTGGGAATTTTATTTTACTTATATATTTCATGTATAGGGATCCAGTGAAAGGAAAGGTCCCTGCAAAGGATGGTTTAGTAGTTTTAGTAGAAGGATACATGTGTTATTGGATAAAAATCAGTGTGGGATTGTGCTACTAATTTTTTTTAGTCTCTAATATCAGACATTGGTCAACCTGTTGTGGGGATACTTGTATTTATTTTGGATATGTGAATAAAATTCCATTCTATTTCTACTTTTAATGCTACATTAATGTTTGACCCAAATTTGATGATTTATTAATTTTTAGTAGTTAATTTTATTATAATCTATTCTATTATATTCTCTAATTTTATTATACCATAGGAATGTTCCCCTCATTATGTCTCTCATATGGATTAAAGAGGATACAATTTTATTAATAAGTATTATTTTGGTTGAAATACACATATCGAATAGAATTAGAACATTTTTCTGGGCAATTATACTATCATTTTTACCATTAATTTCCCTATTTACATTTATCCGTGGTAAATAAAATCCAAAAGTTACTATTCAAAAAAATTATTTTCATCTTACTGAACCAAATTTTAATTTTTTATGTCAACCATGTCTCTTCGGTTTTTGAAATTCATTTTAAAAATGCAGTAAAATTACATTTTATGCAAATTTTTATATCTGCCTAGAAGGTGCGTAAAAGATGTTAAACAATTTGATAAAATTTTATGTATCTAATCCTATAATATAAATAAACTAGTGAATTAAATTGGAATAATATATTTAAATATTTATATATTATTAAATTAAATAATTTTTAAATAAAAATCATTTTTAATTAAAAAAAATTCGGTTATAAATAATAAAATAGTGTGCTTCATTATTCATCAAAAATTGAACGTATTCAGAAAAATAAGAAAAATGACCCCTAAGATAATTTTAATATAAAAAATTAAAAATTGATTTTTATTTTACCAAATTTAAAACATGAACTTGCATTTATTAATTTTAATTAAATCCCATTGTTAAAACCATAAAGCGGGTTTTTAGAAGTTAAAACTATCAAAAGATTGACACGTGTTTATATCCAATTTAAATGGAAAATTACTTAAAAATAACTAAATAATATTATATGATAAAACTAAAATCATAATATACATTAAAATAACTCATGTGTATAATTTAACATTATAAAATTTTTCAATTAAAACATTTGTTTTAAATTAAAATTTATTATTTTTCATTATTCATCAAAATATAAAAGCTATCAAAAAACTACCAAAAATTTATCCAAACTAAATATTTAGTTCCCAATTCTAAATAAGAATTCAATTTACTTTAATTGAATATATAATATTATAAAATATTGGATTTAAAAATGGGTTTCCATTAAAAGGTGAAAAATATTATTTTTTAAAAATTATTCTTTTATCTGAAAAATTGATTTTGTCCTTATTTTATGTCTAAGAAAAAAAAGATGAATGTTATAATTATTCAAAATGTGGTTAATACTATTGAAAACTTATTTCTAAAGGGCTGGTTTGATAGTTCATGATGCCCTTGAACTTATTGTTGCGTGTAGGGAAATCTACTGAATTACATTAAAGAAATAATGTACTATGAATTCTTGGGGTGTTATAAAGGTAGGTAAACAACGTAAACTACTAAATTTGAAAAAATTGTATCTTTTGATCACCAAATACACAAATTTACAATTTAAGCAATTATATGGATAAACAAAGACTTATACATATCTTTGATGATAAAAAGGAAGATTTTTTGGAACATGATCATGAAAATCCCACAGCAAATGAGATTTTTTCGAAAGAACCTGAATGTGTTTTACCTAGACTATCTTGAAAATTAAAAACTATCCCTTTGAAATAGAATTAGGAAAAAAAATTAGTAATAATACTAGAGGAAGTGTAGAAAATCATTCTCAGTCTTCATAGTTTCTTTCTCATGTGAACATAGATATGTAAATGAAGCCTTTGACAATGAAAATTGGGTGGTTTCTATGTAAGAAGAGCTAAAATAGTTAAAGAGGAACAATGATGAGTCAAACCTATTTTTTTCAGAATTATAGGAATTAAAATAGTTTTTTATTATTTGACATTCGAAATACCTCTTAGGTTTATAGTTCTATATAATTAGTAAAAAAATTAAGAAATAGACATTATGTTTTTTCAACTATAGGAGAATTTTCATTCTCTTATGAGAAAAATTGATTAATCCATAATAACCCTTAAATAACTCCCATTATTTATTATCATAAAATATTATTTTAGATGCATATTTAATATTAATTTAATAATTATTCAATTAATGTAAAACATAATAATGGTTTGGACTCATATTCATAGCATGGGTAAACATTATTGATACAAATACAACTTAATAAGTGAGTATAATATGAGAATATGTGTATAATTATGTTACATAAGATAATTATAAGAAAATAAAATCATAACTAACAAATTATAGAATAAATCATGAAATAAAATAAGACAAAAATAAATATATTTACTCAAAAATAATGATCTATGAGGGAATGAAATTGTGAATAGAATAATTCTAAAACAATGAAAAATCATTATAATATGACTCGTAGATTAATATTGGGATTATAATATTTATTAGCCACCCCATCAGTGCTCATGCTTATGGGAAACTAAAATTTACTCCCTAATACCTATCTCATGAGATATACACACTAAAACCAATGAATTTATGGGAATTAGAAGGACACACCAATCAAAATCCTTAAATATAAGTACCAATTTATATTAATTGATTTTTTATATCATAAATAACTTATATAAATTAAAATTATTTCATCAAACAATTTAGATGAAAATCATTCACTTGTATGTAATATGAAACACATGGATAAAAATGTGGTTCATTCATCATATCATAAGGATCCCATGGAAGTAAAATGTGATTCAATTGGAGTCAAAATGTAAAATCATTAAAAATTCCATAATTAAACCAACCACCATATACCCATTAAAATAAAATAGTTATTTGATTAAATAAAGAGACAGTAAAAGTAAATACAGTTCAATCAAAACTATAAAACATATGGTATTTATAATGTATAGAAAATTGGTTTATAGTTTTGTTAATAATATCTCCTAAAAAAGTAAATGTATGGAATATTGATGACCATCCTTTAATAAGATTAATCTAAGTTATTCACAAAGTAAAGTCATTGGGTGAAAATATTGAATCATATATAAAGGATTATAAGCCACGAAAAATATAACGATGGATCATTACTCCAAAATATAAAGAAATTATATAAGTAATCATGTGAAAGAATGAGTATATAAACATTAGTGGAATATCCCTTATCAATAAACATTTAAATTAATGGATATGTATTTATAAGAAAATCATTTTTAGAACCAATAGAAAAAATCATCTTTAAAAAATAGAAACTCCATGATCTTTTGAAAATATTATAGATATAAATAAGTAATAAATAAAGAAGAATGGGATATTATTTTAGAAAACAATTATATAATATAATGAAAGTATCATAGAAAAGGCAAAATATGATAAATGTTTTTGTTAATATAGAAAAAGTTTTAAATATAACCCTTTTTATATTATATGGAAATATCTTATAAATAAAACATTAAAATATCATTAATTTTTTTTAAATAAATTAATTTAGTGTAATATTACATCACTCAATTATATATTCATTTAAAAAACCATCTGATAAAAGAGGACATGAAAAATGGATATACTCTATAATATCTATATATTTTTAAAAAAAATACTATGTTTGATAATGAACAAGACAAAAAATACCGAGATTAAATGAACTATGAAATATTGTTTTATCAAAGAGATGGTTATAAATAAAACATTAAGTAGGTGGAAATTAATATAATTTTCCTCATTATGAAATTTATAATGTACCTACCCATTTATAATGAATGGATTAATTATTTTTAAATAAAAAATTAATTTTTAGATAAGCTGTTATTTTTATTAAAAAATTATGTTTTTTTTCAAAAAATGGGTTTTATTGCTATTGATCTTGAATATAATTATTTATTTTATTGAAATTTGGGATTTTTTTTCGAAACTTTAATTGAATTTCTCAATTATTTATGTCAATAGTATCATATAAATAATATTTTAAAATTTCCTGATAAGTTAGATTTTCTAATCAAAAATGAAAATAATTTTTTTTGAAAGGATGAATTTATTTTGATGTATAAAAAATTTAACATAATATTAATCGTATGTTTTCAAATTTTATTATTTAATTTGGATGTAAAATAATTCAATTATTGGTTTTGGAATTATTTTTATACATGAATTTTGTAGAAAAAGTATTTATATACAAAAGGAAATTACTTTTGGAAAAAAAATTTCTATCATTTTTTAGTTTAATTATCAATGAAATTATAAAATTAATTGCCTTTAATTTTATAAAATGCATTCCATATTTTTAATCATGGGTTAAACATTTTCTAATTTGGTACATTCTATTTGTACTTTGTATGAATTATAACTGTAGTAATTTTTTTAACACAATAAATTGAAAATCAGGTAATTAAGGAAAGAATATTAAGATAAGGACTACAAAATGAAACTAACACTTGGATTAATTTTATTATATGATTCAATTTAATCCATAGTCATTCAATATTTATTTATATGACCATTGATTCAAAAGTTATATGATTATGACCATTATAATATTTTTTGTAATAAAAAGTCATAAATAGAACACCGTTATTTTTAAAAACAATTGTATTTTTGACAAGGGGATAAAAAAGATATATTTAGTTATAAATATTAATTTGAAAGAAAAATTATTTATATTCACCAGGGAAATTTTTTATTTATTATTTATTTATAAAATAAATACCTTAAATTCCTACACCATGCAACTGATGTAATTGTTAAATTAATGTTATAATAAAATAACTAATTTTAAAATATAAAATATATTATATTTAAAAAATAATAATTTTATACAAAAAAATTATAGAAAATATTATCATATTTTTTATGTATTTAATGATTTTATTTTCATTTAATTTGTTTTCATCATGGTATAAAAGTAATGGTATGTGAATTGTTTTAAAATTTTCATTATCAATTTTTTATGAAAATAATTTTTTACTAAATGATTTAAAATTAATAAAAATTATATATCATACAAACATAATTGAATACAATCATTAATATGAATCATGGTTGATTTAATATCCATTTTCCCACCTATAGTAACCATTATGACCATCAAATATTGAAAAAACATGTGGTCGATTTAAGTGTGAAAATGGTTAATATGGGTTAATACTATAGGATAAGGGAAAAAATGATCAAAACAAGTCCAAAATTAATATTTATAAAATTATTTATAATAATCAAAATATTATATTTTAATTTTTTCAATTACTATTTTTTGGACATCAAATGTAATTTATATTAATTTAATATTTTAGAAAATTCCAAGAGCGCCCCCTCTCTTAATAAATGGTGATGCTTCATTTAATTTACTCACACATGAAAACAAATTTCAACCATCTAATATCTACCCAAATACCTTATTTAAATATCAATCATATTACAAAGGTCTTACCTTGTGAATAGTTCTATCTTTGGAGGTCATAAGGGGTAAAACAAAGGGTGTTGTTTAATGAAGAGTTATAGTTCTTAACTCAGATTTTTCGGTAATACCAATTCATGAAAATCCATAAAATATTCGTCAACCAAGTTGAGATAAAAAAATAATTATATCCCATATAATGAGATGTTATTATTTTAATTTAATAATCTATATTAATATGTATCCTTCATCAAATGATAAAGGAATCCATCATCCGTATGTACGTAATACCACTACCTTACACAACAATGAAATTTGTATTTCTTCACATATTCTAACGGGTTGTTGTATTGATAAATTTAATTTGTTCATGAAATATTTATTTTTATTTATTTATAATATATAATTTATGGTCAAACCATTCTATTAATTGAAAAATGATAACATCGTTCGCACATACGTGTGGACTACCACATCTATAATGTGTTGTGATTTTTTTCATCACCACATCACATGTATGATATATATTAATATGCTTAATGAAATAAAATTCAATTTACTATATTATTTTTATTAAATAATGATTATATAATACATACCATATTTCTGAAATGATAATTAGAAAATGGAAACATTACTCATGTACATGGATTCCCTACAATCTCAAGGATGGTAAAACATTTAATTTTTCTTAACCGTCATTAATATATGGTTTTAATACTATAATTAATTTTTATGAATAAAAATTATTTTATTATTTTATTATAATTATTATGAATATTATGGAATAATGATCTATTTAACCATAGTTAATACACTAAATTTGTTATAGAATTATGAATCGAACGTCCTTGAGACACGAGACATTCATATAGTAAATTAAGTAATTAAATATAATATTAAAATATATGATATAAATGGATTATTTATTAGAGATTAACCATGGAAAAAGGTATTAATAAATCAGATTAATGTCATGGTTTCAGTATAATAGTGTTAAAATAATTATATATCAAGTTTTCACTAGGGTGAAGGGATTTCACCTCAATCTAATTCTATTAAGGCATTCCATATTGTTATAAACAAAATTTATTTGTTTTTCGAATAAATAACACCCATTTTATATGTTATTTCATGAATCATTCATAATTTATGAAATTTTATGTATAAAATGGAATTATTTTATCTATGGAAATTTTTATTGATAGTTACATGTGGTAAAGTGATTCTTAATTCAATTTACTTATATTAGGAAATAACTCATCATTGTTAAAAAATATTCAATGATTATATGATATGTTATATATAAAATGCTTAATTCTATATTTCCACTTTTTTTGGAATTCCATTTTGTTACATATAATCTATCCCCTTATTAATTCTCAATTAATTTATGTGATCTATGTGATAATTATTTTTCTCTATTTCACTAACATTGGATACATATTTATGATAGAGACATATCTTCTTTTTTGAGGTGTATGTAGTACCAATTTGAAATGTTATGTCCTTTATACACCAATTTTAATTATATTTAATGTTCAATTTGACAATATTATTTTATGGGGTATATGATTGGTGGTTACCAATGTTTTAATGGATTTATATTACAATATTATTTCTTTTTGAGACAATCTTTCTTCAAGGTTCCTTAAAGGGATATAATATTATTTAATTTTCTTGAATCACATATCATTTTTACTTGAATGATGAAATATGGATTAAATTTTCTATTTCAATTTCACCCATTTTTTTAGAATATAATAACATTGTTGTTTGTAAGTGATATCGATCTTTTATCTTCATTTATAGAGGAAATATTAAACATCCTTATCCATGTTCTCTATTATGTTTTCAAAAACTTATTATATATATATATATATGAAAATTTAATAAAACAATATTTTACGTGTTCCATTGACATATTTTAGAATAATTAACATGGATTAAATCTTATCATTATTCCCAATTGGGTCACTATTTTACTACATATTAAAAATTTTAAATAGAAATATTATTTTTAATGTTTACGACATGAATGGATTTTCTAACCATCACTACAACTATTTTTTTAAATATGAATTTATATGTTTCTTAAAAATTATTCAAATAATAAGATTTAAAAAAATTTTGTGTTTTTTTAGTATTTAAAACTAATATTCATAGTGAAGAATCATATTTCGTAAAAAAAGTTTTTAATAATATTTTAATTATAATTCCTTTAATCAAAGTCAAAAACTATTTTATATTACAGACATTCCAAAGAGAATATATTCTAAGGGTACCATAATTATTATTACTATGGAATTATTATAATATTTACATGAAACCCATTTATTTAGATGGGTGGACCAAGCAGTGAATGAATATTTTTTATTGTTATGTCAAAAATTGAACGGATCTAAATGTTTTATTCATAAATGGTACATAGAAATTTTATATGATGATAGGGAATCCTGATGTATCATATATTAACTCTTTATCCCCATTATATTTCATGAAAAACTGGTGATCTTGATTTATCTTATATTGTGGGTACACCCAGATAGCACTCCAATGTGTTTAGTAATGTTCCTTATAATTAGAGGAAAGATGGATGGGGTTACCAATTGGATTTTCCTATTGATTTATCAAGAAACCAGTTAGTTATTAGACATGTTTAACAATGGTTATGAATATAATTGTCCAAGACACTAATACATTCTAATTATTCTTTCTTTCGGGTTTTAATGATTCCTTTTATCAAATATAACATCACATGGGTAAGGATTATTTATTACAATGAAACTTGTATTTAATATATATTTATGAAATGTTTCATAAATGATAATCATGGTATTTATGTGTTTTTATTCCATTAATTTATGTTCAAACATATTGATTATACCGTCACATCCAAATTCTCATCCAGTTCTCACTAATAACAATCAATTTTTAATGCTTTTGTTTACACATACTGATCAATTATGGTCACCATTTTCTTGATTCCACTTCCATAGGTTATAAAAAACATGATAACTGATTTCTGTCTCAAAAGGGACTTTACGGGAATGTTATTGATATTTTGAAGAATTAATAATGAATATGAAAATATTGGTATAATGGGAGACAATTAGATCTTTATGAACCTATTTATTTTACAAAACAATATTTTAAATATGTTTTCCCAATTATTTAAAAATCTAATAAAATATTTTCATTGAGTATTTAAGTGATATAAAATTTCATTTTTATATTGTATGGTTTACATGGAAAACATTGAGTCACGCTTATTGGTATTAAATCTATAAAGGTAATGTTTATGTTTTTAGAATATGATCTAAGAGTGTAGGTTCAAGACTGTAACATATGTTATCTATGTGGGGTTTAGAAAAATTTAGGGATTTTGATGTTTTAATGTTACTGTATATTAAGAGTTATGAATTCCATAATGGGATTTTATAATTGTGTTTTATCATATGATCAGATTATTAGATTTCCATTTTTAGTTTTTTTATGATTGATTTTTATGAGTAGTAATGATATTTTGGGAAAAATTTTATTTGGGTAGGTATATGTAACCCTTACAGATGAAATGGAATATTCTATGAGATATCATGGTTGAATTATATTTTTTAAGAATATATAATCATTTTTTGGATTTTTTTTATTCCAGTTATTTATTGAAATGATTATCATTTTATTGACATTATATGATTATGAAATATATTTTTTAATGTTATATAAGTTAATGATTGAATGATTTTAATTTGAATATAAATGTTAATTTAAGGATGTATATGATCTGAGGGATGTTTATTTTAGTGCTCCTGGTATAAATAATACAATCATGAATACTCATTCTTTAGAGAGAATGGTTTTTTGTTATGGAATCTGATTGATGGATGAAATTATAGTTTTTTAATAAGTATACATTCTTATTCTTATATAATATAATGTTAAATAATTCCTCATTTTTTTGAAAATGATATATAAATAATAAATTGTCATATTTCTCAATTTTCAAATGAAAGGATGAAATTTCTCACACGTCATCGGGTTTTTGTTTTGTGTTTATTAACATTCTCAAGATAATTCAGTTTAATTTGATCACTGACCAATCTCACTCTCTATCATAATTTGGAAATTGGGTTTTCTTCCGTTTTTATATACTCATCTCCAACTAATTTAATATTATTATAAATCCTAGAATGTGTTATTCCAAATTACATTTATACTTCTTTATCTCTCTTTTGAATTGGATGATTTATAAACTCTTTTTACAATATGAGGTTTCAAGAAAGGTATTTGGATAATTAAACCCCTTTATATCATGATCAAATCCAAATTATGATAAACAAATTTCATAAGGGGAATAATTTAATATATATTAAATTTAACAGTGAATTTTTTGTTTGACAGCGTATATAATATGAAAAAAAGAGAATAAAAAACAAAAAATATTATTATTTAAAAAAAACTATCATAACGTAACCATTAAATTAGTGGGAATGAAAAAAATTAATAATATTTTTAATTATGTAATTTTCATACTCATTGGTAAAATATTATTTATGTATTTTAAAATCATAATTCTTTTTTTAGTACACTGATTTTATTGTTCAAAAATACTTTTCTTCAAAAAATGGTCTTAATGTTTTTTATAAGTGAATATTATAACTAATGTCTGGAAATAGGAAAATTTTTATTTTGAAAAAAGAATTTAAGTTTCAAATTCATCATGTTAGTATAATCAAAGTTAATGTTTTTTACTATTTTCTAAAAATATTGATTTTTTTGAATTTTGAAATATATATATTTTTCATAATGTTATTTCATTTTTATGTATTTAGAATATAAAATTTTATTTCTATTTAATTTTTATATTTCATGAAATAATATTTTATTAAATTATTTTAAATAATATTTTATAAATTAAATTAAATTATTTATTTATTTGAAAAATATATATTGTAAAACACCATTTTACTTATAAATTGTTTTTATCACATTTTTACAGTTTGATTTTAAAATACATTATTCCACAAATTTTTTTGAAATATGAAAATTTGATTCCATATTTATAATTAAAATTTCAAAATTTTGGAAATATGGATCTTTTAATTTAATAATCATAAATAGTAATCATAGAATTGTTTTTCACATGAAAAAATGAAAATCAGACAATTAAGTTTAAAAATAATATGATAACGACTATAATATGATCCTAAAACAATTTTTTTTATTCTTAAATTTTTTCTATAATTATATAATATTTGGTTATATGACCTTTTCCTTCCATTATTATTTCACTATGTTTTTTATAATATTTTATATGATGAAAAATAAAATATCAAATGTCATGTTTTTAATAAAAATAATATTTTTTAACATGAGGATAAAAAAAATATGATTGGTTATAAATGTTAATATAAAATTTAAATTATTTTTCGTTATCATGGTAATTTATTTTTATATTTTTCTGAATAAATAATTACCTTAAATTCTTACACAGGTTTGACGTAATAATTATTCAAATAATTGATAGATAAAAAAATAATTTCCAAAATATAAAATAATTTATAACTGGGAAAGAGTAATGGGATAAAAATATTTTTATATACAAATAATTTTTGATGTGTGTAATAAATTTTTTTTATTTCAATTTTTTGGTCATGTTACAAATCATCAAAGTAAATTAATAGTTATAAAATTGAAATAATTTCTATTTTTGGAAAATAATATTTAATTAAATGATATTAAAATTTATAAAATTCCTATATTCATAAAAAATAATATTATTTCTTTTTATATATCAATCATAGTACATTAATTATTATTTTATCAAATAATAGAAACTATAATTATCCTCAATGTGTAAAAGAATGTATTGTATTAATAAGTGTGAAACATGGTTAATAGGTGGTTAAATACCAATGCTATGCGTAAAAACGTAATCAGAAGTTATTAAAATTTAATTGTATGATATTGTTAAGAATCATAATATTAATGTATTATAATAAAAAAAATTAATTTATTTTCAAAAAAGTTAGTTTATATGAATTTAATATTTAAAGAAATCTCAAAAGTGCCCCTCTACTTTAATAAAAGGAACAATGTATTCACATATATTCAAACATTAAAACCCATTTTTGGGCCAAGTTAATTCCGAATAACTTATTAACATAATAAAAAATGTTCTATTTGAATTATTTTTGGGCTAATTAAAAATTTATAGGTCTTAATGTGTAAAACAAAAGAGGTTCTCCAAAGAAGTTGTATAGTTCTTAACCTAGGATTTTTTTTATTTCATCTTCCACCACATTAAAATATTTCCCTACAATGATGATATACTAACATAAGTATCTAAAATATATTTATATTTTATTAGTATAATAAAATTTCATATATTCATCTAAAACCACCATCAAAAGGAATATAAATCTATTGTTCTTGTGTACAACAAACTACCACTACACGGTCCTATATAATTATTTTTCTGTAACCACTAATAATGAATCAATATAATGATTTAATTAATGTTATCATATTATATTAAAACCCTATTTACCATTAAAAATGTAAAATATATCATCTACATTATTATTTCTCAATTCACTAAAAAAATATAATATTTTTTGTGAAAATGTGTGGACTTCCACCTCCACAACGAGATGTGATACATTTTTCTGACCAAATCACATGGATGATATATAAAAGTATATTTAAATAAATAATATGTTTTTTATAAAATAATAATAATATTATTATTATAAAATAATACATAATTCCTTCCATAATGATCATTGAAAAATGGAAACATTATTCAGGCGTACATATGACCTACCATCACCATGATTGTAACATATTTCATTTTAAAAAACCTTATTTTATAATATTATTAAAAAAAATAATTGATGTGTAAAAATTATAATCATTCCATGATTATTATTATGGATATTATGGAACAATGACTCCATTGGGAATGATCAACACATTGTAGATATTTAGAAATTAATAATGGAACGTCCTTAAAACACATGACATGGACATAATTAATTAATGAAAATAATATGTGAGAAAAATTGAAATAAGTGTATTAATGATAATATATTAAATATTTTAAATTTAATAAATAATTAAATAAAATTATATTTATTTACTAAATTATTTTCAAAATATAATATCTAGACTTGAGGTAAGGGATTTTGTCTCAATTAACTTTCATTAGGTCATATTTTATTTTTATGAAACTAATTTTATTTATAAAGAATATAAACTTTCCCTTCCACATATAATATTAGTAATACCTCATGATTTATAATATGTTATATTTTAATTTAAATAACATTTTCCAAGGTTATTTGACCTGAACTTTACAAACTGGTAAAGGTTTTTTCTCTTAATTTAATTTTGTTAATTTATAACTCTTATTCATTGAATTTTTTATTTCATAAATATGTGATAGGTGTTATAAAAATGGATTTATTATATATTAATTCTTTTAAATATTTATATTCAACAAACATAATCACTCAATTTATTAATTATCAATTTAATTATACGATCTTTTTAAGGGTTATCTATCTCGAATTCTCTTTCTTTGAGACAAATATTTATGGAATGCATCAATAATCCTTTAAGAAGAATATATATCACCCCTTTTATATGTATATAATGAATTTCATTATTTTCATGATATTAAAAATTAAAATTTAAATATTTATTTCATGAGTCATATGATTGATAGGTAAATAAAGTTGAAATTTACTTAGTTTACAATATACTTTCTATTATAGATTATTTATGTCCAAGGTTCTTTAGGGGGAAATCATGTAATATTATTTTCTTGAAACATATATTTTTTCATTTTTTATAAAAATATGTTTTAAATGTTTAAATTTCTTTTCAACCATTATTTATAAAATAAACATCAAGAATTTCAGATATAAGTGATACCTATCTTGTATCTTCTTTTCGATTGGGTATCAATAACCTCCACATCAATGTTTTCAAAAATATTTTAAATAAATTTATTTTATAACCATCAATATGTTCCTTTTTATATTTCACATTGTCTTTGAGATAAATTTAAAATTATCTATATATAATATTTATTAATATTTTCCCATATGGATCAATTTCGAGTCCCATTACACAATGATTGAATTTAATGTTTGTTTTAACATTTACAACATGAAATGATTTTTTGAAACCAAAGGAATTATTTAGAATGAAGATTATTTTATATTTTTCTATGTGTATATTAAAAAAATGGTTTTCATAATAATTTAAAATAAAATTGTTTTCATAATAATTTCATACTTTAATTTTTTGAATGTTTTGTTACAATTAAAAAAGCTATTTTCCTCAAAACAAATTAATGAATTTTTAATGGAATTCCCATTAATCAATGTCGAAAGCAAATGATGTTTTATACAGTAAACTAGGTATATGTAGTAATGTTTCTATTCTTCTCATTTTCCCTATATGGGTTAGGAAATTAACATGAAACATACTTCTTTTCCATAGGTTAATAAAGAAATGAATGAATAATTAATTTTGTTATATTAAAAAGCAATAGATTATTCCTTTTTCTTTAATGAAAGGTACTCAATAATTATTGATGATGAATAGTGATCCCAATATAGATTATATGAATAGTTAATCTGCATAATAGCTCCTTAGAAATGGATGATCATGATATATATTATATTTTGGGAGCTTCTAGATAACACTCTGATGTATTGGGTAATATTTCTTGTCTTTATAGGCATGATTGATATTGTTACAAGTGGGTTTCCTTTATAGATTTCACTAGGATATATTTATTTTTCACTCACTATTAAAAAAGTATTTTTAATATAACGTTCCATGATTCTAAAAAAATTTCTTTATTCATTCAATGGGTTGTTAAGGATTACTTTGATCATGATTAATGCCATATGGATTGTCAGTATTGATTAAAATGATTATTGTCTTTGTTAATGCGTTATTACATGTTTTATAAGTTATAATCAAGATATTTATGTATATTAATGACCGTATTTTATATATATACACTTTTATTATGTTTTCGTATCCTTATTATATTCTCTCCAATGACATAAAATTGTTAATTATTATATTTAACCCAATTTAGCATTTGAAGTCACCCTTCTATTTTTCCCTTTTACCCAAGTCATAAAAATTGATAATAAATGATTAGAGTCTAGAATTTATTAATATGAGAATTATTTTATTGGAGATGTAAAAGATTTAATATGGAATATGAAAATGTATGTATGGTGGGAGTTGTTGTTTGTATTTATGAACAATTTTTTTTAATTGAAGTTGAAATGATTTTATTCTATTTCTTTAAAACTATAAACCTAAAAGGTAATTTGGTGTGTAAGTGACTGTATATATCGTTTTGATCTTGTATGTTTTCGATGGTGAAAATTTATCCACATTTAATTATATTTAAACTATAAATATAATGTTTATGTATTTAGAACCTAATCTATAAGTTCTGGTTTTTGGATATTACACCCTCGAATAAAAAGTATAGACGGGGTTTCACTTATAAATTACACCTCAGTTAAAATATTATTCATGGAGAAATGAAATATCAATTTAATCAATAAATCCCCTGATTATAAAATGGAAATATTTAATGTATTTATAAAGTATAAAAATTCATCATATGGATTATAATTTTAAAAAACATTGATTTGAAAACAATGTTGAAAATGAATATCTAACCATTTGAGTAACACGATGATCAAAATCAATTTCAAAATCAGTATCATTTGAATCAATGCAATTATAAAAAAGATACAATATATGATACTCTAATCCTAATATATATTGTATAAATACAGTCATTAGTTACTAATCACATCATATAAAATGTACAAATATTCACATTATGAAATAAGTCTCCAGTAATTATAGTTTATGCAAGGAACCCCTTAGCTGGTTTCTGCACAGTGTTGAATAAACTATAGACTATAGTATAAAAATTTATCAATAACCAGTTTTAAAACCTTTTTCATTTATATACCTTATTAAAATGATTTATTTTTATTTTCAATATTATTACTAGTTAGTTATTAATATTTGTTATATCAGTTTTGGGTAATCTTGATTGTTTTGATCTAGTTTTCAAATGGTTTTCTTTATTCATTCATATGATCATTTTATTTATTCAAATATAATTAATTATAATTAAATGAGTGATTTATAATGAGATTTTAATTTTAAATATAATTCAATGAGTATATTAGAAATTATCCTATAAGACGAAACTAACAACAATTTTTTTAGGGATTTATAACATACCACGGGTGGTTTATTAATTATCGTGTAAAATGATTAAATTTTACTAAATAAAAAAATTATAACTTTTAATAACAAATTTATATCATATAATAGTTGTTGGTATGATTTTAGAACCATCCATGAAATAATTTCTTAGCATTGTTCAATTAGGAGGCTTAATGTAACCAAAATTTACAAACAATATGTAATAGATGATTATGAGGTGGTTTATTTTTAATATCATTATTTTGGTATAACAATTTTATCAATTATTATTCATTATTATGATATATAGGAATTATAAAGGATTTATAGAAGAATTAATGGATACTAAAATATTATATAATTTGAATTAAATATTTTCCACTTTATTTGTATTTTTATAAGATTTAATTATTTATAATCATTTCATTTATCAATAATATAATTTATATTTTCTCCATTTCCATACAAGAACCATTGTGATATCCATTAATTAAAAAACCATGATCACTTATTTATGGTATTTATGAAATTAAATTGATAGAAATCAATCATCTCCTTAAGGATGTATTCCACTCGTACACATTGTGGATGATTTCATTTTCAATTGAATATGGAAGACGAAAAATAAATGTTATAATTTTAAAATATTTATAATTTTATAGATATTATACTTATTTATTAAATTTATCATTTTTAACATTCATTTATGTTGATTATGGAAAAATAAATATATTTTTTTGTGCAGGTGGTAGTCAATGCAGACACAAAATCCATTTTATTGTTTCTTAAGGAAAAAAATATTGTTTATAGCTTGTAACATGATTATATGGACATAAATGTATAATATGGATAAAGATGATATAATTTTTAAACTATAAAAAGAAATTTCAGAAGGAATAAATTAAAATATGAAAAATAAAACCATATATGAAGAAGTAGTTACTAATTATTACCTCACCGCATTGGTTATCTCATTTATGAAGAGGTATAAACCATTGAAGGATGGTATATCTAGAATACAAAAACATTGTTATGTATTCTAAGCGTGATTATTATATGTTTTTGAATATTTTTGGCTAAAATTATGTTGTTTTCATTTAAAATAGAGTTCGTAGAGTCGATCCCCTTTTATAAGTATAAAAACATGTACTTTTTTTATACACAATAGTCATTTCCATAATGCAAGTCACTTTAAATTAAAGGGTATATAAAAATTGATAAAAATTAGTGTGTAAAAGTTATATTTTATATCCAATACACCAAAAATCAATTAAAAAAAGATTTAAACATGTTATTCCATTTATATCTTAGGTTACTCATTTTTATCATTTTTTGGTCCACCATGTTTACTAGTTATCATCTTGGTAAATTATAATTTATAAAAAAAATTAAAATGTTTATCTATAATTTGTTCCATGTGATTCAAAACGTTAAATCCATTTCATATTATTAAATCAATAATTTTGAAAAAAATTAATTTCCAAAATTTAAAATATATTAAAAATAGTTTCATGAAATAAATAAATCTAATTCAAAATATTCAAATGTGGATTATAAATTAAAAATAGAATTATAATGTATAGATTCACTTATAAAGCACATATTTTTTCTCATAATAAGTTCTCATGAACTCCAAATTTATTCTAATATACTAATAATTTCATCAAATTCATGATATATGTAAGAGTGTTCATTTCATTATTCCCATAAAAATCAATCATTTTAGAAAAACCACAATCATTTATCAAAATAAAATCATGAATATCTGAATCATAAAATGAAATCAGTTTTCCTATATTAAACTATAATGTTCATATATTTAGTTTTTTAAATAATAGTGCAAATTAAAAAATAGTTTTTATTGAAAAATAAAATTATAAAATTCCAATGTCATTAATATAATATCCTAAAAATTTATAAATAATTGAATATTGAAATGAAAAATTGAATGTATAAATATTTCATATTATAATAAACTTTTAATTATGATAAATTTATTTTAAGTGAATTAATATACAATACTCCATTTTTATAGATGTTTATTTGTAAGGAATACTTTTCAAAACATTAATCAATGATAACAATAATATATAATTATTTTAGTTGATTATTATCAATTTATATACTAAGTTTTATTTTATTAATCCAGTTTTAATATTAGTAGTTCATGTATTTCATTACATGTGGATCAATATACCAAACATGTTGTTTACTTAATGAAAACATTATAATGAAATATTGGGTTATTACACCCTCCCACCATAAATAAATTTCTATGTCTAAATTATAATTATTACTCGTTAATGAAATTGGCCTAGTGTATTATTATCATACTCATAATTTAGTGTATATCGTGTATTATAAATTCTAACTTGCTCTCTTAGGCTGTATCATGTAAACATTATTCAATCAAATAACAGTAATCATGCTCCTGAGTATAAATAAACTCTAACCATATATTCTTCTAAAATTACCTTTCCAAAAACTATTTGAATATCAATGGAATTAAAACAATTAAATGTTTTATCCCTCCAAAATGAACTCATATATTTAAAAACTAGTTCATTAAATTACGCACTAGTCAGTATAAGTGGAAAAATAGGAAACAGAATCACAAAAGAACGTCACGTATCAGTTATCAATTCCATAGTTACCAATACAATTTAATTCAAAATAAATATAATATTTTTTAACTCATCATCAATAATATATTAATAAAAATACTATTTCATACCTCAAATATATGTTCTCTAATAGTTACACACAAAAAAAGTTCATAAAATAAAATTTCAAATTTAATGATAAAATTAAATATATATCTCATATTATTTGAAGGAAATATTATTCGATTATAATCTGTATATGATTCAAATAATTTTACAAACATTTGGAATGTACCACTATATCATCAACCAACATTAGTCACTAGTTAAAATATAGAATAATATTAAAAATTTATATTTTAATATAATGTCAACCTCAGTACCTTAATAAATACTCAGAATCACACATTTTAAAACTTAATATGAGTTTAAAATGATTCTAAAACATTTATGTATTCACACTAATAATTTTATAAGGAATTAGGGTTTCTATATATATTCTAATCTCACCACCATTTTTTACCCCGTTTTAACATAAATGTCATTCCAAAATTGTTATGATAAAATCCAAAAGAATTATAGTACATGAATATGAAATCTCAATAATAATATGTCTTCTCCAATGAAAAAATTATTTGAACACATAATACTTTTTTTAAACTATTTCATACATGTTAGATCCTATATCTATCATTTCATTTTGTAGGATAATTTAATTTTTGTTATTTAATGTTTCTCTATAAAAGATGTTAAATTAATTGAGAAAAAAATCATGCATAATGTTTCATAAAATTAATATTATCGGCCATGTCATAGCCCCAATAGTTTCTAACTACGTGTGTAGTTATTCCTTATTTTTGAGAACCACATGAGGATTGTGTTAATATCAAATACAACACTTTTACTGTTCCCATACGTAGTTAAATATATACCATATCTTGTATCCATTTATATTCTACAATTATGGACACATTACTATGAAAACCACATACTCAAAAGTTAACCAATAAATGGTGATATAATCCTATAATTAGGCATATGTACTTTAATTTCACACATGAATTTTAGAAAATTTCACATATCATAATCCCTAAAATATTATATATTACATCAACATAGCTAAATGGTTATCAAAACATTGGAAATTAGTATAAACAATAACAATAAATAATTGATGATATTTAAAATCCTAAATTATCCTCCAATAAAACATCCTAATATCCAAATTTATATAAACCATATTCTATTACTGAATATGTTTATTCATACATTATCTTCTTGTAATTTCATGACTCAAAAAAATATTTCATTACAATACATGCATATGTCCTCTTAGTTTGGGAATATATGGAATACGAAATAACTTTAATAACAAGAAATTATGTCCTTTTCAACTGATGGACATTTTTATTCCATTGTGAGATAAAATTATTATTACATAATTATTTTTCACTATATCCCACAATTTATTTACTTAATATACCATTATACACACGTTATACAAATTAATACTCTTCATAACAAGAGGGAATGGAATCGTAGGATATGAGTGAAAGAATATACTCACTATGGTTAAAATTTTGTGGAAGAAATAAAATATCATAAGTGAGAAAAATATTAAAATATTTTTATAATCATGATGTATAATAAAATCATAAACAAAAAATGTTAGTTAACAACGCATGGCATGATGATTTATATAAAATAATACATGAATAAATAGTTAGAGTTAATAAAAATTATACGTGAGTGAATTACAATGTGATGATACTAAAAAATATATATGAATAATTATTCAAATATTTCAAAAAAAATAAAAGTATAGGTATCAAAACATTCAAATTACACTATCTCAAGGTACTATAATAAAAAAAACATAAATATGAGTACTTATCTCAGGTGATCTAAAATTTTAATCCAATCTATTTGAGGGTGATGCTGGATCCCACCAATCAATATCCAGAGTGATATGTGGTGCTTGAATTTTATCATTTATCACATCATAGAAATGACATGTAAACAAAATGGTTTTGTAAAAACATTCTATGTTACAATCATTCACTCTTTTAGTATTGATATTCAAGGAAAGAAAATATGTTTATTTCAACCTATCTTAAAATAAGATCAACATAAAATTGGATTCATTTTTATTCACATAATTAAAACACCATAATTTTATTAATAAGTATATCATAATAAACATATGGGAAATAAATATTCATTTGATGACATCATGTAATTTTCTAGGTAAATACCATTCAATAATGATTATAAACACCATGTAATTCAATGAAATAGATAAATGGTATATAGTAAAATCAATTATTTCCCAATATTAATCTATGTATAGAATATTGGGTAACAACATTCCATAAAATGAATATGAAATAATGTTTTCACAAAGGAAAGGCATTGTGTGAAAATATTCGATCACACAAAATCTATGATAAAGAAATATAAATGAAATGATGGATCATTACTTCAAAAAGAGAAGTAATATATATAGGTCATATAGAGAAAAATTTTGTATAGTTAAATTATAATAAAAACCTTAATCAAGAATTTTGTATTTCAAATAATTTGGATTTATATAAAAACCAATATTATGAGAATTTTTAAAATGAAAATTTGGAAATAAAAAACACCCATGATACTTTGAAAGCATTTTAGATGGAAATATTTTATAAAAAGAGAGAGTATATTTTTTTATTAAACCATTAATTCATAGAATGTATGAACCAATGAAAATTAATAAAATGATGGAAAAATGTGTTCACGTGAAAAATGTTAAAATGAAATAGTTGTTACACTTTTATTAAAGTGATATATACAAAAAACAAAAATAAATTATTTAAAATTTCAAAAAGAAGATAATCTATAATAACAAGAACTTTTTTAATTTTAAAGAAATTTCAAAATGTATCCAATTAATTTGTTCCTGAAAAAATATAATCCAATGAATTAAAAGAAGAAATTGGTCTGTTTTAACATAAAATAAACACTGCAGGGAACTATGATGCATGGGGAAATGAAATATATAGGGAAAATATAAAACCTCATGAATATATAGTGTAAATTTTGTAAGGATTTTTTGTTAATAGAAATTATAAACATTTCTTTTCTTTCAAAAATACTCTGTATTTAAAAATAATAATGGAAACAAATCTCTTATTATCTAAGTTACATTTGGTTGAAAATAAATTTTAATTTGGCTTTCTTTTAAACCGATAAAAATTTAAATAAGTTAAATGATATGTATCTTAAAAATCTTTGAATATATTAAAGGACATTCATTAGTATGTAATAAAAATATATTAATTTTTTCATAGTGTATATTAAGAAATACATGTCATAAAATTAAATTTTAGGAAAATATCTCATAACTTCATTTCCCCACTAAGTCAAATACACTCTAAGATACTCTACAAAAAATAAATATTATAAAAAAAACTATATTTTTTAATACAGATAAAATTTTATAAAAATCATTAATAATTATTACCTACCTTTCATATAGATATTTATTACCTATTATAGATGTTGGGTGGGGGTAAGTTTGGTTGTTTGGAAATACTTTCATAATAGTTGTGTTATCATTTTTTATTCACCCTAATATAATCAAATAATGTTAATTAAATTTATAATAATTTTTTAAATATATAAATATTTGATGATTAAAATTCCTTTCATGGCTACATTATTTTTTATCCGTGAAGATGAAATTGATAATGAATAGTTTTGGGTGATTATTTTTCCTAGAAATAGAGTTTTCATAATTAATGGGGTAATTATTGATGTATATTTTGAAAAAAAAAGTCAATATGTATATAATATATCAATACTAATTAGGATTTAATAATCATCCTTTATATAATTAAAAATAAATGTTAATTTTGGCGGTCAAGCCAATACAAATATAAATGTAACATGCTTAATATATGATTATGAGGGGATTTAGTTGAAAAATAATTCCACCAATAATTTAGTGATATAATTTAGTGTTAATAAGTGTGATATATCATAATTGAAATTTATTTATAATAATTAGTAAATGATATGAAAAAAATTAAAAAAAATTAATTAATGGTTTTCTAATTTGTATGGTTGTTTTAAAATATTCAACTAAAGATAATTGTTTACTGATCAAATAATTAATAAAATATAAAATTTTCCCTTACAGAATAATAATGTTATTAAAAATATAAAATTTATAAATTTAACCATTTTCATTTCTGGATATGTAATACAGTAAAGAAAGGAAATTTTGAAATCAATCGTCTCATGCAGACAGTAACCCACATGTAGACTTGGTAACTGCTTTTGTTATTCATAGATTATTAAAAGTGATTAATATTATTTTTCATTTCTAAAAAATTATATTTATTTAATAATTATTTATTATATTCCACAATAGTATACTTTTTTATGGTTTTTTTGAAAATTAAACATGACTTTTTGTGAAAGGCAATCCATGCACAAACAAATGTATATTTTATTTTTTAGAGAATAATGAAACAATTGTTAATTAATGTAAAATAATAAAAATATCATCAAATTTTAAAATGTTTAATTATGCTATTATTTTTTAAATAGAAAAATAAATATTTTAATGAAGAAATTAACATAAAGAAAAATAAAAGAGGAAGGAGTTGTCTGCAATATATACCTCATTACTTGTGTTATCACCTTTGTAAAAGGGGTTAAACATTTAAAGGATTTTATTTTGTGTATAAAAATATCCTTATTATGTTGTATATTAGTGTTTAGGAGAGGTTTGGTTTGATTTTTTTCCTAATGTAGGTTTGTTTTTGTGAGGGTATATAGACGTGTTCCCTCTTATAAGTGAAAAGATGTGATTTTTTTTAAATACAAAAATCACTTCAAAAAAAAGAAGTAAATATCAATGAACGTTGATCCAAAATTTAGTCATAATTTTGTAGAGAAGATATATGTTTTATCTACACATTATGAACTTAATTAGAAGCATTTTTTTCTTATTAGGCACCATATATCTTAGGTTACTAATTTTCACCATTTTTTTCAATATGATAACTTGTTTGTACAATGATAATTTATCCTTTTCTAAGAAAAATCAATGGACCTTATTATATAATTTAGAATAAATGATTCAAATTTTTAAATCTATTTTTCCAATCCATTTTTTCAATGGAATAAAGGTATTTACAAAATAAAAATCCTTTTTTACTGATTAAAAATAGAATAAAAAATTCTTAAAAATGAACGTTTAAAAATATTTATTTGAATGAAAAATGAAATCTCATTTGGTATGTCATTTAAGAATATGATATCCTGAGAAGTTAAACAATTATTGTAAACCCCGTCATCGAAATAATTACCTTCCATGTAATCGTGTGTGATGATATCATTCAAAGACAAAATAGACTCTTTCCATTTCATCCATTTAGTAGTATGCTAGAAAAAAAATGAATAATACAATTTTTATTTTCTTGTAGAAAAGATGTAGAGTCGTATTAAATAAATATATTATTCAATCCTCATTAAATATTCATTTTAACAGCATTCATTATAGAAAGAATTTCTACATAAAGGGAAGGAATGAGACCACGCCGACAATATATACATACCTTTTCATCAACGTTGTGATTTATAAAGACTCCACCATAACTAGAACATCGTAGGATCAATATATGTGAACCATATTTATTACATTTAATCTATCTTTATGGTGGATATATTCATATAAATTAAAATTTTACATAAATAGGATGATAATTTTTAAAGACATGAAAATTCCATGTAATTGTTTTTAATTATATTGGAATTAGAAGAGTCTGTAAAAATTGATAGCATGAGATTCTGAGTCCCGGTGTTTCCAAAATGAATTTATGAGCATTTTTTTGGGTAGGTTCAGCAATCATGCGATTTGGGTTTTTTGAAATTTTAACTAGTGCTCAGAATTGAAATTTGAGGGCATCGTTGAACTCATAGCGCCGATATTTACTTATAGAGACTCTCACCTTGACCACAATAAGATAAGGGTGAATGTTATCTTTTGTGTTTTTTGTGGAAATAAAAATAAAATAAAGAACAAATTTTATCATACCATTTGAATGTGCATTGGTGGGGACCACCCCAGTAAAAAACCTCCCATATTGAAATTAATGGTGGGGACCACCCATCCCGTGAGCTCCCTATTAAATGAGGGAGGGGACTCTTGGTTTTCTCTTAATTAATTATTCCAAAATCAGTATAATTATTGGAAAACTCTTCTAAAATTAATAAAAATGAATTTAATAAGTCGTAAATTAATTTTTGTTGGAATTGGGGAAGTGTTGGAAAAGGTGGGAGTCGGGAGAACTTTGGAGAAACTTTTCCAATAAACGAAGAACACCCTATCCAACGAATAACATACATCAGAATCAAGAACGAGGACAATGCACGAGCCCAACATTGGAAGAATTTTGCGGATGCGATAATCATTAGTTCCCTCATCACCTTCACTGAATTTATCTTTCTTCACATACAATGAGCAATCGAGGAGGTATTGTTGTTTGTATTCACCTTACCCCATTATTGACAATCGTCTTGATTTAAGAACAATTATGATACTTGCTACTATTATAACACGGAGGGTGTGGGCCAAACAAACATGACACGACCCCTCCGAATCCTTTTTGGGATTTTATGGTCATGAATCGATGGAGACAGACCGAGGCCAGTTCGGGAGTCTACAGAATGAAGAACAGGCCACTGGGGCGGGCCTGGTGACCTAAGGGATATCGCATGAAGGGCTCGGGAGTGGCGGCTGGCACTCCAGCTGGTCGCGAAGACAGTGGTGTCACAACCACGCCTCCAGGGAAGGAAAGCAACCCATTGTCCACATTGGACCATGAGAAGCTGTTGATGCATGGATGGCCACTCGAAGGGGGTGGTGACATGCGTCCATGCCACATGCCTACATGGGTCACGACACGAGGTCGTGGCAGTAAAGAAGAGTGGTTGGCTGCTAAGGGTGGCACGACACATGACCATGTCGTGGAAGAGGGATTCTCATCCGACCAGTCGTGGGCTAGTGGGCCTCCCAATGTGGGCCTCCCAGTGGGTCGCCCAGTATTGGACGCCAAGTGGGCCACCCATCTCGGGCCACCCAACAGGCTTCCCATCGCAGGACGCACCGCCGGTCGCGCCAGCGGACCGGGATGAACCCAGTGGTTCGGGCCGAACTCAGCGGGCCAGGTTAGAAATTGGACGGTCTGAGTTAATGCCAACGGGGTTTGGTCAGCCCAGGCCAAGTCAGGGCGGGTATGTCCGATGAGATTAGACAAGACCCAGACCAGCTTCGACCCCTTTTCACTCCGTCAACCATAACATAAGATACGGGCGTCTGTTTGATGAACTGTCTATGGCACTAGAAACCTAGGATCGTGACAGTCCTTTTGATACACCCCACTTGAGTTTTGAACAATTTTGGGTTATGGCCGGGTTGGATCGATAATGAATCCAACCGGGCCCTTGGGTCTAAACAAACAATAACATATAGACAAGGCGTCCGATTGATGCACCATCAATTGCAATGAGAGCCCTATTACATGGTGGTCCTTTGGGATACTTATTCCTTTGACTTTGTGGATGTTGGAGTATCAACGTGTGGCTTGAGGAGAGGACCCTCCCAAAATCATGCGAGCATAGTGCCGGAACCCTGTAGTTGGATTTAAGTTGAGAGAGGGATCCTATGTAGGTTTGTGTCTTGGGATCCTACATGGGTCTGTGTTCAAAAGTCCCACTTTGATTCACTCTAGGAAGTCTATGTGTGACTACTCTAGGATCCTACGTGGGTATGCTATACTAAGATCATATGTGAGTATGATGATTGAGGATCCTACATGGGTCTGATGGTTTAGGATCCTACATGGGTCTTCCACTTAACAGAGTAATATGATTCAGTATTTACGTCTAATCATCTTTACTACCATACATAAGTTATACATGGTGTGAGATGAGTCATTACCTTCATGGTGATACCTTTGTGGCATTCTTCTGTGTGGCGTACCTTTGTGGTATATACCATTATGGTGATACCTTTGCAGTATTATTCTTTATGGTGTTACCTTTGGGGTACTTACCTTTGTGGTGTAACCATCGTGGTATTCATTCCATCGTGGTATAGTTGAGCATTGTGCAAAATATATGGGCCATGTGTTTCCTCAGGAATGAGATGAGAATACATTATAACATAGGTATATGTATAGGAATATATATAAGTATGGTTTCCAGTTGTTTTTTTGATTTTTGACTTATCCTTTGTTGATTTTGAGATACATTAGGGGGTCTCGGAGTCCCTACTCAGTATCATTATACTCACCCCTACACGGGATATGCCCAAATATTGTTGAGTATTATGTAGACGACGGACAATACTGACTAAGGACGAGGGTACCAGGACTGGAGGTATCTTAGAGGTGGACATTAGATGAGGTATACCACAGGGACAACCATTCGAGATCTATATCTACCTTTCAGGTAGGATCTTTGGCGGGTCTCCTCTGGAGCTCTTTCCTTTTTTACTTTTACTTTTCATTTTACTTGTTCTTTTTAGTTAGGTTGTATTCTGGTCTCTTTTTCTTTCTTTACACACCTTGTTTACTATATAATTACTTGTCTTTTTATCTTGCATTGTTATTGGTTGTGCGTGTTTATTGGTTATAAAGGCAATGCCTTCCCGGTTTTAGGGAATACACCATTCGGTGCTAGTCGCCAGCCCATGTCCTATGGATGGAGGGCTTGGAGTAGTCACAGCCTGGGCCCCGTGAGCCGAGTCGTGACATAATAACATATAGTACCATGGTTTTTCAACATGGAAATTTCATAAATATAATTATCAGAACAAGAATTTTTAGGTAATTAACATTCTTCATAGGTGTAATAATTTGAATGAGATCCAATATAATTCATTAGTGATTACTTCAATGAATAAGAATTTTTTATATAGTCAATAAGACATTTAGGACTTCTGAACTAGCCACCATAAAGGGATTCGAGTGCCTCCTGGATAAGGAAGACTGATTCATGCAACAATATGATCTTGAACGCATGTTGCACCTGGTATTTCCACATCAAACATATCAATAGCTATATTTAATAAGGTTGATGATTTAGGGTATATAATGAATAAATAAAAATTATATTCCCTAAAAGTATTACATAGGACACATTTTGAACACAATTTTATGCCAATAAACTGAAGAAACAATCCGTGTGAATTCTACAGTACATCACACTCTATGTACTATATAATATGGATGGAGAAATATAGTTTATACTCAAAAAAATCGCCCAAATACTCTTTTTCCCTTGAATTTAATCTTGATTATATGCTTTGGATGAAATTAATCTAATAGAGGTAGGTTCACATACCAAAAAAACATCACCATTAATGAAGCTATATCTCGTCACCATTTCTTTATTCAATAATAATCATGCACAAGGAGGATTCCATTTTCTATTTGATTGATATATTCATATGAACTACAATGTCATGAGAATTTAATTTTTTAATAATAGGAATACCTATCCATTTTTGTGACTATAAACTCATATTTGGTTTGTAGTTAGATTGCCAATGAGAGTTCGCTAAATTTATAGAAAATTACTCCATATGGGCTGGCCAAATGGATCCAAATAATTTAAATTTCTAGTTTTGAGCCTATTTTGGTATCTATATCTCAAAAAGGTATGTCCATTGGATTTACCATTTAAGAGACTCAACATGAAATTTTCATGTATATATTGATTGAATTTTAAGATATTTTTAATTCCAAGACCCCCATAATCAATAGGTTGACATCGTTTCTTCCATGAGATATTTGAAAGTATTCTTCAATGGATGATCCCACTATATAATTTTGTTAATATAAATGTTTATACTCTTAATGAAAGCATATGAATATCTATAAACAATAAATTAATAGATAATTTTTGTAACCATAATTATTTTCCCATGGATAATCATTCATGCTATTAAAATATTCTTGTTTCCAAGGAAGTGAGTTGATTTCTAATCTAGATCATATAGTGAGAAAAATTAGTGACAAGAGGGATTTATGTAACGACCCAAAGTTTTTAAATGGAAATTCCCTTCTTATATTTATCTCATAAAATAACATGAAATCAAAAAATAATGAACTACTATGTGAAAAGTGACCTTTAAACGTAAGTTTTTCACTTCTGTGTTTGGAATTTTAAAAATATGACATACACAGTTGTGTTCAAGATGATTTTTGGAGTCTAATGAAAAAAAAATAATTATTGGTGAATAATGACCTACCCTTATAAAAAGTAACATACCCTTATGAATAGTAATATGACCCTTATTAATAGTAAATCATCCAACATAATAGTAACATTACCTATGAATACTTAAATAAAATTTAGACATCCTAGAAAGTGACAATTTGACCTTAGTAAATGTTTTGGTATTTTGTAAGTCATGAAAAAGTAATTATATTTAATTAGTTAATTTAAAATACTATTTATTTCCCTAAAATTTATTCATAAACTATTTAATCAATTTCTTATAGTTTTTAGATAATTTTATAAGACCCTACGTAATTTTTGAAAGCACTATAAAATCAGTTTTAATCATAAAAACTGTTTTTCAGTAAATTATGATTTTAAATAAATATTAAATTAATAATATTTTAAAAATTATTTGTGAAAATTTGAATTTATTTTTTGATTCAACACGTTGATAAATTGTTGGGGTAAATTTTTGGTATTTTTCGGAGATACGTGAATTTTTTATGAATAGAAGAATCCGATAATTTACAATAAATGCTAAATAATGGATTAATTTAGTCATCAATGATGCTCTGCTGATGTAAGCCCACTTGGTTCGGGATCACATGATGAAATTACTATTAATGGTCACTCATGACTCACTATTCCTTGACTTAGTGTAAATTAATAAACTAATGAATTTTATATTAATGAAACCCCTCTCCCCTCAACTTTAAAAGACACCCTTCACACCCTCATTTCCTCACACCTCTCATGCTCCAATGTTTCTCTAAAATCTGCCCAAAATCCTTCCCTAGACCCTAACCCACGTCCAAGAGCTTATGGTCTCATCAAAAGACCATGCTTAGGCCCTTAAAGATGTTCTCAAGAGGAGGATTCTAGAAGAAATTTCCCTCCCTCTTCTCCATTAATTTTTATTCAAGTTCAAGTTCATTTATTGATATCTCTCCCACCTATCTTCATACAAATTGTATTTTACCTCCATTATTATACATATAATGTAATTATATGAATTTAATTGGATATTATATCATCCAACCCCTTTCCCTCTTCCATGTATTTTATTAAAGAGAACGTTGTTTGTGAGGTGTTAATTTATCACCTTCAAGAACGACATGCTTTCTTCTTCAATTTCTACCTTTATATCTGGTCATGAAACCATTTTTGTGGATGAACCAGAATAATTAATATGTATTATTATTTATTTAAAAAAATTTAAATATCCTATGTCCATATAACTAAGTGATAAGTTAAAACAAGTTCTTTGTGATCAAAAAACCGCCCAAATTGACCCAAATAACCATCATTTAATTCTTATCTAATGATTCATCCACATGGATCTTATATAATTCATTATAAGACAATTAAAACTCCTATAATATCATTAATGGAATGTAATATCATTTTTGTATGTTTACTCATGTTCTCCCTAAACCTCAATTTTAGAATACAGGTGAACCGCCCAAGAAAAAGCATAAAAATGAACATCCCCAAACAATGTTTTTTAACTCTATAAGTTATCCAAAAGAACATAATATGACATAATGAAACCATAATTAGCCCTATTAATTAACACATGGTTCTGGATTTCTAATTAAATAATATAATTTCATTATGTAGGACATTAAAGAGAAGTAAGCATTCGGGTACAAGGTAAGGGGAAATTCTCAAACCCAACTTTCATCCTTCGAGTTCTCCCTCTTTCACTCAATTTTTGATATGGTTACTCCTTAGAGACTGTTTGGTCATAATTTTCATACCTTTTTTGGATATACATGTTTTCTAATAATGTTTATGTCAATCAAAATTTTTTCCAAAATAACTCTTCTTTTAAGAATTCACCTTTTACCTCTCATTCAAGGTTGATTATTCTTGTATCATGTATGTTGATTCCTTTTTCTTTAGGGAACACAATGTTTATGAATGTGTTCTTATGAGATAAAACCCATTCCTTTTCATGGGTTAGTTATGTTCATTTATGTTATATGTTCATTATGGCATGCATGATAAATGATAATGTTATGATGTGAGGGGTGCGCCCGAAATTATATAGCGCAATATGAATGATTAAATGTGTCAGGTGTACACGAAATTATATTGAATGCCAATGCATTGGGTAAAGTGATGAATCTCATGAGTAAATGTGAAATGATTTTTGAAAAATATTCTAGCTTGGTTCACATGTATGTGTGGTAGTTAACCACTAAGACATGATTTTTCATTTTTATGCATTTCCACATTTCATGTATTTTATTTATTCTCCTCTCATGTTCATGATCGTTTGCCTATGTTATAATTTTTCTCACACCATGATATATTTTTCTTCTATATCCTCTTACTAGGCTTCTAGATCACCCATTCTTATGTATATCCTCAGGTGGATACATGTACTAAGGAGAGGGAAAGTGCCAATATGAAGCTATAGAAGAAGAAATTAAATTAATGTTTATGCTAGATGTTGTAATTGTTATGTGTGGTCATAGTTTGCCCATGAAACTAATCCATTGGATCCTTTATGTGTTATAATATTATGTTTTTATCTTTGATATTATGTAATAGTAACATGAGAAAATGTCAGGTCTCTATAGTTGGTATTAGAGGAAAGGTTTAGTTAATTTGGGAGTTTGGATTAGTGGACCCTAGAGAAAACCTCTAGTATGAGATTAAGTACAAATATCCACACAAAATTATTTAAATAGGGATCCCATATGTTATACTTTTATTATAAATTGTTAAAATAAATAATTTATTTAATCATGAATTATTTACTTATGTTTTTTTCTAACCTTTTCTATTTTAGAAAACGGTTGGAACCAGGAGAAATTAGGCCAAAAACTCGTGCGAGGGCCAATGCAACGATTTCCAGAATGAAATATCCATTGATTTGTGAGGTGGAGTTAAAAACATAATGGTATTGCTTACCCAATTATCTCAGGTTATGAAAAATAACCATAATAATGGGGAACTTCCTCTTTCACTAAAGAGGGAGAAACTGGCTATCGAATGTTTTATTCAGCAACGACCACCGATGTTTTGTGGATCTTCTGATCGACTAGTTGCAGAACAGTGGGTCAACTCCACGAAGAAGATATTTTCTGTTATTCAATGTTCTAAGATGGATGAGGTGACCCTATCCATTTATCATCTAGATGGAGAAGCAGATCAATGGTGTGCTTTGATTAAGAACACCAAGCCAAGGGAAGAAATTGAAGAGATGGAATTGGATGACTTTAAGATAATATTTCTTAATAAGTATTTCCCACGAACGGTTCGCATGAAGATGGAGAGTGAATTCATTGATCTCAAGTAAAAACATAGAGAATCTGTCACAACCTATGATGAAAATTTCACAAGGCTCACAAGGTATGCTTTGGGTTATGTTATCAACAATGATAGAAAAATTTCTTGATTCTTTAGTGGATTAAAACCACACCTTCTAAAGGATCTTCCAATTCGAGACTTTGGGAGTTATGAATAAGTTGTTTGGTGTTCTCTCAAAGTGGAGATGGAGTTTGGAGAATGTTCCCATGGCTATAGGGATAAGAAGATAAATATGTAGTTTCAAGATGGTGGATCTAATGATAATGGCGGGAAAAAAAATCAACGACCCACCTGCAAAAATTGTGGAATGTTGCACAATGGGAACTACCTCAAAGGGACGAGGAAATGATTCAAGTGTGGGAAAGAAGTACACCAGGAACAAGAGTGTCGAAAAGACACAAAAAAGGAAGGATAATTTTTCCTATGAAAGGAGAGAACCACTTATGGTTCAATGGTACAACTGTAAGGAGCTGGGGCACTATGCAAACCAGTGCAGTAAACCTCAAGCTCTTGAGGTTAATCAGTGTCAGTAGCCACCAAATCCAATGGAACAAGGGAAGGATTGTGCCATCACTACAGTGGAGGTGGAGAATGATAATGAAGTCGTACATGGTACACTTCCTAGTCACTCAGGAATGTCAATAGTCTTATTTGATTCTGGTTCTACGCATTCCTTTATATCTTTCATATTTTCTAGAACTATAGAATTGGAGCCCCAAAACCATGAAGAAGATATATCTGTAAAAACACCAAGTGGTGAAATAATTGAAACCCAAGTGTTTGACTCTTCTCATGTTGGTGTGTTTGGGATGATTCTTCTATAAAATCTCATTATACTTCCCTTGGTGGAATTCAATGCTATAATGGGAATGGACTGGCTCTCGTTATATAGAGTGCATATCAACTGTCGGTATAAGGAAATATCTTTTCATATTCAGAACCATCCCATGCTCCTCTACAAATACAAGGACGATCATGAATCTCCTTCTAAAAATCCTTCAATGGTGTGGGTGTTTATTCCCTATGAAGAAGTATATCTCGCCCAAATGGTTGAGTTGAATGAATGTTCCAACCTCGAGTAAATGCCCATCGTAACGGAATAAGACAATGTATTTCCAGAAGAGTTACCCAAAATTCCCCCTGATCATGAGGTAGAGTTCTAAATTGAAATCATACCCGGAGCTACACCTATATCGAAGTGTCCCTATAGGATGTCCCCTATCGAACTAGAGGAGTTAAAGAAGCAGCTGCAAGATCATCTGGAGAAAGGGTCCATACGCCCTAGTGCATCACCTTGGGGTGCACCAGTTCTCTATGTGAAGAAGGATGGAACACTGTGGCTGTGTATCGATTATCGAGAACTAAAAAAGATAACCATAAAGAACAAGTATCCTCTACCAATGATTGATGACTTGTTCGACCAGTTAAGAGGATCTCAGTACTTATCAGAGGTGGATCTTCATTCTGGATATCATCAGTTAATGGTGATGAAAGAAGATATTCAAAAGACTGCCATCCGAACAAGGTATAGGCACTATGATTTTATGGTGATGCCCTTTGGACTTACTAATTCCCCGACATTATTCATGGGTTTGATTTATAGAGTATTTAAATATTACCCTGAAAATTTTTTGGTAGTGTTTATTGATGATATTCTCATCTACTCCAAAAGCAAGGAGGAACATGAAGAACATCTAAGACCTGTGTTGGCGACATTAAGAAAGGAGAAGTTGTACGACAAGTTCAGAAAGTGTGAATTTTGGATGAATCAATTCATGTTCATGGGACATGTGATCACAGGTGAGGGAATTTCTGTGAATCCTTCAAAGACAAAGGCGATTGAGGAATGGCCTAGGCCTTATAGTGTCACAGAAATCAGTATTTTTCTTGGATTATATAGGTACTACTGATGTTTTGTGAGAAAATTATCCAGATTTAAAAGCCCGAAAACTATTTTGACAAGGAAAGTGGTAAAGTATCTCTGGATAGAATAATGTGAGGGAAGCTTCAATGAGATAAAGAGAGGGCTGATCACTGCACTTGTACTCGCACAACTGAAAAGTGGAGAATGTTTTGTGATATACAATGATGCTTCAAAGAAAGGCTTGGGTTGTGTTGTCATGAAAATTTATAATGTGATAGCCTACACCTAATGACAGTTTATGATCCATGAGAAAAACTTCCTGACGCATGATCTAGAGTTGGAAGCCATGATTTTTTCAGTCAAAATTTGGCAGCACTACCTTTATGGTGAGAAGTGTGACAAATAAACCGACCAGAAGAGCCTAAAGTATATATTGACACAAAAGGATCTCAACATGCATCAAAGAAGATAGATAGAGCTAATAAAGGATTAAGATTTCTCTATTCACTATCATTCTAGAAAGGCGAACAAGGTTGTTGATGCTCTAAGCAGAAAAGAACCTGCTACTCTATCCATGTTGCGGATTAAGAAAGGCCATATCTTCATGGATATAAAATGAATGGATTTGGAAATCATAAGGGTAGGGGATACATCCTACCATGCCCAAATGATTGTGCAACCATTCATCCAAGAGATGATTAAGAATTCACAAAGGGATGATGTGGAGATACAAAAGAGGGTGAATGCAGTAAATGAAGGGAAGCTTCAAGTGTTCCATATTGATGATGGTGGTGTGATTCGGTTTGGAACGCGACATTGTGTGCCTTCATCGCCCAGGATAAAGAAGGATCTATTGGACAATGCACATATCTCAAATTTCTCTATACATCATGGGAGTACCAAGATGTACTGTCATCTCCGAGAACACTTCTGGTGGGATAACATGAAAAAGGAGATTGCTGAATATATATCAAGGTGCTTGGTATGTCAGCAAGTTAATTCTGAGAAACAAAAGTCCAAGGGTGTGATGCAACCATTTCCTATACCCATGTGGAAATAGGAAAATGTTACTATGGAATTTTTCACGGGTCTCCCGAAGACATCAAAGGGAAATAATGCGATATGGGTTGTGGTTGATCGCATCATGAAGACTACCATTTTATCGCTATTCGGAAATATCTCTCACTTGATAAAATTGCAAAGATATATGTGATAGAAGTGATGAGATTGCATAGGGTTCCACTCTCAATTGTCTCTGACCATGATCCAAGGTTCACATCTATGTTATGGATAATCCTTCAACATTCTTTGAGTACTGAATTAAATTTCAGCACGGCCTATCACCCCCAAACTGATGTCCAGTCTGAAAACACTATTTAGATGCTTGACGATATGCTAAGAGATTGCTCTCTTCAATTCAAAGGTGGTTGGGATCAACATCTCCCATTGGTTGAGTTCTCATACAACAATAGATTCCATTCGAGTATTCAAATGGCTCCGTATGAAGCTCTTTATGGGAAGCGATGTAGAACTCCAACCAATTGGGATGAAGTTGGATAAAGAAAGCTACATGGGCCCGATCTTGTTCAAGATATGACACAAATGGTTCATGTCATTCAAAAACACATCAATTCTTCTCAATGTCGGCAAAAGAGCTATGCTGACAACCGTCGAAGGGACTTGGATTTCGATGTTGGAGATAAAGTCTTCCTTTGAATATCTCCATCGAAGAGAGTCATGCGATTTGGGAAGAAAAGGATGATAAGGCCATGGTACATTGGCCCCTTTGAGATCATTGACCACATAGGAGTCGTGGACTATCGTCTTGCACTTCCACCGAATATGGCTCATGTTCATGATGTGTTTCATGTATCACTACTGAGGAAGTACATACATGCCCCTCATATGTACTAAACTCAGTGGTAGTGTAGTTGGAAGATGATCTCTCCTATGTGGGGTAGCCAGTAAAGATTCTAGATCAGAGAGATAAGGTTCTACGCTACAAGACAACCCATATTATCAAAATGTTTTGGAGGAACCATATGTTTGCGGATGCCACTTGGGAACCAGAAGAGGAAATGAAGGAGAAACACCCTCACCTATTTGTGTACACTGAAATTTCGAGGGCGAAATTTTTTAAGGGGGGAAGAATGTAACGACCAAAAGATTTTCAATGGAAATTACCTTCTTATATTTATGTCATAAAATAATATGAAATCACAAAATAATGAACTACCAAGTGATAAGTGACCTTTAAACATAAGTTTATCACTTCTGTGTTTGGAATTATGAAAATATGACATACATGGTTGTGTTCAAGATGATTTTTAGAGTCTAATGAAACAAAAATAATTTTTGGGGAATAGTGACCTACCCTTATGAATAGTAACAAACACTTATGAATAGTAATATGAACCTTATGAATAGTAAATAATCCAAAATAAGAGTAACATTACCGATGAATAATTAAATAAAATTTAGACATCTTAGAAAATGACAATTTTACCTTAGTAAAGGTTTTGGTATTTTGTAAGTCATAAAGAATTAATTATATTTAATTAGTTGATTTAAAAATAATATTTATTTCCCTAAAATATATTCATAAATTATTGAATCAAGTTATTATATGTTTTAGATAATTTTATAAGACCCGACATAATTTTTTAAAGCACTATAAAATCAGTTTTAATCTTAAAAACTATTTTTTAAGTAAATAATAATAATAATTAAATATTAATTAATAATATGTAGAAAATTATTTTTGATAAATGGAAATAATTTTTATATTCTAAACGTCAAGAAGTGGTTGGGGTAAATTTTTAGGATTTTTTCTGAGATACATGAATTTTTTATGAATAGTAGAATCCGATAACTTACAATAAATGCTCAATAATGGATTAATTGAGTTTTCGATGAAACTCTTATGAAGTAAGCCAACATGGTTCAGGATCACATGATAAAATTTCTATTCTTGTTCATTTAATACTCACTATTTATTGTCTTAGGGAAAATTAATAATCTAATTATTTTTATATTAAGGAGACCACTCTCCCCTCCCCTATAAAAGCCACCCTTCAAACCCTCATTTCCTCACACCTCTCAAGCTCCAATACTTCTGTAAACTCTGCACAAACACCTTCCCTAGACCATCCTCCACCTCCAAGAGCTGTAGGTCTGAATAAAAGACCAATTTCAGGCCCTTAAAGAGGTTTTCAAGAGGAAGATTCTAGAGGTAATTTCCCTCCCTCTTCTCATTTAATTTCCTTTCTAGTTCAAGTACATTTCTTGATATCTCCCCACCTATCATCATGTAAATTGTATTATAAATCCATTATTATGCATATAATGTAATTTTATGATTATAATGGGATATTATATCATACAACCCATTTTCCCTCTTCCTGTTATTTTATTAAAGAGAACGTTGTTTGTGAGGTGTTAATTTATCACCTTCAAGAACGACATGCTTTCTTCTTCAATTTATTCCTTCATATCCGGTCATGAAACCATTTTTATTGTTGAAAAAGAATATTTTATATGTACTAGTTTATATTTAAAGATCCTGAAATAACCTATGGCCATATTACTAAGTGATAAGTTAAATCAATTTCATTATTATCCAAAAACCACCCAAATTGACCCAAATAACCATCATTTAATTCTAAGATAATGATTCATCTACATGGATCTAATATAATTAATTATAAGGTCATTAAAAATCCTGTAATATCATTAATGATATGTAATATTATTCCTGGATTTTTACTCATGTTCTAACAAAACCTCAATTTAAGAATACAAGTGAACCGCCCAAGAAAAAACATAAAAACAAACATCCCCAAACAATGTTTTTAAACTCTATAAGTCATCCAAAGGAACGTAATATGACATAATGAAATGATATTAATCAATATTAATGTAAAAATTGTTCTGGATTTCTAATTAATGAATATAATGTCATTATACAGGACATTAAATAGAAGATAGCATTTGGGTACAGGGTAAGGGGAAATTCCCGAACCCAACTTTCATCCTTCAGGTTCTCCCTTTTTCACTCCATTTTTTGATATTGTGACTCCTTAAAGATAATTTTTCCATAATTATATTACCTTTTATGGTATATATATGTTTTATACTAATGTTTTTTTCAATCAAAATGTTTTCCAAAAGAACTCTTCTTTTACAAACTCACCTTTTACCTCTCATTCAAGGTTTATGGTTCTTGTATCAAGTATGTTGGTTCCTCTTTATTTTGGGAACCCAAAGTTTATGAATGTGTTATTATGATATGAAACCCAGTACTTTTCGTGGGTTAGTTATGTTCATTTATGATATATGTTCATTGTGTCATGCATGATAAATGATAATTTAATGATCTAATGGGTGTGCCCGGAATTATATAGCGCAATATGAATGTTTAAATGTGACGGGTGTGCCCGGAATTGTATATCTCTCCAATGAATAGGGTAAAGTGACAAATATCATGAGTAAATGTTAAATGAAGTGTGAAAAAGATTCTATCTTGTTTCACAAGTATGTTTCCTAGTTAACCACTAAGACATGATGTTTCATTTTTATGCATTTCCCCATTTCAAGTCTTTTATTTATGATCCTATCATGATCATAATATTTTTCATATATTATGATTATGCTCACACCATGATATATTTTTCTTATCTATCCTCTTATTGGGATTATAGATCACCCCTTTTAATGTATATCCTCAGGTGGATATATTTACTAAGTAGAGGGAATGATCCAATAATAATCTAGAGAAGAAGAAATTAAATAAATGTCTATGCTAGATGTTGTATTTGTTATGTGTTTTCCTTGTTTTCACAAGAAACTAAAAATTTGGATCATCTATGTGTAATAATATTATTTTTTTTAACTTTGAAATGATGTAATAGTAATGTATGAAAAGGTCGGGTCGCTATATTTTACCGATATATAAGGACAACAAGGTAAATTAATGGAATAAAACATTCTATAATTCCAAAATAATTGGTGATATCCATTTTTTGGTTGTGTGAATATTTTTTATAAAGTAAAAAATATGATTTTCTTCAATTGAAATCCTCACCTGAGACATTTTCAAAATAAAATATAATGTTTTTATGAATTATCCATTTTTTATCACCTTGAGTGAAAAGGAGAATATAATAAGAATAAAATAAATGTGTGGGGGTAATTAGTCCTCTAACAGCTTTGATGGATTTTAGTTTTCAATTGTCATCCTTCCAGAGAAATAGTCTACCCAAATAATCTTCAAAAATAGAACGAAAATAATAAATGAGAGGGGTTAACCTTTCTGAACCACTCTGGAATATATAATGTTTCCCTATGTAGAGCCATTTATGAGCACCGTTTTATTTTTCTGATCCTAGAAGTGTTCTGAACCTTTTAATAAAAACCTCATAAAAGGAAAAGATATATAAATCCTTGTACATTAACCCCTGATCTAAAGTATCAATGGATTTATTAACATCAATATTGAGTGAAATGTTATACCCCTTGGAATATTTTTTGAGGACATTAAAACATTAAGGTATAGCAATATGACAATATCTAATAATTCTTACCCTAATTAAAAAAACTGATTCATGGTTTCAATCCATTCAACAATATTATTCAACCTGCTAGCTAGCATGTCTCTAATGATATCAAGGGACATTTGGCCTGAAAATATGAATCCCATTTATATTTTCCAATATCGGATAAAGGTCATGAAATTGATCATTTTTTCCTTATTTCATATGGAAACCCATAAAGAATGATTATCTTGTCTAAAAACATCACAATTATTGATCACCCAATATGTATCGAGGAAGTGATTGTGAACTCGTCTAATCTAAAAGAGCTAACAACATTAACCCAAAAAAATTCATTTAATATTACAAAATGTGTAAGTATAGAAATATATGAATTATCCTCATGATTGATAATAATGGGAATGATATATTTAATTAAATTAATGGTTGGTTCTTGGACCATTAAAGATATTCATACAAAAAGAGAAAATATAAGCTCCTAAATCATCTTTATTCCAAAACAACTCCCCATTATCAATATGAATAGAAAATGTGTTATTTATATTTGTTAATTTTTGAAGAGTATTAAACGATTTTGTGGTCCATTCACCATACTTATGAAATTTTAACATTCACTTATCCCCATTCTATTCCTTCTAAGAGGTTAATAAGGGTATTAAGATCATTTGTGATAACCCTTTTCTTATCTAGACCCATGTAAAAATAACATCCATTGATATTATCATGAACATTATGGAAAAAAGATTCCATATGTGAAATATTTTAATCAAATTTATTGAAGAAATATCCACTCATAATAATCATATTTTATATAATCACTCTAAACGTTAAAACAAAATCCAATGCGTCATCATTTCATTTGATAGAATCATGTGTCTCATGAACACTTTTTTTAATCTAGATTGAAAATAAAATTATTGTTAAATCTGGAAACAAAGGGTTCCTTAACATATCTTATGATAGGATATGTCAAAATAGGGTTGTGATCAGACTTTTCTTTAGTATGATTGGTGTAAGAAAAGGAGGAAAAACTAAGCAGGGCATCACCATTAACAAACACTCTATCTAATTTTCCTACCTCCATTTTTATAATGTTTCCTATACATTGTGTATTGGGACCCCAAAAAGTTTACTTTGTGATGATTACTATTATTAATAATAGATTTGATGTATCTAAAATATGTGGAGGATCTATATGTACCAATTCTCTCATCTAGATTTAGTATGTCATTTAAATCCCTAAGAAGAATATTATAATAATTTATTGAACTAATAAGAGTCTGATTTAGTTTCCACAAATTCATTATTTCTCAATATCCATTGTTTTCATAGATGAAAAAACAGTATTATTGCATGCTAATAAAATTAAAACTAAATTTAACCATCTTCATAGAAGACTTAATATTAGTGATTTCATCTATCCTAGAATGTGTAAAGAACCATAGTATTTTAATGTCATTGATAGTATAATTTATACTAATGTAAATATAACCTATACTTCATAGATCAAAAACCATCATAAAATAAACTCTTCATTTTAGAAGTCCATGGAAGATAAGGTTTATCACTATTTATAGGCATGTAGATATAAATTATTTTTTGATGGTTAGAAAATCCCCAATAGTTTCTGAAATGTTTTTTCATTTAAACATATTCCTTGAGAAAGAGCTACATACCATCCCACCAGAATTTTTATTTGTATTTTATTTTATAGTAGTAACAAATTTATTATCATCATTCCCAATAAATTTATCTATAACATTACATTGAATATGTAGTCTAGAGGAGTCCACTTCCAACATATGGCCTGATGTTATTATGAGAGAGAATTGTGAATTCACTAAAAATCATTGTTAATACATTAATGTTTCTATGTTCTAGGATCATATGAATGCTAGAAAACAGAGACATCCTGGATGTGGTTGAAATTATAATCTGTTACATTTTCTTAATCATCGCTTCCATCAAGATAAATTATTTTTAGACATGTTAAAGTATGTAAAATAGAATATTATTGTGAATTTTTGAAAGGGGAGGCCATGTTTTAGTGAATACTATTATACCATAAATTAAAACCCTCCAACATTCTATCTTTAAAATTATTTATGTTTTCATATTGAATATATTTCATATTGACCTTGGTTTTTCCATTGTATTAGAAATTGGACCACTCAATTTGTAATGTTCTAACATCATTAGAGAAAATTTCTATTGAACTTTTGTCTTTATTTTATTCCTTTAATGCCGAAGTCATTATGAATAAAGGAAGAGAAGTTCTAGGAGGTTCTAATTCAGTGAATGTTTCTTTACTTTTATTTGTGTGGTATTTACCTAAAAAGACTCCTGTAAAATGAACAACCGTTATAGAGGAAGTATTTTGACATCTGGTATATTGAGAAGATCTCTTAATTATTATCACCACTTGTTTTTAAGACAAAAAAACTAAATCTAATTATTTGGAATGACTTATTGATGTTCGGTCAAGATTCTACATTTTATATTATAAGAGGATATAACTATATTAATAGTTCAATTAATAGTGACCATACAATCATTAATATATCTGGTAATTTTAGCTTTTTTGTAGAAGGATTGAATAACCTTCATGATTGTTAGAGACAGTAGATAATTTCTTATATTAGATAAATTAAACATTAATTTCAATATCATGAACAATTTCAAGTTATATGTTTTTATCAAATTTGAAAAAATAAAATTTCCTCAAGCACTTCTATCAAGAAACACTTTAAATTTTTTTAGATTCATGGATGATCCTTGTATATCATTTCTCTTTTATTATTCATCAATAATTGAAGTATAATTTCTTCCAATTGTATAATTCTAGTAAATTGAAATAACTTTATTTTCAATCCAATTTCAAGGATCATTTTCCTAGAATTCTCAAGATTAACCAAATAAATGTGATGACATTTGTTGTTATAGTTTATCTCCTTCCATGAATTTACTTTTGGAGGTACCTTTACATACATATGGATAACCCTGCAGTTTGAAATAAAGCATAAATATTCTATAAAAATCAAAAAAGGGGGGAACATATTCATACTATATATTTAACATATATTTTTTAACATTCGAAATTAAATTATTCATTTCAAGAAGCTTTAATTGAAAATTTTCATCAACTGTAATTCTTTCATATAAACCAATTTGTCTTTTCATAGTGTGATTATCCATCTTTTTAGGGATTCAAATGTTGGGTGAAAGATCCGATGATATTTTGTGATGCCAAACCTCCCAATTTAAGATAATAAATCTAACCCATATTTGGGAATTTTTGTTCCTTTGATTAAAAGGATTGAATTTAATATCCCATTCAGATACCCTCAAAAATTTCTGGATTTATGTGAACATTAACTATCATCCTCAAAAGGTAAATTTCATCATTATTCCACATAACAATTTGGAATAAATCTCTTATAATTATGATTATATTCCATTCACTACTTCTTCATTAAAGTGAAATTATAGATTTTACATCCAGAGAAGGATTTATATTATCACCCTTTGAATATGTAATCTGACTAAGAATATAGATTTTTCATAATTCAAACCTCTATCAAAGAGCATGAAGATATATAATTATAGAGAAACCGAGATCATAAATTTAGTTATAAACCAAAGTCCTAATTAGATAATATTTTAAAATATCCATGCCTTGAAGAGACTTTGTTATGGAAAAACATTTTAATTTCTCTTCTCAGAATATACCACCTTATATACGTCATCACATAGTTTATTTTTGGAAATTAGTGGATACGTTTACCAATTATCTGAAAGAGTTTCTCTAATAATTCTGAATAGAATCCATGATCTAAATGAAGGCCCACACAAAATTCAATCATTACTGGTTTCTAAAAGGATGTTTGAAAATTTTCATGGTAGATTCCCCTTCCCTGCAAGAACGAGTGCAACCTTCAAACCTAGAAAATAAATCATCCCAAATATCCACTAACTCAATTATTAATAGTGGTGAAAAATTATTTCAAATTACAAAATATATAATGCACTAAAAAAATTCTAAAAAAATATAGATTAAATTATACAATATCAAATAATTGTTTCGAAGTTATTTTTTTCTCAAAATTATGACATCCCTTATAAAATAAATATTTTTTATTATAATATTTTTATGAATTCTCTATTCACACTAATATATTAATAATGAAATCAATGTCATGTTATTTATAAAAAGTTCATTTTCATTATTAGACCGAATAACATTCCTTTCGGAAAATATTGAAAAAAATATCTTGAGATTATTTTGAAATTATAAATAAAAAAATGATATCAATTTTATCAAAGTAAAATTTAAGAAATTTATATTTATAGTTATTTAAATAAAAAAACCAATGTAATGATTTTTTTATCAAAATAACTTCTTAAATATAATGTGTCTTTAAAATAATTTCATATAATTCTATAAATAAACCAATTTTTACATAATTATTAATAAATATAAATATTAACTATTACAATAAATTTATAAATATTATTAGTTCATTTTTATGTAATATATTATACCATTTTTTTGTAAATCTATATTCAAAATTAAACATTAATAAAATAGTAATGATAATGAATAATAATATATAATTACCATACATTATTATTATAAACTTCTCTATTAATGATTATATTATTATATTATTTTTAATGTGTTGAATATCATTTTAGATGTTTTTTTCATGTGGTGTTAGGAATTGAAGGAATTTTAATCTTAGGAAAATATTCCATGATAAATTTTTTTATAACAAGAACAATATATGTGAATCATATGATGGACCATATGATTATATTATTATTAGTACTAAATGGATAATTGGGAACAAAGAGGTTAATCATGGTGTAATCACTAGAATTAATTATAAATTAGTTTACGAAATCTATAATCAAGAATAAAAAATAGATTATGAGGAAATTTTTTTAAATATTTAAATATTAATATCCAGTAAAATAATTTTTTCATATTTGTCCCATAAAAATTTGAAATTAAATAAAATAAATGTATTGTCTTTTTTTAATGTTTTTAATGAAGGAATTATACGTTGAACAATGTACAGGCTTTGAACACCTTCATTTTTAATGATATTCTTTCAAACATATGATAGAATTTATAGGAATTATAATATAGTTTATAGCATGATATGAAAGTCTATGTTCAATTCTTTTGTCAAATGAGTTTAATATGGGTTTTCAAAACACCTCTATTTTCAAGGAAACTTCATCATCAAACAGATTACCTTTATAAAAATTGGCTGATGATGTTATTTTTGTTTTAACAAACCAAAAAATATATTTTACTTTTTTAGAACTTATACAAAAAGGAATCTAAAATGATCATGACTGGTGAGTTATTTTATTTGGATATATTAAATATTGACCAACATGATTTTTGAAATTTTTTAATTAAAATAAAAATAATACATTACATATATAGTGGATATAGAATTTATATCAATAAAAATATTCAACTCCTATTAGTTCTAATATTTTTTTAACATGGTTTGAGGATAGAAAATATGTTGACAAAAGTTATATTAAAGAATAATGGAGTTATTTATTTATCATACTATAATTAGAAAAGATATTCTATTTTTAATATTTCATCATGATCATTTTTAGTATATCACTACATATCGATTTGATTTCATTTTAAAAATTAAGGTTTATTTCATTTTAAATTATTTAATTTTATATTAGTATCTCTAATTACCTACATAGATATTTTGTGATTTTATTAATGAAAATATATTTCAAATTATTTTCTTCAGTAACATTTCACTAATTTCATTCTTTGAGCTTTATTGTTGTTTCTCAACATGTAAGCAAGTGAAATTTTCTATGGATTTACCTTATTAATATTCTTATTCTCATTACACTAGTAGTGACATTTTTTATATATTTATGGGGATAGTACATTACTTATTCACATGAAAAAATATAACCCAAGAAAACCATAGAACTTATTTCTCTATCCTTAAAACCCTATTTTAATAAATCTAGAGAACCTCCCTACTTTTTTGTTTATCAATCATTGAAAATACTAATAAATAATAAATTACTACATCATGTAGTTTTATGTGTGATGAGGAATGTTACTAAAGGAAAAAATATGGATTTAATTTGGTTGGATGTAACCAATGTGACTTTACAGAAAGTGTTGAATGATCAAGTGTGTGGGTATCCCCATGAACAAAAATGAATGGGGTTATTTTATGAGAAATAAATCCTAGAGTTTAATTAGCATAAATATTTCCAGTCTATAGATAATGATGATATAATTAATATGATGGTAAATTAGAAGTATTTTTCAATAACATGTATTGATATGGGTGGAGTGTTCCATTTTCCACACGAAGGAATATGACAACCCTTATATTTTTTATACATTAATTCATGATCTATTACATAAGATTACACATAATACAACATGTAAGACCAATAAGTATATTGTAATTATGAAATTGGGTACTTTTAATAAAAAATTATATGATGGTGTACATGTCTGTTATTGAAAAAAATTCTTATCATGCTAATAATATTCCATCATACTTAGAACTATATTGGATAACATGGGGGGGGGGCATACATTGGAAAAAGGTTTGATAAAAATTCCTATAATGGAAGAAAAATGGAAATAATAAATAACGTATAAGAATTTAGAAAATATTAATTTAAAATAGACATAAATAGATTATAATCATTGTCCTGAACAAAGAGCATGATATTGAATGATAACATAATGGTAAAATGGGATAGTGAAAACAATTATATACAAGACATCATAAACACGGGTCAAAGATAACCACAAAGACATCATTACATTGTTAAAAAATTACCATGGGGGATTAAGTTCACCCCTATTCTAGTGCATGACATATCATGAGACTAAAACAATTACCTGTTTAGTAGAGAACAATATAATTATGGGCTAACCTCTTGCATTCATATCATGTACATGTGTAAATGTTCAACATAGATCATTCAACCTTGGATAATATTTCATCACTCCAATTCCATGATTAAGGATTTTGGATTACATACATATATGTACGAAATCAATGAATTATTGTTATATCCTGGTGAATAACCTTGAGTGGAAATCGTGATTGTATTCACAATATAACAGATTGGTAATGAAAATAGGAGTTAAATTTTGACAGCATTATTACAAAACATAATGAATCCTAAAAATGTTTAATGATATTGAATGAGGTCTCTCATCATTTGGGAATATAATTTAATGAAAGAGATTTGTGGAAAATAATATCCCAACGTTATAAATTAGAAATTAAAGGATCTAAGTATTAAAGATTTGTGAATAAAGAGGAGAATGAAACGATCCCTTACATTGAGGGAGTCATTACAAATGAATGAGAGGATATTATTTAAGGATTTTGGGAACATTAAGAAGACTCATGAGTGGGTAGAGAAGAGTTAAGACATTTTATATAGTAATTTAGTGATGTGGAAGGGGTTTATGGGTGGTTTTATATAGGAAAATAAGCGATTGTGCTTTGGTATTTATCAAAATTATGTTTTGGACTCTATATAATAATTTAATAAAAACTATAATTCTCCCATCATTTTCCAATTTTATCTAATAAAGTGGTGAAGATTCTATGATTTGTTTTATCCAAAGTCAAAAATTATTAAAATGTTACCCTTGGTGAGTGGAGGCGAGTCCTATTGTTAATGAAATGAATTTAAAACCATAAAATATAATATAGATTTTCAAGGAATCATAAATAATTTATATATTTAATCAAATAACCTAATATAAACAATATTTTAAAAGGTAAAGACATATTGTTCCATGGATAACCTTAATATATTTTTTTCATCACTTTGAGGTCATTTTGATGACAAAATTAAAAAAGTGTATTTATAACATATTTAATACCTCCCTGCAAAATTATCTAACATATAACATTATGAAAAAATCATTTTTTTGATAATTTTGAAATTCTAATTCAATAATAATATTAATATTTTATTCCAATTAATTTTATAAATATTTTAATTATCACTATTAAAATAATAATTATCTTTTCTTTAGAAATATTTCTTTTTTATGAGAATAATAGTATATGAGGGAATATAAAAATTATTTTTAAATTTATAAAACTATATTATCAACTATAAAAAAATATTATTTAATAAAAATAATTTTTAAAATAATTTTTTTATTTCAAAACACTATTATTTAAGAAAATATATTTTTTTAATTGAAATTATATAATACACAAAAATAAATTTTCTGTTTTAACAAAAAAATAACATGTGTAGAGGAAAAAAGAAGATGTAAATATAAGAATTATTCTATTAGGAATAAAATAAATATACTCATATTAATATTTTCTTTATTGATATCAATTTATTACATCAAAAGGATCTCGTAGGGTATGGTGCGCAGTTGTGATATTTTTATTTGGTGAATTAATGTACATGGATTGGGATGTGATATCTATGAACATAAACAATCTCATATGAGGTTTAAATTATGATTTATTTTTTGGATCAACGGTCTTGATATATGTCCATTTTTTAAATTAGTAAATTTCTTAATAGAAGGTTGTGTGATAGTTATATTTTTGTGGGTTGGTTAAGAATTGGTGGTTTGGGTTTTGATATAGATGAGCATGATGTTATCTTGTAAATTATTTTACTAATGGTTTAGTTATGGGATTCTAGCTTCAGTTTTTTCAAGGGAGAATCCCTATGATGCTATATCACGTGTAAGATCTGATAAATGGGCTTCATAGTGTACAATCCTACATTTTTAGGCCATAATATCATTTCTCAGTGTTAACTATATTTTTCTAAAACCCTACAATTATACTAATCATATGAATAATATTCAATATCTATATAATCAATGGTTTCGATGCATAATTGTATTTTAAATTGATATAATATAATAAAATCAAAATTTTATATATTTTTTCTATAAAAAAATTACATTATATGTAATTTAATTAAACCACAAAGGAAATTATATTTATTAACACTGAAGTCATTACAATATCCCCCTTAGGAAATTTCACCCTTGAAAATTTCTTTTAACACACTAAAACAGATGAGGGTGACTCTGTTTCATCACCTCATTCTGTTCCCATGATGCTTCTTCAAAATTTTGGTTTATCGAAATTAATTTTCATGTAGCATTTAATTATTAAATATAACTTTTTCTATATAATCTAAGATATTCAATGGTTTCTCTTCATATAAAAGATAATTTCCCAATTTCATAACCTCTGGATTCATAAAATGTAGAGGTCATGGTATTTAATCCCAGAATAGGGATTCTTAGAACATATCATGTACTTGCGACAGTTTGGGAGGGAGTTAATGTTAATAGTCCATGACTACAATGTGATCAAGTATTTCAAAGGGACCAATTTATTTTGGACAAATCATTACCTTATTCCTAAATATCCTACCTTTCTTACATAGATATATATAGATGAATACCTTATAAATGACCTCGAAACTAGGGGTATAAATAATGATCATTGGTATATCTGTTATTTATACTATTTGTATACTTTATCTGATACTGAATGGAATTTATCATTTAAACCATTTCCTATACCATTTCAGGACCTTTTGAATTCCGTTAACCAAATTCAACCCACCATGTATGTGTTTTTCATCTCTTCACATAAAGGTATTCATTGGGATACATTTGGAATCATGAGTGAGAAATATTATTATATGATAAATCAACTAGAAGAATATGATGATACCATCCACCTTTCAAGTTAATTTAGCATGCTCTCATAATTTCAATGAGTGTCTATATTTTATGATAAGATATTACATAAGTTTGAGTGTGATAAGCCATGTTTAAGTTAAAATCATTATTTAGAGAATGTGGGATACACTTCAAAAATATCTTGGTAAATAATAGATCTCAATTAGGTCCCACTGATAGTTGTGTTCCATGGAGCCACAACACTTCTATAATGTATATCCTTGCAAGTTCATTCTCTGATAAGTCCCCTAAAACTGTAATAATATTATATGTTTTTTATGACTATTCAATAAAACCTATATGGAATAATTTTTTTGGAATTATTTAGAAGACAAGGGAAAAATTCCATGGCCATTTTTTCCATTTCAATGTAGGTATTGTCAATGATTGCATAATCTACATGGATTTTTTCATTTCATCCATCACGTGATGAAATAAAATACACCGTTATGTATAATATGGAAACTATTTCATAATATTATCCCACAAATATTTTTATCATAGATCATTATATGTCTTTTTGATCCCTCGATTGATGGATAATGTTGATAAACGTAATTCATTCAACAACTACTTCATTATGTTAGGATTTTAAGGTAAACATTATTACATCCCAAATCATACGACTTCTAATTCATTAATTATGTACTTTGAGGATTTCCATTTTCTTATATCTTCCACATTCATCTAAATTTTCACATCTTTTATTTGAGAATCTTTTATATTCACTATAATTAATGGTTTATCAATCATATGTGAATGCATTATTGTTGATCCTTCATTTATGATTCCCATATCCATCATTTTCAAGGATAAGAAAATTTGACCCTTCTCAATTATCATGAATGATTAAACTATTATATCCTTTCTATATAGTGTGTATACCACTTAATTTTCATTCACTTGATTAAAATTTATCGAGCAGTCATATTTCTTAATCATCTATAACCATATTCAATGGTGCATATTTATAGGTATTTTGGGAATATATACATGACTAAATTATAAATTGTACATATTTCACACCTCTCCCAAATGAGGTAATACCACCAGATAATCAATTTGAAGATCACTAAAGAAAACTCTAGATAAAGAGTTTTTTAGTTTCGTTTTTGAACAGTCAATTATCTTGAGTAATATTCTATCACTTTTACATTCTATGTTAACACACAACCCATGCCCTTATTCGAAGCATTAGTGTATACCACCAAAAGGTCCGCAATTGTTGGCTGCATAAGTATAGGTGAAACAATATGCCTCTTTTAAAAAAAACTAATTCTGTCTTAACATTCATTATTCCAAATAAGCATTTCTCCCTTTGGAGATATCTTATTTATATGATTAGAAAATTGTGAGAAATTTCTGAAAAGTCGAAGACAATACTCATATGACCGACGAAAAATATGGATTTTTATGAATTATTTTGGAATCAGTCATCCTTTATTTTAATCTATATTTTAAGTGTCCACAGATATCCCATTACTTGTGATAATATTCCACATGAATAAGACATCCTTCAAATAGAGCTCACATATTCTATACATTTCTTAAAGCTTCTAATTTTGTATGGTTTTTTGTATAGTGATTAGATGCTCTTCATAGTCCTCATTGATTTGTAGTATATTGGAATACATTATATGAATAATTAGAATTTTTTAATTTAATCTATAATTACTATATTAATCAAGACCAATAAAATTTATGGAGAATTAATGAGTCTGATTGGAATTACTGTGAAATCATATTTCTTATATCTTGTAAGGAAAGTTGTATTTGTGATTACCTCTATCTACACCCTTACATGAAAATACCTCGATTAAAATCCACCATGGAGAAATATTGTGTTCTATATAGGTGAAAAAATAAGTGAAAGATGATATTATTTCTTTACCATGATCTTATTACCTCACAATAGCCAATATAAAGGCGTATTGACTATTCTTCTTGATGGAGTGGAATTGTCCACCCCAAGGTGAATCAAATTGTAATATGAACCCTTCATCTTGATTATCTGTTATTTTTTATTAATTTAATAAAGATAAACAATAGCCATTCTATAAAGAGTCGTGGATAATAGAAATTACATCAACCTATGTTCAGATTAAAATTAAACCAGTTGGATTTGAGAAATACTAGACATTTCAATCAGAAAAACATTAGTGCATACCATAATAATGGGAATGTATTAATGGATTATCTATTCCTTATAATCAAAAATTTGGGCTAGATATGATTTATCTTACAGTAATAAAATCAATTCTTTTTATTTTAGTTCAGAATAAGATTCATCATCCTCCTTCACTTGTACAGAATCAAAAGACCATTCAAAATCTAAAGTGTGATTTCCTTATCAAAAATATTTATGTTGGATCCATATAAAGAAATTATATCCATTCATATAATTTCATCAAATTACCCTAAAGTTAGTATCAAAATTTTTTCTACTATCATAAAACCTCAAATACTAATAGGGTATGAGTTATATACTTGAGATGAAATAATTTCCCTATTTACAATTTTCACGGATAGATATAAATCAATGAAATATAGCGGTGTATACATAGTTATACATAACATTCATGATATGAAGGAATACGTAAAAAATTAAAAAATTATATTCTTTATTATTGAATGAATAACTAGTGTACATATCCCAACGTTTTTTTCATGATCAAAGTCAGCGGTTGTAATGGAATATGATCTCCCTTTCTATCTTTGAGGTTGTTGTAGTTTATTGTCAGAAAACAACATTGTCTTTGGGAATCAGTTTGAAAAGAGTCCTTTTAATATGTAGTTAAAACATTGATGAAAATATGATGATTGACTTGAGCATCATCTCTTCTATTATATTGGATGGTTTCCCCCATCAATATTCGCAATCTAGGATACCTTCCTTCGAGTATTGAAATCATTCCCTCTTCCCCTCTAGGATATTTCTGGGGTTCTTCTTTCTATAATTTTTATAAGTGCAATTTTAAGATATCTTACTACCATTATATTTTTATTTTCCACCGCTAGAAGAAAACTCTACTTTCCAATTCTCATCACTATGATTTCCTTGAAGTTTTCAGTTTACATTTTGATATTGAGGGAATATAAGACAATTTACTCATAATTATCAATGTCTTGTATTTCCTTGTATTTCAATTTTAATAGTTTTAACCCACCAAATAAGTATTAAAAATTGAATTTGTGGGTGAGGATAATATTGGAGGCATATAATAAAAATATTTTTTAGTCTACATCTTATATCCTGATCAATTCATCCTATTTTTTCATGACGATATTAAATTCTTTACTATTTTATGTCAACGAGTGTGAGTTTTTTCTTGGGAAGAAATTGGTTATGAATTCCTTCCACCACATCACATTTCTTTATTCCTTGTGCTTAGTAATCTTGGTTAATTACCACCAATAATCAGATTCTATATACAAACTATTATTGAGTCAAAAATATTAATTCTTACTTTTCTATTCCATGAGTTTTTTAAATAAAAAACATTCTTTAAAACTTATTCACTAATTTTTTATGTACCATGTGTTTTAGTATGTTTTTATAGAAAAAATTATTATTACTACACATAGAAAAAGTTATATTGTATTATGAATATAAATAATCATTCTTCATTACAATAATAAGATTGAGAATGAGTTCGGTACATAAAAATAACACTAACAAGACTATGAGTTAGACATTATCTTCTCTATCATATTGAAAAAAGTGATGACAACAGACAGATAGTGGTACCCAGATATTTAGATTGACACTCATAAGTATTATTATTTTTAAAATAGAAAATAATTTTCATCAAAATATTTAATGTTTACCATTTGAATATATAAGACACATTTCTAAGAAAAGAAATACCATTCATACGGTAATTGTATTAAATTAAAACAACTTTAGACATTCATTTATACAACAACACAGTGAGATGTCAATATCCTGCTATTCAATTCCATTGTAACAAATTTAAAAATATGAATATTATAGTGTCATCTATAAATAGACATTCATAGGAAGAGTTTTGATAAGTTTGAATTCACAATGAAAATATTCTAATGATTTAAACTTTTGAACTTCTCATTCCTAGTCATTGTAATACATTATAGATATTTTAGTTTTATGGATTCATTATCAGGGTTGTTATCTTTATAATGGTTCTGAATTTGTAATCACATACAAAAAATAAAAACCTGTTGATATAATTATTCATTTTTATAGACTACCTTACTCTTATGGTTAAATTAGGTAAAACTTTACTAATAAATTGTAAGTAATTAATACTATTACTTAATATTGTATTTCTTTTCTAAATAGGATTAAATTAGGTTGTTTAAGTGCTTTTAATGTTAGTCATCATACTCACCATTCTGTTGTAATTTTTTATCGTTGTTACAATCAATAAAATAATAATTATACATTGATATTAATTAGATACATTATGATTTTGATTCCATTTCTCTATTATTATCTCGTAGATTATAGTTGAGATTTCATTCGTATTATATTCAGACTATGTCTCTGTACAATTAATTTACATAATGTGGTTTTGTGTTTTGTATTATTTAAATTCTTTGTGAACTAATGATCACAAATTCTTGTATATATAGCCACCTAAGATAGATATTAATATCCAATAATTAGTATTAGATATAGGTTTTATTGGTTATATGCTTTCTATGTTTTTACTTTATTTACCTATTGCATGTTGTTAATGTTTTGATATGAAATTTTAGTTCATAATTATTGGCACACTAACTTGTATTTGTATAAGTTTGATTGAATCTTATAAGATGAAATGTATTGATGTTTGATCTCTTAAAAATTTATTCATAGTTGACCACTGTGTTTTTACAGTACTGAATATGAATATTGGAGAGTTAAAATGATTTTTTTGGATTAACACTATAGTTGATTTCATTGTGATGCAAACTAGAAACTAAAATATTTCTAATAAGGAAGATTCTAATTTTACCAATGATGATATGACTACATACTAGTTGAACTAAAAAGTTATAAAAACTCTATTCTGTCGCATTATATAGAATATCTACAACATGATATCATAGTGTAATGATCCTAATAATATCTAGAGTAAATTTGATGTTACACTTTTTCTTAATTCCAGATTTATAGAAACTAGAATATATATGTTAAGAGATAAGTAAAAAGCCTTTGAATTTCTTACTAGAGAGTTAGCTTACAAGATGCACTTGAGATTTATGATTACTATTAATATTTTATAGTCTCTTGGAGAAAAATTACTAGATGATGAAATTATTATTATAATGATTATTCATATATACCGAATAAGTTGGAATGAAAAATAACCATTATGAATAAATAATAGATGTTAACTAATATTACTATTGATTAATTTATTGGAACCCTTATGCAGTATATGGGAGGAAATAAAAGATATGTTGATAAAGAGAAGAAGAAAAATGGTTCTATTTATTTTTCTACAATATCTACCATACATTCGAAAGTCTAGTTAGCGGATAATGTTGTAATATATTAAAAGAAGAATAAATTTTTTGTTTAGTCGAATTCCAGAACATCAGAACATAGAGATAATTAATTAGAAAGTACTGTAATAAGAATAAAAAATATCATTGGAAATAAATATTTTCAATACATATATATGAAATGTCATTAGGATAAATGTGATAAGAATTATTTTAATGTCACTTGCTATGAATTTAAATATATAGAAATATTCTTCAATATTTTCCAATTATAAAAATGAAATACGTGAATGAAGATGAATAAAAAATAATTTCAATGAAGTATTAAAAATCTTAATGGAAAGATAGTTTTGAATGATTCTAAAAAATGTAGTGCCACCAGTGGGGATTCTTCTAAATGTTTTTCAGACAATGATGTTCCGAAAAGAGGAATATATATATTTTTACTAATGTACATTGGGTAAATCAATGTTTCATGGAAAAGTTACATACAATTGAATTCCATAATATCATGTATTTAGAATACAATTATCCTACTGATAAATATTCTTCATTTCTTGATGATGAATCTTCCTCAGTAGAAAAGAATACACTTTTTGTTAGGATAATGTTTTAAAATTCTCAACACATTTAGAAAATGAATATTTTAATATTTTTAAAAACATTTATAATGTTATAGATATACTTTCTATGGAAGATATGGGAAAAACTATTCATACTAATGAAATATCATGTCTTTCTAAAGATATTGATTATAGTATTTTTTATGAAGATATTATTTCAAAATTATTTTGAAAATTTTATTTCTATGAATAATGTATTATAAGGAAAATATAGTTTTAAAACTAATTCATATAGGGATGAAAATTTATTTATCAAACTAAAATTAAAAATTTATAGTTTTAAGAAACTATGATCATAATAAAAAAATACTAAGAAAATATTTCAGAAAATATATAATCAAATTATACCTTATATTAATTGTTTTATAATATGTTTTTCAAATAAAAAACAGTTTTCAATAAAATTTATTTTTTCATGAAAGTGAATATTGTTTCACTAAGTTCCAATGTGGTGGTCACTAGAAGAAAAAAAGTGTTTGTTTAAGAAAATTCAATATATGAGATTTTATAAGGATTATTTTTTAGAACAAACATAGTTACCTAAGATTTTATTTTCTAAAAATATAGGACGTGAGAAGGTTTAGGTTCCGAAAAACTATACGTTTTGTTTTTTATAAAAACAAAATGTCACTGACAACAAAAACATTTGATAGATGTATAGTGAATGTTTATGGAACATGACTAGAAACAATTATTTTATCAAGAATATAATCAATATGAAATGTGGAAAATTAATATTTAAATATAATTCTCAATGAGGGATTATCGTAATATGTAAAAATATTCTTCTGGGAAAATGAATTATTTAAAATATTTTATTTTTAATTGGTGATAAGAATAACATTGTTATAATATTTCTATTTTGTGATCAAGGATAACTTGAGATCTTTTAGAGTGATAAATTTTTAGTACAACGTTCAAAGGATTAATTTAATACTCTTGAATGTCAAATTGATAATTTGTACACACTAGACATAATGGACCTTAAAAGGTAAGAGATATATTTCCTTAGTAAATGGAAGATCATTTTTTGTTACGGAAGATATGCATAGAAAATTTAAACCTTATAAACTTATTTATTGTGACAGAAAAAATTTGTGGATCTACTAGAATTTATGATTGATAATTTTAATTTCTCTGAGCCTTATCAATATGTTAAGAAACATAATCCTATTTTTAATTCCATTATTGAAGTATTACCTTTTGATGCTTTAGATTTAGTTTACCTAGAAATATTTAATCCTTCACAAACATTGAGTATTTTTGTAATATATAAAGTATTTGTCTTAGTTTATGATTACACTAGATATACATTGGTTTTTTTTATAACAACAATATTCAAGAATCCATTTTTTATTTCAAATATACTGTAGCCAGAGTTAAATATTAGAAATTCCTGTCTTTGATAACTATTCATAACGATCAGAGAGGATAATTTTAAAAAGATTATTTTGAATCTTTTTTGTTCTAGTAATTGTATGAAACATAAATTTCCATCACATAGAACTCCCTCAAAATAATGTGTCATTTAAAGATGAAATAGAATTATTTATAGGATATATAGAACCATGATGAGTGAATACTCAGTTGCTAAACATTTTTTGTTTTTAATGGTTTTTACTTTCGGATATATTGTATATCATGTTTTAATCAAACCTTTTCATAATAAAGTTTTGTGTGATTTGTGAAAAAAAAAGAAAACTGGAATACTATTAATTCAATAATTTTGGTTAAAATGTATTCATTTTGAATACTTAAGATAACATAAAAAATTTTGAAACCAAATATGATAAATGAATATTTTTAGGTTATTCCTTTACTTTTATGTATGATATAGTTTTTAATAAAAATTTGGGAACTGTAGAGGAAACCATTCACGTTAAGATTGATGAAACTGATCCCATTATTTTCCATAAACTTCAAATTATATCTCTCGATGTTATTACGAAAACCGATTTTTATCTTTTGATTGAATGTTCTTCTAATATGGAAATAACTCATGAAATAGATTTTGATATTATTCCTTCGGAATAGTTTCCACTTATCATTGAAGAACAATATTTTGAAAATCCATGTAGTCAATTTTTTATTAGGAGTCATGCCAGTGAATGTTTCATCAGTGATATTGATCAACCAGTTAGAATAAGATGTTCCTTATGGAATGAAAATAAAAATATAGCTTTATTATCCCAATATTCAAATAATAATATTGATGATACATTTGGTGATGAGGATTATATTATGTAAATTCATGATTAACTCAATGAGTTTGAAATGAAAAATTTATAGACTTTAGTTGAATGAATTATAAAAACTTCTATAATTGGAGTAAAATGGTGTTTTAAAAATATATGTGATGAAAATAGAATAATAGTTCTAAATTTATATAGAATAGTTTATAAGGGTTATAATAAACTATATGTAGTATATTAAAATGAAACTTATACACCAAAAATAATAAATGAAGTTATTCAAATACTTCTAGACGTTGAAATGTTCATTAATTTCATACTATTTCAAATGGACATGAAGTGTTATTTTCATTATGGATATGTGTAGGAAGAATTTTATGTTGAAAACCCACTTGGTTTTGCAAATAAAAAACATCCATAACATGATTATAAACATTCAAAATATAATTATGGAATTAAAAAACTTATAGACTTTTGTATGATAGCTTAATGGAATTTTAATTATATAATATTTGAATAATGGATCTGTAGATACAACTATTTTTATAAAATAAGTTCAAAAATAATTATTATAAAAATTTATTTTAATGAGATTTTATTTGGTTCAACTCAAGAATCACTAATATATTCCTTTAAATATGTTATGACGTATCAGTTTAAAATGAGTATGATAGGTGAGATAACATATTTTCTTGGTTTTCAAATAACACAGTGAAAGGAAATTTTATGTCCAATGATAAGTATATAAAATATATTCTTATAAAATTTGTATATGACAATTATAACAGCAATAGTACTCTTATTGGGACCTTTAATACATTAGATATTGACGAGGCTAGGAATCTAGTTGATTAGAAAACTTATAGAGTTATGATTTTATGCTTACATTATTTAATTGAATGTCATCCCGATATAATTTTTCTAGTATGCTTATTAAAATGATTTCAATCCAATCCGAATGAATACCATTTAGTTTTTGTAAAATGATTATTTTTTATTATTTTATATACATATTTAATCCTTTTCTATTCATCTAAAAATTATTTAAAACTAAAATGTATTTCAGATGCAAATTTTTGACAATATATATTGGATAGAAAAATTACATATAGAACATTCCATTTCATATTAGATTATTTAGTTTCATGGAAATGTAAGAATCCAAACTCAGTATCACTTTCCACTTATGAAGATGAATTTTTAGTAGTTGGAAGTATTTGTGATAAATTATTGTGGATGAAACACACATTCATAGAATGTAGAATGATATTGACTAAAAATAAAATAAATTTCGATAATAAAAGTTCAATTATTTTAATTAAAAATGTTGCAGATCAGCCACGTGATAGAAACACATATACCTGAAACAATTTCTATTAGGATGAAACACTTATTGGAGATATAATTTTATAATTCATTCGAATATAAGCACAACCTGGTGACAGTTTTACAAAACCCTTACTGGCGATAGTTTTGGGTATATTAAATAGAATCTTGGAATTAACAATGATAACTTAACATTCAAATATACTTCTTTTTAACCAATCACTTTACATTAATATTATTTTTTTATAAGAAGTGTACATATTTTCTTCATACAATTTTATTTTTTATCAATATATTTGTTCTCAAAATATTTTACTCTAATGATTTTTTCCAAACTCATACTTTTTATAAAAATCATTGATTTAGAATTACCAAACACATTTTCCTCACTCATATATTTGAATAAAATTACGAAACTCTAAATTTCTTATATTTTTTTGGATTTAAATGTTTATAAAAAACTCTAACATCATGATAATAATTTTTTAATAACTATCATAATATTGGTTTCATGAAAAAAATATAATATACTGACATTATTAAAAAACATTAGTAATATTTTAATTTTACAAAATCCATAAAGAAAAATTTAATCATACAAATGAATAATTTCACACTAAAAGGAAATAATCTATTATTTTATTTTTTCACTTATATAATAATTTAGATTATAATTATTATTCTTATACATTTAGTTTTTAAAAAATATTTTCTTAGTGATTTATTTTTTTTAATCAGAATGACACTCACTCCGATATAATTATTTAAAAATTTCAGAGTACAAATTAAATTTTAAAATATTATTTAGATGAATCATGGTAATTATATTTATATATTCTCAATATTGACAATTATTTATCATATATAAGGTTATCCATCACTGCTAATGCTTATATAATGGTGGGTCACCCTGTGTTCCACATCATTCATCATATTTTTATTTTCTCAGGAGTTGTTATAGCCTTCAAAGATTTCAGTCTGAATCTTTTTATTGTCATCTAGTGTTCAGTTCCAGTTCAACATCTGATAGAAAATATAGAATATTATGCTAAGTGTATATTTTTTGGTAATTGTTGGTTGAGGGATCGTGTATTATAAAATAATATTTGACATTCAAGAAGATCATTTTGATCCAATGTTACGAATTAGTATGTGTCAAAAATCCTAAGAAAATATTTGACATATATTATATAGATATAGTAACTAAATTATATTCAATATTATATTTTTTAAGGAATATAATAAAGGTAAAATTTCGATTATAATGTTTTGAAATGGCTATAAGCTGTTCTATATACGTTTTGAGAATTTGGTTGGATATCCATCAGATGGAAAAGAGTATTTACCTTCTCACAAACTTCCATATATTCATGCATATTTTCAAAACAATGATAATATTTCATTATTTTTAGAATAATAAAAATTAAGGGAGGTACCCAACTTGAATCTAAATTATAGAACAATAACATTTTAGATTCATATGTACTTGATTCTAAAGAATGGTGACTGAGATACATTAATGATATCATAAGCATTATCATGTGAAATTGATAAATATTTAGCATTTAAAGATAATATTTATCATAGTGGATAATATTAATAATCATTCTATGAAATTTATGTTTATTATGTTTATAGAACATACAAAAAACATAGTAGTCATGTTTATATAAATTTTCAAGGTCAAAAACAAATTATACCTAGTCCGATAAAATATGTCTTTTTTTTGTGTTGATATGATGTCTAGAATGATGTTGTTATCTCATTCGAAGTCAAAAAAAATTATACAAAAGTCCATGGAGATGAATTCGAGTCACGTCCATCAATAATAACTAAGGAATTTGATAAGAAGAAGAATGGGGAAGATGAGATGTCTCATATAATAAATAATTAGAAATAAAAGAAGATGTATGATAATGACTTTGATGAAGTGAGGAATCATAAATCTCAAAAAAAGACATGGGATCCCAAATTTATAATTTAAATATTAGAAGGAAAATCTATAAATATTCAAGCTTCTAAAAATTTGGATGATGAATAAAATATAAAGAATAAAAGAGGAGGATGCAAGATAACATAATTTGTGAAAATGTTCTAAAATGATTAGAAATATATTCTAATAATATAGTACATATCACATGCAATACTGGACATGTAAATCTACAATTATGTTTAGTTATTTATGAAAAAACTGTTGTTCATAATGATATCCCTTCTATGGAAGATATGGGAAAAGGAATGGTTGATATTGAACAATCCATTCCAATATTTTCAAAAACACTATCGTAACATGAGTTAGCTTGAAAGGGTATTATCCTAATGGGAATTCAGTTAGAATATGATATTTAAAATTAATTTAAAGAATATTATTAAGAATAAAAATTAGTAGATAAAGGATAAATGAAATATGATTATCGAAATTAATAGTAATATGATGTATATTGAGATGATGTTGATGGTGCGGAAGAATAGATGGAATGTGAGTATAATAAAGATGATGATGATAAAAAGGCTCTAGAATAATCTTCATCCTAAATGGATTTACCTTCTAAGAATGATAAGGATAAAAAATGTATAATTTATCACGAGGAAAACAGTCATCAGGTAAAGAAACTTAGTAATCTTCAAAGAAATAAAGTCATGATCAAATTTTCCTAAAGAATGTTTTTAATATGGTAGATAATGATGAAGAATTATATATTCCATTAATTTTAGATGAAATTAACGTCTCAATGAAATTTGATAAAAAAAAGGTAAGGAAGTTGACACCAGAACTAGTGGGCCAAACAAAACCACATCCATATCCTAATATTTCATACTACGATGCTAATATCGAGAAGATGGGTTTTTATTTCATTTTCATTAGTTTTCAAAGATTAATGGATTAAATTTTATATTTTCCTAGGACTGATTCAGGGATTAATTTTATAGAGGAATCAGTGAATGAGAAATATGATTTAATCATTTATTCTACAAAAATAATGATAATGTTGGAGACTGAGTTAATATTTTCTCTAGAAAGTATCATGAATAAAAAACACTCTTATAATAGGATGTTTAAATGGTCCAATCAAATTATCACTGATATCTGGGAACATGATGAAGATTTTCTTGAGGATATTAATATTATATTAAAACTATATGAATTATTAAATTTATTATCTTTAGATATATAATATATAGTTAAATGTTTAGTTAAATTATGAGATATCATGTATAATCAGACTAAATATGCAAATGTTTTGAAAGAGAATATGTGAGATGTGTAATAAAAGATGATAAGAATTTAATATTTTTATGATGAGAAGTGATTAATAATATTTTAAAATAAAATAATAATTTATGTAGTTTAATGGATTAAAACTAATGAATATATTCAAGAAGAATGTATTTCAAATCATAAGAATGTTCATCCTGAGTACAAGTAGATGAAATCCTTTTTAAAAAACATGGTGAAGAAAAACATATTTCTATTTCTTTGGAAATATCAATGTAATTGAAAAACATTATAATGTTTTTTGTAATGAATTATAATGTCATAAAATTCTATTATTTTTGAGTGTATTCCAATTTATATATAGTGATATGTTCTTTCAAAGTTTTTTTGGATGATTTGTTAGTTCAATTCCTTGTTTCAGATGTTATATTTTATGTTTTTTTTTGAAACATCAGATTCCATCAGATTATTTTTTAAAATGAAAAAGGATATGAATGTTTTAAAAAAGCGGTACAATATTTATAATGGGAGAAGGATTTATCAAAGGGTATAATGATATTTTATAGGGAATAATTTTATGTTAAGGGGATATATTAGCCTAAGGTGGGTTATATTTTGTAATAGTGGATAAGTATTCATTAAGATATAAATTTTCAAAAATTCCCCAGATTATTAAATGGAGTTACAATCTTATGGAGAGTAATTAATTAAAGAATAACATTGTACTTATTTAATGAAAAATGGACTGCAATATTTTTAAGTATTTTTTATATTTAGGTTTTGTGGTTTGTGATTTCCAAAAAGGGGGAGATTGTTGATTCAGAACTATTACTTCATACTTTTATATCCCTCTAGCTTTGGGTATCACAAAAATTTTTCTTACAAACTTGTTTCATACCATTTTATAACACATGTGTTTATAATGTTTTTTTAAAATAATTAACATTACCAAACATAGAAAAATATCTAAGGTTTTATGAATATAAACAATCATTCTTCATTGAAATCATCGTAATGTGAATGAGTATGATACATCATACATTCCTTTAGTATGACTAATTGTTATAATTTTATCTTGGTTATTCTATTGAAAAACTTTACTTCAATTAGATTGATACTAGTACATAAATTATCAGACTAAATCTCATAAGGATTATTTTATTGGAAATGGAAAATGGTGACCCTCAAAAAATCCAATGCTTATTCTGAGAATATATTATAATTGTTTGAATCGTAAAGAATACCATTAATAGTGAGATGGTGTCAAATTAATGGTGTCAAAAAAATTTATTCCACAAGAATTTTGAGATTTTAAGATCCAGTTGTCTTAGTCCATTGCAACAATCTCAGAAATATAACTACTGGAGATTTATCTATAAATATCCGGTCATTTGAATAGTTTGGAGAAGATAACATTCACAACTTAAGTATTCTAATGAGTTATTTTGGTAATCTTCTCATTCCAAGTCATTGTAATACTTTATAGGGTTATTAGTTATAAGGAATCATTTTCAAGGTTATTTCCATTATAATGAATATGTTTTTTAATCATGCACGATCATTGATATAATCGATGAATTCCAAGGATAGGGAGATAGTGAATCTAATCTATTAGATTGAGGAATTCTAGGGATAGGTTTATAAACATCGATCATGGTACCAATGACTTTCTTGGTAAGGACAAAAATACTTTTACTGTAATTAAAAAACAGTGGATATCATTAGTCAAATCTATTGAATTCCATAATATTAAGGATAAATGTGGTAAATAATTTTATAAAATATTCAAATTTTTTATTACAATTAATATATATATATATATATTAAAGTATCAATTCAATTATGCATATAATAGAATGATTTTCACCATACTAATCATTCTATTCTGATTATTTTATCAGTGTTATTATTAATACGATAAAAAATGTTTGATATTAATTAGATCCATTTTGAGTATGATTATTTTACTCACATATAATCATATGGTTTTTGTTTTGGATTTAATTATTTAGAAAATCATACTATTTCTGATCCCAATGATTTTACGTCAAGAGGTATTGTGTTTTATATTGTTTAATGGTTTTTTAAACTACAATTCACCCCATATTATAAGTAAAATCATATAAGATAAATATTATGATCCTACAATGACTAACCTAATATATTACCTTATCATGATCAGAACATTGATGATTGTAGAATATATTCTCAATATAGTTGATCCATTGTTTGGTGATTAATATATCAGATGATCCATTTAATGTCAGAGGCCTCTGTCATATAATTGTGCCAATTATAACTTGTCTTTTCTTAGGGGGGATATAGGAGTTCCTAGTTATTTTTTATTCGATTCAAAACCTATGTCAACTATGAGATTATCCTCACATATTTCGTTATTACTACTCTCGTCAGTTTTAGAAAACAATTTGGTAAGTCATCACATTTCCCATCACATTGGTTGCTTACTCAATCCCTCCATGTTATATCATTGGAAATAATAAAGGGAAAATTAGTGGTGTGTAATTTTTAATTGTTAAACACATAATTGGGAAATAATAAAATTAAAGGGATAAATTATTAATGATATTAATTAACTTAACTTATGAATTTATAGGATTTAATCTTCATTATTCATGATCTATTTTATAACATAGAAATTATTGGAATTTTTATTACCATAATAATGTTTCTTAATAATATTGTGAATTTACTAATTAATATCCCTTACGAGTGTCAATCCCGGTTTGTAGAATGTCTTATTATCTTGAACTAGTTCTGAATTGAGTTTATCTCATTGTGAAAGTTTATAGGTTCTACCCAAAGGTGCATATTTGGTAGATCCACATCCACTTATAATATCCATGCATGGTTATATTTTCTTGAAAAACACATATTTGTACTTTAAAAACAAATAGTTATGCATTATTTAGTTAATTATGACCCCTAATTCATTAACAATAGTTTTATAATCTTAATCCCACAAATAAGAAAACCTTATATTGATACTAACTATGACAACCCCTTTCATTATTATAGATTAATTCATGATTTATTAAATAATATTGAAGATAACATAACTCTGAAGATTGAGAACTATATTGTATTCAGATAATTATGTATATTACATAAAAACATAAAATTGGGGTACATCACGATTATTAAAATCATTTGGACCATACTCATAATATTCCATCATACTTAAAATTGTGTGGTAAAACCTAGGGACATACATATGAAAGGGGTGAGCTATAAAACCCATCTCGGGAATAAAATGGCATAACATGAATAAATTATTACATTTATTAAAATAAGAAATTAAATTGGATATAAATGGATTATAATCATAAAAATTAATAAGGAGTAATGATATAGCATGAGAACATAAAGATAACTTGGAAATGTGGAAACAAATTTAAGAATCACATCATAAATATAGGTCAAGGGTAATTGCCAAGGCTTAATAATGCCATGGAAATAGTACCATGACAGATTTGGTTCACTCAATAATCCATTCAATAACCAACCATGTGGAAAAAACATTACCCATTTCATTAGAGTGCTATTTAATTCTGAGTTCACCCATTACTTTCATATCATGCGCATAAACAACTATGCCACATAGATAATTCAAGATAGGAACATATTTCATTACATTAATTACATCGTTAATGAGTGTGTAATACTTAAATATAATTCCCTAATTAAATAAAATTATTTATTTCATGTGGAATACCCTTGAGTGAAATAGTGATGGAATTCAAAATATAAATTTATTCCATGAAAAATTATCAGTGACATTTGGTTAGCATAATGGAAGTACATGGAGAATCATAATATAATTTCATGGGAGATAAATTTGACTATAAATTTTGTTATATAAAATGGAAATGAATTGGTACAACGTAAAGAATAAACAAACATTATGAAAAGGAAATGGCATAAAATAATTAATATACAAGAATAAAAAGGAGTAAGAAATTTTGCATTATTATGAGAGGTTTATTATAAAATATTCAGAGGTGATTATTGATATCTTGGGGGAATATTTTAAGAACAATTTATAGATTAGGTCAATTAAATACACACTCCAATGTTTTTTAGGGAAGATGAAGGGGTTCTTAGGTGGGTGGGTGTAGGGAAAGAGAGGGGAGTTTGTTATTATTTATCAAACATATTTTTTAACCTATATATAATAATGTAATCATAACCACAAAAATTCGCATGGTTTTTACCATGATTTCATACAAATAGGTTTAGCTTTAATTATTCTATATGTGTAAGGGATGAACATATTTAATATATTACTATTGGGGATTTGGAAGTGTGCCGCAATCATAAATTAATGATTTTAAAACCCAAAAATATAATAAACATTTTTGAGGTTTCATAAAGGCTTTATAAAATAAATAAATAAAATCCAAATATGTCATTATTTTAAATAGTAGGAATATATTTGTTCTTGGATATCCATAATTAGATTTATTACATCACTTTTTTTCATTATCATGACTTAATAAAACAACATACTTATACAGTATTTGATATTTTCCCAAAAAGATTTGTTGTATAAGAAATTAATGAAAAAATACAAATTAGATAATTTTGAAATTATGAGTCCAAATAAAATATTTATTTCAGAACAATATTTCTCTAAATTTTTTATTTTTCACTTCTAAAATAATAATTAAATTTTATTATGAAATCTTGGTTTTTTATCAATCATAGATTGAAACCCCTTTAAAAAATAGTATAAATATCATAAAATTATATTATCAAAGATTGTTACTTAATATTATTTAACAATATTATATTAGTAAAAATATCATTTATGTGAATTAATTGTGAATTCATCATTGGAATGTAATTATTGAAATTACTTATTACACAACAATAAAATTTCAATGTTAACTTATCAAAATAAAAATAAAATATAAAGTAAAAAAATTAAGAAATTTATATAACCATTATTCTAATGAAAGTATAATATAAATTTTTATATTGTGAGGTTCTTGATACATATTCCATTATTACACCTAAAAATTTCCATATGGGGGCATAATAGTGAATTTTTCATGGGGTGGTTTGTCATTCATGGGTTGGGCCATGATCTCTTTGAGCTTGAACTTATCCCATAAATGGTTTCACTCATGCTTTAATTTTTAGATCATAGTTTGGGATTGGTCGTGGTAAAATCCTTGTAAGGTTACCTCCCTCATAAGCTCTAATAAATTAGATTGATGGGGTATGATCTTACTGGTTGAGGCCATTACCACCTTTTTCTATATTAATTGGATTTGTGAAATCACTATATTTATTGTATTCATAAGATCACTCATCTATGGAAATATTATCAATGGATGTGATTCTTAACATTATTTTTAATTTTATAGTATATAATAAAACAAAATTAATACATATGGTTTCTATAACCCAAATACATAATATGTAATTTAATTCAACCAGAATGGGAATTTTGTTTATAACAGATTGGGTCATTACATGGATTTCCTGTCATTAATACCTCTCTAATTATAATTTATGAGGTCATACCCCCTGAAATCATGAATTGTCTTTTTGGAATATAATATGTTGATATGAAATATATCAACGAATATAACCTAGAATTTCATGTTCTCATAAATATTTTTTAATATGAAAGAAATCACATATCACATATGTTTGAAAGGTTTTTATTCAATGATATTTCACTGCAATATCTATTTTTGATAAAGACGTGATTATGTATTCCAAGTTACCTTTCAGGATACAGATTTCATGTAATATACCATAATTTTAATTTACATTGAATAGGTAATTATTTTTAATACCATATATTTAACAAATTATACGATGTAAATTAGCTATTAAAAATTAGAAGAAAATTATTAATTAACCTACTATGGTAAACAATTAAAAATATTTAACCATATAATACAAATATCAAATATATATAAATGTTTAATAAATATATTTTTAGGTCCACTAGGTTAGATACCCTGAGAGGGGGGGGGGATGAATCAGGGTATGACATATTAAAACAACTGCCCCTATTGATCTTGTCTCGATGTTAAGAAAGACATTATTCAATCTATTTCCTGCAGAAAAGTAAAAACAAAAACTAAAGCATGCACATGACACAATGATTTTTACATGGTTCACCCTCACTGAGCGATGTCCAAGGAGCATACCCCAACAATGTGTTGATGTAAAAAATCCAATAAATGTGCACTTCTATATAATTTTTTTTTGATATATCACTTCTATTTCTAGGCTAACAGTATTTACAATGTTTAGGGTTAGATCACTGCTTTCCCTAGGTTCACTCCCTGTTTCTCTCTCTCTGTCTCACTGCCAGTGGAGAGTATCGCCTTCCTCCTATTCCTTTGCTCACTACTCTAGAAAGGATCCACTCACAGTTTATATACCTGTAGGGCTCTTTATTATCACAAATGAATACATCTTCTATTGTATGTATTTACTCTATTGAAGTCTAGCTTTCACTAGTAGATGAATCTAACATTTCACTCAATGTATCGGGAAATCTTCTAGCTTTCACATAGAAATAAAATGACTGGTGTGCTTCTACCATACCTGGCATGCTTCTCTATGCTGGCGCGTAGGTTCTGGAATGCATGTTCAAACCGGCATGAATGTTCACCTCAACAACTTGCGCGACACTCGCTTCGTCAACTCCAAACATGCGTGACTCACACCCTTTTACGCCAAAACCAATTTTAGCATGCAACTCTCAACTGTTGAAATTATTCGAAACCTGTCACACAGGTGTCACCAAACCACCTGCATGAAAACCCCTTATTCAACTCTAAACTTGGTCGAATCACACCCTTTCTCGCCAAACCACATTGGGCCTACAACTATCAGCTGGCACACAAATTCTGAATATCTCTATACTTGCACGACAACACCACCACTTGCACGACCACAACACATGCATGACGAGAGCTCTGATTTTATATATGTGTTGAAATCACTCAAAAAATTAGGAGGGTTCAACCTCTATTTATATTCATTTGGACACCCTGCGCGATGGCGCACAAGTCTCCTCTCGGCACACAAGTCCAGCCGCCCTAGTCTCTGTCGTCCTAGTCACTTGCGTGACAAAATTTGTACGTCATGGTTTGCTTTTTCAATAAACACAGCACGAAGGCCCACTTTGTCAACAAACACAATCACCTAAAAAATGCTTTAATGATACCTTGAGAGATTTTTTCCGAACAATATCCCCTTTGAGTATGTTGAAAACTCTTCTATAAAAAGACACATCTTTAATTCTTCAGCCACCATTCGCCTATTGTGATTCCGATAGCGATCAAGTATTTAATCAACACATACTCTAATCCCACATGAGTAATTCTCATCGTGAGAAACAATATTAAATGAAAAGTTCATAAATTAATCACGTCAACTCTGACACCCACTTTGATACCAAACTGAAACCAATTTTTGGAAATATTCTTAACACATTCCAACATCACTCTTCTGCTTTTATCACGATCCAAGGCTGTTGTGATATCTATTCATCGATCGATCAATTCTAGCTTGGTCAGATTAATTTTCCCCCCCTTATCTCATTGCTCCCCCTATCTCAATGCTCCACCTTTCAGCTTCTCCCCATATCATTCATGATTTTTCAAATAGCCACACTGTCTCCCCCTTGAACAATCACTATTTTCTCCCCCTTTGACAACAAACCCAAAGGAAACTCCATTGCAGTCTGTAACTGAGTAGAGACCACATTTCAGTACATTAATGGAAAAACACATCATACCTCAGATAGAGGGGGGTTCCCACATCCACACTTTTCACATATGGGGAGTCGACTGGACTCCCAGAGCCAATTGATTCCTCTCATAAGATTCATTGGGTGAGGACTTTGTCAGAATATCTATAACTTGTAGATTTGTAGGCACATACTCCAACTTCACAAGCCCTTCTCCACCTTATCCTTGATTAAATGATATTTTATCTCAATGTGATTTTTCCTTGATTGATGAACTAGATTTTAGCTATGAATGATAGCACTTGAGTTATCAAACTGGATTCTGATCGGAGACTTCACTTCAACTCCCATATCTTCAAGATGTTGCTTCATCCATAATAGTTGTGTACATGATTGAGTGGCCACAATATAAATAGCCTCTGCAGTGCTCAGAGACATTCAATCTTTCTTCATACATTCCCATGAAATACACAATGAACTAAGATATAAAGCACCACCTAATGTTATTTTCCTATCATCCACTGAACTGGCCCAATATGCATTATTATATCCTAATAATTCTGTCTGAGATTTTTCATTATATGTCAAGCTGATGTCCAGTGTGCCCTTTAAATACCGAAGTATTCTATTCACTGCAAGCATGTGTATTTCCTTGGGATTACAATGATATCTCGCTGCTTATCATGGGATGAATATAATGTCAGGCCTGGTTGCGGTCAAGTACATCAAACTTCCAATAATTTGTTGTATTCAGTGATATTATCTAGCTTTCCATCCTCATCTTCAGATAGTTTCATCTGGGTAGAAAATGAATTCTTCATCTCCATCGAATTCTCCATTCCAAACCTTTTCAAAACCTCCTTGGCATATTTTTATTGAGAAATGAATGGTATATTCCTTCTTTGTGTCACCCGTAGACCAAGGAAAAACATTAGCTCTCAAATCATTGACATTTAAAATTCAATTTTCATGAGTTTGGAAAACTGTTTGCACTGAGCTTTATATGATCTGCCAAATATTATGTCATTGACATAAACCAACACGATCATTTTCTGAATACTGTCATTGATGAAAGAGATATTTTAATCAAGTCTCCCACGCTGGAAACCAAGCTTCTTCATGTACTGATCAATCCTTGAGTACCATTCTCTTGGTACTTATTTTAGCCCATTCAATGGCTTCTTCAGTCTACAAACCTTGTTTTCATCCTCATGAATGAGAAAACCATATGGCTGCTCAATATACACTTCCTCCTCTAGAACCCCATTCAAAAATTCTGATTTGACATTCATCTAGAACACTTTGAACATCCCTTGCACTACAATGACTCGGAATAATCTGATTGTCTCCAAACATGAAACCGGTGCAAATGTCTCATCAACATCTATTCCCTCTATCAGGGAGTATCCATTGCACATTAGTTGGGATTTGTTTCAGATAACTATACCATCTTCATTCATCTTGTTATGATAGAACAATTAAGTCCAAATGACATTCTTAGATACTGGTCTCGAAACAATCTCCCACGTCTGGTTCTTCTCAATCTGATCAAGTTCTTCATTCATAGCCAAAACCTAGTTTTCATCTTTAGCTGCATCAGCAAAGCATTTCTGCTCTACCTGAGATAAAAAATATGTATGTGGTAGTGAATTAATTCTTCTTGTCTGAACTCGAGCTGTATGATAACCAATGGCATTCTGCCTATCAATTTCTACTCGACTCTTTGGCCTCCTTGCAGAAATAGACTTGACACTTTCTTTTTCATCATCACTGTCTTCTTCTGTGTCAGCATCTGCCACTTATACTCCTCTCGTGTTACTTTCCTTTTCATCACATTCATCAAGAAACCATTCACTGTGCTGTTGAATATTCTCTCCATTTTCCACAATAGTGACTTCATTTATCTCAAATACTTTTCCCAGCCTCTTGTTAAAGCATTTGAATACATTGTTTTTTCCTGAGTGGCCCATAAATATTCCCTCATATCCACGTGATCCAAATTTATATGCTTTTCTTTGTTAAGAATGAAGAACATACTTCCAAATATTCGAAAGTATTTCCCTTTTGGATTCATTCAGTACCACATTTCATACAGAGTCTTTCCATCCATCAGACATAAAAGAGCCCTATTAGAAATGTAGACTTATGTCAATACTAATTCCTTTCAAAACATCTATGGTAGGTCTTTTTCTATAATCATTATTCTGACCATGTTGTTGGTGATCTGATTTCTCCATTCCACTACTCCATTATATTGGGAAGAATTTACTGATGAAACTTGATACCTTATCCCATGTTTCTCGAGATACTATTCCACCTTACTGTTTGTGAAGTTAGTACCATTGTATGTACGAAACTTCAGAATTTTCTATCCAAGCATCCTTTCAGATTCCCTTCGGTATTGTTTTAGGTAGTTTAACACATCGCACTTATGGGAAATAAAAAATATAAATTCCATTCTTCTATAGTCATCAATGAAAAGAATGTAATACCTCTTCTCGTAAACGGATCTTAGTGAAATAGGTCCATAGCCATCAGCATGCACTAATTCATGCAAACTTTTCGATTTATTTTACTTCAATTTTTATGTCTTATGATGATCTTCCCCTGTTGACATGTGTCGCACGTATGTGTATGATCACATGATATCTTAGGGAGGTGTCTTACTGCTTCACACATTACCAGATCTTCTAGAGATGGTTGACAGATATGACCAAGTCATTTATGCAACAATTTTTTTTCTTCATCTCTGGATAAAAAGCACATATCATCATATCCACATATAATGTAGCGATTTCTCTTTTTTATTTTTCCCTATATAACCACTGCCCCATCGCATCCTATAAAGATACACGTACTCTTAGTAAACCATATAGAATGTCCTGAGTCAAATAGTGTACTTACAGTGAGCATATTGCGACTGAGGCCTTCTCCTACCAAAACATCAGGACGTCTTATTTCTTTGCCCCCAAACCTGGATTTTCCTGAGCCAATAATTTTCAGGAATTCATTGTTTCCAAATGTGACAACTCCTTATTTTTCATATTTTATTCCTATAACAAGATCCTTATTACCTTTCATGTGAGATGTGCAACTGCTGTCACGGATCCAGACACCAGTATGCTCTGATGCTTTAAGGGCTATTTCAGCAACCACTACCTTCTCTGCTCTATTCATATTGGTCTATGTTTTTGTACTCACACTAGGAAAAAGATTCAAACATCTTATATTTCTCTGAATATGATGGACTGGCGTCATCTGGAAAAGCTATAAATCAATTTTTCATTTTCAACTCACCTATTGGTTCACTGATATCCTGCTTGTGAACATTTCGGTTATGCTTGGGCACATTGATCTGTATGGTCTATGTACAGTATCTGTCCATGTTACCAAATCCTCTTCACCAAACAGAGTTTCCTTTTAAACATTTTCTAGAGAACCATTCTCTTTTTGGATGCGACCTCTGTTATTGTGCTCTTTAATATCTCTTGGTTATGGAATACACATATTGTGAATGTCTCATCTTTCCATAACAATAAATCCTTATATAAAGTTCTTTTATTCATGTCACTTTTATAATGCTAGTTTTTCTTTGTGATCTTTGAATATTCCGATTAATTTTTATGCCAAAATCAACATTCAATCTCGGAATGGGTGGTTGTGTTCTGACCTCAATATTTACAGCATTTTTTCTTTGATCAAGCCCCAATTCAGCATTAGCATATGAGCTTGATTCCATCTTCTTTACATCTGAACTACAAGCCTCCTATTTTAACTTATTTTTCCTCTTAGTGACCTGCATAACTGATATCACATTAGGGGTTAAGAGTTTTTCTTGATCCTTCGTTTTTCATCACAGACTAACCACTTCTTATTCAAGTTCTTCGATACACATGACTTGATATTTCACTTTTCAATTCCAGCCATTGATCACCCTTTTATATTCTTCAATCATGAGATTATGCTCATCAACCTTTTCAGAGATCTCTAGCCTAGAATACTTAAGGTTTTCAATTTCTTTCACTAGCTCATAATTATCTTCTTCCTGTTGTTGCGTGTAGTGTTTGGAATCATGTACCACCTTGTTGGATTTCTTTGTTGTTTCTCTCCAAACTTCTATCTCTTTAAGAGCTGCTTCTAATTCAGCTTCCATGTCAACTCTCCCTTAGATTTCTTCTTCTTCTTCATCAGAGTCAGTTTCTTATTTTTCTTGAGCGCTACCGAAAACATCGACCATTTCATTTTCTCTACGATCATTAAAATTTTAAATCTCCTCAACCTCTTCATCCTCAGACTCATTTGAACTGTCTATTTCTTGTGAAAGAAGATTCTTCTTCTTGAAAAATTTCTCTTGAACTTATTCTTCCCTTCCACATAGGCTGAAGATTTCTTCTTGGGAATTTCAACTTCACCTTCATCATTTTATTCTTGAAACATTTTGGAAAACCTTGTGGCATGATGACCAACTTTTCCATATCTAAATCATGAATTTCCTTTTCCTCTTTGAAGATTTGAGGTAAGGAATGACATTACCTCATCTGTCTCTTCTTCTTATTGAGAATATTCAATAGCGATGTTCTTCACGGCATTAAATTCCTCCTTTTTGTATTTTCCCTTTTCCACAGCCTCGTTATCATCATTCCTCATTTCATATGCAATAAAGGTACTATGCAAATTGCTCAGTGTCAGCTCGTTTAGAAATTTATCTTCTAGTACTTAATATTTCAGATTGAACCAAGGTGGATGTTTCCTCAAGATGTTATTTACATTATTTATGTCTCCAGTGACTTCTACAAGACCTTTTATATCTTCCACAATAATATTTACCCTGTCAAATATTGTATCAACAGACTCATTAGGGTTCATTTTCAGATCTTCAATCTTATTCCATAGTACATGTAGCTTTGCCTCTATGACATTTATATCTCTTCCATATATATTCAAAACCTTTTCCCATATGGCTTGTGATGTTTTACATGAATTCACCTTCATATAGATAGCATTGGATAGGTCTCACCCAAAAGCATTTATTCGCTTGGTGTCAGAATCCAATTCTCTTCGCTCGTCTTCTGATAATTTCCCACAGTTGATATCGGCTATTGTGCCATGCATTGCTGCTGTGAATATGTCCATTACCCAAGATCAGAAGTATTGTTACATCTGATTCTTCCATATCTGAAAATTTTTCCTGTCAAAGATCAGAATCCTTTTATAATTGGTGACGTCCATTTGAGAGTGAACCACTGACAATAACCATTCCCTCCGATACCAATTTGTAGGTCTACTAGGTTAGATACCCTGAGAGCGGGGGGGGGGGTAGTGAATCAGGGCATGGATGATTAAAACAAATTCCCCTAATGATCTTGTCTCACTGTTAATTAAGACTTTCTTCTCTCTATTTCCTGTTGCAAAGTATAAACAAAAACTAAATCATGCACAAAAACTAAATCATGCACAGGACACATTTATTTTTACTTGGTTCACTCACAGTAGGCTACATTCATGCAGCAAACACCATCAATGTGCTGATGTACCAAATCCACTAAAAGCGCACTACTGGTTACAATGTTTGGGATAGATCACTTCTATTCCCAGGATCATTTACATTACAATTTTTTGGGTCAGATCACTGCTTTCCCAAGGGTCACTCCCTGTTTCTCCCTATCTGGCTCACTACTGGTGGATAGGATCACCTTCTTCCTCTTTCTTTGATCACTACTATGGAAAGGATCCACTAACAGTTTATAGACCTCTAGGTCTCTTCATTATCACCAATGAATACGTCTTCTGTTTTATGAAAGTGTTCTATTGATGTCCAGCTTTCACCCATAGAATCTCAATTTGCACCAAAGGTATCGGGAAATCTTCTAGCTTTCACGTAGCCCTAAAATGATTGGCGTGTTTCAACCATACCTGGAGTGCTTCTCTAAGCTGGCATGCAAGTTATGGCTTTCATGTTCAAATTGATGCACAAGTTCTCCTCACCCACATGTGTGACACACGCTTCTTTAACTCAATTCTTGCGCGACTCACACCCTTTTGCGCCCAAACCAATTTTGGCGCGCAACTCTAAACTTTCACGCATCTTAAAAACCTGGAATGAAAGTGTCACAAAACCACCTTCGCGACACCCCCTTATTCAACTCTAAACATGGGCAACTCACACCCTTTATCACCCAAACCACTTTGGGAGTGAAAATATCTACTCGCACACAACTTCTGAATATCTATATACATGCGCGACGACACCACCACTTGGGCGACCACAACACCTGCACGAAGATAGCTCTAATATTCTCAAAGTGTTCAACTCTATTGAAAAATTAGGTGGGGTCAACCTATATATATATATGCATTTGGAAAACCTACACGATGGCACACAAGTCTCCTCTTGGCGCGCAAGTCCAGCCGCCCTAGTCTCTGTCGCTCTAGTAACTTGCGTGACCAAACATAAAATAGGGGACACCATTTTTCTTCTTTCCATATTTTGATGTTCTGATCTTGAAAAACACATGGTGCACAAATTTCATATCCTCTAAGACACTGGCGCACAAGTCCCTTTGCCAAAAAACACCTTTCACCATTGGTCGATTTTGAGGTCCAAAAAATTGGCAGACACAAGAAAATGGCACCACATTATACTACTCTTTTTGTACCGCCTCCATATCATCTAATCCTTTTTTATGGTTCTCTGTCAACATGAATTGTCAATTACATAACTGGATAGTGATAATTCACCATGAAATACCCATTGTAAAAAAATTTGTACGTCATGGTTTGCTTTGTCAACAAACACAACACGAATTCCCACTTTGTCAACAAACACAGTCACCTAAAAAATGCATCAATGATACCTTGAGAGATTTTTGACAGACATATATTTTGAACAAAAGTAGTTTCTCAAAAAATTTATTAAAATATAATTTTAAAAATATTTTAATTTGAGTTATTTAAAATAAACGTTATTTTTTATTTCATCATATAAAAATTTACTGATTAAGATTTTTATTCATTTTTAAATAGGTTATTCCATAGTCCAAATATGATCTATTTGAGAAAATTATAATTAACATGATTTTAAAAATATTTTAGCATAATTCATAAGATTTAAAAACCACTAATGTAATCAAAAATAAAATTTGGGAAAAAAATATTCATTTTGGAATATTCTTTATATATAGAAAGATAATTCCATTCATTTTAAAACTAATCTAAAATGTTAATTATTAATTAATATTTTTTTTGGTTTTCGGTTCAAATAATATATTTTCATGACCCACCTTCACAAATATGTGGAAAGGGAAAACAAACTAGTACACCCTTCTTTCTTAATGTTGAAGGAGAGATAATGACCCCTAGATTCCCTCCTTCAATAGGCGCTAGAGTGGAGACAAGCACCAAGGGTATAAAATATCACATAAAATGGAAGGAATTACCCTTTTTATTTAACAGGATTGGGAGATAAGATGGTAAATCACAATCAACTCAAAATACCGAAAGTAGAAGTAAATCTAAAAATCCATTCCCATATGCATGTTCAAAATAAAAAGATACTTGGTACTATAAAACTCTAATTAAAAGTACCGAAAGAATGAAAAGAAGCAATGAAAACTCATGAAGTCCGATCTACTAAGGTCCGACATGGTCTTCAAGGAACTCATGGAAACTTGATTGTAGTTTTATATACATAGTGTGAGTATACATGTATAATCAGTAAAGAATACCAAAAGCTCTTGTGCACAAGTGGGGAGAAATTATAACTCCCATAAGAAAAGAGGTTACTGACCATCTAGAAGAGAAACTGTCCACCCATCCTCACGAAAGCACAATCCCTAAATAACGAATGGCAGATAATTTAATAGTAATGACACATCCATATTTGGGTACCCATCACCACTTTCCCACTGGTTTTTTAGGACATCCTACCCATTAGACCCCCCCCCCACAAGTCTCAATGTTGTCCCACTACTACCCCAATAAAAACTTTATGACTCACTACCACACATCCCACCCACAGAAACCTAGGGCACCAGAACAACACGTAACCATGCAGACAGACACATGTGCCACAGTAACCACTACCATGACTGAAGACACCTAGGACGTATCCTCAAACACACTTGGGAAACAAACATACCTACACACAACTAGTAAAACCACCACAACACACCCTACCCAAGGAGTATTTGTCCATAAAGAACCTAAGGCCATCACACCATGCCCGAAGAGTCTTGGAATACCTAGGAGATGGACCGGAATTGAGCTAATAAGTAGCCACTCATAAGAATGTTGGGAAAACACCATCCCTCATGAGATTGAGGTGTTCTACATGAGGTGCTCAACATGGGTGTGTTGTATATAAGAATCAATGAACAAAATATTATAAATATCAGTAATAAAGAACTCATCCCAACCTTAGGGTCCTGGAGAAGATAAATAGCTCATACACAACCACCCTTGTTGTTATCCCTACATGGACAACTGCACCACAATCACCACTAAAACACTACCCATTTCTAGGAAAATAGTATCCCCATAGAACTCATTTGTGTTATCAGGTTCAAGTGATTCGGTTAAAAATAATTCTACACTACTTTAAAACTAATAGGCACATCAATAAGTAAAAATTCCACTAGACTGAAGAAGAAAAATGGCCAAGCAGCAATTTAAACATTAACACCTAGTTCCCTTATAAAGTCACTATAAAAAATGGATTTGTGAGATCCATTGATATACAAGAACCAAACCAATACAGAAAAATTCTCAACCAGAAAATTCTATCCCCATCTACATCACCCCCACAAGGCATCAAATAGATCCCCCACACATGTTGTCAGAACAAATAAAAGTTGTTTTCAGATTTAACCAGACCCTTAATTTAGTTCTTTAATCATGTTTGGTTAAGTTGGATGATCACATAAGGATTCTTATTCATTATACATCCATTTAAATAAATAATTTTTACATGATTATCATACTTCCATGTTACGGTCATTCATTAAAACAATTATACCAAAAAATAGAGATTAATTAGTACACAAGAAGGGATCACTAACGACCATGATTTTCATTGGGCATAATCCAATACAATTCATAACATCAAAACGAATATAAAAGAATATAATAAAAACATCATAGTCCTCCACCCTTCATTCACTAAAAGACCTCTTATTATCTTATTTAAGGTTTTGTTTCATCTATATCTCAAGGGAAACCATCATCACACCCACCCCGCATGATTCATAATAAAGTGACACGAAGGAAAAAAACCTACATGCATGATCAAGGATCAATGGTTTCTCCTCGCGCTATGAATTGGGGATGTCAAAATTGTAGAGGAAGAACTCCGAGGATAATAAGGATGAGAGGGGAGGGATCCAGCACAGGCACATGATTCGTCTCATAAGGAAGACTCCAGGTGCACTAAGAGAGATCATATGAAAAAGGAAGAGCAGATCTCATCTTAAGAAATGGGCGGATTCTAAAAGCAGGGGGATTATTTCGAAGTACATAAATGTTTTATCATGGATCAACCACAATTTTGGGAGGTTAAACACATTGGTATTAATTGAAATTTAAGAATTCACCTCAAAGGAGGTTGATATAACAGCTCTGAGTTAATATATTTCCTTTAAATGGAGAAAAACATGTAACAAGGAGAAAATGTAAAACACAAAAAAGGTGTAACGTTGAGAAAAAAGGCCACATGTTTTGGTAACTCAATGTTTACCTAACCATTAAGGTTTTAAAACATATTTTAATAGCTTTACAAGTATTTTAATGGGGAATTAAAACACTTTAACATCATATGATATTATACTGGGGTAAAACTGGATTTTCATAGAAAAACTACAAACGGATCACTGTTAGGTGAGTCACCATCGCCCTAGTACCATCACCCTAGCACCATGTCCCTGGAATCATCTCCCTTGCACCGTCACCCTGACACTGCCATCCTAAAACTGTCTCCCCCGCACCGTCATGCTAGAACTGTTTCCCTCGTACTGTCACCCTGGCACTTTTTCCCCTGCACCGATGCTGATTGGTACTACAAACAACCCAAAGGTGCCACTGACAACCATCTGTGCTATCGACACCCATCTATTCCACTGACGCCCATCGGGCCACTGTCACCCCTCAGTTCCACTGATGCCCAACGGTGCCACTGATGCCCTTCAATGCTACATACTCCCATCAATGCCATTGATGCCCCTTGGTGTCACTGACGCCCATTTGTGCCACTGATGCCCTTCAATGCCATTAAATCCCATAGGTGCCACCAATGCCAAAAGGTGCCACCGAAGCCCAATGGTGCAACCATTCATTTGATGATAATTTTGTAAAAATCATTAATAATTCATCAATGGTCCCCAGGTTTTCCTAGTCAGAAAAAATTTAAAAAAAGTAAGAGACCAGAAGGGTCTAGTCTATTACATCAGATACGTCTTAAACTATTTTGGTCCCTTAGAATCCATGATTAAGCACAAATAAATGAGTGGGATCTGAAAAACCACCTGGTATGATACCTATCGTGAAGAAAACAACCTAGGGTTATTTGAAACTCAGTACTGTAATTACCAAAAATATCATAAATGAAAATTTCCCTCTGTCAAATTAAATTTCTTATAATGTAAAATGGTTATATAAAGTATTCACTTCACAGATTTTATGTCTTTGTATTTTAATATACTATTAAAATTTTTGACCATTGCTAATATAGATGTTTAACAGTGATCACATGATTAGTATAAATATAGAGCTCTATCAAATCCAATTTTCTCCGACAAACGAAGTGATGGCCTCATCCTATAGACTTCCCCATATGAAGACCATTTTTTAGAGCTTAGAAATGAGGTGGCATCATTGAAATTCTCTCTTGACCATGCCCATGCAAATCTTCAACATGTTAAGCTCGAAAGGAACTTCCTATGAAAGAAGTGGAAGTTAATAGAGATTACCACCCAAGCGATGTTATCCGAGCCACCCGAAGAGTTTGACACCAACACTCCTTACCCTTCAGAGTTATGCGGTTGTTATAAAGGGTTATGTAACAAGACCATATCATTATGGATATGTGTATTATATTTTTATAGAATTAAAAATATACATTCATTTCATTTTTACTTTGTAAATAGTTTTTAAAGAACAAATAATATTTTAGTTAACATTCAATTAAGAAATCTAATTTGAATAAATAATTAATTTTTTAATTAAATAATATTTTAATAAAATATTATTACTTAATTACATTTTATAAATGATTTTACAATTATTATGAATACAATTATCATTTTTATTAAGGTTCAAATGTTATTTCTGTCAAAACAAATGAAATTATGATAAATGCCTGTTTTTATTTTTAAAATAAAAATTTACATATTTATAAAATTATTTAGTTTAAATGAAGATAATTTTTGGAATAAGGAGTTCGAAATTATCAAATAGTGAATTTTTCATAATTTTCTGATATAGACAAATTTTTGTGTAATAGTTAAATACCATTTAAATATATAATGTGTTTTATAACATCGTAATGACCAAATAGTGATGTAATAAAATACTATAAAACTTATTTCTGGCCAAAATATGTTTTAACATTAAAATAATGTTATTATATGTTTGTTTGATTTATTTTAGAATGCCTTAGTGGACCCTACAAGACCTATAAAATGTTTTTTCTTTTAAATTGATTTCATTGATATTGTGACTAACCTCCACATTAAAAACCCATTTATTTTAAAAAGATCAACCATTGGGAATATAAAATATTTTTTTCCACTCCCCTTTGGAAAAAACCATGGGAAAAAACCACAGTCTGGTTTGTGGTTTCGATTAGCATAATGTGTGGTGTCCCAAACTAAAATAATAAATAATCCTCTCTCATTTCTTATAAAAGGCCACTCAAGATCTCACTTCCTATTCACTCAAAGCCTTTTTAGTACTTCTATCTACTTCTCTATACTCTCTAGAATCCTCCCAAGGCACCCTAAGCTCCCAATAAGCCTCTCTCAAGCCCCTCCCAATCCATTTGGATTACACATCCAAGTAAGGTATTCCTTCCTTTCCCATTTTGGCCAAGTTTCTTAATATTTTTATGTCCTTTTAATTTCAATTTAAATTTTGGGGGATAATTTAGTACCTCCCCCATACATCCCTCTTTATTTTTTAATTATGATAGACCCATTTCTCTCCCATTTATGCCTCCCATGTACACCCGTTTAAATACTAAAATTTATAAGGAATTTATCTCTCCTCATCTACATTCATGAAATTTTTTGTATTGGGAATCTATAATTACATTACTCATGTTGGGTCATGTATCTATATGACAAATTTTTATCCATTTCATGTACATATTATTATACACCCCATTCTCTCTCATCATCCAATTTTATGAATTCTTATGTCATGCCATTATACTTCCAAAATTGCCCCGTGATTTTCCAAGACAATGTCATTGTTAGTGAATACCATTCCCATTTCCCTATAAAGTGTATTCACCTTTATAAATATTTACGTATTTTATAAATAGATTCATTTATATATTCCAAATTCCATTATTGTGGAATAAGTTATTATGTTGAATGATTCCATGTTGTATGATCTGTGTGGTGTACTTACACATGGAAAGAAATGTTTAAGAATGTTCCACACTAATAGTGGTCCAATGCATTGGGTATCAATTATTATCATGATATGTCAGATGCAATTAGGGTTTAAGCATTCTAATTCTAGTTAAATGAGTTTTTACTCATGATCCATGTTCAATAAGCCTTGGCTCATGCTAATATTTTGTTAAGTGTTGTTGCCACATTTCCATGTTATGATAATCATGCTATATCATACCTTTATGTTCATGTTTTTCTTACACTCCATTGATATGAATATTTAATGACATGTATTGAAATATTCATGTTACTCCATTTTTACTCCCTTATTGGTCTTTATAGATCACCTTTTTCTTATGCATATCCTCAGGTTATCCCATGCAATGTTAGGTATGAGGGAATGTAGTGGTCATGTAAAGGATGTTTTCAAAAAAGTTTTTGTGTTACATGATTTAATTTTTTGTGTAATTTTACTAAAACCCCAAGACATTGGACCTTTCAATATTCTATTTTTCATCAAGACAATATATTATGTAATAAATCATGTTTATGTGTGTAATAAAATTTAGGGTTGTTATAGTTCGTATTAGAGGATAGATTGAGGTGTTGTTATCAAGGTCAAAATAAAGATTTGAGAATATAAGGGGTATCATGGGGATAAGAAGCATAAGGTGGACTTCAATTCTTCTAGTTCTATGGATAAATCCAATAGTGTTAAAAAAATCCAACACCCCACATTCCAATGGTATGGGAATATGTACTCTAGAAATTACCTAAATGGGACAAGGAATTTCTTTAGGGGTGGAAGAGAAGGGAACCTAGCCATTAACTGCTCACAAGAAAAACCTACATCTGTGATAGAAGAGAGGAACACTCTACATGACTCTCAATGCCTTGTTCATTTCATGAACTGCATATAACTAGGTCATCTTGAAAATTAGTGCCCAAAGCCAAGGGTTTTTAGAAGCAACCAACATCCTCCAAGGTAGCAAGGGAGAGCTTTTTCCATCACTACTATTGATGTGAAACCCTAAAACGAAGCAGTGATAGGTGCACATGTCATTCATTCAAGAATAAATAATGTACTTTATGATTATAGTTCTATGAAATCTTTTATATATAAAATGTTTAGTAGAACAATCATAACACCACTAAAAATCTTGGAAGAAAGTATGTTTGTGAGTATGTAAAATGGGGAAATCATTGTGTCCCATGAATATAATTCATCCCCTATTAAAATTTTTGGATTGACCTTCCCAGTGAATCTAATCATACTCCCTCTAGTGGAATTTGATTAAATTCTCGGAATGGATTGACATTCCTTATACAGAGCCAAAATAAATTTATGTGAGAGGGAAATCACTCTCTATATGGAGAATCAACCCCCAGTTAAATACAAGTGAATGGAGTAAGATGAATCTTCTTTAACACCATCATGTCCAACATGGATATTAATTCCCTATGAGCATGCGTATCTGGATAAAATTATTTAGTCTAAGGAGGCAACCATCATGGATGACATGCCTATTGTGAGGTATTTCTATGAATTGTTTCTAGAGGAATTTCCTTGTCTTCATTCTAGAGGAGAATTTTAATTCTCAACTGATCTTATACCAGGGGAATTTCCAATATTCACAACTCTATTTTGAATGGATGTTGTGGAGATTGAAGAGCTAATGAATCAACTACAGGGGAATCTAAATAAAGGTTTTATACACCCATGTGCTTCACCAGGGGGTGCACCAGTCCTCTTCATCAAGAAGAAGGATGGTTTAATAATCCTTTGCCTCGATTATTATGAACTTAAAGAAATCTTGATATAGAAAAATTATCCTCTCTCGCAAATTGATGACTTGTTGGATCAGATTTGTTGAGCACAATAATTCTCCTAGGGGGATCTATGGTCGGGATATTTTTAAGTAAGTCTGAAGAAGAAATACATCACCAAGACTACTTTTCGTACATGATACGGGCACTAGGAATTCATAGTAATGCTTTTTGGACACACTTATTCTCAAGAAATCTTCATGGAATTGATGAATAATTTCTTTAAAGGTTACCTAAAAATATTTTTGGCAGTATTTATAGATGATATTCTAATATACTACACCACCAAGGAGGATCATGAGGATCAACTAAGAACTGTACTAGAGAAATTGCGAAAGGAGAAGATCTATGAAAAGTATATAAAGCGTGAGTTCCGGTTAAGGAAGGTCTCATTATTTTGTCATATCATCACAAGAAATGGGATATCTATTGAACCCTCAATGAATGTTTCAATAGAAGGATGGGTGATGCAAACACCAATAACTGATATCTATAGCTTCTTGGAGTTAGCTAGATATTATCACCGATTTGTGTGAAATTTATCACGATTGTCAAACCCTCTTACCAAGCTAACTCGAAAGGTGTCATTTGTTCTTTTTGTGATGAATCTGATGAGTTCTTCACCGAGATGATAAAGATTCTTATCACTGTGCATGTTCTCACATTATCCACAGCTGGTGAACAGTTGTGATATTTAGTGACGCTTAGAAGAAGGGAATGGTCTGTGTGTTGATGCAAAATGAAAAATTCATTTCCTATGATTCAAGGAAATTTAATGATCATGAGAAACAATATCCAACACATGATCTGGAGTTAGCTACAATGAATTTCGTTTTAAAAAATTTGTTGCATTATCTCTGTGGGGAGAAGTATGAAATATATATAGACCACAAAAGCCTCATTTATATATTCACACAGATAGAGTTAAACATACACCAATAAAGATGGTTATAGGTGATCAAAGACTATGACTACTCAATCCATTACCATCTTGGGAAAGAAAACATGCTGCATGATGCTCTAAGTAGAAAGGATTCATCGATTATATCATTGATGAGAATTGAAAAGGATGCAGTGTTCTTATATTTGACGAATATGGACATGGGAATCATAAAGAAGGTAACATCATCAATAATTTCACAAATGGTTTCACAATCATCTCTTTTGAAAAGGTTAAAGGATTATTAAAAGGAAGATGTGGGAATTCAGAAGAAAATGTAAACGATCTGAAAATGGAAATCCATGAAGATCAATGGCAACGAAGAAGGAATTTTGAGATTTGGGAAAAGACTACGTATTACATCAAGTATGGAGCCTAAGAAATAAAATTTGGATGATTCACTTAGTTAATATTTCTTTATTCAACTAAGAAACACAATTTTGTATCGAGATCTACAAGATCATTATTTTTGTGGTAACATGATGAAGGAGATCGCTAAGTATATGTCAAAGTTCTTAGTGTGATAGAAAGTGAAGGATGAGTGATGAATTCTATGGGTATGATGCAATAATTACCAATAAAATCATAGAAATGAGATAACATCACAATAGACAATGTAATCAGACATCAGATGATATCCGAAGAAAATAATGCTATCTGGGTTGATATTGATAATCTTACAAAAAATGAACACCTCATTTCTATTTATGTGCATTTCTAACTAGACTAACTGGAATATATATACATCAGAGACATTGTAAAGAATCATGGGGTATCACTATCTATTATATTCAATCGATATCCAAGATTCACATCTATGTTTTGGATGAGTCTTCAACATGCTCTAGATACTGAGTTGAACTTTAGTACAGCTTATCATCCTGAAACTGATGGCCAATCTGAACAGACTATCCAAACACATGAGGAAATGTTCAGACCATTCTCAATATACATAGAAGGAAATGATATCAATATCTTCTCCTTTTTGAGTTCTTGTACAATAATAATTTCGGCTCAAGCATTGAAATGGAACTTTATGAAGCCCTTTATTGGAAAATGTGAATAACACCAGCATGTTGGGATGTAGTTGGTGAACATGAGCTACTAGGACATGAAATAGAGGCATCCCAATGTCGATAAAAAAGTTGGTCATATAATCATCAATGGGACCTTGAGTTCAATGATGGATACATAGTATTTCTATGCATATCTCCATGGAATAAGGTCATGCAATTTCTAACGAAATGGTAGTTAATTACTAGGTAAATCGTCCCCTTCGATATTGTTGATCTAGTCGGGGATGTGGCATGTCAACTAGCACTTACACCTACCATGGCCAAAGTATATGATGTATTTCATTTATCCCTATTAAATAAGTACATACAAGACCCTTCACATGTACTCTCTTCAGAGGAAGTTCAATTAGTGGATTATCTTTCTTATGAGGAGAACCCAGTGATGTTCTTAGATCGTAGGGAAAATGTTCTATGAAATAAGGTAATGCCACTCTTGATGGTGTTTTGGGGAAAATCCATGTTTGAAAAAGAAATGTGGGAATCAATGGAAGTGGGGAAGCATAGTTGCCTATATCAGTTTTAGTGTTGGAAAATGAAGTTTCATGATTTAAATTTTTAGGGGGGTGATTGTAATGATCCAAAAATTAATTAATGAAAATTTCTATTAATATAATTAAATGTTTTATTATAAAAAAATGGTTACATAAAATATGGAATTATACAGTTTTATGTTTTTTTAAAATACCATTAATAATTGTGAACATTTATAATATAGCTATTGAACAATGATCACATGATTAGTATAAATATAGGGCTTTAACAAATCCAATTTACTCAGAAAAAGGGTGTGAAGGCCTCAACTAGTAGACTTTCCCCATGTGAATATTATTTTTTGGACTGCAGAAAGGAGGTGCAATCATTTGGATTTTCTCTTAACCAATCCTAATATGAGCTTCAACATGTTAATATAAAACAGAACCATCTACGGGAGAAGTGTACGATGATAGATATTACCACCATAGTGATGTTATCTGAGCCACCCATAGAGTTTTTCACCATCACAAACCTTACCCTTTAGTCTAATTTGGGTGTTATAAGGAGTTATGTAACAATACCATAGAATTATGACTATGTGTATTATTTGTTTATATGATAATGAATATACCATCATTTAATTGTTATTTTTTAAATTGTTTTTAAAGCACAAATAATATTTTAGTTAATATTCAATTAAGAAATATTTTTTTTTGAATTAGTGGATTTTTTAATTTAAAAATATTTTAATAAAATAATATCGGTAAATAATTTTAATAAATGACTGTATGATCATTATGAATACAATTATGATTTTTATTATGGTTTTAAATCTATTTCTGTCGAAACTCGTGAATTTTCGCTAAATGTCAGTATTATTTTAAAATTAAAAATTCACTTATTTTGAAAATTATTTAGATAAAATGATTAATATTATTTGAATAATGTCTTTAAAATTTTCCAATGGTGAATTTCTCATAATTTCTATAGACAATCGAATTTTTGGGTAAAAATTAAATACTGTTTAAATATATAATGTGCTTAATGACATAATAGTGACCCAATAGTTATGTAATAAAATAAAATAAAACATATTTCGGGAAAAAATATGTTTTTACATTAAAATAATGAGATTTTTGGTTTTTTTGATATATTTTAAATAGCCAGAGTGGACCCTCCAATACTTATAAAACAATTTTAGCTGTAAATTTTAATTCCTTGAGTGTGTGACTCACCTCCACATAACCAACCCTATTATATTGAGATGTTATCCCATTGGAATTATAAAATAATGTTCTTCAATCTCCGTTATCAAAACCTATGTGAAAAAACCATGGGATGGATCATGGATTTGATTAGTTTATTATGTGGTGTCCCAAACAAAAAAAATAAGAATTGAATATCCTTTCTTATATAAACCCACCCAAGATTCCATGTCCTCTTCAGTCAAAGCCTTTGGAGTTTTTCCAAACTCTGAAATCCTCTCTCTTCAATCCTCCCAAGGAACCCCAATCTCCCAAGAAGCTTATCTCAGGCCCCTCCCAAGCCTTTGGGATCACACATCCAAATATGGGATTCTATGCTTTCTCATTTTGGACATGTTTCTTAATATTTTTATCTCCTTTTTTTAATTATAAATGTTGGGTTATAATTTTTCACCTCCCCCATACTACCCTATTTATATTTTAATGAAGTGAGACCACTTAGCTCTCATTTAAGATTCCCATGTACACCCGTTATGAGGACGAAATTCTATAAAAATTTATCTCTCCTCATTTACATTCATGAAATTATTTTGTATTATGAATCAAAAATTAGATTACTCATGTTAGGAAATGTATCTATATGACCTCTTACATTATATTTCATTTTTATATGTTGAGACACCATATTCTCTCTACTAAACCATTTTTATGAATTCTTATGTTACACCATTGTGCTGTTGAAATTGCACTGTGATTTTCCAAGCCAAAGTCATTGTGTAGTGAATACCATGGCCATTCTATATCAAGGGTATTCACCTTTATTCACATTTAAATTTTGTTTAAAGAGTTTCATTTATGTGCTCCACATTCCTTTATCATGGAATAAATGATGATGTCTAATGATTCCATGTTGTATGATCCATGTGGCACACTTATTCATGAAATCAAATGTGTTAGAAGGGTGCGCCTTGATAGCACTCCAATGCATTGTGTAAATATTTTTATCATGATATGTCAAGTTAAATGAGGGTTTACTCATTTTAATTCATGTGCATTAAGGGTTCACACATTCTCCATGAGCAATGAGCCTTGGCTGAGGTGAATACCATGTTAATTTTTGCTTCCACTTTTCCATGTTAGGATAATCATGCTACATCATGCCTTTATGTTCATATTTGTATTGCAAACTATTGATATGCCTATTGCATAAAATTTATTGTAATAATCCATGTATAAATTTTTTAATCACATATTATGCTTTATAGATCACCATGTTCTTATTCATGTCCTCATGTTATCCCATGAAATGATAAGTACAAGGGTATGTTGTTGTCATTTAAAGGGAGTTTTCAATAAAGATGTTTTGTTTCATGTTTTATCTCACTATATAATGTTACAACTCCCAAAATAAACTAGAACCCCCAATCTTATATTTTTTTTAAAGTGAATATTTTTTGTAATAAATCATGTTTTTGTGTGTAATAAAAAGTGGGGTTGTTATAAGAATAAACCTTGATATCTAGGAACACCTCTCCCTCATCTCTCTCCTAAAAAAATACAAATACACTATCGCTCTTCTCCCCCAATTAACCACACAAAACTATAAAGGTCAAACCATCTATACTTGTTAATTAGGGAGTCTCTTTTCCCATGTCAAGAAATTATCTTCTTTGGGTGGCACTAAATCACCCACATGGGTTTAATCCCATCCACCATAATGGGTCTTGGTAATGGGATGAGGCTTTCCCCTCCCCATACACAAGACTTTTCATACCCATTCAGATAACAAGGGAATATATTGTCTTATAGAAAACTGGGTCCAACATTGCATCACATAAAATCACAAGTTAAACACATGATCAATCCCAAAATAGCTATGGGAACTGGGAACACATTTGTGCCTCCCATTCCCAGGTACTGTTCTTAAGGGAACCATGCCTCTCCAATACAAGAACCAATGGAATGGTCTACCCATGAAGCACATTCTCCTCATGATCCTTGATTTTCACAGATCTATCAATGTACGTTGCATAGTCCTTGATATCTAGCTCTCACCAATCACGGACGTGTGAGACATCATGTAAATACACATATAGATGAGACACATGGAAGACGTCATGGACCCTCTTTGTGTTGGTGGTAGCAGCAGCTAATATGACCCTTTTTCACATCATTACAACACCTTTAAGGGTCCGAAAAACCTGGGAGAAAGATTACTCCTCCAGTTGAACATCTGTTTCCCATGTCGAGGGGAGACCTATAAAAAATGTGGTCGACAACCTCAAACTCCAAGGGTCTCCTCCTATGATTTTCATACGACTTTTTCCAGTCCTGAACCCCCTTCATCCTTTCTCACACAATATGATCCATTTCGTTCGTGCTTTGCACTACCTATGGGCCAAGAACACCTGCATCCCCAAACTCAGTTCAACACATAGGGGAATGACACGGCCTCTCGTAAAAGGATTCAAATAGAGCCATGCCAATTGTAGAGTGATAGATATTCTTTTAATTAAACTCAACTACCCATGATACCCTAAAGTCCAAAACACATGACCATTGAATTTATTAAAACATATGGATGGTCTCCTCTGTCTACCCATCTGTCTTGGGGAGGAATGTTGTGTTATGGCATAACAACATGCCGAAAAAATGATAAAACCCCTCTAGACTTCTGAAGTAAACTATGCATCTCTATCTGATACTATAGACCTCATAGCCACATACAACCACACCACCTCATCTATGTATCATTGTGCTAAGACAACCATCGCACTCCCCTCTTTGATCACCAAGATGTGAGTTGATTTCTTTCTATCAGTATACCACTATATAGATAACTTTACAACCCCTTTGAACCCTGGGTTGTCCTATGAGAAAATTCCATCGAAATTTCATCCCAATTCCACTCAGGGAAATCTAAAGGCTGTAATAATCATCCTAGGACATGTTGTTCATCCTTCGCATGCTGATTTACTAGGCACCATGCCACAAACTCTACCACTTCCCATTTCACCCCAGGACACCACAACTACTCCCTTAGGCATAGGTAAATCATGAAAACTCATGGGTGTACTGATAAGGGTGATTTATGAAACCCATCGAGAACTCCCTCATACATTGTCTTTTGGAAAAACATTTTCCCTTGGAAAATCATCTGATTCTGACCATCCTACGACCATCCTTCCAGAGCATTTCACTTCTTAATATGATCACAAATCACATTTGCCTCTATGTCTCCCCACTAAGACTCCTCCAATTTCCGTAACAAGGAACACTTGACTATCATCTAAAATAGATAACCCCTACTACCCTCCACACTCATTCACAAATGTAATGCATACAATTCCTCCATTGATTTACAAGCATCAATGACTCTTGAACCACATCCTTTTATGACTTCCTAATAAAGGCATGATCCACCATGTTACCCTTCCCCTATGGTGTAGGAGATCTCGAAGCTGTAGTCCTGATGAATATTCATCCACATCCATTGCCGCATGTTTAGGTCTCTCTAGGATAAGACATACCACAATAACCTATTAAATATTGTGTTCAAGAATATTTCCCTCATGATGTAATTCCACCACAACTTCTGTGAGAACACAATCACAGAAAGCTCCAGGTCATGGGAGGCATAGTTACATTTGTGAGGATGTAACATCCTAGAACCATGATTGATCTCTCCATGTTTCTTCATCATCACACACCAAAACCCTAGACTAGAAGAATCACATAACACATCAAATGTTACCCATTTCATTGGAAAGCTCATAATTGGGGCACTGACCAGTTTCCCCATCATATAACTGAAGGCTGCCTAGCACTATTCACACCAAAAGAAAGCCTAGCCATTCTTGTTCATTTCTGTCAAAGGTGATGTAACTCGAGAGAAGTTGGGAATGAACCTCGAGTAGTAACCTGCTAGAACTAGTAAAATACAAACCTCTACCACATTCATGGGTGATACCCCAAAAATAACTTCTTCTACCTTTGACGAGTACAATGTTATTCCCTTTTGGGACACCACATGTCCAAATATGTTCACCTCTCATGTCCAGAACATACATTTGGACATCATCCTGTTGAGATGGTGGTGTCAAAGGACTTCCAAAACTATCCTCTGAAGTTTGAAAAGATCCCACACTAATGTTTAGTAGATAAGAATGTTATCAATGAACACGACCACGACCCTTTCCATATATTCCCAAAAAATAGAATTCAATAGCCCCATAAACATGGACAGTGCATTTGTAATGCTGAATAACATGACAAAAAACATGAAGTGCCATTAACTAAACCAGAAATCAGTCTTCAGGATGTCACCATCCTTCACCCTCAACTTGTGGTACCCAGACCACAGGTTGATCTTAGAGAACCATCCCTCCCCCTTTAACTAGTCAAAAAGGTATTCGAACCTCAAGAGGGTGAAACATTTCTTGATAGTCTTCTGATAACACATTTGGTAGTCTATTCATAGCCTGAGACCACCATTTTATTTATTTGTGAAAAGGACAAGAGAACCCCACAGCCACAACCCATCATCGGGACCCATTCCATGACTACCCCAAGCCCTCCTTCAATAGTCATGGGGATGGAGACTTGCACCAATGGCGTAAATCCCTATGTTGTGAAGGAATTGCCTTTATAAAAAGTAAACACACACAATCAGAGTACATAACTGGAAGAAAAAAAAATAAGTAGAAACTGTATAAAAAAGCTATGCTGAAATGTAAAAGGGGATGGAAATACAAGCACAACAGTAAAGTACAAGGAAAATAAAAACAGGTACAACTAAAAATAAAAAATGCTAGAAGGTGTCTCGTAGCTCCTAGATCATCCACCACTGATCATAGCTGATGGGTAGGTACAGATATCCTCCTCAGTGCTCCATGTATGTCCATCTCTCCGGGTACCAACTCGTCGTGAGGACCACCTCCGGGTACCGTCTAGTCCTCGTACACTCCGACTCGGTTAGCGCTGTCTTTTGTCTGCATCCAACACAATGAGGTGCGGGCATAGCCCGTACATGGGTGAGTATAATGATACTCAGTAGGGACCCCGAGACCCTCAAGGTCTCAAAAAAATAATACAAGGATAAACCACAAAGTATGAAATCAATGGATAACCATTAATTAGATATATCACCATACATATACCAAATTTATCTAGTAACCCTTTTCAATCATTATGAAAACAAAAAGGTCATTGAATAAGCTCAAACAAGGATTTTCATTATCGAAACCATGTCTTCTAGAGAACTCATCCTATATCGATTATAATGGGCATGTCACGACACTAAGGCGCTTCTCAAAGACATTGGACTGCTAAGGTACTCCTCCTGTCGAGTACTGTGTGTCTTCTTCCAACTACCAGGCGCTCCTCTACTGTGAGAATGCCGCCAACTACCAGGTGCTCCCCCTAATAGCCTGCAGAGGTACTCCTCCTATAGGGTACCCCGGGTCTGCCACCAACTACCAGGTGCTCCTCCACCATGGGTCTGTCGCCAACTACCAGGCGCTCCCCACTGGGCTAGAAGAATCAGTCAACCAGTCCTCAGGTATGTCAGCTACTAGGTCTACTCACTCTGCCAACTCATCAATGGAAGGATCCGATCCCCGAGCTACTGGAATAAACTCTAACTCTCATGAATTATAACATAGAAGTATCTCAAAGGTTAGTCTCGTCAAGGGGATCTCAATGCAATAGACGTTGCGTCATTCGAACACCTTATATGTTAGTTATTATCCTTTTTGTTCCAGGGTCCTTGATGGTTTTTAGGTTCAAACCATCCTAACCATACCCCAACTATATCCAAACCTCAAGTGGGGTAGGCGAAAGGACTCTCTCAGATTCCCATCACCGTAGAATGTTCATCGATCATACTCCTGTATCCCAAGATGCGGGCTAAAAGGTGTAAACGTGCCGTAGCAAGTCTGGGTCTGGTCTGACCCAGTCGGACTGACCCAGCCCGACCCGGTCCAAACTGGGGTCTGACCCGATCCACGGGTATGACCGAGTCCAAAGGGGCGGCCAAGCCCGAGGCGACCCATCCAGTGGTGGCCCAACCCGTGGCGGCCCAGCCCAAAGTAGTCGGGCTGGTGGTGGCCTAGATCATGGCGGCCTGGCTGGTGGCGGTTCGGCCCATGGGGGACCGGTTGGCCGGCATGAATGGCTTGGTTGGCCACACGTGGGAAGGGGGTGTCGCACTCCCCTGTTGTCGAGTGTAACATGCGCTTAGTGCCAGTTCAGGGGTCACGCAAGACCCGAGGGTCCCTCCTATTGTGCGCACTATCATCCGGCTCAACTGGTTTCCCTCTTCTATCCGTCGTGGCCTATGGTCGTGGTTCCCCTACTCCATGGGGCGCGACGACACCGCACCCCCTCCGTCATGGGTAGGCTTGGCCGCGGCCTCCCATTCCTCCGGGCGGCGCGACGACGACGCGCTCGTCTTCTGACTCACACGGCCCTCCTGGTCGTGGCCCTTCCTCCCGACACGGTGCGACGACACTGCGCTCCTCCAGCACCACCATGGACCGCCTAACCATGGTTTTGTTCTCAGTGCAGCATGGCAGTCCTCTCCCTTGTGGCAACCCAGCGGCCTTACACCTCTGGCATTCTTCATGGCCAGCTCATTTTTGGTTTCCAGGTGTACCACCTCCATCATCATCAAACATGAAACAACAAAAGGGGAGGGTCGGCCCGTGTTTGTGCGATCTGAACCCTCCTCGTTACAGTTATACCATTTGGTTCTCAAATCACACATCATACGATGGGGTATGAAGGGTAATATTCAACCATAAAATAACCCATACCTCTATTGTCACTCGTTGGTGGCAGAAAGAGGTGACATAGTCATTGGTGACGTTCTTCGTGGATGGAGTCTTCTCCTTTTACGCAGATGACGTTCGTTGGAGAAGTCGTGGGCTTTATTCATGGATGCTGCATCCCTTTTTTCCCATGTTGAAGAATGAAGAATATTGTCATAGTTCTTCAAGTCCTTTGTTGAGAGGATGTTCTCTCAATTCTTCCAAGGATCCACCAAATAATTATGCCAACCAAAATAAATTAATAGAATAAACTTTATTTTAAATGGCTGGCATGAATTTAAATGGATTCAAATAATTAATTAATTAATCATTATTTAATTTATGTTGAGTGTCGTACTTATGAGGGAAGGTAAAGTGGCTCCCCAATTAATTGGGAGTTCCAAGGGGTTAAAGGGGGTTAGAGTAGTTAACGAGCTTGGGTGGGACCCACCTAATAATATCTTCGCAAGGGAGGTTATACTCGGGTGCGCCCCACCACCATCACCTCCCATGTGAGCTTATGGTGTGGTGGACCCCTATTTCTTCTAGAAATGGGGATGACCATGATTGTTTAAGGTTCAAACATTCCAATCCGTTTCTAACGGGTTTATTCGTAGAACCGGAAACATAAAATCATTCTATATCCATTTGGACATACTTTCCAAAGGTAGGTGCGCATTAGTTGTGGACCGATGCGGCTTGAGAATTTGCATTGGTTGATAGGATGGGAGGTTGGACTCATGAAACCTTTTTGGGGAGAATTATTTTATACTCTGGGACTCTCTTATAGATTTAAGTCATGTTTGTGAATCTTTATTAATTTACCAAGCATGAAAAATGATTTTTCCTTTAGATCTTGCAATCAATGATTGATATTTAGGGAATTTACAGAATATTTTATATGTATTTTAGGTTCTTCATTAATAGATAATCATCTGTATTTATTGGATATTCTTATTCAATGGTATCCTTCAACCCATTATATAGAAATCTCTTGGTCATTATGATAACCATACTGGTTTTAAAGCCACTCAGTGGGGAAATTGAAGTTCATTGTCATTCAGAAGGACATGGATTATTTATGATTTGGGATCGTACCTGTAGATGGGCTACCTAAGTATCCTTGTTAGAAAAGGAATCAGAACCCACGTATTTTGGGAATTAAGATATAGTTTAAGGTTATATGAGACCGATGAGAATTAATGGGTGATGGGCTTGATCCTTAGAATGTCTTCCTACGTACTCTACTTTTAAGGCAGAGATCGAAGTCCACATTGTTCAATTAACAAATGTGATGGGCTTACGTATGATTACTGGCACAAAGGGATGTGTCGTGGTTACTTTTACACTCTATGCTCGTGTGAGTCATGCTCGGTGTGGGAAACAAGTGGTATCATTAAACCTGATGATTTGTGCCATGAACGATGTGGTCACAAGTAATAATAGGGGGCTTGTGTATGTGTGATTGCCCTAATAGATGAAGACTAGGATTTACTTCTGGGAAGTAACCTAGGAATAAGGTCCATAAAGGTATTTGTGATTTTGGGAGATTCAGATACTCTAAATTGGGGCTTACTCTTGAATAGGATGCCCAAATTAGGGGGAAGTTAGGATTGGGGCTTACTCCTGAAAAGGAGGCCCAGGTTAAACTGTAATTTTAACATGGGACTTACTCTGTAGAAGGAATCCCAAAGTTAAAGGGGACTTGGGGCTTACTCTTAAGGAGGATGCCCAAATTAAGGGGGATTTGATTTATGATTGGGGCTTACTTCTAAGGAGGATGCCCAAATTATAAAGGGACTAATGATTGGGTTTTATTCGTGAGAAGGAAGCCCAAGTCAAAAGACATTAAACCTAAGGCTTACTCTTGAAAAAGAAGGCACTGGTTGTGGGGACTTGAGATCTGGGGCTTACTCCTGAAATGAAGATTCATGTTCAGAGAAGTTATGATTTGGGCTTACTCCTAAGGAGGATGCCCAAATTAGGGAACCTATGATTGGGGATTACTCCTGAAAAGGAGGCCCAGCTTAGAGAACATCGCATTTTAATGGTTGAAGTTGAATGAATGAAATCTCTAACCATAGTGACATAATGTTATGTAAATAATGGGTTTTGAGAGATGCTCCATAGAATTCCTTTCAGTTAAGGATTCCAACAAACGAACCATGACATAAATGGTTTTGAAGAAGGGTTTTAAGGGTAAATCATGAAGAGGAGATGTGGATTAGAACAAATGAGTTTAGTAGGCAGGAGGAGCACCCAAAAGTAGTCAGGCACGCAAGTCTTGGATGGGCGCGCAAGTCCTGGTCATGCAAGTACTTGCGCGACATGGGTGTACTTGGGCAACGGTTAACCTATAGGGTAATACTTGGGAGTGATTTGGCTCAAGCCCTTAGTATTATCACTAATGGCTTCCAAAAGGGTGGCGTACATGTTTTTTTGAAGGGATGTGGCGGTGCACAAGTGTGTCCATTTCCCTTAAGGGTTCGACCTCTAGGTGCACAGGTGTTGATGAATTACAACAATTAGGCCTTGTTTCCCCTCTTTAGATCATCCATTCTAGGTGTGAAATTACCATAGAAGTGCCTGAAAGACTTCAAGCAAAGACTAGGGCGTTGAGTGCTTAAATATGACTTTTTGAATTTTTCATCCTCGAAATGGGGGGCCCACAAGGGGTATTTATAGTCCATTGAAGACCTTTGGTGAAAATAGAGTAGGGAACGCAAGTCACCTTTGTGACCAATTTGTGGCGCGCAAGTATACTTGCGCGACCATGATGAAACTTTCACGACCCATGTGTAAACAAATCCTTATTCATGCCTTTGTCAATTTTTTATGTTTCTTCAAAGGATGAATCTTTTTATACTAAGGTATTCCCCTTTTTCAGTCGTTAGACTCTGTGATGGAATGGAGCATCAAAAAATGCCCCCCCTCAGAGTTGGATCTGAAAGGAAGGAGGATTTGACTCTAAGGTAGAGGAGAAAACCAAGGAACTGCAGTGCGCAAGTTGTGGGTGTTCAAGTCACGACACATAGGCTACTGTGCGCTGGGTGCGGCTTTTGCCTATAAATATGTGGCCATTCTCACGCAAATCACTCGACCTTCAATTCACTTCGCTCTCGTCATGAAAGTGGCTCTCATCGCACACGTGTCTTGATTTTCCGTTGTTAATTGTTTCTGTTCATGTCACACTTCTACAGATGTAGTTTGACTTGCGAGTTGATACGAGCATGCCCAAACCTGCGCAAACATACTAGACTTGCGCGCCGACATAGGACTTGTGCAGCTTAATTCCTTAGCCATTTTTTCACCTTTCTTCACAAATTTTATGAAAGATCAACTTAAATACGAGTTAATTATTCTACCTTTATGAAAATGTAATGTCTCGTAGATGAATTGGAACGACTAATGAGCTGGCTAGCATGCAGATTGAGGAAATGATGATCATTATTGGCCATGATTATTACACTATCTACGACATCACTCTCACAGATTTGGCCAATTACATGAAGAAGTATCATCTTAATTTTCCACAAAGCATATAATTGCCTTTGTATGGTCATGGTCATCTACAAGAATTCAACATTCCATAGACAAAGAACTATCTCCCACATTCTTGGTTTCTGAATTATTCCAATTTTGCTTCAGTAAATATCTCAGTTAGAGGATCAGTTGTAAATGTTGGAACAATGGAGAAGGAATTTATAAGGCATCATAGCCCATGTTCTCTAGATCTCAAACCTCACAAGCCTGAGCTGCAACCACATTGTTATCCTTCAATCTTTTGAAATTCTCAGATGGATCAATCCAAATGCTGGAAGAAGAGTTGGGACTTCCATCCTGGAGGAGGTGTGAAGCTGATATGGATGTGTGCATATTGGGTGTGAAAAACCTGTGCAGATTTTATTGAAGATCTGAAGGGAGCTACAATATATGAAGCCATCTAGGCTAGGCAGACATATGTCTATAGGAATGATGACTTTATGCCCGAGAAAATCAACTACTGGAGCCCAAAAACCAATTCTTTCCATATGACTCATGGAGATGTAGGAATCAGTTTGTGGGATGTGTACAAGATCTTAAGGGCTCTAATTTTAGGCGATATGTATGATGAATTCATCCCTCCTAAGGAGATTTGGAATGATTCGGAGAGGACTCTGGTATTAGCTTGAGATTTATTGAAAATCTTCTACAAGATCAAGAATTCAAGGACCTCCAAAACTCATTCAAGAACTGATATTGAGCTAGAGGAGTGGATGGATATGTTTCTTAACAAGAAGAAGGAGATGGGGAACAGTAATACTCATCCTATTACCTGCCCCACAAAAGAGAATATGTGTGATATTGGCACATTCTGGCCGACCTTGGAAGCAGGAGAATTTAAAAATTGGGGGTATAAAGTGGATTAGAGAATCCCAGAAAAGACCCATATGGTGGGTTTCTTATCCTTGTGGATCACTATTTATCTTCTTCCAATCGGGGATTTTAAGGGAGGCATCAGGCCAGGGACCTTCGTTGTTGTTCCAAGTTGGATGAGAGGAAAATGGATGGGTTGATGACCCCCATTTTGGAAAATATTCAAAAGAGATTACTCCATGTCATTATGGGTATGTCTCTTTGAGAATAGTGGGACCATTCTAAGTTTTGTGGGGATGGATCGCCACTCATTTCAGGACCTATGCTATACAGAGTGGAGTACATGTTCCTGGGAGTTCTTTCAGTCCATCAGTATAGACATTTTCTGGAATTTTTCTGTTATCCCTCAACTCCTATGAAATGAAGGTGAGGCTGATCATGTTCAAGGAATTCCATTTCTTTCCTTATGAAAACACAAGAACCGGGCAGTTTGTTGATGATGGAACAGGTGGCCTGGAATTGAGGTCATACATGCTGGCATGTAGAGATGGTGTATTGTCCACCAGGATGGACAACGAGATTATATGTGAGACTTACACTCCATATAGATTTTCACGCCAATTCAATTGTCTGCAGCTGTAACATCTCAGGTAAATAAAGGATAAGACATATTTCATATTTATTAATATTTACAAATTAAAAATTAATTTTACATTAACGGTGTTGCTATGTTCGATAGCATACCCGATACGCAACAATGAGTTTCTTTGAAATCTTACGTTGCACACTAATAATATAATATTATTATTTTAAATGGTTGTTAACTCCTAGATTTGTATTGGTGGGAATGGAAAAAACTAACTATAATATGATTATACAAGTTTTATTAAATGTATTTAGATTCGTCCAATAAATTTTAGAGGCTTAAAATGTGCATAAATCTAATTTTAAGCATAATTTACATTAAAAGGCTGATTTACCTCCTTTTAATGGAGAACCCTCTTTAAATTTAGTTTTGGTCATATTTATATTTTCTATTCGACCAAATAAATTTTTTATTTCTATTTGGGACATCAAATTTTTATTTGGGTAATGTTTTGGTATTTTTCAGATAAAGATCATTTTTAATGAATTGTGGAAAATATTTCATTTTAATTCAGTGGTGCCATTTAATCTATTTTATTTATATAGTTAGATTATCTTATTAATTGGTTTTAAAGTGTAATTAGAATATATTTGTACCATTTAATCCACTATTGGTCATTGGAACTAATTTCACATTGAGAGTGGACATAAACAATTGTCATTCTTTTGATAGTTATTGTTTCCTAAAAACACGCTATTAGTTTTAACAATGGGAATTAATTTTAAATTAATTAATGTCATTAATATGTTTTGAATATATAGAAATAATCATAATTTTTTAAATTGTAATATCAAATAAATCTTAGGCTGAATTGTTTGTATTTTTCTGAAAAAACATCATTTCTTGATGAATAGTGAAACCACATTAGCAGTAGATAGAAAAAAACTGACTTTTTTCATTAAAATGAAATTTTACAACTTCTGTGAATTAAATTTAGAAAATCCAACATACATGTTTGTTATCAAGAAGTAAAATTTGGTTCAATTAGATGAAAATAATTTTTATTGAATACTAACTTTTTACTTTTATTTACCGCGGGTAAAGGTAAATAGGTTAATTCAAGGTAAAAAGATTATTATAATATTTCAAAATTACTATAAATATTGTCCAAACATTATTGGTTGAGTCATTAATGACCATGGTAATCATTGGGTCGATTTTGGGGCCACTTTGAACCACATGAGAGTGATAATGACAATTTAGATTAATTAATTTAATGTAAATGCCAAAATGACATAAACACAAATCTTTTAGTAATTAATTTTTATATGGTGTTATATATGTAATCTATTTGACTATATATATTAATTTTAAATCTAAAAATCTTTCCTACATCATATAATTTTTTTATATACTCATTAGATATCAAATAAATTATATTGTTTACGACACAATAATGATGCATTATTTACCTAATTAATAAATGATTTAAATAAATAAAATTATAATGATTAAAATATTATCCAAAACCTGTCCAATTCTGATAGGATGATTTTAGTTCGACCATGATTAATCTTAGCTTCATCTTTAATGATTTTTGGACGCTTAGAAACCAAATATAATTATATAATAAAATAATAGTTTCACACTTTCCTAAAGAGCCCCTCCAGCCCCTTATAAAAGGAGACCACTCCTAACCAATTCCTCACACATCTCAAGCCTTTTCACTCATCCAAACTCTGCCCAATTAAGCTCCCTACATTACTATACTCCACCTAAAATCCTTACCTTAGGCATAACATATTGCATGATGTCATTTGGTTCAAACCAAAGTGAGTTACCCAAATTAAAGGTAAAAGTTTCTCTTAAATTGTTTTCTTTTATTTTACTTCTCCAACCCCTAAACTATTTTTAATCCTTTATTTTGTAACAACACCAGTATCCTCATTATACTAGGATTTCTATATGAGAAGTATTCGAACTACCCATAAACACACCTCCATTTAATGGGTGATGAACGTAATAATTATGTGGATGACAAACTAACGCCTCATGAAATGATGATTGTTCAATTACCTCTTACTGCCTCTCATGGTGGCCATTAAGAAGGAATATATTTATATATGATATATATAATGTTTATGTTTTTGTTATTCTTATATATTTTCCATTTATAGGATGCCTTTATGGTTTCCATAGTGGTTAAATATGATAATATCATTTGAGGAAGTGCGGACTACCGCCCCCTCAAAGTGATGTGACTCGTTAATGCCTTATGTGGGATATATAAAGGATAGAGTTAATGATATTATATATATGATATTATACTGTAATTATAATATACCTATGTATCATTATGATTAAATTCCTTTAAAATAAGAAATATAAATGAAATTAGCGTTCATCCGTACGTACGACATACCGTCTCCATGAACGGTTCATTTCATTTCTTACCTCCATATGTTATGTACTATTATAAATACATGTATATTCTAGATATATATGATATATATGATATATATGATATAAAAATCTTGAATATCAATATAGATATAATGAACCTTTGAACAAATAAAGAACATGTAATTATAAGAAGTCCATTTTTGACTCAAGTGACAAATATCGACAAAACAAACGTTATTAACTTAAATGGTTACATAATGCTTATAACATGGTAATAAGTGATATAAAATGAATAATAAACATTAAAAAGGTTCTTAATAAAGTATAAATTAACTTTAGTTTATTATTTAGGAGATTAATGAATGATCGAGTCAAGTCAGACACAAAGTAAGGGACCTCGTCTCAATCTCCTTTCATTGAGGCATATTTTCATTTATACACAGTAACAACCCGAAATTTTGAATAAATATTGTTTCCTAATTTTTTTGTTATTTTATTTCACACTCAACAAAACTATTTCATTTGATAACAAGAGTATAATTGAAATGAGACCGTTGGTTTTCGACCGTTATATGACCATTGGTCAATATAACCGTTGGAAACTAAATATTGTGATTGTTGTCTCTAAATACAAGTGATCTTTGTTAATTCATATAGAAAGATGATTCGATGGCCTCATCTAGTAGTCTCGGGCCAATAAAATCCCATCTAACAGAACTTGGGAAGGAGGTAGCATCATTGGGATTTTCTCTGGACCAAACCCAAGCCAAACTTTATCGTGTGAAGCTGGAACGAAATCACCATCGCGAGAAGTTCAAGCTAATAGAAATTACTACTCGTGCGATGTTGGCCGAGCTGCCCTCAGATTCTCTCACCTTAAAACACCTTACACTTAGGTCCTATTCTGGGGTTATGAAAGGATAACGTAACTGCCTTTTGTAATCGTTTTTTTTTGAATAAAAATTGTGATATCTTCTTATGATGATGTTTGTGAATTTTTCAAATGTCTGGATAAATATAGTATGCATATTTTGATGAATTCTAGAAAAAATGATATTTGAAAATATTTATGTAAACCATATATATTTAATTATGTGTAATGATTTTCAAAAAATGTTCTTATACAATTATGTTCAGTACGAATTTTAGAGTCTAATAAGATCAACATAATTTTTGAGGAATAGTAAATTATGAATAGGGATTTTACGCTTAGGATTAGTAATGTGACCAAATGGATTAGAAATATCACTAAAAGAAATTATTAATATAATTTAGTCAGCTTGAATAAGTAATGTGATTTAATAAAATGGTTCAATAACAGTTTCATAAATTATTAGTCAAGTAATAGTTTTTTCGGGTGAATAGTGTTTTTAAATTAAAAAATAAATTGAAAATATTTAGAAAATTATTTTTATAAAATGGACTTTATTTTTGAACTCATATCATCGATATTATTTTAAGGTAATTTTTGGAGATATTTCTAAAAAAATTAATTTTTGGTGAATAGTGTTTTTAATTAAAAATTAAATTAAAAATATTTAGAAAATTATTTTTATAAAATGAAGTTAATTTTTTAAATCAGAGCATCAATATTTGGTTAAGGTTAAATTTTGGGATTTTTCGGAGAAAGTTGAATTTTTGATGAATAGTGAAAATAATGTTTTTAAGTTACGGGAGTTTAATGACATCATAACTGCATCATGATGACGTTATGAGATATTTTAAGGGATGGCCGACTAAAGGGGATGTATTATTGTATGAGGGGTCCCATGTGGCTCAAACCATGGGCATATACCATGGTAAGGCCTATGGTTTTCCCAAAACCTCCAATGAGGTGTCCCTTGGTCATTAATGCCTTGTCCCCTCACTTTCCCAATAAATACCCACCCTTTCCTCCTTTTTTCACTCCCAAATCTCCCCAACAAATCTCTGGTCACATTTCCACCCAAAGTGTCCTCCCAAGGTTCCCCCAAGCCCATAAGGACCCAATCGTTGAGTCTCAAGAGTTACGTTTTAAGGTAAGGGATGCAACCTCTCTCTTTCATTCCAAGTACTCTCTTTTATGTCATTACTTTTAAGCCCCAAGGTCTTATGTTGGGGATGTTCTTTTATATTCATCCTAATTTCCTTTTAATTTTCATTTTATGAGATACCCCCTCTGTCTCTCATCAATTCATTTTAATAATGATTAAGTTTCATTGTTAGGCTGTCAAATTTTTAAGGGATTCTTTCACCATTCTCGTTTTCAAGATCTATTTTCATGTAAAGTCTTTAAATTACCTTTTTATTTTGTTGGGGTATGGTATCTATATCTATCATACTTATCTTTTATTTTCATATTATGAGATACCCTATTTGATCTCATCAATTCATTTTTTGATGTTTTAAGTGACGCTGTTATGCTGCCGAATTTTCATAAGAGAAATCTTATTTTTGTCTTCCTTCAATGTTTTAAATTTCATGTGGTATGTATTTAAAATTTCATTAAAATGATCTTATATCCATTATATTCTGTCCCTCTTCTGTTTTTCGGATCATTTATGAGTGGGTTACCCATGTCCCCACTCTTGTCAAGGTTTTCTAAAACTCTGTAACATAGCCGTTATGCTGCATAATTTTCCTCTCAAAATGTCTCTCTCATTTTCTCAAATTATTTTATTTTATTAAGTTCATACTCAAAGTTGTTTCTTCTACAAGGGTATTCACATATATGTCAAAATTTTCTACATTAAATTATGGGATTTATATACATGAGACCCTCTTTCCTTTTTCTATGGGTTTAAAACGAAATAATGATCACGTCTTAAAAAAAGTTTTTAAAATGTGATGACTGTGAAATGAAACCCATTTATATAATGCTATAAGGGTTGTTTTTTAATTGATTGAAGATGATATATGTGTCTCACATGATAATAATGTCAAATCTAAGGGTGCTCCCTGATAGCACTCCAATGCATTGGGTGATGATGTAACCACTACATATTACAATTTTAACGATACCTTGGTGAATAGCATTGGAAATTTTCTATTGAAACCTTGGGGATGGACCTTGGTGATATGTTCATTATTTTCTAAGTTAAATGTTGTAGCCAAATCTTCATGTTATGAAATACGTTATTTTTATTATTATATGCCTCATAATTTCTTTCTAATTCCTTAAAGTTATTTTTCATGACTTTATTGATGTATCTCATGTTCACATGTTAAATTTTTCCCCATGTTTCCCTTACTGGGCCTTCTTCTCACCCTTTCTTTTGATGTATGTCCCCAGGTTATGAGATTCCGTAACGAACCTAGGATTAACATAAAGAGATTCCTTTAAAGTTTATAAGAAGAAAGTTTTTTTTTCATGTTTTAGGTTCCAGGTTTCTAAGACACTAAACCTTAAAGATCCTCAGTTTTGTATAATGTAATGAAAAGTTATGATATAAATAGGCAGGATGATATAGTTGGTATCAAAGGATGGTTTAGTTATTTATTGAAATTAGGATATGAAAAATCTAGGAATAATCCTATAGAAAATTTTAAATATATTAAATCTTCTTGGTATTTTGGTGAGTATTGAGTAAGGGGTTGCCAAGAAAATACATCTCTGTCTGGATACGAGCAGGTAGAGGTGGCTCTGGCACAGATGGACATAGTGGAAAAACATGAAAACAACACATTGAGTTAGACTCAAACGGGAAGTGGTACACAACAACGGGCCTTTCTGCACTCTTGGTTACGAAACTCTCGGGGGATAATCTTTGGTAAATTCATAAGCATAGTATGAACCATTATAAAAGGAACAAAGAAAAAATAAAATAAGGATTCACATAAGAATATATGATCAGGGATAACCTAGTTTGGAACCTAGGGGGTCACATGTTTGGATACACTTTAATTCTACAAGTTTATCCTTCTATTCTTACAGTTTCCTTTTCATGATACTTTGATAAGTATTTAAGCAACTAATTATACTTTCTTTTCTTAGATAATGGCGGGAAATAGAAGAACATGTCCCAACATACAATGTGATATGAAATGTGATGATTTCCCTATTTATATGACAGAGATGACAAGAGATCAAGTTGAACATATTGTGATTATGCCAAACCATCTATCAAAAATCACAATTAACAATTGGTTCCTAGTTGAATTCCAAAATTCATCAAGTAAGAAGAAGATGAAGTCTCAAGGATGTTTATCTGATGTAGTTGGTAAGGTAAAGAAGACCCAATTTCCATTATGAAAAAAGTGTGGACTGTGGCACCTAGGTGAATGTCACAAAGGAATAGGCAGATGTTTTATGTGGGGGTGATAGGGAATAAAGTATCCAATTTCATCAAAAAATAGATAATGTGATGAATAGAGATAAGGTTCGATCTAATGTACCATATAATTTTCAATGTCGTAAATGTGGATAAGGTGGAAATTATTCAAAGAAATGCTCTCTTGGAAGGGATGAGAAGCATGATGAGCATCAATAATCTTCAAGGACAAGGGAACAATGAAAGTCTTATGCTGAGATGGATCATGATGACTAAAGTACATGCAACATCTTCCCAATAATTGTATATGTCATGTTGTATTCTAGTTCGTGCCCTATGATCATATCATTAATGTTTTCTAAAACATCATATCACTAACTAAGATGGTTTTATATCATTAAGGAAAACATATATTGTTATGTACCACATGTTGATGTAGTGAAGTTGTTCTTCAAGGGTGATTAGGGGATTAAAATATGATTATTATTTTGGAAGACGTTAACTATTTTGGGAACCATATATGATCGAGGTAAATAGATTACTATTGTATTTTTATTGAGGAGTAAGGGTTGACTTATATTTTTAGGAATTGATGAATCTAAGGTGGACATATAGTATTTTAGGTTACTTATGGAAATGATTAACCTGTATTTGGGAAAACAAATTTAGGTTAGTTTCATTTGTTATAAGATGTTAGGAGTGGTTGATGTTGTTTGGAGAAGAATGATAATGTTTATCTTGGAATTCTATGTTATCAAATCCTTCATGTATTGGGGTTTCAATCATAGTTTTGTTTATTTTGAGGAATTTTAAGGACAGTTATTTACAGAATGGTATATGATGAACTCTGGGTAGTGCCGTGGAATTTTGAAGATTTATAATTGTTTCCCTACCTATGGGGTTCATTCTTTTTTCAGAGTTTTTTATCTTACCCTTTCTATTTTTGGGATAACATTTAACGATAGAAGAAATAGATAATTAATATTTTGTAGATTATGTAATTCTATAGAAGATAATTCTTGGGCATTGATGAGACCAAGTAGTTTTGAATGCTCATCATTTGGGGAAAAGGTTAGTCTTCGTAGAAACTTATTAAAGGATTAAACTCAACTTTATGGTAAGTTTATTTACTTGTGGTCTTATTCTAAGTAGTAAATTAATTCCTAAAAGGACCGTAAAACAAAAACATTGTTGGTTTAAGTTTCCTACTGGGTAATCAAAGACCATTTACACACATCATAAGTTTTTGATTTTCTATTGGTTACCTTTCTTCTAATAATGTTTTCTATCACTCTCCCTCATAACATGACTCTTTGTTTTCTCTTCCATGTCCATGTTTTCCTACATGGAATACTAGTGTGGGATAACTTGGGTGACCTTTATGCTTCCCTTTCTTTTTTTAATGATATATTTTTTACTGAATCCTTTTCTGATGTGGGACTTTAAATGAAATATTCAAGCCCAATTTTAAAAATTTCGAGGGCCCAATTTCTTAAGGGAGAATAATGTAATGACCAGAAATTTTGAATAAATCTTGTTTCCTAATTTTTTGTGTTATTTTATTTTACCCTCAATAAAACTGTTTCATTTGATAACATGAGTATAATTAAAATGAGACTGTTGGGTTTCCACCATTATATGACCATTGGTCAATATAAACGTTGGAAGCTATATATTGCGATTATTGTCTCTAAATACAAGTGATCTTGGTTAATTAATATAGAAAGCAGATTCGATGGCCTCATCTAGTAGTCTCAGGCCAATAAATGCCCATCTAACAGAACTTGGGAAGGAGGTAGCACCATTGGCCTTTTCTCTGGACCAAACCCAAGCCAAACATCATCGTGTAAAGCTGGAATGGAATCGCCTTCGCGATAAGTTCAAGCTAATAGATATTACTACTCGTGCGATGTTGGTTGAGACACCCTCAGATTCTCTCACCTTTGCACACCTTACACTTAGGTCCTATGCTGGGGTTATAAGGGGCTATGTAAGGAGACAATGATGTCCTTTTTTAATCCTCTGTTTTAAATAAAAATTGTGATTTCTTCTTATGATGAAGTTTGTGAATTTTTCAAATCTCCAGATAAATATAGTATGCATATTTTGGTGAATTCTAGAAAAAATATTATTTGAAAATATTTATGTAAACCTTAGATAATTAATTATGTGTAATGATTTTCAAAAAATGGTCTTCTACAATTATGTTCAGTATGAAATTTAGTGTCCAATAAGATCTACTTAATTTTTTATGAATAGTAAATTATCAATAGTGAATTTACGTTTAGGATTATTAATGTGATCAAATTGATTAGTAATCTCACTTAATGAAAGTATTAATCTAATTTAGGCACCTCGATTAAGTAATGTGATTCAATAAAATGGTTAAATAAATATTTCATAAATTATTAATCAAGTATTAGTTTTTTCAGGTGAATAGTGTTTTTAATTAAAAATTAAATTAAACATATTTAGAAAATTATTTTTAAAAAATGGAATTTATATTGGAACTAAGAGCATCAATATTATGTTACAGTAATTTTTGGGCATTTTCCGGAAAAAATTAATTTTCGGTGAATAGTGATTTTATTTAAAAATTAAATTAAAAATATTTAGAAAATTGTTTTTATAAAATTGAGTTCATTTTTGAAATCATAGCATCGATTTTTGGTTAAGGTGAAATTTTGGGATTTTTCTGAGAAAGTTGAATTTTCGATAAATAATGAAAATACGGTTTTTAAGTTACGAGTGTTTAATGACATCATAACTGCATCATGATGATGTGATGAGATATTTTAAAGGATGTCCTAATAAAGGGGATGAATTATTTTATGAGGGGTCCCATGTGGCTAAAACCATAGGAAAATACCATGGGCAAGCCCATGGTTTTGCCAAAACCACCAATGAGGTGTCCCTTAGCCATTAATGCCTTGGCCCCTCACTTTCCATAGAAATACCCACCATTTCCTCCTTTAGTTTTCACTCCCAACTCTCCCCCAATGGATCTATGGTATCATTATCTCCCTAATAGTCCTACCAATGTGACCCTAGGCTCTCAAGGTCCCATCCTTTGAGTTTCTAGAGTTACGTTTTAAGGTAAGGGATTCAACCCCTCTCTTTCTTTCCAAGTACTATCTTTTATGCCATTTCTTTTAAGACACAAGTTGTTATGTTGGTGGTGTTATTTTATATTCATCCTACTTTACTTTTAATTTTCATTTGATGAGATACCCCTTCTTTCTCTCATCAATTCATTTTATGAATGTTTAAGCAGTGCTGTTAGGCTGCCGAATTTTTAAGGGATTCTTTCACCCTTCTCGTTTTCAAGATCTATTTTCATGTCAAGTCTTTCAAGATCCTTTTGATTAGGTTGGGGTATGATCTCTATATATATCATACTGATATTTTATGTTCATATAATGAGAGACCCTATTTGATCTCGTCAATTCATTTTTTGACGTTTTAAGTGACGTCGTTAAGCTGTAGAATTTTCATAAGAGAAATCTTATTTTTGTCTTCCTTCAATGTTTTTAATTTCATTTGATATGTCTTACAAATTTCATTACCATGTTCTTATATCCATTATATTCTGTCCCTCTACTGTTTTTTGGATCATTTATGAGTGGGTGACCAATGTCCCCTCTATTTTCATTGATTTCTAAAACCCTGTAACATAGTTGTTATGCTGCAGAATTTTCGTCTCAAAATGTCTCTCTCTTTTTCTCAAATTATTTTATTTTTTTAAGTTAATTATCAAATCTCTTTCTTCTACAAGGGTATTAACATATATATCAAACTGTTCTATTTTCAATTCTGGTATTTACATAATGAGATACGATTTCCTTTTTCTTTGGGTTTAAAATGACATAAAGATCACGTCTTTAAAGTAGTTTTTAAAATTTGATGACTATGAAATGAAACCCATTTATTCTATGCTATATGGGTTGTTTATGAAATGTTTGAAGATTATATATGTTTCTCACATGATAATAAATGAAAATTTATGGGTGCGCCATGATAGTTCTCCAATTCATTGGGTAATGATGTATCCACTAAAGATTACAATTTTAACGATACCATGGTGAATAGCCTTGCTAATTTTAAAATGAAACCTTGGGGATGGACCTTGGTGATATGTTCATTATTTTCTATGTTAAATGTTGTAGCCACATCTTCAAGTTATGAAATATGTAGTTTTTATTATGATATGCCTCTTTTTTTTCTCATTGCTTAAAGATGTTTTTCATGACTTTATTTGTGTATCTCAAGTTCACATGTTAAATGTTTCCCTTTGTTTCCCTTACTGGGCCTTCTCCTCACCATTTCTTTTGATGTATGTACCTAGGATACGAGATGCAGTAATGATCCTAGGATGAAGATAAGGATAGGCCTTTCAAGTGTTTAAGAAGAATTGTTTTTGTTTTCATTTTCATGTTCCTGTATTCCATGACACTAAACCTTAATGATCCTCGGTTTTTTAAAATTTAAGGAAAAGTTATGTTATAAATATGTGGGATGCTATAGATGGTATCAAAAGATGGTTTAGTAATTTATAGAAATTTGGATATGAAAACTCTACCAAGAACCCTATAGAAAATTTCAAATATAGGATTTCTTCCTAGTATTTTGGTGAGTATTTTGTAAGGGGTTTCCAAAAAATACATCCATGTCTGGATACGAACAGGTAGAGGTGGCTTCAGCAGAGATGCACATAGGGGTAAAACCTGAAAACACCACTTTAGGCTAGACTCGAACGTGAACTGGTACACGACAACGGGACTTTCTGTACTCTTGGTTACGATATTCCCGAGGGATATGCTTTGGTAAATTCATAAGCATAATATGAACCATTATTAAAGGAACAAAGATAAAATAAAATAAGGATTCCCATAAGAATATATGATCATGGATAACCTAGTTTGAAACCTAGGGTATCACAAGTTAGGATATACTTTTATCCTACATGTTTATCCCTCTATGCTTACAGTTTCCTTTTCATGATTATTGGCTATGTATTTAGGCCCCTAATTATACTATCTTTTCATAGTTAATGGCGTGAAATAGAAGAACATTTCCCAAAAACCAATGTGATAGAAAATGTGACGATTTCCCATTAATATGACAAACATGACAAGAGATCAAGTTGAACATATTGTGATTATGCCAAGAAGCTCTCAAAAATCACAATTAATAAATGGTACCTAGTTGAATTCCCAAATTCAACAAGGAAGAATAAGATGAATTCTCAAGGATGTTCATCTGATAATTCTGGTAAGGGAAAGAAGACCCAATTTCCTTTATGCAAAATGTGTGGAATGTGTCACCCAGGAGAATGTCACAAAGGAACCGGGAGATGTTTTAAGTGTGGGGTGATTGGGAATAAAGTATCCAATTGATTCAAAAAATGGATAATGTGATGAATATAGATAAGGTTCGATCTAATGTACCTTACACTTTTCAATGTCATAAATGTGGTGAAGTTGGCCATTATTCAAGGAATTTCTCTCTTAGAAGGGATGAGAAGCATGATGAGCATCAACAATCTTTAAGGACAAGGGAACAATGAAAGTCCTATGCTGAGATGGATCATGATGACTAAAGTACATGCAACCTCTTCGCAATAATGGTCTATGTCATGTTGTATTCTAGTTCATGCCCTATGATCATATCATTAATTTTTTATAAGAACATCGAGTCAATACCTAATATGGTTTTATATCATTAAGGAAAATATATATTGTTATGTACCACATGTTGATGTAGTGAATCTATTCATCAAGGGTTATTAGGGTATTATAATTGATTATTATTTTGGAAGATGTTCACTATTTTGGGAACCCTATATGATCGATGTAAATAGATTACTATTGTATTTTCTTTGAGGAGTATAGGTTGACTTATATTTAGAAGAATCTATGAATTTAAGGAGAACTTATAGTAATTTAGATTACAAATGGAAATTATTAACCTATCTTGAGGAAAATGTGTTTAGGTTAGTTACATTTGTTATAAGATGTCATGAGTTGTTGATGTTGTTTGGAGATGAACGATAATGTTTATCTTGGAACACTATGTTATCAAATACTTCTTGTATTGGGGTTTCAATCATAGTTTGGTTTATTTTGAAGAATTTTAAGGACAGTTTTTTATGGAATGGTCTATGATGAACTCTGGGTAGTACCATGGAATTTTGAAGATCTAAAATTGTTTCCCTACCTATAAGGTTATTTATTTTTGAAGAGTTTTTTTATCTTACCCTTTCTGTTTTTTGGGATAAAATTCAAACATAGAAGAAATAGATAGTTAATATTTTGTGTAATATGTAATTATATAGATGATGATTCTTTAGCTTTGATGAGACCAAGTAGTTTTGAATGCTCATCGTTTGGAGAAAATATTAGTCTTGGTAGAAACTTATTAAAGGATGCAACTCTACATTAAGGTAAGTATATTTCATTGTGTTCTTATTCTATGTAGTAAATGAATTACTAAAAGGACTGTAAAACAAAAACGATGCTAGTTTAAGTTTCCTATGGGGTAATCAAAGACCGTTTACACACATAATAAGTTTGTGATTTTATTGTGGTTAACTTTCTCCTAATCATGTTTTCTATCACTCTCCCCCAGAACATAACTCTTGGTTTTCTCTTCCATGTTCATGTTTTCCTACATGGAATCCTAGTGTTGGTTAACTCGGGTGACCTTTGTACTTCCCTTTCTTTCTTTTAAAGTAATAATTTTACTAACTCCTTTTCTGATGTGGGAATTTAAATGAAATTTCCAAGCCCAATTTATAAAAGTGCGAGGGTGTAATTTATTAAGGGGGAAGAATGTAATGACCATAAATTTTGAATAAATCTTGTTTCTGAATTTTGTGTGTTATTTTTTTTAAACTCAACAAAACTGTTTCATTTGATAACGTGAGTATAATTAAAATGAGACCATTGGGTTCCGACCGTTATATGAACATTTCTCAATATAACCATTGGAAACTAAATATTGAGATTGGCATCCCAAAATAAAAGTGATCATGGTTAATTAATATAGAAAGAACATTCGATGGCCTCATCGAGTAGTCATGGTCCAATCAAAGCCCATCTAAAAGAACTTGGGAAGGAGGTAGCACCATTGGGTGTTGCTCTGGGCCAAACCCAAGATGAACTTCATCGTGTGAAGCTGGAACGGAATCGCCTTCGCATGAAGTTCAAGCTAATAGAAATTACTACTCGTGTGATGTTGGTCGATCCGTCTTCAGATTCAATCACCTTAGCACACCTTACACTAAGGTCCTATTCTGGGGTTATAAGGGGATATATAAGGAGACCATAACTGCCTTGTGTAATCCTTTTTTTTAAATAAAAATTGTGATTTCTTCCTATGATGAAGTTTTTGAATTTTTCAAATGTCCAGATAAATATAGTATGCTTATATTGATGAATTCTAGAAAAAATGATATTTGAAAATATTTATGTAAACCTTAGATAATTAATAATGTGTAATGATTTTCAAAAAATAGTCTTCTACAATTATGTTCAGTACGAAATTGAGAGTCTCATAAGATAAACTTAATTATTTATGAATAGTAAATTATGAATAGTGATTTTATGCTTAAGATTAGTAATGTGACCAAATGGATTAGTAATTTCACTTAAAGAACGTATTAATATAATTTCGGCACCTTGATTAAGTAATGTGATTCAATAAAATAGTTAAATAACATTTTCATAAATTATTAGTCACGTATTAGTTTTTTCAGGTGAATATTGTTTTTTAAATAAAAATTAAATTAAAAATATTTAAAAAATTATTTTTATAAAATGGACTTTATTTTTGAACTCAGAGTATCGATATTATGTTAAGGTAATTTTTAGGGATTTTCCAGAAAGAATTATTTTTTGGTGAATATTGTTTTTATATAAAAATTAAATTAAATATATTTATAAAATTATTTTTATAAAATGGAGTTCATTTTTGAAATCAGAGCAGTGATATTTGGTTAGGGTGAAATTTTGGGATTTTTCTGAGAAAGTTGAATTTTCGATGAATACTTAAAATACTGTTTTTTGGTTACGGGTGTTTGGTGACATCATAACAACATCATGATGATGTGATGAGATATTTTAAGGGATGGCCGACTAAAGGGAATTAATTATTGAATGAGGGGTCCCATGTGGCTAAAACCATGGTCAAGACCATGGTTTTTCCAAAACCACCAATGAGGCATTCCTTGGCCTTAATGCCTTGTCCCCTCACGTTCCCTATAAATACCCACCCTTTAGTCATTTATATTTCACTCCCAACACTCCCCCAACTAATATCTGGTCTCAATACCTCCCAAAGAGTCCTCCCAAGGTTCCCCCAAGCCCTCAAGATCCCAACCATTGTGTTTCAAGATTTACGTTTTAAGGTAAGGGATCCAACCTCTCTCTTTCTTTCCAAGTACTATCTTCTATGTCATTTCTTTTAAGACAGAAGTTCTTATATTGGGTATTTTATTTTATATTAATCCTACTATCCTTTTCATTTTCATTTGATGAGAGACCCCTTCTTGCTCTCATCAATTCATTATAAGAATGTTTAAGTGGTGTTGTTAGGCTGCCGAATTTTTAAGGGATTCTTTCACCCTTCTTGTTTTCAAGATCTATTTTCATGTCCATTATTTAAAGTTCCTTTTTATTCTGTTGGGGTATAATCTCTATATCTATCATACTGATAGTTTATATTCATATAATGATAGATTTTATTCGATTTCGTCAATTCATTTTTTGATGTTTTAATTGAGACTGTTAGGCTGCCGAATTTTCATAAGAGAAATCTTATTTTTGTCTTCCTTCAATGTTTTTAATTTCATATGGAATGTCTTTCAAATTTAATAACCATATTCTTATATCCATTATATTATTTCCCTCTACTGTTTTTTGGATCATTTATGAGTGGGTGACCCATGTCCCCTCTCTTTTCAATGTTTTCTAAAACCCTGTAACGTAGCCGTTATGCTGCAGAATTTTCGTCTCAAAATGTCACTCTCTTTTTATCAAATTATTTTAGTTTATTAAGTTAATACTCCAAGATATTTATTTATTCTACAAGATTATTCACATATATATGAAAATTTACTATTTTAAATTATGCTATTTACATACATGAGAACATGTTTCCTTTTTTAGTGGGTTTAAAATGACATAAAGATCACGTCTTTAAAGCAGTTTTTAAAATGTGATGACTATAAAATGAAACACATTTATATTATGCTATATGATTTTTTTATGTAATGATTGAAGATGATATATGTGTCTCACATGATATCAAAATAAAATTTAAGGGTTCTCTCTGATAGCGCTTCAATGCATTGGGTAATGATGTAACCACTAGAGACTACAATTTTAACGATACGTTGGTGAATAGCCTTGGTAATTTTCAAATGACACCTTGGGGATGAACTTTGGTGATATGTTCATTATTTTCGAAGTTAAATGTTGTAGCCACATCTTCAAGTTATCAAATAATTTATTTTTATTATTATATGCCTTATGATTTCTTTCTCATTCCTTGAAGTTATTTTTCATGACTTTATTGATGTATCTCAAGTTCACATGTTAAATCTTTCCCCTTGTTTCCCTTAATGGGCCTTATGCTCACCCTTTCTTTTGATGTATGTCCCCAGGTTATGAGATGGTATAATGAAATTAGGATGAACATAAGGAGAATCCTTTCATGTGTTTAAGAAGAATGTTTTTTTTCATGTTTTATGTTCCTGGTTTCCAAGACACTAAACCTTAAAGATCCATGGTTTTGTAAAATGTAATGAAAAGTTATGTTATAAAAAGGTGAGATTCTATAGTTGGTATGAAATGATAGATTATTTATTTGTGTAAATTACGATATTAAAACTCTAGGAAGAACCCTATATAAAAGTTTAAATATAGGAAATCTTCCTGGTATTTTGGTGACTATTGAGTATGGGGTTGCCAAGAAAATACATCCCTGTCTAGATATGAGCAGGTAGAGGTGGCTCTGGCACAAATGTATATTGGGGTAGAACCCAAAAACACCGCATTGAGCTAGACTCAAATTGGAACTGGTACACGACAACATGCCTTGTTTCACCCTTGGTTACGAAACTCTCGGGGGATATTCTATCGTAAATTCATAAGTTTAGTATGAACCATTATTAAAGGAACAAAGATATAATAAAATAATGATTTACATAAGAATATAGGATCATGGATATCCTAGTTTGGAACCTAGGAGATTACAAGTTTGGATATACTTTTATTCTACATGTTGATCCTTCTATGCTTACAGTTTCATTTTCATGATTATTGGCTATGTATTTAAGCCCCTAATTATTCTTTCTTTTCTTAGTTAATAGAGGGAAATAGAAGTTAATTTCCCAACAACCAATGTGATAAGAAGTGTGACGATTGACCTATTAATATGACAGAGATAAAAAGAGATCAAGTTGAACATATTGTGATTATTTCAAACAAGCTATCAAAAATCACAATTAGTAATTAGTACCTAGTTGAATTCCAAAATTCATCAAGGAAGAAGAAGATGAAGTCTCATGGATATTCATCTGATAAATATGGTAAGGGAATGAAGACCCAATTTTGTTTTAAGAAAAAATGGTGGAAAGTGGAACCCAAGAGAGTTTCACAAAGGAACCGAGAGATGTTTTATGTTTGTGGTGATAGGGAATAAAGTATCCAATTGCTTAAAAAATGGATAATGTGGTGAATAGATATATGGTTCGATCTAATATACCTTATACTTTTCAATGTCGTAAATGCAGAGAAGTTGGAAATTATTCAAGGAAATTCCCTCTTGGAAGGGATGAGAAGCATGATGATCATAAACAATCTTCATGGACAAGGGAAGAATGAAAGTCCTATGCTGTGATGGAACATGATGACTATAGTACATGCAACTTCTTCGCAATAATTGTCTATGTCATGTTGTATTCTAGTTCTTTCACTATGAGCATATCATTAATGTTTTCTAAGAACATCAAGTCACTTCCTAAGATGGTTTTATATCATTAAGGAAAACATACATTGTAATGTACCACATGTTGATGTAGTGAATCTGTTCTTCAAGGGTGATTAAGGGATTAAAAGATGATTATTATTTTGGAATACGTTCACTATTTTGGGAACCCTATATGATAGAGGAAAATAGATTACTACGATATATTATTTGAGGAGTAAAGTTTGACTTATATTTTGAATAATGTATGAATTTTAGGTGAACTTATATTAATTTAGGTTACTTATGGAAGTGATTAACCTATCTTGGGGAAAATTTGTTTAGGTCAGTTATTTTGTTATAAGATTTTAGGAGTGGTTGATGTTGTTTGGAGATGAACAATAAAGTTTATCTTGGAAGACTATGTTATCAAATCCTTCTTTTATTGGGGTTTCAATCTTAGTTTGGTTTATTTTTTGTAATTTTATGTTCAGTTATTTATGAAATGGTCTATGATGAACTCTGGGCAGTACAGTGGAATTTAGAAGATTTAAAATAGTTTCCCTACATAGGGGGTTCTTTCTTTTTTAAGAGTTGTTTTATCTTACTCTTTTCATTTTTGGGATAACATTTAAAGATAACTGAAATAGATAGTTAATATTTTTTGGATTATTTAATTCTATAGAAGATGATTCTTGTGCTTTGATGAGACCAATTAGTTTTGAATGATCATCGTTTGGAGAAAATATTAGTCTTGGTAGAAACTTATTAAAGGATGAAACTCTACTTTAAGGTATGTATATTTCCTTGTGTTATTATTCTATGTAGTAAATGAATTCCTAAAAGGACCGTAAAACAAAAATATTGTTGGTTTCAGTTTCCTTCGGTGTAATCAAAGACCATTTAAACACATCATATGTTTGTGATTTTCTTGTTGTTAACTTTCTCCTAATCATGTTTTATATCACTCTCCCTCAGAACTTGACTCTTTGTTTTATCTTCCATGTCCATGTTTTCCTACATGGAATCCTAGTGTGGGTTAACTCAGGTGACCTTTATACTTACCTTTCATTATTTTAAATTTATATTTTTACTAACTCATTTTTCTATGTGGGACTTTAAATGAAATCTCCAAGCCCAATTTTAAAAATTGCCAGGGTGCAATTTCTTAAGGGGGGAAGAATTTAACGACCAGAAATTTTGAATAAATCGTGTTTCCTAATTTTTTGTGTTATTTTATTTTACACTCAACAAAACTGTTTCATTTGATAACATGACTATAATTAAAATGAGACCGTTGGGTTTCAAGCTTTATATGTTCATTGGTCAATATAACAGTTGGAAACTAAATATTGCGATTGTTGTCTTTAAATACAAGTGATATTGGTTAATTAATATAGAAAGAAGATTCGATGGCCTCATGTAGTAGTCTCTGGCCAATAAAATCCCATCTAACAGAACTTGGGAAGGAGGTACCACCATTGGGCTTTTCTCTAGACCAATCCCAAACCAAACTTCATCGTGTGAAGCTGGAATGGAATCACCTTTGTGAGAATTTCAGGCTAATAGAAATTACTACTCGTGTGATGTTGGCTGAGCTGTCCTCAGATTCTCTCACCATAGCACACCTTACAGTTAAGTCCTATACTGGGGTTATAAGCGGCTATGAAAGGAGACCGTAACTACTTTGTGTAATTCTTTGTTTTAAATAAAAAATGTTATTTCTTCTTATGAGGAAGTTTGTGAATTTTTCAAATGTGCGGATAAATATTGTATGAATATTTTGATAAATTCTAGAAAAAATGATATTTGAAAATATTTATGTAAACCCTAGATAATTAATTATGTGTAATGAATTTCAAAAAAATGATCTTCTACAATTATGTTCAGTACAAAATTTACATTCTAATAAGATCAAATTTATTTTTGATGAATAGTAAATTATGAAAAGTGATTTTACGCTTAGGATTAGTAATGTGACCAAATATATTAGTAATCTCACTTAAAGAAAGTATTAATATAATTTAGGCACCTTGATTAAGTAACGCGATTCAATAAAATGATTAAATAGCGGTTTCATAAATTATTAGTCAAGTATTAGTTTTTTCTAGTGAATAGTATTTTTTAATTAAAAATTAAATTAAAAATATTTAAGAAATTATTTTTATAAAATTGAATTTATTTATGAACTTCGAGCATCTATATTATGTTAAGGTAATTTTTTGTGGTTTTTTTGAAAAAATGAATATTCAGTGAATAGTGTTTTTAGTTAAAAATTAAATTAAAAATATATAGAAAATTATTTTTATAAAATAGAGTTCATTTTTGAAATTATAGTATGGATATTTGTTTATGGTGAAATTTTTTAATTTTTCTAAGAAAGTTGAATTTTCGAAAAATAGTGAAAATACTGTTTTTTAGTTACAAGTGTTTAATGAAATCATAACTGCATCATGATGATGTGATGTGATATTTTAAGGTATTTCCATCTAAAGGGGATGAATTATTTTATGATTGGTCCCATGTGGCTAAAACCATGGGAAAGCCCATGGTTTTTCCAAAACCACCAATGAGGTGTCCCTTGGGCATTAATGCATTGTCCCCTCACATTCCCTATAAATACCCACCCTTTTCTCCTATATTTTTTACTCCCAACTCACCCCCAACGAAGATCTGGTCTCATTACCTCTCAAAGAGTCCTCCCAAGGTGCCCCCAAGCCCTCAAGGTCCCAACCGTTGAGTTTCAAGAGATACGTTGTATGGTAAGGGATCCAACCTCTCTCTTTCATTCCATGTACTCTCTTTTATGTCATTTCATTTAAGCCCCAAGTTCTTATGTTGGAGATGATATTTTATATTCATCCTAATGTACTTTTCATTTTCATTTGATGAGATACACCCTCTTTCTCAAATCAATTCATTTTAATAATGTTTAAGTGGCGCTGTTAGGCTGTCGAATTTTTATGGGATTCTTTCACCCTTCTCGTCTTCAAGATCTATTTTCATGTCAAGTCTTTAAAGTTCATTTTTATTATTTTTATGTATTATCTCTATATCTATAATACTGATCTTATATTTTCATATGATTATATACACTATTTGATCTCTTCAATTCACTTTTTGATGATTTATGTGACGTGGTTAGGTTGTCGAATTTTCATAAGAGAAATATTTTTTTGTCTTCCTTAAATGTTTTTCATTTCATATGGTATGTCTTTAAAATTTCATTACCATGTTCTTATATCCATTATATTCTGTCCCTATACTTTTTTTGATCATTTATGAGTGGGTGACCCATGTCCCCTCTCTTTTCAAAGTTTTCTAAAACCCTGTATCATAGCCGTTATGTTGCAGATTTTTCGTCTCAAAATGTATCTCACTTTTTTCAAATTATTTTATTTCATTAAGTGAATACTCAAAGCTCTTTCTTCTATAAGTAAATTCACATATATATCAAAATGTTCTCTTTTAAATTCTGGGATTTACATACATGAGACCCACTATCATTTTTCCGTGGGTTTAAAATGACATAAAGATCACGTCTTTAAAGCAGTTTTTAAAATGTGATGACTATGAAATGAAACCCATTTATTTTAAGCTATATGGGTTGTTTATGAAATGATTGAAGATGTTATTTTTGGACCACATGATAATAAAGTCAAATTTAACGGTGCTCCCAGATAGCACTCCAATGCATTGGGTAATGATGTAACCACTAGTGATTACAATTTTAACGATACCTTGGTGAATAGCTTTGGTACTTTTCAAATGAAATCTTGGTGATGGACCTTGGTGATATGTTCATTATTGTATATGTTAAATGTTGTAGCCATATCTTCAAGTTATGAAATAAATTATGTTTATTATTATATGCTTCATGATTTCTTTCTCATTCTTTAAAGTTCATTTTCATGACTTTATTGATGTATCTCAAGTTCACATGTTAAATGTTTCCCATTGTATCCCTTACTAGGACTTATGCTCACCATTTCATTTGATGTATGTCCCCATGTTATGAGATGCCGTAATGAACCTAGTATGAACATAAGGAACCTTTCAAGTGTTTTAGAAGAATTTTATTTTGTTTTCATGTTTTAACTTCTTGTTTTCTAAGACACTATACCTTAAAAATCCTTGGTTTTGACAAATGTAATGAAAAGTTCTGTTATAAAAAATTGGGATTCTATTTATAGATATTTCTTATATATGGTGTATAAACCTATTTGACTTTTACTTTTATTCAAATGGAATCTATTTCTACAAAGCATTTTACTAAATGAAAAAAAAATGGAATGTTTATTTTAACATAAGTGGTGACAATGACCTTTTCCGCTGCTGCGAGTATTATTTGATATTTGGATTCCTCAACAAGTTTTTATGTTTTTAAAAGAAAATAAATACCATATACTCTCTTATGTATTTTGGTATTGAAAATGGTTTTGATAATGGATTTTTTATTTAAATATATTTAAGTGATATATTGTGATTGAAATATGGAAATGTTTTCTTTCCTTTATATATGTTTTCATTCTTATGATTTTATAATGGTACATGGACATTTGATGGGTGGTTACGTGATAAACCAAATGATGGGTGGTGTCGTGAATACCAATACGCGTGGTTATGTTATAACCTCAAATTTATTGGGTATGGAAGTCAGCCATATGGCTATTCCATTTATTGATATGTGTGGAAGTCGACCATATGGTTATTCCCTTTAGATATGTTTATGTCATAAATTACCTTTATATGTTATGTGTTCATTATATATTTTTTATGGTAATATTTTGGATACAAAAAGGTATGTAATGATCTTTTATTTAGTGAAGAGTATTTACTACTTCATTAAGGTGAAAAGTATTACTTATGTTAAAGTATTCAATGTTTAATTGATGTTTTGAAAAACTAACAGTTTTCCTCCTTTGTGTATCCCTTACTGAGATTTTTATGCTCATCACATGTTATTGAAATGTTTTTCATAGGACAAAATGTGGAATAGGATCAACAAAAGGATCACGGAAAATTCATGATGTCTTAAACATGGAACTTGATAGGACTCTTTTTTTCAAGAGTTCATGTTTTGTAAAAAAATGGAAACTGTGTAGAAGTGTCTACCTTGTAAATCTTTTGATATGTAATAGTTAAATCCTAATTCTCTAAAACTCTAAACCTGAAAAGATACTCAATGTGAACTATTAATTTAATTCAATATTATGTAAGTTTTAAGGTTGGGTCCGTATAGCAGCAGATTGGTGTATCTCCTCCTGTGGATGTCAGGTGAGAAAAGAATCTGATGGTTGCCCGAAAACTATGGTTGGTGACATATATGGAGAAGACCGGGGTAGTGTTTTATCTACCAGATGCTAAAGTTGTGAGTAACATGACTACATGGTATGCCGAGAACTAGGTAGCATCATACCTTGAAGGGGTACAGAATCATCCAGTTCATCAGGTGGGGAAAAAGAAGAGAATTTTGGAAAAAGAAACCCTTCATCTCGAAGGTGAATCTTCCACACACAGATCTGATTCACTGGGTTCCTCACCCAGCACTGACTCGGCGGATTCTCAGGATGAGGATGATGAGGCACGACTTGTGTCAAAGTAGCCTTGTTCCAGATATAATCCACCTTTCAGAATCAAGAGGCCCACTCCGTCGACTCCTGGTGAGTTACTTTATTATGGAAATTTAATCTCCATTACTTTATAGAGAAATAAGTTTTTTTTCTTATTCTCTATCTATAATTGTTGGGGCTGGGAAGAAGTTGAAGTCCAATATTGTAGGACCCTCCTCACAGCCTTCTCGTACACATACTAAATTTCTACGACTAGAGGTAGTTCAGAAATGGCAGAGTTTATATTGCAATGCCGAAACCTTCAGGCTAGACCTATATGAAGGGATACACATCCCTGGAGTATGGAATCTTCAGGCTTCTACAAAAATCTGTTTCAAGGATAACCACGATGAAGTGCATGCTTTAATTAGAGAGCACTGATGATTCCATTCTTGTCACCAAGAGGGTAAAGTAAATGATAGATCATGGAACCACTGAGGGGATTAGTGCTTTCATAGATGAGGAGTGGTACGATTACGTGGATCTTGAATATGTAAGTCTCATCCCTTATTTTCTTTGTAACTTGATTTAATTTAATTCTTTGTTACTCAAAGAAATTACTTTCTTCATCTTGCAGCTTGCTATGAAAGGAACTGCTGATGTTCATTCACCAAAGTATAGCACTGGTGGTACTGCTATCGGGGCTGCTGAATCTCCTCACAAGCCAGGTAAGATTTCTCCAGGCTAGCATGCCATGGACGAGGAGTTAGACATAGCTCTTCATTCTCCAATTCCTATATTTGGAGACGATGATGGTATCACTCCCAAAAAGCTAAATAACCAAAGACATCGAAGGAAGATGTCCACAACTAAATGCTTCATCAGTAGTGGTAAGTCCTTTAGATAGTCATGAGGCTAAACCCATGAAAAGATTTCTCATACTTCGTGGGATTGCAGGGGCTTCTTCAATTTCCCATTTGAGGGAGAGGATTGACACTCCTCTGAAAATAAAAGAGGGTGCTGGTGAACAATCACATGTTCATGCTGACTTGGCTACTCCTGAAGAAGAGTCATCGTATGTTCCCAGCACCGCTCCTACTGCTGATACAAGGAGATAAGAGCTTGCTTCTAATAATTTAAAAATGCTTCAAAAGTTGTTAAATGAAAACATGAACTGACTTCCATTCTGTGATACATTAGGTTCAAAACCTGCACCAGAACATTTGGCGGCCACTACAACTGATGTTGTAATTTTATCTGAAAAAACTGTCTGGGGCCAGAGGTTGTAGGATGAGGGTCACTAAGAAGATACATCGAATTCTCCAACTGGTGAGACTAACCAAGAATCTGAGATATCTTTGGATGAATTTATGAAACTTTACGCATCTTTAAAATACATTTTAGATCATGTTAAATTAACATGTAATTTAGATGATTTTGGATGTTAGTGTTATCCTTCGTCCTGTTAAAATAACTTCTTATTACACCTCTGACCATGATTGGTTAAAATGTGCAGTTCCATCTACGCAAGTTGATGGAATGCCAATACCCGAAGGGGTTATAGACAAACCTACTATCACAGAGTTACTAGCTCAAGTGGAGCATAACCTGTCAGAGCTTCCTGGAACTCATCCTGAAAATCCTATTGACGCTAGGAATGATGGGGCGGAGCCATCTCATGTTGCAGATCTACCGTTGGGTAAGAGATAATAATATCTGTGACTGCACTTAATTTTCAAGACAACTTAATCAATTTTTGTTACCCTTTGAAACTAACCAAAACATTAAATTGACTATGTAGGGCCATAAATTTTAGTGGTTAGATTTGGAGATGAAGCCTCTGCCTCTACCCCAAAGGGAATAGAATTTGAAATAACAAGGGTTAGGGTGGAGGAGCATAACATGGCACTTCTCTAAGTGCATTAATGTTAGATTATATTCCCCTCGGTGACACTGATGCTGAGTCATACAGGGAAGTATAAAAGGCGCCCCAATTTTTACGTTGCAAGACATGGCAGAACATATGGAAAATCATTTATAAAGTGCCTCTTGAAGAGCTATCTTTGAAGATCCCGCAACTGTCATCCCAGTTCATCATATTGGGACATGGAAATTTTGGATATCAAGAGATGCATTTCGTGGTGAAACAAGTCATATTAAGGAGGGAGTAGGAGTAGAGTTACCGTCAAGACCTGACCAGAGTGACGCTATTGGCCAATATCAGCGAATTTGAGGCTATGGTATCCCAAGCTGAGGCTGATCATTCTACCAAGTATACGGAGCTGATGAATAAGATCATGGAGAATTTTGTCCACCAGATGCACCTCCAGCAACAGTTAGATACTGTTACTAGAGAACTTGACTAGCTTAACAATTCACTGAAAGGAGTTCAAACTAATTGTATGGAATCTATTGAATATGCTAAGAAATAACTCAATCAGGCTTAAAAGACTGATGTTGGTCAAGTGCATGAGCTTCAAGTTGCTGCTGATGAAGCATGGGATACCGTAAATCAAATGAAGAGTTATGTCTAAAGCATCTTTTAATTCCTGAAAAAGAGAATAATCTCCAATTTGTGGAAGTCCTTCTAACTTTTGTTCATCAATGAAAGACACTTTCGTCTTCAATCATTTGTCTCTGCATTATTTTTCTTCCTGCTTAATTTTTTTTACCTAAGCTAATTGGCCTAGTAAGCATAGATTTATTTTTTCTAGGATTATAAAAATAACCCTATAATGGTTGAATATTTTTATTTCTCAAAATTACCTAAATCATAAAAAATGTATGTTTAGTGATTTGGGACATGGCTTTTGATCAGAGTTCCCTTATCTTTTGTGGGCAGTTTAAATTCATGCATGTCAGATATTAAAAAAAGGTTAATGGTTAAGGTCGAAATAGATTTGAATGAATGGATTAAAATTTACTCAATTCCGTGATAATTTATCTGAAAACATATTACCATACTCATGTATGATGGAAAATATGTAAACTATGAATTACGATTTTTTGAATCTAAGGAATTATATGAAAAAAAGTTTAAAACTCATTAGAAGAATTATTTCCCATGAATGAAGTTACCACTATTTAAAAAACTCGTTAGGAGGTTGAATTATGCAGGGCCACTTAAGGGAATTGGCTACATAGTCAAATAATAGCATATTTTGGCTGACAGGTCCGTTATGTAGACTACTTATGCAACGCCACCTAAGGGAACATGCTGCATAGTCAGGAAAAATAAATCTTATAAATTTTACTTTTCTATTGCTAAAAATCCAGTGAAAGTTTATGGAGATTCAAATTTTCCAAAGCCCATAGTCTTTTGTATGGAGAGAGGTACTTGAATATGGAGAGATATTTCCAATCAAGATTATCAAAGAATAGGATTAATGTCATTCATGCGATAGTCTGACCCAAACATAGGGAAGGGAAATATAAACCATATACTTGAATACTATCAGATCAAGAAAAAAAGTATGGGACAAATATGTTAACGATGGATATTTTTTCGGATCCCTATATATTTTAATTAAGGCAAATAAGTACAAAAGAGGGTTTCCTCCCATGAATGAAGTTACCACTATTTAACAAACCCGTTAGGGGGTTCAATTATCCAGGGCCACTTAAGGGAATTGGCTGCATAATCAAATTATTGTAACTTTTGGCTGACAAGTCTGTTATGTAGACTGTTTATGCATGGCTGCCTAAGGGCATGTGTTGCATAGTCAGGCAAAAGAACTCTCGGATATCAGACATTTTGTGACCAGAATTCATGAAAAGGGTATTACGATTTGGAAGTATTTAAGGTTATGAGTATGAAACATAAAAATGGGAATTGTACAATGTATGTAGAGACACACATACCAATTCTAGCCATAATCATGTTGTGGTTGGGTCCTGAATTGAGGTGATGGACTTCACTAGGTATCCCATAAGGATGGGAATCAAGCCATACATAGTTTTTGAAATACTGTTCAATGTCATGTGGTATGAGAATGTACAAGATCTTAGTTTAAGGTCATAGATTTTGGACTATAATGATTAATACAGAGTGTGTTTTATATACCTGATGTGAATGAAGACAAAGGTTTTCATACCACATTCATGTTTTCACAGGGTGACATTTCAGCCAAGGGACTGAAAGTGGAATTTGGTGTTAGGCCCAAAGGCTTGGGGTTAGATTCTAGAGACACTCGAACATTCCTATGAATCCCATAAGGATGGGAATCAAGCCGCACGTAGTTCTTAAAATACCCTTTGTAATGATTTGGTTCGTAAAAGTGAAGGCTGAAAAGGGGAATTTAGGCAATGGTGGTTTGACCCAAGATTGAAGGTTCAGGCATTACCATGTATGCATGTAGTCTTTGGAATATGACATAATTGGAGATCAATGTCAATGATGATTCTCTCTCAGGTGAGGGACTATGGGGGACTGTATAGTTTTACGTCATATAGAAAGGACGACGGTGAATCAATGTAAAAAAATATTGGTTTTGGGCTGCTTCACGAATCAACATCATATGAGACGGAGGTGAACTGACATGAAGATATTGGTTTTGGGATCGAACCTCAGGAGGTTGCCTATGTACCAATCCTAGAAGGAAAGGATCAAAGTCTGTGTAGTTCTATTAAAGAATTAATTGGTGATCATGTTGTACTTTAGGATAACCCAAAGAATGGTATTGGGACATATGCATGGTTAGCGGCCCAGAGAGTGTGTTATGGTTGAAGCTCACTCTAAGATCACGTGATTAATGCTCGGTGTGAGAAACAAGAGTTAAGAAAAACCCTAATGATGCACATTTTAATGTCATGGAGGACATATAAGGGACAATTTCATAGTTTAAATTACATGTATCATAGACATAGGGTGCTTGGTAGTTTAACGTCTTACAGCTTGGAAGAATTGTTTAACGTCATATTGGACGATGTAGGGGACTATCCAGTTTAAAGTCTTATTGCGAGGACTATTTGTGTTGCATAGTTTAGTGTCATCTAGCTGGGACATAATATAGTTTAATGTCATGCATGACATATTAAGGGTCTTTTTTCAGTTTTACATCATGTAGGATGAATATGTGAACAATTTAACATCATGTAGGACAAAACAGTTTAACATCATGTTGGGCATTGGGTGTTGTAAAGTTTAGCATCTTTTAGATAGAACATATAGTTATGCAGTTTATTGTCTTTCAGTGAGGAAAATTGGGACACAGTTTAACATCATGTTGGTTTTATTACGTACTTTTTCCTAGTTTAATGTAATGTTGGACGAAAGGGTGATGTATAGTATATCGTCATGTTTCTTGGACGTTGGTTATGTGGTTTAACATCTTGCTGAACGTAAGTATTTGTGTTACACAAAATACCTTTTCAAGAATATGCAGATGAAGATTCTGCCGGATTATCCAATTTAGGATGTGTCGTTTAGTGGGATGGTTCCCATAGTTTTTAAGTAGATGGCATAAAATCTACTAGAGTAAAAGACAACATGGGCTTTGACACGATCTCATATTCTTCTGAATGTTCCTCTTCATTTGAATTATGCCGTTTCTTTGAGGATTTTTCCTCTGATGAAGAGTGTTTTGTTGTGGAATTCATAATAGAAGACATAATTGGTTTCTTCAACTGAGTTCGAAAAATGACAGGAGTTCGGTTGATCATTTTTCTAACCATCCATTAATCATATTTCTCTACATTTTTTCTTTTGACATCTTTACACTCGCATATTCCTCAAGATATTTAGTATTAACACATGCTACCTGGGCTGATGAACCCTTAATTTTTACCTATCCCGAGTCCACCATCTTTTTTCGGAGGTCTTTGAAGACAAAATAGTCTTGAATGAGATGTCCCAACATCAGATGAAATGGGAAATAGTTGGCAAGGTCTTCATCTCTTTCATTGTTAGGCCCTTTAGGCCCTGGGAACTGATCCAAATTATTTTCCATAGATGAAATGAAATTACCAGGAACTTGTTCATTTCGGAAAGAATAGACTTTGTTCTTTAACTCCTCAAATTGTTTCTGTCATTGATATCTTTGATCATATTGAAGAAACGACCTCTATTGTTGATGCTCAAGAGGTGGAGCCCTTCGATAAGATGAAGGTATCGATGTATAAGTAGGTACAGGAGATTGTTTATGCATAACGGTCACAGTCTCTTCTTTCCCCATTCTCTTTCATTGAACTCGTGGAATTACATGAGTTTTAGACATAGTCTTTTTAAGAGAGTCTTTGATTTTCTGTGCGATCGAAGTAAATTGTCAAAAACCTAATATGTATTTCATAGGGATCAATAGTGTGAGTAATTCATCATGAACGTTTTTGAAACAGATTGGAAACAACTCTTCTTGAGGGAGTCTTAAGATTAGGTAATATGTTAATCCCTTCCAGCGAGCAATGAAATATAAAACTCTTTAATTTTCCCTTTACATACAATTTTCAACATAAAAAACTATTGTCTTTGGAATAGTTGAGTCGAATTGAAGAAGAAATGGTTGATGAAGATATTACAATCTAGTAATTGACCTGGATTGCAAGCTTGTATACCAGACAAAAGCAGGCCCTTGTAATGACTGTACAAAACATCAGAGCTTAACTCCTTCTTATTACTAAGTAATTCCCATCATAGGATCTCAATGTGAAACAAATTTGTTATGTGTTGTTATGGATCTCCTGAACCATTAAAAATTGGGAATGTGGTATGTGCAAAATTTGATGGGGCGGAATTGCATCTACCCATTCTGGGTATGCTCTCTTCTCCGGTTGAACCGATGCATGATTTTCCTTCCATAGCTTCTAACCGATATGTTAATGACAAAATGGTAGTCATTAACTTTTGAGAAACATCTGGTTGTACTTAGACCTTTGTAGGTGCAATAACTGGATCTTGGACAGGTATGGCGACCGAGACTGCCACTGATGGTAGTACTGCCGGTTGTTGTTGTGTACAACCCATAGGATTGGACCTGTGAGTGTGTATTGGTAATGGATGATATTCTTGATCCATCCTAGTAGCTGCAACAAATTCCATTGACTGAATGTCACCAACGCGCTTAAGAGGAATACTACCTTGAATAAGTTCTGTATTCAAACTCCATAAATCCTTAATTTCTTCCTCTTGTTGTGCAAACCATCGCTCCAGTGAGAGTGATTGGACTTCTCTAGAGGAAGGGTGGAATGTAACCTGATTCTTCCCTTTCCCCTTGTTGGAATCCTTTCAGAGAGGAGGAAGTTGGTTATTTGAAGGAAATCCAAGATTCTCGGTAAGCATTTGATTTCATATACGCACACCTTCTTCATTTATTACATTGTGTACAGCCTCTTGAGCAAGAACGTCTTCATCTGATTCCTCTGAGTGAGCCTCATGTTATGGAGGATCATCAACAATGGAATTGATGACATTTATTGATGCATAACGCATTCCATCCCTTCTAGAGGAATTTCTTTTATATTGCATTCTTCCATGTCCTTGATGAGACATTGCCTTTTGTTGAGTTGACCCCTCAGGAACTTCCTGATGAACCGTAATTTGGATGGAATCTCCGGATAATTTAGCTCTACGTTCCTCTTGTGGCTTATTCCCTAATTGAGATAAGACTGAATTCGGCTGAGGAATAGATTTAGGATTTGATAAAGTCCCTAGTCCGGTGGACTGGGGCTGGTGTAGCTGTTCCTTCTCATCTCCTCGAATTCGATTTATTGATTCTGAGGGTTGGATTAAAAGAGTCCCCAGCCTGGCAAGATGAGGTGCCTCTTGAGTTGTTACTTCTGAGACTTTCTTAAAAGCTCTAGTGATTTCGTGGACATTAGTCCGAAAATTGGTCGGATGCATCAACTGACATCCACTCAAATCACTTGTCTCAGAAGACCATTGGATGATTTCTAACACTTCTGTCACTTGCTGATGTGCACGATCTAAATGAAAATCATGTTCGATATTCTCATTTGCCTAATGCAAGAGTAATTTGACAACATGTTCTTTGTATGCCTATCTTTGGTAAGAACTAGTTGAGGCATGATCTGGAGTAAGCATATGATTACACACAAAACCAGTTGGCTGTGGCTAGCCACGGGCAATAAAATTCCATGAGACAACTTTTGGCGGTCTTTGTTTACTAGAGAATATAGTGAAATGTAGTGCTCCATGAACACCCATCCCGTGATATGAATATCAGATGGGGCATAGGAAATTAACTATAGCAATCTCATTACTGTGCCAAGGCATGAACGTTGAAGGGCTCTCTGATGCTTTTCAACCTTTGGATATCAAGAAACTGAGAGAGATGCCGAATTAATTTGGCGTTGTAACCCTTCTATTATATTGACATGATTTTTATATTCATCAAAAGATAATATTTTCTTTTTCAATTGACAAATTGTTTTCTACGTTTGGAGACGAATATCATGAATACAATCTTCCATAAAAATTTTTGGAATATCATACTGAGAGTCAGCCAAAGGCTAAAACAAGACTGGTACATCACCTTTCGCCATTTGTTTTCTCATATTCAGTACTTCCTCTATATCATTCGATGAGGATCCTTATACCTGATTAGACCAAAGCTGGTACATCATTGTTGCTTCATCCGATTCAACAATATTGGTAGAGAATTTATTTTTTAGTATAGAAGATGAATGGACCAAGGGTGGTTCGGAGAATGACCAACATCCCTGGCAATCTTCTGATTGAGAATGTATTTCACCTTCTAGTAGTAAAGCATCAGACATGACTGGCTTTACATTTGCAAGTGCCTCATGATAAGAGGGATTTCTCATCACTGCATTGTACTTTGAAGAATTTTCCAGGAAATGAAAAGTACTACTGTGGAGAGAAAATTCACAGATAAATTCATCATCGTGGGGAGGATCACCATGGTGGGTTACAACAAAAGAAAAAACCTTTTTCTCCTTGATCTTCTTGCCACACAGAGGGTTATCGTGGCTCCCATATGAAGATTATACATAGATATCGACCAAACTGTCATGAAGTAAGCCTTCATGGGGATGTTTTTGATGAAGACCTTCAGAATTATTTTTCCCACTATGGGAAAATGAGAGAGTAGAATCTTGAGTTGCAACCGATAATTTTCTGAGTGCATCAATAACAATAGAATCAAGAAGAGCCTTATTGCAGATTGGCTATTGATTTCTTGATTGTTTTGAACATGTATTTTTCTTATATGCCTTATAACTCACTTTGGGAACCACTTTTTGACGAATGTGGTTATTATGGGCAGATGTATGTGCCTTCTTAGGAGAAATAGTCAGGTTATACTGATTATATCCATTCAAATCATGTGTATGTGCCTGACTTGATTGTCTGTATGACATGGAGGAGTATGCCCCACGAACCTATTGGACTAGAATAGAGGTGACGATATGCTCTGGAGTGACATATTGATGAGTCACCCCACTAATAGAGATAGATTCATGTTTTTCCCCTTTGATGCTGCTGAAGTTGTTATAATATTTTGACAGGCATCCAGAATATGGGTAGGGATTTACTTCTGCTCCTTCACCATTGTCCAAACATGCTTGGTGAATTTTTCTACCATAACTAGAATATACGTCAATTCCGTGTCAGGTGTATGTGTATATGCCTGCTTCATTCCTCCTTTTCCTATTAGTGAATTCTAACATAACTCATGTGTGGGGGAAGAGAGTTGAGTCTGCTCAAAATTTTTCATTGGAGATTTCTGACTGACTTCTCTAGGTGCTACCAAATGAGACTGTTGGAAGGATTGATGAACATTGGACGGTGTATGTGCCTTCTGTGTATTCTTCATCAAGTATGGTTGATGATTTTCTTTCAATACTGGCAGACGAGACTGCAGACAGAATTGTTGATTGTAAACAGGTGTATGTCCCTGCATATCAATTGTCACTATATTAGATTGGTGAGCTCCTTTAGATGTAGTAAGATGATCCTGCTGACTGGCTGATGAATTATAAACATGTTTATGTGCCTTCCTATAGTACTCCATCAGAATTTCCTGATGGAATTGGTGGGTTACTCCTAGACAAGTCTGCTGGACAGCGGGATTAGAACGGACGGGTGTATGTCCCTGCTTGTTGTTTGCCATCAGGATGGCTTGATAGACTTCTCTGGAGGGGGTAGAAGTAAGAACCTACTCCTTGTTGACCATATTTCACCTCTGGAAGTTCGTCTTGCAGACTCAGTTCTGATGGACATGAGCCGAACCTCTAAAGGCGATACCCTCATCATTTTGAGGGCGCACTTCCGCACGAGTCCGATGATGATTGTTGATTGGAGACCTCTGGATGGAATCTTGTCTCCTTGAATTAAGATCTTGAGTGGCCTATTCATGCACCTAGTCATAATAAGGGAGGGAATGGTGATTGCGTTCGGGGGATAACAACCCAAAACGGTTGGATACGGTGGTTGGCACCACCTGCTTCTTGATTGCTGGTCGTCACTTTCCAGACAACCAGGGTGAATTAATGACTTAGATGGCATGTCGATCATCCTCCAGAGTCGTAATAGTTCCGTGTTGACGGTATTCCTTAACCAGTGCATTTGAGACCCAGTGTTGCAGATGCTGAGTGGGTGATGTCTTCCTCAAAGCGGATGAGGATCCAGTAGGAGTAGCAGCAGATGCATTCACATGTGTCAATTTTTGAGAAGCCATTTTTGTAATGTAGAGAGATCATAGAAAAGAGTTACTATTTTTTACAATAGACATAATCAAGATAATTTTGGCCACAAAATATTTTGGATGAGAACATGTGATTATTGATTGCTTTGTTGGCCCTCATATTGAGTTAAATAGAGGCCTGAAAAAAAAGAAAAACATCATTTAACTTGGTAAAGGATTCACGTCGGGTCCACCATTTTTTGTATCTTCTGGAAGTGGGGATGACATTTTTTGTTTAATGTCCAAACATTTCAATTGGTTTCTAATGGGTTTATTCATAAAACCAGAAACATCCAATGATTCTTTTTCCATTTGGACCTACTTTCCAAAGGTAGATACTCATTAGTTGTGGACCGATGAGGATTGAGAATTTTTATTTGTCGAGAGGATGGGAGGTCAAACTCATCACAACTTTTTGGGGGAAATTATTGTCTATTATAGGACTCTCTTATAGATTTATGTTATGTTCGTGAATCCTTATTAATTTACCATGCATGAAAAATGGGGTTTCCTTTAGATCTTTCAATCAATGATTGATATGTATGGAATTTAGAGAATCTTTTATATGTATTTGAGGTAATTCATCAATAGATAATCATCTATATTTATTAGAGATTCATAGTCAATGATATCCTTCAACACGTTATATAGAAATCTCTTCGTCATTATGATAACCATACTGGTTGTAAAGAATCATAGTGGGGAACTTGATGTTTATTGTCATTCCAATGTACATGGATTATATTAGAGTTGGGATCGTACCCACAGATGGGCTACCTACGTATCTTTGTTATAAAAGGAATCAGAACCCACATAGTTCAAGAATTAAGATATAGTTTAACATCATGTGAGACAGATGAGAATTAATGGGTGAGGGGCATGAACCTTAGAAAGGATTCCTACGTATTATGCTTTTAAGGCAGAGATCAAATTCCACTTAGTTTGATTATGAAATGTCATGGGATTAAATATGATTAACGGCCCAAAGGGATGTTTTATGGTTACTTTTATACTCTAATCTTACATGAGTCATGCTCTATGTGAGAAACAAGTGGTATCAGTAAACCTGCTGATTTGTTCCACGAAAGATGTGGTCACAAGGAATAATATAGGGCTTATGTTTCTGTGGTTGTCCAAATAGATGAATACTAGGATTTACTTCTATGAAGAAAAATAGGAAAAAGTTCCACAAATGTATTTGTTCTTTATGGATATTTGGATACTCTATCATGGGGATTACTCCTGAGGGGGATTCCTAGATTAGGGGGAAATTATGATTGGGGCTTACTCTTGAAAAGGAGGACCAGGTTAAAGGGGACTTATAACTTGGGACTTACTCCTGAGAAGGAGGCCCAATGTTAAAGGGGACTTGGGGCTTACACCTAATGAAAATTCCCAGATTAATGGGGATTTGATTTATTATTGGGGATTACTCCTAAGGAGTATGATCAAATTAGAGAGGGACTAATGATTGGGTTTTATTCCTGATAAGGAAGCCCAAGTCAAAAGGCAATAAGTCTAGGGCTTAATCCTGAAAAGGAGGCCCATGTTAAGAGTTGTTTTAAGTGGGGATTACTCTAGAGGAGGATTCCCAAATTAGGGAACTTATGATTATGGATTACTCCTTAAAAGGAGGACCAGCTTAGAGAACTTCTCATTTTAAAGGTTGAAGTTGAATGAACTAAATCTCAAACCCTAGTGAAATAAAGTTACGTAAATCACGAGGTTATGATAGATGTTCCACAAAATTATTTTAAAATAAGGAAGACAACAAAATAACTATACCATAAATGGATTTGGAGAGGGTTTTGAAGGCTAAATCTTGAAGAGGAGAGGTAGATTTGAAGAAAAGAGTTTAGTAGGCAAGAGGAGCACCCAAAAGTAGTCAGGCGCACAAGTCCTGGTTGGGCGCGCAAGTCCTGGTTGCACAAGTACATGCGCGACATGGGTGTACTAGGGCTACTATTAACCTAGGGGATAATACATGGCCGAGACTTGGCTCACTCCCTTAGTATTATCCCTAAAGAATTCCAAAAGGGTGGCTCACATGTTTTGTTGAATGGATAAGCCGGCGTGCAAGTGTGGCCATTTCCCTTAAGGGTTCGACCATTAGGTGCGTAGGTGTTGATGAATTCCAACACACAGGCATTGTTTCCCCTCTATAGATCTTCCATTCTTGGTAATAAATTACCTTATAAGTGTCTGGAAGACTTCAAGAGAAGGCTAGGGCACCGAGAACTTAAATCCAACTTTTGTAATTGTTTGTCCCCGAAATGGGGGGCCCACAAGTGGTATTTATAGGCCATTGAAGACCTTGGGTGAAAATAGAGTAGGGTGTGCAAGGGACATGAATGACAAATATGTGGCGCGTAAGTATACTTGTGCGACCATGACGAAACATGTGTGACCCATGTATAAAAAAATAATTGTTAAAGCCTCTGTCAAATTTTTATGTTTCTTCAAAGGATGAATCTCCTTATGCTAAGGTGGTCCCATTTATCAGTCGTTAGACTCTGTGATGGAAATGAGCATCAACAACCCCACCTGAAACCTCCCTATGGTGGTTTTAACCACCCAAATAAAATAAATTTAATACTTTATTTTACTCAATTTATTTAAAAACCCAAAAAAATATTCCAATAATGTCAGAACACAATAGCGGTGAAGGTATCACTAAGCAGTCACCGAAGCTGCGAGTTCAATGGTTCCTTCATATTTCAATTTCAAGCACCAGTTAAAAAGTTATAAAATCCCACTTGTACATTTACTTGACGTACCCAAACAAAACATAATAAATTGATTCCGGGCACACCGGGCCTCGGAATCCAATTCCGTTAGAAAACCGCGGACTCGTAATATTCCAATGTATTTATGGAAAAAAATAAAAAAAAATCCACAGATATTTTAGGTCATTTCATTCTCCCTAACTCAGGTCTCTACATCCCCGTAAGATACAACTCACTCTAAGGGAACAAATGGGGTATTGAGAATGCATCTGAGCCACCCGCTCCCATGTGCTCTCTTGAAAGTTCTCGTGCTGTCAGCGAACATGCACAAGAGGTTTCGACCACCCACACAGGACCTGTTCTTGTCGATCCTCAATCACTACTGGAAAATCCGTGAAATTATCCCCGTCAACGATGTCCAACTCTCCATGGTCGATGATGTGGGATGGGTCATGCACGTATCTCCTCAGCTAAGATACGTGGAAGACGTCATTCACCTAGTGCAACTGAGGTGGAAGAGCTAAGTGGTAAGCCACCTCACCTACTATGTTGAGGACCTAGAAAGGTCCTATGTGCCATAGAGATAATGTGCCGCCTCGGCAGAATCTATATAGACCTCGTCAAGGTGAGACCCATGGAATGACTTGGTCTCCATCCTTGAACTATAGACGACTTTGTCTCCTATCATCATATGACTTATTCCTACTCTGTGGAGTCTTCCTCTACTCCTGGATGATCTAGACCTTCTCTGTTCTAGCCCATACCATCTCTAGTCCCACTAGTGCTGACTCCCCTAGGTATGTCCAGCACAGTTGCGATCTGCATGGTCGACCATACAAGGCCTCTAATGGTGCCATACCGATGGTGGAGTGATAGCTGTTGTTGTAGGAAAACTCCACCAAAGATAGGTGATCCTCCCAACCATGACCAAAGACCAATACACATGCCTAGAGCATGACCTCGAGGGTCTAGATGGTCCGTTCGGTCTGGCCATCTGTCTGAGGATGGAAGGTGGTTCAAAGATGAAGTTCTATCCCAAAATCTTCCTGCAACCCCATCCATAGCTGGAATTAAGCTATGTGTCACGGTCGGATACGATAGTATAAGGTACTCTATGAAAATGCACTATCACCTGCACATAGAGGAATCCCAAGCTCTCTACTGAGCCCTTCTCTCTGATCGGTATGAAATGGGCCAACTTGGTGAGTCGGCAATGATCATCCATATCGAATTGTGACACATGGATGTACGTGGAATACCCATCACAATGTCTATGGATATCCCATCCCACTTCCACTCTAGTACCTATAAAGGCTGAACCAAGCTTGCTGGTACCTGGTGCTCCGCCTTCACTTGTTGACAACTGAGGTATCATGGAACAACTCAGCTACCACCTTCTTCATACCTCTCCACCAGTGTTTTCATCGAAGGTCCTAGTACCTCTTCGCTACCCCTGGATGTACCACTAGAGGGGAAGTGTGGAATTCCCTCAACACTTCCTCCTGAAGTGCAACTAGGGCCATAGTACGTCCTCTGTAGAGGATGACGTGCTCCCCGCCATCAGAAAATCCATCAGTTGCCTGCCCTATGGAAATATGAGCATGTAGCATCTCACAGTCAGCGTCTCCATGTTGCGCCTCCCCGAATCACTAAATAAGTGGAGGAGTGATTGTGATAGACTGTAGAAAGGCTTCTACTCTCTATCAATAAATGATATATGTAAATCAGCCAGCTGCTCTTTCGCCTCTCCTAGCAGCTGAAAACTAGTCCTCCTGCTATGTGCATGTGCAACAAAGTTTCCCTTCCCAGTTGTATAGACTATATCAAAGTCATAGTCCTGGAGGAACTCAATCCAACACCGTTGTCTTAGGTTCAGGTCCTTCTGAGAGAAAATATACATGAGACTCTTGTGATTAGAGTACATGGTAAAATGTTCGCCCATCAGATAGTTCCGCTAGATATTCAAGGATAAGACCACTACTGCTAACTCTAGGTAATGGGTAGCGTAGTTCGGCTCATACTGTCTCAGGTTCCAATAATCCTATGCGATCAAAACTCGCTCCTGCATAAGGACACACCCAAGTCTGGTCTCTGATGCGTCACTGTCGTCTACGTACCCTACGCCTTCCCTTGGAAGCCTCAAGATGGGGGCACCAGTCGGCCTCTGCCTCATCTCCTGAAATCTCTACTGGAATCTCTCCAACCACATGAAGGGTTTCCCCTTCTTAGTCAAGGTTGAAAGTGGTGCTTTAACTCTGGATATGTTGGGAACTAATCTCCGATTGTATCCAGCCAAACCTAGAAAACTACGAACCTCTGTCACACTCATGGGTGGCTCCCAAGAAAATACTACATCAATCTTCACTGGATTCACTGCAACTCCAGCCTCCGAGATGACGTGTCCAAAGAAGTGAACATCTCAAATCCAAAACTGGAACTTCAATAGATTACTATAAATCGGGTGCTCTTGGAGTGTGTCCAGTACTACCTACAAATGGTAGGCATGCTCCTCCTCAGTAGTCGAGTAGATTAGAATGTCATCGATGAAGACTATGACAAAGCGATCGAGGTATGGTTGGAATATCCTATTCATGGGACACATGAACACTGCTAGATCATTGGTTATGCCGAAGGGTATAACCAAGAAATCATAGTTGTATTACCAACACATGAAGGCCATATTTTGCACATCCTCTTCTCGAACTCTTAGCTGGTGATAGCCTGATCTGAGTTCTCTTTTCGAGAACCATCGAGCTCCCTTGAGCTGATCAAAGAGGTCGTCAATCCTCGGGAGTGGGTACTTGTTCCTCACAGTCACCGGGTTCAGGTGACGGTAGACAACACAGAGCCTGAAGATCCCATCCGCCTTCTTAGAGAAAAGAATTAGGGCTACCTAAGGAGACACACTGGTCTGAATGAATCCCTTCCCTTGCAACTCATCAAGCTGAACCCTCAGCTCAAAAAGATCAGCGGGAGCCATACGATATGCTGGAGTAGATATCGGTTCCATATCGAGGTTCAGGTAAATAGAGAAGTCCACATATCTATGAGGAGGTAGTCCTAGGACATCGTCATGGAAAACATCTGTGTACTGGTCCACCACTACAAGATAAGTCGGACTCTCCACATATACTGCTCTGACGGTAAGGCAAGCCTAATGGTGAGTTATCGGCTGCGCCCTACTCTGAGTAAGTATGTTCTATGCTGCAAAGGTTCCCTTATCACAGGTGAAGGTGAACCTAGTCCCATCCATGAGGACACAATTCACATTGTTCCTAATATAGTCGATGATAGCATGAACTGTTAATAACCAGTCCATACATAATATGACATCGTAAGGCCCCGACGCTGCTACGAGGAGATCCCAGCTAAAGCTATTTCCTTCTAGAGTATGCTCACACACTTGGAACCAGTGCGTAATCATTGAGTCTGCTCATGTAGGAGTCTCTAGATGTAAGGATCGATCTAATATCTCTAATGGAATCTTCGACCTCAGAACAAGGCTAGTTTCTATGAAAGAGTGGTTGTCACTTATGTCTATAAGAACTGCAGCAAAGGTAGATTAGACATAGATCATACCTAGAATCTTCTTCAGAGTGCCATGGTCGTATGCCTCAGTTACCTGAAGCTGAGATCTTCCCTTTCCAATTGCTCCATGTAGTCGGGGTGGACCTCCTGGTGGTGGTGGAGGTAGCAACTCGTAATGTAAACCACCACCAGCTGCTCGACCAACTCGTCTTCCACATCCTGCATCGCCCTACGGGCTACCTCAATGGAATCTATGCCTCTGTCTGGGAGGTCCCTCAACTGACAGATGATCATTTGTATGGAAGGTCGCACATTCACGTGACATATGACCAAGCCTACCACATGAGTTACACTACCCGCTCCTGGAATGAATAGCTCTGTCTCCACTACGGGTGCCCCACACAACCGATCCTGAGTCATGCAGTTGTCCACCTGTAGATCTGGTCCTCTTGGTCCTCTGTGTCATCTGTCTACTGCCAGCTGCAAAAGTCTCCAATTCATGTCGACTAGTAGTGGGTCTCACTATTAGAGACTACTCACTAAGGAAACTCTCCACTAGGAGGGCTCACACCAACACTCCCGCCTATGTCGGAATACTGAGGGAGATCATCGAGGCTATGATCTCTCTCCAATGTCCCTGCTGAAGATGATGTATCTCCTGTATCTGCACCGCTTGAAGGGTGTCTGGTACGAACTCTGCCCAGAACATGCTCTCAAAGTCTGCCCATAGAAGTTTCACCTTGTCTTGGACATTGATCATAAGGCTCCAACATCTGCCTGCTACTTCTTGAAGGAGGCTGGCAGTAAGGATCCCCATGTATTCTACTGGTGTCCCTACTAGCCTGAAAACTCTCACCATAGCCTCCAGCCAGTCTTTAGCAGCCTGTGGGTCCGTCTCTTCCAGGAGCCTCGGTGGCCTCTAGTGCTAAAACTCATGAAACATGCTCAAGTAGTGTGCATCATCTACTGCTTGGGCTGGAGGCATCAGTGGCCCAATGGGTGGTGGTACCGCTGGTGCCTCAACATGAAAGGGGCCCAAAACTGAGGCCTCATCACTCGGTAGGTTGACAGTGCATACAACTATCAGAGCTCTAACTCGTCGTCCATGGGGAGGTATCCTGAATGGAACAAACATGACACAGTCAAAACATTATACCTGGTGAGATAACCTAGTTGAGCTGACTTAAAGAGAAACTTTTGAAACACACACGCAATCAGTGTTTTCGTGAACTATGTAAAAAAATCAGAAGACAGGGTCCTGGTGTACGGATACGTCGGTCACCACACCAACACTGGACTCCCTGAACAGAAAACCAAACACGGTACCCATAACACTATTTCATTACAAAAAAGAATGATCAGAGTCCTGCATTCTGTGGTAGAACAGACTCCTCTGATACCAATTTGTCATGACCTGTCCTCAGGACCTGTAACAGCCCGACATTTTATGAGAAATAATTTTTGTAATTACTTTGATATCTTCTGTTGTATGCTACACCATGATTAGCTTGTACTATACACAACACCGTATTAGCTTGCAGTATACACAAAACAATTCTTTACTTGTGTTACACACAATTTCATGTTCATTTTGTGGAAATTATTCTACGCAACATTAAGTATAGATTTTGTTTAATGTACAAATGAAATAAGTTTTGATTATGTTATACACAACACCAAACAGAGCTTTCACTACACTCAGCCCTGACTTGGCTTGCATTACACGTAATCCAGACCTTTTTTGATAACGTTTGTAATACGCAATACCAAGTTTCACTAAAAGAGAAATTATTATAATATTATTATAAACTAGCTATTATTAATAGTAATACCATTTTTTTGAAATTTTATCTTTCAAAATAGACTTCATTTTTGGATTCTTATTATCTAAATTAGCCTAGGGTGAATTTTTGCTATTTTTCGGAAAACTTTCAATTTTTGATGAATAGTGAAACAAAGAGTTACTATTTAAAAACTGAATTTTTATTTAAATAATTATTTATTTTATTTAAGTTTACTTTAGTTAAAAATAGATACATAATATATATATATATATATATATGCTAAATGTGATTCCTTTGTGTAATTTTATAATTATTTTAGATATATAAAAATTTTATTTAACTTTTGACCGTCTTTTACCCACCTCCTTGGAGAATTTGCGAATATACATAAAACATAATTCTACCACTTCTGTGAGTGGAATTTCAAAAATCCAAGAGAAACGGACGATAGAAGTAACTAAAATGTGGTTTAACTGATTAAAAATAATTTTTTTGGGAATAATCACTTTTTTCTTTTATTTATCACAGTTAAAAGTAAATAGGGTAATTAAGGGTAAAAATTATATTATTATTACCATAACACATGTCCTAATTCTATTGGATAAGTGTAATTCAACCAAAATAAACCTAATGAATAAAATACTACCCTTTAGGTCCACTTGGATTAGATTAGGAAAATTATTTTTATTTTATTTAAAGAAGAATTAAAATAGTTTAAATCAAAGTTTATTAACTAAAAATTTTTTAATATAGGGTTATACATAAGAAAAATTACACTATAAATATTAATTAGAAAGATAAAAATATTTTCTAGATTTTTGTATTTTATTTATAATTTGTAGACATTAAAAATTTATGTTATTTATGACACAATGATGATGCATTAATTACCATATTAATGAAATATTAACATAATTGATGTTATAAATTCCCAAATGAATGTTATATTATACTTTTTATGAATCAAAATAATTTTATAGGTTAATATGACATGTTATTACTGATTAAATTACCATTTATCGAACAAATCATTCTTTCATGATTTTCACAAAAATCAAGTACCAAATGTTTTCAAAATTGACATAAAATAGTATTTTTTAAAAATAATATATTATTTATTGTTATTTTGTTCCTAAAAATCTAAAGTTCAGAAAAATGACTTAAATTGTTATATAAATATTAATAATTAACTAATTGGGGTTCTTTTTTCTTTTTATAGTAGGTTTATTAACCATATAGTGTAAGAAAACAAAAAAGACATGGTAAAAGATAAATTATTTAACTTAGAGTTAAATCTAAATGATAAGGATAAAATAGCAACCTAAACTTGTCTAAAACCTATTGGTTGAGAGGATTTCTACCAACCCCCACCTTATATTCGAAATAAATAAATTTTTATCTATTAAAAAACTAAAATTACTTTATTATAAAATAATAGTTTATGTATTCCAATGGTGCCCCTCTCCTCCCTTATAAAAAGGGCACCCCTTTCCTCTTCTCTTCACACCTTTTTTAGCATTGAATATCAGCCAACCCCTGCCAATTACTCTTCTAATCCTATATAGTTATATCATATAGTTTTTTGTCTTCTCAAAATAAAAACTCTAGTACCCTAAGAAGAAGTTTAAAGGAGGTGGGTCGAGAAAGAGGTAATCTCTTATACCGACTCTTTCAAGTTTCTTTCTTCTTCTACATCCTCTTCATTAGTTGTTTAATTTTGAAGTAATAACATTAGTATCCCTCATATAATGATATGTTATTATAAATATTAAACAACCCCATTTCACTTTCTATTTATCCTAGGGAAAATGAAATCACCGCGCGTGCGTACGTACAGAATACCGTCTCCACACCGTGGTGTAATCTGTTTTTCCACCACCACCATACTTGGATGGGTATAATGGTGTAAAGAATAACTATATATGGTTATTATAATATCATACTAATTATGAGGTATTACATCATCCACTCCACTCCAATTAAATAATTATGGGAATGATATCATCGCTCGTACGTACGTACGGATTACCGTCTCCATGACGCGATGAGATTCATTCTCCATGTTAACCATTCAAGAATGATTTTAAAGTATATATAATGATTAATAATTCAATATATGAAATAATTAAGATACTCAATTTATGTATATATATATATATATTTCATCTACTTACTTCCATTCACGACAATAAGGAAAGGAAAACCACGTTCATGCGTACGTACGGCCTACCGTCTCCATGAACGATGTATTTAATTTCATTAATCTATCTATTATATATATATTGAATATATATGATATATAAATCATTATTTAAATTATATAAGTAAGTAAATCATGATATAAGTAATAATAATATCAAGAACAACATGTCCAAACAAGTACGATAAATAAAACGATTTTACCAAAAACACTGCTTTAACATTGAATTTACAAAAGAATGGGTAATATAAAGTCATAAGTGAACCATATATGATATTATAACAATGAATATGATTCTGTAATAAATAAATGTCATTTTTAAGTCATTATACAGGAGGTTCAGATACGTACAAAGTATATCGGACCTAAGGTAAGGGATAATTTTGAAATCTCATTTTTTATCCGAGATTGCTTATTCGTAAGTATTTACTGGGGTTATATTTTTCATCCATGCCCATAAAATGTTTTTCATAAAGTGTTTAATATTCTTCCATGTATTTTTACTTTCATTATTACCCCTCTATGAGTTTTACTTTGTGTTATGGAAGGAATCTTTCTTTTGTTTACCATACGATGAACTTTTCGACTTTTCCGACAAAAGTACGAGGAGAATGTTTTTTAAATTATACAGAGTGAATATATTTTTACGGTTTCATAATGCAAAATTTTCATGAATCATACTATAAAATATTTCATGATTATTTTCCAGAAAATCCATATCTTTTGAAATTTAATGGCATTTTGTGATAAGAAATTGATTTTTAAGAATAAAGGATATTTTCCTCAATAATTCATTTCAAGTGTTTTATCAAAAAACATTTCCATCTAAGATGACATTATTTAATATGTGTATTTTTCAAGTATAATGTTGATATGATTTACATGGTTTCATTTTCTTTTGATGAAATTATATCCATTTGTTTTATATGGATTATGTTATGATGGAATGATATTTATGAAACCCATTTCTATTTTCTAGGTTATGATGAATGATTTATGTTTACATTGTGGCACAAGTAAGAATGATTTAATTATGAGATTGGTCAGACTTATATATCCCTCCAATGCATTGGGTATAGATTTATATCTCATGAGATAGACATGGCCGGAACGGTAAGTTAATCCAGTTCAGTGTTACAAGACTGAAATGAGGAGTGAACTCGATTCAGAAAGGGTCTTTTTCCACTAAGATAGTCTTTGAAGCAATTCCTTGGATACTATGGAAATCATTTCATGTTATTAATGGTTTTCCACAATTAAATGATTTATTCCCATTCTATTTTATCATGATTGATATTCCATTATGATCTATGCCTTACGTACTGCCATGTTTTATGTCATTGCTAATGATTTTGATGATTAAAACTTATGTTCATGTTTTTTTAAGTTAAAATGTATATTATTTGTTATATTTTATCCATGATTACCCTTACTGAGCATTTGAGCTAATTATTTATATGTTTTATTTTCCACAAGATTTAAAGAAAGGTTTTAGGTATGAAAAAAAGGGGAAGATCTTTATGGGAGATGTTGAAGAACTTTTCACCATGATTAGAAGATTTTGTTCCGAGTTTCCAATGACACTATACTAATACGGTACATTGGTGTCTGTTATGGTTATGTATTAAGTATTCTGCAATTGTAATGTAATGTCAAGGTACGTCAAGCTTTGGGTCTCTACATTTGGTATCAGAGGTTCGGTTTAGTTAACCTTTGGAAACTAGGATGCGAATAATTTAGTGAGATCCCTAGAGTTATTACTAAGGTGTGTTTAGGGATGTCCCTAAGGTTACGTATAAGTATAGGTTATATTCTTAGAATTAGGGAAACAATATTAGAATTAAACCTAATATGTTATATATTGAAGGTACTCCCCCTTGGTTATGATTTTTTCTTCTCACGCTATTCTTTTTGGGTTTTAGAAAATGGATGGAAATCGGAAGATTCAAGATAATAGAGGATATGATGGAAAATGGAATGATATTCTTCATGAGCAACCAAATGAAATTCTATATGGATGTCCACATATCATTATTATTCCTAATCAGAAATCTCATAATATGATCAATAATCTCAAATTTGGTAAGTTTCCCGACTCAGATAATAAGAGAAAGATGGAGTTTTATGATGATCATATAGGAAAGAAAGTTCAATTTCCCTCAAGTAAATAATGTTGGAAGAGGCATCAGGGAGATTGTTCCAAAGGAACTGGAAGATTATTTGGGTGTGGAAAAGAAGGACACAAATCTAGTAAGTGCAAAAAAAGGGTCCAGTTAACACCATAGACAAGGATAATGGTATTGCTACGACAACAACAATGATTAAATGTTTTCAATGTGGAATGTATGGGCATTATGCAAACAAATTCCTTAAGGGAAAGTATCATGAAGAGATTCGGCATGGTCGTATGGGTAGTATTTATGTTGATGATGATGAAGAGACTACAAATGATATGTGAGATGAAAGAATTGTTGAATCTCTGTCAATGGGTTAAGAAGGAAGTGGAATGATTTTATGTTTATCAAGATTAATGATGTATGGGTAATGATACTATGGAATAAAGTCACATATAAGGATTGTTGCACTATTGGTTTTCCTAAAGTATTTCAAAGTATATGTTTAATGGTACCGGTAACCATGAAAAGATATTCAGATATTTTTGAAAAGAAGATGATATGCGCAAAATGAAGGGATAAAGAGATAATGAAATGTTTGATAGTATTCATCAGCTCAGGACTGATATAAGGAAAAAGTTATATCATGGATTGAGTATTTAGAAATTTTGTGATTTTGGTATGTTGAAATAGTTAACTTCTGACAGTATTCATGTTTTCACTAAGGTTCAATGGGTATTCATTTTTCAGGAGAATACATGATTAAGGTATTGACTTGTTTGGAATGTGACCAAAAAGATATCTCGTATGATATATTGGGGACAAATTATGGTATTCACATGCTCGGTAAATGACATTTCTTGTAATTATTTTCTTTATACTATGAGTTTGGACAGAAGTATTTTAGTTATGTCTAAATATTGGAAAGGATTATGTTGGATAAGAAGTTAGTATTTTTTAAGGCTATAACTTTTTGATATTATTTTTGGAATGTTATAATAGTACAATTTTTGAAAATGGACAACCCGTTTGTCGGGTGACAACCCGTCGCGTTGGACAAGGCTCGGGGAATCGAACCCACAACTGAAGTGTGACAGGCCTTTATCATCTACGACTGGCCTACAGGAAGTCCCTGGTTAGTAGAAACTAGTTTTATTATATTAAGCAGTATTATATATGATGTATAAGTCAATTCTTGGAGCTATATAGGTTTAATATTTCCATATATGGACTTATGAATATTGAATAACTTTTTCTAACTTTTCGTGTGAGAAAGATAGAATGTACTTTCATTCTATCACATGATCTGCTAACACATCACGGAAGAAAAATTGAACTTCATTTCATTAAGAGATGAAGTGGAAATTTTTCAAGGAACAAACAATAGAATGATTGTAACAAAATCAAGAATGTATTTCTTTTAATTCAAAAATTCTTCAAATTTAGTGAAATGATCGTGAAAACAAAAAATGTTGTCTAAGTGCTCTTATATCTGATGAATCAGATGGTACCTTAGATCATTACAAATTTATGGCTTTGTGATTGGTGGATTTTTCATAGCCATGTCATCTACCATATTCTATCAGAACATGATGGTTAGATTTTTCTTCCATATCCATATTTCCACCTATGTTATCCTTTATGGAAACCCAGTGATGAGTTAATCTGAGTAACTGTTACATTTCTAATTTTCTTTTTTAAAATTATGTTTTAGTATTACTTTTTACAATGTGGGTTTCTATGAAAGAAACATTTAAGTAGTAAACCATTTATAACCCCGACGAATTTCGGGGAAGAAATTCATTTTAAGGGGGGTAGAATGAAACAGCCCGTGATTTTATGAGAAATATTTTTTTAATTACTTTGATGTCTTGTGTTATACATTACACCATGATTAGATTGTACTATAAGAAACACTGTATTAACTTGCAGTATACACAACACTATTCTTGGCTCGTGTTACACACAATTTCATGTTCGTTTTGTGGAAATTATTCTACGCACCATTAAGTATAGATTTTGTTTAATGTATAAATAAAATAAGTTTTGATTATGTTATACGCAACACCAAACGGAGATTTCACTACATGCAGCCCACACTCAGCTTTCCTTACACGCAATGAAGACCTTCTTCGATAGCGTGTGTATTACGCAATACCAAGTTTCACTAAACGAGATATTGTTATAATATTATTATGAACTATCCGTTATGAATAGTAATACCCAATTTTTGATATTTTACCTTTCAAAATGGACTTCATTTTTGTATTTGAAATATCTAAATTAGCCTATGGTGAATTTTTGGTATTTTTTTGAAAACATTCTATTTTGGATGAATAGTGAAAATAATGGGTTACTATTTAAAAACCGACTTTTTATTTAAATAATTATTTATTTTATTTAAATTTATTTTAAATTAAAATAGATACATAATAACTATATATTTTCAATGTGATTTATTGGAGAAATTTTATAAGAATTTTAGATTAAAAAAAATTATTTAACTTTTGACCGCCTTTTACCCACCTCCTAGGATAATTTGCAAATATACATAAAAAAATAATTTTACCACTTATGTGAGTGGAATTTCAAAACTTCGAGAGAAATTATTGATATCAGTAAGTAACATGTGGTTCAATAAGATAATAATAATTTTGGTGAATAATAAATTTTTACTTTTATTTACCACAGTTAATAGTAAATAGGGTAATTAAGGTTAAAAATGATATTATTATTACCATAAAAAAGGTCCTAATTCTCTTGGATAAGTGTAATTAGACCAAAAACACCCTTATTAATAAAATATTACCCTTTACGTCCACATGGATTAGATTAGTACTTTTATTATTATTTTATTTAAAGAAGAATGAAAATAGTTAAAATCAAAGTTTAATAACTAAAACATTTTTAATATAGGGTTATCCATAAGATAAATTTGACTATAAATGTTCATTAGAAAGATAATACAATTTACTAAATAATTGTCCTTTATTTATAATTTTTATACATTATATAATTTAAGTTATTTATGACCCAATGATGATTGATTAATTACCTTATTAAGGAAATATTAACATAATTGATGTTAAAATTCCAAAATAAATCAAATTTAAGACCTTTTATAAATTCCAATAATTTTATAGGTTAATATAACATGTTCTTATTGATTAAATTACCTTTTGTTGAACTAATCATGATTTTATGATTTTCACAAAAATCATGTACCAAATAGTGTCATAATTGACATAAAATAGTTTTTTTTTTGAAAAAATAATATATTATTAATTGTTATTTTATTCCTAAAAATCTAAGGTTTAGCCAAATGACTTATATAATGATATATATAATACAAATGAACCACTTGGGGTACATTTTTTTGTTATTTTAAGTTTATTAACCATATAGTTTAAGAAAAGAAAAAGACACTATAAAAGTTCAATTATTTAACTTAGAGTTAAATCTAAATGATAAGGTTAAAATAGTAACATAAACATGTCTAAAACATATTGGTCGAGAGAATTTGGACCCATCCCTAGATTACCTTCGAAATAAATCAATTTTTATCTATTAAAAACCGAATATGTCTTTATTATAAAATAATATTTTAAGTTTTCCTAAGGTGCCCCTCTCCTCCCTTATTAAAAGGGCACCCCATTCCTCTTCTCATCACACCCATTTGAGCCTTCAAGCTCGGAAAACCCTGCCAATTCCTCTTCTAAACCTATCTATTTATATCATAGAGGTCCTGGTATTTTCAAAAGAACAACTCTAGTACCCTATGATGAAGTTTAAAGTAGGTGCGTCGAGAAAGAGGTAATCTCTTCTACCGACTCTTTCAAGTTTCATTATTCTTATAATTCCACTTCATTAGTTGTTTAATTTTGATGTAATAACATCTGTATAACTCATATACTGATATGTTATTATAAGTATGAAACAAAACCATTTAACCTTCTATCCATCTTATGGAAAACGAAATCACTGCACGTGCGTACTTACGGAATACCGTCTCCACGTCGTGGTGTAATCTATTTTTCCACCACCACCTTACTTGGATAGGTTTAATGGCGTAAAGAATAACTATATAGGGTTATCATAACATCATAATAATTCAGAGGTATTATATCATAAACTATAATTCCATTAAATAATTATGGGAATGATATCATCGCTCGTGCGTACGTACGGATTACCATCTCCACGATGCGATGAAATTCATTCTTCATGTTAACCATTCAAGAATGATTATAAACTATATATAATTAATAATAATGAAATATATGACAGAATTAAGATAATGAATATATTTATTTATATATATTTCATCTAATTACTTCTATTCAAGTCAATAAGGAAAGGAAAACAGCGTTCATACTTACGTACGACCTACCATCTCCATGAACGGTGTATTTCATTTCATTCATCTATTTATTATATATATATATTGAATATATATGATATAGAAATCATGATTTAAATTCTATAAGTAAGTAAATCATGATATAATTAATAATAATATAAACAACAACAAGTCTAAACAAGTACGATAAATAAAACGATTTTAACAAAAACACTACTTTAACATGGAATTTACAAAAGAACGGGTAATATAAAGTCATAAGTGAACCATATATGAAATAATAACAATGAATATAATTCTATAATAATTAAATGAAATTATTTAAATCATTATACAGGAGGTTCAGATTCATACGAAACATATCGGACCTAAGGTAATAGATAATTTTGCAATCTCGTTTTTTACCTGAGATTGCTTATTCGTAAGTATTTACTGGGGTTATATTTTTCAACCATGACCATAAAATGTTTTTCATAAAATTTTTAACATTCTTCCATGTATGTTTAATTTCATGTTTACCCCTCTTTGACTTTTAATTTGGGTTATGGAAGGAATCTTTCTTTTTTTTACCATACGAGGAACTTTTGGACTTTTCCGACAAAAATATGATGAGAATGTTTTTATTAACTTATACGGAATGAAAATATTTTTACGATTTCATAACGCCAAATTTTCATGAATATTAATAGACAATATTTCATTATTTTTTTACAAAAAATCATTTTCTTTTGAAATTTAATGGCATTTTGTGATAAGAAAATTGATTTTGAAAAAGAATGGATATTTTCCTCAAGAAATCCTTTCAATTGTTTTATCAAAACAATTTTCCATCTAAGATGAAATTATTTCATATGTGTATTTTCCATGTATAATGTCGATATGATTTACATGGTTTCATTTTCTTATAATGAAATGATATCCATTTTTTTATATGGATTATGTTATTATGGGATGATGTTTATGAAACCCATTTCTATTCTTTGGGTTATAATGAATGATTTATGTCTACGTTGTGGCACAAGTAAGAATGATTTCATTATGAGATGGGTGGGACATATGTCTACCAACAATGAATTGGGTAATGATTTATATCTCATGAGATAGACATGGCTCGAATGGTATGTTATCTGGTTCAGTGTTATACGACTGAAACAGGGAGTGAACTCGATTCAGAAAGTGACTTTGTCTGCTAAGATAGTGTTGGCAGCAATCCCTTGGCTACTATGGAAATAATATCATTTGCATAATGTTTTTCCACAATTACAAGTTTTATTCCCATGCTATTTTATCATGATTAATGTTCCATTGTGATCTATGCCTTACGTACTGCCATGTTTTATGTCATTGCTCATTATTTTCATGTTTAAACATTATGTTAATGTTTTTTTAAGTTCAAATATATATGATTTGTTATATTTTGTCCACGATTACCCTTACTGAGCATTTGAGCTCACCCTTTATATGTTTTATTTTCCTCGGGATTGAAAGAAATATTTTAGGTAAGAATACAAAAGTGGAAGATCATTATGGGAGATATTGAAGATCTTTTCATCATGATTAGAAGATTGTGTTCTAAGTTTCCAAAGACACTAAACTAATAAGGTCCTTTGATGTCTGTTTTTGGTATGTATTAAGTATTCATCAAAAGTAATGTAATGTCCTTGTACGTCATACTTTGGGTCTCTACAGGACCCGTGCTGTGACTACCCAAATAACACCTTCCATTGGCCAGGGGCTGGAGACTAGCACCAAATGTGTAAATGCTTAAGATAGTAAGGCATTTCCTTTAGAAGAAGTAAACACACACAATCAGAGTACAAAATTGGAAGTAAAAAACTATATAGAAACTGTATAAAAAAGATATGATGGAAAGTAAAAGGGGCCATAAATATAAGCCTAACAGAAAAGTACAAGTAAAAGACAACCATGTACAACTAAATAGAAAAACACCTAAAAGGTGTCTAGTAGCTCATGGATATTACACCATGGATCATACCTAAATGTTAGGTATAGATAGCCTCCTCAATGCTCCATGTCTGTCCATCTCATCCGGGTACCAAATCATCGTGAGGTCCACCTCCGGGTACCGTCCTGTCCTCGTACACTCCACCTCGGCCAGCGATGTCCATCGTCTGCATCCAACACAATGTGGTGCGGGCATAGCCTGTGCAGGGGTGAGTATAATGATACTAAGTAGGGACCCCTAGACCCTCAAGATCTCCCAAAAATCCAACACGGATAAACCACCATCCATCCAAAATTAACTTTTTATTATTTCAAGGTGGGAAAATCCCTACACAGAACAAACCTAAGGAGGTCTAAAGTATTGGAGACCCAATGCATCTGCCCTAACAAATTTACCTCATGCATGTGGAAGAGACCCCAGCCTGGAAAACAAAAAATTACGATCACCATTAGTAATTCCTGAGGCGAGGAAGTCAGCCACCATGTTCCCCTCGCACCATGTGTGACTAATAATCACATGTGGATCCAATAGACGTTTCCACTTACGAATAATGTAGACAATGGTCCAAGGTATTTGGAACTTCCCCTGCAGCGATCCATGGAGGATAGCCGAATCGGTCTCGATCGATTCTAACTTAATGTTGTGCGAGTGACAAAGCTCAATACCTTTCAGCATCGCAAAAGCTTCCGCCCTGAGGGAGTCTCCCGCTCCAAAGCCATCACTGAAGGCCAGAATCACTGCCCCTTGGGGATCACGAACCACTCCCCCACCCCTCATAAAACCATACACACATGACCCGTCCACATTCAGTTTCAACCCACTGCTTGGAGGATTCCATTTCACCCATCTGCCTCGCCTATTAGCATCCTGTAAGGTGCGAACAGCAGAGTTACCTGCCATGAAAACTCGCAGTATAGGAATATTCATCCATCCTTTGATTAACAGAATCAATTCAACCACAATGCACCTGGTTCTAACCATCATGGCCAGGCGCGAGCAGGACGTGTCCCCGTGGCGTCTTTGGTTTCGGGTATTCCATATGCTCCAACAGCCCGCAACAAGCAGCACTGCCCGCGCCTTTTTCTCTGAAGCGCTATCTTCAGAACCCAAGAACCAAAGATGCAGAAACGTGGCAAGTGTGACTGCCCGACTTCCCCAGCCGAAAGCATCACCCAGATAGCTCCAGACTGTAGTCGCCCAGTCACTGGAAAAGAAAAGATGATCGACCGACTCCTCCTTGGAAGCAATACATCAAAGACATTTAGATGTCAAAGAGATCCCTTTGTTCCTCACCTGTTCGTCGGTTGGGAGAGCATTGTTCCGAAGACGCCAAAAAAGAAAGTTGTATTTCACCGGGAGATCTCCGCACCAAACCGTTCCACTCCATCGGTCGGGGATGCCATGGGCGGAAGACACCGAGCGGTACCCCTTAGCAGAGAAGGCACCTGAAGCCGACCCCGTAAAGATGAGCTTGTCCGGTTCCTCGTTCAAGATGATGTCGTCAAACACCTTCAGCAGGTCGGGTGTGAGGATGGCCTGAATAAATGGCCTGAAATTGCTTGCCTGAGAAAATGATATCGTCGGGGCCGGACAGCCTGGGAACCCCAGCGGTGAGCCAACCCAGTTCTCCTTCCAGAAATTAATTTGCCCACAACCCACCAGCCACTTGGAATTCATGCGGAGCACTGGTAAATGTTTAGAAATCATGAGCCAGAGTCGTGAGGAAGTCCCTCTGCCACTGTCCATCTGTTTGCCATAGCGATTATTGATAAATCTTGCCCACATCGATTTGTTTTCCAGAAAATCCCATGCAAGTTTAGCTTGCATGCCCAACATTTCCCCTTTGACACTTCGAATATTAATACCACCATCAGAAATCTCCCTATCCATCCTGTCCCATGAAGTCCAGTGAAGTCTGCCTTCATTGTGTGAGTCCCATATGAAGCCTGTCAGCACCTTTTCAATATTGTTCAGCACTGCCTTTGGAGCGTTATGCACTGAAAGCACGTGCATGGGGATCGAGGACAAGACATAATTAACCAACGTGATGCACCCCCCAAAAGACAAGAATCGATTCTTCCAATTTGTAATACGGGTTGTAATTTTCCCAACTAGCCCATCAAAGTGGTGAATCCGAACCCTTCCTGGCGCAATAGGAGCTCCTAAATATTCCATAGGAAAGGACTTTTTCTGCATACCCAGCGCATCTGTAATCTTTTCCCCCCTATTGTCTGAACACCATTTCGAGATAAACACGCTACATTTCTCTCTATTGATGGTCTGGCCACTCCACTTGCAATAAGTTTCCATTACCCTGTTAAATTCTCTAATGGTGCGCCTGTTACCATTCAAGAAAAATAGAATGTCATCAGCAAAAAAGATATGTGAGATACCGTTAGTATTGGATCTACCACGGTAAGGACGGAGGCTTCCACTAAGATCTTTCCCCTCGATATATCTGCTAAGGACGTCCTGCACCAAACTAAAGAGGCTGGGAGAGAGGGGATCTCTCTGTCGCAGTCCACGGTTGGGCTTGAAAAACCCACACTGCTTTCACATGAAAGAAATAGCCTACCAGGGAGAGATGAAAATTCTAAACAGTAAGTCCACAGCCCCTCTGGAAAAGCCCATAATCCCCAACATCCATCAGGTCCCTTTTAGTGATGAGGTCTTAGTTTAAAATCTATAAAATAGTAGTCATATGAAAAACATTCAACTGTGATTGGTTGGCGTATGTAGTCCCATCTTCAAACCATCACAATTTTTTCTACTCATCACCTGTTAGTGTCGAATAAAATGTTGAAGCTTGGTAGAATGATATGAATACTACATAATGGATATAATACCATGTTTTAGGTGAATAAATTCCATATCATGGTCCCCTCATTTCATTTTAGGGAAAACAAAATCAAATAATTCTATCTAGAAGATGGTCTAGAGAGTACCCAAAAACTGATCAAAATGAGTGATGACATCCCATCAATGTTTAACATATTAAATAAAAATATGGGTCATGAGAATGTACCTACACAATATATGCATCTCTAAATGATTTAATATATATAAAATTACACCCATCTATGAGTTAGAATCTTGAAGACATATATCACTCGAGAATTTGGGAGGATGCTACTGTTATAATTCCAGTTTCAACTCTTCAATAAAAGGGTAGGTTGAATAACTATTTATATAGACTACATAATGTTAAAGAAGATCTCTCTAAACTAAGAAATCACACATAGTGGAATAATAAGAGGTGGTTCCTCTAGTGGTACATCATGGGGTGATACTGGGTGTTTTGGTCCCATCACCTCTAGAACATTGTCACCACCACCCTCATTGTACATGACTTGAGGACATCATTTTGGCAAATCATTAGAACAACCAAATTCATTAATCATATAATACTTATAAATACATTGAATCAAGATAGAAGGATAGTATTGGAACAAATGAATCCTATAAATGAGTAAAAACTCTCTCCACACTCTAAAATTTGGGTCTAGCTGAAACAAAATGTCATAGATGTCACAAGAGAGACCACCCATTGTGCACTACTATTATTAATGTATGGTACTTAACTCTTGTAACTACATAGGGTTTTGTTATATAGATTGTCAAATGATAGGAATATATGAAGACACCAATTAAATTGATATTGAAATACCATTTTAACAATAACATTTTGAATTTTGAATTATAAATATGTTAAATTAATACTCATTTATATGTATGTACATAACAAAATGCAGTTATATTAATCTTCTTTCCAACCTAATAAAGGTACATTTTATTTATAAATTACAATTTCTATGTCATGTAACAATGATATGAACCTTACATCTGGTATTAATATTTAATAGGTTTTAAACTCATTTTCTCACATGAATCACCTTTCAAACCATTATAGAATTACACTAATCATAAATTACAATTATAAATCATATAATCAAATCAACAAGGGATTCATCCCATATAATAAGTTTTATATGGATCAATTTTGATATATTTGGTTAATTAAGGTGGATTTATCAGTCTTTATAGGAAAAAAATATTTTGGTTTATTTATATAATTTGATGAATCCAATTATTTTATCCTAATACAATGTTTTTTTCGTGTTTCCCTATATAATTGTCAAAGGAAAAATAATATGCATTAAGAAAAACCAGAAATGGGTGTAATGAAATATCATTTTATAAAATGGAATAATGCATTTAATGTGAGTTATCAAGTTCTAATATACTGATTGATATTATAATTCATTTTCAAACCAGGCCATGGAAAAATAATTCCACTATAAAAATACCAACAATAATACATCCACAAAAAATTTGTGACACCTAATATTGAAACAAATACAACTATAACAGAATCAAACTAATAACTATGCATCCAATCCAAGTTCTTTTGTATTTACCTTATACATGTGTTAGATACTCCTGATCAAATACTCATTACCAAATTCTAACACATTCATAATCGGTTTGTTAATACCAAATCATTAAGAAAAAAGGTGAATGATCACATGAGATACCACTTTATGGGATCCCAACCTAAATGTCGATCAGTAGATCCATGTGTTAGTTATCCATATGTAATAAAGAACGCATTATCATATTCTAGATGATACATACTAGCATTATGTGTTTAATGATTCATGATAATATACCTCTCACTATTTTTCATAGTGTAGAGGTCGTGAAATTAGTTTCAACACAATGAGATATGCCTCGTGTCCTATGTGGACCCTCTAAAGTATATAATAAATCACCTAATATTGGGATGATGAATTAATTTCTAGGTGGTGATCCATTATTTGTTCGACATGATGTTTCTCCTATATAAATTTTCTGAGGCCCCAACACTACTACAATTTTTTTCATATCATTTGGCTCCTAATGAATCGCATCTAGATGTAGAATTCCCAGAGGAGGCCGTCATTTAGGTAGATTAGGCCATTACACTAATTAAAATAAATTTATATAGAGCCTCCCAATGTCTAAACAATAAAATTATTAAGGATACAATGCAAAATATAGTATATCTAAGGACCATCTTCATTACTCCTACATTTGTTGTTCATCCCTACTTGTTCATGCCATCGTAAGGCAAAACCAACAACGAAGCAGAGTATCAGGTCTGCATTTCTAGAATTGATATGGATCTTGAGAATGACATTCCCAATTTTTAGGTGAATGGAGACTCTGAGTTAGTTATAAAATAGATAAATGATTACTAAATAAATATTAATACATATATTGTTCCCCTGATAGAGTTCACTCTCTATCTGAGGGATCCATTCCCTGATTGGAGAATGGTGGAGGCAATGCCAAGTTCATCATAGCCAGATGTCATGAAAATCTTGACATTGATGGTATATTCATTCATGTGGCTCATCAGAGATACATTTATTTGATCACTCTTGATTATGATGAAAACCATCAGGTGAACCAACTGACCTCTGGTGCTTCAACATTAGGACCACTGGATACCCCTGCAGCCGAAATAATATGAAATAGGACACAAAAATTATTCAATTACTTCCAACACAGAGCTATCTCATTAGATTGAGTTAAGCGTGTGTGAATCTATCAGAATGTAGTATAGTTCACACTCTAGAGTGGGCCTAACTTCATGTTGAGGCGCTACATATGTGGGTTTGATGGAATTATCCTTTGATGAAAATAAAGAGATGATATTACCAAGGTCATTCATGGAGTTCCTGATTGATCACAGGGTTCTCATCAGGTAGGATAGAATCCCCCCCAGATTCGAATACTAGGCTTCTTCTCACACAACATTATCGATGATTTCATTTTTTTTAATATGTATCATGTGTTTCATATTTATGACAACATTTTACATAGACCACTGGATCCCCTTCTCAGCACCAATTATTATTGGTCTTATTCACTATGGGGAACCAATGTAGTGGTACAATACCCTCCAGAAACAACTCACCAATATAGGTTCATTCAGACCATGTTATATTGCTTCTACATGTCTATGGATGTGACTAATCAATATGAATTCAAGGCCCAATCCTAGGTTGAATATGTGATCTCCCACATCATCTGTTGATTTCGAGTACCTCATGTAATTCTTATTGACAACAAAACCATATTCCAGGAAACTGTGATGAACAGGTCATATGCTAACAGAATAATCTAGTATAACCATGCTACTCACTACCATGGACATGAAATTGGAGATATCAAGGAATATAACCAAACCCACTCCAACAATCCATTAAATATAGTAGGGAATAAAAAGAAATCTTACCTGAACTATATCTTCAAATATTCCTTGGCCTATAGGAAGAAGAATTAATATTCCACCTAAATGACTCCAAATTACCAGTTGTATAGAAAAAGGTTGTCTATCGGCTCAAAAATCAGTTTTGTTGCTCTGGACAGCTGCATATGATCAAAAGATGTAAGAAATGATTAAAAAAATCCTTCTAGGTAAGCTAGAATACATTGATGAATATAGGCTCCATGCCTTTCATAATATATAGATATGCTAGAATAAGATAGGAAGGGAATTCAACATGACGTTTTTCTCCACTCTTTACTGTAGCAGAACATGGTACTAGCCCTTATAATGCCAATGATAAATAGAAAGAATCTATTAATGTTGGATGCCAAGTGGATGGACCTATGGACCTTATATCATTCACATGGCCTATCTCAATTTTTATTACTATTAGATCACCATGGAATGTGAATTCATTAATCCTAACAACAACACCATATTTCTTATGAATTACATCACATGAGGTGTTCCAAACAACATTACCACATGATTTTAAACAATACTAAAGGCTCATGTTACAATAAATTAAACTAAAAAATTATCATCTTATATGAACCATGATAAACTACATATAAGAAACATCTCTATTTCACAACATTAAACCATGTAATAACAAACATCCTAGTTTCATGACATTATTCTTTGTGATAATTATCACACTAGCTCTATGATAAGAAACTACATGAAACCATAATGTTGTTTCCGAATAGGAAATATCCCTTGGAATTTTTCATCTTCCATTCCATATTCACAAACTATTTAAGGCTTGATTCTTTTCCACAAAGGATGTCTTGTGACTTCTGGATTTTACATCAAGGTCTATCCATCCCAAAATAAATTCTCCAACCTTGTATGAGTCAGAACAATGTTGGAATATTTATTTCAATAACTTTATGTGGCTTGATTTATTTCTTTAATGGATATGTAATGACACCTAGATATTTATTTGTGGGACAATCCATAAAGAAACATCTTTTACATTAAGGGACCTTCATCCTAACTACAAAATGATAAATTGAATAATGTTAATGTCCCAGGAACATAATGTTTAATTGTTCCCTTATTCCATGAATCATGACTTAAAACTATATGAAATTGTCTTTACGAATCCACATGTGGTGTGTGGTGATCCTTCATCCCCATTTACATTGGGTTTGTTTTGCCACCAAATTACACATCTCCCTTTTGGAGTGCTTACAACATGTTTCAAACATCATGAACACAAAATAATAGCCACACTATAGTCAATGTATCCTAACATTAAAATATTTTTAAGGGTCCAAACACTATGATCATAAACATATATCTCATTTCTATGAATCACAACATTAAACTATATATGGGGTTTGTCTAAGATGTTTTTTCAGTATTTGGCCCTCCTTGGACCTCATTCACATTTGGTCTATTGCAACGCTACACCACACCGATGAATTAGAGTCATTATCCCTATATGATCTAAACCATTTGACCCTGAACTGCAAGTTTATGTATTGAACACTTGACATTATGTTGTGACCCTAACCATAAGAAGATATATATTCATCATGATAATTTTTGGATGTATCGGTTCCTTCAATATTGAGGATTTCACCCACCAGTGTTGGCCTCTCACCATGATGTGTTTGAGAACTATGTACAACTTGATTCAAATCTTTATGAGATATCTATTGATGCCAGGAATCTTTTTCTTTGATCATAGGTGAAAATTCCTAAACCATCCAACCCCTTGTAAAACTTCATTATCCCAGAAACATTAATTTTATATATTTATAGAAAGTCCAAGTATTAATACATTAAAATATATGTGAGTCTCTATAGGAATTTTTTTGGGGCATTGATCCCTATTTGTCCCTCATTCACACTTGGTTTATCATGAAACCACACAACACATATCCACATTGGAGGCTTCTCTTTGGATCAAAATCTATGGCCCTCGACTAAGAACCGATGATCATAGCAAAACAAAAAAAACTATTTTCATAGGGTCTATGAATTAAGAACATAAACTTTTTACAACATATACATACTAAGGAATATGAATTTAAAATGAAATGATTGAATTCTATAGTACATGATGTTAATAAAGCATTGTACCCAATTTAAAATCTTGATTCTTAGGTTCCCTGGTCAGATAAGACATTCTTCACCGGCATTGGTCTTCTACCACATCATGTTCTAGAACTATATATGTCTTGATTACCATCCTCGTGGTATGCATAGAAACTCTCTCACTTCTCATCTTTAGGCCCAATGATTGGTTTGTTAATCTTTTTACCCCCCGTTCCTTATATATGTTTATGGAATTATAAAATTAAATTTTACCTAGTTCATATTAAGGTGTTTATGTGGAGCATGAGCCTTATTGGACTCATTCATGTAATGTATTACCTCTTGTATACCCTATATACATCCTTAGATAGAAATTTTCCCTCTGATCAAGACATTACAACTAAAACTAATGCATCATAGTCTGATCTCTATGTCCCAAGTTGAGTTTCCTTGGTTCATGAAATGTTAATTTAAACTATTTGTAAACCCCGGATTTGAATCCCACATTCTAATGCACCCCATTCTACACTTTGAGTGTTACATGATTTGGATTTCCTTCATCATTAAAATCCATATGGATCCTCCTGGAGTGATGGTTTCATGCCATTTTGGTTAACATACCATCCTAAGAAAAGACCTAATGGATATCGTGATGAAAATAGTGGATCCTGTGTTTTGAACATGGTCAATGATTGACCCCACATTGGCTCTCCCCATTCGTGACATGTACGGTTTTGGTACATGTGCATCAAACATTTTCAATAGTCAATCCCTACTTACTTGTCTCCCTTTATCATGGTCTTTAATTTCTCAATTTACCTCATTTATACTTCCCTGTATCTAGGTGTAATTCTAATACCTTTGGTGTCATCCGTAATGTGAGCTTCATTATGTTTGGAAGACCCCTTTAACATTCCATGATTCCCACACATGGAATGACTCAAGTTGGATTAGATGTTCTGGTTGGTTATATACCAATTTGGTCAAGAATTTAAAATCCTACCTTGGTCTAAATTCATGATTTTAAACTAGGAGTTAATGTCCATGAAGTTTGAATTCAAACTGCATGTGGTATACCTTCCCCTGGATACATGTTGTGGAATTTGGGCCTCCTTGGCCCTCATTCATGTCAGGTTATTGACTATATCACACTAGACATGTACTCCTTGTACATAAATTGTAACACCCGAGACTTTTATGTTATATAAATCATAAAAGGAATATTTTTCTACACAACACTTGCTTGGCTTGTTTTACACGAAATCACGACCTTCCTCGATAGCTTGCGTCGTACGCAATACTGAGTTTCACTAAACAACGAAATGCTATTAAAATATTATTAAAACTAGTCGTTATGAATAGTAATAACCACTTTATGAAATTTTATAAATTTTATTTTTCAAAATGGACTTCATTTTTGGATTCGGAATATCGAAATTAGCCTAGGGTGAAATTTTGATATTTTTCTAAAAACTTTCAATTTTTGATGAATAGTGAAACCACTAAGTGGTAGGTTAAAAACTGAATTTTGCATAAAACTTAATTTTACCGCTTCTGTGAATGGAATTTTGAAATTCCGACAAACACGGTTGATATCAGTATGTAAAAGGTGGTTCAATGAGATAAAAATAATTTTTTGGTGAATAGTAACTTTTTAGTTTTTTTTACCGCGGTTCATAGTAAATAGGTTAACTAAGGGTAAATATCATATTACTATTACCCTAACACATGTCCTAATTCTATTGGATAAGTTTAATTCGACCAAAAACAACCTTATGAATATAATATGACCATTTAGGTCCACTTGGATTAGATTATGACATTTAATATTATTTTATTTAATGAATAGTTAAAATAGTTAACATCAAAGTTTAATAACTAAAACATTTTTAATATGGGGTTATACATAAGATAAATTCGACTATAAATATTAATTATAAATCTAAAATTATTTCCTACATAATGATATTTTATTTATAATTTTTAGACATTAAATAAATCAATTAATTTATGACACAACGATGATGCAGTAATTACCCTTTTAATGAAATGTTAACATAATTGATGTTATAAATGCTCAAATAAATGTAATTTGAGACTTGAAATGAATTCCACTAATTTTCTAGGTTACTATGATATATTAGTGTTGATTTAATCAACTTGGTTCGAAAATATAATTATGTTATCACTTTCACAAAAATCATATATCAAATAGTGTCAAAATTGACACAAAAAAATCAAAGATTATATTTTTAATTGTTATTTTATTCATAAAAATCTAAGGATCGGCCAAATGACTTAGATAAGGATATATATATTAATAATAAACAACTTGGGGTTCGTTTGGCATGTTATAGTAAGTGTATTAACCATATAGTGTAAGAAAACAAAAAGTCACGGTAAAAGGTAAATTATTTAACTTGGAGTTAAATCTAATTGATATGGTTAAAATAATAACCTAAACTTGTCTAAATCCTATTGGCTGATAGGATTTCGACCCATCCCCACTTTAACTTCGAAATAATACCCTTTGGAACCATTATAAACCGATTTTGACTTTAATATGAAATAATATTTTGAGATATTCCTAAGGTGCCCTTCTCCTCCCTTATAAAAGGGAACCTCCTCCCCCTCCTCCTCACACCAATTTGAGCACTCAAACTCGGCCAAACCCTGCAAAAATACCTTCTCCACTTCCCTAGAATAATCCTAGAGGTCCTGGTCTTCTTCAAAGACCAATCTTAGTTCCCTAAGTGCAGGATTCAAAGAGGCGTTTCAAAGAAGATGTAATATCCATTACCGATCTTTTCAATTTCTTTCTTCTTCAACTTCTTCTTCTTTAGTTGTTTCATGATAATGTAATAACATAAGTATTACTTACATACTGATATGTTATTATAAATATGAAACAACCCTAATTCACCTTCTATCCATCCTACGGAAAAATGAAATCACCGCGCGTGCGTACGTACGGAATACCGTCTCCACGACGTGGTGTAATCTATTTTCCACCATCACATTACAAGGATGGGTATAATGGTGTAATGAGTAACTATATATGATTATTATAAAGTGATATTGATACTGAAATAGTATAAATACACTTAAATACAATTCCACAATCATGGGAACAATATCATCGCTCGTGCGTACGTACGGAATACCGTCTCCACGCCGTGGTGTAATCTATTTTCCACCACCACCTTACATGGATGGGTATAATGGTGTAAATAATAACTATACATAGTTATTAGAACATCATATTGATTCTGATATATTGTATCATCCACTCCAATTCAATTCAATAATTATGGAAACGATATCATCGATTGTGTGTACGTACGGACTACCGTCTCCACGACGCGATGAGATTCATTATCCATGTTAACCATTTAAGAAAGATTATAAAGTATATATAAGAAATAATAATGAAATATATGAAATTATAAAGCTACTGGATTTATGTATATATTTATGTCATCTACTTAATTCCATTCAACTCAATAAGGAAACGAAAATAGCGTTCATGCGTACGTACGACCTACCGTCTCTATGAACAGTGTATTTATTTCGATTTACAAAATTATTATATATATGTATATTCTGAATATATATTATATATAAATCCTGTTTTATATTCTGGAATTAAGTAATTATGATCTAAGCAATCATATGAATAATTACAATTCAAAACACGGACGACAAATGAAACAATTTTACCCAAAATGCTCTTTAACATAGAATTTACAAAGGAAAGGGTAATATAAAGTCATAAGTGAACCATATAAGATATCATAACAACGAGTATGATTCTGTAATAAGTCAATGACATTATTTAAATCCTTATACAGGAGTTTCGGACACCTATGATGAAAATCGGACCTAAGGTAAGGGAAATATCACAATCTCATTTTTATCCGAGATTGTTTGTACTTTGGTATTTACTGGGGTGTATTTTAACATCCAAATCCATGTTTCCTCAATATGTAATATTATTTCAATCCACATACAATTGTTTAAATCCATTTTTACCCTTTGGTGAGTTTATAGTAAAAGATATGAAAGGAATCTTTTGTCGTTTTTCGTACGAGGTACTATTTGACTTTTCCGACAAAAGTACGAAGAATGTTTTTTTAACTAATACGACATGAATGGATTTTTAAAACATTATTTCCAAGAAGCTTCCTTTACAAGTTTTCAAGTTTATTTTTAATCAACTACTTTTATTTTATAATTTTACGACATGTTAAGAAAGGAAAAGTGTTTTTGAAGTAGAAAGGATATTTTCCTCAAGAATGAAGTTCAAGTGTTTTATCAAAATTATTTTCCATCTAAGATAATAAAGGGTTCTGTTTTTGTCGCTATTATTACATTGATTTTATTATGTTGTGAAGGAATTATTTTTATGAATTCCTTTATCGTATATGAATTGTTTTATGATGTCATGTTGTTTAAGATTCCCATTATTATTATATGGGTTATGCAATGATGTATGGTTTATGATTTTGCGGCACACATAAGAATGGTATCATTATGAGATGGGTGGGACCTATATCCCCCTGCAATGCATTCGGTAAAGATTTTATATCTCATGAGATAGACATGGCTGGAATGGTAGGTTATACCGGTTCAGTGAAACAGGACTGAAATGAGGGTGACTCGGTTCAGAAAGGGACTTTGTCCACTAAGATAGTATTGGCAATGAGTCTTGAATAATAAGAAATGATTCTATATGATTATGTGTGTATGCCACAATGTTTCCGGTTTTAAGTTATGATTATTGGGATTTTATTTCACTACTATGATTTATCCCATGTTATGAAATTATGCTCTCTTTTGCAGGATATGATTTCCAAAATGTTTTGTGCTTATGTATATGATGTGATTGATATTTCTTTTGTTTACCCTTACTGAGAATTTGAGCTCACCCTTTTATGTTTTATTTTCCCCAGGTCAGGAAGATGGATATTAAGTAGAATATGCTAAAAGGGACTCTAGATATGATGAAATAAATGGGAGACACTATAGAAGATATATGAACCAGTTGTTTATGTTTCCCAGTTTCGAGAGACACTATACCTATATGGTCCTTTTTGGTTTTGTCATATGTTGTAATAAGTGTGCCTCAATTGAAGTATTAACAATGTATGTAAAGTATGGGTCGTTATAGTTGGTATCAGATGAAAGATATAGTCATCCTTGGGAAACTAGGATGTGAAAGCCTTAGAAAGAGCCCTAAGGATAAGTCTAAGCATAGAACACAATATTAGTGTTTTAGAAATGGCCATGAATAACCTAGGATAAGACCTTAAGCCTGAAAATTTTATTCTTTAATTATGTGGTTTTCCTATTATAATTATTGTTGCTCACACTATTCTTCTTGGTTTTAGTCAATGGCTGGAACCCGAAGGAACCATGTTAATACGGAATGTGATGGTAAATGCAATGATTGTCCCCCTGAGCAACCATATGATATGGGAACTGGAATGAAAAATCTTGTAGCCATGCTCACACAACTTTCTCAAGCTATGAATCTTGCAGGACTTCCAAACGAGCAAAGGAAGGAGCAACATTCTGTTGAATCCATCATTAGGTAATGTCCACCTTCTTTCAGCGGGTCTACTGATCCATTAGTTGCTGAACAATGGATTAGTACTACTGAAAAGATATTTTCAGTTCTTCAATGTTCTGAACATGATAAAGTCATCCTAGAAGTGTATCGTTTGCAAGGAGATGCTGATCAATGGTGGAATCTTATTAAGAATATGAGGAAAAGGGATGAAATTGAGTCCATGGAATGGGATGAGTTCAAGAAATTATTTTTCAATAAGTACTTCCCTCGTATTCTCTGAACAAAGATGGAGAAAGAGTTTCTTGAACTGAAGCAAAGGGATGATGAATCTGTTGGTACCTATGAAGCAAATTTTACAAGACATGCAAGGTACGCTTCTGGTATTATTGTCCAACCTGAGAGTAAGATCGATCGATTCTTTAGTGGATTAAAACCAAGTCTTCGAAGGGCGTTATCCATAAGGGACTTCAATAGCTACGAGGAAATTTTTCGATGTGCTCTCAATGTCGAGATGGAGATTGGAGTAACCCATCAGTCATATGGGTTTGATAAGAAGAGGAAAATAGAATTCAAAGGAAAATATAAAGAGCACACTGAAAAGTAGACGAGCTTTCCCTTATGCTCAAAGTGTGGAAAGAAACATGGAGTGTGTTGTCTTAAAGGGACAAGTAAATGTTTCAAATGTGGAAAGGAAGGTCATCGGGCATTTGAATTCCGCGATAATGGGAAGAAGATGTCTAATGATGCAAACAAAGGAAGGGATACACAGAATGAACCTACTACACTTCAATGTTTCAAGTGCAAGGAGACGGGGCATTATGCCAATCAATGCCCAAATACAAGGTTTGATGATGATGGTCGACGTCAGAAAACTCTTAAGGCTAAAGACAAAGTAAAGTCACATGAAATTTCTATCAGCGATGTGGAGTACGATAACGAAGTGGTAAAAGGTACACTTACCATCCACTCTAAAGTAGAAAATATTTTATTTGATTCTGGATCCACCCACTCTTTTATTTCTGAAGAATTTTCTAAGGGTATCACCGCATTACCTCAACAATTAGATGTTGAGTTAGCTGTGACAACACCTAATGGCACATCAATCGCATCAAAAGTTTATAATTCTTCTCCAATTGACATTTGTGGGAAAGTGCTTCCTGCAAATCTTGTGATCCTTCCTTTAGTGGAATTCGATGTGATTCTTGGCATGGATTAGCTTTCTTTATACGGAGCTCATATCAATTTCCAAAGAAGGGAAGTCACATTTTATATTCCAAATCAATCTATGATCGTCTATCAATGCAAGGACGAACATAACCTTCTAGTGGAAATTTCTTCCATTTTATGGGTATTGATTCCACTAAATGAAGGTTATTTATCTCAAATGGTTGGTGAGAAACTCGCGATTAAGAATATGCCCATCGTACGGGAGTTTGATGATGTCTTTCCAGAGGAATTACTGGGTCTTCCACCAAATCGTGAAGTTGAGTTTTCAATTGAACTCGTACCGGGTGCTTTGCCTATTTCAAAGACACTTTATAGAATGGCCTTAATTGAGTTGCAGGAATTGAAGAAGCAACTCCAAGAGAATCTTGATAAGGGATTCATACACCCTAGTGCGTCACCTTGGTGAGCACCTGTTCTATTTGTTAAGAAGAAATATGGGTCAATGAGACTCTGTATTGATTATCGAGAACTTAACAAGATCAATATCAAGAAAAAATATCCTCTCCCATGCATTGATGACTTATTTGACCAACTACGCGGAGCTCAATACTATTCCAAGATTGATCTTTGTTCAGGGTATCATCAATTAAGGGTCAAAAGGGATGATATACCAAAGACGGCTTTCCGTACAAGGTATGGACACTATGAATTTATAGTGATTCCATTTGGTCTTACTAATTCCCCTGCTATCTTCATGGATCTAATGAATATAGTCTTTAGAGAATATCATGATCAATTTTTGGTAGTCTTTATAGACGATATTCTTGTTTATTAAAAGAGAAAGGAAGAACATGAAGATCACTTGAGAATTATATTGAAGTCCCTGAGAAAGGAGAAGCTTTATGCCAAATTTACCAAGTGTGAATTTTTGCTTCAAAAAGTTTCATTTTTGGGTCACATAATCTCAAAAGAGGGGATATATGTGGATGCAGCAAAAACAGAGGTTATCGAAAGATGGTCGAGAACAACAACAGTAACTGAGATCCGAAGTTTTCTTGGTTTGGCTGGATATTATCGACGTTTTGTGAAAGATTTTTCATGATTATCTAATCCACTCACCAAGTTGACTCGGAAAGGAGTTAAGTTTGTTTGGACAGAGGAATGTGAAGAGAATTTCAAGGAGTTGAAAAGAAGGTTATCCAGTGCACCTGTGCTCACACTGCCTTGTAGTGGAGAAAGGTTTGTGATCTACAGTGATGCATCCAAGAAGGGATTGGGGTGTTTTCTTATGTAAAATGATATGGTGATAGCTTATGCCTCACAACAGTTGAAAATCCATAAGCAAAATTACCCAACACATGATTTGGAGTTAGCTGCGGTAATCTTTGCATTAAAGATTTGAAGGCATTACCTTTATGGTGAAAGGTGTGATATTTATACTGATCATAAATGTTTAAAGTAAATTTTCACACAAAAGGAGCTGAATATGCGTCAAAGAAGATGGTTGGAGCTGATTAAGGATTATGACTGCTCAATCCATTACCACCCTGGGAAAGCAAACAAGGTGGAAGATGCATTAAGTCGACAAGACCATGCCAGTTTATCAATGATGAGGATCACAAAATATCCAATATTTATGGATTTACAAAGAATGGATCTTGGAATTATAATAGGGGAAAATCTTATCTTTCTCAAATGAATGTTCAACCATCTATACATGTGAAGATTAAAGAGGCAGAGAAAGAAGATGTCGAGTTACAAAAGAATGTGAGAAATGTTCCTGAATTCAACCTTGATTGTGATGGGATAATAAAGTGCAGGAATCGGGTTTGTGTTCCTCCCATCCCCAAATTAAATAAGGAACTGCTGGATGATGCTCATAGTTCTTCATTCTCTATTCATCCTGGAAGCACGAAGATGTATAGGGACCTGAAAGAGTACTTCTGGTGGGATGTCATGAAAAGAGATGTTGCTGAATATGTCTCTCGATGCTTTGTTTGTCAACAAGTTAAAGCTAAGAGACAGAAGTCTAAGGGGGTGTTACAACCATTACCCATACCCGAATGGAAATGGGAAAACATCACTATGGACTTCGTTACAGGACTTCCTAAAACATCCAAAGGCAATAATGCTATCTGGGTCATAGTTGATCGTCTTACAAAGTCGTCACATTTCATTACTATTAGAGAGGATTTCACTCTGGATTAGCATGCCAGGATATATGTAAAGGAAGTGGTAAGATTGCATGGAGTACCACTTTCTATTATCTTTGATTGGGATCCGAGATTTACCTCGAAGTTCTGGCGAAGTCTTCAGCATACTCTAGATACAGAGTTGAGTTTCAGCACTGCTTATCATCCTCAGACAGACGGTCAGTCTGAGAGAAAATTCAAACTCTAGAAGATATGTTGAGAGCTTTCTCTATGGATTTCAAAGGTGGTTGGGATCAACACCTACCTTTGGTGGAATTTTCTTATAATAATAGCTTTCACTCCAGTATTCAGATGGATCCTTATGAAGCTCTCTATGGAAAGAAATGCAGGACTCCAACTTGCTGGGATGAAGTTGGGGAAAGAAAGCTATTAGGACCTGATCTCATTGATGAAATGGCAGAAAAGGTCAGATCTATTCAACAACACATAAGAGCAGATCAGAGTCGACAGAAAAGTTATGCCGACACCCGATGAAAAGACCTAGAGTTTGAAGTGGGTGATAAAGTGTTCTGACGAATATCTCCCTGAAAGAGGGTTATGAGATTTGGAAAGAAGGGGAAGTTGAGCCCTAGATATATCAGTTCTTTCGAAATACTGGATCGTGTTGGGAAGGTAGCTTACCGATTGGCGCTTCCACCGAATCTCTCTCAAGTTCACGATGTGTTCCATGTATCTCTCCTGAGAAAGTACATACATGATCCTTCACATGCACTCAGCTCAAGAGTTTTACCACTGGAGCAAGATCTTTCTTATGAAGAACAGCCGATATAGATTCTGGATCGTAGCGAAAATTTTCTACGAAACAAGACCACTCGCTTGGTGAAAGTTTTATGGAGGAACCACCAATTAGAAGAAGCTACTTGGGATCTTGAGGATATGATGAGGGAGAGGTATCCTCATCTGTTTTTTACAAAGTGACGAATTTCGAGGGCGAAATTCATTTTAAGGGGTGTAGAATGTAACACCTGAGACTTTTATGTTATATAAATCATCAAAGGAATCTTTTTCTACACAACACTTTCTTGGATTGTTTTACACGAAATCGCGACCTTCCTCGATAGCTTGCATCATAGGCAATACCGAGTTTCACTAAACAACGATATGCTATTAAAATATTATTAAAACTAGCCGTTGTGAATAGTAATAACCACTTTATGAAATTGTATAAATTTTATTTTTCAAAATGGACTTCATTTTTGGATTTGGAATATTGAAATTATCCTAGGGTGAAATTTTGGTATTTTTATGAAAACTTTAAATTTTTGATGAATAGTGAAACCACTAAGTGGTAGGTTAAAAACTGAATTTTGCATAAAACTTAATTTTACCGCTTTTCTGAATGGAATTTCGAAAATCCAACAGACACGGTTGATATCAGTAAGTAAAATGTGGTTCAATGAGATAAAAATAATTTTTTGCTGAATAGTAACTTTTTACTTTTTTTTACCGCTGTTAATAGTAAATAGGGTAACTAAGGGTAAATATGATATTACTATTACCCTAACACATGTCATAATTCTATTGGATAAGTGTAATTCGACCAAAAACAACCTTATGAATATTATATGACCATTTAGGTCCACTTGGATTAGATTATGACATTTGATATTATTTTATTTAATAAATAGTTAAAATAGTTAAAATCAAAGTTTAATAACTAAAACATTTTTAATATGTGGTTATACATAAGATAAATTCGACTATAAATATTCATTAGAAATATAAAAAAATTTCCTACATAATGATATTTTATTTATAATTTTTCGACTTTAAATAAATTAATTTATTTATGACACAATGATGATGCAGTAATTACCCTTTTAAGGAAATGGTAACATAATTGATGTTATAAATGCTCAAATAAATGTAATTTTAGACTTTTTATGAATTACACTAATTTTATAGGTTACTATGATATATTAGTGTTTATTTAATCAATTTGTTTCAAACATATAATTTTGTTATGACTTTCACAAAAATCATATATCAAATAGTGTCAAAATTGACACAAATAGTTTTTAAATCAAATATTATATTATTAATTGTTATTTTATTCATAAAAATCTATGGTTCGGCAAAATGACTTATATAAGGATATATATATTAATAATAAACAACTTGGGGTTCGTTTGGCATGTTATAGTAATTGTATTAACCATATAGTGCAAGAAAACAAAAAGTCACGGTAAAAGTTAAATTATTTAACTTAGAGTTAAATCTAATTGATAAGGTTAAAATAATAACCTAAACTTGTCTAAATCCTATTGGTAGATAGGGTTTAGACCCATCCCCACTTTAACTTCTAAATAAGACAATTTGGAACCATTATAAACCGATTTTGACTTTAATATAAAATAATATTTTGAGATATTCCTAAGGTGCCCCTCTCCTCCCTTATAAAAGGGCACCTCCTCCCCCTCCTCCTCACACCAATTTGAGCACTCAAGCTCGGCCAACCCCTGCCAAAAACCCTTCTCCACTTCCCTAGAATAATCCTAGAGGTCCTGGTCTTCTTCAAAGACCAATCGTAGTTCCCTAACATGAGGATTCAAAGAGGCGTTTCAAAGAAGAGGTAATATCCATTACCGATCTTTTCAATTTATTTCTTCTTCAACTTCTTCTTCTTTAGTTGTTTCATGATAAAGTAATAACATCAGTATTACTTACATACTGATATGTTATTATGATTATGAAACAACCCTAATTCACCTTCTATCCATCCTACGGAAAAATGAAATCACCACGCGTGCGTACGTAAGGAATACCGTCTCCACGCTGTGGTGTAATCTATTTTCCACCATCACCTTACAAGGATGGGTATAATGGTGTAATGAGTAATAATATATGATTCTTATAAAGTGATATTGATACAGAAATAGTATAAATACACTTAAATACAATTCCACGATCATGGGAACAATATCATCGCTCGTGCGTACGTACGGAATACCGTCTCCACGCCGTGGTGTAATCTATTTTCCACCACCACCTTACATGGATGGGTATAATGGTGTAAATAATAACTATACATAGTTATTAGAACATCATATAGATTCTGATATATTGTATCATCCACTCCAATTCAATTCAATAATTATGGAAACGATATCATCGCTCGTGCGTATGTATGGACTACCGTCTCCACAACGCGATGAGATTCATTCTCCATGTTAACCATTTAAGAAAGATTATAAAGTATATATAAGAAATAATAATGAAATATATGACATTATAAAGCTACTTGATTTATTTATATATGTATGTCATCTACTTAATTCCATTCAACTCAATAAGGAAACGAAAACAGCGTTCATGCGTACGTACGGCCTACCATCTCCATGAACGGTGTATTTCCTTCGATTTACAAATTTATTATATATATGTATATTATGAATATATATTATATATAAATCATGTTTTATATTGTGGAATTAAGTATTTATGATCTAAGAAATCATATGAATAATTACAAGTCAAAACACGGACGACAAATGAAACAATTTTACCCATAATGCTCTTTGACATAAAATTTACAATAGAATGGGTAATATAAAGTCATAAGTGAACCATATATGATATCATAACAATGATTATGATTCTGGAATAAGTCAATGACATTATTTAAATCATTATACAGGAGGTTCGGACACCTACGAAGAAAATCGGAGCTAAGGTAAGGGAAATATCACAATCTCATTTTTATCCGAGATTGTTTGTACTTTGGTATTTACTAGGGTGTATTTTATGATCCAAATCCATGTTTACTCAATATGTAATATTATTTCAATACACCTAAAATTGTTTAAATCCATTTTTACCCATTTGTGAGTTTATAGTAAAAGATATGAATGGAATCTTTTGTCATTTTTCGTACGAGGTACTTTTTGACTTTTCTGACAAAAGTACGAAGAATGTTTTTTTAACATATACAGCATGAGTGGATTTTTAAAACATTATTTCCAAGAATATTCCGTTACAAGTTTTCAAGTTTATTTTTAATCAACTTCTTTTATTTTATAATTTTACGACATGTTAAGAAAGGAAAAGTGTTTTTGAAGTAGAAAGTATATTTTCCTCAAGAATGAAGTTCAAGTGTTTTATTGAAATTATTTTCCATCTAAGATAATAAAGGGTTTTGTTTTTATACCTATGATTACATTGATTTTATTATGTTGTGAAGGAATTATTTTTATGATTTCCTTTATCGTATATGAATTGTTTTATGATGTCATGATGTTTAAGATTCCCATTTTTATTACATGGGTTATGCAATAATGTATGGTTTATGATTCTGTGGCACACATAAGAATGGTACCATTATGAGATGGGTGGGACCTATATACCACTCCAATGAATTGGGTAAAGATTTTATATCTCATGAGATAGACATGGCTGGAATGGTAGGTTATACCGGTTCAATGAAACAGGACTGAAACGAGGGTGACTTGGTTCAGAAAGGGACTTTGTCCACTAATATAGTCTTGGCAATGAGTCTTGACTAATAAGAAAGGATTCTCTATGATTATGTGTGTATTACACAATGTTTCATGTTTTATGTTATGAGTATTGGGATTTCATTTCACTACTATGTTTTATCCCATGTTATGAAATTATGCTCTCTTTTGCAGGATAAGATTTCCAAAATGTTTTGTGCTTATGTATATGATGTGATTGATATTTCTATTGTTTACCCTTACTGAGCATTTTAGCTCACCCTTTTATGTTTTCGTTTCCCCATGATATAAAGAAAGGTTTTAGGTATAATAAAAAGGAAGATCTTTATGAGAGATTTTGAAGATCTTTCACCAGCATTAGAGGATTATATTCCGAGTTTCCAAATACACTAAACTATTACGGTCCTTGTGTGTGCGTTTCTGTTATGTACTAAGTATTCCGCAAATGTAATGTAATGTCAATGTACGTCAAGCTTCAGGTCTCTACATTAATCCAACTTTCCAAAACGTTTGACCAATAAATTATGTGCAACATACGGATCACCCGATGTTAGATAATTACATTCATCCTTATCAGATGATGTTAAAAAAACCATGTCCCCTTCTGACTTTATGAAATTAAACTAGTGAATCAATTTCCTCAATAAATGACGTAAAACTATGTATCCATCATCCTTTTTTTCATGATTTATTACTACATGTAACTTAATTACTTTATTGAGAACTATTCCCTCTATGTGAGTCATCTAACACATAACCCATGTTCCTTCATCCCCCGATAGTAAATTGAGATGTCACTAACTTGGAAGAAGGGATTGATCATTCTTTAGACCAATCTGATTAAACCAATTTTCTATAGGCCAGGGAGCTCTAACCATAAGTGTGTTGGATTCCATTTGAATATTTCATCACTCCAATCCCATGTCGTGTGTTCCCCTTTCCTAGATTCTCTTTTTCTTCCATATTTGAAGGGACCCACTAATAGCATGGCCACATGCCATTTTCGACTCACCTAACTTCTTAGACTAACACCCCATAATATTTTGGATGACATTCCGAGACATGTCACATGTTTCGAACATGTTCAGTGGATGACCATCCTTTGTTTGTCCCCAATATAGTTTAACATCACAAACACTATGATTTCAAAAAAGGTAAATTGTTATACTTCATCTCCATGCCACTCTCCACGTGTTCACGATATTGGGAATTATGATTCACACTTCACAATACAATTTGTTTGGGTATAAATTAACATCTCGAGAATTACGGTTTTTGTGCACAAGGACATGTCTAAAAAGAAATTTAGTTATTTGACAAGCCATGTCCTCTAGCCACAACCTATATCATCACAAAAACTCATTGTGTTCTTTCAAAAATAGCAAACCCTTAGAGATCATGAAATTTATACAATTCTCATATGAAAAGAAATCAGATGGCCATCCCATGTTTAACATATGAGGAACGACCCATTGGAGCATATTATTTCATAATCTATTGTCAATAAAATATGATCAATGTGTGATAATTTAGTTGAAGAAAAGTGTCCACACACATAGTAAAATTATCAAAATAAAAAATCCATGTTGTGGTTACAATAAAGTTATTTCACCAATTTGATCCTCCTATGAGTAATTACAGAATTTCCCATATGGCTTTACTCAAGTTATCGAGTGCTTCAAATCCACCAACATCTCTTACATGAATTTAAATGTATGTTATAGCCTTTTGAGTTTTATTTCCTCCTCGTTATCCAATATAAAAATATCATTGGATCTAGTATTTTTTCCATATGGATCAGATTGAGTGTCAACTTAATGAATATTCTCCTACTTCATCTACCTCTCGGCCTCCTCCAGATGAGTCCTCATTTAGATGATGAATTTTTACTGAGTGTTAATGAAATAAGTACGATTGTTCATTTTTTATTGTATATGATGGTTCTATGGGATTACATATTGGAACATTAAATGGTCATAGAATTATCCGAAATCCAGAAAAAAATATAGATGTTGGCTTTCTTCATGGACCCTCTTATGTAGAATTTCATTAATCGGCATGTGAATACCACACACATCCATCCCTTAAATGCAAAAATTACACAAACAATAGGGAATTGTCCCCATTTGGAAAACTATTTACAATTTTAGAGACTGGATCACAAAGAATTATATACACATCCATGCCCTATGTTTTAATATACAATTATATTCAACTACATTAGGATCAAAATCGTCTAGCTCTTCAGGCGGCACAAGATCATTCTCATGAAATGACGCATGATTATCGGTAGTGGTATCTTCATATGACAACATCTTAGATGGAATTGGCTTCAAAATATGATTTTGTTCATACACACTTATCCCTTCCTCGTCATTCTATATGTTGCAATCCTCCGGATCCACCCCAATAATTTAATAACTCACAACTATTGTGGAATTTTTATCAGGGACCAGGGACACATCATCTGGTACAATCGAATCCTCATAAACCATCATAGATATCAGAGGAGGGCCCTCATTTTCCCCAAACACAACATTTTACTAAACTCAAAATCATTTATGAGGTTATTGCAATAAAAATCCCCCTATCAATATCATTTCAAATGGAAATGTATGAATCTATAAAAAATGAAATATTGGACCTGAGCATTGGATTATTTAGATCCTAAGTCATAGTAGGGACATACACTCATTTATACCCTTCAGAAAAATATATTTTAATGTCCAGTAATGTTTCCTCTTATTTTTATCAATTATTATCTTCATGAAATAGTTATGAATGGTGATGCAAAGGCTCTGTGGAAATATGATAATGACTAAATGTTTTGATATTTTTTCTTATATTGTAGAGGATAAATTTTGATGATATTCATTCTCAGGCACAACACCTCTCCAGAAGTATTTGTTGTTTTTTGATTTTTAGAAAATGGACCCATATAGAATACATGTAGGGAATGAGGTTTGGTAATTTTTTCCCTATCCTCCTCAACCTCAACTGGCACACCGACCTCCTCAACCGTAGATGTAGGTTACATAATTTTATCCTCCACACCAATCGGTGCACAATTACCCCTATCAATATGGAACCCATTCCCATTATCTTGATGCTCACATAAAGATAATTTTCTAGTTAGGGAATCATGATAATGAAATAGGATGGTTTGAATAATATATGTAAGTCAATACTTGCCTCAAGGAACTCAACCATTTCTTCTATAAGTGATATGATCTTGCAACTCACTTTTGGTCTCCATTGATGAGAGGAATATCCCTAGGATTACTCATCCTTAGACTCCTAATATTACTCATATACTGATTCGTACTCTTTTTAATCATCCACTTGTGGTGTCTCCTCAATCTCCATATCTGTTTCAAACGTCACCTACATCTAGGATGATAGTAGGATGGATCCACCATGTTGGCATGTAAATTCATCCATGGACACCATGTATGTGTTATTCTCCATAAATTCAACCTTGACCATGATTTAAGAAAACAAATAATATAGATTCGCAACCTATTTTTTTTCAACATCTATAACAATTCCTCCAATGGAATCAATGTTGTTAGATTCATCTTGGAGGACCATAAGAGAATCAAATCACTAACTGGCCATAGTTGTTACTTTATCTTATTTTCAAAATCATCCCTTTATTTCTATTAAGACCAACATAAATACCCATATCTTCTTAGAGGTGGGTGTAAATACATGACCTACTATGTCCCCACCATTGTTCTATGTGAGGTGCACCAGATGCCCGACACACCCCATAGAAAGTAGCCCACCTACTTCCTCACTACTATGGATCCCCACTCACATGTTCAACCACTTAATAACACATATGATAAATTACACACCAATATAATTAATCATAGTTGATAGCATATTCAATTTATTTCCCATCATTAACATTTTTTTCGGGGTATCATACTGGTTTCCTCAGAGATCGCATTCACCAGTATGCACCATCGATGATGCAAGAAATATGGGTTCCTCCACTAATGGACACCCATGTATACTCTCATCATAAGTCTCTGAGGACACCCAAACTACCTGGGAAATTATGGTGGCATGTGCGACTCTCAGAAGACATGGTCGTCGATCTGGGCCACCAACACTCCACCTATGAAACTCTACAAGTACTCATTCTATTAAACCATTCCATTCACGTTATCAGCCATTGGGCCAACTCATGTGGATAAGGGATGATTGATGAAGTAAGTAGTATTTTTGATCTAAACATTAATCCTAACATCATCAAGAATCACTATAAAACTGCTAGTAATTTTCACTAGATATGAACACACAATTATATTGGGAGATATGATTGTGTTTGTGAATTCACCATCACAATGGTGTGATGTGATCCTTCTATGTATGAACTGGAATTAACTGTGTATCCTTATGGTAATGATTCCCCTTGCAACATGTCCCAATATGATGTAGATCATGCACAACATTGAAACCTCCTTTATGAATCTATTTTTTGGATATTATAATCATCACCATCACCAATGACCCTGAGTGTATTCTCATCCATGTATCCCTAACTAGATGCATCCAATACCATATGAATGGGGTGAGTAAAGAAGTGTGATGTACCAATGGATTCCATAAACCAACCATGATACCCACAATTTTGATACATCACATCTTTAAGGATCAACCAGTATGATTCATACCCCCTCCTATATGATTCCACTAGACAGTATTTCCCCAACCCAACATCCTCACGTTTAGGCCCCTCTTAAGAAACATATCAAACCATGCCAGGATTAGATTATCCTTGTAAAAACTGGTAACTTATTTTATCATATATTCAATGATTTAAAAAGAGATTACACTTATATATGTGTTTGATTCCCATCAATCTATGTGTCCCATAACCAAAGGAACTCTTCATATTGACATGCTTCTAGTGAAATACCACTGAATCTATGGATGTATCACATACTTATGTTGAATTCTATATGATGAATAAGCAATATCTTCATATCCAAGAATAATTAGCCAAGGCTTTCTTTCACCAACACTTTTGATTGTAAAAGTGAAACTGTGATGTACAGACTTACTCATTTAGCCATATATTGTGTACTTCAACCCATACACATGGCACATTTTTCATAACAAATACTACAATATCCATTCACGGGAAATTTTCCCACAAGCCCTCAGGTCATAGCCCTTGTTTTAACCAACACCATTTTTCCACATACTTCTCTGGAATATAGTGGAAGAATTTGTGGGGAATTTGATTCCTCTGACTCATCCACAATGACTATCACAGTCCAACCATTTAAGGCCCAAGAAAATATATCTCCATGATCTTTGAAAAAAAACCCCTAAAAAATGATGTTACAGTGACTGAGATCAATTTAATGTGAGAACCATGATCACAGTCCATCAACCCTTAAGGCATGGAAGGTAACATCATTAAGAAATAAAAAATTACATTGGGGGAGATAGTCACTCAACAGATAGATCTTCCTTTACTTACATTAATTATATATTAATATTATGGTCTAACACATCCCTCCAAAACCAAGGGATCTAGGGATTTCTAGTCATATTAACTCTCTAAATAGAAATAACAGATTCCATCATATCGGGGTCATGTTAGCCATCCATTTGAAATGACTCTGAATGGTCTATGTATGCTTCAGGTAATATTTAAAAATCATTGTGTAAGAGGGGATGTAAAACGCATGTTTTAGAGCATGTGCACAAAATAAAAGTTTTATCACAAATTTTGTTGAGTGAATGATGAGATTTTTCTTGAAAGAAGACATAATGGAATAGTTATTCACACATAATGTGAAATGTTATGATCATGAGTGAAAATTATCTTACCCCATTAAGATTTAATGGTATCATACATGGACTCCTTTGTTGTAATTATAGGCATGGACTGGGCCCTAAATTTTCATGTTATTAAAATAGAAGAACAATAGAAAACATTTCATGCACAAAAGTGAATTGACCCCTTTCATCTTCATTTACCTCAAAACGTGACCTGTTGGTCCCCTTTCAGTTCATATTCTTTGGGGGGTTTAGCACTAAAATTATATCAGAATCCAAACACATCTAAATTTGAAAAAAACACCATCATTGATATCAATAAAGCATTCCGAGAACATGAAGGAATTTTCATGAAAGTTTCTTAGTTATTGTGAAAGATAAAAATCCACATAAAATATTCTTGCATACCAAATACGTAGAAAATTTTCAACCCTTTCTCTAAGGGTCCTCAAATTACCAATGCACACACAATAATGATATTGATGTTTCATGCAATAAATCCATTCAACATGAAGACATATTACAAGAAAAGTTAGAATTCAATCCATCCCTTTCATTACCATTTATAGTAAGAAATAGTCATGTTTAAAGAAAGAATTATTATTTTATAGGAATATTACACACTGATCACCAATTATTTTGACAACATATTGATGTCTTCAATAGTTCATCTATGCAATCCTCCAAAAGTCAATGAATCACTCTACTATTTATAAGACTAATATTATATGAAATCGTGATACCATCAATCTATCTAGGTAGAAAATGTTTTGTCAATGGTTGCCAATGGTTTTCCACTTAACTATGCTTTGGATATTTTAATCATAAAAACCCATTTCCAGAACAAGTCTGGTGTGTTACAGTCTTCTCTTGCATGCAACATTTACCTTTTTTTTAAAAATTTAATATTTTTTCGCACCACTTCTTTGAAGTTACAAGGATTTTCCTTTTCTCCATAAAATATGTGGGGATATACATTACATTTAATGATTAGAACTTTCATGCACCTCTTGAACACAGGCCTATAAAAAATTTCAGAATAATTCAAGGTTCCCCCATGAGATGTCCCATATTCTTCTAGTCTACGACATTCCATACATTTTTCTTCTCAGCATAGGTATTCTAATGCCACATGTTTTACAGTGTAGGAACACTAACATAGACCTCATGGATGACCACTCCTCCCCTTCATTAGACACTCGAATTGTAAAATTCATTCCCCTCCCAATGGTTCCTAAGAAGCAATTATGTTTTCCCATAGTGTAAGGTGTGAGTCCCCCTTGTTCAAGAAACATGACATAAAACATATAAGGAACAACATCCTCAGTAAATGACATTAAAATATGGTTTATCCTTGAGAAATAAGAACATGATGCTCCATTTGTTAGGGGAATGAGATGGTCTCCACACATACTACCCTTATATAGAATAAGAGAATACTACCATGGAATGAGATCCTCCTCACATGAGATGACATCCTCTTGGAGAGGCTAACATGTATAAGACCAACAAAATCTATTGTTGGCTCATATTTCATGATAGAATAATATGACCTACTACTTCATCTTGTATCTCACACCGAGCATAAATCAAATGGTATTAGAGGTTAATAGTGACCTTAATATCATACCAATAACTCCAATGTGAATCGTCATGATTGAAAGAGATAAAAACCATCCACAATTGCCTCATGGGACACTTTAACACGTAATCCTCAACCACATGATCCTTTGGTCCTCTTAATTATGTTTAATCCCAAAACCATTTCAAAATTCTTTGGGTATGGTTCTGAATTAAATGGGATACATAGGAAGTCATCATGAGGTCTAAAACCAACATCTAAATACAACCTGATATCCCTCGGGTCACATTTTGGTATGATAATGCCACTCACATGTGAGACCAAATCTCCTCCAGGTACCTTTGGAATCCCATTGGGAATACCCCACACAATTTATCCAAGATAAATCCTCCTGTGAGGGGAATATTACATGTGTAAGTCCCACACCATCCCTTATCAATTCATCATTTGAAACATGAACATCCCCACTACCATAGATTTAACAACATGGAAAAGTCATATAACATGACCATAAACTGTGGCATTGATCTATGTTTTTTTTGAACCATGTCATGGAAGGAGAGTGTGTGGGATGCATGTATGAGACTCAATCTTGACCCATGGTAAGCATATGTTCCACCTCTTGGTGGTAAACATTTCAGATCCACCCTAAGGCTATCCTAATCAATCTTCATGGTGTAACCTATTCTTTTTATAGTACACACTTTCATGATATTCCCCATTAGGTGTTCAAAATTTTCCATCATGTAAACCTTCACGATACTCCCCCTTATATATGCACCTTCATTGTATGAAATCTACCCCTCTAGTGGTGTACCTCATTGATCCACCATAAGGGGTGTCCCAATCATCCATTATTCTGTGACATCATCCCTTTATGGGACACACCTCCTCGATCCTCCTCTGTCGACATTCTGAGAATTCCATTTGGTAAAAATTCATGGTTCTCCCTCATAGGGATTGACCAAAATCATATAACATATCCCCTCATGTGGACATGACCCCTTGATATGCCTCCATAAAGAGTTTTAATCAATCAAATCTGTCTCCAATAGACATTAAAATTGTCATCCCAAAAAACCACCTAAGGCTAAACATGGGTTTTCTGAGTTGAAAGCCTTAGATGATACATGACCCGAGAGTCAACTACCTCATGTTAAACATGGGATCCTTGAAGTGAAATCCATGCGAGATATTCTCCATCAATGTTAGATACCTTTTGATATAAATGGGATTCTATGGGCTCCACACCTTATATTCCTATTTGAGATCCCTATTATGAGAAATAATCCAGGTGGCCCATGTTCCCATAATCTATACATTCTAACAATTTCAAATTTGAATACTCATTGAAATTAGTTTTCTACCATACCAAGACACACTAGAATGTCTAGATAAAAACATCATAATTAACAAGAATACCTAAAGATATGGAATTGTGAATTGGATACTTGAACAAAACATAACTCTATAAGGGAGACCTATACTAGGAGACAAGTTATAAGGATAATTCAATGAATTTAAGAACTTATATCCCATCGTCCAGTTTCGATTGAAGACCATACGTCTTCATTCAATGTGATAATAGTTACCGTCCTTTAGAATGTGGGAATGTGGTGTAACAAGGAAACACCATCAAATATTCAACAAGAATGGTGGCACAAACCATTGAAAACCTCAGAAATAATTAGTATTGGAGATATAGTTTGGATGAAAATAGAGGGTAGGATGTTGATTAAGGAGAATATGTAAACTATAAATAAATTGTCTTAGGATCACAATTTATATTCCATGTATATTATTAAATGTTATTTTGAAAGGTTCAATTATTGTTATTTTGGAAAGAGGTTAAGAAATATAATTTAACCAAGAAGAAGGTAACAACAATTAATCTAATGGTGAATCAAAAATATTCCTTAGATAATGGAAGGGATTGTTATACTAAAAAATACAAAACTAAACCTAATAAAATGTATATGTTTTTACACTAATTTATTAAATGAATTATTCATTATTGACTCCCAAATTTAACTCATTTATGTAATAGTTATTTAGGGTGATTTCTAGGAAAAAGTAAAAAAACCAAATTTTTTCCCAGAGGGTTCACTAGAAATAATAATTTATAAGTAGTTACCATTTTATATCGAAACATTCTCCAATATTCAACATTAAAACAAAAAACATAATTATTTATCAAATTCCTCTTATATAATATGATATATTGAATTAACATATGATAAAATTGATAATTTATTCATAAAACACAATAAAAATATATATTTTGTAAAATACTATATTTGAATTTATCACGTCTTTAAAATGGATGACACATAAATAGGATTTTCAACACATTACATGGTAAAAAAAGGGTGAACATAAATCAGCTTATTTATTTCTCTTGTTATTTTAAATTTGTTGTTATTAATAAAACCAATGCCTAATTAAAAACACCATGGGAAAACCTATCATAATGTATAATTAGAATTATGTTCCAGATTATGTCTTAATGCTATAAATTCAAAACACATGATTGTTTAAAAATTCAATATTTACAATCATAAATTTCATTAAATATGTAACAAAAATACATGGATAAAATAGGAATATTAACAAGTAATTTTATGGATGAATTCTGAATATGTAAGGAATCAATTATGTATATCATGGGAATGAGTCATCAAAATTTGGAATGGAATGAATGTCGACCAACATTTTAATGATGTGAGTTTGACATCCCATGTACTTATACACTATATTTAATGATTTATTACATAAAGCTAAACATTATACAATCCATAATGATTGTGAATAATAGTATGTTTATAAAATTATGTACATATCTAATAAACTAGATTCATGGATACAACAAAACTATTAAAAATTCACTTATCATGGTCCTACAATATTATTTCTTTTTTAATAATGCCTGGGGTAACCTCCAAAAATTCATTATAATGGGTTGAGATGTAAATCCCATTAGAATAATAGAAAAGTAATATCCAAATGTAAATAAGTACATCTGAAACAAGAGGCATATCATCACTAGAAAATATTGGACAGAATCATATTCTAGAAAAATAAGGAAATATATAATAGGATATCGTAAATACAACACAATAATATAGTGATAACATTAATGATGACATCATAAATGTAATTCAAGTATAATCTAATATAAATAAAAAATGGTCTAAAATTCATATAATAGATTAATTTTACTTTGAAATACTATACCTGATTTCTCATGTGAATAAAACATTACCCAATTCATTGGATCACTACATGGGAGCACCCATCATTTTCATATTAGGTAAATTCATATGTGTGCTACATGAATAGACATCATAGTGATGCCTTCATTAAATTTCAATCCCATGATCATGGATGGTGGGTAATATTAATAAAGGTAACTAATAAATGAATGTAAGTTACATATCATTGAATACCCACGAGTTAATATAATTATGTTTATTCATAATAAAAATTATTTCTGTGAGAAAATATATAAAAAATTGAGCAACATAATAGGGTTGCATAATTGTTCATTCGTGTGATTAATGAGAGTGAAATGGGTCTACTGTCAAGTGTCCATGATTAGGGTAGAAAGTGGAATGTCTGAAATTTTATCACAAACTAAAAAATTTCAAAACCTATACAATAATATAAAATATGTTCTCAAATGAAGAAGAGAAGGATATGATCCCTTAAAATTAGTGGATTATTCTAAAATACTAGGAGGATAATTTTAAGAGAGTATGGAATTATTTTAGGACTCTAGATATTTATGTGAAGTGTAATTTTATACTCAAATGGTTATTCAAGAATATTAATGGGGGAGGCTTTTGGGGCTTTATATACCAAAAGATAGGATAGTTATGTATTTATTTTGAAACAAAGTGTATGATTAAAAATTAGATAAAATTTATAAAAAACAATGGGGTGAATCAAAATTTATAAAATTAGTTTAGAAAACAGAAACATTAAAAAAATATCCTCTAAATGAAAATTTATCAGGCTCAGACTCAGTTTGAATAACTGAGTAAAAAAAATCAGAGCGAGATAGTAGTCTGATTATATCAGATTAATGGTTAGAAACACAATATATATAATTATTCTGATTTTGTTTTATTATAATCATAATTATACGAATAAAAACAATATAAAAATTTGAGTAAAGTGAATAACAACCAATTACATGAATATCAGAATTGAATATTTTATAAAATGAAATACAATTTCCAAAAGTAGTAAGATTGACTTAAAATATATTATTAAAACATTTAAATCTTTTTAAATTAAGTGTAATTTAGTCAATAAAATATTATTATAGGTATCCAATGTTTTATACTTATAGTAAATTTTATCTATTCTTACAAGTAAATCCCTTGATATAGAGATTGGAGTAAATTTTGTTCATATCCATAGATCCCTTGATATGATGATCAACTTGTTACTTCAAATCATCAGAATACCATGATTCGTTACATCAAATTCACTATCTTTATATCACCCCAATCACTCGATCATAATAAATATACGACGTGATTACAAAATAAAATGTTATCAAAGAATCTAGCCGGAAAATTATTCTTTTAATATGACAACTCTATAAATGATCAAACAACTAAAATTAGTAGTCTCTGTTTATAAATCATAAAATTACTTATGTTTTGAATTAATTATTATTAATATTTTTTAAATGATTAGATATTTATAAGGGAATCTCCAAAACTAATATTTTTGAGTTCATTTCAATGATCATGGACCACTATATGTTGAAAAGTAACAATTATCTGACATAAATAAATGTCTAAAATCACTTTTTTTAACACTATTAATAAGTTAATGGTATTCCTTACATTAGAAACAAGTATATTTTTCCAAAATATAAGAATAAGTTAGATCGATGAAATTTTTAACTAAAATTCAATATGATAATCCTTATGTTATTTGTTATAATTTAATTGTTACCATTATTGGTCTGATGGTCAAGGACTTTCATAGTACAATAGACCAGAATAAGGCTAACTCCTACCTTGATTAAAGGTTAGTATTATAATTGGAAACATTCTCAATATAATGATTATAATAAATAATTTAATGTTTATATTTGTAATATATTAAAATTCATTCTATGCTTATTAAAAAAATGTTTTCTAAATAAACATAATAAAATACTTGAGACATAGAAAGTTAGTAAACATGTTTTATAAAAGTGTTTGTTATTTTAAAAAATAAGGGAAGTGAAATTTAAGAATAAATACTTCAAAATATTTAATATACGATTTTTTTTGAATAAAAACAACCCAAATATTGAATGAAAAAATAACATTGAAAAACACATAATCCTTTTTTCTTTTAGAAAAAAGTAGTTATTAATAAAACAATAACTCCCCATGAGTTTGTAACTATTCTAAATATGATATTTAATAAGATGAAGAGTATTTGAAATGTTATCCTTTATTGAAAGCATATCCCTATTTTTATAACATCACCACCTAATTATACTAATTGACATTTTGAAAAATAGTTTTTTCCCATTGAATAAAATAATCACCATTTATAAACATTTTCCAATTTAGGTAAAACATCCTCCCCTAGATATTTCACTATCCCCCTTAATATATACTTTTATCCATGTGTTATTTTCAAAAATCAATGTGTAAGTGTCTTGAATTTTCAAAAATACTAGAAACATAACATGCAAAACAATGTATTAACTAAATAATCATCCATAAAACAATATAAAATAACTTATAACGAATAAGAGTTGGAAACAATTCAGGAATAAAAGAAATTTTATAAAGAGAAATTCACTCATTAAATAGTTTGAAAAACACATCTGAGAGATGAAAATATTATTCTTTATTCATCAAGGTCTATATAATGGCCTTCACTTTCAAGAAATCTAAAAGATCATTATTAGTCTTTGAAATATTAAATCATAGTATCTGGTCTTCAGAATTCATCATTTTAGCTTCCTTAGTGAGTTATTTGAACTATTCTCTCATTATGATAATATCATATCCACATTGTTGGAGTCATCTCATTTTCATATACTTATCTTGAATATTTTATTTTATATCCTTTTACATCCTCAGTCCTTTCATTGGTAAAATATCTTCACATTTCAACAAAACTTACTCCATCTTCAATGTCTGATGAAATTCTATGGAATAATTATAACGATTATAACCAGAGTTTCCTAACACCATCAACCTTTTCATAATGCATACATATATTGTTATCGACCTAGTTTCACAACATTTCCATCTGCCCGCATGATATTTTATTGATTAAGATAATTATATTGAAAAATTATTTAACTCTACATCAATCCTAATGATTGAATCTGTTAAAAACTTATTTCATTATAATTTATTTATAATATTATTCTAAAAAATATATAACCTTTCTTTATGGTTGGGAAAGTATATAATTTATCATTATATCACCTTAATGATATATCAAATATTATCAAAATCATATTGATATAGTTTTTCTTATAGAGTCCAACTGTATGGGCCTAGGTTGGGTGGTTTATTTATACTAGATTTGATATCTACATGTTTTTCTTTATTTTTATCTTTCTTTTGAACCATCTATATAACATTTTATGAATCATGTATTTCAACATCACTGATTGATTAGAATTTTCCATTATAAATAATATGAGATTATTGATATTTCTATTCTTTATTTAAGGAAAAATTTTCTTCTTTTTCTGATAAGGATTTATATTTTGGAGAACTTTTATATTGTTCATACATATCATTCATGGATGATTAATCTCATAAGGATGAGGATGATTAATATGAATCTTTATATTATTGAGTTTTATTATCTTCATCATATTTGTTTCATTCTAGTTCCTCTTCATCTTCTACATCAACTTCTTCCTCTTATTATATTTCTTCATATTACACTTCATTTTATTCATTCTCATACAATTTTTATCCTCCATATTTCTCACCAATTTAATTATTAATTATTTCAGGATGTTTTCATTCTGTTAAAAGATCCCATTTTAATGATAACACTATCTTTGATTGTTATTTTGAATCAGTTTTGATTGATTACTCTTCATTAGATTTTCTTTTTACCACGTCAACAACTAAAAAGATTTTAGTAAGAAATATACAATTAGTATGAAATGATTAACTAGTTATTGTATGATCTGGCCAGTTTTAGATGGAAAAATCACTATATATTTAGAATATCTTTCTACTCTATTGAAATAAATTTCAACAATTTGGGAATCTTGTGAAACAATTTCCCCATATTTTTTATTCTTCTTCCTCTAAATTATATGTAGTTTGAATCATCAGTTATTCATATTCTTTGGCAAAGATTCCAAACATTGAATCCTTTGGCTTATTCTTAACTATATTTTTAATAATTTTCCCAAATCCTTTATAAAAAAATTTCGTTTCTATATTATGCTTCATCAGATGAGAAGTCTCTATACTACAATTTTCCTTACTATCAAAATCCCCATATTTTCACATAAGTTGTGCCTCTGATATAGTACTACCATCATTTTCAACAATCTTATAGGATTTTTCATAAAAAAATAATCATAGTAATTATGTCCTAATTCATATTGGAAATATTATCTCCAACTAGATATGATAATTTTTCCAATTTAAATATTTACACACACATTACAAACAACATAATTATAAATTTATTAGACATTATGATATTTGATTTGAGATATTTTTTTCACTATTATAATTATGAACATGATAAGGTCAATCTATCTTATATTTATAAGATAATCTAGAAAAACATCAGATATTTTCTGAGTATCTCTCTCACCCTTACATTGGATAATATATCCCTATATCCGTATGTCTAAAAATATATTATCCAATGTACAGTGGGATACCTTCCTAACAGTTTCATATTATGAAAACTATGAACCCTCTACCTTTTTCATGTTAATTGTATTTATATTATTTAGAATCTTATGAGATATAAAATATGATTATCCTTTTGATAAACTCTAATTACGTATAAACACTCTAGTAAGAAATATTTTACTTTTTTCAAACATTATGAAACAATCCTTATCTTTACCATCTAGTTTAATAAATTGTATAGATTCATAAAACTCAAAACAATGTTTGGATAATATAAATAAAAATAATTATTAGGATTCCTGGCACATACAGATTCCAATCCATAAAAAAAATAGTTTTCAAATGTGTGGAGTAAAACTTCTCACACAATAAACATTCAACCAACCTTTTCCAAAGCACATACCACATAGAAAAAATATCCATGCATTCTATCATAACAAAAACAAAAACCAAATATAAGATGGAAAGAAAAACAATTAAACTAGAATCATTGGATGGTACAATAACATAGGGTGATAAAACTGAAGAAACATTGTGGGAATAGTGGTGACCCACACTTATATTTGAAATCAGGACTACTTATCATCTTCAATAATAAAAAAAAATTTAGAGAAAAAACATTCTAATCTAAGATTCATGATTGATTTGATGATTTTTTTCAAAAAAAAATGAACTATTGATGTTTTAAAACTTTTATCTATTTGAGGATTATTATGATTGAGAAATAGTTTTAAAATTTTGAGAAAAAATTGCTTTTCAAAATACAAATATTAATTTAAAAACAATTTTTAAAAAAAGTAATGAAGTTGTAAAAAATATAAAATTATAAGAGTATATTTTACAGAAAAAAGATCCAACAGTATCCTCAACTTGTACTTCTTGGTTTTTGTACAATAAATTGATTATGGTAGTTATATTTAGTTTTGTTATATTTTGTTATATTATAAAAATTAATATGATAGTTTCATTAATGAAATTGAATGTGATAGTATTATTTTATAAAATATATTATAAAAAATATGGAAATAGATTAATGGAATTTAAAGATATGATATTTTATTAAAATACCTGAGCCGAGAAAAAAAATTACAATTATAAACCAATTTTTTTTAAAAAAGAATATGTATAGAAAAAGTCATTATAATACATGTTTTATAAATATAAACCATTTTATAAAATTAAAAATTTCAGAAAAAATTAGATTTTTTGGAAAGAATAATACATATGTACTTCCCCTATGAATAGAAGTTTGTTAATTTATGTATATGAGAAAAAATATGTATAAATGAATAAATAATATATTTTGTTCATTCCAAGATTATGTTTGATATATTAATATCAATCAAAAATAAGAGTATTACTAAAAATATCAGCTTGTTTTTCTTACATTATAATGAATTATAAAACAATATCTCATTTGAGTGTGGGGTGCCAAAGGAAATGGTGTCTTACATCTATGTTCATAATACGAGAGTAATGTAATGAGTCTTAACCAAAATCAATTGAACATTTATTTTCAAAAAGTATTTTAGTTTTTCTAAAAAAATGCCATAGTCTGTGAGTATGTCTTATATCCAGAGCATTTTATCACAACAACTTCTAGGTGCCATATATTTAGATTTAGTAGTAGAAAATTTTACTAAGTGTTATATCTTACATGACCACAAAACTAAATAATCTCTTAGTAAATGAAAATTTACATATGTACTTTTCATGTCCCTTTTACAACTACCAATATCATCATCTAAAAAAATAATCTAATAAAATTCTTGAAGAGTTGAAAAGGACTAAATCCCTAGATCCCTTAAGAAAAAAACATAATTTTTCAATTTTTTAATAGGATTATTTTGGATTTAATTGATATTTATAACAGAAGTTTAATGAAGAAATTAAATCTTGATGATTAATAGTTAAATAATATCAAAATCATTGAATACCTATAATAATTTTTTGATGAACTACTTTCATATACTCATTGAGATCTATATCATTTGATATACCAATAAGAGTGTCAAAAATTTTATTATTCATGTATAAAAATTTCGTAATAATATAATCAATATAATTATTTTTTCTATAAATGTTACTTCTGTTTTTTTGTGATATTTAAAAATTAATGAAATATGTTAACTCATCCATCATTATCTTTTAAAACTCAAATATAATAATATCTAAAATAATTCTTCTAATGATTTTTGAGTTGGACGAAATATAATTTAATGAACATCATTTTTTAAAATCATAATACTTCAATTTAATTATTTTATACAAAGATTCAGATCCACTACTCCTTTAACATAATTTGTTTGTAACAAAACTTGTGATGATTTATTATTCCAAGCTCTAGGGGATTGTTTGCATATATAATGTTATTTGGGATGTTTTTATATATGTTTTGGATGTATTTTATTTTTAAACCAACTTGGTTGTTATCATAAAAATTATCTTCAATAAATATATTAAGAAAATAACACATCACATCCATTTGAAATAGTTTTAAATTAAAAAATGTTGTAAAGGGTAAAATTAACTGAATATATTCCAGTAATTATACAAGATCATATTTCTATTCATAGTAAATTAACATTTGTTTATTATATCCCTGATCAAAATATATATCTTTAGTTCTAACAATTATTCCATTTTAATCATATTTATTTTGATTTCCCATTTTACACAAATCACAGAAGTTTCTATAGGTCATTAAACTAATTTGAATAAATTGTTCAATATTTTTTTTGAGATCATCCTGTATATAATTAATCCATTATTTATCACCTGAATCATCATTTGGATTCAAAGGTTAAAATTGGGATAACAATGATAGATGATCAATTTTTTTTCTTAAAGAACGTGTAGGTCTAACTCGCTAATCTGCATCACCAAAGATACGTTCCCTAGGATGATTCCTAAGAAACAAATAACTTATTGGGTTTTCAAATCTATCTAATTCAAAAATAAGAAAAACATATTATAGAGGAATATATTCTGAAACTAAATCATGAATTATTTATTTATGAAAATATATTTCAATCAAGTGTTTGAAATTATTTTTAGAAATAATATCTGAGGTTTTTCTTTGGGATTTTTTTTGAAAACAAAAGGATCAAATTCATGAAACATAACATGATAAATTTGTACAATAGTACAAGAATATCTATTAAGAACTCTATAATTCGTATACACACTGGAATAAATTAAAAATATCCCTCCATTATATTTGGGTGAGAAATTGGGTAAATAAACTTTAGTATTCAGGTTGAATACATTGAAACCAAAAACAATGAATTAAAAAACTTTTTGTTATCTTTATATCCACAACTCATAAAAAGATTTATTAAGAAAAATTCTAAATAAAAAATGATTTATAGTATATGGTAAGTACAATCTAATTTACCTATATAATTATTATCAACTAACTATTAACTTATCATGGTTTTAGTAATCACCTAAAGAATAATATTTCATCATTCAACTACACAATTTATTTGGTGTTCTCGATGATGAAAAGTTATGTTCTATACCTTTCATACTAAAAAAGGTTCCAAAATCATAATTTTAAAATCCTCCACCATGATCACTATGATTGTTTTTTGGGATAGGTTTTTTGGATTTTTAGATTTAGATATGATTTCTTAAATATAAAAGGCTTCATATTTTATTATAATAAAATAATCATATGTGTATATATTGTAATAATCAACTAAGAAATATAAAAAACATTTTCCAACAATACCTATAGTTTTTACAGGAATGAATAATTCAATGTGAACATTCTATAATGTATCAGAAGTTGAAATGTCACTAATATTTAAACCTCTACTTACGTTTCTTACCATATTGAAAATGGTCACCTAACATTTAGCTTTAAATACTATTGTTGGATATATCCAAAACAAGTCCTTTATTATTTATGTTTGATATGTTTCAAAGGATACAATATCAAAACCATCTATTCCATAATAAGTAATGATATTTCATTACGCCAAGACAAGTTATTTATTGGCTATTAAGGTCCCCTATTTTAAGTGTTTAAACATTATCATTCTAAGTGAAAAAAAATAAATTCATACTTTGAACAATGTACTATACAATTATCATTCTTAAATCTCACAAGGTAATCTTCATCACATTATTTAATTTTTCTAATAAGTTTTTTATTAAGACATTAATGAAATAAATCATTTGATATAAGGTATTTTCAAATAAGAACAATTTTTCCTACTCTGATAATCTTTCCTCAATCATTAAATCAAATTATTACTTTTCCACATTTCATCAGGATTATCATCTTGAAGAAATACTTATTTCATATTATGTTCCTCGATCATTCGTTATCCATTTGCTAATTATTTTTCTTACTAGTATTATCATCATTGTAATGAAAACAAAAAGACTTGTTTATTTTCGAACCCAATCCTTGTTGGGTCATTTATTATCGAAACCAAAATATTAGTTAACCCCATTGGGTTTGAAAATTATTCATTTTAAAATAAATGGTATTGAATTTTTTTTACTAAAATTGTTTTCCCCAAGTTACCACAACACTGTATGTTTTTAAAAATTGTTCACTTTTAGCAAAAAAGATATTGAAAAAATAAGTTTCTTATAGGTAAAACCCTTTTAGAAACAATTACCATGAGGTCTCATTTTTTTTAAATAATATCAATATTTTATTTATAGTGGTATAATTTGATATGATCTTCTTCAAAATATTTATTTTGGATTAAAATTTGATAACATAATACTTATACCCATTAATATTGATTTTAAAACTATATTTTGCCGGTAATAAAATTATTATAAATAAATATTTTCAAATATTATCAAATATTATCTTATTATAATAATGTTTTATTAAGATAATTTGAATGATATGATATTTAATCATTCAAATTAGTTATTCTCAAATCTGCCTTAACATGTTTAGCATTAGAATTGTCATTTTTTTACAAATTTTAAAATTATAATTTCTTAAATGTTTTTTAAATATTGAAATATTATCATAATTTTAAAAAGTATAGTCTTCTACTAAGGATGAGTAATCTACAAAAGATTTATATTTTTCTCATCAAGATAATTTTCTTTTAAAGACATGTTAGTTAGAGATTCATCTTTATGTATCTTTTCAATGAGACATTAATTTACAATGGGAAAATTAGGAAAAATACTTTTGTTCATATGTCTAGATTATTAATTATTTGAAAAAAAATATAATAGACTAACCACCCCTAGAAATTAATGTTTTATTTTTATTCAAAAAATTATTCCCTTTAATCATGTAGTATTTTTTGAAAAATATTTTTGAATCAATATTTTATGTCTTTTTTTTCATCTTTATAAAATATCGTTAAATATGTCCAACATTATTATATTCATAGAATGTGACAAAAATATCATTCTTATCACCTTTAACATTATGTCATATATTATATTTTTATTGAAAATATTCAATTCCCACTATCTCGATCATTTTTATATCTTGATTAGCGAATTCATTCTATGAATACTTTACTTTTCCTAATTCTGAATGAGCGAAATATTTCTACATTATTAATGATTTGAAAACTTTACTTTTTGACTATGAAATATTATGTTATATAATGTTTTGTAGAAAAATAAAAACAACAATTTTTTATATTTCTCATCTTTTCTTTTACATCTTCCCTTGTACGGATTAAGGGTTCCAATTAAATCATCAATATTAACATTATTTAAATTCCTTGTACCATAAATGACTTTTATTTTATATTCCAACTAATATTATATCATTTCAATAATAATTCAGACAAGAATATCATCATCATATTATTTTTATATATGAGGATTTAAACTATTAATTATTTTCATGAACCTTCTGTGAATCTTGTCAATCCATTTTTCATGAATAAAATAAATTTCTTTGATATCATCTTTTTTTAGAACTCTTTTAGTATATTTAAATTTTGATCTACAAAAATGGGTAACATCCAATTTTCTCTAGATACTTTTATCAGTTTCACAAGATGACACTTGAATATATATATTAAACATCATATTTTATAATAAAGAATTTCCAAATTTTTATTTCAACTGGTGTTTTATCTTCCTAGAATTTTTCAAAGAAGATACTTCCTTGTAAAGAATATTATATTTTTAGTAAGCATAAAATTGTAATCAACTCGTGTGTTGATGAAAATATTATTCATTCTTGCTCTCAAATATTTAAAGACATTAATAACAAAAATTTGTTGTTTTTTTGGATTAATATTGTCTAGAAATCCAATAATATTTCCTAACATCTTTAAAAAAATGCTACAAGTACATGTCAGTATAACAAATTTTAAAAATATATATATAACGACATTAACAACTTCTTATAAGTAAATAAAGTATAATCTATGAAATTAGATAAATATTATAAACCTCCACTGATAAAAATTTTAGGATATGAATATTAGCATAGATAGATATACATACAATATGGGCTGAGTTGTAGTTTAAAAAATATAGTATAAAATTATGGAACTATTAAAAACTCAAAAATATTAATGAAAATTTATTCGACTAAGTCACAATCACATTATCATAGTATCAAAATAAAATCTATAAAATTGTCCAATTATGATTAAGTAATGATCAGTGTCATAATTGATCTGATTAATCAGAGTTCATTTTATCGTAATTTGAATTATAATGATATGAAAAAAATATAGAAATTAGAGTACGATAGCTAAAATTCTATTACTTTCACAACCCCATTATAAATTATAAAAATATTTTTTATAATAGAAAATAATACTAATAAATAATTTCATGATATAATTAATGTCTTTACCTCTATTAACATTAAGAAGTAAGGTAGTCAATTACCTTGACTAGTATAATGAACTATTTTTTTAATTAAAATAATGTATTTCTTTCCCTTCCCAAAAATCCCTCAATATGAAGATCAGAATAAAACTATCATCCAATCTCTAGAAGACCATGATATTAGGATCGACACTTTTATTCCTATCACAATAATCCATTGATCAGATGGATTGAATTCACTATATTTATATCCTGGAATCCATTTTCTATAACAATGATGTGAATCAATTAAAAAAATAAAATGTTTTTAATAGATGAAACTTGGAAGGAATAATTTACAACTACCCACACTATGATGAATTAAAAATACTATGAATGAAATTTTCATGAATTTAAATATTTATTTGACAGGTTTTGAGAATTAAATATTCATCAAACTCTTCAATTGATTGGATATTTATAGAAGAAGTTATAACTATAATTGTTCTATGTTTGGGAAATTGACTCAGACAGTTAGATGATTTCAGCTCACAATGCTCTAAAATAATTTAAAATTACATTTTTGTAACACATTTTATATTTTAATGGTATTACTATATATTAGGTAAAGTTTGTGTATTCTTATTATAATATTTTTTTAGTCCAATGGTTTTACGTCCTGTCCCTCAGGTTTCAAGCCATGACTACCCCAATCCTGCCTCTCAAAGGCTAGGGGCTTACGAATAGCACCGAAGGTATTATCCTATAAGTGTGAGGAATTTTCTGTGTACCTACACACACACACACATACACACAACCCAATCCCACATTGATGAAAATGAAAACATGTATCCCACTAAGACCACTACTGAGAGTAGAGTTACAAGATGTAAGAACAATTAGTTAGATTAAAAACTCACAAAAGACAAGCTATAAACAAGGTAGTAAAAGGTCTCTAATAATTCATTCCTAGAAAAATCTACATATAGGGTAGGTGATGAGTAGATTCCAGATGTCGTAGTGGTATGCATCGCATGTCCAATATCTGCAGGCACCACCTGGTCCTAGACCACTGAGGTCTCTATCAAAACGTTTTTAATCTGCACACCAAACAACACTTTCTAGAAAAGATCATGAAAGTTTGAGTAATAAAATATATATTAGGGAACCCAAACCACCCTTAAATGTACACACGATGTAATGGAAAACTCAAAAAGTTATAACCTAATTTAAAGAAATAATGTTTATCATTTGTATAGTTGAAGATCTTATACTGCTAAGGGACTCATCCCTGATGAGTCACTAAGAATTTTTGGGCCACTATGGTCTGCTCATCCACTGGGACACATATGTCCATTCTTCATTATGTTATGATGGCCCACTAAGGTTCACTCATATGTCAGGATATTAGGGATTGTATTTCTTTCGGGCTCATTTACCAGGAAACTGATGTCTATTAGTCTATCAAGCCAATGAGGTCCACTTGTGTTCGGCACATTGAGGTCTGATTCTCTTCCAGGCTACTCTGGTCCGGTCTGATCATATATTGGAACACTGTGGTCTGCTCACCTATCGAACAAATGATCTATGCTCTTCTATCGAGAAACGGAGGTCCACTCATCTACCGGGCTACTAAGGTCCGATTGACACTTCCTTCATGTCACTTCCAGTCATATTATTTTTTTCTTAGCATGATTTATTCCAGGAGAATATACTATGAAATCCATTGGTCATATCACAACCTCAATGGAAATTCACATGCAATATGCCAAATATGGACATCTAATCCCAGCGGTCCCAATGATGCAAGTATCTCATCAATCAGATGAAATGTTTTGAAAATTAAAGTCATCATAGAAAGGGGCTGGTTGGATCTGTGTCCAGTCTACCCCAGGTGGATGGACCAGACCCGACCCGATTTTCCCGACCTAAACATGTCTGGTTTTCCCATGGGTCTTAGTAGACCGGGCTAATTAAGCCACAGGTCCAGCCGACTGGTCAGGCAGCCTCGTCCTCCTCCGGCCCGGCAGCCCAGTCCTCCTCTGAACCATCCCATGTTGGAAGGCCAATTTTTACCTAGTCGGTCTACCCAGTAGTCTAGTTTCCACTAAGCCCGATATATGTTGGTGGGTTCGTTTTGTCTAGCCTGAATGTGGAAGGTACTACATTCTCCATGTGTCATGAGACGGGCTCGACCTACCTCCTCCCTCACACGTGGACACATTATTCTGCACCTACAGAGCCTAATGGCCAAGACCTCCTCCATCGAACATGAAACCATGGTTCTACATCACCAAGACCTTCATGTTGAAGCCTCCACTACTATGTTATTCCGTCGGTGGCCCTCTTCCTTATCCTTCAGTTAATTCTGCTATTTCCATAGTCATCCGCCATCAAACCATCATCTTTTACCACTATCACGACCTTCTATCACCCCCATTGAAGTCCTTCATGGTCTGTAGTTGTCATTTATTCACAAAGAATAGAAGAAAAGGGGAGAATAAAAATATTTCCCAATGAAAACATGATGGATAGATCATGACCTTTGTTCATGTCAGTATGATCTGTTCTTGTCAGGTGTTTAACAAATGATAAACAAATTATGAATCCAAATTCCCAGACTCCATACATGCCAAAAATCCTATATCTATCAAGAGAAAATGAATCTAGGATCAACCTGTTAGTGGGTTTATTCGTGTTTGGTTTTTAGAAAGAAATAATGGGGATATTCAATTCATAGGGAACAGAAACACTACCCTAAGGTTGGATTGTTCATTGACAAAGATCGCACCACTGTCGTTCATCGTTTCCAAATCTATTACTAGTGGCAGTTCATCGATTATCAATTCCCAACACCAAAACTCATATGGTTCAGAGATATCCTATATCATGCCAATGATCAGTCTTAGGATAACCAATTATATTGAGAAGTCATGGTTCGTAATTTTTGTTACACTATGTTACAGTGTCGATACATTGTATTATAGCATTGTTTTGATGTGTTACAACGTCGTTATGCTCTGTTTCATCGTCATATATATGTTTTAAAACATCATTATGATGTTTCATTAATGAAACCACAATTTTTTATGATGAAAAAAAGTTAAAAATTCCAATAAATTAAAATAAATGTTTATTTTATTTGTCCATAAGAAAATTATTTTATTATATTTTCTTGAATAGTTTTAAAAATATATATTTTTTTTCTTTTCACCTGCACCATTAAATGGACGGTCCTTCCATAGGGAATGTATTCATTCCGGATCATATGGTACTCTCAAATTTTTAATCTGGGAACCCATTTAGATGTTCCTAAAACCGCTCATTTGCGTTATTTTAATTAAACCTAAAAATTGTACAAACACTTATCTCGGGCTCACTCAGCCTTAGAATCATGTTTCTTCTATGTGTTTGGTCTCAAAATAATTCCATATAATTTAAAAAATATATAAATCACATTTTTGGGACATTACATTACCCCCAACATTAGGGATTTACATTATCATAAGAAAAAACAAGGGCTAAAGAAACCAATGGTGGTACTGAGTTCATATATAAGGCTCCCTTACCCATGTTCTTTCTTGGAGATTCGCATGCTTCCACCCAACATGCACTAGAGGAAATAACTATCCATGAAGGGCGTACTTCTATTGATCATCAGTCTCTTCTAAGAACTCTACATATGTCTCCCCATCATCAATATACATACTACCCTAGTGCATCTATGGGGGGGGGGAGCTAAGTAGTATGTCACCATGACAATTGTACTCCAAATCTAAAAATGTTTGATGATCATTAGAGATATTGTACCACCCAAAAAAAATCTGTAATCATCACTAAGGTGAGACCTGAATGAAAACATGCTCTCCATCCTCGAACTACAAGGGCCTACATCTCCTATCAGTATATGATTTCTGCCAACTCTGTGTAGTCCTCATCCACTCGTGTATGACCTACACCTTTTCATTGGTAGCCCATACCATCTCTGGACCCATGACTGCTGACTCCCTATGGACTATTTATCATATAGGAGACCTGAATGGTCTATTATAAATTTCCTTGAATGTTCCATACCAATGATTGTGGGGTTGATATTCTTGAACATGAACTCCAAAAGTGGTGTGTGATCCTCCAAACTATGCCTGAAGACCATGATACAAAAATAGAGCATATCGTATAAAACATGGATATTCCAATCCGTCTAACCACTTATATGGGGGTGAAAACAAAGCTCAAGCATTGTTGAGTCCTAATCTCATCCGGTATTCCCTTATACACATGGGATCTAAAGATTGAGTCTTTATACGAGACAATCATCTATGAGACTCTATGGAGTCAAACTATCTCTTGTATATAGTGGCATCCCAGACACTCTATTGAACCATTCTCTCTAATAGATGGGAAATTTTTAGAATTGGTGAGTCAGTCACCAACCACCATGATGGTATCATACCCCCTAGATGCGTGGTGAAATGATGTCACAAAGTCCGCTGAGATACCATCCCACTTCCACTCCAGATCCTTAAGCGGATGAGTCATGACTACTACAACATGATACTCTACCTTCATTTTCTAACAAATGAGGAACTGGGAAACAAACTCCACTACATGAATTTTTATCCACAGTCCCCATTATTTACAATCGAGGTACTGATACATCTTTTCTACTCCTTGATGAACCACCAAAGGGGAGGTGTGGAACTTCAACATAACCTCCCCACACTATCCCACTAGAATAACAACGATCCCTCTTAAAAATATGACATGATCTCCACCAATAGATTCTCCATGAAAATACTATCATGAGAACAACTGAGCTTGTGAGGCCTTGTTGTCAACATCCACATGTTTTCCCTCCTTAACTCACTATAAGAGTGGGGGAGTGATAACCAATGAAAAAAGATGAGATGATTCATCTCCTATCCAAAAAGGATATATATATCGCAACTAACTGCTTAGATGCCTCTCTCATCTACTTCAAACCAGCTCTCCAATAGATCACATAGGATACCATGTTCTCCTTCCCAAGTGTATAGTCTATCTCAGGATCATGTCTTCGATGAACTCTAGACACCATTTTAGCCTTCCGTTCAGTTCTTTCACAGAGAAGTTATACTTGAACCTTTTGTGTTCAGAGTAGACGATAAGCTGCTAACCCATCAATCAGTGCTACAACACTTTCAAATAAATGTCCTCAGTTTCTAGCTCTAGTTCATAAGTCTTTTAATATTTCAAGTCCTACCTCAACTACCATGAACCAAAGTTATTCACTACTTTCCCCTTCATAAGGACAGAAATCAGTCTAGTACCTAATGTATTTCAGAATACTACATAAACAATGCCAATCTGACATTGGCAGGATAGTTTGGTCATGCATAAAATGGACGGCGCCGCGTCTGCCCTCCATCGGGCGGGTGGCTTTGTCAGCCCCTTCCCTGCACGTAGTCCCGCAGACTGTGTTCCCACCCTAACCGTCATCCCGACCGTGGGTGTCCCAACCTTTCGTGGAACCCTTCTGGGGTTGTGTTTTTGCACTGTCGTGGGTTGATGACTATTGTCTCCTCTTCTTGACGTGAAACCCCACTAGCACCGCTGTTCCACATTGCCACACCCCATGTATGCGGCCTCCTCATGCAAAGATGGTGTCAATGTTCTGCACCACAGCAGACCACATTCCACGACCTCCATCACTATAGGGAACTACATGAAATTGCCACCTCTCGCATGCATCCGCTTCCATGTGACACTTCCTACGGGTGGCCCTCTTTCTTGGCCCACAGTAGTTGATGCGGGTAACACCATTGTCAGACTTCAAGATAGTGGCCCTTTTCGATGCCTCTACGGTCTATCTTGAAACTCAGTTTTCATTAAATCTCAATAAACTGTTGAAAATGGGTGGGGAAGAATAATTTACAAGGAACACAAGATGGATGGATCACAACCTCTGTTCGTTTCGGCATTATTTATCCTTGTAAGGTGTTTAAAAAACAATAAATATGTGAATCCAACATCCTATAACTCCCCACATGAAAAAATCGCAGATCCCACAAGAACAAATGACCAAAATATCAACTAGTTAATGGGTTGATCTTCATTCTTGGGTAGAATGAAATAATGAGGAAATCCAATTCATAATGAAAAATACCCCTACCTCTAGGTTGTATTATTCGTTGATGAAGATATCAACCCAATTGTTCTTATTTTCTCAATATGTCATCATTGGCGGTTCATCAATCATCACTCTACAATTCCAAAACTCCAAGGGTTCATAGAAATCCATGATCCTGCAAAACACTGATCTTAGTTAAACCCATTAAATAGAGAAAATTCATTTCAGAATTTTAGTTACAATACAATGAAGCGTGGTCATGCTATTTCCTTAATGAAACATCATTCTATTATGTGGGAAAGAAATTAAAAATTCATATAAAATAATATAAAGGTTTATTATATATTTTCTTAAGAAGTTTTTTTATTAAATATTCATAAAAAGTCTGAAAATAACTTTTTCCATCAGCCAGTACCCTTCATGATTAGGTCATTCCTTGTGTAAAGTCATTATTTCAAACATAGAGGTGCCATCAAGCTTTTAATCTGGGCCACCCTTTAGAAGTGGCCAAAACCGCTACAATGAACTCTTTTAAATAAACATAAAAAACGTTCAAATGCTTATTCTGGGCTTACCTAGACTGGGAATCAACTACCATCTGAGTTCCAAGTCTATAAATAATCCCATATAATATTAAAAAATTTACATTGAATTTGTGGGACATTACAAATATACTTATTTATCAATTGTGAGCATGATAATCCATATGAGGGTCAGTCTGATTTTATCAATAGTATTATAAGTCTGATGGTCTTGAATATTGTCTGTACAATTGAAAAAACAAATTTCTAACTCCTTGTATGCTTAAAAGTATATATGACAATCATAAATATACTAAATATGATGATTATAATGAATAATGTGATGTGTATATTCATAATATATTATAACTTTTCAATGTTTGGGAAAAGATAATGTTTTATATAGAAAAACTAATACACATGGGACATAATAATATTTTAAAAATTGTTAAATAATGATTTTGTTATTTTTATAAGTATTGTATTAGAAAATTAATAAGTAATACTTCTGAATCAACCCATAGGTTTTGGACCATGTATTATAAATTAATCAAAAAAACAAATTGTACCATGATATTTTGTATGTGTTTCTTCACTTGTGGAGTGGAAATAATTATTGTAAATTTTTAGAAACCAACATCAATAAAATTATCATATTGGTGATGTTTATGTGAGTGATGTTTTAAAAAAATTTATTTTGACCCATTACAAGAAAATATATTTTTTATATGATCTAGTATGGGTTTAGGAAATTAACAAATAACCTAAATAAATATTAATTTTATTGAATAATACATATTTTTTTATCTAATACTTTTATGGTATATATTATAACATTTTTGGGTCTTTATGATGTTATAATAAACAACATATATTTATATCATATTTAGTTTTAAACTAAATCCTATCCTTTCTCCAAAATTTATAAATTTAATCATTGGAAAATTATGATATTCTAATTTAAAAATATTTATATATTTTATCCAAAAAACATTTCAAGTGTTCTAATTTGAAATTCTAAATCAAAAATCGACATTTATTGAAAAATAATGGTATGGTTGAATGTAATAGTTTTATGATATTTATAAATTTATTTGTGATGTTATAAAATAATATTATAATTTATATTTCATAAAAATTATTTAAAATTTATGTTTTGTTAAAGTATCATCTCTTTCAAAAATTCATTAATGTATTAAAATAATGACTCGTTATTTAAACTATAAATTTCAAAAAGAATACAATTTGTGTTTCTTTATATCAAAATATAAAATTTTCCAAACTCATTGTTTTATCTTATAAAACGTAACAATATTATTAATAATGTATATATGTATTAATTTTTCTAATGAAATGTATACATAAAAATTCATACATTTGGTTCGAAATATATTACCCATTATTAAAATAGAAAATTCTATATGGATAAGGTGTGCGATGATGAAAATTTCATGGGATGGTTCTTTTGTACATTATTTAGGCATTTTTCTTAATGAAAAATAAATTCTCCCCTAAATAGTTTTTTCAGGAACTGGTTGTTTAATATAGTCTTGGTGTTGGTCAAGGTAAATTACTATAGCTAAAATCTATCACATATGCTCTTACAAATTATATTAATAGGGTATGACCCTAGTAGTTGAGGCCATCGATTCATTCATCTATATCAATTGGAATTTATCAAAACACTTAATATAATAATAATATTATTATTAACATTTAAATGGATATATTATTAAGAATTATGATGCACAATGACCTTTTAAATCTGAAAGGCCATATAACTATTCAATATTTCCAAGTTAGTGTTTGTGTGTGTTATATTTAACATAATTAAATAATACAACATTTATTAATTAAAAAAGATGAAATTTGATTTATGTTTGTTCCGGTCATTAAATTATTCCCCCCATAAAAAATTTCTCCATATATAGAAAACAAATTTGAGGGTATGTGTATTTCATCACCTCATATGATTCCCCATCACTTATTTAAACATTTTGATCCACCATAACACTTTGATCATGTGTGTTTTCTGGTTTTGTAAAACATTATCTCTATGATCTATGAACTTCAATTGCTTCTCCTAAAAAAGATAATTTAATAATGACACCACCTCTGGATTTACTGCATATGAGGGGTATGGTATTTAATTAATGAAAAGGGATACATGGAACACATCATTTACTTCATTTTTGATATGTGGGAGTTCTAGTCTATTGGCCACTACTCTGATATAATTGTGGATCATAATGGTGGTGATGTATCTAGGGCTAATATTTTTCGTCTTCCTAAGCCACATGACATTATTCAATGTCGATATAATAAGGAACTCATTTTATGCACCCAAAAAATCTAGGAATCTTTGACAATTTTTTGTAAAGGTTTTTTTACATTTCTGCATATTTTATATGACACTAAGGGGAACATGAGCATCATCCCACATAGTATGGTCTCTCTATGTGCATCCACGGGACCCATGTTCAAAACCAGGCAGAGGCATAATTTCAGGGGGTATTGTAGCAGAACTATAGCAGTACTATAGATAAATGTAGTGGAACTGTAACATGTAATGTTCAGTACTGTAATAGCCAGAACTATTCACCTTGGGCCACCGGTTTGGGATTGGAGTCCTTAAGTCCATCGAGCCACCCTAGACCTTCGGGTCAGTAAGTATTTTGGGCCACTAATGGCCTTCGTTCCACCTCATGGCCCTCAAGGCCACCTGATTTGGAGTTACAATGATGGATTCTACAAGGAAATACTCCAGAGGAGGAAAGAGCATGTAACACCCAGAGATTTTAGGAGAAATATCTTCTTTTTATCTATTATGTTATACGCAAAATAGAAAGAATCTTTCACTACACACAACACTGTCTTGTCTTGTGTTACACGCAAGAGAAACCTTCCTCGATAGCTTGTGTTGTACGCAATACCGAGTTTCACTAAACAACGATATATTATTAAAATATTATATAAACTAGCCATTATGAGTAGTAATGCCAACTATTTGAAATATTATAAATTTTATCATTCAAAATGGACTACATTTTTGGATTCAGAATATAGAAATTATCCTAGGGTAAATATTTGGTATTTTTCTGAAAACTATCAATTTTTTACTAATAGTGAAAACACTAAGTTATTGGTTAAAACTGACTTTATATTTAAATAATAATTTATTTTATTTAAATTTATTTTAGTTCAAAATAGATACATAATACTTATATAATTTCAATTTAATTCATTGGAGTCATTTTATAATAATTTTAGAAATAAAAACATTTTATTGGTCTTTTTACCGTCGTTTACCCACCTCCTAGGAGAATTTGAAAATTTACATAAAACCCAATTTTACAGCTTCTGTGAGTGGAATTTCAAAAATCCAAGAGGCATGGTTGATATTATTATGCAAAATTTCGTTCAATAAGATAAAAATAATTTTGTTTGAATAGTAACTTTTTATTTTTATTTACCATGGTTAAAAGTAAATAGGGGAATAAAAGGTAAATATGATATAATTATTACCGTAAAAGATGTCCTAATTCTATTGGATAAGTGTAATTCAACCACAAACAACCATAGGAATAAAATATGACCATTTAGATCCAATTGGATTATATTAGGATATTTATTATTATTTAATTCAAAGAAGTGTTAAAAGAGTTAAAATCAAAGTTTAATAAATAAAAGATTTTTAATAAAGGGTTATACATAAGATAAATTCGACTATAAATATTCATTAGAAAGATAAAAATAATTCATACATAATGGAATTTTATTTATAATTTTTAGTCATTAAATAATTTCATTTATTTATGACACAAGTATGATACAGAAATTATATTATTAATGAAATATTAACATAATTGATATTATAAATACCCAAATAAATGTAATTTGAGAATTTTTAAGAATTAATATAATTTTATAGGTTAATATAAAATATTTGGGTTGGTTAGATGAGTTTTTTATAAGTAATAATGTAGTTATGAGTTTTGAAAAAACAAAGTACCGAATGGTGTCAAAATTGTCGTAAAAGAGTTTTTAAAACAAATATTAAATTATTAATTGATATTATATTCCTAAAAATATAAGGTTCATCGAAAAGAATTATATAATAATATATATGACATTAATGAACCAATTGGGGATAGATTGGTTGTTAATATTATTTTTATTAACTATATAGTGTAAGAATACAAGAATACATGGTAAAAGATAAATTATTTAACTTAGAGTTAAATCTAAATGATAAGGTTATAATGGAATCCTAAACATCTCTAAAACCTATTGGTTGCTAGTATTTCGACCCATCCCCACCCAAGACTCAAAATAAGTAACTTTGGATCCATTATAAACCGAATATGAATTTCTTATAAAACAATAGTTTAAGTTTTTCTTAAGGTGCCCATCTCCTTCATTCTAAAAGGGAACCTCCTCCATCTCCTCTTCACAACATTTTGAGCCCTCAGGATCGGCCTACTCCAGACAATGCCTCTTATCAAAATATCTAGTTATATCAGAGAGGTTCTTGTCTTCTCAAAAGACCATCTCTAGTTCCCTAAGAGGATGTTTAAAAGAGGCACATCGAGGACGATGTGATCTCTTCTACCGATTCTTCCATGTTTCTTTCATCTTATACTTCCTATTCATTATTTGTTTAATTATAAAGTAATAAAATCTGTATCAGTAAAATACTAATATGTTATTATAAATATGAAACAACCATATTTAATCTCTTATCCATCCTATGGAAAACAAAATCACTGCGCGAGCGTACCTATGAAATACCATCTCCACACCGTGGTGTAATCTGTTTTCCACCACCACCTTACTTGGATGGGTATTATAGTGTAAAGAATAACTATATATGATTATTATAACATGATTCTGATATATTATATCATCAACTCCAATTCCATTCTTATAATTTTGGGAATGATATCATCACTCGTGCGTACATACGACCTACCGTCACCACGATGTGATGCGACTTGTTCTACATGATCTTCATTGAATAATTATTATATAAATGAATTAAATGAATATATATGATATATATTATACTCATAAAATTCTGTAAATGATATATGTATAATCTAAAAAGTAGAATAAGATTTTATTCGACAAAACACGCATAAGAACATAAAGCATTGAACACCCGAATAACAAGTAGCAATGAAATATTATTAATAAGAAGATAAGAATATGACCATATATGATATCGTAATAATTACTATGATTTTGGAATAAGTAAATTACATTATTTTAATCATTATATATGAGGATTGGATACATACAAAGCATATCAAACCTATGGTAAGGGATAACTCTTCTATTCTCATTCAATCTGAGATTGTATATTCATAAGCATTTATTGGTGCCACATTTATCATAAACATCCATGTTTCTTCAATATGTAATATTATTTTTATCCTCCTGCAATTTTTTAAATCCAATTTTACCCATTGGTGAGTTTTTATTATAATATATGAAAGGAATCTTTTGTCCTTTTTAGTATGTAGTACTTTTTTACTTTTCCGGCCAAAGTACAAGAAGAATGTTTTTTTAACTTATACAGCATGAATGGATTTTATTGATTTCATAAAACATTATTTCCATGAAGCTTCATTTACAGGTTACCATGTTTATTTTCAATTATAATCTTTTAGTTTAAAATTTTATGACATGTTAAGAATGGAAAAAATTTTATGAAGTAAAAAAGGATATTTTCCTCAAGAATGGAGTTCAAGTGTTTTATCAAAATTATTTTACATATAAGATAATATAAGGTTATATTTTTATCCCTATTATTACATTGATTTGATTTTTTTATGATGGAATTATATTTATGAAGACCTTTATCATATATATATTATGTTATGATAGCATGATGTTTAAGAATCCCATTTTTATTACATGGGTAATGCTATGATGTATGATTTTTGATTTTGTGGGACACATAATAATGGTATCATTATGATATGGGAGGGACCTATATCTCCCTCAAATGCATTAGGTAAAGATTTATATGTCATGAGATAGACATTCATGGAATGGTACGTTAATCTGGTTCAGTGATACATGACTGGAATGAGGAGTGAACTCGGTTCAGAAATGGACTTTGTCCGCTAGGATAGTCTTGGCAATGAGTCTTGACTAAAATGAAATGATTTTCTATGATTATGTGTGTATTACATAATGTTTCATGATTTATGTTATGATTATTTGGATTATAATTCACTACTATGATTTATCCCATGTTACAATATTATTATCTCTTTCACAGGTTAAGATTTTTAAAATGTGATGGTCATAAGATTATGATATGATTGATATTTCCATCATTTACCATTAATAAGCATTTGAGCTCACCCTGTTGTATGTTTTCTTTTCCCCAGGTCATGATGAAGGGTATTAAGTAGGATATGCCTAAAGGTACTCGAGATATGATGATATTGAGGGGAGACAATGTAGATGATTTATAAACCAGTTGTTTATGTTTCCTAGTTTCTAAAGAAATCATACCTATATGGTCAATTCATGGTTGTTTTATATGTTGAATTAAATATATTTCAATTATGAAGTAAGAAAAATGTTTGTAATGTATTGTTTGTTATAGTTGGTATCAGAGGAAAGGTATTGTCAACCTTTCAAAACTACGATGTAAACACCTTAGTATGAACCCTATGAATATGTCTAAGCATAGAACACAATATTAGTGTTTTATAAATTTCCATGAATAACCTATTATAAGCCCTAATGTGTAACACCCCATTCTTCCACGGTACATTTCCCTTCGAATAGTGCAATGGCGTTCATTGTACACAACTTTGAGATTCTAACACACCACAACCAATCAAACTAGCCGTTATGAATAGTAATACCTAATTTTTGAAATTTTATAAATTCTATCTCTCAAAATGGACTTCATTTTTGGATTTTTAATATTGAATTTATCCTAGGGTGAAATTTTGGAACTTTTCGGATAACACTTATATTTTGATGAATAGTGAAAATTAATAAATTTTATTTAAAAACAACATTTTAAATAAAAATAATTTATAATGATAAATTATATTATTGAGTGGTTTTAAAGTATAATTAGAATATATTTTTACCATTTTATCCAATGGTGTTCATTATAATTAATTTCACTTTGAAATTGGACCTAAACAATTATCAATCTTTTGATATCTATTGTTTCTTAAAAACACGCTATTTGTTGTGACAACGGGAATTAATTATAAAATTAATTAATACAACATATATGTTTAGAATTTTGTAAAATAGACATCATTTTTGAATTCGGAATATCAATTATAGCTTAGGTTGAAATTTTGGAATTGTTCTGAAAAATTTCAATTTTTGATGAATAGTGAAACTACTAAATGGTAGATAAAAAAACTGAATTTTTCATAAAACTTAATTTTACCGCTTCTGTAAATGTAATTTCGAAAATCCAAGAGGAACGGTTTTTATCAAGAAGTAAAATGTGGTTCAATGAGATGAAAATAATTTTTGGTGAATAGTAACTTTTTACTTTTATTTACCACTGTTAATAGTAAATAGGGTAATTAAGGGTAAAATTGATATTAATATTACCCTAACACATGTCCTAATTCTATTGGACAAGTTTATCTTGACCAAAAACAATATTAGGAATAAAAGTTTATCATTTAGGTCCACTTGGATTAGATTAGGACATTTTTTATTATTTAATTCAAAGTAGAGTTAAAAGAGTTAAAATAATGTTTATTTAGTAAAACATTTTTAATATAGGGTTATACATAAAATAAATTCGAATGAAAATATTCATTAGAAAGATTATACTATTTCATACATAATTATATTTTATTTATAATTTTTATAAATTAAATAATTTAATATATTTATGACACAATGATGATACAGTAATTGCCATAATAGTGAAACATTACAATAATTGATATTATAAATACCCAAATAAATATAATTTAATACATTTAATGAATTAAACTAATTTTATAGGATAATATTACATATTATATTTATTTGATTGACTTTTTTCGAAGTAATCATTCTGTTATGAGTTTCAGAGAAGTCAACTATTGAATAGTGTCAAAATTCACAAAAAATAGTTTTTAAAACAAATATTATATTATTAATTGATATTAAATTCCTAAAAATCTAAGGTTAAGCCAATAGACTTATATAATTATAGGTATATCCTTAATGGACCACTTGGGGGTATCTCGGATGTATATAGTATGTTTAGTAACTATATAATATAAAAATACAAAGTGACATGGTAAATGTCAAACTAATTAACTAAGAGTTAAAACAAAAATATAAGGTTAATATAGTAACCCAAACCTGCCTAAATTCTATTGGTTGAATGGTTTTCGACCTATCACCACCTTAACCTTTGAATAATCAACTTTGGAGCCATTAGATACCTAATATGAATTTATTATAAATTAATATTTCTAGCTTTTCCAAAGGTGCCTCTCACCCCTCTTATAAAATGGCACTCCTCCTTCTCATTTCTTCGAACCTTCAAAGCCATTTGGATCGGCCAAACCCTGACCAAATACTCCCTCAACTTCACTCACTACAACTTAGAGGCATTAGTTTGATCAGAAAGCCAACCTAAGGAGCCCTTTTGATCAAATCAAAAGGAAGAACCCGAGGAAGAGGTATTGTTTTCACCACCCCTTTTCAATATCCTTTCTTCTTCCACTTCTTCTTTCTTTGTTATTACCATTATAAAATAATAAATCTAGTATCTTATATATACTGTGATGTTATTATAAATATGGTACAACTATATTCAGTATTCTATCCACCGTTTGAATAACATGTCACCATACGTGTGTACGTACGGCTTACCGTCTCCACATCGTGGTGTAATTTTTATTCAATATATTATTATTTGGGTGGGTATAATAATGATGTGTAACTCATTTAAATAATAAATATAACATGATAATGATTCTGTATATATGATATACCATCCAATTATATGTTATTTTAATATCAAAAGAATGATATTGTCGCTCGGGTGTACGTACGGACTACCGTCTCCACGAACGCGATGAGATTCATTCTCCATAATATCCATCCAAGTATAATTATCATTTAATGATTTAAGAATAACGTTTAAGAACATTATATAATTCTGGATATGAATAATATACAACCTATCCATGACAAACATGGCTTTCGTAACAAAACATATAAAAAAAACGAGTAAGTTAACACCCGAAACGACGATAATTCTAAGATATTATTAACAAATAAATGTTAAAAGATCATATATGATATCATATTAATGTGTATGTTTTATGAATAATTTAATAACAATTATTTCAACATTATACAGGAGGTTAACCTACCCCCAACCAAGGAAAAGTACAAGGTAAGGGGTTTCTTTTCTCACTCTTAATTTCATGAGAATTCCATTGTTCACCACTTATTTATTGCATGTGGTGTATGTGTACTACCCATGATCATATTAATTGTGTAATATACTTTTATTTATGGGTATTTACGTCATCATTGTATGATACTTTTTTCATGGGTGTATGTTTCCTAAGTTACCTAATCGATAAGGGAATCTGAAATTTCCATTTCCATTTATTCGACTTTACACAAACTTCATTGATTATTTTACTCTGAGATTATGTGTGGAATAAATATTCATTTTCATAGGTAATAATGTCCACTACCCTTTTCTGTGGATATAATTTTGATACACATAATCACTCAATTGATAATTTCTCAATTCATCGATATGAATTTGATAAGTGTAATTTTAACTCACTCTCCATTTGTTGAGTTAAACATCAAATTCATTGGTGTTGTTTTTATAAGATTATGTGTCAATATCCTTTGATTGATTTACACTGAATATCCAATCATATTTATTGTATTTATATTTTTCACACATAACAATGTCGTTGATTTATCCTTAACCTAAGGATATGGCCTTTATGAGCGATTTCATCTCAATTTACATTCCATTGAGACTTCTTTGTTGTTAAAAACCAAATCACTTTTATGTGGTGTATATAATGTACTTTGACATAGTATATCATGAATTCTTTTATTCTCATGATATTAAAATGTATTTATTTCCTCAATTATTTGAAATCAAGTGTCTCTATTTTGGTTAGAAACTCTAACTAAAATACCATTTTTAAATGTTTTAAAGACTTATTCTTCTAAATCATTCTCATTAATGTCCATGTTTTAATAAATGGTTTTAAGGATTTATTTATATGGACATTAATGTTTTAAAATTAAAACTCCTTTTAAAATTTTCAAAGTGGTATGGGACATTTTGATACAAAAATATATTTTTAAATGGATTCTTGACAAATATTGTGACTTTTAAATGATTTCACGAAAAAGGAGGATATTTCTCTCAAATAGTTTTTATGATTATTTTCATCTATATCAACATCCTTCATTATTCTTGATTGATGTTAATGTGATACAATACAATCTTCTATATTGTATCAAATGAGTTATGTTTGATTGTGGATGTGTTATTTTTATACCATTCATGGGTTGTAGTTAAAGTATTGACATTTCGTATGCTAGTTTTAATACAAATGTTTATGTTATGTTTAAAACTGTTCATATAAGGAATGAATTGGACTTAATAAGTGACAGGTGGAGCCCGCTATAGCTCTTCGATGCATCAGTATGTCTCATGAGACAAACTAGTTTCTTTGCTCAAGGCCTTGGCAAAATATTATTTGTAGTCTTAGCACGAGGCCTTGGCTATGTGGTTATGATAGTCTGGAATTATGCATTCCATCATTATGAAAGTGGTTATTTATATTTCATGTGATCATTCGACAAGTAGAATATCCATGTGAGTATGTAAATGGCATTATTTTATTTTATCTTTTCCATTTTATGCTGATGTTCATGTTTAACAGGCTTTCATTTTAGTTATAAAATGCCTTAAGTGTTTATGCTTATCTATGAAAGTTTTTGCTACAATGTTATACTTACTGAGCATCTGAGTACACCCCTTTCAATGTTTTATTTTTCCCAGGATTATGAAGAAGTAATTTATGAATGACCTGCAGGGATAGTATGAGGGGATATGAAGACAATATTTTGTTGTAGTTTTTTTACCTTATGATGTAATGTAAGACTTATGAATATATCTAATGTTTCCAGGACTACTAAATTAACCATTATTTTGAAACATGATCCTTTGTGATCATGCCAATGTTATATAATAATGCACCGACTCTGGGTATCTATGGTTGGGGCGTTACATAAAGTGTGAATTTTTTTTACTGATTATGTTTTTTCCTATTGTAATTAGTGTTTCTCACACTATTCTACTTGGTTTTAGTCCATGGCTGGAACCCAAAAGAACCGTGTTAATGTTGAATGTGACGGGAAATGCAATGATTGTCTTCCTGAGAAACCAAACTCTATGGGGACTGGAATGAAAAATATTGTATCCATGCTCACACAAATTTCTCAAGCGATGAATCATGCAGTACTTCCAAATGAGCAAAGGAAGGAGAAACATTCTGTTGAATCCTTCATGAGGCATCGTCCACCTTCATTCAGTGGGTCTACTAATCCATTAGTGGTTGAAAAATGGATCAGTACCACTGAAAAGATATTTTCAGTTCTACAACTTCCAAACATTATAAAGTCATCTTAGTAGCATATCATTTGGAAGGTGAAGCTGATAAATGGTGGAATATTGTCAAGAATACAAGGAAAAGTGATGAAATTGAGTCCATGGAATGGGAGGAGTTTTAGAACATATTTTTCAATATGTAATTCCCTCATATTCTTTGATCAAAGATGGAGAAGGAGTTTCTTGAACTAAAGCAAATGATGATGAATAAGTTGGTACCTACGAAGAAAATTTTACAAGACATGCAAGGTACGCTTCTGGAATTATTATCCAACCTGAGATTAAGATCGATCGATTAATTAGTGGCATAAAACCATGTCTTTGAAGGGAATTATGCATAAGGGACTTCTATAGCTACAAAGAAATTTTTCGATGTTCTCTCAACATTGAGATGGAGATTGGAGTATCCCATTAGTCATATGGTTTTGATAAGAAGAGGAAAATGGAATTCAATGGAAAATCTAAATACCACACTAAATAGAAGATTACTTTTCCCTTATGCTCAATGTGTGGAAAGAAACATGAAGGGAATTGTCGTAAAGGGACAAGAAAATGTTTTAAGTGTGGAAAGGAAGGTCATCGGGCAGTTGAATGTCGAAATAATGGGAAGAATATATCAAATTATGAGAAGAATTAATGGGATACCCAAAATTCACCTCCTACACATCAATGTTACAAGTGCAAGGAAATGCGGAATTATGCTAATCAATGACCTAATCTAAGGGTTGTTGATGATGATCGATGTCAACAAACAGTTTAGTCCAAAAAAAGGAATGCCACATGCAATTTCTATCGGTGATGTGGAGTATGATAACGAAGTGGTGAAAGGTACACATTCCATCCACTCTAAAGTAGCAAGTGTTTTATTTGATTCTGGATCCACCCACTCTTTTATTTCTGAAAAATTTTCTAAGGGTATCTTTGTACTACTTCTACCATTGGCTGTTGAGTTATCTGTGACAACTCTTAATGGAACAATAGTAACATCATAAGTTTAAAATTCTTCCCTAATTGACTTTTATGGAAAAGTGGTTACTAAAAATCTTGTGATCCTTCCTATTTTGGAATTTTATGGGATTCTTGCTATGGAATGGCATTCCTTATATGGAGAGCATATCAATTTCTATAGAAGGGAAGTCAAATTTTATATTCCAGATCAATCAACTATCATCTATCGATGCAAGGATGAATATAACATTCCAGTGGAAATATCTTCCCTCTTATGTGTCTTTATTCCAATAAATGAAGGTTATTTATCTCAAATGGTTAGAGATACACTGAAGATTAATAATACACCCATTGTATGGGAGTTTGATGACGTCGTTATGGAGGAATTCCTAGGACTTCCACCAAATCGTGAAGTTGAGTTTTCAATAGAACTCATATCGGGTGCTATACCTATTTCAAAGACACCATATAGAATGGACCCAATTGAGTGCCATGAATTGAATAAGCGTCTATAAGAGAATCTTGATAAAGGATTCATACTCCCTAGTGCATAACCTTGGGGAGCACCTATTTTGTTTGTTAAGAAAAAAGATGGATCAGTGAGACTTTGCATTGATTATTGAGAACTTAACAAGATCACCATCAGGAAAAAATTTCTTCTCCCATGCATTGATGACTTACTTGACCAACTACACAGAGCTCAATTTTTTTCCAAGATTGATCTTCATTCAGGGTATCATCAAATAAGTGTCAAAAAGGAGGATATACCAAATATGTCTTTCTGTACAAGGTATGGAGAATATGAATGTATAGTGATGCCATTTGGTCTTACTAATTACACTGCTATCTTCATGAATATAATGAATATAGTCTTTATAAACTATCTTGATCAGTTTGTGGTAGTCTTTATAGATTATATTCATGTCTATTCAAAGATCAAGGAAGAACATGAAGATCACTTGAGAATTATATTAAAGAACCTAAGAAAAGATAAGCTTTATGCCAAATTCACCAAGTGTGAATTTTGTATTCAAAATGTTTCATTTTTGGATCACATAATCTCAAAAGTGGGGATATCTATGGATCCAGCAAAAACAGTGGTTATCGAAAGATGGTCGAGACCAACCACAGTAACTGAGATCTGAAGTTTTCTTGGTTTGGTTGGATATTATCGATGTTCTGTGAAATAGTTTTCTCGATTAACTAATACATTCACTAGGTAGACTCAAAAAAGAGTTATGTTTGTTTGGACGGAGGAGTGTGAAGAGAATTTCATGGATTTTAAAAGAGGGTTATCCAGTGCACTTGTTTTCTCACTACCTTGTACTGGAGAATGGTTTGTGATCTATAGTGATGCATCCAAGAAGGGATTGGGGTGTGTTATCATGAAAAATGATATAGTGACAGATTTTGCCTCACGATATTTTACAATCCAGGAGAAAAATTATCCAACTCATGATTTGGAGTTAGCTCCGGTAATGTTTCCATTAAAGATTTGGAGTCATTATCTTTATGGTGAAATGTGTGATATTTATACTTATCATAAAAGTGTAAAGTATATTTTCACACAAAATGAGCAGAATATGTGCCAATGAATATGGTTGGAACTGATTAGGTTTTAATACTGCTCAATTCATTATCAACCTGGGAATGAAAACAAGGTGGCAGACACATTAAGTCGACAAGACCATGCTAGTTTATCCATGATGAGGATCACAAAAGATCCAATATTTATGGATTTACAAAGGATGGATCTTGGAATTATAATTTAAGGGGAAAATCTTAACTTCCCCTAATAAATGTTCCATCATCTATACATCTGAATATTAAAGAGGCACAAAAATAAGATGAAGAGTTAAAAAGGAAGGTGATAAATGTTCCTTAAGTCGTCATTTATTTTGATGAAATAATTAGTTCAGGAATCAGGTTTTTGTTGTTCACATATCATAATAAAAGAAGGAAATATTGGATGAGGCTCATAGTTATTCATTATCTATTCACCATTGAAGCACAAAGATGTATAAGGAAATGAAAGAGTACTCTGTTGGGATGGAATGGAATGATATGTTGCTGAATATGTCTCTCGATGCTTGCTTTGTCAACAAGTTAAAGATAAGAGACAGAAGTCTAAGGGGGTGTAACAACCATTACCCATACTTGAATCGAAATGGGAAAACATTACTATGGAATTTGTCACAAGACTTTCTAAAACATCCAAAGGAAATAATGAAATCTGGGTTATAGTTGATCATCTTATGTAGTCGTCACAATTCATTGCTATTAGAGAAGATTTTTTTCATGATCATCTTGTCAGGATATATGTAATGGAAGTGGTAAGATTTCTTGGAATACCACTTTCCATTATATCGGATTGGGATCTGAGGTTTCTTCAATGTTCTGGAGAAGTCTTCAACATACTCAAGATACATAGTTGAGATTCATTACTGGTTGTCATCCTTAGAAAAATTGTCAGTCAGAGAGAAAAATTCAAACTTTAGAAGACATGTTGATGGCTTACGTTATGGATTTCAAATCTGGTTGGGATCAACAAATACCTTTGGTGGAATTTTCATATAATAATAGCTTTCACTTGAGTATTCATATGGCTCCTTACGAATCCCTCTATAGAAAGAAATGAAGAACACCAACTTGCTGGGATGAAGTAAGGGAAAAAAACCTATTAGGACCTGATCTTGTTGATGAAATGGCAGAAAAGGTCATATCTATTCAACAACACATAAGAGCAGCTCAGAGTCAACAAAAAAGTTATTCCGACAACCGAATAAAATACCAAGAGTTTGAAGTGGGTGATAATGTTTTCTACGAATATATCCCTGGAAGAGAGTAATGAGTTTTAGAAATAAGGGGAAGTAGATCCCTAGGTATATTGGTCCTTTCGAAATACTAGATCGTGATGGGAAGGTAGCATACCAATTGGCTCTTCCACGGAATCTCTTTAAAGTTCATGATGTGTTCCATGTATCTCTCATGGGAAATTACATACCCGATCATTCACATGTACTAAGCTCAGAAGTTGTACCGCTGGATAAAGATCTTTCTTTTGAGGAACAACCAATAGAGATTCTGGATAATAGTGAAACATTTCTACGAAACAAGACCACTCTCTTGTTTTGTGTTTTATGGAGGAACCACCAATTATAATAAGCTACATGAGAACTTGAGGATATGTTGAGGGAGAGTTATTTTCATTTGTTTGTTATTATGTGACGAATTTCAAGGGTGAAATTCTTTTTAAGGGGTTTAGAATGTAACACGCTAAGATTTTATGAGAAATATCTTTTTTTTATGTATTATGTTATATGAAACATCGAAGGAATCTTTCAGTACACACAACATTGTCTTGGCTTGTGTTACACGCTATAGAATCCTTCCACGATAGCTTGTGTTGTACGTTATACCGAGTTTAACTAAACAACATTATGTTATTAAATTATTATATAAACTAGCCATTATGAATAGTAAAACTAACTTTTTTAAATTTTATTAATTTTATCATTAAAAATGGACTTCATTTTTGGATTCTAAATATAGAAATTATCCTAGGGTGAATTTTGGGTATTTTTCTGAAAACATTCAAAATTAGATGAATGGTGAAAATTTTGAGTTATTGGTTAAAACCGACTTTTTATTTAAATATTAAATTATTTTATTTAAATTTATTTTTTGTAAAAATGGTTACATAATACCTATATAAATTCAATTTAACTCATTGGAGTCATTTTATAAGAATTTTAGACATATAAAAATTATATTGAACTTTTGACCGTCTTTTACCCACCTCCTAAGAGAATTTCATAATTTACATAAAACATAATTTTAAATATTTTGGGAGTGGAATTTAAAAAAATCTGAGAGACACAATTGTTATCAGTATGTAAAATTTGGTTCAATAATATAAAAATATTTTTTGGTAAATAGTAACGTTTTACTTTTATTTACCACGGTTATAAGTAAATAAGGTAATTAAGGGTAAAAATGATATGATTATTACACTAACACATGACCTAATTTTATTTGATAAGTGTAATTAGACCTAAAATAGTCTTAGGAATAAAATATGACTATATAGGTCCACTTGGATCAGATTACAACATTTATTATTATTTAATTCAAAGAAGAGTTAAAAGAGTTAAAATCAATGTTTAATAAGTAAAACATTTTTAAAATAGGGTTATACATAAGAAAAATTAGAATATAAATATTAATTAGTAAGATAAATCTATTTAATATATAATGGTATTTTAATTATAATTTTTATATATTAAATAATTTTATTTATTTATGACACAATGAGGATGCAATAATTACCTTATTAATGAATTGTTAACATAATTGATATTATAAATACCGAAATAAATGAAATTTGAGACTTTTATGAATTAAACTAATTTAATAGGTTAATATAGAATATTAGGGTTGGTTAGATGAATTTATTTCGATGTAATAATTCTATTATGAATTTAGCAAAAACAAAATACCAAATAGTGTCAATATTTACATTAAAGTATTTTTAAAATAAATATTAAATTGTTAATTTATATTCAATTCCTAAAAAAATATGGTTCCGAAAAACGACTTATATAATAATATATATGATATTAATGAACCAATTGTGGTCTATTGGCAGTTTATAGTATTTTTATTAACCATATAGTGTAAGAATACAAGAAGAAACTGTAAAAGATAAATTATTTAATTTAGAGTTAAATATAAATGATAAGGTCAAAATGGTAACATAAAATTTTCTAAAACCAATTGGTTGAAAGGATTTATACCCATCCCCACCCTATCCTTTAAATAATTCACTTTGGCGCCATTATAAACATAATATGAATTTATTATAAAATAATAATTTTAGTTTTTCTTAAGGTGCCCCTCTCATCCCTTATAAAAGGTCACCTCCTCCCTCTCCTCTTCAGAACATTTTGAGCCCTCAATATCCGCCATACCCTGAAAATTACTCTTCTAAAAGTCTCTAGTTTTGTCATATAGGTTATGTTCTTCTCAAAAGACCAACTCTAGTTCCCTAAGAGGACGTTTAAAAGAGGCATGTCGAGGAAGAGGTATTCTCTTCTACCGATTCTTCCATGTTTCTATCTTCTTCTACTTCATCTTATTTATTTGTTTCATTATAAAGTAATAACATCAGTATCACTCATATACTAATATGTTGTTATAAATATGAAACAACCCTATTTAACCTTCTATCCATCCAATGGAAAACAAAATCACCTTGCATGCGTACGTACGGAATACTGTATCCACATCCTGGTGTAATCTGTTTTCCACCACCACATTACATGGATGGGTATAATGTTGTAAAGAATAACTATATATTATTATTATAACATGAATCTGAGATATTATATCATCAACTCCAGTTCCATTATTATAATTATTGTAATGATATCATCGCTCATGCGTACGTATGGCCTACCATCTCCACGATGTGATATGACTTGTTCTACGTGATAGTCATTGAATAATGATTATATAAATGAATTGAATGAATATATATGATATATATTATATGAATACTATTCTATAAATGACATATCTAAATTCTAAAAAGTGGAATAATAATTTATTTGAAAAAACACGCATAAGAACATATATTAATGAACACCAGAATAATAAGTAGCACTGAAATATTATTAGAAAGAAGATAAGAATATGACAATATATGATATCATAATAATTAATATGATTCTTTAATAAGTCAATGAAATTATTTAAATAATTATATAAGAGGTTCGGATACATACATAGCATATTGGACCTGAGGAAAGTGATAAATCTTCAAATCTCATTCTATCTGAGATTGTTTATTCGTAAGCATTTACTGAGGTCATAATAATCATCCAAAGACATGTTTCCTCATTATGTAATACTATTTCTATCCTCATACAATTGTTTAAATCCAATTATTCCCATTGGTGAGTTTTTAGTAAAATATATGAAAGGAAACTTTTTTCATTTTTAGTACGAGGTACTTTTTGACTTTTTCAGCCAAAGTACGAGAAGAATGTTTTTTAAGTTATAATGCATGAATGGATTTTTATGATTTCATAGAACATTATTTCCATGAATATTACATTAAATTTTTTTTAATATTATTTTAAATTAACATATTTTTGTCTAAAATTGTATAACATGTAGATAAAGTAAAAAAGTTTTTGAAGTAAAACGGATATTTTCCTCAAGAATGGAGCTCATGTGTTTTATCAAAATTATTTTCCATAAAAGATAATTTAAGGTTCTTGTTTCTATCCATATTGTTACATTGATTTTATTATGTTAGGATGGAACAATTTTATATGATTTCCTTTATCATACAAGGATTATGTTATGATGGCATGATGTTTAAGAATCTCATTTTTATTACATGGGTTATTCTATGATGTATGATATATAATTTTGTGGAACACATAAGAAGGGTATCATTATGAGATGGGTGGGACCTATATCTCACTTCAATGCATTGTGTAATTATTTAGATCTCCTGAGATAGACATGGCTAGAACGACAGGTTAATCCAGTACACTGATACAGGACTGGAACGATGAGTGAACTCGTTTCAGAAATGGAATTTTTCTGTTAGGATAGTCTTGGAAATGAGTCTGGACTACAATGAAATGATTTTCTATGATTATGTGTGTATTCCACAATGTTTCATGTTTTATGTTATTATTATTGGGATTACATTTCAGAACAATTATTTATCCCACATTATGATATTATGATCTCTTTTGAATATTATGATTATCAAAATATTATGTTCTTAATAATATTATATGATTTATATTTCCTTCAATTTCCATTACTAAGCATTTGAGCTCACCCTATTGTTTGTTTTCTTTTCCCCAGGTCAGCTTGTAGTGTATTAAGTAGGATATGCCAAAATGGACTCTATATTTTATGAAAAAGAGGGGAGACAATGTAAATGATTTATAAACTATTTTTTTATGTTTCCCAGTTTCTAAATACAATATACGTGTACGGTCCTTTCATGGTTTTGTTATATGTTTTAATAAATATGATTCAATTATGAAATAATAACAATGTATGTAATGTATGGTTTGTTATAGAGCATGGTACATCCACTAAAGCATTGATAAACAGACATTGGAAGAATTATAGGGTTTCACATTTTCTATTGGTATCAAGCATGTTCACCCCTGCACATGGACATGCTAGCCAAACAGTCATGTGAAGGTGGAGAGCCGATCACGATGCAGATGATGGGGAGGAGAAATTTCAAGTAGTCATAGTATGTATGATTTTCTTAGGACCTATAAGTCATGTAATGCCTCCAAGCCCACGGGAAATGTAATTCTGAAGCCTACGGGCCTTATAAGGGTTCCCCCTCATCCCTTGAAAGGGGTGTTATTACGAAAATAAAAAAAGTAGGCCTTCGGGAAATTGAGTCATTAATATGAAACTATGTGGTTTGAAACATCTCTGACAACCAAATGATATGATCTGGTCCAATTATATTCATATCGCTAATATAATCCAAGAATCTCAGAGATTTAATCTTCTTCCCATATCAAGTATCATGTGTTTTCATTTGAATTATAAAATTGAAATTATTGTTTTATAAAAACACTAATAGGGGAAAGTGGTGGTCTCAAAATCCTTGGAAATCTATTGGGCAATATCTCATCATATCCTCTATAGTTTTAATGGTCCTTTTAGATAGGGAGTCCATCGGTTGGTGATATGATGTTTTGATTCACCGGTTTGTATCCAATGATTCTTGAAGGATATTCCAAACCTAAAGGTAATCCATAAATATATATTGGATATATTATAGAGGGTTACTCCATGTATCCTTAACAATTAACTTAGGTATATCATTTGGAAATTTTCATTTGTGAAATAATCATTGTTTGAAATAAAAATGTGTTGGCATTGTAAGGTGATGGACTACCACCCAGATGGTGTAATTACCTTTAGGTGTCCTACAAAGACCAATAATGTAATCCATTGTTATTATTTCACATTTTCATATGAGTTAAAGAAAGTATTTCATCATACCCTTAGCCTTTTGTTTCGCATCCTTGACTTGTTATGATATCAAGAACCATGATACAAACTCTACAATCTCCCCCTTCAGGTTATCCCACTAGAAAATTTTCTTCACATCTTTTTAAAAAATTTGAATTTATAAATGAATAGGGTATGATAATATTTTAATATCATATAATGTTACCTATTATGTTCTAGTTTTTATCTGAATAATATCCTTGAACTATTTCCTAAAAAATCTCATGGGAAATATTTATTTACATAATAATAAATATATTTTGAATTTGAAACAACATATATGTTGGGAGAGTCATACATGTTCCCTATAATGTACCATTGTCAGGAACCCTGAAATGATCGATTCTATCTCAATGATAAATTGTTGGTGTTATTACAAATATGCACATTAATTCTATATGTATATCAACATAAAGAATCCAAATAGGATGTATTTTTTTGGAAACCACTAAATTAATACTTTAACTGTCACGTACATACCCGGGTCAACCCTAAAACGGTTTCTAGATCCTATTGGCGGCAAGGACCGAAGGATGTTCCATATCCCCATGGGATGGAAACTAGATTCGGGAAAGAAAACTTAATCGCTGGGTATGATTTGGCCCAAAAATATAAATAAATAACAATGAATTAAAATAATAATAAAACTGAACACAAGAAATGTAAAAATAAATAAATATAAAATCTCAACATACATCCACGTGACCTTATAGGTCACCTACCATCCAAAGGCCAACCATTCTATAATAATGAGAATCAATGCCAAGAAAACCTTAGAAAAGGAAACCGGCTACTGTAATGATAAAAAATAGTTGTGAGCATTAAAATTGGTCAATATGGTTTCCAAGATAAACCATTGAATCTAATAATCTCACTTCCAAAAATAATCCAATAACCCAAGATTGAAATAAAATTATAAAATTAGGGTTTTCACATTTTAAAATAAGTATCATGATTATCCAATCCAAAAATCCCAAAGATGTTACATGTTATTTCAATAAAACCATTTTTTAAATTTTGTATAGAAAACCAGAAATAGAAGATACCAAAGTTGGGATAAAATAATACAGATAAACAAGTAAATCTAGAAATAAACATGTATAATATAACATTAACAATAAATGTAAATAAATTAGTAACAATGGGTGATCCTAAACGTCCCTAGATTTCCCCTAGATGTACTCAGTTTCAGAAACACCTACTGACGTATGATGAAGCTCTTATGTTTCTAACCAACTGGCCTCCCTATAACCGACCAATCCCTAGAAAAAACCCACCTAGCCTTACAACAAATCCAGGGGGTACCGACCCATATAATCAGGGTTGATAAACAACTATCAATCGATCATCTAAATGATTCCCTGGAACCCATGGCAGCTATAATAAAAATATGTAAGTAGGAGGCCCTCGCATGCTTGAAGTTTCTCACGTCACTTTACAAATCCAAACACGGACACTCTATATAATAACCCACAAAGGGATATCCCCCCCTATTTAGGTTCCCCCCAAACACATATATATATCATCAAATGTGCCAACTGGGCCTCTATACCATATAATCAATCAAATATTTCATAAAACATATTGGGTTGACAACCTGGAACACTCACTTGTCAAGGTAAACTCTTTTCTAAAATTCAATACAAACATCACTTTTGAATTGAAGGTACCAAAAATTCATTTCTTTCGACATATCCAAAAATACTTACAAACTATTAAACAAACAAAACTTTTACCTTTTCAATCCAAATATACCAACCTTGAGGAACATCCTTAAAATCCAAACGTTTCAAAATCCATGAAGAAACACATTATAAAACTCATCAAAATCTCTCTATCAATATACCACAAGAAAATAATCATTGTTTGCAATCTAAAGCGATAATAAACAATGGTTTTACAAAAACATCATTTCCAAGCACCATTATCAATTGAGGATACATCTATGAGTGCATCTCAAGCACCCATGGGTGTCATAAAATCCAATGGCATTTCAATGACAGAAAAGAAATATTTGAAACCATTTATAAAAGTCACAGTTTCCTTTCCATTAAATCCTACAACAAAAACATTATTTAAAAAGTGCAACTCATTAAATAAAAACAAAAAAAAACCATTTCCTTATGATCATAAAACCCTTCTAAAGAAAATGAACACTTTATAAATTTTATACTAACATAAAACCATACACACTCGAAATCTTATTTTGAAACCAACTGCACACCAAGAAAAATTTTTAAAGCCTTTCCCTTAAATCAAAAATTCCCAAAAATGTTTTAAAAGAACACCAACTAAAAACATTGAATCCTTTAAACCCTTAAATAATTTTTAACAATATATCAAATCCATGTTCATTAATAATGAGTGTAATTGAAACATTCTAATAGTGATTCATTTTATAAAGGCCCAATTACTCCTTAATGAAACAAAAGAAATTTAAATAGGCTTCCATGATATCATAAAACTACTCATCTTATTGTAAAAAAAATTTAAAAATAGATTATAAAAAAATAAAATAAATTCCAAAATACTATGATATTTTAAACAAGGGTGTAATATAAGTGATAATCAACCCGATAAAATTATTTAAAATTCCATGAATAAAAGGAAAGAATTAGGAATAAAAAACATGGAAAAAATTACCTCAAATCCAGTGCATATGGTGAAAAACGTTGACGAATGAAGGCACAGTGTGAAACAAACCCCTCGTACACCATTGACAACACAGATGAAGCTATAAGACTCCAGAAATCGTGTCAGCTTGAGTGGGAGTGGGAGGCCACCATCAGGTCGCGCGATGGAGACCACTGGAATAGATGGTTGGTCATTGGGGATTGGTTGCATTGCTGGTCAGAGGAAGGGAGGCGTGATGGGGAAGTACATAGAACAAGTGGCCCAAGTACAGAAGGCTAGAGTAGGAGAGGCTGGAACGGAAATGGATGGAGTGGGAGTGGGAGAATGTGAGTATAACAAAATATTTCAAGGTGATTTGGCAGTCGAGAGTATGAGGGGTGAGTTCCTAGGGGGATGGGTGTAGTGCTGCATGAATGAGGGGTGAGGTTGGGTGAATGGGAGGCCAGAGCGGGGAAGTGTGGGTTGTGGATGGTCCCAAAGGCATTTGGGGTCAAGGGTGGTTGGGGCGAGTGCGGACCTACAGGAGGCCTCGATGCACAAATGGAAGGCACTGGACGACGTGAAAGTGAGAGTGAGGTGACGATGAGGGTGAGGGTGGGTGTGTAGGGATGTGGCTCGCGCATGGGAAAGGCATGGAATGGGGGGTTTGGCCGATATTGGTAGTATAGGTAACTTATCGTTTTTTTCATTATAACATTAATATTAGTAATTATTTTTATTATTATAAATAAATTGAATATTGATAATAATAATTACAATTAAATTATCATTTATTAGTATTTATATTAATAGAAAATTAAAAAAATAAAAATATTATTATCCATTTTGAATAAAAACAACATTATTATCAACACAATTTTTTTTATTATTCTATTTTAAAAATAAAACTTATTTCATTAAGGTAAAATATTATTTTTTTGGAGTTATAGACATCTGCAGAAGCACCTGGGCCGATCACGTGGATACCGCCAATCATGTGGTGCCCGCGCACCAGTCAAAAACCCACAGAAGTCATTAAACGTCAAAAATTTAAACCGGGTCTCAACTAGAACATTTTTGGAAGAACCCTGATCCAAAAAAAAATTAAAAATAGGGTGTGTGAATATTATTCCAACCACAGACGCATTCTTCACCAAAAAAGTCACCCAGCCGAACAATAGTCAAAAGTAGAATCCTTCCCCGATTAAAATCGAAAGAAACCCCATCACAAGAGAATGAGAGAACAAGAGAGGTTTCTACCCACCATAAGAACTCAACTAGTGTGGATTTTTTAACTCTAAAACATACCACCCTGGGAAGGGGGTCCGATGTGGGAACTCTCAACTGATCCAAACAAACATCTGTTTCATGAGTGAACAACACCTCCGCTGAAACATGAAACAATAGACCCAGAAAAAAACCTACAATTATAGGGAAAATCCACTGAGTGGAACTTAACCCAAATAGAGATCCCGATCATAACCACAAACATTGATTTTTCCATAGGCAATTAAATATCCAAACAACCATAGATAACCTAGATCAACCAAGACAAGGGAAAACACTTTTAAGAAAAACAAAATATTCATAAGACCATAATTAGACAAAAAAAACTATTTGAATTATAATCAAACATATCCTCCATTACATCATGATGAATAAATGAACCTTCAACAACGTGAAAACATCGAAAACAGTGAAACTAAAACAAAAAGACACTACAATTATCCACTTTCAACAAGGAACACAAAATCCGAACAGAGGATTCACACCCTCGGAAACTCCTAACGGTGCCTGAGCATTAACTCAAGACCAGTGGCTGTGAATCTGATGGCTAATGAATCTCCTACCTCACAGTAAGGCAATAGAATCCTTCAATTATGATGTCTTCTTTAAGATATGCTTCTTGCAAAACTTCTCTAGATGACCTAGACACCCGCAACGATGGAACGTCTTTGGAGGGGAGTGAAATGGCGGCTTTGTGTTCCCTAAACATCCACAGTAATGTAACACCACTGAGAGGTCCAAAAAACTAGAATATAAAACCAATATAGAGTAATATTTATGAATAATCCCTTTTTATAAATCCTGCTCGAAAGATGAGGAACCATCACAAACAACTGGATATTCCAGATTTCCAACCATCTGCACTCTGGAGACCAACTAAGATAAGAATGCCTCATCCATGAGCTTCTCACAATGATGGTCCCATGAAGGGAGGACCCACTCAATAATCTCTGGATGAAGACACCCGTTGGAGAGAGAAGTCTTCATCAAATCCCATAATTCTACCTCTGGATAAAAAGAAACATGTTCCTTAAAAGGTTCAATATATGTCATTACCATCCGTTTGACTTGTTGAATACACATGAGATCTTCCCTATTAAACATAATAAACACTTTAGGTAAAAACCATCAAATGATAATGGATATAAAGACAACCCATGTCATACCAACTTGTAGTGATGGCAGGGTGTACAGCCCCAATTCATACAAAGATGAACCATCAAACAGACACAAAACAACATGCACTATGAAAAATTTGGGAGATCACAATGCATTGGAGATGTTCTTGACCCCGTCAAGCCACTCTACTGCCTCTAACATACCCTGATCATAGTTAAGGACACACAATGTCCAAGAGAGTCAAAAAAAACTGGGCATGAATTATCAGAATCCTTGATGACCTTCCAAGGCGGAATTTTTAGAATGAAATATTAAACAAAAAACTGTAACCTATAACAACCCAAACATTCATTAATGAAAAATATTATTTATCTAATTAAATGAATTATTATTTAAAAGGTTATATAGAATTTTAATTTCTTTGTTTTTATGTATTTTTATTTTAAAATACTTTTAAGAATTGTGATTGTTTCTAATATATTTTTTGAACAGTGATCACCTAATTAGTATTAATATAAAACATTAGCAAATCATATTTTCCGTGACAAAAAAAGTGATAGACTCATCTAGTGTACATTCCCTATATAATTCCCATTTTTCAGAGCTCAGAAAGGAGGTGGAATCATTGGGATATGCCTTTTTCCAAGGCTAAGTCGAGCTTCAAATTGTTAATCTCGAACGGAACAACCTACGGGAGAAGTGGAAGTTGATAGAGATTTCCACCCAAGCGATGTTATCCAAGCGATCCAAAGATTCATTCACCATCACACACATAATCCTTCGTTCTAATGCGAGTTTTATAAGGGGTTATGTAACAAGACCATATCATTATTACTATGCATATTTTTTATATAATAAAGAATATACATACATTTCATTGTTACTTTGTAAATAGTTTTTAATGAAAAAATAGTAATTTAGTTATTATTAAATTAAGAAATATATTTTGATGAATTAATGTATTTTTGAATTAAATAATGTTCCAATAAATTGTTATCACTAAATTAAATTTTATTAGTGACCTTATAATTATTATGAGTACAAATATGATTCTTATTAATGTTAGAAATCTATTTCTATCAAAACACATTAATTTTCAATAAATGTCCTTTTTAAATTTAAAATTCAAAATTCACATATTTGTAAAATTATTTAAATAAATTGAATAATAATTTTTGAATCAAGACATCATAATTATCTAACAGTAAATTTCTGATAATTTTCAAACAGAGTAAAATTTTTGGGTAAAAATTAAATACCGTTAAAATATATAATATGTTTTATTACATCATAATGACCCAATAGTGTTGTAATAAAAAAACAATAAAACATATTTTCTGCCAAAATATTTGTTACCATTAAATATATGTTATTTTAGGTTTTTTTGATTTATTTTACAAATCCTTAGTGGACCCTCCAATACTTATAAAACATTTTTGTCTTTAAAATTGATTTCTTTGAGAGTGTGACTCACCTCCACATTAGAAACCCTATTATTTTATGATGATAGGAAATTGTCCATATAAAATATTGCTTTCCACTAAACTTTGGAAAAAACCAAGGGAAAAACCCATGATCTTGATTGTGGTTTTTATTAGTGTAATGTGTGATGTCCCATACCTAATTAATAATGAATTTTCTCTCCTTTCCTATGTAAACCTTCCCAAACTCCCACTTCCTCTTCACTCAAAACCATTAGAGTTCATACAAAATATTCCCTCCTCTCTAAATAAACCTACCATTATGCCATAATCTTCATATAAGCCCCACTCAAGACCCTCCCAAACCTTTTGGATCACACTTCCATGTATATGATTCATTACATTCTCATTTTGGCTATGTTTATTAATATTTTTATGCCCTTTTTTCAATTATAAATGTTGGGTTATGATTTAAATCCTCCCCCATACATTCCTATTTATGTTTTAATAATGAGATACCTCTTTCTATCTCATTAATTTCTTTCATGTATACCCATTACCATGCCGAACTTTAGTAAGGAATTTCTCTCTTCTTATTTACATTCGAGCAATTTTTTTTTATTATGAATGTAAAATTTTATTAATCATATTGGGACATGTTTCTATATGAACCCCTTACTGTAAATTTAATTAAAATATGATGATACAACCCATTCAATCTCATCAAATTTTTTATGAATTCTTAAATCATGTTGTTATGATGTCGAAATTGCACCGCGATATTCCAAGCCAAAGTCATTGTGTAGTGAATACAATGACCATTTCTCTATCAAGGGTATTAACCATTTTTAACCATTACTTGTTGTTTATAAATTTTAATTTATGTATTCCACGTTCCTTTATCATGTAAAAAATGATAATGTGGAATGATTCCATTTTGTATGACCCATGTGGAACACTTATGCATGAAATAAAATGTTTTAGAAGGGTGCGCCCTGATAGCACTCTATTGCATTGGGTAATGATTATTATCATGATATTTCATGTAAAATAAGGGTATACTGATTCTTATTCAAGTAAAATGAGGGTTCACCCATTCTCCATGTGCAATGAGCCTTGCCTCATTCTAATACCGTGTTAAGTGTTGTTTCCACATTTCCTTGTTATGATAATAATACTATATAATTCCTTTTTGTTCAGGTTTCTCATTCACTCTCTTGATATTCCAATTTCCTAAAATGCATTGTATTATTCACTTTGTACCTTGTTTACTCCATTATAGGGCTTTATATCTCACACTTTTCTTACGCATGCCCTCAGGTTATCCCATGCAATTCAATGTACGAGGGAATATAGTGGCCATGTAAAGGATGTTTTCAATAATGTAGTTGTGTGTCATGTTTTAAATCATTTTGTAATGTTACTAATTCCCAAATACACAATACCTATAAAAATTATATTTTGTATCATGTGGAGACTTTATGTAACAAATCATGTTTAATTGTGTTACAAAAAGAGGGGTTGTTATAGTTGGTATCAAAGGATAGGTTTAATTATTTTAGGGATTAGGATTAGAAAAACCTAGTGATGCCTTAGAGACAAGAATAAGTATAATAAAAACAACCCTAAAATTTGGAAAGTCTTGAGTAAATGGTTTATCAAACAAATACATCCCTCTCTGGATAAAATCAGGTTGAGGCGACTCTTGCACATATGTACCAAGGAGTGGAAACTCTGATAAGGTGTTCCAGGCTTGACCCACAGTGTCCTAGTACATGCAAAATGAGCCTTACTACAATCATGGTTACTAAACACCCATGGGATATGCCTTGGTAAATTCACATGCTTAGTATGAACCATTATTAAGGGTATAAAAAAATTATCCTAAGAATATTTTTCATAAAGTAGATCATAGATAACATAGACTAAAGCTTATATATTGATAAGTTAATGAAATAAATGTTATTTATAAGTCATGGGTTTTTCCTTCAATTAACAATTATGTGTTACCCCTAGCATTCCTTTTATTTCCACATGTGGCTCGTAATAATTGGACTCGGTCTAACAAACGATGTGATGACCAATGTGATGATTGTTCTAATGAGATGCCCATTCGAATGGGAGCTAGAATCATGAACATGGTCACAATAATCTATCAGTTAACTCAATATTTGAATAGGAACATGGGTCAATAAAAACATTCATCCCCTTTAAGAAATAACATGTCTCTATTGATAGATTCATGAGACAAAGTCCTAATACCTTTAATGGATCATATGATCTCTCATTCGTTGAAAAATAGATCAACTCCATTGAAAATATCTTCCCCATCCTTTAATGATTCAAAAAAGAGGAGGTTCTTTTAGATTCTTATTGCATTGAGATTAAAGCTATTAAATGTTGTACATTGACCAAAAATACATATCCTAAAGAGGATACTGAGGCATTATAATGGGTGTATTTCTAGAAAATGTTTTCCGGTAAATATTTTCCCCGCATCCCACAGCTTATGATCAAAAGGTAATTCCTTTACCTCAAGAAAAAAACAATGAATCCATCATCATGTATGAGTCAAACATCACAAGTCATTCATGATACATCACCCGCCTTATCATTACCCCTGAATACATGGTTGTCCTCTTCTTTAGTGAGTTGAAACCCTGCCATCGGATAGCCCCGACAATCCATGACTTCAACAACTATGAGGGAATTGTCTGACGTTCCCTCTAGGTTGAAATAGAGATTCGATAATCTCAAGGGTATTATGGGGATAAGATGAATAAGGTGGATGTCAATTCTAGAAGTCCGATGGATAAATCCAATGGTGATAAGAAAATACAGTACCCCCACATTCCAAAGGAGTTGAAAGAAGCACCCCAAAAATTTCCTGAAGGGGACGAGGAAATGATTTTAGTGTGGAAGAAAAGGGGACCTAGCCATTAACTACCAAACTGAAAAACTTGTAGCTATGATAGGAGAGTAGAACGCTCTGTTCGACTCTCAATAAATTTTTCATTACATCAACTGCAAAGAACAAGGGATTCTTACAAATATGTTACCTAAGCCATGGGTTATCGAAATAAAACAAAAAACTCCAAGGTAGAAAGGGAGATATTTTTCCATCCCCTCCACCGAAGTGAACTCGGAAAATGATTTGGTGATAGTTAAGCTAGTTATTCATTCAAGAAAACATAATTTACTTATTTATTATGGTTCAATACATTATTTTATATCCCAATAGTTTAACAGAACAATCCCAACACTATTTCATGTCATGTTTGTAAATATGTCAATGAGTATGAAAAATGTAATTTTTTTTGTATCCATTGAATATAACTCTTCCCCTATTATAATTTGTGGATGGAACAGCCTGTGAAACCTCTTCATAATCTTTCTAGTGCCATTTGATGCAATTCACTGCATGTATTTGATTTCCATATATAATGAAAACATAAATTTCCATGAGAGGAAAATAACTCTTCATATAAAGAATCAACACCTGATTCTATACCACTATAAGGAGGAAGGTGAATCTTCTTTAGCACCATCATCTAAAGTGTTGATATTTTTTCCTTATGAGAACATGTATATGGATCAGATGATTGAGTCTTATGAGGCAACCAACATTGAATACATGCATATTTTTGGGGATTTTGCTGATGTTTTTTCCAAGGAATTGTCTGGTCTTCCTCCTAGAAGAGATATTAAATTCTATGTTGATCTTATAATGGTGAATTTACAATATCCAAGAATCCGTATAGACTAGAAATTATAGAGGTTGAGGAGCTAAAAAACTAAAAGAGAATATGGATAAAGGGTTTATACACCAAAGTGCTTCACCATGGGGTGAACCAGTCCTCTTTGTCAATAATAAAGAGAGGTTAACACACCTTTGCTTCGATTATCGCGATTTTAACAAAATCATGATAAACAACAAGTATCGTATCCCATGATTTGATGACTTGTTCAATCAGCTACATGGATTAAAATACTTCTTGATGGAGGATTTACGATTGGGATATAATCAAGTATGGGTGAAGAATGGATATATACCAAAGACTACGTTTTGTACAAGATACATGCACATTAAATTCAGAGTAATACCTTTTAGTATCACTAATGCTCTAAAAATATTCATGGACATGATGAATAGAGTCTTTAGAGATTATGTCAACAAATTTTAGGTAGTATTTATAGATGATATTCTTATATACTCCATAACTAAGGAGTATCATGAGTAGAATTTAGGAATTGTGCTAGAGACCTTGCTAATGGGGAAGCTCTATTAAATGTACAGAAACTGTGAGTTTTGGCTGAAGGAAATCACATTCATTGGTCATATCATCATAAGAAATGGAATATATGTGGATCCCTCTATGATAACTACATTAGAGGGATGGTCGAGGCCACCATTAGCGAAGGATATTCATAGATTCTTGGGGTTAGCTGGATATTATCACTGATTTGTGAGAAATTTCTCATGACTGTCAAACCCTCATACAATGATAACTCAAATCAGAGTCATATTTTAATGGAGTGATGAATGTGACAAGAGCATCAAGGAGTTGATATTGAGGCTTATAATTTGACATTTTCTCAGTTTCACACATGTGGGGAACATTTTGTCGTATTCAGTGATGCATTGAAGAAAGGACTAGGATGTGTGTTGATGAAAAATGAATAATAATTGCTTATTCTTCAAGGATATTGAATTTCCATGAGAAAATATATCCAAAAAATGATATGTAGTTAGGTGTAGTTATATTTGATGTAAAAATTTTGTGGCATTATATCTTTGGGGAGATGTGTGAAATATATACGGTCCACACAATCCTCAAGTATATATTCCCACAGAAAGAGTTGAACTTGCACCAATAAATATGGTTAGAGCTTATCAATGAATATAACTACTCAAACCAAAACCACTCTGGGAAAGAGAAAAATATGGAAAATGCTCTTTGTAGAAAAGACCCATCAATTCTATCCTTGATGAGAATTGAAAAGGATCCAATCTTTAGATATTTGATGAAGATGGATTTGGGAATCATAAATAAGGGAACATCAACAATCCATTCACAAATTATTACTCAACCATCTCTTAAGGGAAGGTTAAAGGATTCAAAAAAGGATGAAGTAAAAAGATTAGAAGTATGTAGAAACAATTGGAAAAGGGAAATCCATAGAGTACAATGTTAATGAAGAAGGAATTGTGAGATTTGGGAAAACACTATATATTCCATCAGGACCATAGTTGAAAAATGAACTTTTGGATGATGCACATAGTTCGAATTTCCCTATTCATCCATGAAATACAAAGATTTATCTAGATACCTGAGAGAATTATTAGTGGGATAACATGATGAAAGAGATCGTTGAGTATACATCAAAGTTCTTGGTGAGTCAGCCAGTGAAGGCTGAGTGGTAGAAGTCTAAGGGGATGAGAAAAATATTACACATACCATCATGAAATGGGAGAACATCGCCATGTACTTCTCAACCATACATACAAAGACTTCCAAAGGAAACAATGCTATATGGGTTGTTGTGGATCATCTTACAAAGGCTGAACACTTCATTTCTATCAGTGGGTATATCTCACTAAATCAATTGGCATGAATATACGTCAGAGACGTGGTAAGGCTGCATGAAGTACTGATATCTATTGTATCCGATCAATATCCAAGATTCACATCTATGTTTTTAAAGAGTCTTCATCATTCTCTAGATACTGATATGAACATCATTATGTCTTATCATCCTTAAACTGATGTTCAATATGAGGGGACTAACAAAACACTTGAGGATATGTTGAGATAATTCTCAATGAACATTAAAGGATGATGTGATCAACATCTTCCTCTTATTGTGATCTCACAGAATAATAGTCTACACTCAAATATTCAAATAACTCATTATAAATCCCTATATGGGAAAATGTGTAGAACATTGGTGTGTTGGGATGATGTTGGTGGGCGTAATATTCTAGGACATAAAATGGTCGAAGAAATGGTGAAGAATGGGGAAACAATTCAACAACATATCAAGGAATCCCAAAGTCAACAAAAGAGTTATGCAGATAATTGTCGACAAGACTATGAGTTCAATTTTAGAGACATTGTACTTCGACCCATATCTTCGTGGAATAAGGTCATGTGGTTTGGATGAAAAGGATGTTATGTACTTGGTACATCGGCCCACTCGATATTCTTGATCATGTCAGAGATGTGGCCTATAGACTACCACTTCCACCTATAGTGGACAAATTACATAATGTCTTTCATGTATACCTCTTAAGAAAGTACATACAAGACCCTTCAAATGTACTCTCTTTAAAGGTATGATAGTTAGATGATGATCATTCTTAAAAGGAGAAACAAATGAAGATATTAGATTGTGGGGAAAAATATCTACGATATAAGATAATTTCCCTCATGAATGTGTTGTTGATAAACCACATGTTTGAAGAATCAATAGTGGAATCAGAGGAAGTGATGAAACAGAGTTACCCACATTAGTTTTAGTGTGGGAAAAGAAATGTTAGAGGGAAAAATTTCTTAAGTCAGAAGACTGTAATGACGAAACCATTCATTAATGAAAATTAATTTTGATTTAATAAAATGTCTTATTATGTAAAATGTATATATAAAGTATGAACTATATTGGTTTTATGTTTTATCAAATTAAAATACAGTTATGAATTTTAATCATTTCTAATAAAGTCGTTAAACAGTGATAACATTATTAGTATAATATAGGTCTTTAACAAATCCCATTTACTCGGAAAAATGAAGTGATGGCCTCATCAGTAGACTTTCCATGTATACAGGCCAGTTTTCAGATCTCATAAAAGAGGTTTCATCATGGGTCTTCATTCTTGTCCAAGCCCAAGAAGAGATTCAATATGTTATTCTTGAATAGAACTACCTATGGGATATGTGTAAATTGATAGATATTACCACCCAAGAAATGTTATCTGAGCTACCCCAAGAGTATGTCACCATTACACACTTTACCCTTCAGTATTATACGAGTGTTATAAGGGGTTATGTAACAAGACCATCCATTATGACTATGTCTATTATTATTGTATTTAACTAGGAATATACCTTCCTTTCATTGTTACTTTGTAAATAGTTATTAAAGCACAAATTGTATTTTAGTAAATATTAAATTAAGAAATATATTTTGATGAATTAATGGATTTTTGAATTAAATAATTTTCTAATAAAATATTATCATCAAATTACTTTTTATAAATTATTGAATATTTTTTATGAATACAATTATTTTTATTATTATGGATTGGAAGTTATTTTTGTCAAAACCCATGAATTTTGGACAAATGTCAGTTTTTATATTAAATGTAAATATTCCATATTTATATAATTATTTATATAGAATAAATATTATTTCTGGAATCAGGACATCAGAATTATCCATCGGTGAATTTTTCATTATTTTCTGAGATAGTTGAAATTTTTTGGGTAAAACTAAATAATGTTTAAATATATAATGTGTTTAATGAAATCATAATGAACCAATAATGAATAATTTATATACTATAAAATGTATTTTTGTAAAACATATGTATTACCATTAAAATAATGTTATTTTCGGTTTTTTCGATTTATTTTACAAAGCCTTATTAAACCCTCTATGACTTATAAATCATTTTAGAGCTTAAATTTATTTTGTTGAGAGTGTGACTTACCTGAACATAAGAAACCCTATTATTTTAAGATGTTAATCCATTAGCATTATAAAATTCGTTTTCCACTCCCCTTTTTTTAATCCATTGGCACAAAAAATGGGTCAGTTTGTGGTTTTGATTTGTTTAATGTGTGGTGTCCCTAACCTAAATAATAAATAATTCCTTCTCCTTTCCCATATAATCCCACCCAAGATCACACTTCCACTTAACTCAAAGCCTTTGTATTTCGTCCATCCTCTTCCATTATCTCTCTATAAAATTCCAAAGGCACACCAAGCACCCACGAAGCCCCTCTAAAGCCACATCCTATGCCCTTGGGATCACATTCCCATGTAAGGGATTCCTTCCTTTCTCATTTTGGCCATGATTCCTAAATTTTTTATATCCTTCTGTTTTCAATTATAAATGTTGAGGTATGATTTTACACCTCCCCTATAATTCCCAATTTATATTTGAATGATGAGATACCCCTTTCTCTCTCATTAATGCCTCCCATGTACACCCATTACCATGCCAAAACTCCTTAATGAATTTCTCTCTCTTCATTTACATTCAAGCATTTATATTGTATTATGAATTTAAAATTCCGTTACTCAAGTTTGAAAATGTATCTATATGACCCCCCTTACATTCCATTTTATGAAAATATGATGATACACCTCATTATCTTTCATTAAGCATTTTTAGGAATTCTTATGTCACATCGTTATACTGCTGAAATTGCATCATGATTTTCCATGGAAAATTCATGGTTTAGTGAATACCATTCCCATTTCTCTATCAAGGGTATTCAAATTTATGCACATTTACTTATTGATTAAATAGTTTCATTTATGTATTCCAAATTCATTTATTGTGGAATAAATGATTATGTTTAATGATTCGATGTTGTAAGATCCATGTGGCACACTTATGCATGAAATGAAATGTTTAAGAAGGGTGTGCCATAATAGCACACAAATGCATTGGGTAGTGATTTGTATCATGATACGACAAGTTCAATGAGGGTTTACTCATAATCATTCATTTTCATTGAGGGTTTACTCATTCTCCATGTGCAATGATCATTTCCTCATCCTAATACTATGTTATGTGTTGTTGCCACATTTCCGTGTTATGATAATAATGATATAGCATGTCTTTAGGTTCATGTTTCTCTTATGCTCCATTGATATGCCTATTGCAGAACATCTATTGTAATCTTAATGATATAAATATTTTACTCAATTATTGGGCTGTATGGCTCACCCTTTTCTTATTCAGGTCCTCAAGTTATCCCATGCAATTATTAGTATGAGGTAATGCAGTTGTCATGTAACAGAATGTATCAATAAAGATGATGTATGTTATGTTTTAATTAATTATTTATTGTTCCTAAGCCCAATGTAAATAGACTTCTCGATCTTATATTTTGTATCAAGTTATGATTTTATATAGTAAATCATTTTTATGTGTATAATAAAAAGTGGGGTTGTTATATAACCAATATCCAAAAAATGTATAATTAAAAGTAACATCCTAAGACAAAATGATCCGCTCAAAAAAAAAAGAAACACCACCAAAAATTCCCTTTACAAAATTATCTTTTCATTTTATATTTCAAAAATTCCTTATTTAAAGTCCACTTTTAAAATACCAAACCCAATTTTCCAAAAAAAATCAATCCAAAATACTCTTGAAAAAATAACCTATACTAATGGTTAGGAACCTTTGGTATAAGCCTCCAAACTGTTGGTATAGCCTATACGAATGGTTTGGAGAAACATGGCCATGTATGCCGTAAAGATAGGTCTATACCAACGGTTTTGGGAATACCATTGGTATAGACCTGTAGCAATGGTTTTTAAAACCGTTAGTATAAGTATTATGTAAATCTATACCAACAGTTCCATAAAACTATTGGTATATGTATTTCAAAAAAAAAAAATTCAGTGGGATTTGATCACAGGCCCTCTATTTTGTTATTGAACAACCTAAACACTAACCTAACATGATTTTCGTGAACATAATTTCTTAAAAAGTTATATATGAATTATCAAAAATATTATAAATTTTGATTTATTTAATGTTCTCTATAAGAATATTCCATTAAAAATACATGTACCTATATCAAAGGTTTTGGGAAGTGTAGGTATAAGTCTTTTTATTTGGGGAAATATACCTTTGGGTTGGCTAAACCAATGGTATAGCCCCCCCCCCATACAATGGTTTGGTCAAAACTATTGGTATAGGTCCAAATAAATGATCTATACCAAATGTATTGTCCAAACATATGGTATATGTCCAAATTAATTAACTATACCAACAATTTGGACAAAACTGATGGTATAAGTCATATTTCCAGTAGTGAAAATCATTTCAATTTTCAAAATCAAATTATGAAAAAAGTTCAAGCCTTTAACTCCATGTATACACCCTAGTAATCCCATGAACCATTGCACATTTCTTCACCGAGTTTCATCCACACAAACCAACATGAACTTCACAAGCATCCACTAACTTGTTAAAACGTTCATATATAGTACAAGAGGTTACACTCAGACCATATCACTACCAACTCCAGTAAAACAACATATTTCATGACCATGATATCTTAGTTTTAAAAAACATTTCATGAATTTAATTCCATTTAAAAAAATCATTATCATTTCAATAACTTTTTTCCCCAACATCAAAAGCATAGTTATACAAAATAGCACCAAGACAAAAATCAAATAAATCAATCTACTAGGGTGTGGGACCAATAGTCATGCTTAACATGGAAAAATGGTAGTATTCCATGCCCCCAAGTATGAATCATCAATAAGGAGGAACATAAATCGTGTAATTAGTCTCCACATGGGTCACTACACCATGTGAAATCACGATGTAAGATCGGTTTTCCTAGGTTGTAATACATCAATTTAAAACAACCCAGATTGAAACAATAACCCAACTCTCAGACAACCCCTGGTGACTCGAGGTTTGGAATGTGAGAGGGCTCATGAAATACTTTTATACATACCTATGATGTCCTGAAAGTCCTAATCTCCATTAAAAAGACACCCTGGATATCAAGGGCCTCCTATGATACCATTTTTTCATGAACCAATTTGGGTCAACCCTGAACCTGTCTCCCTAGCTGGTCTGCGCCATGACCCGAAGGGCGTTCCTGATCTCCACGGGCTGGAAACTAGTTCCTAGCATCAGATCCTAATATCTAGGAACAATTTGTACCAAAAATATAAATAAATAGCAATGAATAAACATTATAGTAAAACTGAACTCAAGAAATGAAATCAAAACAGAACAGATCATCATACCTCAACATGACCTTCCCAGTCACCTCCCAACCAAAGCCCGACCATTCTCCAAAAATGTGTAACATTTCCATGAAACCCCAATAAAAGGAAACCTGTAACTGAAATTATAGAAATAGTACAAAGCATTAAAAATGATCAGTAGGGTTTCCATGATAATCCAAATAATATATTAGTCTCACTTGACAAAATAACCAAATTACAGATGTTTTAAATAAAATTATAAAAGTATTATTTTTTCATTTTAAAATAAGAAACAAGGTTTTCCCATTCAGAAAAAATAAGATGCTACATGCTATTTCAATTAAAAAAATTTCATTTCATAGACAAAACCCCAAACAAAAGATACCAAAACTGGGCTATAAATATACAGGTAAACAAGTATAGCTATAAATAAACTAGTATGATAGAATGTAAACAGGTGATGTAAATAATTTAGTAACCATGGGTGACCCAAAGCATCCCAAGGAGACCCCTAGACATTCTCGTTTTCGGATTCACCTTCTAGCGTATGGTGAAGCTCCAAATTCTATAACCAAATGGTCTCCCTATAAATGACCCATCTAGAAAAAAATCCCTCCTGGTGTAACAACCAATCTGGGGTACAAACCCCTCTAAATGTGGTTGATCATCAACTGTCACTCAATCATCTAAAAGATTCTCATGAACCCACGGTGGTTATAAAAATAATCTATATATAGGAGGCCCTCGGACATGTTACTCATCTCACAAAAACATCCTACCCAAAACATGGACACTCTCAAAAATAACCCATAAACAGATACCCCCCATAGAGGTCCCAAATATATATATATATATACAACATTTCATCAATGGTGCCAATGGGGATGCTATACTGTATAATAATTCAAATATTTTAAAAAAACATTTGGCCTTTCCGAATGGGAATACTCAGTTGTCAATGTACAATCTTTTCTAAAATCCCATAAAAACGAAACTTTTGAATTGAAAGTTCCAAACAGGCCTTTGAGCCAAGATGTCCAAAAATACTAGCAAACTATTAGACAAACACTAATTTTACTATTACAATCCAAACAGACCAACAATGAGGAACACCTTTAGAAACCATGATTTTCACAATGCCTGAAGCAACACTTTATAAAAATCATATAAAACATTCTTTCACAATCCCACAAGAAAATAATTTTTTTTAGGAATCTAAACCCATAAAAAACAAAGGTTTTAAAGAAACATCATTTCCATGCACTATCGTCTCATTAGGGCATATCGATATGTTCACCTCATGCACCCATGGGTGTGCGAAAATCTAATGGCACACCAAGGATCAAAAAATTGGTTCGAAAACATTTATAAATGTCTCCATTTTCATTCAATAAAATCCAACCACACAGATATTATTTAGAAATCTCAAATCATTAATTAAAAACAGCAAAAACATTTCCATAGAATAATAAAACCTTCCAAAATAAATTTAACACATTTAGCAAGCTATACCATCATTAAACCATACACACCCAAAATCCTTTTTTTGAAATCAAATTCACACCAAGAAAACATTTTAAATTATTTCCCTTAAAATCACCACTTGCTCACAATATTTAAAATGAACACCAACTAAGAACATTGAATCAATTAAACCATTAATTTATTTTTTACAAAATAAAAAAGACGTGTTCATTAATAAACAATATATTTACAATATATTAATGGAGATAATTTTCATGAAGGCCCAATTCCACCTTAAAAAATAATGGAAAAGTAAACATGTTTACAAGATATAATATAATTATTCATTTTACACTAAATCAAATTTGAAAATATATATTTAAATAATCAAAAAAATTTCAAAATTCTTTGGTAATTTAAACAGTGGGGTTATAGAGGTGAAAATAAATATGATAAATTTATTTAAAATTCCAAGTATCAAAATAATGAAATAATGATGAAAAAATTAAAAATATCTACAAAAAATCCAGTGTGAATGGAGAAAAACATCAACGGAAGAAGGAACAACCACATAAACCCCTATCCCACCATTGAAAACATAGGTGAGGTTGCTGGACCTGAGAACCCGTGCCGGCCACAGTGTGACTGGGAGGCCGCCATCAGGTCGCATGATGGTGCCACCAAAAATGAGTTAAGGTTATTGGGGGTCATTTGCATTGTTGTAAGGATCATGAGAGGCCAAATGTAGAAGTTCAGAGGCTGAATCACAAGATGTCGAAGCATATGAAGCCGTAGTGGGAGAGGTCAGAACAATGAGGACTAAAGATGGAATGGGAGAAGGTGAGCCCGACATTAGTGGTCGAGGAGAGGTGGCTGGCGGAACCATGAGGGATGATCATAGAGGGGGTTAAGTGAAATACTACATGGAGGAGGGGTGATGTCGTGTTTGAGGGACGTCAGTGCGGGGAATCGAGGCGATAGAGGGTAGTAGAGGCATCAGGGAATTGAGGGAATCTGGGGGGTGAGTGTCGACACGCAGGATGCGGCGATGTAGGGATGGTTGGTGTTGGAGGGTATGATTTCATATGCGAGGACACGGTGAGGGTGAGTCCTGGTGAACATGGAGGTGGTTCGAGTATCGAAAAGGTAGGGAATGGGGGTGGGGTGGTCGTTGTGGGTAGATCATGTTAAATTATATTTTTTTCTCATAATAATAATAATAATAATAATAATAATAATCAAAGAACATTTTGAATATTGACAATAATAATTCCAATTAAATTTATATTTTTTTATAATTATATTAATATTAAATTTTAATTAATAACCATATTATTAACCATTCCAAATAATAATAACATTATTATCTAAATTATAATTTTATTATTATTTTTATTACATTTTAAACATTTTAATTATTTAATTTACATAAATATTATATCTTTTGAGTGTTATATATATGCACAAGAACATGGGCCGATGGTCTGGTTATCGCCAACTGTGCGGTACCCACCCACCTGTCCAAAACCCACAAATGTATTTAAACATCAGAATATTGAACCAATACCCGGGACAACCCTTGATGCAAGAACCCAAAGCCATGAAATAATGAAATAAAAATAAATTACAATATTGTGGTGTGACATTACCAAAATATAGGGTTGCTATCATTTTTTTACATAGATACATGTGGATTTTACTATAGATTTTTAAACCTAATCAGAAAAATAAATAGTCTTTTCTCTTATACCAATAATGGAAACCCATGTCTTACTAAACATAATTTCTTGATTAATTACACAAAGGTACGCATTATAAAATCCTAAAAGAAAATTAATACTAGTTCTTTTTGGATTTTAGGTACATGTTTCATCAAAAAGATAAAAAGATAAAAAAATAATTTTTAAAATTTATATAAGATTTTCCAGGAATCACATTTCTATTTTAAAACAACATGAGGAATCATGGGGACACATGTATTCAAGGGGTGATCTATAAGGCTAAATAATATAATAAATATAATTTATTATATGATAAAGTATTTCAAATGGTCCATGATCTATATTAATGTGACATAATATGGGCGATAATTAGAATATTGGGCAATAAGGTAGGATATAACATGATATCATAAATGAAACATGATTATGTGGTGAAAACATTGGGCATGAAATCATAAAAATATGTGAATGATAACTTCCAAGACATGATAACCTAGAGAAAATACCCATAAATGATTATTTTTTCTTTTTATTCTCATGCATTATACTTCATGATACATAAACATTACCCAATACATTGGAGTGATATATAGGTGCACAAATCATTTTGATATCTGGTAAATGCTTAACCACTCCACATGAATCATAAAATATTGATATTCCATTCATAAAAATTAAAAAATATTATTGAGTATGTGTTATATAAACCTAATTCCCCGATAATGGAATGATAGGTACATTTGGTGACACTATTGACTGAAAATAAGGATGGTTATTCACAATAAAAATGATTGGAATTAAAAAATCACATGAAAGTTCCACCAGTATAATTGGGGTATATAAAGCTTCATGGGAGTTCTTAATGTAAGTAAAAGGTGTATATAAAAAATATTACATCATTTTATTAGTTATAGGTATGTTTTAAATCATTTCACAAAAGTTAAAATTGAAAAACAATGGGAATAAAATATAGAAATAACATGATTAAAGTGGTGAATGAGAGGATCCCATACCTTGATAGGGTTATTCCAAAAGATTGGGAGGGGATTGTGAATATCAAGCGGGATATTGGGAGGACCCCATATAGGTAAGGTTAGAGTATTGTCATGATTCAATGTTTTTGAGTGAAGATAAATATAGAGACCCATGCTTGACATATATGGATATTACATCATTTTAGTTGAATATTCAATAAATTACAAAAATAAAAGTCTAAGGATCGTAATAGTTTAGTGTCATTAGAAACATGGAATCATAAAAACTAATTGAAAAGTGAGATACATTATCTCCAACAAGGATTTTCTTGAATAACATCCTTCTTAAACACTTCAAAATAATACATACCTTCATAAACTAGGTAAGGAACCTTAAAACGGGGGAGATAAAATGCTCAGTAAGGTTAAAAAATAAAAATAAGAATTCATAATCACGAGCATAATGGAACGATAACATGGTAAGGAAAATAAATTATCACACCCTACATATAATATATCACATTAATGAATAATTTCATAAATATAGGAAATTACAATGGAATTAATCTTATGAAAAAAGAACATAATCCATTCAACCATAATATAAGAATAATACCTGGAATTTTGTGTGACACATAAGAATATATAATAATTTTCATAGTATTCAAGGAATTTTTAACTAGGCCATCATAGTGGACAATTTCCTTTACATAGATGTGTGCACACCACATTCCATCCATGCGTTACTGAACCGATTTCACCCCTCGTTCAAGTCCTACATTACTAAATTGAGTTTATATCCTATTCATGACCTGCAATACCAAACTGGTTACATGTTTCAGAAGACTTGTTCATAAAATTAGATATAAATATTTACCATAATCATTGATAGGAGATATAGGCCCCAACCATATCACAATGAAATCCTATATGCATATCCCAAAAGCTAATATAAAATCATATAATAACCCATGAAATAAAATGGTAATTATAAACATGTAATCATATTAGAACCTATAAAAAATATATGATTCATAGCCATATCATAAAAACCATAACCCATGATAGATAAAGGGATTTTATAAACATATAAGCCATGAAATTGAAATTAGATTCATAAATAACATGACATTACGAATAACCCATTCATATAAATAAAATGATTGTAATCATTAGATCATTTCCATGAAGATAATGACTAACATCAATGGTAGTCATCTTAGATGGAAAATAATTTCTAAATATGTTCAAAAAATAATTCTTGATGAACATTTCCATTCATATTCTAAAAATGACTATTAATTCCAAAAATAAGTTGATAATAAATTTTTTTAATACCTTGAAATATTATAAAGATTACATGAAATTTTTTTGAATTTTTTTTTCCAGGAATACATAAAAAATAAAAAATAAAATATTTTAAAATAATTCTTATTTGAAAAAACGTTGAAATCATATAAATAATGATTCAAAATAATTTGAAATCCTTTTAAATTGAAAACCTGAAAAAAATTATTGAATTTTATTGAAAACCATTTACTTGAAAATACTTTGAAAACATATAAATAATCCTTTAAGGAATTTTTATAACAATTTTACTTGAAAACATATAAAACAAGGTTGAAAACATTTTGAAAACAATTTTCCTGAAATCTAACATTTAAATATATTTTCTAAATAATTAAAAAATTAAAAATGAAAAATTATGATTTAATGAAATGAATGTGTATAAATCCATACATTTCGTATGAGGTAAATAGGACAGTCCTTTTATACTGTAAAAAGATTAAAAATGGATTTTTTGGAACATGAAAAAAATATTAATTTTAAGAGGTTGGTAAAACACCAAAGGGTAAAAAAGTATTTTAAATATTTAAATACAGTGGTAAAATAGTCAAAGAATTTTTTTTTGGAAAACATTGTTTTGAAATAACAAGGATTTCTTACCAAAGAGAGGGTATAATTAGGATTTCATAAAAATTATTCTTAACTATCTTAAGTACGAAAGTGTAGAAAAATGGTACCAATACATGAATATATATTTAATAATAAAAGGGGCATAAAATTCATTAATGTTTTTGAGATATTGATCAGAATATTTTTTCAATGAATAATAATCATTAACAATATCAAAAGGCGATGAGATTGTTTCAATAAACTCTTACCACTTAGATACATGAAATCACACACTCCAGATACGAAAGGAAAATTTCAATAATCAAAAAATATCATATAAATAAGTAAATTCATGATATAAAATGATAATGTAGCTATATACACCTTGAGAGAGAATTTTTTTGTATAATAAGAAATGAATATCAAAAAAAGCACATGAGACAAAATTATTTTACCGATTTGGTAACTTTTAAAAAATAAAAACCTAGAATAAAATATAAGAAAATAGATATGTGAATAAATATAAAATTATTTATAATATATATTTAATAAAATCATTGTAATTACATACACCATGGAAAATGATATAGTGTAGAACCGATTATATATCTCTACGAAATTAAAAGTGAGATGAAATCCCTTTACCATGTGCCTTGACACTCGTCGTACTCATTAACAGAACCTGTATAATAAGTATTATTTTAAAAAAATATTAAACAGAATAGTATAATTACACATAATAACATATATGGCGTGTTTATGACCTTATATTACCCACTAGTTAACAATCCTTTGTTGAGGATTCACTTCAGGTAATATTTACGTTATTCTGCGCATGTGTCTTAATTTGATTGGAATTTTGTATTTATAATTTATATCACATTTTACATAACATTACCATGATATAAATATCATTAATATAAATTATATGTTTATTATAATAATATATATAATATAATATTATTAAATAGAATACACCATTCATAGGGATGGTAGGTTGTACGTGCGCATGAACGCTTTGTCCGTCTAATTATCATGTTGAAAAATGAAAGTGAAATTCATATATGTATATAAATATATCATTATCATAATATATTTATGATATAATATATATCATATATATTCACCAAAATATTTTTTTATATAATCCATGTTGTGTATTAATGAATCATAAGCTTTGAGGGTGACGTGGTCCACACTTTCTCAAAATAAATTTTCGTATTAACCCCAAATGGAATGTAAAATGATATGAGTTTTAAAAGGACTAAATAATCTTAAATAAATAATAAATTTAATATATAACATCTATAAATATATTTTAAATCATAATTTCCACCATTAGAGACGTTATGAAAAATCTAACAATCATCATTTAGTGAGGCGATAGTTCTCCATACACATAAACAATATATTTGTTATCCATTCTATGGAGGTTTCTATAATTTAATGTTGAATAAATTATCATTTATAAATTGGTATATTTGGTATAAAATAATTTTAGAAAAACAATATATTAAATAATATGGATGGGGTGGACAATGAAAATAAAATAACGACTCTTGAGAGAAGATGGTACCTCTTAATTGAGAAACACTTTTTTGTTTGTGCCAAAAGGATTCCTTAGATTGTGTTATGCCTTAATGAAGTATTCTATGAAGAAGTTTAGAATTTGGAAATTTTATTGTGAAGATATTGTATTTATATAGGTGGTTTTATAGGTGTAAACATGTGGTATAGGTAGTGACCGTTTATAGGGAAAGAAATGGACTCACTTTGAATTTCTGAAAACAATTTAGGCTTACACATGTTCTTACCCAAAAAACCCAAAAAAAACAAAATAAATCAGTAATGGAAGGTATATAGAATAACCATGGCTGTAAAACTAGGTTTTTAAAAATTCATAGGTCATTTGGCTCTCTATGATTATGGTTCTGTCCATAATTATGCTTAATTTGACATTAAATGACGCGATTAATTTTAATCAGTTTTACTAATAGTTTTGGTCAAAAATTTATTTGACTTTATTAGAATATAAATATTATAAATATTAAAATGGTGTAGTTTTGTTTTTATTAATTAACTTCATATTATTGGAAACATTAATAAAAATGGTAATCACACGGACGGAGCAAAATTACTGGTTTTTAGTTTAAAATAAGTTCACATGATTTTTAAGTTTTTATATTCAATTTCAAAGTGAAATATATTATAAGGAACTGAATTACATTAATAGATTTATAATTTATCTAAATTTACCTAAAAAATTTGTAACATATAATTTACCATTAATAATTATGTAAACGAAATGGTATTTTCTAACTAAAAATCATTATTTCTTCACTAATCATCAAAAAAATAATGTTTCTCAACAAAATAAAAAAATAACCCTACACTAATTTATGCCATATAAATTAAAAAATGATGTTTATTTCATAGAATGAAATTTAATTATTCATCTAAAATTAATTTTATTAATTTTCAACGAATTAAATGAAGTGTAGTTCATATTATTTTTTAAACATATAAGACCTTTACGAAAAATTATATCTTTAGTTACCAATTTGTTTTTTTTATAAAACAATTATAAATAATATTTAAAATTTGGTAACTAATATTCATATCACCATGTTTAAATGAACAGTTTTAATTATATCATTTAAAAAATTATAACAAAATGATTATTTTTATAAACTTGTTGTTTTGTGTAACGTATTGCAAGTCAGTGTTATGGGTAGCGCATTCCATGTCAGTATTTCTTGTAGAACAAACCACATTTGTATTTTATGTTGAAAAGGCCAATTTGGTTTAATTTGATATGAATTTCTGACTAATTTTTTAATATATATATATATATATAACTATTTTTAGTTTCACGTGAAATGACCAATATCAAAAAGATAAATTAAATAAAAAAATATAATTCACAAAATCGTTGGGTGTTACATTACACCCTCGTTATAATTATATTCCTCTTATAAATTCTTCTATGTTATCAAAGTTTTAATAATTTAATATTTTTTCATAGAAATCCATATCATAAAAATGAATACGAAAACATTAATTAAAAAGGGAACTTTGGAACCATAATAGTTACCCAAAGTATCATATAATTGGTTTTTCACATAGTAGAACACAGGTTGGGATTAAATAATTGGCATAGAGGAAAAACATAAATATTTGTATGGAGTGGTTGATGTCATCAATCACAAACAACTGAATGATCAAACACATTATGAGGGCCTCAATGTCATAAATCTGTTATGAATTAAGAGGCTACTAGTTCAATAAAATTAATGTATTAGGAAAACACATTTTCTTTTGATCATTATCCTAACATTTATTAATTCTATTATTGGCCTAGGTTATAAGGAAATATAATTACTTGATATATATCTATAATAAAAATTTCATTCATTAGTGATCTTTTTATCTGTTTCTATTTCATCCAATACATTGTGTAATATATTTCTAGAAATTATCTTTTATATCTAAAGTACTAAAATACACATTTAGAAGATATTAATGAAAAAGAAGAACTAAATTTATAAATATTTACCTATAATAATTCCTAAAATATAATATGGTTAAAAAATTAATCTCTAAACATAAAAATTAACACAAATGTATCATCGTAAATAATTAATCATAAAAAATAATTATACATTTTCCTTGATCTCACGTTGGCCAATTGTCGGTGTGAAACCTTTATCATCCTTCTACCATATGTTTCGGACTCACGACCTTACTATACATGATTGATTTTCACCCAAATTACATGATTTTATTTTCTATAACGTATTTATATATTTTCCATAATATATTAGAGGTGTATCATTAAAACTAGTTTAATCACTAAATATCCTTGTAACCTATGTTTTAAATGAAACTTCAATACATAAATACATCATCCAAAGTTTATCTTGAACTTTTCATGAATTTATAACCTTATAATCCTTATAAACTTTGAAAATTTAAATTAGTAAAAAAATGGTAACAAATAAAACATAACATTGATCCACCTTATAGCAAAAAGTACCACTTGTAAGTCACTTTACAAATATGTGAATACACTTATGTTATATTTCCATAAAACTATGTAATAACCTTAATTTCCATATATTTTTTTTGAAAAAAATGTTTACTTCTTTATGGGAGGAAAACATTCTCATCCATTTGATCAACAAAAATCATTATTTTTATCTAGTAGTCACATGATTTATGTCCTTGTATTCCAAATTAAAAACCTCTTATTATTCTTCTATGACATTCACTTAGGTGATTCATTCTATATTCTTGATAGAATCAAAACAAAATCATCATTCTTCTATGGTCTCCATTACCTGACCTCTCAAAGAACTCCATCTTTCTCGTCATTGGTGTGTACGATAGATGGTTAAGGTACATATTATTAATCATGTTTTGTGAAAAAATAGGAATAATCACAAAAACCTTCACACTTGTGATCATCCCACTTGAATTCTCATTAGAAAATAATTCATCACATTCAACATTAATATTCTTCATTATATTTCCTTCCACTAACTAAAACAAGAATCATAGTGTGAGCATTACTTATCATAGCATAAAACCACATAGTCATAAATATATTTACTTATAGTATGTCTAAATCATGAAACCTTCCTTAATATACAACACCCTAGGTCCATCATAGGTTACTCATAGACAACATATATTTAAATATTTCATGATAGTTCATGTTGTTTTTTCCAATTCCCAATGATGATGATGCAGGAGTGTCAAACTAGATGTGCAACAAGGCTAATAGTTGTGTACTAGATTACCCTGATTTTGAAGTAGGACATATTTTTTGATTTGATACCCCAAGGTACACCAATTATAGAACAAAATCCACTTATAATATCCATAAAAGGATGTATTTCTAGAAAACCACTCGCTCAATCGTTTACAAAAATTCGAGGTCATTTTCCAAAATATTAACCCATATCTACAGTTATCCTCAAAGACACCATAGACACATCCTTAGAAATATTCCTAGGGATCTCACTAATGTTTTATCATATAATTTTTTTAAAGGATGAATAATCCATTTCTTTTATAAAAACTATAGAGAACCAGGCTTGACATATATGGATATTACATCATTTAAGATGAATATTCAATAAATTAAAAAAAATTCCCTATGACTGAAATTGTTTATTGTCATTGGTAACATTGAAACATAAACAATGGTACATAAATGAACTATATTATCTCCCAATATATTTTTCATTAATAAAACCCTTTCTTAAGAACATCAAATACATTAAATATCATCATATCCAAGGGAAGGAAACAAAAATGGGGTGAGCTCAACTGATTATTAAGTGTAAATAAGAGATATTTGTAATCATAATGATGAGTATAAGTGTAAGAGAACATGATCATGAAAATAGAATATCATAACCTACATATAAAATATCATATACAAGGATCATTGAATAATGAATGGTAGTTCATATATCTTGAATCATAGGGAAATAAAGAAGATAATTCACGAAATAATAACATAAGAATAAAACATTGAATTGTGGATTCACATAAGAATAGATAATAATTTCCATAGCAGTCATGGAATTCATTCTGAGACCATATTAGTGTACAAAGTCCATTACTAAAACATTTTCACACTCTATTCTATCAGTATATTACTATACTGATTTCACCCCTCATTCCATCTCTATATTACTAATCTGTGATCATTTCATATTCTATCCCTATGATAAAAAATTGTGTCCATTTCTCAATATTGACATGTCTATATCAAGAGATTTAAATCATCATCCAATGCCTTTAAATGAGATGTAGGTCCCACCCATCTCATAATGAAATCATATATACATGTTCCACAAGATCATAAATAATTATACCATAATCCATGTCATAAAATCGGTAATATTAACATGTAATAAAATTATAAATTGTTGAAAGATATAGTTTTAATAATTTTTTCATCAAAAGGAAAAACTGTAAAAGATAACCGAATTTCAAAAATATATAACATGTGAAATAGAAATGGGTTTCAAAAATTACAGTTCATTATGAATTACCTATTCATATAATTTATATTAATGGAACAATTAGATCGTTTAATATAAGGTAATGAGTAACATCAATAGATGTCATCATAGATGTAAAATGATTATGAAATAACTTTTTAGTATATATCATGAGGAAATTATCCTATCATATTTTAAAAATAAATTTTAATATATAAAATCATTTTAAAATTATTATCTCATATAATAAATTGAAAACATATAAATAATACTTGAAATCATTTTTAAAACATTTTTCTCTTAAAAATAATTAAATAATCTTCAATGAATATAAAAACAAAATTGATTTTTTTTAAAATATATAATCATATCATGAATGTTGTTTTAAAACCTATTTACATGAAAATATGTGAAAGTGGCCTATAATTTTTTCAAAACCATTTCATTGAAATTACATTGATAATATAAAAATGATGCTTGGAATAATTTTGAAAACTATTTTTCCTTCAATGAGTATAATAAAGGGTATAAAATATTTTGAGATCAAAATTCATTGAAAATCACATTTAAAATAATTCATTAAAAACTACCTTTTAATAATTCAATGAAATCTATAAATAAATGATTGTGGGTAAATCCATACATGTCGTATGAGTTTAAACGAACATTAGTTTTTACGGTAAATATGTAAAAAATTTCCTTGTTTGAAAAGATACAATAAGATTCATTTAAATTGGTTTGTAAAATAAATAAGGATACAAATTTCATTTAAACATTTTTGAAGAATGGTATAATATTATTTAAAACACCTTTTAGAGAACATGGTTTTGAAGGAACATATATTTCTGACTAAATAGATGGAAAAGACGAGCTTTCTTAAAAAAGACTTTCTTAAATATATAAATTACCAAAGAGAATAAAAATGGTACCAATAAATGAATATATATTTATTAAAAATTGGATAATAAAATTCATTTTATTTATTGATATATGTATCCTAATATTTTATAAAAAATCTTAATAATTAAATATATTGAAAAGTAATGAGATACTTTCAATAAACTCTTATAACTTGGTTACATGGGATCATACCCACCATTTAAGAAAAGTAAATTCCATGAAACATAAAATATAATTAATGGTATAAAATTCAGGATATAAATGAAAAAAAGATGTTTATACGCCTCAAAATTAATTATAGGTGCAAAACATAACATGAGTGTCAAAGAATGGAAATTGAGAGAAAACTATTTTACTTATTTTGTGACAATTGAAAATTAAATACTATAAAATTAAGATCATAAAATGGATTTTTGAATAGACATAAATTTATGTATACGTTAAATTGAATAAAATCATGTGTACTACCTACAACACATAGAAATAAATTGTTGAAAACATTTCATGTATCTCATGGAAATAAAAAACAAGATTAAATGCCCTTATATTATGTCTTGACTCTCATCGTACTCATTAAAAAGACCTATATAATAATTATAAATGTATTATAAATCATTTATAAAACCATATAATTATATCTAATAACATATATTATTTTATTATGACTTTATATTAACATCATGTTATCAAACTTATGTTAAGGTTTTACATCGAGTATTATTCACTTTATTCCTCACATGTTTATTAATTTGTTATAATTTTTGTATTTACAATTTATATCATGATTTATAAAATTTAACACATGACAGAAATATCAATTATATAAATTATATGTGTATTATAATAATATATAAAATTTAACTATTTAACATGGAATACACCATTCATGGAGATGGTAGCCCATACATACACATGAATGATATTCACGTTTAATTGTTGCGTGGAATGAAAGAATTTAAACAAGATATATGTATATATATAATTATTAAATTATATTTATGATATCATATATATATTATATATTCACTAAAAATATCCTTAATGCAATCCATGTAGCGTATGAATGAATCATATCACATTGAGGGGGCGGTAGTCCACACTTTCTCAAATGAAATTATAGTATTAAAAACCAATGGAAAGTAAAAACATATATGTATAAATTGATAAATAAGAATAAATATAAAATAAACATAATATATAAAATTTATAAATATATATTCTATCCTAATTTACACAATGAGAGGTAGTATGGAAAATTTAACAATAAGGTTTTACTGAGGTGGTAGTTCACTGTACACATAAATAGTATGTATGTTACCCATTCGATGGATGTTTCTTTAAGTGTTGGTAAAAACCTTAGAATATAAAATCCATTTATGATGAGTTTACAATTTTTAATAAAATAATGGAATAAATAGTTTATAGGATTGGATAAAGAAAAAATATAATGGACCTTGAGTGAAGACAAGATCTCTTAATCGAGTAACCCATTTTGGTTTGTGCCAAAAGGCTTCATAAGATTGAATTATTCCCAAATGAAGGATTATAGAAAAAATAAAGGATTTCTAAGAATTGGAATTAGAAGATCATGGTATAACTTAATACAAGTGAGGGGTGTGAAGAAGTGGGATAGGCAGTGGATTTTTATAGGGAAGACAAATGACTCGCTTCGAATTTTTTAAAACAAGTAATAGGACTTCACATGTTCTTAAATAAAAAATCATAAAAACAAAAAAAACAAAAATAATGGACGGGTTACAGATAATATATGGCCATAAAGTAGGGTTTGGACAAGTTTATTGTACATTTGGCACCTTATTATTATTGTGTGCTGCCTAATTATGCTTAATTAGACCTTAATTTATACGATTAATTTTAATTAGTTTTAATAATATTTGTAGTCAAATATTAAGTAGATCTTAATTGTATATAAATATCTTATTAATTATAAAGGTTTTTTGGGTTTTCATAATTCAATTCACTAATGTGAGAAAGTTAATATTTATGATAACACTACATTTGGGGTGAAATTACGGGTTTTGTAGGTAGAAATAATGTCAAAAATATTATTCTGTTTAAATATTGAAATTAAAAGTGAAATTGATTAAAATGAGATTAATTTTATTAATTTATGTGTAATTTATCTAATTTGACCTAAAAATAATTTAATATATAATATTATGTTTATAATTATAAAAATGAAAAAGAATTTTTGAAATAAAAATGAAATTGTTTTTCAACATACATCAAAAAAGGATGTTTCTTAATAAAACCCAAAAAATCATCCATAAGCTAAATTTGTAATTATTAATTAAAAAATGAATATTATTTTTTTGAATCAAATTTATATCTATCTAAAATTAATTTTTTTTTCTATAGAAGGACATTAATTGTAGTACATAGTATTTTAAAACATATAAGGGCTTTAGAAAAAATTATATCTTTTGTTATAAATATGTTTTGTTTCTATAAAACCATTATAAATAATAATTTAAAAGTAGTTATAATATTAATATCAACATGTTTTATTTCTAGGATATAATTTTATCATTTAAAAATAATAATTAAAAGATTCTTGACAAAAAACTTAGTGTTGCGTGTTACATATGACAAGTCAGTGTTGCAGGTAGTGCCGACATAGTCGGTATTTTGTGTATCATCATAGAAGTTGGTATTTTATGTATCATAAGACATGTTGGTGATGTTTTTAAATAATTAATGATATATATATATATCCATTTCCACTTGAAATGAAAAATATCAAAATGAAAAATTAATATGAATACAAAAAATTACAAAACAATCTCACTTCTTTACACCCCTCACACGTATTAAGTTATACCACGATATGCCATGGATTCCAGAAAATTTCTGTGGTTTTAATTATTACAAATTCTTAACAACTCATATCAATAAAACAATCTCCTTGGTGACATGGAGGTGATTCATTCTTATAAATAATATAATTTATAAACATGAAATATAATATATATTTTGGAGGATTCACTAAGGGTTTATAATATTGATAAAATTACTTATGACAACAATATTTTAAAGTGTATATATTTTTTGGTCATGGATACAATTTGTGGAATATATTATATAAATTTTAGGTAATTATTATATAATAATAAATGATATATACATTTATACAAAATCTAATTTTGACTGAAAACCCGACTATCTCCAAAATTAACAAAACAAATTCCCCATTGAATAATTATTAGGTTCTCATTTCAAAAAAAATTATTTCTTTTATCCAAATAATTCTATAAGTATTAAATTTACACTTCAAAATCAAAAAAATAGTCATTTACTAAAAATTACTAGTTTTTTACATTAATAGTACTGTATCCATTATAAAAAATATTTTTTGAATTTGGAAAATTGTATTATAATGAAAATCAAATAGACACTACTTAAAAATAATAAATTATAAAAGTAGTAATTATTTAAAAAACAAATAATTAATTAATATTAATTGTGTTTATTTAAACTGTATATTTCTAGAAAATAACATTTTTATATCATTGTATCCAAATCTATTTTTTATCAAAATAAATATTTAATAATCATACATTTAATAATATTATTACTAAATGAAAAATATAAATTTTTTTATGAATATTAAATATAAAATTTCATATTATTCATGTCTATATGCATTTCCATTTATTACACATGTAAATACCTTAATAATAATGTGTTTTATAGTGATATTTAATAGAATGGTTCTTTCACGACTCGCCCAACTGTGTCCCATGTCGAAACTCATCAATATAACCTCCAATATATTAGGGGTTTGTGACTAGCACAAAGTTGGTATATCACTAACATTGGAGGAATTGACTATATACCTGTATGCACACACTCACCCATCCCTAATCAAACAAAATGATGAAATTTAAAAAACATTAAGAAAAAATTTAATGTATACCACTATATCCCAACCAACAGAATACAACAGGAAAGTAAAGTGAAGTGAAACTAGGCCAAATATAATCACGCTAAGAAGATTCTATAAACGATAAGTCCATCCTATAAACCAAGGTATTGGTAATGATGTCCGTAGACGTATGAACATACCTCAGCCTACATGATCTCACAAAGCACCATATGGTCATGGTCTTCCTAAGATCTCATTAAAAGGCCTCACGTCTATAAAAGACACGACATGTGGGGGGAATGTCTATGCATGGGTGAAAATAATAATACAAATAAAAACACCCAGAAACCACAGTAAAATAAAATATAGAAAATTATAGTTATCCCTACACAATTATATTTCTGTATCACATATATGAACATCCATATATACTCAATTTAAGATACATAGTGTATAGTTATGTCATGAGTACCGTATACCAAAACTAAGGATTGAGCTCTATGATTGCCAAAAGCTCTCATATGGGATAACAAACTCCTTTGTCTAATAGAACAAATGAACTCCATATGAGAAGTATTTTTTGTTGGGAATCATTAGGAGAGAGATATAATGATATATCAAAAGAGATATATAATACACAACTGTTGATCCTTGAATGGCCCCCCATGCTGGTCCCTTCCCCATCAGTGGGGGAGGGACCCTTGTCACTCCAAGATGATCCCTCACAATCCTTTTCCCCCTTCTCCAACCTTGATATCCTTCCTCCCTTCCCACTTATTTGGATCACACCGAAAGGTCCAGATCTATTTAAAGAATTCCCTAATCATCTAATATCATTCGATGTGTATCATGAAGCTTCATCTCTTCCAAATCTAACATTGATTTTTCGGTTCAAATAGAGACGTCTATAGATTTATGTATAAGGCATGTACGTTTTTGGAATCTGGGATTTACAAGATCGTGCGATTATTGGCATACTAGACAACAGACATAACATAATTACGTTTTCTATAGAAGATGATTTGATCAAGGATTCATCTTGTGCTCCTCACATATGTAATAAATATCCTTTCTTTCAATTCAGGTGGTCCTTCAACATTCATATGATGTGTGGTGTCCTAAAAATGAAAATATTGGTTATTCTACCTGATCTTCCTTTACAGTGTCAAAATACTTCGATATTCCACATGTTAAGAAACATGGTTGGAAGTTATTATTGCTCTAATAGTATAACAAGGTCAGTATGTCATCTTGTTTCTCCATGAATATGTGTGGTGGTGGATGTGTCTAGAAGGCTAGATTATTTTGTATAGATTATAGTTGGTGAAGAATTCTATTATAATCAACATATGTTTTTTGAACTGTGGTCCGGTTATTGCTCTATTTTCAAGAAAATAGGTCATGTTATGGAATTTTTTAGGGGAAAAAGATAGTTAAAACAAGTTCTAGAGGCAGAGATAATAGCTTGGTTTTTGGATCTAGAGAAGGTTTGGTGGATCCAACATTACTAGGTGCCTACAGGGACCTACCTACATAGGATTGGTTGTAGGATAAGTGAATAGAAGACATCCAGAATGTAGAGGATATTTTAAAACACTTGAGGAAGGATTTTGGATCCCCTCAGGTTTTTGTGAATGACCGGTCGAGCTTAGTGAAAATTTGTGTGGTTAGCATGGATGGAACATTGAATTCCAAACGTGGCACTTATGTGATGGGTGTGCGACCATGAAATCATATAAATTCCGAAGGAGTACCACAACTAGATAGGGGGGAGCTCTATGGATGGTTAGTACTGGGTAGAACTAAGACACATATTTGTTAGATTGTTTAATAATAAACATGGACAACAACCAAGATAAACCTTGTCCTTTCATAACTTCAATAATCACATTTATCACCTTAGTGATGATGGTTGTGCAGAAAGAATCTGTAGAGGCCTCTCTATAGTAGAGTTAGGAAATAAAACCTCATATAATAGTGCAATCAGAGATTATGGTTAGGGTCTTCATATCCCATGGAGTATGGGAACAAATATGGAAAATATGCATCTGGGGAGTTGCATTGACAATATGAAGAATAAAACTAAGGGTTTTAAATTCTAATTAGGCCTTCATAATCCAATAGATATATAGTTGACTAAAAAAGGAAGTAATAAAAATAATCAAGACCTCCAAGCATTGGAGGGTATCAATATGAATCTTGGGCCAATAGGTAATGTCAATGTGGCGATAAAGGGAAATTATCTTGTGGAATCCATGGAGGTTTCTAAATAGTAGCCAAAAGAGTAGAAGAATGGGGACCATCCTAGGGGGAATCAATTATACGATGATGATATGTGGTTGGACGAGGAGGCTGCATATACTACGGTCATATAAAATGGACAATCGTGGGTGGTTTCTATAAAACATGTGCATATTGTTGATATTCTTATGCATTCAAGATAAACATTAAGGGAGAATGTTCTCACAATTAAATCCAAAAAAACAAGAAGACTAGTGGATGATGAGAATATTGATAAACATGGAAACTAATAGTGAGAAAGTTAAATTGATTAATATGTACGATCTTATCCGGATCAGAGGGTTCAATGAAGGAAGATCAATATAGATGTGTACTTACAGGCTTGGGATTACATGGAAACACACTTAGAAGATCTAATAACAGAAGATCTAGACTTACCGGTACCATCACCTTCTGAGAAATTATCTTAGCAGAATGCCTCCAATAGGCCCAAGTTACCCTTATACATGTATTTGGTTTACTTTAGTGTTTCACATGGGTGAGCAAAGGGTTTATCAGTTTCCTTAAAATTGATTGGATAATAAAAAATTTCTTTTTAGGCATCACATAGTTGGGGATCACATACAGTTCCATGGGGTGATACCAACAACTCAATCTAGATTGACATGCTATGTAGAGGATTGATGCACAATAAATTTGGAAACATCAATACCGAAGAATCTGCCTAGAACATGGGGAATGAATAGGGTATCCCACTCCGTGACCCTCAGGGGATTCTACAACTCTATCAAAAAAATTCTCAATAAAGAGATTATAGTCATATGAGTACGAAATGATTTTCAAATACCAACTTGGAAAATGATAATGGGAACAAACCCTAATGAATAATTTTTTATATATTGATAACAAGATAATAAATCCATTAATAAAGGGGGTACACTATATATAATAGGGTCACACATCATATCCCTTGACCCTGGGTACTACTGCTATACAAAAGCCCATGTATGTATAAAATTTCATGTATAAGATGGGCACATGCCTTATAGATGGCATCCCACACCATGTCCTTCCACCAGGGGTATGCATGTGTGTTGTTGACATGTTACAATACATGATGTTAACCCATGTCATTCTACCCCTGTACCCATGCACGAGATATTATATGTACCAGAACACAGGGTAGTCTGTGTACCTGTACAATGGGTAGTCCGTGTACTAGTAAACGGGGTAGTCCGTGTACTTATTCATGGACAAGTGGTGTTTGAGGGTACACATTGCGGAGGAATACAATGTCTCAACCCTATGTACATGTATCTCCAGGGATATACGCTGAGTCTCAGGGGGTAACCATAAGATATGTTACCGAGGTAACCTTCCATGTGTAATTTAACTATTCCCTAAAACCCTAGTTTCCACTCAGTAGGGTCCACACACAGCATAACCATGATTTTTGTACTATATTCATCATGGGTTTTTATAATGTCTGGTTCTTATATCACACCCCTTGGTCGTTCTCCTGGGTTTGGATCCAGCTATTTTTACACCTCAAAACACCGGATCAATGATTCTTTCATCACCCTAACACTGAATTGATGTGTTTCATGCCTTTGATCAGCTAAAAACAGTCTTAGTCCATTCTGACACAAACCACACGAAGAACCCTTTATTCTGATTTGGTCTAATTCATCCATCACCGTCTTCATCAAACATTTATTAGGTTTTCGTGACGTTGGATCTTCAATTTTGAATCACTATGCTATGAAACAAAGGCTCCAAAATTGATGATTCATGAATTTGTTGAATAACAAAGAACACACATACAAATACCAATGGTGAAAAACAACAAATAATGAATCTGTGGAATGAACCAAGATCGTTGTTCATTGTGTCCTTTATTCATTCATGTAATAATGGTCAACAAAACAAACATTATCCATGATAAAACCCCGTAAATCCCATTATTAAATCCCATATCGAAAAGCATGACCTAACATTGGAACAAAATATTCATTGGTTGGTCCATTTTCATAATTAAATATAATATAGTAGAAGGAAATATATTATAATGCATCATTTTTAGGAATTGGATCGCTTGTTATTTATGATCGATTACCACTAGTGAGATCCGTCTAGAACGGCATTTGTCAATACTTGAACAACAATTCCTTTATCTCCCACCAAGAGAAATCTTCTGTGTTTCTTCTCTAAAGCCACTATTATATTCTTGGGTTATGTTCCTAACCCTAGATCCATGAATAAATGTTTATTGAAAATATTAAAGAATTAATACATCACTACATCTATGATACGGTAAAATTAAAAAAATGTTCAATTTATTTTATTCATTAAAAAATCCCAAAATTACATTTCACAGTTTACCCATGCTGAACAATATTCGGTTGTGCCTAATGTAATGTTGGTGCTTTGAACACAACAATGCCCTCTGATTTCTGATTTGGGTACCCATTTAGATGTTTTCCCCCTTTTTTAGGATAACCACGCATGCTTTCAATTTAATATTTTAATATATTTCCAAAATTTATTTTGGGCAGAATAGGCCTTGGAATTGCACTCCGTCTTAGTACTTAGTCTTTAATATAATCAATATAATATTTAAAAAAATAGAAAAAAACATTTATGAAATTATTGGTTCGAAAAACATAGTTGGTCCCTAATCTCAATGAGATTGAATTTATCCCATAAATAGTTCTGTTCATGATGTAGTTTATTAGTCTCTACATGTTATTAATTAAAGGAACACCCTATTGATGTTATATACCGTGGAATCTTTGATAAATTTTCCTCTTAGGGTATGACACTACTATTTGAGTCCATTACATGTTTCATCCTTATAAATTGAATTTTATCACAACTAGTAATAAAATAATATTAATTTCCATTATAAACATGATATATTATCAATGGATATGATGATAATGGTATTTTACATTTTCTAGACCCTATTATTATTCATAATAGAGAAATTAATATGTTTTTATTTTTTATTAATTCTTTATATAATAATGAATTTATTTACAAAAAAAATTGGAATTTTTGTTATAAAAGGGTTGGTCTTCATAATGAGTAATTTAATGATAAACAAGGATACTAATGTAGATTGGTATTGTCAAATTTTAGGAAATATTTCATATTTATATTTTATGAAGTATGTATTAGGGAATAAGATTTTGATATTTTGTGCATGGTTTCATAACGTAGTGGAACGATTTAAGTGTTTATAAGTTTTCAAGAGTTTTGATGTAGTGGTATCTTATGTAATTATTTATATGTTTAAGGATACTCAAAAGGGAAAATGTATTGTAACCTTTTTTGAGATTTTATATGATTTTATATTGAAGGTAATTAATTATATTTTGATGGATATTACTTGTATTATAATTCATGATTAATGAATATATATATCTTTCAATAAACATGTGATTCTTTTTTTATTTTTATTTTTGGAAGAATACTATTATATTTCTCATAAATATATTTAATTGTTTGATTATAATTTTGGCTATGTGTCTTTGTCAGTAATAAAATATTTTTTTATCAGATAGATGTTAAATTTATTTTGGAATGATTTATGAAGAAACACATTCTAAAATTATTGCTTAAACCTTTGAGAGACATATTTTAAGGTGTTTTAGGGTTCATTTTTATTGAATTTTTTGATCCTTTTGAATTTCTGCTAAAATTATTACTATTGTGCATGGTTTATTCATTATTTTTTATAATCTATGTTATTATATCATATTTAGTAATGAAAAAACAAATAACTTGTTATCCATTTTTAGATTTCAAGATCTAGTATGACAAGATTTTCAGGCTACAAAAAAGATAAATCCATCGTGATCATTGACCAATGTTAATTTGAGAAGAAAAAGTCAAAGAAAATTATATTATTATAAAACAAAAGAATGATGTTTCATTTGTGGAATTAAATAAATAATTTAAATATATTTTATATTATTCTCTACTGTGATAGTAAAAGAATGCATAAACTAATAAATGGAATGTGATATAAAATAATCTCCTTCTAAGACAATTTTAAGAGAATTCACTATATTCTATATCTCAAGGGTAAATGGAATTATTTTCTCCTGATAAAAGAATAATTTTATCTCTTAATTGGATCATCTTTTAAATTATATATTTTTAAGTCCATCTAATATTATCTTTCAGTTTTTGAAACCAAATTTACATGTTATTCCATGTGACCAAAATACAACCCACATCATTTTTCAAGAGGATTTTTTTCCCATGTTAGGGTGTGAGTTTTTATCATACATATTTATAAATATTATAAAAAAATTTCCCTTTAAAAATGATATGATTATATTTCTCTCTACAAAATTCATCTAGATAATAGATACGAATTATTGATTTTTCCGTTCATGGGATTTATATTAAAAAATATGATGTTCAAATTATATTTTCAGCCATGAAAGAATGTTATTATTTTTTAGTTTATATATATCATAATCTCTTATATTATAATTAATATAAGAAAAAACAATGGTTTTATTACTTTAATGGGTAAAATGTAACATTATATAATTTTTTTATTGATATTCCAATAAATAAATATTTTTTGTTATCTTAATTTTTGAGAAACAATAAACTAAATTTCAACATGATTTGTATAACTATGGTAAAATATTATAATTCTAGATAAATAAAAATACATTATAAGGTTAAAATAATAATCAATAGTATGAAATATATAATTGGAATAAATGAAAAAAATAAAAATACCATATTAATATAAGCTTGATATTCATTGTCCACTAATAAGATCATAATCTCAATCACACTACATAAAAAAGGATATAATGTAAATCTATTATTGTTATTAGGTTAAACAAATAATGAATATAGGGACATATTTGAGGATATGTTGGATGGTTTAATGGTTGTTGGGCTTATATGTCTACTAGGATTATATATCCATTAGACACACACGTAAATTGTGATTATATATCCATTAGAAGAATATGATGATTGGAATTATTTCTCTTTCATGTATAGTACCTATAAATTTTCTATAAGAAGATATAATAAGATATGAATAAAATCATATTTTCTTAACAAACATTTTTATGTTTTTAATGGTTTTTTCATAGTAAATTAATCACTTTAAAAAAGTTCATTGTGAAAATATATGAAATTTTAACATATGTAAATATATATTAATGTTATACTAATGGTTCTCAAAAGATAAATAATTATTATAAATTCAATTAATAGTTAAATAAAACATTTTATAATGAATTTATTTATTATTTTATTTTTAAGCAGGTATTATAATTAATTTCAAAAAGATTTATATAATTTATTTTATTAAATGTAAATAATTTTTTACGTAATCGTGTGAAGAGAATGTTGTGAGATTTTTTTTAATTATAAATATTTATATTAATAATGAAATATATCAAATTCCATATAATTATTTTTTTATGTATTTATGAGGAAATAATAAATACTTCAATGTTTATAAGCCCTTACTTATCAAATAAATTAAAAATTATTAATTAATAATATTAATTGAAAAATTAAAAGTTGTTATTTAAATATATGTTTATCATTTATAAAATTTCATCAATGTTTAAATTCAAATCACAATAGTTTTAGTTCAATTATTTTGTTAAATTATTTCAAAAGATCCTTTTGTATCACCTCTAAATTTAAAAATATGGGCATCATCTTCGATTGCGTGTGTGAAACTCACCACCATGCATATGAAGAACATAACATCCTGAGAAATTATTATATATTTAATATTTTAAATAAATTCAATATATTTTATTTATTTTAATGCACATAATAAATTTTTTAGCTTTGGTTACATGAAACAATGTGTTTTTGGATAGCTTGAGTTTGACGCAAAACACACATTTACTAAACAAAAAATTAATATTAATGATTTTATTTATTGTGATAGTTATCAACAAGTCGTATGAATAGTGGATAAGAATATGATTAAATTAACTATAGAAATATGGATTAATCATTTATTTATAATTAATACGTTGGTGAAAAATAAATTATATATGAAAGTAAGAACCACTTGAAAGAAAAATAAGTTCTCTCGGAAAAACGACATTTCATTAAAAGATGGGTTAATAAAATTTTGATACAAAATTAAAAATTACATTTTATGAACATTAAATAACTTCTGTGAAAATATAAACATAATTTTTAATATAGTAATATAAAAATTGTCATCAGGAGAACCGTTGAAATTTTTTGAGAAGTTTCAATTTTTGATGAACTTTGATAAATAATGAGTTTCAATTGAAATATGAATATTTTTTTAAACAATATACAATGGTAAATTATGATAAAAAAATATTTTAAAATAAAAATTGTTAAATTATATATCTATTAATACAATAAATATCATTGGAATGAAACTCATATTAAATTTGGACATAAATGTTTTGTAGTGTTTTGAATATTTTCACATTAAAACTCACATTATCAACACATTTGTGAGATCAATTTTAAATTAACATTGTCATATTTCGTGAGTATAATTTGTCAAAATTCATTCCATATTTAAATCATGTATAATTTATATTATCTAGTAAAATAAACATGAATATTTTCTAAAATTATTATTGAAAAAAGTTAAAATTAATTACAATAATTATGGTTAAAATAAGTTTACATAATGGAAAAAATTATAACATAAGGTGTAATGATGACCCAAAACAAATACAAAAACCATAGGTTGGAACTATATCAATATACATGACACAAGGATATAATTTTATGATTTTTGGAAATTGTAAAAAGAATGTGACCTATATAAATAGTTACGTAAATAAAAAGACAAAAAAGGGTCTTTCCTTTATTATATCATCTATAATTATATATAATAGGATAAAATCAACATTGGATTTCTTGTAAATATTATATTGAATCAAAAGTAATTTTTTTATCCTAAAACATTTTCCTTAATTTTTATAGATGAATTTTGTACATATAATTCATAAGATACACCAATGATTTAATTATTTAGTAAATAATTAAATAAAATAAAGAATTTTAAAAATATTAAAAATGAATAAAATTGATTGAACTATTATATTACATTATTTTATTTGATGAATTTTTAATTTAACACATTTTTTAACTTCAAATATTCAAATTTTATTATTATCTTGATATTTTTAAATTCATGTTAAATGAATAACGTCAAAATTTACATTAATGTTATTTATAAAAAATTCATATTTGTTAATTGATTTAAAATTAAAAAAATCTTGTATTGTATAAATTTATTTCTAAATATTAAAAAATATAAAATAAATTCCATTTATGATTCAATGATTCATTAATAATGAACATATTGACTACTAAATAATAAAAAATATTGTTTGCACGGTAACTGTTAATGTAGTGTTTTTCTCATTATGTGTGCTTCTACTGAAATTAATTTCCAACATAGTTCAGTTTTTTATTTAAAAAAATTAATATAATATTTATAATAATTGGTGATAAATTATCTAATAAGGATAAATTTAATTTATTCGTAAGAGAAAGAATTTTAGGTGAGAAAACTAGTTCCAATAGTGAAAAAACATAATAGTCAAATAAGGAAACTTAGGTGTTAAGGATCAAAATGTTTACATCCTGTGTTTTTTTAAGTGCTTCAGGTTTTCCTAGACTATATCATCATTACACCAATTAATTATCATCATTTTATACATATTAGTTTAGGGACACCTCCCAACAATGAATAAATTTACATATTTACAAGAACATCACTCCTCCTCAACTATAAAAGGGTACTCAGTCCCCAAAGTTCTTTACACATATAAAAACATTTTAATAGAAAAATATCTTCAATAATAATACCTAACTTCCCTAAAAAATTACAAGATTCCATAGTGTATTAAATTATATAACAAAGAATTATTTTATTGAAAACCTAAGGAGGATACACATATAAGCGTTAATGTTATTCTAAAAGAGTTCATCACATTATATGCTTCTCTTCCTCCTTCAGTTACTAAAATAAAATTATTATATTATATCTTCAGTATCTTAAAAAAATATTTTTTATGATATTATTATGACTAAAACGTCACAATATTTTATCAAATGGGTATTGAAATTTTCTTTTGTCTTTATAGTAGACTACCAACTCAGGAACCGATGTAATTCATTTTTCCATTACCACTATTAAAAAATGATAAAATTGGTGGATTTATATATTTATATAATATATAATATATCTATGATTATAATATTCTTATTTAATTATTATATCTCAAATAATTTTATGCTTTTCATTTATTTGTAATATGTTATGGTGTATCATGTGTACGGTAGATAATCATCCCAAGATGAGATGCATCTCATTCATGCTTTACATGGAATGTTTTAAGGGTGGGTTAAAATAAATATCATATATATATGACATATAAATTATACATTAATTATTATATAATATATATATATATATATATTTCATTCAATACTTTATAAAAATAGAAATATCATTCATGTGTACCCATGACCTATCATCTCCATGAATGATGTATTTTATATTATATCCCACAATTTTGTAGATAAATCCAGATAAAAGATATAATAAATATATATTATATTCACATCATCATTCAAATTATTTATATTATTAATTCCTGACCAATGTGATGGGAACAAAAAAACAAGTCAAATCATTCTCGAAAATGAAGGTAACTAACACAAAAAAACAATGAAAATAGTTAATTATTTTTAATATATGAGTGATAACATGATATACAAAATAATATATAATATTATAAACATTAACATAGTCATTTCATAAAATAATAAAAAACATAAAACCATTATACATTAGATTAATTTTTTTCTATTGAATATATGTGTAATTTAGGTGATTTCATAACATAATTTACATTCATATGGTTAAAATTATACTTCATTGATTATGACATTATAAAATTACTCATGTAATGAATATTTATTATATTATGTTTTATTACCACATTTTTTATGTTTATTTATTTCAGATACATAATCGATCCATTTATAAATTATCAATTGAATTTTATGATCATTTTAATTGTTTACTTCACAATATCATTATAATCAAGAATGTTTATCATAGAATATCTGTTGAAGAAAAATAAATGAACATTTAATCATAAACCCCTTAATTATATTATCCTTTGGTTATTATATAAACAATTCATGTAAAAGTATCAATTTCCAATAATTTGGTACTTAAAATTGTTGATAAGATGTTTTTTAATAAAATCATACTTTATATATCTCTTCAGTTAGAAATTAGTTTTTACCTAAACCATGATTTGTAAAAACATATTCTGAAATGGTTCTAATAGTTACAAAATTATTTCATAACATCACTATCATAAATTCTTACTCATTCCAGGTATCTCTCAAATGAATATTATGTTATTTTGAAAAAAATTCTGATTTTTTATTTTCTGAAAAAGTAAAATGAAAAATATCTTTTAAAAAGTACATCATGAATAGAATTTTCAATCATCATGACATCTAAATTGTTTTAATAATTTTTTTATATTTTTCAATAGAAAATTTAAATAAAAATTACTCTCAAACACTTATTCTACAATATTCTTTTTAAATGTTATTTTCCTATAAAATGATTTCAAAAAACATTTTCAAAATTAACAGGTTATCGTTATTAATAATGTTTTTGAGGATTTGTTTATCTATATTAATCAATGAAAATCACACTTTATTATTAATAATATATTTATATATTATATTGACCCATCCTTATTCTTCTTTTAGATTATTGATGGTCACATTAATCAAGGAATGTATTTATATTAACTTCCTTTAATAATTTTTCTATTTTTATCATTTACATGAACTATTTAATTTCTTATGTACATTGTATTTCCCCAAAATTTTAATATTATTTATCATGGATACATCTAATCCCATAATTTTATTTTAATTTTTTCATTCGGTGCATACTTCATAATTATTTTATTAAATGGGGAAATATTTATAATTCTACTTCATTTACTCAATATGGATACATGTTGAAGAGGAACCTATTATAAGAATTAAAATGACTATTTTATATATGAGGAACGCTTCAAAATGTTATGACATAGTTTGGGGACCATTTATATAAATCCACACTATAGATTAGTAGTCTCATAAGATGAAATCAGTTGGAATAAAACCCTTCGCGTTTCTAACCATGTAATTTTAATCTTTCTATAGGATTGATATTGAATGTATGATTCTTTTGAAATGTCTTAACATAAATCAGCTGTGTTTTTACCAAATATTTTTTTGAATAGTTTTTAGTATATTTATATATTCTAAAGTAATCATGTTCTTAAGAAACATTACATACATTTATTTTGAATTTTATTGATTAATAATTTAGTAAATATTATCCATGCTATTTTCATTATGTTATAAAATATAGATACATTTTATTCTCACATTTTTTATTAAATATCTTATATTGTTAGTTATTTTCCTTTCCATGTTGATTATGATTTATCTAGTTATTTAATAGAATTTGTATCTGTTATTTACCATTCAATGTTGATTATTCCAATCGATTCATTATATCTACCACTATACATGAATCATAATGAAAATTTTAGATCAACATTAGTTTGATTCAATTTCCCATGATTTCATCATGTTCACTACGATAGATATGAATGAATTATAGAGATGGAAAAAATTTATTGTTAGATAAAAATTTGTTGTAATTTGTGTGATCAAATGTAAATGGGAATAACCTATATATCAAGTTTACCAAGTCTATTTAAATTATCGGGTTTTCTGGATGTGTTTACATGTATAGTATTCCAACATAATTATAGGAAACACCAACTCCGTCCTTTTGGGTTTGTGAACTCTACAATTGGAATAAAATGATGTTTAGATGAAACCATGGAAACAATATTAATTAAAATTATATTTGGTAACATAACCTTATGATAAAATTTGTGTGTGTATATATATATCATCTTTCTAATTTTTTGGTAAGTTATAAATTATGTGGTTTTCCAAGGAAATACATCAAATCTAGATAATACATTTGGAAATGGTTCTAGAATAGATTTATGTATGGTTAATCACTCTGAAAACTTCTTTAGGTGATGAATTATCGTTTACCTAGTACCTAACAACGGCTTTTACTGCACACATAGTTTGATAGTGTCTATGGATATTCATAGGATAATCCATATTCTCATTATTAACCAATTTTAAGGATTCAAATAGATGATAGTAATTATTAATATAGATAAAAACATTTAACAAATAAGGATCAATGTTGTAATAAAATAGTTGATACATTTTATGTACTGTGATTCAAAAATTTAAATTTATTTTTATTTTTACCAATGGTAATTTTGTGTAATAATCATGAAACATCTTAGGATTGTTCTCTATTTTAGATGAAATGGAGTATTAATTATTGTAAGAGTTATGAACACACTAATGGGATAAAAAAATTTAACATTTTTTATAAGTTAAACAACATAAAAACAACTTTTTATGTTTTATGTGATGTTGGTATAGAAATCATAATTTCATCATAGAAATATATATGAAAGTTATATTTTTTAGTAGAAAATATTTTTGAGAGATAATACCTATAAATGATAGATAAATATGTTTAAAAGTAATAATAACCATTTTGATTAACATTATCATTAATGTAATTATAAGAATACAAAATAATATTATTTGGATTTTTAACCATAAATAAATAAATAAAATATTTTGAAAACAATATTTAAATGTTTAATTGATTATTAACATTACTTAAGAGATGTAAATCATATTTTGGTAATTTCATTGGAATTGAGTTAATATAAATAGTAAAACCTCTATTCATGGTGATAGACCATATCTTCCAACATAATGATGGGGCTTGGAACACTAAGTATATGATGATAAGTAATTTATTACTACCAAATTCATATATGATTTCCCAGTTAACATGTTATTTCATAGTTAAATATATTGAAAAATAAATATTAATGACGAATTAGAAGAATTTCCTTTGAGATTTAGAGAATAATGTTTTAAACATATTGGTTTTGTTAATTTGATTAAAGTAGATGTAGAGACTTTTTAAGGATATTACAATCGATTGAAAGTTATTTTTATCTCTTCAAAAATAAAAACACTAATTGTTTCATAATTATTTCATAGAATAAATAAATAACTAGATATTGATTGATGGATAAGAAAATAATGAAATTTTCCATAAAAATTAGAAATGTATCAATTATATTTATTTAGGCATATATATAAATGTTAAAAAAAATTCTCAACATTATAAAAACTATCTTGAAATAAGATTATATCATATTAACATCATTATTGATGATATTAATGTCCTTTTCACACCTATAATATATATGGATTTCAAGGACCTCAACACATTATTGAGATTTTACATTCTTATGATCAATGACCTCAATCAGTATTTATAAATCTTTATTATTTTCTCTATGTACATATAGTCACTTTCCAAAACTATTCTCGTATATATAATCAATGTTATGTGTTACTCTAGTTAACTTTTTTTACTTCTTTTCCAATTTGATAAGGTGGATATGTTCTTAATCCATACATAATTTTGGTTTTTCTTCAATGGTATTTCAATATTTCAATCCCATAATTCTTGAGATCATGTTTATATTTCAAGGATCCAACACAATTATTGTGGAGATAATGTAATACACTAAACTTTATAATATGATAATCATATTAAATTGGGTATATAACACACAATACCAAGAGTATGAAGCAATATAACATCCTGAAACATTATAATATATTTACTATTCATAATAAAATAAATTAATTTAATATATTAACATTTACACTACACTATGTCATCATGAATTACATGTAATAATGAGTTACTTTTATTTCATTTTTTAAAATTCTATAAGGAGTATTACTGAACAAAAATATATGATTAATATTATCATTTAATGTTATAGTTATAACGTAGCCATTAAAATGGATGGTATGAATATGATTTATGATTTTATTAAAATATTATTTATATATTTAATTAATTAATTACTCATTAGCCAATTAATTAGAAATAAAAATAAAAACTACTTGAAAGGAAAATATTTTTTTAGAAAAACTTTAATTTTTAATAGAATGTTTAATGTCACATTAAATATATAATTTAAATTTAATTTTTACCCCATTTATAATATATATACTGAAAAAAATTCATTTTTGAAATAATTAGCTGAAAATTAGATGAGGTTTAATTTTATTAATTTTTTTGATAAATTTAATTTTATAATGAATGGTTAAATCCAAAACAAATTAATTAAAAATAATATTTTGTAAATAAAATAGGACCTAAAATTTTATTGTGAATTGGTAATATAGTTTAAATTAAAACATTCTGAATCTATTAATCTAATTAAGTTCATTGAAACAATTTTTATTTGAATATAGATATAAAACCTTTTAAACTTATTATCATTTTTAATTTAAATACCCAATTTCTCATCACATTTTTTAGAGAAATATTATATTAAATTCTTTCACGTATTTGAGCGTAATTTTAAAAAAAATATTTCATATTTAGAATCCTATTATATTTTGTTATCTAATATGTTGAAAAAAATCTTTTACCAAAATAATTATAAAAAATTATAAAAATAAGTATAGTGAATAAGGTGAAAACTAGTTTACTTAACGGTTAAACATGAAATATAAGGTATATTAATGATCCAGCACTAGCCAAACAAAACATAGATAAAATTATTTATACCCTTATGACCATATGCACAATTTTAAGAGTTTTTGTGAAATTCAATCACGAAAGGGACCTATATAATAATTTAATTAATGAAAAGAAAAAAAAACGGAACATTCAATGCTTTTAATCTCTAAAAATACCTGAAATTGGGAAAAACAACACTTTTTTCCATATATATATTTATTAATCATAATTTTAAATTATTTTATATTCGAATATTTTATATTTAATTTTTAGAGATGAATTAATTACATAAAATGATTAAGAAAGTCCATAAAATAATATATTTAGTTAATAATGGAATAAAATTAATGATATGATAAAAAATAAATGTGATGAAAATTGAAAAAATTATTATATTGATTTATTTTTAAGATGTATATTTAATATCAAAAATATTTGTTCTTAATAAATTAAAATTAAATTATTTTTTGTTATTTTTAACTCCAAATTTCATAAATAATGTCAATATTGAAGTTATTGTTATTTAAAAACAAATGATATTTTGTTAATTGATTTAAAATTAATACAAAAAAATCCTCTTTCAGTTATATGTATATATAAATAAAAATAATTTTTTTTCTATTCTTGTTCAAATTTATATTTTATAATAATCACATTAAACAAAAAATCCTAAACAAATTTGTTAGTGTTGTTAGGGTTAGAGTAGTTTTTTTCACTTTAAATGAATTTATATTAAAATATAATTCTAATGGAACAATGTTTTTTAATTTATAAGTAATATATGATATCTATAATAAATGTTTCTAAATTATCTAATCATAATAAAATTATTTTTTTCCTAATTGTTTAATTATTTTTGATAGAAATCATGTTACCATAAAAAAAACTAAAATGATAAATTAAAAACAGTTAGTTGTTAAGGAATGAAATGTTTGAAACATGTGTTATATTCATTGTTTCAAGTGTGTATCAACCATATAATCCTTCAAATCAATTAATTATAATTTTTTGAATCAAATTTGGTGAGACTGATCTAAGGAGAGAGAACACTTTTTAGTATTTAGAAGAATTCCACTCTTCAACTATAAAAAAGAACTCAATCCCTCATTTATTCACACTTATAGATCTATTTTTATCTACAAGGATATTACAAAATATATCGAAAACTTTACCCAAAACACATCCTGTAATATTAAATATTGTCATAAATCTAACTAATAATGGATTTAGTGAAATCCTAAGAGGGTTACCTGTAACAACCTGAGATTTTATGAGAATTATTCATTTTAATTTCATTAATGTCTTTTGTTGTGCGCTACACCAAGATTACCTTGCGCTATACGCAACACCGTATTAGCTTGCAGTATACACAACACTATTCTTGGATCCTGTTACACACAATTTCGATAGTAGTTATTCTAAGCTACATTAAGTGTATATATATATATATATATATTCAACCTATAATTGAAATATGGTTAGATTCTGTTATTTGAAACAATGGAGGAGTCTTTCACAACACGCAACCCTAATTTGGTTTGATTACACGCAATCACGACCTTCCTCGATAGCGTGTGTAGTACGCAATACCGGGTTTCACTAAACAACAATATATTGTTATAATATTATTATGGACTATCCTCTATGAATAGAATTAACTACATCATGAATTTTATAACATTATTATTCACCTTACACATTTTCTAGAATATGGTATGAGAACAAAATAAATTTTTCATGTAAAATATGTATTTTTCCAAAATTACAGTATTCCCGCCTTTTGATGGTACACCCACCTTAAATCTTTTTTTTGACATGTCTATAAGTTAAATTTGACAAAATAAAATCCTTTTTTGTAATCAGGATATAAAAATTTACTTTGGATAAAATTTTCATATTATTCTGATAAATTTCATTTTTTTAATGTATAGTAAAAACACGTTATATTTTCATTAAAAACAAATTTTTTCATCTCAATAATTTATATTATTACATTATATTTTTAATTTTTTATAAAGTTTTATTAGAATATATTTTTAACATTTAATTCAATGTTGTTCATTGGAATTAATTTCACTTTGAAATTGGATATAAACAATTATCAATCTTTTGATAGTTATTCTTTCTTAAAAACATGTTATTTGTTTTGATAGCATTAATTAATTTTAAAATTAATTAATTCCACTTATATGTTTTGAATTGGGAAAAATAGATATCAATTTTGAATTCGGAATATCAAATAATTCTTAGGATGAATTTTTAGTATTTTTCTGAAAAACTTCAATTTTTTATGAATAGTGAAACCACTTAGTGGTAGTTAAAAAACTAACTTTTCATTTAAATGATATTTTAACACTTATGTGAATTGAATTTCGAAAATCCGAGAGACACGGTTAATATCGGGGACTAAAATGAGGTTTAATGAGTTGAAAATAAATTTTGGTGAATGGTAACTTTTTACTTTTATTTACCACGGTTAAAAGTAAATAGGGAAATTAAGGGTACAAATGATATTTATATTACCCTAAAACATGTCCTAATTCTATTGGATAAGTATTATTCGACCAAAAACAACCTTATGAAAAAAAATATTACCATTTAGGTCCACATGGATTAGATTAGGACTTTTATTAATAATTTATTTAAAGAAGGGTTAAAATAGTAAAATCAAAGTTTAATAACTAATACATTTTTAATATAATGTTATACACACGATAAATTCAACTATAAATATTAATTAGAAACATAAAAAGATTTCTTACCTAATGGTATTTTATTTATAAATTTTAGACATTAAATAATTTAATTTATTTAAGACACAATGCTGATGTAGTAATTATCTCATTAATGAAATATTGACAAAATTGATGTTATAAATACTCAAATAAATTTCATTTGAGACTTTTTATGAATTAAAATAATTTTATTGGTTAATATGACATGATATTATTGATTTAATTAACTTTTTTCGAACTGATAATTCTATAATGATTTTCACAAAAAATAATTATCAAATTGTGTCAAAATTGACATAAAATAGTTTTTAAACCCAATATTATATTATTAATTTTTATTTTATTCATAAAAATCTAAGGTTTATCCAAATGACTTAGATAAAGTTATATATATATTAATAATAAACAACTTGGGGTTTTTTACTTGTTATATTATGTTTATTAACCTTATAGTGTAAGAAAACTAGAAGACACCGTAAAAGTAAACTTATTTAACTAAAAGTTAAATATAAATGATAAGGTTAGAATAGAAACCCAAACTTGTCTAAATTCTATTGGATGAGATGATTTCGACCCATCCCCACCTTAGATTCGAAATAAATCAATTTGGAGCTATTAATAACCGAATATGTCTTTATAATAAAATATTAGTTTTAGTTTTTCCAAAGGTGCCCCTCTCCTCCATTATAAAAGGGCACCCCTAACCTCTTCTCTTCACACCATTTTGAGCCTTGATACTCGGCCAAACCCAGCCAATTTATTTTCTCAAATTCCCTATAAACATACTAGAGGTTATATGATTCTTCAAAGACCATATTTAGTGCCCTAAGAGGAGGTAAAGAAGAGGCGCTTCAAAGAAGAGGTAATGTCCGTTACCGATTCATTCAACATTATTTATTCTTATACTTCTTCTTCATAAGTTTTTCATTATAAAGTAATATAATAAGTATCACTCATATATGGATATGTTATTATAAGTATTAAACAACCCTTTTTCACCATCTATCCATCCTATGGAAAACAAAATCATCACGCGTGCGTACGTACGGAATACCATCTCCACGCCGTCGTGTAATCTGTTTCTAACCACCACCTTAATTGGATGGGTATAAAGGTGTAAATAAATAACTATATATGATTATTGTAAAGTGATATTGATTATGATATATTATACATACACTTAAATAAAATTCCACGATCATGGGAATGATATCATCGCTCGTGCGTACGTACAGACTACCGTCTCCACGACGCGATGAGATTCATTATCCATGTTAACCATTCATGAATGATTATAAAGTATATATAATGAATAATAATGAAATATATGACATCATAATGATACTAAGTTTATGTATATATATATTTATGTCATTTACTTAATTCCATTCAATTCAATAAAGAAACGGAAACAGTGTTCATGCGTACATACGTCCTACCATCTCCATTAACTGTGTATTTCATTCCATTTATCGATCTATCATACATATATGTATATGCTGAATATATGTTATATACAAATCATGTTTTAAATTTTGTAATTATTTATATCAATATATAATTAATAATATCAAGAACAACAAGTCGAAACATGTACAATAAATGAAACGATTTTCCCCAAAATGATGCTTTAACATTGAATTTACAAAAGAACGGGTTATATAAATCATAAGTGAACCATATATGATATCATAACAATGAATATGATTCTTTAATAAGTCTATGACATTATTTAAATCATTATATAGGAGTTTTGGATACGTACAAAGCATATCAGACCTAAGGTAAGGGATATTTATTCAAATCTCATTCTTATCCGAGATTGTTTACTCGTAAGTATTTACTGGGGGATATGTTTATTATCCATGTCCATATGCTATCAAAATGTTTTAATAAAATGTTTAAATTCATTCCATGTATGTTTAAGAAATTTTTACCCTTTTCTTACTTTTACCACATCGTATGGAAGGAATCTTTCTTTTGTTTACCATACGAGGTACTTTTTGACTTTTCTGACAAAAGTATGAGGACATTGTTATTTTTAACTTATTCGGTGTGAATGTATTTTTATGGTTTTATAAAGCCTTATTTTCATGAAGCTTCCTCCTATATATTTCATTACTATTTTCAAAAAAATCCTTTTCTTTTAAAATGGCATGACATTTTGTGAAAAAAAATGATTTTAAAGAAGAAAATATATTTTCCTCAAGAATTCATTTCAAGTGTTTTATCAAAACCATTTTTCATATAAGATGAAATTATTTCATATGTGTATGTTTCAAGTATAATGTCTCTATGATTTTCATGGCTTCACTTTTCATATGATGAAATATCCATTTTTTTATATTGAGTATGTGATGATGGGATGACGTTTATGAAACCCATTTTATTCATTGGGTTATGATGAATGTTTTAAGTTTATTTTGTTGAACAAGTAAGAATGATTTCATTTTGAGATGTTTGGGACCTATATCTCCCTACAATTCATTGGATACAGATTTAAATCTCATGAGATAGGCATGGCTGGAATGGTATGTAAATCCGGTTCAGTGATACAAGACTGGAACGAGGAGTGAACTCGATTCAGAAAGGGACTTTGTCCACTAAGATGGTCTTGGAAGCGATGCCTTGGCTACTATGGAAATAATAACAAGTGCTGAATGGTTTCCAAAATTACATGATGTATTCCCATGCTATTTTATCAATATTGATGTTCTTTTATGATATATTCCTTACGTACTTCCAAGATTTATGTCCTTGCTCAAGATTTTGATAGTTAGATTTTATTTTCATGATTTTGCATTCAAATGTTTATGAATTGTTTTATGTTCTCTATGCTTACCCTTACTGAGTATTTGAGCTCACCCTTTTTATGTTTTCTTTTCCCCAGGATATAAATAAATTATTTTGGTAAGAAAACAAAAGGGGAAGATCTTTATGGGAGAAGTTGAAGATCTTTCACTACAATTAGAAGATTACCTTCCACGTTTCCAAAGACACTAAACTATTACGGTACGTGTGTGTCTGTTTTTGTTATGTACTATATATTCCGCAAAAGTAATGTAATGTCCATGGACGTCATGCTTCGGGTCTCTACATTTGGTAACAGAGGAAAGGTTTAGTTAACCTTTGGAAACTAGGTTGCGAAAACTTTAATGAGATCCCTATAGATATTTATAAGGTTTGTCTAGGGATGTCTCTAAGGATAAGTATATGTATAGGTTATAGTCCTAGAATTGCGCTAAAGATCTTAGAATTAAACCGATGATGTTAGATATTTAATGTACTCCCACTTTATTATGTTGTTTTCCTAGCATGATTTTTGCCTCTCACACTATTCTTTTTGGGTTTTAGAAAATGGCTGGAAGCAAGAGGGTTCATGATAATGGAGGATATGATGGACACTGTAATGATATTCTTCATCAGAAAGCAAATGAAATTGGATCTGGAGGTCCACATATTATTATTATGCCGAATCAGAAATCTCATAATATGATAAATAATCTCATCTTTGGTAAGTTTCCTGAATCAGCTAATAAGAGAAAGATGGAGTTTCATGATGATCATAGAAGAAAGAAAGTTCAATTCCCCTCTGGTAAATCATGTGGGAAGAGGAATCAGGGAGAATCTTTCAATGGTACTAGAAGATGCTTTGGGTGTGTAAAAGAAGGAAACAAAGCCAGTAAATGCAAAGGAAAAGGTTTAGTTAACACCATGGACAAGGATAATGGTATTTATAATTCATCATAAATGGTTAAATGTTTTAAATGTGGAATGTATGGGAATTATGAAAACCAATCCCTTAAGGGAAAATCTCATAATGAGAATCATTATGGTCATATGGGTAGTATTTATGTGGATGATGATGAAGAGGCTAAAAATGATATGTGAAGTGAAATAATTGTTCAAGCTCGGTCAATGGTTTAAGAAGGTAATAGAATGATTATATGATTATCAAGAGTAATGTTGTATATGTAATATCATGGTACTATAGAATAAAGAGAGGTCTAAGGATTTTTACAATGTTGTCTTTCCTAAAGTTTTGAAAGTGTATAATGAATGGTACCGGTAACCATGAAAGGTTATTCAGATATTTTTGGAATGTAGATGATATGCGCATAATGAAGGGATAAGAAGATAATGAGATGTTTGATTGTATTCACGGGCTGATGACTGATACAATGACTATCTGATATTATGTTATGAGTATATAGAATTTTTTGGATTTTGGTATATGGAAATTGTTAAAATTTAACAACATTCATGTTTTCACTAAGGTTCAATGGGTATTCATTCTTCAAGAGAAGACATGATAAAGGTATTCACATGTTTGTAATTTTACCAACAAGATATATCTTATGATATATGGGGGATAAATGATGGCATTCATGGGATTGTTATGTGAAATTTCATGTAATCATTTTCTTTATACTATGAGCTTGGACCGAAGTATTTTAGATAAGCCTAATGATTGGGATGGATTATGTTGGACATAAGTTAGTATTGTTTTTGGATAGAACTTTTTTTTCTATATTATTGATGGGATGTTATAGTAATGTATTTTTAGAAAAAGGAAAACCAGCAGGACGGGCGACAACACATCGCGTCGGACAAGGCTGTGGGAATAGAACCCACAACCGAAGTGTGACTGGAATTTATCGCCTACCACTAGCCTACAGGAAGTCCCTGGTTAGTTAAAACTAGTTTTATTTTATTATGAGTTATGATATATGAATTATAAGATCATTTTTGGAATCGTAAATGATTAACCTCACCATAGATGGACTTATGTATATTTGATAACTTTTTCTAACCTTTTGTTTGAAATAGATGGAATGACCCATCATTCTATCACATGATCTATTAACACATCACGAATAACAAATTAAACTTCATTTATTTAAGGGATGAAGTGGAAATTGTTGAATTCACGAACAATAGTGATATTTTACCAAAATCATATAAGTATTTAATTTAATTCATCAACTTTAGGGAAATGATCTTGAAAACCAAAAATGTTGTCCTAGTTACCTTATATCTGATGAATCAGATGGTGCCTTAGATCATCACAAATCTATGTTTTTGTGATTGATGGCTTTTTCATACCCTTGTTATCTACCACTCTCTATCAAAACTTGATGGTTAGATTTTTCATCCATATCCATATTTTCACATATGTTCTCTTATGTGGAAACCCAGTGATTAGTTAATTTGGGTAACAATTACATTTCATACATTAGTTTTTAAATATAGGTTTTGGTATTCCCTTTTTACGATGCAGGTTTCTATTAAAGAAAACTTTCAAGTATTAAACCATATTTAACCCTGATGATTTTCGAGGGTGAAATTCATTTTAAAGGGGTAGAATGTAACAACCTGAGAATTTATGAGAATTATTATTTTTAATTTCATTGATGTATTGTGTTGTGTGCTACACCAAGATTACCTTGATCTATACGCAATACTGTATTAGCTTGCAAGATACGCAACACTATTCTTGGATCATGTTACACACAATTTCGATAGTAGTTATTCTATGCAACATTAAGTGTATATATATATATATATATTTTCAATGTATAAATGAAATATGGTTGGATTCTGTTATATGAACCAATGGAGGAGTCTTGCACAACACGCAACCCTAACTTGGATATCATTACCCGCAATCACGACCTTCCTCGATAGCGTGTGTAGTACGAAATACCAGGTTTCACTAAAAAATGATATATTGTTATAATATTATTATGGACTAGCCGCTATGAATAGTATTAACTACATTTTCAATTTTATAACATTATTATTCATCTTACACATTTTATAGAATATGGTATGAGAACAAAATAAAATTTTCGTGTAAAATATGTATTTTTCGAAAATTGAAGTTTTTCAGCCTTTTGATGACGCACCCACCTTAAATCTTGTTTGTGACATGTCTATAAGTTAAATTTGAAAAATTAATATTATTCTTTGGAATTAGGATATAAAAATTTATTTTGGATAATTTTTTCATACTATTATGATAACTTTCATTTTTAATGAATAGTAAAAACACGCTATATTTTCATTAAAAACAACTTTTGTCATCTAAATAATTTATATGGTTAGATTATCTTTTTAATTGGTTATAAATTGTAATTAAAATATATTTTTACAATTTAATCCAATTTTTTTCATTGGAATTAATTTCACTTTGAAATTGGATATAAACAAGTATCAATCTTTTGATAGTTTTTATTTCTTAAAAAACGCTATTTGATTTGATAGCGGGAATTAATTTTAAAATTAAATAATTCCACTTATATGTTTTGAATTTGGAAAAATACACATTAATTTTGAACTCGGAATATCAAATAATTCTTAGGCTGAATTTTTGTTATTTTTCTGAAAAACTTCAATTTTCGATGAATAGTGAAACCACTTTGTGGTAGTTAAAAACCCGACTTTTTCATTGAATTTAAATTTTACCACTTATGTGAATTGAATTTCGAAAATCCGAGAGTCACCGTTAATATCAAGGACTAAAATTTGGTTCAATGAGATGAAAAATTGTTTTGGTCAATAATAACTTTTTTCTTTTATTTACCACGGTTAAAAGTAAATAGGGTAATTAAGGGTACAAATGATATTAATATTACCCTAACACATGTCCTAATTCTATTTTATAAGTATAATTCGACCAAAAACAACCTTAGTAATAAAATATGACCATTTTGATCCATTTGGATTGGATTAGGACATTTATTATTAATTTATTTAAAGAAGGGTTAAAATAGTTAAAATCAACGTTTAATAACTAATTCATTTTTAATATAGGGATTTACATTAAATAAATTAGACTATAAATATTCATTATAAGTCTAAAAATACTTCCTACCTAATGGTATTTTATTTATAATTTTTAGACCTTAAATAATTTAATTTATTTATGACACAATGATGATGCAGTAATTATCTCATTAATGCAATATTTACATAATTGATGTTATAAATATTTAAATAAATGTAATTTGGGACGTTTTATGAATTAAACTAATTTTATATGTTAATATGACATGTTAGTATTGATTTAATTAACTTTTTTAGAACTAATCATTCTATTATGATTTTTAAAAAAATCAATAACCAAATAGTGTCAAAATTGACATAAAATAGTTTTTAAAAAAACTATTATATTATTAATTGTTATTTTATTCCTAAAAATATATGGATCGCCCAAATGACTTTTATATGGTTATATATATTAATAAAAAACAACTTGGGGTTCGTTTGTCTTGTTATAGTAGGTTTATTATCCTTATAGTGTAAGAAAACCAGAAGACACGGTAAAATTAATCTTATTTAACTTAAAGTTAAATCTAAATGATAAGGTTAAAATAGAAACCTAAACTTGTCTAAATTCTATAGGATGAGATGATATCGACCCATCCCCACCTTATCTTCGAAATAAATCAATTTTGAGCTATTAATAACAGAACATGTCTTTATAATAAGATAATATTTTTGGTTTTTCCAAAGGTACCCCTCTCCTCCATTATAAAAAGGAACCCCTTACCTCTTCCCTTCACACCATTTTGCGCCATGATGCTCGACCAAACCCTGCCCATTTATCTTCTCCACTTCCCTATAAACATCCTAGGGTTTATCGTCTTCTAAAAAACCATATTTATTTCTTTTAGAGGAGGATAAGAAGAGGCGCTTCAATGAAGAGGTAATGTCTGTTACCGATTCCTTCATCTTTATTTCTTCTTCTACTTCTTCGTCTTTAGTTTTTCCATTATGAAGTAATAATATAAGTGTTACTCATATAATTATATGTTATTATAAGTATGAAACAACCCTTTTTCACCATCTATCCATCCTATGGAAATCGAAATCACCGCTCGTGCGTACGTACGGAATACCGTCTCCACGCCGTGGTGTAATCTGTTTCCGACCACCACCTTACTTGGATGGGTATAATGGTGTAAATAAATAACTATATATTATTATTGTAAAGTGATATTGATTCTGAAATATTATACATACACTTCAATAAAATTCTCCAATCATGGGAATGATATCATCGCGCGTGCATACGTATTGACGACCGTCTCCACGACGCGATGATATTCATTCTCCATGTAAACCATTCATGAATGATTATAAAGTATAAATAATGAATAATAATGAAATATATGACATAATAATGATACTGGATATATTTATATATATATGTATGCCATTTACTTAATTCCATTCAAATCAATAAGGAAACAAAAACAGCGTTCATGCGTACGTACGGCCTACCGTCTCCATGAACGGTGTATTTCATTCCATTTATCGATCTATCATATATATATGTATATACTGATTATATGTTATATATAAATCATGTTTTACATTATGGAATTATTTAAATCAATATATTATTAATAATATCAATAACAACAAGTTGAAACACATACGATAAATGAAACGATTTTACCCAAAATGATGCTTTAACATGGAATTTAAAATAGAACGGGTAATCTAAAGTCATAAGTGAACCATATATGATAACATAACAATGAATATGATTCTGTAATAATTAAATGACATTATTTAAATCATTATACAGGATTTTTGGATACCTACGAAGCATATGAGATCCATGTTAAGAGATAATTACTCCAATCTCATTCTTATCCGAAATTGTTTACTCGTAAGTATTTACTGGGGGTTATGTTTATTAGACATGTCCATATGCTCTAAAAATGTTTTCATAAAATGCTTACTTTCCTTCAATGTATTTTAAGACATTCTTACCCATTTCTTACTTTTACCACATCGTATGGAAGGAATCTTTCTTTTGTTTACCATACTCGGTACTTTTTGTCTTTTCTGACAAAAGAACGAGGAGATTGTTATTTTTAACTTATACGGCGTGAACAAATTCTTACAGTTTTATAAAGCCTTATTTTCATGAATCTTACTCCAAAATATTTCATGAATATTTTCAACATAATCCTTTTCATTTAAAATTACATGACATTTTGTGAATAGAAAATGATTTTGAAGAAGAAAGGATATTTTCTTCAAGAATTCATTTCAAGTGTTTTATCAAAACTATTTTTCATCTAAGATGAAATTATTTCATATGTGTATGTTTCAAGTGTAATGTATCTATTATTTACATGGTTTCACTTTTCTTATGATGAAATATCCATTTGTTTTATATTAATTATGTGATGATGGGATGATGCTTCTTAAACTCATTTTTTTCTTTGGGTTATGATGGATGTTTTAAGTTTATTTTGTGGAAAAAGTAAGAATGATTTCATTATGAGATGGGTGGGACGAATATATGCCTCCAATGAATTGGGTAAAGATTTATATCTTATGAGATAGACATGTCTGGAATGGTAAGTTAATATGGTTCAGTGATACAGGACTGGAACAAGGAGTGAACTCGATTCAGAAAGGGACATTGTCCACTAAGATGGTCTTGGCAGCAATGCCTTGGCTACTATGAATATCCTAACAAGTGCTGAATGGTTTCCACAATTACATGATTTATTCCCATTCTATTTTATCATTATTGATGTTCCTTTATGATATATTCCTTACGTACTTCTATGATTTATGTCCTTGCTCGTGATTTTGATGGTTAGATTTTATTTTCATGCTTTTTCATTAAAATGTTTATGGATTGTTTTATGTTATCTATTCTTACCGTTACTGAGCATTTCAGCTCACCCATTTTATGTTTTCTTTTCCCCAGGATATAAATAATGTTTTTAGGTAAGAAAACAAAAGGGGAAGATCTTTATGGGAGAAGTTGAAGATCATTCACTACAATTAGAAGATTACGTTCCAAGTTTCCAAAGACACTAAACTATTACGATCCTTGTGTGTCTGTTTTTGTTATATACTAAGTATTCCGAAAATGTAATGTAATGTCAATGTACGTCAAGATTCATGTCTCTATATTACCCAATGAAGAGATTATCTTCTTATAAATGAATTTTTAATTTTTTTTTCTTATCCAGCTCGAAATTTTTTTATTAAACAATGATTATATATAAAATATCAAATATCATACATGTAATAATATATTTTTATGATAATTTTATTACCCAAAACATAACCCAATTAAACAAATTAGGTTAAAAAATCATAATTTTTGTGTTCGTAGTACTACCACCTCAAGAATAGATGTCCCTGATTTTCCCATTAGGACCTTTCATGATTTGGGAAAATAATGGATTTAATTTTAATATATAATATAAATGATATTTATGAATTTATTATAATTATATGATTAGCATATTTCTCATAACATCATGATTTACATTTCTTTGGGAATACAATATCGTCACTTGTGTGAACGGATGACTACCGCCTCACAAAGAATTGTGATTTGTTCACTATTTAGATAGAATGTATTGAGTTTTTTTTACAATATTATGTGGTATATATGAAATAAACATTATATTTTAAGGATAATATATTTATAATTAAATTACTTTTATTTCATTCAATATGACTGGAAAATTGAATCAATGTACATTTGTATGTGTGGTCTACCATCTACATAAATAGTGTATTTCATTTCATATAACAAAATTTTAACCATTAATCTAAATAAATTAATACTAAATATATAATATATTTAAATTATATTTTACAGCCTACAGATGATTAAATCATTATCAATTTAATAGGAACCAAATGTATCATGTTAAATGTTACTACAAAAAACAAGGTAATTTATACTCGAAAAAATTATAATAATGAAACAATATTAACAAGCGGCTGATAATATGTTATAAAATTATCATATAATATATTAATAATATTAATGTTTTTTTGGGAAAATATAATATCATTATTAAAATAATTATACTTTTTTATAATGAATGTTTAACCAAAATGAAGCTTATGTTAAGAGATTTCCTAACTTACTTTCCACTCAATAGGATTAACTTATACTTCATTTATTATGTCATGATTAGATTATGTCATCAATGAAAAGTTATTATCTTATTTTATATGTCTAATTGTTTTATGTTAATTTATATTTGATACACATAATAAACCCAGTTATTAATTATCACATCAATGTTATGATCATTTTATGTGTTTATTTCACTATATCATTCTAATCAAGATTGTTTATTCGTGAATAACATTTAAATGAATTTACTTATCTCTATAAAAAATAAAACATTTTATTTTCATCTCCTATTCTTTTTAACTAACCATTTATGGTAATATTATAATTTTACACTCTTTTCTACTTAATATTTTTGACAAGATGTTGTAAAGAAAATCCAACATCATTTCAAAAATCTTCCAGATATATGTTATCTTCTGAAACCATGTTTTCTCAAAAAAATAAAATTTTTTAGAATATCAAAAATGATTTATTAAAATATTTGTGTTTTTTAGTCTTTAAATAATGATTTCAATGTAATATAATTTCTTTTCCAAAAAAATTCATATTTGGATTCTATAAAAAAATTAAAAGGAAAACAATAATATAACATGTAAAACATGAAAATAATTTCCAAAAGTAGTGAGAAATATTATATTTTATGAAATCCTTTATAATATTCATGGTTTATTATAAAAAATAATTGTTTTTAAAATTTTTTCAAAAATTTTGGTTTAATTAGTGAATTTCAAAAAAATAGATCATCAAAAAAAATTTCATAATGAAAAGGATATTTTCCCCCAACAATATTTTTAATGATATTTTTATTTTATTTATATTATTAAATGAAAAAGAATATTTTTTCATTGAAAAATAACTATATATTTTATAAATTCTATCTTTTGTCTTTAAAATTATGGTTTATGATCACTTTTACCATGTAAAGTACAATAATTCACTTCCTTTACCCATTTTTTGTTGTCGTTAACATTTCCTTGATTTTTAACTATCCTATTAACATTAAATTTTCCTTAAATTTCAATATCATTTATCACTGATTTTTTTATATCCTAACAAATATTACATTTTCAAATATTTATTATACTTGACAATTATTTGATTAAATGTGGAAATAATGATAAATATATATCAATTTATCAATATGGATATTTGAAAGTAAGTCATAATATTTATAAATTAAGTCAATTATTCGTTATATAAAGTCCAATTTGTATAGGTATGAAATGATCTTGGAACTATTTGTATAAATTCATTTAATACAATGGTAGTATCATGTGATGATATTAGTAGAAAAAATCATTTCCATTATAACTATGATGTTTTAAACTATATAGAGGATAAATCTTAATAGTGGGTGTGTTGTGAATGGTCTTGAAATAAATCAGTTTGTTTTTAACCTAGAATTATGTATTCCATATTCATAATATATCTTGATTAAAAAATGTATCAAATTCATGGGAAACAAACCATCAAATAATTAAACATTTCCATTATTCATAATTTAGTTGTTATTATCTCTAATATTTTCTATCTATTATAATCTATCAATACAATTAATTCTATAATAATTTGTTAATTGAAATTTAAAATTGGTTATTTATATTTTCATATTGATTATTCCATATCTATTAATTGAATGTCATGTATTCTAAATTATTTACCTTTACATGTTGATTATTCTTATTTATTTATCATTTCTTTTCCTATATTAATCCTCTAATGAGTATTTGAGGTCATCCTAATTTTCATTCATTTCCCTAGGATTCCATGAAAATTTATATGAATGATATGAAAGAATATTCTATAAGGAATAGAATAATTATTGAAATAAATTTATAGAGTAATTTTTATATTCATATGTAATATGGGAATCATGTATGACTCTAGTTTACCAAGAGTTCAGAACTAATTGGTTATTCGAGACTCATTTCCTTGCATCTTATTCCATTTTAATGGTATAAGGAACTGAAATCGGGCATTATTGGCTAATTTCAATACATTTCAAACTCTTATACTGGGTTTTATGTAAAATATGTCACTTTAATGTTTCATAATTCAATTAATTCTATAGTGACCCTCATTATTATTTTTTGTACAAAATCATTTTTATTCTTAACTATATCATTTTTCCCAAAAATATTTTTTTTATAGTTTTTCTTTTTAAATTAAATGCATATTTAAAAATTATATAAATTGAATATAATATATTATATTTCATATTTTGAATTAGGAGTCCCAAAGTTGTTAATAAATTGAGCTTCATCTATGAAAATTCTAAATTGTGGTATTAGTTAAACATTTAAACCCCTTTAACGGAAAGAAGTATTAACATGATGTTTTCAATAAAAAATATGGATTATAATATAACAAAAAATAATTTCATTTTAAGGGTTTATTTTAAATCATTCTCATCATAGAACAACAATATTTCTCTATGGTTCCACATTTCATTGAAAATTTAATATTATATTTTTAAATGTTAGATGTATTTACAAGTGTTCCACTACCATAACATACAAAAATACCATATTAACATAAATGTATCACACAAGTCAATCTATTTAGATCAAAAAATACATTCTTAAATACATTATCATTATCCCTCTATATTTCATAAAGGTTATGATGAGTAATGTGAAATCAAATTTATGTATTCTAATTAATATATATAGTTTATAACAAAGTGTTTCATGTTTGTTTCATCCTATATCTACTTAAAATCTTGCTCAATAATTATTAAATAATAAAATAAGTATATATAATAACTAATTTTTACTTATGAATTAGGTACACCATTTTTCATGTCTTTTTAGTTACATAGGATTTGAATGCTTTTACCCTATATACGTATGGACTAAATCTTCCATGATGTTATGTATTTTATTTATCATCACGATATCATATATATAGTTAAAATGATCGATAAATTAATATAGAAGATATTCTAGAAATATTTATTTTTCTAATCGGAAATATTCTATTTTCTATCATACACTATCTTCCATTTGAAAATGATAACATCGGTCATGAATATGTGTGGACAACCACCACCGTGATGTAATGTTATTCATTTGTAAATTTCACCTTATAAGGCATGTAATAATGAAGAAAATAATTTAATAAATGATATATATTAATTATTAATTATTTTTAAAATGTAAAATACTATATACTTTGTTTCTCTTCTACTGAATAGAAAAATGAAAAGATTCTTACTGGGTACTTATAGACTACCATATCAATGAAACATCATTATTAATTTTTATTTACCACCTTAAATTATTGATATTAAAAGTGTTCTTAATTTAATAAATATCTTAATTGAATCAAGACTAATATTTAGGTTGTAGTGCATCTATAATCTCCATTCTCAATGCCAATACATCAATGTTCTATTGAGGTTGTTTATAGAATTACCCTAAAACATCCAACGTGATCAAAACCATTTTAATAACTATGTAAAATGTTTTCATAAATTAAATAAATGGAATAATTGTCATGGAATAAACATGGCATAGGTTTTTAGTCATGTATATCATTTCATCAGAAAATATCACTTCCGTAGTATAAAATAAATCATCTAATAATAATTGGGAATTATATCCATTAAACCTATAAAGATGATTTTCTAGAAAATACATTATATTTTAGGATAACAATTTTTCTATCATGCAAATCATAAGGATGATCTCCCTTAAAGGTTGATTGTGGAGGGTTCAATATCATGAAAAATCACTTACATCAGGTTCACCATTTTTTATTATTCCATTAACACTCCCAAAGACCTCCAAATCCAAAACATAAAAGAGACATGCGTTCTATATGTTGGTGTTAAATTGGAGTTTCAGACACAAATAATCTGAGAAACAAACATTGTTCAAGGAAATGTGAGGTAAGACTCGTCAACGCCAATTAGTGGAATTGTTTTCTACTACTTATGTCTCTTTAAAATTTATGATATGTTTATTAATATTTTTATAATATCCTTATGGGTCCAGTCACCCTAAAAAAAGATCACGTGTTGAACAATTTAATGTGTAAGGATGGTTATAATAATGAGTCCCTCTTTATATATTCAATAATCCTCATCAATTACCCATTAATGGGTAGCTTATTATATATTAAATCCATATATCAAGGAATGACAATGTTTACTGACAACCATAGAGGATTTTAATATATTGTGAATGAGATTAAAACTTACTGAGGTGTCCTACATATCCAATTTTTTGTAAGAATCAAACATCTTGCAATTTATTAAACATGTGATATTTAATTCCATGAAGAAATACATATATGGAGAACATAGGCACTCTATATTTATCTCAAGTCTCATTCTGGAGTCCTATGTATACTTTTTTGGAATGAATCAGAGTTATTTAAGATAGAACATGCCTTTGGGACTTTCTCCAATGTGGAATATCTTATTTGGTGGCATTAATGTCATTCCAATGAATGATAATTATACCCTGATATTTACCTAGAAATATATATTCATAATAATAATGATATGATCATTTAAAATCTATAATACCTCTAGATCCACTCATGATGTGGGGAAGAAGGGATATAACGTAATCGGTCTCATAGTGTATGTATGTGTCACTTATGCGATGGGTCGAACCCTGGTATGTCTGATATATATCTCATGCCATAGGAAGGAATCCTATATATCCTGGTTATGGAATGAATCAGAGTCATCAATGTCAAAATTTCTTCTCAATATGCTAGAGGAAGAGGTATAATTATAATCAAATGAGAAATATTTGGTTTTGAGGGATAGATTGTCAGAAACATCGAGGGACTTATACAGATGTGGGTTCCTGTATTATCTTGGGAAATAGAAATTTTTCCTATGTGTCCTGGTAATAAATGAAATCAAAATTCTAATCGTAATGTTTGATCAAGGCTTACGCATTTAGGTTTACCTAATATTCCTACTGTACTAGGTTATCATGTGTCAAATAAACTTCATGAAATGGAATTATTATCTTCCTGACATATTTTTATTGTCTTATTTATATGTAATATGATTTTTGAACATGACCTAGTTTCCTATAATCCATGATTAAATCCAATCTCATGATCTTGTTGAATTTTCTAAATAAAAATTAACAATAATAATGAAATGTTTGAAGGAAATAACATGATCAGAGATGATATATATTGAGAGTGTCTCATGATATGGATGAAATGATCGGAGGGTGTTGCATGATCTGGATGATGAGTCTAAAGGGAATCACATGATCAAGATCACATGTCCAGAGGGTGTCACATTATCAGAATCATTTGTCTATGGGACTTTGAGAAACTCTGATGGCATGTATGGTGGGTTTCAAATCATATGGATGTTTCATTTGAATTACATTATAAGATCAAGTTGTCCATGTTCATAGGGTGACATGAGACCTGAGAAGTATAACCTATTGTCAACACATAAGATGGAAAACCTGTCTGGATGATGTCAAAATATTCGGATGGGGTGTTATGCATGAATAGAATCACAAAACATTCTTAACATGTCCAATGGACATTTCATGATCAAAATAACATGTCAACAGAGTGTCACATGACTTGGCTGACATGTCATGAGGTTGATTCATGATTATAATTGCTTGTGAAAATCAGATTATGTTGATAATATTCTTCTTCACATAGTATCTTGTCATCTTTCAGTGTATTTTCTCTCCTTTATTGCATATGTTCCCCAATGTTTATCTAGTGTAAACTTATTTTTGGTTTCATGTGACCCCAAAGACATGTGATAACTTCTTCCCATATTATAACTAACAAAACATAATTCCTTCAAATGATCCATATATTTAACACAATATGTGACGATGCATTCCACGTGATGCCTTAATCCGTTATTCAGATTTTACCTACTAGGAAACCGATCTGATTTCATGATGGGTCACTCTAATAAGTATTCTCATTTACACCTATGTAGTAGTATCCCATCATCCTTAGGGGATGTATTTTTTTTCTACTGAGGGGGAATAATTTAAATGTCTCAGTATCCAATTTAAACACTACCTTATATTGTGATTATCATTAGAATTTTGTTTGGATTTCAGGGGTGGATTACGTAGCACTAACATTGCGTGATATGTCTGTGTATTAACCGTTTCACCTCATAATGTTAAATCCCACAATAATGGAACTCCATTTCGGTATTTATTGGACGAAGATGATCAATTGGATTTCTCCTGATGATGTCCACATGTAAAATATCTTTTCCATGATCAGTATGGAATGTATAGGAGTCTTTAAAAGACTATCATGCATGTGGTAAGGATTTCGGATGATTGAAGATGACTTATCTATGGTTATTAGCATGATCATGTTTTCTTAATGATGGGGATTTCCTGAAATCATTTCATAATGTCTAATAGAATTTGTGACAACATGAGGTCTTATCAGTAGGGTATTATCATGATCATTTGTAAACAAACAAGGCATATGACCCTTTTCACATAAAGTCTAGTGTATCCATTATCCACAAGAAGCTTATTTCCTTCCTCCTGTTCCATATATATTACAAAAGTAAAGGAGATATCATGTATATATATTAGTTTTGTTGATGAAAATAAATATCTTTATCTATGAAGTGATGTTTGAAAAATAGTATATCATACAGTGATGCTTTATAATTTTTATGTTATCCCCCTTTCGCTTGTCTTTGGAGTCCTAGGTTCATATCATAATTTAATGAACACATTTGAGACCAACACATGATGAAGGTGTTATGTTAACATTCAATTATGTGACATGGTACACATGAATCTAGGGGATATTCATGGTCATGAGAACCTTCCCTAGATGTCATATGAAAATAAATGACTTCATAAGGTATCCACGTTTTTCAAATATTCATCCCCTATTTTACAATATTTATTGAATGTATGTCCGGAATACACCAATTGATAAGACACATAGTTGGAAGATCTTGTCAGGATGCCTTCAAATGATCATCAATGATTTAATTCTTTCTATCAAAAAAACATGGTGGATTATCAAATAAACTATCTATAATCAAAACTAGATCATGTGTTATAGAAGATTAATTCAAATTATCTTCCAAGGATCATATGATCTTGGTTCCTTATAAGGGTTACAAGATCTAGATTAATTGTCTACTTTCCCTTATATAGTTTTACAGAGAAAATTATACCCATTCATTGGGTATTTATTCCCTTATAGATTTACTTATCTTCATTTGGATGGTGTAAAAAATCCACCAACCCCTTAGGAATTAGGTAGGTATGGATAGGGACTTAATTATGAGAAATGTAAATTCCCAAATGAGACTTTGGGGATGCCAAAAATCGATGTCTTTACTGACATTTTTTTGGGTTTCCATTGGAATTTCAAAGAGTAGACTATAAATAGTGGAGTTATAGAGTCTTATCCACATATAAAACTAAATTGTTTGATGTCTCATGATTTCATTCATCTTTTTATTCCTTCATAAGACCATAACCCAATTCATTTTTCAAAAAACCTCTCTACAATATCTATCCATGAGACCTATTCCTTAATACTGTTTGTAATAACAGTTTACCAAAATCTTCTTTTCCTTAACCATTATCTAAATAAACCAAAACCTAAATCAATGTGTTTTTCTTATGATTTGACTATAAACATTGGTTGTATGGTTTTCTTTTCAGGTATCATAGGATTCAATGGTTCGATATCATGATTTATTGACCATAACGTAGACTACATGACCATTTCAGGGTTACATGATCATGACACTCAAATCAGATTACTTGATCACAAGAAGCATTAATGGTTTTGTGACTCATATGGAATCCATAGGTCATATATTTTCCATGAACTATATCGAATCATGCGATCGTGAATCCCTTTATGGATTATGTTATTTTCCTGATGTTCACTAGATCATGCATCTCTTTTAATGATATTTATTGCTTTTTTGATATATATTATACGCATCTATAAATATTTCTTCCATATCATAGGTTTCATTCACTGTGGTCATCCAGAGGTCGATGATAGATTGGAATCATATAATTTCCACTCTATATCATGTGCATTCTGACATTGAGGATTTTATGTGGATTATCTCATTGAAACTTCAATTATATCGTTATCATGCCATCATCCCCAAAAAGGATTTGGGATATTAGATGGTGTTTTCATTCCCTATCATGAATAAAATCTTCCATATTATTATATTTAATCATATATCTATTTTCTTCAGATGATGGTTATTAAGGATGAAAAAATGGTTCTATCATGGTCCCATGGTGTGTCTAATGTGATAGAGAATTCATATATAATCATTTGATGATCACGGGGAACTTCATATTTGTCTATTTCATGATTTGCAAGTTGGAGACACTGACCACAAACCATTATATTATTAAAAAAACCAATCACCATATCTTAGTAATAGTTTTTTACTAAAAAGTGTAATTTTTATGATTCTGATGACAGGACACTCCTGGATGAGGTAATGGGGGATTCTTATAAGGAATTGGAACATATTCATCTGATAATATCATACTTTTATGCCCAAATGAATTCCTTGAATACATAAACAATGAGACATAAGGATATCAAAATAAGATTAATGTATGATTTTTCGGAATAAGAATCCTCATTAACAACTACTCTGAAACGTGGGAAAGGGACATCATTTACGATAAAGAATATTTTACCTCAATCTACAATAGAATAAGTTGGGTGAAATTCATTCCAGTTCATGATTATTGTTTCCTGTCATTCTATTTTTTTCATGGTATATTTATCCAATAAAATAATATACTATTTTAATCTCTGTTACATTTTTATTTTGATGAAATCCATAGAGAAGCACTCAATTATTGAGATTACTCATTTTTCACACTATCAATAAATAGATCTTCCAAACTCTATAAATTATTATACATTTTTCTATTATACAAGATGTGCATTACATTTTATTTATATAATGTTACATATATTATTAGTAAAACCCATATGACTCATTATACCAAGTAAATCTATAATATTTTTTGAGTAATTCTCATTAATGCATACCAACTTTACATTCCTCATTTATATACTATCAGAAGTTCTATTATTACAACCTGATTAACAATAGGATAATTTGGGTAGAATATTTGTCTCGAAGGTATCATTCTATATATTTTTTTTGAATTATGTGGGATTAGCTAGAAAAAAATTATTCTCGTTAGGGTAATTGATATTCCCCATAATATTAGTATCATTTTATTTCATATTGTACTAATTTCCTCCTAAGAATCATATCATAGATGTATTAGTGGGTATAGATTTTGTTTCATTTTCAAGATACCATCTCATATGTTTTTTACTAGACAGTTTTTATTCAATTAAAATTTATTGTTGCTCGATATGCACTTAATCAAAAAAATTGCATGTCCAATGAGTAGAAAATACAAATTTTCCTAGTATTTAATTAACTATTTTTCATCATAGTGATCACTGTTACTCATTCATTTTTTTTGTTACAAATTCATTAAAAATATGACATTATTTTATTTTATTTTAGATTCTTCCAGATTGAAAATTTTATTATGGGTAATTTAGATTAAACTATCTCAGAATTTCATTTTATGTTAATATACCATTCAAAATGATGGTTTATCCATATTGTTTAATGTCATGTGGTAATTAAACTTTCAATTTAGTTTAACTTCATGGGGTAATATTTTTTTCCATTCAATCTAATCATTGTGTGATAAAAACATATTCTACACAGTTTAAAGATAAGTGATAAGGATATAAATATATTATATAGTTAAATGAATTCCATCTTGGATATGATTAGTGAATATGGAATGCGGCACACATACCATGTATATCTCAAATCACCATAATTTGTGGATATCATACATAGTGTTTCTAGGGACGATGGGTATTTTATGTTACTTTAATAAAATGAGGGGATTCTTTTGGTTGGTAGGTCAATGAACTTTTGTGTTGGTGGTAGGGTCAAATAGAGGGGTCCCAACCCCTTTCCAAGTAACATGAATGATTTATGGGGACCTCATTCGGAAATTTTAAAATACTAGGGAATGTGTGTCCACATATATAGTTGGAATATGGGTGGTGTAATTTAAAACCCCAAACTATGAAACAATGAACATTGAATGGGGAGGACATTCTGGGGGATGACCCCCAACACCTTGGGGTACCTTATTCTACTATGGAATTACTAGGTATCATGATAATTTGAGTTCATTTACTTGATAGAGGATATAACATTTGGGTTTGGTAAAGTCCATTATAAATGAGCCTATATGGATTATAAACATGGTCAAAAATAGGTGATCACTGCAATTTTTGTAGTGTAATGGGATATTGTTAAAAACTCAAACATCTGGGTGATGAATTTGGAAATGGATTAAAATATATCGATGTAGGATTCTTAAAACCTATATAATTTTATCAATTTATGGGAGTCTCATGTCCTGCACCATGTGTTTACAAATAAGGTGTTGTGGGCCATCAAATTCATTTGGACTGGAGTGTAACATTGATTTTTTGAGAAAGTGTATAAAACATGATGGCATGAAATCAAGGATATAAAATCATCATGAATAGTATGGCTACAAGGATTGTAAATCATGGTTCATCTATATTAGTTCATGAGGATGATTTGATACAATTGTGTTAGGGAAGGCCCAAAACACCCTAAGTAACAGGGTTCCAACTTAGTGAAGTCTAGGACCACAATGTCAATAATCCATTTTATATAATTATGACGTATTTGGTCGACAACCATAGGCATACATGAAGAAGCTATATACATACATTAAATTTCAAAAAATTATACCTTGAATCTTGATATCCATTTCCAAGTACTGTGGATAGATTACTGCAATCCAAGGATCTCAAATAAGGAGGTTTGATTTACGAAAAGTGAAATATTCAATATGGGGTTGAGCACCCTAACATTGTGTCACCTCCTAATGAAAATGTTATCACGGTGAGGAGATGAAAAATATCATTAATATAACTTTTTACTAGACAATATATCCCAGAGAGCATGGATAGAGATTTAATGTTAAAGGTAATGGGGTGACCAATGAAATATAGTGGGATGTGTATTTAAAATTTTTCACCTTTGGGATGATGAAACATGTTGTCACCAATGATCCGAAGCTCAGTATGGTCTGGGTATCTACTGAAAATTAAAAGAATAACATAACATAAACCCAAAAACATTCCTTTTGTTTTTTATGTTAACCACGACATCTTCTAATCACCATGGATCAATTATTAAAGGATCCAATGTATAATCCCACTAGATCATCCCCAATAAACCCTAAAAACATCACAAGAGAGTGAACCATCAAATAGTTTGGGTTATTACGACAATCTGAAAATTTCTTCGGCATCTCGACGATCACGACATCAACATACATTCAACACCAGGTGATGAGATCAATATTATCTCTTAGATCGATATATTATCTCTCTAGAAATATGTATTTTTTGAGGATTTGATGAATTATCTGTGAATATCATTGTACTCGAAACTCTCTCATCTATTTATTGTTAACGTACATATACAGTGATTGGGTTCTGAGACCCCCGTATATTTAGTATCTACTTAATAAATAATTTGAAAAAATAAACTACATTATAATTATTATTTATATTTTATCACATACATGTTAGATATATTAAATATATTGTGTTATGAAACCTAGTCATTAACTCAACTCTAGATTCCCGCATAACAACAATAGAACCTTGAATATTAAAATAATATTTAATTGAATAATATGATTTCTCATATTCACTAAATACCATGTGAATACATTTAATTAATAAATTCATAAAATTAATCTTTACATAAACAATATGAATTTATCTATTCCATTGGTGAGCAAACATCATTGTAAAAATATTAGACACTAGTGGTGGGGCCCACCATGACTGATATACCTATTCAACTAAATTGGGAATATTCATGAATTCCCTATTGGATTTGAACCCATATGACATTATATCAATAGTATTGAATAGAATACATAGACTAAGAGAAAATTTTATCAACCCATGAAGGCCCCTAAAGATGTAACGAATAGTCATAACAACAACAACCGACCTACAAACAATAATAATTTTATTTAATATTTTTCTCTTTAGATATCTCATAATGAAGTAAAAAAACTTTTGACTTCGTGATTTTCTTGGATTATTATTTGTTGATCTAACTAGATTTATTTACATTTCATCTAGCTTGGACAAGGATTTATGAAGGTACTACCATCCCGATCATCCAAGCCCGTGATCAATTAATTCCTCAACTCTGAAGAGAAATATCCAATATTGGTGACTCAAAAAAATATCATCCCACTAATGATTAACCCATGAAAATATACCATTCTAAAATTAAATTATCAAGGTATTTGTCTTGTATCAGTGTATGTGATCAAATATTACACACTAGTAAATATCTCAAGATAAGAGACAAATAGATATGTATGTAGAAATATACATAAAATGAAGCCAATAACATTTGTGTTCCAATTGGATTATATTTCCTCATGTTCTCATTAATTGATACCATTATATGAGAACATCATGATATTAATTCTTAATTATTAGGCGCCCAGAACACCAAATATTCAAATATCAATTATTTCTAGTCAGTATGATGTATCTCGACGATATGATTTTTTTAAGATTATTGTTTTTGTTTTTTGAGGATATCAATATAGAATAAAATTTTCTATAACCCTTTTATATGAAAATTATTCTATGGAAATTTCCATTTCGATAGAGGATATAGAGAAACAGACACTACAATTATTAGAATAAATCATGTATATCTAATTATTTAGATGATATGGAAATCAAAATTATTTTTCATCTTGGGTCTATGAAAACCACTATCACAACACTACCAATTTCAATAGATCCAACTAGATAATGAACCTTTTTAGATATCACATGATAAATACCATGTTTATACTAAGCAATTAATTTAGGTTATGAGTCTTCCATGTTTCATCTATGTGGATTTTCTGTCATATCTGTTCTCATCCTATTCTGTAAATCTTTTCAAGAGATTGTATAAATGTGTTTACCATTACTTTACACTATAAAAATCATACATATTGGATAGTACAAGTAATCAGGTTATCATTATGATAAAAAATTACTTGGTAGGTGTTATTCATAGAGCTTAACAAGAAATTTAATTGACTATTTTCTTCTTAGATAGATAATAAGCTACAAAGTACTCTGTATTTTTTGGTATAGATACCAATAATTTTTATGAGCTTGTATCACCCAAAACCATATCCTAACTGAAATTCAAGATCAAATCAAACCAAAGAATGTATAAATTGTATAAAAAACTAGTATCCCTTCATCTCAATGTACTATATACATATATTTCATAATTGGTCAAGTACAACTAGTTAGTTCTAACTACTTAACACATTATTCTCTTGGATATAACTAGTATTTTCATAAAATAATGTATATACTAGAAATACCATATATTTTTTATATTATGGAATACAATATTTATCCATCATTGATGTGTATGGGATTCAACATACCAAATTAATCTCCTCCAATACGCATGAATGCTTATATAGAGAGATTTTTTCATGTGACAGTCAAAATAATTTTCAATAGAATTGTTCAAACGCTTTTGTTAAATACATTTTCATTATATGTATTATGGAGTAGGTACAAGAAAAAATTATATCTATATTAGTATATTATATTCTATATAACTTATCTTACTAAATTATTGAATCTCTAGGAAGATACATTCATTATGGGATTAACAAACTATAAGATTAATATCTTATTTCATTATGTCACCTATCATATATCACATGGAAAATAATGTCACTCCAACTAACCACTAGTAGAAAATTTTAATTGTTTCAATTCTTAAAGAATGTGATATGATGTTTTTCCTACATTAATCCAAAACATGATTTTGTTAATTTGAAACCCAATTGGCATTTTATGATGTCAAAATCCATTTCAGGTTGTGTAAAAAATAAACCTTCTGTGAAATGTTTTCGTGACATCAAATTCACAACTAAATGATCATAGATATTAGGCATGACATGTAATATTCTAATAGATTTAGGTATAATTATTTATAAGACATTAATAACTTATTATTCTAGGTATATTAATCAATTAATGTTTCCAACATGATTCTCTATATAATATCTTACTTTCATTCCAAAATGGATTATTTGAATACATAAATAGTCAGACATAATGGGACCGAACCTGATTAATGTCCGATTTTTTTGGAATAAAAATCCTCATTAACAACTACTCTGAAATGAGTAAAGTAGATATCAATTGTTATCAAGAATTTTTTCGGACAAGATATAGTAGAATAAGTAGGGTGAAATTCACATTAGTGCTTGATTAATGATTCCTATCATACTATTTTTTAACTGGTATATTTATCAAATTAAATATTATTTTATTCTAATCATAATTTCATTTGCTTTTGATTAAATCCCTGGAGATGCTAAAAAATGTGGATATTAATCATTTTTTCTCACTTTCAATAAATATATCATCCAAAAATAAATAGTTCATAGTATATTATTCATTTAACCATGATGTGAAATATATTCTTATTGATTTAGTGTTACATATACACTTAGTAATACCCATTTTTCTCACTATATCAATTAAATATAAATGCATAAATTTTTAGGCAGAAACATTATCATATTTTTCTTGAGGAATGATCATGAATGGCTACCCACATTAAATTCCACATTAATATACTTTTTCAAGTAGTATATGAATAAATGATTCATATAAAGATTATTTGGGTAGAATAAATGTCTTGAAGGTATAAATCACTATCATTTTTTGATGTTAGTGGACTTAGTAAGAAAATCATAATTCTTATTAAGGAAATTGACATTACTTATAATACTTGTATCATTTTATATTAATATTGAACTAATTTCCTCTTATACTTCATATAGGGGAAGAATTAATGGGTATGGATTCTGTTTCAGTCTCAATATACCCTATTATTGGGTTTTTACCAGAATGGTTTTATTTTATTTATATTTATGACGGCTCAATATTCCCTTAATCACAAAAAGTTCATGTCCAGTGCGCAGATAATTTATAATTTCCTCGTATTTATTTAACGGTTTTTTAGTATGGTGATCATTATTACTCTTTCATTTTTTAGTTTTAAGGACATTAAATCTATACCATTGCTTCATTTTAGTTTAGATTCATCTATATTGAAAATTTTATTGGGGGTAGTTTAGAGTCATCTTGCTCAGAATTTCATTTGATGGTAATATACCATTCAAAATGTTCTATTATCCATATAGTTTAATTCCATGAATTAATGATGTTTTATATGTAGTTTAAAATCATGAGGTATTAATGTTTTATACGAAGTCTAGTAATTATGTGATAAGGACATATTTTACTTAGTTTAATAACAAGTGATAAGGATATAAATATACCATACAGTGTAATGTCTTGATTCTAGGAAATTATTGGTGAATATGGAATGGGGTATATATTCTATGTATGGCTCAAAACACCCAAATGTGTTCAGTTCTTCCATGGGGTTTCTAGGGATGATGAGTATTTTGAGTTAATTTAATGCAATGAGGGGATTCATTCAATTGGTAGGTCAAATAACTTTTGTGTTGGTATAATAGACAAATTGATGGATCCCCACTCCTTTCCAAGGGTCGTTAATGATTTATGATGACTTCATTGGCTAATTGTAATGTACTAAGGAATTTTTGTCCACCTAAATAGTTGGAATATGGGTGGTGTACTTCAGAACCCAAATGTTAGAAATAGTGAAAATGGAATGTGAAGTAATTCTGGGGGATGACCCATAACACCTTTTGGTTCCATGTTCTACTACGGAAAAACCAGGTCTCAGGAATATTTGAGTTTATTTCCTTCATGGATTATATTACTTTGGGGTTTGGTAATTCCCCCTATCAATGAGACCGTCGGTATTATAAATATGGAGAATAATAGGTGATCACAACGTTTCTTTAGTGTAATGTGCTATTTTTAAAGACTAAAAAATCTGGTTGATGAAGTTGGATATGGATTAAATTCTATCCAAGAAGGATTATGGAAAACTATATCAGTTTCTTTTTCATTGGAGGCTCTTTTCCTACAAAATGTGTTTACAAATCATGTATTTTGGGGAAACTAAACATTTTGGAATAGTGTGTAACATTATTTTTTTGAGAATGTGTATAAAACATGTCTAAATAACATCATGGATATAAAATCCTCATGAATAATTTTACAACGAGGATTGTAAATCATGGTCCAATGAAATTGGGTCATGAGGATGATTCAATACAATTTTGTTAGGGATGATCCAAAACACTGTATGGTATTGGGTTCCAACATAGTGTTGTCTAGAATCACAGTGGCAAGAAATTCATTTTCTGTAGTTATAACTAATTTGGTTAGCAACCATAGATATATATAGAGGAGCCATCAACATTATGTAAATGTGAGAATGGGGTCCCTTGTATCCTGACAACCATTTCTGAGGGTCGTGGATATTTTACTGTGATCAAATGGTCTCAAATCATGAGGTTTGGTTTACGAAAAATAAAATATTCAAGAAGGGTTTGAGAACACTAATGTTGTGTGAAATCCTAATGAAAATTTTATCATTGGGGAGGATTTGAAAAATATCATTAATATAACATTTTACTAGACTTCAGGGTCCAGATAGCATTGAATTACATTCACTATTTAAGGTACCAGTGTGACTAGTGCAAGCCGGTGAGCAGAGTATTTAAATTTTTTTAACTTCTCTATGACCAAACATTTTGTCACCATTAATCTAAACAATGGTATTTTATGGGTATCTCACTGAAATTAAAAGAAAAAAAAACCGAAAACAAAAAACATACTTCATGGTTTTGAAAATAGTAACGACATCTTATTATCACCCTGGATCACTTCTCAATGGATAAAAATTTGAATCCCACTAGATCATCCACATAAACACATAAAAATTCCACAATGGAGTTGGTCAACAAACAAAGGGTGTTATCTCGGAAATCCAAAATTATTTTTGAAATCTAGATGATTACTACATCGATTTACATTCAAAAATGGGATATGAGCTCAAAATGATAACCTGGATTGATAGCTTATATCTTAGTAATAGGTAGAGGTTTAAGGATACGATGAATTATGTATGCAAATCATTGTGCAACAAACTCTCTCATATATTTATAGTTTATTCACTAATACGCAGATGGGGTTCCCCAATCCCCATATTTTTAATAGCCACTAAATAAATAATTATTAAAACTAAACTACATCCTAAATATTGTTAATATTTAATCACATACATGTAATATATATTAGATATATTATTTCATATACCCTACTCATTAACTCAACCATAAATTCTCACTTAATATTAATAGAACATGGAATATTAAAATAATATTTAATAGAATAATATGATTTCTCATATTCACTAAATACATTGTGAATATTATTAATAAAAAATGTCAAAAAATTATTTTTAACCTGATTAATGAGAATTTATCTATCCCATTGATGGTCACACATCCTTGGAAAAATATCAGAAACCAGTGGTGGGGCCCAGTATGACTGATACACCTATTCAACTGAATTGGGAATATTCATGGATGATCTATTGTGTTTGAAACAGTAGGACCTTATCTTGACAGTAGTGAATATAATCCACATACCAAGTGTAGTGTCTAGAAACCTGTGAAGGCCACTAAAGAGATATGAAATAGTCATAACAATGACAACAGACCTAAAAACACACAAAAAGTAATATAATATTTTTGTCTGTAGATATCCCATAATGAAGTCCACACACTTTTAACATCCTTCTTTTTAGGGTTTATTATAGTTTGATCTAAATGTATTGATTTACATTCCCAATAGCTTGGACAAGAATTTATGAAGGTACATACATCCCGATCGACCTATCATGTGATGTATTAATTCCTCAACACATAAGTGAAATATCAAATATTGGTCACTTAATAAATGAAAATATATTAATGATGAACCCCTTACAATATACCATTCCACAATTTAATTATCATGGTTTCTGTCTTTTACCAATGTATGTGATCAAATAGCACACTCTCGTAACGATCTCAAGTCAGGAGACCAATATACATGTCTGTAGAAAGAAACATACACTAATTCCTGAAACATGTGTGTTCTAATTGGTTTGTATTTCTTCATTATCTCACTTATAGTGATCATGATGTGATATAATCATCATATTACGTCTTATTGCTTTGGATCCTAGAACACGTGATACTCAAATATCAATTATTTCTAGTCAAAATGATGTCTCTAGACCATATGAACTTTTTTTAAGATTATTATAATAGTTTCTCAAGCATATACATATATAATAACATCTTTTATATCCATTTTATTTAAAACGTAATCTATATAAATTACCATTTCTATAATTTACGTATAGAAAAACACAATACAATGGTTAGAATAAATCATGTATTTATAACTATGTACATGATATGGTAATCAAAATTATTTTTCATGTTGGGTCTAGGAAACCCACTATAACAATACTACCACTTTATATAGATCCAACTAGGTAGTTAACCTTGTTAGATATGACATTATAAATTCCATGATTCTATTATGTATTGACATTAGGTGCTGAGTCTTCCATGTTTCCTCAATGTGAATTTTCTATTATATAAGACCTCAACTCATTGTGTAAATATTTTCAAGAGATGGTATCCTAGATTATATCATTATTTTACTCTATAAAAACAGTATATATTGGATATAACGATTAATGGAGTTACCATTATGAGGAAAAAATAATTGGTAGGAGTTATTCCTAGATCATAACAAGGCATTGAATTTATTAATTTCTTCTTAGATAGATCAGAATATTTAAAGTACTCAGTATTTGTAGGTTTGGATATCAATAATTTTTATGACCATGTTTCGCTCAAAAACATATCATACATGCAATTCTATATAAAATTGATCCAAAGAATGACTAGTTTGTTCTAAAAAAACTAGAATCCCTTCCACTCAGCATACTATGTACATGGATTTTATACTTGGTTGAGTACATGCTATTATTTCTTACTACAACACTCAATATTATCTTGTATATAACTAATATTTTCATACTATACTATATATAAAAGAAATACTACTTATATTATATATCATGGAATACATGATTGGTCTAATATTAATGTGTATGGTATTTGACATATAAAATTAATCTTCTCCAATATGCTTTCATGAAAACATGGAGATATTTATTCATTGTGACACTGGAACAATTTTCCCTTGAATTTTTGAAACTCTTATTTTCAATAAATTTTCATTATATGAATTATGGATTAGTTCCAAGCAACAATTAAATATATATTAGTATATTATATTCTATATAACTTATGTTACTACTTTAATTAAATCTCTAGGGAGATACATTCTTTATGGGATTAAATAAATATAAGAATAATATCTTTTTTCAACATGTTACCAAACATATTTCACTTGGGAAACAATTTCACTCCCACAAACCACTATTAGAAATATGTAATTGTTTTATTTCTTAATGAAATCTTTATGATATTATTTTTTATATTAATCAAAATGTGGATTTGAAAATTTTTAAACCCTATTAAAAAATTTTAATGTCACAATATCTTTGTAATTGTGTAAAAAACATTCCTTTAATAGTTGTGATGACATATAATTCATTGAAAATGATCATAGATATTGGGAATGGAATGTAAAACTCTAATAGATTTAGGTTGATTTCAGTTGAATAACTAATTGAGGCCTGTTAGTTCCAATTGTGTTCCATCTGTGTATTGTCACACTCGAATACCCACAATAGTATTCAATATGATAATCCCCTTTTCACATTGATACATGGAATCCAATTTTAAATATTATTTGACCTTTTAAATCATAACTTATTTTCATATACTTCCTATTTGTAGGATTTATTATTCTGAATGACTAATGTATCACTGACTGTGGTGAATATAAAATATCACTATGTTTTAAAAATTCCTTTGACGTATGTGTATTTTGACATTCCTCTTCCACATGATGTTGTGGAACAAGTTCCTATTTCTAATGCTTTTTCATCTCTAACATTTACTAAACACAATCCAGTTTTTTTCCCACTATCTCAAGTAAACAAGTTCACCATAATATATAAATGCATTCTATCACTTTACAAAGGATTTTCTTTAATAAGGATTTATTTTAAACCCTATGAAACATTGAGGATACAAACAATAGATGCAGTTTTTTCAATGATGAAAATTGGTTTGTATCATAAAAAATAAGTTTATATAAACACCATTACTTATGAAATTATTGATTTACATCATATTATAACTAATATGAAATATATTTTTTATTATAAAAGGTATGTGGTTATGAGATATCACCATCATTTGTAAATCACGAGTGATAATATAATATGACTTTATACCATTTTCCACATTCATATTACATAAATCATGACTCCTATGTATGAAATACGAATTTAGGATTTTTATATGCTACATTTGGTTGATCAATCTTTTTATGTAATATGAGGAAAATATCTCATAGAAGAAAAGAGTTATATGAAAAACCATTACCCCACGATTACATTTAATTTACCATACTTCAGCCTCCTGTAAAATGGTTCAAATAATAATATTTATTAATTAAATGAGAATATTTATAATTATAATACATTTATTATATTTTTCTATCGTCTTACCTCCCATCAATTAATTATATTTTATCATTTTCATTGTTTCTGGTGAGTTCGTTTCAGGATTTTTATAATCGGTTTATATGTGTATAATTATGGATTTCTATGTTGAATTGATGTAAAACAATACATATTAAATTGAATGGTAACAATTAACATCCATAATATTATATGGTCCCATTAATAATTTTTTACATGCGTGAGGATGATTTATAAGAAAAAATGATAATGGTAAATGATTTTTTTATTGGTAGCTCTTCCAAACATCAGGTACGAGTTCATTTTATTTACTATTATGATTATATATTAGTACCAAAACATTTAGTAGGATATAATATACTGATTAAGATATTATTTAACTGAAATGATAGTTTTATGTCTTTAAATTAAATTTTAATTAAAAATGAAAAAAATATCATTCACGGAGGTGATTAACTAACATGATTTGGACAATAGTTTTGATTTCCAGAATAGGTAGTGGTATTAAAAGGGATTGATATAAGATATTAAATTATAAAAGTAGAATTTAGTTATGAAACTTATTATTTAATTATTATTTAATGAGGTATTAAGGTTATGAGGAGAAATCATAAGGAGAAAATAAATTAAGATTTGAGTTTTGAGAAAATCACCTCTTGAATGTCACCTCATTGATTGGACCTTGAGGACCTTGTATATAGCCTTTTGATGATAAAACCAGAACCTGGTCAAGGGGAGAGTGAGGAAAAGGGGTTTTATAATATATTTTAAAATATTCATGGATTTTTTATTCAAAATTGTGTGGTGACAGTTTATATATTTACTTGAGGAGAGGTGGGTGTATGTGATTAAAATACTGAATATATAATACATAAATCCATCCATACCTAGGTGGAAGTAAAGTAGAGGCCTTTTATTGAAAATAATATTTTATAAGATTTTTAGGGTCTACCAACACATAAAACATCGTATAAATGTTTTAGTTTTTTTGAATTTTATGCCTTTTCCTTTAAAATTTTAACACATTTCATTTTTACAAGTACTGGGGTAAATAGTTTTTATACCATTGTAACATTTTTAGGAAAAAATATGTAATTAAAATTAAAAATAAGTATAAAATTATTATATCATATATGTAATCCATTTTAATATATTATAATAAGATAATTTAAAAAACTATAGTTATAATTAATCCCTTATTCTCAATGAAAAAGAGGGGTTTTAAAGTGAAAATTTTGAAATTTGAAAATTTTATTATATCCAATTTCAATGAGAAATTGAATAAATTAATCAAATAAAGTTTTTATTGATGTATAATGGAAGTAATTATACATTAAAAAAATCTAAAATATAACAAAACTATATAAATAAATTATAAAAATATAGAATTCAAATAAAATGCATCAGTTTTCACTAATCATAACAAATGATACTTATCTAAAAAATGCTACAAAATCACCATAAGATAATATCAATATTTTTTTCTAAAATTCGTAAATTCATTTTTTAAAATTTTAATTATAAAATTTTCAATATTTATTTATCAAATAGGTGTTCCATGAAAAGGTGAAAAAATGCCTTTTAGAAAATTATAGTTTTTATGCTTTAAACCACATTTATTATAATCTTAAGTCAATAAAAATCATATGATGAATTTTTAAAAAAAATATTTTGAGTATATTATCTATAAACATTACTAATATATTAAACTTGTTAAAATTAATTCAATTTATAGATGCAAAAATCTATTGTGGTCCTAAAAATTGATTTTTTTGTGTAAAAAAATACATTATGTTCAATTTGGTTTTATTTTCAATTATAATTCATTGGGAACAATTTTATTAATTTTATAAAAATGTGTAATACATATATTCATAATTTTTTTAATCTATTTAATTATTTATATTCCAATGGACATGTGATATCAGTTTTGTTAAAATACTAATATTTTTGAGTTTGCTTAAGAAAATTTTTTCATAGAACCCCTCTTTTTCTATGCTATTTATTAAAATTAATAAATTAGTAATTACTAGTCAAATATATTAATAAATTTATGTTTGTTGATATTCTAATGAAAAAACATTTTTCATAAAAAAATTTATATCTTGAATGTAATTAATCAAATATAAATAGATGAGTATACCTTTTCATAATTATATCATCAGGTTCCCACATAACTTCTACAAAACTATAACTAGGTGAGTGGTCTTGTTTCATATAAATTTATACCTAAAACCAAGAATCTCTAATGGTTATTCATTATAATAAATACAAGTATACAATATTATGACCAATGAGATTATTACATGTGAAGGATAATTTATGTAATTAATTAGGTGAGATACATAAAACAAATAATGAACTTCAGGGAAATTTAGTGGAATCGTCAATCAATAACTTATAATCAGTATACGATAAATAATTAAATGAAATATCCTACTAAAAATTAAAAATACCATTTTCAAAATAAAAAATGGTTGTCTGGAAATTTCATTTGAGAGAAACACACATTAGAATGTTGGTCAATAAAACTTCCTCTTAAATAAATATAATGTAAAAGGTAAATATCTCCCCATAACTAGGATTCTGTTTAGGATAAAATTAGTGTGATTTTAGAATCGAGACATGGGTGAGACATCAAACTATCAAGTTATTATGGATATTTATAGAGAACATGTTAATTGTAAGGTTAATGAGTACAACACCATAGAAAAAATAGGTATAAAATAAGTCATTAATAACATCATTAATGTAATCAATTGTTGTTACCCAATATTAGATAGCCCAAAGGTGGTGTTTTCTATTATTACATTGGAACGATTTCAATGAATCAAATACTGAAGGACCAAGATTTTAGTGGTATTGGTAATGTTCACAACATACATGAGTCTTGTATTACAAATGAATACACTAATTACAAAACTTTTTCTTATTTCTTATTAAACTTGAATAAAACATTATTCCATATAGTATATTCTTACATATCATTCAAAGTATGCATATTGAATTCCTGAAGAAATAAAGGTAATAAGTGTGTGATAAAATAATAAATAAGGGAAAAGATATAGAAGAATTAATAATGGTTAAAAGAGAATAGTCAATATAGAAAATTAAATTACTGAACACACATTCCATATAATCAATAACCTAAATGGAACTGCATAAAAATTATAGAAAGGTAATAAACCGAAACACATGAAACTTAATAAATGAGATTAAAAAGAAATGTGTCAATAGTTATGCCAACAGAAAATCTCATCAATGAATTGTAACTTAATCTAAGTAAAGAATTTTATAATGAGGTATATCTATAACATACCACTATGGATTCATGACACGTATATAATAACTCCATGGATTTATGAACATAATATAATACATTCAAGGATAAATTACATGAATATAACAATAAAAAGGATTAATTCCATGAATTTAATTATTTCACTTCTCCATGCTTATAATCTAATACTGTCATGTCTTCATGCCGTGAACTTTGTAATGTCAAGGATTTTTTCTAAGAGTATAATATTGTCAATTTTTCATAAGATGAATCTAATTATGTCAAATTGAGCATAAAAAGGTATTAGTTTTAGGAAATAATAAAATCTATTAAAATGATAGGGATATATAGGGAAAATTTAATAACAAATGTTCATATGAAATTGAGTGTTCTAAGGGGGACACAAAAAATCAATTAAGTGAATGTCAATACTATCCTTGGCCAAATCAACCATAAACCATCTAGAGGAAGAATAAAGATAATATCAAAACAACATATCCAAAGTGGATTAAAATAATTTTTTTTCTTTAATTTATTGATTTAAATACTATAAATATATCATTTAGAAAGTTTCTTTAGGAAAATATACTTTTTGAAGGCCTTTGGAAAAACCATTATTTTGTAAATCACATTTAAAAATAGAAAGCATTGTGAAAATGGTGAAAATGACTTCGATAAATCATTTTTTAAAATGTAAAAAACATTTTAATGAACATTTTAATAAACCATGTTTTTAGATGAAAACATGTTCTTTGACAAAAGGGTTAAATGAAGTTGGGTTTTTAAAAACAATCTAGAACATTTTGTGTACAAAATAAGGGGAACAAAGATTCAAATACCTAAAAATGGTCATTAATAACCATATAATAATAAAATTAAAGCATTTATTGAATAATGAACATTTAATTTACTCTATTTAAAATTCTTTTACAAGATCAGTACTATTACTTTTGAGTAAAATAATCTTTACACATTACAAAGTGTCCCAAAAATCTTTATAAAATTTTAAATGATGATACTAAAAATGTAATGAAATTAAAAAATAAATTAGTATCATTAGAGTAATGACATTAATTATATATCATGTAAAAGGGATGTATATACACAATATAAAAGAAACATCATTCATAATAAGAAATAAATATCAATGAAATATAAATGTGGATGAAATCTCTTACCACTATGCTAACATATGAATTGTAAGACCCAAAATAAATTGTAGAGACCCAATGAATGATGTACATGGACATTAAATTAATTTTAGTGGAATACTTAATACATAAAAAAACAAACACCGATGGACCATGATAGTTTAGTGTCTTTGGAAACTCAAAATATAATCCTGTAATCATGGTGAAAGATATTAAATATCTCCCATAAAGATCTTCCCCTTTTGTTTTCCTACCTAAAACCTTTCTTTATATACTGGGGAAAAGAAAACATATGAAGGGTTTTCTCAAATGCTCAGTAATGGTAAGCACGGAGGAAATAAAACAAACCATATACATTTGAACTTAAAAACCTGAACATAATATTTAAACATCAAAATCTTGAGCAATGACATAAAACATGGCAGTATATAAGGTATATATCATAAAGAAACATTAATCATGATACAATATCATGGGAATAAAACTATTAATTTTGGAAAAAATTAATCACATGATATGATATCCATTCTAGCTAAGACATTTCTACCAAGACCATCTTAGTGGACAAAGCCCCTTTCTGAATCGAGTTCACTCCTCGTTCCAGTCATGTATCACTGAACTGGATTAACTTAACATTCCATCCAAATGTATTTCATGAGATATAAATCTTCACTAAATTCATTGGATGGAGATATAGGTCCCTCCCATCTCATAATGAAATCCTTCTTACTTGAGCCACAAAATAAACATAACTCATTGATCATAACCTAAAGAATACAATGGGTTTCGTAAACATCATCCCATCATCACATAATACATATAAAACAAATGGATATCATTTTTTCATAAGAAAAATCACACCATGTAAAAAATAGAGACATTATACTTGAATCATAAACATGATAAATAATGTCCTCTTAGATGGAAAATAATTGATAAAACACTTGAAATGATTTCTTGAGGAAAATATCATTTCTTCTTCAAAATCATTTTCTTTTAACAAAATGCCACAAAATTTTAAAAGAAATGTATTTTTTGAAAATAACCACGAAATCATGTAGAGTAAGATTCATGAAAATAAGGTGACATGAAACTATAAAAATCCGTTCATGCCATATAAGTTAAAAAAACATTCTCCGTGTACTTTTGTCGGAAAAATCAAAAAGTACCACGTATGGTAAACAAAAGAATGATTCCTTCCATAACACAAAGTAAATGTCAAAGAGGCGTAAAAATGAATTTAAAAATAAATTTTGTAATATTAAACACTTATAAAAAACATATTTATGGGCATGGATGAAAAATATAACCCCGTTAAGTACTTACGAATAAACAATCTCGGATAAAAATGAGATTGGAAAAGTTATCCCTTACCTTAGGTCTAATATTCTTCCTACGTATCTGATCATCCTATATAATGATTTATATAATGTAATTGACTTATTAAATAATCATATTCATTGTTTGGATATCATATATTTTTCACTTATGACTTCATATTACGCATAGTTTTGTAAATTCTATGTTAAAGCAGTGTTTTGGGTAAAATCGTTTTATTTATCGTACGTGTTTGGACTTGTTGTTCTTGATATTATAAGTACATCTATTTGATTTACTTATTTTAAGAATTTAAATCCAGATTTATATATCATATAAATATTCATTAAATATATATATATATTCTATAGATAAAAGAAATGAAATACATCGTTCATGGAGACGGTAGGCCGTACGTACGCATGAACTGTGTTTTCATTTCCTTGTTTAATTGAATGAAATAAAGTAGATGAAATATATGTATATAAATCTAGTTGAATTATTATATCATATATTTTATGATTACTTATTATATATACTTTATAATCATTCTTGAATCGTTAACATGGAAAATGAATCTCATCTTGTCGTGGAGATGGTAATCTGTACGTACGCATGAGCGATGATATCACTCCAATATTTATTGAATGGAATTTAAGTGGATGATATAATATCTTAGAATCAATATGATGTTATAATAATAATATATAGTTATTCTTTACAACATTATACCCATCCAAGTAAGGTGGTGGTGGGAAAATAGGTTACACCACGACGTGGAGACGGTATTCCGTACGTACGCACGCACTGTGATTTCGTTTTCCATAGGATGAATAGTATGTGAAATAGGGTTGTGTCATATTTATAATGACATATAATAATATAATAAATACTGATATTATTACTTTATAATGAAAAAAATAAAGAATAAGAAGTTGAAGAAGAAGGACACTTGAATGAATCGGTAGAAGAAATTACCACTTCTTCAACGCACCTCCTTTAAAATTATTCTTAGGGCACTAGATATGGACTTTTGAGAAGACAATAACCTCTATTATGTAACTATAGATTATGAGAAGATTAATTTTCAGGGGTTGGCCGAGCTTCAAGGCTCAAAAGGGTGTGAAGTGAAGAGGGATGGGGTGCCCTTATTAAAATGGAGGAGAGGGGCACCATAGGAAAACATAAAATATTTTTCTATAATAAAGTCATATTAAGTTTTTTAATAGCTCAAAATTGATTTATTTCTAAGATAAGGTGGGGATGGGTCAGAATCCTCACAACAAATATGTTTTAGACATGTTTAGGTCACTATTTTAACTTTATCATTTAGATTTGACTCTAAGTTGAATAACATAACTTTTATCCTGTCTTTTATTTCATACACTATGTGGTTAATAAACATACTGTAACAAGCGACACGAACCCCAAGTGGTTCATTATTAATATATATATATATATCCTTATATAAGTCATATGGCCTGAACTTAGATTTTTAGTAATAAAATAACAATTAATATTATAATATTTGTTTTAAAAACTATTTTATGTCAATTTTGACAATATTTGGTATATGATTTTTGTGAAAATCATAACATCATGATTATTTATACAAAAGATAATTAAATCAATACTAAAATTTCAGATTAACCTATGAAATTAGTTTAATTCATAAAATCTCTAAAATTACATTTATTTGGCTATTTATAACATCAATTATGTTAATATTTCATTAATAAGGTAATTACTACATCATCATTGTGTCCTAAATAAATTAAATTATTTAATGTCTACCAATTATAAATAAACTACCATTATGTATTAAATATTTTTATATTTCTAATTAATATTTATAGTCGAATTTATCTTATGTATAACCTTATCAAAAATGATTTAGTTATTAAACATTGATTTTAACTATTTTAACTGTTCTTTAAATAAAATAATAATAAATGTCCTCATCTAATCCAAGTGCACCTAAAGGGTAATTTTTTATTACTAAGGTTGTTTCTGGTCTAATTACACTTATACAATAGAATTAGGACATGTGTTAGGGTAATAATAATATCATTTTTGAAATTTATTACATTATTTACTTTTAACCGTGGTAAATAAAAGTAAAACATTACTAATCACCAAAAATTATTTTTATCTCATTGAACCACATTTTACTTACTGATATCAACCATGTCTCTCTGATTTTTGAAAATCCACTCACAGAAGCAGTAAAATTATGTTTTATATAAATTTTCAAATTCTATTAGGAGGTATGTAAAAGACGGTAAAAAGTTCAATAAAATTTTTACATATATAAAATTATTATAAAATGACTCCAATGAATTATATTGAACTTATATAGGTATTATGTATCTACATATACATAAAATAAATTGAAATAAAATAAATAATTATTTAAATAAAAAGTCGGTTTTTAAATAGTAACACAGTGTTTTCACTATTCATAAAAAATTGAATGTTTTTAGAAAAATACCCAAAATTCACCCTAGGATAATTTCAATATTCCATGTCCGAAAATGAAGTCCATTTTGAAAGATAAAATTTAAAAAATTTCAAAAAGTGGTTTTTACTATACAAAATGGCTAGATCATAGTAATATTATAATAATATCTCGTTTGGTGAAACTCAGTATTGCGTACAACACACACTATCGTGGAAGGACACGATTGAGTGTAATTCAAGCCAAGTCAGGGATGTGTGTAGTGAAACCTCTTAAGGTGTAGTGTAAAACACAAGATATCAATGAAATTAAAAAGAATATTTTTCATAAAATCTTGGTGTGTTACATTCTACCTCCCTTAAAATGAATTTCTCCCTCGAAATCCATCAAGGTTATAAATGGTTTACAACTCGAATGTTTCATTAATAGAAACCCACTTCATAAAAAAATACCAAAACATATCTTTAAAATATAATGTATGAAACGTAACGGTTACACAAATTAAATAATCACTGGGTTCCCACATAGGAGAACATAGGTGAAAATATTGATATGGAAGATAAATCTAACCATCAAGTTCTGATCAAGAGTGGTAGAGAACATGGCTATGAAAAAGACAAAAATATTAAAGCCAGAAATATGTGATGATCTAAGGTACCATCGGATTCATCGGATATAAGGGGACTAGGATAACATTTTTTGTTTTCAATATCATTTCCCTAATGTTGAAGAATTTGAATTAGAAGAAATAACTACTTTATTTCGGTATAATCTCATCGTTGATTGTGCCATGAAAAATTTCCACTTCATCTCTTAAAGAAATGAAGTTAAATTTTTCATTCGTGATGTCTTAGCAGATCATGTGATAGAATGTTGGGTCATTCCATATGTCTCAAACAAAATGTTAACAAATGTTATCAAATATACATAAGTCCATCGATGTTGAGGTTAATCGTTTATGATTACAAAAATGTACTTATAATTCATCTATCATACAGCATAATAAAATAAAACAAGTTTCTACTAACCAGGGACTTCATGTATGCCAGTGGTAGGAAATAATGCCTGTCGCACTTCGGTTGTTGGTTCAATTCCCACAACCTTGTCTGATGCGATGGGTTGTCACCCGTCCTGCAAGTTGTACCTTTTTCTAAAACTACAGTATTATAACTTTCCATCAATAATCTCAAAAAAGTTCTATCCTTAAACAATACTATCTGATTTCCAATATAATCCATTCCAATCTTTATGCTTATCCAAAATACTTCTGTCCAAGCTCATTGTATAAATAAAACAATTACTAGAAATGTCATCTACCGAGCATGTGAATACCATCATTTATCCCCCATATATCATATGATATATCTCGTTGGTAAAATTACAAACATGTGAATACATTAATCATATATTATTTTGAAAAATGAATACCAATTAAACCTTAGTGAAAAGATGAATGTTGTCAAAAGTTACCTCTTTCCACATACCAAAATCCCAAAAATTATATATACTTAAACCATAATATCACATAGTCCTTGTATCAGTCATGAACTCATTAGTACAATCAAACACCTCATTATCTTCTTATCCCTTCATTATGGGCATATCATCTACTTTCCAAAAATATCTGAATTACCTTTCATGGTTACTGGTACCATTCAACATATACTTTCAAATACTTTAGTAAAAAAATTGTGTAACAATCCTTAGATGTGTCTTTATTCCATAGTATCATAACCTATACAACATAACTCTTGATAATCATTCCACTTCCTTATTAAACCATTGACTGAGCTTCAATAATTATTTCATCTCACATATCAGTTGTAGTCTTTTCATCATCAGCAATATAAATACTACCCATACGACCATGCTGATTCTCTTCATGAGACATTCCGTTAGATAATTGGTTTGCATAACGCCCATACATTCCACATTTAAAACATTTAATCATTATTGATGTCGTAGCAATACCATTATCCTTATCCATGGTGTTAACCGATCATTTTCCTTTGCACTTAATGGATTTGTGTCCTTCTTTTACACACCCAATTAATCTTCCAATTCATACGAAACATTCTCCTTGATGTCACTCCCCACATGATTTACATGCGGGAAATTGAACTTTATTTCCTCTATGATCATCATGAAACTCCATCTTTCTCATATTATCTGAGTTAGAAAACATATCAATGTTGATATTATTGATCAAATTATGAGATTGTTGAATAGGCATAATAATGATATGTGGGATTCCATATCCAATTTTATTTGGTTTCTCATGAAGAATATCATTCAATTTTCCATCATATCCTCCATTGTCGTGAATCATCCTATTTCCAGCCATTTTCTAAAACCCAAAAAAAAATAATGTGAGAGGAAAAAATCAGGCTAGAAAGACAGTATAATAAAGGGGGAATACATTCATTATATAATGACTTAGGTTTAATTCTATGATCATTAATGTAATTCTAGGACTATAACCAATACATATATTTATCCTTAGGGACATCCCTAGACATACTATAAAAATATTTCTAGGGATTTCACTAAAGTTTTCGCATCCTAAATTCAAAAGGTTAACTAAACTGAACCTCTAATACCAACTTTAGAGACCCAAATCTTGACGTACATGGACATTACATTATTTTTGTGGAATACGTAATACATAACAAAAACAAACACCAAAGGACCGTAATAGTTTAGTGTCTTTGGAAACTCGGAATATAATTTTCTAATCATGGTGACAGATCTTCAACATCTCCCATAAAGATCATCCCCTTTTTTTTCTTACCTAAAACCTTTTTTATATCCTGGGAAAAAGAAAACATATAAAGGGTTAGCTCAAATGCTCAGTAAGGGTAAGCAGGGATAAAATAAAACAAACCATTTACCTTTGAACTTCAAAACATGAACATAATATTTAAACAGCAAAATCTTGAGCAATGACATAAAACATGGAAGTAAGTAAGGCATAGATCATAAAGAAACATTAATCAGGATAAAATAGAATGGGAATAAAACATTTAATTGTGGAAAAACATTATTCACATGAGATTATTTTCATAGTAGGAAAGGCATTGCTGCCACGACCATCTTAGTGGACAAAGTACTTTTTCTGAATCGAGTTCACTCCTCGTTCCAGTCCTCTATCACTGAACCAGATTAACTTACCAATCTAGCCATGTCTAACTCATGAGATTTAAATCATTACCCAATTCATTGTATGGAGATATATGTCCCACCCATCTCATAATGAAATCCTTCTTTCTTGTGCCACAAAATAAACATAAATTATTCATCATAACCCAAAGAATAAAATGGGTTTCATTAACATCAACCCATCATCACATAATCCATATTGAAAAATGGATATCATTTCATCATAAGAAAAATAATACCATGTAAATAATAGAGACATTATACTTGAAACAAAAACATGATAAATAATTTCATCTTAGATGGAAAATAGATTGATAAAACACTGGAAATGAATTCTTGAGAAAAATATCCTTTCTTCATCAAAATCATTTTCTTTTAACAAAATGCCTCACAATTTTTAAGGAAAAGGATTTTGTTGAAAATAACCATGAAATATTGTAGAGTAAGATTCGTGAAAATAATGTGATATTAAACCGTAAAAATCTGTTCATTCCGTATAAGTTAAAAGGCCATTCTCCTTGTACTTTTTTCAGAAAAGTCAAAAAGTTCCACGTATGGTAAACAAAAGAATGATTAATTCCATAACACAAAGTAAAAGTCAAATAGGAGTAAAAATGACTTTAAAGATACATGGAATAATATCAAACACTTTATGAAAAACATTTTTATGGACATCGATGAAAAATATAACCCTAATAAACACATATGAATAAACAATCTCGGATAAAAATGAGATTTGAAAAGTTATCTTATACCTTAGGTCCTCTATACTTCCTAAGTATCCGATATTCATGTATTCTGATTTAAATAACGTCATTTAATTATTAAAGAATCATATTAATTATTATGATGTCATATATGGTTATCTTATGACGTTATATTACCCGTTATTTTGTAAATTCAATTTTAAAGCAGTGTTTTGGGTAAAATTGTTTTATTTATCGTACGTGTTTGGACTTGTTGTTCGTGATTTTATTATTACTTATATCTTTATTTACTTACTTCCATAATGTAAATAATTATTTTTATATCATATATATATATTCAGTACATATATATATATATATAATAGATAGATAAATGAAATGAAATACACCGTTCATGGAGACGGTAGGCCGTACGTAAGCATGAACGTTGTTTTCGTTTCCTTGTTGAATTGAATGAAATTAAGTAGATGAAATACATATATATATATATACATAAATCTAGTTGCATTATTATGACATATATTTAATGATTAATTATTATATATACTTTATAATAATTCTTGAATTGTTAACATGGAAAATGAATCTCATCGCGTCATGGAGATGGTAATATGTACGTACACACGGGCAATAATATCATTCCCATATTTATTTAATGGAATTGGATTGATATAAAATATTAGAATTAGTATAATGTTATAATAATCATATATAGTTATTCTTTACACCATTATACCCATCCATGTAAGGTGGTTGTGAAAAAATAGATTACACCACGACATGGAGACGGTATTCCGTATGTACACACACGCTATGATTTCATTTTCTGTAGGATGGATAGAATGTGAAATAAGGTTTTTTCATATTTATAATAACATATAATAATATATGTAATACTGATGTTATTACTTTATAATGAAACAAATACATAAGAATAATTTTAAGAAGAAGGAAACATGAAAGAATCGATAGAAGATAATAACTCTTCTTCGACACACCTCCTTTAAACTTATTCTTAGGGCACTATAGATGGTCTTTTGAGAAGAGCAGAACATATATGATATAACTAGAGAGGTTGAGAAGTGGAATTGGCAGGGTTTGTCAGAGCATCAATCCTCAAAACGATATGAAGAGAAGAGAGAATGGGTGCCCTTTTTTATAATGGAGGAGAGGGGCACCTTTGGAAAACGTAAAATATTATTTTATAATAAAGTCATATTCATTTTTAATATATCCAAATAGATTTATTTCGAATCTAAGGTTGGTATGGGTCGGAATCCTCTTAATCAATAGGTTTTAGAAACGTTTAGGTCACTATTTTAACCTTATCATTTAGATTTAACTCTAAGTTAAATAATTTACCTTTTATCGTGTCTTTTTTGTTTTCTTACACTATGTGGATAATTAATTTCTATAACAAGCCAAATGAACCCCAAGTGGTTCATTATTAATGTATATATATCCTTATCTAAGTAATTTTGCTGAAACATAGATTTTTAGTAATAAAATATCAATTAATAATATAATATTTGTTTCAAAAACTATTTTATGTCACTTTTGACACTATTTGGTAGTTGATTTTTTTGAAAATCGTAACAGCATGATTAATTAAAAAAAGTTAACTAAATCAATAATAACATGTCATATTAACCTAGTAAATTAGTTTAATTAATAAAAAGTATAAAATTACATTTAATTGAGTATTTATAACATCAATTATGTTAATATTTCATTAATAAGGTAATTACTACATCATTATTGTGTCATAAATAAATTAAATTATTTAATGTATAAAAATTATAAATAAAATACCATTATGTAGGAATAATTTTTAGCTTTCTAATAAATATTTATAGTCGAATTTATCTTATTTATAACCATATATTAAAAATGTTTTAGTTATTAAACATTGATTTCAACTATTTTAACTCTTCTTTAAATAAAATAATAATAAATGTCCTAATCTAATCCAAGTGTACCTAAAGGGTAATATTTTATTCCTAAGGTTTTTTTGATATAATTACACTTATCCAATAGAATTAGGACATGTTTTAGGGCAATAGTAATATCATTTTTCTCCTTAATTACCCTATTTACTTTTAACCGTGGTAAATAAAAGTAAAATGTTACTATTCACCAAAAATTATTTTTACCACGTTGAACCACAATTTACTTACTGATATCAACAGTGTGTCTCGGATATTTAAAATTCCACTCACAGAAGCTGTAAAATTATGTTTTATGTAAATTTGCATGGTCTCCTAGGTGGTAGGTAAAAGATGGTGAAAAGGTCAACAAAATTTTTATATATCTAAAATTATTATAAAACGACTCCAATGAATTACATTGAACATATATAGGTATTATGTATCTATTTTACCTATAATAAATTTAAATACAAAAAATAATTATTTAAATAATAATTCGGTTTTTAAATAGTAATCCAGTGTTTTCACTATTCCTCAAAAATTGAATATTTTTAGAAAAAAACCAAAAATTCACCATAGGATAATTTTGATATTCCGAATCAAGAAATGAAGTCCATTTCAAAAGATAAAGTTTAAAAAAAAATTAAAAGTGGGTATTACTATTCAAAATGGCCAGTTCATAGTAATATTATAATAATATATTGTTTGGTGAAACTCGGTTTTGCGTACAACATGCACTATCTTGGAAGGTCGCGATTACGTGTAATGCAAGCCAAGTCAGGGATGCGTCTAGTGTGAGCTCCTTTTGGTGTAGCGTACAACACAAGACATTAATGAAATTAAAAAGAATACTTTTCATAAAATCTCGGGGATTGACATCAATAGTCTTAAAATTAATCATTTAAATACAATTATGAAAAATAATTAATTATTTATTAAATAAAATGTATATTAGGTGTAGTATAGAAATTATGTAAGTGGTGTTAGTGCTGTATTTCTCAAAAAAGGAAAAGTGAGAAAAAACTCCCTTACATTGCATTTCCATTCTGGTGAACAATCATTAAAATCATGAAAAATAAACATAGATTAATGATTAATTAGATTTAGATAATTTTTAATTATTTTAATTAATATTATTTCACTTATTAATATGTTTCATACAACAAACTAAATAGTTATGTTTACATTTGCTATTTTGACCAAATTTAGTTAATGTGTGAAAAAAACACTTTATGTAAACTATGATGAATTGGTTCATTATATAACATATCAATAATAATAATATTGAAATAATTATAACATTTATACATCAATAATACTTTTAAAACATATAATTAAATATTGTTATGATAAATGAATCAGCACTGCAATCTTCGAGATGGTAGGTCATACGTTTGAATGAGTAACATTATAATTTTTAAAAGATCATTATTGAAAGAAAGAATGTATAGTAATATCTTTATATAATAATAATTATATCATAAATAACATATTATTTATTCATATATACTAATATATATAATTATTTTGATAAAAAAGGAATCTCATCATGTCGAGGTTGTGGTAGTCTACATGTCTACGAATGACATTATCACTTTTTAAGTGTGTGGAAGGGTAATAATGAAAATGACATGTTATATATATAAATTTAATTACATTCTAAATATCATATACATGTATTTATGTCACCTATTTTTAATTGAAACCATCCTTTATATGTTCCTTGTAGAGTGTGAACGAATCACATCGCATTGAGGGGGCGGTACTCCACACTTCCGCAAACAAAGTTATTGTATTTACCAAAAAGTGGAATGATTAATGGTATGTCACATAATCATAAATACATAATATATATAATATAAAACATATATAAATATATTATTCCCCATTTTTTTCCACTGTGAGATGAGGTAATAAAAAAATAAACCATCATCGTTTCGTGATGCGCTAGTTTGTCAAACATGTCAATACTATATTCTCTATCTATTAGAGGAAGGTGTCTGTATGTGTATAAAAAATAATTATTATAGAATAAAATATTACCATTAGGATAATATATTATTCCAACGTGGATTAATAAGAGTATAGAGGTGGATAATGAAAAAAACGAAAGAACTTAAGAAAATATATGACCTCTTAATCGCATAACTCTTTTTTGTTTGAACCGAAGGGATTCCATGGATTGATTTATGCCCATGCAGATACCTCAAGGAAGAGTGGAGATATATTTATGTTCTAATTAGGTGGTTCATTAATAGGACAATATTTCATTAGAGGTGTGAGGATGTGGGAGTACATGAGTCCTTTTATAGTGGAGGGAAAGGACACAATTTGTTTTTGAATAGAATTGTGTGTTCTCCAATTATTACTTATACCCAAACTATCAAAATGGATAATTATATACCCTTATATGTTTTTGGTCTGAAATATAGCCTTATAATATGTTTTAAAGGATTATATGTTATTTTACCTCTCAAGTGTAAAGTTTAGTCCATTGTTAAAATTAATTTCACCTTAATCATTGTAATTAATTTTTTATTATCTTAACTAGTATTTTTGTTCAGAAACAATCTTGAACTCACAATACATTATAAATTATTCTTATTCCAAATATGGGAGCCATTTTTCAAAATTTGAATAAATAAAGGGGAAGAAAATTATTTAAAATAAATCCCACATGCAAGACAACAATGCGGGTTTTTAAAATAAAAATGACCAATCTTTTGGTATAATAATTTAGAAATTTTCAATGTGAAATTGATTCTAATGAACTAAATTGGATTCGTTAATGAAAAATTATGTAAATAATTATTAAAATAAATTAAATTTATAATTTTATCTTATAATTAATATAGATGAAAGTATTGTTTCATACTAAAATGTAGTATTGTTCACTACTCACTCAACAAATGAAACTTCGAAGAAAAATATTAAACATTTACCCTCACATAATTTTTATGTTTCTATGTAAAATATTGATTTTATTATTAAATATAATATTTATAAAACTTTCAAGAAAATTTGTTTAAAATAGGTTTTCCATAAAATGTTGGTATCATTTCCTTAATAAAAATATATTATTTAATACTTAAAATTAGTTATTTTCATATCTTATGTATATAAAATGAATTGGATGAATATAAAAAATTACTAAATATATAATAAATATTTTAATATTAATCCAAAAATATCATTAATTTAATTTATTAGTGTAAATAGATTTGTTGGAATGAAAATCATTTTACATGAACATATTCCCTTCATATTCATTCAGTTCTTATATTAATTTCAAATTAATTTGATGCAAATAAATTCATTTCATATTTGTGTAAACAATATATATTCATTATTTAGTCAATATTATTAATTAATAATATTTTAATTTCTAATCTATGTCTTATTATATTAAATAATAATTATATAACATTATATTTTTGTTTAGTAAAGATTAGTCTTACATGAAACAATAGCCGTCAAAGGAACTCGTTACTGGGTATGTCACACTGTAAATCAGTATCACATGAATTGAAATCTATAGTTTATTTTTAATTTATATAAAATATTAAATATATTATAAATTCTCATGATATTATAATCCCTTACCTGCTTGGTGTTGCATGTCACACACGCTATTGAATGTAATGTTCCTACTTTCAATGTTCAAGGCCATACATTCTCCCCACCATAGTTCAATTGTGTCCTATAAATTTAAAAATTATCATGGTAATTTTTTATATTTAAAATTTTGATATCCCACATCACGATAAGGTTTCAGAAAAAGTATTCTATAATACTGACAATGCAAGATAAAATGGTCCAATGGACTAACATATAACTAGATCTCTATGTAGAAGATCATTAGTTGCATGTAAGAACATAAACTTCAAAGAAAAAAAGTACAAATATTTATAGCGAGTGATTGTGGTCATTAGTGAAAAATATTGAATGATAAATGGAGAGTTGAGTTCCACAAATACATGAATTTTTAAGGATATAAAAGTCCATAAGTTCAACAAAAATTAAGGTATTAGATTATCATTTTATTTCAATGTCATTTTACTAATGTTGGGGGATTAATTTACTTCATATAATTATAAGTAAATATTCTTACCTGATAAATTTCTATGAACACAATTTCATCATTCGGCTGAGCATCAACCAGTTTTAAAATTCATCCAAAAATTAATTTTGTTTCCTAAAGCACTAAAATACATTAAAATTGATTATAAGACACTTAAAAGACTTACTTGTCAAACAATTTTAATCTCAATATATTCTAATTCCATAAATGATTTATATATTAGTCATTAATCGTAAAAGTAAAATCTATAATTTAATCATTATTATTTATTTGTAAATGTATTTTAATAAAAAAAATTAAAATTTAACCAGGACATTGCATAGGTTAGTTGATGGAATTAAAACCTTTTCGTTCTTCAGACCTGGGTTCAAAAGATGTGACCTTTCCAGACTTGATTGGTTTTCATGTGGCATATATATTGTCCTCTTCTAAATTCATATTCATCTTATTTTTAAAATAAATATTTTGGAAACTCATGAAATAAGTTTAATCACTAAATTCCCTTTTATGTATGATTTTTAATGGAAACATAATACATAAATACATTATCCATTTATTTATAAATAAGTCCTTCCTTGGTCTAAAGTTTAACCATACTATCATTTCAAGGATTTCCAATCATGAAACATTATTTTCAATATAAAAACCCATAGGTATATCATATGTATTTCATTTTCTGAAAAATTTCAAATCCTTTTTAATTATTTGAAAAGAAAATGTGAACATTCCAATGTGTATCCCCCAGGAGTCTCAAACCAGGTTCACAATGAAGATTATTTTCATGTAATAGGTTACACTGAGTCAGGCCCGACACACGTTGTTGGATTTGTAACCCCTGTGGATATCTATTCTAGAACCACCTCCACTTGTAGTATCCAAATAGGGAGAAATTGCTCGGATGAACCTCATAATTTTTATTTTACCAATATTATACGGTGTTCTTCTATAATTATCCTCAAATTACAACTTAGGGATATTTTATCTAATATAATATTTCCTAAATATAGATCCCATGGTTGCTATTAAACTACCAATGATACCAATTATAACAACCGATCCCTAGATAGAATAGATTGGATGTCTGCTAATATTTCAATAGCATGATTACAAGTATTCAAATCTTCTTGTATTGAGAGTGTAGTAGTATTAGTAAACCAAATTTGTACTTGTGTCTAGTATTATAAATGAAAAGAGTTATATCAACACAATTTTTTCTTCTTCTTTTTAAGTATCTATGTAGATAAATTTATTCTATCACGTATATTCCATTGTATCTTTCAAAGTAATATTTATTTATTCCTTGAGAAAGAAACATAATAATGGTGATAAAAAATTCTATATATTGAATAAATATAGTGGCATAAATAATAAATAAATGAGAATAGTCAATATGGGATGGTAAATAACTAAACATGCCTTTCCTGTAATCAATAATTAGAATGGAAGAACATAAATATTATGGAATGATTAAAAAATGAAACAAAATACACTTAATAAATTAGATAAAAATCAACTTTATCCATAGATATATAAATGAAAAAACTCCAAGATAATAAAAACAGAAAATAAATAATGGAATGCATACCAATGGATATATATAACATACCATTGAGGATTAATTTTAGGGATCTAATAAATTCAAGTCTTCATCCGAAGAATCTAATACATTCAGGGATTCAAGCGAACAGTAAAATATTATAATGTTTTCATTCCAAGAATCTAATACATTCAAGGATTCATGAAAATAATAAAATATAGTCAAATATTCATTCACTTAATCTAATATTGATAAGGCATCATGCTAGGATTATAACATTTCCACCGATTCATTCCACGAATCTAATACAATAAAAGTGTACAAATATATGAAAAATTGTATATGACTTAGGCCATAATAATATACATAAAAAATTATATGTATATATCAAAAAATTCAACGTTAAATGATCATAGAATGTTTTTTATTTCAAGGGGTATAAAAGAATCAAGGAAGTGAATGTCAATATTATCCTTGGCTAAATAAACCATAAACTATCGAGATGAAGAATCCGGATTTTATCTAAAAAAATATCCAATGTGGATTAAAAATCGGGTTTTAGTAATTGATGAATATAACTACTGTAAAAATATCTTTTAAAAACATTATTGGGAAGAATCTAATTTTTTTAAAAACCATTTGCAAAACCTTTCCTTTGAGAATAACAATTAAATACAAAAAATTTCTAACGGGTAAAAATTGCATTGATAAATAATATTGAATGGTATAAAAATTTAAAAAACATATTAATAAAATAATTTATTTAGAATAAAATAGGTTCTCCAACTAAAGAAAAATGAACTCGAGTTTTCATAAAAATATTTTCTAAAACATATACAGTACCAAATAATATGAAAAATATTTCGAATACATTAATATGGTCATGAATAACTATAATAGAATAAAATGAAATGGTTTATTTAATAATTCTCATTTAATTTCATTGAATGGAAATATAATTAATTGATTATTGGTAATATTTTTTAGACAAATCATCATTAAACATTTTAAAGTGTCTTATTCTACATTGAAACATTTTAAATCATAAGCCTTATGAAGGAATAAAATTTAATGAATGTTTCAACATCACGACAGTAAGGATATTAATGTTATATCATGTAAAAGGGTAATATATGAATTATATAAAATAAACTAGGGGAATAAAAACAAATATGTCTCAATGGAATGTAAATTGAGAGAAAATCCATTACCATTGAGTTAACATATCAGTTGGAAGACCAAAAAATAGTTTTCATAAAAATAATTATTTAAATTCCATGATAATAAAATAATTCCTGATTTATTATATAAAAATTATAATTAGAGAAATTTAACAAATGAATTTAGTGGTATCAATAGAATATGTCTCACAGAAATAAAAGCAAGACAAGAATCCATAATATTTTTTTTCCTTTCTGGGGAATGTCTTTATAATTTCTATATAAAAAATTATGTTAATTATTTACTTTATTAATAAATATTTTCATTTTTTCATTAATTATATATAATTAATTACCATTATGTACCAGGTAATTAAATAATTAATTTTACACTTGTGTTTTTGACCAAATTTAGATTATTTGTCAAAAACAACTTTTGAAGGTCAACTGTGGTCAAATGGGTCGTTATAAAACATATACAAGGTAATATTAATGAAATAATTATAATAATTATACATAATTTATAAATTTAAACCCAATCATTAAATATAGTTATGAAAAATGAATAAATGATACAATCCTGGAGACGATAGATCGTAAGTACACTTGTGTAACATTCTCATTATTCAATGATAATTATGGAAAGAAGGTAAGTAGAATTATATATTTCTAGATATATAATTATATCATAAATACTGTATTATTTTGTCATATATTGTTATATATATCATTATTTTGATTTAAAATGAATCACATCATGTCAAGAAGGCGGTAGTCCACACATCCATTAACGATATTATATGTAGTTTACTATGTTAATGGTTAATAATGAAAATGATATATCGTATTTTTAGCAAGGTAATTATGTAAAAAATATAATAAATATTTTTTTAATATTTTTATTACTTAAAAAAGTTTTTTATATCTTCCATGTATAGTGTAAATAAATCATATCGCTTTGAGGGGCGGTAATCCACACTTTCACAAACAATGTTATCATATTTACAAATAATTGAAATTATATGGGAATGTGTTATAAAATAACTACAAAATGATAAAAAAAATAAATAAAAAATAAAATATTAATAAATATATTTTCCCTCAAAATTTCTACAATGATAGGTGTTAATGAAGAAATTAACAAACATAATTTGTTGATATAGTAGTTTTTAGTACAAGTAAACTATATGTTCGTTATATATTAGATGAAGGTGTGTATTATTGTTGATATAAAACATATTATAACAAAATAATAGTATATTTATGATAATTTAGTTGTTATATATACATAAAATTAAATGATTTGTGTGGGTGGATAATGGAAATACTTCTAAAGATCTTAAAGAATGATGTTACATCTTAATAGGGTAACCTCATTTGGTTTGTACCTATGAGATTCCTTGGATTTCATTCTTCCGAATGTGGGGATTATTGGTATACTTCAAATATTTTGAGGAGCTATTTTGGAAGATATTAGACACGAAAATTTGTCTTGATACATGTGAGGAAGTTTTATGAGAGGAGGCATTTTATTGTGGAGGGAAATAACACACATATAATTTTAGACAACAATTACGTGTTATCCTAGTATTATTCATTACCAACGTGTATGAAGTAATAATTCAATAGAATTAGAGGTCTAGTGGATGAAATATATCCATAAAATATTTTTTGGAAAAATTTAAAAGTTATTATGGCCCTTATGTTTAGGGTTCAGTCCCACAATAAGCATAATTTATTATTAATTGTTGTAAATATTTTCAATTACCATCGATATTATTTATGGTAAAATTATATGACGACAAATATAGAAATTATAATTTATTATTATTCCAAATATTTAATCAATACTTCCAATTTAATTTCAGATATATTGTTTGAATTAATTTAAATTTAATCTTGTAGATGTGATTATATACAACGTTTTAATCATAGAAAATCCCTAATAGTTTTCTATGTTTTTGATAGTTAATGTCCATGATAAATTTACTCCAATGACATAAATTGTCTTAATTTATGATGATATCATATAATTAAAATTATAAAAAATTAACTTTTAATTTAAAAAATTTAAATAAATTAGAAGATAGATTAGTTTTGAACTAAAATTCTATATTTTTCGCTATTCATTATAAAAATGAAACATCATAAGCAAATATAAAAAATTTACCCTTAAATAATATTAATATTTCTATTTTAATTATTAATTAAAATTTTAATATATTGTTTATAAAATTTCCAAAAAATGTAATTCAAATACGATTTCAATTAAATGGTAGTAAAAGTAAGTTGATAAAAATATTGTATTTTATGCATAAAATTGGGCTTCTGTGTATCTTATATCTATCAAATCTATTGGACAATGGTTACCAGAATTCGCAATTTCATTAAATTTGAAGCAATGAAGTGTGGGGGTTAATTATGTACTGCTTTATCTCTATTCTCATCATTACCTTGATTTTCCCCATCACTTCTTAAATCAATTTCCGGATGAACTTATCATCCATACATAAAACACTAACAAAATCCCTAAATTTTATTTCCATCATGCTTCTTCGAAAACATTGAGTATAAAGGAAATGACATCTTCTCTTTTCATGGTTTTTATTATTTCCTTTAAATTACATTTATATTTATTACCAAAATAATTTGATTATTGTGTAACTCTAATTTCCATCTCAAACATAAGATCACATAAAATATTTATTTCTAGGTACTGAAACCTCTTATAGACAATTCAATTTGATGACATGGATTTAATCAAAGAAAAATCTATAAATATTACTTTTGGGATAAAGAACTAAACAAGAGTTATGGTCTCCAGGAATTGATAATTTTTCCACATATTTAATTATGGATTCATCATCTTTTTGATTTATCTTTGGAAATTTCATCACTATATTTTTACATTGGTTAAGTGGGAAGTAATTTATATGAAAAATACATGTATTATCATCCCACCCCATTGATTCATTTCATCATTTTACCTTTTATTCATTATAAGATTCCACTATTGATATGCTTCACCTTCAAAATGATAAAAAATATGATAAACTTTTCATTTCATGATCATTGATGATCAAAAAATATTTTATCAATGGTGTTTATCCATTGCTCAAACACTAGTGTATGAGAAGACCCAATAAAAGATGGTGGATGTTACCTCATGAAAGACTCAATGGAATTTGTTGACAACATTTTATCACATGGATGTATAGTATAGTTCATAGATTGTATGATTATATAAATAATAATTTTCCTTCCATCTCTAATAATATTCAGTTTCTCAAGTAGATATTCATTACACTGCTCATTTCATTCAGTATTAAAGTAGTTCTTTCAGGTTCCATCCATTTATATAAAAAAGTGTGTGAGTAGAACTAATCTTCTGGGAAAACAACATATTGATGGGAAAATAATTATATAATTTCAATCCATGAAAAATTAGGTTTAATACTAGGCTATTCCTGATCATCACCAATATTCTAGGAATGCAACCTAGAATTCTCTATAGGGTAATCACTATGTTTTTTAATCCCAGCTTTCAAATTATAACTAAATATTTTTTTGATACCAACTATAAAAACCCACAATTTTCATAGATAGGTATTATGTCTAAATATATAGATATTCGTATTATAATAAATGAATTACAGAATCAAATGAGTTTAGTGTCTTTGGAAACATGAAAATATAAAAAACTATATCACATAACATCTATATTTTCTCACAATTAATCTCTGTTGACTAGATCCCTTTTGGAATTTTGAACCTAATAACATTCCTCGTATGGAGAAAAGAAACACATGAAAATGGCCACATTAGGTGTTGAATAATAGAAAAAAGATAGATATAAATAATAACATAAACATAAGTGTATATGAATATATGGATAATAATTGAAACTAATATCCTCTATATCAAATATCATAATATTTAACCGTAAAATAAATCATAAAAATTTCTATTACATGAATCATAATGGAATAACATGGAATAAGACATAGAATTTTGGAAAATACATATTTATAAATAAGCATTTCGTTAGTAGTCATGCCTCTTCTCAATGAAAAAAATAGTACAATGTGTTAACTACCCAAATAATAATTTATTTTAGGTTTAGTCCCATAAATATCATGGTGGACAAATTCCTTCACTAAACAAAATTCACTTTTTGTTCTAGTCCTCTTTGAGCAGAGTTGAATTCCGGTTCTTAATATGTATATCTGATGAGATATATTATCATTACTTAATTAATATGAGGTATATAGGTATCACCCAAAACCAAATTAAAACCATACATAGTTTTGACATAATAACATAAATAATTAATCCTATTAGAACCTATGAAAAGGATCATGTTTCATAACTATTTCAACATAGCATAACCCATGAAAAGAAATCGGATTTTTAAATATAATCATAAACCAATAAAAAGATAATAAGGATAAATTATTTGAATATTATCCCTATTAAATCACAATTGAAATAAAATAATTTTATCTTACATGGAAGATAATTTTTATAGAAAAATTCAAACAATTCATGTGGAAAATATCCTTTCTATTTTGAGGAAAAAATTAAATTATGCACAATTATAAATAAATATGTCTTAATTGAATATAATAATGTAATCATGTAAATAAATATTTTTTGAATTAAGGCATCATTAAATTGGGAAACAATTCTCATTCTATAGAAGTAAAAAACATTCCTTCCTTATATTTGTTGTAAAAGTCACAAAACCTCAATTAATGAATTACAAAAAGAATAATTTAAAACTATTTTATAAAAAGAAAAAAAATCAGAAAAAAGACATTAAAAAGTCATTGGAGAATTGTAAAAACGTTTTTGTGAAAAATTTATTATACATTGAAATGGAATAAAAATTTATTTTATGTGAAACATTTCTATTATAGTTTTTCCATTTAAACCCTTATGCATATCATATCATTGAAGAGATCATTAATATGGTTAATTGATTATATTTATTTTTTGTAAATAAAAATAAACAAAATAGAAAAAATATATAATAAAAATGTTAAATCATGCATATTATTAGAATTACATATCTATGAAGAATATTTTTAACACCATGAATTTAAATTAGGTTATGAAACCGCTTACAAATTTCTAATTAGTCGAATCATATTCCCCAGAAAAGTAAAAATTATCATATGAGGAATTGAATAAAATAAATAAAATTATTTTCTTTATATTTAATATCATATATATGTATATACAACACACATAATATATATGTTATGAATAAGGAATATATCCCATACATGAAAACCATCAGATGATAACTACATACTTAACACTTCTAATTAGTTTTACTTACATAATAATCCTATAAAATGGTTTAAAGAGTGTTTGAAATTCAATTATGAACACTATTTATGTATATAATTACTTATACGATATTCTTATAACATTTGTAGAGTCACTAATCAGAAATATTTCAAGATTTTCATTGTTTTGTGTGTGTTTGTTCATGATTTAATTGATCGGTTTATTTGTGTAGAACAAAAGAATTCGGTGTTGAGTGGAGATAAAACAACATAAGTGAAAATAAATGATAATAATTTTTTTATTAGTTTCAAATATTTTCATTTATAATTTTTATTTCATTCATGGGGATCATTCATTTGATATATTGTTAACGATAAATTATTAGTTTATATTGTCTGTTCATCGTAACATCTTGAAAAAGTTCATTTTATTTACTATTAAGAGTATATACATGTTATGGAACATGATATTTGATATAATATAATTATTTAAATACAATTTAATTGGAATTATATTTTAATGTCTATCCATGTTTTAAGTAATGAACAACGAATGAAAATATTATTTACGGTGGTCATTAACTAGTAGGATTTGGGCAATAGTTTCATTTCTTGAATCACATGGACATGGGGTTTCTGAGGAGGAGAGATTTGGGAAGATATTTTATGTTCTAAAATTATTTTTTTGTCTCAATGGGGTGGTATGTTCTTGTGTTTATACTTGATGAGATGTATGTGTAAGTGATTAAAATAATGAATATATAATATTTAAAGACAAAAACCATGAGGTGGCATTAAATTAAATAATTTGGATATAAATTTATATGTTATACATTTCTTAGGGTCAATCCACAACTCATATAACCATTAATTGATATATTTTATTAGTTATTTTAATCCTTTACATTTTTAACTTTAACATGTCTTATTTTTTACTTATACCACATAAAATAATGCTTTTACTATGGTAATTATTTTTATGCCTAAAATTGATATTGAGATTAAAAAGTAATTTAAACCTTATGATTAAAAATTTATAATACCTTTTTAAAAAATTTATTCACATAATTAGAAAATTATATTTAAAATTAATCCCTCATAGAAATTGAAAAAAGTGGTTTTTAAATTGAAATGATCAAAATCATGACTTTTTTAAGAACAGTTTCACTGTAAAATTTATTCCAATGTACTAAATTGGTTTTATTTATTGATATTAAAACAAATTAGTATTTATAATAAATTTAAAATACAATTTTACTATATTAATTTTTTAGATAACAAAAAAAATTTCAAATAAAATTCAATATTTTTAATTATTAATCAAAAAATGAAATATTTCAGAAAAACACAAAAAATGAAATATTACTAAAAATCAAAAAACACACCCTAAGATAATTTTTATATTCCATTATCAAAATTGAAGATGATTTTTTTATTTTTATTTATAAATGTGTAAATGTTTAGTTTTAAATTGTTTTCCATTAATAGGTGAAGATGTTAACGTTTAAAATAAGAAAGTTTTCTATAAATAAACCTGGTTTCATTTCATATATTTATTTTAAATCATATTAAATATATTTATGAAACATTTTATAGAATAAAAAATATATCTGTTTCATTAATATATTTCACTAATAGTGAATAATGAAATTTATGAAGATAAAATTCCATTATTGAAATAAAATAGTTTTTTCTGAAAACACATCATTTATGTTCAATTGGATTTTATTTTTATTTATAATTAATCCATAATAAGTGAATTAATTTTATAAAATATTTAAAATAATATTTTCATAATTTAGTTAATCTCATTCTATCCCACTATTACAATTCCTTGTTTATAATGGTTGTGTTAAAAAGTATAATATTTTTGAATTTGATCAAGCTGAAGGTTTATTGAAAAGTAAGATATCAAAAAGATTAAATTTATTTGAAAGTAAAGTCATAGAATAACATATTAGGGATGCTTCACTAATTCACTGTATACTATAGTGTATTCGATAGAGTCTTATTGAATGCCTTTATTTCTCCATTCTCTACCACACGACAGTGGGATGAGTGATCAGACTCAATGTTGTAGTCATGGTAAAACTTATTAACACATTGGAATAGAAGGTAGTGTTGTTGTTAGTCAATATCTTGTGAGGGAATTTGAACCTAGTGAGGATATTAGACATCAGGAATGTTTTGATATTATTCATCCCAACTTTATTGAGGAGCATTTCTTAAACCTATTTGTAAAAGAAGTGGGTAATAATATTAATTTTGATAAAAAATTAGTTTTGAAGGGGGGATATGGCCCCACTAAATCAATTACCCATATATAAAATATCCTGAAAAATTTAGTTATATGTAGTAATTTATGGACTCGATGAATGATGTTTTTATAAATTTGGTGTGGATGTAATTTCATTGTTAATTTCAAATAATTATGTCAATGTTATTCCAATTGTTACCTAAAATCAAGATTTTATTGAGATCTGAGTCCAATACTGATGAGGATATTAGGAGATTGAATAGACTCCTCCACTACGATAGGAATCTATATTCCTTTTTTTCATCTCTGCAGCTTCCATAGAAGTATCTCTTTTAGATGAAATTTTTTATTTAGACAATCTAGGAGGGTAATTTTCACCACTCATCATTAAATTTGTTCCATTTTGGAACCATAGAATTGAAGAGACCTATTTTGAATAAAATAAATTATGAAATGCACATATATATTGTTGGATATCATTTCATCGAACAATTAATGAAGTATTAATCGAATTTATTTATTATATGTAAAAAATATATTTGATAATACCTTCCAATATTGTGTAATGAAGATAATAACATCCTTGAGAATAAGGACATCTATGAATGTGTTTACATTATCCAGTGCATCGACAAGAACATTTTTTAATCAGGGAACATGTAGTAACATTGGTTTAAAATGGAACTCTCCAATCATTTCTCTAACATATCCTATTTTATGGACTAGTTCTTCCTTTTTGATGGCATCTATTTCATTGATTTTAATTACAAATAGCTCGGAGTCTCCATTATTGTGAAGGTGGGATATTGGTAGACATAGGTATTCTTCCCTGCTAATGATAAGGGGTTGGTATTCTAATTCATTATTAGGGAAACCATCATATATTGATAAATAGTTTGTGAAAAAAATATATCATAAGAGAAAAACAAAATCCCTAAGACATCCCTATTGAGTTTTGTATTTTCATGGATTTTATGATAGAACATTAGGAAACTATATTAAAATACATATCTTATTTTTTGGGAGAGTTATGGGAATAGAAGTATTTCATATATGGATGTTCGATATCTTGTATTGTACATTCTGTGATGATATGTGCTATGAGGAAGTTATTTAGGGTCCTCCATTTCACTACCCATTAAACCATGAAATTTATTTTATAATATTGTAGAATAAGCTAACATTGTTCTGACTGCCCAATCAAGATATGGTAGATAATTATTTAGTTTATCTAGTAAATATAAGATCTGGGGTTGACTATAGGGTGACATAATAAATGCCTCTAATTTTTTTCTGTATTAATGATTGTGATTTAGTTCTTCTCAACATCATAATATTAGATCTCGGTTCCTAAAACCATTCTGCTAAGGTAATAGAATGTTTTTTAATTACCTGTATAATTTTTCTATATGAGTAGAGGAAAAAGTGATTGTTCTATTTCATCTACAAATACTACGAGTGAAATTTTCTAAACTAAAGGTATCAAGAATTTTGTATGGAACATATTATATTTTATACCTTAAATGGAATCATAGTAATCCTCATCCTATCAGTTAGAGATTCCTTTCTTCAATATATTTTTAATTGGGAGATCCATCCATGAGGTGTATGAAACACAGAATGGTGGTGAGGATCCCATTCAGCCATCTCAATTCATTGTGAATCCAATGGGGGTAAAGTTTCCATAATTTTTCTTATCTATTGTAGGTTGACCTCAATGTCAGGGTGGAATACCACAAATCCAAGAAAGTTACCACTCAATACCCATGAATCACATTTTAGCATGTTCATATTTAGATTATCTCTCCACAACATGTTAAATAATGTTTTAAGATCCATGAAGTGAATGCCTCATTTTACAGATTTTACCACCTGGTCATGGAAGAAACAATGTGAGATTCAACCAAATAAGGGATTAAATTTATAATTCTTAGATAATTCATAAGTTTTATCCTCTATCTTTAATCCAATGTTCATGAACATATATGGAAATATCCCTTCGGGTACTCTGAAGATATTTTCCTCCTCATCATCATAGGACATCATTATCATATTGTACCATGAGTATGCATCCATGATGAAAAGGTATTAGAATAGTGTGTTAGAATTGATAAAGAGTTCTAGGATTATAACTGGGATTTCATCTTTTAGGTATAGTTGTTAATGGTATTTCAAATCAATAGAGACCCTAATATGTAAATTATATTTCTTGAAAGGGATTATTCTAGAAAACCATCATCGGTATTTCACCTCCAAGAAAAAATGGGTATTGATCAATTTTTCAACGTCATCCATAATAGTAGTAGAATGATGGAAGTGAATAATAATGGAAACCTTCTTGAAAATAATACGGTTAGTAGGTAAATTAGGTGGTATGTAGCCCCATCTAGGTTTAGTTCATGTATTTTGTTGCGTTTACAAGAGAACATATATCAATGTTTTTTTAGGAAGGAAATATAAATTTTTTACTCATAGAGGGGAATGGAGGTATTAATTAATTTTGGAAATTGGTATTCTTCTATTAGTAGATTTTCCTACCCAGGATCATCAATAGTGGTTGATACACATTCCTGAAATCCAAAAGGGGGAGTTGATGACATCATGCTCTTCTTTTTCCACCTGGGATATTGTGGAATCATTTTATGACATGATTGATAGAAATTTGGTATCATTTCAATTTTTTTAGATTATAGAGGCCATATAAGGATAAATGTTTATTCCTTACTATAGTGTCATTTTAGAGATATTGAGGAGATACGTTTTATTTACACTATAATTGTTGATTGAAGGTGCTTGGTTATCATTGGTTAGGTCTATCTCTTGAATAACATTTATGGGTAACACAAAATCGATGTTATGAATACTACTCAAATTTTATGGTATTTCCCCCAGCCGATTGGGGGATGCGTGCAGTCTATTTTCATCCACCATTGGTTGTTCTATTTCCCTTTTATTAAAACATGTGTCACGTTATGTTCCTCTACAGGACCTAAGGGGAACTATAACCATGTATTATTCTGATCAATCCATCGATGGGGTTTTTCAATCATTGATGAAAAATTGAATGTACATTGATGTGGATGTGATGTAAGGTCCATATGAGTAAGAAATATTATCTGGTATCTTACTGGATAACCTTGAACTCAATATATGATGTGAGATCCAAAAGCTAATATTTCAGCTTGATCTTTTCAATAGGTCTTTGATATTTCTTATCAAATTCTTGAATGGGTAGATTTTGGTGAGATAGTTTCCCTTCTATATATACAAAATTTTGGATGGTATGAATGTGGATTAGGTTAACCACAATACCATTTTTAATCATAGTCCTTATGATATTTAAATTATCATGTTTTCCTAAAACATATGGGGGTATGATGTGTCCCTCAATGACATACTCTTGATCCATCTCTATAAATGAGATAGTGGAATGGAATTATGGGGGAATAGTCTCAAATCCATAAACCGCAATTGTAGAGTCATCTATATCGTACTCCTATAGGATATGTGTTAGCTACACTAGGTTAGATACCACGATAGTTGGTAAATCAGGGTATGACAGATTAAAATAGTTTCCCCTATTGATATTGTTTCACTATTATTAAAAACTATCTTCTCTCGCTTTCCTATAGAAAATTATAAACAGAAACTAAATCATGCACATTAAGAGAAATTTTAATGTGTTTCACCCTCACTATGAAAAATCCAAGTAGCATACACTGACAATGTGCCGATGTAAAAAATTCCCTAAAAGCGTAATGCTATTTACAATGTTTGGTGCAGACTCATTGTCCCTCCTAGTTTACAGCCACCTAAAAGCTCACTGATCTATCAAAAAAATTATGCTCACTTCTTCTTCAGAAGATCTACTCACAATTTAATGACTTGTAGTAGCCCTTACTATCACAGATGAATGCATCTTCCTCGGTATGTAGATTCTCTGTTGATGTTATTCTTTCATCCACTGATTAATATAACATTACCATGGATGTAATGGGAAATATTCCAACTATTTGTGCAATCCTAGAATGACAAGAGAACTTCTCTATGTATGGCACGCTTCTCTAGTGCCTATCATACATCATAATTCCTGGAGCGCAAGTGTCACCAAACTACATGCGTGACACCCCCATATTCAACTCTAAACTAGGGTGACTCACAACATATTTACTCCAAATCCAATATTGGGGAACGACTATCAACTGGTGATCTTCTTCAAGTCTGGTGTGCAAGTTTTACCAAAAACATTGGTGATTTACTCCCTTCCCCAACTCCAAACAAGGTCAAATCTAACACATTTATGACCAAATCAATATTGGCGCACAACTATCAATTGTCGCGCTTCTTCAGATTAACCGTATACTTGCGTGCTCACACCACCACTTTTGCGCCCAAACCACTTGTGCGAGTGGAGATCAAATTTTATCTATGTGTTGAACTATCTTCTTAATGATGAGTGGTATCCCTATATTTATAGGATTTTGGGTGCCCTGAGCACTGGCACACAAGTCTCCTCTTAGTCGCAAGTCCATCCACCCGAGTCTCTATTGCTCTAGCCACTTGCGTAGCCAAACCAAAACTTGGGAACCCATATTTACTTTTAAAATTTTTTATGGTAGGATCTTGAATAACATATGGAACCCATGTTTCCACGCATCCAAGACACCTCCACACAAGTCCATTTTCCAAAATCACTTTTCTCTATTTCTTGATTTTGAGGCCCAAAAATTTGGCATACACTGGAAAACAGATCCACCTTATACCTGATCTTTTTGTACCACCTCTAGATCATACATTAATTTTTTGAGGTTATTCAATCAATAATGGAATTTTAAAAAAATCCCATGAACTTTACATGTCATCTTGGAAACCTCATTTGTCAACAAATTTGTACAACGTTGTCTGCTTTTTCAACAAACACAACATAGAGGACTGATTTTTCAACAAACAAAATCACCTCAAAAATGCTTGTATGATACATTGATGGATTTTTCCCATAACTATGTATTTATTTAATGACTTCCTCAATGAGTTTTTATGAAAAATGTAATGCATCCAGGATTGATATCCTGTTTGGGACCACTTTTAGTTGTTTTAGAAGGTCATAATTTTACACCAGAATTTGTACAATCAGATTTTGGTTTTTATTATTATTTTAAAACATAAGAACAGGTTATTTTGAGGTGGAATTTCTTATTTCAACTGTATACATATAGGGATAATCAAATTCAAGAGACATGGGTTGAATTATCCTTTCCCATTGTCTTGGATGATCAGACAGTTGCACCCCCTCCAGTCAGTCAGGTAAGACGACTTATTGTAGTCATCCACCAGAGGGTTCTGGGACACATCCATGTCTATGTTGGTTTTTGGAGTTATTTTACATTTGTATTAGGTTCATATTTATCCTCATTGGGGATGTGAATGAGATATTGGGTTTGACTAAACACATGTCATCCCGTGTTTTCTCAGATCCTACACCATCAGCCTCCAACTCCCCTATCAAGTATGAGGTATTCTTATATAGAGGATTATTCCTCATATGGTAATGGTAATTCATGTGTATTACATTAATAGAACCAAGGATAACCACCTTGTCTGATGAGGTTTCCAATCTGTTGGGAGTTCCTATAATTGAGATATTGTTGAGAAGAAATATTTAAGAGTCATTTCATGCATGAAAAATAAATATGAGTCTCCGTATTATATATTTTCTTAAATCTAATGGTCGAGTTCAACTACAAGAGAATTAATTGATTTCCCATACCCATGCAATTGGACCACTAATGGGTTTTGAAGATTCTATCATCGGTTTGAATGATCTAGATCAACTATTTAACATGTAATCTAACTTGAAAATGTATTCCCACTATTTTCAATGACTCTTTAAAAATCATAATATTCTTTAGAATTCAAAATTCATTCCTGAGTAACCTATGCTGAGGATTTTTAAAACATAATTCATCCATAATCCTCTAAAATTTGGAGGATGTTTTTTTAAGGTAAAAGACCATTGGATGTTGCAACTCAACCTTCAATAGATGGTGTGGAAGTCTGAACAATCATTGAAGGTGACCTCATTGGGATTAATAGCTTATAAAAGCTTTAGTAGGATTTTTAAATTGACTATACATGAACTATTTGGGGACTTTAAATTTCATAATTAGAATGTTTTCTTCATATGTTACTCAAATTCTGGGCATCATTGATATATATTTTCTTCTGGTTGAGGGTGATTTTTCTACAACCTAATAGGATTTGATGGTTGGTACAATATCATAATAAGAGTGTGAATGGGCTCTACAATAGGTTTTAGGGTAAAAGTGGTATTATCATTCTTATGAGTCTATTTCCCTATGTTGAGGGTAAGAGTTAGGACTATTGTCATGGCCTCTAAATAGTTTACTTAGAACATTTTTTTCATTTGTATGAAAACACCAAACCCACCTATATATTTCATTTCGATCAGAGTTTTCTACAAATCAATCTAGATATTCTCACCACAAATATCATGAAATTACCCTTGCAGGTGTGGTTTACTGAGTGAATAGGTCAGAACATTCTGTATATCCATGGATTTTGAAGCCCCAACATTTTTAAATTTATTTAAGTTCATCAGGTTGATAATAATTATATTCCTTATCAGAGAGATGAACTAGTAAATGAGTTGATGAAAACGGTCTTCCAATCTAATAATTGATCCTTATGGAAGACTTTTACACTGAAAGAATGCTTGGACCTACAAATATATATATGACACATCTCAAATTTATCACATTCTTGTAATCTCAATGGACCATCATTGGACAACATCAGTACACGATGTGTGTGTAATGATGTTATATGTCTCATGGAACAAAAAAGGTGGAGAATTTAGCACTAAAAAAAGTGGGTGGGGGAAATATTTCATCCAAAATATTGGATATAAATTGTTATCTATCTGTACTAGAGAAAGTCTTGCTCCATGGCTCCCATTCGAGCAATGTATGGATAAAAAAAATTATAAAAAAATTATATTTTTAATTAAACTGCATTATTATGTATTAGGGTTATTGAAAGCACATTCACTCTCTTGGTTTTATTAAATCACATCATATTTAAAATATAGTTACAAATCTTCACTATTAATAATTTATCTGTTTATTTGTATACATATGATTAGTACAAATATAGAGTTTTAAAAAATATATTTGAAAAAAACAGATGTTATGGCCTCAAACCGTAGGATTATACATTATAAAGCCCATTTTTCAGAGCTTCTGAGGGATATTTCCTCACTGGTCTTTTCGATTGACTAGTCCCAAGATGATATCGAATAACTTACGCATGAGAAATTGCCTTTATGTAATAAGATCAATCTCATTGATATCATGGACCAAACCATGTTCTCCAAACAACACCATGAAAGTGACATCGTAATGCCCTTTACCCTTAGGGTGTTTACTAGCATATTAAATGGATATGTATCAAGACCCAAGCAGTATTAGTATATTTATTTTTTATATATAATAATGAATATATTTTCACCCAATAATTGTATCTTTATTAATATTTTTTCATTTTACACAATAATATATTTATTATTTGTATATAGATTCAATTAGGAAATTTGTTTTCATGAATTCATTGATTTTTAAAAATAAATAATTATGCAATAAAATATTATTATTAAATGTGGTATAAATGATGCTATCATTTTTATGAAGTCTAGTGTAATTTTTGTAATGGTTCCAAAAGTTTTTTTATATAAAAACACATAATTTATAATTAAATGTATATTAATATTTTCAAATAAAAAATAAAAAAAATGAAAATTATTTAGTTAAAATGAATATTATCTTTTGAATACAAATTTCAAAATTATCCAATGGGGAATATTGTATAAATTTCTAATAAAGTATAATTTTCGGGTAAAAACTAAATATCCTATAAATATACAATGTGTATTATTTCATCATAATGACCCAAAAGTGATGTAATAAATAATAAAAAGTAGCCCATGAACAAAAATATTTTTCCATTTTAAATAATTGTATTTTATATTTAGGTAAAAAAATTTATTAATCCATTATGAATCCTCTGAAACTATTAATGTATTTTAAGTTTTAAAATAATTTACTTAATAGTTTAACACACATACCCGAATGAATGTGTATTATTTTATTAAATTACTTTATTTTCCTTATATATAATGAAAAACTATCTCATTTGGTAGAAACAATGTGCAAAAAAACATGGTTATTTTTGTAGTTTTTTTTATTTTATGTTATCTAAACCCAGTAATTGAGAAATAATAATCAAATCCACACTCATTTCATATATAAATACACAAATGATCCCATTATATTCACTATAAATCCTTTGATAACGTCTTTACTCTTCCCTATCTTCTCCAAAGTCCTGCATGGTTTCCCCAAACACTCTGAATCTCCTCCAATGAATATAGTGTAACACAATCAATTTTAGAAACCTCAAGACCTCTTAATTATTAAAGATTATTTACTATCTAATACATTCTATTTCCAATTCCTATTGTTGGGATATTACATTACATATCACTATTACTGACCATTTTATGAATAAATTATTAGATTCCACATTAACTCTCATCAATCAATTTTATGAAATTTTATGTGACGCTATTATGTATCCAAAAATGCACCATGATTTTCAATCCAAAAACAATTTCACAACAAATACAATACCCTTTTACAATTAAAGGAGTTCATATTTATACACATATAAATCATCGAATTGGGGATTATATGATTTTATTATAAATTCCTTTACTTTTTAACAAAATGTGATTATGAATGAATCAATGTTTTATGATCTATGAGGAACAGCTAAGCATAAGAATGTAATGAATATGATGAGTGTACATGAAATTATATATCCCTTCGATAAATTTTGTAATATTTAGTATAATGAGAAGTTATGTTGGGATTGGAAGTGAAACTTATTCCTTTATGGTACATTATCCATCATGATTTCTTAGATGTTATCCATGAAATTTCATTATGATGTAATGTTCTATGTGGTTTACACAATTTTTATGTTTTCCTTATGATGGTCATGTTATATCATGTCTCACTGTTCATGATTATTATTCATATTATTTTAATTCCCCATTGATATGCCTATTTTTTAACAGCTGTTATTCTCTTCATGTTATTCCATGTTTATTCCCTTATAGGGATTTATATCCTACTCGTTTCTTATGTATGTCCCTAGGTTATCCCATTCTCTTTTATGTAAGATCATGTTAACCAATATTTCAATATGGATACGGTGTTTATGATAAGAAATTATTATGTAATGTACATAATAATCAATTATAGAAAACTTCTCGTTCTTCATTGTTTTATTAATTGTAACCTTATGTAGTTAATCATGATATAATGTGTAATAATGAATATGGTTGTTATATTTGGTATCAATGGAAAAGTTTAGTTTTTTATTAGTGTTAGAAAACTTAAGAGAAATATATAGGGATAAGACTAATTATATGAAAGAATACCTAAATTTATGTAATTACATATTAGGTGTTTTATCGAGAAATTAAATCCTTCTTTTGATACAAAAAGTGGATATGGCACTGGAATTGATGAAAATAAGGATAAAACCTAAAAACCCATGGTTGATCTAGACTCTATCGAGAACAAGTTTATGAAAATGTTCCTTGATGAACATCTGGTTTTAAGAACCTATGGGATATTATCTGGTAAATTCATAATCTCTTCATGAATCATTATTATGGGGAAAAAATATTCCGATAATAATATATGTTAGAAAATAGATCATGTATAACATACATTGAATCCTAAAAATTCATATGTTAGAAATTAAATATTTTTTATAAGTTATCCATTTAATTTCATTCGATTCCCTTTTATATGTTTATCATTATTAATTTTAATTTTTTTTAGAAAGTGGCCGAAAATAGGAAGAACTGGGTAAACAATCATTGAAACATGAAATATGATGACTTCCCCCAATGAGATAACCTACCTGATTGGTGCACAGATATAGAAATTTATGGTCATACTCCCCTATATGACTATGTTTTCCTATAGAATCGTGGATTATTAAGAGCATTCAAACCCTCCTCAGAGATAAAAAGATGTTATTGAGACCTTTATGTGAAAAATACCTCAATGTTCAATGGATCGTCTGATCCCATGATCATGAAAATTAGAACAAATCCATTGAGAATATCTTCTCCATCCTTCAACAATTCAAGTGAGATAATTTTTTACTGGATATTTAGACTATGGAGGGGGAAGATGATTAGAAATGGACATTGATCAAGAATATGAATCCTATGGATGAGATCACAGTGATGGGTTGAAAGGAATTTTGGAATTTGTTTTTGATAAATATTTTACATGCACTCTCCAATATTAAATGGAATGGGGTTGCATTACCAGAAAGTAAAAAGGGAAACAAAAATATCATGGAGTATTTGGAAAAAAATAACAAGACTTTCATGATATTCCAATATCTTTTTCATTAAGGAATAGTTTATGGTTCACCACTCTATTAGTGGGGAAAACATAGACCACAAAATCCTTAGCGATCCATGACATTGATATCTAATATTGAATTGTTTGTTGTGCCCTTATTGTCAAAATAGAGATATGTGAATCACAAGTGTATCATCGGGATATGAGGTTGAAAGTGTAGTTTAATTCTATTGGTATGATGGGGAAATCTAATTATTCCATGAAATGGAAACATCCCACTTTTTGAAGGTGTATAAAGAAGATCCCGTGATATTTCTTAATATGAATAATGAAAATTTTTAGATGTGGGAAAGAAGGAAACCTATCTAAATTCTATCAATATTATAAACTAACTAATTCCAACGGGAGAATGAATTCTCAGGATAACACTATATACATTTTTTATTACATAAATTTCCTAAAAATATGGAACTTTTCACACCAATGAACTCAAACAAGTGTTTTCCAAGACAACCAACAACCGCTAACTAAACAAGTGTGAGAGTTTTCCATTACAACCATTAAAATGGATCCCAATAATTATGGGTGACATGTATTCCTGTTTTTCATTTAAGAATAGTGAATGTAATTTTTTATTATAGTTTAATGTTTTCATTTATATCACTAATTATTAGTTAAACTATTAAAATAGAACCAAAAATATTGGTAGTATAAATTTCAGTGAAAATGGAAATTTGGGCAATTATTTCATCCAAATTATATAAATCTTCCCATATCACAATTTATGGGTTTATCTACCTTTAAAACCTTCTAATGCTCTTATTTTCATAATTTTATTCAATTCTAGGTATGGATTGGAGTTCCCTATATAGGTCCACCATAAATTTTCACAAGAAGGAAATCACTCTTTGTATCATGAATCATACTTTGATTCTTTACAAGTGAATGGAGGATGACTCTTCTTGTTTAGCACCACCATATTAAGTATGGATACTATTTCCCTAGTAAAAAGTGCATCTACATCAATTAAATGAATTTAAGTAATATATAATCATTATAGACATGACTATTTTGAATGAATATGATTATGTGTTTCTCATGTAATCTCATTGTCATCCTCCAAGGTGAGAGGATGAATTTTTAATTGATATGATACATGGGGAGTTACCATTATCCAATACACCATATGTAATGGTGTTTTGGAACATGAGGATTTTAGGAAACAACTATAGGATAATATTGATAAACGATTCATACAAACAAGTTCCTTACCATGGTGTGAACTAGTCATTTTTATCTAGAATAAGGATGGGTCAATTCACCTTTTTATTGATTATTGTGAGCTTAACAAGATCAAAATATAGAACAAGTTTACCCTTCCTTAGATTGATGAATTTTTTGATCAATTTTTTTAGGGGAATACTTCTACAAGGTGATTATTTGTTTGGTATATTAACATGTTAAGTTAAATATGGAGGATAGTCCAAAGACTACTTTTCATATGTGGTACGGGTACAATGACTTCATTGTCTTACCATTCCGAATCAATAATTCTCTAGAAATATTTAACGAATTGAAGAATTTTTTAAGATATTACGTTGTGTATTTTGAGTAGTAATTATATTTCATATTCTGATGTTATCTGTAACACGCCAAGCTTCTACGGTACGCTTTTCTTTGAATAATGCAATAGCATGTGTTGTACGGTACATTGAGTTCTAACACACCACAACCAATCAAACTAGCCGTTATGAATAATAACACCTACTTTTTGAAATTTTATAATTTTTATTTTTCAAAATGGACTTCATTTTTGGATTTAGAATATCGAAATTAGCCTAGGGGGAATTTTTGGTATTTTTCTGAAAAACTTAATTTTTTGATGAATAGTGAAACTACTAAGTGGTAGTTAAAAAACAGAATTTTTCATAAAACTTAATTTTACCACTTCTGTGATTGGAATTTAGAAAATCCAAGAGACATGGTTAATATCAAGGAATAAAATGTGGTTCATTGAGATGAAAATAATTTTTGCTGAATATTAACTTTTTTACTTTTATTTACCACGGTTAAAAGTAAATAGGGTAATTAAGGGTAAAAATGATATTAATATTACCATAAAACATGTACTAATTCTATTGGACAAGTGTATCTCGACCAAAAACAGCCTTAGGAAAAAAATATTATCATTTAGGTCCACTTGGATTAGATTAGGACATTTATTATTATTTAAATCAAAGAATAGTTAAAAGAGGTAAAATCAAAGTTTATTTACTAAAATTTTTTTAATATAGGGTTATCCATAAGATACATTCGATTGTAAATATTAACTAGAAAGCTAAAAATATTTCATACATTATGATATTTTATTTATAAATTTTAGACATTAAATAATTTAATTTATTTATGACACAATGATGATGCAGTAATTACCATAATGGTGAAAAATTAAAATAATTGATATTATAAATATCCAAATATATATAATTTGAGACTTTTTATGAATTAAACTAATTTTATAGGTTACTATTTCATGTTATTATTGACTAAATTAACATTGTCCAATGTAATAATTCTGTTATGATTTTCACAAAAATCAATTATTGAATAGTGTCAAAATTGACATAAAAGAGTTTTTAAAATAAATATTATATTATTAAATGATATTAAATTCGTAAAAATATAAGGATCGACCAAGAGACTTCTATCATGATAGTTGTATCATTAATGGACCAATTGGGGGTCTCTTGGATGTATATAGTATGTTTATTAACTATATAATATAAAAATACAAAGTGACATGGTAAATGCCAAACTAATTCAATAAGAGTTAAAACTAAAAGATAAGTTTAATATAATGACCCAAACCAATCTAAATTATATTGGTTGAGTGGTTTTCGACCCATACCCACATTAAACTTTAAATAATCCACTTTGTAGCCATTAAAAACAGAATATTAATTTATTATAAATTAATATTTCTAGCTGTTCCAAAGGTGCCCCTCACCCCTCTTATAAACAGGAACTCACCCTTCTCATTAATTCACACCTTAAAAGCCTTTTGGTTCGGAAAAAACCATCCCAAAGTCTCTCTAAATTTTCCTCACTACAACCTAGAGTCCTTAGAATGATCAGAAAGCCAACCTAATGATCTCTTTTTATCAAATCAAAAGGAAGAACCCGAAGAACATGTAATGTTTTCACCCCCCTTTTTCAAATTCATTTCTTCTTCAACTTCTTCTTTATTTGTTATCCCCATTATAAAATAATGAATCCAGTGTCTCCTATATACTATTATATTATTATAAATATGGTAAAACCATATTCAGTGTTCTATCCATCCTTTAAATGGCATGTCACAATACGTGCGTACGTACGGCTTATCATCTCCACATTGTGGTGTAATTGTTATTCAATATATTATTTTTTGGATGGGTATAATAATGATTTTTAATTCATGTAAATAACAAATATAACATGATAATGATTCTTTATATATGATATACCATCCAATTATATATTATTTTAATATCAAAAGAATGATATTGTCGCTCGTGCGTACGTACGGACTACCGTCTCCACGAACGCGATGCGATTCATTCTCCATCGTATCCATTCAAGTATAATTATCATTTCTTGATTTAAAAATAATGTTTAAGGACTTGATAACATTATGGATATTAATAATATACAACCTATCCATGACAAACATGGCTTACATAACAAAACTTATAAATGAAAACGAGTAAGTTAACACCAGAAACAACGATAATACTAAGATATTTTTAACAAAGCAATGATAAAAGATCATATATGATATCATATTAATATATATGATTATTGTATAATTTAATAACAATTATTTCACCATTATATAGGAGGTTAAACTACCCCAACCAAGGAAAAGTACAAGGTAAGGGTTTATTTCGCAATCTCTTCATTATCCGAGGTTGTTTATACGTAATAATCTACTGGGACTTCTTTATCATCCACATCTAGGATTATTAAAAATATATTTCAAAACATTTTTACTATTTTACAGAATATTGGTTAAAGTCATTTATACCATTGTTTGACTTTTTATATGAAGTTTATAAACGAATGTTTCTGTCGTTTTCCAAACAAGGTGGCTTTTAACCTTTTCAACAAAATTAAGGTAAGAATTTTTTTAACTTATAAGAAGGGTGCAACTATTTTCCACTGTTATAAAATCTTCAGAGCTTCCCTTACAAGCTTAAAAAAATATTTTCAAAGAAAATTTTTTATTTTATAAATATATGACTCTTAAATGATTTCAAAATTAAAAGAGATATTTCTCTAAAAAGAGTTTTGATTTCATCTATGTCAAAATATTTTGATGGATTTTACGCTTATTTGAAGTTAATTTATTATGATACAAAACATCTATCTTTTATGGAAGGTTTTGTGATATGTTTGACTTTGGATGTGTTATTTTTATTCCATTCATAGTTTATGGATGATGTATTTATATTTCGTATGCTAGTTTTAATACTAATGTTTATGTTATGTTTAAACCATTTCATATGGCAATGCATTGGACTTAATATGTGATGGGTGGAGCCCGATATAGCTCCTCGATGCATCGGTAGGTCTCGTGAGACAAACTAGTGTCTTGGCACAAGGCCTTGGAAAAATCTTATTTGTAGTCTTGGCACGAGGCCTTGGCTATGTGGTTATGATAGTCTGGCATTATGCATTCCATCATTATGAAAGTGGTTATTGATATTTCATGTGATTATTCGATTAGTATAATATCCATGTTTATATGTAAATGGCATTATTTCATTTTATTTTTTCCATACTATGTTGAAGTTCAAGTTTAAAAGGCTTTTGTTTTAGTTATACATTGCCTTAAATGTTTATTCTTATTTATGAATGTTTCCGCTATATTGTTATCCTTACTGGGCATTTGAGCTCACCCCTTTCAATGTTTCATTTTTACCAGGATGTGAAGAAGTAATTTATGAATGACCTGTAGGGATAGTATGTGGGGATATGAGTGTGGACTATGATGAAAAGATGTTGTTGTAGTTTTCATTTTCTATGATGTAATGTAAAACATTATGAATATATCTAGTGTTTCTAAGGCTACTAAACCAATCGGTCATTCGAGATTTGATCTTTCTTTTGATCATTCCAATGTTATGTAATAATGCACTGACTCTAGGTAAGTGGGGTTGGGGCGTTACAGTTGGTATCAGAGAAAGTTTACTACAAACCATGGAAGCTAGATTTTGATAAACTCTGATTAGAGCACGTAGAACTAAGATGAACTTTGAGGATTAGTATAGAAGAACATCCTAGACTTTTTGTATTGTAGAGATTTTGTGAGTTTTCTGAGCAATACATCCCTGTCTGGATACGAGCAGGTAGAGGCGGATCTGGCATAGATGTACCTAGGGGTAAAACCCGAAAACACCACTTTGATCTAGACTCGAACGAGAACTGGTGCACGACAAAGGGCTTTGCTGCACTCTTGGTCACGACACTCCCTGGGGATATTCTTAGGATAACTCTTATTTTCATTAAAAATCATTATGAAGGGTTTATGAGTATATTATTCCTCAAAGGAAACATTTTTATGATTATGGATTATATCCATAAATAGTTCAATTTATGTTAAGTGTTTTATAAGTCTGGGACTATGTATTTTGATTCATAAACTGGTCTAGTTTATGCCATTGTTTAGAAATGGCACCTAGTGGAAGAAATGGAAACTGTATCAATGCACGCACTCCATGTAGGTATTTCCTTCCTGCTCCAGATAATTATTGTGGAGCTGGTGATGCAACTGGTGCAAATCAGCTAATCACCATACTGGGACAACTCACTCAGGTTATGAATAATAACCTTACCCGTATGAAGCACCCTAATCCGCAGCGTGGATGATCAATGTTAGATAGATTCATGAGGCAACAACCACCAATGTTCAATGGGAGTACGCATCCCTTAGTAGCTGAGAAATGGATAAATTCCCTAGAGAAAATATTTCAGGCGTTGGGGAGTAGTGAAAGAGAAAAGGTTATCATGGCTACTTACCACCTCACTGGAGATGCTGATCAATGGTGTTCATTGATTCAAAACATGAAGCAAGATGATGAAGTATCAAATATGGAATGGAGGGAGTTCAAAGATCTATTTTTAGAAAAATTCTTTCCTCATGACCATTGAGCAGATATGGAAAGACAATTTCTGAGGCTGAGACAAAAAGAGGATGAGAATGTCGCAAATTATGAGGCTAACTTTTCAAGGTTAGAAAGGTATGATGGAGATTATATACGTAACCCAAGAAGTAATATTGATCGTTTCTTTGATGGGTTAATACCATTTCTCCTTCGAGCATTAGTCTCACAATCCTTTTCATCGTACGAAGACAGTGTCTCATGTGCTATCAAGAGCAAAAAGAAATTCTCTAAATCTTATGACTTTAAAGCAAAGCAAGAGAAGAAGAGATCTGCTGATCAATGTAGGAATGGAAATAAGGGGAAGAAGGGAATGGTTTAAAATCCATTCTTTGGTAAATGTGGGAAGAAATACCTCAGTACTTGTTTGAAGGGAATGAGTGTCTGTTACAAGTGTGGTGAAAAAGACCACCAAGCTCATGATAGCAAAGGAAAGAAGAAATCTACCAATGTTCAATGCTACAATTGCAGGGATATGGGACATTATACAAATGAATGTCCTAAGAATTAGGGGAACTTACCTCAGAAAAGGCCAAGGGATCAAGGCTAAGCTTATGTTATCATTACTACTGACGTAGAATCTCCGAAAGACGTGGTGGCAGGTAATTTAATGGTTTTCTCAATTTTAGAAAATGTATTATTTGATTATGGATAATTTCATTGTTTCATATCTTCCCATTTTTCTAAAAAAAAGATATTTACAATTTTATTTAACTAGGGATTTTCCAGTTTAAACTCCTAAGGGAATTATCATTGCAACAAAGTTTTGTGAATCAGTCCCCATTAGAGAACATAAATGTTCATTATCTGCTGATCTCATCGTCATACCTATGATTGAGTTTGCTATAATACTCAGTATGGACTGGCTATCGGACTATGATGCGAAGATTTATTGTAAGAAGGAAGAGGTTACGATTATTGATGATGATGTTAAGGAACACCTTATCTTTAGAGCAGAATCGTCACCACCTATTTCTTATCTAGACCCACCCCCAGTAGCTCAACTAAATTCAATTATTGGGGAGGAAGATAATGAAATGACTATGGGTGAGGAAAGGAATGTTCAAAAAGAGGATGTACCTGTTGTAAAATAATATGTAGATGTGTTTCCGGACGATTTACCTGGACATCCTCCAGAACGAGAAGTTGAGTTTTCCATTGACTGAATTCCTGGATCAAGGCCTATATCGAAGACCCTTTATAGAATGGCCACTGTGGAATTAGTATAACTAAATAAACAACTAGATGAATTAAGTAATAAGGGATTTATTGTCCCTAGTGTTTCTCCATGGGGAGCCCCTGTTCATTTTGTTAAAAAGAACGATGGATCTATGAGGTTATGTATCGACTACAGGGAGATCAATGCTATAACAATAAATAAAATTTATCCCCTACCTCACATTGATGATTTATTTGACCAAATTCATGGAGATCAATACTTTTCAAAGATTGACCTTCGATCTGGATACCATTAGTTGCGTGTGAAGAAGGAAGACATTCCGAAGACAACATTTTGAACCAGGTACGAGCATTAAGATTTTATAGTAATGCCATTTGGATTGACTAATGAACCCTCTGTATTCATGGATCTGATGAATATAGTTTTCAAGGAATATCTCGATTAATTTGTGGTGGTATTTATTGATGATATATTGGTATACTCCAAAAGCTAAAAAGATCTTGAAAATCCGTTGCGCTTTATCCTGAAGACTCTGAGAAGACATGAATTATATGGGAAGTTTAGTAAGTGTGAAATCTGGCTTTAGGAGATTTCTTTTCTTTGACATATTGTCTTCAAAGATGAAATCTCTGTTGATCCTTCTATGACCAAGGAAATCCAAGATTGGCCAGAACCTATGAGTATAACTGAGGTATGCAGTTTTATTGGTTTAGAAGGTTATTATCGACGTTTCGTCCAGAATTTTTCCCAGTGGGCTAACCCATTAACAAAGCTCACACGTAAAGGGGTAAAATTTGTTTGGACAAAAGAGTGTGAAGAATGTTTTGAAAAACTGAAGAGAATATTTGTCAATGCTCCTATATTGACTCTACCATCGGGGAATGATGGGTTCGTTATTTATATTAATGCATCGAAGAAAGGACTTGGTTGTGTCCTTATGCAGAATGATAGGGTTATTGGCTATGCATCACGACAGTTGAAAATTCATGAACAAAACTATCCTACTCATGATCTTGAGTTAGCAGCTGTGATCTTTTCTTTGAAGATATGGAGGCACTACATCTATGGTGAAAAATGTGAGATTTATACTGATCACAAGTGTTTGAAGTATATTTTCTGTCAAAAAGAACTCAACATGCGGCAAAGGAGATGGCTTGAATTACTCAAGTATTATGATTGTATGATACACTACTACTCGGGGAAAGCAAACAAGGTGGCATATGCTTTGAGTAGAAAAGACCATGGAGTTTTGAACGTGCTGAGAATTGAAAGGGATCCAATTTTCATGGATCTAGTGAATATGGACATGGGAATAACCATGGAAGGTGAAAAATCAATTCTTTTTCAAATGTTTTCCAAACCGTCATTACTAGAATGGATTAAGAGTTCTTAGACCGATGATGAAGAATTTGAAAAGAAGATTAAAGATGTGAATGATGGGTGATTGAGAGACATTGTGTATAAAGAAGGAATTTTGAAATTTGGGAACTGACTTTGTGTTCCCGATATACCTGATCTAAAAAGGGAATTGCTGGATGATGCTCATAGTTCCAATTTCTCTATACACCCTGGGAGCACCAAAATGTATAGAGATTTGAAGGAACATTTTTGGTGGGACAACATGAAGAGGGAGATTGCAGATTTTGTGTCAAGATGTATGGTTTTTCAACAAGTGAAAACTGGAAGGCAACAGCCTAGTGGAGTATTGCAACCTCTTCCCATACCTGAGTGGAAATGGGAAAATATTACAATGGAATTTGACATGGGACTACCAAAGACATCTAGAAGAAATGATGTAATATGGGTTATTGTTGATCGTCTTACCAAGTCAGCACATTTTCTTGCTATAAGAGAAGATCTACCACTGAACATCTAGAAAGACTATATATTAATGAAGTTGTGAGATTTCATGGATTACATCTATCAATTGTTTTTGATCGTGATCCCCATTTTACTTCAAGATTCTAGAAAAGTCTTCAGAAATCCCTGGATACTGAACTTAATTTGAGCACAACCTACCACCCTCAGACAGACGGACAACCAGAACTGTGACGACCGGGTCCCGGTGACAGCACAACCACCCCGCCTTAACATGTTTGTCGGGTCCTGGCCCACCAGGTACCACCAGTTGCCTCACAGAAATGTGGATCCCACCCCAGGGTCCACCCACGTGCTTGAACGATTCATATGACTAATGATAGTCCCCACATTCCAACACATGTCCTTTCTAGTGTGTTTTGTCCTCACTCACACACACCATGAGAAACATCCCAGGAGGTCACCCATCCTGATCACTAATCTAGGCCAAGCACGCTTAACTGTGGAGTTCTAATCAGACAGGCTTCCAAAAAGGAAGGTGCAACTTGTTGACATGAGTCATATCAATTAGTCATTTAACCCTTTATCATTTGGGGATGTTACAATCACCCCCCCACCTTTAGAGCACAACGCCCTCGTTGTGGGCCGTACATCTCAACACAGGCAATGCACCACACTTAAGGCTGGGTACCACCTCTGATGCCAAATGTGACAACCGGGTCCCAGTGACAGCACAACCACCCTGCCTTAACATGGCCGTCGGGTCCTGGGCCACCAAGTACCACTAGTAGCCCCGCAGACAAGTGGGGCCCACCCCTGGGTCCACCGACGTGCCTGAACGAGTCATCTGACTAATGATAGTCCCCAAAGTCCAACACATGTCCTTTCCAGTGTGCTTTTTCCTCACCCACACACACCCTGAGAAACATCCCAGGAGGTCACCCATCCTGATCACTACTCCATGCCAAGAACGCTTAACTATGATGTTCTAATGAGAGAGGCTTTCGAAATGGAAGGTGAACCTTGTTGACATGAGTCATATCAATTTTTCATTTAACCCTTTATTATTTGGGGATGTTACAAGAACGGACTATTAAAACCTTAGAAGAGATGTTGAGATCTTGCTCACTTTACTTTCAGGGTATGTGGGATCAATATTTACCTCTGGTAGATTTTTCCTATAACAATAGCTTCCATTCGAGTATTCAGATGGCACCATATGAAGCCTTATACAGAATGAGATGTTGCACACCAACCTGTTGGGACGACGTCAGTGAAAGGGAACTTGCAGGTCCAGAACTGGTGGAGGAAATAATTAAAAAGGTGAAGGTAATCCAAAATCACATCAAAGCATCTCAAAGTAGGCAGAAGAGCTATGCCGATAATCGAAGGAAGGATTTGGAATTTCAAGTTGGTGATCATGTTTTCCTGAAGGTATCTCCATGTAAGGGGGTCATACGTTTTGGTAAGAAAGGTAAATTGAGTCCCAGGTACATCGGACCTTTCGAAATTCTAGAATGAATTGGGGTTGTAGCGTACCGATTGGAAATTCCGCCAAGTCTCTCCAAAGTTCACGATGTGTTCCACGTATCTCAATTGAGCAAATATATGCCTGACCCAATGCATGTAATCGCCTATGAGGAATTAGAACTGGATCCTCAACTGTCTTATTGTGAAGAGCCCGTCAAGATTCTTGATACGAGATAACAAGTGATGAGAAATCGGACGACGCGTCTAGTAAAAGTTTTGTGGAGAAACCATAAGATGGAAGAGGCAACGGTGGAACCCGAGGAACATATGATGAAGAACCACCTGAGTCTTTTCATGCAGTAGTATTCTAGAAGTTTCTAGAATGAAATTATTTCAAGGAGGGGAGAATGTAACACCCCAAGCTTCTACGGTACGCTTCTCTCTGAATAATGCAATAGCGTGTGTTGTATGGAACATCGAGTTCTAACACACCACAACCAATCAAACTAGTCGTTATGAATAGTAATAACTACTTTTTGAAATTTTATAAATTAGATTTTTCGAAATGGACTTCATTTTTGGATTCAGAATTTCGAAATTAGCCTAGGGTGAATTTTTGGTATTTTTATGAAAAACATCATTTTTTGATGAATAGTGAAACTTCTAAGTGGTAGGTAAAAAACTGAATTTTTCATAAAACATAATTATACTACTTATGTGATTGGAATTTCTAAAATTGGAGAGACATAGTTAATATCAAGGAGTAAAATGTTGTTCATTGAGATGAAAATAATTTTTGGGGAATAGTAACATTTTACATTTATTTACCACGGTTAAAACTGAATAGGGTAATTAAGGGTAAAAATGATATTAATATTACCCCAACACATGTCCAAATTCTATTTGACAAGTGTATATCGACCAAAAACAACCTTAGGAATAAAATATTATCATTTAGGTCCACTTGGATTAGATGAGGACATTTATTATTATTTAATTCAAAGAAGAGTTAAAAGAGTTAAAATCAAAGTATATTTACTAAAACATTTTTAATATAGGGTTATACATAAGATAAATTCGATTGTAAATATTATTTAGAAAGATAAATATATTTCCTACATAATTATATTTTATTTATAATTTTTATAAATTATATAATTTATGTTATTTATGACACAATGATGATTCAATAATTACCATAATAGTGAAAAATTAAAATAATTGATATTATAAATACACAAATAAATATAATTTCAGACTTTATATGAATTAAACTAATTTTATAGGTTAATATGGCATGTTATTATTGACTTAATTAACTTTATTCGAAGTAATAATTCTTTAATGATTTTTAAAAAAATCAATTATTGAATAGTGTCAAAATTGACATAAAAAACTTTTTAAGACAAATATTATATTATTAATTGATATTAAATTCCTGAAAATCTAAGGTTCGTCCAAGAGACTTATTTCATGATATTTGTATCATTAATGAACCACTTGTGGGTCTCTAGGATGTATATAGCATGTTTATTAACTATATAATATAAAAATAAAAAGTGACATGGTAAATGTCAAACTAATTCACTAAGAGTTAAAAATAAAAGATAAGGTTAATATAATAACCCAAACCTGTCTAAATTCTATTGGTTGAGTTTTTTTCGACCCATACCCACCTTAGACTTCAAATAATCCATTTTTGAGCCATTAGAAACCGAATATGAATTTATTATAACTTAATATTTCTAGCTTTTCCAAAGGTTCCCCTCACCCTTCTTATTAAAGGGAACTCCCCCTATTCATTAATTCAAACCTTCAAAGCCTTTTGGATCTGCCAAACCCCGCCCAAATACTCTCTCAACTTCCCTCAATACAACCTAAAGGCCTTAGTTTGATCCTAAATCCATCCTAATGAGCCCTTTTGATCAAATCAAAAGGAAGAACCCGAAGAAGAGGTAATGTTTTCACCCCCCCCCCTTTCAAATTCATTTATTGTTAAACGTCTTCTTTATCTGTTATTAACATTATAAAATAATGAATCCAGTATCTCCTATATACTGTAATATTATTATAAATATGTTACAACCATATTTATTATTCTATCAATCCTTTGAATGAAATTACACAATACGTGTGTACGTACGGCTTAACGTCTCCACGTCGTGGTGTAATTGTTATTAAATATATTATTATTTGGATGGGTAAAATAATGATTATTAATTCATATAAATAATAAATATAACATGATAATGATTCTATATATATGATATACCATCCAATTATATATTATTTTAATATTAAAAGAATGATATTGTCGCTCGTGCGTACGTACGTACTACCATCTCTACGAACGTGATGAGATTCATTCTCCATTGTATCCATTAAAGTATAATTATCATTTTATGATTTAAATATAATGTTTAAGGACATGATATAATTCTTGATATAAATAAGATACAACCTATCCATGAAAAACATGGCTTACGTAACAAAACTTATAAAAGAAAACGAGTAAGTTAACACCCGAAACAACGATAATACTAAGATATTATTAACAACGCAATGTTAAAAGATCATATATGATATCATATTAATATATATGATTCTTGTTAACTTAATAAAAATTATTTCAGCATTATACAGGAGGTTAACCTACCCCCAACAAAGGAAAAGTACAAGGTAAGGGTTTATTTCACAATCTCTTCATTATCCGAGGTTGTTTATACGTAATAATATACTGGGAATTCTTTATCATCAACATCCATGTTTGTTAAAAATTTATTTCAAAACATTCTTAATATTTTACAGAATATGTGTTAATGTCATTTATACCCTTGTTTGACTTTTTATAAGAATTTTATAAAAGAATCTTTCTGTCGTTGTCCAAACAAGTTTCTTTTTAACCTTTTCGACAAAATTAATGTAAAAATGTTTTTTTAACTTATACGATGGGTGCAACTATTTTCTGCCATTATAAAATCTTCAATGCTTCCCTTACATGCTTATAAGAATATTTTCAAAGAAAATGTTTTATTTTATAAATATATGGCGCTTAAATGATTTCAAAAAAAAAATTTCTCTAAAAAGAGTTTTGATTTTAATCTATGTCAACATCCTTTGATGGATTTTACGCTTATTTGATGTTGATTTATTATTATACAAAACTTCTATATTTTATTGAAGGTTTTATGATATGTTTTACTGTGGATGTGTTTTTTTTATACCATTAATGGTTTAAGGATGAAGTATTTACATTTCGTATGCTAGTTTTAATACGAATTTTTATGTTATGTTTAAACATTTTCATATGGGAATGAATTGGACTTAATATGTGACGGGTGGAGCCCATTATAGCTCCATGATGCATTGGTAGGTCTCATGAGACAAAATAGTGTCTTAGCACAAGGCCTTGGAAAAATCATATTTGTAGTCTTGGCACGAGGCCATGACTATGTGGTTATGATAGTCTCGCATTATGCATTCCATCATTATGAAAGTGGTTATTGATATTGCGTGTGATTATTCGATTAGTAGAATATCCATGTGTATAAGTAAATGGAATTATTTCATTTTATTTTTTCCATACTATGTTTATGTTCAAGTCTAAAAGGATTTTGTTTTAGTTATACATTGCCTTAAATGTTTATTCTTATTTATAAAAGTTTCCGTTATACTGTTATCCTTATTGGGAATTTGAGCTCACCCCTTTCAATGTTTCATTTTTACCAGGATGTGAAGAAGTAATTTATGAATGACCTGCCGGGATAGTATGTGGGGATATGAGTGTGGACTATTAAAAAAAGATGTTTTTTGTAGTATTCATTTTCTATAATGTAATGTAAAACATTGGGAATATTTCTAGTGATTCTAAGGCTACTAAACCAATCAGCCTTTCGAGATTTGATATTTCTTGTGATCATGCCATTGTTATGTAATAATGCACCGACTCTGGGTAACTAGGGTCGGGGCGTTACATTATCCTAGACAAATACGGTGAATGAAGATCATACAAGCACTATGTTACAGATCACACAATTGGTGAAGCTTTATTCCATGTATAGAAAATATGAGTTCTAATTGTATGAAGTCTAATAATTTGGGAATATCATCACAAGAAATGGGATATCTATGGACACATCAATGATAATGTATATTTAAGGATGGATTATTCCAACATCTATGAAAAATATGAATTGTTTACTTTTATTAGATGGGTATTATTGTTAATTTGTTTAGAAATTTATCTCATTTAGGAAACACTCTAACCTAGATAACATAGAATGAAATAATGTTATCTTTGAATGATGAATTTGAATAAAGATTCAAGGAGATAGAAAGGAGGATTAACAATAGAATTTTCTTACCCTACTCACAAGTGGATAACTTATCATGGTTTTCAATGATGCTTTAATGAAGGGATTTAGATGTGTGTTAATGGATCATAAAAATAGTGATAGAATATGCTTCAAGGTAGTTGAATTTTCTTCAATATAATTAATCAAAAAATGATATGGAGTTTGATGTAGTAATATTAATTTTGAAAATATGTTGTCATTATCTCTTTGGATAGATGTAATTAATATATAAGGATCATTGTAGCCTCCAGAATATACTTTCACAAAAAGAGATTAATATGAACAAACAAATATAGTTAGAATTGATAAAAACCTATGAATTTTCAATTCACTACCATCTAGTTAAATTCAATAATTTTTAAGACACTATATATAGAAAGGATTCATCTATTCAATGATTGATGATAATTCAGAGGGGTATGATCGTTATTGACATTATGAGGATATATATAATGTCTCAGTCATTCATTAATATAAATTCCTCTTGACCTAATTAAATGCCATATTAGGTAAAGTGGTTATATAAAACATGACCTTATTTTGTTTTATGTTTTTGGATTTTAAAATACCGTTATGAATTGTGACCATTGCTAATATAGTCATTGAATAGTGATCACATGACTAGTATAAATATATGGCCTTTAAAAAACCACTTTACATAGGAAAAGGAAGCGATGGTCTCATCTAGTAGACATTCCTTGTATAAAGACCATTTTTTGAAGCTCGAAATGGAGGTGGCATCATTGGGATTCTCTAATGACCAATCTCAAGTCGATCTTCATCGGGTCAAACTCGAGAAGAACCTCCTACTAGAGAAGTAGAAATTGATAGAGATTACCACATGAGAGATGTTATCTGACTCACCTCAAGAGTCTGTCACCATCATACACCATTCCCTTCAGTATTATGTAGGTGTTATAAGGTATTACGTAAAAATACCATAGACTAATAACTATGTTTATTATTTTTTATATACTATAGAATATACATTCAGTTCATTGTTATGTTTTAAATAGTTGTTAATGCAAAAATAGTATTTCAGTTAATATACAATTAAGAAATATGTTTTGATGAATAAATAAATTTTTGAATTAAATAATATTTTAATAAATTATTATCACTAAATTACTTTTTATAAATGAATGTATAATTATTATGAATAATATTCTGATTTTTATTAAGTTTTGAAATCAATTTTTGTCAAAACCAATGAATTTTCAATAAAGGTCTGTTTTTTTAAATTAAAAATTCACATATTTATAAAATCATTTGGAAAAAATTAATATTTATTTTGTAATAAAGACGTCAAAATTATACAAAGGTTAATTTTTCATAATTTTCTTATACATTCGAATCATTGGGTAAAAATTAAATACCATTTAAATATATAATTTGTTTTATGAAATCAGAATGACCAAATAATTATTTAATAAAATATCATAAATCATATATTCCCCCAACATATGTTTTAACATTAAAATAATGTGATTTTTGGTTTTTTTTCTTTATTATACAACGCTATAGTGGACCCTACAAGAATTATAAAACATTTTAGCTTTTAAAATGATTTCCTTGAGTGTGTGACTCACCTCCACATAAGAAAACCTATTATTTTAAGAAAATCAGCCATTTTCATTATAAAATATTTTTTCCCACTATTATTTGGAAAAACCATAGTAATAAACCTTGGGATGGTATGTGGGTTTGATTAGTTTAATATGTGGTGACAAAAATATAAATAATAGATAATTCCATCTCAATTCATAAATAAATCCAGCCAATATCTCGCTTCTTCATCACCCGAATCCTTTATAGTTCGTCAAACTCTTCCCTCATATCTCTAAAATCTTCTCAAAGAACCCCAAGACCCGAATAAACCTCTCTCAAGCCCCTCCCAAGACTTTGGGATCACACTTCCACGTAAGTGATTCATTCCATTCTCATTTTGGCCAAGTTTCTTAATATTGGTATGTCCTTTTATTTTCAATTATAAATGGTGAGGTATAGTTTCACATCTTCCCCATACTTCCCTATTTATGATTTAATGATATGATACCCTTTTATCTCTCACTAATGCCTCCCATTTACACCCGTTACCATGTTGAGATTCTATAGGGAATTTCACTCTCCTCATTTACATTCAAGCAATTGTTTTGTTTTATGAATATATAATTCCATTACTCTTTTTGGGACATGTATATATTTGAAACACTATTTTCCATTTCATTTTCATATAATGAGACACCCCATTCACTCTTATCAGCCATTTTTATGAATTCTTATTTCACGTCATTTTTATGTCGAAATAGCACCGTAATTTTCCAAGCCAATGTCAATGTATAGTGAATACTATACCCATTTCTCTATCAAGGTTATTCACCTTTATGAACATTTACATATTGGTTAAAGAGTTTCATTTATTTATTTCACATTCCATTATCATGGAATAAATTATTATGTCGAGTGATTCCATGTTGTAATATCAGTGTGGCACACTTATGCATGAAATGAAATTTTCAAGAAGGGTGTACCCTGATAGCGCTTCAATGCATTGGGTAAAGATTATAATTAGGATAAATAAAGAGAAATTATGGTGCAGTCATGTTAATTAATGTTAAAAGAGGTTTTATTCATGCCCCATGTGCAATGATCCTTGGCTCATGCTAATACAATGTTAAGTATTGTTTCCATATTTCCATGTTATGATAATCATGCTATATAATGTCTTTTTGTTCATATTTCTCTTAGGCTCCATTAATGTTCCAATATCATAACATGAATAGTAATATTCATATTATTCCATGTTTACTCCCTTACTGGGCTTTATTTCTCACCATTTTTTCATGTGTGTCCTAAGGTTATCCCATGTAATGCTATGTACGAGGGAATGTAGTGGTCATGTAAAATATGATTTCAATAATGATATTGTGTTTCATTTTTAAAGTCATTACGAAATGTTTTTAATCCCCAAATACACTAGACTTAACAATCTTTTATTTTGAATCTAGTGAATATTTTATGTAATAAATCAATTTTAAGTGTGTAAAAAAGGCGGTGTTGTTAGAGTTGGTATCAGAGGATAGGATAAGTTATTTTTTAGATTATGATTATGAAACCATAGTGAAGCCATAGAGAAAAGACAAAGTATAATAAAAACATCCCTAAATTGTGGTGAGTATTGAGTAAGTGGTTCATTTAGAAAATATATCCATGTCTAGATACGAGAAGTTAGAGGCTACTCTTGCACATATGACCTTGGAGTATATACTCTGACAAGGTGTTTTGGGCTTGACCTGGGTTATCCTGGAACACGACAACAGGCCTTGCTGCACTCTTGGTTATGACACTCCTGGGAGATATGATTTTGTAAATTCACAAGCTTAGTATGAACCATTATTAATGGAACTAAAAAATTCCCATTTGAATATATGTTAGAAGGTAGACCATGGATAACATTGAATGAAGCATAAAGATTCATAATTTAAGGAAATTAAATCAATTTATTATTCTTTTTTTTGTCCTCATATTACCCTTTATGTGTTACCCCTACCATTACTTTTATTCCAACCAATGGTTGGTAATAGGGTGACTCAGGCTAATAACCGATTTGAAGACAGCTGTGATGGCCGTTCTAATGAGATGTCTAATCCGATGGGAGTAGGAATTGCAATCTTTGTCATGATACTCTCTATGTTAACTCAAACATTGAATGGAATCATGGGTCAAGTGGAATGTTCAACCCCCCTTAAAAAGAACAAGTCACTATTTAGTGCATCATAAGACAATGGCCTTCTACTTTTAATAGATCATATGATCCCTCAATCGCCGAACAATGTATCTACTCCATTGAAAAGATCTTATACATCCTTCAATGTTCCTAAAAATAGAAAGTTCTTCTTAAAGGTTATCATATGGAGGTTGAAGCCGATAAATGGGGAATATTTATCAAAAATACAATTCCTGGGGTGGAGATCGATGTTTTGAAATGTAAGTGTTTCTGGAAAAAGTATTTTGATAGATATTTTCCTCGTACCCTCTAGTTTATTATGGAAGGGTACTTTCTTTCCCCCATGAAAAAAGATGAATCCATTAGAGTTTATGAGGAAAAAATCACAAGTCTTTCATTATATGCCTCTGAATTTGTCGTTACCCTCTAATACAAGGTTGACTACTTCTCTGGTAAGATGAAACCAAGCTAGTGGAATTCCCCAGTGATCCGTGACTTTGACACATTTGAGAAAATTTTCAGATGTTCCCTCAAGGTCAAAATGGTGATTGAAGAATATTAGAGGTATCATGGGAATATGAATCATAAGTAGGACATAAATTCTGGAAGTATGATATATAAATACAATGTTGCTACAAAAATCTAGCACCCCACTATCCAATGGTGTTGAAAGAAGCACCCCTAAAATTTCCATAAGGGGGTGTGGAAATGCTTTAGGTGTGAAAGAGAAGGGTACCTAGCCGTTTACTACAGATAAGAAAAATAGGTGGTTGTGTTAGATAATAGTAATGCTTAGTTCTACTATCAATGTGTTGTACATTGGTTAAACTACAATGAACCATGGAATCTTGAAAATCAGTTCCCTAATCCATGGGTTTTTTGAAGAAACCGACATTCTCAATGGTAGTACGGGAGATATTTTTCCATCACTATTACCGAATTGAACCCCAACAATTAAGTGGTGACATGTACTCTAGTTATTCATTCATGAATAGGGAAATTACATTTTTATTCTAGTTCTAAGCATTATTTTATATCCCAAAAATTTAGTAGAAGAATCCCAACACCATCATTAATGTTGGAAGTAAATATTTTGGTAAGTACGGAAAATGGGTCAATCATTTCATCCCATGAATATAACTCCTCTAATGTCATAATTTGGGGATTAATCTTCCCAGAGAACTTTTCCATACTCCCTCTAGTTGAATTTGATTCAATTCTCTGCATGGATAGTATTTCCTTAGATAGAGCCCACATAAATTTTTTTGAGTGGGAAATAACTTTCCATATGGAGAATCGACCTCTGATTCGATACTAATCCGAGGAGGAAGATTAATCTTATCTATCCCGATCATCCCTACTGTTGATATTAATAACATATTAGAATGTGTATCAAACTCATATGATAGTGTCAAAGTTGAAAACCATCCATGAATACATACATATTGTGATGGAATTCACAGAAGTGTTTCACGAGGAATTTCCTCGTCTTCCTCCTAGAAGAGATGTGGAAATCCATATTGATCTTATTCCTATGGAATTTCCAATAACCAATACTCTATATATAATGGATATTGTGGAGCATTTTTATCTTAAGAAACAACTATAAGAGAATCGGGATAAAAAGATTATTTTCCCAAGTGCTTCACGATGGGGTACAACAGTCCTCTTTGTCGAGAAGAAAGAGGGGTCAATGCACCATTACATTTATTATCGTTTGATAAACAAAATCATGATAAAAAGGTATCCTCTCCCATGAATTGATGACTTTTTCGATCAGTTACGTGGAGCACAATACTTCTCAAAGGGGGATTAGTTATCTGTATATTGTCATGTAATGTTGAAGAAGGAATATATCCCTGATACTTCTTTTCGTACAAGATACAGTCACTATGAATTCACAGTAATGACTTTCAGACTCACAAATTCTCTATAAATCATTCTGGAATTGATTAATAGAGTCTTTTGAGATTATCTTAAAAAATATTTGGTATTATTTATATAGTAAATTCTGATATACTCCACCACTAATAAGGGATATGAGGGGCATCTATTACATGTACTAGAGACCATGTGATAGAATAAGATTTATGAAAAGTACAACAAATGTGAGTTTTGGTTGAAGGAGGACTCATCCTTGGGCCATATAATCTCTTGCAATGGGATATCGTTGGATCCTTTAATGACAAATACAATAGAATGATGGTTTAGGCCAACATCGTTAATGAATGTATGTAGCTTCTCGGGGTTATCTGGTGTAACACCCCAAGCTTCCACGATACGCTTCTCTTTCAATAATGCAATAGCTTGCATTGTATGCAAGTTTGAGATTCTAACACACCGCGACCAATAAAAGCAGCCATTATGGATAGTAATACCCAATTTTTTAAATTATATAAATGTTATATTTCAAAATGGACTTCATTTCTGGATTCTGAATATCAAAATTATCATAAGTTGAAATTTTTGTAATTTTCTGAGAACTTCCAATTTTCTATGAATAGAAAAAAATTCTTAAAAACAAATTTTTTAATCTAAATAATTTATAGTGATAAATTATACAATTGAGTGGTTATAAAGTGTAATTAGAATATATTTTTACCATTTTATCCAATGGAGGTCATTAGAATTAATTTCACTTTCAAATTGGACATAAACAATTGTCAATCTTTTGATGTATATTGTTTCTTAAAAACACGCTATTTGTTATGACATCGGGAATTAATTATAAAATTAATTAATGAAACTTATATGTTCGGAATATTATAAAATAGACACCATTTTTTAATTCATAATAATAATTGTATCTTTGGGTGAATTTTTGGTATTTTTCTGAAAAAACATCAATTTTTGATGAATAGTGAAACCACAAAGTTGTAGTTAAAAAACTGATTTTTCGTTTAAATAAAACATTACCACTTCTATGAATTGAATTTAAAAAATATTATATACATGGTTTTCATTAGGATGTAAAATGGGTTCCAATGGAATTAAAATAATTTTTTGGTGAATATTAACTTTTAAGTTTAATTAATCTCGATTAAAGGTAATTAGTGAAATATAAGGTAAAGATAATGTTATAATAATATGAAATGACCTTGACACCTGTCCTTCACCTATTTTATGAGTCATGGCCGACAAAGTCAATCCACGGGTCAACTTGGGGACTCCATGGAGCCACTTTGGTTGTAAAATGACATTAAAAACGTTTTATTTAATGTTAAAATAAAAATGTCACAAACATGAGTTGTTTTACTAAATCAATTTTTAAATATGTTTATATAAGTCATATTTTTTACTATAACTATTCATTAGAATGATAAAATGATTTCCTACATCATGATAATTTTTGTATAATTTTTAGACATTAAATAAATTAAATTATTTATGACACCATGATGATGCAGTGATTACCTCATTAATTAATGATTTTAATAAAATGGAAGGATAATGTAAAATATAAGAATTACACTTGTACTAAGCCTCTTGGATGAGTATATTTCAAACCCTTATCACTATAGACTCCAAATATATATGTGTGGGACCTTTAAAATCCGAAACTCATTATATAATAATGTAACATTTCAATATTTCCAAGAGTGCCCCTCCTCTCCTTTTATAAAAGGCCCCCACCTCAAACACCTTATTCACACCGTCAAGCCATTTGGCTCGGCCAAACTCTGCCACAATACTCTCAGAACTTCCCTCTCCTACTCCTAGTTGCCTCACATTGGGCAGAAGTCTTCCCAAGGAAGTCTTTGGCTCAAATCAAAAAGAGTTACCCAATTTTAAGGTAATGTCTTCTCTTGTGTTCTTTTGTATTATTTTGCTTCTCCAACCCCCAAAAATCTTTTTATTACTTTAATTTGTAACAATACCAGTATATTCAATATACTAGGATTTTTTTATGAGAAGGATTTTATTTAAACTTACACACACCTTCATCTAATTGTTAATTAACATACTATTTCTGTGGGTGGCGAATTACTGCCTCACGAAATGATGATTGTTCAATCTTCTTTTAACACCTCTCATGGTGGCAATTATGATGAAACTATTTTTATATATGATATATATTATGTTTTTTTCCTTATGATTCTTTATTTTTCATTTATGGCATTCCTTTATGATTTCCATTATGGGTAAACGCGATAATGTCATTTTAGGAATTGTGGACTACCGCCCCCTCAATGTGATTTGAATCGTTAATGCCATATGTGGGATGTATAAAGGATGGGGTAAATGGTATTATACATTATATTATACTGTAATTATATAATACCATTATATAATTATAATTTCATTCCATTAAATAAGAAATATAAATGAAAGTAGCGTTCATGCGTACGTACGGCTTACTGTCTCCATGAACGGTGCATTTCAATTCTAACCTCTAAATGTTATGTAATATTATAAATTCATGTATATACTGGATATATATGATATATATGATATATACATCATGAATATAATTCTGGATATAATGGATATTTAACCACATGAACAACTTGTAATTATAAGAAGTTTATTTTTGACTCAAGTACCAAAGATCGACAAAATGATCGTTATTAACATAAAAATTTCATAATGTTAATAACATGGAAATAAGTGATATAAAAAGAATAATTAACAAGAGAAAGGTTCTTAAGAAAATATAAATTAACTCTATTTTATTATTCAGGAGATTAAAGAACGATTGTGTCAAGTCGGACACTAGTTAATGGAACTTCTTAACCCAATTTCCGTTCTTTGGGTTATACTTCTACTTTCAAATTATGTCAAGATATTGTTATGTCCTTTCTTTTATTTGTACTGTATTTATGTGTAATTATATTGAATACACATAATAGATCTTTTTTATTTAAAAAATGATCGTTCTAAAGGACTTTGTCTCAATCTCTTTTCATTGAGGCATATTTTGTTTTATACACAACTTTCTTTTAAACGGTGTATAAACCCCTTTGAATTTGAGGGTTATTCAAAAGGAATCTTTTTATATGAAGCATTTTACTAAACGAAAAAAAGAAATGTTTTTTTGTCGTACGTATGCGGCGACAACGACTTCGCCACCGCCGTGACCATTATTTGAGTTTCGGCTTTCTCTACAAGCCATAACTTTTTTTAAATGAAAAATAATTACAATGTTTTAATTTTCTTTAAATTTGGTATTGAAAATGGTTTTGAAAATGTTTTTATTATATCAATGTGTTGTATTGATATCTTGTGATTCAAATGTAAAAATGTTATGTTTCCTTTATGCATGTGTTATGTTATACGATTATGTTATGGTTTATGATATGTTTAAACCTGTTCATATGAGGAATGCATTGGACTTAATAAGTGACGGGTGGAGCCCTATAAAGATCCTAGATGCATCAGTAGTTCTAATGAGACAAAATAGCATCTTGGAACGACGTCTTGACAAAATATTATTTGTAGTCTTGGCACGAGGCCTTGGCTACGTGGTTATGATAGTCTGGCATTATGCATTCCATCATTATGAAAGTGGTTATTGATATTGCATGTGATTATTCAACTAGTAGAATTTCCATGTGAATAAGTAAATGGAATTATTTCATTTTATTTTTTCCATATTATTCTGAAGTTCATGTTTAAAACTCTTTTTATTTAGTTATACATTGCCTTAAATTTTAATGTTTATTTATGAAAGCTTCCGCTATATTGTTATCCTTACTGAGCATCTGATCTCACCCATTTCAATGTTTTAATGTTTCCAGGATGTGAAGAAGTATTTTAGGAATGACCTACAGGGATAGTCTGAGGGTATATGAGTGTGGAAAATGGAGACCATGTTATTGTAGTTTTTCACTTTATGATGTAATGTAACATTTATTAATGTATCTAGTGTTTCCAAGGCTACTAAACTAATCGGTCATTCGAGACTTGATATTTTGTGATCATGCCAATGTTACGCAATAATGTACCTACTCTGGGTAACTGGGGTAGGGGCGTTACAGTTGGTATCAGAGGTAGTTTAGTACTAACCTTGGAAGCTAGATTTAGATAAACTCTGATTAGATCACATAGCCCTAAGATAGACTTTGAGGATTAGTATAGAAGAACTTACTCTAATTTTGGTATTATAGAGATTTTTATGAGTTTTCTGAGCAATAAATCTCTGTGTGGATACGAGCAAGTAGAGGCGGCTCTAGCACAGATGTACCTATGGGTAAAACCCGAAAATACCGCTTTGATCTAGACTCAAACGGGAATTGGTGCACGAAAACGGGCGTTGCTGCACTCTTATTTACGACACTCCCGGGGGATATTATTAGGATAATTCTCATTTCCTTTACAAACCATTATGAAGGGTTTATGAGTATATACATCCTCAAAGAAAACATTTTTTATGATTCTAGAATATATCCATAAACCGTTCAATTTACATTAAGTATTTTACAGGTTTGGAATTATTCATTGCAATTCATAAACTAATCTATTTTATGACATTGTTTAGAAAAAGCACCTAGTGGAAGGAATGGAAACCATATCAATGCATTCACTCCATGTATGGATTTCCCTCCTGCTCATGATAATTATAATGGTGTTGGTGATACAACTAGTGATGATCATTTTATTACCATACAGGGACAACTCACTCAGGTAATGAATAATAACCTTACCTGTATGGAGAACCTAGATCCACAGCGTGGAGGATCAATGTTAGACCGCTTCATGAGGCAAAAAAACCAACATTCAATGGGACTACTAATCCCTTAGTAGCTGAGCAATGGATAAATTCCTTAGAAAAAATATTCCATGCCTTGGAGAGTAGTGAAAGGGAAAAGGTTATCATGGAAGTTTACCGCCTCACTGGAGATGTTCATCAACGGTGGACGTTGATACAAAATACAAAAGAATATGATGAAGTATCGTATATGGAATGGAGGGAGTTCAAAGATATTTTCCTTGAAAAATACTTTCCTCTTGACCATCGAGCTGATATAGAAATGCAATTTCTGAGTTTGAGACAAAGGAGGATGAGAATGTCGCAAAGTATGAGGCCAACATTAAAAGGTTATCAAGACATGCTGCAGATTATATACGCAACCGAAGAAGTACGATTGACCTTTTTCATTGATGGGTTAAAACCATATCTCCGTCATGATTTAGTATCAAAATCTTTCTCAACGTGTGAAGGTATTGTATCATGTGCTATCAAGATAGAGAAGGAATTCTCTAAGTCTTATGACACCAAAGTAAAGCAAGAGAAGAAGAGAACGGTGGAACAAGAGACAAATAAATGGAAAAAGGGAAAGAAGGATTTTCCATTATGCGATAATTTTAGGAAGAATCACCCCGGTACTTGCCTAAAAGGAATGGGAGTTTGTTATAAATGTGGAGAAAAAGGTCACCAGGCTCGTGATTGCAAGGGAAATAAAGAGGCTATCAATGTTGAATGCTACAATTGTAGGGAAATGAGGCATTATGAAAATGAATGTCCTAAGCGTTAGGGAAACGTACCTCAGAAAAGGACAATGAATCAAGGAAAATCTTTTGTTGTTACTACAATTGAAGTGGAATAATTAATGTATTGGTGCTTTTGGACTCAAGGATTATATTCTGGTTATAAGAATAATGTGATATAAATAAGGATTTTACTATAGTACTTGTCGTTTTCATTAAGGTTTTGATATGATTAAAGTAATCATATTTTGGTATGTGACAATAAGAGGAACTTTACTTTGTTTGAGGAATCTGTTGATACAATTGATTTTGGAAATTAGAGACCTCTTAGAGAAAGTCTGGACAGAGGTATTTTGGATAACTATAAAGGTTGGAATGGATTAAGTTGAACTTTGGATAGTATTTTTTAAGGTTAAAAAAATTATGAAGATTATTTTTGGAATATTATAATACTATAGTTTTATTAAAAGGACAACCTGTAGGTTGTGGGATAACCCGTCGCATCGGAAAAAGCTGTAGGAATCGAACCCACAACCATAGTGTGACATGCCTTTATTACCTACTACTAGCCTACAGGAAGTCCCTGGTTATTAAAAAATATTTTTCCTAATTTAAATGGTATGTGTTAATATTTTAAACCATGTAGGATTAGGATAAATATAATATTTTTGAGTTCTATCATCTTTTTGAGTGAATGATGAGTTTGTGGTAGAAATTAGTTGAAGGTTGAAACTCTACATGTCAAGCATAAATATATATATACATATCTCTTATTCTATGAATAAATTAATTCTTAAACTTTATTAAAGGGATATTAAAACAAAAAATTTGATATCATAATACCTTATGTCTTATTGAAGTGATAATATTTTAAATCTACATAGATTTAAGGCTTTGAGCCCCTCAATTTTACAGTTTTTTGTGATTGATGACCTCAATCACTCCCTACAAATATTTACATATTTCCTCCAATTTTATGTCTCTAATTTCCTCCAATGTTCTCCTTATCAAGATCATAATTCGGTGGTGACTTTTTCATTTCCCTTTCCCTCTTATTAAGGCTAAATTTTATTAACCTTATTTCCAATGTGGGTTTTCCAGAAAGGTATTTTTTATTTTTAACCTTTTATTTTCAAGGAAAATTTTCAAATTGCGAGGATGCAATTTTTTGAAGGAGGGGAGAATGTAATACCCCGATCTTCTACAATACGCTTCTCTTTCAATAATGCAATAGCTTGCATTGTACGCAAGGTCGAGATTCTAACACACCGCGACCAATAAAAGCAGTCGTTATGAATAGTAATAACCACTTTTTGAAATTATATAAATTTTAAATTTCAAAATGGACTTCATTTTTGGATTCGGAATATCAAAATTATCCTAAGTTGAATTTTTTATAATTTTCTGAAAACTTCCAATTTTCTATGAATAGAAAAAATTACTTAAAAACAACTTTTTTAATCTAAATAATTTATAGTGATAAATTATACAATTGAGTGGTTCTAAAGTGTAATTGGAATATATTTTTTACCATTTTATCCAATGTTGGTCATTATAATTAATTTCACTTTGAAATTGGACATAAACAATTGTAAATCTTTTGATATATATTGTTTCTTAAAAACACGCTATTTGTTATGACAGTGGGATTTAATTATAAAATTAATTAATGAAACTTATATGTTTTTAATTTTTTAAAATAGACATCATTTTTGAATTCAGAATAAAAATTCTATATTAGTGTGAATTTTTGGTATTTTTCTAAAAAACATCACTTTTTGAGGAATAGTGAAACCACAAAGTGGTAGTTAAAATAATGATTTTTTATTTAAATGAAACTTTACTGCTTCTATGAATTGAATTTAAAAAACATGACATACATGGTTGTAATTAGGATTTAATATCTGGTTCAATGGGATTAAAATAATTTTTTGGTGAATAGTAACTTTTAAGTTTAATTAATCGCGATTAAAGGTAATTAGTAAAATTTAAGGTAAAGATAATGTTATAATAATATGAAATGACCTTGACACATGTTCTACCACTATTGTATGAGTAATTGAAGACAAAGAAAATCCATGGGTCAACATTAGGACCCCATGGAGCCACTTTGGTAGGAAAATGACATTAAAAACTTTTTATTTAATGTTAAAATAAAAATGTCACAAACATGAGTTTTTTTACTAAAACAATTTTTAAATGGGGTTATACAAGTCATATTTTTACTATAAATATTAATTATATATATAATAATATTTCATACATCATGATAATTGTTTTATAATTTTTAAAAATTAAAAAAATTAAATTATTTATGACACTATGATGATGCATCGATTACCTCATTAATTAACGATTTAAATAAAATGGATGGATAATGTAAACTCTATGAATTACACTTGTCCAAAGCCTACTGAATATAGTATATTCCGAACCCTTATCACCTTAAACTCGATATATAAAATTTTGGGTCCTTTAAAATCCAAAACTCATTATATAATAAAGAAACATTTCAATCTTTCCAATAGTGCCCCTCCTCTCCTCTTATAAAAAGCTCCCACCTCTACCACCTTATTTACACCGTCAAGCCATTTGGCTCGACCAAACTCTGCCCAAATACTCTCCCAACTTCCCTATCCTACTCCTAGAAGCCTCAATTTGGGCATAAGTCTTACCAAGGAAGCTTTTGGCTCAGATCAAAAAGTGTTACCAGGTTTTAAGGTAATGTCTTCTCTTGTGTTCTTTTGTTTTATTTTGCTTCTCCAACCCCCTAAAATGTTTTTATTACATTATTTTGTAAAAAAACCAATATCATAAATATATTAGGATGTTTATATGATAAGTATTTGATTTACACTTACACACACCTTCGTCTAATGGTTAATGAACATACTGTTTCTATGGGTGGTGAATTACTGCCTCACGAAATGATGATTGTTCAGTCTTCATTTAACACCTCTCATGGTGGCCATTATGATGAAAATATTCTTTTATATGATATATATTATGTTTTTGTTTTCCTTATGATTATTTATTTTTCATTTATGGCATACCTTTATGATTTCCATTATGGGTAAACGCGATAATTTCATTTTAGGAAGTGTGGACTACCACCCCCTCAAAGTGATTTGAATCGTTAATGCCATATGTGGGATCTATAAAGGATGGATTAAATGGTATTATACATTATATTATACTGTAATTATATTATACCTTTATATAATTATAATTTCACTCCATTAAATAATAAATAGAAATGAAAGTAGCGGTCATGCGTACGTACGACTTACCGTTTCCATGAACGGTGCATTTCATTTCTTACCTCTAAATGGTGTGTAATATTATAAATGCATGTATATAATGGATATATATGATATATATGATATATAAATCATTAATATAATTATGTATATAATGGATATTTCACCACATGAACAACTTTTAATTATAAGAAGTTTATTTTTTACTCATGTACCAATGATCGACAAAATGACCGTTATTAACTTAAATAATTATATAATGTTCATAACATGGTAATAAGTGATATAAAAGGAATAATGAAAATTAAAAAGTTTCTTAGAAAAATATAAATTAACTCTATTTTCTTATTCAAGAGATTAATGAACGATCGAGTCAAGACAAACACTAGGTAAGGGAACTTCTTAACCCAATTTTCGTTCTTTGGGTTAATATCCTACTTTAAAATTATGTCATTATATTATTATGTCCTATCTTGTATTTGTACTGTATTTATGTGTACTTAGAGTTAATACACATAATAGATCTATTTTATTTAAAAAATTATCTTTGTAAAGGACTTTGTCTCAATCTCCTTTCAATGAGGCATATTTTGTTTTATACACAACATTCCTTTATACGGTGTATAAACCCCTTTGACTTTTACGTTTATTAAAAAGGAATCTTTTTATATGAAGAATTTTACTAAAAGAAAAAAAGAAATGTTTTTTGTCGTATGTATGCAGTGACAATGACTTCTCTGCCGCCATGACCATTATTTGAGTTTCGGTTTCCTCTACAAGCCATAACTTTTTTTAAATGAAAAATAATTACAAAGTTTTAAATTTATTTTATTTTGGTATTGATAATGGTATTGAATTTTTTTATTATATCAATGAGTTGAATTGATATCTTGTGATTGAAATGTGGAAATGTTATGTTTCCTTTATGCATGTGTTATGTGATACGATTATGTTATGGTTTATGATATGTTTAAACCTGTTCATATAAGGAATGCATTGGACATAATAAGTGACGGGTGGAGCCCGCTATAGCTCCTCGATGCATCGGTAGGTCTCATGAGACAAACTAGTGTCTAGGCACGAGGCCTTGACAAAATCTTATTTGTAGTCATAGCACGAGGCCTTGGCTACGTGGTTATGATAGTCTGGCATTATGCATTCTGTCATTATGAAAGTGGTTATTGATATTGCATGTGATTATTAGACTAGTAGAATATCCATGTGAATAAGTAAATGGAATTATTTTATTTTATTTTTGCCATATTATGCTGCAGTTCAAGTTTAAAATGATTTTGTTTTAGTTATAAATTGCCTTAAATGTTAATGTTTATTTATGAAAGATTCCGCTATATTGTTATCCTTACTGAGCATCTGAGCTCACCCCTTTCAATGTTTTAATTTTTACAGGATGTGAAGAAGTATTTTAGGAATGACCTGTAGGGATAGTCTGAAGGGGATATGAGTGTGGAAAATAGAGACTATGTTATTGTGGCTTTTCACTTTATGATGTAATACAACATTTATTAATGTATCTAGTGTTTCCAAGGCTACTAAACTAATCAGTCTTTCGAGACTTGATCTTTTGTGATCATGCCAATGTTACGCAATAATGCACTGACTATGGGTAACTGGGGTCGGGGCATTATAGTTGGATATTATTACTGATTTGTGAGAAATCCCTCATTATTTTGAAACCCTATTATCATGCTAACTCGGAAGGGATTCATGCATTTTTGGAGTGATAGATGTGAATAGAACATCAAGGAGTTGTAAAAGAGGCTCATCACTACACCCATACTCACATTACCTACACGTGGAGAAATTTTTTTGGTATTCAGTGATGCTTAGAAGAAGGGCTTGGGCAGTGTGTTGATGAAAAATGACTATATAATTGCATATACTTCAAGGAAATTGAAATTTCAAGAGGAAAAAAATCCAACACCTGATTTGGAGTTGGCTGTAATGATCATTCCTTTAAATATTTTTTAGTATTTTCTATTTGGGTAGAAATATAAAATATATACAGACCACAAAAGCCTCAAGTATATATTCACAAGGAAATAGTTGAACATGATCCAATGAAGATGATTAGATCTGATCAATGATTATGATTTCTCAATCCATTACGACCCTTGGAAAGAGAACAAGGTGGCAGATGATCTATGTATAAAGGACCCCTTAATTCTATCATTGATGAGAATTGAAAAGGATCGAGTAATAAAATATTTGATGATGATGGGCATGGGAATCCAAAATAAGGGAACAACATAAATACATTACCAATTTATTGCACAACCATCTCTTTTGTAATTGTTAATGGATGCTCTAATGTATGATGTGGGAATTCAGAAGAAAGTGGAAACTACTGAAAAATGAAAAAACATAAGGATCAATGTTAATAAATAAATAAATTGTGTGATTTGAGAAGACTCTAGGTGTTTCATAATCTTTGTAGCTGAAGAAAGAACATTTGGATGAGGCACATAGTTGGAATTTCTCAATTCACCCAGGAAACACAAAGATGTATCGAGATCTATGAGACCATTATTTGTGGGATAACATGGAGAACCAGATCGAAGAGTATAAATCAATTTTCCTGGTGTTTCATCAAGTTATGGCTAAGAGGAAAATGTATAAGTATATGATGCAACCATTACCAATACCACCATAGAAATTGGAAAACATCACCATGGAATTTTTCACCGCACATCTGAATATATCAGAAGGAAACAAGGATATATGGGTTGTTGTGGATCATCAAGCAAAGACTACACACATCATTTATAATATGGAGGATTTCCCATTTGATCAACTGGCACATATATAAATCAGAGATGTGGTATGGCTGTCTAGAGTACCCCTATCTATTATATTTGATCGAGATCCAATATTCACCTCTATGTTTCGTAAGAGTCTTCAACATGCTCTGGATACAGAGCTAAACATCAGTATGGATTATCATCCTCAAAATGATGGCCAAACTATGAATACTTTTTGAACACATGAGGACATGTTGATAGCATGATTAAAGGACTCGAAAATAGGATGGGATCATCATCTTCCCCATTTTGAGTTCTCTAACAATAAGATTTTCTAATCAAGAATAAAAATGACTCTTTGTGAATCCCTTTTTGGGAAAAGGTGTAGAAAACCTATGTGTTGTGATGTATTTGTTGAGCATAAGCTGTTATATCCTGAAATGGTTGATGAAATAGTGGAGTAGCTGAAAACCATTCAGCAGCATATCAAGGATCCCAATGTCGAAAAGAATAGTTATGAAGAAAACCTTTGACGATACCTTGAGTTCAATGTTTGAGAAAGGGTATTTCTACAAATTTCTACGTGAAAGAAGGTCATGAGGTTTGGTAAGAAGAATAATTATGTCCTCAGAACATTGGCCCCATCGAGATTATTGATAGTGTCGGTGCTATGGCTTGTCGATTAGCACTTCCAAATACCATAGACAAAGTACATGATGTCTTTCAAGTATCCCTCTTAAGGTAGTACATACATGCCCATTCACAATTTCTATCTTCGGAGGTAGTATAGTTATAGGATGGCCATTCTTACGTGGAGAAACCAGTGAAGATCATTAATTGTAGCATAAAAGTTCAACAAAAAAAGGATAATTCATAATGTAATGTTATTTGGTGAAACCAAAAGTTTGAATAAGAAACATGGGAATCAGAGGAAGTGATGAAGCATAGTCACCCACATATCTTTTATTGTTGGAAAAGTAAATTTTTATTGAAAAAATTATTAAAGAGGAATATTGTAACGACCCATATTTTTATTAATGAAAATTACTCTCGATGTAATTAAATATCTTATCATTTAAAATGGTTATATAAAATATGAAATTATTTAGTTTTATGTTTTTGGATTTTGAAATATCGTATTGAATAGTTAACACTACTAATATATCCATTGAGAGAGAGATGACCTGATTCATGTAAATATAGAGCTTTGTCAAATCAAATATACATAGAAAAAGGAAGTGATGGCCTCATTCAGTAGTCATGCACCATATGAATCCCATTTATCAATGCTTGGAAAGGAGGTGGCATCATTAGGATTTATTCATGACGAAGCCCAATCCAAGATTCAACATGTTATGCTTGAAAGGAACCGCCTACAGGATAAGTGGAAGTTGATTGAGATTACCACCCTAGGAATAACATCCGAGCCACCCCAAGAGTCTGTAATAATCCAAAACCTTACCCTTTGGTCTTATGTAGGTTTTATAGGGGTTTATATAATAGGACCATAACATTATTACTATGTGTACTATTTTTTATAGAATAATGAATATACATTCATTTCATTGTTAATTTGTAAATAGTTTTTAAATAACCAATAGTATTTTAGTTAATATTCATTTATGAAATCTATTATGATGAATTAATTGATTTTAAATTTAAATAATATTTTATGAAAATATTATCACTATCACTCTTTTTATATATGACCATATAATTATAATGAATACAATAATGATTTTTATTACGGTTTGAATGTTATTTTGGTCAAAACCAATGAATTTTATATAAAGGTATGTTATTATTTTAAAAGTAAAAAATTCACATATTTAGAAATTTATTTTAATAAATATTATTATTTTTTTAATCAGGTTGTCGAAATTTTCTAATGGTGAATCATTCATAATTTTCTTAAACAGTCAAATTTTTGGGAAAAAATTAAATACCGTTTAAATATATAATGTGTTTTATGACATCATAATCACCCAATAGTGATGTAATAAAATATTATAAGACTTATTTTCAGAAAAAATATGTTCTTCCATTAAAATAATGTGATTTTAGGTTTGATTGATTTATATTACAAATCATTAGTGGACCCTTGAAGAGTTATAAAACATATTAGCTTTTAAATTTATTTCCTTGAGAGTGTGACTCACTTCCAAATTAAAAACCCTATTATATTAAGAAGTTCAAACATTGGGTTTATAAAATATTATTTTCCACTACCCTTTGGAAAAAACCAAAGGAATATACTAGGGGATAGTTTGTGGTTTTGATTACTTTAATGTGTGGTGTCCCAAAACTAAATAATAACAAATTCCCTCTAATTTCTTATATAAACTCCCCCAAGCTCCCTCTTTATTTTCTCTAAAATCCTTTGGAGTTCTTACAACCACTTCCCTCCTCTCTCTAGAATCTTCCCAAGGTTCCCCAAGCTCCCAATAATCCTTTCTTAAGCCCCAACCCATACTTTGAAATCACACTTCCATGTAAAGGATTCCTACTGTTCTCATTTTGGCCTTGTATCTTAATATTTTTATGTCCTAATATTTTCAATTATAAATTTTGGGGTATTATTTCACACTTCCCCCATACTGCCCTATTTATGGTTGAATGATGAGAGACCTCTTTCTCTCCCATTAATTCCTCCAATGTACACCTGTTATCATGACGAAATTCTATAAGGAATTTCTCTCCCCACATTTACATTCAAGCAATTATTTTTTATTACGAATATAAAATTACATTACCCATGTTTAGAGTAGTATCTATATGATGATATTACGGTCCATTTAATGTACATATTATGAGACACCTCATTCTCTCTCATCAACCATTTTTAAGAATTCTTAGGTCACACCGTTATGTAGCTGAAATTGCACCGCTATTTTCCAAGAGAAAGTCATTGTGTAGTGAATACCATACCCATTTCTCTATCAAAGGTATTCAAATTTATGAACATTTACATATTGTTAAATATTTTCATTTATGTATTACACATTCATTTATCGTGTTATAAATGATGAAGTTGAATGATCACATGTTGTATAATCCATGTGGCACACTTTTGCATGAAATGAAATGTTTAAGATGGGTGTTCCATGATAGCACTCCAATGCATTGGGTAAATATTAGAATCTTGATAAGTTAAGTGGAATGAGGGTTTAATCATGATAATTCAAGTCCAATGATGGTTTACTCATCCTACAATTGCAATGATCCATGGATCATGCTAATACCATGTTAAGTGTTGTTACTACATTTCCATGTTATGATAATCATGCTATATCAGGACATTATATTCTTTCTTATCTTACTCTCCATTGATATTAAAACATACTACCATGTATTTTAATATTCATTTTATACTGTTTTTAGTCACTTAATAATATTTATTTCTCACCCATTTATTATGCATGTCTTCGGGTTTCCCATGAAATGCTAAGTACGAGGGAATGTAGTGGTCATGTAAAAGATGTTTTCAATAAAGATGTTGTGCTTCATGTTTTATGTTTTTATGTAATGTTCCTAAGCCCCAAAGTCACTACATCTCATAATATTATATTTTTTATGAAGTGAGTATTTTATGTAACTAATCATGATTAAGTGTGTAATAAAAATCGGGGTTGTTATAATGGATATAGGAATCATAAATAAAGAAAGATCATAAATCCGTTAACAATTGATTTCTCTTCCATATCTTTTAGAAATTATAAATGGTTATTAGTTATATTATATTGAAATATTGAAGAAAGTTAAAATCATGGAAAAATTTAAATCATCATAGTTCAATGTTAATTGTGAATGTGTTGTAGGATTTGGGTCAATAATTTTTGTACCATTAAATCCTATGTTAAATTTGGATTTGTTGGATGATGAAGATAGGTCAACCTTATCCATCCATCATAAAAGTAAGAATATGTATCAAGATCTCAAATAACACAATTTCATGAACAATATGAAGAAGGAGATCTCTGAATATACATCACGATGTCTTATATTCCAACAAGTGAAGTTAGAAAGGGAAAACTCCAGGGGAGGATGAAACCATTACTCATACCTACATGGATATGGGGAAAATAACAATGTAATTTTTCAATGGACTTTTAGAGAAATCAATAGGGATTCATGATATCTGGTTTGTGGTGGATCATCTTAAAATAGATGAACACAGAATTTTGATTCAATAGGTCTTCTTACAGGATCAACTTGCACGAACAGACATTAAAGATTTGTTGATGCATCATGGAGTACCATAATCAATTGTATCTAATCTAGATCAGAGATTCACCTCTATATTATAGAAAATATTCCAACATAATATAATCACTGATATGAACTTCTTTATGACCTATCTTCATTAAAATGTTGTCCTATATTAATAGACTATTAATAAATTTTAGGATATGTTTAGAGAATATTCTTTGGACATTAAACAAGTATGGAGTAATCTTCTACCTATGGTTGATTTATTATAAAAAAACGTTTCCTAAAGAGTGATTGAATTTCTACATATAAATCATTATATAGTATGGTTTTTGTAACAACTACATTCTAGGATGTATTTTCATAAATAAATATACTTGGTATTGAAATGTTCAATGAAATAGTGGAAATTGTTAAGACCATTCAACAATACATCAAGGCTACTGATAGTTGACACAATATATAAGATGATAAATGATGAAAAGTACTAGAGATTTATGCGGGAGACATGGTTCTCATACACATATCTCAATGTAATAAAATGATGAAATTTGGGAACAAGATATAACTTATTCCAAGATAAATTAACCCCTTTGATATCCTTGACCACATCATAGTGGTGGCCCACTGAATATAACTCTCACAAAAACTTCCTCAAGTACATGATGTTATTAATGTATACATATTGGGGATTTACATACCAACACACTCAAATATACTCAATCCAGAGGTGGTACAATTGGATATTGATCATTCTTATGAGGAGAATCTGGTGAAAATAATGGAATTTGGAGACAATGTTCTACGTAATAAGACAATTAACATTTTCAAAGTTCTGTGGACATACCAAATTTTTTACGAAGAGACATGGGAACTAGAGGAGGTGATGAAACATTATTACACTCATCATTGTTTTGTAAATAAAAAATTTTAACGGTGAAATTTAATAGGTGGGGATATTTTAATTAATATAACTATTATAAATAAAATCCCCCTTTGGTTTTAATTAAAATGACTTATTATTTTTAATGGCTATAGAAAACACATGCACTTCATTGGTTTAATTAGATCCTATAAAATTTAAACTAATATTATGAGTCCTTATCTTTGATAATATATCTATTCATTAATGATAAAATGATTAGTATAAATATAGGGTTTCAACAAGTTAGGAGGATAAATAAAAATGATGTGATTACCTCAAATAGTATGACCATGCCCTATAAAGCTCGTTTATCATAGCTTTCAAGGGAGATTTAATTATTGGCATTTTCCCTTGATCATTACCAAGCATAGATCCAATAAAATAAGAAGGATAAAACCCATTTATGGGAGATGTTTAGGCTCATTGTGATCATGACCCCAACCATGTTTGTCGAGCCACCCTATGAATATCCCCCCATTTCGCACCTTACCCATAGGGTTATTTCTTTTTTGTTAATGGGGAATTAATGAAGAACATATAAATATGAGTACATAAATTAGTTTTTACATAGTAATTAATATATTTTCATCCTACTATTATTACATTGTAAATGATTTTTATTTTGACACAAGAAAACAAAAAATCTATTTTTAATTAGTATTTAATTTCAATGATATATTTTTTTGAATGAATTAATTGATTTCTTTGAAATAATTTATATTTAAATAATATATTTTAATTAAATAAGGTCTAATTTTTTTTATTTTTTATAATATTATAAATGTAATTTTTAATAGGGTCTGAAAACTATTATTTGCAAAAGGCAAAAATTTCTCAACAAAAGTTTATTCTTATGTTAAAATTAAAAATACACGTATTTAGAAAATTATTTAGATGAAATGATTTATATTTTGGAATCAAAATTTTTATATTATCCTATGTTGATTTTTTCATCATTTTTCACCTTGATATTTCCTCGATAGAACAAATATGTTGTGAAAACCATACTTGTTTTCTGTCAATGGTGTTAAAAATTATACACATATTCATACTTGACTTTGGACATACATATATGTTTTATACACTCCTTTATGTTGCAAAAAAGTATTACCATTAACTAATCCATGTTATATGATCTATGAGGCACACTAATGCATTAGAATGAAATGAATGTGATGAGTGACCCCGAAATTATATAGCTCTTCTATTAATTGGGTTATATTTATTTTCATGATATGCCATATTGGGATAGGTAGTGAACATAATTTCATTTTTGGGGTTTTTTCATCATAATTTATTTGATTTTATCCTTGAACAGTGTTTATGATTTAGTGTTTTATGATTTTGAAACATTTTTCATCTTAACATTATGATTATCATTCCATACCATGTCTTATTGTTCATGTTTATGATTTAAAATATTTTTATTCCACATTGATATTCCTACTGTATAACATGTGTTGTTCTCTTATGGTTATTCAATGATTATTCCCTTTCCAAGAATTATAGGTTAACCCCTTTTATGTATGTCCTTATGTTATCCCATGTTTTTTTAAGTGCGAGCATGTTAATGAAGATTTGGATAAAGTGGTGTTTTTCATGTTCTAAATTATTATTATTTTTTACCTAATTCCCAAAGGCACTAGATTTATCGATATTCAGTTTTTATAAAGTGTAACCTTAATAATGTGAAATAAAATACATGATTATAATAAGTATATAGGGAATCAATGATGTTGATTAGTTAATGAGGTACTGTTTTCTGAGTTGCCTCTTATCTACATGGAGTAGGTAGGACCAGATGAGATTGAATCATTTTCATTTCCCACTAATTCTTAATCTGTTGTAATAATGAGTTTTTCCCTATAAATGGATAGGATTTCTCCATAATTCAACAACTTCACAATCATCTTTGAATTCCTCATTTATGTAAACTGAAAACCTAGATCTCGAGTACGTATGATTCTTAGATACTTCTCTTACTGGATGATCATGTCTTCTTAGTTTTATGGGAGAAGTGATATTGGCCTCATTTAGAAGAAGACACACAGTGGGAATGTTTCCCCTGAGAATCTAAATGTTTAGTTTTCTGAGATTTATTATCTCAACATCATATTGTTCAAATTGGTCCTCTATAGAAGGAATCTATTCGTTTTATGGTATAAATGGGATATGAATACTTAATTCACTTTATCATTATCTATGTTCTTCCATATAGGGGGAAATGCAATATTCGAATTTTCATGTTTTTGTATTCTCCTCTAGTTTTGGAAATGCGAAGCCCTTATGAGTTCAACCATATCCTCCTACCAGAATATATTTTATATATTACATCCCTTTCGATTTTTGTCATGATCAATGTTTCTTTTTGTCATGATATTGATCACATTCACAAACATGTATCATGTAATGGTATGTTTCCCATCATTATCTACATGATATATTGATTATTTGTCATTTTAATTAGGGTCAATTCTCTGAAACTTGGCCAATTTGATTTGTTTTATCATGGTACCCATGTGGTGTTTGATTTTCTTCACAATATGTTCCTCCAATCTCATCCTATTAAAAGTGACAATGTGGGATTTTTTTATCAAGTTTTTTAAGGGTCCGCAAATAGAAGGGGTTTATATCATGGTGGCAGTAACATATGGGATTTGTATCATCAATATTTACCTCCCACCCTAATGAATACTTATTTACATTTTTGTGGTTTTGATGATGAAAATTTACTCACCCATGTGGGACGGGCACTATTTGGCGCTCCATTGCCTTTTCAAATTCCTATTGTGGAGTATCTATTGAATCTTATGGAGGGCATTATGAATCAAAGGATAAGAATTAATATATAAATTACACCATCCCAGAGGGATGTGATTTATCATGAACATCATTTTATTTATCGAGTACCCTCTTAGATATTCCTGAGCATGTTGATAGAGATTGCGATAAAAATTCTCCAAATTAGATGGGGCTTTCTTATAGATGGGGATGATATGAACTAAATATACTTAGGGATTGTTTATGCTAGTGGTTGAGGTGGTATAAAATACTCAATTGGAATTATGGTCTATGTCTGATCGTAGAGTCTAATATTCAAGCCACATCCGCAAATCACTTTATTTGGAGTTGTGACTCAATGTGATCTGGGTATAATGGAAACCCATTATGGGAGTCATTTTCTATAATAATTTTATGGGTCGACGAGAACTTCAATTTCCATATCAATAATTATTTACCATTTCTTTTTGGTTCCCATTTCAATTATATTTTGAAAAACCTCTCCCACCATTTTAATGTACTAAAATTGTTAAAGGACATTACATTATTGTTACCAACATGATCATGCATTATTCAATCCCCTGGATTCGCTGGAGGATATGATATTACAAAATTACGTATATGGGGGTTGTTCTATTTTAGTGACATATTGATTTGTAGTAGTCCATACTAACCCATCATCATAGATGTATGTTTGAAAATGATATGGAAGTTATTATATGGGAAATTATCATAACAAGGATAAAAATACTATATTATATTTTTTCAAGAACCTTCCTTCCTGGGATTCAATGTATGAAAAAGTGACCATATCCCGCTAACACTAGATTGGATTTATGATCTAAATTTTATACTCATATCAGGGATATGAATGATTCATAACCTTTAATAACTAATGAGTTTCCCACATATATAACCATATTAGGGCATGAAATCCATTCATGTTTCACTGGGATATTATAGTCTGATGTAGCGAGGGGCCAAAACATTTTTTATAGTTTTTATTTGACTAAATCTATAAAAATTCTCATGTCAGTTTCCTATTCATAATATTTAAACTCCTGCACATTCCTACCAAATGGATTGTAGTGTTTCTGGAAGTTAATAGTGAAATATATATAATTTATTTTTGATGTTTTGAGCACCTCTATATATGAATTCACCTATGTTATGAACACATCTATATATATTGGATTTTATGTTTTGTTCACCTATCTATACATAGGTTTCATGAAATTAGGAGGATTTCCTTATCTATGGAAAATATCACCATGGGGAGTCTGACTGTGGTGAATGATCATATAAAAGATCAAGAGATCCGTCTACATAATACCACAAGGAGAACTATTGTGGTAATGATAGACTTCAGATTCTGTTGAAGAAGTCACGGTCCAGTGGTTTCAGGAGAATGTGTCCAGATCATCCCAAGGAAAATGGAATTGACTAGATTATAGATATGATCTAAAATTTTCAACATTAATGGTATATGATTTCCTAAATTATTGTTTGGGTACAGATTTATGAACCTACTATATGATAGATAGAGGAATATTCTGATAAATATCTAGTGTTGTGGGAGTCTGATCCCATACATGATAAGTTATTGAAGTATGAAAGTGGCCTTCATTAATATAATTAAGAATATAATATTATTTTAGGTGGATTATGAAATATTACAGTCAAACCTATATAATTCAAGGATTTGATCCCATTTAGAAAATTAATTCCCTACCTGAATATGTTGATAGAAATATAAAATGGGGGAAGGGATTTGATCATCATCTTGTATGGAATCTGAAATATTTTGGGCCAGTCACTTGCTGGGAGAATTTTTCATATGATCATGGATTCTATGATCTATTAGAATATTCCATGTAGCTTTACTACCATGAATATAAACCATCCAAATTTATGAAATTCTCGCTCCAAGTGGGCCCTTGTTGGACTGGGGGTATGGGGCTAATCTTGTGCCTTATGAATAATTGTTTTTCTTTTCCTGACAGATATATGAGTGTGTCCCAAGGAATGTTCTACACACAAATGGTGAACCCCAGTGAGGGAGGGGATATAATCCTTTTCAATTGAATTTGGTGTTTTCAACCAATATTTTACGATAGGGATTTATGCCTATCCCAAGGAATGTGTTTCACTAACATGGTGTGCATTGGTTTGAATAAAGATATGTTCTCAGTCCAATTCCATTATAGTATGACGCTAGTATTTTTATAGAGATGAATTCATGTACCTAGTAATTTTCTTCTATCACATGGAGAGCCTCAGTTTGAACAAGAATATATTCTGATTCTGGTGCCTTTTCCTTTACCGGAATATTACAATAATCCTCCTTGATGGGAGTTAGAATGTGTAATTACTCTATACCAACAACTTGATCATACTGATCATATTTATTATCATCCCTTGTTGTAGTTATGTCATTATAAACATATCCCTCTATCATTTACATTAACATAATTATTCAGTGGTTTTCTATAGATATTTGTACAATGTAATGGTATCTTAGAAAAGTGGTCACATGAATGTATGCATACACATTTTCATTCAACAACATATACTGGAATATATCTTTAGTTGAATATCGGATATAATCCCATAGATATACTCCTTATTCAATTAGGTTATGTTAATGGGATTTATGGTTTGGTTTAAGTATATGATCATATCCATTTCTTGTTATATGAATATTCCTGCAGACATGTTCAGGGTGATCTAGAATATAATCTTTCCTACTATATGATAATGAAATATTATTGTGATACTCACTAAAATAATTGGGGATATGATCCCACACATAGATGTCTAAAGCATTCCATTCATGATGTGTATTCCATGTTTCCCAAGTATGGATGTAATAGGTACAAATGTGTACGGTGGTTTACATAGTATGTGATTGAGGAGAACCAATGGGAATGCATTGGTGATAATGGTTGAAAAGATCCCTCCACAATAGCGTCTGAATTGGAAGGGATCCGTAGATGGATCCTTGGACCACCATAATCAAATACTAAGGGTGGATATTTTCATGATTTGGGGAAAAAATTCTGATGTAATTAGCATTGGTACTGAGCACCACCTGAATTTTTATATATTTTTTTAGATTATACGCAGTCATCAGTTTAAGCATTTAGAGACCTTCATGTGCATCCTCAAGGTTCAAGACCATATAATGTCGATGTTATTCCCAAAACTTTTCATTCAACAAAATATTCTTAATGTGTCATATATGTGATTTCATTATATGAATAGAAAGGGATACAATCATTTCTGAAATTTTATAACAATTTCTTGATGATGACTTGATCTCGAGTCTGGGTTTTTTTTGTGATGGGAATATCTATAGTCACGAAGAAAATATGGAACATGTTCATTGATCATTTTCTAATTCCATTCATGATAAATTCTCAATCAGATATTCTAGGGTAGAATATTTTACTTTTCTTATTCTTGGCCAAGAAATTTTTCTCACATGGACATATCACAGTGAGAATAGAATTATTTCATGTGAACCCCAATTAAAGAAGACCAACCAATCACTTTATAATTTTATAGTTTCACATTAGTTTCACCAATTATTTTTAATAGGAAAATATCACAGACAATTTAGTAACAAAATTATATTATGATAAAATGGAATTCTATCATTTTTCACATGTAAAAAAGATTTTATAGTCAAATTATTTAATGTCATGTTCTCCAATATATAACTTTTGCAAAGAAATGTTTTTATTTACCTAAATTATTACTATGGTAGATTCAATTTCATTTATAATCACTCAGCTTAAGTTCATTATTTTTTAATCATCCTTATAAAATACTGACAAATGTGACCTCCATAAGTGAGTACATAATTCCTTCTTAATGGTAGGCAGTCAATTGGGGGATCAATACAACTGACACTTAATAACTCACATTGATAGATACGATGGATGCTCAGGCTCATAAAACCCTTAGGGTAATTTTTTCCTATTTCAAGATACTATTACTAATTCAATAAATATTCATGAATATCTACCTAGTCTTGATATGGGTCCAGTTACCCTAAAAATGATCAAGGGTTGTACCTTTCCAATTGTAATGCGGGGTCTATTATTGAGTACATATGATTAAATCTACGGATATTCATTTGTTCCATATTAATGGGTACCTTCTTATATTTTTAGTCCATATATCTCATCCCTCTAGTGTTTACATCCATCCATGGGGTCATTAATATTTCAAGGATGGGATTGACCCATTATGAGGTGTCCAACATATCTTATTTATAGAAGGAATTAATGTCCACATTTTTCATTGAAACCATTCTAGTTAAATTCATTTGGAAATGATAATCATGTGATTACATAGGCATATTGTATTAAGCATGAGCCTCATCAAGGTGTTTGACACCTCCTTGTTATCTGAGGTGGTAGAGATGTCATAGTTTGATCTATCCATTAATACATACCTTGAAGTTGATTTACTTTCATACTAGCACTCATTTAATTATGTTGAAAGATGCTTAAACTCTATGATTTCTCTAAAAATGTTTTTTTCTACAGAATATTATATGATCATTAAAATCCATAATCCCATGTGATCCATGTTCTATGTGAGAAACAAGGTATATCATGTAATTAGTCAAAATGAAAATGGATGAGAGACTTATATGCTGGGGTTTCACATATGATGTTTGATATACATCTCTTTCATTAGGAAAGAATCCAATGTATCCTGGTTATAGTAGGAATCTGAGAAATTTTGTTTCAGTTTCCCTCTCAATACACTGTTAAATGAGGAAGATTAATAATATTTTAGGAAATACTGGGTCTCGATGGTTAGAATATTGGAGAGATGAAGGGACTTATATTGAGTTGGATTCCCTTTTGTTCTCAGGTCATAAGAATGAGTCCTATATATACTAATTATAGAAGGAATAATAGTACTCATAGTTTATTTTTATTAGGGCTAAAAAACTATGGATTCCCATATATATTCACTAGAAAATGTTATCATGTACCATGATGTAAACATAACCAGACCTGTTATTCTTCCTGTCATGTACTTATTGACTACCTCACAATTGTAATTGTCTGCCTAATGTGTTGAAGGATTTCTAAACATTTCAAGGTTATCTAGTTGACATAGTTGAGGATAATTGCATGATACTATATAAATTTCTAAATTAAATTGGATAATGTGATTTATATTTCAAAAATAAATAACATAATCATGTACTAATGGTATGGAGGGTTTCTCTTGATCTAGATGACATTTATGAAGGGTGGCACGTCATTTGGATGATATCTATGGAGGGTGTCAAATGTTCAAACTAACATGTCCAGAGTGTGTCACATGATCTATATGATATGTATTTGTTACATTATGATCATTTGTTGAAATATCTGGAGGGTGTCACATGATTTGGATGTTTCATTTTGAGGACATCACGATATTTACTTTTTCACATATGGAGGGTGTCGTGAGACCAGGGTGAAATACCATGTTGTTACTACATAACTTGGAAAAACGTTCCCAATTATGATAAAATATTTAGCTATCATGCTTGAAAGAAATAACACGAATGAGGTGTTATTCCCAGAATATGTTTCGTAACATTCTATACATCTCATAGGTACATTGCATGATTCAAATGGCATGTTAATGGAGTGTCACATGACTTGGTAGAAATGTCTTGGCGTTGTCGCATGATATAGATTGGTCATGGAAAGCACATGTAGTTCCAAATATCTATCTCTTCATAAGTCTCATATCTTATTTTCTGTAATTAATATATAATTTAGTATAAATTTGGACAATTTCTTTGTCTTGTGATATCTTATTAAAGGTTTCATTGGACCCAAATAGCATGCATGACCCTCTTCACATGATCCCACCGACACACCCATAATGTTATCTATAGTCAGATAAAACATAATATCTATGAATCATGTGTGACCCCAAACATCATTCACAATGTTTTACCTAGTGTAATAACACTATCATAATAGGTGTTTCCACTCTATGAAGTCCTCTCTTGCACTCTTGTGTAGCAGTCACCTGTCATCAATAGGTGATGGATAGTTTTTTTCATGGTTAGGGGCAATTTTTAGGCCTATTAACCTAGTTTATACACCTCCTTCCCTAGAACATTTCAAGTGGAATTGGGATTTATTTTTTGTAGTGATTCTAGTATCACGTGATTCACATAATCCTACCATAGGACATCCATATAGTCGATTGATGTTATCAACTGCAATAATGATCCACCATTTCTATGTTTATTGGATGTAGAATGATCAAAGTTATTCTTACTTACCATGTTGACATGTAATTGATAATTAAAAATGTCAATCCAATAAGTCATCGAGTTATAAAATGATTAATATTCCCATGTAAATGATTTCCTGTGATCAAATTCTTCTTGTCTAACGTCGTTGGTGTGATTAAGGTGGCTTGTTGAGGGAGACATTGTGAGATCAGGATGTCATGTCTAAGGGCCTTTAAAATATAGTGCTGGATTTTCTAAGGGGGTTTCATGATCCATGTTTATCACTAATGGAATTAAACTCTTTTAAAATGAATTCCATTATATCTTTGATCCTCAAGAAGTTTCTCCCTTTACAATATTTATTTCATTATTTATTTTAAAAAACATGAGATATCATGCAGGTGTGGTAGTTTTTCAATGAAAATCCCACTATTTGTATTATATGTATCACATGAAAAATAATGTATCATGTGAATATTCAAAATTACTATCATATTCATGACCTCTTCTTTTCTATGATGTTTAAGGGGATTCAAATAATCTAAGGAACACATCAGAGACCCATCTCATGTTGAAGGTGATATATCAGTAGAATCATTCCTGATAAGGAATCCATGTCACAAGGGGCTTCACAAGGTCATGAAAATCACATAATCTTATCTCATGAGAATAAATTATCTCAAAAGTTCTATTCCTTTTTCATATTTTCATCAATTTTTAACAAGTATTAGAGAATATTTGGTTGGTAATCGCAAGAAAACAAGTCATGTGATTAGAATAACTTGTCTTGAGGCTATCACACAATCATCTTCTATTGTATATGTGCCATCACAAGAAAATATAGTCCTTACAAAGGGGATCTAAATAATATGACGAATATCATTCAATATACCTGATTCATTCACATGACCTTCATTGGGTTGTGTGATTTCATGTCCATATAAATTTTATCCAATCCATAGAAGTAGATAACCCCCTCGTCCGCAATTGTTTTAGAGAAAACAATATTTATGCTTTTTTTATTTCTTACATTATATATATTATAAAGCTTGATTGGTGGGTTTAATCAAAAATACATAATATAATTTTTATTATTCACTAGTTAATGAAAACAATATGCTAGATATTACTAATGGTATGTTATATTCCATTAAAACATTATTTTAAATGTTATAAAATCTTCCTCTTATATATCTAGTTTCTTTTAAATTATTATTAAATGTAATTATATACTATTTAAAGGTTTATAAATGATATTTTATAGTATATCTATAAATATTTTTTAAAAAAATTAAATGAACCATTACAATTATTTCCATAATGGTTATTTTTACCTTTTAATTACAATTCAAAAATTTAACTTTTCAATATAAAACAATTTACCAATTCTTCCTTTCTCCATATCCATTATATGTTATCAAGAATACTTTATGTGTCAACATGTTTTTAAAATAATTTTATATTCCTACTATTTTGGGAAATTTTAATTTTTATGAGTTTTTAATGGAAAATTAAATTTCACATTATGGTTACGTAGAAATAAATTGCACATTGAATATAGATTAATGAGTTTTTATGTTTTTTATGATGAAAATTTTAAATATTATAAAATTTATTATTCATATATTACTTATCAATTATAAATGGTGATAAATGATCCTAATATGGATCATTAATATTCTTGAACATTGTATTTCACTCCAATTAATTTGGAAAAGATTTAGAAATTTGAGAAAATTGGGGAAGTTATGTTAACATGTTTCTCATATATTATAAAATTATAATAAATTATTCAATCATTTGTTAAATTGGAGTGATAATAGTTTTTGAATAATATGATTTAGGATAATATTTTATTATTGAAAAATGGGTTTTTATGGAAATCATTTGATTATAAGGGGTAAGGATACATTAATATCATTTAAATGTGAATTTTTTTCTTTTCAAAGGAAATATAATCCAATGATCTCATCTTCGAGATGATTAATTAATTATTTTATTATTAATTGTTTTTGTCTTTTATTGTTTTCATTTAAAAAATGATTACTATACAATTTGGAATTATTTTTTATGTTATCAATTTTTAATGGAAAATCGTAATAATTCCATTGTGTTCTAGTGTATTTCAGCATACTATTGGTTTATTGTGATCTATATATGGCTTAATAAAAAAAATTTTCCACATATAATATTTTAAAAATAATGATAAAAAATCCTAATGATTTATAGGGACTATTTTAAATCATATAGGTTAATTAATAATTATATATTTGACCAAAGAAATTGTGTCATCAATAAAACTGGGATTTGAGATTATGTATCCAATTTTGTGGAATATAATTTACATTGTGTCTCTATGTACCCTATGAAATGTAATATTTTTCTTCAATTGATAAAACTATAAACCTAAAATATAATGGGAATCAAAAAAATGTTAAATCATTACTATTAAAATAATATTTATGGGTTGTTAATTTAATAATAAATTATAGAGGGAGTAGGTCATTGGTAACCCATATGTGAAATGATATCTATAGTTGGGGGTTGGTAATCAATGTAGGAATTTAGATGAGTCTATATATAAAGTGGGTGTTATGTGATAATTAATGAGTTGAGGAGCAAGCATGTTAGTGGGCATGACTGATCATTTTAAGAATCATTTTGTGAGATTTGATCTTAATAAATGTTTATCATTTAATTATAAGTGATGTTATAAATATGGTATCTAGAGAATCATGATACATGTGGTAGAGATACTTTATGGATCTACAAGGTCCTAAAAATTTCAACAAGGGAAGAAAATATACCCACAATCACCTTACCGATGGAATAAATTACTCCTACATGTATAACAAGGTAAATGGACTCATATTGATTTACCAATTTCAGAAGAAACAAGAAGGAATTTATGTTTTAAATGTATTTTAAGTGGCTCATGTACTAGCACTGGGAAGGGTTTGCGAACCACCTAGATCATGAACCACTGGTACATGAAATGATCTGTGAGGCACTGGCCCACAGAGCGATGGCTAGAAAGCCCAGTGTACTACGAGCTATTGTTCTGAAGGAATCACGCATGGAATGGCCATATTCATACCGTCTCATGAACACAGTAGTTCACAAAAGAAGCAAACTAGCTGGGTTTCACAAACCATGATCGTGAACCGCAACATCAGCAAACCTTGTTTGATTGGGTCTACTGTGGGTCAGGATATCTCTTCATGGGCCTCCGAAAATTTTTCCACATTCCCATTGAATCTATTTCATTAATTCTCTACAAAACAATCAAAGAAGGAATTGAGAGAGGACGGATAAAGAAATCATAATGGGTGCCTCGTAGGTTGGATGAATGATTTCAAAGAAGATTTTGGATTCAGTATTCAATCAACAGTGAAGTATCAAATGAAACCATTCTCTATGTAGGTGTATCCATCTATGAACCATAAAATTTCATAAATTAATAATAAAAATAATAATAGAACCATGAAGAAGATTGGTGAAACTGCAAACTGCATATTTCTCACAGATGTACTCCTTATGAACGATTTACCATAGAACCTCCTTTAAAATGGTCTTTCATATAGTGACTTGCTACAAGAATTTAACTCAGTGCCACATACTACATCAATGAGGGATGGAACCCCAAAAAAATGACATACCACATCCCGTACTGCATACCACTATGGTGCGTGGTGGCCCATACCTATGCCTGCGTACAACATCGGTACGTGGTCGAACCCTCTTCCCACATACTACTAAGGTGCGTAGTCCTTATCCCATACCATATAAGAAACAAGTATGAGGAATGGGGTGTTTTTGGGTATTATTCCCTTCATTTCTAATCTACCCCCTTTTGTCACCCTCCAGTCCTCCACAATCCCTCTGCAAACTAGTCCCACAACATTAGGAAAAAGCCTCCTCCAAAGCCATCAAACCCATATAATCATACCATCGTTTGCAGTAGTGAACCCCTTTTCTATATATACCCATGGTAAGAAGTTTCACAAAGGATCTCCTTACAATGGTTTGGGATCTGGGGTGGTTTGTGGCTCTACATTCTAATGGTAACCCTAAGTCCAACCTTGAGATGCTAACGTCAGCATCCTCGTTCTACTGATTAAGGGTGATCACCTTCTTTTCCATTCAATGCATAATGGTGATCAGTAAAAGGAATTATGTTCAATTCCAATGTATACAAGTAAATAACAACTCCTCTTCCTAGAATGCGTTAAAGGGAACTCCCACAAAGGTAAGTCCACAATCTTTTGAAGGCCACACTGTGAGACCATTATTGTCATCTCGCATTAAATTGTATGTTGCTCTACGCCCTCGCCCACCGTTTCCATATATTCTTCTACCATTGGCTCTCCATCTCCCACCAATAGAGGAGGAAGCATGTGGTTGGTTGGATCACTAAAATCCTCTTGTTTCTAACACTGATCTTGAATAATGTGGGCTTATATGTTTTTGATGATTACAACCTCAATGAAATTTTTATCTACGGGAACATTGATTCCTGATCAAACTAGGATATGTAGGGAACCTACCTGATGGCCGAAGATCAAAAGGGTTCCCACCCCAAAAGTGTACACCCAATCATGTCCTATTGAATGGGATGCATCCACATGTATGTCCTCTATCATCCAGACAATGTGGGTTCTTATTCCTCTCTCGATGAAACATAGGAAATCCATCTTATCGGTCAGATTTCAAAATCAAGTCATCATCCATCCTCCCTGGATGATGATAAAATCTAAATTTCCCACTTGTATGGCTCAAGTCACCTTCAACTCTGTAGAATCAAATCAATGAATGCCTATGATGATCCTGAAATCTATGGGTAGTGTGTGGACACACTCTTCCGGAATGAACAAAGGATTCATGAACAAATGTACATGATTTGAATCTATAAGGCAATCCAAGAATAAAAATTATTCCCTCCTAAAGGGGAGCAGTGAGCCTGAATTCCCATCATCTTGACTAATGGAGTCCTTATGTGTTATTTTCCAAACAATTGTTCAACCAGTTCCTTCCATTGGAAAGAAGGTCCATGAATCATGGATACCATAGTTATTGGGTGTTTCTAGTTCCCTGAATAAAACCGTTGGACACCATCCAACAAATTTAAATATGAGGAGGACCAATTGCACAAGTACATGACCCCATCTAATCACATGCTGAGACCATATGACTGTGGAATATCCTTCTCAATATGATAGGGGTGAATTAACCAGTCCTCGTGAGGTTAATAAAAACCTCCTTTAAAATATAAGGAGGCTAAATAGGTTGAAATAAATGAAATGGTGATTTTGACATGAGGCCATCTCTAGAAAAGGAGACAGGTGATGATTCTTTTCAGACCATTTCATCATCACCAGAATGCCCCACCTTAGAGGCTAAATAAAAATAGTGAACCCTACATGAATCCTAAACAAAGTTGGCGGTATAAATGTGCTAAAAAAAGATGCCTCATAATAAAAAAACAAGAGGGAGGAGGCCAAAATAAATCATCAAATATGAATATTTTTAAAATAATGTTACATTGACTGAGATTTGTGGTTTTTATGTCATATATGTATGTTTCAAGTTTCAACAAAGAAAACTGAAATCCAAATGACATCATAACAAACAATGCGGACACATTTATCAATGATCCCGTAGGCGGTCAGGGCCCCAATAAAGAGCTTGAACCCCTAACCTAGCCAGTGCCTTCAACACTGAGTAACTAACATGATAATCAATGATTACAACCATAACCGTACTCTCCGCATAGTGGAGGCTGCGAGATAATCCATTTAGTTTGTAATGATTAACCAGCCTTCGCCTCATCCATTGCTGGCACCATAAAACAAGGCGGCCCCGATGGTCATTTCAAACCATTTCGAGAGACTGCCCCTAAAATGTGAAAATGAGTACCTCGATTATCTTAGGAAGGCATATGATGTTGATATTGAAAACATCGTCTCAAATACACAAGGTTCCTACACATTCCCCCCCTCCAAAGTGTGTCACCATCAACAACGGTCCACCAAACCTCCTCCCACTGAAGATGACCATATGCTGAGGGATCCTTCTAAAGTCCAAGAGACCCGATCCCCTCGGGATGCTAGCCAAGGGTAGAAAAAATTCCATCAGAAACACTCTATCACCCTAGTTCATAACGAGAAACTCCACCATATTAACACAGTGACATTCAATGTGCAGATATATGACTCTACCCCCTCCTCCCAATCCCACCACCAGAAATAGGGTGGCACAATACGAGCACATGCATGTTCTTGTTAGTGCTCTCCCATCCTGCCGTGCAAACATAGCGACAAGCTATATGAAAACTAAAATAAATACTGATGCATATCAAGACATCCATCCAAATTGGGTAGAAAACAAATATGGGCATAGTAAAATTCTTTTGGATGCATATGAATCCTATTGGAAAAATAAAGTGGAAATAAAGTAGATGAAAATACGCTCTCATAAATATAAATCCCACCATTAAAATATGGTGGAAACCGAAGAAGAAAAATTTTGGCAGACTAGTTCCCCTATCCTGAAAAAGGACAACTTTTAGTTTCTATTATATACTAATGGAGGACAAGAGCATGCACTAACTATTTCTTTGATAACTAAATGAGCATTCATACTCATTCCATCCAAATATGTATCTCATCACATCCTGGCAATGAGATAAAATTAGATGTTGATCCCATACCATATCATCCAAACATGCCAGGACAATATTGCATCAGTAGCAAAGGTGACAAACTGGGCCCAAAACCCAGTTTCCTGAAACAGAATGACTTACTATCAAAATGGGTCTGTCACTATGGTGTAGTTATGCATCCCTTCCCATGTTCAAGATCCTCGACAATTATATCCCGTAATACACACACAAACAGATCCATAAAAAATACATGTTACAAATGGGTGATTTCGGTCCAACATTGTGGCCATCCATGGTAGGAATATATCCTTTAAAAAATTGAAGATTACCATCAAAATATCCTGACGACATCATAGGACCCATCAAAATATATACCCATATATCAAGGTCATTAAAAACAGTTGGCGGCCCTAATTATCCGCAAGACAGAGCTCAAAAATAAAATGCACTAAGACAAATCAAAAATTGAAGAGAACATACATAATCCTCTTATATTGGAATATGGGGTTCATAAAACCCTAAAACATTATCAATAAAGGATCAAGAAAGTATTAGTCAAATAACAAATTATGGAAGTTGCATTAGTTTTTTTGAAGGCCCTCCCTGAAATGTCTCTACCACTAGGTCTGAAGTTCCTCCCTAGAGCACCCACAGGGGCTCACCCTGTGGCCTAGAAATGATCGACCAGAAGAACCTATATCCTTGTGCGTGTCAAGGTATCCATTCCATTTATCTTAATATTAGATGATAAGAAGGTCCCCCCCCTTGCTGTCATCTTCCTTGATTGTCTACCCCCGTGTATATGCTGCAAATACACATCTTTTTTCATTTGGATGTCAATTCATGATGATAGTCCTGGCCATGATGATATGCATTGTAATGGCCCTCCCCCCAATGGATGCTGATGTGAAGGTACTCTCCATCGTAACTTGAATCATCATGAAGGTACTCCCCTCATTGTAGAACATCTTGAAGTCCCTCCCCATGATGTACATTGTAAAAATTGTCTCTGCAACATTGTATCAAGTAGTGGTAGTAGTCATTACAATCATAGCAGCCATCGAGAAGGTCCTACCCTCAGTGAAAAAAATCAACAAGAAGGTCCTCCCCTCACTATAGCCCACCCTGAAGTTCCTCAACAAGGTATAAGTCGTAAGAAAATTTCTCACGGTTGGGCATCTAGTTGCAATAGTATCCCTTACCAATACAACAACAACTACAAATGTCCTCCCCAAATCGGAAAATTTCATACTGACGAGAAGGACCTCCGCATGCCAAAAAAATGAGAGAAGGCCCTTTCATACTGAAGTGCTCAGAAAGACGGAGTCAAACATATCAGACACTCTGTCTATAATGAATTATGTCCCTTCTCAACCGGAGGATAGATTGGGGACATGCTCATCTTCTAAGCCACCCTCGCGTTGTTCGCATATCAATGAGTCTCCCACCGTCCCGGTTTCTTGGAATGAAATTATTAAGAGGTATTGGAGATGGGATTATCGTGTGGAGGAGACCATGGATGAACAAAAATTGGATATGTTGATTTGGAGAAGACAACTAGCTAAGGATAATATACAGTTGATTTATTGGTCTACAGACACCTCTCACTTCGTCATTCCAGATGACTTGTCCAGGGAATGTATTCATGAAATTCACCGCAATATATGGATGAGTCCTATCAGATGAAATAAAATTTCATACCTTAATAAGGGTATGTGAACCATGTCAACACGTTAGGGGATCTTCACCATCTAATCGACCTAGATTACCTCCCGTCCACACGATAGCCACGATCAAAAGGAGAAAGAAAAACATTGAACTGGCTTGTCTCCATGAAATTAAAAGGTTATTTTTCCTCTTTGGGAATGCCCCAACTGGTGTTTATATTTGAGGATGTGTAGAACATGGAGATCTACACTTCACCCCTCATCCCATCTAACAAACCTCTTTGGAAATGACATACTCCAACATCATTACCCAAACACAGTAATCAAATGAAACCCTTAATCATGAAATATGGGGTTCTAAACAAAAACTAGCTCGGAATAAGTATCAAAGGCATCATGACCAAATAGAGAAAGCCATAAAAAATATTCGTAGTAAAGAAACCAAGAATGTCCATCATGATTCTAACCTAAGGGAAGCAAACCATAAGCAGCACTCATGTATTCAAAAGACCATAGACCCCATGCAAGCCCAATTCCATTCTTGGGTCTCACCTATGTATGAGTGTGGGAAATCAAAAAGGTTGAAATAGTAGAAGCTACCTCTGTGATATGGGAACAACCCCATCCCATAGGGCTGGGGTAATTTTAAATAAAAATTCTTTCATAATACCAGCAAATCACAGTTGTAGAACATCAATGGATAAATGGGAATAACCCCACCCTACAATGGTGGGGCCATTTTTACCTCAATTCCCCACACCATGAATATTTGTCTTCTCTTATCTAGGAAGAGAAATTTGCAAAGGAGTCACATGTTTCACCCATTATCATGGATTAATACCTCCGAGACAAAGAAACATTAAGAGGTCAGACGAGGGCTCCCTTAGGGTCAATATTTACCAAGAATCCTAAAGAATACATCAATATGGAAAGAGAAAAAATCCAAAAAGGATGTATAGAACCTTTCTACCATTAAGCACTGAGTGCACCACCCACAATGTGGTATGAGTTAGTGAATGTGGTCAACGCCAATCCTAAATTTCTCAAAGGAAATGAAACATAAGGAGAGGAAGAAAGGGAAGATGGTTCCCTATTAGATTCATCCCACATCAATCCTGATGGTCTGCATACCCAGAACTAAAGAGAATTCCTAAATTTTGGCATCCCCTCAGTTAATCTGTCACTATCTCCCTCACAAAACACCATGATGGATAATAAAAAATACAAGGTCTTCTATGAACCACAACCTCCTCCCATTGAGAATGTGTCCCTCACCCTCGAGGAATGGATATGTATATAGGAGGAGGAAATGAAAGATCTTAAGTTAATTAATGATGAGCTACATTGTGGGAGTTACCCTGCTGAATGTGCCCCCATGCGGAACGTCAGCAGGTGTTCCCATTAGAGGTGCTCATTCCACAAGAACTCATACTAGTGAATGAAGAAATTCTAGGAGGCCCATATATTTATCATCGGGGCTAGGAACATACCTAAACCTAGCCCTATAAGGACACAAAGTCTTCACCCCACTGGTATGGAAACCTGAAAATATTCATATAAACCCACACTGGATACCCCCGACTAGGTATCCACCCCAAATTCTAGAAGCCCTGACATGCCCAGCTTTGTCCACTACCACATAAACCCAATATCAAGAACATCAGAATATGCATTAAGACCTATTGAACACCATCCAGTAAATAAAAACGTGACTAGAAGCCATGGAGCGGTGGTGTGGTCTGATACAACCAAAGCGGAAACCCTACCTCGATTTAGTGAGAACATTCCACAACCTGCAATCTTCGAAACACCCATATTCTTAGTATTCAATGGCTCAGTGGACCCAAAACAACATTTAATGCACTATGACTCTTACTACAACCCCATTATTAGAAATCTAGAGTAGCAAGAAGCAGTAAAACTCTTGTGCATTATACGAACCCTACATGTCTCAGCTTCTTTATGGTATACTAGTTTTTTAGACAATTCAATCCCGATATGGGAGGGCCTCAAACAATATTTTATATTCTAGTTTAGTTCAATGCTTCCTAATAAATTGGTCAGTGATCTCACGAACTGAAAATAGTGATAGAATGAAAGAGACTGGGATATCATTTCTTGATAGAAATGACAATCTTATTCCATAATCTGGTTGCTCCCCCAAGATGAAATGCTCACCATGTGAATGGATGACCATAATGATGAATATCGGAAAATGCTCATCCATGTGGAGTACAAAAGTGGGTTCGGGGATTTCACATCCATTTTCAAAAGAATATAAGACTCCTTAAAATGAACCAATCTCAAGTCATGAGTGGCCCCATCATCACCATGGATGAGAATGAGAAAATCTAAAGTGGCTTCTATTATGCTCAAGCCACCCCCAGAAACAGCTCTAGTTACGAGGCCCCCACCAAATTGTGCAGGGAACCTTGGATGCCAATAGCCACCCTACCTCATCAATATGAGAAATAAGGTGCTAAACTAATTATGTTTGAAGAATGGATAAATAAATTCTACTCATTCTGAGATGACCAAGTCCACTGCTATTTCATATCAGCCATGAATTTCAACTTGCTCTAGCTACGAGATCCATAGTGATCCAATGATGTGGGTCTTGAAAACCATCAACATTATTGTCCCTATCATCGGATACTAGGACACACCATACACAAATTCTTTATCATTAGTGATCTCCTACAAAATATGGTGGATTATGAGAAATTCTTCTTGGGACTACCGCCAACACATGGGGTGTTTGTTTCCATAGAGAAACAAGAGAGGAAGAGTAATGGATAAAAGTCACCAGTAAGAAGGAGATAAAATTTGATAATTGGATGACCCCGAAGATAGTCAACCTAGATCATATCTTGCTATTGGTTTAGTTGAAACAACCAACAATGCCCTCAAAATCTCCTAATACAACACATATGTGCTCCTTAACCCCACAGTTCTCTAAGGTCCAGAAATAGAATGAAGATGGGCAGACATTAAATCTGAATGTAGTTATGAAACATTGAGATTACATACTAATAAACATGGTTCAATGGGAACCACCCTAAAAACGGTATAATGAGAACCTCCCCTTAAAAAGAAACCATTAGAAGGAGACAGTCAGAAAAAAGTAGTTTCCGATCAAGAACTGATCTTCATGTCCATTAATGTCATTCAATTAATAGACCACTTTTTTATAGAGACTATGGTCATGAATCCAATTTACTTTCACAGAACTGGAGAGATAGAGGAAGAGGATGCAGAGGATAGAGGCTTCCAAGATGGCTCGATCATGGTAGGAGTCAAATTCCTAGCCATAGGGTAGTCAAACTGTTCACATCATAAAAACTCATAGAAGGATCATTCAATAGAATCAAAATGAATAAAAATTATTTTCACCCCCACCATAGGAAATATAGGCCCAATCTTCTTGGTGTATCTGTCAGAGAAAGATCAAATACCAAATCACCCAAGACATACAGGCAGAACAGTTCAGAAAAACTAAGAAAGGGATATAGCACCACTAGCTTCTATCACAGAGACTGAACTATCTACATCCAAAGCCCAAGCCCAAAATTGTATATTAAAGTTAAATCTTGACCTGGGAAGGTCCGAACATTGGAGAAGAAGTATAATATTCTAAAGAATCTTGTTTTAGTACCTGTAATACTGTCATTCATGGATGTTATAAGCCTATCCACTGATCATAGGGAGGTACTAATAAAGACCATTCTATGTCCCCATGAATTCGAGGCCAATGTTTTAATAGACAAAGTCTACAAAAATTAGACAAATCTTAAAGAATATCATGATGTCATCTCCTTCACAGACATGGATGAGGATTCCATCATGAAAGGGAACATCGAACCATTATATGATTCTGGAAATACAAATGGAATTGATGTCCATAGGATATTTATCGACAATGTCTCTAGAGTCAATCTCCTCCTTCTATGAAAACTTAGTCGGCTTGGATAAGATGAAGATAACTTGACACCCTACACCAAAACTCTTCTAGGATATGAAAAAAGAGACCAGAAACCATTTGGATGAATCATGTATAAAACTTCCCAAGTAAAGATCATGTCAAATTCCTAGTTCCTGGTAGTGTGAAAAAGTACAACCTTCAACATCTTGTTAGGGAAGACTTGGATGAATCAACACAATGTAATTCTGTCCTCATACAATCAGTGCATCAAATGTTTCACTAATGAAAAAATAGGACATTGCATACTGGTAAATGCCAATTGGAGTCATATGAGTCGCATTATATGGATTCAGGGTTCTATAAATTAGGAGTAAAGAGTCCTTATTCTGGTGACAATGACTGGATTACTACCCCAAATGGATTGGAAATGGCTCATACCAATACCCTTCAGATGCTTGGGGGAGAGTATGTATTACCCATCATCCAAGTCGAATGCATAAGTGAAAGTATAGATATAGGTTCAATTGTAAGCATGGTATCTGTAATGGCCACCATGTAAAATGATGTTGGAGAATAGGATAACTTCTGTTATAAGAAGAAAATCCATACCAAATATGTTTTTGACCCATCATCGGGACCCCTTGCTGCTCTCTCATTAATTACTGAGGCCAAAGGCAATTTATCTTTCATCATTGGAGAGTTCATCTAGAGAATCCTCACTCAATTAGAAGATGAAGAGGATAAAGAATAAAAAGATGATGAAGATGATAATGATGATGATGATGAAGAAGAAGAAGAATAAGAAGAACTAATATATTATTGCCTAGCATTTGAAGAAGGTGAATCCACCACAATTGATGAGCTAAACGACATAAATCTGGGAACCAGAGATATCCTGCGACTCACTCTAATTATTATGGTTATAAACATCAAGGAGAAAAATAAATATACGACCTTCATAAAGAAGAATAGAGATGTATTTGCTTAGAAATACACAGAAATTCCATGACTTGATCTTGAGGTCACCACTCATTAACTGGGTGTACTAGAAGACCACCATGGCTATTAGCAGGAACCCTGAAGGACCCAATTGATGCATGCTTCCAAAGTAGAGGCTGAAGATGAAAAGATGATCAGAGCCAACATTATATGAGAGGTATAGTATCAGATCATGATGGAAAAAATATTCTATGTCAAAAAAAAGAACAGACATATTAGAATATTTTTGACTTCAGGGACCTCAATCGGCATTTCCTGAAAGATTCTTTTTCAGTCCTGATAACAGAATTTTTGATCAATTAAACCACTGTATATGAGGCTCTCTCTTTAATGGAAAAAAATTCCAGATACAAAAAAATAAGGATGGCCTATGGAGATGACGAAGCTACAACTTTTAGGGCCCCTCAATGAGTTTTCTGTTATAAGGGGATTCTCATTGGTCTAAAAATGAGGGCCCCACACACGAGTGCTCCATACACCACATATACAAAACCTTCTTTGGAAAATTCATAGAATGTTATTTCGACTATCTGGTGGTTAAATCATGATAGTGCTCAAACCACATGGCCACTATTGAAATTGTCTTCAATGAACATGACATCATGGTTTAAAAATGAATCCCATAAAGAGTGCCTTCAGTATTACTTCTGAAAAATTCCTTGGATTTTTCATATGCCATCACGGTATCAATTTTGACCATGAGTTGAAAAAATCCATCTTTTGAATGTCCCCACCTCACAAAATGAGTGAGTTTAGAGGTCTCCAGGGGCACCTGGCCTACATTCGGCACATTATGGCCAACCAAGGGGTAAATGTATACCTTTCCATTGGTTAATGGATAAAGGGGTTATGTATTAACAAGAAAATTATTCCCAATAAGAGTTCGGAAATCTCAAATGATATCTCTTAATTCCACAGATGTTGATGCCGCTAGTTGAGGGGAGACCATTCATTGTTTATGCAACCAAATTGGAATGGTTATTAAGTTCTTTCGTCAAGTAGATCAATGTTTTTAGTAGCGAGAACAGCCTTTATTACCTCAACCGAACAAGAATTGATGATGATACTCGGTATTTGAAGATAAAAAAACTACTTTGCCCTAATATTTGAAATTAAAAAACACATACATTACCTGCAGAACCATGATGTCCACTTGTTTTCCTACTAGAACCCACTTAAATATATCCTTAACTAATCTATGATAATTGGATGCCTATCATAATGGGCGGTCATCCTATAACTGTTTGAAAAAAGGATACGTACCCTAGAAGTCCATCAAAGTCCATGCATTAGCAAGCTTCGGGGATGATAACCCCCTCGAAAGAAAAAACACCGTTGGATGCCTAACATCTAGATGAAGAAGTGTTCTTCATCCAAGAGGAACCCTAGACATGGGAAATGTACATTGATAGTGATTCTAGAAGCCCATAAAAGGAAATAAATAGAGTACCAAAGCTCAAAAAAGTGGCGTTGGGAGTTATACTCGTATTCCCAAAAAAGATCATCCTTACTTACTCTTTCATTATTTCTGTATTGTGTAAAAATAATGAGGCAGAACATTAGGTCCTTATTGCGGGCATGGAAATGGCACTCTGTATACAAGCCAGACACTTGATGATAAACGGTGATTCATGGATAGTTATCTAGCAGGTCAATGGTGATTATGCCAGAAAAAAAAAGAATTTGTGCCCTTGATGAACCATCTTCAATAACTGATGGATTAATTCACATTAGAAAAAATGTTGACCTTTGTCCCCATGTCTTAAAATACTCAAGATGATTCTTTGGAAAACGCATCCCCGACCATGGCTGATCTAGACTGGGTTGAAACTGTCATTATGATTTCCCACCACTAGATAGTCTTTTTATTTATCTAGAACAATACATAGGAGACTAAAAAATTTAGCATCTTTTATGAGCCTTATGTTCACACCACCTGCCAGATGAAACCTCTTGAAAATTACCTTTTGAAGGGGAAGTCTCATTACATATGGATGGAATGTAACATGTCTGAAGACGGGTAGACATATTTTTCTAGTACAAGGTGGTAGAACAAGAAATGGTTGTCTAAAAATAAGGACTTGACAGAGTCTTTGTCTGGTTCGTTGATGGAGAAGAGATTATTTCCATCATTAAAAAAGTGTATTCTAGAGCCTGTAGAGTGATCCAATTAGCAACCAATTTTCCTCATCAAATCTGAAGACTTGGGTACTACTGTCCCACTGTGATACTAGATTGTTCCATATTCTCAATGATTTTACATTCCTACTATGTTCATTATAAATTTTAAACCAACCCCAAAAGTTAATTCATACCGCTAAGTACTACATGCCATTTTATGCCTAGGGGATGGATGTTGTGGGACTATATCCCCCTAACATAGCTAGACGATTCAAGTTATTACTCACAACAACCGACTTATTTTCCAAATGGGCCGAAGTTGTACCCCTTACATACTTTGGGGATAAATCATTATAAACTTCTTCGATGCCAACATTTTTACCAAATTTTGTGTCCCTCATATAACATTGATGGGAAAGAACCCTGAATTCAGCTCTGCTAAGTTGGAAAAGTTTTAAAAGGAGTATGGAATCAAAGCCAACCGTTCATTCCTCTACCACAGAACATAAAATTGGTAGATAGAGGATTCCATCAATACTCTGTCCAACATACTCCAAATGATGACTAATAAGGATAATAAATCACGACCAAAAAATATCCTTCAGGATATGTGGGATTATATGACCATGACCCTCACTTTCACCAAGGTGATCATGTACTCACTTGAATATGGGGCAGAGGCATGTTTTTTATTGATATTAAAGTTTCATCACATCATGTGTCCATTTCTTATCAACTCTAAAAAATCGATAAATCCCATAGATGGTTTTATGAGATGGAGTATCTAGATGAAAAAGGTTGCACACTCTACACTATTTAGAAAATTTATCAAAATCAGACTGCATGAGCCATCAACAAAATGTTTTTCCGTCGATCTTTCCTCAAAGGAGAAATGGTCTTACTCATCAGAACCCTGATGATACCTGAGAAGAATCCCCCAAAGCATAATCCAATGTGGGAAGGAAAATATTTCATAAATACAGTCTATTAAAATGGAGAAAAATACCTGATATCAATGGATGGACAGCTCATCACGACTCCCATAAATGAATAATATCTAAATAGGTATTTCCAGTAATAGAAACGCCCATTCATGATCCAAAATCTATGACCTTAAAATATGAGTTATCGTGAACAAATAAAAATGATCCAAACTCTATGACCATAAACTATGAGTTTTATCACTTTAATTTCATGGTCCAATGTCTATAACCAAAAACAATGACATGTAGTTCCATAAAAATGGTCCAAACTATATAACCATAAACTATGAATCATAGTCATTTCATCCTGGCGTTAAACTATAAGGAACTAGTCCATGAAATAGGAAATTAATTTGTGACTCATGTCCTCACTTCAAGAAGTTATATTTCATATAAAAAAGAATCCTAATCACAAGATGATAAACTAAATGATCTCTTAGAGAACTACATATGGCTTGATTTCTTCCCTTGTAGGATACACAGCAACGTCTTGATCCTCAATCTGGCCCAACCCTCACCACAAAGAAAACCATTACATTATCATATCGTCTATCTCCCCACACTACAAAGGAAAACCCTTATCACTCTATTTTTCACACATCAAGTATAAGTCATGAGAGCTTTGGATTAGTAATAATTATTCCCTTATGCCAACAAATTATAAGTGATTGGTAGACCAGGCACAGGTACTATATGACAAAAGTGTTTCTACCACTACGAATGAGATACATTGGTACAAGAATCATCCAAAACAATTTATGGATTGATTACTGCCCTTTATGGATATGTTGTGACTCGCGGATTTGGCCTCCAGGACCAGCCATTGATGAAACAAATTCACTCATTTTTCCCAATGAATGGAACAAATATTTTAAGGGAGAATTCATAACATTGTACAACATACTTCCTTCCCTTGTAGGATATGTAGTGACACATGAATATAGCCTCTCAGCATAGCCGCCTTTAAGAAAAATTCCCCTTCCCATGTGCTAAGTTAGACTTGTGTAGGGAGTCCATGAATGAACCCGACCACATAACAGTAAAATGTGAGACTCACTAAGGGTCACGTGTGGGTAAATTATAACTATTAAAAGATCCCTCACATGACCCAAACTCATAAGACGTCAATATATCTAGATTCCCCCAAATTAATATGAGTCGAATCTATGTAGAAGCTAAAATAGTTCGTGGTTCATCATTGTCTGGTTATTTATTATGTTCACAGACACATCATTAAAAAATTTCAAACTCCTTAATCTGGGAAAACCTGGATCCCCATAATCATTCTTGGCCATCTGAAATGGAAGGTCAGTTTCTTTCATACTCCTTTTTTTTGAATATGCACTTCATGCCCCTGTGGCTATGCATATGAATTCTACAAAATGACCATCAATCAAAGGGAACTTCATCCCCATGAGAGTCATTTATAACCTCGGTAGACCCAAAAGGATTCCGAGCCCCATGCCATCACTCATGATTCACGTTTCCCCTCAGAACATTGATTTACACCTTCTATCATCACTCATGTCCATGGAGCACCAGAATATCCTTGTTGTGATAAAATCAAAGCTATTAATAAATTTTATGATGGCATGATATCATCATTGCATGAATCTAAACTGCACATGTATAATGTCATCACTACACGACATTAAATAGAAAGGCCATAATCATCCCTGCTATAAGATATTAAACTACATAGCATTGGAATTAGCCTAATGTTCAATATGGTGTCGATTTTTTTATTCATAGTTAGTGAAAAATAATCCTCATAATCCTTTATTTCTCACACTAATCATAGACCATGTTACATTAGGGGTCTTAGTAATAGAACCACCACGAAATTATGGAAGAACAACATAGGAATTTGGTCCTATCAGCTCGACCCTAAAAGGCATGTCACAGTTCCCTTCCCCGTAACGAACCTTTTTTCATGGTCATTCAATGTTAAATGATGGGTTACCCCATAGATGGGATGAATGCCTCACCCTACATGCAATTCAGATATACATAAGGGATATCTGATTCCATGAGTAAAGTGTATCCCAAATGTCTCTAATATGCTTGGATACACTCCTAAGATACCTCAAACACCATGATATAAGGAATCATGAATCACCATAACCTTCTATGGCCATCTGTCATGGAAGGCCTGTGTCCTGTGTACACCATCATTTTAGTTTTTCACATCATACCCCAGTGGCTCTGTATATGTTTCCCACAATAATGATAGTTAATATAAGGAAAACGTTTCCCAAGGAGAGTCATATCTTATCTCAATATGACCCACAGATTCGGGGCCTCAATATATACATACCTTTTCAAGGGCCCTTAACGTCATGGTTTGCATTCTTCTTACTGTACACATCCTAGAAATATCCGAAGAAGTTGTCCTGATTCCTCTCAAGAATCAATTGAGGATTTTGTAAAATTAAGATACACTATATATATGTGTGAAGTTAATCCACATACAAATGATGAATTCCCCCACTAATTTACAAGTTTCCCAAAGAAGTTTAGTTAAAATTACCATTTTCATTTTTAGGCGCACCCCATATCAAATTACATATACCATGTTATGAATGTTCCCAATATCCATAATCATTCATAACCACCAGAGATGGACAGCCAGAGTCCTACAAACACCTTTTTCCTAGCTATAAACATCATTCCCAAGAGCCTCTACATATACAACCAACAAAACGACTGCCAATCAAAGGAAAAATCATTCTCAAGAGAGTCCTTTCTATTTTCCTTATACTTGGATGACCTTCCTGTTCTATCACACACCCAGATTTGTAAAATCCCCTAATAACATCTTATATAACTTCTTATTTCCAAATTACCCTGACATAAACTATATTTCTAATTTAACTAACAAATAACTAGCTCTCCCTTCTGAAAATAAGAATAATTTGAGAATAGTTTCCTGCTCAATGTCGATATGAATGTCTCTAATATTTTCAGACACCATCACTCAGACTAGCCACCCATTGAGGATCCTAGCTTCTAACTAAATTTGAACTGTTACAAATCTTACAAGGTCATCAGAGATATAATTCTAGGATCCTACAGAAAATTTTGTTTGACTATGCACTTCATCCTCCTGTGGATCTATATATAATACCCACAGGAAGTCAATAAATCAAAGGAAAATTCATCATCAGTAAAGTATTCTCCTACCATAGTATTCCTAAATAGATTCCGAGCCTCCTACATATCTATAATTAACAAATTTATGGTCATGAAAAATCCCTAATCCATTTCTGACAGATATTAGAACATTCTTAGCTGAAAAATCCTCAATTGGGACCCCAACCCTATTACGTTTGGTAAACTCTTTTCAACCTAAAACATTATTAATTATTTTGAGTGGTAAGACTCAAAACTTCAAGCAAAAAAAAGACACCATACTTTCTAGAGAGAAAATCCACAAAATAATCTTCTGGATAAAAGTCAAGTATTGGTTCGTTAAACCTACACCATGTATTATATAGTAAAAAAAATTCAGCTGTCAAAAGAGACGTAAAGATTGTTAGGTCGATAACTCAAAAATGGAAGCCGATGAGAAAGTCGAGTTATACCTGCTATGACTATGTTATACATGCTTAGGAAAAAATTAGAGAAATAATGAAAAAAGAAACAAAATTTCATGAGGATTTTCATAAAACCGCATCAATAGTCAAACTACGCTCGCTGAGTCCCGCGAATCAAGAAAATATTAATGCATGAGTCAAGTACTTAAAATTAATATATGATATAATTAGTTTCTATATGATTGAAAATGATCAATTGATATGATAATAAATTCCAGATAAGAATTATTTGATGGAAAATAAGTTTCATTGAGTTTAGAAAAATGGAGGAACATCCCTAGTTAGGATTCTCTCATAAGTATCAAAAAGAAAAAAAGTACATATCATGATTTGGGGAGAGAAAAAATAAATCATGACTCACCCTTTATTGAAAGATGGAATGTTACTACCTTGGGTCATCAAGATTTTTCTCTAATGAAGCTCTCTCATCTCTTTTAGACTTGACTGTTGGATGCACCAGCTCTATATTTAATTTAAGGTCCAGCCATTTCTTTTGGATAGCTTCGTAGTTGGCATACGAAGTGGCCAGTTGATCCCTTTACCTTACTTTGTGGGCCTCCCACTCCCACAAATCTTCATTTTTAGTGACCACTAATTCATGATACTTCTCCTCTTCGGTGATTAGGTGATCACGTTCCTCTGGAACATCGTGGAAGGAAATAGCATGATCATCGTTAGAATTGAACATGGAAAGAATGGCCTCAAAAGAAGAAAGTTCTTCCCGGGATATGATGATTTGTTAGATTTTTAGGTGTACATGCCAATAATAAAATCCTCCAGAACATAGATCATTGGATAGCTGCTAAAATATGTTAGTATTGTCAAAACAATTGGTTATAGATGTCTCCGTGGCAAGATCACAAAACTGGTTCCATGCCTATTTTCACTCTGCATTGTGCGTCCTCATGGAACCAGTACCTTGATCCTCCCCCACCGCAACATGTCTATAGGTAGGGACTTTCATTACAGGGGTGGAAAGGGACCAAATATATGTCACACAGTAGAGAGGGATATCCTTTCCCTCATATGGTTCTACTGTTAGAACCATATGCAAAGGACTAGCCACAACATCTAGGGTGTCTAATGATATTCTGTTGGGGCCAGCCTCATTAAGATCATGGGTAGTATTATCAAGAGGCAAGATGTCTAAATCGGTATCAACTAAGATAGTTTGTATCAATGAAACTCCATATTGATTCTAATAGATGAGATCGAAGCACCTCTCTACCACAAGGTTAGGAATAGGCGAGGTAGCTTTCTTAGCTGGTGTATAAACATGAATAGAGCAAGTGACCATCACACTATTCACAGAAGCATTAAAGTATAGCGTGGTCATCAGGGTGAGGGAGGGGTAGAGAATGGTAAGAGTCTTTTTCACCCACCAAACTAGTTCTCTCAGTACACTATCACTATAACAGTATGTCCAAATTTGGGCACATTCAAGTGACATAAAATTGGACCCTATCGTATTGAGGATGATAACATATATAACGGCACATTCTCACATCATTATAAGACATAAATGCCAACAAATTGTGGGATGTGATTCTCCCCTTACCCAAATAGAAGTAAGAATTACAGTTTTTTGAAGGCAACAAAATTTCCTAGAAAACTGGTAGGGGATGTTTGACTCATAAATGGCCCCTCGATCTATACATGTAGTGAGCATCACTTCCCAAAGCACAAAAATTTATGAGCGTTATTCTAAAGAACATCACATGTCTCTCCCAAATGACCAATGAGGGTTAGGGTGTAGTAAAAACTAGAAGAAAGAAGTGTCATTTAGTAAACCAAATTGCATCAATAATGCTTAGAGTATTGGAAAAAATAATGAAATTTTTGATAAGGGAGGGTTGATAGTAAGAATGAGGAACCTTGGGAGTGTTCCTATATTCATAATAAGGTAATTGTTCTTCCATCCACCCTTAAAGAAGTTGAAATGGTCCACTGAGATGATGTGGGGGTGAATAACTTCTGTATTTTTTTTCAAGAACACATATAGTCGGGTGAGAGTAGGAATGACCAAATTGATGGGTTGACCCACTATCAGCACAGCTACCATCATCAATGTACTTGCCCGAACCCTATTATATACATCACGGGAGGGGAAAACCATCTAATAAAAAACAAGGTAATTGAACCTTCTAATCGAGGAGTAGATGACACATCCATATGATGTTATCATCCCTAGGTTGTATATTATCTTGCTTTGATGGTAGCACAATATGAATCTGAAGTCTGTCGGTACTAACAGAATGGATGAGGTCGATTATAGAGAGCCCTTGTATTTGGTCTGTTCACCTACAAGAATAATCATATGCACACAAAGAATGGGATAATAGAGAGATCCTTGTAGGGATGATCATGTAATTCATCAACCATAACCAGTAGACTCCTCGACGATGGGGATACATGGTTAGTGTCATTCATTATAGTGGTTTCCGAGAGAAACTCGACATACATATCTCCATAGATAGGGATTGGTCCATGTAGGCAGATATCCTGTTAGCTGATTCCTACCTCTCCATGCAATACATGGATGGTTTTGTTTCTTGAGCACTAGGGGATTATCAACTCATGAAGGATTTCTCCTGGGGAGAAGGCATTGAACTGATAAACCAATGATTCCTGATATAAGTTCTCATCAATCACCTATAAAGGGGGCTCGTAATTCATTTTGCGTACCCAAAATGCCCAGGCCCATTCATCAAAGAAACATCCTCCGGCCTACAGATCCAACTTTGTGATCCACCCACAGATGGGATTTTCTTGGGAAATATTGATAATTGATGGGTACTCTAATGAGACTAGTTTTAAAAATACTTTTCGACCCCTGTGATTTCCTTGAGTCCACATCTAGCCTCCTAGTATGAATACATTTTCTTGAATTGGAGTAGCTGTGAATTCTACTAATCGGTAAATTTTGGATCAATCATGTCCTTGTGGTGCTTCTAATATTATGAAATGGTTATCACGGTCATCCAACTATATAAGTATGTAATCAGGAAGACCAAATCCATAAAGATATAACTATACAAACAATGGATAATCATAGTGCTCTGGAATAAAGAGATCTTTTAAGAAGATTTCATGAGGAATAATTTAGTATCGAAGATAATCCTCTTTATCCCCAACATTGTTCTCCCTTGTCATCATTAATTTTATCCCAGCCTCTGAAACAGCCATAGTAGCCTACACAGGAAGATCAAGAAGACAATAGAAAACTAGGCCAATGAAATTTGTTCAATACAGGCTTTAGATAAATGGCTAAAAAGACATAAAAATATATCTACATAGGGCTTTATGAAATTTTCCTAAAAATAGAATGTGGTAGGAATATACCTGGTACTATATAATGTGTGGAAGAAACTGCCACATACTGCTATAGTATGTGGAATTGTTACACCCCATAGAGCAATAGTATGTGAAGAAACAACGATGTGATAGATTACAGAGCATTGGATAGAGAATATAAGTGTTCTTTGATGGTGGAAACCAAGAAACATGGATTTTTCATGTTCATTTTCAATTATTATAGATTAAAATTTTATGTTTGGATTATTAGGTCTTACATGTTAGTTCGCCGGTTCAAGATCAGTATGTGGAGATTCAATCAGCATAGAAATATCCTACATGGAATCCAGATTTTAGTTTTAAAATTCTATAATTCCATTCACAAAATCCAAAATTTGATTCGAAAATATAATAATAGAAAAGGTTTATGTTTTCGGCACATACAATGTGGTTCATGAACATACATTTCAAAATAGAAATGGTACGTAAATGTAGAGGATGTTGGGGGAGTCGAGAGCACATTTATAAATGAGAAATTGTAAAATACAATGATATGGGATCTTTATATAGATGTGGTCCCCTCATAATGAGACCACTTGTTCTACTAGAAACCATTTCAGTTAAAGATCGCTTCTACATCGGAATAGTCCCCTTTTCCTTCCGAATGGACCCCATTCTGATGGAAGGCATTTGTGGGGTCCTAAAATTTTTTCCAAGGCAAGTAAATACTCCAAATAATTGCCTTGAAGAAGGAATAAAGTACTCCTACATGTCTAAGAAGGTTAGTTGAATCAAATTGAGTTACAAATTTTAGTAGAAACATGATGGAATTCTTGATATCTAGGGATTTTATGTGGCCCTTGTACTAGCACTGCGAAAATTTCGCCAACCCCATGGATTGAAAAGCACATGTTCGTGGAAAAATATGCAAAGAGCTAGCCCATGGAGAGATGGCCAGGGAGAACAATGGACTATGGTTTAGATTTCTAGTGGAATCATACACGCAAAGGCCATACACATATCGTCCCATGAACTCAGTGGTTCACAGATGATCAAAACTGACAACATTCAGAGAACCATGATCAAGAACTGCAACCTCTGAAAACCCCAGTTGACTTAGTCATCTGTGGTTTAGTATATCTCTTTATGGGCATCCAAAAAATGGTGTCACATTCCCATAGATCTGATTTCCCCAATTATATATGAAAGTGGAACATAAGGGATTGAGAGAGGATGGATGAAGAACGATTGAAGGGGAGACCAGCTGTAGGAATAAAGAATTCAGAAAATATTACATCTTCATTCTTCAATCATCGGCGAAGCCTGAATTGAAAACCACTCTCTTCGTAGGTATAGACCACCACAAACCATAAAATGGTGGAACATTATAATAATAATAGAAACGTGAACCAGCTTGGTGAAACCGCGAACCACATATTTCTCACAGATGAACATCTCGTGTTCGATAGTCCCCCAGAACCTCCTTCAATACAGTGTTCCACGTAGTAAATCAGTATGACAATTTAACTCGACACTGCATACTGAATTAGTGCATAGATTGAACCTAATGTAGAATGATAGAGCATATCGATGACCACATAGCACTATAGTGTGTGCATGTCCATATCTATGCTCGCATACCACATCGGTACGCGGATGATCACTCTGCCCGCATACTACTATGGTATGAGGAGATTCCCCAATACACCATAAGAAACCAGTACGTGGAATGGGGTGTTTTGTGTATTCTTCCTTGCAGTTCCAATATCTCCCAATCGTAATCTTGTTGTCTTCCATAATCCCTCCATAAACCAATCCCCCAAAATTAGGCCGACGACTCTTCCAAAGCCACCAGACCCATATGATCAGACCAACAGGTGCATCAGTGCACCCCTTTAATTCTATATACCTTTGGTAAGCGGATTCCCAAAGGCTCTCCCAATAATTTTTTGGTCTCTGAGGATGACTGTGGATCTACAATCCCATCGTAACCCGAAGTCCAACATTTTGACTGTAACGTTAACTTCCACATTCTAGGAATTAAGGGTGATCACCTTCTTTTCCATTCAATGAGAAATGGTGACTAGTAAAAGGGGTTATGTTCATTTCTCCTTTTTGCGAGGATGAAACACCTCCCTTTCACTAAGGTAAGTCCACAATCCTCAAAAGTCCTTTCCTTGGGACCTTTAATGTCATCTCACATTAAAGGGTTCATTGCACCACTCCCTCACCCACTATTACAATGGCCACTTCTGATATATGCTCACCCTCTCCCACCAGTAGGAGAGGAATCATGTGGTTGGTCGGATCTGCCACATCCTATGGTTTCCCAAAATGAGCATGACTCATGTGTGCTTAGAGGTTTGTAAATATTACTACCTCCATGCAATTATAGACTATGAGAACTCATATTTATAATAACACTCGGATATGTTGGTTGCCAACCTAAAGGCCTGAGAGAAAAAGGGTGTTCATCCCATAATTCTTCACACAATAATGTCCTCTTAAATGGGAAACATCCACATGTATGCCCCATCTCATCTGAAATACATTAGTTCCGATTCCTCTTTTGAGGATTTGTAGGAATCCCATCATATGGGTATGGTCCTAACATCACATCACCTTCGGTCTTCCCTGGATGATGATAAACTCCAGAGTTTCCTTATTTTATGGCTCAAGTCATCATCACCTCCATTGCATCAAATCCATTTATGCCTATGACAATCCTCCAAACCATGGGTAGCCTGTGGAAACACTCTTCAAAAACGAAATAATGATTCATGAACATATGAACATGACTTAAATATATGAGAGAGTCCTGAGATATTAAATAATCTGCCACCCCCAAGGGGTGTGGTGATCCTGACATCCGATCTTATAGACCAATGGAGTCCGTAATTGCCGTTGGACAATCCATTTTCCAAAAAGTGTGTGACAATGGAAAGCAGGTCCATCAAACATGGATACCAGGGTCATTGGGTGTTTATATCTCCCAAAATAAAGTAGTTATATTTTTTGAATAAATTTATAAATACTATATATTTCATTAATTGATTCTTTATTATCATTTTTTCACATATTCACATGAGTTTTTTATGGAAGGAACCTAGAAGGATTAATAATATATACCCCCAACATTAAATAATTAGTTTTATACATATAATATTTATTTAAATGTCTTATGGGGTTATTATATTTCATGAATGAGCTGATTTTGGTAGATCATGACATGTTATATTATTTTTCATAAAATTATGATTATAGAGTATTTGATAGACTGTATATAATAATGTGTGTATGATTTTACCATAAAGTTTTTCATTTATAATGTTCAGGAAGGTGGATTGATTATTATGTGTTTGGTTATAGGATCTTTTAATAAACTATTAGTAATTTCCACCCAAGTTTTTTTATTTAATTTCATTGATTATGATTTACTCCAAAATTCTTATTTGATAACGACATCTTTGAAATCATAAAATCTCAGATCCAACACAGTAGGTGTCTCAGGAATGATGGGACATGAAAAAAAGGATTCATGGAGATATTTTTGGGACAAATTTTAGAGTATGGACTATTGAGGAAATTTTTAGATTATAGCTCGACTATAATACCCCTCATCTGAAAGAGTTTTAATTTAATGAAGGAATTTTATTTTCAATTAATTATATAGTTGAAACAGTTATCAAGAACAAGAATGTAATTTTTAGAGAAAAAATGGTTCAATGTGGGGTTTTTAAATGTGGAAGGACACTCAGGTGGAATCATGGGTGTTCAGATGAGAATATGAGGATTTAGGTTTTGTTTTTGGAGTTTCATATATATATATAGCTATGGTATATGGTTGAGTGTTCGTGTATTATGAGAAGCCATGTGACACATTGATGACGTGGGTGTTTTTAGTTTATTTTTAACTAATCATGGTGGGGATGCATAGTTAGAGTGGGGTTCAGATTATATAATACATGAAAAAGGAGAAACTATATGTGGTTGAATCAAAGAGTCCCAAGATTTTCATACATGCTTATTTCATATTTCTAGATGAGTATTAATTACATTATAAAATTATATGATTTATTACCATAATAGTTTAGTGTATTTGGAAACATGAAGTATAATATTCTTACATGGTGAAGGATCATAAATGTTCCCTACAGTGATCTTCTAATTTAGTACTAATACATAAAATCCTTCATCATTACCTAGGGAAAGGAAACATAAGAAGGTGTGAGATTATATTTTTTTTAAGGTTAAATAAAAAAGATACACAAGAATAACATAAACATAATGGTTTGAGAACACGATCTTAACAAGAAGATATCTTACCCAACATAAATAATATCATAATCATGATTTGTGGAATAACTATTTATAGTTCATAAGACATAAATCTTAAGATAATATAAGGGCATGTGAAATGAATGAATAAAAAATTTCTAATACTTATATTTTTTGAATACCCTCTAGAAAAAAAATCATATTTCAATGATAGAAACCAATTCATTCATTACATGTTAGTCGTGGTATGACCACCCATGTATTATCTTTGAAATTGGGATAAACACCAATTTAGGCTCTGTCAAAGGAATTGTTGGAAAATAGGTGTACCCACCTTAATATGCTTCGCAGAGAACCCATGTACCCTTTGACCATTTAAATCATTTATCTTTACACATTTTATTGTATGGAGAAATATGTCCCTCCAGTCACATAATTAAAGTCTAGATATGTGTAACAAATGATTATAAAAAATCATCATATCATAAACCATGAAATTAAAGAGGTTTCATAAACACGTCATCATATCATAAACTATTAAGAAGACTAATCATTCATTATCATTTCTTTGTAGCATAGCCTGTGAAAAGAATATGGGTTCATATGGGTTTTGACATAAAATTTCCAATGTAATAGAAACAAGTTTCATAAAAAAACATCTATCATAAACAGAAACCTTTCAAATAAATAATAATAATGGTATCTTTATATCATATCTTAATTTACTCATAAACTATATATAAATGGGGTAATCTTATATGAAAAATGTTTTTTTAATATCACTTGGAACATTTATTAAATTAAATAAAATTTCCTTGGAAATACCTTTAAAAAATCATTTTAAAAATAATTATTTTTTAAAAAATATTGAAAACTATTTATTAATATTTTAAAAACATCCATAAAAATATTTATTATGGTAAATAATATTTCTTCATTGGAAAACACTTTTTAAATCATAATGCATTTCAAAAACAATTTTCATTGAAAAATAAATTTATTACATATAAAGGTTTATTTTTAAATCCTTTAAAACAAAATTTTAAGACATAAAAAACAAAAAATAGTTTTCCTTAAAAATAGTCTAAAATTTAAAAAAAAATTTTAAAATTTTTTTTTTTGAGAATATTGTTTTGATGGAATGTAGGTTTCATTCCTAAAAGAGATACATAGTTATATTTTTATAAAACATTCAAAATCATCATCACTACCAAAGTGTGGGTAAATGGTTCCATTATGCGGAGACATCATTAATAACCATATTATAAGAAACTTCATGATAGTATATAAGATAAGTATTATATAATTTAATCATAAAAATAATTATATTAAATAATCCTGATAAAAGATGAGATGATATCAATAAAATATTTCCATTGGTAACAAAGAATCATGATCCCCATGAGAGAATAACATTACGTAAATCCTAAAACATCATGAAAATAAGTATATTAATGATGTAACATTTTAACGGTTTTTTATATAAACATTTTAAAATAATATAATTACATAACATATCATGTGTATCAAAGAAGAAAAAATGGGAAAAAATATCTTATAGATTTGTGAACTTTTTAACTCTAAAATCCATGAATGAGAGATAAAAAATGAACATGAAGAAAAATTATTCAATATATGCCTCATAATATTGCATAATGGTTAGTGTACAAATCACATAAAAGAAATAGGTGGTGAATATTTCATGTGTATCATGGAAGTAAAAAGTGAAGCATAATCCCATACATTATGTTTGGACTATTGTCTTACTTGTTCACAATTTCAGTATGATAAATATATATTTAATATATATGTATCCTAGAACCAATTCCTATATTTAAGATCATATATGATTTTATTTTTACCATTTATTAAATATTTATTAAAAATTCCAAGTTAGAGTTATGTTTTTGGTAATAAAAAACTGTTTTCTGTATATGTTATGACTAAAAATTAATTTTTATATTTAAAACAATTTTAAGGAAAATTGAAAAACAAAGTTTCATCCACATAAGGGAAAATTAGAGTTATTGAAAATTAATTTAATTCTACCCGAATCAATTTCTATGAACACATTCCTGGAGATTACAGTTACCTGAGTGCTCAGTTTATCCCTTATTATATCTTCAAATGCAGAGGCTCGCTTGTCTCAGGTCTGTATATACTCCTCGAGGCTAAACTTCCCTTTGTTGAATCCCCTACTAAGATCAGGTCATGTATGTCAATTCATGTGTATTGCTTCTCATTGAGTGAAACCCTCATAAACAAACCCATCATTTTGTTTGCTTCCTCTTTAGAATAATTGAGTAATAGAACCTCCCCTATCACTTCTTATTCCTAACTCAAAAGAAATCCAAGGGTTGTTCACACAAACCACCTGACTATTTTTTCCCATCGCAGCACTTTAAATATTCTCATCTTTTTTCTTTTTTGATGAATGAGACTCCAATGGGGGTGGCATAGGGGAGTAATTCTTCATACCCTTTATCATTTCGTGACTTGTATTACTCCTTGGGACTTTTTCATCTATGGAAATAGTTTTTTATATTTCATTGGTCTTCACAATGTGGACCTCATTTATACAGGACATGTCATCATGCTCAGTGTTCAAAACTACCATTATATGTCCTTTGATGAAATATGTCAATTGAATTGGGTTCTGGTTCTCTGGAGAAGACCCCCCTGCTTTACCAATTAATCTTTGATAGTCCACATATAGTGAAGGCCCATAATTACCCTTGCACTGGACACCATTGTCGCTGACATCCTCCATATAAGAAGGATAAATAACATCTTCTTCAATTCCCATCACATAAACCATAGAAACATTACTCACGTCCTTTTGAAATTCTATATGAACATCATAAATTTGTACAAAGACCATACATAATCCATTTTCATTGATGATTAGAATATTTCGTAGGGATGGATCAACTAGATACTGTATCATTCAGTTAAATACTGTAAATACCTTTTGGATATCCTTAAAAACCTCTACATGTTTCCCCTTAATAGTGTCTGACCTACTCAAACTACCAGCCTTTCCATCACACTGAACCAGCTCATCCCAAACCCCAGTGGACACATCTTGATCGATTAATACATCATTAATACATTCCTCTTCTACAAATCCATATTTCCCCTAGAAGATGACAATGGCGATAGAGAAACACCATGGTATTACAGTGAATTCCACAGAGAGTGAATGCCCCAAATACTACATTCTATACTAGTTGGAATATAATCCATCAAACCTTCTATAACTTGAGCCTCTGACTCCTTTACATTACTATTTCCCATCTTCATTTCCAGAAAATGAAACCCCAATCAATAATACTCCATCATGTTTCCCAGGCACTAACAAACATGCTTCATAGACGACACATTATTTTCAATTGTATGCCCACCAATAGTAATACACACATATTCAAATCGAACTCTTAAAAATTAAATTTCGACACATACACATGGTTTTACAGGATGGAAAAGGGACTCAATCCAACTTTCCGGACACATATATTGTCCAATATGGTTTCTTAGCATCCAAATATCATCATGGTTTTGAAACGGTTGGGGAGAGTTGGAAAAAACATACCCAAATCACCATTGTGGGAGGATCCTTATTTATATGTAAATCAAAATACCATCTTAATAGGTAAAATATAAATCAATTATAGCTACAAGTGGAAATTCATCAGACATTGATAAGATCTGCCTCCGAGGAAAAAGGAATCATAATATGGTGGTTGTATAGAAGAGCCATTGTAACCCTTTCCTACAAATCCCATGCTCCAAAGAAATTACAATCAAATGATTCAAATGATTGATATCGCTTCTTAAACCAATCAACCAATGTAATCTTCAGGAGAGCCATAGATTCCAAGAACTATGTAGTCATGATCAAGATATTAGCCCACCCTTCAAGAATATACAGGACATTCGGGCTGAGCGAGAAGTGAGGAAATGGAGGAAGGAAATCAAGATTCGAGAAGCGAAGGAAGGATGATGTTTTCCCTTGTTGGACACTGGTGGTCCCTCCCCCACCATATATGATTGGACTTGTTATTTGTGGTTATATTATTTAGATCATGAAGTCATCATATAAATATTCATAACCCTGATATAAATATCATATATATTCATTATATAATTATTAAAGTATCTAAGTACATTGAATAAAATAAACTAGTCATGTAAATGGTAGCACTATAAAAAATTTTGTGTTTTGGTGCAATTTAAACTGTAACTAAATCGTTCTACGATGGTTTTAAAAATGACTACTAAACTGGGTATTTCCAATCAATTAGTAGTGGGTTTTCTAAACCATCAATGATGGATTTATTGGAAGGTTTTTAGTGGCAGTTTAAAAATCTTTTAAATCATTTACTTTCAGTTTTAAATTATATTAACGTGGTTTATTGTTTTTATATTTGTTTTAATTATTTTATTATTTATTTTCTTAATTTTATTCTTTATTTTATTATTGATTCTTTATTTTATTATTTATTATTTGATATTTATATATTAATAAATATGTATCTATTATTTATTTATTTTTACTAATTATTACCATATATATGCATATTCATATGTACATGCATTTTCCATATACAAAACTTATGCATTGGGTTAGATTTAAACCCATTACAACTTGTATATTATCCAAAAACATTACAACTCCAAGAGACTCTTCATTTGTTGAATAAACCGAATTTAATATAATTTAATATATTAACTGAGAAAAAAATGAATAAAAAATAGATATAAATAATAAATTATAAATTATAAATAATAAATAATAAATAATTAATAATTAATAATTAAATAAATAATAAATATATAAATAATAAAACAATGGAAAAAAATAATAAATTAATAAATTATAAGTTATTAAAATAATAAAATAAGAAGATATTAGATAATAAATAATAAATAAGAAATAAGAAATAATAAATAATATAAAATAAATAATACGTAATAATTAAATAATAAAAAATAAATAATAACTAAACAATCAATAAATAATAACAAAATATATAATAACAGTAAATAAATTAATAATAAATTAAAGATAATAAAATAATAAAATTATGAAATTATGAAATTAAAATAATAAAATAATACATAATACATAATATATAATAATAAATAAATAGTAATAAATGAAGAATAAAAATTAGCTAATAAATAAATAATATATTAATTAATAATTTTTAATAAAAACCCATAAATATTAAATTGGGGTACCCTTAAAACACATAAAAGTGTGAAGAAACATTGAAATCCCTAAAACCCCTAAATTACTTGAAATGAGACGAACATTCGATCCAAGAGTCGGATTCAACTCAACAATGAGTCAAATTGAAGATCAGAAAATGAGATATGATATTATATGTGGTCCGTGGATAATGGATTCTCGAATTAGAAATTATAGCTATTTGAATTTTAAGAAACTGGGGTCAACGAAAAAAAACTAAATTTTGGAGGCCTTCTAGGCCTTTCTGGGGTTGAAAAACAGGGCAAAGCTCATTGAACATCATCTTAGACCATCTATGTCATATAGCCCATCTTTGAATTCAATATGATATATTTTCGAGATGAAAGAGACACATGGATCAAAAGTTATTGTTATTGGAATGTTTAATTCAATTTATGGATTTTTTGAAACTATAATATATTTTATTTCATTTATTATTAAACTATTCAAATCACAGGCGGTTTTATATCATTTCATAAGAATCAATTTTTCTGGGTGTTGAGATGAAACTGACCGTATGATCAAATGTTATGGTCATTTGATACTAAAGACTTTTTTTATATTTTGTGTAAATTTGTTTTTATATTTTATGTTCTTATTAACTAATGATAATAAATATTTATAAATTAACATTTTACAACTAATTACAACTATAAATAATAAAATAAACATAATAGAAAGTAATAAATAAATAAAAATTCCTATTATTTCCAATCTATTTCACGGAAATTTTACAAAACTTGCTACTATTATGAGGTGGGTATTCAACCCCTGCTAAAAAATAAATCACTATTGAAAAAAATTACGAAAATTACAAATATATATTTTAAAAACATTTACGTTATGTTTTTAAAAACATTGATAACACCCTATTGCAAAATTTTATCTTGAAAAAACATTTTGTGGTAATTTTCAAAACCACTACAACAAACCCACCACTAAATATCTAGTTTCCCCTAGTGTAGGTCGTACATATGTTTCTATGTTATTCCCATATTCTGGTTTTTTTGTTCAAAGGACCAAAGCATATTTATTAGCAAAAAGAAAACAAAGATTACAAGAGTCTAAAAGACGGGATCAAATTAAAATCTTTAAGATGCAAAGGCATCAAGTTATCTGGGAGCTCCTCCAGCCAAGTTAGATTCCGAGCAATGCCTTTATTAGCGAGAGAATCTGCAACCATGTTAGCTTCACGGTAAGTATGAGTTGCAATGAAACTGACGTCATGAAGAGATTGAAGACAATTCATCCAGCGCGTAGTAATTGACCAAGCAAGATGAATCTCTCCCTTCCAAATGGCTTGAACAACAGTAGTAGAATCAGTTTCAATCCATAAGTTGTTCCACCCACGTTGAAGAGAAAAAGCAGTGGCATGAATAACACTAAGCATCTCTGCTTCCAGAGAGGTTGCAGTACCGCAGCCTCCAAAAAAACATCCCATAACATTACCATGATGATTCCTGAAGACAGCACCACAACCCGCAGGACCTGGATTTCCTTTAGAATTTCCATCCACATTCATTTTAATCCAACCTGGAAAGGGAGGTCTCCAAAAAACCTCAAGAGTGCGGAACGGTTTCGAGAAAATGGCCTCAACTCGAAGACGTCGAAGGATCATAAAATCATCCACCGAATTGTTGCAGGAACCATTCTGAATCAGCGCAGCTTCCCGAATAGCAATAAGAATACGCGTTTTACCTGCATTAATGTTGTGTGAGCAATTATTGTGATGAATCGAGTTTCTATCATACCATATCACATGTATCAGCTCTGAGACCCCAGCAAGGAACAAGTTTCTGATTTGTTGAGAGTTATCCTTAGCAACACATCGCTTAAGCTGCTCATCAATTGAGTTCTGAACCAGCCATCTGCAATCAAAAGTGTCAAAAATATAGTTCCAATGAGCGGTGGCAGTAGCACAAGATAGAAATAAGTGGTTAGTATCTTCTCTATGTTGATTGCAAAGTCGACATTTTGAACAAAGTTGGATACCAAAACTTTGAAGACAAACATCAGTGGGAACCCTATTGTGGGCGAGACGCCAAATAAGAGTGAATCTAGAAGGTTTGATCCAAGGTTTGTCAAAAAGTTTTATCCAATTCATATCATTCTCAGCATTGTGTAAGGAGTGATTATAAAAGTTTTTGGTATTAAGGATCCCATAATGAGAAGGCTCCCAAATCAAGAAATCACTCGAGGTAGAAAAATGGTAGGAATCAATAATTTGAGTGATGCTGTCTGGGAGGGAATCAAAGTGAGAATTAATCACATCATTGACAGTGGAGTTGATGTCAACAGGGATATGGTCAAGGGGAGTCACAGAGATAAGAGGAGCACCAGTCCAATTGTCTAACAAGAATCTCATGGACGAGTTTCTCGAAACCATCCATCTAGCATTGTGCATAATATTATCATAAGTGTCTCTAACAGAGGGCCAAATGGAAGAGGTCATGAAACTTCTATTAGCTCTTTTCAATCTATCAATGAACCTGTTTTTGATAAAAGCAACGGGAGGGGTGTCATTGTGAATCAGGGTCCAAGTTAATCTAGCTTGAAGAGCTTCGTTGAAGAACTTAATGTTTTTAATACCAAGACCACCCATAGCTATAGGCTTACAGCACTTAGCCCAAGGAATAGTCACAAGTTTTCTTGTCCAAAGTGCTGCCAGACCAGACAACGTTTTTAATGTGAACATTTAGCTTTATAATGAGACTAATAGGCCATTTATAGACCATCATCTAGTAAACAAGTTTGGAAACAATCACAGACTTTACAAGGCAAACTCTCCCCACCATGGAGAGGGATTTTCCTTTCCAAGAGGAAAGTTGATGAAGAGCCTGGTCAACAATGCTTGAAAGGTAGCAGGCTTTGGGTCTACCCCAGAAGATGGGAGCCCCAAGGTACTTGAAAGGGATAGTACCTTCTTTGATACTAAGCTCGTTGATGATATTATTTTTTCTAGCAGAAGGGAAGTTTTTACCAAAGTAAATGAAAGATTTATTCCAACCAATGACTTGACCCGAGACCTCCTCGTAGTGGTTGATAGCAGCTTTGAGAGTTCTGATGTTTTTAAGATCACCCTTTAGAAAAAGTATGATGTCATCAGCATAAAGGAGGTGAGTGGGGGAATTCACATTTCTGTAAGCCTGAATGGGTTTGAGCTTGTTATGATCAACCATATGGGTGAGCAGACGACTAAAATAGTCTTCTGCAATGGAAAAAAGAATAGCAGATAAGGGATCTCCTTGTCTGACTCCTTTAGAACATTTGAAAAACCCTCTAGGCAATCCATTGACTAAAATGGAAACATGAGTAGAATGAAAGAGGATTTTAAGTCTAGATATGATGTTATCATTGAAGCCAAAACCATGAAGAACTTTGAAAATGAAATTCCAGTCCATAGTGTCAAAAGATTTACGAATGTCTATTTGAATGGCGATGTTTCCGCCTCTATTTTTATTATTAAGCATGTTAGTGCATTACGAAGAAAGACAAATGTAGTCTTGGATTGATCGCCCCTTGATAAAACCAAATTGGTTGCAGGAGATAATTTTGTCAGTAATAGTGTTGAGTCTGTTAGCTATAAGCTTGGTGATAATTTTATAGAGAGTGTTGATCAGAGCTATAGGGCGAAAAAGATGGATTTCAGCGGCATTTTCAACTTTGGGGATCAAAGCAAGGAATTGGGAATTTAAACCATGAGGTAAGAAACCATTAGCAAAGAAAGATTTAATGAGCTTGCAAACATCATCATGAATGATATCCCAATATTTTTGATAGAAACCATTAGTGAACCCATCAGGTCCTGGGGCACTGTCAGGGTTCAAACCAAAGACAATGTCTCTAATTTCATGATCAAGAGGAACACCCAGGAGAAAACTATTATCAACATCAGTGACAATAGTTGGAATGACGTCATTAATGAGTTCCTTGTTCAAACAAGGCCCATTGAAAAAAGATTCAATGTAAGAGACAACATGCTGAGCAATGTCATCTTCATTATCCAAAAGATTATCACCATCTTTAAGGGAGGCAAGAGGCCTAATGGCTTTCCAAATTCTTTGTAGAGATTTGTAGAATTTGGTGTTACGATCACCATCCGTTAGCCATTTGATTCTAAAAGTATGCTTGCGGATGTTGTCTTTGAAGGCAAGAAGCATATTTAGATTCATAGTAATTTGGGTTTCTTGATTGTGATCGGAGGTGAAGTCTAAGTGAGTGTTGTTGTTTTGGATTTGATGCAACTCATTCTCTAGAGAGAGGATGTCATTGTCAATTTGAATTTCTTTAGTGCTGCACCAAGATTTGAGCTTACGTTTGAGATATTTTAATTTAAGAGGACAAGAAAAGTCCTCATCAGAATGAATCAGAGAAGACCAAAAATGATTAATGAGATTAGAACAGTCAGGGTCAGAGAACCAAGCATTGTTGAATCTAAAGGGGAAAGAGGGTTTGCGAATGTTGAGGGAGAGGGTGACCAAAATAGGATGATGGTCAGAATGAAGTTTTGGAATAGTGGTACTAGAGATGGTATCCCAAGTATCTAAAGCATGGTCATTAGAATAGGCTCTGTCCAATTTGCTCGCAACCACTCTATTGTAATGTTTCCTGTACCACGTGTATTTGGCACCGCTTAGAGTGATCTCAGTGAGATTGGAGTTTTCGATAGAAGCCTTAAATTCCCTCATAGAAATATTTGAGTGAAGAGGACCAATTTTTTCATCAGCAGAAAGAATAGCATTAAAATCGCCCGCTACGATCCAGGGGGAATGAATTTTTGAATTAAGAGAGGAGAGGTCCCTCCAGAGAGACCTCCTATCTTGATATTTATTCTTGGCATAGATAAAGGAACAAAAGATATGAGCATTATCAATGATAAAGTCACAAGTGAAATTTTGATCCGAAATATGAAAAACATTAACCTTAGATAGGGAGGGATGGGCAAAGGTCCAAAGAGTATTAAAGCTATTGATGTTTTGACATGCACCAATGAAGTTGTATCCAAAACGACAAAAGTGAGCTAAGTCAGTGGAATACATGATTTTAGGTTCAGCAATGGCAAAAATTAAAGGCTTCTGGGTGCTAACCATTCTTTTTAAAATACTAAAGGTGTCAAGGTTCGCAATACCTTGGCAGTTCTAGAAGAGGATCTTCATTTAAATCTACGCTTGGAGTTAGAACTCCCTTTTTTTCCATCCGAGCCTTTATGTCTATTAGATCTTCGGACATTTTTTGAAAAATTTGGGGTTAAGGCAGGGGCTTCATTTCCTTTGGCAGGATCAGAGATGATAGAGGAATCATCTAACGGAATAGGTGCCGTCAAAGCCGGGGCTTGTATGCTATTAAAATTAGGTGTCGGTAAAGTAGTTAGAGCATTTTTATTATCAGTATTAACACATTCAACATGTAAATTATCTTGCTGGACTGAGGGATTGCAGGTACCTGGTGAGATGTTCGAAACAGAATGAGGAGCATTCAGTTGCGGATGATCAGTGCAGGTACCTGGTAAGGCTTTCGAAACAGAGTGAGTAGCAGAAAAATCTATAGAACTTTGCTTACCTGAGACTTCTGCAACCGGAATAGCAGTCTCTTGGACTTGCTGTAAGGGGGGGAGCAGCATGCCATCATCATGGAAGGCAGGAACCTCCTTGTGCGGCATTCCAGGATGAGTATCCTGCATATGATTGTGGTCTTTTGCCAAAGAGAGAGACTCATGAGTAATAAAATTCAAGGAATCCTGAGGATCAGGTTGCACAGCCGTGGATATAGTATTATATGTAGGAGTGTGAGTTGTGGGGGAGTCTTGAATATGTTCAACAGTACAGGAAGTGGAATTAGGCCCAGGATCCTGTTTAATAGTGTCTAAAACAGCAGATTCCAATTTTAGGGAGTGCTCTTTGTTGTTTTCTTCCTCTTCAACAAGGTCAGCCCATTTGGAGCCCGAGGAATCTCCTAAGTGAGATGAATGGGTGGGTTTTTTCACCCAGGTTGCCGTTCTAACTGGTTCAGTAGCACTAACCAAGGGAGCTTTTTCCTTTCGAGATCTTCTTATTTCTTTCCAATCATTTTCAATCGGTTGGGTTGACTGTTTCCTAATCAGTCTATAGTTATAAATGTTGTGTCCAATGATCTTGCAATGGTCACAAAAAGGGGGTATCCTCTCATACTCAATGTTAATTTCTGTTTTGTAGTCTTTTGCAGTGAAGTTAATAGTATTAGGGGGTTTTGATTCCAGATTAATTTCCACCATGACTCTAGCAAAGATTCCTAAATCAGCATTCAAGGTTCTTTGATCAATTTTGAGAGGGGTGCCTATGCATGAAGCAATGTCATTCAATATTTTAGGGTGCCAAAAAAACCAATTAAGGCCATGCAGTTTAATCCATACCTGCGCCAATATGTTTCGGTGAGTGTGTGGGTTAAAATTGGAGTCCCAATTAGAAAGCCGTAGCATGCCAGGTTTAAGATTTAGATTTCCTAATTTCCAGACTCTATCATATTCGTCTTGAGATTTAAACAAAATGTGAAAGTACCCTTTCCCGATTGGAATAAGTTTCCAGTTCACAGAATTCCAGCATTTAGAAATACGGTCATGCAGATCAGAAAATGACCAAGGTCGATTACCTTTGAGGTAGGAGATTCGGGCCAGAATGGAGAACCTGCATAAATGCGTGCGCTGCTGAATCGCTTCTGGATCCGCTTCGACCAGGAATCCACCGTCGTCAAGCATCTTTACCAGCGAGGTCTTCGTCAGGGTTTCGTTGTGCTCAGCAGACTTCAACGCATCAAGGAAAGTGATCTCTTGGGATCGACCAGAGAACTCGTGGCTACGAGCACGATCTCGAGGATCATCGTCGTTGCAGATCTTTGCAACAGGAAGAGGTAAATGTCCTTGGCTTTTTCGAGAGTCATCATAGTGGTGAGATTGAAATCGGCCGAGCAAGAGAAAATCCGCCATTCGAGAGCAGATCAAGAGATCGCAGGATAAAACCCAAGGCGGCTCGCGATTTTAGAGAGAGATGGTCTCCCATCTCTCTAACCCGTCCTCGTCAAGGTAAAAAAATCCATATTCTGGTTTTATGGAAATAAAAAATGTTAAATTATATATGTAGATATTACGGTAATTATAGAATACTTATGTTTTATATATCATTTCTATATATTATACACAACTTTAATATGTTCTGTGCATTTTGTGAATGAATGAAATCTCTTCACAGGGTGGTAGTCCACCGTACACATATATGACTTAATCAATTTATCAAAAAAATGGAAAGCATAAATGTATGTTTTATATAAAAATTATATAATCATAATAACATCATATAAATAAAATATTTCATATATAAATAGAATTTCTATCTTTATTTACAAACATAAAAGAGGGTATTTGAAAATAAAATGACATCGGTTTGTGAGGCGGTAGTCTTCCATGTACAAAAAATATGATTTTGTATCCCATATTATGTAAGTTTGTGTGTATATAGTTTTTAAAAATATCATAATAACATCATATTATACTTAAGATATTGAAGTTATTTTATAATAATTATATAAAAATAATCTAAGGGGTTGGAGGATGAAATAAAAAAAGAAACATTCATTGATAAATGTTACCTCCCCTTGAAGTATGACCTTTTATTTTTCATCAAAGGGATTCCTTTGATGGGTTTATTTAAAAATTGAGGCTTTCATGTGAAGGATTTGGATGTTGGGACTAAATTTTCCAGATCATGGTTAATCCAAATGGATTGAGAGGTTTGAATAATGTGGGAGAGTGAGTTCTCATTTTTAGTTGAGGAGTGGAATCCTTATAAATACTCAATATTATTTAATATTTATAGGTTTACCTTAATTAATATGGATCCAAAATTGGATAATAATGGTGGGCAGGTTAGATTTGGTCATGATACACCTCCTCAGTACTAAAATTATTGAATTTTTCCAAATTTCATCCTTAACATAAAAGTTTCCATATTTCTTTACCATTTTGGTTTCTCTTAAGGTAATTAATTTTCTAACCTATATAATTTATTTGTTAAGAATAAATTCATGTGGGACTTATTTGATAATTTCACCCCACAAATTCTAAAAATGATATTTCATTTATAAAAAACCCCCCATGTCTATTATAAATTAATCTTAATTGAAGCATGATTAATGCATAAAAATGCTTCTTTAACACTAACCACGCAAATAATTTTTACTATGTAGTGATCAATTTATTCAATATAAAACATAAATCCATCCATTAATGGGACATATTTTATATTTATTAATATTTAAAAATACATTGGATGAAGAGATTATTTTTTTGAATGTTAAATCATTTAATAAAATTTCACTTATAATAAAATTAAATTATTGTCCAAATTGACAGTATTTATTTTATTTAAATTTTTAAATAACGATAAAAATATTGAATATATTATTTTCACACCTTTTTAACATGATTATTTAAAAAACATTAATCTATATTTGTAATTTATTCAATTGAAATAAGTTTAAATAATTTTCATGTCATTAATTCTATTTAATTATTTACTAAATATTTATTATATTGCCTTTTTATAAGAATTTCATGTAACTACTTCACCTCTGAAAACAAAATATATAATTTTATGATAATGGTAAATAATTTAACATTAAAAATTCTACTTATAACCTGACCATTTTTGTTTCCACATATTATAAACATTTATTGAAATTAAAAGGAATAAATGTACATTTTTTTAACTGGAATTATTATATGTGTCACATTCAGAGATTAATATACCAATAACTCAGAAAAATTGATCATAAAGTATAAAGGGTATAAATATTTCAATCCAATGTGTGTTTGATATGTTTTTACGTCATTTTTTACAATAAGTGTAATTTTTTGTCCCTCTGTAAACCCGTTTTTCTCTTAATCTTGGTGATTAATGTGAACTATTTTCCATAATAATTTTTGTACAAAATTGTTTCATTCTTGTTATATATTGTCAATTATACAAATTTAAATTAATAAGACAATTTTTCCAAATTATGATAATAGATGTTTAAAATATTAATATAAATTTAATCATGATGATGTGATGATAAATATGGGTTTTAAATGAAAATTATCAATTATTTAAAATAAAAATATTTTTTCAATTAAAAATCACAATATTATCTATTAATCAAAAAATGAATCTTCTCTAGAAAAATTCCATAACATAATTTTAACAATCCTATTTCAATAATTATTTTTAAATTTTAAAATATATTATATCAACGTGTTTGAATGTGATTTTAAAATAAGCATGCTATTTATAGGTATTATACCCTCCTTTTGAAAAAAAATAAGTCTTTTTATGTCTGAAATTTGATTTATTATTATCACTTGCCCTGAAAACTCTTAATAAGAATGATAATTATTGTATGTAATAATATATATATATATATATCATTAAAATAGTTTTTAAAAGGTAATGTTTTAATAATTGATTTAAAATGTTGTTCTCAATAAAAAATATTTATTTAGAAAACAATTTCAGTATTTTCAAATAGTTCTAACTATGATTTCTAATTAATTGGGGCTGAAATATTTAATTTTATATAATTATATAAAAGAGAAGTAATGTCCTGACCACAGTTACCCAGATTCTGTCCTTTATTAAATAACATAGGCATGATATAAGGAATCATGTCCTGAAAGACCGATCAGATTAGTATTATTGGAAACATGATACATACATAAGTTCAATATTACAACTTGAAAAGAAATATAACACTAAATTGTCCCATTTGAATCATCTGAGTATCCTAGATAATGACTACAATTCACTCATAACTAACATATTCATATCCTTGAAAAATGAAACATAAGAAAGGGGTGGACTCAAATGATCAGAAAGGGTAAGAAATATAATAAAAGAAAACATAAACAATAGGCATGATGAATAATTAAAAACACATGCCTTACAAATAATAAACATGAAATCTTTATGACAGGAATATGAGATGAGTAAATAATTCCATAATAAAACATAGTCATGGATATTTTACTAGTAAAATAAACACATGAACCATCATTATTATTTTCATAATGAAGGAATATATAATGCCGGACATACTGAAACATATTGTCAAGGTTTCATCCAAGATGTCTAAAAATGATATGGGCCTCGACCAAAACTATATATCAAATTGGGAAAATCATTAGCCAATTCCATGTCGAATAGTCTCTGGAGACCTAACGATGCATCAAGGAGCTATAGCGGGCTACACTTGTCACATAATAAGTCCAATACATTCCTTATATGAAAATGTTGAAATAGAACATAAACATTCATATTAAAACTAGCATATGAACTGTCAATTATTTAACCATAAACCATGAGTGGTATAAAAAACATATCCAAAGTCAATAATATCACAAAAACGTCAATACAATATAGAAGATTTGTATCATAATACATAAACTTCAAACAAGTTTAAAATCCATCAATGGAAGTTGACATAGATGAAATGAAAACTTATTGAAAGCAATATCTATTTCTATTTTGAAACCATTTAAGAGTCACATAATTATAAATGAAAATATTTATTTTGAAAATATTCTTATAAGATTGTAAAGAAAGTTTTGATGATGTTATAATGGGGGAATATAGAAGCACCCACCGTATATATTAAAAAACATTCTTACATTATTTTTGTCAAAAATTCATAAAGTACATTCTTTGGAAAACGAAAGAATGATTCATTTCAAAACACATAAGGTCAGATAAGTGTTCAAATTAATTTAACACATAGTTTAGTAAATAGTAATTTTTTTGAAATACATTTTAATGAAAAAATGTATTTGGATGATAATGAGGACCCAGTAGATACATATGTAAAAACAATCTGAGATAATAATGAGATTGTGAAATATACCCTTACCATGTAAATTTCCTTAGTCGATGGTATATTAACCTCATGTATAATAGTTAAAACATTGTTATTAAATTGTACAAGAACTATATACATAAATAGTATATCATATATGATCTTATAATATTTCTCTATTAATAATATTTTAATTGTATCATCATTTTGGTTGTTAACTAACTCATTTTATATCACGACCCCCACCCCAAAAAGTGTACCCCTACTGGGACGGCAATGTGAGAAGTGAGACAATGACCCCCCGTGTCTAGCCTCCAGTAGGCCCCGGGTTGGTGACTAGCACCGAGGGTATAGTAAACACACAAATGGGAGGCATTTCCCTGTAAGAGAACACATTCAGAATAGGGAGATAAGATTGACACCAACCAAATCAAACTCAGAACTGAAATATAAAAGAAAACCCAAGTGAACATATTTAATTTCCTAAAAAATTACTACAACTGGAAGTGGAAAACTACAAGTATACAAAATAAAGTAAAATGACATCAACCATAATCCCGAACAGATCATGCCACCCCAAGCTAGTAAACATCGACCTGATCTCTAACAGGCATGATGTGACCAGAAAATTTGTTTATATATACATAGGGTGGGTATAATAGTATACTCAGTAGGCTCCTCCCCAAAGCCTCTCGTGAAAATTTAAAGAATGCATGCTAAAGCACATTGAACAACAAGTGAAAATTACCCATCACTTAAAAAGGTATACTAAGTTCCCAACCTCACCATGCATACTCTCACCATGTAACTCATACATGAATATATCATATAATAAAGAATATCAAGGGTACCCTACAACTACTTCCCCACTGGTTTTCTACTTTTCCCGAACATCGCACGTCTTGAGAATCTCTCTCGCAAAAGGCATTCCCAATGACACCTGGGCGAATCACCACAATATGCACCTCGTGCAGAAAAACTACCACATCTGCATACCAAAGTAACCAGGTAGTTTCTGGGAGCCACCGCAGCTCACAGAACGTTTATCATACATCGAGTATTATACCTCACGCCATTAAATCCCCTAAACCGAGTAAGGATCCCCAAGCCATCATATCCTATACACGTTAAACCTATAGTAGTCTATAGGATGCTATATCCGGAATATATGTGTGTGAATAACCACAAGACAATATAGCCCTCTACACACATATATGGGGAAGACTCACCACTGTGCCTACCAGCACATGTATCCACCAAGAGAAGAGAGTAGGGCCATAGAGGGTAGTCCGCCATTCACCCTCCAACCAGAATGTTGGGGAAAACACCCCCATGGCTCAAAATCCCTGGGGTGTCAGCTGACCTTAATGACATGGTGGATTAGCATATAAAAACATGAAAAGTACAGAGTATACTATATCTCATAACCATGCTATGGGCATAAACTCTTCATGGAATCAAATGTAGCTAACGTCTCTCAGACTCTGGGCTGCCACTTCTAAGACTAGGTATCAGGTAAGCACACAACCACATAAATAGATTTATTATATTACATCATTCCATTTTTATGAGTTCCACAATACGTTAATTAATTCTCTAATTATTTAAACATTAATTAACCATGAACAATTCCACATTAAACTTCATTAACATCACACCCAAAGTCCACTATTACTTAATAATTACAACCTCATCATTATGTTCCAGCAACCCCAACCCCATGGGTTAACACCATTTATTAATTGATTCACTACAGAATTACTTTCCCACATTCCCAGGCAATTTAGAAAATCATTTTATGCTATTAAACACAAGGGGGATCATCACGATGAGTAGATGTTTTACCCATCTATTATTTGCTGACTATAGCAAGAGCGTAGACCAATCCTTTCTTGGGAAACTAATCACAGAAAGGAATTTTAACACCCTGTGCGTCATCAACTCTTTTGGAAAAAGGGTATGAAAGACCTGCTGCCTTAGGTAGTAGGGAATAGAAAAAAAATATAATCAACCAATAAGAATCGGCAAGCATCCTGCAATCACATCCATCTCATTCCATCATCCCTGGTGTCCTCTCTGATACCCACATTCATAAACCGATGCATCTCGTCACTCTAGGTATCATCTTCTTCCCCAACCAAAAGTCTACATGCCTGCACATATCACAACAGCCATCCAGGCTCACATCACATCATAACCATCATGAAATCAAACATCACATAAATTGGGCTCTTGGCCCTTTAACAATAAAGTGTTTAACTAAGAACCCTTTAAGGAATTATCAATCAATTAGTTATTTAATCCATCTTGAATTAACATATTTATTATTCAAGTGTTCTAAAATTTGGGTAATCTAATCAGTAAGATATCACAAATAATTAATCATTCTTATTACACCAATTTTAATAAAATTAAATTAAAACAATAAGAACAGTATACATTTACATGCCTCTTTATCCATTTCCAATAGTTATAAATTAATTATGGATTATGTTATTTACAAATTTTCATCAAGAATGAAAAGTTAAATGAAGAAAGCATGGATATGACACTATCTAGGAAACAAGGGAAAATAACATACAACTAATATAAATGTATTTGTCAAGTTCCAATATTTATAATTTCAATTCCATTGTGGTCTAGTGGGATAAACCATGTTAACCATACAGTTGCATGTAAAAGAAAATAGAAGCAACGAATCCCCTACCTCAAACAATTATTTACTTTCTTTATCCACAAAACAGGACATTATTCTCCTCTTGCGACAACTCTATCCAACTGAGGATGCCACGGTACAACTACACCAACCAAACCCCATGAAAAATTCATTAGAAGTAGGAAGATTACATGTTATAAAAATGAAAGAAGAACTAGGAGAAGATAAACCCCAAAATAACAACGATGAAACATACCATATATCGAAGATTGATCGATACCGTTTTGTTTCATCAAAACAGAGTAGAAAAATTCCTAGAAATAAGTTTTATTATGAAAATCATATGTAATAGAATGAAAGGTTCTAGCATCTCGTAGTCGAGAACAAGGAGGAATAATTAGGGTGGAAGATATCTTGTCCCATTAAGAAGATTTAATTGAGTGACGGTTTAAGATACGCTTGATTTTTCAATAAAAGTGGATCATATTAAGCCAAACAGTTTGACCAAGTAAAAACATCCCAAGCCTTAGGAATAATAAATATAGGATTTATATCTTTTGAATCAGCCAAAAAGTCCTTTAAACGAGGCATGAAATACAGTTTACGTCAAAAGAAAATACTAAAGGGGAGAAACTATAGAAAGCTGGAAACAATGTTCACAAACTCAAATTTTCTCAAAGGAAAAACATTGTTCATTAACCTCACCGTTAGACATTGTTCATGAAACTCACTATTAGAAACTGTTCATGAACCTCACTATTCGAAACTGTTCATGAACATCACTATTAGACACTATTCGTGAACCTCACCGGTGGACACTGTTCCTGATCCTCACCACTAGACACTGTTAATGATGCTCACCGTTAGACACTCTTCATGAAGCTCACCGTTATACACTGTTCATGAACCTGACCATTAAACACTTTTCACGAAGCTCACCATTAGTAAATATTCATGATGTTCACCGTTTGACATTGTTCATGAACCTCACCTTTAGACACTGTTCACGAATTTCACCATAAGACACTTTTCATGAAGCTCATCATTAGACATTGTTCATGAAGCTCACCATTAGACAATGTTCATAATGCTCACCGTTAGACACTATTCATGAACCTCACCATTAGACGCTGTTCACCAAGCTCACTGTTAGACATTGTTCATGAACCTCACTGTTAGAAGGTCACGGTTCTGGAAACACTGTTCATGAACTCAAAATTCGTCAAAGGAAAAAAAGTTACCATTAGAGGTTACCAATAGTACTGCTCAATGATGGAACTGTTCACAGAACTCAAAATTTGGAAAATGAATGAGAGGTTACCATTAGATGTTAACGATAGAACTGTTCAACGATAGAACTGTTCCCTGAACTGGAAATTTAGCAAAGGAAAGATAGGTCACCATTAGAACTCACCAATGGAATTGTTCACAGAAAGTTACCGATGAAAAGTTCACAACACTCTAACATTTGAATAATTCACCAAACTAGAAATTTGGAAAAGTGTTGGGGAGAAGTCACCCTGACCTCCTGGAACACATCAAGCACAATATTTTCAGCAATGAATGGACTGGAGATGTCTGGGATATTATATCTGATACCTCTCAAAACATTCTCAACCTTGCGAATTCAAAACCCACTTAAAGAAAAAATAAAAGGGGTCCGAACAACCACCCATAAAGATACCTCTCAAAAGAGAGAAAACCACCAAAGCAACAAAAGAAATTCATAATAAAACATGAATGTTCTAACCAAAAATTGGACATCGTTACATGAAACATGTTAATCATCAATCAACTCTAGGAACTGAGCATGTATATTTGACTCATGTTCCCAGGTACTCTCCCCCATACCATTGTGTTACCACAAGACATGAATCAAGGGGATAGAATTCCCACACAACACCTCTCTTTACTGTCTTGGATATCCAAAGGTCGCTCCTCAATGGTTTAATTAACATAAACATCTATCTCTATCTAATCGATGATGTGAGAGTCATAATGAAGATAATTACAGAGCTATGATACATGGAAAACATCATGTATCTAACTCATATGCAGGGGAAGTGCTACTCGAAACACCACAACTCTAACCAGTGCTAACACCATGAAATGGACAAAAAATGAGGATAAATCTTACTCCCACAACCAAACCGTCACTACCCCCAATGGGGAGTCACCTTCAGAAACACATAATCCCAAACATTGAACACTAAGGGTATCCTTATTAGATCAACATGTTATTTTTGATGATCTAGTACTATTTTCATCCTCTCACGAATCACCTGAACCATCTCTGTTGTATTTTGCAATTGTTCTGGTATGTGAATTGCTAACTCTCCGACCCCAGTCCAGCACAACGGAGAACAAAAATTCTAGACAAACATGGCTTCAAGTGACTCCATACCAATGGTGGAGTGAAAATAATTAGTGTAATAAATCTCCACCAAGGGAAATTTTTTCATCCACAGACCTCCAAAATCAGGAACACAAGAAAGTAACATGTCTTCATAGGTCTGGATGGTCCACTCTGTCTGACCATCCATTTGAGGATGAAAAACAGTTCTATGGCATATTTTAGAACTGATATCATATTGGAGACCTCTCCACACCTTAGAGGTAAAATGAGGATATCGATCAGAAATAATTATCATTTAGAATCCATGAGTTCTCACCACCTCCTCTAGATACTGGTCGACAAAACATCCACTGAGCTCAACTCCTTGATCGCTAAGAAGTGGGCTGATATTGTTAAATGATCCACTAACACCCAAATAGCATCATGACCTCCCGATGATCGAGGTAAATTAGTAATAGTGACCATTGAGATGTCCTCCCACTTCCACGGAGGAATCTCTAATGGATGGAGTAGACCACCAGGGACCTGGGGTTCGGTCGTCACCTTCTGGTAGATCAAACATCGAGACACAAACATTTCAACAGCATGCTTTAGCCCAGGCCACCAAAAAAGACTCCTCAAGGATCGATACATATTTTACATTCCAGGATACACCACTAAAAGAGAACTATGAAACTCTCTGAGAACCATCTTGTGCATTGTCAAAGGAATAAAAATCCTTCTTTGATACAACAATCATTATTGTTAATCCTCCGACCAACCATCAGGAGCCTCCCCGCAAACAACTCGGTCTCTCTAGACATCGACCTCCAGATCCCCCATCTGGGACTCTTCCAACTTCTGCACCAGGGATGACTGCACAATCATCTGTAAAAAGAATCATCTACCCCCACTTCTCCCATATCAGTATGTAATGCTGACAACTCTTCCATTACTCTCTAGGAATCACCAGATTCATGCAGACATCACTATATGACTTTCGACTCAGCGCATCAGCTACAAAATTTCCTTTTCTAAGTGTATATGATATTTCAATGTCATATTCTTGTACAAACTCTAAAAAACGATGATGTCATAAGTTCTAGTCACATTGGGAGAAAACATACCTCAAACTCTTATGATCGGTGAAAACCACAAAGCGCTCACCAATGAGGTAATGTCTCCCCAACTTCAGAGAAAACACCGTGGATTCCAAATCCAGATCATGGGTGGAATAGTTATGTTCATGGTGACACAACTGTCGAGACCCATAAGAAACAACTGACCTATGATGAATGATAACACAACCTAACACCATATGTAAAGCGTCACTGAAAATATCAAAATGAACTACCTTAGCTGGAAGAAAAAAAATTGGAGCGCTTAATAATTTGTACTTGAGATAATCAAAAGCTTCCTAACACCGATCAGTCCATTTGAATGCACGATCTTTCTTGGTCAATGTTTTCAGAGGAGTCACAACTCATGAGAAATAAGCTACGAACCTCTGGTAGTATCCTATGAGACCAAGGAAACTTCGCACCTCTAACACTATCTTGGGGCTTCCCAAGACACAACTACTTCTATCTTCGATTGATCCACAACTACTCCCTGTTGGGACCCAACTTGCCCCATGAAACAGACTTTTCATTCCCAAAACTCACACTTCGACAACATCCCTTACAACTTATGATGACGAAGAACTCCTAAAATAGCGTGAAGATGCTTTGCATGATCCTCCACAAATGTGGAGTACACAAGGGTGTCGTCGATGAAAACTATCAAAATATTTTCCATGAACTCATCAATCACACCTTTATCAAACCCATGAACACATCTGAAGCATTCATGATTCCTAATGGCATTACAATGAAATCATACTGCCCATGATGAAAAAAGATTGCAGTCTTTGGGATATCCTCATCCTTTACATGCATTTGATGATATCATGACCGCAAGTCGATCATTGAGAACTAACTTTCACCCTTCAGCTGATCGAAAAAATCATCAACCCATAGAAGAGGATAAAAATTCATTATTGTCACTTTTTTTAAGCGATGATAATTGACACACAACTGTAAACTGACATTAGCCTTTTTTTACAAAAAAATGGGTGCACCCCAAGGTGACACACTTGGATGAAAAAAACTACACTATAACAACCCATCAATCTATATATGTATCTTTAGAAACTCAGAAGGGTACATCCTATATAGAGACATATAGAAAGAAGACACTCCAGGTTTTATCTTGAACCCAAACTCGATCTCTTATCAAGGGGGTAATGATAAAACCTCTTCTGGAAAGACATCAGGGAATTATTATATGACCCAAGGAAATTCATATTGGTGAACCTCTAAAGAACTCAACATCATCTCAGATATCATGGATGATAAGGAAAGAACACGCCTATGACCCGTCTGAGGATCTTGCTCGCCAACAAACACCATCGACTCTCTATCTCCATCAAAGAAAACAACCTTCTTCCGGATGCAATCCACGATATCCTACACTTAAAGAAACAAAGCCATGCCAAGGATGAAATCATATGGTCGTATTCGTAAACATAGGAAATCTCCCCATGAGAGGTGCTGCCCCAAAACTAGCCCATAATCTCTACATAATTCAAACAAGTCAGCTCGACCTCCAACTGGCGTAGTCAATGCCAAGGGTACAAGAATCCTCTCTACCTGTAGTCCCAAAGCATGGACAAGGGTATGTGATATGAAGGATTATGTCACTCCAGAATCAAACAAGGCATATAACAAGGTAGAAAACAAGAAAAGAGCACCTCGAACAACGTCTGCCTCACGTGGAGCTGCTAATGCTAGATAATGAAGCTGACCATGACCTCCCCCACAACCTCTCTGACCCTGATAACAACCACCACCACGGTCGCGCTCTTTTCTCTGAGGATGGGGAGCATCATGGGGTTTTCCACTGCCTGCTCCATCTACCCTCAACTGATCTAAAGCCGATGCAACATGCTACTACTGCCTCGTCATGAACTGCCTCAACAGCGGAACCTATAGCATAGAAACTAGTAAAAGATGGCTGCTCTGAAATATCGGGCACTCCCACTATTGATGACCATGACCACCACAAGAAAAACAATCACCTGATACCTTGGAACATGCATGAGTGTTTTTGCATCCAGAGAAACGATATGTGAAGGGCTGGGACCTACCCTAGGCTGAACGAAAACTCTTCTACCCTAAAAACATGGAACCACATACCAAAGATCTACTTCATGAGGAATCATGACGATTCCCCTATGGTGATGATCCGGTAATGGTCAAAGTCCTCTAGGAAACATCTTCCCTCACCAGCACCTCAAGATATGTCTTCAGCATAAATGGGGTGACCTAGCACTGGATCTCTGGACAAAACTCCTCATTGAAATGCCTCACCATTGCCTCCTCATCTGGAAACAGGTCTCCTGAATATCGTAAAAGGTTCCTGAAATGGATTCCAAACTCTCTCACACTGGATCTCCCCTATTGAAGGTCAAAAATCTTTTGTCGACTGGAAGCCTTCACAGTAGATAAAAGAAGCTCGACTCTCAAATTTTCTCTAAACTCCTCCAATGAAATCGTTGACTCCTCACAATCCCCAACTAACAAGAACCACCAATTCCTCTCTTCTCCATGAAGCATCATCACAACCAAGGACACTCAATGCTCTTTCTAAGCACGGATCGAACTGATTCTTATCTCGACCTCCTCCAACCGGTCTTCTCTGAATGTATCTAAAACAGAGCCCTTGTACTTTTGCAGACTCTGGAACTGAAACTCTCAGAGTGTCTTCCTCCAAGTTTCGTCGTTGTCAACCTCTACCCTGTGGTGATCTGCATGCATAGCTTGCTAGACGTTTTCTATGAAAAACTAATGAGTATGTCAACCTAGAACCATTCCTGTAAAATAGAATACTGTTTGATCTCCTAATCATGGAATATGGAAGACTCAACATTAATTAATTAATTTTATTTCTATCATTGATTTTAGGTTAACTTATCTCAAGTTCTACCCATTAAAACACATTCAAAAAGATTAATGATTCCCAATCCTTTCCTAGGTCCTAAACCTGAAACTAGTATCACCTTGTTTAGTAGCCACTGTGAACATAATGGTTCATACATTAGATCGTAGGGGGACCTAAATGACTATGTCTCAATCATTCTCCAGTGTTTACATCACTTGCTAAACATGAATGAAAATGTTTCCCTACTAAGCCATGCAACATCACTTGTGTCTAACTCCAAAATCCATCCTATCCCTCAAGCTGACCCATGATACCACTATGTCACGACCCCCTCCCCAAAATGTGTACCCCTACCGGGCCGGCAATGTGATATGGGAGATAATGACCCCCAAGTCCCGCCTCCAGTAGGCCCCACGTTGGAAACTAGCACTGAGGGTATAGTAAACACACAAATGGGATGCATTACCCTATAAGAGAACACCTATAGAAAAGATAGATAAGATAGACACCAACAAACTCCAACTCAGAACTGAAATGTAAAAGAAAAATCAAGTGCACATATATAATGTCATGAAAAAGTACTACAACTGGAAGGGGAAAACAACAAGTATCCAAAATAATGTAAAATAGTAGTATCCAAATGCCCGAACAGATCCTGCAACCCCAAGTGAGTAATCACTAGCCTGATCTCCAACCTGCTCTAAGTGACCTGAAAAACAGTTTATATATAAATATGTTGAGTATAACAGTATTCTCAGTAGGAACCTCCCCAAATCCTGTCATGAAAATGTAATGAAAGAATGTTAAAGCATAGTGAACAATAAGTGAAACTAACTTGTAACCTAAACATGTAAACTATGTTCCTATCCTCACCATGGATACTCTCACCAAGTAACGCATACAAAAATATATCATATAATATAGAATATCAAGGGTACCCCACTACTACTTCCCCACTGGTTTGCTGCTTTTCCCCAACGCCGCACGTCTTGAGCATCTCTCTCCAAAAAGCCTTGCCCACAGACACATGTGTGATGCTCCACAAGATGAACCTTGTGCAAAAAAACCACCACGTCCACACACCAAAGTAACCAGGTAGTTTCCAAGAGCCACCACAACTTTCATAACGTGTATCAAACATCATGTATTATACCTCAAGCCATTACAGCCCATACACTGAGTAAGGATACTTAGGCCTTTATAGCCTATACACATTAAACCTATAGTAGTCTAGAGGATTCTATATCAGGAATATATGTGTTTGAATGACCACAAGACATTACGGCCCTCTACACACATATACGGGGAAAACTAATCATTGTGCCTACTAGAAAAAGTATCCACCAAGAGAAGAGAGCGTGGACAAAGGGGGTAGTCAGCCATTCACCCTCCCACCAGACTATTGGGGAAACAACCCCCCCAGGGCTCATATTCCCCAAGGTGTATGTTTCCCTTACTGACAGGGTAGATTAGCATATAGAAACAAGAAAAGTACAAAATATGCTATATCTCACAACCACACTATGGTCATAACCGAGTCTTAGACTAAACTGTAGCTAACATCACTTGCACTCTGGTATAGAATTTCTAATAATAGGTATCCTATAAGCACACAACACTTTAAATAGATTTATTATATTACTTAATTACCTTTTTATCAGTTCCAATTTACATTAATTAATTATTTAATCATTAATTGACCATGAACAATTAGATATCAAATTTCCATAGCATCACACCCAATGTCAACTGTTCCTTCAGAATTACAACCACCTCATTATGTTCTAGAAACTCCAACCCCATTGGTTAACACCATTTATTCAATTATTCATTAAAAAGTTAATTTCCCACCTTCCCAGGCATTCTAGAAAAATATGATATGCTACTAAACATAAGGGGGATAAACACGGTGAGTAGATGTACTAGCTATTGATACTTTTCCGCCTATAGAAAGAGTGTAGTCCAATCCCCCCTTGAGAAACTAAAAACGGAAAGCACAAAGTATACCCCATGTGTCTTCATATCTTTCGAAAGAAGGGTAAACAAGATCAATAAACCTAAGTAGTGGGGAAAAGTAAATAGATAGTCAACCAATAATAATTTTCAAGCATCCAACAATCACATCCATCCCATTCTGTCATCCAGAGTGTCCTGATTGACACCCACATGCATAAATCGATGCATCTTTCCACTCTATGAGTCATCTGATGCCCAAAAAAAAGTCTCCATACCCCCACATATCACAGTAGCCATCTGGATCACATCACAACATAAAATGTAGGAAAACAAACAAAACATCAATTGGGATCTTGGCCCATTAACAATTAAGAGGGAATCATAGAACCCTTTAAGGAATTGCCAAAAAATTAGTTCTTTAATCCATCTTGAATTAACATATTTATTATTCATAGGTTCCATAATTCGGGAAACCTAATTAGTAAGGTATAAAAAATTATTAAACATGTTTACTGCACCAATTTTATAAACATCAAATTAAAACAAGAAGAACGAGATTCATTTACTTGACTTTTTTATCCATAGCCAATAGTTATCAATTAATTCCATTTTACGTTATTTACCATTTTTCATCAATAATGAACAACAAAATGAAGCATGAATGGATATCACACTATCTAGGAAACAAGGGGAAATAACATAAGACTGATATCAATTTATTTATCCGGTTCAAATATTTATTATTTCAATTCCATTGTGGTCCACTGTGATAAAACATGATAAGAAAACTGTTTCATATAAAAGTAAAGAGAAGCAACGAATCTTCTACCTCAAACTATTATTGACATTCTTTATCCCCACAATGAGTCACGATCCTCCCCTCGCGACAACATCATCCACCCGAGGATTCCACGGTACGACCACACCAACCGAACCCCTAGAAAATTCTATTAGAATCATGGAGATTACATTTTCTAAAAAGGAAAGGAGAATCAGAAGAATATGAACCCCACAAGAATGATGATAAAACATTGCTTATATCGAAGATTGATCGATATAGCTTGGTTAAGTTAATAAAGATTGGAACCAATCCTAGGAGTAAGTTTGATTATGCAACTCCAATGGAATAGAATGAAAGGTTCTGGAATCTCATAGTCGAGAACCAAGAGGAATAATTATGGAGGAACATATACCGTCCCTTTAGAAGATTTAATGTAGAAATGAATTATGAGATGCTCGATTTCCCATTAAAAAAGGATAGAATTATGCCATGCAGTTTGAACATGTAAAAACATATCAAGCCTTAGGAATTATTAATATAGGATTTATGGCATTTGCATCAGCCTTAATGTCCTTAAAACGAGGCCTTAAATGAATTTTACTTCAATGGAATATGCTAAAGGGGTGAAACTGTAGGATGCCGGAAACACTGTTCACGAACTCAAAATTTGGAAAAGGAAAAACATTGTTCATGAACCTCACTGTTAGACAATATTTATGAACCTTAACATTATACATTATTCATGAACCCCACCGATAGACACTGTTCATGAACCTCAAAATTAGACATTGTTCATGAACCTCACCATTAGACATTATTTATGATGCTCACCATTTGAAAATGTTCATGAAGCTCACCGTAAGGAATTGTTCATGAATATCACCCTTAGGAACTTCCCTTGAACCTCACCATAGAAACTATTCACAAAGTTCACTATTAGACATTGTTCATGAATATCACCATTAGACACTGTTCATGAACCTCACCTTTAGACACAGTTCATAACGCTCACCATTAAACACTAATCATAATGCTCATAGTTAGACACTATTCATGAAGCTCACCATTAGACACTATTCTTGAATATCATCATTAGAAGGTCACCATTCTAGAAACACTATTCACAGACTCAAAATTTGGAAAAGAAAAGAAAAGGTCGCCATTTGAAGGTCACTATTATGGAAAATTGTTCATGAACTCAAAATTTTTAAAATGAAAGAAAGGTCACCATTAGAGGTTACCGATAGTACTATTCACTGAAGGGACGCTTCACAAAACTCAAAATTTGGAAAAGGAAATAGCGGTTATCATTAGAGGTTACTGATATAACTATTCAATGATGGAACTGTTCATAGAACAAGAAATTTGGAAAAAGAAAGAGAGGTCACCATTGGCAATGTTCACAAAAAGTTACTGATGTACTATTCACAACAATCTACCAATGGAACTATTCACCGAACATGAAAATTGTAAGTGTTGGGGATAAGTCACCTTGACCCACCAGAACACATCAAACACAATAATTTCACAAAGTAATGGACCAGAGAGGTCTGATCCATTACATTTTCTTTCATATGTTAGGTTAAGTAAGCCATGATTTTTATGGATATGATGTATTTGATTCATATCCATAATGATATTACGTTCTTAAACATTTTTTCATTATCAAATGAAAATTATTCATGTATGGATATAATGGGGAAATGAAACTCATCGCATTTTTATAGACGGAAATCCATACGTACTCATGAGCGACAATATCATTGACGGTGAAATAGCATGTAATTGGATAGTGTATCATATATACAGAATCATTAACATGTTAGAGTTATTATTTACATGGGTTATACTCATTATTATACCAATCCAAATAATGAAGTGTTTTAATAACAAACTACACCACGACATGGAGATGGTAAGCCGTACGTACAGACATATGGTGACATTGTCATTTATACGATGGATATAATAATGAATATGGTTGTACAATTTTTATAATAAAATCAATGTATATAAGTGATACTAGATATATTTTTTTATAATGGAAATAATAATGAAATAGGAATTGGAAGAGGAATAAAACTTGAAAGTGGTGGTCAAATATTTACCTCTTTCCGGGTTCTTCCTTTTGATTTGATCAAACGGGCCAATTAGGAAAGATTTATGATCAAAGGAAGGAATCTAGGATGAAGGAAAGAAAGTATGGAGGATATTTGGTTAGTATATTAGAGAGAAAAATTTCTTTGGATGTCTGAAATAAAGAGAAGGTGAAGTGCCCATTTATAAGAGAGGTGAGGGTCACTTTTGGAAAAGCTTCAAATATTATTTTATCATAAATTTATTTTCATTTCATAATGGATCCAAATTGAATTATGTAATGGATATGGTGGTTATAGTTCTAAAACATCTCAAACAATAGGTTTTTGAAAGGTTTAGGTCTCCATATTAACATTATATTTTAGATTTAACTTTTACATAAATAATTTGACATTTACCATGCATCATTGTATTTTTATATTATATGGTTAATAAAATTATTATAATATCCAATAGATCCCCATGTGGTTAATTATTAATATATATTACCCTATTTATGTCCTTTTTCCAAATCATTTATTTTTAGGATTATTATATCAATTAATAATATAGTATTTGTTTTAAAAACATAATTGTGTCAATTTTGGGACTATTATGAATTTTAATTTTTGGAAATATATAAAAACATTATTACTTCAAATAAAATGTATTTAACCGACCCCAACTTGTCATATTAGCCAATAAAATTGGTTTAATTTATTATAAGTCCCAATTTACATTTATTTGGATATTTATAATATCAATTAATTTTAAATTTCATTGTTAAGGTAATTATTATATCATTATTGTGTCAGAAATGATTTAAATTATATAATTTCTAAAATAATATATAAAATTCCATTATGTAGGAAATATTTTTAACTTTCTAATGAATATTTGTAGTCAAAGATATCAATTATATAACCAATAAAAAATGTTTTACTAAAAGATACATGATGTTGTTATTTTTGTCTTTACTATAGATTAATTAATGTAAAATGTCATTATCTCTCTCATGTGGCTCCATGGGGCCCAGAATCGACCCATGATTTACCAAGGTTGTACATGTATCAACCAATAGGAATAGGACACATTTTAGGATAATTTAATATTATTATAATATTATTTTTTACCCTTATTTAAAAAATTTACCCTTTACCCATGGTAAATAAAATATTTACCGATGTAATTATTCATAATGACAAACAATAAAAGATAAATATTTACACAATTTGGATGTCGTAATTCCAAATATGGAATCCATTATTTCAAATTCAAAAAACAGAAGTGGGGAAAATTAATTTAAAATTAATTCCCATTTTCAAATCAAAAAGTGCGTTTTTACTAAATAATAACTATCAAAAGATCGACAGTTTATTATGTTTAGTTTAAATATGAAATTACACACAATGAATTTAATTATATTAAATAATAATAAATATAATATAATAATACTTTAAACCCATTCAAATGTATAATTTATCATTGTAGATTATTTTGATTAAAAAGGCTATTTTTAATTAAAATTTAGTACTATTCATAAATAATTGATAGTTTTCAGAAAAGTACCAAAAATTCGCCCTAATCTTATTTTAATATTAAAAATTAAAAAATGAAGTCCATTTTCAAAAATAAAATTTTTAAAATTACAAAAAGAGGGTATTATTATACATAACGACTAGTTTGATTGGTTGTGGTGTGTTAGAATCTTTAGGTTGCGTACAATGAAAGCTATTGCATTGTAATAATTGAAAAGTACCATGGATTCATGTGGTGTTACATTCATCCCTCATTAAAATAATTTAATCCTAAAAATTTATAGAATACTACCGCACAAAACGATTCGGGTTGTTCTTTATCATCACTTCCTCTAGTTTTCATGTTGCCTCGTCCATATTATGGTTTTTCCATAGACCATTTACCAGACGAGTCATTTGGTTTCTCAACCCTTGTTATTTGGTAACAAGAATCATGAAAAGCTCTTTTAAATAAGACAAATTAAGTCCCAGTTCAATTTCCACATAGGTGAGTACATGCATTGGGCCAGGCTTTCATTTTTTCAACAGTGATATATGGAACACATCTCGAGTTTTGGAGATGCTTGGTGGAAATGCCAAAGGGTAAGTTATAACCCTAATTTGTTCTATAATTTCAAAATGTATGATGTACCTAGGAATTAATTTACCCTTCTTTCCAAATTTTATAACTCCCTTACATGTAGATACCTTCAAGAAAACATGATCTCCTACCTGAAATTCCAAATCCGTCCTTTGGTTATTAGCATCACTCTTCTACATCATTTGTGATTCCTTGATGAAGTTTGGGATAACCTTAACCTTTACCATCGTTTCTTCAATATGTTCTGGGCCTATCAGTTTTCTTTCACCAACATAATCCCAACAAGTTGGTGTGCAACATCGTTTTCCATATAATACTTCATATGGTTCCATCTGAATACTTGAATGGAAGATATTGTAATAAGAAAATTATACCACAGATAAATATAGATCCCACATACCTTGAATTTCATGTGAAAAAGATCTCAACATGTCTTATATGGTATTAATAGTTCATTCTGATTTTCCACCAGTTTGAGGTTGGTAGGAAATGCTCAAACAATGTTCAGTATCCAGGGCTTTCTGAAGACTTTTCCATAATCTTAATGTAAAACAGGTATGACGATAAAAAATAATCGATTGGGGTACTCTGTGAATACTTACAACATCATTAATATACAGTCATTCTAAATTTTCCTGTGGTAAATCTTCAATTATATTGAGAAAATGTGATGACTTGGTAAGATGATAAACAATGAACCATATTGAATCATTCCTTCAAGGACACTTTAGTATCCCCATGAAAAATTCCATCGTAATATTATCCTATTTCCACTTAGGTATTGGAAGAGGATGCATGACTCCTCTAGGTTGTTGCCTTCCATCTTTCATTTGTTGACAACCCATACACCTCATCAAAAAACATCAATCACTCTCTTCATGTTGTCCCACCAAAAATATTAACTCAAATATCTATACATATTGGTTCTCCCAGGGTGTATAGAGAAATTGGATCTATGAGAGTCATCCAAAAATTCCCATTTTAGATCAGGTATGTTAGGAACACAAACCCTCTTCCTAAATTTCAAAATTCCATCTTTATCTATGAAGTCACTCAACCTCCCATAATTCATAGCTTTATTTTTATTTTGAAACTCATCATCATCAATATGGGAACTCGTTATCATTTCTAGTAAATAATGTTTGGTAACCCTTTGAAAAAGTATTGATGTTTGACCTTCCATGGTTATTCCCATATCCATCTTTACTCGATCGATGAAAATGGGATCCCTTTTAACTCTCATATAGTTCAAAACTCCACGATCCTTTCTACTTAAAACATATGCCACCCTATTTTCCTTCCTTGGGTGGTAGTCTATAGCACAATCATAATCCTTGAGTAGTTCATGCCATTTCCTTTTCGTCATTTTGAGTTCATTTTTTGAGAAAATATACTTCAAACTCTTATTATCAGTATAAATCTCACATTTATTACAATAGAGATAATGTCTACATATCTTTAGAGTGAATATTACATATTATTACTCAAGATCATGAGTGGGATAGTTTTTCACATGTATTTTTAGCTATCGTGATGCATAGCCAATAACTCTATAATTTTTCATAAGGACACAACCAGGTCCTTTCATTGAAGAATCACTATAAGTAAAAAAGCCATTATTCCTTGATGGTAGAGATATGATAAGATCAGTGAATAATATTTTGTTCACTTCTTTAAAACAGTCTTCACACTCTTTGGTCCCAAAAAAATTTAACCCCTTTAACTATGATCTTGGTAAATGGGTTAGCCAACCGAGAAAAATTAGGGTTGAAATATTGAAAATAACCTACTAAACAAATATAACTGTGTACCTCAGTTATACTCATCATTGCTAGCCATTCATGGATTTCCTTGGTCATTGAATGATAAACAGAGATTCCATACTTATAGAAAATATGTCCGAGAAATGAAATCTCTTGTAACCCAAATTCACACTTTCTAAATGTCCCATAAAATTCATTTCCCCTAAGAGTCTTTAGAATAATGCGCAAGTTATTTTCCTGATCTTCATATCTTTTTTAGTATACCAAGATATCATAAATATATACCACTAAAAATTCATCAAGATATTCCTTGAAAACTCTATTCATTGGATCCATGAAGATAGAGGTGAATTAGGGAATCCTAAAGGCATTAATGTAATCTCATAATGCTTGTACCTGGTTTGAAATGGTGTTGTCAGAATGTCTTACTTCTTCACAAAAAACTGATGATCTTTTGATCGAAGGTCAATATTTGAAAAATTTTGAGCTCCATTAAATTGGTCAAATAAATCATAAATGCGAGGTAGGGGATACATGATCTTTATTGTTATAGCATTGATCTCCCTGTAGTCAATGCACAACCACGTAGGTCCATCTTTCTTCTTAATAAAAATGATGGGGGCTCCCTATAGAGAAAAACATGGGAAAATTAATCCCTTATTACTGAATTCCTTGAGTTGTTTATTTAGTTACACTAATTCCACAATGGCCATTCTATAAATGGTATTCGATATGTGCCTTGTACCAAGAATTAAATCAAATGAAAACTCAATTTCTCATTCTAGTGGATGTCCAATTAAATCCTCAAGAAACACATCAACATATTCTTGAATAATAGGTGCATCCTCTATTAGAAAATTCTTTCCTCACACATAATTATTTCATTCTCATCGTCCTTAATAATTGAATTTAGTAGAGCTACTATGGTGGATCATGATAAGAATCATATGGTGATGTTTCTACTCTAAAGATAAGGCACTATTTATCATCATTGATAATTGCATACTCCTTCTCCTTATAATAATTTTTCACTTCATTGTACAAAATAAAATCTATACCAAGGATTATATCAAATTAAATCATGGGTATAATGATTAGATAATTAGATATATATCATTTATATGCCTTAATGGGGACTGATTCAGAAAACGTTTTTGCAATGATACTTCCCTTGGGAGTTTTTACTAACAACTCCCTTATTAAATTAAATTGAAGAATCTAATTTTCATAGAAAACTGGGAAGATATGAAACAATATTATGTTCCAGAATCTACCAAATCATTAGCTAAACATGAGGAAACCATGAAATTACCAGCCACCATGTCTTTCAGAGTTTCAACCTCAGTAGTAGGGATCTCATAATCTTGGCATTGATCCCTTGGTATTTCCTGGGGTATGTTTCCAAGACACTTAATAAAAACATTTGCATAATGTCCAATATCGATATAATTGTATCATTGAACTTTGGTAGCTTCTTTCTTCCCCATACAATCACTAGCATGTTGACCTCTCTCCCCACATTTGTAGAATACTCCTTTCCGTTTTAGACAGGCACCAAAGTGATTCCATCGACAATTATCACAAGGTGGAAATTTAACTCTTCTCTTATGCCCTATTTCCTTATTTCCTTTTCCAGAGTGTTCATAAGATCTCTTCTTCTATTTATTTTCTTTAAAGTTGTAAGACCTAGATAATTTCTTTTATATCTTGATAGCACATGAGATAATATCTTCATACGATGTCATGGATTGCGAGAATAATGCTCGATGGAGAAATGGTTTTAACCCAACAATGAAATGATAAATATAACTTCATGGGTTACATATATAATATGCATCATTCATTACAAACCTTATAAATTTATCTTCATACATTGAGACATTCTCATCCTTCTTTTGTCTCAGACACGGAAATTGTCTTTCCATATCCAATTGATGGTCTGGAGGAAAGTATTTTTCTAAGAAAAGATCTTTAGACTCCACCCATTCCATACATGATAATTTTTCATCTTCCTTTGTGTTTTAAATTAATGACCACTATTGATCTATGTCTCCAATGAGGTGATAAACTTCCATGACATCTTTTTTCCTTTCGTTACTCCAGAAAGAATGAAATATTTTATCTGAGGAATCTATCAATTTTTCTGCTACAAATGGATTTTCAGACCCATTGAATTATGGTGGTTGTTTCCTAATAAAGTGATCTAACATTGATCGTTTGTATTGTGGATCAGGGTGCTTCTTATGGGTTAGGATATTTTTCATAACATGTGTGAGTTGTCCTAGTATGGTGGTAAACTGATCAACACCAGTTGCATCACCATCTACGCTATAATTATCTTGAGCAGGAGAGAAATACCTACATGGATTACATGGATTGATACGGTTTCCATTCATTCCACTAAGAACCATTTCTAAACAATGGCATACATTTGATTATTTTAGAAACTATAATACATAATTCTGACATGTAAAACACTTAACAAAAATTGAACAGTTTATGTATATAATATATAATAATAAAAAATGTTTTCATTTTGGAAGTATATACTCATAAACCCTTCATAATGGTTTTTAATGATAATATGAATTACCCTAATAATATCCCCTCGGAGTGGCATAACCAAAAGTTCCACAATCCACATTGTCGTGCACCAGTTCCCATTCTAGTCTAGATCAAAGTGATGCTTTTTTACCCCTATTAGATCTGTGTTAGAGTCACCTCTACCTTCTCAAATATTGTCAGGGTTATATTTCTTAGAAAACACATAAAATCTCTATAGTACAAAAATGTTAGGATGTTCTTCTGTACTAATCGTCAAATTCTATCTTAGCGTAATGTGCTCTAATATGAGTTTTTATAAATCTAGTTTCCATGGTTTGTACTAAACTTCCTCTAATACCAACTGTAACGTCCCGACCCCAGTTACACAATGTCGATGATTTATTACATAACATTGGAATAATACAAGGAATCATGTCCCAAAATACTGATCAGTTTAGTATTATTGGAAACAATATACATACATATGTTCAACATTACAACTAGAAAAGCAATAAAACACTAATATTTTTCAATTAGAAACATACAAATATATTTTATTATTCCTGGATGTCACTCACAACTAACTTCTTCAAATCCTTGGAAAATTATACCTAAGAAAGAGGTTTTCTCAAATGCTCAGTAATGGTATAAAATAAATCTGATGATAACATAAAAATTAGGCATGGCGAAAAATTAAAAATACACGCCTTTACAAATAATAAACATGAACACATTATGGTAAGAATATGAGCTGAATAAATAATGCCATAATAAAACATAGTAATGGGTATCCAACTAGTCAAATAACCACATAAACCGTCATTATTATTTTTATAATGAGGGAATGTATAATTTCATACATTCTGCAACATCTGTTCAAGGCCTCGGCCAAGACGTCTAAAAATGATTTCGGCCTCGGCCAAAACCATATGCCAAATTCGGAAAGGCCTCAGAAAATTCAACATAAAATTGATTCATGACACCTATCGATGCATCGAGGATCTATAGAGGGCTCCACCCATCACATACTTATTACAATACATTATCCATAGGAAAATTTTGAAACATAACACATACATTAATATTAAAACAAACATAAGAAATGTCAATACTTTACACATAAACCATGAATGGTATAAAAATAACATATCCATAGTCAAACATATCAAAAAACATTCAATACAATATCAAATATGTGTATCATTATAAATCAACATCAAATAAGTTTATAATCTATCAAAGGATGTTGACATAGATGAAAAGAAAACTATTTGAATGAAATAAATTTCTCTATTTTGAAACCATATAACTGTCACATAATTATAAAAGATAACATTCATTTTGAAAATGTTATTTTTAATATTTTAATGGATGCTTTGATGATTTTATAGTGGTAGAAAATAGCTGCACCCAACGTATAAGTTAAAAAAAATTCTTACCATAATTTTGTCAAAAAGGTCATAAAGTACCTTATTTGGAAAATGACAAAAAGATTTTTAAAAAAACATATAAGGTAAAATAATGGTATAAATGAATTTAAACCATAGTCTATTAAATAATTAAAATATTTTAAAATATATTGTTTATAAAACCTAGATGTTGATGATAAAGGGGTCCCAGTAGATACTAATGTAAAAACAACCTCAGATAATTAAGAGATGTCGAAATTAACCCAAACCATGTACTTTTCCTTAGTAGATGGTATATTAAACTCTTGTATAATAGTTTAAACATTGTTATTAAATTATACAAAAACTATACACATAAATATGATTTCATATATGATAATAAAATATTACTTTGTTAATAATATTTTAGCAGTATCATCGTTTGGGGTGTTAACTGACTCATTTTACTTTATATGATTGGTTTTGTAAGTCATGTTTGTTAAGGATATAATGTATTTTGTTCATATCCAGAATGATATTAGGTTATAAAACATTATCATTAATCATCAAATGAAAATTATTCTTGAATGGTTACTATTGGTAAATGAATCTAATCATGTTCATGGAGATAGTAATCCATACGTTCGAACAAGCGACAATATCATTGATGGTGAAATCATACGTAATTTGATGGTATATCATATATTAATAATCATTAACATGTTATATTTATTATTTACATTAGTTATAATCATTATTATACCCATTAAAATAATTAAGTGTTTGAATAACAAACTACACCACGACGTGGAGAAGGTAGGCTGTACATACACACATATGATGACTTTGTCATTTATAGTATGGATAGATTAATGAATATGGTTATAAAATTTTTATAATAACATCAAACTATATAGTATATTCTCGAGTATTTATTTTATAATGGAAAAAACAACGGAAGAAGAAGTGGAAGAAGAAAAGAACTTGAAAGAGGGGGTGAAATATTCACCTCTTCATCAGGTTTTTCCTTTTGATTTGATCAAAATGGATACATAGGCCGGATTTATGACCAATTTAATGACTCTAGATGAATGGAGGGATGTTGGGAGGATATTTGGTTAGGTTTTGGATGCGGAAAAAGTCTTTGGAGGTGTTAAATTAAGAGAAGGGGAAGTTCCCTTTTATAATAGAGGTAACAATCACTTTTAGAAAAGCTTGAAATATTTTTTTATAATAAAATAATTTTCGGTTTATAATGGCTCCAAAAATAATTTTTTTGAGGATAAGGTGGGCATGGGTTGGAAAACATTAAACTAATAGGTTTTTGGAAAGTTTTAGGTGACATATTAGCCTTATATGTTAGATTTAACTCTTATTTCAATAGTTTGACATTTACCATATCTATTTGTATTTTTATATTATATGGTTAATAAACTTACAATAACATGCCATGAGAACCCCATGTGGTTCATTATTAATATATAAAAAATTATATAAGTCCTTTTTACGAAAATTATATTTTTAGGAATATTATATCAATTAATAATATAGTATTTGTTTTAAAAACCCAATTTTGTCAATTTTGACACAATTTAGTAATTGATTTTTTTTGAAAGCCATAAAAACATTATTACTTTCAATTAAATTTATTTAATAGACCCAAAAAAGTAATATTAACCTATAAAATTAGTTAAATGTATCATAAATCTCAATTTACATTTATTTGGATATTTATAATATTAATTATTTAAATATTTCATTATTAAGGTAATTATTGAATCATTATTGTGTCATTCATAATGTATATAATTTAATTTCTGAAAATTATAAATAAAATACCATTAATTAGGAAATAGTTTTAGAATAATAATTAATAGTTATGGTCTAAGATATCATTTATATATCCACATATAAAAATTGTTTACTAAAAGATACATGCTTTTGTTATTTTAGTCTTTACTTTAGATTAATTAATGTAAAATGTCATTATCACCCCCAATTGGCTCAATGGGGTCCCAAAATCGACCCAATGATGACCCTAGTAGTACATATATCAACCAATTGGAATATTACACATGTTATGGAAAATTTAATACTATTATAATATTATTTGTTTACCCTTATTTACAAGATTTACTATTTTACCATTGTGAACAAAATATTTACCGAAGTAATTATTCATAATGTATAAAAATAAAACATACCTATTTACACAATTTGTACCTCTGGATTCCAAAAATGGAATAAATTTTTCCATATTAAAAACAAATAAGTGCAATAAATTAATTTAAAATTAAATCCCAATGTCAAAACGAAAACCGTGTTTTTAAGAAATAGTAACTATCAAAAGATCGACACTTGTTTGTGTTCAGTTTATAAGTGAGATAACAAATAATGACCTAAATTATGTTAAATGATAAAAATATAATCTAATTATACTTTAAAAACACTCAGATGTATAATTTAACACTATAAATTAATTCGATTAAAAAGGTTGTTTTTAATTAAAATTTAGCACTATTCATCAAAAAATTGAATGTTTTTAGAAAAATACCAAAAGATTAACCGAAGCTAATTTAATTATCCCTAATATAAAAATTAATTTCATTTTCAAAAGAAATTATATAATTTAAAAAAGTATGTATTCCTTTTCATAATGGATAGTCTGATTGGTTGTAGTGTGTTAGAATCATGAAGTTGCGTACATTGAAAGTTATTTGCATTATTCAAAGGGAAACGTATTGTGGGAGTATATGGTGTTAAAAGAGATATTTACAATTTATTTAATACTATTAATACCATAAATTTAATCTTCTAGGTGACTAATATAATATTAGATAATAATATTATAATTATATTGTAGTTCAGTAAAACTCAGTCTTGCATGTTACGTGATATATCAATGAAACTCAATATTATATTAAACATAATTCAATACTAGATTTTTATGTACTGAAATATTATGGTAGTTTTTAATCTAGTTAAATATTTTCATGGTGTTTCATATATAAAAAATATTAACTTAGGTTAGCATGAAACCCAAATAAAAAATAAATTAATTTTTTTCAAGAAACATTAATTCATAAAAACTCGATGTGATACAAAGAATGTTAACAGTAAAGAACCATAAATTTGTGATGATATAAATGAACGTTTGATTAATCATATGTGAATGTATGAGGATAAGAAAAATTAAGATCATTTTTATAAAGTTGATGAATTTTCACAATAATAATTCCTCAATTGATTATATTCTAATTCAAAATCATTATTTCTCCATTTGGTAGTCCCTTGATAAATTTTCTCTCTATCTCTTAGAATGATTTTCAATTTGTTAATGTTGATTATCTACTCGATCATAAGAAAATAGATTGATAATTCATTCCATCTAACAAAATATTTATTATATGTTATAAAATGTTTATAAAACATTACATTTTGAATTAATACATTTATTGAAAAAATAAAATTGAAAATTAACAATAAACCATTTCATAAATGGATATCCATACGACACATTTAAAAGATTAAAATTCAATAAATGTGAAGAATTTTGACTAAATTACTCAGAAACAACATTTCATAAATCCCATGTATATCTTATATCATCTATTGATTTTTACATACACAATAAAATAATAAATTCATCATATAATATTTTCAAACATGGTTATAAAATGAATTACCATAGAACATTAACGAAAAAGGATGCTTCCTCATTCCATGAATGAATCCAAAAATTACAAAATATATTTCATAGATCAAACAATGATCTAAACACCAACAACAATAATTTAAAAAAAATCAATAGATCATTTATGATTCTTGAGGTCATCAATACAATTCAATTTAAATTATGAAATACAATTATATCTTTATCAAAACTCAAAACCATTTTCTCACCCTTTGAATCAAATAAAGGGATATCACCCCTTAATAATAAAATGTTACCTTTTAATAATATCACATTTCTATTTCACTGGTACAAATAAACATAATCATTTAAATATATAACAAAAAACATATAATGAGCAATCCATATATATTTAATAATTATTTAATTCTAATAATTTAACTCATTATTTATTCCACGGTATCTTTAATCCAGTATCATGGACGTTACATATTATTTCACAATAACTATTTCCAATAATTTTAAATGTTAACAATATCATAAAACTAGTAATACTCGATTTAATTATGATTTAGGCATTTATCATAAATGATAATGTTATTTCTTCTAATAACTTTTATATGTTATATTCAGAGTCCACACAGTCATCAGAAAAATAATTTATCATTCAACTGTTTTGATTCTCTTCATGAGATTTCCCTTTAGAGAATCATTTTGAATTATTATCATACATTAAAAGAACAAAATATTTAGATATTGATGATACCTTAGCGATACCAGTATTACAATTCACTTAATTTATTAAACTCTAATTTTTGTGTAGGAATTACTTACTATGTGGACTTCCTCACCACAAATAAAACATATTATCATTAATTTGATAAATTTCCTTGTGTAATTATTCTCACATTCATTATATATATGACACTTAATCCTCTCCCATCTTTTGTTTCCACTACACATGCATTAAGTTAACTCCATCCTTCTCTTCTTTGGTGAGTTCATGAGTTTGTTAGGATTAAAATTAATATTAATGTTCCATTTAAACTAATAAGGGGAAATCATAATGTAATTTACTCTAGTCGGCAGGACTATTGGTTCCTAATTAATATATTTTCCATCACATTCAATGTTAACCTAGTTTCATATTTTTTCATTATTTAACTAAAACCACAAACATATTTCTATGAACAGTAATCATAGTCGAAAATAAATGATAATGAAAATCAACTATAGGATGTATAAATAATGTAACATTTTTCCTTAATCTATATAACCTTTGTATTATCCAAGGCAGTTTAGATCAATCCCTTTTTTTAATACCTCATGAGATTTAGAAAATAGTTTGTGAATTTACATAAACCACTCTTTAATGATGTCAAACCAGGTGTCCATCAAGGCATGTTTTCATGTAATAATTCACAGTTGATTCTACCTCAAAAATGTGTTATGGGGGTTTTAACCCTATGGATATATGTGTTAGAGCCACATCCACTTGTACTATTCAGATAGAGATTTAATTTCATGAAAACCACAGATGTTATCCTTCACCAAAATTATAGGAAATTTCACAATAATTTTACTAATCCTTCGAAATATCCATATATAAATCCTTATAAATATCCTTATAAATATCCTTATGAATATCCATTGGGATATCTTTAATGTTTTATCATCATATATTCTAAAGGATATTTAATCAATTTTTTTGATACCATATATAGTGGCCTAGGATTTTGATACATGAATATTCTATTGTTTAGATGAAGATTGAATACTTTACAAAAGTATATTTACATGTACCATAATATATTAGTGTAATAATAAACCTAGAACACAACATTATAATATGGGGAATGATATTTAATGGTTTTTAATAAGAAATTCCAATTTAATATTCCTACTACATAAATTTTTCATATCCAAGGGAAAAAACTAACCAAATGATTAGATCATATGATTAGTAAACGTAAATTAAGGATATGAAAAAGAATAACATGAACATAATGGTATGGTAACATTAGAATAACATTTTATGCCCTTACCCAATATATCAAATATCATAATCATGAGTCCTGACATAAGTATTAGTAGTTCATAATACCCGAATGATTAGATATTCAAAGTATATGATTCACGATATCATAATAATTGAATAATAATTATATTATTTTAGTACACACAATAATAGAAAATATTACGACAAGGATAGCCACCCAGATATTCAAAATAAGTTGGGATTTTGTGACCACTCATGTAACTATTGTGGGATTAGGCTGACCTACCATATAACCTCTGTTACAGAAATTAGATTACCACCCATTTACACTTATTTAAATTATGTTCTAACCACCTATTTACCCTCTGAGCTCATAGATAATTTATCTTTACCCAATGCATTGGAGGGAGCCATATGTTCCACTAGTCATATAACTAAATAATAAATATGTGTGACACAAGTTCATAAACATTTATCATATCATAACTCGTGAAATTAATGGGGTAAAAAAACATGTAATCAGATCATATTCTATGGAGATTATATATTTTCGTTTATCATATTTTTTAGCATGAGTTTCATATAAGTTAATTCATGATATAACCCATGGAAGTGAAACATGTTTAACAAAAAACATATCATATTATTCATAAAAAATTCAAAGGAAGAATAAAAATAGTTTACATGATTAACATCTTAATTAACAAATTAACAATATAAAAGGATTTCAACTTAGATATAAAATATTTTCATAGATCACTTTTATTAGTTTGTTTGGCAAAAATCCTTTGTTTTAAAATCACTTTTAAAATATAAAATATTTTTAAATTCCTATTCATTAAAAATAGATTTAGAATAATATAAATTATATATTAATAAATAATTTAATACATTTATTGACTAAAACATCAATCTCCTTTTGAAAAAATCGTTTTAAAATTTAAAACATTTTGAAACACTCTTTCTTTGAAATCAATATCTATAACTTATAATGGAATATTCTAAAATAAGGTTAAAAACATTTTGAAACATAAAATATTTTCAGGTCAATTTAACATGAAAATTAGATTAAAATAATAATTAAATCCATTATACAAAACAATTTTATAAAACATGAGTTTTAATTTAATCATGTTTCAAACTAAATATAGAAATAATTTCTGATTTTCAAAAAAACATTTTCATAATTATATAAAGTAAAAAAGAGTTGTAAAATTGTACTATTACCTAAAGATATCATTAATATATATATAATATGAAAATTAATAATATTTACTGTTATATGCATCATATTATTCCATCAATGAAATCATTATCATAAATAATCCCGATAAAAGATTAGATTGTAGCAATATACTCTTACGACATTTGTAATATAGAGTCATAATACAAATGATAGAGTAAAATTACATGAAATATAAAATATAATTAAATGAATAATATTCATGATATAACATGTCAATGTAAAAGTTTGTACACCTTATAAAATAATATATCATTATAACAAAACATGTTCCTTAATGATGGAAATTGGAAACAAAATATTCTTATAGATTTGTTATCTTTGGAAGCATAAAATCCTTGAAGAAGGAATTATCAAATGGATATTTATAAAACAACTTGTTTTCGTAGAATAATCATAATATTTATTTATTGTAATTATATACACCACTTGAAAGAAATATGTGGTGATTATATCATCTGTATAATTTATGTAAAAGGTGGGGTCAAATCCAATACCTTAAGTCAGGACTCTATCCATACTCAGTTATAAAGAAAAGTATAATACATATATGTTTATTATAAATATATAATATAGACATATTTATATATTTCATATCATTTTTTAGAAGAATTTATCCTGTTTATTAATAGTTCCATGTCAATTTTACATTTTAGGTAATAACTACATTCTTTTCCATACATATATTAACTTTTTATTTTTGTTTATTTAACATAGATAATGATTTCATCATCCCGATTATGATAATGATGATATAAATATCACATGTATTCATTATCATTTTATTGAGTGTAATATATAAAATTTAACTATTGTAAATGAAATAAACTACTGATGGATATGATATGCTGAATATATGCATGAGCATTGTTCCCATTTTCTTGTAATTTTGAAAAAAATTAAATGAAATATATATATATATATAATCATTCAAATATAATTTTTATTTTATATATTTAACATATTTATATTAATCAAATCATTAATACATTTATTGTAAAGTGTAAATGAATCACAACACTTGGCCAGACAGTAGTCCACGGTACATACAAATGACACTATCATATTCCCACAAAATGTAAATCATGACAGTATGTGTTATATAACAATTAATGAAACCTAATAACACAATAAATATCATAAATATCATATATAAATAATTTTTTTCATTATTATCATCCATTAATGTCGGTAAAGGATAAACAACAACATCAGATTGAGACACGGTAGTCCTCCGTGCACAGGAAAATTGATTTCATAACTGATTTGATGTATATGTGTGTAATTTTAGGTAATAAACATTTAATAAAACACATAAATATATTTAATTTATTTAATTTATTATATAAAAATTACATAAAAATAATTTAAGGGGTTTAAGGAAGAAAAATAGCGTTCATTGAAGAACATTACATAATTTTTGCATATCTCATTTTGGATTTCACCAAAGGACCACTTGGGTTAGATTAATGACTAATGTTATAATTATATGATTGGTGTAGGTATTTTTAGAATAACATTTTGATGATATTGTTTGATCAAAATAGAATGAGAGGCTTGAATAATATGGTAGGGTTAGTGACCCTTTATAGTTGAGGAGGAGTGGAATTCCTTTAAATACTCAAATTTCTTTAATATTATAAGGTCCCTGAAAAATCGTGTGGATAAAATATGAAAAAATATAGTTTTTATGATTTGTTTTTCCAATATAAACATCCACCACACAAAAATAAATTCATTTTTATTATTTTCTTCCTAAACAATTATTTCTCAATATTTTTACCATTTTGGTTATTATGAAGGTTACTAAATTTATAATCAAGGTAATTAATTAATTATGAGTAAATTAATATAATATTTATTGTATAAATTATTCCCGTATGTTTTAAATATTTTATCTAATTTCACAAATAAAAATTCCATCTGTGTTAGAAATTAATATTAAAAAAACTAGTAAGGAGAAAAAAACATTTATTTAACACTAACTATGCAAACAATGTTTTTACCTTTTGAGGGTCAATATGTTCCTTCTGAAATATCAATTATTCCATGAATGTGTCATATTTGGTGTTTATTAAAATCTCAACATAATTAGGTAAAATATTTTACTTTTTAATCATTAAATCATTTAATAAAAATTAATTTATAATAAAATAACATTAATGAAAATTTTGTAAATTTCATGACCCGTCTAAGAGAATCCATTGTCATGACTATCCCGATCCATCCTCTGGTAGTCTAGGGGATAGTAAATAGAATCAGGTAGGCATATCCCACAAATCGGAGGTAGTTTCCTATGTACCTGTACACATGAAAATATCGCTACCCCCAAAATGTTGAAATTTAAAAACACCAAGTAAAAAAATGAAAGCATATAATAAGATGCCATCCAAAGAGTATGATAGTTAGTAACTATAAAGTAAACAGGTCCAAAATACAATCTCACCAAAAGAAATAATATGGAAAAGTGAAATCACATGTTCTTGAAACTCATCAAAAGAAAACCATGACTGTAGTGTAGGTGTAAGCCAGCTGTCTGAATCTATAAGAGCACACCTCATCTGTCTGATCTCTTGAAGAACCACCTAGTCCTAGTCCACCTATATCTCCATTGAAGGTTCAATCATTTACACAAGACATAACATTTAAGAGTGAATCCTATGCATAGGTGAGTATAATAATACTTATTAGGACCACCCAAAACAACAAAGGAATTCTACAAAGAAATACACAATGTAAAACACAAAGGAAATGCACTATGCACACCACAATATATGTACATGAAGTACATTATAATCTAAACAAGTATATGTCCATAACAAAAATTCCAAGAATATATTGGTATACACATAACCATCGACAATATAAGAGATATGTAATAACCAATCTCAGCCATAAGATTCTGCTTAAGGTGCGCTCGTTCGAGGAGAAATCACTCCTTACTCCATGATATCGTCAGAGATTGTCACAAATAAGTCCTACTAATTTAGGCCCCTTCAAAAGATAAATATGATATAACCAAATTCAGTAAAAATGTGGTAGTTGGGAGGTCCTAACATTCCCTTTTATGTAATAGATTACCAATTAGTTTTCAATAAGATGATGAATTCTAGTATCCATGAATTAAAATAGAATATTTAGATAATGAGTGTAAAAGCTCCACTTTCTATAAAGGGGATATTTCAAATCATGTTTATAATTAATTTATTATTTTATGAATAAATAATATTCCTAGTTCATTGGTACTTTCTTCATTGATGATCAGTGATCATCCGGAATGACCCTTTCAGATTGAATTCATTGTGCTAGCGAGCATATACTGTAGAATCACTTAGAGGTCATCCTCACATACTCTAATGGCCTCCAAACAATGCCACTCATTCTCCAGGTTCTATTTTAGAAAATATAATTTCTTGCATTGATCATTATTTATATCGTTTTTTTTATATCTTGAATAACAAATCTCATTCAAGAGAGGGAGGGATTATTTGAGTCGAGAGAGAATATTTTTCCACAACAATTCTTAATTCACTGGGATATGGAACAATAGACGTACCTTCTTATTAATTGACATGGGGATTTAGTTACAATAATAAATTTCAAAACATAAATTAAAATAAGTTATAAATTCTATAGAAAACACATGCCACATAATAACAATAACAACACTATTATTTGGTGTTCACCAACTTCCACAAAACGGAACCATAAATGAAATCTCAGGCCACATAATGATAACAATATTATTATTATTTCATTCACCAATTGGATAAGCATTATTTAATGACTTGTAAGTAATTTATTTAAAAATCAAATGGTCAAGGTCCTTTCAAACTTCACTTCCGTAAATTGAACACCCAAATAATTTTTTTTATTATCTTAAATAAATATTTTTTTAAACATAATAAATAAATATTTATTCAATGTTCAATAAAGTAAATAAATAAATTTTATTCCCAATCTGGTGAATTAATATTTATTCAACTGATGTGATCATTTTAACTTGAATACAATTATTCCTCTGTCTTGAGAATAATATTTTTTCCATTAATTAAATTTAATTAAAATTTAAACAAGAACATAAGAAACAGGTAGTCTGTTACCCTTTAGGATTCATTATCATTCTCATTAGGATGGATTTCCTAAAGTCCAAGATTTATTTCTAGAAATGGGTTGATATACCCGGGAGAAAGAACATAAAGTCAGAACGACGCCATCCACATATGAATGCTCATTATGTAATATAATCTCTTTGTCACAATATCTCATTAACCAGGTATCATGATATTTTCATCAACATATGTACTTGATTTGTAATTCTATGAATATCAAATATAAATTCAATGTTACACCATGACCATGGAATTTATGGGGATAGTTCTATCATAAATGAAGGGTCGATATAACAACATCCATAAATTGAAGGGACCATTCTTTCCTCAACTTATCCATTAATCACATGTAATTTCCCATGCACGAAGCATACCCTATATCCCGAAAACATATGGCATGATGGTTTTCATCAATAAATCAACGTGCATGAGTTGTGCCACGTATTAATGAAACTATTAAATTCTATAGAGCATTACACATTCTCACATATATAAATATCATAAGACACCAAAACATGAAGAATTTCTACTGGATGATCTATTATAATAATCATCTATCGTGGAGATTACCAGGTGATAAATTCATTAGAATAAGTCTCATCTGATTATGAGTACTCAAACCTGATGTTTTTGATACCATGAGTCCCATTATGTTATGACATCCAACTACAAACTATATTTAAGAATATAGTCATATCATTTCACATTTCTCATCATAGTGGCGAACTGCTATAAACTTAGTAATGCAAAAAATATTATTCGAAATTATTACTTTACAGTCATTCAGAACAATGAAAATTATTTAATAAGATATGTATTATTTAAATACATCAAATATTCATTCAATAAAATTAAAAACCGTTGGTTCTAGGACACCAACTCCATGAAACTCCCACTTGGACTAGATCCAACTACCTGTGACATTCAGTCCACTAGACCTCACATGATGACCGTGTTTCTACTCTGTCAATGATTTAGTGAATGGGTCCTCCACATTGTCTCCCTAGGAAATATTACTCACTTTAAAATAACCTCTCTGAGAAAAAATACGATAATATAAGATACTTATGAAGTATGTTCATTAACTAATGATGTGACCTTGTATCATTCTTGAGATCCACCACTGTAGTTTTTTATCAATAGAGTGTGATGGGATCTTTACTACTAAGAACCACATCTAGAAATTATATGAAGCTTCATATCCAAAATTATTCTTTATCTACCTCTTAAGATGTGATATATTCATACTCTGATGTAAAATCTGTGAACACACCTTCCGTTGAGATCTTCCAAATCACAGAACCTCAATTCAATGTGAAGATGTATCTCGTTTCTAACGTCATGTCATCTGGATCAGTTTGGAAACTACAATATACATATCTTCTGATTAATAGTTCCTCATTTACTCCATAATCTTGTAAATAATCTATAGTAAGCTTCATAAACATAAGTATAGTTTTGACTGCCATCCAGTAGAGGTTACCTAGTTCATCATGATATCTTCCTATCACACTAAATGTGTAGCTAACATCTAGCTGAGTAGAGAGATTATCAGACATGACTGACCCAGTGACTAATGCATATGGAATACTTTCCATTCACTTTCTTTTCTTATGCATCTAATGAATCATTTCCTTGGAAAGATTATTTCCATGTGACTCTAGAAACAATCCCCTCATAGATCGTTCCATATCAAATCTCTTTAGTATCTTATTAATGTTTGTACTTTGAAATAGGCATATTAATATATTGGATCTATCAGGATGGATATTGATCCCATGAACACATCTTTCATTACCCAAGTCCTTAATGGAGACTAATTTATTCAACCATTCCATAACTATCTATAAGATTAGTATTTCATTTTCATTAAGTAATATTTCATGATCATATACTATTAGGAAAACAAATTCACTCCTACTAAACTATTTGTAGACACAAGGGTCACATTAAATCTTAATCAAACAAAATTCCATTATGGATTTATCAAAATGAATGTTCCATGACCTAAATGATTTTTTTATCAATAATAATATTTTTTCAACTTTGTTATCTTATTGGAATCCATTGGAGACAAAAAAATCCTCAGATCGTGTCATATAGATATATTTATGAAGATTCTTATAATGGAAGACCATTTTATCATCCTTTTTTCAAATCATATAGTCATGGTAAAAGATAATGAAAAGTAGAATTCTGATATATTTTATCATTATAACTAGTGAAATGGTTTCTTCGTAGTCAATGCCTTGACGATATTTAAACTATTTTGCAACCAGTCATGCCTTATAGGTAATTACTTTCACATCCATGTCCAATTTCTTCTTGAATAACCATTTTCAAACTACTATATTTACATATAGTGGTAGATTACCAAATCGTAGACTTGGAATTGGGACAAGGAATACATTTCAGGATTCATGGATTCTTACTATGTGGAAATATTCGTGCCACTTACTGCATCCTTTTAGGAAAGAGGGTCATTATTATAAACTAATAGTTAGTCTCCATCCTCAGTAACTACACATATGTATCGTCCATGTTCTATAACCTCTCTTGTACACATATTCAATACTTGTGTCTCTTGAATAAATATTTCTTTTATGAGGATTTTTTGAATATACTCTTATTCAAACACTTGTGTACCTAGGACTACGACATCATATAAGTCTATCTTGATCCCATGATCTATTTTGGAGATGTTATCCCTCTCAAGGAGTATGGTTTGTCTTTCCACAATAACCATTTTTTATAAGGGTTAGTACATGTAATATCCAAATGTATTCATGGGTTTACCTATAAAGGTACACTTTGTTCCCCGAGGGGAGATTTTGTTAGATGAAGTGTCCATAATAGAAGATTCACTTCCCCAAACAGGTAAATTCAATAACATGACTTTTAGTAAACTATAATTCGTAAATGGAATACCGTTTATCGATTTAGTTTGAAATTATATTAGAATACATGCCTCAGTTTGTAACGCATATTCTTAACATGATAATGGAAGATTTTAATGGCACATTATTTGTCTCACTATGTCAAAAAGACTTCAGTTTCTACTTTCTCTTACACCATTCCATTGGGGCGTGAATGGATGATTGAGTGGGGATAGGATCCCAAACTCCCGTAAGTAATCAATAATGTTTTGATTAAGATATTCTGCACCCCTGTTTGAGAATGGTATCTTAATAATCATTCCTAGCTGGTTCTCAAATTTATTCTTGTATTCTTTGAACTTATCAAAAGAATCTGACTTATACCTCATTAAGTAGATATATCCAAATATTCTAAATTCATCAGTAGAAGTAATGATGTATGAGTACCCACACCATTTATCAGTTGTAAATGGTCCTCGCACATCGATATGAACCAATTCAAGAAGCTCTTTGACCCTATCACCTTTCCAACTAAATGGGATTTGGTCATTTTACCTTGTAAGCATGCATGACATACACCATGTTTTTTTTAGTTTGAAAGAATAAAAATATCCATCATAATGTAACATTGTCATGTGTTTTAGGTTTACAAGACCTACCTGATGATTCCAATATCAGGTGTGGTATGAGTCTTGTGATGTAAGCCCATTATCTCTTTTCATTACATGGTTTGTGTAATCAATGAAGAAAAGACAGTTCCATAATTGTGCCTTACTTAAACAAATTCTATCACTATAAAAGAAACAAAATTAATTTACAAACATCAAAATAAATCCATTTGTATCTATTCTGGATACATAAATAATGATTTTGGTTACATAAGTCACATAATAACAACCTTTTAACACAGAGATTGTCCCAGTTGACAATGTTAGGTGTTAGTTCTTGATAGCTACAACATAAAGTGTATCTCTGTTGGCTGCTCGTAGATATACCTCCCCTCAAACAATTTTCATGAATATACATGGATCCTGTATTTGGAAATATTTGTTAGAAACAAAATCAGTAACTAATACAAAATTTGTAGAAAGAGATAAATTGAAATTGATAACAAATACACCTGAAGATACCCCTTTATTCTTAACTGGATGTAGATTTCCTTCCAGTGTCCCTTCATGCCACATGATAAATAGACAGCCTTCTGTTCCCTTCCCTCCCCTTTGATCTTAATTTTTATTGTAAGGGTGTGGAGAAAAATTGGGATAAAAGATCATTACCACCCCTTTCCTCTTATTCACCATAAGGAAAGAATGATTTTTTCACTTAATGTATTTGTCGACATGGAGAAGGTGGATAATAAGATCTAGTAGAGTCTTATCAATGTATTTCATATTGAAATTCACAACAAAACTTGTGAATCTAAGGGAATGATGTGGAAATTACATCGTTACCCATTTCATTGGAGACATTAAACCCTAGAACCTCTAGTTGATCAATGTAGCCAATGATATTGACTACATGAGGCCCAGCTGGAGAACCCTCTCTAGGTTATCTCCAAAAGAGTGCATTGGATATCTCAAATAATTTACATCATTATCTCTATTAGTAAAGACCATGGAGGTGCTCTAGCATTCTAGAATCATCAATGGTTTCATGAGACTTAAAGAGATCACTAGACATTGATGATAACAAAAAATATTGAACATCATCTAAGTCATTCATATGTTTCACGTAGGATTGGATTCCTCAACACCAACCTCATAGGAAAGAGGATCCACTAATGAGGACTCCGGCATGTAAGATTTCTGTTCTTTGTGTTGAATGACCCGAATGTGTCTAAACCATTCATGGAAGTTACTATCAGTGTGGATGTTCTCTTTATCTAGTATAGATTTTTGGGAAAATGTTGTTGATTAACATTTAATTTTAATTCTACAATTAAAAAATATTATAATTAATACACCGATGATTACATTTTTTGAGAAATAAGAAATTAATTTTTTTTAAGTCTCGCACTGTTTTATCATGTCACGTGGCCCTCCCACTGAACTTGGAATGTCTCATTTCAATGAAATTATAATTTAAAGAATCAATATACCAATTTTTATAACCCCAACAAGGGTTGGACAAGCTATTTGAATGTATGTAGTTAGGAAGTACATTTCCATCTATAGGCTTGTATCTCCTTGATCTATTGAGTGGACTCCCCTATCCTGAAATTTTGTATTGGAATTCCTTAACAGTTTCCTCCAATTTTACACCATTTCCCACAATGGATACTCATATTGATGCAAAATGTTTAAGTCAACCCCAAACATTTCATAACACCTACATGTATAAAAGTAGGTGTCTCAACAAGGGTTGATCAAACACATTGTTTTATTGAGTGTTTCTACTAATAATGTAATTAAAGGTATAGTATGACTTAATATTTTATTGAGGGATTTTTATATTTTATTCATAAATTGAATTATTATCATTATCACATGGTTGTTAATATAATATGGTTCTTACTTATCTGATTAACCATATATTAGATAATATTTATGCACATTCCTGGTTTATTTTAGTTATATCTTACATTCCTGTTAATTCATTAATTATGTAGTCGTGATAATACATCCATAATGAAAAACCATGTAGGTGACAAAAATAAAACATTGTAAATGTCCTGATCATTAGATATTCAAATGTTTAGATTATATATAAGTCCATAAACTAACCACTGACATATGGGTTAGACAACTTGAATCATTCATGGTTTGTGTCTAAAGATTTCCACATGTCCACCTTTTTATCTCCTTGGATTGGATTCCCCTCAACTCCTTACTTGAACCACCTCCACTATATTGCAATCTCTATACATTACATATGATTTTAAACACACATATAGGTGACGAAAAAATGGGGATTGCATAAATGAATCCCTAGGCATGTAGTCCATACTTACTAATGATGATTGATGGCATGGATGAACAAAAATTATATTTAAAATAAATTAAAATGATATTAATCGCATAAAAATGTTTGTCCTAGCTCATGATCATCCACATACATTCAATAAAATAAACATTTAATAATGCTATCAATATATTATTGTATAGTTATTATTAATATAAATCACACTCGAATTGATTAATTATTATCTAAAATTAGTCAATATGTTTTTCTTAATTCTTTACTGGTTTATTATAGATTCCCATCCATATCCCTTGAGGTAACACGGTGAACACCCATTAGAATCTACATGACATGTAATTCTGAACATGACAAAAACATTAATGTTTTAATTCTATGTAATTTGGTATATTACACAACATGTATTTCTAATTACATGGCATGTACCACCTTCACCATATTATTCAAGGAAGATTCCTCTAGAATCAGTGTGTGAGGCATAATTGAGAAATATCAGAGAACATTGATTGTCTAGTGGGCCACACAATGTTTTTCATCCATGTTACATCGTTACAGGCCATCTTAGACATGTTAGGGAAACATAGATTGGTACTTGACCCGAAGGGACTACACTCCATGTTCAGTGGACCACATAATGTGTAATCTGGATCACCGTGTCCCAGTCCACGCTGGTTAACAAATGGTGTAAGAATTAACTACACCACATGTCATTAATGCACATGACATTAGTAATTGTAGAATTAATCACGATACAATGAATATAAAATCCTGATGTGTAATCTAAATTACATGAAAAATATGGTAGATTACCTGACGTGTAACCCCGAATACACAACATGTACAATCGTGTTACCTTGATATAATTTCTGGTGCCTCCATATTAGATCGTTGATTTAATTATAATCCACAAATTAAACATTTTTATTATATTTGGGAGAATCAAAAGAGGAATAACATATCAAAAATTTCAGATTACAATAATGATTATACCTGAATCGAAAAACTAAATTATTAAGGCATAAATCATCAATGAATTATTTAAATAATTATTAAATATGATGAGCCCACTCTGATAGCACATGAAGGAACCAAACGTTGTGGAAGCATGGTGGTTGGTAGGGCCCAACATTTATTTTTTCGTAACTGATGACTAATCTAGGATTAATACAACGATGAACACAAGAATCCAATAATTAAGGTAAAATATCACAAAAATTAGAAAAAATGTGCTGGATCCAAGAAAGAAGATCTTTCACATAATGTTTATAATTAATTTATTAATTTATAAAAAAAAAATATCTGGGTCTTTGGTACTTTATTTATTTATGAGCGTTGATTTTAAAAAGTTACCCTTCCAGATTATCATTGGTGTGCTCATGAGGAACCAATGTATAATACTTATAGAGGTGATCCCCATGTGTTGTAATAGTCTCTATACAATACCAATCACTCTCCTAGGGCTATGATGGTGAAGGTAATATAATACATAGATTGTTCTTTTTCTCTTATTCATTGGTCTTGAAGAACATCTCTAATTATTGAGAGGGAGAGATGAGAGTTGTCATGAGAGATACTTTTTGGAAAATAAATTTTCAATTCACTCGGATTTGAAAAAATAGATGTACCTACCAATTTATTGACAAGGGGTTTCTATTACAATATATAATTGAAAAAAAAACAATTAAATGAAATTATAATTATTAGAGAAAACCCATTCTACTTAGTTACAATAACAACATGACTATTTTTAGTGCACAAATTTTCACAAAATAGAACCATAAATTAAATCCCGTGACAAATAATGATAAAAATATTATTATTAATTACTGTGCCAACTAGATAATCATTATTTACAAACTTGTAAATAATTAATTCATCAATGGACATGGTCTTTGTCCGTTAGAATTCATCTTCCATTAAGTGAACACCAGAATACAATATTTTATTCTATTAAATAAATATTTTTATTTACAAACTCATTAAATAAATATTTATTAAAAGTTAAATATAATAAATAAATATATTTTAATCTCAATCCAATTAAATATTATTTATTTAATTTATGCGATCATTTTATCTTCAATAAAATTAATCCTCAATCTTGAGAATAATATTTATTCCATTAATTAAATTCCAATAAAATAAAACCAAAACAACTAGAAACACTTATTGTGTGATCTTATAGGATTCTTTCTCATTCTAATTAGGAGGGTATTCCTAAATTGCAAATTTAAATTTTTACAATGGGCAGAGGAACTCGCAAGAAGGAACATAATGTCGCAATGACGACATCCATATATGAACGCTCACAATGTAAGATAATCCATCTGTCACAATATCTCCTCATGTAGGTTTCCTGATAGTGTTATAAACCTATATTCATGTTACATCATTATGTGGTGACCCAAAATAAACTCATAGTTACACTATTCTAATGGAATTCTGGGAGAATGTTCTATTTAAACAAAAGAGTCATGATATAATCCTCCATAAATATTAGGGAGAAATACTTCATCAACATAACAACTAATAACAAGTCATTCATGACTCACCCATCACACCCTAATTCCCTCCAATATATGGAATGATAGATTTCTTCTATAAATAAATGTGTTCGAGTTGTGACACACATTAATGATAATTTTAATGTATATGAACCATTACACATGATTATAGATAGGAATATCCGATGACACCAAAACATGTAGAATTTTTATTGACATGTCTATTCTCATAATCTCCTGTATCGGAGAATACCAAGTGTCAAATTCAATATAAGTTGTCTCATATTCTTATTAGTAATCAAACATGATGGTATATATACTATGTGTCCCATCAATATATATCATTAAATAATAGAACTATATTTAAAAATATTGTCATAGCACTTCAATTTTCACATGATAGCGTGAAACTACAATGACCTTATTTATGTAAAAACTAATCTAGTGAATTATTACATTATTTTCATATAGAATAATGAAAAATATTAAATAAGATGTTTAATATTTAAATATATAAATATCCATGATATCGATGTACAAAAAGTTGGTTCATGGACATCAAATCCTACAAATTAAACTAGTCAAAGATCAGAATATTCATAGAGGGGATCCTTCCTAGAGAATTACTACAACCCAATATGTATTATCCTATAACATATATGATCATCCTTATATAATACCAACAAACCAATAAATATATCACATTAGATAGGGTATTAACACCATGTGCTTGGATGTTAGGTCAATTCCCACAGAAATCCATCAGGGGTGATAGGGGATCGATCCAGTCATAATGAGGGATACCATAATATTAACTAGGACTCAACCTCTAAAGGTGACTACTATCCAGTTATGTGAATATAAAACCTTACTGATCCCTCAAAGAAAAACCTAGGTAAACTCTCCAACTATTCTAGTCTAAGCTTATGAAATCCCACCATGCAATCCGAATGGACAACCTCATCTCAAGGGTCCCATCAACTAGAAGGATCATTAAACGATCCTTCAGATTGAATGTTAATGCAATTTTAATGAGAAAGACTAACTAGTGTTTGGTCTGGGAATGACTTGAACTGAATCATCCAAGTCCACAGTGCCACTAGGCCACTAGGTTGTGGTCTACTAGTATGATAGACTCAGTATACAGGGCTGCTAGAGAAGCCTTGTCCATTCTACCCAGAACACACACATATAGCTCCCCCATCTACCAAATGGGTTTGAACCTGATACATGATCCAATTCAACATGGCACCACTGGATTCATCCATGATGACCACTGTTTCCCTCGACTCCCCTACGGAATACACCATCATGACCCCCCCAAGCCCCCTTCACCTTGTCCAAAATCAGTGCATGTGGCACTATTCCAACTGTAGCCTCCCATTTGGTCTTTCCTGGACAGTGTTCTGCCTCCCCCGCCAGTGATCTGATATCCACCTGTTGCTTTGCCTGGACGGACACAATCTAGTCACGTCCTTCCTTCGCCACTGGCTTCCCCGTCGGTGTCTCTCCTGGACAAACCTGAGACACTGATCAAGGTTCCATCATGAACCACTTCCTTGTGCATCAATAGGCCACTAGATCAGCCAAATTTCATAATTCTTTCAATGTCTTAAACTTACATTATCATTATGGCTCTTTGGTCTTAGGTTATTAGACCACGAATCGAAGGTGCACAAATTATGCACTCATGAATATCACAAAGAACATGAAGAACATCAAGGGATAAAAATCACATGAAAAAACACCCGGAATGATCCATGGACCATTTTCATATTGGTCTTTTTCCATTCCATTAGAAAAATCATGAAGCTCACAAATATTCAATCATATCAACCCCGCTAATAAACATCCCGCAAGAATAATACAACCTGCAATACACATGACTCTGGAATCGCATTGTTGATTGATTTATTCATGTTAATCATAGGGATAATTAATGGGGGTACATAAAATCACAATCTACAACTTAACTCATGTTAGAGAAAAAATCAATAAAGAGGGATGATTCATTGTCCTCATTTGTTGATCCTTGATCCATCGAACTTGAGGTTGTGTCAATACGTCTTTATCGACCTACCCTCTCTCCAATGGTTATTCTCTTTGAGTTAGGGAAATTATAGTTTTTTCATAGTCCTTGAATTCATTTCTAAGAGCGTATTAAAATAAAAAATTATTTTTCTGAATAAAAAAAATTATCCAAATATTTTAATGGCGTTTATATCCGAAAACTATATTACATGAATGACCCACGTCTATCAATGATAGGAACCACCTAAGGTAAAGTCGATGATTTGAATGAAACGATCCATTAGGAATTTTGATAAAGAAACTTGTTTATAATTTATAATAGTATTAATGAAAACATCAAGTGTAATTAATTAAAAACTAGAAATTTTTCAATGACCTATTTCGGTCACATCAAACTGTGGGAAAACAACCCATCCTTTTCACAGGTCATGGAATTTTACAAATTATTTTATATTAATAAAATAAATGGAAATCAAAGTCATTAAATTCTTCCCAGATTAGGGTCTTATGTCCCTGAAATCGAAGACAATGGATATAAAAACAAATGAGGGTACTGAGCATGAATATGAGCCTTCTGGTCTTAGGGATATCTTGGGAATTATCATGCTACCAATGAATGCGCACTAGTGCAATTAACCCACCAAAAATTGTCCACAATTATTAATCCCCAATCTCCACTAGTAACTCTGTAAATGTTCCCCAATAGTTAGTGTCTATCTCACCCCATTCTATGATGAGTGATGGATCATGAACATACCTCTTCAGATACAACAAGTGGAAGACATCATGTACCAGAAGAAACTACAGGGAAAAATCTAGGATGTATTCCCCCTCACAAACTCTATGAGGAATCAGAAAGTATTTTATGTACCATGGAGATAAATTTCTTCCATAACCAAATATTTGTCACCTACATTGAGGTGAGACCTGAATGAACACTTAGTATCCTTGCAAAAACACCAGAGGCAATCGTTTTCTTTCATCATATGAATTCTTTAAACTTTATTCAGTTCTAACTTGCACTTGGATGATATGAAACTTCTCAGTGGTAGCCTACTCCATCTCTGGACACATGAGTGTTGACTCGTCTAGATCCATCTAGCAAAGTGGTGACCTTCATGATCACCCATACAAGGCCTAAAATTGTGACATACCAATGGTGGATTGGTATCTATTTTTTTTATGAAAACTACAGTAGAGGAAGGTGATCCCCCCAACAACATCAAAAATCTAGAATGCTAGCACATAGCATGTTCTTTAGAACCAGAATGGTCTGCTAGGTCTGTCCATCTGTCTCTCAGTGAAAAGTTGTGATCAAGCACAACTGAGTCCCAAACTCCTCCTATAACCCCTTCAACAATAGATATGTAAAATGATAATCACGGTATAATACAATTTTCGATAAAAATACATGGAATCAAACTATCCCCTTCAATTAGAGGTATTCGAATCTCTCTACGAAACCCTGCTCTTGAATAGGTATGATTTTGTTTGACATGGTGAGTTTGTCAATGATCACCCAAATGTAATCGTATACCCATGAAATGTTTTGTAAATCCATTATATATTCCATCGATATCCCATCCCACATCCTAAATGGCACCTCAAAGGGTTGGGTCAAGACCACTAGAACCAGGTTCTCTGCTTTCACCCGATGATAAGTAAGCCATCTAAAAATAAACTCTGCCACTGCCTTCTTTATCCCCGGTCACCATAACTAAAGTTTTAGGTCCTGATAAATCATATCCACACCATTATATAGCACCATATGTAATGCGTGGAACTCCCTCAAGACCTCCTCTGACAAAACCATCAGTACTATTGTGTGTCCTTTGGAAAGAATGACATGCTCACCACCTTTGGAATATCTATCAAGGGATTGAACTATGGAAATATGAGAAAGTAAGGCCCCATAGTCAGAATGCTCATGTTGTGCCTCCCTCACTCTGTATGAGTGGTGGGAGTGACAACCATTGATTAGAGGTAACTTGTTATATCTCCATCCAAAAAAACTGTATCATTAATGTGACCAATGACTCTGATGCCTCACTCGAAAACTGAAAATTGGATCTCCTTCTTAGAGAATCTACCATCAGGTTCCCCTTCCCTAGATTATGTACAACGTCAATGTAGTTGTCATTTAAGAACAATATATATCTCCTCTATATCATGTTCATATATTGTTGAGAGAATTTATACATGAGAATATTGTGTTCAGAGTAGATGATAAACTGTTAGCCCATACAGTAGTGTCACCAAATCATAAATGAGTATACAACTTCCAATAGATCAAGATCATGGGTTACATAGTTCTGTTCATGATAGCTCAAATGGTGTTAACCATATGAAATCCCTACTTTCCCCTACTTGAGGACATAACTAGGACCGTCCCTTGATTCATCAAAGAACACTACATACCAGACACCCTCCTCTGGTAATCTCAATATATGAATTCTCATCAACCTATGCCTCACCTACAGAAAGCACTGTTCACACTTCTCTGTCCACACCAAAAGGTTTTCCATTCTATGTCAAAACCATCAAGTGTTCTACTATTATGGAATATTCAGGAAAAATGCTATGATAGTACCCATCCATACCTCGTAAACTACCCAACCTATTAACACCATTGGGTGGCTCCCAAGAATGTACTACATCAATATTCACTAGATATACTATGACTCCAGCCTTTGAAATGGCGTGTCCAATGAAATGGACCTCTAGAATACAAAACTGATTCTTTGAGAGATTAATGTTAATCTAGTTCTATCTGAGTGTATCCAAGACCATACTCATGTGTCTAGTGTGCTCCTCCTCAGACGCTGAATACAATAGGATGTCATCAATGAAGACCACCACAAACATATCTATGTAATGACGAAAGATATTTTTTACGAGTTCCATGAACATTTTTGGAGTGTTCTTCAAGCCAAATAAAATAAAAAAGTACTCACAACTTGTGATAGAAAAACCTTTGGTTGATCTATGAGAACATCATTTCTCATTTCAGCTAATGGAATCAGACATCAATCCATAGTGGTGATACTTTTTCTTCACGGTCACCTAGTTTTGGTTGTGAATGTCGAAAAATAACCCAATCCTTATGTCTTCCTTTTTTATAATAAATAATTGGGTTTGTCTATAGTGAAACTGTAGGTCCCACAAATCCCTTCCTTGGTAAGTCCTCTTACTGCACCCTCATTTCAAGAATCTCTATTATATATATTCTATTTACGTGTGTATATATCATTGTTTTCATGGGTAGTCATCAATGTATAAGTATACCTCCATGTATATAGGAACCCATGAACATCCTTAGGAATGATGTCTGCATACTCCACCACCACGGCATAAAACTGAGGGCTCTTACCATTCAATGAACCAAGGGTGAGACTAGAAAACTGATGAGTAATCAGCTACACCCTATTATGATTAATTCTTTTTGGAATGGATTTTTTTTCTTTTTTCCTAAAAAGTTAAACCTTGTCCCCTCACCATAGACACACCACACTATGTCACAAAATATTCTACTTGAGAATAAACTTTGGATAACTATTCTATACAAAAATTACATAGTAAGGCCACTATGACACAACCAAGATATCCCAATAAAAAATCGTGATTCCAAGAGAAATTTCACACTATTAGAATTAGTTTGTGATCATAAAATCCCCTACCTTTTGAGGCTCTATGTATAAGGTTCGAGTCAACAGTTCAACTTGAATCTCCAACCCCGAACAAGGTCCATGGTAAAAAAGGAATGAATAGAACTCGTGTCTATCAAAATTGAAGGTATGATGGAAAATACATTGATAATACCTCTATTTATCCCTTGATTATCTGGGTTATATGACTCTTTGTCCTAAATCTGGCATGATTCATGTCTACCAACTCCTTGAGCCATGGGCGGACAACCTTGGGGTGGTGGTGGTAACATGTTGACCCTCCGCCAACCTCCTACTACCCCACCTACTCATCTTCCAGGTATTTTTCCTTACAGACCACCCTTCTCTGGTATCTATTTCTTTAATGGTGTCCCCTAGTCCATCCACTGATTAGCTGTATGCCAGGATGAAAAAACTAGTTCTAGATGACCTCGACCACCTCATGTGTGACAATGCCTTTCTCTATGCTAACTCGAGCCACCCTATGAGCCATGAACCATTGACCTGGTATTCTGGGGTTGTCTCCTTATGTTCTAGACCCACTAGGGTCCTGCCACTTCTATTGTCTGCCAACATCCAATGTCTCAACACCTGGTGCCTTCTAGTAACTCACAGTTCTATTTTCTACTCTACTAGATAGATCTCCACTAATATAGATCATTCTGGTTCCCCACCATTTGTATCAATGCTAATGCATATCATGGATACCTTGATATTACAAATTAAACCATACTCGAAGGTCTGAGCCCTAAATAATGGGTCTCATACCATATCCATGTATTAGAGATATTGTTTTTTAATACTCACTATGTACTTTTCCATATATTGGCTACTAATCTGTAAATAAAAAATCACCTTTAGGAACTTTGATGACTACGTAGTTGGAAATAACTCCTCTCTGAAGAGTCGCTCAACATATTCAAAAGAAAGAGTAACCTCATCATGTGTCTGGTTCATTAATATCCTCCATCGCCCCATTGATACCAGAAGAAGACTCACGGTAATGACTTCCATTTGCTCATAATATGTACTCAAAAGGATGAAGAGACATATAATGGATTCCATCCAATCCTCAACTACATGTGGTTCTGTATCACCCTGAAACATAGGATGTCTCTACCTCTGGAACTCATTCAACACACTCATCCTCTACGCATCTTCAACCAGTAGCACCAGAAGTTACTAATTATCAATGGGTGGTGCTGTTTCTTGCAGACAACCCAGAGGTGATATCTCTGGTACATGACCATGTACTGACACCTCGTTGCAAGGAGACTCGTCCTAAGGATCTCACAAATGAATCCTGGATGGATTTCTATGAGGTTTCATCCAAAAATTGAATAAGATGTACCACTGTTTATATAGTATACCTAGTGAGTAATCTCATGAATGAAATTAGAACACACAAAAATACTATTTGATTCATGTACCATTGTTTCCCCTAAAAATAGTTTTTCCATGTATTGGGTAAAAAAAAGGTGTCCAAAGTCCTTGTTTATTGATATGTTGGCTGCTACACTACCATTGGATTCCCTGGCCAAAAGACTGAACTCAAAACAATCGATGTTGTTTCCCTAAACCAACGTCACATACTCCCATTCCTTTAGTAGAATTGACCATCTCTAATACCACTCTGTCGTGACCTATCCCATAGGGTCCCATTTGGTGACTACCAAATCCCACTTCCAATTGTCCGAGGGATGGGGGATATACCTAGTAGGTATATCCCACAAATGGGATGAATGTTTCTAAGTACATGTACACACATGAACATCTCCATGTACTCAAATTCTGAAATGCAGTAACAATATGTAATAAAATGATTGTATACACTAAGATCCCATCCAAAGTGTATGAATGTAGGATACTAGAATGTAAACTAGGCATGAAAGAAGCTCAATCAATGAAAGACTTTATAAAATTGAAAGCACAAGTTCCTGAAACTCATCCATAGGAAAACTCTACATGGATGGTAGATGTAAGATTGTTGTCTAATCCATATGAGCACACCTTGTCTTTCTGATATCTCAAAGAACCACCTAGTATTGTTAGACCTTGAACCCTGCCAGAGCATCGACCATCTGCACAAGAAACAATGTGTGTGGCTGAAATCTATGTTAGGGTGAGAAAAATAATACTCAGTTGGACACCCTAAAACCACATAGGAATGCCACTAATAAATTCATGAAGTAAACCACAAAGAAGATGCATAATGTACCCCAAAAAGGAAATACATGAAATAAAGTTAAATCTATAGAGGTATATGTCTGTAACACATATACCGAGGATATTATGGTATACTCATAAAAGTTTATAACGTATAGAGTTATGTCATAAACAATCTCCACCACAATATTCTATTGGAGGTGTGCTCATTTTGGGAGACCTCACTCCTCACACCATGATATCAACAAAACTATCAGTAAGAGGTCCCATTAATTTTTTCACTTTATAAAGAGAAAAAAACTAGTCAAATATCATAATATACATAGAGGGAATCCTTCCTAGAGAATAACAAAAACCCAATCTATATTAGCCTAAAATGTATGGGATCCTTCTCATAGAATCCTAACAACCCTATCGAAATGGTCCGCTAGATGGAGGACTGACACCCTGTTCTAGAAGCTCATGTAAATACCCACAAAACACTATTAGGGGTGATAGAGGATCACTACAGTCCAACACATGGATACCATAACTCTATTCGGGACTTTCCCCATAAAGGGGACTATTATCCAGTGATGTGGATGTAATACCACACTAAACCCTTGAGGAAGGAACCCTGGGAAACTATCTACCTATACTGGTTGAATCTAAAAAAATAACACCAAGCCATCTCAAAAATATCACCTCATCTCAAGGGCCCCAACTCTATATATGGATAATAAAATTTTCTTTATGTGCGATGTTTAAACACATTTTAGTGAAAAAGTCTGACACATGTCTGGTCTGGGTTCGACCAGAACAGGCTCGGCCCCAACGGAACCAGCATTGACCACTGGTCTATTTGAGTAGTCCAGTTTGTTTATCACAACATTAACGTGTGGGACAACACCCATCTCAGGGATGCGTCTAGCCCAACCGCATGCTCCAGGTCTAGGTTTTATCACCACATTCAATGCGAAAAACTACCATGTTCAACAGGGACGACCATCGCATCCACTGACTCCTCTACTGTCTATGCATATGTGGTCTCCATGCGGACCCGAGATGCATACGTCGTCCCTTACCCGTGTTCCCAGTTTCCACCTGTGACACTGCTCCAGTCACGGGCTCCCACGCGGTCCTGGCTTAACTATGTTTCACCTCCACCGACAGTCGCCTCGCCAGAAGCCCTCCACTTGCCTTTCCCACTACTGAGCTGCATCCTTCCTTCACTACCAGCCGCCATACTGGTATAATACCCAGACTGACTCGGGACGCTACTATGGGTTTTTCCATTCACCACAACCTTATTCCTCTGTAAGCCACTACCATAACTAAATTTTGTCATTATTTCACCAATGAACCTCCATGGTACCATTGTGATGTCATATCATAGATCTTGGGATGTTACACAATAAATCAAATGTTTAACATCATATAATCAAAAAAATATTCAAAAAATTGAAGAACCTCTAGGGTGAAAAATTACATGAAACAACAGATGGAGAAAAACTCATTCTTTTGTTCATTCTTTCCTCGGTCCTTTTCATATGGATAATCATGAAGCAAAATAATCTTAAATCAAATCAACCCTTATAATAAAAATCCCTTAAGAATAAACACAACCCACAATACGTACACCTTTTGAATCAATCCATTTATTTATTGATTCAAAATTATTTAATCGATAATGATTGGGGAGAAGTTTAATCAAAATGAACACACTACATAAAGGTGGAATAACTGTCGACCAAGAGCCATGATGCATAATCTTCATTCATCAATCCTTGATATGTTGAACCCAATGTTGTGTTGATCTACCATAATTTTCTTATGCTTTCTCCAGATGTTTTGCTCACTGAATCAGAGAAATTCCAAGTTTTTGGTAAACTCTAATTTATTTTCCAAAAGCCTATTAAATGAAAAATAATTCTGAATTGAATAAAAAATATTCTATATAAAAATATTTTAATGATGTTTAGATCTGAAAAAAAAAATTCATGAACGACCTGTGTCAGACAATGCAAGGCCCTTCCTAACAAAATGTCACTATTTTGTTATCAATAATGCCCCCAAATTTTTGATTTTGGAAATTATATAGAAGTTATTATAGTTTTAATGACAAATTGAAGGCACGATTTATTAAAAATTGATCATTTTTCAACAAACTGTTCTAGTCACACTAGGCCATACAGTCACTTGTCGTCTCATCATGCGGTCTCATAATTTTTCAAATTAATTTATAGAAATAAAACTGAAGAAAATATGAGCCATTAAAGTATATTATTTTTTTATTTTGAATTTAAAATTATTCATAAAATGATGGAAAATATTATTTACACCCCACTGTATCATGATATTGTCATATAAAAAATTAATTGAAATATATAAAGAATTCAATTCGTTTCACGTTTCATATTTTTAGTATAATTTATTATGTTTATTTATTTATAAAACAATTACTAAGTTTGAATTTATTAATAATTTTATGTAACATATTCATCTCTAAAAATTTAATAAAATTAATTTGAAAATAATAATTCATTTAAATATATAAATAATAGTTAGAAAAGAACATATATTTTTTCCACTCTCTAAATCATTATATAAATTAAAAGGAACAAAAGTGTAGATTTTGTCTTTTTGTAATTAACATATTTTATGCGTCTCACTCATGGAATAGTAACACAATAACTCATAAAATATATAAAATGGTGGTTAGGGTATAAATATTTCCAATTAATGGGTTTTGTGAAATTTTATAGATCATTTTTAACAAAAGTGTAATGTTGAGTCCCGTCTTTCACTTATTTTTTTCTTGATCACCCTTTTTAATTTCTAATATTTTAACTAATGAATATGGTTAAAAATTAATTTTTAATTACAATAAAATATAAATTATGATGAATCCAAATAAAAAAATAATTTATTTCAAAATAAAATTAAAATGTGCAAAAAAAAATTAAAATTATTCCAGAAGGCATGACAAGAAATATGGTTTTTAAAGAAAAAAGGTTCAAAAGTTAGAAAGGTAATTATATCCAAATTAATTATAAAAATGATTAAAATGGTATAAATTGTCTCAATATATGTAAAATATTAATATATTTACTTTATAACCAATACAAAATATAATTTAACATTATAAATAAAACATGTGAAAATTCAGTTTTCAATTAAAAGTCGGTATTTTTTACAATTCATAAAAAAAAAATCTTCCCAGAAAAATACAATATATCCACTCCAAGAAAATTTTTATGTTACAAATTATAAATTTATTTATATAATTTATTTTATAATTTGTTAATGTCTAAAAAATGTTTTTAAAATAATTACGACATTAAAAACCGTAAATCCTCCAATTACATAAATACACCTTTTCATGAGTAAAAAAATATTTTTTATATCATTTATACAAAAAAATAATAATTTGACAGAAAAATATTTTATTTAATATATTAAATTATCATTTAACTAACAAAATTTCTAAAATGTGATTTGTATAATTTATTTATATAAAAAGAAATTGTGCATTGAGATAATCACTTTTTAGAAAAAGAATTTCTTTACATTCAAAAAATTCTTACTATCATATTTAAGTATTTGGTAAACATATATTTATTTTTATGTACATGTGTGTAAATTATTTTCATTATTTTTCTTACCCAATTCATACCTTCCAGTTCAATGGATATGTGATAACTATAATATTAGACAATAAGAGTAATTATATATTGTAGTTCGCTTAAACTCTTTCATTCATATAACTCATGCTATTAAAGGAAATATTTGTTGTTTGAAACACAATCCAATAATAGTTTTTTGTGTTCCACACAATAATTTGATTTTTTTCATTTATAAGAATCATATACTAGGGTTTCCCATAAAGGAAGCTTAATATGGAGTAGCGTTCAACACAAACCATCAAAGAAGTTCAATTTATATGAAATATATTAAATCATAAAAACTAATAGTGTTACATAATAATATATTTGGACATGGTGCAAGATCTATTAATTATTTCATAAAATCTAAGCACCATGTTGTGGAGGGGTCTAATGTGGTGATACATGGTTTTGAATATTAGGTATCTAAACCTTGTTGTTGTGTTACATTTGTATAGTTACAACCATACAGTTGGAACATCATTTGGATAACCAGCTGGCCAAAACATGTGGGTACCTATAACATAATAAAAATGGTGTTTTTACCAATCCCTCAACCCTATATTATGTTCTAATTCCCATACACCCCTATTCAACCCCATTATGTATGGAAAAACCAAGGGTGTTCTCCACCCCTTACTCACTCTTCAACCCTAAATTTTTGGGTGTGTTCAAGGTGATTTATTGGTGATTTAGGCGAGTTGTTTTCCTTTAGTGAATTATATTTCAATACACATTACCCCACTCAAATTCTTAGTTCTCTTATTTAGGTTTTGATGATGACCCCATAGGATCATGAAGGAATCATACATTTGTCATTGTAATTTTTGTCATGTTGTGTTGGGGAGAGCCTGGGATGACTTCAGCAGATCATTGCAAAATATTTCAATATGTTTTGATGATTTTGGGTATTTTAATAGTTTTCAATAATGTAATAAATAAATTAATTTTTTAAAATGGAATATATTCTTAGGAATTTTCCATGTAATGGCCTTGGGAGTCCGTTGTGGACTGCCCATGTATGTTTCTTTGAGTTTTGATAATATGTGAGCACAAGATGAGTGTTTTTTAATTATACATTGTTCGGTTATTGAATTAATAATAATAATTAATATTATTAAAAAATTATTTTTGTATTATTACGTGTTGATAATGAATGGTTTTTTTAGATTAAATCATTTGGGTTTCATGGAGTTTTCACTAAATTTGGATGGGAATCAGAAAATATATCCTGTTTTTAAAATTTTACGGAAATCATCATTTATGATATAGCTGGTATAATAGTGTTATCCATATTTATAGTAATCTTTTTTCATCTGTATGTGATTTGTTCCATAAAACCCATGTTTTTATAGTTTTCTCTCATTACTTAAGATGTATGATTTATTTCTTATATGTATTCCTATAACATTTAGGGACCTCATTATATTTATTATATATCATAATACATCACCAACACCCACCCATTGGGTGAATCAACAACTGAAAATGGAATTTTATTATACATTGAGTCTATTGAAATGACGATGGGGGTTTTGAAATGGATTTTATCACATTTATTATCCTTCTACCTGATATTATGTTTCATGGGTGGAAATATATATTATGAAGTGGTTATTATTTCCAAATGAGTGGATAACCTCCATGTAGTTTATAAAAAGATTATTATAAGGGGATGTTAAATGATTACTCAAAATCTATGTATGGCTTCCCATGGTGAAATTCCTTCATTGATCATTTGATGAATTTATGAAAATAAAGGCTTTACAATATATTTCAGTGTTAATGGATGTAAACAATGTGGCAAATTGTTATGGTTTAAGAATGATTTTCATTATTTTATCAAATGCATTATGAGTTCACCATTTTTACCCTTAGTATTTTGAGAAATGTTGAAATTAGTTGTGTTCCAAAGAGATGATTGAGGAACAAATAGTTAACTGTATGTTTAGGTGCCACACTAATTCTCTAAGGATAAGTAATATATTATATGTATTATGTGTTAGACTACAGATATAGTCACTGATAAAATAATTTTTGTATTTAGTGCTACAATGATGCTCCAGTCACACCAGTATTGCAGATTGAAATGGAATTTAGTCTAATTTTTTATATCTGCGATTTTATGAGATGGAATGACCCTATAGGTACTATTTTTTAAAATCATGGGTAGGTGGTGGATGATACTCCTAAAACTACTATTTAAATGTAGGAGTTTGTGATAGATAGAGGCTCTAGGAAATATAGTTATGAAATATGGATTTGGGTATCTATAACAGCAATCCACATCAATGAAGTGGAGAACCATATTGATATTTTATTATTACATGGGAGAAATAACAAATGAAAATCCCCTCTCCTTCATTTATAGTCTGTATTTCCCTATTTTTTAAGAATTAGGTGATCCATTTTGGTCAATGTAGTTTTGGTTTCCTAGGTTCCACACAAAACTAGAGGAAAAGCTAATAAAAAACTAAATGGATATTTTTCAACTTTTATCGTTATTTATATCTCAATTATTTATCCAATTTTAATATATATACACTATTTACTGACTATTATTTAATTTATACACCATGTGAATTGGTCTATTTTTTTTACACGTACCCAACTAATTTTTCCATTCCCCATGGGTTCCCAAGTAGCCCTCACATGTTTATTATGGATACATGTTTGGGATGAGAGATATGTAGAGTTTTTTGTATCATTTATTATTTCTCATATTATATTAGGAGACTAGATGTGGTTTGGCTCATAAATGCATTAGAAACCCTTTATAATGAATTTATATTATTTTTTGATGTTACATAACTGACCATATAAGTGGTCAATTGCATTGATTATAGGACTATTTAAACCACTACTGTATTTCACTTTTGTTGTATCATGACCTATTGATTTTTTTGCATCAGTGTACTCTGATTTGATTGATTCATGGATATTTTTATTGGTATTATGACGATTGATATCGGGGTATTACATTCTCATAGTGCAAAAAAATACACAAACATCTGGTAGACAACCTATGGAATATAAGATATGTGATTGAGGTCATATGGAAAACCATATCATTGAACCAGTTCCATGGAATCAACGTCAGTGCATTACAAATTGGTATCAAATATTTTGTATTTTCCTATTGTTTTTCAATTTGGTATTTTTTTGAAACAATATATCTAATGGTTTTAAATCATGTTATAGATATCATATTGGCATGTCATGGAAACATGTTGTTTTAGGAAATACATGTTACCCGAAATATGATTTTTTTTTATTTTTGATGTTATGGTATTATTTGAATTCCTCCCTGATAAACACACATTTTTTTGGATTTAGTGATTTACGATGGATTTTATGTTATTAGAATCTTTGTAAGAGTGCCCAGATTAATCCAATACTCATAGAGTCTAGAAGAAAGTGGTACCATAATAATCATGGTTTTAGTGTAAGATCCATATGTTACATTTATGATAGTGTGTGACGATTTTTATGATAGATGATGAGTTTTTTAATGTGTAAAAAACAACACATACAATTTTTTACATTATATATACATGGTATAATTATACATATCAGGTCTAACATTTATATAAATATCATTTTGATGGAAGGTTATGTGGATCTATAATGATGTTATTGATGATGACGATGATAAAACCGTCCGCATTCATAATAGATGTAGTTTCTATGTTGGTTCATCATGGTATAAGTGTATGAACATTTTACCATTTTTTATGTTTTTGGGATTGGACATCAATCATGTACCTCAAGGGAGTAGTAGTATTTAGTGATTCTCGAATAGTATGGCTTCCCTTGTTGTGGGATGTTATACTGGCATGTGATTCCTTCTAATTTTGAGACCCAATTGATGGTTGTATCGACATGTTTACATCATGTTCTGATAATATAATAGCATGATTTATAACTCATGATTTTTGGACCTTTGTGAATTGTAATTGATTTAGGTTATTGGGCCTAGTGGATCATATAAGGCTTGATTAGTAGGGTTATGTTTGATAACCTAGTGGAATTCTATATATGACTACAGTATTGGGAGTTATGTTTGTTTGATTTTTATGGATGAACTCTGAGAGGGGTAGACATATTTGTTACTTAAATTGGGCGAGTGGGGAAAATGTGTATGTTTTGTGTTCATGACAATGGATTATGAATGGTACAACATGCTATGGGTTTAGGGGTGGTGGATTTCATATTTGTTTTGAAGGAGACCTTCCGTGTTACTGATTCATCATTCTGGTATGTCCTCTTCGGGGAACGATAATTTAGGATCCAATCATGAGTAACATTTTTGAAATATGGATGCCCCTATTAGTAAATAGTTAAACATGGAACATAAGTGGATCTTGAGCATACATGGTTTTTGATGTGTGAGGTTACATGATAAATCTCCCTATAGGCGGGATAGTCCTTGAATATTTTACGGGCAAAGAATATAGAGATATCTGGTTTTGATGATATAGAAATCCATTAGTGGGTTGATTATTTGTTAGAAATGTGATTTTCGAGGATAGGTCTGGTTAGGTGCCATACCTAGTCAGCTACTAATGCTTCTTACAGAATGTTTTGTGTGCATAAAATGAACTACAAGAATATTTTTTAAAACACTCAATTTTGTTGGGTAAATGACATGATTTTATCATTGGGAGATTCCTTTGTTTTTATGTACCTACAAGGGTGATATATACTTGGTGAAATTGTTATACAAGAGAGTAATTTCTAGTGGATAGGTCTTTTGAGATGTGTTTTTTGAGAGATGATTAAGAAGAGTATGAGATGCGTTTTTTTGTTAAGATAAAAAAGGGTGTGTCATGGTATGGTGTTAATAGGATAATAGATGAATGATTTTTTCGTAGAACACTATGTTATATGTCTTGTGGATTGAACATAACAATATTGTATGCCTGATGTTCCTATGTTATTTAGGTAGCCATGAGTAGGTAGATAACTATTGAGGGTGTGATGGGGAACTTGTAAAAAATGTGGACTTGTGACTTTGAATGGTTTTGAAATACCCCAATAGACTAATGTGAAACAATCAACATAGGTTTTATGTCATTATTCAATGATGAAATATTAATGTAATCACAGTTTAATGATTATAATTACCAATATCAAGGCTTCGTCTCGAGTCTGTTGAGAGATCACAAACTATAAACCTAGATAAAAAAATGTTTTTTGGACTGATGAATGAAATCTTGGTTGGTGGAACATATGGTTACATGTATGTGAAGACATATGGTGATAGGTGATCCAAAGAGTGTAGTGATTATGTCCTTTTAGTGGACCAAAGTTTAGGGAATGTTGTGGGTTCAATTCTCAAAAGATGGGAATAGGTTATTGTAGATGATTTCTTTTGTGAATATTATTATAATTATATAGAAACATTTTATTCTTAGGTTAGTAGTGTCAAGAGCATGTAATGTGGTTGTTGGTGTTTCTTGAGTGAGAAAGCGATGAAGACACTCCTATAGTGGGGGGTGATGTGGCAGTCCCAAGAGGGTGACCCAAATTTTGGATGGGTCAAAGGTTCATAGAATATACCAGGGACCAATTTTTGGTTGAACTATGATTTTATTGAGGAATCAATTTCTTCTTTTCATGAAATAAATTAGTAATTATGAAAAAAATTAGTTTTTATGGATGATCAATATATGAATTTTCAATAACTCTAAAAGTGTTTCCAAAAACAAATCTACGGTTCATGTGTTGGGGATATCCTGGTGGTGTGGTAGATAAATAAAATTGTTACTGTTCAATAGAGGATCTGACTATAGATTCTCACTAGTTGTCAAATTGGAATCTAATGGGTGTGTTTTTTATTGATTTTCAGATGCCTGTGGGAATGGATATATTTTTATTAGTTTAAGTTCCAATGTACAAGTTTCTTGCCTTTAATGATTTTGGGATTATTTAGTTAGGTATTGGCCAATAAGAGTAATAATGTAAAATAGGAGCATTATAAAATTTTTAGAAGAATTTCGAGGAAATGTTGAAACATTATTAGTTCACTCATATTAGTCTTGTATCAATCCAATCCAATTTTTTTCAATGATGATGATGAGTTCCAATGAATGTTTAAGTTATCATGGGTTTTTACGTGTGTTATGTTGGAAAGCTCATCGGCTGTGTTGTGGAAGAACGAGCTAAAGATACCATTGGAATTTTCTTATAGAATTGGTTTTATAAATATATGCTTCTATTGATAAAAAAGGTTATAGTATAGAGAACCATTTCACTGATGGGTGTTTAAGAAATTAAAAAAAATACTTATTTTGATTGGATGTGCTTAGGTTAGTGCTATCTTGGTGATTTTTTTCTCATCTGGTATTGGCCCATGTTTTTTTCAATTGAGTACCATGAGATGGAGGTTTTACCTATGTATATTTTTAGGCATATAGATGATGAACACAGATAATGGATATACTAGCGAATGACATAGATCAGGTGGTGTGGATGGATAACATCCAAAAATTATTAGTGATGATAAGTATTATATTGGAGAAGTTGTAGGATCCCACATTTTTATGATTTATAAATTAAAAAAGATATTTGAATTTAATATTAAAGGATTTGTCAAATTTTTGAAAAAGACATATATTGTAATTCCTAGTGTTGGAATTATTCTATGTATTGTTTTTACACTAGGAATCATTCTCCGGAGGTTACTAGGGGGTCTAAATGAGCATTGGTGGATTTGGGATTTGTTTCGGTAGTTTTATAGTTTTTTGGTAAGGGTAGATGGGTTTGATTGCATAGTTTATTATAAACCATGTAAAAAATTGATGATATGGTTGTATTCAATTCATTTTGAATTTATAATTGTTGGGATTCCTATTTATATTGTTGTTTGGGGTAAATCTTGTGATCCAAATGATAAAATTTTCAAGGTTGATGAGGACCGAGGATATGGTTCATGACCTATGCACAGTTTTAGAAAAGCCATACTCTATGTTGTCGAGAGGTCCAGTGGGTTGTTTCACAGTTGGAACCTAATTTGGCTAAAATTCCTACCAAACCATGAATGTGGATTGGCTTAAGATGGTAAAACCCACATGGTAGGAGAATGTCTTGGAAAACCATATTTCAAACTATTAAATATTTATAAACATAATTAAAAGGGGATTTTACCTCCCCCTGGGGTTTTTATTCTACTACACCCGTTTCACAACCATTTATCGAGCACAAACCATGGTTCCTTTCGAGACTTTATTCATTCATGAACAATAAATTTGGGGTGTGTTCTTGGTCATTCATTCGTGTTTTATGTTATTTATTATCATCTAAGGAATTTTATTCAACATATATTTACCCCACCCTAATTTGGAGTTCATAAATTTATGTTTTTTGAGGATTCCACTAATTAATAGTCAAATAATCTAGCTCTCAAGCAGATTATGGCAGTCTTTCATAAAGAAGATACCAAGAATACTTCTACATGTCATTTCAATAAGTTATGTTAAGGTAAGAAACCATGGATATTTTTTATAGGTATTCCCTAATAAAATAAAGAAATAAATTTTTCAAATGGTGTTTCCTCTTAATTATTTTCATGTAAATAGTGCTTGTTGTCCGTTGTGGACCAACTGTTGTTGTTCAAATGAGTTTTGAGAAAAAGTGAGCCCTTGGTGAGTTTACCGACAAAAAGATGAGTAGTTTTTTTATTGAATTAATGAATTTTATTTTTTTAATAAATATTTTTTCTTCGACTTGAGATTATTATTTAAGTGGTTGATATGATCATTTTTAGTTGTTGGGGAGTTTTTACGAGATGTGGAATGCCTAGAGAAAGGATTCTATGCATTCAATATTTTACGAAAATATTGTTTAAGAACTTAAATAATCTATGATATTTACCCATAGTGATCTTAATTTATTTATATTTGTATGTGATATGCGATATAAGGACAATGTGGAGAGTGTTTTCTCATATTATTTATGTTATTTTTGGTGTCTTAGATTTAGACCCATACATTCCATAAACACCATTGGATTCATTTTTTTTATGAGACCATACCTATAGCCACACATGGGGTACGACAAACTCTACAAACAAATTTTTATATGTTGTGGTTTTATAAATACATGTGGGGTTTTTAAATTCTTTGATTCCTGACTGTGAGGTTCAGACTCAATTTCTTTTTTCAACTATGGAAAGTAATATTTTTGATGTGTTTTTTATTTTTAAATTAGGTTTTGACCTCAAAATAGTTAATAAAAGTGGGTTTATAAATTTATTATAAATACTAATTTGAAATTTGTTTGTGGATACCGCTTATTGAAATTAAATTATTTAACACTTAATGATTTTTAAAAAATATATATTTTTCATTAATATGGTGTTAAATAATATAGGGTCATTTTTAAATGAAAACAATATCAAAAGGGGTTTTTGTTGTCTTTGTATTTATTTTTAAGGACTATATGTTGATTCATAGTATTTTGATAAATGATGAAATGGTGTGGGGATTGGGATGATTCCCTAAGAAAAAATTACAATCTTTATTGGTCATGTGTTGGAATAATACTCGAGGCCATTGTAATATACTCTATGGATGAGGTTATAGATTAATGATACTGAACTAATAGTATAATTTATGGTTTCAACTATATACAGAATCTCTTCTAATGCTAGTATTCATTATAGAAAAATATTATGGACATATGATCTTTATCAATAGTTAATGCAATGGAATGATACTATATGAAATATTGTTTAAAATTAGGATTAATTATTAGAATGAAGCTCCATGGACTATTTTTTATATGTATGTTAAGGTATTGTTGTGAGTTTTTGGGAATTATTGTAATGATATGTGGTTTTGGGTGTCTGACATGGCACACCACAACCAAGGTTTATAGAATCACATTTATGTTTCATGATTTAATGAGATTAATGATAAATTATAATCCAATTTTTATTAACAATAATTATATGCATTTTATTATTATATATATGATTGATTTTGTTTAATGTAGGTCTAGTTAGATTATGTGACATGAAGTACCTAGGAAAAAATAGAATATTTACAAAATTCTTGTTTTGACATGTATGCCATATTCTATATTGTTTATTAATCCCCTATTTTTTTGTATTCACTATTACAGTGACAATTATTTTATTTATTTTCCATTGGTAGTGGAAAAATGAGTGGAAATCACACCCTTCCCAAGAATCAACTAAAAATGAGTACCCAAGAAAACCTCATATGTTTATTGTACGAATATCACTGGGTTAAGGGTTGTCTTCAGATTTACCTGATCCATCAAGATAACTAAGTATTATTAGGATACTATATGAGGATTAGCCCTAAAATATAGTAGAAATGTTTTCAAGTATTTTATAGTTTTTTGGCTTTTATATTACCGGTTGAGTGGGTAGTCAATTTCATTGATTATATGGTTATTTGTGCCTTTAATGAATTTCATATTATATTATAGAATTATCTAATTATTTTGTTTCAAGTGATCTGATGGGGTTGATTCATGGATATTTATATAATTATTTATCTCACTGATATGGGGTTATATTATCATCATAGAAGGTTCTAAGACCTTAACATATAGTAAGAATCATCTAGATTATGTGGGGTCATTCTTGATTTCTTCTGGTGAAATGGTTTGATTCAAATATTTTGTGTTATCTTGGTTGACACGTTACAATGATATTATACTTTTACTTAGTATTATAGTTTTTTACATTAAAAATAACTGAGTAAATTGAGTTCCAATATTATCCTATGAAAAGTCATTATCACATATTAATTATTATGCATGTAATAGTTAATTCTATTCAGGTCATATAAACCCACATAAATCCATTCATTATATAGTATTAGGTAGTTATTATAGTATGTGTTATTAATGGATTTTTATGATTGATTTTGGGGTAGTAAACATACAACAATTCATATTTTCATATGGATAAATTAATTTATTATTTTTATTTATTCTATATGAGGATTAAAACTATATGGTAGAGGGAGAAAGGGAGCAGACATACATTTTATTATATGAATATTCGTAGACCTAACTACTAAGGATGAATTATTATTTAACATATGATAGTTTAAAAGATAAAACATATAGATTTATGTTCTATTTATTATTATAATGGAGATAGAGAAGAGGTCAAAAAATGAAAATTAAGCCTTTTGTCTTATTTAGGTATTCAAGGGGAACATATTCTTTTAAATATTCACTCCATTTATTATGGATAATTATATGTTAAAATATACTTAATGTACATCATGATGTTTCATGGATTTAATTTTTTTGTAACCACCAAATATTCCACTATAACGACCCATACTTTACATACATTGTTAGAGCATAAAAATTGAAGTACACTTATTACAACATATAACAAAACCATGAAAGGACCGTATAGGTATAGTGTCTTTAGAAACTGGGAAACATAAACAACTGGTTCGTAAAGCGTGTACACTGTCTCCCATTTATTTCATCATATTTATAGTCCCTTTTGGAATATCTTACTTAATAACCTTCTTCCTAGCCTGGGGAAAGAAAACATACAAAAGGGAGCGCTCAAATTCTCAGTAAGGGTAAACAACAGTAATATCAATCACATCATGTTCATAAGAACATAACATTTTGGAAATCGTACCCAGCAAAAGAGATCATAATTTCATAACATGGGATAAATCATGGTAGTGAAATGTAATCACAGTAATCATAACTAAAAACCTGAATCATTTTGGAATACACACATAATCATAGATAATCATTTCTTATTAGTCAAGACTCATTGCCAATACTATCTTAGTGGAAAAATTTCATTTCTGAACTGAGTTCATTCCTCGTTTCGGTCCTGTTTCGCTGAACTGTTTTAACCTTCCGTTCCAGCCATGTCTATCTCATGAGATATAAAATCATTACCCAATTAATTAGAGGGAGATATAGGTCCCACCAATATCATAATTATACCATTCTTATGTGTGCCACAAAATCATAAACCATACATCATAGCATAACCCAGGTAATAAAAATGGGATTCTTAAACATCGTGACATCATAAAAAAATTCATATAAGATAAATGAATTCATAAAAATAATTCCATAACAACATAATCAAATCAATGTAATAATAGGGATAGAAACAGAACCCTTTATTATCTTAGATGTAAAATAATTTTGATAAAACACTTGAACTCCATTCTTGAGGAAAATATCATTTCTACTTCAGAAACACTTTTCATTTCTTAACATGTCATACAATTATAAACTAAGAGAAGTTGATTAAAAATAAACATGAAAACATGTAAAGTAATATTCTTGGAAAATAATTTTTTAAAAATCCATTCATGCCGTACAAGTTAAAAAAACATTCTTCTCATACTTTTATCAGAAAAGTCAAAAAGTACCTCCTACGAAAAACGACAAAAGATTCCTTTAATATCTTTTACTAAAAACTCACCGAAGGGTAAAATTGGATTTAAAAAATTGTAGGTGGATGGAAATAATATTAGGGTAATATATATCATATTTATTCACCCAATTCATTTATGTAATCATTATTCAATGAAAATCATGTAGAACGAGTCGCATCACATCGTGGAGACGGTATTCTGTACGTACGCACGAGCGATGATATCGTTACCATGATCGTGGAATTGTATTTGAGTGTATTTATACTATTTCAGAATCAATATCACTTTACAATAATCTTATATATTCATTCTTTAAACCATTATACCCATCCAAGTAATGGGGTGGTGGAAAATAGATTACACCACGGCGTGGAGACGGTATTCCGTACGTACGCACGCGCGGTGATTTCGTTTTCCGTAGGATGGATAGATGGCGAAATAGGGTTGTTTCATACTTATAATAACATATCAGTATATTAGTGATAGTAATGTTATTAATTCATAATGAAACAACTAAAGAATAAGAAGTGGAAGAAGAAATGAAGTTGAAAGAATCGGTAACAGACATTACCTCTTCTTTGAAGCGCTTCTTTGAACCTCCTTTTAGGGCACTAAAATTGACTTTGAAGAAGACCTGGACCTCTAAGTGGTTTCTAGGGAAGTGGATAGGAGAAATTGGCAGGGGTTGGCCGATCATGAAGTATCAAAGTGGTGTGAGGAAGAGAGAGAGGAGGTGCCCTTTTATAAGGGAGGAGAGGGGCACCTTTGGAAAAACTAATATTTTTATTTTATTATAAAGCCATATTCGGTTTTAAATAGCTCAAAATTGATATATTTCGAATCTAAGGTGGGGATGGGTCAAAATCCTCTCATCCAATAGAATTTTTTACAAGTTTAGTGTAATATTTTAACCTTATCATTTAGATTTTACTTTAAGTTAGATAATTCTACTTTTACTGTGTCTTTTTGTGTTCTTACAATATATGATTAATAAACTTACAATAACAAGAAAATAGAACCCCAAGTTGTTTATTATTAATATATATAACCTTATCTAAGTCCTTTGGCCGAACCTTTGATTTTTTTGAATAAAATAACAATTCATAATATAATATTTGTTTTAAAAACTATTTTATGTCAATTTTGGCACTATTTAGTAATTGATTTTTGTGAAAATCATAACTGAATGATTAGTTCGAATAAAGTTAATTAAATCACTACTAACATGTCATATTAACCTTGAAAATTAATGTAATTCATAAAAAGTCTCAAATTACATTTATTTGGGTATTTGTAACATCAATTATGTCAATATTTCATTAATAAGATAATTACTGCATCATCATTGTGTCATAAATAAATTACATTATATAAAGTCTAAAAATTAAAAATAAAATACCATTATGTAGGAACTCTTTTCAGATTTCTATTGAATATTTATAGTCTAATTTAGAATATGTATAACCCTATATTAAAAATTATTTACTTATTAAACTTTAATTTTTACTATTTTAACCCTTCTTTAAATAAATTAATAATAAATGTCCTAATCTAATCCAAGTGGGCCTAAATGATCATCTTTTATTCCTAAGGTTGTTTTAGGTCGAATTACACTTATCCAATAGAATTAAGACATGTGTTACGGTAATAATAATATCATTTTCACCCTTAATTACCCTATTTACTTTTAACCGTGGTAAAAAAGAAAAAAGTTACTATTCACCAAAAATTATTTTCATCTCATTGAACCACATTTTACATACTGACATCAACCGTGTCTCTCAGATTTTTGAAATTCCACTCACAGAAGCGGTAAAATTAAGTTTTTTGTAAATTTGCAAATTCTCCTAGGAGGTGGGTAAAAGACGGTGAAAAGTTCAATAAATTTTCTATATATCTAAAATTATTATAAAATTAACCCGATGAATTACATTGAACATATATAGGTATTATGTATGAATTTTGACCTAAAATAAATTTAAATAAAATAAATAATTATTTAAATAAAAAGTCAGTTTTTAAATAGTAACCCACTGTTTTCACTATTCATAAAAAAATGAATGTTTTCAGAAAAATACCAAAATTTCACCCTTTTCTAATTTCGATATTACGAATCCAAAAACAAAGCCCATTTTGAAAAATAAAATTTACAAAATTTCAAAAAGTTGTTATTACTATTAATAACAGATAGTTTTAGTAATATTTTAATAGCATATCGTTGTTTAGTATAACTCGGTATTGCGTACGACGCAAGCTATCAAGGAAGGTCGTGATTGCGTGTAAGCAAGCCAAGCTAGTTTTGTGTGTAGTAAATGATTCCTTTGATGATTTATATAAAATTAAAACCAAATATTTCTTATAAAAGTCTCGGGTGTTACATTCTGCCCCCCCCCCTTACAATTAATTTCGCCCTCGAAATTCGTCACTTGTAACAAACAGATGAGGATACCTCTCCCTCATCATATCCTCAAGCTCCCATGTATCTTCTTCTAATTAATGGTTCCTCCATAAAACTTTCACCAAGCGAGTGGTCTTGTTCCGTAGGAATTTTTCACTACGATCGAGAATCTCTATCGTCTGTTCTTCAGAAGAAAGATCTTGTTCCAGTGGTACAACTTCTGAGCTGAGTACATGTGAAGGATCAGGTATTTACTTTCTCAGGAGAGATACATGGAACACATCGCGAACTTCAGAGAGATTCGGTGGAAGCGCCAATCGGTAAGCTACCTTCCTAACACGATCCAGTATTTCGAAAGGACTGATATACCTAGGGCTCAGCTTTCCCTTCTTTCCAAATCTCATTACTCTCTTCCAAGGAGATATTCGTAAGAACACTTTATTACCCACTTCAACCTCTAATTCTTTTTATCGGTTGTCAGCATAACTTTTTTGTCGACTCTGATCTGCTCTTATGTGTTGTTGAATAGATCAGACCGTTTCTGCCATCTCATCAACCAGATCAGGTCCTAATAGCTTTCTTTCCCCAACTTCATCCCAGCAAGTTGGAGTCCGGCATTTCATTCCATAGAGAGCTTCATAAGGAGCCATTTGAATACTGGATTCAAAGCTATTATTATATGAAAATTCCACCAAAGGTGTGTGTTGATCCCAACCACATTTGAAATCCATAGAGAAAGCTCTCAAAATATCTTCTAGAGTTTGAATTGTCCTCTCAGACTGACCGTCTGTCTGAGGATGATAAACAGTGTTGAAACTCATCTCTGTATCCATAGTATGCTGAAGACATCTCCATAACTTTGAGGTAAACCTCATATCCCGATCAGATATAATAGAAAGTGGGACTCCATGCAATCTTACCACTTCCTTTACATATATCCTGGAAAACTGATCCAGAGATAAACCTCTCTAATAGAAATGAAATGTAAAAACTTTGTATGACGATCAACTATGACCCAGATAGCATTATTGACTTTGGATGTTTTAGGAAGTCCTGTGACAAAGTCCATAGTGATGTTTTCCCATTTCCATTCGGGTATGGGTAATGGTTGTAACATCCCCTTAGTCTTTTGTGTCTCAGCCTTAACATGCTGACAAACCAAGCATCGAGAGACATATTCAGCAACATCTCTTTTCATGTCATCCCACCAGAAGTACTCTTTCAGGTCCCTATACATCTTCGTGCTTCTAGGGTTAATAGAGAATGCATAACTATGAGCCTCATCCAGCTGCTCCTTCTTTAATTCGGGGATGGGAGGAACACAAACCCGATTCCTGAACTTTAGTATCCCATAATAATCAAGGTTGAATTCTAGAACATTTTTCACCTTCTTTTGTAACTCTACATCTTCTTTCTGTGCCTATTTTATCTTAACATGTATAGATGGTTGAACATATATTTGAGAACGATACGATTTTTCCACTTTCATTATAATTCAAAGATCCATCCATTGTAAATCCATAAATATTGGATCTTTTGTGATCCTCATCATGGATAAATTGGCATGGCCTTGTCGACTTAATGCATCTGCCACATTGTTTTATTTCCCATGGTGGTAATGAATTGAGCAGTCGTAATCCTTAATCAGCTCCAACCATCTTCTTTGGTGCATATTTAGTTCCTTTTGTGTGAAAATATACTTTAAACTTTTATGATCTGTATTAATGTCACACCTTTATCCATTATGATAATGCCTCCAAATCTTTAATGCAAAGATTACCTCAACTAACTCCATATCGTGAGTTGGGTAATTTTGATCATGGATTTTCAACTGTCGTGAGGCATAAGCTATCACCATATCATTTTGCATAAGAACACACCCCAATCCCTTCATGGATGCATCACTGTAGATCACAAACCTTTCTCCACTACAAGGCAGTGTGAGCACAGGTGCACTGGATAACCTTCTTTTCAAATGCTTGAAATCCTCTTCACATTCCTCTGTCCAAACAATCTTAACTCCTTTCTGAGTCAACCTGGTGAGTGGATTAGATAATCGTGAAAAATCATTCACAGAACGTCGATAATATCCATCCAAACCAAGAAAACTTCGGATCTCAGTTACTGTTTTTGGTCTCAACCATCTTTCGATAAACTCTATTTTTGCTGGATCCACAGATATCCTCTCTTTTGAGATTATGTGACCCAAAAATGAAACATTTTGAAGCAAAAATTCACACTTGGTAAATTTGGCATAATGCTTCTCCTTTCTCAGGGTATTCAATATAATTCTAAAGTGATCTTCATGTTCTTCCTTTCTCTTTTAATATATAAGAATATTGTCTATAAAGACTACCACAAACTGATCAAAATATTCTCTAAAGACTCTATTTATCAGATCCATGAAGATAGAAGGGGCATTAGTAAGACCAATACCTTGAACGGAAAGTCGTCTTTTGTATATCCTACCTTTTGACCCTTAATTGATGATACCCTGAATGAAGATAAATCTTGGAAAAGTATTTAGCTCCACGTAGTTGGTCAAATAAGTCATCAATGTGCGGGAGAGGATATTTGTTCTTGATAGTGATCTTGTTAAGTTCTCGATAATCAATGCAGAGTCTCATTGATCCATCTTTCTTCATAACAAATAGAACAGGTGCTCCCCAAGGTGACACACTAGGGCGTATGAATCCTTTATCAAGATTCTCTTGGAGATGCTTCTTCAATTCCTGCAACTCAATTGGGGCCATTCTATAAGGGGTCATTGAAATTGGTAAAGCACCCGGTACGAGTTCTATTGAAAACTCAGCTTCACGATTTGGTGGAAGACCCGGAAATTCCTTCGAAAAGACATAATCACACTCCTGTACAATGGGCATATTCTTAATCGTGAGTTTCTCACCAATCATTTGAGATAAATAACCTTCATTTAGTGGAATCAAGGCCTACAAGATAGAATAAATTTCCACTGGAAGGTTATGTTCATCCTTGCATCGATAGACGATCAAAGATTGATCTGAAATATGAAATGTGACTTCCCTTATTTAGAAATTGATATGAGATCCATATAAGGAAATCCAATACATGCTAAGAATCACATCAAATTCAACTATAGGGAGGATCACAATATTTTCAAGAAGCACTTTCCCACAAACTACTATCAGAGAAGAATTATAAACTTTTGATGCGACTGTTGTGCCATTAGGGGTTGTCACAGCTAACTCAACATCTAATTGTTCAGGTAATACGGTGATACCCTTAGAAAATTATTTAGAAATGAAGGAGTGGGTGGATCCAGAATCAAATAAAAAAATTTCTACTTTAGAGTGGATGGTAGCTGTACCTTTCACCACTTCGTTATCGCACTCCACTTCGCTGATAGAAATTGCATGTGACTTTCCTTTGTCTTTAGCCATAAGAGTTTGTTGACAGTGATCATCATCACCAACCATTGGATCAGGGAATTGATTGGCATAATTCACCATTTCCATTAAATTTTATCCTTGAAGTGTAGGAGGTGCACTCTGTGTAGCATTTTCATTGTTTACATCACTATACTTTTTCATCCCATCATTGCGACATTCAAATTCCCGATGACCTTCCTTTCCACATTTGAAACATTTACTTGTCCCTTTATGACAACTCCCTCCATGTTTCTCTCCACACTTTGAGCATAAGGGAAAACACATCTTATTTTTAGTGTTCCCTTTAGATTTTCCTTTGAATTCCATTTTCCTCTTCTTATCAAACCCATATGACTGATGGGTTACTCCAATCTCCATCTCAAATTTGAGAGCACATAGAACGATTTCCTCATAGTTATTGAAGTCCCTTATGGCTAACGCCCTTCAAAGACTTGGTTTTATTCCACTAAATAATCGATCGATCTTACTCTCAGGTTGGATAATAATACCATAAACGTACCTTGCAAGTCATATAAAATTTGCTTCATAGGTACCAACAGATTCATCATCATTTTTCTTTAGTTCAAGAAACTCCTTCTCTATATTTGTTCGGAGAATACGAGGGAAGTACTTATTGAAAAATATGTTCTTGAAATTGTCCCATTCCATGGACTAAATTTCATCTCTTGGCCTCGTGTTCTTGATAAGATTACACCATTGATTAGCATCACCTTCCAAACGATACACTGATAAGATGAATTTATCATGTTCAGAACATTGAAGAACTGAAAATATCTTTTTAGTAGTAATGATCCTTTGTTCAGAAACTAATGGATCAGTAGACCCGCTGAATGAAGGTGGACGTTGTCTCATGAAGGATTCAACAGAATGTTTCTCCTTCCTTTTCTCGTTTGGAAGTCCTGCATGATTCATAGCTTGAGAAAGTTGTGTGAGCATGGCTACAAGATTTTTCATTCCATCTCCCATAATGCTTGGTTGCTCAGGGGGACAATCATTGCATTTCCCGTTGCATTCCTCATTAACACAGTTCCTTCAGGTTCCATCCATTGACTAAAACCAAGAAACATAGTGTGAGAAACGATAATTATAATAGTAAAAACACATAACCATGAATAAAATTTCCCACATAAGGTCTTATCATAGGTTGTTCATGGCCATTTCTAAAACACTAAGATTTTGTTCCATGCTTAAAATTATCCTTAGGGTTCTTACTAAGGCATTCACATCCTAATTTCCAAAGGTTGACTATACCTTTCCTCTGATACCAACTATAATGACCCATACATTACAGACATTGTTAGTACTTCAAAATTGAAGTTCACTTATTACAACATATAAAAAAACCATGAAAGGACCATATAGGTATAGTGTCTTTAGAAATTGGGAAACATAAACAACTGGTTCATAAAGCATCTACACTGTCTCCCATTTATTTCATCATATCTATATTCCATTTTGGAATATCATACATAATAACCTTCTTCCTGACCCGGGGAAAGAAAACATACAAAAGGGTGAGCTCAAATACTCAGTAAGGGTAAACAAAAGAAATATCAATCACATCATGTTCATAAGAACATAACATTTTGGAAATCTTACCCTGCAAAAGAGATCATAATTTCATAACATGGGATAAATCATGGTAGTGAAATTTAATCACAATGATCATAACATAAAACATAAAGCTTTTTGGATTACACATATAATCACAGAGAATCTTTTCTTATTAGTCAAGACTCACTGCCAAGACTATCTTAGTGGACAAAGTCCATTTCTGAACCGAGTTCCTTCCTCATTTCAGTCCTGTTTCACTGAACCGGTTTAACCTGCCGTTCCATCCATGTCTATCTCATGAAATATAAAATCTTTACCCAATTAATTGGAGGGAGATATAGGTACCACCCATCTCATAATGATACCATTCTTATGTGTGACACAAAATCATAAACCAAACATCATATCATAACCCATGTAATAAAAATGGGATTCTTAAACATCGTGACATCAAAAAAAAATTCATATAAGATAAAGGAATTCATAAAAATAATAAATCACAACATAATAAAATCAATGTAATTATAGGGATAGAAACATAACCCTTTATTATCATAGATGGAAAATAATTTTGATAAAACACTTGAACTTCATTCTAGAGGAAAACATCATTTCTACTTCATAAACACTTTTCATTTCTTAACATGTTATACAATTCTAAACTAAAAAAAGTTGATTAAAAATAATCTTGAAAACTTTTAAAGGAAGCTTCTTTGAAATAATGTTTTAAAAATCCATTCCTGCTGTATAAGTTAAAAAACATTCTTCTCGTACTTTTTTCGGAAAAGTCAAAAAGTACCTCATACGAAAAATGACAAAAGATTCATTTCATATCATTTAATAAAAACTCACCGAAGGGTAGAATTGGATTTAAAAAATTGAAGGTGGATGGACATAATATTACATATTGAGGAAACATGGATGTGGATGATAAAATACAACCCAGTAAATTCCAATGTATAAACAATCTCGGATAAAAATGAGATTGTGATATTTCCCTTACCTTAGGTCCGATTTGCTTTGTATGTGTCTGAACCTCCTGTATAATGATTTAAATAATGTCATTGACTTATTCCAGAATCATACTCATTGTTATTATATCATGTATGGTCATATTCTTAGTTTATTATTAGTAATATTTCATTTCTAATTGTTATTTGGGTGTTTATTACTTTTTGTTCTTATGCGTGTTTTGTCAAATAAATTCTTATTCTTCTTTTTAGGTTATAGATACCTCATTTCAAGAATGGTATTAGTGTAATATATATCATTGTTAATCTCTAAATACATTTATGTAATCATTATTCAATGAAAATCATGTAGAACGAGTCGTATCACATCGTGGAGACGATATTCCGTACGTAAGCACGAGTGATGATATCGTTCCCATGATCGTGGAATTGTATTGGAGTGTATGTATACTATTTCAGAATCATTATCACTTTAAAATAATAATATATATTAATTCATTACACCATTATGAAGTGCCCAGATCCGTGTGAATCACTGAGAGGGGGAGGGGGTGAATCAGTGATCCTTTAAAACTTTTTACAAATTGATTCTTAATCAATTAAACCTCTATGGCTGGTTAAAGCCTCGATCCACTCTTCTTGTATCTCTCAACCTTTCCCGGATAATTCAGTAATGAAAAGGCATAGGACACAAGGATTTACAAGGTTCGACACCAAAGGCCTACATCCTTGCCATGCTCTCCAAGCATGGATTCTCCCATTATAACTTGTTAGAATTACAATGGTCGATACAGAGTCTCACTGTATCTCTCCTGAGTCCCACAGGAGGGTCTTTATACTGCGTCCCACAATGTCACCAGAGTCCCACTGGCCTGCTCCAGAATCCCACTGAAGACTTCTTCTCCCTGAGTCCCACAGGGTCTTCTCCTGGCTCCTCGAGTCACACGAGTAGCTCTTCTTCACTTCAAGTTCTTCAAGTAACTTCAACAGCCTGGGATAAAGGCTGCTGGCCTTGCTCTTCTTCTGATCACTTGTGGTGAACAGGTCTTCTCGTCTAGCTCAGGCTTTATCTCCTTCTTCAGGAAGACCTGGCTTCTCTCTTCAACTACTGAATACTCAGACAAATAATATCTTTAACTTCAGTCTGGTCCAGTCTCAGTTTCACTTCAACTTCATGCACTGAATGCATGGCATCACAATATCTTCAAGATCTTCTGGTCTTGGACTCCTCAGATGCACACCACTGATTTAGCACTGTTCACATGTGCACGTGCATGCATGCATGCATGCACTCCCCTTCTTCTTCTCTTGGTGCAATAAACCCACAAAGGGTGTAATCACTTTTGAGCACACACCTACTTCTCAGACTTCACACACTTTATGCAATTTGCTTACACACTTAGAGTGTGTTCTACTTTAGTGTGGAACTTCTTCTTCTAAGTGTATACACACTTCTTAGTGCACACACCTAGGTTCGGCCACTTCACTTTGTTGTTTTGCACACACAACTTTGTTCTTTGCTTTGCACACACACAATGAGTGTGTATTTGGCCTCCACTATTTTTGCACACCCCAAGCTATGCCTCGGCCTTCCTTTCAAATGCACACACACACAAAGTGTGGTGGTCTTCACTTTACCCACTTGCACATACCCAAGCCAAGGTCTCGGGCTCTTCCTTGTTCTTTTAATCTTCTTCAAAGTGTGCACTTCACTTATGCACACACTTGGTTCTCCATTTTGTACACACAAGGGCTACGGCCTCTTTGTTTTCTTTTTGCACACAAAGGCACAAAGGTGTTGTCTTCACTTGGTGCACACACAAGGCTATGCCTCAGGTATTCTTTGGTGCACACCCACTGCCACCTTATTGTAATTGCACACACAACCCGAACGTGTCCTTCTCCTTATGCATATGCTAGGGCCACGTCCTTTCTTTGTTCACTTAGCACACAAAACACTAGGGCCTCGGGTTCGCCCTCTTTGCACACACACTGTCCCACAAGATGTCAGGGTGAAAGGGGCAGCCGTGAAAAGCCTTGGATGCTAGGCATCGCGCAAGTGCTTGGAGCACAAGGCGCGCAAGTTGCACTGGCCAAGGGGCGCACAAGTGCAACCAGCCGCGGGCGCGCAGGTGCAACACCGCGAGCTCTTCCTCCTGTCGCGCAAATTCGCGAACAGAGAGGGTGACAACCTCGGGCGCGCAAGAATGATGCGGCCACGAGCTCTTCCTGCCGCGCAAAGGATTAGCGCGCAGGGGACTTCAACGTGCAAGTGTGCGCGGGGCTTCAAACCTTCGCGAGGCAGAGAGATGCGCTCACGGGACTTCAGATTTTTCAAGAAAACTTCAGCAAAAGCTCAGAGGTCTCGGCCTCTCTTTATATAGGCGAGGAGAGCCTCGGCCCATCCGCGTGATATAACTTCAAACTCCCGAGATTTTCGGGTTTTCAAGATTCTGTGAATCTTGATTTGCTCCTCTGTTTCACCGCGGGATCTCATTTAATTTTTCTCTACGTGCATGCGACTCATAACGCATGCACGGCCTTCGGTTTAGGCTCATCCCATGCAAAAACACCAACCACATGGCCTCGGAAGCTTCTCTTGCCTCGGCCTCAACCGAAATCTTCCATTGACTGCATGCACGACTCCTTTTAAGCATGGTTGTGTTCAGTAGGGTCGGACGAACTCATTGGTGTCTTCGGCTTGTTCAACAGAGGCCGGGAGCTTCAAAACAAGTCGTCGGAGGGCTCTGGTTCTGCGGAGGCTCGCGGGAGGCTTCGGGTGGCCTTCGGCTGAGCTCGACGAAGGAGACGAGCTCTCGGCCGTCGGATGCGGTGATCAAAAAGGCTTCGACGGCTTGGATCAGATCGGGAGCGCGGCGGATTAGATGATCGGTCCAGATCGAGCGCGCGATGAATCGTGCGGCTGGGATTTGTTCCCGGTGAAAATCCCGCGTCCCACATCGAATTCTCTCGCGGAATTTCCGCGGTTTATAAAATAAGCGCTCCCCGCTACTCCTCAATTGAATCTCCTCCCCTCTCGGTGCCGCCCCGCACCGAGTTCTTCTGCGGGCGCGCTCTGCGCCCACTCCTGCCACTCGGGCACGCCACTGGCGCCCACTATGCGTGCCTTCGGGCGCGCGCGCTGCGCGGACTTCACCACCGCGTAGCTCGGGGCTTATACACGGCCCCCCTTCCTCTCGGGGGCTGGCCCCATGGGATCCCCTTGGGCGTGGTGACCTGGTCCCACATGTGCCTTGGGTTGAACCCTTAAGGCTGGCCTCCTTGGTGGCCTAATTTTTTGGCAAAGTAAATATAGGGTACTTTGTATAAAAACAAAGTAACCACATACATAATTTGAAATGCCAAGAGCCACTCCAAGCCTTCTCCTCTAAGCCATTTCTTCTCTCTTCTTCAATAGAATTCCTCCATTCTTCTTCAACATTTAGTCATCACTTTTGTAATGGAATTCACGAAGGGTCTTCATCTTCAACTGAGCTCCTAAATCACTTAAATTCTTCAATGTGCTTCATTGATCTAATCAGAGATCAATTGGATCAACTTCAAATTCACATGCACTAAGAGTTAGTACATGGACTTCATTAAACCACTTCATCCACTTAGAAGTAGTGAATGGATCATCTTGCTTCTTCAACTCCTCATGCATTGTCACTACAATGCATGGTCTTCAAACAATGTTGTGACTTTGTATCATCTTGATACAAGTTTTTAGAACTTAAAGATCAGTTCAGCAATCGTCAGATTTTCATGGAGAATGTTTCAACCATATTCTCCAATGCCACTTAGTGAATCTCCTAAGTGACATTCCTCTAAGTACCATGGCCATTCTCCTTCATCACCATCACCATCACATCCTTTGACATTCACATCTTGACTCCTTGACATCCATTCATTCCAAGACAACTTCATGCCTCATTGACAACAAATGCAACACATTGCACTTCAATCTCCCCCTTTGTATTTGTTGTCAATACACTCCTTCAGCACATATGAATGGGTCAATATGTGTGCCAATATTTCTCCCCCTTATTGGCAATCAAATGCAAAGGTCTGGTGTGGTTCACTTTAAAAAAAATATCTTCCTCCCATTGAAAAGTATCTTCTTGAAAAACACTAGGAGAGGGATGATGTCACATGTTCTTTTTAGCAAAGAACCTTTAGTAAATCAGCTCTAAGTCTACTTGGGCTAACCCGGTGTAGAAAACAAGAGTGATGTAACCAAGGTACTCAATGCTGTCCACAATTCACTGTACATGTGAGATCATGCTTAGGGGATTGAAATTTTTCAGATATAACAATGAATTTGCTAAATCCTGCACAACTTCACAAAACTCATTAGAAAGTTCAGGTGCAAAGATAAAGCTCCCCCTTTCATCCATTTGTCTTCAATCCATACTCCCCCTTAATTGACAAGATAAACTCAATTAAGAAACAAGGGATGAAAGCATGATTGGAATACCTTCACTTTCTCAAGATGATATTAATTTTAGAACATCATCTTCTCCAGATTGGCTCCCCCTCAAGGGGTGCACTCCATTCCTTCCAAACCATCCTCCAGTTGAGAATGATCATCATCTTCAATTCCCTGCATTGTTAGCACATGTAAATACCAATGTATAAGGGAATAAGATGGAACCTCCTTGGTTCATCAATGTGAACAACAAGGTTGAGAAGATTCTCTCAACCGAGATGTCCCATTTTCACCAATCTTCACACTTGCACATTTGATCTTCATTGATGATTGTGCTGGTGTGGTTCTCAAAACATCTTCATGTGAAACCTTCTTCTTCCCTTTTGCTTTAGCAATTGCCAGAGCTTCATCTTCAACTCTTTGTAGTTCTCTGGCAAGTTGCAACTGATGTGGCCATATGACAAGTAAATCATTTGGAAGTGTGGCCTCAGTTTTGGAAATTCCACATGGTTCTTTTGATGCTGTCAAGCTACCTTTCATAGGCAACTTGTTTTCAATCAATCCCTTCTTCTTCTTCTGGATTGATTGTCTGTTTGAGTTCAGTTGGCTTCTATTGATTTCCATGGCTTGTTTGCAAAGATCCATGGTATGACCTTTCTTTCCACAGTAGAAGCATGTCTTCTTGGTGGTCCTACTGGATGACTCACCCTTCTTGGACTTAGACTCCAAGGTCTTCTCTTCCTTTTTCAAACACTTCTTGGGAGCATTTTCTACTTTCTTCTGCTTGCTTCCCAAGGAATCTCTTTTAGCCAGGTTCAGTGATCTTCTCTTCATTCCATCTTTGGATACAGTTGGAGATTGACATGTATCATTCTTTTGACCACTTTTGCAATCATCCCAGATGTTGTCAAGTAATCCAAATCTGTTAGTAGTGAACAGATGTCTCTGGACCTGTGGATGCTGCTTCTTTCCTTCTGGCTTGCTCCCCCTTGGCATGGGCTTCCTCTGTGCTTTGGCATTCAGTGGATTGTACCAACAATCCTTTGCACAATGCCCATACCTGTTACAACACCAACACTGACCCACAAATCTTGACCTCTTCAGTCCTTCTGATTGTTGGGTTCTTGTCTTGAATTGTTGTGCTGCTTCAGAAGAGCTCTGCTTCTTCATTTTCTTCATCCATACTTGTTTGGAATTATTCTTCCATCCTGCACTTTTCGTGGAAACACTTTTAGAAGCATGGGTACAAGATGGTATAGATGGTACCTTCTTTTTAGAAGTTGTTGCACTTTCACAAGAGGATGTCTTTCTTTTAGAATCATCCTGCTCAATGCATACTTGAGTAGCAACATTTCTTCTTTCAGCTAACTGGGAGGATTCAGCTTTGGGTGATTGCTGGTTTTTCAATATCACCACTAGTTTTAAGTATTTCATATTGAGGGAGTTCTTCTCATCCTCAACAGTTCTTAGCTTTCCTTCCCATTTCTCTTCCAGCTGTTTCATCTCGTCTTCATGCACTTGCTTCATTTCAAGCAATGAGTTGTCAAGCTCCTTCACCCTTTTGACTTTGTCTTCTAGTTGAGAATCTCTGACAATCATTGAGACTTTGTGCAGCTTCTCCAGTGCATGGAACACTTCTTTGATAATTATCAAAAATATTTCTTTCTCAGAAGAGCTCCTTTGCAATTCTTCACAGGTATCTTCATATCTTTCATTGCAAAGGGAAACAGTTTCATCCTTGGCATTCACCAGCTTTCTGAGAGTGTTGGTTATGCCAACCCTTTTTGCCAGCTGATCTTCCATAGCATTGGCTTCTTCTTCTAACTGTGATTTTTCTTCATGAAGATCATGGATGCCTGTAGCTATACACTTTGCCACTTCCATGGGAACTGTCTTCTGAAGATATTTGAGTGCACTCTGAAGATCATTCATTGTTTCAACTTCATCACAGCTAGGACAGGCTTCATCAGAAGAATGATAAAAGGAATTGTCATCTGATGTGACTTTCACATTTCTTTCCATAGAAGGAGTTTCTCTGATTGCAGCAACCTTCTTCCTCATCTTCTTTGCCTGTTTCTTCATTCTGTTTTTCAGAGTCTTGGCAGATATCTCCATTTGAGGCTGTTCTTTCATTTCCTCAAATCTGCACTCCATATAGACTCTCTTGGATCTTTTAGAGGTAACCTCCCTCTGATACCAATTGAAGTGCCCAGATCAGTGTGAATCACTGAGAGGGGGAGGGGTGAATCAGTGATCCTTTAAAACTTTTTACAAATTGATTCTTAATCAATTAAACCTCTATGGCTGGTTAAAGCCTCGATCCACTCTTCTTGTATCTCTCACCCTTTCCCGGATAATGCAGTAATGAAAAGGCACAGGACACAAGGATTTACAAGGTTCGGCACCAAAGGCCTACATCCTCTCCATGCTCTCCAAGCATGGATTCTCCCATTATAACTTGTTAGAATTACAATGGTCGATACAGAGTCTCACTGTATCTCTCCTGAGTCCCACAGGAGGGTCTTTATACTGCGTCCCACAGTGTCACCAGAGTCCCACTGGCCTGCTCCAGAATCCCACTGAAGACTTCTTCTCCCTGAGTCCCACAGGGTCTTCTCCTGGCTCCTCGAGTCACACGAGTAGCTCTTCTTCACTTCAAGTTCTTCAAGTAACTTCAACAGCCTGGGATAAAGGCTGCTGGCCTTGCTCTTCTTCTGATCACTTGTGGTGAACAGGTCTTCTCGTCTAGCTCATGCTTTATCTCCTTCTTCAGGAAGACCTGGCTTCTCTCTTCAACTACTGAATACTCAGACAAATAATATCTTTAACTTCAGTCTGGTCCAGTCTCAGTTTCACTTCAACTTCATGCACTGAATGCATGGCATCACAATATCTTCAAGATCTTCTGGTCTTGGACTCCTCAGATGCACACCACTGATTTAGCACTGTTCACATGTGCACGTGCATGCATGCATGCATGCACTCCCCTTCTTCTTCTCTTGGTGAAATAAACCCACAAAGTGTGTAATCACTTTTGAGCACACACCTACTTCTCAGACTTCACACACTTTATGCAATTTGCTTACACACTTAGAGTGTGTTCTACTTTAGTGTGGAACTTCTTCTTCTAAGTGTATACACACTTCTTAGTGCACACACCTAGGTTCGGCCACTTCACTTTGTTGTTTTGCACACACAACTTTGTTCTTTGCTTTGCACACACACAATGAGTGTGTATTTGGCCTCCACTATTTTTGCACACCCCGAGCTATGCCTCGGCCTTCCTTTCAAATGCACACACACACAAAGTGTGGTGGTCTTCACTTTACCCACTTGCACATACCCAAGCCAAGGTCTCGGGCTCTTCCTTGTTCTTTTAATCTTCTTCAAAGTGTGCACTTCACTTATGCACACACTTGGTTCTCCATTTTGTACACACAAGGGCTACGGCCTCTTTGTTTTCTTTTTGCACACAAAGGCACAAAGGTGTTGTCTTCACTTGGTGCACACACAAGGCTATGCCTCAGGTCTTCTTTGGTGCACACCCACTGCCACCTTATTGTAATTGCACACACAACCTGAACGTGTCCTTCTCCTTATGCATATTCTAGGGCCACGACCTTTCTTTGTTCACTTAGCACACAAAACACTAGGGCCTCGGGTTCGCCCTCTTTGCACACACACTGTCCCACAAGATGTCAGGGTGAAAGGGGCAGCCGTGAAAAGCCTTGGATGCTAGGCATCGCGCAAGTGCTTGGAGCACAAGGCGCGCAAGTTGCACTGGCCAAGGGGCGCACAAGTGCAACCAGCCGCGGGCGCGCAGGTGCAACACCGCGAGCTCTTCCTCCTGTCGCGCAAATTCGCGAACAGAGAGGGTGACAACCTCGGGCGCGCAAGAATGCTGCAGCCACGAGCTCTTCCTGCCGCGCAAAGGATTAGCGCGCAGGGGACTTCAACGCGCAAGTGTGCTCGGGGCTTCAAACCTTCGCGAGGCATAGAGATGCACTCACGGGACTTCAGATTTTTCAAGAAAACTTCAGCAAAAGCTCAGAGGTCTCGGCCTCTCTTTATATAGGCGAGGAGAGCCTCGGCCCATCCGCGTGATATAACTTCAAACTCCCGAGATTTTCGGGTTTTCAAGATTCTGTGAATCTTGATTTGCTCCTCTGTTTCACCGCGGGATCTCATTTAATTTTTCTCTACGTGCATGCGACTCATAACGCATGCACGGCCTTCGGTTTAGGCTCATCCCATGCAAAAACACCAACCACATGGCCTCGGCAGCTTCTCTTGCCTCGGCCTCAACCGAAATCTTCCATTGACTGCATGCACGACTCCTTTTAAGCATGGTTGTGTTCAGTAGGGTCGGACGAACTCATTGGTGTCTTCGGCTTGTTCAACAGAGGCCGGGAGCTTCAAAACAAGTCGTCGGAGGGCTCTGGTTCTGCGGAGGCTCGCGGGAGGCTTCGGGTGGCCTTCGGCTGAGCTCGACGAAGGAGACGAGCTCTCGGCCGTCGGATGCGGTGATCAAAAAGGCTTCGACGGATTGGATCAGATCGGGAGCGCGGCGGATTAGATGATCGGTCCAGATCGAGCGCGCGATGAATCGTGCGGCTGGGATTTGTTCCCGGTGAAAATCCCGCGTCCCACATCGAATTCTCTCGCGGAATTTCCGCGGTTTATAAAATAAGCGCTCCCCGCTACTCCTCAATTGAATCTCCTCCCCTCTCGGTGCCGCCCCGCACCGAGTTCTTCTGCGGGCACGCTCTGCGCCCACTCCTGCCACTCGGGCGCGCCACTGGCGCCCACTATGCGTGCCTTCGGGCGCGCGCGCTGTGCGGACTTCACCACCGCGTAGCTCGGGGCTTATACACGGCCCCCCTGCCTCTCGGGGGCTGGCCCCATGGGATCCCCTTGGGCGTGGTGACCTGGTCCCACATGTGCCTTGGGTTGAACCCTTAAGGCTGGCCTCCTTGGTGGCCTAATTTTTTGGCAAAGTAAATATAGGGTACTTTGTATAAAAACAAAGTAACCACATACATAATTTGAAATTCCAAGAGCCACTCCAAGCCTTCTCCTCTAAGCCATTTCTTCTCTCTTCTTCATTAGAATTCCTCCATTCTTCTTCAACATTTAGTCATCACTTTTGTAATGGAATTCACGAAGGGTCTTCATCTTCAACTGAGCTCCTAAATCACTTAAATTCTTCAATGTGATTCATTGATCTAATCAGAGATCAATTGGATCAACTTCAAATTCACATGCACTAAGAGTTAGTACATGGACTTCATTAAACCACTTCATCCACTTAGAAGTAGTGAATGGATCATCTTGCTTCTTCAACTCCTCATGCATTGTCACTACAATGCATGGTCTTCAATCAATGTTGTGACTTTGTATCATCTTGATACAAGTTTTTAGAACTTAATGATCAGTTCAGCAATCGTCAGATTTTCATGGAGAATGTTTCAACCATATTCTCCAATGCCACTTAGTGAATCTCCTAAGTGACATTCCTCTAAGTACCATGGCCATTCTCCTTCATCACCATCACCATCACATCCTTTGACATTCACATCTTGACTCCTTGACATCCATTCATTCCAAGACAACTTCATGCCTCATTGACAACAAATGCAACACATTGAACTTCACATTATACCCATCCAAGTAAGGTGGTGGTGGAAAATATATTACACCACGACTTGGAGATGATATTCCGTACGTACGCACGCGCGGTGATTTCGTTTTCTGTAGGATGGATAGATGGTGAAATAGGGTTGTTTCATACTTATAATAACATATCCGTATATGAGTGATACTTATTTTATTAATTCATAAAGACACAACTAGAAAAGAAGAAGTGGAAGAAGAAATAAAGTTGAAAGAATCGGTAACGGTAATTACCTCTTCTTTGAAGCGCTTCTTTGAGACCTTCATTTAGGGCACTAAAATTGGACTTTGAAGAAGACCAGGACCTCTAGGATGTTTCTATGGAAGTGGAGAGGATAAATTGGCAGGGTTTGGTCGAGATTGAAGGCTCAAAGTGGTGTGAGGAAGAGAGGGAGGAGGTTCCCTTTTATAAGGGATGAGAGGGGCACCTTTGGATATACTAAAAATATTATTTTATTATAAAGCCATATTCGGTATTAAATAGCTCCAAATTGATTTATTTAGAATCTAAGGTGGGGATGGGTCGAAATACGCTCATCCAATAGAATTTGGACAAGTTTATTTTACTATTTTAACCTTATCATTTAGATTTAACATTAAGTTAGATAATGTTATTTTTACCGTATCTTTTTGGGTTCATACACTATAAGGTTAATAAACTTACTATAACAAGCCAAACGAACCTCATGTTGTTTATTATTAATATATATAACCTTATCTAAGTCATTTGTCAGAACCTTGGATTTTTAGGAATTAAATAACTGTTAATAATATAATATTTGTTTTAAAACTATTTTATGTCAATTTTGACACTATTTAGTAATTGATTTTTGTTAAAATCATAACAGAATGATTAGTTCCGAAAAAGTTAATTAAATAAATACTAACATGTCATATTAACCTAGAAAATTAGGTGAATTTATAAAAAGTCTCAAATTACATTTATTTAGGTATTTATAACATCAATTATGTCAATATTTCATTAATAAGATAATTACTGCATCATCATTGTGTCACAAATAAATTAACTTATTGAAAATCTAAAAATTATAAATAAAATACCATTATGTAGGAAATCTTTTTAACTTTCTATTTAATATTTATAGTCGAATTTATCTTATGTATATCCCTTTATTAAAAATGATTTACTTATTAAACTTTGATTTTAACTATTTTAACCCTTCTTTAAATAAAATAATAATAAATGTCCTAATCTAATCCAAGTGGGCATAAATGGTCATATTTTATTCCTAAGGTTGTTTTTGTTCGAATTACAGTTATACAATAGAATTAGGTCATGTTTTAGGGTAATAATAATATCATTTTTACCCTTAATTACCCTATTTACTTTTAACCGTGGTAAAAAAAGTAAAAAGTTACTATTCACCCAAAATTATTTTCATCTCATTGAACCACATTTTACGTACTGACATCAATTGTATTTCTCGGATTTTTGAAATTCCACTCACAAAAGCGGTAAAATTAAGTTTTATAAAAATTTGCAAATTCTCCTAGGAGGTGGGTAAAAGACGGTGAAAAGTTCAATAAAATTTTTATATATCTAAAATTATTATAAAATTACTCAAATTAATTACATTGAACATATATAGGTATTATGTATCAATTTTGACCTAAAATAAATTTTAATAAAAAAAATTATTATTTCAATAAAAAGTCGGTTTTTAAATAGTAACCTCGTGTTTTCACTATTCATCAAAAATTGATAGTTTCCAGAAAAATACCAAAATTTTACCCTTGGCTAATTTCGATATTCCGAATCCAAAAAAAAAGTCCATTTTGAAAAATAAAAATTACAAAATTTCAAAAAGAGGTAATTACTATTCATAATGGCTATTTTTAATAATATTTTAATAACATATCATTGTTTAGTGAAACTCGGTATTGCGTACGACACAAGATATCAAGGAAGGTCGTGATTGCATGTAAAGAAAGCCAAGATAATGTTGTGTGTAGTAAAAGATTGCTTTGATGATTTATATAAAATAAAAACAAAATATTTCTTATAAACATCTCGGGTGTTACATCCACGGTACGCTTCACTTTGAATAATACAATATTTTGCGATGTACGCAACATCGAGTTGTAGCAAACAATGAAAAATAAAACTAGTTTTTTCAAAGCAGTTATGAATAGTAATACCCAGTTATTTAAGTTTTATTTATTTTATTTCACAAAAATACCTGATTTTTTGGATTTGTAATATCAAGATTACCTTAGGGTGAATTTATGGTATTTTTTTGAAAACATTCAATTTTTGATGAATAGTGACAAACACTGCCTTATTGTTTAAAACTAACATTTTATTTAAATAATTATATTTTTTAGTTAATTTTTTTTATTTCAAAATAGATACATAATACCTATATAAGTTTAATGTAATTTATTTGAGTCATTATATAATAACATTAGATGTATAAAATTTTATAGAACTTTTCAACGTCTTGTATATACCTTCTAGAAACATTTTAAATTTATATAAAATGTAATTTTACCATTTTTGTGAATGTAATTTCAAAAATCCAAGAGTCGCGGTTGACATCAATAAGTAAAATTTGGTTCATCTAAATGAATATAATTTTTGGTGAATAATAACTTTTGAATTTTATTTAACACGATTAATATTAAATAGGGTAATTAAATGTAAAAATGATATTATAATTACCTTAAAACATCTCTTAATTTTAATGGATAAGTTTATTTCGACAAAAAGAAACCTTAGGAATAAAATATGATCCTATTTGATACTCTTGGCTTAGATTATGACATTTATTATAATTTTATTTAAAGTAAAGTTAAAAGTGTTAAATTAAAATTTTCATAAGTAAATCATTATTAATATATAGTTATACATAAGATAAATTAGACTATAAATATTCATTAGAAATATAAATCAATTTCCTACATAATTTTATTTTATTTATAATTTTTATATGTTAAATAATTAATTTTTTATGACACATGATGATGCAGTACTTACCTTATTAACGAGTGATTAAAAAAATTGATATTATAACTATCTAAATAAATATAAATTGAGACATTTGATGCATTAAAATAATTTTATATATTATTATTAAATTCTTGGATTGAGTTAATTTATTTTTTTGATTTAATCATGTTTTTTTGACATTCACAAATACCGAATACTAAATATTGTCAAAATTGACATTTATGAGTTTTAAAAAGTACTATATTATTAAATGATATAATATTCCTAAATATATAAGGTACACACCAAGGACTTATATAATGACAGATATGTCATTAATGAACCCCGTGGGGTTCTCTTGTCATTTTATAGTATGTTTATGAACCATGTAATGTAAAAGTCTAGGAATATATTATAAAAGTTAAACTATTTAACTATGAATTATATCTAAAAGATATGGTTAATATGGTAGCATAAACATGTATAAAACCTATAAGTTGAGGTATTTTCAACCCATACCGACTTTAGCCTCAAAATAAATCAATTTATATCCATTATAAATCGAAAATGATTTGATAATAAGCTAATATTTCAAGATTTTCCTAATGTAACCTTCACATCTCTTATAAAAGGGAAATATCATTCCCCTCCAAATCACAGCTCCAAAGCCATATTTCCTGGAAAAAACCTACTGATATATCTTCCCAAATACCCTCAAATCAACCTATATTCTTTACATTGATCAGAAATACAACATATGGAGCCCTTTGGATCAAATCAAAAGTAAGCACCTAAAGAAGAGGTAATAATTTCATCACCTCTTTCAAAGTTCTTTTCATCATCCACTTCCTCTTTCGTTATTGTTTCCGTAAAAATATAATAAATATTTTACAATATACATACTTTGATGTTATTATAAAAATGGTACAACCATATTTATTTTTCTATCCATCCTATGAATGTCAATGTCACCATACGTGCATGCGTACGGCTTACCGTCTCCACATCGTGGTGTAGTTTGTTATTCAATAATTCATTATTTGGATGGGTATAAAAATGAGTATAATTGATGTAAATAATAAATATAAAATTTTAAAGATTATATATATGTAATATATCATCCAATTACATATTATTTCACCATAAATATAATGATATTCTCGCTCGTGTGTATGTATGGATTACCGTCTCCATGAACGCGATGATATTCAATCTCCATCGTAACCATTCAAGAATAATTTTCATTTTATGTTTTAAAATAATGTCTATGATCATAATATAATTATGGATTTCAATCATATACATCATATCTATAACAATAATGTCTTATGTAACAAAATATATAATGAAAAATAAATCAGTTCACACCTGAAACAATGATACTACTGAAATATTATTATCAAAGCAATGATAGAAGATCATATATGATATCATATTTATGTACGTGGTTTTTTAATAAAAATTAGTTAACTATTATATCAGAGGTTAACAGGCCCTCAAATATGTAAAATTACTTGTTAACGGTTAATTTTACAATCTCTTTATTATCTAAGGTTGTTTTTATGAAAGAATCTACTGGGACTTCTTTATCATCCACATATGTGATTCTTAAAAATGTATTTCAAAACATTTTTAATATTTCCTATAATATAAGTTTAATTTATTTATATAATTTTTTTGACTTTTTATAAAATATTTCGAAATAAATATTTTCATCATTTTTCAAACAAGGTACTTTATTACCTTTTTGACAAATTAATGTAAGAATGTTTTCTTATCTTATACGGCGGGTGCAGCTATTTTCCGCGGTTATAACACCTTCAATGATTCCCTTACAAGCATATATGAATATTTTCAAAATAAATTTTTTATTTCCTAATTATTTGACTTTTAAATGATTTCAAAATAATATGTAGTATTTCTCTCAAATATCTTTGATTTTATCTATGTCAACATAATTTGATAGATTTTACACATGTTGGATTTTGATTTATTATGATAAAATCATACATATTATATTGAAGGTTTTCGGATATTTTTAACTATGGATGTGTTATTTTTATACCATTCATGGTTTACGGTTATATTATTAACATTTCATATGCTAGTTTTAATACAAACGTTTATGTTATGTTGCAGCCTTTTCATAATAGAAATGCATTGGACTTAGTAAGTGATAGGTGGAACCCGCTATAGCTCCTCGATGCATCGGTAGGATTCATGAGACAATCTAGTGTCTTGGCCCAAGTCCTTGAAAAATACTTATGTATATTCTTGTTACACAACCATGACTATGTGGTTACAATGTCTGTCATTATGCATTCCATCATTATGAAATTATTTATTGATATTAAATTTGATTATTCGAATGGTAGAATATCCATGTGCCTAAGAAAGTGTAATTATTTGATTTATCTTTTCCATATTATGAAAAAATTTATTTTTAAAAGGATTGTGTCTTATTCTTATACACTGCCTTAAATGTTTATGTTATTAATGATAGTTTCCTCCACATTGTTATCCTTACTGAACATATGATCTCTCCCTTTTCTAATGTTTTTCTTTTCCTATGATGTGAAGAAGTATATTATTATTAACATGTAGGGATATTACAAAATATATGAGTGAGATCAAAAGGGACACAATTCGGTTTTCTTATTTCATGATGTAATGTAAAACCGATGTAACTATCTACTGAATCCTAGTCTACTAAACTAATTGGTCATTCAAGACATGACCACTTTTGATCATGATAATGTTATGTAATAATTCACCAACTCTGGGTAACTTAGGTCGGGGAATTTCAGTTTGTATCAGATGATGTTTAATACATAACATGGAAGCCAGATTTAGAAAAACTCTAATTAGGGAAAATTACCCTAAGATAGGCTTTAGGGATTAGTATAGATGAAAATCCTAGAATTTTGGTAATGTAGAGATTTTGTGTATTTTCCAAGATATACAACCTTTCCTGGATATGATCAGGTAGATTCAGCTCTGGAATACATGTATATAGGAGGGAAAACTTAGGAAAGGTTTTTCGGGCTTGACTTGGGGTATCCTGGTACACGACAACTTTCCTTTCTGCACTCTTGGATACGTCAGTCCTGGGGATATGCTTAGGATAATTCAAATTTTATATACAACCCATTATGAAGGATTTTTTTTAGTAAATACATCCTCAATGAAATCATTTTTTATTATCATGGATTATATGAATAAACTATTCAATTTATGTTAGGTATTTTACTATTTGGAATTATGTATTTTGATTCATAAACAAATCTAGTGTATTCCACTATTTATAAATGGTTCTTAGGGAACGGAATGGAAACCGTATGAAAACATGTAATATGTGTAGGTATTTCCCTCCTACCCAAGATAATTATAGTGGAGCTAGTGATGCAAATGGTACTCAACAACGTATAACCATTCTGGGACAACTCACTCAAGTTATTAATAATAACTTTACCAGTATGGAGAACCCTGATCCAAAACATGGAGGATTAATGTTATACCACCTAATGAGTAAACAACCAAAAGTAGTCAATGGGACTAAAAATCCATTTATATCTAAGAAATTTATATGTTCATTAGAGAATATATTTCATGCTTTGGGGATTAGAAAATGGGAAAGATTTGTCATGGCGGTTTATCATCTCACAGAAGATGCAGATCAATGGTGGTCATAAATTAAAAACACAATAGAGAATGAAGAAGTATCAAATATATAATGGATGGTGTCTGAAGGTATCTTCATTGAGAAATACATTCCTCGTGACCATTGAGTGGATATGGAAAGACAATTTCTACGTCTGAGGGAATGTGAGGATGAGAATGTCACAAAGTATGAGGCTAATGTTAGAAGGTTAGCAAGGCATGCAACATATTATATACGTAACACATGGAGAAATATTGATCGATTATTTAATGGGATAAAACCATCTTTCCATCGAAAGGTAGTACCAAATTCCATCTTTTCATATAAATATATATTCTCATGTTTTATTAAGATAGAAAATGAAGATTCTATGTCTTATGACTTTATAGAAAAGATGGAGAAGAAGAGATCTGCTGAACACTCTGGAGATAGAAATAAGGGGATGAAGGGAAATGTTGAATATCTATCTTGCATTAAATGTTGGAAGAAATGCCCCAGTAATTTTTCTAATGGAATGTGAGTCTATTACTAGTTTGGAGAAAAAGGCCACCAAACTCGTGATTGCAAAGGGAAGAAAGAGATTGTCAATGTTGAATGATTCAGTTGTAAAGAAATAGGGGATTATGAAAATGAATGTCCAAAGAATCAAGGAAACATACCTTGGAAAAGGAAAAGGGATCAAGTCCAAGATTATGTGATTACAACTGTAGAGGTTCAAGTTCCAAATGATGTGGGGGCAGGTACATTAATCTTTTCTTCAAATTTCGCCAATGGTTTATTTGATTCTCGATCACCGCATTATTTCGTATCTTCTAGTTTACTATGAAAATTAGATATTTCCAATTTGATTTAATGAGGGAGTTGTCAGTCAAAACTCATAAGTGAAGTATCATTGCAATAATGATTTATGAATCAATTAATAGTTGTGAAAATAAACAAGCTTTATCTTCTGATTTCATTGTCATATACATGATTGAAGATGATATAATCCTCAGTATGGATAGGCTTTCGGACCATTGGGAGAAAATTTATTTTAAGAAGATGGAGGTTACATTTTTTTATGGCGATATGGAATACCATATTATTAGAGCAGAAACATCACCATCTAAGTCTCATCTACCACCAACCATAGTAGCTCCACTAAATTCAATTATTGGGGAGGAAGAGAGAGAAATATCTATGTGTGAGGAAATGAATGTTCAAATAGAGGACGTGATTATTGATCAAGAGTATGTTGATCTGTTTCTAGAAAATTTACCTAGACATCCTCCAAAAAGAGAATTTGAGTATTTCATTAATTTTATTCATGGTTCAAGGCCCATATCGAAGACCCCTAACAGAATGGCCACTATAGAATAATTGGTACTAAAGAAAAAAAGAGTAATTAAGTAATAACGTATTTATTATCCCTAGTGTCTCTATGGGGATCTCCTATTTTTTTATGTTAATAAGAATGATGTATCTATGAGGATATACATTGACAATAGGGAGATAAATGCTATAAAATTAATGAATAAGTATCCCCTACCTCCAGTTGATGATTTATTCGATCAACATCATGGAGCTCAATATTTTTCAAATATTGACCATCAATCAGGATATCATAAGTTGTGTGTGAAGGAGGATGACATTCTGAAAATATAATTTTGTACCAGGTAAGGGCATTACGAGTTTACTGTAATGGCCTTGGTATAGACTAATGAACCCTCTATTTTCAGTGATGTAATGAATAGTGTTTTCAAGGAATATCTTGATTAAATTGTAGTGGTATTTCTTTGATGAAATCATGGTATATTCTAAATGTTGCGAATATAATGAAAATCACTTGCACACTATTATAAAGAATCTTAGTTGAAATGAATTTTATTAGATGTTTAGTAACTGTGAATTCTGGCATCATGATATTTCTTTTCTCGTCCATATTGTCTCTATAGATGGAATCTCAGTTGATCCTTCAAAGACAATACCAATATAAGAATGTCCATCCCTGATGAGTATAACCGAGGTACGTAGTTTTATTGGTTAAGCATGTTATTATCAGCATGATTTCTAGAATATTTCCTGATTGGTTAACCCATTAACCAATCTCACCTATAAAGGGATTAAATTTTTGAACAAAAGTCTGTGAATAATGTTTTGAATAATTGAAGAACATATTTGTAAATGATCCTATCTTGAAAATAACATTGAGGAATGATGGGTTTTTTATATAAATTGATTCTTCAAAAAAGGATATGCTAGTGTACGTATACTTAATGATATAGTCATTGCCCTTACATTACGACAGCTAAAAATTCATGAACAAAACTTTTATACTCATGATCTTGAGTTAGCAGCTGTAATATTTTCTTTTAATCTATGGAGACACTATCTTAATGGTGAAAAATGTGATATATATACCAATCTCAATAGTTTGAAGTATATATTCTTACAGAAAGAACTCAACATGAGGCAAAGAAGATGGCTTGAACTACTGAAGGATTACGCTTCCCCTATACACTCGCACCCATGGAAGAAAAATAAGGTAACATATGCATTGAGCAGAAAGGATCATGGAGTTATAAACAATATGATAGTTTATTGAGATCATATGTTCATGGATCTAGTAAAGATGGATATGGGAATATTAATGGAAGGTGATATGTCAAAACATTTTCAAATTTTTTCCAAACTATCTTTACTAGAAAGTATAAATTTTTCTCAGACTGATGATGAAGAGATTCAGATAAAAATTAATCTTTAAATGATGATAGATTGATCAACTTCGTATATGAAGTTGGAATTTTGAAATTTTGGATGAGACTTAGTGTTCCTGACATACCTGATATAAAAAGGAAATTATATGATGATGCTCATAGCATAAATTTCTCTTTACTTCCTGGTAGCAATAAGTTGTATAGTGATTTGAAGGAATGTTTTTGGTGGGACAACATGAAAAGGGAGATTTATGATTCTATGTCTACATGTATTTTTTTGTCAATTGGTGAAGGCTGGGAGAAAACAATATAGAGAATTCATGCATCCTCTTCCTATACCTAAGTGGAAATGGGATGATATTATGATGGACTTTGTCATGGGGATAACAAAGAAAACTTAACGGAATGATACAATATAGGTCATTGTTGATGGTGTTACCAAGTCAACACATTTTTTTCTATAAGAGAATATTTACCTATTGAACTTTTATAAACACTATATATTAATTAATTTTTAATACTTCATGGAGTACCCCTATCAATTATTTCTGATTATGAGCCTTATTTCTCATCAAGATTCTGGAAAAGTCATTAGAAATCCCAAAAAACTGAACTTCATTTGAGCACTTCCTACCACACTCAAACTTAGGGACAATCAGAACAGACTATTCAAACCTTTGAAGACATGTTGAAATCTTACTCACTTGAATTTCAAGGTATGCGGGTTCAATATTAACATCTACAATAATTTTACAATAATAATAGCATTCCTTCAAGTATTCAGATGGGACCATATGAAGCATTATATATAAATAGATGTCACATGCCAACTTTTTTGGGATGATTTTGGTGAAATAAAACTCATAGGCCAAGAACATGGTGAAGAAAAAATTGAAAGGTGAAGATAATCCAATCCCGCATCAATGCAGATCAATATAGGAAATATATATATGCTGATAATCGAAGGAAGGATTTTAAATTTCAAGTAAGAAATCAAGTTTTCTTGAAGTTGTCTCCATGAAATTGTGTTACACGATTTGATATGAAGGGTAAATTAAGTCCCAGGTACATCAGACCATTCGAAATTCAAGAGTAAATTGGAATTGTATCTTACTGTTTGAAAATTCTTCCATTTTTGTCCAAAGTTCATGATGTGTTCCACGTATCACTATTGTAAAATAAATGCCTAAACCAATGCATGTACTCACCTATAAAGAAATAGAATTGGAACCTGATCTGTCTTATTGTGAAGATCCTATCAGGATTCCCGATACTAGAAACTATGTGCTGAGAGATTGGAAAACCAATCTTGTAAAAGTTCTATGGAGAAACCATAAGATTGAAGAGGAATAATGGGATCTCAATGAACATAGGATGAAGAAACACCAAAACCTTTTTTTGCAGTAGTGTTATAGAAATTTCGAGGCTGAAATTATTTTATGTAGGGAAGAATGTAACACCCCAAGTTTCCATGGAATGATTCTCTTGGAAAAATATTGTAGCTTACGAGGTACACAAATTTGAGTTCTAGCACACCATGACAAATCAAACGAGCCATTTTAAATGTAGTTATGTATAGTAATACCAACGTTTTGAAAATTGATAAATTTTATTTTTCAAAATGGACTTTATTTTTGGATTCGGAATATCAACACTAGAATAAGATGAATTTTTGGTACATTTTTGAATAGTTTCAATTTTTTATGAATAGTGAAAAACATTGCATTGTTGTTTAAGACCTAATTATTCTTTAAATAATTATTTACTTGATTTAAATTTATTTTAAATAAATATAGATAAAAAATACCTATATATGTTCAATGTAATTAATTAGATTCGTTTTGTAATAAAATTATCTCTGTAAAATTTCATTGAACATTTACAAGACTTTTACCCACCTTCTAGGAACATTTTCAAATTTTCATAAAATGTAATTCTACCACTTCTGTAAATTTAAATTCAAAAATATGAGAGAAAGTGTAAAAATTAGTATTTAAAATATGGTTAAAAGGGATGAAAATAATTTTTTTAAATTGTAACTTTTGAGTTTTATTTACAAGAGTTAAAATTAAATAGAGGAATTAATTGTACAAATGATATTATAATTATCCTAACCCATGTCATAATTCTATTGGATAAGTGTATTTCATCAAAAATAATCCATTTGAATAAAATAATATCCTCTTTGATCCACTTGGATTATTTTAGGACATTTATTATTATTTTATATAAAGAACAGTTAAAAGTGTTAAATTCAAATTTCATAACTAATTTTTTTTTAATATTGGGGTATACAAAAGAAAAATTAGAATATAACTTTTAATCAGAAAGATAAAAATCTGTCCTACATAATGGTATTTAATTTATAATTTCTATACATAAATAATTAAATTTAATTTCGACATAATGATGAAGCTTCAATTACCTTATTAATGAATAATTAAAATAATTGATATTATAAATATTCATATAAATTTATATTGAGACTTTTGATGCATTAAAATAATTTTTTAGATTAATATGCCATGATAGGATTTATTTAAATTATTTTGTTTTTCATGTAATTAATTTTTTTACTTTCACAAAAACTAAATACTAAATGGTGTCAAAATTGACATTAATTAGTTATTAAAACAAAAATAATATATTATTAAATGATATATTATTCAAAAAAGGGTAGTTTAGGTCAAAGGACATATATAATTATATATATGTCATTAATGAACCACTTGGGGTTGGATTGGAATTTTATAGTCTGTTTATTAACAATGTAATATAAGAATTCCAGAAAAAATTATAAATGTTAAAATATTTAACTAAACGTTAAATCTAAAAGATAATCTTAATATGGTGTCCTAAAAATTTCTAAAACCTATTGTCTGAGATGATTTGTACCCATACCCACCTTATACTCACTATAAATCCATTTATAGAAATTATAAATTGAAAATTATTTTATAATAAAATAATATTTTAATCTTTTCCTAAAGTGACCCTCACCTCTCTTATAAAAGGGTACATCAACTTCTCTCAAAATCACACCTCCAAATACATTTTTCTTGGCCAAAATATACTCAAATATGTTCTCAAATACCCTCAATTAAACCTAGTCACCTTCATTTGATTATAAATTCAACCTACAGATCCCAATCAATCAATTCAAAAGGGAGCACTTGAAGAGGTGGTTATCCCATCACCACCAATTTCAAAGTTATTTTCTTATTACACTTCATATTTCGTTGTTGTTTCCATAAAAAAATACTAACCACAAAAATATATACATATTTTGATTTTATTATAAATATTGTACAACCATATTCATTAATCTATCCATCATATGAATGAAAAAGTCACCATACGTGCATATATACAGCTAACTGTCTCCACGTTTTGGGGTAGTTTGTTATTCACAATTCATTATTTGGATGGGTATAATAATGAGTATAATTTAAGTAAATAATAAATATAAAATGTTAATGATTCATTATAAGTAATATACCATCCAATTTCTAAGAATTTCACCATCAACATAATGATATTATCACTCGTCTACATGTACGGATTACAGTCTCCACTAACGCGATGAGATTCATTCTCCATCACAACAATACAAGAATAATTTTCATTTTACGATTTGAAATAATGTTTATGAAATTATTATCATTCTAGATATGAACAAAATACATCATATCCAAAACAAACATGACTTATATAACAAATCATATAAAATAAAATGAATCAGTTAACACCCAAAATAATGACACTACTGAAATATTATTAACAAAGAAATATTAGAAGATAACTTATGATATCATATTTATGTATGTGTTTATCATTTATATCAATTATTTGACTATAATACTAGATTTTAACATACACTCGATTCAAAAAAATTACATGGTAAGGGTAAATTTTATAATCTCATTATTATCCAAGGTTGTTTTTAGGAAAGTATATACTGTTACTCCTTTATCATCCACATCTGTTATTCATAAAAATGTATTTAAAAACAATTTTTCAATTTCCAAGAATATTGTGTAAACACATTTATACCTTTTTTTGGATATGTGTAAATGTTTCGAAAGGAATCATTCAATCATTTTCCAAACACAATAATTTATGACTTTTTCGAAAAATAAAGGTAAGGATGTTTTTTAATGTATATGGTGGGTGCGACTATTTTCTACCATTATAACACCTTCAACACATCCCTTAAAATATTATAAGAACATTTTAATAATAAATGTTTTATTTTATAATTACTGGTCTTCTAAATGATTTCAAAATAGAAAGAGATATTTATTCGATGTAATTTTTATTTCAATTTTTTAAATATAATTTAAATGATATTACATTTGTTTGAAGTTGATTAATTATGATATAATCTTCAATATTGTATTAAATGATTTTTGATATGGTTGAATATGGAAGTATTATTTTTATATACTTCATGGTTTATGGTTTAAGAATTAACATTTTGTATTCTTGTTTAAATATGAATATTTATGTTATTTTTTAACCTTTTCATATGTGCAATGCATTGAACATATTAAGCGATGGGTTGATCCCACTATAGCTCTTCAATGATGTAGTAGGTGTCATGAGACAAAATAGTGTCTTCACATAAGGCCTTAACAAAATCTTATTTATAGTCATTCCACGAAGCCTTGACTATGTGGTTATGATTTCCACCACTATGCATTCTATCATTATGAAATTAGCTATTGATATTACATGTAATTATTCCTCTAGTAGAATATCCATGTGACTATGTAAATGGACATATTTCATTTATCTTTTCTATACTATACTGAAGTTTATGTTTAAAAGAATTTTGTTTTATTCTTACACATTGCCTTAAATTATTTTTCTTATTTATTACGGTTTCTGCTATATTGTTATCCTTAATGAGCATATAGATCAATCCTTTCTTATGTCTTCTCTTACCTAGGATGTGAAGAAGTATAATATGACTAACCTATAGGGATAGCCCAAATTATATGAGTTTGTTCAAAGGGGACTCAATGTTGTTTTTTTGATGATGTAATGTAAAACCTATGTATGTATTTACATCTTCCAAGGATACTAAACTAATCGGTATTTCGATAAATGACCTATTGTGACCATGGAAATGATATGTAATAATGCATAGACTCTGGGTAACTAGGGTTAGGGCATTACATTTTTCAACCATGTGCTCAATTTAATGTTAATTTTTTTTTACCCATCATTTATAAAATCTATTGAATATTTTATCAATCCAATTGGTCAATTCTAGTTATAAAAAGTAATCAATATATATATTTAGATATTTTGAGGAAATTTTAGTGATAGATAACTGGTTATCCCATTGTTTTTAAAGGGATATTCGATTATTTGATAAACACTAGTGCATTCCATTTACCTTTTTTGTTTATAGTTATGTTTTGTGAAATATATAATTTATAAATATAAAATTTACATGGATAATTTGGGAATGAATAAAGGTAGATAGATATTTTGTAATAAATATTAATAAAGAGCATGAAAATATAATAGATGTTGGGAGGTAAATATAGATTACATTATTCAGGATATTATAATGGTATTAGTTAACATTACTCACATGTGAATAGAATTATTACACAAAATTTAACGATATGTGAAGGACATATTTAGCTATTTTTAAAATGTTGTTGGGGAGGATGATGAATATCAGTATATAATATTATAGCATATGTGTTATTTATTAGTCATAGTATCATCCCAAACTATATTTATAATAGATACATCAATGAAAAAATAAACTACTGATACAAAGTAGTGTTGGTAAAGGATATTAAAAGAATATTTTTTACCGTCAAGGAAGAATCAATGATCTTATTTTTGTGTGCATATTATTAACTCCCACAAAATCAAGAATCTATACATAATAGTTATAGCTAGGCTACTCCTTGTTATCTAGTATGATAGAAATTATTTTATTCATAACAACTACTTATTTAGTCTTAAATAAGGTAAATTATGAATCCTAATTTCTATTTAGTAAGCCGCCATAATTCAAAAGGTTATTTATAGAAACACTATTAGAGACCTTGTGATTATGTGATAGTTTGGGATGAAAGGTTATTATCCCAAGACTAGACATAATTTTTTATTTATTCTAGCATGCTCTACCTCTAGGTTGGATCACTATTATTTTCGATGGTGATTCTAATGGAAACATGAGACCCTCAAGATGTGGTGTTATATACATAAACCACTCTAGGTAGATTCTAGGATACTTCTATGGAATCTATAGTATCACCTCTTCTCTAGAAGCTAAAATGATAAGTGTGATTAATACTATCTCTTTTCAATGAATATTGGGTAGAACAATATCTTGATTGAATGCGATTGGACTACCATTTTCTAAGATATTTGGAATGGAGTAGTACACATCTCACGGACACTTACTTCACATTGGATGGAATTTCTGTATTCGATCATGGACACCTACTATATCGTCACTAATAAATATCATGAAGAGAATAAGGTTTCAGATGGAATTTCAAATGTGATATTCAACCATGACATTACCTGGTTAAATGATCTCCCTTTTTATGTATACTATTTATATTTTTATCCTTTGTATATATGTTATTTAATATTGTTTTATAAAATTAATTAATTATTTATTTTTACATTAGATGAAAATAAATTTATATAGAAATGATTCATAAATATCCCAGAGTATATAATAAATTATGGCACATGTCCCCGAAATTTGGGGTGACACATTGGATTGAATTAGGTATTAAAAATGACTATATAAAATCATCTTTTTTATGATTGAATATTATACCACAGAATATCAAAATTATCAGGGATTTTTTACACTATATGAAATTATTTATTTATTTTTCTAAATAATTTCGTCTTTTTCTAATACAGATAGACATATTAACTATTTTATATGAGATTGATAGAGAATATATTTTGAAATATCATTGAACATCAATATTAATGATCATAAAATATGATTATAATGCATTGTGGTTTAAATTCAAAAGTGGAGGATTCATTTATTTATGTAATGTATTTTATTTATATATTACTAAAATGGGAAACAAAATTACCTTCAGGGTAGGAATGTATGTCTGGAATAGAGTTATATTTGATTAAATATTATATATAAATTGATAATTACTAGATTGTGTCATATGTGTTTCAAGAGATTTTATTTATTTTGAGAATATTCTCTATAGTAGTTTTAATAAACAAAGTGTGTCTCCATCTACTAAAACTGTATTATTCATAGATACAATCTATTTAAAATTTATGTTTATAATATATTTCCTTTTTTTATTGATGAAAATGTGACGAATCATTGCACCATACTGTGGATTGATTAAATATGAATTCTTTTGAAAGGGAATAGTTTGTTCTCAAAGATACGTTTTTATTCAGGATAAAATTTGATGAGGGTGATGCTGATATATGAAAAAATACCAAATAAAAATATCATTATAGGAATTATGATGTTATGTATATTCTATTTGTAGCAAATAATTAAAATAATTTACTAATGAGATTGATACATTATTGCTTAGGCCTTATCCTGGTAACTTGTTACTGCTGTTTATATTTGATACATAAATTCACACAATGATTTAATATGATAATGTTAAAAAAATATGGATGGTGTATGTTCATATTATCTAACATTAGTTATTTAGATTGATTTATAAATTTATAATTTTGGAATATAATGTACAATTATGTAGACCTATAAATTATTAGAAAGGATTATATATGTATCATCCCTATTGACTAAGAGGATTTCTACCCATAACCACCTTATACTCACTATAAATCCATTTATAGAAATTATAAATTGAAAGTTATTTTATAATAAAATAATATTTTATGCTTTTCCTAAAGTGACCCTCACCTTCTTCTAAAAGGGTACATCACCTTCTCTCAAAATCACACCACCAAATACATTTTTCTCGGCCAAAATATACTCAAATATGTCCTCAAATACCCTCAATTAAACCTAGTCACCTTCATTTGATTATAAATTCAACCTACAGAGCCCAATCATTCAATTCAAAAGGGAGCACTTGAAGAGGTGGTTATCCTTTCATCACCTATTTCAAAGATATTTTCTTATTCCACTTCATATTTCATTGTTGTTTCCCTAAAAATAATAATAACCACAACAACTTATACATAATTTGATGTTATTATAAATATTGTACAACCATATTCATTAATCTATCCATCATATGAATGAAAAAGTCACCATACGTGCATACATACCGCTAACTGTCTCCACGTTGTGGGGTAGTTTGTTATTCAACAATTCATTATTTGGATGGGTATAATAATGAGAAAAATTTAAGTAAATAATAAATATAAAATGTTAATGATTCTTTATAAGTAATATACCATACAATTTCTAAGAATTTCACCATCAACATAATGATATTATCACTCGTCTGCATGTACGGATCACCGTCTCTACTAACATGATGAGATTCATTCTCCATCACAACAATACAAGAATAATTTTCATTTTACGATTTGAAATATTTTTTATGAAATTAATATCATTCTATATATGAACAAAATACATCATATCCATAACAAACATGACTTATATAACAAAACAAATAAAAGAAAATGAATCAGTTAACACCCAGAATAATGACAGTACTGAAATATTATTAACAATGAAATATTATATGATAACTTATGATATCATATTTTTGTATGTGGTTTTCATTTATATCAATTATTTGACTATTATACTAGATTTTAACATACACTCGACTCAAAAAAATTACATGGTAAGGGTAAATTTTATAATCTCATTATTATCCAAGGTTGTTTTTAGGAAAGTATATACTGGTACTCCTTTATCATCCACATCTGTGATTCCTAAAAATGTATTTAAAAACAATTTTTCAATTTCCAAGAATATTGTGTAAACACATTTATACCTTTTTTTGGATATTTGTATAATGTTTTGAAAGGAATCTTTCAATCATTTTCCAAACACAATAATTTATGACTTTTTCGACAAATTAAGGTAAGGATGTTTTTTAATGTATACGGTGGGTGCGACTATTTTCTACCATTATAACAACTTCAAATCATCCCTTAAAATATTATAATAACCTTTTAATAATAAATGTTTTATTTTATAATTACTGGTCTCCTAAATGATTTCAAAATAGAAAGAGATATTTATTTGAAGTAATTTTTATTTCAATTTTGTCAATATATTTTAAATGATATTAAATTTGTTTGAAGTTGATTAATTATGATATAATCTTCAATATTGTATTAAAGGATATTTGATATGGTTGAATATGGAAGTATTATTTTTATACCCTTCATGGTTTATGGTTTAAGAATTAACATTTTGTATTCTAGTTTAAATATGAATATTTATGTTATTTTTTATCCTTTTCGTATGAGGAATGCATTGAACATATTAAGTGATGGGTGGAGCCCACTATAGCTCTTCAATGCATCAGTAGGTCTCATGAGACAAAATAGTGTCTTCACATAAGGCCTTAACAAAATCTTATTTATAGTCTTTCCACGAAGCCTTGACTATGTGGTTATGATTTCCAACACTATGCATTCCATCATTATGAAATTTGCTATTTATATTACATGTAATTATTCATCTAGTATAATATCCATGTGACTATGTAAATGGACATATTTCATTTATCTTTTCTATACTATACTAATGTTTATGTTTAAAAGATTTTTGTTTTAGTCTTACCCACTGCCATAAATTATTTTTCTTATTTATTATGGTTTCTGCTATATTGTTATCCTTAATGAGAATATAGATCAATCCTTTATTATTTCTTCTCTTACCTAGGATGTGAAGAAGTATAATATGACTAACCTATAGGGATAGTCCAAATGATATGAGTTTGTTAAAAGGGGACACAATGTTGTTTTTTTCATGATGTAATGTAAAACCTATGTATGTATTAACATCTTCCAAGGATAATAAACTAATTGGTATTTCGATACATGACCTTTTGTGATCACGGAAATGATATGTAATAATGCAGAGACTCTGGGTAACTAGGGTTAGTGCATTACATTTTTCAACCATGTGCTCAATTTAATGTTAATTTATTTTCTATTACTCATCTTTTATAAAATCTATTGAATATATTATCAATCCAATTGGTCTATTCTAGTTATAAAAAATAATCAATATATATATTTACATATTTTGAGGAAATTTTAGTGATAGATAACTGGTTATCCCATCGTTTTTAGAGGGATATTCGATTATTTGATAAACACTAGTGCATTCCATTTACCTTTTTTGTTTATAGTTATGTTTTGTGAAATATATAATTTATAAATATAAAATTTACATGGATAATTTGGGAATGAATAAAGGTAGATAGATATTTTGTAATAAATATTTAGAAAGAGCATGAAAATATAATAGATGTTGGGAGGTAAATATAGATTACATTATTCAGGATATTATAAGGGTATTAGTTAACATTACTCACATGTGAATAGAATTATTACACAAAATTTATAGATATGTGAAGGACATAATTAGTTATTTTTAAAATGATTTTGGGGAGGATGATGAATATCAGTATATAATATTATAGCATATGTGTTATTTATTAGTCATAGTATCATCCCAAACTATATTTATAATAGATACATTAATGAAAAAATAAACTAGTGATATAAAGTAGTGTTGGTAAAGGATATTAAAAGAATATTTTTTACCATCAAGGAAGAATCAATGATCTTATTTTTGTGTGCATATGATTAACTCCCCTAAAATCAAGAATCTCTACATAATAGTTATAGCTATGCTACTCCATGTTATCTAGTATGATAGATAATATTCTATTCATAACAACTACTTATTTAGTCTTAAATAAGGTAAATTATGAATCCTAATTTCTATTTAGTAAGCCACCGCAATTCAAAAGGATATTTATAGAAACACTATTAGAGACCTTATGATTTTGTGATAGTTTGGGATGAAAGGATATTATCCCTAGACTACACATAATTTTTTATTTATTCTAGCATGCTCTACCTCCAGGTTGGATCAATATTATTTTCGATGGTGATTCTAAAGGAAACATGAGACCCTCAAGATGTGGTGTTATATACATAAACCACTCTGGGTAGATTCTAGGATACGTCTATGGAATCTAAAGTATCACCTCTTCTCTAGAAGCTAAAATTATAAGTGTGATTAATACTATCTCTTTTACAAAGAATATTGGGTAGAACAATATCTAGATCGAATGCGATTTGACTAACATTGTCTAAGATATTTGGAATGGAGTAGTACACATCTCATGGATACTTACTTCACTTTGGATGGAATTTCTGCATTCGATCATAGACACCTACTATATCGTCACTAATATATATCATGAAGAGAATAAGGTTTCAGATGGAATTTCAAATGTGAGATTCAACCATGACATTACTTGGTTAAATGATCTCCCTTTTTATGTATACTATTTATATTTTTATCCTTTGTATATATGTTATTTAATATTGTTTTATAAAATTATTTAATTATTCATTTTTACATTAGATGATAATAAATATATATAGAAATGATTCTTAAATATCCCAGAGTATATAATAAATTATGGAACATGTCTCAGAAATTTGGGGTGACACATTGGAGTGAAATTAGTTATTAATAATGACTATATAAAATCTTCTTCTTTATGATTGAATATTATACCACAAAATATCAAAATTATCAGAGATTTTTTACACTATATGAAATTATTTGTTTATTTTTCTAAATAATTGCATATTTTTCTAATACAGATAGGAAGATTAACTATTTTATATGAGATTGATAAAGAATATATTTTTTTATATCATTTAACATCAATATTAATGATCATAAAATTTAATTATAATGCATTGTGGTTTAAATTCAAAAGTGGAGGATTTATTTATTTATGTAATGTATTTTATTTATATATTACTAAAATGGGAGACAAATTTACCTTCAGGGTAGGAAAGTATGTCTTGAATAGAATTATATATTATTAAATATTATATATAAATTGATAATTACTAGATTGTGTCATATGTGTATCAAGAGATTTTATATATATTGAGAATATTATCTATAGTGGTTTTAATAAACAAAGTGTGTCTCCATCTACTAAAACTGTATTATTCAGAGATAAAATCTATTTAAAATTTTTGTTTATAATATATTTACTTTTTTTTATTTATGAAAATGTGACAAATCATTGCACCATACTGTGGATTGATTAAATATGAATTCTTTTGAAAGGGGGAAGTTTGTTCTCAAAGATACATTTTTATTCATGATAAAATTTGATGAGGGTGATGCTAATATATGCAAAAAATACCAAATAAAAGTATCATTATAGGAATTATGATGTTATGTATATTCTATTTGTAGAAAATAATTAAAATAATTTACTAATGAGATTGATACATTATTACTTAGGCCTTATCCTGGTAACTTGTTACTGCTGTTTATATTTGATACATAAATTCACACAATGATTGAATATGATAATGTTAAAAAAAATGGATGGTGTATGTTCATATTATATAACATTATTTATTCAGATTGATTTTTAAATTTCTAATTTTGGAAAATTAAGAACAATTTCGTAAACCTATAAATTATTAGAAATGATTATATATGTATCATCCCTATATTGATGTGGTAGATTCCTGGGACGTTGCAAATAATTTTTCTTTGATGATTACATTTTTAAAGTGATATAGAAATTATAAGTTGTTCAAAAATTACATTTTTTGTATTGTAACAACTTTTCGATACATAATACGAAATTCAATGTTTCTTTTTTTGAATCATAATGTTATCTTAGATTTTAAGGCATTATAGTGATGCTTACTATAAAAACTATTTTTTATTTCCCCATGAAGGAATTATTACCCTAAAAATTTTGGTTTACATCATGATTTATGGTACATTTTATGATCAGTGATTTCAATTAATATTCCACTTTTATGAAAGTATTGTGATAAATAATTTGTCAAAAATAAAGGCTAGACCAAAATAAACTTCAATAAATTTTATTATGAAATTTATAATAATTATAGACTAGCCATTGAGTTGGTAAGTATAACTAGAGGTTGCCATATTATGATGTATTTGTGGAAATAAAAACAATTGTATATATTATTGTTCTTAAAATATATATATTTTATTTGTGAAATTATAAATTTAAAAATAATAAGTTAAATTTAAATTCTAATACTTGACATTTTACCACAAATTTTATATTTTACCATAATGTATGTTTTAAAGAATTATACAATATTTATTTTATAATTAATTAATACCACATTTGTAAATTTCATATAAAAAAATATTTTTATTGAGAATTATAATGTCTAAATTTGAAATAATGTACATTTTATTTTTAGGTATAAAAAATTAAATTCCAAGGAAAACATAACTATTTTATATGATAAAATTGAAATTGAAAAAAGGTTAAAATATATGGGTAAAATAACTAAACATATTAAAACTAATGTGTTTAAATATTTTTTGAGATAATTCATGACCTTACCAAATAATTACATTCACTAATGTCCTTTTTTGATCCAATATCCTTGAATAGTTCATTTCTGTTTATAAAAATTCGATTACTCTCACCCATAGATTAACACATTCTCTATATGACATTTCCTCACACTATCAAAATTCTAGATTGAGAATAGACTTCACAGATACCTCTATAAAACTCATAAAAACGTTCTACATTTCATTCTCTAATCAAGATCACAGTTGAAAATACATAATAAATTTTTTTAGAGATGTTATTATAAGGAGTAATATTAATATTTTCCAATCAAACCTATTTGGATTCTATTCTGTAATTTATAATTATACCACCTAAAAATATAATCTAACTATACTTAATTAACTACATCTATTTCATATTAATTCTAATATTTTTATATGTTAATGTAATATACATTTTATACATTCCTCCCTAATCATTCAAAAAATAAAAATGTCAATTAGGTTTACATGCACACGACACCTCCAAAAAGGATTATGTAATATTTCAATACCCTATAACATGGATGGTTATAATAATATATTTAATGAATAATCATGTTTTTATGCTATAATTAAAATTTTATTGAGATAAATTAGGAATTATATAAACAATTCCACTCATTATAAAATTAAAACATCACTCATGAAAACATGAAGACAACCACCTCTTTTGGAAAGCATGATATATTTAAACCAAATCCATAAATTAAAGTATATAAATATATTTTATTGATACATATTATATTCATGAGTAATGTGATCTATTATTATGTATATAAAAGGATGAAATTAAAAAAAAATCATTTATATAAGGTTATCTGCATATACCGGTAAATGATCTAGGATAAATTTACTATAAGTTTTGTACCCACAAACCATGCCCATAGTTTCTATAAAGTGTGCACGGGGATGAAAAAATAAATGAAACAAAATGATTCCAATATATTTTCAAACAAATTAATGATGAACATAATAAAAAATTAATGTATTTTACATCTACATTAGAGATAACTTGTTAAACAATCAAGATTAAAAATATCATATGATAAAAATAATCATTATCAATTTAATGATGGTACAATGATTTATTTTAATAAAATATAAAATAAAATTTATAATAATAAGGTTTTGAAATATGTTATTTACGAGTTTATGTTATGTATATAGTCGGTTAAAGAGATTTTGTGGATGTTTTGTTTAAAATATAATGTAATTTATTAAATAAAATTATTCTATTTTGTCATAATTATTCATATTTAGACTATAGTATAACAAGATTGTTTTCTATTATCGTATAAATAAATCTTATTTTCATTCCTCCTTATATTTTGTGTAATTAAATTTTGATGTTATAAAGAATTATTTTGATTGATTTTTTTTCATAAAATTTGATTTTGTATGTAATAATCACCATCCTATCTAAAAGAGTTTATTCTCCACATTGTTTACATTCCCACATCCCATTGAATTTAAAATATATTATTCTCAAATAAAAATATGTATTATTATTTGTGAAATTATATTTTTTCATTATATATTTTTAAATGGAATAATTATCACTTTTTAATGATGTGGGATTAGACAAAGATAATTAAAATATTTAAATGGTTTCTTCCATTCACAATCATAAATTTTATCTTCCACTCCAAAATAAAATTAGACACCTGATATATAATTTATAAGGACAATGTAATTTGTATTATATATAATTAATTTTATGTAAATGGTTTCATGAGAGCTTGTAAAAAAATGATTTTCAAAGGTGACTCATTAAAACTTCTCTTTATAAAGATGTTATGAAATATTATCTAAATTTATTTTAAAATTACACTTATATTTCCATATATATTTCTGGAGGAAATATCCCTTATGATAATTTTCTTTATGAATATCTATGTAAATTCCTTTATGATGTGCAATTTTTTTTGGGTGATTAATTATTTGTATCAACCGATATAATTCATGAAGGTATTTTTTTGTACTATTTTAAAATTTTACAATCCCCATTTACTTTCGAAGGATTTCTTTTGATATGATGAATGACTGATTTCATATGGAATAACTACATATTTCTATTCATTGGGTGTCCTATATATATCATTAAATCGTTGGTTAATTTTAATATCTCATGAGATGATGATTTTGTTTGGTAGAATTGATTACACATAGCATTTTTCAGAAGTCCACTATGTTAACATGATTAATGATAACTCGTTTGAATATAATTAGGTGTAGAATTTTTTTTTTGATTTATTTAAAATTATATTTTTGTGAATTTTTTTATAGGTATAACTTTAAACAAATTTTCTATGCAGTTACTCACTAATAGTATTTCTCACAACGTCATTATTTATTATGCTTATGGTTATGAAAAAAATTATTTTTTTGTTCTTATGTTATGATACATGGATAATGTATAATATATAGTGTTTTGAAACTCTTTTGACATGGAATAATTTTTATTATTTTATATTTTATTGATAACACTTATTAGTTTCTATTGTGTTTAATTAGATATTTCTTTCACCATTAGGGTTTCTCATACATTTATGATATAACATTTGTTGACTCACTGATACATTTTCCACTTGTATATAATTTCTTACCTCTCTATTACTATTTTTTATATTCCTAAATTTAGAAAAAATATTTTAAATATAAAGATATATTTAAATAGATATTGTATGTTTTTATTATAAATATATTCTATCAATAATATTTTTATATAGATAATTTCCAAGGAAACTAAACATCTTGAGATTTAGGGATGATTAATTTATATTAAATGAATATTCATGTAAAATAATGTAATATTTTTGTTAAAAATTTCTCTTTTATCCTCAATTAAAATAAATGTTGGGTTTAGATATTTTTATTTGATTAATGTCATTATTTTTTAGGATTAGGACTTGAGATAAATAGTTATACCCCTTGGGATAAAATAAAATGTATGAAGAAATCCTAAATTATTTGTAATGTATAGGGTTATCATTTTATTATAAATTAATTATATATTTGGATAAAACATGGGGATATAATATATTTCACAAATGAAACTTGGGGAAATAACCCTAAATAACGATTTTTGTGATTTAACTCGATCCTGAATTACTTAATGAGAAAGATGAAAAACATCACAATTTGATTAATATTGATGAGGGATATACCATAGTGATTATATTTCATTTTTTTGAAATTTATAAAATATTGGATCAAATTTGTATTATATGGTTAGAGAACCAAAATATTAAACAGAAAATTTATAGCCTATATTGAAATAAATAATTTTATAAGTTATATTATATAAGTCATTTTATATTTATTTATTTCAATTTAATTTTAAATAAAACAATATTATAAAATTCTTGTATCGTAATCTTAACAATTAAAATATTTAAATTGATGGTTGGATTGTAGATAAACTATGTTAAAACTATTTTTTATTGGCCATATGATGATTATAAAAATGAACAACCAATTATTATTTGAGAATGAGTATAGAATCATAATGTGATGTTCATTAAAATCTAATAATAAATTAATTCTAATAGAAACCATGATAACATATTGAATTCATAATTGGAGTAATGGTAGTTTGTGTTTTTATATCCACCCTCCATTTGTTGGTCATCAAAACTACTAATGGCTATGTAATGGATAAATTATGTTGTAATTATATTTAACACTCTTCTGTATTGATCCATGAGATGGTTTTAAAATATATATAGCATCTACGAGAGATTGAATAATTGTTGAACCACATTAAGAATATATTAGAAATATAAATAACTAAAATAAATTGATAGAGAAGTGATAATCAAAATATTCTCCACATAATATTTTCCCAAAACGTATCAAATAGAAAAGGAGTAATAATCATAGAGTGGAATTTTTATGGTTCAATCAATTTTCACCTATAAAGAGAACATAGAAAAATATGTGAGGTAAACCCCAAGATTGTTATTGATCCCGAAATTATGATTTTATTTTTCTTAAGTGACATAAACCATAGTATTCAAGTAAACAATTTCTACCAGATAATTTGGTAGATATAAAAATATTTTATGTTTTGGGATTAATGTGGAAATAGAATAGAGGGAGCATCATTATTTTAGTGAGATGAAATGGAATATTGACACACATTAAAATTTGACGGATGAATCACATGGTGAAAAAAAGTCAAAATAAATGATTTTTAAAAAAAATTAAGAAGAATAACCCTAATGATTATAAGAACTAAAGAAGATATTGTTTCAATTTGGGAACTATTTCATATCAATATCATGATTTCAAAAGGCAGATTAGTAGTATGTTGAATGAAATTGATAATAATATAGGACTAACTAATAAAAACCCATTATTAAAATTATAAAGTTAATGGATTTTGAGAATTATGAAGAAATATTACTCAAACCAATAGATATCAAGGATTATAGACCTGAATAACGCACAGACCAAGGGAACATGGAAGGGCCTTTAAAATCACTACCATTGAAGGGAACCATGTTAATTAATTGATAAAATACACCCTTATAATACACTCTTAATCAATGAATAATTTATTTTATTATAGTCCCACGTAATTTTTTATATATGAAACATTTTTAGAAGAAATAAAATAACAACCCCATTGATTAGATTGTCAAATATCAGTGAAAACATCTAATGGAGAGGTAATCAAATATCATGTTTACTAATCATCTATTATAGATGTTTCTGGGAATTATCAACTATCAAATATCATAAATCTTACACTGGTTTAATTTAATTAGATTTTTTTGCATGGAGGAAATCCCATTATACAGAGATGATATTAAATACAAAGATAAAGAAGTTAGATTTTATGTCCATATTCATCCCAAAATCATCTATTAGAGAATGTTGGACTATTATCCTCATATGGAATCTAATACCATTATAAGGGTATTAATTACCCATTTTGAGAACTTTTTATACTAAATTCCTACATAAAAACATGTTATCAGATATATAACTAGTGTATTTAAATTTTTTCATGTATTGGTAGAAGAATATACTTGCATTCCCCTACACCATAATGTAGATATTTCAATTTATTTTATACCTATTTCTATTAATTAATAAATGGATCCTTATAAATGGATCTGATTAAATTTACCAAAATTTAATAAGAAACTCTATTAAAATCAAGATAATGATATATATCCTCAAGTTTATATCTCTATAATGTACACATTTTTTATGAGTAAAAAGATACATCACTATTGTAGGACCCCGGTATACCCTGAGAGGGGAGGGGTGAATCAGGGTGTTAACATTTTCTTTTAAACTAAAGGATCATGTTCGCATGTTGGTAGAAAATAGTTTACCTGTATGATAGGTATTTGAACAAATAGAACATTCATATGCAAAGACAACACACAACACTTTTTACTTAGGTCACCACTAAGTGCTACGTCCAAGGAGCATACGCCAACAGGTTGTCGGTCATACCAAATTCCACTAAACATCACTAGATGTGGATTACATAGGTTCGGGCACAGTCGCTCTGTCCCTGGCTCACTGACTTTACGAAAGTTCAGGGATAGCTCACTGTATAACGACCGATACTTTACATACATTGTTAGTACATCAAAATTAATGTACACTTATTACTACATAAAACAAAACCATGAAAGGACCGTATAGGTATAGTGTCTTTAGAAACTGGGAAACATAAAAAACTGGTTCATAAAGCTTCTATACTATCTCCCATTTATTTCATCATATCTATAGACCCTTTTGGCATATCGTACTTACTAACCTTCTTCCTGACCTGGGGAAATAAAACATACAAAAGGGTAAGCTCAAATGCTCATTAAGGGTAAACAAAAGAATTATCAATCACATCATGTTCATAAGAACATAACTTTTTGGAAATCTTACCCTGCAAAAGAGATCATAATTTCATAACATGGGATAAATCATGGTAGTGACATGTAATAACAATAATCATAACATAAAACATGAATCTTTGTGGAATACACACATAATCATAGAGAATCATTTCTTATTAGTCAATACTCATTTCCAAGACTATCTTAGTGGACAAAGTCCATTTCTGAATCGAGTTCATTCCTCGTTTCAGTCCTGTTTCACTAAACCGGTTTAATCATTCATTCCAACCATGTCTATATCATGAGATATAAAATCTTTACCCAATTAATTGGAGGTAGATATAGGTCCCACCCATCTAATAATGATACCATTCTTATGTGTGCCACAAAATCATAAACCATACATCATAGCATAACCCATGTAATAAAAATGGGATTCTTAAACATCGTGACATCATAAAACAATTCGTACAAGATAAAGGAATTCTTAAAAATAATTCCATCACAACATAATCAAATCAATGTAATAATAGGTATATAAACATAACCCTTTATTATTTTAGATGGAAAATTATTTTGATAAAACACTTGAACTCCATTCTTGAGGAAAATATCCTTTCTACTTCAAAAATGATTTTCATTTTTGACATGTCATACAATTCTAAACTAAAAGAAGCTGATTAAAAGTAAACCTTGATAACTTGTAAAGGAATATTCTTGGAAGTAATGTTAAAAAAATCCATTCATTCCGTATAAGTTAAAAAAACATTCTTCTCGTACTTTTCTCGGAAAAGTCATTGAGTACCTCGTACGAAAAAGGACAAAAGATTCCTTTCATATCTTTTACTAAAAACTCACCGAAGGGTAAAATTGGATTAAAACAACTTTAGGTGGATGTAAATAACATTAAATATTGAGGAAACATGGATTTGGATGATAAAATACACCCCAGTAAATTCCAAAGTATAAACAATCTCGGATAAAAATGAGATTGTGATATTTCCCTTACCTTAGGTCTGCTTTGCTTGGTAAGTATCCGAACCTCCAGTATAATGATTTAAATAGTGTCATTGACTTATTCCAGAATCATTATCATTGTTATGATATCATATATGGTCATATTCTTAGATTATTATTTTTAATATTTCATTGCTACTTGTTATTTGGGTGTTTATTACTTTTTGTTCTTATGCGTGTTTTGTCGAATAAATTATTATTCTTCTTTTTAGGTTATAGATACCTCATTTACATAATGGTATTAGTGTAATATATATCATATTTATTCACTAAATTCATTTATGTAATCATTATTCAATGAAAATCATATAGAACGAGTCGCATCACATCATGGAGATGGTATTCCATACGTACGCACGAGCGATGGTTTCGTTCCCATGATCGTGGAATTGTATTGGAGTGTATGTATACTATTTAATAATCAATATCACTTTACAATAATCATATATATTCATTCTTTACACCATTATACCCATCCATGTAAGGTGGTGGTGGAAAATAGATTACACCACGCCGTGGAGACGGTATTCCGTACATATGCACGCGTGGTGATTTCATTTTCCTTAGGATTGATAGATGGTGAAATAGGGATGTTTCATACTTATAATAACATATAAGTATATTAGTTATACTTATGTTATTAATTCATAATTAAACAACTAAAGAAGAAGAAGTGGAAGAAGAAATAAAGTTGAAAGAATCGGTAACAGACATTACCTTTTCTTTGAAGCACTTCTATGAGACCTCCTTTTAGAGCACTAAAATTGGACATTGAAGAATAACATGAACTCTATGATGTATATAGAGAAGTTTAGAGGATCAATTGGTAGGGGTTGGCTGACCATGAAGGCTCAAAGTGGTGTGAGGAAGAGAGGGAGGAGGTGCCCTTTTATAAGGGAGGAGAGGGACACCTTTGGGAAAACTAAATATATTATTTTATTATAAAGCCATATTCGGTTTTAAATAGCTCCAAATTGATTTATTTAGAAGGTAAGGTGGGGAGGGGTCGAAATAATCTCATCCAATATAATTTGGACAATTTTAATTTTCAATTGTAACCTTATCATTTAGAATTAACTTTAAGTTAGATAATTTTACTTTTACCTTGTATTTTGTGTGTTCTTACACTATAAGGTTAATAAACTTACTATAATAAGCCAAACGAACCCCAAGTTATTTATTATTAATATATATAACCTTATCTAATTCATTGGACCTATCCTTAGATTTTTAGGAATAAAATAACAATTAATAATATCATATTTGTTTTAAAAACTATTTTATGTCAATTTTGACACTATTTAGTAAATGATTTTTTTCAAAATCATAACAGAATAATTAGTTCGAAAAAAGTTAATTAAAGAAATACTAGAATGTCATATTAACCTATAAAATTAGTGGAATTCATAAAAGGTCTCAAATTACATTTATTTGGGTATTTATAACATCAATTATGTCAATATTTCATTAATAAGATAATTACTGCATCATCACTGTGTCATAAATAAATTAAATTATTTAAAGTCTAAAAATTACAAATAAAATACCATTATGTAGGAAACCCTTTTATATTTCTATTGAATATTTATCGTCGAATTTATCTTATATATATCCCTATATTAAAAATGATTTACTTATTAAACTTTTATTTTAACAATTTTAACCCGTCTTTAAATAAATTAATAATAATAGTCCTAATCTAATAAAAGTGCGGATAAATGGTCCTATTGTATTACTAAGGTTGTTTTTGGTCGAATTAAACTTATCCAATAGAATTAGGACATGTTTTAGGGTAAAAATAATATCATTTTTACCCTTAATTACCCTATTTAGTTTTAACCGTGGTAAAAAAAAGTAAAAAGTTACAATTCAGCAAAAATTATTTTCATCTCATTGAACCACATTTTAATTACTAACATCTACCGTGTCTCTAGGATTTTTGAAATTCCACTCACAGAAGTGGTGAAATTATGTTTTATGTAAATTTGCAAATTCTCCTAAGAGGTGGGTAAAAGACGGTTAAAAGTTCAATAAAATTTTTATATATCTAAAATTATTATAAAATTACTCCAATGAATTAAATTTAACTTATATATGAATTATGTATCATATTTGACCTAAAATAAATTTAAATAAAATAAATAATTATTTAAATAAAAATTCTGTTTTTAAATAGCAACCCAGTGTTTTCACTATTCATCAAAAATTGAATGTTTCCAGAAAAATACCAAAATTTTAACCAAGGATAATTTCGATATTCCGAATCCAAAAACGAATTCCATTTTGAAAAATAAAATTTACAAAATTTCAAAAAGTTTTTATTACTATTCATAACAACTAGTTTTAATAATATTTTAATATCATATCGTTGTTTAGTGAAACTCGGTATTTCATACGACGCAAGCTATCAAGGAAGGTCGTGACTGTGTGTAAAGCAAGCCAAGATAGTGTGGTGTGTAGTAAAATATTCCTTTGATGATTTATATAAAATAAAAACAAAATATTTCTTATAAAAGTCTCAGTTGTTACACATTGCGTCTCTCGGGTCACTCCCGTTGACTCCCCCGGGCTCGCTGCCTTTAGTGAAATCCCACTTAGTTTATTGACATGAAGGTCTCGTCATCATAACTAATGAATAAATCCTCTGTTGTATTTAGATGCTCTGTTAAATTCCATCTTCCACCCATAGATTAATCTCAATTTTCACCAACGGTATCACGCAAACATTCAGTTTTCGTGCAGCCACAGAAATACTGGCGTACTTCAACCACACCTAGCATGCTTCTCAAAGCCTGACGTGCATGTTTCAAGATAGTATGTAGGTCCAGCTCACCCACTTGCGCGACACTCACTTCTTCATCTTCAAACTTGTGCGACTCACATTCTTTTCAACCCAAACCGGTTTGGGCATGCAATGGTCAACTCTCGCGCTTCTTCAAATCCTAGCGCAAGTGTCACCAAACCACCTACGTGACACATACTTCGCCAACTCCAAACAGGGGTTACTAACACACTTTCTCACCCAAACCACCATGGACGCGCATCAAACAACTGCCACACAACTTCAACTTGTGCAACCCACTACCACTTGCGCAACCACTACACCAGCGCGACGGGAGATATGATTTTCTCTAAGACTGAACTTCATGATTAATGAGGAGGGGTTGACCTGTATTTATAGACATTTGGAAATCTTGTGCGATGGCATGCTAGTCTCCCCTCAACGAGAAAGTTTCTACATGCAAGTCTCGGTGCGCAAGTATCGGCGCGCAAGTCACCTGTGCGACCAACCCTAAACTTTTTAATATATCCCCAAGATAAATTTTTTCAAAATATATGGACACAACGAATATATATAGAAGATATTATGACATAGAAATTCCCATTACATATTCAAGGATTAAATGAATATATTCATTATATATTACCTTGGAAATTTTATGGAAGAGATTATTGATTATATTTTCATTTCATCTAAAAGGATGTATGAAATATAAGTGAACATTATGATTGTGATACAGTCCCAAGAAATTGATAAATTATATTATATGATTATCAAGTGTGAGTTTTTGATGCATATGTATCCTTCACAGGTCGTCCAATCATAAGAGAGGGTATAACTGCGGATCAATCAAAGACACAATAGATACGTAAATTATTGTGGGAGAAATTATAATATAAATATGATGGTTTCATATATTATCTAAATATTTCCATTGACCTCTGAGAAATTTTTAATTATTAACCAACTCTCTAACTAAGATAAAAAATTGAGTGCTGTACCTATAAATAAGAAAATGGGAGGAAATAATTAAGGAGATAAATAAGTTGTTTGTCACTGAATCTAATCATTTTTTACCCTATAATAATGAATATTTTATAATATAAATTTATTCCATATTTAATATATTATAATTAAACCTCATATAAAATATAACTATATTTTATCATTCTTATATTCTGTTAAAAAACAATAAAAGAAATTAACCATCATATAATTTAGAGTTTGAGAGTGGTGATATTTACAATAACTATTTTTTTGGATTATCTATTTTATGAAAACTGTGGCATATATTATGAAAATAATAGATTATACATATATTTATATAGAACGAATTGAATTAAAACAAATGGAGATGATTATAATTCATCAATGTCTATGACTGATAAACACATTTCTACTTGGTTAGGGAAAGTATGTTTGGTAGTGTTTTATGAAAGGATTATATTTGTAACATATTCATGTTCGTAGATTAGAAAGACCACAAAACTAATGTTTTTTAATAGTAAAATCATCCGAAGAAAATAGAAGGATAAGTCTTATCATGGTAAAAATACTACTCAACTATCCATAAACATGATTTTTGATGAATCCGTCATAATATAACAGAGATACCCAAAAGGTATGGAATATTATGAAGTTTATATTTGATAATAAAGGAGTTATAAGGAATTAAACTTATATGTGCGTACCATAAAATCCAAATATAATTTGGGACCATTTTTATGATTTATATGACCCTACCTTATCTATTTTCCTAGGAATCAAGAATATTTATATAGATATAAATGAAAGCATTTTGTGGGATAACATAAGGATATATATTTTAGAACATACATCTTGATTCTTGGTATTTGAAAAATTTATGTCGTAATGACATAATTATAATGGAATGAAAAATCTATGATCAATAAATATATATAGAAATGGTGAAAAATATAGTGGATATTTTCATAGGACTCCCCATGACATGTATTGTCAATAATTCCATTTGTTTTGTGGTTGATAACCCTATGAAGACAATTTATGTTACTAAATTTAATTTAGATTTATCTATAGAACAACTTGAAATGATATATAATGGAATATTTAATACTGCATAGATAACCACACTCCATTTTATGTGATAAATATCCAAGGTTTTTTTTAAGGTTCTAGAGAATCCTTCAAAAAGGACGATTGATAAATATTATTTTATGAAGTTTTTATTATTATAAGAATGATTTAATATCTAAAATAACCATTAAATTTTTTGATGATATGTTGATTTAATTTTCAATTATATTAAAATTATTTTGTGTTTAATACCACCTCATGATATAGTTCTCATGTTGAATTATTTTCCATTCAATAATATATATATGGCACTGTATAAGGCTTTAAATGTGAAGGGATGTTATATTTTAACATAATGGGATTCAGTTTTAAATAGGTATATGATTTTACCTAACCTGATTTTTCAAATCATTGATATGGACTAAATAATTATGAATCATATGATGGTGGCACAAATTCAATGAATTACATATTTAGATAATATATGTTGATAACTATAGTTTTAATTTTATGACATGGAATTCTTTTTAATATTTTTATTGAAGAAATTATAAAAATTTGGGATGATTGTAATGCATCTTTTAATATTTCCCCATTTGAGATATTTTACTGTTTTAGAGTTTTATAAATTCATATAAAACACTCTATAAACGTCCCCTTGAGAATTATGGGTTCCATGTATTACATTTGGGGATACATATACAAAAACATATAAATTTACTATTCTCGGAAGTCATAAAATTGGAAGATGACCCCTTTTATGTGGAAAAACTATAAGAGATCATAGATAATTGTGAAATTGATCTAGGGAAGAAGGATATAAATTTGGTCAATAATATAGCATAGATTAATTAGGTTGAGGAATATAAATGGGTATTTATAAGAAAATATTGTCACATGATTTAATCAGAGTAGTAAAATATCATGCATGATGTTATTTTAGGGAGAATAAAATATAAGAACCCATAATTTTAACTAACATTCATTAAAATAAATTAGGTTTAATATCTTTTTTCATATAAAACAACTAACAAAAATGAACCACAATACATTATTGTAAGTGATATATAAAAATATTAAAGAATCTATTTATTTTGAGGATATAAATATTGGAATATAAATTAAATTATATATATAATGATATCCACCTTTAATAATAATGATATGATGAATTAAAATTACTATTTATATAAAACTAATATGGTCACTATCAACAATAAATTGTGTTTTATTATAAATTTTGTTTTATACCCTCTAAATTATAATATTATGATTCATTTTATATGAAGGATAAATATTAAAAAATATATAATTTTTATATGATAAATCAATTATCACTAATTTAATGTGTACTCTATAGGAAATTAGAATAAGAACAATTTTTATTTTAAAATTGTAAATTTCCAATTAATTTTTTGTAATATTTTCTATTTCCATTCATAATATGAATTCCTAAATTTTATAGTATGAATTTTAAAAAATTACCAAAATTTCTGTATCCATAATAAATATATTCTTTTAGAATATATTTTATTAGATTTTTCAAAAAATATCATGTGAATTGGACAATGTATTATTTTTTTAGAAAAACTATAAATGTTATCACACCATTATAATATAACTATAACATAGAATTTCGGGGTGTTTTTTTATTAAGTAAGTTTTTCAATATTAACAATATATATTTTTTATATAGTATGTTTAATTTACCGACCTATATTTTTCATTTTACTTAGAAAATAATATTTTTCACTAATTTTTTCAAATGCATTATAAATTTCATATTATAGAATTACAATGAATTACTTTTTAAAAGATTATATAAAATAATTTATTTAGTATTTTTAATCATAAAGTCTATTGTTTTTTTAAAAAAAGATCTATTTTATTTTTTTGATTAAAAATATAAAATTATTAGGTGCAAAAAAAATTACATTCCACGATAAAAGGAAGAACTATATAAGGGTAAAATATTAGTGAAATATAACTAAAAAATGTTAAAAATAATATCCAAATGAGTGTTTGAGGGATTTATTTACCTTACCTTATCCTATTATGAAGTTATCTCCACTTTTGGAGCCCTACACGTTGAATAGTGTATCTTTTATTTCCAAAATACAACCCTTCCTACACATAAAATGATCCCTTGACACCACAAATCATCAAAATATATGCCTTTTGGTTTGGAAAAATTCAAAAAAATTCCTCCCCCAAACTATTATCCCTATATGAAATGTAATTCTATCTTTAAAAATCACCCTTCAAGGGTTTAGTGTAATTTCTAATGGAGTTTTCCATTGTAAAAAGTAAAAAACATTCCTAAACACCCCTTCTTAGTTACATCAATCTGTTTATTTCTTTATCACCTCCAAATGTTTTAAACACATGATTACATAATTACATGATTAATTTTAGTATACAAAAAAGATTACTATTTTAATGTAATATTTCTTTTCGTTGTTCCTCCAAAGCTGTTTAATAAATAATAATGTCTCTCATTGATATTTATCGAATTACACATCCAAGAAAAACTTATTTCATTTTTCAATACCACCTATAATGGATGTTTATGAAAAGTAATTTAAAAATTAATATTATATTTAGGAATTAATTTATATGTTTTCAATATTCTGTTACTTATAAAATTAATATGTCACAAGGGCATATGGTTGGACTATCCCCTTCTTCGATGATGTGTTTATTTTTTTTTCACTAGATTCCATATACATTAATAAAATAATTATTTATGAAATATAAAAATTTATGGAGAAGTATTTTCCATTAATAGGGTTCATAATGTTTGAATATAAAAAATATGATAAATATATTTTAATTAATTGATATCAGTAAATCATTAGAAAAAACACATCAAGAATATAATTTTAATGTAAAATTACTTTTGATACCATCATGTGAACATGATAAAACAATAAATAACAAAAAATAAGGTCATAAAATATTATAAAATTTAGTGATGACAAAACATTATTTATAGAATGGTTTTCAATGTCACCATTATAAAATAGATAGAAAACAATCAAAATTATCAATATGTGATAATAAAAATAATGTGTACATGTATAATTATGCACAATGGAAGATTATAATTAAACAAAAAAGTAAATATAAATGAATAAAGTTCAAATATAGGATATAAATATGGTTATTTCTGTTAAATAATGTTTTAAATAGATTTTAACGAAATCAAGAGTAACAGATAATGGGTTTTCATGGATATACTTATTTTCAAGAGCCAAAACTAATCCTCCTTGACTATAGATATACATTAATATATTATTATATCCAATGGTGTTATTATATTTCAATTTATCCTTATTTTAGATAGAACTACATTTTCACGTTAATTAAATCATTATTTATGGATTTCTTTTTTACATAAAATCTCTATGATATTTATAATATCCCTTATCCTCAACATGTTATTTCATCCCGTTAAATGTTCCCATTCACTCTTCCCTCCAATGTTCTATTTAACTTTTTAATATTCCAAATATTTATTTTTTATTGTGATCTTTCTATTTATAATTAACCATTATAATCCTAAATAACTACCAATATCTATACTATTTGGGTTTTGAGAAATGTTTTGATTTAATATTGTAATTTCCTTCCAATTCATGATCATATATTTTATCTTCCATGAATCATTTTCTAAAGAAATTATTATTTTAAAATTTTAAAAAATACTTATAAACATTTATTATTAGATAAAATTATAAAAATTATTCACAAGAAAATTTAACAAAATTATCTTTTCTAGAAGTGATCCATTACATTATTTATTTACCAAGATGATAAGATTTGTTTTGTAGATAACTTTTATAAATGTTTCAATTCTATTGACATATTGTTAGGTCCACTTGGCCAAATACACGGATATGTGGGTGAATCAAGGTATGATATATTAAAACATTCTTCCATTTGGATCTTGTTTCATTGTTAGAAAAAACACAATTCTCTCTTCTTATCATAGAAAGTTAAGAACAGATATGATATCATGCATAAGAGAAATCAATTTTTACATGTTTCAGGCTTACTTGGCTACGTCCAAGGAGTAAACAATGGAAATGTGCCGATAATGAGTACAATTTTCAGGCTTGATCATCTATGCAGAGTCTCAATACCTTTACAAGGTTTAGGGTCTTCTCACTGCATTCCCAAGGGTCACTCCCTATTCCTCTTTCTCTAGCTCACTACCGGGGGAAATGGTCATCGTCTTCCTCTTCCTTCGCTCACTTCTCTTGGAACGTTATCCACTCACAGTTTATCAACTTGTAGGTCAAACAAAATTTATGTAAATGACAGTCCCTTCATTTTCATGAATTCATGCATCCTCAACTAAAGGTAGATTCTATGTTGAAGATCATTTTTCACCCATAGTTGAATTCCACCTTCCAATTTACAGTTAGGTACTAGAAAATACTTTCTCAAATGAATTGAAGCTTTCGAATAATTCCTTTTGAAGATCGTGAACACCATGTCTCTTCTGAGTACTTAGTACCATGTTTTGTACACGAGACACCTTCTTGTCATATCGTCACTAATACCGCGAACCGTCCTTTGTTTGCGGAATGCCTCCACCTTCGTGATCACATACCGCTTCTGTGTACTGAATCCACGAACAACCTCTAAAAAATCACCCTCTCTCTGGGAACTATCTATTGTTCATGGATTTCAATCGCTTCCGCATACCGGTGTTTCCTATATGCATACTACATAAAGAACTCTATCTATCTCTCAAACTGTAGATTCCTCTTCCAGGTACCAGGACAACTCCTTCCGTGCACCAAAGATTCCTCCTCAGCGTATAGGACTTATATTGCGGGTTAAGAAACCCCACAACACCAAAGAGAAATAGGCCCACAGACATCAATATGCACCAACTGAAGCTGTCTCATTGACTTTTCTATTTCTAATTATATGATTTTTGAGTGATCTTACCTTATTTGCATGCACCACACATGTGATTACGATCACATGATAATCTAGAGAGATTTAGATATACATAATATCTTACCAGATCATCCAAGGATCCATTTATTATGTCCCCAATACGCTAATTCCATAACTTTGTTTCTTCAACCTTTGACAGAAAGCACATATCGTCTTCTCCACTAACATGGTAGATATTCCCTTTCGTACAATTTCCTGGAAACACAAAAACACCTTACATTTCCTTGATAATAAAAAATTTCATGGAAAAACTAATGTCATGTCATGTGTCACACAAATGACTAACAGTAAGAAAGGTGTAACTAAGCTCGTTAACAACCATGAAATATTCTCATATCATGTCTTTTCTTTTAAAGAGGGCTTTTCCTGAATCAATAATTTTCAATAACTCAACATTACGGAATCATACGATACCTTATTTATCATACATTATTTAGGTTACTAGATTAGGATTTCTCATCATATGGGAAGTGCATTCACTATCAATTTTCCAGATCCCGATGCAATTTGATGCCTTGATCACAATTTATGCAAGAATAGCCTGCTCGACCATTCTATTTTTTACCCAATCCATTGTATTCATAACCGACATTGAACAATAATCTTGATCTTCCTCAGAATCTGATGGGTCTACTTCAACCTGCATTGCTACAAAGCGTTTTTTAATTTTCATCTCACTTTGTGATACTTTTTTATGCTTCTTAGGATCAAATCGAGTTTTCCTTGGGACATTTTTCTGAATTTTTGATGGGCATTATCTTGACATATGTTTGAGACCATTACATCTAAAACAATGATGGTCAAATTATGATTTGTATTTTTGAACACTGTACAACCACCTTCGTTGAACATGTTCCCTTTTGTACCACTTTGATATGGAAAATACATTTTGAGAGTGTCCCATATTACAAAAAATAACATCTTATTGTTGGTACATTCATGTGCTGTAATGATGCACAATTAGTTGTACCTTGGGTTCTATGAATCTTCTGATTCTACTTCATACCCAAATTAGTCTTCAATCTTGGAGTGGGGGCATGTGGAATGACTTGAACCATAACTGATACCTAATTTACATCAATCCCGTGTTTTTCTGATGGACCATTCCTCTCAAATAACATCTTATCTGTTCCATGTATCATCTTCTTTCCTTATTTCAAAACTAGATGTATCAGTTTCTCTTGATCATCAATTTTTCATCGCAAGATGATGACCTCTTCTTCTAGATGATTAATAAGTTTGATTTGATCTTTTCTAGTTTCAGTAAAACTATCAATTTAAAATTTCTGTTCTTCAATTTTGATTTTGTACTCAACAACCTTTTCGTAGCTTTCTCGCATTGAAAAAATCATCTTTCTAGTTTCTGCATTTAGCTAAAAAATCACTTCTTCCTACTACTATATACAGAGTGTGGAATCATGAACAAATTTGTTTGCTTTATATGTTTTGAATCTCATAATATCTATCTCGTCAAGTAAGGATTCAAATTCTTCCCGAAGATCATCTATTCTTTCAATATCTCCTTATTTAGTGTCACATTCCTATACTGTTAATGAATTTATAGAAACTTTCACAAAATAATCTACTTTGAGTTTTTTTTCATTCCTCCAACTCTTATGCATATAATTCTTCTGAACATTAATCCTTTCTTGAAAGCATGTTCTTATTTTTGAAGAACTTTTTCCTAGTACTTCTCCTGCCTTTCAAATTTCATGAATACTTCTTTTGGTAATTTTTATCATTTTTTTCATTTTCATCATTAAAATTCTTAGGAAACTTTGATAAAAAAAGCCCAATTATTCCACATTGAAATCATGAAAATGTATGTTTACCTTTAAAATTTTTCCCTCTTTGTAGATTAGAGGATAGAAATGACATAACATCATCCATATTGTCTTCCTCCAGACTATCTTCAATGGATAGATTCTTAACAGCATTGAAAACCACATCCTTTGACTTCACATTTTCCATGGATTCATTGTCATCATTTCTCATTGCATATACTATAATGTTATTATGCATATTATCTAGTGTTAGCTCTTTCTGGACCTTTTCTTACAACAATGAATCTTTTGGATTGATTCGTTGATGAAGTTTCTTCAATATTCATTTCACAATATTTATATCTTCAATGACTTCTCCAAAACCACACATGTCTTCCACAATAGTATTTATCATGTCGAATAATGTATCAATTGTATCTTTGGGATTCATCCTGAGATCCTCTTACAAGTTCCATAGAACCTGTAGCTTTGCTTCTCTGACTTGTGTGTCTCCCTCATAAATGTTTATCAATTTATCCCACATTACATGTGATGTTTTATAGGACATAAACTTCGTGTGAAATGAATTTGATGTGGATCCACCTAAATCATTGATCCCATTAGAATCAACTTCCAATTCCTTTCATTCGGCTTCCAATAAAACACCACTATTAATGTCAACTGATATTCCTTGTACAGCAGATGTGAATACATACATCCGAAATGATCGGATGTAGTGCTGCAATCGATTCTTCCAGAGTTGAAAATTATTTCCATTTAATATCATACTTCTTTTATGATTGACCACATCTATTTCTTCTTTTTTGAGAGAACAACTGACATTCAACCTTTTTCTCTGATACCAATTGTTAGGTCCACTAGATCAAATTCCCTTCGAGTGAGGGGATGAATCAGGGTATACTAGATTGAAACATTCTCCCATTCATATTTAGTTTCGTTTTTTGAAAACACAAATTTATCCCTTCCTCTCATAGAAATTTATGAAAATATTAGAAATTAAGCGCATGAAGAGAAAAAAATTTCTTGGTTCACCCTCATCTGGCTATGTCCAAAGAGCATACAACGATAATCTTCCAATTTCACAAATTCACTATGGCTCTCTACCAATAATGAGTGTAATTTTCAGGCTAGATCATCTATGTCCATGCTCACTGCCTTTACAAGGTTTAGGGTCTATCCAATGCATTCCCAAGGGTCACTCCCAATGCCTCTTTCTCTTGATCACAGGTAGTGGAAAGGGTCATTGTCTTCCTCTACTTTTTCTCACTACTCTTGGAATGAAATTCACTCACAGTTTATCGACTTGTAGGTCAAACACAGTTTATGTACATGTAGGTACCTTCTTTTTTATGAATTCAAGCATCCTCAACTGAAGGTAGATGCTATGTTGAAGTCCATTTTTCACCCATTGATAAATTCCTCCTTCCCAAGTACTGTTAGGTACCAAAAAATAATTTCGCAATAGAATCGAAGCTTTCAAAAAATTCCATATGCAAATGACAAAGCACCATGTCTCTCACGTGTACTGAGTATCCTGATTGGTATGTCCGACACCTTTATTTTGTACCATCAACACTACATTGGACCACAATTCATCCATGGACTGCCTCTACCTTCACGATCGCGTACCGTTGCAGCTTACCAACACAATGATCCTCCTCTTTGAAATCATCGTCTATCCACGAATTGATCATTGTTCATGGACTACCTTCACTTTCACATACTAAGATTTCCCCTCCGTTTACTACTTAAGGATCTCTCACTCTTGCATACCTATAATTCCTCCTCTGTGTACTAAGACAACTCCTTATGTGTACCAGAGATTCGCCCTCCATGTACTGAACTTCCTTTGTGGTTTATGAAACCCCACAAAAAAACATTGGCGGAATTCCTTTCACACAAAATGTTTCAGCCTTAGAAATCCTCCTTTATCGAAGTTGCTTTGTTCTTCACTAAACTCCCAGAGAAAAATATGATTTCTAATGATGTTCCATATCATCAGTAATCAGTGGTATAATTGTTTCTTATATAAGAAAACAAGCCCTCTTAATCCATTAAATATTGATTTAACAAATCTTGACTTGAACTAGCCCCCATCGCGTACCAATCCTTTAGCATCCGGTAACAGCAAGACATCTGCAGAAAAATTTACTACGTGATCCTTGTACTACCTTCCTTCTTATATGGTAAATCTCCTCCACTATTGACATGCAATCCACATACCCCAAAACTATCCACTTCGAACCACCATCGGTATTGAAAACCGCATCCGCGTATCGTTCTCATTTCCTGGTACGAGGCTACGTAACCTTATCAGACATGGTACATGATCCCTGTCCTGGGCTCCTCATTCCTCTTCCTTTTCTGATTTCAATCACCATTACTCATAAAAATTCTAGATTTTGAGGGACCAAAATTTGGCAGACACTGGGAAACAGCGCCACCCCAAAATCATGTCTTCGGAAAACACCAATCATTCTCATTTAAAGTCATCTGGATTTGTAAACAAACCCAACCCCACCCAAAACATACCCAGAGGATTCCTTGAGGTTTTTTTTCAATAATATCCCCCTTTGGGTTTTTTGACAATAATTCTTAAAAAGATTCTTTTTTACTTTGATATATCATTAATGATTCTTCCAACGGCTACAACCCTTCGCCTCTTGTGATTCTGATAGAAATCAAGGATTCACTCAACACATACTCTAATCCCAAATGAGTAATGCTCGCAATGAGATTCATGAGTAAATGAAAGGATCATCAATGAATCACTTTATTTTAGACACCAAATTTTAACACCCAACTAATACCAATTGCTTAAACTGATACCAAATGTTGATCATTGGAAACCTTCTTACATCATTCCAACACCTCTCTTTTTCTCTTATCACTATCCTTAGCTATCGTGATATCTATTCATTTATAGATAAATTCTATAAACGTCAGATTTATCGATCTCCTATCTTATATCTCTTCCATATACCTTCATCCCAGCTTCAACATCACCTATCTCACTACTCCACTTAACAGCTTCTCCCCGTGTCTTTTCTTCCCCCAGAAATAGTCACAAATTCTCCCCTTAATCAACTAACTTGAAGGGAACATCAAGGTTGCCTATAACAGGGTAATGAACACATATCAACACATCATGGAAAGACAAATCATACCTATGGGAGAGGGGGATCCCCATCCACACTTTTTCTATTGCAGGAAGTTGACTTGACTGACAGAGCTAGTAAACACCATTCCAATGATTCTTTGGGTAAGGCCTTATAAGAATGTCTGCAACCAATTTTTCTGTAAGCACATTCTCCAATTTCAAATGTCATTAATCCATCTTCTCCTTGATAAAAGTATATTTTAATTCAATGTTCTTTGTCCCTGAGAGATGGATTGGATTTTTTCTGAGATTTGTAGAAAAAGAATTAACACAATAGATTCCGATCAGTTATCTCATTTCAACTAACATATCTTCAAGTTGCAACTTCATCCACAATAGTTGTGTGCAAGATTGAGTATCCTCAACGTATCTGAATTTTGAGTGCTCAATGAAATCAAATATTGTTTCCTTGTTAACCAAGAAATACCCAACCTCCCATGATAAAAGACACCTCTTGATGTTGATTTCTTATCATCTTTAAAACCATCCAAGTATGCATCTGTATATTCAAATAGATTTGGATGATATTTGTCATAATATATTAGGCCAAAACCCATTATTCCCTTGATATAAAAAATAATTCATTTTACTTTAATCATGTGGCTCACTTCTGGATTGCTTTGAAACCTTACTGCTTGGCATGTGGAAAATACAATATATGGGCTTGTTGCTATCAAGTAAAGTAGAAAACCAATGATATTCTTATATTCTATGATATTAACTGGAATGAATTCATCATATCATGACAATATCAACTGGGTGACAACTAGATTATTCATCTTTTTGGAATTATCCATTCCAAACCATCTCAAAAAAACCTTAGAATATTTAGATTGAGAAATAAATGTTCCATTTCCTCATTGAGTGACTTGTAAGCCCAAGAAAAATTATATCTCACCAATAAATGACATTTCAAACTATCTTTTCATGAACTCATAAAATTATCTACATTGTGATTAATCTAATCCATCAAAGACTATTTCATGGGAAAAAACCAGTACCATCAACCTTTGACTGTTTCCATTGATGAAATATAAATTGTAATAAACTCCATCACATTGGAAGTTGAGATTCTTTAAAAACTGATCAAGCCATGAATATCATACTCATGGTGCTTTCTTCAAACCATATAATTCCTTTTTAAACCTACATACTCTATTATCATCTTCATGAATGAGAAATGTAACGCCCTGACCCCAGTTACCCAGATTCAGAGAATTATTTTAATACATTGTCATGATACAAGTAACTAATTCCTAAAGGACCAATCAGTTTAGTATTCAGGGAAACAAGATACATATATGAATTCAAAATTACAACATGAAAAGAAATTCAACACTAATTTATTCAATTGGAAACATCCAAGCCTCCTATATATTCAAAAAAGTCACTCATCACTAACTTATTCATATCCTAGGAAAGTGGAACATAAGAAAGGGTTGATCTCAAATGCTCAGTAAGAGAAAGAAATACAAATAAAGATAACATAAACATTAGGCATGGTGAATAATTGAAAACACATTCCTTTGCAAATAATATACATGGATACTTTATGGTAGGAATATGATCTGAGTAAATAAATCCATAATATAAAATAGTCATGGGTGTTCTAATGGTTGAATAACCACATGAACTATAAGTATAATTTTTATAATGATGGAATGTATAATTCCAGACATTCTGAAACATTTTATCAAGGCATCGGCCAAGTCATCGAAAAATGATTATGGCCTCCGCCTAAGCCATATATCAAATTTTGAAAGGCCGCAGCCAATTCCACATCTCATTGTCTCATGAGACCAATCGATGCATCAAGAAGCTATAGCAGGCTCCACACATAACTTACTAAGTGCAATAAATCACTCATATTAAAAGGATGAAACATAACTTAAACATTCGTATTAAAACTAGAATAAGAAATGTCAATAATTTAACCATAAACCATGAATGGTATAAAATAGAACATCAATAGTCAAACATATCCTAAATCATTCAATACAATATGGAAGATTTTATTATAATAAAACAACTTCAAAAAGTATAATATAATGTAATGTATGTTAAAAAGGTTGTAAATGTTCACTAAAACTTTTTGAGTGAAATATCCCTGTTTGTGAAATCATTTAAATGAAACACATTTATAAAGGAAGTTATTTAAAATAGATTTTTGAATCAATTTGTACAATACCACATTGAATGTTTTTCAACGAATTAAAATTTCAAAATCAATCAATTCCATATAAATAAAACCTTAAAACTATTTTGAAAACATGGACATTAATGAGAAAGACTTGGAAGGATAAATATTTAAAACATTTAAAATTATTTTTTTGTTAATGACTACCATTAAAAGAATAATTTTGAAAAATTTATATTATGATACACAGACATGGATAATAAATATTTCCTAGAATATACTTACTCATAAACAATCATGGATAATAATGAGATTGATAATTAACCCTTAAGGTGCACTTTCCTTCGGTCGAGGGTAAATTTAACATCATGTATATTAACCATAGTATGTTATTAAATTAAACCTAAACCATATTCATATTTATTATACCATAAATGATTCGTTTATGATTTTATACTACCTATTTAATAAGGATTACCATGTTAAATTATCATTTGAGGAAATAATCACTTTCTTTGTCATACGTGTTTTAAATTGTTATTCTTGATCATATCATTTAGTTCATGATTTAAATAATTCCAAAATATAAAAAATTATTTATATATCATATATATTTAGTATATAAATATTTATAATAGATAGATATATGAAATGGAAAACACAATTTATGGAGACGATAGGTCGTACCTACATATATAAGTTGTTTCTGTTTTCATATCGTATTGAATAGAAGTAAGTGAATAAGATATATATAGGTAAATAAATAAATATATATATATATATATATGTATCAAATAATTAGAATTATTTTTTCATACATTACATACTAATTAATAATATATATTTTTATAATCATCGTTGAATGGTGAATGGGGACGTGAATCTCACCACGTCATGGAGACGGTAAACCAAACGTATGCATGAGCGAAAATATCATTATATTGATGGTGACATAATATGTAATTGTATTTTATATCAAATATACCGAATCATTAAGATGTTATATTTATTATTTTAATCAGTTATACACATTATTATACTCATCCAAATAAGGAAGTGTTTGAATAACAAACTACACCATTACGTGGAGACGATAAGCCATACGTACGCACATATGGTGACATTGTCATTTATAGGATTGATAGAATAATGAATATAGTTATACAATATTCATAATAACATCACAGTATGTAAGAGGTATTGAAGTGATTATTTTGGTATGGAAACAACAAGGAAGAGGATGTGGAGAAGAAAATAACTTGAAAGAGGGTGGTGATATTATTACCTATTCTTCATGGGTTTCTTTTTGAGTTGATCAAAATGGCTCCACAATATGGATTTATGATACATGTGTGGACTCTAGGTCTATTTAAGGGTAGTTGGGAGGATATTTTGGGAGTTTTGGCCAAGAAAAATGGCATTGGATGTGTGATTTTGAGAGAAGGGGAAGTGCCCTTTTATAAGAGAGGTGAGGGTCACTTTCAGAATAACTAGAAATATTATTTTATAATAAAAAAATTTTCAATCTATAATGGATAAAAAATGAATTATTTCTAAGATAAGGTGTTTATGGGTCTAAAACCACTCATCCAATCGGTTTTAGATAGGTTTTGTTCACTGTATTAACCTTATCATTTTTATTTAACTCTTTGATAAGTATTTTAAATTTTACGGTGTCTTCTTATATTCATACACTATATGGTCACTAAATATAGTATAAACTTCTAAGATAACCTCAAGTGGTTATTTAATTACATATATAATATTATTTAATACATTTTTATTAACCATATATTGTAGAAATATTATATTATTTAATAATATAATATTTTGATTAAAAATTCATTCATGTCAATTTAGACACTATTTAGTATTTGGTTTTCGAGAAAGTCATAACAACTTGATTAATTCGAACAATATACATTGAATCAATAATAAAATTTCATATTCACCTAGAATATTTGTTTATGTCATTAAAACTTTGAAACTGTATTAATTTTAATATTTACATAACCATTTATTTTATTCTTTTTTTAATAAGGTGATTACTCTATCATCATTGTGTCATAAATAAATTCAATTATATTATTTCTAAAAATTATAAATAAAATGAAATTATGTATAAAATCTTTTTATCTTTCTAATTAATATTTATAGTCTAAATGAAAACTTATACAACTCCTTGTAAAAATTGTTTTACTAAAAGATATGTTTATGTCTTTTTTGTCTTTACTTTAAATTAATTAATATAAAGTGTCATTATCACAGTAAAGTGGCTCCATGTGGCCCCAATATAGAGCCAAGGATTCCCATGTTCAAACATTTATCAACCAATATGAATAGGCCACATGTTAAGGAAATTTAATAATATTATAATAATATTTTATTACCCTTATTTACCAGATTTACCCTTTAACCACAGTAAATAAAATATTTACTAAAATAAATATTCAGAATGTATAAAAATAAAAGATACCTATTTACACATTTTATAACAATGTATTAAAAATATTGAATCCATTTTTTCAAATTCAAATCATAGAAGTGGCATCAATTAAATTAAAATTAATTCCTCTTGTCAAAACAAAAAGCGTGTTTTTAAGAAATAATAACTATCAAAAGATTAACACTTTTTTATGTTCATTTTAAATGTGATTTTTTTCTAATGAACGAAATTATATTAAATGATAAAAATATAATCTATATATACTTTAAAACCACTCAAATGTATAATTTAACACTATAAAATATTTTGACTAAAAAAATCATTTTTAATTAAAATTTAGTATTTTTCGTTATTCATCAAAATATTAATGTCATCTGAAAAAAAACCAGAATTTTATCCAAGATACATTTTTTATGTCCAAATTTTAAATAAAATGTTTATTTTGTCAAATTTAATTAAAAAAAGAGTTAAATATGGTATTAAAAAAGGGTTCGGCATTAAAAGATGGTAAAATTACATTTTTTTAAAAAATACTTATTTTATCTAATAAAATTTTATTTGATCTTATGTTATGTCTAAAAAACATGATATGGATGTTAATATTATATGGATTATATGAAATAGAAAATTCAGTAAATATTATTCATTATAACTTTTTGAACGACTAGTTTTGTATGTGGTGGTGCGCTTGAACTCGGTGTTGCGTGTACTACAGGTTATTGAATTTATTTGAAGAGATAATGAACTATGAAATCCTGGGGTGTTACATTATCCCCTCTATAAATAAATTTTGTCTTCACAATTTGAATGTTTTCATCGAAAATAAATGGTTAAAAATAGGTAAATACCTTGGTAGAGAACCCACATCAGAAATTTGGTTTGTAAAATTTAGTCTTACTAAGAGGGAAAGGGAAATGAAAAAGTCACCACTATATTATGAAATCGATTAGGCGAAAATTGGTAAAAATTAGCAACCGGTAATTGGGGGAAAATGTAAATATATACCGGGAGTGATTGAGGTCATCAATCATAAACAAGTGTAGAAGTGAGGGCCTTAAAGCCATCAATCTATGGTGATTTAAAATATCATTGGCTCAAAAAAATCAAAATGTATTTGGATAACACATATTTGGTTTTAGGATATCTCCCTTATTGTTTAAGAGTTAATTTATTCATAGAATAATATGAAAAAATATACTTGAAAAATAATGTTTCATCCTTCAACTAATTCCTAACACAAAAACATCCTTCACTACAAAAGATAATAGAATTAAAAAGTATTTTATTTATCTTAATAGTATAGGGTTACAAAATATTGAATTTATAATACATTATTCAGAATATTTAAGAAAATACATTATACAAAACAGTACATCACATATGCTAGTGGAAGCTGATCTACCCTTGTCACCCTTCAATTGTGGGTTCATGTCTCGCAACCTTGCTGGATGCGATGGGTTTTCGGCTGAACTCTATGGTGCCCTTTTTTTACAATCCAAAACTATTCACAAGAAATGATTTAAACATAACAATATTAATATATTAAAAAATTAATAAATTCCATGCTATAGAATTATCCAAAATATTTATGTAAAAACACACTGTCCAAATTTTTTAATGATGGTAAAATCAATGAAGTTCCATATTTCCAGTGAACTACTTGTGAATACCATCATCATGAATTCTCTTAAAACACTGTAACACCCTAAATTACCATAAAAACTTATTGATTGCATTCATACACTTTTATTATTTATAGAATACTAGATATACTCCTATAAAAAAGGTTTTAACCTCTAACAATGATAGAATATACAATTAATTAATTAGTTTCAAGGTAGTGCATAATATGCAATATAATTAATCAAAATCAACCATCTCTTATTCTAAAATCACTACCTTAGTATCAGGACCATATTATGGTTTAACTTTCCTTCAACCATGTATTTTACAAAAAAATTTATCCGAACTATGTCACATTACTTGGTACCATAAAATCTTAAATCCTTAATGAAATAGTACTATAGTAAAATCCTTATTTATTTCCATAATTCATATAACAGATACATAATTTATAAAACACTCAAATGATATAATTCTTTAATAACTACATAATAACACTTGTCATTCCTCTTTATATGCTATAGTATCATAACATAATTATTATCCAATAGCATCATTTGGGGTATACTCTGATGATTATGACATTTATTCGTGTAGTGTCCCAACTCCTTACAGATGAAGCGTTTTACTATTTACAACTTTTTCTTTCCCTTGCAATCACGTACATGGTGTCCATATTATCCACCCTTATAACAAACTCAAATCCCCTTTAATAATTTAACAAGGTGATTCCTTCCATAGTTATAACATTTGGGAAAATCCTTCTTTCCCCTCTTCCCTTTATCCATCATTTTTCTACCATTGTTTTCTTCTCTTACTTCTATTCAAAGCCATAGGACTGAGAGAATTATTTACTTTTCTTATTAACACATGATACTATTTATTTATATGATGAGAATAATCGAGGGACTATTACCATTTTAAATTATGGATTAATACAATGAATGATATTATCCTTTTTAATCATTCTATCTTGCATATTGTTGGAATTTTCATTCCTTCTATAGATGGAATCTCTAAACAATGGAATACACCAAGTTAGTTTATAAAATTCGTTACATAATTCCAAACTTTTAAAATACCAACCATAAATTGCAAATATTATGAATATAATCTATAATCATAAAATATCTTCTTTGATAAATTATGTACTCTTAAATCCTTCATAATGGCTTGTAATGAAAATGTGAATTATCCTAAGCACATACCCCAGCAATGTCGTAACTAGGAGTGCAGCAAGGCCCGTTGTCATGTACCAAAACACCCCGGTCATGCCCGAAACTCATTGTTGGAGTTTTCAATCCTAGATACATCTGTAAAAGGAGATACCTCTAACTACTTGTATCCAGATCGGGATGTATTTCATGGAAAATACAAAAAATCTCTACATTACCAATATTCTAGGAAGTCCATATATTATAATCCTAAAAGTATATCTTAGGGTAATGTTCTCTAATAAGAGTTTTTCTAAATCTAGTTTCCATGATTTTTACTAAACTTCCTCTCATACCAACTGTAACCCCCTGAACCAAGTTACCCAAGGTCGATGAATTATTTTAATATATTGGAATGATATATGGAATCAATTACCGAAGGATCAATCTGTTTAGTATTCCTGTAAATAATATATATATACATGATTTCAACAATACAACTTGAAAAAAATATAACACTGAATTATTAAATAGGAATCATCCAAGACTCCTAGATGTGCCTTTATGTGACTCATAACTAACTTCTTCATATCTTAGGTAAATGAATCATAAGAAATTAGTGAGCTCCAATTCTCATTAAGAGTAAGAAAAAAATCAGAAGATTACATAAGCATTAGGCATGGTGAACATTTGAAAACACATGCCTTTACAAATAATAAACGTGAATACATTGTAACAGGAATATGATATGAGTAAATAATTCCATAACAAAACATAGTCATGGTTATTCTAATAGTTGAATAACCACATGAAACATCATTATTATTTTTATAATGAGGGAATTTATAATGTCATACATTCTGAAACATTTTTTCAAGGCCCTGGCCAAAACGATTAAAAATGATTAAGGCCCCAACCAAAAACATATATCAAATTCGAAAATGAATCGGCTAATTCCACATATAATTGTATCTGGAGATGTACTGATGCATCTATGAGCTATAGAGGTCTCCACCCATCAATTACTAAGTCTTATACATTCCTCATATGAAAAGGTTTAAACATAACATAAATATTCATATTAATACTAGCATAAGAAATGTCAATACTTTAACCATAAACCATTAATTGTATAAAAATAGCACATCCACAGTCAAACATATTATAAATCATTACATACAATATGGATGATTGTTTTATAACAAATTATCTTCAAACAAGTATAATATCTAGTAATAGATGTTTACATAGTTGGAAATGTTCAATAATACTTTTTAAGAGAAATATCCATTTTTGTGAAATCATTTAGAAGTCACACATTTATAAAGGAAGTAATTTAAAATATATTTTTGAATCCTAGTGTCCCATACCACTTTGAAACTTTTGATATGAATTAAAATTTTAAAACAATAATGTCCATATAAATAAACATTTAAATGTATTTGGAAAACAAGTACATAAATGCGAAAGATTTGGATGAATAAATATTTAAATCATTAAAATGATTTATTTGTTAAATGTTTCCATTAAAATAATAATTTGGAAAAATGTATTTTTTGAAACATGGACATGGAAAATAAATATGTCCCAAAAAAACATACACATAAACAATCTCGAATAATAATGTGATTGATGAATTAACCATTACCTTGCACTTTCCTTTGGTCGAGGATACATTAATCCTCCTGTATTACGACCATAGTATGTTGTTAAATTAAACCATAACCATTTTAATATTTATTATATCATATATGATTCATTTTTTACATTATACTAACCATTAAATAATGATTTAAATGTTAAATTTACAATTTGTGTAATAATCACTTTCTTTATCGTACGTGTTTTAACTTGTTATTATTGATCGTATCATTTAGATCATGAATTACATACATTGATAATATAAAACATAATTTATAAGTAATATATATTTAGATTATAAATATATATAATAGATAGATATTGAAATGAAGAACACCGTTTATGGAGATGGTAGGTCGTACATATGCATAAATTTTGTTTCCATTTTCATATCATATTGAATAGAAGTAACTGAATACGATATATGTATGTACATACATACTTATAAACATACATACACACATACATATATATCTAATAAGTATCATTATTATGTCATATATTACATACTTATTAATAATATATATATCTATAATCATCAATGAATTGTGAATGTGGAAATTAATCTCATCGCGTCGTGGAGACGGTAATCCACATGTATGCAACAACGAAAATGTCATTACATTGATGGGTAAATTGTATGTAGTTGGATAATATGTCATATATACAGAATCATTAACATGTTATATTTATTATTTATATCAGTTATAGTCATTATTTTACCCATCCAAATAATTATGTGTTTGAATAACAAACTACACCATGACAAGGAGACGGTAAGCCGTACGTATGTACGTATAGTGACTTTGTCATTTATAGGATGGATAAAATAACGAATATGATTGTACAATATTTATAATAATATCATAGTATGTATGAGTTACTATGGTTATTAATTTGGTATGGAAACTATAAGGCCCCAGCCTTAAACCTTACTTAATCTTGAGTTATTACAAGATTACACATTGAGGATCTTTTCAGGTTTAGAGTTTTAGAGAATTAGATCATGAAACTTGCATTACATTCCACATTGAAACAAAGTTGTTACATAAAAGACAGTATCCATTCTTCCCATCAACGGAAACATATTGAAAATAAAACATGGATTCTTTCTTAACACATCCTTGACTCTATCATCTTATCATGTACCTTTCCCTTGACCTGAAAAAAACATTTCAAAAACTTGGGATGAGCATAAAAAGCTCAGTAAGGGATATAAAAATATGGAAACGAAACATGAGTTCATATATACACAAGAATGAAATCATAATTTACCCATAAAACATAGGCACTTTAACCTACCTCATCAAGTCATGAATAAATCATAGAAATCATAAGACATAAAGGTAACTTGAGGCATTCGTAACATTCTTACGTAGGGAGTAACCCTCTTGGTTACATTTGGAATACACATCACAGTATATTCCCTAAATCTCTTTGGATAAACCTTAACGTTTCACTCCTTCGCGTTACCCAATGCATTGGAGAGCTATCTCGGGCTCACCCGCCCTTAGTCTATCACGGAACCACCCATCTTCATAATAATGCCCAAGAACCATAACATAAACGTATCACATAAAACATGCATAAAGAAAACAAAATATTTCCACATTTCAATCACAATATAACATTTTAGTATTTTGAAATAATGAATCCATACAAAAAGAAACCATTTCCAAAACCATTTAAAACATTTAATAAAGAGATTTTTGAATCAAAGTGTCCCATACTACCTTGAGGCTTTTAACATTTTAAACCATTAATATCTATATAAATAAATCCTTAAAACCATTTTGAAAACATGGATATTAATAAGAACAAATAATTATAACATTTAAAACGATATTCTGGTAAAAGGGGTTTCACCAAAATTAGAGACACTTGAATACAATAATTGAGGAATAACATTTAGTCATAACTTTATAATATCATGAGAATAAAAGGATTCATGATATAATACTCCAAAGGACAGTATATACACCATATAAGAGTGAATTGGTGCATAACAACAATGAACCCTCAATAGAAATGTCAAACGTGATGAAATCCCTTATAAAGAAGGTATCCTCAAATTAAGGACAAATCAATCTCAAAATATGTGTGACAAATATAAATACACCCAATATAAGTGGATATTAAGTGTAAAACAATAAAAGGTCATTCACACATATTCAATGGATGACATATTCAATGACTACATGTTGAACCCAAAGAAATCGAAATTGGGTTAAAAAGTTCCCTTGACAGCCTAACGACATCACATCAAAATGAGTTGATGAGAGATAAAAAGTGTATCTAATCACTTGGACATAAAATTTACATCAATAAGGATATATGAGAACATATCCCAACATAACAATATTTAAATTAAAAGACCCAACAAAAGAAGTCTTTTGAAAAAAGGAGGGTGAATGGTTCCCTTACCGACTTGGGTATCTTTCAAAACATACACCCCATGAAAGAAGGACAATAGATCATTGATGTAAATACTCATAAATGAATGTATATTACACAAAGGGTATAATATTGGGCAGTACATACACCAATCAATGGAATTTGTGGCAAATGTAGTATAAATCTCACGAGAATAAAAGTGAGATGAAAAATCCCTTACGAAAATTCGGCAGCCTAACGGCGCCACTCAAAACATCCAAAATGGATTTTTGAGAGGGAATAGGGTCTCTAATCACATGAACATAAAAATTACAGTAGGAGAAATATAAAAGAACATCCCAATCATATGAAATATGAGCTTCAAAGAAATGACATAAAAGAGTGTACTTAAAAAGAAAGAGAGTTGTAGGATCCCTTACCTCGGGTCTGACTTGACTCGATCGTTCCTTAATCTCCTGAATAATAAACTTGAGTTAATTTATAATTCCTTAAGAACCCTTTTTCAAGTTCATTATTACTTTTATACCAATTATTACCATGTCACAAACATTATGTAATCATTTAAGTTAATAATATTTGTTTTGCCGATATTTGGTTCTTAAGTCGAAAGTGGTCTTCTTACAATTACATGTTCTTCATGTGGCCAAATGTTTATTATATCCAGAATTGTATTCATTATGTAGATATCATATATTTCATATATATCCAGTACATTCATGCATTTATAACATTACATAATCATTTAGAGGTAAGAAATGAAATGCACCGTTCATGGAGACGGTAAGTCGTACGTACGCATGAACGCTACTTTCATTTCTATTTCATATTTTATAGAATGTAATAATAATGATATAAAGTTATATTATAATTCCAGTATAATATCATATATAATATCATATTTCCATCCTTTATACATCCCACATATGGTATTTAACGAATCAAATCACTTTGAGGGGGCGGTAGTCCGCACTTCCTTAAATGAAGATATCGCGTATACCCATAATGGAAGCCACAAAGGTAAGACAAAAATGAAAAATACAGAGGCATAAATAAAACATAAACATATTATATATCATATATAAAAATAGAGACATCATAATGGCCACCTTTGAAGGTGTTAAATGAGTATTGAACAATCATCATTTCGGGAGGCAGAATTTCACCATCCACGGAAACCGTATGTTCTTTAACCATTTGATGTAGTTTTGTGATAGTGTATCATGAATAAATCTTATAACAACATCCTAGTATATTAAAGATACTGGTGTTGTTACAAAAGAAGTAAATAAAAAGAGTTTAGGGGGTTGGAGAAGCAAAATAAAACAAATGAACATGAGAGAATGAATTACCTTTAAAAGTGTAACTTCTTTTGATTTAAGCCTAAAGGCTTACTTGGAAGGATTCTGCCCAAAGGGAGTCCTCTAGGATGAGGAGAGGGATGTGGAGAGATTAAATGGTCAGGGGTTGGCCGAGCCAAAGGCTTGAGAAGTGTGTGAAATGAGGTAGAGGTGGGGGCCTTTTATAAGAGGAGAGGAGGGGTACTTTTGGAAAGTAAGAAATATTACTTTATTTGAAAATGTGATTCGTTTTTAAAAGGTCCCACATTGATAGAATTCGTGGATAAGGTGATACGGCTTCGAAATCCACTCATACAATTGGTTTTGGCCATGTGTAGTTGGTAGATGCTTCATTATCCTTCCATTTTAATTAAATCGTCAAATAATGATGTCATCGCTGCATCATTATTATGTCATAAATAATTTAATTTCTTTAATGTCTAAAAATTATAAAAAAAATACTATGATATAGGAAATCCTTTTATCTTTCCAATTACTATTTATAATCAAAATTTGGACTTGTATAACCCCACTTAAAAATTGTTTTTGTAAAACATATTATGTTTGTGTCATTTTCACTTCAACATTAAATAAAAAGTAATTTATGTCATTTCCCAACACAATTGGATCCATGGGGTCCCCAAGTTGGCACATAGCTTGTCATGGTCGGCCATGACTCACCCAATAGGTGTAGGACAAGTGTCATGTTGTTTTCACATTCTTATAATATCATTTTTACCTTAAACTACACTAATTACCACTAATCGCGATTAAAAACTTATTAAGTTACTATTCACCAAAAAAATTATTTTAATCTCATTGAACCACATTTTACTTCTTAATGACAACCATGTATGTCGGATTTTTGAAAATCAAAACACAATTATGGCAAAATTTCATTTAAATGAAAAATCAGTTTTTATAAGTACCACTTAGTGGTTTCACTATTCATCAAAAATTGATTTTTTTCAGAAAATTACCAAAAATTCAACCTAAGCTGTATTTGATATTCCTAATTCAAAAATGAAGTCTCTTTTACAAAATTCAAAACATATTATTCACATTAATTAATTTAATAATTAATTCCCGCTGTCAGAGCAGATAGCCTGTTTTTATAAAACAATAAGTATCAAAAGATTGACAGTAGTTTAAGTCTGATTTCAAAGTGAAATTAATTCCAATGACCACTATTGGATTTAATGGTAAAAATATTTTCTAATTTAACTTTAAAACCAATTCAAAATATTATCTAATCATATAAATAAATTAGATTAAAAAGAGGTTTTGAATTAAAACACAACATTCTACACTATTCATTAAAAAAATGAACTTTATCAGAAAGATACCAAAACTTTACACAAAGTAAATTTTGATGTCCCGATTCTTAATAAGAGTTTTATTTGGTCCAAAATAATTTTTAAGAGTGAACAAAACTATATTTAATGATGGTTCTCCATCAAAAGGTGATAAGTGAACCTTTAGTGAAAACTAGGGCATATACGCCAAAAATTGAATTCTTTCCGTATTTTAAGCCTTTATCTTTTATTGTATAAATGTAAAAATATTTAAGTACATATATAATCATATTTTAGTTATTTCTATCCATTCCCGCCAATACAACGGCTACATGTTAACTACCATTTAAAATAATATTATTTTATTACTAGAGTGCAACGTAAGATTCCCAAGAAACTCGTTGTTGCGTGTTGGGTACGCCATCGAGCATAGCGTCCCCTTTAAAGTCATATTAATATTTTATTCACAAATATGGATAAATCTGAAAATTTCTATTCTTTATTTACCTGGGGTGTTACATCCTTCCCCCCTTTTGGGAATTGCATCCTCGCAATTTTAAAATTGCGCTTGGAAACATCCTTGAACGTCCCACATCGGAACAAGAGTCGGTAAAACAATCACTTTAAAATAAAGAAAGATAAGCACAGAGGTCACCCGAGTTAACCCATACTAGGATTCCATGTATGAAAATATGGACATGGAGGAGAAAACATAGGGTCATGTTCTGATGGAGAGTGATAGAAAACATGTTTAGGAGAAAGTTAACCACGAGAAAATCACAAAGTTGTGATGGGTTAAACGGTATTTGATTCCCCAGTAGGAAAAGTTAATAGACAACATTTTTGTTTTAAGTTACTTTTTATTGAGGAATTTATTCATAAGGAAACATTATCACTTATCATATTGACTTTCAACTTTTATTAGATTCCTTACACAAACTCACATTTTCTCCTGAAGGCGAGTATTTATGAAGACTTGTTCACATTAAGAGTACTATAAAAAACTTTTAGAAAATCACCTAATCCAAAAAATAGAACTATATACCTCCCATGTATTTAGACTTTAACCAAAACGAAAACCAAAAAGGTTAGAACAAGGTCAGATAATCCAGAAAAGGATAACCCATTAAAAAGAAAATCTATGCTTAATCTCCAAAATTTGTCCAACAAAACCCAAAGTTCAACGAGGACCATCCGATAAACAATTTTTCCATAAAATTCTTCAAAGTAAACCAATATAAGATTGAAACCCAAATATTTGAAGGATTTAGTCACATAGTCTTCCAAGTTAAATCGTAACATTTATCTCCAAACAACATCAGTTGCTCCTAAAGTCTCGTATTGAAAAGTAATTATCCTAATAACATATCCTCCATGATAGGTTAATCATTTACATAAATAACCCAAAATCAACTTACTCTTAATTCATAAAATAATATAACCAAAAAGAATCAGTCAAACTAACCAGGGACTTCATGTAGTCCAGTGGTAGGCGATAAATACCAGTCGCACTTTGGTTGTGGGTTCGATTCTCGCAGCTTTGTCCGACGTGACGGGTTGTCACACGTTCTGCGTGTTGTCCTTTTCCAAAACTATATAATTCTCAAAACATTCCCCAAAACGAGATAAAATCTTCAAAAATATTCATAACATATTTTAACCTCAAGTTTATCTCATTCCTTTCCTTTTCCATCATATCATAGAGTAACCCATAATTACCTAAAAAGTAAGGATCATATAAACCCTAATGGTTACCTTAATAATTATTACCTGAATCTCCACATCGAGTTGGCCATCTCGTAAATGATGCATTAGAGAACTCACCAATGTTGAAGTGATTGATCATGACTCCTTGATAGTTGGTTTAGAACAACTATGAGATTCCTCATTGAATCCCCCATCTCATCTTGTATCTTAATCAGAGAACCACCACAGTTTCCTTCAAACCCATTGTCACTTTGGTGCCTGCTAGATCCATCCATTCACTAAAAACATAAATGTCAGTGTGAGTATATCAACAAAAACATCATGTACTAATGAGGAAGGTAGACTCTAAGATATACTTACTCATTCACTTTATCTAAAATTAGGACTCTTTCTGAAATTCTAACCATTATGGTAATGTCACTTATGCTTAAAGAATACCCTAACCTCTAAAGTTATCTAAACCGACCTCTGATACCAACTATAAGGCCCCAGCCTTAAACCTTACCTAATCTTGAGTTATTACAAGATTACACATTGAGGATCTTTTCAGGTTTAGAGTTTAGAGAATTTGATCATGAAACTTGCATTACATTCCACATTTAAACAAAGTGGTTACATAAAATACAGTATCCATTCTTCCCATCAATGGAAACATATTGAAAATAAAACATGGATTCTTTCTTAACACTTCCTTGACTCTATCATCTTATCATGTACCTTTCCCTTGACCTGAAAAAAACATTTCAAAAACATGGGATGATCATAAAAAGCTCAGTAAGGGATATAAAAATATGGAAAGGAAACATGAGTTCATATATACACAAGAATGAAATTATAATTTACCCATAAAACATAGGCACTTTAATCTACCTCATCAAGTCATGAATAAATCATAGAAATCATAAGACATAAAAGTAACTTGAGGCATTCGTAACATTCTTACGTAGGGAGTAACCCTGTTGGTTACGTTTGGAATACCCATCACAGTATATTCCCTAAATCTCTTCGGAGAAACCTTAACGTTTCACTCCTTCGCGTTACCCAATGCATTGGAGAGCTATATCGGGCTCACCCGCCCTTAGTCTATCACGGAACCACCCGTATTCATAATAATTCCCAAGAACCATAACATAAACGTATCACATAAAACATGAATAAAGGAAACAAAATATTTCCACATTTCAATCACAATATTACATTTTAGTATTTTGAAATAATGTATCCATACAAAAAGAAACCATTTCCAAAACCATTTAAAACATTTAATAAAGAGATTTTTGAATCAAAGTGTCCCATACCACCTTGAGGCTTTTAACATTTTAAACCATTAATATCCATATAAATAAATCCTTAAAACCATTTTGAAAACATGGATATTAATAAGAACATATAATTATAACATTTAAAACGATATTCTGGTAAAAGGGGTTTCACCAAAATTAGAGACACTTGAATACAATAATTGAGGAATAACATTTAGTCATAACTTTATAATATCATTAGAATAAAAGGATTCATGATATAATACTCCAAAGGACAGTATATACACCATATAAGAGTGAATTGGTGCATAACAACAATGAACCCTCAATAGAAATGTCAAACGTGATGAAATCCCTTACAAAGAAGGTATCCTTAAATTAAGGAAAAATTAATCTCAAAATATGTGTGAAAAATATAAATACACCCAATATAAGTGGATATTAAGTGTAAAACAATAAAAGGTCATTCACACATATTCAATGGATGACATATTCAATGAATACATGTTGAACCCAAAGAAATCGAAATTGGGTTAAAAAGTTCACTTGACAGCATAACGACATCAAATAAAAATGAGTTGATGAGAGATAAAAAGTGTATCTCATCACTTGGACATAAAATTTAAATCAATAAGGATGTATGAGAACATATCCCAACATAACAATATTTAAATTAAAAGACCCAACAAAAGAAGTCTTTTCAAAAAAGGAGGGTGAATGGTTCCCTTACCGACTTGGGTATCTTTCAAAACATACACCCCATGAAAGAAGGACAATAGATCATTGATGTAAATACTCATAAATGAATTTATATTACACAAAGAGTATAATAATGGGAATTACATACACCACTCAATGGAATTTGTGGCAAATGTAGCATAAATCTCACGAGAATAAAAGTGAGATGAAAAATCCCTTACGAAAATTCAGCAGCCTAACGGCGCCACTCAAAACTTCCAAAATGGATTTATGAGAGGGAATATGGTCTATCATCACATGAAAATAAAAATTACAGTAGGAGTAATATAAAAGAACATCCCAATCATAAGAAATATGAGCTTCAAAGAAATGACATAAAAGAGTGTACTTAAAAAGAAAGAGAGTTGTAGGATCCCTTACCTCGTGTCCGACTTGACTCGATCGTTCCTTAATCTCCTGAATAATAAACTTGAGTTAATTTCTAATTCCTTAAGAACCCTTTTTCAAGTTCATTATTACTTTTATACCACTTATTACCATGTCACAAACATTATGTAATCATTTAAGTTAATAATATTTGTTTTGCCGATATTTGGTTCTTAAGTCGAAAGTGGTCTTCTTACAATTACATGTTGTTCATTTGGCCAAATGTTTATTATATCCAGAATTTTATTCATTATGTAGATATCATATATGTCATATATATCCAGTAAATTCATGCATTTATAACATTACATAATCATTTAGAGGTAAGAATTGAAATGCACCGTTCATGGAGACGGTAAGCCGTACGTACGCATGAACGCTACTTTCATTTCTATTTCGTATTTTATAGAATGGAATAATAATGATATAAAGTTATATTATAATTCCAGTATAATATAATATATAATATCATATTTCCATACTTTATACATCCCACATATGGTATTTAACGAATCAAATCACTTTGAGGGGGCGGTAGCCCGCACTTCCTTAAATGAAGATATCGCGTATACCCATAATGGAAGCCACAAAGGTAAGAAAAAAATGAAAAATACAGAGGCATAAATAAAACATAAACATACTATATATCATATATAAAAATATAGACATCATAATGGCCACCTATGAAGGTGTTAAATGAGTATTGAACAATCATCATTTCGGGAGTCAGAATTTCACCATCCACGGAAACCGTATGTTCTTTTACCATTTGATGTAGTTGTGTGATAGTGTAGCATGAATAAATCTTATAACAACATCCAATTATATTGAAGATACTGGTGGGGTTACAAAAGAAGTAAATAAAAAGAGTTTAGGGGGTTGGAGAAGCAAAATAAAACAAATGAACATGAGAGAATGAATTACCTTTAAGAGTGTAACTCCTTTTGATTTAATCCTAAAGGCTTACTTTGAAAGGATTATGCCCAAAAGAAGTCCAATAGGATGAATAGAGGGATGTGGAGAGAGTAAATGGGCAGGGGTTGGCCGAGACAAAGGCTTGGGAAGTGTGTGAAATGAGGTAGAGGTGGGGGCCTTTTATAAGAGGAGAGGAGGGGTACTTTTGGAAAGTAAGAAATATTACATTATTTGAAAATGTGTTTCGGTTTTAAAAGGTCCCACATTGATATAATTCGTGTATAAGGTGATAAGGCTTCGAAATCCACTCATCCAATTGGTTTTGGCCATGTGTAGTTTGTAGATGTTTCATTATCTTTCCATTTTAATTAAATCGTCAAATAATGATGTCATCGCTGCATCATTATTATGTCATAAATAATTTAATTTCTTTATTGTCAAAAAATTATAAAAAAATACTATTATATAGGAAATTCTTTTATCTTTTCAATGACTATTTATAATCAAAAATTTTACTTGTATAACCCCACTTAAAAATTGTTTTCGTAAAACATATTATGTTTGTGTCATTTTCACTTCAACATTAAATAAAAAGTAATTTATGTCATTTCCCAACAAACGTGGATCCATGGGGTCCCCAAGTTGGCCCATGGCTTGTCTTGGTCGGCCATGACTCACCCAATAGGTGTAGGACAAGTGTCATGTTGTTTTCACATTCTTATAATATCATTTTTACCTTAAACTACACTAATTACCACTAATCGCGATTAAAAAATTAATAAGTTACTATTCACCAAAAAAATTATTTTAATCTCATTGAACCACATTTTACTTCTTAATGACAACCATGTATGTCCGATTTTTGAAAATCAAAACAAAATTATCGCAAAATTTCATTTAAATGAAAAATCAGTTTTTATAAGTTCCACTTAGTGGTTTCACTATTCATCAAAAATTGATGTTTTTCAGAAAATTACCAAAAATTCACCCTAAGCTATATTTGATATTCCGAATTCAAAAATGAATTATATTTTACAAAATTAAAAAAATATTAGTCACATTAATTAATTTAATAATTAATTCCCGCTGTCAGAGCAAATAGCGTGTTTTTATAAAACAATAAGTATCAAAAGATTGACACTAGTTTAAGTCTGATTTCAATGTGAAATTAATTCCAATGACCACTATTGGATTTAATGGTAAAAATATTTTCTAATTTAACTTTAAAACCAATTCAAAATATTATCTAATCATATAAATAAATTAGATTAAAAAGAGTTTTTGAATTAAAACACAACATTCTACACTATTCATTAAAAAAAATGAACTTTATCAGAAAGATACCAAAACATTACACAAAGTAAATTTTGATGTCCCGATTCTTAATAAGAGTTTTATTTGGACCAAAAGAATGTTTAAGAGTGAACAAAACTATATTTAATGACGGTTCTCCATCAAAAGGTGATAAGTGAACCTTTAGTGAAAACTAGGGCATATACGCCAAAAATTGAATTCTTTCCTTATTTTAAGACTTTATCTTTTATTGTATAAATGTAAAAATATTTAAGTACATATATAATCATATTTTAGTTATTTCTATCCATTACCGCCAATACAACGGCTACATGTTAACTACCATTTAAAATAATATTATTTTATTACTAGAGTGCAACGTAAGATTCCCAAGAAACTCGTTGTTGCGTGTTGGGTACGCCATCGAGCATAGCGTCCCCTTTAAAGTCATATTAATATTTTATTCACAAATATGGATAAATCTGAAAATTTATATTCTTTATTTACATGGGGTGTTACAGAAACAACAAGGAAGTGGAAGTGGATGAAGAAAAGAACATGGAAGAAGGTGGAGAAATTATTACCTCTTCTAAGGGTGTTTCTTTTTGAGTTGATCAAAAGGGATCCTTAGGTTGGAATTATGATCAAATTAAGGACTATTGGATGATTTGAGGGAATTTGGGAGGATATTTTGGAAATTTTTGGCTGAGAAAATGGATTTGGAGGTGTGATTTTTTGAGAAGGGGAAGTACCCATTTATAAAAGAGGTGATGGTCACTTTAGGAAAAGCATGAAATAGTATTTTATAATAAAATAATTTTCAGTTTCAAATGGATAAAAAATGATTTATGTATAGGATTAGGTGGGTTGGGGTTGAAAAACACTCATCCAATTGGTGTTAGATAGGTTTAGTATATCATATTATCCTTATCATTTAGATTTAACTCTTAGTTTAATAGTTTAACTTTTACCGGGTCTTCTTGTATTCTTACACAATATGGTTTATAAAAATACTCGAAACTTCCAAGAGAACCTAACGTGGTCTGTTAATATACATATAATATAATTTAAGAAATTTTTATACCCATATTTTCATATAAATATTATATAATTTAATAATATAATATTTGTTTTAAGAACTCATTTATGTCAATTTTGACACCATTTAGTATTTGGTTTTTGTGAAGGTAATCAAAAATAATTACATAGAAAATGATACATTAAATCAATCCTAATGTATCATATTAACCATTAAAATTATTTTATTTCATATTATCTTTTAAATTATATTTATTTTAATATTTATAATACAATTTATTAGATTATGTCATTAATAAGTTAATTGTTGCATCATCATTGTGTAATAAATAATTTTTTTTCTCTAAAACTTATAAATAAAATAAAATAATGTTGTAATTAGTTTTATATTTCTATTGAATATTTATAGTTAAAAATATTACTTATATAACACCTAGTAAAATGTTTTACTAAAAGATTTATGTTTATGTCAATTTTGTATTTAATTTAAATTAATTAATATAATGTGTTATTATCACTCTCAAGTGGCTCCACATGGTCCCAAAATCATCCCAAGTATTCCCATTGTTGGAAATTTATAAAAAAAATAGGAATAAAATACATTTTATGGTTATTTAATAGTAATATAATAATATTAATTTACCATTATTTACCAGATTTACCCTTTAACCATGGTAAATAAAATATTTATAGAAATAAATATTCATAATGTCTAAAAATAATTGTTACCTATTTATACAATTTAGACATACTTATTCCAAATATGTAATATAATTTTCAAAAATAAAAACATGAAAGAGGAAGAAATTAATTTAAAATTAATTTTGTTTTCAAAATAAAAAGTGTTTTTTTAGAAACAACAACTCTCACAATATTAATACTTGTTTAAGTCCAGTTTAAGGGAAAAATTGCACCTGTTGACATAAAATATATTAAATGATAAAAATATAATCTAATGATACTTTAAAACCACAAAATGTATAATTTAATAGTATAATGTTTTTCGATTAAAAAAGTTTTTGTAATTAAAATTTAGTATTTTTCAGTATTCATCAAAATATTAATGTTATCAGAAATACACAAGAATTTTATTCAAACTAAATTTATATGTCCCTATTATAATAAAGAACATTATTTTGCTAAATTTAATACAAAAAAGTGTCAAATATTGTATTTAAAAAGGGTTCACCATTTAAAGTGAGAAAAAATTGCATTTTTTTGAAAAATAGTTCTTTTATATGAAATATTGTATTTGTTCTTAAATTATCTCTAAAAAAACATAATATGGATGTTAAAATTCTATGTTTTGTTTATACTATTCATAACTACCTTTTGAACGACAAGTTTGGTATGTCGTGGTGCGCTCGAACTCGGTGTTGCGTGTAGCACAAGTTATTGAATTTCATTGAAGAGATAACTTACTATGAAATCATAGGGTGTTACATTCTCCCCTATTTAAATAAATTTCTTACGTGACGTTTTAAATTGTTCTAGGAAAATAAATGCTTAAAAATAAAAAAATATATTTGTCAAAAACCCACATTGGAAATTGGGTTAAAAAAATTTAGTCTTAATAAGAGGTAAAGGGAAATGAAAATGTCACCACAAAATTATGATCTCAATTAGGAGAACATTGATGGAAATTAGGGGCATATAATAGGGGGAAAATTTAAATATTTAAAGGTAGTGTTTGTGGTCATCAATCACAAACAAGTGTAAAATTGAGGGCCTTATAGCCATCAATCTATTATAATTTAAAATATTGTTGGTTCGATGAAAAATAATGTATTAGGATAACACATTTTTGGTTTTAATATCCCTTCCCTAATGTTTAATAATTATTTTATTCATATAATAAGAGGAAAACAGTTACACTTGATAGGTAGAGTTCCATCCTTCAACAAATTCCAACCACAATCTCATCTTTCACTCAAAGAGATAATAGAATTCAAAAGTATTCTATTTATCCCAATTGAATAGGGTTATAAAAAAATGTATTTATAATTCATTTTTCATAGTATCTAAAAAAAATTACAAACTAGGACATTATGTATGCTAGTGGTAGGTGATCCACCCTTGTCGCCCTTCGATTGCGGGTTCCAGTCTCGCAACCTTGCCGGACACGACGGGTTGTCTCCCAACCTCCGGGTTGTCCTTTAAAAGAATACATGATGATGGTATTCCCATCTTATTTCCCCTATTCCATCTATACATATTTTTCTCTAATATCCTTTTTTTCTCTTACATCAGATCAAATCCATAGGACTCATAGAATTCTTTACATATTATATTAACACATGATACTATTTCTTCATATTATGAGAATATGTGGGAGACTATTTCTCTTTTAAATTTTTTCTGAATTAAATGAATGATATGAGACATCTTAATCATTGGATCTTGAGCATTGCTGAAATTTACATTCCTTCTAATAGGTACCATTTCTAAACAATGGCATACAACAGGTTAGTTTATCAATAACAATGTGTAATTCTAAACATGTAAAATACCGAATGTAAACTGAAAATATTATGCATATAATCTATAATCGAAAAAAATTTCTTTGAGAATGTATTTACTCATATATCGGTCATAATGGCTCGTAATAAAAATGTGAATTATCCTAAGCATATCCCCTAGGAGTGTCGTAACCAAGAGTGCAGCAAGGCCTGTTTCCATGTTCCAGGATACACCAGGTCAAGCCCAAAACTCCTTGTCAGATTTTTCACTCCTAGTTACATCTGTGCCAAATCCACCTCTACCTGCTCGTGTCCCGACATGGATGTATTTCGTAGAATATATACAAAATCTCTACATTACCAAAATTCTAGGATGTTCTCTTATACTGATTTTCAAAGTCTATCTTAGGGTGATGTTCTCTAATCAGAGTTTTTCTAAATCTATTTTCCATGGTTTGTATGAAACTTCCTCTGATACCAACTGTAACACCCGGGCACCTATTTCCCAGAGTTAGTGCATTATTTTAATACGTTATCATGATACATGGAATCAAGACCCAAAGGACTGATCAATTTATTAATCTTCGAAGAACGATACATACTTGAGTTCAACATTACAACATGAAAATAAATACAACACTAATTTATTCCCTTAGAAACATCAAATTCTCCTAAATTATGCCCTCAAGTCACTCATAACTATCTTCTCGATATCCTGGTAAAATGATACATAAGAAAGGGGTGAGCTCAAATTATCAATAATGGTAAGCAATAAAGCGGAATATACTTTAAACATTAGGCATGGTGAATAATTGAAAACACATGCCTTTACAAATAATAATTATCTATTCTTAAGAATAAAAATGTCATCATTGTACATAATGAAATAATAAAATAGAGTCATGGGAATTATACCTGTCGGATAACCACATGAAGCATCAATATTATTTTCATAATGGGGGAATGTATAATTCGAGACATTCTGAAACATTTTTTGAAGGCCTCATCCAAGATGTTTAAAAATGATTAAGGCCTAGGCCAAAACCATATATCAAATTGGGAAGGACCTCAGCTAATTCCACATCTAATTATCTCATGAGACCTATAGATGTGCCTATGAGCTATAGCGGGATCCACCAGTCACTTACTATGTCCAATACATTCCTCATATCAAAAATGATAAAATATAACATAAACATTCGTATTAAAACTACCATACGAAATTTCAATACTTTAACCATAAACCATGAATTGAATAAAAATAGAACATCCATAGTCAGACATATCATAAATCATTCAATAAAATATGGCATATTTTATTCTAATAAATCAACTTCAAATAAGTATAATATCTAGTAAAGGATGTTAACATAGTTTAAAATGATTAGCAAATTTTTTTGAGAGAAATATAACTTTTTTTGAAATCGTTTACAAGTAACACATTTAAAATGGAAGTAATTTAAAATATATTTTTGAATCAAAGTTTCCCATAAAACTATGAAACTTTTTAAATGAATTAACATTTTAAAATAATCATGTCCATATAAATAAATCATTAAAACCTTTTTCAAAACGTGGACATTAATGAAAAATATTTAGATGAATAAACATTTAAAACATTTAAAATGATTTTTTTATTAATGAGTACCTTTAAAATAGACATTTTGAAAAAACTATTTTCTTAAACACAGAAATGGATAATAAATATGTCTCAGAAAATACTTACAAATATACAATTTTGGATAATAATGAGACTGAGGATTTAACCCTTACCTTACACTTTCCGTTGGTCGATGGTACATTTAACCTCCTATATACTGACCATAGTATGTTATTAAATTATAAAAGAACACTATTCATATTTATTATATCATACATGATTCATTTATGACTTTATACTACTCATTTAATAAATATTTCCATGTTAAATTATCATTTCAGGTAATAATCACTTTATTTATCGTATCTATTTTAACTTGTTATTATTTATCATATCATTTAGATATTGATTTAAATAATTATATAATATAAGACATCATTTATATATTAAATATATTTTCGAATATAAATGCATATAATAGGTAGATATATGAAATGTAAAACACCATTTATGGAGACTGTAGGCCGTACCTACGCATAAATGTTGATTTCGTTTTCATATCGTATTTAATGGAAGTAAGTGAATAAGATATATGAAAGTAAGTATATAAATACATATATATATCTAATAAATTTAATTATAATGTCAGATATTACATATTATTGATAATATATATTTTTATAATCTTCGTTGAAAGGTGAATGTGGAAATGAATCTAATCACATCGTGGAGATGGAAATCCATAGTTAAGAACGAGCAAAAATATCATTATATTGATGGTGAAATCATATGAAATTGTATGGTATATCATATATAAAGAATCATTAACATTTATATTTATTATTTATATCAGCTATACTTATTATTATACCAACCCAAATAATGAAGTGTTTGAATACAAAATTACACCACGACTTGGAGATGGTAAGTCGTATGTACACACATATGATGAATTGGTAATTTAAAGGATGTATAGGATAATTGAATATGGTTGTAAAATATTTATAATAACATCAACGTATGTATTAGGTACTGTAGTTATTACTTAGGTTTGGAAACAATACAGAAGTGGAAGTGGATGAAGAATAGAACATCAAAGAGGGTGGTGAAATTATTAACTCTTCTTCGGGTGTTTCCTTTTGATATAATCAAAATGGATTGTTAGGATGGCATTATTACCAATGTAAGGACTCTAGGTTGATTTGAGGGATGTTGTGAAGATATTTGTGCAAGGTAAGTCTAAGTAAAATGGCTTGGAGTTGTGATTTTGAGAGAATGGGAAGTACCCTTATATAAGAGAGGTGAGTGTCACTTTAAGAAAATGTTGAAATATTATTTTTATAATAAAATAATTATCTATTTATAATGGATCCAAAATAATTTATTTCTATAATATGGTGGGGATTGGTTTAAAATAACTCAGCCAATATATTTTAGACAGGTTTTGGTCACCAAATTAACCTTATCTTTTAGATTTAACTCTTAGTTAAATAGTTTAACTCTAACCTTGTCTTCTTGTTTTTCTACACTATATGGATAATAAAAATACTATAATCATCCATGATAACATATTGTGGTTCATTAATAACAAATATAATATTAGTTTAGCCCCTTGTATGAACCTTTTATTTTTATTAATATTATATAATTTAATAATATAATATTTGTTTCAAAAACTCATTTATGTTAATTTTTACACTATGTGGTATTTCGTTTTACTGAAAGACATCACAAGATTATTAATTTAAAAAAGTTACATTTAATTAATCCTAACATGTCATATTCACTAATAAAATTAGTGGATGTCATAAATAATTTGAAATTATATTTATTTTAATATATTTAAAAACATTTATTTTATTCTTTCATTTATAAGGAAATTAATTAATCATCATTGTGAAATATATAAATTTAATTATATTATTTATAAAGATTGTAAATAAACTACACTTATGTGGTAAATATTTTTATCTTTCTATTTAATATTTATAGTTGAAATGATAACTTATACTACACATTGTAAAAATTGTTTTACTAAAAGATATATAATTATTTCATTTTTTCCCTTACTTTAAATTATTTAACATAAAGTATCATTATCACTCTCATGTGGATCCAAGTGGTCCCACAAATAGATCCAAGGATACCCATGGTTATACATGTATAAACCAATAATAAATGGACAGATGTTAGTGTAATTTAGTTTTATTATACTAATATTTTATTACCATTATTTTCTAGATTTGCCTTTTAACCATGGTAAATAATTTATTTAATGAAGTAAACATTCATAATTTCTTAAAATAAAAGTTACCTATTTACAGAATTTGGACATCATAATTCCAAATATGGAATCCATTTTTCCTAATTCAAAACATAGAAATGGCAGAAATTTATTTAAAATTAATTCCCGTTGTCAAAACAAAAGCGTGTTGTTATGATATAATAACTATCAAAATATTAACAATTATTTAGGTCCAATTTAAATGTGAAATTACATCCAATGAACCAAATTTATTAAATTATTAAAATATATTGTAATGATACTTTGAAACCACTCAAATGTAAAATTTTACACTATAAATTATTTCGATTAAAAAAGTTGTTTTTAAGAAAAATTTATTATTTTTAACTATTCATCAAATTATGAAAGCTATCAAAAAACACCAAAATTTTATCAAAACTAATTTTGCGTGTCATGATTAAGAATAAGTAGTTTATTTTTCCATATTTAATATATCAAATGATTCAAATATTGTATTTAAAAAGGGTTCTCCATTAAAAGGAAATAAAAATGAATTTTTTAAAAAATACATATTTTATCTGAAAGATTGATTTTGTTATTATATTATGTTTAAGAAAACATAATTTTAATTTTAAAATTATATGAATTATATAAAATTAAAAATTAAGTTAATACTATTCATAACCAGTTTTTGAATGACTTGTTTGGTAAGTCGCGGTGTGCTTGAACTTCGTGTTGTGTGTTGCGCAAGTTATTGACTTTTTTTGAAAAAATAACGTACTATGAAATCTTAGGATGGTAAAAGAAAACCATATGGATTTTCAATGTAGATAATTTCTTCTAGATCTCCATTAAGAAATGCAGAATTGACATCTATCTGGAAAACATTAAAAATTCATTTCACAGCTATGGCCATGAATAATATAATTATCTTCAGCCTTGTGACATGTACGAATGTTTTGTCAATATCTATAACCTCTATCTAGGAGTACCTATTGCACACAAGTTATGATTTGTTTCAAATTCCATCACTATATTATTTCTTATTGTTGTGAAAGACACATTTTGTCCCTATGACATTCTTGTCTTACGGTCTCAAAACAACTTCCCACATTTGATTTTTCTCAGTTTGTTCAAGATCATCATTTATTTCATAAACCCAATTCTCAACTCCAGCAACTTCATCGAAATATTTAGGCTCCACTTGTGATAAGTATGATGATTTCTGTAGAGACTTCATCCTTCTTATCTGAACTGGTGCTTTTTTATCACCAATTATGCTTTCCTATATATTTCAGCTCTTATTCCTAGTCTATGGTAAGATTCTGATTTATTATCATAATATGAGTCTTCTTTTGAATCTACCTCTGGAGTTGGAGCATCTTCTTATCTACTTATCTATTCATCGCTATCCTCTTGATTCAGATCATGTATTTTATTTAGATTCTATTCATTTTATACAATAGTCACATCATGAATTTCAACAATCATTCTATATCACTTATTGAAGCATTTATACGAGTTTCATTTCATTGAGTAGCCAAAAAAAATCTCTTCACCCCCACACAATTTAAATTTCCTATGTTTCTCATAAATGAGAATGATTCATTTACATTCAAATATTCAAAATTATTTTAATGACGGATTATTCCCATACTATAACTCATATGGAATCTAGTCCTCTTTTGGTCCATTTAAAGATCTATTTGATGTTTATTCTACCATCATCACAAATTCATTCCAAAATTTCATTAGATGGTATTTCTGAATTAGAATTGTTATGGCCATGTTATTTCCAATCTGATTATTTCTCTCAACTAATCCATTCTATGATGGAGTTCTTACTACCGAAACATGATGCCTTATCCCAAGTGTTTTGAGATAATGCTATACTTTCCTATTTGTGTATTCTATTCCATTATCTGTTTGAATCATCCAAAATTTCTTTACCAATCATGTTTTCACATTCCCATCGATATCTTGTATTGAAACTGAACACTTCATATTTTTGGGTAATTATTGAAACCCAAGCCATTCCTCTATAAGACAATAATTAATAGAACAAAATATGTAATCCCATTAAAAGAACATGGGGAAATTATCCCACACATATCAATAAACACCAACTCAATCAGTCTCATTGACCTTTTCCCCTTCTGTTATATGTCTTTCCAATAATAATCTCCTTTTGGCATGCATCACACATATGATTACGATCACATGATAATCTAGGGAGATTTTGTGTTACATCATATCATACCATATCATCCAAGGAAACATGGCTTATGTTCCCAGTATGCTTATTCAAAAATTTGTTTTCACCATCCTTCAAGAGAAAGAACATATCTTTTTATACACTCATCAGGTAGCTATTCCCTTTTGTATGCTTTACTTGCAACAGAACAACACCATAATTCTCATTGATGTTACACAATTTCTTGTAAAAACATATAGCATTTCCTGAGTCACACAATTCACTAACACTAAAAATGTTTTGACTAAGCCCATCAATAATAGAGACATCTTCTCATCTCACGTAATTCCTTCCAAACATTTCTTTTCTTAAACCTATAATTTATATTCGATCATCATTACGTAATGTTATGATAACTTCTTTATCAGACCTGGTTCCAGTTTCTAGATTCTTATTTCCCATCATATGGGATGTTTATCCATTATCAATTATCCATATCACTATGTGATATAATTCCATGAATCCAATTTCTGCAACAACAGCCTGCTTGACCCTTTTCTTTTTGATCCAATATTTTTAATTCATGACCGACATGGAATGATTATCTGGATCTTCCTCTATATATGATTGGTCAACTTCAACCTGTAGAGATACAAAACAATTTTAAATTTTCATCTCACATGAATATACCTTTGGTTTTATCTTAAGAAAAATTCACATTACCTTGGCACATTCCTCTACATTGTTGATGTGCAATATTTTTTTATATGTCTGAGACCTTTACACCTGAAACAATGACCGTCAAATGAAGTCCTATTGTTTTGAACCCTATACAATCAGCTATGTTGGTCTTGTTCCCTTTAGTATTTTTTTTTCAATGGAACATTCATTTTTAGAGTGTCCTGTCTTTCCCAACAATAACATCTTATTTGAGGTATATTCATGTGTGGTAATGACGCACCATTAATTATTCCTTGTGTTTTCGGAATCTTATGATTATTCTTTGTTCCCAAGTCAGTCTTCATTCATAGTGTGGGTTATAGGGGTCTAACTTCAACCATAACTGCTACCTATTTTCGATCAAACCCCTTTGTTCTGATGGAACATTCTACTAAAATATGATTTTATCTATTACATTTATGATCGTATTTACTGAGTTCGAACAGAGTTTTAACAGTTTCACTTGACATTCAATTGGTCGTCGCATAATGAAAACCTATTCTTCTAGACGCTCGATACTTTTTATTTGAACTTTTTTGGATTCAGTAAAAATATCAATTTCATATTTCTATTCTTCTAGTTTGATTTTATTCAGAACAAACCTTTCCTAGATTTCAGGCATTGAAGACCTTAGCTTTTTAATTCTTACATTCATATAAGAATTCCCTTTTTCCAGATGCAATATTAAGAGTTTTTAATCATGAAAAAATTTGATAGATATCCTTATTTTGACTCTTAGAATATATATCTCTTCAATGGATGCTTCTGATTCAGCCGGAATATAAATTGTTCATTTAATTTCACCTTCTTCATCATCAAATTCCTCTCTTATTTATGGATTTAAATCAAATTACATCAAAGCATATACTTTATGATATGTGAATTCCTCCAACTCTTCTGCCTTAGGTTCTTCTGAACATTCAACATCTCTTGAAAGTATGTTCTACTTTTTGAAGAACATTTTCTTAGTAATTATCCACCCTTTCTTGTTTGATGAATACTTCTCTTGGTAAATTTACTCATTTTTATAATAAAAATTATTAAGTCACTTTAATGAAAAATTACCAATCTATCAACATCGAATGCATGCAAATGGAAGTTTTACTTTAAACTATCCTTTTCCACTTTGCAGATTATAGGATATAAATAACATAACATCATCTATATTTTCTTCCTCTTAACTATCTTTAATAGATATATTCTTCTAGCCTTAAAAGCTACATACATTGAATTCCCCTTTTTCGCTGCATCATTGCCATAATTTCTAATTTTATATGCTACAAGGCTAATATGTAGGCTAACTAGTTTTATGTCATTTGTGTCTTTGTCTTACAAAACTGAATATTGTTGATTGAATCAGGATGGATGTTTTCTAAAGATTCATTTCATAATATTTAGATCTTCAACGACTTCTCCAAGTCACTGAAATTCTTCCAGAATAATATTTATCCTGTAAAATAAAGCATCAACTGTCTTATTGGGATTAATTCTGAGATCCTCATATATGTTCCATAGAACTAGCATCTTTTCTTCTTGGACTTTTGTGTCGCCCTCATTAATGTTTAACAATTTTTTAACCCTTGAATGTGATGATTTACAGTACATCACCTTCTTATAAATTTCATTTGATAGGGATCACCCTAAAGAATTGATCAATTTTTCCTCTGAATTAACATACCTTCTTTCAACATCCGATAAAGAATCACTATTAATATCTATTGATATTCTAGGCATAGGTATTGTGAAGACATCCATCCTATCTAATCATAAGTAGTGATGCATTCTATTCTTCCATAGTTGAAAAATTTTCCCATTAAAGATTGTAATTCTATTAGGATTGACCACCTCCAATTCTTCATCGAAAATTGAACCACTGACATTCAACATTTCACTCTGATACTAATTGTTAGGTCCACTAGTTCGAATAACCTGAGAGGGGAGGGGATGTGAATCTGGGTATGTTAGATTAAAAATTTATCCCGTTAAAATCTTTTTTTTGTTATAAAAAACTCAATTCTCTATTCCTCCACAAGAAATTTATGAATAGATAAGAAATCATGCACAAGACGCATTGATTTTTACTTGGATCGCCCTCATTAGGCTACGTCCAAGGAGCAAACAATGCTAATGTCCCAATGTACCAAATTCACTATAGATCACAAAAAATAATGAGTACAATGTTTGGGATAGATCATCTAAGCACAGGATCACTGACTTTACAATGTTTAGGTCCTGGTCACTGCATTCCCAAGGGTCTCTCTTTATGCCTCTTTCTTGGTCTCACTATCGGTGGAATGGTTCACCGCCTTCCTCTTCCTTCGTTCACTACTCTTGGAAAGGAATCCACTAACTATTTATCGACTTATAGGCCAAACATAGTTTATGGAAAGGTGTGTCTCTTCCTTTTCATGAATTCATGCATCCACAACCATAGATATATGCTCTGTTGATGTTCCCTTTTCACTTGTAGATGAATTCCCCTTTCCCGAGTAATGTGAAGTACTGAAAAATAATTTTTCAAATGTGTTGATGCTTTCAAAAACAAATTTGAGAAAATCCCAAACCCCATTGTCTCTTCCACATACTGAGTACTAAGTTTGGTATATAGGAAAACATCTTCCCATACCTTCGATGCTAATGTGAACCACCATTCATCTGCAGACTGCTTCCGACTTCACAATCGTGATCTGTTGCCGTGTACCGACTTTGTGAACCTCCTCCATGAAATCACACTCTGTCCGTGAATTGTACATTGTTCGTGGACTGCCTTCTCTTCCTCATACCAGAGTTTCCCCTCCATGTACTACATGTGGAAATATCACTCCCACAAACCATTTATTCCTCTTTAGATTAATAGGAAAACTCGTTCTGTGTACCAGAGATTCCTCCTCCACGTATCAGACTTCCTTTGCTGGTTAATAAAACATGTAAACATCTTCAGCATAATTCATTCTGCACGAACCACTTCAGCCTTCGCAATCCTCCTTTTGCAACTTACCTTCGATCAATGCTGAAATACCAGAGAAAAATAGTATTTTAATGATGTTCCATATTGTCAGTAATCAGTGGGAAAACGGTTTCTTATATAGGCAATGGTAGCAGCTTAACCTACTAAATCATGATTTACCAAATCCTGATTTGATCCAACCTCCACCGCGTACCAATTCATTAGCTACAGTGAACTGCAATCCATCCATGAACTATTTTCCTATGTGATCTACATACTACCTTCCTTCTTAAGTGGTCAACCACCTCTAATTTCGACATGCCATCCACGGACCACACCACCATCCACTGTGAACCACTATCAGTTTCATGAACTGCATTCACATACCATTCCTACTGCATGTTACCTGGCCATGTACCCTTCTTAGACATGGTATGTGATCCATATTCTGGGCTCCTAATTCCAATTCCTCTTCCAATTTCATTCTCCATTACTCACAAAATTCCAGATTTTTAGTCCCCAAGAATTTGAAAACACTAGGAAACTATCCCACCATTAAAAAGTGTCTTCGAAAAACACCTACCAAAATAATTTTTAGTCATCTACATTTTTCAACCAACAAATCCAAAGAAAAACCACACCAAGAGGATTCAGTGAGGGATTTTTTTTCAAAAATATTCCCCTTTGGGATTTTTGAAAACTATTCTTAAAACAATTCTATGTACATTGATATCTCATTGAAGATTCTTCCTACCGCTACCACCATTCACCTCTTGTGATTATGATAACAACAAAGGATTCAACCAACACATACTATAAGCCCACATGAGTAATTATCATCATGGGAAACAAGAGTAAAGGAAAATATCATCAATGAATCACTTTATTTCACACACCAACATTTAACACCAAACCATTACCAATTTCTTAAACTGATACAAATTTCTGATTGCCATAATCTTTCTAACATCATTCCAACACTAATATCTTGCTCTTATAACGATCCATAGATATCGTGATATCTATTCTTCGAACTATCACTTATATCATCATCATATATAGTGCTACTCAATCTTATATCTCTTCCATAGACCTTCATATCATCTTTAAATCCCCCTATCTCACTACTCCACTTAACAACTTCTCCCCGTGTCTTTTCTTCCCACAAAAATAGTCACACATTCTCCCCTTTTTTAATGAACCATGAAGGGCACTTCAAAGTTGTCTAAAACAAGGTAAAGAACACATATAATCACATTATGGAAAGACACATCATACATCGATGATAGGGGACCCACATCAACAATTTTTTCAAATTTGGGAAGCCAACTGGACTCCCAGAGCCATTCGATTCCTCTCAAATACTTCTTTGGGATAGGAATTTGTCATAATGTCTTAAACATGTTGTTTTATAGGCACATACTCCAACCTCAAAAGACCTTGATCCACCATCTACTTGATAAAATGAAATTTGATTTCAATGTGCTGTGATCATAAGTGATAGACTGAATTGTTTCTGATATTTATAACACTTGAATTATCATAATATATTCCAATCAGATATATCACTTAAACACCCATATCATCAAGTTGGGGATTCATCCACAATAAATGTGTGCAAGATTGAGTAGCTATAATGTATTCAGCTTCTATAGTGCTCAATGAAATGCAATCTTTTTTCTTTCTTAACCATTAAATACATAACCTCCCATGATAAAAGGCACCTCGTGATGTTGATTACCTATCTTCTGTTGCACCATCCTAGTCTACATCTGTATATCCCAATAGATCAAGATGAGATTTTTCATTATACATTAGGCCAAAATCCATTGTTCCCTTTATTTACAAAAGAATTCTTTTTTCTATAATCATGTGGATCTCTTTTGGACTGCGTTGATACGTCGCTAGTTGGAATGAGGAAAATATAATATTGGGCCTTGTATCTATCAAGTACAATTTACATCCAATGATTTTCCAATATTTCATGATATTAACTGGCATTCCTTCATCATCTCATTAAAATTTCAACTATATGGAAACCAGAGTCTTCATATTTCTGGAATTATACATTATTAACCTTCTCAAAACCTCCATGAAAAATGTTGATTCAGAAATAAAAGTTCCATTTCAACCATACGTCAATTTTATGCCAAGTAAAAATGCTAAATCACCAATAATCAATATTTCGAACTCACTTTTCATGAATTCAGAAAAAAAAATCTACATTGTGCTTCATCTAATCCACAAAAAAATATGTCATCGACATAAACCACCACCATCATCCTTTAACTATTTCCTTTTTTCTATATTGATTTTAATCAAATCCACCACACTGGAAACCAAGCTTCTTTAGAAACTGATCAAGCCTTGAATAACACGCACTTGGTAATTGCTTCAAACTGTATAAATTATTTTTAAGCAGACATACTTGGATCTCATCTTCATGAATGAGAAACCCTTATGGTTTCTCATTGTAGAATTATTCTTCCATAACTGCATTCATAAATTCTAACATGGAATCCCCCTAGAATACATTAAAAATTATTTGCAATGATATTTCCATGAATAATCTAATTTTCTTCAACCTTGTGATAGGAGATACCGTTTCATCGAATTCTATACCGTTTATCTGGGAGTATCCATTACACACAATCTTTTCTCATTTTAAAAACACTTCACCATCTTAATTCATCTTGTTGTCAAATACACATTTTTTCCCCATGACATTCTTGTCTTATGGTCTCAAAACAACTTCCCACTTTTAATTTTTATTAATTTGGTCAATCTCTTAATTAATTTGATGACCCCAATTCTCATCTCCAGCTGCTTCATCAAAACATTCCGGTTCCACTTGTGATATGTTTGATGATTGATAGAGAGACTTAATTCTTATTATCTGAACTGGTGCTTTATGATCAACAATTATATTCTATCTATAAAATTAAACTCTTCTTGGTTGTCTCTGAGAAGATATTGATTTATTCCCATCATCTGATTCATTTTTTGAATCAATATCCAGAGTGGGAGCATCTTTATATCTGCTTATCTCTTCATAGCTATCCTCCTAAGTCTGATAATGTATTTTATAAAGATTGTATTCATTTTCTACAGTAGTCAAATCATAATTTTCAAATATCTTTCATAATCTCTTACTAATGTATTTATACACTTTTCTATTCTTTGTGTAGATATGAAATATCCCTTCATCAACCCTGAATTCCAATTTCCTATGCTTCCCCTTATTGAGAATCAAACATTTACATATGAAAATTCGAATTTATTTTAACGACATATTCCTTTCTAAAAATTACTCATATAATGTCTGATCCTCATTTGGACAAAGTAATTCTCTATTTTATGTTTAACATTTCTAACATCATTATTTCTTTCCAAAATTTCTCTCGATGGTCTTTCTCAGAAAACATTGTTCTTTCCATGTTGTTGACAATCCGAATTCTTATATCAACAAATCCATTATACTGTGGAGTTATTATAGCCGAAACATGATGGGTTATCCCATTTTTTTCACGATAATACTCCACTTGGATGTTTGGGAACTCTGACCTATTATCTATTTGAATCATTTTGATTTTCTGACCAAGCTTGTTTTCACATTCCCATCGATATCTTGTAGTGAAATTGAACACTTCATATTTATGGGTGTTTATTAAAACCCATGCAATTTTACTATATTCATCCATTAATAGAACATAATATCTCATCCCATCAATATAACTAGCGGAAATTGGTCCACACACATCAACATTCACCAACTCAAGAATTCTCTTTGACTTTTTCTCATTCTACTAATATGTCTTCCGAATGATATTCCCATGTTGGAATGCATAACAAATATGAGTATGATCATGTGATATTCAAGTAGATTTCATGATGCATCATATATTAATTATTCTTCTAAGGAAACATGGCTTATATGCTCGAGACGCTTATTCCATAACTTGTTTTCTTCATCCTTGGAAAGAAAGCACAAATCTTCTTCTCCACTCACAAGGTAGTGATTCCCATTCGTACACATTACATAAAACACAAAAACACCATAATTTTACTTGATGATACATTATATCTTGGGAAAACTTATGGCATGTCCTCAGTCACAAAATTTACTAACACTAAGCATGTTATGACTATGTATAACAACCTTGCTATTATTTCACAAATAAACACGTTTTATTACAAAAACTCATCACTAGATACAACATGGAAGATATAGAGGTCTAGTGTCATTGGGTCTTAGGAACCTAACACAACAACCTAAAACATGAAACAAAACATCTTTATTGAAAAAATATTTTACATGGACACTACATTCCCTCGTACTTAGCATTTCATTGGATAGCCTGAGGACATGCAGAAGAAAAGGGTTAGCAATACAGCCCATTAAGGTAATAAACATGGAATAACATGTGGAATAAAATACAAGTTATAAAATATGCATATCAATGGGGCACAAGAGAAACATGAACATAAAGGCATGATCCATCATTAAAATCATAACGTGGAGATGTGGAAACAACACTTAATATGGAATTAGAATGTGCCAAGGCTCATTGCACAAGGAGCGTGAGTAAATTCTCATTGCACATGAAGAAAAAGTAATACCTTGTTTCACTTGAATTAGCATGATTCAACACACACTGCACATGATGTATCAGGATAATATATTTTAACCAATGCATTGGAGTGCTATAATGGTGCACACTTCATAAACATTTCATTTCATGTATAAGTGTCCCACATGGATCATACAAAATGGAATCAATCAATATAATAATTTCTTCTACAATAAAGGATTGCTGAATACATAAATGAAACTATATATTAAATAAATATATGTGTGAAATGGTTAATACCCTTTATAGAGAGGTGGGCATGGTATTTACTTCACAATAACTTTAGCTTGGAAAACCGCGGTGTAATTTCAGCAGCATAACGCCATGACAAATGAATTCATAAAAAAAGGTTGATGAGAGAGAAATGGGTCTATAATCATATGTACAGGAAATGGAATGTAATGGGGGTTTATAGATACATTTCCCAACAAATGTAATGGAATTTAGATTCATAATACCAAATAATTTCATGAATGTAAATGAGGAGAGAGGAATTCCTTATTGAATTTTAGCAATGTAAGAGGCGTACATGGGAGGAATTAATGTGAGAAAAAGGGGATATATATTTATTCAAAAATTAAGAGGGAATTATGGTGAAGGTTATGAATCAAACTCCCACATTTATAATTGAAAATAATGGGCATAACAATATAAATAATCTAGGACATAAATAAGGAATGTGAGAATCCCTTATTTGGAAGTGTGATCCAAATGGCTTGAGAGAGTATTGAGAGAGGCTTATTGAGAGATTGGGGCATCATGGGAGGATTCAAAAGATATGATGGAAGATGTTAGATGAACTCAAAAGGATCTTTATGAAGAGGAAGTGGGATATTTTGTTGGATTATATTGGAATGTAGATAGAATTATTTATTATTTAGGTTTTTGACGCCACAAATTAAACTAATCAAAACCACAAACATGAACATGGGTGATTCCCATGGTATTTTCCAAAGGGGAGTGGAAAAAATATTTTATAAGTCCAATGACCAAATTTATTAATTTTATAGGGTTGCTAATGTGGAGGTGAGTCACACTCTCAATGAAAACTATTTAAAAATACAAATTGTTTTATAAGTGTTGAAGGGTCCACTAATGTTTTCTAAAATAAATAAAACAAACCCAACATTACATTATATTATTTTTAAAACATAGTTTACAAGATCATAATGTTTATTGTATTTTATTACATCACTTTTGGGACATTATAATGTGATAAAACACATTATATATTTAAACGGTATTTATTTTTTACCCAAAAATTAGATTGTCTCAGAAAATTATGAAACATTTACCATCCGATAATTTCAAAGTCCTGATTCTAAAAATAATATTCATTTTATCTAAAAAATTAAATATTAGAATTTTTACTTTTATAAAAACCAACATTTATATAAAATTCATGGGTTTTGACATTAACAGCTTTCAAAGCTTAATAAAAATTACAATTGCATTCATAAAATTATAAGATCAATTATATTTAACCAAAAGATATCTAATAATAATAATATCTGATTAAAATATTATTTAATTGAAAAATAAATTAATTCATCAAAATATATTTCTTAGTTGTATATTAAATAGAAATACTATTATTCTTTTAAAACTATTTACTAAGTATGAAGAATAAAAAGAATGTAAATTATCTATACATTTATAATGTACATAATCTTAGTACTAGGGTATTGTTATATAACCCCTTAAAACACCTGTATAAAAGAATAGGGTAGGGTTTGTGATGGTGAAATACTCTTGGGGTGGATCAGATAACATTTCCTGATTTTTAATCTCAATCAACATCCACTTCTCTGATAGGTGGTTTTGCTCGAGCTTAACGTATTCAAGCACAGACTGGTCTTGGTCAGGAGCGAAGCCCAATGATAGATCCTCCTTTCCAAGCTCTGACAAATGGGATTCGTATCGGGACAATCAATTGGATGAGACCATCAAATCCTTTTTCTGAGTAAATTGGATTCGTTAAAAGACTATATGTTTATTAATAATGTGATAACTGTTCAACAACTATATTATCAATGGTCACCATTATTAATGGTATTTTCAAATCCAACACATAGAACCAAATAACTGAATATGTTTTACATAACCATAAAAATACATTTAAATTTACCAATAGGAATTTTCAGTACTGAATTATTGGGTCATTACAATATTCCCCCCTTAAGAAATTTCACCTTAGAAATTTCCTTTTCCCATACTAAAATAGATGTGGGTATCTCTACTTCATCACTTATTTTAATTCCCATGTTGCTTCTTTAGACATGTGGTTTTTCCACAACACCATGACGAGGGGTATTGGCTTATTTCATAGAACGTTTTCTATAAAATCTAATATCTTCACTGGTTCCTCCTCATAAGAAAGTTCATTCTTTAGAAATACCACCTATGATGACAGTACATGTGAAGGGTATGGTATGAACTTCTTTAAGATGGATATATGAAAGATATCATGTATTATGGTCATGGTAGGTGGAAGTGCTACTCTATATGCCACAACCCCGACATGATCAATAATCTCGAGGGGGTCGATGTACCTAGGAATTAACTTCCACTTATTTAAAAACCTCACGACCATCATCCATGGATATATGTGTAGAAATACTATGTGTCCAATTTTAAACTCAAGGTCTCATCAACGATTATCTACATAACACTTATGTCAACTCTAGGCTGCCTTGATTTGCTGCTAAATGATTCTCACCTTGTCAATCATTTATTCGACCATTTCTAGTCATAACATCTTACACTTGATAACTTAATCCCAATATGCCAGTTTTCTACACATTTTCCCATACATGGATTCATAAGGTACCATTTTGATTCTCAAGTGGAAACTGTTATTATAAGAGAATTCAACTAGAAGTAAAAGTTAACTTTCTCCCCCTTTAATGTCCATTGATCATAATCTTAACATATCTCCTAGTGTCTCAATAGATCACTCAGATTGGCCATCAGTTTGAGGAGTGTAGGTCATGCAGAAATTTAGTTCAGTATCTATAGCTTGTTGAATACTATTCCAAAACATAGAGGTTAATCTTGGATCTCAATAAGATACAATTGGTAGTTTTACTCAATGCCACATTTCCACTTTACTAATATACATATGATCCAGTTGATCCAATGCGAAATCCTCACGAATTTCAATAAAGTGTATAGTCTTTGTAAGAAGATCCAAAACAACCCAAATTTCATTATTTTGTTAGGATGTATTCATAAGTCTAGTGAAAATTTCCATGGTGATGTTCTCTCACTTCCATGCCGGTATGGGAAATGGTTGCATCATCCCCTTAGGCTTCTGTCACTCTTCCTTCACCTGCTGACACTAAATCCACATTGATGTATAGTCAGCGATCTCCTTCTTCATATTATCCAACCAATAAATATCTTAGAGATCTCAACACATCTTTGTGTTTTCTTTGTGAATAGAGATATTTGAACTATGTGCATCATCCAAAAGTTCCTTCTTCATCTCTAGACTTGATTGAACACATTGCCTTTTCCCAAATCTCACAATTCTTTCTTCGTTATCATTGAACTCATTACATTTCCTTTTGTGAATTACTTCCACTTTCTTCTGAATTCCCACATCATCGTTATGATAATACTTTATCGTTTCCAAAATATATGGTTGAGAAATCATTTGTGAAAGGATTAATGATGTTCTTTCTTTATGATTCCCATGTCTATGTTCATCAAATCTAATAGTATTGGATCCTTCTATATTCTCATCAATGATAGAATCACTAGGTCCTTTTTACGTAGAGAATTTTCCACCATGTTCACTTTCATATGGTGGAAATGGATTGAGCAGTCATAATCTTTGATCATCTCTAACCATCTTTTTTGGGGCATGTTAAACTCTTTCTGTGTGAATATATACTTGAGGCTTTTGTGGTCCATATATATTTCACACTTCTCCCCCAATAGATAATGCTACCAAATATTTAAAGTGTTAATCACCATAGCTATCTCCAGATCATGTGTTGTATAATTCTTCACATGAACATTCAATTTCCTTGAATCATAGGCAATGACTTTGTCATTTATCATCAACACACAACCCAGGAGCTTCATCAAAGCATAAATGAATACCACAAATTGTTCCCCACTTGTGGGTAATTTGAGGACGAGCATAGTGTTAGGACTCCTTTTCAAATCCTTGAAGCTTTCTTTTCTTTTATCACTCCATGAAAACATTAATCCATTTTGAGTTTACTTGGTAGAAGGGTTGTACAATCATGAAAAATATGTCACAAATCGTCAATAATATCCAGCTAACCCCAAAAAGCTACAGATATCTATTATCTATGTTGGCCTCATCCATCCCTCTTTTGCAGCTGTCATAGAGGGATCCATAAATATCCCATTTCTTGAGATGATATGGCCCAAGAATGAGGCATCCTTCAACTGGAACTCATATTTTTTGTACTTTTCATAGGGCTTCTCCTTTCGCAAGGTCTCTATTATAGTTCGTTGATGCTCCTCATGATCCACCTTGGTTTTAGAGTATATTAGAATATCATCTATAATGACATCCAAATATTTTTCGAGGAAATCTCTAAATACTTTATTCATCAATTTCATGATGATTGCTGGATCATTAGTGCCTCTTAAAGTAATTAATTGGAATCTATAGTTCCCGTATCTTTTACAAAAAGTAGTCTTGATGATATCTTTCTTATTCACCCTTACTGAATAATATCCTGACCAAAAATATACCATGGATAAATACTGTTATCCATGTATCTAATCGAAAAAGTCATCAATTAATGAGAGAAGATACTTGTTCTTTGACATGATTTTGTTAAGCTCACGATAATAGATGAAAAAGCGAATTGACCCATCCTTCTTCTTGAGGAAGAGAACTGGTTCACCCCAGGTTGAAGCACAAGGGAATAGAAACCCTTTATCTAGATTATCTAGTAGTTGTTTCTTCATGTCATTATGCTCCACAACAACTATTTTATATAGAGTATTGGATATTACCAATGCCCCAACTATTAGATCAATTTAGAATTAATCATCTCTTCTTGGAGGAACATCAGACAATTCCTTGAAAAACACTTCAGTGAATTTCCTCACAATAGGAATGTCTTCAAGGACGGTTGCCTCCATATAGTAAATCATCTAAAACAGATATGTATTATCATAGGGCATTAATATCGACATTTTAGATTATAGATCTAAATAAGATTCATCATCATCCTTGAACTTGTACAAAATCAGGGGTCGATTATCCACATGGAGAGTGATTTTCCACTCAGAAAAATTTATATTGAATCTATATAGGTAAAGGCAATTCAAGCCAATAATTGCATCAAATTCCACCATTGAGATTTTGATGAGGTTTGCAGGGATGTTTAATCCACCAATTATGAAATGGGAGGAGTTATATTCATGGGATGAAATGATGACCCCATTTACCGTACTCACTGAAATATTTACATCCATGATTTGTGGTGGTGATGGGATTTTTATAATAAATTTTAGGATATAAATGAATGCATAGAACCTGAATCAAAAAGTGTGTTCACTATTATTGAATGAATAACTAGCATACATGTCACCACATTGTTTTCAGGGTTCACTTCATTGGTAGTGATGGAAAAATATCACCCTTGTTGCCTTGGAGGTTGTTGGTTTCCTCTGAAAACCCCTGGATTAGGGCATGAATTTTCATGATGTGTTGGTTCCTTGCAGTTGATATAATGAAAAATTAATTGAGAGTTGAATGGAGAATTCTTATCCTCTATCTCAACCGTGGATTTTTCTTTTCGGTAGTTAACAACTATGTGTCCTTCTCTTCCACACCTAAAGCATTTCCTCGTCCCCTTCAAGAAATTTATGGGTTTCTTATTTCCAACCATTTTTCAAGTGGGGTGCTGGATTTTATTTGCATGATTGGATTTATCCATCGGACTACCATAATTTAAATCCACCTTATTCTTGTTATCCACAAGATTCCCAGAAGATTTACTGATCTCCATTTCAACCATGAGGGCACATCAGACAATTTCCTCATAGCTGTTGAAGTCATAGATCGCAATTGCTTTCTAGAGGTTAGGTTTCATCCCACCAAATAAGTGCTCAACATTTCATTTGGGATAATGAAAAATCCGGATAAATTTCGTGCAAGCCTTTTGATGTTTTCCTTGTACGCTCTGGAAAATTCTTCATATTTTTAATTGAGGGAAAGGAAGTTCCTTTCCCTCATAAGCCTGAGGGTGCACAGAAAATATTTATGAAAAAATATATTTTGGAAATCTTTCCATTCCAACACCACAATCTAATCCTTAGGATACATATTTTTTGATCAATCTCTATAATTGATTAGCATCACCCTCTATACGATAAGCATCAAAGAGAACTGTCTATGGTTCAAAACGTTGAATGATGGAGAAGATATTTTTAAAGGATTTGATCCATTATATGAGATTAAGGGATCAAATTATCCATTAAATTTAGGAGACATTTGTGTCATTATGCTCTTGATAGAGACTCGTTCGTTCTTAAGGGGGTTTGAACATTCCACTTACACATGTGTCTATTCAAATATATATTTAACTGAGAGGGAATCGTTACATTGTTCATGATTACCGCTCCCATATGATTGGGCATCTCATTATCAATGTCATCAAATTGATCTTCACAACTGTTGTTAGATCGAGTCCTCCTATTACTAGCCATTATCTGGATTAAAAGGAATTTTATTGGTAACACATAAAGGGTAATCCAAGGAAAAAACTGATGGCTTATAAATAGATTTTATTTTCATAACATATTAATATATTGGATTCAATCTATGTTATCCATGATATACTTTCTAACATATATTCATAGGGGTTTTTTTAATTACCTTAATAATGGTTCATATTAAGCTTGTGAATTTACCAATGCATATCCCCCTGGAGTGTGGTAACCAAGAGTACAGAATGGCCCATTGTCATGTAACAGGATACACTAGGTCATGCCTGAAACTCCGTGTCGGGGTTTTCACCAAAAGGTACATCGGTGCCAGAGCTACCTTAACCTACTCATATCTAGACAGGGATGTGTTTTCTTGATAAACCACTTAATCAATACCCACCTAAACATAAGTATGTTTTTATTATACTTTTCATGTCTTTATATCTTCACTAGTATTTTCTAATCCTAATCAGAATAATAACTAAACCTATCATATGATACTAACTACAACAATCCTTCTTTTAAAACAAACATAAACCTGATTTATTTCATAAACTCATCACTTGATATAATATGGTTGATTGAGAGGTCTAGTTTCTTTGGTGCTTATGAAAATTACATAAAAACTTAAATCTTGAAACACAACATCTTTATTGAAAATGTCCATTACCTGACCACTACATTCCCTCACACATTGCATTGCATGGGATAACCTGAGAACATGCATAAGAAAAGGGTGATAAATAAAGCGTAATATGGTAATAAACAAGAAATAACATGGAGAATACAATAAATGGTAGAAAATTGACATATCAATGGATGACAAGAGAAACATGAACAAAAAGGCATGATAAAACAAGAAAATAATTACCCATAGATGTGGCAACAACACTTAACATGAAATTAGCATGAGCCAATTCTCATTGCACATAGGGCGTGAGTAAATACTCATTTCATATGAAGCATGATTAAACCCTCGTTTCATATGAATTAGCATGATTAGACACTAATTTCACATCAAGTATCATTATACTACACTTTACCCAATGCATTAGAGTTCTTTTAAGACACACCATTCTTAAACATTTCATTGCATGCATAAGTGTGCCATATGGATCATACAACGTGGAATCATTCAGTATCATAATTTATTCCATGATAAAGGACTTTGGAATATATAAATGAAAATATATAATAAATAAGTATATGTGTGTAATAGAGAAAACCCTTGATAGGGAAGTGGGCTTGGTATTCACTTCACAATAACTTTAGCCTGGAAAATCGCAGTGGAATTTCGACAACATAACAACATGACATAAGAACTCATAAAAAATCTTGAAGAGATAGAAATGGGTGTCTCTTCATGTGTACATTAAATTTATACTAAGGGGTTCATATAGACACATTTTCCAACAAATTCATTGGAATTTATATTCCTTATACAAAATAATTGCTTTAATGTAAACGAGGAGAGAGAAATTCATTACAGAATTGCGGCATGGTAATAGGTGTAAATGGGAGGCATTAATGAGGGAGAAAAGAGATCTATAATTATTCAAAAATCAATATGTATGTATGGGGGAGGTTTCAAAACATACCCCAACATTTTTAATTGATAGGAAAAGGGCCCAATAACATATGGAAACTTGGACATAAATAAGGAAAGTGGGAATCCCTTACTTGGAAGTGTGATCCCAAAGGCTTGAGAGAGGCATGAGAGAGGATTCTCGTGAGCTTGGGGAACCTTGGTAGTATTATAGATAGAGGAGGGAAAGGGTTTTATGAACTACAAAGGCTTTGAGTGAAGAGGAGGTGGGAGCATGGGTGGGTTTATATATGACTGAAGAGGGAATTATTTATTATTTAGGTTTGGGACCCCACACATTAAAAAAATTAAAAACACAAACCAGCCCATGGGTTTTATCCCATGATTAATTCCAAAGGGGATTAAAAACAATAGTTTATATGTACAATGTCAGAAATTCTAAAAATAATAGGTTTGCTTATGTGGAGTTGAGTCACACTCTCAAGGAAAATAATTTAAAAAGGCAAAATGTTTTACAATCCTTGAATGGTCCACTAAATCTTTTTAAAATAAATTAAAAAAACCCCAAAATAACATTATTTTATTGATAAAAGATATATTGGACGAAAATAATGTATATCGTATTTTATTACATCACTATTGGGTCATTGTGATGTCATAAAACACATCGAATATTTAAATGTTATTTTATTTTTTACATAAAAATTCAACTGTCTTAGAAAATTATAAAAAATTCACCGTTGGATAATTTAAACCTCATGATTCCAAAACATAATATTCCTTTCGAATAAATAATTTTATAAATATATGATTTTTTACTTTTACAATAAAAACTGAAATTTATTGAAAATTCATGTGTTTTGACAAAAACTGCTTCAAAGCTTAATAAAATTTACAATTGCATTCATAAAATTATATGATCATTTATATTTAATAAAAATTAATTTAATAATAATATTAATAATTAATTAAAATATTATTTAATTAAAAATCGATGAATTCATCAAAATAGATTTTTTAATTAAATATTAACTAAAAATACCATTTGTTCTTTAAAAACTATTTATAAAGTAACAATTATAAAAAGAATGTATATTCTATATACAAGAAAAATGTTCATTATCGTAGTACTAGGGTATTCTTATATAACCCCTTAAAACACCTGTATAAGACCCTAGGGTATGGTGCGCCATGGTGGCAGACTCTTTGGTTGGCTCAAATAACATTTCTTGAGTGGTAATCTCTATCAACATCAACTTCTCTCGTAGGCGTTCTTACTCAAGATTAACGTATTCAAGCTCATCTTGGGCTTGGTCAAGTGAAAATCCCAATAATGCCACCTACTATCTGAGTTATGATATATGTGCTTTGTATGGGGGATGTCTATTGGATGAGGCCATCACTACCTTTGTCTGAGTAAATTGTATTTTTTAAAGCCATATGATTGTGTTAATCATGTGATCATTGTTCAAAGGCTATATTATCAATGATCACAATTCCAAAATGTATTATAAAATCCAAAACAATGAACAAAATTATTGTATACATTTTACATAACCATAAGAAGACATTTAAATAGAGAAAGAGGAATTTTCATTAATTTTTTTTTGGGTCTTTACACTAAGCCCCTCAAAAACCAAGACATCTGCTCATCTCATGTCTTTTCCTCTAATAATAGATTTTATTGAACTAATAATTTCTATGACATAGTAATTAATTATTCTTATAATAAATAATTTTTCACACCTATTTCTGATTACTAGATTCTTATTTCCTATCATATGGAATGTGCATCCACTGTCAATTATCCACATCCCTATGCGATCTGATGCCTTGAACACCATTTCTGCAACCACGGGCTACTCAAATATTTTTTTAACCATTCCAATGAATTTATAACTAACATGCAATGATAATATTGTTCTTCCTCAGTATATGATGGGTTAGCTTCAACCTGCATAGCTACAAATTGATTTTGAATTTTCATCTCTCTTGATGTTATTTTGGCTGCTTCTTAGGTACAAATTTAGTTTTCCTTGGCACATTCATATTCCTTGTTGTTGTGCAATAACAATCCATATGTCCGAGATCTTTACACCTGAAATAATGACCATCAAATGATGAACTATAATTTTGAACTATATACGACCACCTCTATTGGTATTGTTCTCTATGGTACTTCTTTGGTACGGAACATACATTTTGATAGTTTCCCATCATACCACACTAATAGAATCCTATGTGAGGTACATTGCTTTATGTTAATGATGCATCATTAGATTCACCTTATGTTCTCTGAATCTTTTAATTCATATTCGTACGAAAATTAGTATTCAATGTTAGAGTGGGTTCTTGTTGTCTGACATGAACCATGACTGCTACCTATTTTTAATCAATCTCTTTTTGTTGTAATGGACCATTCTACTAAATTATCATCTTATCTATTGCATGTATGATCATCATTCCTGATTTTAAACCAAGAGTTAGTAGTTTCTCCAGATCTTTAATTATTTGTTGATGAATGATGACCTCATATTCTAGATGCTTGATACATTTGATTTGATCCTTTATAGTTTCAGTAAAATTATAAATTTAAAATTTATATTCTTCAATTTTGATTTTGTACTCAAAAAACATTTCCTAGAATTCTCGCATTGAAGACCTCAAATTTTCAATTTCTATATTCAGATCATAATTCTCTACTTCCTACTATTTCATAAAGAGTTTGGCATCACAAACAATATTGTTAGATTTCATTTTTTTTACTCTCATAATATATATCATTTCTAGTGAAACATATAATTTCACCTTAAGATCAAATATTCCTTCTTTTTCACCATCTTGGTTGTCACTTTTTTCACTTTTTAATGAATTTCTCGCAATTGCCACCAAATCATCTACATTATGATTTGTGCATTCCTCCAACTCTTCTTCATCAGATTATTCTAAACATTCCTCCTCTTTTGAATGAAGGTTTTTCTTTTTGATTAACTTTCTCCTAGTACTTATCCTACCTTCTCATTTGATGAATACTTCTTTTGGTAAATTTCATCATTTTCTTCATTTTAATCATCAAAATCATTAGGAATATTTTATGAAAAATTCCAAACCATTCTAGATTGAAAGCATGTAAATGGATGTTTACTGTTGAACATTACATTTACTCTTTGTAGATTGGATGATTGAAATGACATAACATAATCCATATTGTCTTCCTCCGAACTATCTTCAATGGGTAGATTGTACATAGCCTCGAACTCCGCATACTTTGACTTCTAGATCTTCTACTGCATCATTGTCATCGCTTCTCATTTCATATGCTATAAGGGTACTATGTAGTTTATCTACTATTAGCTCTTTTGTGTCTTTGTCTTCCAACACAAAAAAATTTGGAATGAATCTCTATGGCAGTTTCCTCAAGATTTGTTTCAAAATATTTATATCATCAATGACTTCTCTAAGACCCATCATGTCTTCCACCATAATATTTATCCTTTCAAATAATTCCTCAATAGTCTCATTGGGATTCATTCTGAGATCCTCATTCATGTTTCGTAGAACTAGCAGCTTTTCTTCTCAGACTTTTTTTTCTCCCTCATAAATGTTTAACATTTTTTCCCACATTGAATGTGATGTTTTATAGGAAATCATATTTATTTAAATTTCCTTTGTCATGGATCCACCTAGATCATTGATCCTTTTAGCATCATCATCCAATTACCTTATTTCAGCTTATGATAAAGCACCACTATTAATGCCAGCTGATATTCCATGCATAACTACTTTGTTGACTTCCATCCCAACTGATCAGAATTATTGCTTCATTCGATTATTCCACAGTTGAAAATTATTTCAATCGATGATCAGAATACCTTTATGATTGACCAATTCCATTCCTTTATCTAAGAGTGAACCACTGACTTTAAACCTTTTCCTCTGATACCAATTTTTAGGTCCACAAGGTCGAATACCCTGAGAGGGGGAGTGAATCATGGTATGATAAATTAAGAATTTCTCCCTTTCAGATCTTGTTTTTTAGTTAGAAAATACTCAATTATCTCTTCCTCTTGTAGAAATTTATGAATAGATATGAAATCATGCACAGGAAACATCGATTTTTACATGGTTCAACCTCACTAGGCTACATCCATGGAGCATACAACATCAATGTTCTTATGTACCAAATTCATTATAGCTCTCTTCAAATAATGAGTACAATGATTTGGCTAGATATTCTATGCCCAGGATCAAAACCTTTACAATTTTTATAGTCTGGTCACTGCATTCCAAATGGTCACTTCTTATGCCAAATTATCTGTCTCATTACCAGTGAAATAGGTCATTGTATTCCTCTTACTTTGCTCAATGCTCTTGGAAAAATCTTCCATTAACAGTTTAACAACTTGTAGTTCAATAAAAGTGTATGGACAAGTTGTTCCCTTATTTTTAATGAATTTATACATCCTCAAATATAGTTAGATGCTTTGATGAAGGTCATTTTTGACACGTAGATGACTTCCACGTTCCCAAGTATTGTTAGGTAGCAGAAAATACTTTCACAAATGAATTGAAGCTTTCAGAAACTTCATTGTTCAAATCACGAACCACCTTATCTCTCCCACATACTGAGAACTAGGTTTGGTGCACGAGACACCTTCTTCACATACCACCACTACTACCATGAATGGCCCTTCATCCTTGGACTGCCTCTTCCTTCAAGACCATATACCGCTGTCGTGTACCAACTCGGCAAACCACCTCTTCAGAATCACCCTTTTTCCATGAAATGTTCGTTTTTTGCATCTGCCAATTATTTCGCATACTAGAGATTCCCCTCCACATACTAATTGTGGAAATATACCTCCCACACACCAGAGATTCATCCTCTACACATCTACAAAACTCTTTCTACGTATGATAGATTCCCCCTCCGTGTACCAGACTTCATTTTTAGTTTATGAAACCTAATAAACACCTTCAATGTAATTCCTTCCACGTGAACCAATTCAGCCTTCACAATCCTCCTTTCATGAACTACCTTCAGTCTTTACTGAACACCCAAAGAAAAATATGCTTTCTAATGATACTCTATATCATCATTAATAGGTGGTATAAGAGTTTATTTTATAGGAAAAGATACTCGCTCAAACCACTAAATCAAGATTTTCCAAATCTTGATTCAAACCAGCCTCCATTGCATACCAATCCTTCAACCGTCATGAACCACAAGACATTCACAAAGCATTTTCCTACGCACTCTGCATATTGAATTCCTTCTTATTCGGTCGATCTCTTTCACCGTCGACTTTCCATGAGCATACTAAACTGCTATATACCACGAACAAATTTCGGTTTCATGAACCTCATTTGTGTTCTATTCACGCTACCTAGAACGGGTCATGTACCCGTCTGGGAAATGCTATGTGTTCTTTGTTCTGGGCTCCCCATTCAACTTTCATTGTAGATGTTTTTCTCCATTACTCACAAAAAATCCATATTTTGAGGGCCCAAAATTTCAAAAACACTGGGAAAATACACTACCTTAAAAACCTATCTTTAGAAAACATCAACTATTCTCATTTGCGGTCATATGGATTTTTCAAAAAACATAACCACACCAAAAACACAACGAGAGAAATATTTGATGGATTTTTTCCCAACACATATTCATTTCCTATACATCAATATATTAGGAAGTCATTTATTATTGATATCCTTATAAATTCTATTATAAAGTAATCCTTTTAGTGGAATTATTTGACTGTATCAACCAATGTAATTTTTATGTCATTTTATATGATAACATTTTGAAATTTTATGGAACACATTTTTTTTCATTGGGTACTTATAATATGATAAATGATTTATTTTATATGGAACATATATGTATTTATATTTATTGGAGTCAACCAATATGTCCTTCCAATATGTTGGTTAAAGTTTTATATCTCATTAGATAATGACAATGTTGTGTGGACATGATTATTATTAGAATTACTCACATGTTAGTTTGTGTAAAACATTGTGGATAGATTTTTTACCATGTTTATTATGGAGGTATTATTGATTAAATTTTTTATCATAGGTTTGTTTCATGTACACTACTGATGGTTTCATTTTCTGAATATTTTCTATAATTTTTTTTGATATACATTCCCAGAATATTTTGATATCTTATAGTTATTAATATTTCACATTTCTTTATTATATTATTATGTTATGATTCATGCCACATTTTTATTATCACTTGATTCAATATACCAATTACATGGTATATTTTGAATAATTTGAAATTATATTGGTAAACACTTTTTATACCATTCTGTTTTTAACTAGATATTTCTACCATGATTTCATTTTATCATAAGCTTCTAATCTAACCATTCTTAACTAATTGATATGAAAAACCTTATTTGGAATTTATTCTGATCCCATTATTTTAATTTATATTACCTATTTAATAAATAAGAGATTAATATTTGCAACATGGTTTTTTACAAGTAATATGAAATGAATCTAATCCATTGATTTATGGGGTGTGATTAATTATGATGTGAAATTAATATTCATGTTTAAAAATGAAACATGAAATTTTGAAATTATCGGGGCACCTCAGTACATATTTTGGAATGGGATGATGTTTATATCTTCTGGGTATTGATAGATACAACCCCATTAATAAAACCATGTTACCCATTATATTTATTTTGAAGCTATATTTTTTTCTTAGATGTTTATGAAAAATTATATATAAGTTTTATTACTTTTGATTGACAGTACCTCTATGATTGTGTGGGGAAGGATACGAAGAATTGTGTATGTAGTGGGGTGATATAAAATAATGTTTATACATCAATATCAATAAAATAAAGCTTTAAAACACAGTATTGGATTCTAGAGAGTATTCTAGGGTATATTTCATGTTTTATTTACAATTAATTTAAATTATTATTGAATATAATTTGAATATTTTGAAGATCAATTCGAATTTCCCAGCTTTCATTTTTTCATTTTAGTTGTTAATCTAAAATTGGATTCCTCAAGGTTTAACCACAAATTCTCTATTAATTTTATAACAACACTCCTTCTATTATGGGTGTTGGAATGAAATAGCCTATTATTTCACATCATACACCATTGATCAAAATGAGAGGATTTTCTTGTAATGTATTATTAAAGTGAGGGTGGGAAAAGGATGTTATTTTAGGAGATTTATAGAATGTCTTGAGTTTCACTATTGAAAAAATTATCTCTTACATTCTAAAATGATATAAACTAGAACATATACATAGAGTTATGATTTTCTAATTCCACAATGTCCCTTTATCTAAAATTATTTCTAATATATTACACATGTATAATAATAACAAAATTATTATTATTATATCACTTCACATTCACCCATTTTATTTTAATTTTACAAATATATGAATTAGTATTTTTAAGTTATATAAAATAAAATATACTATTTCCAATGGGGAATTAACTCATTCCAATAATCCTTTTTTGTCTTTATGAATCATTGACAAATAAAATTTTTAATCAAAGAAATATTATTCATTAAATAAGTATACAAGAATTATATTTACTACACTTTGGAATAAATATTTGTTTAAATATTAACATAAAAGAATAAATATTTAAATTAATATATTAAATAAATTATTGAATAAATAAATTTTTATTTTTTAAATTTCTAATAAAAAAATATTTATATAATAAAAATAATATATTATAATGTTAATTAACAAGATAAACAATACATGAATTTATATTATTTAAAAAACTGAGAATAATATTTATTATTTATATAAAATTAATTAAAATTCAATGTTATTATTTAAAAATTTAGTCTATGACCATCTAGGCCTATTTATCAGTTGAATTAGGTGAACTTACTTACTGATCAAGAACCATATCTCACTAAATTTCTAACCACATATATTGAATAGAGTTAATGTCAAAATGAAAACAACATTTTAATCAAGGATATTATTTATAATAATTCTATTTTAGGATAACTCATCAATTAGGATTTATACATGCATCAAAATTATATCTAATTGATAAATTATTCTTTAAAAAACAAAAATTAATTCATTGAAAAATTATACATTACCAAAACATAACCATACAATTCCATTAAAATAGAATTATTAGAGAGGCCTTTTTACATTATCATTAAAGGGAGAGATGTATTATTATCTTATGAAATTAAGTAAATATCAGTTATTCCACACCCAACATATGCTACCTCCCCACAATCATACATTGTAATATATATTTTCCATATATCAATGTATAATATTCATGGTCTAGAAAAATAATAATAGGAAGGTTTTAATTTTTTTCAAAAATTATAAATAGGAAAATACAATGACAAATATATTGTATGGTATTTTTATTGTAGGTTTCTCCTGTTAACCTCTATTATAAAATACTACCATGAAAAACATCATTAGAAGATGTATTAATGTTTTATGAGCCTTCATAACCTATTTGTAAATCAACATCCATCTCCCATTATGATGACATTATATTGATCATATAAGAAATAATTTAATAATATTGGGAGAACATATCTAGTTGCTCATTATAAAATTTATTTATAACATTTTTTTTGAATAATTCTCCAATGAAACTATCACATTGATATTACATAGAATAAAAATAATCATGTGATAATATATTTATTAATATTCATATATTAAAATATCCAATTTTATTTGGTTATATGTAAAAAAACTAATAAATGAAAACCATAACATAAGCTCACTCATGAAAACTATTATATTTATATCGCTCACATGATATTCATACTTATTCTAAGATGATTATTTGGTCAATGGGCCCACCATATTCCATTTTAATGCTCATATGATAATCATCACACCACACCTTACATAAAAATCACTATATAGGGTATTTATATAATATATATACATTTTATATTTGTGTGACCTAGTTTCCTTGGAATGAACAAATAATATTTTATATTCTTAATACAAAACTCAACATTAAATCACTAACCATTGGTTGTTTAGAAATATCTATCACAAAACTCAACAATAAAAGAAAAAGAACATATCATGACTGTTATTTCAGGTGGTTATTAATATACTAGAAGATACCATATGTGTATCCCCTTAAAATGAGTTCCACATTTACAACATAATCTAGGGCGATACCCTCAATACACCTTTCTAATTATATAAACCGTTTATAGAAAACCGACATGTATATTTTTGGTTGTATTGTTGATATCTTCATAGAATTATAATCCTATATTCTATGTCATGTATTATATATATGATGAAATAACTGATAGATAATTTCATAAAAGAATTATGGATTCAAATAATTCTCAACTTCTTATCCAATTTGTAGTCAAAAAATTTAGGGAGAGATATATACCATGTTACAATAGAAAAATTTAATATTTTTACTTAACTATATGTAATAATTTCAAAATACTATCCCTGAATGTACAGTTATGTAGTCCAAAAAACTTATTCGAATCAGTTTTGAATTATATTGATCTGTAGTGTTTAGGATACCCTACATAAGGATTTAATGATGGATTATACTTTTAACAATCACTTCAGTGATTATATGGTTTTCATATCATTTACCATTAGTAATGAATCATCAATATATAGTAGTATGTAAAATATATAACTCCCACAAAACCTCTTACAGACAGATGGAAGACATTATTTCCTTATAACACTATGTGCTCTTATTGTTTCCTCAAAATAATATTTTGATGATCAAAAAGAATGAAACAAACTATAAATACATATTTATAACTTATACACTATATTGAATACATTGGAGTCATAATCCTTTCATTTTATTTCATACAAACATCTTCCACAAGATATATATTATAGAATTCAAAATTGAAATCCTTTTTAAAAAATATATAATAATCTTGTAAAACTAATATGGCATATAGATTTCTAATGGATTTCAATATAGTTACTATTTAAAAGTTTTATTTATATTTTATTCCCTAACCTGGACTATACCATTAGATTTATAGTCATTCCATAATTGTGACTAACATACCATTCATTCCATGTTTTTTTAGAGAATAGCCATTTTTACCGAACATGGTTTACATCAACTGAAGGATCTAAGAATACCAAAAATTGTCTGTATTATATGAAATCAGTTTCACAATTATGGATTCTTTCCACATTATAAATTTTAATTTATTTATCTCAACCATATTGTGTAGTGGATCATTATTTTTATATAATAATGTGTCGAATTCTTTGATAGCTAGAAAAACACAGCTCTATTGTTCTATAACCTCTTTGGTTATTATAATAAATACATATATATCTATAATTACTTATTAAACTATTTCTTATAGTACATTGTTTCCCAGTTTCTCTGATGTAAACTCTTATTCTCCCTAATATACGACAGTTCAATAAGATCATCATTATTATAGAACTTCTTTATAACATTCAACCAAACCAAAGACTATAGAACACTAATACATAAACTGATACTAACATGGCCTGGAGGGAATTCATAATTCTCGAGGTCTAGAAACTATTGTATGAGAATCATCAAAATTTTTAATGAATGATTTCACCATGATATAAATAAATTAGTAATGAACAATTAATGATAAATCAAATAATATCCAATATTTCAAAAAAATAATCAAGGAAAAATATACAACCATATGAATTGTAAATATCAATAATTATATATTAAAATTATATTATAAAACATCCATCAAGGAAGAATCATAGAATATTACTATAATGAGTCAATCACAATGCCAATATTCATTTCCATTACCAAATTTCCTAATAGTCCAGCATAATCACCACCTCCATATGGCAGTTTCCATTTACCTATACAAGGCATAAGAATATAATGACATGTAAATGAAAATTTAAGGTTTGACAGAAAATATTCCATTAGGATTTCAATAAATGTTCTATATGTTGTTCCATAACAAATAAACCATTTATTCACTAATTTAAATAAATATAAGGCAAAGTGAACATTTTTTCATTCATAGTTTAACATGATTTCAAATAAATTATGTGATTTTTATTTCAAAATTAGGATTATATGACCATTATAAATCTAAAAAATTGCACTAATAAAGATGTTCAATAAAAATTTGAATGTAATAGTGAAATTATACAAAGAACTATTGTAATATTATATAATGTTGGTTATTTTTTCACAGTTGCAACATCACATTACACAATCAGTCGATCATAGGTAAATGTTTTAAAACATACCTAATTCTTAGGTCTTTAGGAGAGAGTTAATCAACACCTCATTAAGAAAAAAAAACATGACAAATTTTATTTTTTACATCCCATCATCAATCCATTTCGATGGGGCCCGAGTCCTATAGTATTTACCATAATAACTAACTAAAATATTGAGATAACATGAGATTTCAATAAATCAATCACTCAATAAATCAATCATATGAATATAATTCCTTTAAATTCAATTCAATAACATTATCTACTACCCAATATTCATGTTTTAGAATTCCATTTTAGTTAAAAAAATAATGGGTTTACATCAAATTCACGCATGTCAAAATCATCTATCATTTAATTAATGTTTTCTGAATAATCATCATCAAATCATTTAATCTAAAAACTTTCTATTTATATATATCTTTTCATGAAAATTCAATGAATATTTACAAAGCCTTTGATAATGGTGTTTCTTTCACAAATATATGGATTTTGAAATCAACCATAAATCTATTCAATTCCTGGAAATAAATTGATTGTATATATGAAATCATGTAATTAATTAATATTTAATATGTGGTGAAAAGATTATCGAACCACCTACCATTAATTAATGTTTTCATAAATCACCTATGAAGAGAACTACCAATGGATTGATGAATGAATGGATTATCAAAGTTGAATCCCTTGAATTAAAATTCACAATGTTAGGGATTATAAGAATAAAAATATTAGTATTGATGACCCTCAAAGGAGGAGATAAGGGAGGAATAGTTAATTACATAATTATGTGCTCTCACATACCATATTGTAATCAATCACACATACAAGATCATCAGATTAAAAAATGGATGGATGAAGGTGTCAAAATAAATTCTATAGATCCTAGAAAATCTAATGGATTGGATTATATTTTATCTGTAAGTGCTTAGAATTTATAACAGTGGTTTGATTCTGTTATTACATGTTTAATAAAAATAAAAAACATTTTTATATGTTTCTTTGGTTAGGCTACAAGGTCAGATATAATTATTCCCCTAACTATGTTCCATTACTTGTATTCTAAAGTGATCTCCTGGTTTGCATTCACGGTTATAAAAATCATTCACTAACCATAAAATCCCTAATGAACCACAAGTAAATGAATCATGGATTACCCCATGACATGGATACCATATTGTAACCATGTAATCCCTAAATATCCATGTCATATGGATAAAGTGGGAGGCCATAGAGTTTTCACTAATCATGCACCCCATATACAACGTCATATTAGTGAACATGGTTTCATAGGATGACCTACAATTAATTTCTTAATTTTTTACTGACTAGGAACATTCGCAAAAACTTAAAAAAATATCCAACAAGTCCAATGAATAGATATAAATAAGTTATACAGAAAAAAATATAAAAACAAGGGGATATAAGTATATGAATGTTGGTAATGTGATGTTACATTTTAGAATGCAGTTGATCACCATGGTTTCTAGCAAGTGACCCTGTAAAATTAACATTGGTCGAAAGGATGGGTGGTTACCCCCCTAAATACATTTTGGGGTTATTTATAACTATATCTCTACATCATTGATTTGAGACATATTCATGAAACAATCGATAATTCCATTAAAGGAATGGGTTCCCATTCAAAAAAAATATGATCAAAACCATGTTTATTTGTGGAAATCTATTTTTATCATAGTTTATATATATTTTTATTATTAGTTAATGATGTATCAGTTTAAATATTCATTAATGGGTATATTAATGTATCCTTTCATATAGGGAGTATGTTAGTGATGTGATTTAGGGATCAGGATAAATACATAGAGTTCTATTGTAACCATATGATGGGAAACTAAACCCATAATTTTTCCATTTTATAAGACTTTTTTTCCATATAAAAACATGTGGGAAAGACAGATTGACATATTTTAACATTATATAGAATGTATGATTAGGTGAAAGGGTCGTAAAAATGGATGTTGTGTGAATTATGCCTTTGAAAACCTTTCTAGTTAATTATTTATACTTATAATTAAATAGTACATCGTATGATTGGGGTTTAAGACATTCAAGACTCCCACATTCTTCTTTCTCAAGACAGGATAGGAAGTAATATCCCATACATAAAATAAGACATGATGGACCACAACTCTCTCTTCGTGAGAGACAACATTATCTTATTACTAGGGAAATATGATTCACCTTATTATCATCATCATTAAGAGACCATATCTTCTCCCAATATGGTTTCTTTGTCTCATCACCTATGGGAGGATAATCATGATTTTTTTAGGATTATATCATGTGGACTATAAGGGTAATCATGTTCTCATCACATGGTGTTTTTATGAACATAACTAAATAGCTAAATAGATGTGTTTTGGGAATAAACATTTTAGAATAACCACACATAATAACCAAGTGGGGAATCTCAATTCATGGAATAGAAAAGAGAACTAAAATAATTATATCAACTCGTGGTAAAATGAATAATCCTAGAATCATCACGTAAGTGAATAAATCTGTGTAATGATTTTTCGTATTGAACTATATAGAGGAATCCAACAAATATAGGTTGTCATGAATCATATAAATTATAGTTATAATGAAAAACTCTTGTTTAATGTGTGGTGATTGATCGATTATGTTTAATTTCATGTTGTATGGAAATGTCCTATGTAGTTAAGTGTTATGAATCTTGTACTAACAAGTAATTTCATTCATGTATCTTTATTATGATGATGAGAAAAAATGGAATTCCTGTAAGACCACAAGATTCTTGGTCGATGTGATAAATAAGACATAATAGAATATTTTTAACTTTTTTAGGATTCTACAATAAGTGATTGTGTGGGGCTTATCTAGGGTGTCACCATAGTGAAATTTTAATGTAATTAAAATGGTGACAATAGGCTTTACTGTAAGTATTACCCATGTTCTTCCCATAAATGTAGGTATAGGGATTACACTTATATGTATTCCAATATGATTATCCCTATGTCATAAAAAGTGTAGAAAACAAGAGAGAGTGTGGTATATATACATTATTCTCCCAACGATGCATAGAAAAATAAGTGACAGATAAATTAAGTAGGGAATGGGGATTGAATCTAGTTATTTTATGATAAAATAGGGCATAATGACAATATTATTCCCATGAATATATTAATATTCATAAATGCATGAAAATATGATAGTAATTAGGGACATAAAATATTCTTCCCTACTTAGTTCATACAAGAGGGAGCAACTAGTAAATGTATTAATGTATAATATTTGGAGGATATCAACTCAAGGTGTATGGAAAAACAAGGAGTTGTATCTTGAAAAATGTTGATGATGAAACGTAGAGGTTTATCCACATTAATGGGAATTTTGGATGATATGAGGAACATCACCACTCAAGATATTATTTTAGGATCAATTCTAGTGTGGAAGAAAATATTAATGAGAATATATCTTCTGTAGACTAAATATTTAATGAGGTGAACTGTGAATTTTAATGGGTATCAATGAATCTTATATTGGGACATGACTGACTGGCTGAGATACTATCCCCACATTTTTCTTCACAAGGGGTTTGGGGTTTGAATCAATATGTTATGGTCTGATAAAATTAAATTAAGGTGACCTGTGAGAAAATAATGATATCTATATAAGTGTAGTCGATGCCCTAAATATCATAAAGGGTGGTCCACATACTCAACTCAAAAAGATCATGTCTATATATTGGACCTAAATAACAGGCATGTCAATGCGGAGGAGATTTTAGAGGGATGATTTCATGTGGTTGGGTTCATATAGGGAAGAGTGAACGCAAGGATTCGAGTTCATAAAAGAAGGGATCCATGTAATCGACCTTTTGGGGTAACATAAATAAGTGTCCCTCATAGGCCTTCTTCACGAAGTGCCACCCCCCTTTCCCTGTTTGTATTCCAGAATTACCCTAGGATTCATCTATAATAAATACGATTATCATAAGATCTAAAAAATATTAATTTATATTGGTTTGGGTATTTATAAACACTCAATTTGATTTTTGTTTCTATAATAAGCTTCACTTGTGGAGGTGTTATATAGTAAGAAGGTGGCGAGTCATAAAAAGAGGTCATGATGCATCACTGAATGACTATCTCATACCACAAAGGAATACTTCGTAGAGTGATAAAAAAGGTTTCTCTAAAAGAATGATTTCATAACAAATGTATGGTTTAAGAGATATTGTGGTGGATTGTCTCCATTATTTTTACCTAGAAATTCAGTTTCCCAATGAGCTTAACCTCATAATAGATCTTCATTTATGTATAATAACATTCCATTACAATATATTTTTATTTTTAATCCCATTTTAGCACCAAAATCCATAAAATCAATGAAAATGATTAAAATTAACACCTAAATAAAACTTATGCACATATAAGGATGTCCCATTAGGCTTAAAATTACCCAAATGACCATAAAATTGGAGGTTTAGCTTCAAATTTCTTTTCATAAGTATATTGGAAATACTAAGCTTTTTTTTCAAAAAAAAAATCGTCACCATGAAACTAAATTGATAAATATTTTTTTGAATCAATATACCATAGATTGTGAGAAAATAGATGGTTCCAAAAGATCCATTTAGAACATTCCTTAGAAAAAAATAACCCTTTTTAATGATACTCGAATCATGTATGTTGAGTGAGGTTACATACAGGATTCTATGGAATGTGAGTGGAACAATGTTTTTGGTACAAATAGATAGCTATTGATGATCATTATAATGAAATTCATGAACTTCATTATTTCTATCACCCTTTTCTATAGGGATATTCTACCTTCTAATAATATGGTGTTTATTTCAATAAATACCTTTCTATCCAAGTGAACATGTAATAAATATTAAATTATTTAATTTGGATATTGTATGAAGATAAATTTCATACCTCTTGATGCTGGTTAATTAAAAAATATCCTAAAAAAAAAAATTCATCCCTATCAATGAATATATTAATAAACATATTTATTCATATATCACTACACATATAAAATTATACTTTCCTCATTAGTTGTAAAATCTTTCAGTATGACCATCCTACCCTATAATACATATCTCATGAAATATAATATAATAAATTCATGTTTATTCATCAATATAACTGTGTTAATCAATATATACATAATTATTTAACTAACATGGTTCTTCAGTGGTGTGTGAGATTTAGTTGGTGAGTATGGTGTCCTAAACGCCTCCTGACTTTCAATTTTCTAATGGTCCTGAAAACCCCCTTATCATTCAATATGGAGTCTTAGTATCTATATAAAAAGGGTATTGTCCACTTAAATCTTATTTTCATTAAAGTTTTAAATGGAATAAAAATTATGAAAAATTATGATTATTTTTCAATCACCAATAATTTCATTTGAAAAACGTTATGAAGTAAGACAACACCCAACTAACATCAATTAGAAGAGTTCCCAAAACAAATGTGTGATACATTAAAAAATCATTATATCACATTCTCCATTTCAAAGGAATGAATTTGCAGCATTTTTATTTATAAAAATTTATGTAATATATCGTTGGGATTGAGTTTAAAGGAATATATATACCATTCTTATTATAATATTACAAATGGAATATCATTTAATTTCCTATAATGTGATTCTTTAAATAGGTGGAATATGAGTTATTTCAACATGATTTATTAGTTATTTACAATACCCAATTTTCAAATTCTAATATGTGAATATAGATAATGAGATGTTCCATTCCGTCACATATTTAATTATTATAAAATTTTAAATATAAATTTTTTGATCATGAAAATAAAAAAATTATTCTAAAATGGACATATGAATTATGTTCTCATTTAAGCCTAGTATATTAAAAATCTTAGCACTTAAACCAATCTATAGATTATGATAAACAATATCTAGGGAACGCTGTCTTTCATCAGTGGTAACATTAAGATCAAAATTATCTTTTGTAATGTTACAAAAATTACTAGTTTATTTTATTTCATAAAAAATATGAGAACTAAAATATATATTTGATTAATAATTTTAATGAATATAATTTTTATACACATAAACTCATATATGTAACAATTAAATTTTCTTCTTTAGTGATATAAGATTTTTCCCAATTTGGAAAATATTGGCTCATGAAAAATATATTTCATTGTGCTACATAACATATCTCTTGATATTAGCCATATGTAAGGGTTGGGTGAAGGTTATTTAGATATGGATTTAGTTTTAGAACATTTCCCATTTCATTTCGGTTTTACACGTTGAGGATAATATGTTATTCATGCATTATGTTATTATTCACATGGAAAATCAATTTTATGAAAAATTGGTAGAATATATGTGTATATATTTCATGTTTATATTCTAAATAAAACATGAGAATGTCTGTAGAACTATGAAAAGTACTAGGATTTAGAAAAACTACATGTTTATCTTGAATCATAGAATTTAAAAATTCTCACTATAGAGAATAATTATAATTATATGATGCCTAACTATAACTCCATCTTCTGTGATTCATATAAATACTTTATATTAGATGGCGTAAAAATATTTTCTTTATTATTCCTAATACATATCCAGAATATGATATATGTTGTTTTAGATATCCTTGTCATCAAAATTAATCAAGATTTAACTAATCATGGATGATAACATGACGAAATTAACATCCAATTCATCATCAACGGGTTTCTAGAAGTTGATTTATACCTTATAACATTCCATTATAGAGGTTATGTAGGAACTGGTGACTCTGGTATGTAAAACAAATTTTCTTGATGTCATATAATGTGAAAGAACCTACCCCACAATTAAAAGTTAACCCCAATATTGATATTTTCATTCTCTATAATATATAATTGGGATAGTGTCAAGGACTAATAGATATATATTTTTATATAAAATTAAGAAAACAATTTAGTACATTATCATTATTACTGCTTGTGATGTAATAAAATTAAATTTTCAGTCTCCCATTAATTTATAAAATCTCAATATCCCACATAATTAGAATTGGTATATCATTCCTCTTTTATATTCTAGTGGAAAGGATCTATATTCCCTATAAAAAACCCATACGAGGGTTGTATAATTATTTATTTTTATTTAGGAAGGATTTCCATTCGAAATAAATTAACTTATATTTTATTCATCTGTTGAGTGGAAACATCAACATATAAATCATATAATTATACGTAATCAATTATTAACCCCATGTTACACTATATCATTCTATGAAAAATAAACCTGGATGTTAAAAAGTATATGTTGAACTATAGTTCTATTACATCTCTCTGATAATTGAAAGAATCTGGATAAAGACAAACCAGATAATTTGAACTATGGTTGTATGGTAACTAAATTGATTGAATGGGTTTTCATATTAATTTTCATTAGATATATTATTTAATATTTTTCATAAATAATTTTTAATTTATTATTCAAATTATAATTAATATCATATGTTTTATAATATATAAATAACCGTAAATAGTAAATCAATTTTGTGCATTAATTTTTTTATCATATCATTAATTTTTTTTGTTAAATTATTTACATTATGATGTCATAAATATTGTTGTTAAATTATTTACATTAAGTGTTCTCATTATAATATTTAAAATACAGATTGGTTTTTCAAGATGTGGTAAACCAATCATTCCATGGTTGGAATCTTCTCTTTGTGCTGATTCCTAGATCTTGTTGTAGTGTTCCAAAATTAATAAATATCTAATTTTATATTTTTACCTTAGTTTAGGACCTATAATATGTCATATTGTTTTGAGATAAATCATCAATAATGGCTTACATTGTTTTTTTGATGATGGGTACAATGTGTTTAATATTACATAAAATAAACCTTGACTGTGAATGAAAGTCCACAATAATGAAAGAAGGGATGAAATAGAAATTAACAATTTTAATTTAATAATACATTTACCCCAAAAAACATGTAATTAATAATTTAATTAAACATACACAATGCATAAATAAGTCAATTAGGATCATGATCCTTCAATAAATGAAACAACCACACATTTAAATTTTCAAATAATAACTTCAGGCCATTATTAATATGAAAAGATTACATGAATTAAATAATTAATATAAAATTAATATATTTTTTATTTATACTAATAAAATAACCACATATTCCTTAAGATATTAATAAATTCCTAAAAATATTATTTCAATAAAATTAATTAATTTCAACTAATTTGTCACTTTCATTAATAAATTATATAGAGTGTACTAACTAGGTGACATGTAATGTACCATTATTCTATCATATTGAAATCATTTTTAGAATATAAAATATTTATTGTTTTTTCTCTAGAGAAGACATACCATGTATATATTCATCTGATTTAATCCATTTCCAGAATTTAAAACTTACCCAGTGTATTCTGTGACTCTTCAGGTCATGTGACACAAAATATATATAGTCTAAATGAAAAACTATTTATATATAATTAATTCAATACCAAACTTAGTGCCTTGATATAAATCATGTTTTATTCCATGGATTAATCGACATATTGTAAACAATGTGTATGGTCACATAACACCCCATGATTATATGCACTATATAAGGATGGAAATGCATGGGATGTACATAGAATGTATGACTCTGTAATTTTTGTGTTGATCTAGAATTATATAGAAGTATATGGTTGAGTCAAGGAGACCCAAATTCTACCTCTCATTTCATATTAGTTAGTAAATTTTTTATACCTCTCATATAGAGTCCACCTACATGAATAATTTAATATCTAATTCTAAAGATCAAAATTTTAAAAATATTCCACTTAACATTGGGAGAAGATCCAATTCTGTTTTATAAAGCTAACTCATGGTTAACTGACCTATTTTCTGGAGCCTGGAAATTGTATTAGTGTGTGGCTGGACTCACTATTTAATCCATTAAAATTAAATTCTTTTTTTAATCTTCTCTATGGATTTTAATATAAACAACAATATTAATATTAATATTATGGAAGGTAATATTCTTAAAAGGTATTTGGGAAAACCCTATTATATAAGGGTGTGTCTGCCTTAAACAACCGCCCTTTAGTGGAAATGGTAAATTATAATATCTTCGGTTGGATATTTAACATCATAATATGTTATATAAAATTGGTATTCGTTAATGTTATTACCGGATCAATGTTTCTAAATAAGGGTTGTATAATTAATCTTTATAGAATAACTCCCAATATTATTAATTCCCTATAAAGAAGAATCATTCTTTCTAGCAATAGGAGTCTTGGAAACTTCCAATTGATTGAAATAAATTCACACCACAACATAATTTGGTTGGTTTGGGTATTAAATGTTCTATGAAAACTAATACTATTCTCATGATTCTACACATTTATAAACTAGTCTTCTTTTAGGAATAACTATTAGTTTGATGGGTATAGAATTTTTTTATTAGGAAATTATTTTTTCCCAACTAACCATCCACTTGGATCCTACTCTTGGGTGTTTTAGTGATTACACATATTTAGAATAAAATATAATATTTTTTATGATGATATATATTGTTTATTTTGGTTTAGTTAATGTGAGGAATTTATTGAAAATGTTAATGAGGAATTTATATTTCATTTACAAACTACTGATATGAAATGGATATTGATTATGGCCCCATTTTCCTTTGAATAATGGTTCTTAAATATTGATAATGTATTTTCATAGATTATATACCAATGTATGATATTATATCTCATTATATATTCATTCTATTTTGTGATATTTTGGGAATCTACCCCTTGAGACCCGTGATCATTTTATTTTTTACTAACCTATGTCCTATTGATTTTTTAAGAGGAATACAATTTTTTATATTTTATTACATTAAAGTGTATGAACTTATATATGTGTGTATTTTTTAAATCACATGGTATTAGTGAGTTTCATTCATCATATGTGCAAAGATTTTATTATTATGATGGTGTTTTATGTTTTTAATATAAGGAATAATATATTATTCTCATATAATGGGAAAAATTATTTTAGTAGTAGAAATGATGAACTATATTTTTCAATGAATATGAAGCTGGTTAGGGTTACTAGCTCCTAGAATTTCTAGTTTATTATATCTTGGTAAAAAACCTAATTTCCACTTGTATTTCTTTTTACAAAATTCCCTTTTAGGTTGTTTTTTTAGATTAGAGTATGAATTAAAATGGAACCACTTATTTTAGAAAGTAAACAATGAACATATTTTTTAGACGATATTTCTAGGATGTGGTTCTATCTTACACACACAGGTTTTATGGAATTTTATTTATGGGGTGGTATTTATTAGATCATATTTTAATGGTTTTCTTTGTGTTTATAAAATTTTTTGGGGTTGGATTCAAATTATAGATTAAAAGACTCAGTTGTAATATTTTTTTAAATTAAACATTATGGATATGTATAGTATTTTTTGGTCTCTTTTCATTGGATCTTATAATGAACCGAACCCTTACAAATAAAACCCATTTTTTAAATAAGAAAATTCATTATTAAGAAATAAAATTATGAAAAGTGGACCCATCAGTTAGTTTATTTTGGATTTTAAATCTTATATAATGTCAGATTTAAAATAACATTATAAATAACAATCATTGATAGTATAGAAATTATAGAAAGCCTGTATGATTAGTATATATATATGGTTATCATAAATATATTGGACACATAAAGAGGAAGAGATTGCCTCAATTAAGAGGGTTATTCCATGAGAATAACATTAACTTGAGCAACAGAGGTAGGTAACAACTTGAACAAATTCCTTATAAAAATGAAAATATTATATTCAAAAAAATATTATACAAATGAAACCATTTATGGGATATGTTAAGGATCATTGAGATCATGACCTGAACCATGTTCACTGAACCACCTAATGAAGATATCACCCTCGCACATGATACCCATAGTAAATTCGTTCCAATAATAAAGGTCAAAAAATATAGACTATAAGAGTATTAATTTGTATTTAATTTTTTTAATTATATAATGATAAAATTTATTTTTAAATACTTCATAATGATTATATTATAATATTGATGAAAATTTTATTTAATATGATGAATGAAAAACAATATTTCTATGAAATTCAATGTTTTTATAAAACATGATATTGATGAATTGAAGAGTGTTTTGAAATAAATTATAAGTTAATAATGTATTAATATTAATAAAATATTAATAAAATATAAAATTTTCACTAATTTTATGAAGTAAAATGTTGTTTTTATTAGGGTATAAAGCTACTATTTAAAAAAATATTATTTTTTTAAATAAATGGGAATATTTTTTTAAAAGTTAAATTAACATATATATAGAACTATTTTGATTAAATCCATATTTCTTTAAATTAGTGTGTTTAAATTATCCAATAGTGAATTTTTCATAATATTATATGATATTATAATTTTTGGGTCAAAATGAAATATTGTATAATTATACTGTATATTCTATGACATCATAAAATCACAAAACTAATGTAATAAATACTATAAATAGTTTCAACAACCAAAATTATGTTTCCCCTTTATGATAGTGTGTTATTTATGTAATTTTATTAATTTTATGACTCCTTACTAAATCCTCTCAAACATATATTATATTTTGTGGATTTATAATGAATTATTTATAAACATGAATCCATTCCCCATAAAAAAGAATTATTTTTAGTATTTCCAATTTTATACATATTATATAGTGAAATAAATTACGTTTCACCTGAAATCGTGAAAAAATAACCATGGTAAAAGTTTTCTTTTTAGATTAATTTATCATATAGAGCATAATACACTTGTTCAAAAATAAATAAATAGTTCACCTCTACTTTGATTTAGAAACATATCCAAACATCCATTAATATTCATTAAAAACCCATGGATCATGAGGTTATTATCACTTTCTATATCTACATCCCTATAAATATTTTCTATACATCTTAAGAATTACTTCCCGTGATTTTATAAGATCCTACTGAAGGTAACAGATTCCCTCCCTTTTATCATTATTTATGAACATTATTTATATTTTGATTTTTTTTTCCAATTCTTCATGTTGAATTATATTTATAAATTACACTAATGTTATAATAATTATTTCCTAGTGTTGAGATACCAATTTCAATATTAATAAACCCATCCATGAATCGTCATCTATCCCTATTATGTAGCTGAATTTATCATACTATTTTCCATGCCAGTCATTTTGGTATTGAATATCAATCCCCATTTCCACTCAAGGGTTTTTGATTAGGTATAACTATTCTTAATTGATTGGATACTTCCATGTATATAAAAAAATTCTCAATCTTATGAATAATATTCTTGAAATACATTTTTATGTTGTATTATCTATGTTGGAAAATTATGCATCTATATTAAATGAACGTAATATGAATTCTTGGAATTATATATCCCGATAATGCATTGGGAAATGTCTTTATCACATGATATACTTTGTGCACTATTGGTTATCATTAGAACACTATGTTATAATTTATTTGATGTTATCCATGAATTATTTAATGATTTCAAGCTTTATTTGGTTTCCACATTCACATAATGCCTTTATGTAATCATCTTCTATTAGGATTAAATATTCATATTTATGAGTTATATTCACTCTTAGGATACTTCAATATGCCTATTGAATCACATATATTAATTTCATGAGGATTTTATTTGACTATTACCTTATTTTTAGTTATAGATCAACACTTTGTTATCTACATCCCTGGGTTATCCCTTACGCATTAAGAATATCAAGGAAATTTATGTGAATGATATGGTGTTTTATATTATTTCATTATATTTATTATGTTATTTTTCTTTCTATCTAGTTACAACTAGGTACTAGGCCTCATAATATTATTGGGAATCATTATGTTTACCTTTATATAATAAATCATGAAGTAATGTGTGTGAAATATGTGGGTAGTCACAGTTGGTATTATGAAAACATCTAGTTATTTTTGTGGATAAATATTATAAAACCCTAGTGAAACCCGTAGGGATAATGATAAAAATAAGAAAACATCCTTAAATATTGGTATCATATTGAGTAAGTGTTTTCCATGAATAAAATACTTTCATGTATATAACTAGTTGATATATATATACAGGAAGTGTTTCATGGGGAAACACAATTGTAAAAGAGACATTGAGATATACTCAATAATTCTTTTGTTCATGATGAATATTCAGTAATACATACATTTATTTTCAAACACTGGGGATATTCATTTTAATATTCATAATCTCAGTATATAACATTTTTAATGGAATATAAATTACTATAATAATTTATATTAGGAAACATATAATGGATAATTCAGATTGAAAATAACAAAATTACACAAGAAGGAAAATATTTCACTTATGTGTTATTACATAAATGATTATATTTTTCATTAATATATTTAATAGTTGAAAAATTTCATACCTAAGATAACAATGGATGATGTAAATTATTAGAACTATAATAAAATAGTGAGATTCACTCTTGTCTTCCATTCCTAAAAATAATTTTTCATATGCTTCAATTGTTTTATGCATTTATCCATATCATGATTGTTTATAAGAATAATTAAATGACCATAAAAATTTCATTTAGTACAGTTTATGAAATTAGAAAATGGTGAAATTATTAATTAAAAATTATATAACTCCCCCCCCCATATCAAGATTTTTGGGCCGAATTTTCTAACAATACTTATGAGAATCCATTTACCAGATTTCACTATTATTTTAGGATTGTTTTTATTTTTCTTGTATAAAGATAACACTATTTACTAAGAGAGTGAAATCACCATCCATATCACAAATCATCCTATGACTCCATACATGTTCAAGTATGAGGATGAGTCTTTTTTGGTATCCTCATCTCCTGTTTAGATTTTATGAAATTGTGAGAAAGTGTATATAGGTAAACTTATTAAGAAAATTGAAAATATAATCTTTTATGTCATTACAATTTTTGGGGAATTAATAGAGTTGAAAAAAGAAGATCATAAGGATGAAAATCCCCACCCACTAGATAAACCTAATTTGGATGTCTTATTAAGGACTCTAGGGTTGGTCTTTTTGGAAAACTAAGTTATATAACGTGAATATCTATGATGAAGAATTTTTTTATATTTTATATGGTAAATATTTTCTATTTTTTGTTAATAAGTGAGGTGAGTATGTTCTCATTTATAATTGTGGTGAGTAGAATCTTTATATTTTTCAATTTTTAAAAATAATTTGATGTCATGTTATTTTAAAATGGATCTAAAATGGATCATATTAAATGATTATAACTTTAATATTTAAATAAAACAACCCAAATAGGAATTATTATATTTTTAGTTCATTTTAACACTTATCTTTTTAGGACAACACATGTGTTAAATTTTTAAACCAAATAGTGGTGACCATGTTTTATTATTTTTACTGTTCAACTAATACAAAAAATGAATGTCAAATTATAACTGAATTTATTCACGTTCATTTAAAATATGGAATATATTTTATAAAATTAAATTAATTAATGTGGAATAAATTCAGCTAAATATAAACCCTCTAAAAGCATCAAAAATGGTTTTACAAAAAATGAATTTTTTCATGTATAAGATGATCATACATCAACTATTTGAATACTTATCATTATAATATGCACTTAAATTCATATAGTTAGATATAACATACATCACTATTATTTAAATAAATCATCGTTATTTAATAAATTAAATAATTAATATGGAAATATATTATGATTATTTTTTTAAAAACTGTTTTAAGCAAAATATTTATTTTTACCTCCCAATGATATTATCATTATTTGTATAAAACGTATTGTCAATAAATGGGTATATATACCTAATATATAATATTATTATAAAAAAATATAGAAATCAATTTTTCCAAGTATTTATAAAATATTATTTTGAATGGAAAATTATAGAAATTCATTATAGTTTTCTTTTCATCAAGTAAATTCAATATCAATATTTTTCCTACAAAAATATAATTATTCTTCAATGAAATATTAAAATGTTCATTTTATTAAAATTTTATTAGAAAAGAATTTTCAATTCATATAATTGTATATTACATCTTATATTAGACTAATTCCACTTTTTCATAGGCATAACATTTTCTAACTAATGATCATTAGTTTCATCATTTTTATTCTATGGAAAATATATTTTGAAATTTTTAATTCCCCCGTAATTAATGAATTTTAATAGAATTTCACATATTTATCTTCTTCTACAATTTTCATTATTACTCAAAATGAGTGACATGTCCTTCTCATAATCATAATTATATTTATTTTAATAAATATTCATAACATACTACTATAGTTACATGAGAGGGGAAGAATTTGGTTTTCATGTCTTTTTTAATCAAATTCATAATGCTATTTTTTTTGTTAACTCAATTTTCAATATATAATACTATTAAAGTTTTGTATAATTGTATATATATTTGGTTTAAACTATTAAAACACACCATATACAATACAAGAATATGTTAAAAGTATAAATGAAATATTTTTAAATGTGTCATTCATGGTTTAGGAAAAATACACCATTATGTGATCAACTTCAGTTGATTAATAGATATTCCAACATAAATATTATCATATAATATTAGAATTATTTTGATATATCCTTCTAAAATTAGGTTATCTATATTACATTAGTTAACATTTACAATATTATATAAAAAAAATATAAACTACTTCCAATTGGTTTTTTATTCTTCCACATATGAGTTATCCACACTCCATCTAAACATTTTTTTATATCACCAATTTGAGAAAGGGTTGTCAGAAAAACTAATAAAATGGTATTATTATTAAGACATTCACTCTAATTTCCTTAATATGATCAATAAATACACATTAAAAATTATTCTCTATATTATGTACTTATTTTAGTTATTATTATGAAACTATATTATAAACACTATCAATAGATAATTATGGAATATATCAACCATAATATTTTATATAGTAACAATTAACATTATCCCATCTCACTTATTCATAATAATCAATAACTATATGTTCATATCTAGAGAGTGTACAATAAATAAAATAACTCTCCAATCATTTTAGAAATTAAAAAATTGAAAACATTGCTCTTCCCATGATTACATATTATATAACATTACATTATTTCTTTATATTATTATTATATTCTCTTTATACTTCATCCAAATAATTATATTTCCACATAATATTATTCAATTATCTGAAACATATATGTCTTTTTATTCAGTACTGGTGCATAATCTTACCCTAATTTTTATCATTGAGTTTACATCTTCACTCAAACATTTCATAATAATTACGTAATAGGAAAACTAAATTAACAAAAAATTGTATTTGAGATCAAAATATTCTTATACATATTATTTCAACATTTCAAATCATTATTTATAAATTATAAAAAATTTATTCATTATGTATTTTACATGAATGTCAAACTAAATGACTTTTAATACACATCATGATCTGTATATATTTAACAAATTTTGTTACAACAAAAATGATAATGCACCATTCCTTTTAATTTTTTACAAATTTTTTCTTCTATTTACAATTGTTATTTTATTACTCATACAAATGGATTTAGTTATTTATCTCAGAATTCATTGAATTTTAATAAAAATAAAACATTATCTAAATATAAATAAAACATAAATTAGTAGTACATATGTTGTTGGACTCTTCATTAATGTGTGAGAGATTATATGAAACCATTATAGACATGAGAAAAATATCATAAACACTATATTGAAATATAAGAAAATATTTTTTATTTTCATACCTAAATATAAAACCCATTTTGATGTTTAGACTGTAAAATAAACTTTTATAATATATTTAAAATTTCATTTTGATATTAATAATATTTTGAATTTCTACATTTTATAACAATAAATTTCACAACCTTCAATTTTAATCATATCGAATATTCAATAGATTACACACAAATATCATATTTTAACTCAATATTTCATACTACATTTCAGTTAATTTATATTGTTTAAAAATTGGGGAATATCTCGAAACAAAATCAGAATGTTCCACATTATTCTTGAAAAATGATTAGAAATTTAATCGAATTTTTAAGAATCAATTATTTTTTATAATCATATTCATTCAAAAACATATTTACTATTTTTCTTATTTTAATCAATTAAAAATAGTTCAATTATCAATTCATATTATTTCTTCTTCAGATTCATCAATTATTTAATTTATCTACATTTTGGATTGTTGATGAATGATATAGTGCTTTTTCTAAACAATGCAACCCTCAATAACAACCTTATATTAAGATGTATAAAACACAATTGTATATGTATCAACATTACAACAAATTTTATATATCTATTTGACTATAGAGTCAACAATAATAAGACATGTTTTAATATTATTGGAAAATTTCTAAACCCTACACCTAATGAGTCTAAACCATATGAGTTTTTCATCTGAATTTAGGTATTATATTATTGAATCATTATCAGGTTCTTTTAAAAATTACATAAACAATTAATTTTTTAAATTGATGTAAATGTTTAACAGATGCATATTAAATATTTTTTAGAAATGAATTTGTGAGAAACATAATAAATTATTGTCTTTATATAATGGATTCATAGTAATTTTACGTTATGAAATATCATTGAATTATACTACATTGATATTATGATATTATATTATTCTTATAAAAACCGTTATTAAAACCATTCTTCATAACCCTGGGAATAGAAACATAAGAATAGTTGTCATGATAAGATCTGCGAGGATAAACTAGGGAGATATCACTGATCACATAAACCTAACATAAATATAAATGTATGAAAATATGTTCGTAAAACATGAAAATCCATACAAATCATATTGTAGATCATAATAAAAAAACATTGTATAAATCAAAGTAGTTAATAAGACATTATTTGTAATGGAAGCAAATAACATGATCCATGAGAGAATAATATTGGAATAAGATATATGTATATGTAATTTACAAAAACATAGAAAAATCATTTCCATAGTCAATGATCAAATAAAATACTATAATTACAGATTAGATTCACTCTCCATTCCATCATATCATATGTAATGGTTCAATCCATGTTCATTCATACTAGAACGAGTCCCTTACTAAATTTTAGTGACTCCCCATTAAAGTCATTATTATCTAATGAGATATCAATATTTATCCAATGTGTTGGAGGAAAATAATTCTATTCCCACATATCATATAATCATAATGCATACATATATTTTCCCAAAGATCATAAGTAAATCACTATATATCATAACCTAGAGAAGGCAAACAATATTCATAATCATTTCATTATTTCAAAATTTCATTAACCATGGAGAAGAAAGATGTTTCATAAAAATATTAACATAATAATCCTAAAACCTCTATAAAAATAATATAGATGGTATCTTTATATGATATCCACTGTAAATACTAAGTAACATCAATGGATTTTTCAAAAATGAAAATTACTTAAAAATATCACATAGTATTTATTTATCAAAATAAAATATTTATATTTTATTCACTTCTATAAAAACTAATTATTATAAAATTATAATTAAAAAATTTATTTGAAACCATAAATTTAAAAATATAAAGTATGATTCAAGTCATATAGTGTACATGAAGCAATGAAAATATATTCTTTCTATATAATTTAAAAAATATTCATCACACATTTAGGGTAAAAATTCAAATGTACATCAATCATAAAATGATAATAATATATTTTTAATAGATTTTTAATAAGTAAATCAGGTGTAAAATTGGATTTAAATAATAATTATTTAATAAAAAATAACATTCTTTATCAAATTTTAGAAAAATAGATCTGTAATATTTTTTATTTGATCGAAAAATGATAAATATGACTTGATTTTATTCAAAATGTTTTATGATCCATTTTCAGTACCAAAGAGAACAAAATAGTACTAAAACATCATTTTACAAGAAATTATTCAAGTATAATAAAATTTAAGGAGGTATATTAGATAAATAAAAATAAAATTCTCTTAATGGAAATTAATGAATAATAAATCCCAATTAAAATTGTATTGAAATATAATTCTCCTTCTTGAAGTCTCATATTTTTCTGTACATGATCAAATATCCACTTTGTTGAGAAAAGTCATTAATATTAAACATTAATCCTTATAATGTTGGTATTTTTGTAATATAATAATTTATTGGATATGGATAAATAATATGGAAGGTATTATAGGAGGGTTTTCCCAATTTAGAAGGCCCTTGATGTTTTGATAAGAGAGGATATGAGATATTATTTTATATTTGACAGAAAGTACACAAATGGATTTTATTAAATGATAATATAATAAATATTGTAATAATAGAATATTTCATAATAGAACCAAAAATTTAAAAAAATGATTGTGTAACATCTAAATATAGTCATCTAATAATATTTAGTCATGTTTTTGAAACATGTTAATGAAAATATCATAGTTACTTTAATGTAAACTAATTTTAAGCATTACCAAAATATTTTTACATTTTACCAGTATAATATAATTATATGAAAAAAATAAAAGGGTAATCACAAACAAAATTTTACATGATAATTAAAAATTTATAATACATTCTATTTTATTTAAATTATTCCAGTGGATGAAATTACATTTAATATATGAACATAAAATGCATGAATAAATATTTCAGGAAAATAATAGATTTCAGAGTAAAAATCATTTGACTATCAAATAGAGTAAAAAAATTTCCATTTTTTTGTATATAAAATAATGATATTTTTTAACTTTTAGGTCAAGATAATTCTGAAATATATCTTACAACCATTCCTTTAAATGTAATTATTCAAAATAGTTTTTATTTTTAACAAAACATAACACAGCTTTACAAAAATCAATCAATCTTTTTTAGTTTCAGAATAATTATTTTAAATAAATTTCTAATATTCGTATAAATACATTGTGTCTTAACACCACTCATATAATCGGAAAATGAATGTTTTTTATTTATTTAATTTGATTAACCTGAATTTTTAACCAAATTTTACATCTTTATCCAAGGTGAAAAATATTAGATACAATTACTATTCATAATGAAAAATATTATTTTCTAAAATTAAACTATATTAATTGTTATGAGTCTAAATTTAAATCCATTTTATGAAATAAAATACAATTAATTTAAAGATGTTAATTAAAATCATAACGCCAAAATATGATAAAAAGTGATATTTTGAACAAATATGTTTTCTTCAGTATATAATGTTCTAGTACACAAATTTATCATAAATTTGATTATAATGGAATGAATATTATTATTCATGACATAAATGAACTTATTTTAGTATATAATCATTTTAACCTAAAAATATAATTTTAAAATTCAAGAAATGAAAATAATGTATGAATAAAAATATTTATTTTTCACTATTCACATTAAAGTAAATCATTTCCAAAAAATCGCAGAATTTTTATCCAATATAATATTTATATAACGATTTAAAAAGTTATATAATAATTATAAATATAAATTTATAAAATTTTAAGAAATTAGTTATTATATTTTCTCTGAATTTTTTTAATACGAATTTTTATAATAAAATTACTTTTAAATAAAAAATGGTTTTTTCTATGAATTGAGTATTTATTTATCAATGAATTTAAATTATTTAAAACAAATATAATTTTTATAATGTTCTTAATTTTATTCGAACATAAAAGGTTGATTATTATGATAAAACAGTAATGATTAAATAATATTATATATATGAATGATTATTTAAAATTGATTTTCAGTGTATCAGAATCCATTAAATAAATTTAATTTAGATGAAGCAAAAAAATCATAAAATATCATGCTTTATATTATAACCAACTTAAAATTATTTTCACCCTCTAAATTAAAACACATTGAAATAAAAAAGTGGATATTTCTGTTTCATTATATACAGGGGTTCCTAGTTTTTTTTTCTTATTTTTGATTCATCTAGAGAAATTTAAATAGGTGAGTAGTCTTGTATCATAGTAATTATAATCTATTACCCCATATTTATACTAATTTCTAATTATATAAATGATCAAAATCTAATTCAATAACCTCTTAATTTTTAACATGTGATTGATCTAATTTATACTTCCTCAGGGGAAATATATTGTAACACCCCAAGCTTCCATGGTACGCTTCTCTTTTAATAATACAGAAGCATGTGTTGTACGCAACTTCGAGTTCTAACACACCGCGACCAATCAAAGTAGCCGTTATGAAAATTAATACCCACTTTTTTAAATTTTATCAATTTTATCTCTAAATATGGACTTCATTTTTGGATTTTTAATGTCGAAATTAGCCTACGGTTAAATTTTGGTACTTTTCGGATAATTTTATATTTTGATGAATAGTGAAAATTACTAAATTTTAATTAAAAACAGTTTTTTTAATCGAAATAATTAACTATTATAAAATATGAATTTCATTGGTTTTAATGTATATTTAGAATATATTTTTTCCATTTAATAAAATTTTTCTCATTGAACATAATTTCACATTTAAACCGGACAAAAACAACTGTCAATCTTTTGACAGTTATTATCTCTTAAAAATACGCTTTGTGTTTTTACAACGGGAATTAATTTTCAATTGATTTTTTATACATCTGTGTTTTGAATATTGAAAAATGATTCCCTATTTGGAATCAGAAGGTCCAAATTGTGTAAATAGGTAACTTTTCTTTTTAAACATTTTGAATAATTACTTTAGTAAATATTTTATTTACCATGGTTAAAGGGTAAATCTGGTAAATAAGGTTAAACAAATAATATTATAATAATTATAAATTACACTAAAACGTGTTATAACCTTATTAGTTGATACATGGCTGACCATTGGAATCGTTGGGTCATTTTTGGGACCCCATTGATCCACTTATAGGTGATAAACTTTATATTAACTATGTTAAAATAAATACAAAAATGACATAAGCATATATATTTTAGAAAAACAATTTTTACATTGGGTTATATATGTTGGATTTTAGACTATAAATATTCATTGGGAAGATAAAAATATTTCCTAAATAATTGTATTTTATTTATAATTTTTAAACATTTAATAACTGAATTTATTTATGACACAATAATGATGTAGTATTTTCCTTATTAACGAAAGAATCAAATAATTGTTATTATAAATGTTAAAATAAATATAATTTGAATTTTTTGATGACATACATGAATTTTATTGGTTAATATGACATTATATTATTGCTTAAATGAATTTTTTTCGAATTAATAATTTTGTTAAAACTTTAACAAAAATCAATAATTAAATAGTGTCAAAATTTGACATAAAAGTGTTTTTAAAACAAATATTATATTATTAATTGATATTATATTCCTAAGAATCTATGGTTCGGCCAAAGGACATATATAATTATAGTTTTACACTAATGGACCACTTGGGGGTCTCTTGGATGTATATAGTATTTTTAATAACTATATAATATAAAAATACAATGTGACATGGTAAATGTCAAACTAATTAACTAAGAGTTAAAACTAAATGATAAGATTCATAAAGTGACCCAAACATGTCTTAAACCTATTAGTTGAGTTGTTTTTGACCTATCACCGCCTTAAACTTTAAATAATCCACTTTGGAGCCATTAGAAAACGAATATGAATATATTATAAAATATTATTTCTAGCTTTTCCAAAGGTTCCTCTCACCCCACTTATAAAAGGGCACTCCCCCTTCTCACTAATTCACACATTCAAAGCCTTTTGGATCCGACAACCCCCGCCCAAAAACTCTCTATAGTTACCTCACTTCAACCTAGAGTCCTTAGTGTTATCATTATTCCAACTTAAGGATCCCTTTTGACTAAATCAAATGGAAGAACCCGAAGAAGAGGTAATGTTTTCACCACCCTCTTTCAAGTTCCATTCTTCTTTAACTTATTATTTCATATTATCTCCATTATAAAATAATAACGCCATTATATTCTATATAATGTGATGTTATTATAAATATGTTAAAACAATATTCAGTATTCTATTAATCCTTTGAATGACTTGTCACCATACGTGTGTGTGTACGACTTACCGTCTCCACGTCGTGGTGTAATTGTTATTCAATATATTATTATTTGGATGAGTATAATAATGATGTGTAATTCATGTAAATAATAAATATAACATTATAAGGATTCTTTATATATGATATAACATCCAATTATATATTATTTTAATATCAAAATAATGATATTGTCACTCGTGCGTACGTATAGATTACCGTCTCCACGAATTTGATCAGATTCATTCCCCATCATATCCATTAAAGGATAATTGTCATTTAATGATTAAAAATAATGTTTAAGTACTTTATATAATTATGTATATGAATAAGATACAACCTATCCATAACAAACCCTCCTTATGTAACAAAACATATAAAATAAAACGAGAAAGTTAACACCCGAAATAACGATAATACTAAGATATTATTAAGAAAGGAATGTTAAAAGATCATATATGATATAATATTAATTTAAAATATTCTTGTATAATATAATAACAATTATTTCACCATTATAAAGGTGGTTATCCTACCTTAGACCAAGGAAAAGTACAAGGTAATGGTATATTTTACAGTCTCTTCATTATTCGAGGCTGTTTAAACGTAATTATCTACTCAGACATCTTTATCATCCACATCCATGTTTCTTAAAAATGTATTTCAAATCATTAATACTATTTTAAAGAATATGGGTTACATTCATTTATACCCTTTTTGACTTTTTATAAGATGTTTATAAAAGGAATATTTACGTCGTTTTCCAAACAAGGTCTTTTTTATCCTTTTCGACAGAATTATGGTATGAATGACTTTTTTATCTAATATGGAAGGTGCAGCTATTTTCCTCTACTATAAAAACTTCAAATCATCTGTTACATGCTTATAAGGATATTTTCAAAGTAAATGTTTTATTTTATAATTATGTGACTTTTAAATGATTTTAAAAAAAGACATATTTCTATCAAACAGTTTTGAATCATCTATGTCACCATCCTTTGATGGATTTTCAGCTTATTTGAAGTTGATTTATTACGATACAAAACTTCCATATTGTAATGATGGTTTTTTGATATGTTTGACTGTGGATGTGTTATTTTTATACCATTCATGGTTTATGGAGAAAGTATTGATATTTGGTATGCTAGTTTTAATACGAATGTTTATGTTATGTTTAAACATGTTCATATGAGGAATGAATTGGACATAATAAGTGACGGGTGGATCCCGCTATAGATCCTCGATGAATCGGTTGATCTCATGAGACAAACTAGTGTCTTGGCATAAGGCCTTGAAAAAATCTTATTTGTAGTCTTTGCACAAGGCCTTGACTATGTTGTTATGATAGTCTGGAATTATGCATTGCATCTTTATGAAAGTGGTTATTGATATTTCATGTGATTATTCGACTAGTAGAATATCCATGTGAATAAGTAAATGGAATTATTTCATTTTATTTTTTCCATATTATGATGAAGTTCATGTTTAGAAGGAATTTGTTTTAGTTATACATTTCCTAAAATTATTATGCTTACTTATCAAAGTTTCCGCTATATTTTTATCCTTACTGGGTATTTGAGATAACCACTTTCAATGTTTTATTTTTCCCAATATGTGAAGAAGTAGTTTATGAATGACCTGCAGGGATAGAATAAGGTGATATGAGTGTGGAGACAAGATGTTGTTGTAGTGTTCACTTTATGATGTAATGTAAACTTTATGAATGTATCTAGTGTTTCCAAGACTACTAACTGAATCAATCTTTCGAGACTTGATCTTTTTTGATCATTACAATGATATGTAATAATGCACCGACTCTAGGTGACTGGGGTCAGGGCATTTCAATTGGTATCAGATAACTTTTTGTACAAACCGTGGAAGATAGATTTAGATAAACTCTGATTAGGGCACATAGACCGAAGATGAACATTGAGGATTAGAATAAAAGAACTCCTTAGAATTTTGGTATTATAGAGATTTTTTGAGATTTACGAGCAATACATCACTGATTGGATATGAGCAGGGAGAGGCGGCTCTGGCACAGATGTACCACGGGGTAAAACCCGAAAACACCGCTTTGAGCTAGACTCGAACGGGAACTGGTGCACGACAATAGGCCTTGCTGCACTTTTGGTTATGACACTCCTGAGGGATATGCTTTGGATAATTCTAATTTTATTAACAAACCATTATGAATTGTTTATGAGTATATAATTCCTCAAAGAAAACATTTTTTTTATGATTATTGATTATATCCATAAATATTTCAATTTATGTTAAGTGTTTTACATGTTTGAAATTATGTTTTTCAGTTCCCAAAAAAAATATAGTTTATGCCATTGTTTAGAAATGGAGCCCAGTTGAAGGAATGGAAACTATATAAATGCTTGCACTCTATGTAGGGATTCCTCTCCTGCTCAAGATTATTATAGTGGTGCTGGTGATGCAACTTGTGCTGATCAGCTAATCACCATACCGGGACAACTCACTCGGGTTATGAATAATAACCATACCCATATGGAACATACTGATCTACAGTGTGGAGGATCAATGTTAGATCGCATCATGATGAAACAATCACCATAGTTCAATGGTAGTACAAATCCCTTAGTATCTAAGAAATGGATAAATTCCCCAGTGAAAATATTTCAGGCTTTGGGGAGTAGTGAAAGGGAAAAAGATATCATGGAAGATTACCGCCTCACTGGAGATGCTGATCAATGGTGGTCCTTGATTCAAAACAAAAAGGATGACGGGGAAGTATCAAATATGTAATGGAGGGAGTTCAATGAAAAATTCTTAGAAAAATACTTTCCTCGTGACCGTCGAGCAGATATGGAAAGGCAATATCAGAGTCTAAGAAAAAAGGAGGATGAGAATGTCAAAAAGTATGAGGCTAACTTTACAAGGTTAGCAAGGTATGATGGAGATTATATACATAACCCCAGAATTAATATTGATCGTTTCTTTGGAGGGTTAAAACCATTTCTTCTTCGATATTTAGTGTCACAATACTTCTTTCCATATGAATATATTGTCTCATGTTCTATCAAGATAGAAAAATAATTCTCTAAGTCTTATGACTTTAATGAAAAGAAAAATAAGAAGAGATATGCTGATCACTCTGGGAATGGAAATAAGGGGAAGAAGGGAAAATTTGAATATTCATCTAGCAGTAAATATGGGAAGAGACACCATGGTACTTTCTTAAATGGAATGGGAGTCTGTTACATGTGTGGTTAAAAAGGAAACCAAGCTCGTGATTGCAAGGGGAAGAAAAAAAGCTAATGATTTCCCTTTCTACAATTGTAGGGAGATGGGACATTATGAAAATGAATTTCCTAAGCACCAGGGGAAAATACCTCAGAAAATGCCACAGGATCAAGGCCAAGCTTATGCTATCACTACTGCTGAGGTAGAAACTCCGAAAGACGCAGTGGGAGGTAATTTAATGGTTTCCTCAAGTTTAGAAAATGCATTATTTGATTCTGGACCATCGCATTGTTTCATAACATCCCAGATTGCTATGAAAATTTGATATTTCCTATTTCATTTAACAAGGGAGTTGTCAGTTAAAACTCCTAAGAGAAGTATAATTGCAACAAATGTTTTTGAATCCATCCCCATTAGAGCACATAAATGTTCTTTATCCACTGATCTCATCATCATACCTATGGTAGAATTTGATATAATCCTCGGTATGGATTGGCTATCGGTCCATGATGTAGAAATTTATAGTAAGATGAAGGAGGTTACTATTTTTGATGATGATGATAAGGAACACCTTATCTTTAGTACACAATCATCACCACATAATTCTTACCTAGATCCATCCCCAATAGCTCAACTAAATTCAATTATTGGGGTGGAAGAGAATGAAATGACTATGGGTGAGGAAAGTAAAGTTCAAATAGAGGATGCACATATTGTGAATGAATATGTAGATGTGTTTCAGAAGATTTACCAGGACATCCTCCAGAACGAGGAGTTGAGTTTTCCATTGATTTAATTCCAAGATCAAGGCTTATTTCAAAGACCCCTTATATAATAAAATCTATAGAATTAGTGTAACTAATGAAATAAAAATATGAATTGATTAATAAGGGATTTATTCGACCTAGTGTTTCTCTTTAGGGAGCCTATGTCCTTTTTGTTAAGAAAAAATATTGATCTATGAGGTTATGTATCGACTACAGGGAAATCAATGTCATAAAAATAAAGAACAAGAATCCCCTACCTCACATTGATGATTTAATTGTTCAACTGCATGGGGAACAATACTTTTCAAAGATTGACCTGTGTTCTGGATACCATTACTTGTGTGTGAAGAATGAAGTCATTCTGAAGATAGTATTTCCAACTAGGTAAGGGAATTATGAGTTTACAGTAATGCTGTTTGGATTGACTAATGCATCCTCTGTATTCATGGATATAAGGAATAGAGTTTTCAATGAATATATCAATGAATTTGTGGTGGTATTTATTGATGATATATTGGTATACTCCAAATGCTATGAAGATCATGAAAATCACTCTTGCATTATCCTGAAGACTCTGAGAAGATATGAGTTATACGAGATGTTTAGTAACTATGAATTCTGGCTTTAGGAGATTTCTTTTCTTGGCCATATTGTCTCTAAAGATGGAATCTCTATTGATGCTTCTAATACCAAGGCAATCCAAGAATGACATACACCGACGAGTATATCTAATGTATGCAGTTTTATTGGTTTAGCAGTTTATTATCGACATTTCATCCAGAATTTTTCCTGGTTGGATAACCCATTAACAAATCTCACACGTAAAGGGGTTAAATTCGTTTGGAAAAAAAGAGTGTGAACAATATTTAGAAGAACTGAATAGAAGATTTTTCAATGCAATTATATTGACTCTAGCATCGGGGAATGATGAGTTCGTTATATATAGTGATGCATCGAAAAAAAGGACTTGGTTGTGTCCTTATGCCGAATGATGGGGTTATTTCATATCCATTATGACAGCTGAAAATTAATGAGAAAAACTATCCTACTCATGATCTCGAGTTAGCGGCTATGACCTTTGATTTGAAGATATGGAGACATTGCCTCTATGGTGAAAAATGTGAGATTTATACTGATCAAAAGAGTTTGAAGTATATTTTCTCACAAAAATAACTCAACATGAGGCAAAGAAGATGGCTTGAATTAAACAAGGATTATGATTTCATGATACACTACCACCTAGGGAAGGCAAATAAGGTGGAAGATGATTTGAAGATAAAAGATCATGGAGTTTTGAACAATATGAAAATTGAAAGGTATCCAATTTTCCTGGATGTAGTGAAGATGAACATGGGAGTAACCCTGGAAAGTAAATCATCAATGATTTTGAAAAATGATTGCCAAATCATCTTTACTAGAAAGGATTTTGAGCTCTCGGACTGATGAAGAAGAATTTAAAAAGAAGATTAAAGATGTGAATGATGGGATATTGAGAGACATTGTGTATAAAGAAGGAATTTTAAAATTTGGGAAGATACATTGTGTTCCTGATATACCTGATCTGAAAAGGGAATTTTTAGATGATGCTCATAGCTCCAATTTCTCTCCACACCCTGGGAGCACCAAAATTTATAGAGATTTGAAGGAACATTTTTTGTGGGACAACAAGAAGAGGGATAATTCTAATTTTGGGTCAAGATATATATTTTTTCCACAAGTGAAAGAGGGAAGGAAACATCATGGAGGATTCATGCAACCTATTCCCATAACTAATTGGAAATGGGATAATATCACGATGGAATTTTTCATGGGACTACCAAAGACTCCAATAAGGAACAATGCAATATGGGTTATTGTTTATCATCTTACAAAGTCATCACATTTTCATGCTATTAGAGTTGATCTTTTACTATAACGTCGAGCAAGACTATATATTAATGAAGTTGTGAGACTTCATGGATTACCCCTATCAATTGTTTCTGATCGTGATCCCAGTTTTACTTCAAGATTCTAGAGGATTCATCAGAAGGCCTTGGATACTGAACTTTGTTTGAGCACTGCCACCACCCCCAAACATGTGGACAATCAGAATGGACTATTCAAATCTTAGAAGACATGTTGAGATCTTTCTCACTTGACATTCAGGGTATATAGGACCAATATATACCTCTGGTAGAATATTCCAATAACAATAGCTTCCATTTGAGTATTCAGATAGCACCATATGAGGCATTATATGGAAAGATATGTCGCACACTAACCAGTTAGGATGACGTTGGTGATAGAAAACTTGTAGTCCTATAATGGGTGGAGGAAACAATGATAAAGGTAAAGGTAATCCAAAAGCACATCAAAGCATCCCAATGTAGGCAGAAGATCTATATCGATAACTGAAGGAAGGATTTGGAATTTTAGGTAGGAGATCATATTCTCTTGAAGGTATCTCCATGGAAGGGAGTTATATGTTTCGGTAAGAGGGGTAAATTGATTCCCAGGTACATCAGACCTTTTGAAATTATAGAACGAGTTGTGTTATAGCATACCGATTGGAAATGCTGCCAAGTCTTTCCAATGTTCACGATGTGTTCCACGTATCACTGTTGAGGAAATACATGCCTGACCAAACACATGTACTCACCTATGAGGAATTAGAACAGGAATCCAATCTGTCTTATTGTGAAGACCCCGTCATGATTTTTGATACGAGACAACATGTACTGAGAAACCAGATGATTGTTCTGGTAAACGTTCTATAGAGATTCCATAATATGGAAGATGCAACGTGGGAACCTGAGGAACTCATGATAAAGAACCACCCAATTTTTTTAATGCGTTAGTATTCTAGAAATTTCAATGATGAAATTATTCGATGGAGGGGAGAATGTTACACCCCAAGATTTCGTGGTACGCTTCTCTTTGAATAGCTGAGTAGCGGGTGTTGTACGCAACTTCGAGTTCTAACACACCGCGATCAATCAAAGCAGACGTTGTGAATAGTAATACCCAATTTTTTAAATTTTATAAATTTTATCTCTCAAAATGGACTTTATTTTTGGATTCTGAATATCAGAAATATCCTAGTGTTAAATTTTGGTACTTTTCTAATAAATTTTATATTTTGATGAATAGTTAAAACTATTAAATTTTAATTAAAAACAACTTTGTTAATCGAAATAATTAACAGTGATAAATTATGAATATGAGTGGTTTTAATGTTTATTTAGAATATATTTTTACCATTTAATACAATTTTTGTTATTTTACATAATTTTGCATTTAAACCGGACATAAAAAATTGTCAATCTTTTGACAGGTATTATCTCTTAAAAACAATCTTTTTGTTTTTACAATAGAAATTAATTTTAAATTAATTTCATCCACTTATGTGTTTTGAATTTAGAAATATGGATTTCATATTTGGAATCAGGAGGTCCAAATTTTTTAAATAGGTAACTTTTATTTTTAGACATTTTGAATAATTACTTCGGTAAATATTTTATTTACCATGGTTAAATGATAAATACGGTAAATAAGGGTAAAAAAATAATATTATAATAATTATAAATTACCCTAAAATGTGTCCTAACCTTATTGGTTGATACATTTCCAACCATGGGAATCTTTGGGTGGATTTTGGGACCCCATGGAGCTACTAGTCGGTGAGAAGGTAACAATATATTAATTAAGATAAAATAAATACAAAAATGACATAAGCATATATCTTTTAGAAAAACATTTTTCACAAAGGGTAATATATGTTTTATTTTCGACTATAAATATTCATTATAATAATAAATAGATTTCCTACATAATGGTATTTTATTTATAATTTTTATAAATTTAATAATTCAATTTATTTATGATACAATAATGACGTAGTATTTTCCTTATTAATGAATGAATCAAATAAATGATATTATAAATGAAAAATAAATCTATTTTGAATGTTTTGATAAAATCCATGAATTTTCTTGGTTAATATGACATGATAGGATTTTTTAAATTAATTTGGTTCGAATTAATAATGTTGTAAATACTTTAACAAAAAAAATTATCAAATAGGGTCAAAATTAACATAAAAGAGTTTTTATTACAAATATTATTTTATTAATTGATATTATATTATAAAAATATAAGGTTCAGACAAAGGAATTATATCTTGGTACGGGTAAATTAATGGACCACTTGGGGGTCTCTTGGATGTATATAGTAAGTTCATTAACTATATAATATAAAAATACAATGGGACATGGTAAATGTCAAAATAATTAACTAAGAATTAAAACTAAATGATAAGGTTAATAAAGTGACCCAAACCTATCTAAAACCTATTGGTTGAGTGGTTTTCAACCAATACCTACCGTAACCTTTAAATGATCAACTTTGGAGCCATTATAAACCAAATATGGATTTATTATAAAATAACATTTCTAGCTTTGCCAAAGGTGCCCATCACCCGTCTTATAAAAGGTCACTCCCCCTTCTCACTAATTCACACATTCAAAGCCTTTTGGATTGGCCAAAACCTGCCCAAATACTCTCTAAACATCCCTCAATTCATCCTAGAGGCCTTAGTTGGATCATAATGCCAAATTATGGAGCCCTTTTGACCAAATCAAAAGGAAGAACCCGAAGAAGAGGTAATGTTTTGACCACCCTCTTTGAAGTTCCTATCTTCTTCAACTTCTTTTTTCGTTGTTATTTCCACTCTAAAATAATAACTACAGTATAATCTACATACAATGATGTTATTATAAATACGATACAACCATATTCAGTACTCCATTCATCCTTCGAATGACATGTCACCATACATGCATACATATGACTTATCGTCTCCACGTCGTGGTGTAATTGTTATTCAATATATTATTATTTGAATGGGTATAGTAATGATGTTTAATTAATTTAAATAATAAATATTACATTATAATGATTCTATATATATGATATACCATCCAATTATATATTATTTTAATATCAAAATAATTATATTGTCGCTCGAGCGTACATATGGATTACCATCTCCACGAATGCGATGAGATTCATTCCACATCGTATCCATTAAAGATTAATTCTCATTTAATGATTAAAAATAATGTTTAATGAGTTGATATTATTCTAGATATGAATAAGATACAACCTATCCATAACAAACATGGATTATGTAATAAAACATATAAAAGGAAAAGAGTAAGTTAACACCCGAAACAACGATAATACTCAGATATTATTAACAAAGCAATGCTAAAAGATCATATATGATATCATATTAATTTAAATGATTATTTTATAATTTAATAACAAATATTTCTCCATTATACAGGATTTTAACCTAACCTCGACCAAGGAAAAGTACAAGGTAAGGGTTTATTTCAAAATCTCTTCATTATCTGAGGTTGTTTATACGTAATTCTCTACAGGGAATACTTTATCATCCACATCCATGTTTCTTAAAAATGTATTTTAAATAATTCTTAATATTTTATAGAATATGGGTTAAGGTCATTTATACCCTTTTTTGACTTTTTGTAAGATTTTTATAAAGGAATCTTTCCGTTGTTTTCCAAACAAGGTCCTTTTTAACCTTTTCGACAGAATTAAGTTAAGAATGTCTTTTTTAACTTATACGGTTGGTGCAGCTATTTTCTGCCGTTATAAAATATTTGAAGCTTACCTTACAAACTTATAAGGATATTTTAAAATTGAAGATTTTATTTTATAATTTTGTGACTTTTAAATGATTTATAAAAAAGTGATATTTTTATCAAACAGTTTTGATTTCATCTATGTCAACATCCTTTGATGGATTTTAAGCTTATTTGAAGTTGATTTATTAGGATACAAAACATCCATATTGTATTGATGGTTTTGTGATATTTTTGACTGTGGATGTGTTATTTTTATACCATTCATGGTTTATGGATAATGTATTGACATTTCGTATACTAGTTTTAATATGAATTTAATGTTATGTTTAAACCTGTTAATATGGGGAATGCATTGGACTTAATAAGTGAAAGGTGGATCCCGCTATAGCTCCTCGATGCATCGTTAGGTCTCATGAGACAAACTAGTGTCTTGGAACAAGGCATTTCCAAAATATTATTTGTAGTCTTGGCACAAGGCCAGGACTATGTGGTTATGATAGTCTGGCATTATACATTCCATCATTATGAAAGTGGTTTTTGAAATTGCATGTGATTATTCGACTAGTATATTATCCATGTGAATAAGTAAATGGAATTATTTCATTTTATTTTTTCCATATTATACTAAATTTTAAGTTTAAATGGCATTTGTTTTAGTTATAAATTTCCTTAAATGTTTATTCTTACTTATGAATGTTTTCACTATATTGTTATCTTTACTGGGCATTTGAGATCACACCTTTCAATGTTTTATTTTTCCTAGGATGTGATGAAATATTTTATGAATGACTTATAGGGATAGTATAGGGGGATTTGAGTGTGGAGACAAGATGTTGTTGTAGTTTTCACTTTATGATGTAATGTAAACTTTATGAATGTATCTAGTGTTTCCAAGACTACTAAACTAATCGGTCATTCAAGACATGATATTTTGTGATCATGCCAATGATATGTAATAATTCACCGACTCTGGGTAATTGGGGATGGGGCGTTACATATATTGAATGCATTGGGAACTTTAAAGATGTTTTGGTGAAGTTACAGGAGATAAGATATAGCCCGTACTCATTAAAAAATCTCAATGTTTAAAATTTATATGGGGATAAGTTTTACATTATTTATGAAATTTTAAAACTATATCCATTGATAAATTCCTATAAACACTATTATAAACATTTATCTCTGGAACGCCACATTGATTGTTAGCATATCATTGTTTTTGGAACTGATTTTATTTGATGTTCTCGTAATTGTATTTCAAAATATCTATTATTTCTTCATCTAATATAGGTCCTAATAGATCTCTTTCAATAATGTCCTCAAAACAACTTGGAGATATATATTTCATTTCATAGAGGGATACATTAAAAATACATCTAAATGAACTATTGAAAAAAATTATTATATGATAATTCAATAATTTAATTTTTATCATAAATTTATTTTAGATCTATAGAGAATTTAAAAATTATATCATCCAGTGTTTCAATGATTTTCATAGACAGACTATATACATGTGGGTGATACGCCTTTTGGATACCTAGATCAAAATCTTGTTCTTTTCAAATACTTCACTAGAAAATTGAGGTATCACTCTGATCACTATCAGATATAATAGAATGGGTATTCCATAAAACCATAAAACATGATCAATTTATATAGTAGAAATGTTATTTAGAGGGAAATATTTTCTAACAAGAATTAATTGTTATAACTGTATAAGGAGATCAGCTAAAACCTAAATAAATTATGGCATTTATAAGTTATCAATAGAAAAATATAAAATCCAGGGTGATGTTATCACATTTTTTGCTAGAATAAGTAATATTTATAACATCCCCTTATATTTTTTCCTCTATTCCTTAAAGTGGTAATATATTATAAACTATGACTCAAAATATATAATATATCTCATCATGTTTTCCTAATGAAAATACATATTCATATCACTATACATCTGCACACTTCAGGGATTATTTATAATTAATATTTTGTCCCAAAAAATTGATTAGGGTGGTTTAGTAAGGTTTAATAATCATTCAAATCATGTTAACCGTATTTGTTATCCATTTTAATAATTTATCCAATGGGGTTTATTCCTTGAACAAGAAATACATTATGGATCTCATATCCATACTATCTAATGGGACTGCTCCCAAAAAGGAGGGCGTCATTGGGGAACATAACTGATGATATTAATGAACTCACACTGGTCTAGATGAAGGGTGGTCAGACTCATCATACCTATTTTGATGTAATTATTTCATATTGAGGGACTCACATATATACATAATATATATTATAGAATACATTTTTATATTCTAAATATGAAACTACTCACCCCTATTTACTAACACTTAATTATATACATTCATTGTTGGGAATCCATATGAATGTATGTAAGAATCCCCATAAATAAAAAAATCTGTATGTATTCGTGGTTTTCCATAGATGTTACCATCTTTATGCATTTGACATTCTAATTTTGTATTATTTTTATTGTTTTAGGATTCGTGTTTTACGCCGCATAGTTAGGATCTATAGAATTTAATGTGAACCAGGGAGATAATAATTTTTTCTATTATTGAATTGGTACCATTATAGGGTCATCTCATGTATCCTTATTATTGTGATCATAACCCAAATTTTTTGGTTCTATATAACATAACACATAATTCCTTTAAGGGGCATCAGAAAATGACTTGACCATACAGTTTAACATCATGGTGAAAGAATATATAGTCAAAAGATTCTTAGAAAATGATAGAATATGATTAATTCTGAAACAATAATATGTGTATCGTCTCACATGGAATATGGTCATTTTATGGGATGACCATTATTGTGAAATTGGGTCAATGAGGATTACATGAAAGGGATAAGTATGAAATATATCCTCCCTGGTGGGGGCATGATCTTATTGAGAATATAGACTAATAGTGATAGTATTTTAGGGAACTAGATGGAATATAACCCTTCAGAGGATATAAACATACTAATAATATTCGATAGAGAATATTAGGTTGAGTACGGGGGTATGGGTTTGAAATATAGGGAGGAATTCATTTCCTTTTGTTTGGAAAAGAATTAATACCCATGATGTTTGAAGGGATTGGGTATCAAACTTATAAATGATTCATAAATGATTTCTTAATGTTGAATATTCTATTTGAAGGTTATTAATATCAGGAATAATAACCTTTTAGTAGGTGATAAAATAATTGGGTTTTCTTGAAAATTAGATTCCCAATGAAGATATGATCATGTTGATGATGTGATGGCCACTATCCTTTAATCCCAAATGAGTCATACTTAATTGATAATGATTATGAATTATATTATATGGAAAACAAATTTATCTATATTGAGGGTGAGGGAATAGATGTCAGGGGTATCCCACATGAAATACTATATGATTACACAAAGATGGATGCCTCGGTGGTTTCCATTTTGATTAGTGTAAGATATTCTAGGTTTGAGGTAACAGACACCAAGAAATCTTGTCATTTTATTCTCCTCACATTTTAGGCAACATATATTTCCTCACATTCCAATAATCCATTCAATAACATCTATAATAATTTGTTAGTAATTACAATGGGAAATAAATAATATCATAATTTTAAGCATCCTCATAACATGGAGGGATACTTTTAGACTTTAATTACATGTTCAATGCAATAAAGGATGGGGAAAAGACACATATTTCATATCCTGTGGAAAAAAAAGTCTAAAAGCCGTGGTTTAGGTCTTAATGAAGTCATTCCGATGTTCAATATAATGTACATGAAGACATTTAGATAGTTTTCAAAGGGTAAAGTGTGGGGTTGAATGATATTCGAAAATATAGAACCAAGGGTTAAAGTGAAAATTAAACAATGGATAATGCATTACAAATATTATAATTTTCTATATGGGGAAAGGGATCTCAAAGGGTGTTCTTCTATGAAGGGTACAACATCACCTTAATGATATTTTATGAGAAAAAGGGAACACATTATGGTAATCTAGTAGGAATTATTCTTGTTGTATTCCCTTTTCATTCCCTCTCATGGTATGCGGTTGGTTAATTACAAAAAAAAAATTATTTATAGTATTCTACGGTGTTCCAATATAAATTATTGTTGCTCGTTTTTTTAAAAAAGAAATTTTTTTTTGGGTGAAAAATTAGTATTTTCTTACGATGGAAGGTTGTCTACAAAGTATACCAAGAACCATGTGGTTGACTAAAAATATCATCAATGAAAAATGATATTTTTTGTCTACGGAGTGTTTGTGAAGCTTCATCATGCTCTAAAATTAGATTTAATTTGCATGTGTTCTGATATTCACACCTCACACCAATAATTAATCAAATTATTTTTAGGGAAGTTATTTACTAATTCAACATGTAAATGTATTTCATTTTTGGCCTATAAAAAGGATTACTCATACCCTAAATGATTCAACATTCCATGTGTGTGACCTTACTATCTAACCCTATAATAAAAAAAGTTTGTTTTATAGGTGGGGGCATGAATTTATATCTTTAATTTTTGGGGGGAAACATTTCAGCCCAATCTCTTTAAAACTAAATGACAATTTTATTGGTATATAGAATTACCTTATTACTACACAATATTTTTTCATTTTTAGGAGCACCATGTGGAGTGGTGGTCTTTAATGTCATGTTCATTATATAGGTAGGATAGTATATTCTGTGGTTTTGGGTACTTTATCAATATGAAAAACATAAATTAAAAAACCAAGTTGATAATTTACTCTCAAAATTCATATTATCTTTATTAGATTAATTGTATACACTACCTTAGCCAACAATGTCCCCCCATCAGATTGGGGTCTTATTTCTATGAAGAGGATTCAATTTCAAAAAATAAGATTAACTTATTGAATGATTTTTGGGGTTCATGAGGACTCATAGGAGGGAAAATAAAAATAAAAAACGATTAAATATGAATAAAACTCACTTAGAGAATTTAATGTAAGAATAATACTAATATTTTTTCTTACAAACATTCTATACATATTTATTTATCTTTTTGAATTACCTTTTCTTCATAATGAATCTATTTCATCCATGAACTGGTATACCTAAAAAATAATAAACTCATATGTTGGTATTGATTTGAAGAAGGAAGAACCTACACATGATCGTAGTCACATTCCATCTTCTATGATGATATATAGTATCTCACATGCAAAAAAATTATTTAATCAATAATAATATAATTATGGATGATTGGTTCATGTCATATATGTAGTGTATATGTGAGGTGGATCTATTGATCATGCAGCAATTTCATATAATTTATATTCTCAACTAAAAGGAATATTTTTCATCTAACCCTTTATATTATATTACATATAATTGGGTAAATGACACATTTGGTGATTATAAAAGGCGGGGGTACCTCAATTACTTTAGACAGCTATTATTTTGTTCATGAATTGGTGGAGAACTTATCTTTGAGGGTTATTCACCCTACAGATTTCAGTTTCATTTCCATTGTATCCAAAATAGGTATCATACATCAATTAACAGTGTATGTAAGAAAAAGCTTCTCATGGAATTAGATCAGACTTTGTTGATCATTATGTGGGTTACTGTGGTCAACCAAATTGATATCCCACCCACAAATATCATTCTAGGGCTTGTGAAGTGTCATTATGATGGTTGGATCTTTTAATATCCCAATGGTCAAATAGAAAATGTCAAATCCCTTATTGGGGGTCTTCTTATTACTGATTCCAGGGAGTGAAATGAGCATGAAACTAGGACAATTAAGCAAGGAAGTGGGATCTCTTGAATAATCCACTCATATCAGTAATTAAAATATATGTGGCTAATGATGTAGTGTTAATCACTGCAAAACATTATTTTTCCCCCTATCGAACAAGTTATTAAACTATCTCCCAAAGTGTCGATAGCCACATAGGCTATATATCACATAACATGGAGGGAGTGTGACACTTACAGAAATACTCATCCATTTATAGTAATATGGAAATTCCTTCTAGTTATGGAAATCATTTATATTTGATATAGGGGAATATTTAAACCATAAATAATTTCTTATTTAGAGAATGATAAATTAGTGGAGGCATATATCCTCGAACACAAGGATTCCATTCACTTCCTTTGGGGTAAAATTATATTCTCCAGATGGGTACATGAGATGATTAGAACATATGAACGATTGATAAAAGACATTTATAGTGCCTCAAGGGAATACATAGAAGTGGATAGGCCCATTTAACCTTGGTATGGGGAAATGAATTCATCTTCTAAATTAGATCCTCTATAGTTCCCCAATCCAAGGAGATTGGTATCTACATTTCCAATGTTTTACTTTCAATTAATTAATACCACTCAATCCCCTATGTTATACTCATTTGAATTATTCAACCTCATCATTACATCATTTCAATAGGATTTTAGAGAATGTGATACTTAGAGGATGATAGTGTCTAAGAATGTAATATGGTGAGTTCTTTATGAAGAGTAAATTAATTATCCTAGATTTAGAATTAATATAGTTTTAGAGAATATAATATTTATATAAATTTAGAAAAGGAAGTAGAACAACTTCAATATAGGGAAGCTTCCATCAATTTCATCAAAGGTATACTCAATGGTTCATACTGTATGGGGGGAATGATGGCGATAAGATATGAAAAAAAGGTTTCTAATTTTATTTTAACAAGAGTTAAAATTTATTTTTACCATTACGTTATTTATTAATACTTTTTTCCTATCCATTTTTAGGAGGTCGGGGGTGTAAATTACCAATTCCTTATACAGAAAAGATTGAGGGTGGAACCTATTTTGAGAGAGATACAACTATGATTGAAAGTGTAATTAAATAAAGTTATCTCGGGGTAGATAGACATATGAATGAACCAGTTTATTTTCTAATAGGATAATTCAAACCCAATCCACCACCTAAAATGTTTCTTATGATAATATCTTCATGGGAAATAAAGAGGCATAAATAAGAGTAGAATCAGAAAATTTATATTTGTGAATGGAAAAAAAGTGATATTTGTTCCTAATTACATAATTTTTAGACATTCCTCCCAATTGTGTTGATGAGTCACACATTTTGTGGTTTTTATATATTCTAAAAGTCATGATGTTCTAACCATTCAAGAGATTTAAACTCTGTGGATGTCCGGATCAAATAAGGATTCAAGGAAGGATTGTGACATTATTTGGATTCCTAGCCCTAGGGATTCATGTACTAATGATCAAATAAAACATTCCCCATTATAAGAGTGGTTTAAAGGGGATAGAACTACTATGGGGAAAATTGATTTAGAAAAATAAAAAGGCTAAATTTTGAACAAATTAGTGACTTGGCCTAAGGAGTTATGATCCCAAATATTGATCAATGATTGTTGATTACCATTCCAGTGGGCATAGAGTTAGTGTGTTTACCTTAAGATGTCATTAATTTATATAAATATTCATATTTATCATGCACATCCTTGGGATGAGGTCATTTACAATATAATTTATAAAAATATTTTCTCATTTGATTTTAATCAATTTTATTATGACTCACCTTATAGTGATAAATGATTAAAAATTAATTGTGTTATGATACAAAAATAATTTGGATACTGATAAACCCCTAATCATACCATACATATTAGAGATAATGATCTTCATAATCAATGCTCTAGTATGTTGAGTTCAGCCTTTTCTACATTTTATATCATTTAATCATCATCTATTCTTAGATATGATATCCTTTATTACACATTTTTTGGAGTATCAACAAAAGTTTTGGTAATTGTTTATGCATCCAATTTCCAATTAATGAAGGTTGTTAGGACTTCAACTGTTATAGAGCATTCCATTTAAAATATAATTACTATAAACATTAACTCATCTAATTCATCTAGAATATGTCATCTCCTATAAAATTTACTCAAATTAAGGTCAGAAAACCAAGGAAAGTTTTCACGTTTCCTAGAAAATGTTTTTGAGGGATATATGGAAAAACATTCTCAGACCCCCTTGGCTTTTTTTTCATTGATATTTCACAAATTTCATTAAATATATTCTATGATATGTTATGAGGGGTTTTATTACCATGATATACATTCCATGGTGAAAGAGGTGGTAATTTTTTCAGATAGGGAAAACATTCATCAATCTCATGTCATGACTGTGGAGTTTGAGACACATTTTTCAACAAATATGAATATCCATCTTAATGAGAACATTGAACAAGATGGAGTAGCCACCAGACACTAAAGACAAATTGCACTATAGTGTGTCTTGTCAGAATGGGCACATCAAGAGTTGGATTGACTCAATGAATAGATAGATCATGAAGTAGTATTTTATGATAGGGAGGAACATATAGTGGAAGAGGTAATAATATGTTGGATAGATTCTTTTGATAAGGAATATTTCTTGTGATATGATATAGAAATAGTGGAGGCATCATTTTCTAAACCAAAATCAATAGTAGAAAACACTATTTATGATTGCTCTATGTAAATATTTTATGTAGTCCTTGTAATATTATATGTTTACATGTGTTATGAGGATCCTAAAATTTTTATTATCCCAATTTAAAAAGAATTAAATTGAATTAAAATATTTTTGTTATCAATATTTTTTTTATAATTTATTCTAATAATTATTTAGTGATTTAAATGGTTAAATTGATGATATCTAGAATGAATCAACTATAGAGTTTATACTTTGGTCATAATTATGATGTTCTCGGCTAATGTACTTCTTTTATTTTTATTTTTGGGTGGATCATTGATGAGTATAGGTATAAATACTATCACATTAACTCTAGAGTTATATGTTTTTTAATGATTGAATAATCATGCTTCAAGATTATTAAATTTATAAGATGAATTTTTTTTGAATAGTTGTTTTTCATAAACTGATTTTTTCTTAGTTCGAAGGTCGTAAAAGAAAATAAATTAACTTTTTTAGGGTTAGAAAAATTTCTCTAGAAAACTTTTATCTTTTCTATCACCTCCATATGTTTTTCATAAATCTGATGTGAATCATACATAGCTAAAATGTATCAACTATTTCTCTTGTATCCCATTGTATGTTTTCAATCAAATGAGAATTTCATCCAAATCCCTTGGAAATTTAAGGTATTACATGTCAGAAAAAATAAAGTGAAGCTTGAGGTGGAACATAATTTACATAGAAATATATGGTAAAATATTATTGTCAATAATACATAGAAATACATTGAATGCTGGGAGATTTATGATAAATTGTAATATTCTGTATCACAAATATAGACAGGATATCCTGGGGTAGGTATTCCTGTAATGTCAAAGGAATGTGTTCAAATGGAATACATCATTATGATGATATCAAGTCATATGGAAAATAATGGAATTTATCTTATGAAAGGACGTGCCACTAGTTGGTAATCTTCATTTAGGTAATACATTTTGCAATGTCACATATTGGAATATTATGCATAGAAAAAAAAAGGTATCTTTCTCAGTATGATGTTATTATCACCAATAGTCATTAAGGATTTGTGGAAATAAAATTTTCTAACGATATTTGAGTGTGTTTTATTAAAATATGGAATTAATCTATGAATTATAAGGGGATCCATTTTAGAAATAATTTTCCATGGGCAGGAATCTCCCAAAAAAATATATATGATTTAAGGGAGGTATTTTAATCTAATAAATATTTTTTCAATGAGTAAAACCCATGATGGGATTATTAGAATGGACTAGGAGACACATTTTTTTAGAGTTTTGGTCCTATAGTAAGTAATATAAGATTCACTGAATATCAAATTTGGATTATAATCATGAAATAGAGAGTTCTATGATAGATGTTCCCAATATAAATTTAACCTCTATCAACGGAGGGGATACATAGAGTAAGAGGCTCTGGTCAATTTATTGTGATGTAGGATAGACAACTAATTCTATGGAATAGGTTGAGGCATGGTGTGACAATGAAAATTTGAATAATTGCATAAAAAATATATACTCATGTGAACTATAATCATTGTTAGAAACATATGAAGATATGAGGACTATTCATATTTTATGAAAATACATCATTTGATGTAGTTTACAATGGTCATGAAAAGTAATTTTATCTTTTGGTGAAGGCACATTTCCAAAAAACCATATAGTTTCTTAGTAGTTGAAAATTTTATTCTAGTATATCCCATTCATGACAGTAAGGATGTGATATTGTAAATCATGAATTTGTGGTGTATATAGATATGAATGGGTGACATTGGAAAACTCAACATGGAGTGACAAAATAAAAAATTTGAAAATAGGATTCCACTTATGATATTGTTAGCGTATATGGAGATAAGAAGGTTTACTCTAAAAGAACGTGATGCCTCTAGGTGAAAGGCCACATTTAGGGCACGTTTTATATAGATCTATATATAAGAATATTATTAACTGTCAAAACATTAGTACTCTTCAATCTGGAATCTCTTATCTCTGTTATCTATATAAATATAAAAATTATCTAAATTTTTCATGACCCTAAGGATGGTTTGTGATATAAAAAATATGTGGTTTATTCAGATGTTATTTAAACTGATGTCGAATATAATAGAGCACATGATATCATAATTATTGAAATGTCATATGCCGGATTAGAGGGTTGGTGTTTTATTCATGTACGGTATTGGAATAGATGGTTCATGCGTCACTATGTATCATTATGGGATAACAATCGGGAATAAAATAGGTCTCACAAAATAGTGTGATATGATATCATAAATATGATTGAGGGTCCTCTTAATAAGGACCAGAAGGATGTGTAGTTTTTCATCATATGGTAGGGATATGAACCGTACAGTTTAACATCATGTGGAAATGATATATGGTGATTATTTTATGTACTTGAATACATATCCATTTAAACCCTAGCATGAATTGATGTATATTAGAAATACTGTGATAGAACATTTTAAATTGTAGAATCTGCCAAGATTTAGGATCTAAGTGTCACTATATATCTTATTAGGATTAGTATAAAGCCACAAGTATTACATATATGTACAATTTCCTATATATATAGGACCCATACATAAGGAGGGGATATTATCATATTTCATCATGACCCATTATATGAGATATATGTGTCACTACATATCCTATGGTAAAATATAATCATGCCACACATAGTTCTTGTTATGTTTCCCTACACATGTATGTTAAAAATAAACGGTGTTTTTTATCAAATATAGGTTCACGAATGAAATGATAACATAAGACGGAAACTACCATGTGGATTTGGTGAATACAAAGGGGAGTTAGTGTTTGGACCAAGTTGTTGTGAATTGTTTTTAGAAGACAAAATATTTTTTGTTATTTTTTTGGATATATAAATGGAAAAGAGGAATAAATAGAACCACCTTCTATTTTTTGGTGTTCATCATCTAAATAGTATTTTGGTGATCGAACTCATCCATATTAGTCTAGTACCTCATATTGATATAAATTTTTTTTGGAAGAAATGGTTCAACAGACTCACATCATGTTTGGATTAAAAGGAAGATCATAATGGGAAGCTGTTCCAGAGACTGCATGTATATGATAAAAATATGTTGATGCTTTTCATATCATGGGATTATACTAAATCATGAGTAATTTAAAGAACTTATGATGAAATAGATATGAAAGAAAATGGAGAGAGATTGTTCTTCCAATTGAATTCTGGATTTGATCGTAAAGAATGAATTTAATGAAAGGATGGGAAGTTCCATACATAATACTGTAAATTAGAGGATTTTATATCAATTATCAAAATTTAAAAAGTAAATAATATGTTATGATACATGTACATGTTTTGTAAATAAAATGGTGATGATGAAAAAACCCTCAGGTCGAAAGATCATTTGTGTAAAATTAGCAGATGTTGTTTTTTTTGGGGTATGAAGGTTGGACGGAAATTGAGCCAATGATGATAATGGTTTTCAGTTAGACTACATGAGAAAAAAATATTCATATAGATAATATTTCATTTATTTTATTTGTCGTGGGAAAATAGTTTTTTCTTGTCACAGATTCTTACAGCTGTCTATCAGACATGTTATTCCACCATTAATCATTGGGAACCTAGCGCTTATCACCACATGTTATGATGACTCCAAATGAATAACAGAGGTAAAAAAAATTTGTTAGGATACATCATGACTAATGAGTCTGATAAAGTATTCATGTTTTTGAAATATTTTCAAAACATGATAAATTTTTAATAAAAAATATAATCACCCATTTCCATCTAGATAAATATCATGTTTCCTTCAATTTCAAAAAGAGAAAAGAAAACAATAAATATTTTTGGAAGTGGGTCAATAAAAAGTATGATTATGATATGTTTATAATTGGGTCAAGAATCATCATACAAACTCATACAATGATACATCAAAGTGATGAAAATACCAATATTTCACCTAGAAACTGACACTTATATACCACATTGGATGACGAACATCATCAAATACATGATCATTGGTCTGGGAAAAAGAGGATATTTAGAACTTTTTAATGTAGTTATAAAAGTGTGGTCAAGGGGCAACCATTGATTCAAGGATATATTGAATTACTAATAAAAATGATATGAAATATTTATATGTTGTGACTATGTAAATGAAAGAGATATTTTTTATGTTATACTGTTATAAATGGTGCTGAGAATAATAATGAGAAATATTTAGTTCTTGTTAATGTACATGTGCTTCATGAAAACTAGAGTGAACTTATGATTTTATCATAATGGGAATATCAGTATCGGGCTGATGCTTTTAAATAATGTCTAATTAAGACATAAATTCATGAGAACATTCAAGATGATTTGATATTGTTTGATAATTTTTATTAATAATTGAATAATTAAATTATTCATATAAAATTCATGTGTAAATAATGTTTCCGGATCTTTTTTTTGGGGAAAAAATATTTTAGAATCCCTCTAAAAATCGTTTTTGGTGATCTTATAAATATAGGATGTAATATTTTACATTACTGATGGTTGTATTATTCAAGAGAGAATCTATAGAACTGACGAATTATAGAGATAAAATTGTGTTGACTATATATCCTTAAAATGATTTCCAGAAAATATAATATAAGGAGAATAGTGAAGATCTGAATTTGAGTATCCAAATTTTGACCAAGCAATCATACTAGGATTTTTGGATTAAAGGATAAGTAGTTAAGTATTATTTTGGTGGTATTCAATAATAGTTATTTTCTGTGTTTAAGGAAACAGATTGTGTCTCCATATGAATTCCAGAGAGTTCTTACCAGCTGCTGGGTAGGAAAGTCATGATTTTTTTGAAGAACATATTTGTGGATGTTGATAATGAAGAACAAAAACCTGTATGGATGAACATGGATAATTTCTCTTAACATATAAACTAAATTTCGTTACATTATTTGTAGTTCAATAATTATACATATTGTTGTATCGAACATAACTTTACAAGAGTTAAAGGGAATATCCTACTCATTTTATCTTCAAAAACATTTTTTTTCTAGTGGATTATATTGTATTAGATTTTATCCATACCAAACCATAGACTTAGCTAATATTTTTGTATAGTGAACCTTGTATATAATATTGTTCAGATGGGTATGTAATTGATTTTTTTCACCAATGTAAAAACTCATTAATTGAATGTGAATTTTCTACCAAAATAATGTTAGCATTAAAGAAAAAGATATCAGAGATTAACCCATCCCCCTCTCAGTGATACATCGATCCTTTTGGGGTTATTAATTGGTATTGGAGCCAATGATAAATTTGTTTTCTCTTTTCTAGGGTTATAAAATAGAAGATGTGTTAGAGAATTTAAAATTTTATGAACATTAAGTAGATTCTTATTTTTGATGGAAATAATTACCATATGTATAAATATAGAATGCTACATTATCATATGTCTATTGTGTATGATGTTCTTGATGATAAAGAATATGGGTTTCCTCTTAATGATGAAAAATTTCAACTTACATATATTTTTAGGAATAATCCTGATAATTACGGAAGAGCCATGAATTGTTTAGTCTAATCACTTTATGAGAGTGAGTTCTTATGAGTAACATGTGTTTCCAAATACAAAGGTATATTGGATAAGATGAAATACATTTATGAAGGAAATAAAAAAGTAGATATGGAAAGGATATAAATATGGAGTCTGAAGTATGTTGATATCAACATGGGTGAGCATGAATCTATTGGTAACTTCCTTACCAGGTTAAATGTCATTAATGGAAATATCATATGATTCGATCATAGGTTAGAATATTCTACTATTTTGGAAAAGATATTATGTATTAATCTATAAAATTTTGATGAAAATGATTCATCATTTGAAGATCTACATACAGAAACATTATATATATATGAATTGTATTCCTAATCATTTCTTATGAAATTATAATGGTGAAATTTATATATGTTAAAAAATGAATAATGAATTACAATTAAACTCTATAAAAAAGGAAATGGATAATAAGATTTTTGTTGAATAAGAATATGGTGGAATAGATTTTCAAAATGAGGTATACAAAAATATTGACTGAGTTTTATCCTTTTTTTATAAAAATGTGAAAAGATAAACATAAAAATATAAAGGGAAACATCCCATTAAATGTTATAAATGTTATAACATCAGGAAAATTCCCGAAAATTATACGCAAGGAAATTTAGAAGAGGATATTGATGGAGATGATTAATGGTTGATAAGATCCAGGAATAAATGGAATGATATAGATAAATCATATTCCAATAAAAAGATAATAAATTCTTAAAAACCAAAAGAAGTTTAATATCTAAATATGATGAACAAATGATAGTGAATATGTATATGAAATTTTTTAAGAGAATGTGGACAATAAATTTGTTGTAATTATTCAAAATGAATAGTTTGAGAGAAGTTGTTTTGAATGAGAAGAAACACAATTAGAATTTCTTATGAAGTAAGAGATTAAATAATGTCTATGAAATATTGGAAGTCTTGAGAAAGAAATTATTAAGATAAAAAATTAAAATGATTCAATAATCAATAACGAATGTTTTCATTTTGAGAATTTCAAAATTCTAGATGATATTGATGATTTGAATAACTCACTTGAGAATGAAAATAATAATAATGAACATCTTGGGGTTATGTCGAAAGCAAAATAAGAAGGTTTGGAACCTATCCAAAAAAATTCTAATGGTGAATAGAGGGATACATGTTTCATTAATTTTATTTCAAATATTGGTGACAAATCTAGAACAATAAAACCTAATAGTAATATAAATTTACATTAAAATGTTTCAAAGATGGATTTAACTGTATCAAAAAATAAGAGAGACGAGAATGTTATGTATGTGGAAAAAAATAAATTTGTTAGGTCAGATGTTTCTAAAAATCGAAAGTCTAAAAAACTTTATATTAATTGTAGATCTAATATGGAAGAAAAAAAACATGATTAAAAATAATTTTCCCATATATAAAGAATGTTTTGTGGTAAAAAATGTACTGACAAGAAATATAATCATGTTTTTTATGAACATGCTCACAACATAGGTTTGTATGGATGTTTTAATGGAATTTTTTTCTATGGATATCGCTCATATTGTGGTGGATTTAAAGACATAGAAAATATTTGTCGGGTTAAAAAAACATTTAAACAATTCGAAAAATTATAGAAAGAAAAATTTATAATGGGAGTCAATCCTCTCAAAAGAAGAATTATGAGAAAGTTATTTTGAAAAAACATGAGAATGTTAGTGTAAAAAAAATATGTTCCAAACATTGGAAACTATTTTGGAAATATGTGAAGATCCTAGAACCTATGAAAAATGATGTTTTGATCCATTACATACTTAAAAATTTTTGTTATCATTTCTCAGCATTGGGAATTTATAAATGAAAAAGGGAAAAAGTTCTTGTCATAGAATCTTTACTCAAAGCTATAAAAATATAATGACCATTGATTTGGTATATTGGAATTACTTAAAATATGATAGTAGATTTAAAAATAATTAAAAATGTGAAATAAATCAAATAATGAACATTGATATCGAGAAATGGTGAATCTCTCATAATCAAAGGTGTTGTATCACCAATCATTGGGGGAGAAAAATTGAAAGCAAAGAACTATTTGTTTTTTGATGGGATAAAAACAAACTTCAAACATGATTCCCTGCATTGTGATAAATGAAATGAAATTATTTTCAGAATATATGGGTTTTTTGTGAAATGTGATTAGTATAGAAAAATAGTTTCCATTGAACAATGTACAAAAGGTAACCTGTTTCTAATTGGCGAGGCTCAAAAATCATGTTACATCGCCATGGTGGAAGTGATTTAGTTTTATAATAAATTTTTAGCACACATGTTTCATTGAATGATGAAGGAATTATAAATTTAATAATGTTTCTAGGTTATTCATGATATGTCATGAAAAATATATGTGTGTTTCAATATTTGTGAGAATGGGAATATAAAAATGTTTATTCGTAATAAAGATGAAATTTTTTCAAATGACCCTTATAAATGAATCATTATAATATATGTAGTATGATTAGAAAATAGTAATCTCCTAGAGATAAGTTCTTCATTAAATTAATTTATTAATTTAATCATATTACTTATGTTATGTATATGAAACATAAGTCAGATTCAATGAAAAATATTAAATTTTTTAGAAGGAAACATGAGAAGGAATGTATGTATTTAATGAATAAGATTATATCTGACAATGGTGGTGAATAAGAAATAAATAATTTGAATCTTATATTGAGAATAATTGAAATATTTATTTGTTTAATACTGTATATGCTCCTCATAAAATGTTTTTCTGAAAGGTAGAATATATTTGTTTTGGAAATGGGGTGAACTATATCACTTGGACATGGTATCTATCATTAGTTTTAGAGGCTATCCTAGAGAAGGTCTATTTATACCAAAAAAATGATGTTTTTATATGCCATGATGATATATGACACCATATGAAATGTTTTATGAAGAAAAATAGAATTTTGAAACAAATATGTGTTTTTGAGAGTCCATGCATCATAAAGATGAAAAGTGGAATGTTTGAAATGTTTGACTATAGATGTCGAGATGGAGTTTTTCTATCTATCCTCTATACAGAAGATGATGTATATGATGAAATATGATAAATTAATATTAGATGATTATTTTTGTGTTAATTTGATTAAAAATACTGGTAAGATAACAAACAAACTCATACTGACCATGAATATAGAAAATATATAATGATTTTTAATACAAATTATGATAAAGATAAAAAATGTAATCCTTATCGAGAAGAATATGTAGTCTCAATTATTATATGTGGTGAGGTAGAATCTAAAATATCTAATCCTATACTGGGGAATCATGTGGAAGCATAAAAAATAGTCAGTAATACACATCAAAAAGATCAAATAAGAACAACAACAAAAATATTTTTTACATAGATACTTGTATTCAAAAGATGATATGTAAAATGTTAATAATGTTTTTGAGCATCATGAATGGGATTAATACATGAATTAAGAGATGGATCAGATAGAATAAAATGATACATGGGAACTCATAGAAAAACCAAATGAAGAAAAATGTTATTGGTAAAAAATCAGTTTTCCAGAACAAGTTTCTTAAATAAGATAATGTGATAGAGAATAAAAAATATTAGTATTCCATGGTTACTCATTGATTGAATGAATTGAATTCAATGTGACAAATTATATGGTGGAATGGTTTGAAATAATCAAAATATTTCTTTCTATTGCTACCCAATTAAGTTACAAAATATTCCATATTGATGTGAAATGATCATTTTTAATTAGTGATCATGATGAGGAAGTTTACATTGTACAACCATGAGGTCATTTTTTTGGGAAAGATGAAATTCATTTGCACAATCTAAAGAATTCCATGTATAGTCAAAAATAATTTTTTAGGGAAGGGATTCCAAATGGGATACACTAATGAAGAATATCAATTTTATGGAAGGTTGGTTATTAATAATATATATATAAATAAAATTTGAGAGTTTTACCTCAGTTTAATTTTTTATGATGATGGAATTATATTTTATGGGAATTAAGAATGAATTTTTGAAAGATTTTGTGAAGTAGTGAATATGTGTTTTCAAATTTTAGAGTAGGGTTAAATTAGAAAATTTCATTAGTTAAAAATTTATCAAATAAATTTATTTTCAATTCCTATGAAAATGATTCTATGGAACATCTCATGAATTTCTACATGGAAAATTCACAAATAGTTTCCAAACTGGTTTAAAAAGAAAATATATTTAAAAAAGATGATGAAGTAAAGGGTGTTGACTAAAAAATAAGTTAAAAACTAACTAGAAGGATGTATTATTTGACTCACTCTAGAACTGATGGTGTTATGTTGTTATCCTATGTGATTTTTTTATGAGTGCTTCCAAATAATCACATTTTTCATATAGAGATAGTATTATCAAATATATCAATGGCACATCAAATATCAGAATCAGATATTATAGACAAAAAATAATTCACTTGTTTGGGTATTTAAAAGAAGATTGAGTGGGAAATGTAGATGATATAGGATTCACATTTTATGGAGTTATAATTCGAGGAATCATTTGTGTTTATTGTCATCAAAAAAATATAATTTAGTAAATCATAGAACATATGACGTCGTGTGTATTTATTCTTCTCCAGCTAATACCTCACATATGTGGATAATGAATCAGTTGAAATATTTCCTTTTTGAAGTGAAGTGACCCTTACTCTTGGGTTCTGAAAATCAAAGTGGAATCAAACTTACATGAAATTAGGTACAACATTATCATTCAAAACATATTTATCTCAAATATAATTCAACAAAATATCATGTTGATAAGAATAAATTAAAGCTATAGTATGTTCCTGCATCAACACAAGTTGATGATGTTTTCAAAAAATATTTATCTAATAAACCTTTTTCTAAAATGACGTTGAACGTGGGTGTTTGGCTGTTTCCACTTCAAGAATAAGGATTATGTTTCTATCTCCTCTCTCATCATTTCTTGGGATACTATTATAATATAGGGATAATTTTTTCATAAATCTATCTAATGGTATGTGGTAATCCATTTATTGAATAATTTATGTCTTTGAAATACTCTAAGAGTTTATCAGGGTGGTTGTAGGAACGTTTTTTTCCTGATTGTGATAGAAGAAAATAAATAACATAATAATTGTGTGGATAAAAGATGAGTAAGTTTTTATGACTCACTAATTTTGGAGAAAATGAATTTTCATTCAAAGAATTTTCTCCTACCGTATTTTTTCTCACGTAGGATTCTAATTTTTGATAATAAATCCACAACATTAGAATGAAAATTTCAGTTATTTATAATGATTTTTTGGAAAAAAAATCATATGGGGTTATTGTTTGGACCATGTTGGTAAGATGTTGTTTTGGGAAGCTAGAACATGTTTTTTTCTTATTTTGACAAAGAAATGTTAGCAAATAAGAAATCACCTAAATTTTTATTTTTTGTTGATTAGAGTCACAATCATATTCAGATGATCAGAATAAACTTCATAAAAAATTCCATCATATTAAGAAGACACTTTCTGGATGAAATGGTTTATTAGACACACTTATGGTGAGGACTGAAAGGAATATCATGATAAAAAGATATATCAGAGTCTTTATGAGTATTATAAAAATATGATGATTCAATCTGTTCTTGGAGTTATAATAAATCATGAGATTTCTATATAACTTTTGATGTTTTCCATATAAATTAAAGGGAGTGATATAGTGATGCCAATCATAATGAAGATCAATTTGGAAAGAAAGAAGATGATTAATGGATGTGAAGTTATCATAAATTCTTATGTAACTAAAAATATATTATTCTAATATTTAATGTTTGTAGAGTCCTCATGAAGTCATGATATAAGAAGAATATTGTGAATCAAGAATGTCACTAAAACCAAAATATCGAGGTATTAAGCACATCGGTATGAGATCACCAGATATAGATTAGTTTGAAGGATGAAAAGTTTGAACATAGTGTCAGAATGTAGAGATTCTTGCTTTAAGTCATACAAATAATCCATGAGATACAAATATTTAAATAAAGAAGCTAGTATGAATTATAATAATGAAATGAAAAGAATTTTCGTCAGTCCAAGTTGCTAAAAACACTCTATCAGAAGTGGTATTCCACCGATAATCGAAGTGACTGTAGAACCAATAATCACATGTTGTGGTTGTTAGAATATATTATACAATGAAAAATTTCTTTTTGGAAGTTACTGAGACCATTGAATCAAAAGAAAAATTTAATGTTTTTGAGACCTTTGACAAATCATATAAGAGTTGAATCAATAATATAGTCTTCCATTTTTCATCATGATAAATTCAAGGTTGTCTTCAAGTGTGTAAAGATAAAATAAATATATAATTTGTGTTTCATGTGGGTGATGAAAAAAATATATATTATATCTTCACAATCAGGCCAAGAGTAATTAGATTGATGATAGCACAAATACATTTTACTAAAGTAGTGAATGATCTGTCTGGCATGAACTAGAAATGTTATACCTCTTCAGACAATACAAATCATCTGATACAGAATCATCAAACTGAGGAAAATAATAAATGAGTAACTAAATAAAAAAATTATAAAATTTAAGTCAAGGGGTGATCTTTGATTGATGTTTATGCTGAAGTATGGGTGAAAAAAGTATTAGAACCATTAAAATTTACAAAAATGTTTATGGGAAAAGTTTTTCAAAATTTTATTATTATAGCTCATACAAAGCATTGTAATAAAAATTCATTAGTTCAAATTTATTTTAAGAGAGTCAAGTAAATCAGATTGACCTTATGCCTCCATTTTAATGGAAAAATCATAATGGGAACTGGAATCATAGAAAATTTGTGATGAAATTTTGAAGGATATATGAAGTTCTGAGAATATTCAAGAATGTCCAAGAAAATGTTAATAGTGTTAAGAAGCATGAATAAGTCAAAGATGGATCAAAAATTCAATGTAAATTAATGTTTCAATAACTTTTTTTAATAGGGAATTGTTTTCAAATTCCAGTATAAACATGTTTTGAAACACTAATAAATTGAGGATAGACTTTGTACTTTCATTATATATGTACTTTTAGAGAGAGAAGGCAGAGAACCGAATAATTCTAGATATGTGTTTCCAATTCATTCATTCTTGAGGGTGTATTCTTGAACAATGAAAAAAATAATAGAAAATATCATATTAAGTGTTTCCAAATTCTAATAGAGGAATTAGACTAGGATTTTATAAATGGGTTTGTATACATTAAATATTGTTTATGAGGTATTATGGAAGAGTTATTTTATCAAAATGAGTTGTAATACTAATATTATTGGATATGAAAATCAAACTGAGTGTCATTATGATGTCCATGAAGTTCTTACATACTGCTGGGTAGGAAAGTAAATATTTTGTTAAATAAAATATTTTTGAATGTTGACATGGATGTACTATAATATATTGGGATGTAACTAGTTAATGTATCATAATATGTTACACAATTTGTTTTTCAACATATGTGGGTGTGGAATCATACCCACTATTGTAATGATCATTGCTAAATTTTTATAAGTTAATATCATTTCATTTTCATCCATAAAAAATGTTGGTTTTATAGTTTATTGTGTGGTATTATATTGTATACAAACCATAATAAGTACGTAACTACTCGTGTTTATCAGTGAAAATTAGAAATCCTTGTGTTTATGTGGATGATTCATTGTTTTTGTTTTTAGTGGGGTAACAACTATTTAATGGGAAAAAATTTTGATTAAAAAGAAATAAAGAATAAAATAAAAATATATAATTGATTCGCCCCCCCCCCCCCCCATCTAAATGGTAAATTGATCATACTGGGGATTCATTAGAAGGTAATCCTTTTTTTATTCAAGTGGGCCCATAGTGTATAATCATGGAAAACATTTGTATGTCAATTGAATAAGAATCAATATACACAGGGATTTTACATAGAGTTATATAAAATTTCAACATCATGAACCATGGTCCATTCTGGTGAGGGCTTCATTGACACATAGTTTCTACGACATAAGATAGTTACCTAAACCATCTTGTTTAACATCTAATAGAGAAGATGTTTTCCTATATTTTAAAATTATTTTACTAGTATCTTTTTCACACAATGTGAATAAATTGTATGGGTTATGAAATCATGAAAATTCATTTTGAATAAGATACATGTATCTTAACATCAAAATTTTAGCATAGGGATGTGAACTGTATATGTAATGAGGCCTTTTAAAATGATTCCTAAGACCCCTTATGCAATGAACAATGTGAGAAACAATCAATATTTATGGTTCCTTATTTTATAAGGTTATATTTAAATAATATATGTGAAATTAGAGACTAACAACAGTGGGGACGGAGCAGCTTCATCCATTATTAAGGAAGAATAAGCCATGAATGACTAGTATAGGGTCACACACGAGTTAATACAATCATACTAGTGTAAAGAATTATTATTTGGTTAGATGATAAGAGGTCTAGGAATATATTTTTATCATTTATAAGTCAGAATCAATCAATACATATTTGTTGAAATATGTAAATTCCTCACATAAATTTGAATTATTTCATTGGTCAAGGGGTATATTTTTTTGAATTTTGGATAGGTTTTTGTTAAGGAACATTGAAATCACTACGAATCTAATTTGGTTGAGAAGTATTCCATACATATATCTAGAATATAGTTTCATTCTATTATCTAATTCATATGCATGGGCTATGGAAACAATTATTTTTTATCTTTCTTATATCATGATGAAATAAACACAACCATTCAAGAAATCATCTCATGAGAAGCATACCATTCTTCTCGCTTGAGGATTATAAGGTGTATTGCCTAGGGAATCCAATTATTGGTGAATATAGAAATAAAACATTTTAAATTCATTTAATAAATATATTTCCAAACAATTTAACATCTTATGACTATGAATGTTTGGGTTGTTCCTTTTATAGTTGTGAAGTAAGGAACATTCCATGCAGTTTAACTTCATATGGTACGGAAAAATGGTGTCTTTAAGATTTATTATAAATGATAAATATTTAATCAAATGAAAATTTTATTAATAAATCATGCATTGGTAGTTTGAGTTGTATGATCTCCATCAATGGTAATCAATCAAAATTATCTACTGAAATAGACCTTAAATATGATAAAATTCACTTCCCATTTTTATTAAATGATAAAAGGTTTCATCCTAGGTTCCATCGAGGTATAGGGAAGAAAATCTAGTTCTATATTCATTAATTTTTTAAGGAATACCTTTGATTTAGAATTTCTATATATTCATTTTTGGTGAACCTATATATGATGTTTGTTTTGTTGTCTTTTCTCATCCAGTCATTCCAATTGATTCGAAAACATCTAATAATTATTTTTCATTTATAATTGATAGAAGATAAAAATAAATAATGAAATAAACTTGAATTATAAAAGAGAAATGATCATATCCAATATATTATTGAATATTCGGTCACCAATGCAGAGTTATGGGTGGTGTTATGGTATCCCCACAAGGTATGTACATGTTTTTTCGAAAATTATTTCTTGTCAATGACCGCCATTTTGTGGATTAAGTTTTATATGTTTCTATAGACTTTAAGTATCCATTATCCATAACATTATGATGGTAAAAATGGTAGGATTCAATTTTATAGTCCCCGTACAACATTTTCAATTCAAAATAACAAAACTCAGAACCTAGTGGTGATGTTGGACTTCATGAAATTTATAATTTATTTTGTTATGAATTCATTGAGGTGTATTTCTTCATCACAGTTGGAGAATAATTTGGTATATTTAGGGTGTATTTAAAATACATGTATATATTAAGTGGTTATGGTCCCCTAATCACAAATTCACAATATGGATAATATCTAGGGGGATTGGTCTTATTGTAAAAAATATGTGTGTTGACATATGAAATTTGAATAATCATGACATGGATGAATCCTTTTGTTGAGTTAGGTGAAAACCAATTTTATCAAATAATAGAAGTTTCCATTCCAGTTAATATTATGAGAATTATTAGATTCAGATTGATGTAAACCATAATCACTAACATGAAATTATCATACAATGGTTATAATATATTCTCAATTGATGAATATGAAAAAAATATCATCAATTCTTCAATTATAGGGGGCCTTCTGAAGACCTGAACTACCATAGTTAATGAATTTACTACTTGTAATTGGATTTTACATTATATGGCTCTATCCAATTAATGATTCCTACTATAGAGGTATTATTGGAGTGTTTTCATCCATTTGTCAATAAGATTTCATAATTCAGTGGTAGAATTGGACTCATTGATATCTTCGATTCCATTCTAAAGAATAACAATACCATTGTGAAATTAATATGTTGATGATTATTTCATATATATATATCAAAACATGAATAAGCTATTTCCACACTTTCTATTTTATCTTCCAGAGTATGTTTTTTTTTGTGGGATATGGAAAACAATTCGCTATTTGTAATGCTACTATCAAAAGATGGAAATAATCATGTAGGGGAATTAAATATTCTTTTTTTTTGTGTAATCATAGGCGACCAAGATGATTACAAACTCTAGGTATCCTTTAACATTTCTTGGGATCCTTGATTTTAGAGAAATTATATTTAATCCCCTAATGAGGTCCTGTTATTTTTCTTCATTATTTATGCAGCCTTTATAAAAATAGGAATTAATATGGCCTGATATCCTTGATGGGAGAAAAATGAATGACTTCAAATATGAAATTTTTGAGCTTGGTATCATAGTTTGTTTTTCATATTTGGATTCTAAAAACACCATAAAAATACCATTCCCAAGTTTTGAGGGTGTCATGGAAAATTAATATTTAATTAATTTTAAAATTTGATAGTCATAAGTATTTTTCTAAAATGGATGGATTTGATGAAATATTAAAATTATTTCTCACTAATTTCTTTATAAATTATGAACCAATTGACAACTACTAAGGAAATAACTCCCACCGTGATAAATATCCTCTCAACATTGGGTGGTTGTGGAAGTACTTTAGTTGGATAGTTTGAGATATAAAATGAATCTCACGATGCTACAAGTAGTTCTGTACATTCTGAAATACAAATATTAATGCTCAAAATTTCATCTAAAGATATGAATAGTGGGTCTTAATATCAATCTTAGTTCTATTATGATAATTAACTGTAAATTTTTTAATTTACTTTATGAGGAAATGAAATAACTCTTTGATCAATCTAATGTTGTCACGTATAATATAAACATATTTTTTCAATAGGTAGAAATAATATTTTTCGACTTAGGAAATACAATTTATGATTTTTTATGTTGATTTACAGTCATCAATCCACTACTATGTTGTCTCTTTTTTTATCAACATGTTATTGTAAAATAACATCATATAATTATTTTCTATAAATAATTGAATGTAGGCCTGGAATCATTAGTTTCCTCCCAAATCAGTAATGATTATATAATGTATCATAACATGGATAACAATTATCTTCTTGTGAATGAATTCTATGCTACAATGGTATACTATGATGATGAAAAACCTTAATGTGGTATTACCAAAGGGACTCTTCAAGTTGATCCTTTTTAGCATATATTGTTGAATATTCATGAAAATGGACACAAGGCCATCAATATGGAAAGAATATTTTTGTGATTATACAAGCATATCATTTTCTTAGAATTTGATAAAAATTTATAGAATGTTTAAAGACATTTTACATAGAATTATATTGTGTAGTGCTAGGATTAATCTAGATGGAACAAATCACCGGATAGAAATATAATCTTTTTGTTTCCCTGAAGGCTATGGTCTAATAATATTATGGGGCCATTTTGATATTGATATACTCTGAATATCAATCTTGGAAAGCGATTCATTGATACTAAGGAATCACATCAATCATATGTTCATCAATTTGATATAGAAATTTAGATTTTGGATAATTTTTATTGTGATATTTGAAATTATTTTAGATTCTGATTTCCGTGATTTTTCTCTTGAAGAGGAAAAAATTCGTGATCCATTTATGGTATTAATATTCTATAATGGAATTTGGTTTCATTATACTTTCAACTTCCTTCTAAATGTTGGCAGTAGGGGTCAGGTGTTTTCTTCTATCATATAGCTAGTAGAAATGATGGTTCTCTCAAAGGATCATATGGTGAGAAGCCATATTGGGGTCAGGGATTATTATTTTTTATAATTAAATACTATTACCTCTCAATTATTATTTATAAATTCATTGTATTACTATATAACTTTGATGGTGATATCTTCATTGATATGTGTTGGTCATATATCCTTATTCATGTACATATTTTTTTGATGGAGTTCATCAATTGTGGTTGAGAAGCCATTCTACGATTATAGAGGAACATATTTGACACAACCTACATTATCCCCATCCCTATTCTCATATTATTCCTCTATATCTTCATTAGATTTGATGAGATAAGAATGATAATATTTAGAGTCAATAAGATAATAATAATTCTATAATTAGAAGGCATATATTTCTTCATTAACATGAATTAATATTGATGTTCATTAGAATTCGGCTAATGTTATTGGGATTTAATAATACCTATAGAGAAAGGGGAGGAATCATCATCTTAAATGTTTATATTAATGGGTGGATAAGAGACTTATTTCATATTTTCTAGTTCAGCTGACGTGACTAATATTATGATGTTTGGCTATTACAGACCTAACTCTAAACCCATATTCAAAATTTTATTTATCGGAAGCATATAAACATCACTAATATTATATAATGAGGTTCCCATACTTTCATCAATAATTTTTGGTTCTATAACTCAAGAAACATCATTAGTCATAGGTTTCTTCACTTCTCTCCAATAAAATCCTTTATCAATTTATGGATCCTCAAAACATTCATATAGAGATTTATCTCCATGTAATTCTCCAAATTTACCGGTGATGTAGGTCATGAGAAATTGGTGATATAGTGATGGAATTTACACATTTTTTAAAACAAGTATTCTCTAGTATGAATTTGAATGTTATATCCTTCTTGGCATCCATTAATTCATAGACTCATATTACATCTTAATAATTGGCTTCTGAACATGTTCTACACAGAGGTATTTTTATCCCTTTTTTTCTTATCTTTAAAGAATCATGGTGGAAGGAGAGAAGATAGCTTCACTATAGCCCTACTTATTATGTTTTTGGATTAGAATTAAATTAACTATAAATACATTATCATTTAAATTTTGATGGATATATTTATCACCCAAAATTCAAGAAACAAATGAAGGAATGATGATTCATTGTATCAAAATATCATTTTTTCTATAAAATTTATGATTGACAAGTATTATATATGGTCTATATCATCAGGATATACATAAGTAGTAATGACCTTATATTTTAACTCATGAGGGATTATAAGTGCCTTTACTAGTTCTTCGTGGAGATCCATTGATATGTCAGACCTTATATAACTGAAATATTAACCATTACAACATCCATAAAATTTAAGTTTTTATACATTTGAGTCAATGTAATATTTATTACTATAGGGAACTATACCCTTGAAGAAATAATATATTATAATGTTCTTGGAGTTGAGGATTTATGTAATTGAGGAAGAGGGAATCATTTCAATTGGATTGGGCCAACCTGTCTTAGTAACCCATCTATTCTAACATGAGTTTGTAATCCATTCTATTTGATCTTCCAACATTTTTAGTTCTACAATAATTTTAGTAATTATTTTTTCATTTACATTCTCTTCTTAAGGTGACTGATGCGTTCTTCTATGAGTCATAGTTGTTACAAAAACCATGGTGGGGATGTGGTAAGAATAATTACTTCACACAAGAATACATAATCCAATACCTTCAAATCTAATGAAATATCTACAATTGTTTCAAGAATTTTTAATAGGGAAATGGAATTATATTATCTCTCATCCACCATAATGGGATCAATTTGGTGAATGATATTAATGGAATCAAATAATATTTCTTCAACCAATGAGGTTTCCACCTAGCAGGATGACCACACAGAACCATTTTTCGGGATGGTTCCTATCTAAATGAAATTGGAGGACTAAATTTTTATATTTTCAGGTTTATATTTTCCATATGTATCAGTTCATCTTCGGATACCTGATTTTATTCCCTTTTTTATGTTTCTTCCTAGATGATAATATCTTGGAAGACTATGGTGTCAGGGAATCATATTTACCACTAATAGAAGAGAATGCGGTAATAGTTGTTTGGTTTCATCATTCCCATTGGATTGAATTATTTTTATTGATTTTTTTCCTCTTCATCCAATAATTGAATTTTTTCACCCATTATCTTAACATATTTATATATAACATTTTCTTCATAAATGGTGGCATAAACTCATGCCAAATTCATTGGTGGTTTTACCATATACACATTCCAAAAATCAAACACTTTTTTCATATTTCATAAATGAAAAAAGAATCTATGATGGGGTTCCCAAAAATTATGTTAATGGGTTAGTAATTTGGGTTAACATTGTCACCAGATTGATCAATCCTCTTCAGTGATAGATGTCTGAATAATATTTCCTCCATCAAAGTTATAATGTAAGCTATATATTTCTCATCTCTTAATAAAAATAAATTACTCTTGTTATCTTTCATATGGTGATTATTCATCGTCTTTTCCTACATCTTGATGGTGGTATTTCATCCGATTATTTTGTTATGTGTTGGTTTGATGATATGATGTGTGGGATTTGGAGATGGAGATGCTGAAGAGGCCTGTTTTAATTTTATGGTCATTTATTCCTCTGTTATAATTATTTTTACTCATTCCATTGGAACTTATATAGATATAGTTTTTGTTCAATAATGATAATTCTAAAACCTATATAAAATTGTTGTCTTGTATCAAAACCCTCATTGATAATTTAATTGGATAAGTGGGGTTCACAACTCATCATTATGGTTTTTAGTGAAAAGACCATACTTGGCCTATTGGGAAAGATTGAATTTATTAGAGTAAGTAATACACATAATCATTGAAATAAAATCCAAGACACTTTATTTTTATCGTGTATTCTAATTTGAGACATCAAAGAATAATGTCTTATGTAGTGTAGATATTTATTTATAATGAAAATATTGGTGAATATCTCCCCTCCAATTTATTGGTTTGTCTAGTAAACAGGTAAATTAGATGAAAGAATGCCCATATTAGGTCTACATGAATGACCTCATTTTGGATGTGTGTTTCCTCAGAAGAGTTCTGAAAATGGGACCATATATAGACACAAATTGCATTAGATGATTTTATGCATCCACCATACCATTGAACATAGGAAATTTAAGATTCCTTAAATTTGGTGGGGGGAAGATTTACATCCAAAAAATTATGGGAATGCTTCATCTCTCGTTTTATGGGTTCATTTTGAGCTTACTCATATTCTAATCAGGATTATAGTCTCTCAGTGTAGTTGAATATCATGGTGAGAATGACCAACTATATAAAAGAATGAATTGAGGGAAAAATAGTTGATCTAGTGGTGTCATCACTTTCTATAGTCAAAATTGATAAAAATATTGTATGGATAATGAGGATGTGTCTGGCCTAAATTTGGTTGAACCCCTAATCACGGTAACTCCCGATATCTCACCACTATATGATCTAATTAACTTGTTTTTTATGTCCTAAATTTCATGGATGTTATAAATCTACTCTGGATTTTGAATTGAATCATCAATGTTGAGTTACATCATCTTGATGTTCAAGATGAATATCTATTTGAAAAACATATAAAATAAATATTATTTATTTATTTATTTATAATTGAGATGTATCAACTCCTTTATTACTTCTTCATACTTAGAAGTTATTTCCTCATGTGTGAGTGGGTCAATATCTTTAGCTGGTAGGTGAGATACAACATCACCATTATCCTTTATGTTGGAATAATATAATAGAGGAGGTGGTAGAGGATTATTTTGGGGTTTCCCATTATGTTTTTCTAGAATCTATTTCTTTTTATTGACCACGTAATCAATCATTATCATGCGGACCATATTTTGGGTGGAAGCTTCCTCCTATGGTTCTGATGTATTGGATTCATGTTCTGTAGAGCCCATAGTTGTGGTTCCAATGATGTTCTACAATGAATAATGTATTTTATGTGTTTCATCAGTGCTAGAAAAAATGGAGGTCCATCTACACTATGGATATATTTTTGGATATTTTTCATCTTGAAGGGTAGTTTTACTACTAGTTGATCGATTTTTTCATGAATCCACGGTGGTGTTTTATCCAAACTAGAAAGGATTTCCTAAAATCAAATTTTCAAAGGGTTTTTCAGAGGGATCTTATAAAATATTATATGATAAGTGTGTCTAATGAGGAATATAGGTTGCAATATATGAAAATTGGACGGTCTACCTTACGGTAGTCCCACTAAATGAGAAAACACAAATATCTATTGGGGATGGAGTTGAGTTAAAATTGGCCCTGGAACTGTGTGGTGGGATTACCACCAAACAATTTGTTTGTCACATTGAACTAGATTTAGTGGTATTAGAGGGGGTTTAGTGATAAAACTATCCCACCTTTTTATAATGGGGTTTCCCTAGTATTTTAGCAACTGTTAAAAATGTGGTATCCCTTATAATTCAAAAAAGCTTCATTTGAACATCTGAAACATGAATTATAAAATCTACGAAAAAGATACATGGTTTCAAATCCCCTTTTGTTATTATGATGACTAAATTTCTTCTAACATGTAGCATTCTCAAAATTCTCAAATTAGTCATTAATGATTATATTTATGGAAATAGCTCAATAGTATTGATGTTTATGTTATTATTAAATGTCCAATTCCTACAGATCATAGCATTTTTCATGAATATAAATCTCTCTAAAAACTCAAATTAGAGAAATTACATAATATGATGTCATCTTTGGTGTGATTTTATAATCTGGGATTAGGGTGAAGTTAAATTATATATGTTCTCTTCTTCCTATGATTTTAATAGTAGGTGGTGTTTTTATGATTAACTTATGTAAATTTATTAACGCATCAGTGAATTCCCTATAGAGACCCTTTCAAAGTTTTACTAATTTATTGATAATTGTTTCATGATGCGATGTAGTTATTTTATTAAATGAGCTTATTCAATTACATTAACATTATTTACATAGACTTCCTAAGGAAAAAATTATCTTTGAAATTGTAGATATGTTTTCATATGACTATTAGAATGTCATGAACACACTCCTCTTCTAACCCAAAAGGATTGATATATTTTGCGGGTGATAATTGATAAAAACTAACATGTATCTTTCCTATATCCTATTTATTCCACATGATAAATTAATCTTATGTATCTTCTATAGATGATTCTTCCACCTTATTGTACCATAGAATTTGTTTTTCATATACCATCTTATCTGTGGTTGTATTTGGGGGGATATCATTTTCATTGTTTGAAGGTTGATGATTCAAGGGAAGTTTAGAAAATTAATTTATACATGGGATTCCATCCAATTGATAAAGGATGTATATTTTTCAATTGAAAAACATCAATCATATATAGACCCATATTACTAAGGACTTCACGATATGAGGGCCTTTTCAAAATTTATTAGTTAAGGGGAGGACATTCCTATAGAAAACAAATTTCAGTGGGAGGAGGAACTTAACCTAAAATTGTTTTATTATGAGGACTACCATCAAGGAATAATGTATTACCGTAGGAGGAGTTATTATGGCATGAACCCTAGGAAGGTCCATTAAGGATAATGATGGTATGATGATGACCTTTCTTTAGTAAGACCTTCTAGACCTAAGGAGGGATTATTTCAGTTCTATTCATGACATAGGTTCTCATTATAAATCTTTAGAAACCAAAAATGATGAATTAATGTTATATGTTTCGGGGAGACATCTATAGTTCCAAGGTTTAATGATACTGGGATGGACTAAATAACGATAACTGTTGCATTCATTTTTTTGTAACAAATCATTAGGATACAAGGAAATAATTTGTTGATGTTTGATAGCCTCAATCACACCATCCTTTAAGAGAGAAGTATAGTTTCCCTTCACTTGGATTATTCATTTACATTAATTGTTTCACATTTAAAAAGTTCTACGTTGGATTGTAAGCGTCTCATTATGTGGACACTGAACTTCATTCATGAGACCTTTTTGTGGTAAATATCATGTTACTACATGAATATACTGACAAGATTATGGAGTTTTGACATGGTTATATGATTTTGTGGGAGTTCCCATTGTCTATTCTAGAAAATATCCAGTTGTAATTGGTGTGATTGAACAATAATGTTATCCATTTTCCATGAAATGTTACTTGAAACCATCCTAGATTAGAGGAGGAACATGTTTATAACCCTGAGTTTCCATTGTATGGTATTATGGTAAAATCAAATGAAAAGTCATGGTTATGTTTCATAATCATTTTCACCATCTATGAGATCCTTATAACTTCAATGAAATATAAAATATGAATAAAAATATATTCTGATCTTTCCCGCATAGACATGATTTAAGGGAAGACATCTAAATCTAGAAAAAACAATATATTATCCTTATATGTAAGGGGTGGGTATGTATTTTTCATCCATTACAAGATTACTTGTTGTGAGATATTTATAGTCATTATATGTAATGGAAAGAATATAGTTCCACACTTATTTATACATAGTATATGAAAGTATGTTTTTCTTGTTTCTATCAAACTATGTTAGAAGGATTCGTTTATTCAAGTTGGTATATGTGCATTATCATCAATTTTATCCATATGTTTTTGGGTTAATATAGCTATAAAATGGATGTGCACCTATTATATATATATTTGATTTCCACCCTCACTGGGTTAACCTGGACACCAAGGTCTGAGTAGCTTAAACTAGAGACTATAACATGACATTACATCCATACAAAGGCCCTATCATAAAGAAGAGTTAGACACAACAGATTATAGAAGTATCACTTCATAAAGTCTCATGTGGTTTTGATATGACCCCATTGGGACCTCATAATCCACCAATTCATGGTAGTGTAGAAACATGATGTTACATTTTAGGGAATGACACCCAGTAAAATTTGAGACAGTGATGGATTATATGTTCTTATTTTCCACCAGTAATTACTGAGTGGATGATTAAAGATAAAAATATCATTGACGGTCTATCCCAGAGCCTCCATGATTGAGAATTTTACAATGAGGTGGTACCAAAACACTATTTCATTCGAAGAAAGTGTACTGAAGATTTGACATTATAGATGCGTTCCTCTGTCTAAATGAGGATCTGACATATGTGATGGTTGGTAAGATTCCATTTGAATTAATTGTAGTTTTGTAATATGTTAATGAATATATATATATATATATATATATATATATAATGTTGGTTGGGGTGGAATCTCAAGAGGGGGGGGGGGGGTGAATTGAGTTCCTATTTAAAAATTCTGTTAAAAACATTCTTATCACGATCACATAAAAATGAAATTAACCAGTTAATAAAGGCAGTTGGGATATAAATTTATAGTTGTTATACAATATTCTCAAAAGGTGATTAGTCCACAAATGAATAGTGTAAAACACATCATCAAATTTTGATGAAAGGTTACTGAATTAATCACATACACACACTAACCATAACTAACTATCAATGTCAATGAAAAACAATTTTCTATTTTAGTAATTTCTAAGTAGTGGAAAATAGATAAAATAGAGTATCACATAATATAATATATAATATTGTTAACCAAGAGGTTCAGTCTCAAGACGAGACTTAATCTTCTCCACTTGGTGATCACCTACCACCAAGTTGTTTATATTATCAATAAACCTGATACACAACCTGTATTGAGATTTACAATAGTTTTCTGAGAATTTCCATGGTTCACACCCTCTACCACAGTTCATCATGGGAAAAATAACAAAACAGATCACCCATGATCTCTTCCACAATTATACATTGGAAAAAGAATGAAAGTGAAGTGTTATGTGAGGATTTTTATTATCCTCTAGTACAAGGACAAGAGATAGTGTGTGTCACAGATAGACACACACATATCATAAAGGTAAAATAAAATAACAAAATATATCTAATATGATGAGATTGAGTTTATAAATCTCTATGTGTTAGTACTTCAGCTCTTGACTCCTTGTAATGGATAATTTTCAGTTTGAGATTGTCTCTAGAGGTTTTCCTCAAAAAAGGGTGTCGTAACTCTAGGTCCAAGATTTTAAGAGGTTAGTGTTTTACTTCTACATTGATAGAATGTTTATGAAGAATATAATCAAGCCTTCAAATTTTTCTCCTGAAATGATATTCTTAAGATTATTTGGTTTACAGAATAAGTGTCGAGTGGTTATTCCATGTTCTATTTGATCTAGAGAGTAAGCTATTTCTCATGAATTCATCTTCACTCTCACATTCCTTTTCACTCTCACGCTTCTTTAGTTATCTCAGTTCTTCTTGTTTCATCCTCATTATTCTAATTTTTATATTTGATATTCGATAATAGGAATTATTAAACCATGTTTGGTCCTCCTCATACCTCGTATTGTCCCCAAATACGGTTTATTGATATCTCTACTATCAGAATTAATTAATTTTAGACAGATTAAGTTTTCCAAATTTGATAGTTATAATAATTTTAAGAACTTGACAATGTGTGGAAGGGTGAGCATTAGTAGACTGGTAATGTTAGCCTTCACAATGGTAGGCATTAACAGTAGGTGCATCGGTAGCCTTCATCGGCAGCCTTGCAGTAGTGACCTTCATCAGTTACCTTCACAATGGTAGAATTCGGGGATAACCTTGCATCAAGAAACTTTTCATTTTTAACCATTTCATCATTATACATTTCATCAGTTACCGTTTTATTGGTAACCCTTTCATCAGTAAACTTTGCATTGGTGACCTTTGCATTGGTGACCATTTCACCGGTGACATTTGAATCAGTAATATTTGCATCGCTGACCTTTGAATCTGTAACCCTTCCATCGGTAACCTTGGAATCGAAAACCTCTACATCAATAAACTTTGCATAATCTAAATTTTCATCAGTAATTATTACATTGGTACCCTTTTCAAAGATAATGTTTGTACTGTAATCTTATTCAATAGAATAATGAGATTAAAAATACATTGGTATCCCTGGATAAAAATCATATATATTAATGAAACATGATTATTCTATAGTTGAAATATGATTATCACATAAATTAAACATGATTTTGGATTATCCAAATAGGTGAGTCCAAAAATATCCCACTTTTTTATAATCACAAATTATTTCATTATTTTCTCAGGCAGGGTTAAGCACATTTGCTAAAATCATTATAGGTAGGTATAATTACAACTAAACCATGGTGATGGTGGAAAATACAAATAGTGTATTTATGAAAAAATTCTAGGTAACTTAAAAACTTCTCCCCCTTTGGTTAACATTGCAGAACTTAATACTTCTCCCCCTTTGTGATAAACAATAATAATGGAAGGAAAAATGGGACGAAAAAGGATTTTATTATTAATGAATAAATAATATATGATACAAAAAGTGTACAAAAGATCCCTAATAACTATGACTTCACATACTCTATCAAAATCATTATTGTCCAAGGGAGCATTTCCTTTTGAAGATGAAGACGTAGGTTCTGAGGATAAAGGGATTGGCCTAGGTATGGTAGTCAGTAGGGTTGGAGTAGCTGTTATAGAGGAATCAGTAGACCAATATGGAGTATATATTTGAGGAATAATTGGGGTTAATGTTCTGATGGCATGTGTTAGATTCATCATTGGATCATTACTCGTAGATCATAAAGTAGCTGAGGAAGAAGGTAGGGCTAGAAGAACAATAATGGGAGTGAAATTCACATGTAGGAATGTTAAAAGAAGATTTATGATATCCATAATAATACTTCATACTCTTTCCATGGATAAGATAAAATAATCTGTATTGTCTATAAATCTCTCTACGTCTGAAGTCAGCTATCTAAGCTTGCTATCGTGATCATTAAACACTTTTGTAATAGGTGGGATCCTCATGTACTCCAATGATAGATTAAAGTGATCATCTATCTTATGCATAGTCTACACCCTTTGGTAATAGAAATAAAATTTCTCTATGATGGCCTTCTGGTCTTGAGTATCTTCCCTTAGATAATCAATCACAATCATATGAATTTCATAGGTAGTGGAAATATCCTGAGTTATAGAATGAGGTTCTAAGGTACTGGTACTAGAGAACTTATCCACTTCTAATACGAAAACTGAGATAAAGGACTAATGATCAACAGAAGCAGAGGCTAAAGAGGAATAATATGCACACCGAGGTGCCATAGTGAAAGTCAATGCCTCATTAAAAGATTTTGTTAGCCCACTAATCAGACTTCTCACATCATCATCCTGGCCACTCACATGTGTCTACATGGACATATTAGTGTCCTCAATCAGAGTGACCATCTGCTAAGCCACACTTTTGAAAAATCTATGATCACATTCCACTTTTACCCTTGAATCCATATAGGAGTTTCAGTTGGGAATAGAATATTTCACTGATTCTATAGACTCTGCCAAGGTTCTTACCTAATTCTGGAACTCCTTCAATTCATTTAGTAGATTTGAGTGAGAGACATAAATAAATATCCCTAAGGCATATGCCACAAATTCATGGTTACATGCCAATGTTCTCTCTATCTCAAAAGATTTCTCGTCAAAATTCCTTTTCAAATATGAATTTAAAGATTCCAAATCATCCTTCTTCAAATAGTCTGATGGAAAAAGTACTACTGGCTGCATAATAGTATTCTTTGTAAGAGAAGGAATTATAAGACTTTTAATTGGTTGGTCATCATCAAAATTACCATAATCTATGCCTAAGACCACAAATCTAGGGTTTTATGACCAATCTTATGTCCCATGAGCAACAACAACCAAATATATAGAAACAGGTTCCTCTCCCTCACATGGTTATTTCTCCTAATCAATCACATTCATCTCTATTGTACCTCCTTGAGAATCTGCATCAATATGAGATTTCACTGCCACTTCCTCCAAAAAATCATTAACTACTGCCATTAATTCCACTTTCAACTGAATCAACAACTTCTTCATCCAAATTTTCTACCATTTGTATATGTCGTATAAGAGGATTGAGACTTAGATATTCTTCTTAACGTTCTCCTACAACTTTCTCAAAGACATCATGACTATATTCCGGTCATATTCTTCCTTTGAGGTCTCTCTAGTGTCTTTTAATATATTTTAATATTAATCTTCTTCACATGTTTAATTATCTTCTATGTCCCTTAGAACTGTCTCCCTTCTATGCAGCATTTTTGGTGGCAAAGGCTCAGTAAAATATACAATATTGGTCTGAGGAAGGTTAGGATCACATATTCCATCTATTGAAGAGTCCTCTCTGACATGCATAATAGAAGCCTCTTCTTCTTCATCTGAGTATGCAGGCTCCACTTCATTAGGCCTCAGAACATGATATCTCTAATCCTTAGGCCTAGTAGGATGATTAACTAAGTGGAATTACTAATATATCTTAGCCCCATCATTTAACCCTATTATTTTCCAAGGGTTCAAGCTGATCTTTATAAACGTGCAAATTATCATAGTGATGCCGAAATTGTCTCTCACAAATATTGTTTCTTCTTTATTTTCAGCAACTCCTTTTACTTTCAACATCAAGGAAATCAATCTACAATGAAACAATGCAATGGAACTGGAACTGGTATTTTCTATATCTTCTAATTGAATCTATATCACCCTACACAAATTCCACTTCTATATATGCTTCAATAGATACAAAAGAAATATATCATGATATTTTATTGTATCCAAGTCCCCTCTCCTGTGACTCAATACATGATGAACAATTTTAACCAACAACCTATCTTCTCCTTCCATTTCAGCAGCAATTATTTTTCCAGGGATTCCATACCATACCTGTTCATCTATATATTCTTCATAATATAAGAACTAAGTAGTGGGAGTCACCACTCTAGAGTTGTAATCAAAACTACTTTCATATAGTACTCACAAACTCTCAGCCCATTCAATAGAGGAGATTCTTATATATACTCTATTTACCTTTGAAGGCATTCTGTTCTCAAACTCAGTATTCTCATACTTCAAGGATTAATAAAACTCCATCACTAGATTTGGATAATCAGGAAGATTTTTATTTTCAATGAATTCAACCCAACCTTGAGATTCAAGGCTCTTCAGCAGTATAGACTAGCTCGAAATCAGCCATTCTGAGAATATTTCCTTATCACAACAATTTCCCTCTTAGATAGATGCAGATTGATTAGCTTTTCCACTACCTACCTTCCACTACTCGACTCACCTCAAGGTCTCATAGGATTTGTCAGATCTTCTTCATCACTGACCTATAGTCACTTAAACCATGACATTTCTATATGGAGCGATTAAAGGGTTTCAGAAGAAGGTGAGGTTCATAGGATAGGGAGCAAGAGGTCCGGGAGAGAGTATATGTGAAGAGGAACGTGTTGAGTTCTTTATTTATAACATTTATGGATTGATAAATAAATCAAGTAAATGAAATAAGTAAAAAAGAAAATGGTTTAGATTCCATTAGAGAAAAATCTAAGTCCCAAAAACATTGAATATCAGTAAGGTAAATACGGTGCGGTCTATCAGTGAGGTTATAATGGTGGGGTATATCTATTAGTTTTTAAAATAGAGGTTTATCAGTGAGGTTCCTAACAGTGAGGTCCAACGATGAGGTTCCTAATGGTGAGGTGATATGGTGAGGTTTGTAATGGTGAGGTCAAATGGGGAGGTTCCTAATAGTGAGGTCCAACGGTGAGTTCCAACCTTAACATTTTATCATACCTAACACATGTTTGATGTAATTTAACCTCTTAGAATTGAATGGATTTGTTAATATATCATCCAATTTATGTTTAGTGCCATTGAATTCAAGAGTGATATCACCTATTTGATAAAGATCTCACAAGAAGTGATGTCTCACATCAATGTGCTTTGTCCTAGAATGAGATTCTAGATTTTTAGATATTTTAATAGCACTTGTATTGTCACACATTATAGAGATATATTTTAATTGATATACATAGCCTAGTAAAGTGTGTTTCATCCATATAATATGAGCACAACAACTACCAGCAACAATATATACAACTTCTGCAGTAGATAATGTTACATAATTCTGTTTCTTATTACAACATGATACTAGTGACTTGCCCAAAATGTGACATGTTATAGAGGTGATCATTTTATCTAACTAGAAACCAGCAATGTCAGCATTAGAAGAACTTATTAAATCAAATGATTTTCCACATGGATAAAATAGTCATATCTTTTGTAGTATACAAGAGATATTTAAAATTAATTTTAGCATTAGTTAAATGAGAATCGTTGGTATTGGCTGGAAATTGAGCACACATGCATTCAATGAACACAATATTAGGTCATGTAGCTGTAAGATAGAGTAGACTCCCAACCATAACTCTATAATTGGTTTGATCCACTGATTTACCAATTTCATCAACATCCAATTTACATGGGGTACTCATAGGTGTATCACAACCTTTTTTACACTCCAAACCAAAATGTTTCAAAATATATTTAATATTTTTAGCCTACTTATAAAAATACAATTTTTATTTTGATAAATATGAAATCCAAGAAAAAAAAAATGTTCCCCCATTAAATTCATTTCAAATTAATATTGCATAATTTTTAAAAAAATCCTTACATAAATAATTTTTAGAGGATCCAAAAATAATGTCATCTACAAAAACTTCTGCTATCATAACATCTTTAGAAATAATTCCAATAATTAGAGTAGGATCTTATATTCCTTTAGTAAAACCTTTTGAATTAGATAATGAACTAAGTGTATCATACCAAGCTCTTAGAGATTTTCTTCGACCATATAATGCTTTATAATGTTTAAAACATGATTTGAAAAATAGGTATTTGCAAAACCATGGGATGTTCAACAAATACATCTTATACTATATACCCCTTTATAAATGTACATTTTACATCCATTTAATAGTGTTTGAAATTCCTATGAGCTGTATAGGCAAGTAGTATCCTAATAGATTTTAGTATAGCTATAGGTATGATGGATTCCTCACAGTCTATTACTTCTTCTTGACTATATCCTTGGGCATGTAGTCTATCTTTATTTCTAACAATGTTTCCTGATTCATCAACTTTATTTCTAAACATCCATTTAGTGTCTATCGTCATAATGTATTTAGGTCATTCTATTAATTCCTAAACATTATTTTTTTCAAATTGATTTAAATCATCATTCAATGATATCATGCATATATTCATCATTGGTATCACCATTAATATTTTTGGGTTTAATCTATGAAAGAAAAGCTTGATGTTCAACATCGTATCTCAGAAAAGCTCTAGTTTTTGTTACTCTATTTAGATCACATACTATAACATCTAAATGATGATTATTGGGAGTTCTAATACATCAAGAAAGAGTTTAACTATACTCCTCATGGTTTCCTATTGGTTTATATTCACTAAACATAGATTCTGGAAAGTTTACAGAAATAGTTTTTTTCCCTAAGGGTTCATTTGATTTATCATTAAGGTCTAGAATTGACATATCTTCCTTAAGATGTTCAATTGAGGTTTTGGGTTCATGTGGATCAATCTCAACAAATTTTACATGAAATGATTCTTCCACACATTTGGTTCACCTATTGAATACTCTATAAGCTTCATTAGAGATTGAGTAACTTAATAAAATTCCATCATCCCTCTTAGAAGAAAATTTTTCAAGATTATCCTTAGTGTTAAGGATTAGTACATTTCAACCAAAAACACTATTGTAATTAACTATTGGATTCCTATTATTCCAGAACACGTAAGGGGTCTTGTTAAGAATAGTTATTATTAAGAATAGGTCTAATTGAGACTATATTGTTAATGTAACAAGTTGTATTAATAGCTTTAACACAAAAATAGATAGGTAGATTATACTCATTTAGCATAGTTCATGAAATTTCTGGATGTTTCCTCTATCTTGTTTCTACAAATCCATTTGGATGAGTTATTCTAGGAGGATATAAATTTTCATTTTATCAATTTTGTGATAAAATATATTCAAATTTTTTATTTTCAAACTCACTGTTAGGGTCACTTCTCATGGTCTTAATTCTGAGTCTACTATGATTTTCTACATACATGGAATATTTAATTAAGAACATGCTTTACTTTTGTGAGATAGAAAGTATACCCAAGTAAATCTAGATAAATCATCTATGAGAACATATACATAGTGCATACCATTTAAACTTCAAACTCTAGATGGTCCAAAAAATCCATGTGAACCAACTCAAGTAGTTGAGAAGTATAAACTTATTTCTTTGGTTTGAAAGAAACATAGTGTTTTCCCCTTTTAAGAAGGATTAAAAACATTGTTAAATGGGAATTCTAGTACATGTCAATCTATAAATAAACCATTACTAGTTAGTTTCCTAAGTTAGTGCACACTGTAGTGTCGTAATCTTCTATACCATAACCATGATACCTTATGAAATGCATTTAAACAAGCAACATTTTCCTAAGATAAATAATATAAATCAAAAGAATATACATTTTATTTTGTAAGAGTAGTGAAGATTAAATCATTTTAATAATTAGAAATATTCCATGAATCATTTTAAAACTTAACATGAAATCCATAATCACATAAGAGAGAGATAATTAGTAAATTTTACTTTAACCCATCAACAAAAAGTACTTTTTAAATTAATACGGTATTAGGGTTACCAATTTGGCCTAAGCTAACGATCTTCATTTTTGAATTCTCACCGAATGGGACATGTACACCATCCACATTAATTAGGCACTTGAAGTATGAATAATATCCTTTAATTTGTCTTGAACATCCCTGTCCATGTACCATAGAGTTTCACAGGAGCTCTTTAGTCAATTTTCCTACAAAATATATTATGTGTATGGTATCATTGGTACCCAGATTTTGTTTGGTCCAGATGGGTTATCAAGTGAAACTTTGAAAACCCATAATTTCCTCAAAAGTTTCCTAAAATTAGATGATATTTTTTGAGACATGAATAATTTGTTATCTCTATTATTGATTTTTTTTTCAAAAGAAGGTCCAAACCTAGAACATGCAGTGAACTGTCAAGATTTTGGAACCAATTTATTTTTATTTTTCCTTCTTTTTCCTGGTTGATATCCTATATGAGTTTTGTATTTTGGAGCAATCTATTTCCCTAGAAACTGATTCACGGTATCCCTACCTTTAGTAAATATCTCATTATCTATTTTTAATTTCTCATTTGATAATTTAAGTTTAGTATTTTATTTTAATAGCTGAGCGCATTTTACATTCTCAATATCCAGATCAGAAATATAATTAGAATTTAAAGCATGTTATCATTTCAATAATTTGTATTTATCCTTGAGTTCATTAATGTTATCCTCAAGCATTACAGAATATTCAAATAGTTCAGCCTTAGTCATATTCTCATCATTATTTGATTCACATTAATTCTTAGAATAATAAGCATTAGCTATAGGAAAATTGGATGTTACCTCATATGTTTATGTCATGAAACCTAGGTTTGCATGTTTTTTATTTTCAATATCATATGTATCAGATCAAATGGAGATGTCTTTTGAAGCACTCCAAGTAGCTTTCATTTCTGTTTTATATCTCTTTCCCTTACCATAATATTTCTTCTTAAATTTCATATTAGGGTAATCTGCTTTCACATATCCATTTCGTTTACACTCAATGAAGATTATCTCATTTGAGATTTCATACCATTTTCTATCCTTTTTCCACCGTCTGTTATTACCATACCTTCATTCATAGTTTGAAATTATAAATATATTCTTCTTATGGTTGAACTCTTTCAATCCCTTACCAACATGAGCCATCTCATCATCACTATTAGAAGTTGAGTCTCCTCTGGTGGAATATTTTTTCAGGAGATCGAACGTTTTCATTGTCTTTGATTTTTGGGGTAACTATCTTAAATTGTAATGATTTCTTTCTTGGTTTATCATAACCTTATTGGTTTACCTTAAGCTCTTATTGGAACATCATAAAATTTCCAATTAGTTTTTTAACTAGAAGAATTCCTAGGTCACATGATTCTCAGATATAAATAGAAGTTCCTCTCATCTGTCACGAAGGAATTGATGCAATATAATAATCTGATCCTTGATTTCAAATGGTTTCCCAATCTTACTCATGGTATTTACTGTTTTATCGAACTTAAGAAACATTTCAGATATATATTCATCATGATTCATTTTAAAATTCTCATATTTAATATTGTATGTATTTAATCTCATTTCATTGACATTGGTTCTTCCCTCCCGAGAAACAACCAATGTATCCCAAATTTATTAAGCGGTTTTACAGGAAGATAGTATGTTGAATTCTTTATCCCCTAAGTTATATTACAATACATTCATTAAATTAAAATAATTTTTATATGTAGCTTTAGTCAACTGAGACCATGTGTCTCTAGTAGTAAGAGGCAATGCATGTTTTTCTTCAATTGTGTCCCAAATTTCATGTTTAATGCTCTCTATATACATTTTAATTTTTAATTTCCTCTAAGAATAGTAATTTCTATTAAAGAATGTTGGCATGTTAGTTGCAGCACCCTCAAATCTGTTATCCATAGTTAATTATAATTTTAATTTACTGAAAATTTTGATTTCACGGAAATATATTGATATTTAAGATACAACTAAAATCACAGTTGAAAATAATTTAACAACGTTCACAATAGTTCGAAGAAATAAAAACATCGACCTCTGATAAAAAATGTTGGTCGTAGTGGAATCTCAAGAGGGGGGGTGTGAATTGATTTCATACATAATGGTTTTGTTAAAAACATTCTTATAATATCCCTCAAATATGAAACAGTCCAGTTATTTAATGCAATATAGATATAAATTTTTAGTTGCACAACATGATTCTCAAATGGTTATTTTTCCTCATTTGAATCAATGTAAAACACTTCTTAAAATTTTTAATCATGTTCAACGAATTAAACACACACACACACTAACTAGAACTAACAATAAAATTCAATGCTAAAACATTTTCTGTTTTATCAATCAACGAGTAGCGAAAAATAGATAAAACAAGTTTTCACAAAATATAATTCATAGTATAATTAAACTAGAGTTTCAGTCTCAAATCGATACTTAATCCTCTCTACTTGGTGACCACCTTCCACCAAGGAGTTTATATTAACAATAAACATGATACACAACCTGTATTGGGCTTCAGAATAGTTTTCACAGACTATCCAGGGTTCACACCCTCCACTGCAATTCATCATGGTAAAAACAAACAATACAGACCACACATGTTCTATTCCACAATTAAACGTGGGAAACAAAATTTAAGTGATGTTTGATGTGAGGATAATCAGTATCCTCTAGTTAAAAAACAAGAGACACTCTGTGTAACAGATAGACACACACTTCTCATAAAGGTAAAATAAAAGAACTCAGTAGAGCTAATATTATGAGATTGTTTTTAGAAAGCTCCATGTGTTGGTAGTTCAGCTCCTAACTCCTTGGAATGATGAATTTTTAGTTTGAGTGAATCTCTAGAAGTTGTCCTCAAAACAGTGTATCGTAACTCTAGGTTCTAGCTTTCAGAAGGTGAGTGTTATGCTTCTTGTTTTACAAAAAATTGATGAAGCATAGAATCCACCCATGAAATTGTTGTCCTGAAAATCTCTTATTGATATTCTTGGGTTCACAGTATAAGTGTCGAGTGGTTCTTCCTTGTTCTCTTTGATCTAGAGATTAATATCTCTCTCATGCATTCTTCTACACTATTGCATGTATTTTCACACCCACATTTTGTTAATTATCTCAGTGCTTATTGTTTCTTCCTCAGTATTCTACTTTTTATATTTGAGATTTGACAATAGGAATAAGTAAACCACATACGGTCCTCCTTGTACCACATATTGTCCCCAGATACAGTTTCTTGATATGTCTACAAACAGAATTAGTTAATGTAAGACACATTAAATGAACTATGTATGACCGTTATAATAATTTTAATAATTATAAAAAGTATGGAAGGGAAATAATCAGTAGAATTGTAATGGTAGCTTTCATAATGGATGGATTGAATAGTAGGTGCATCGGTGTATTTTCATACGATAGTGATCGACGACAGCTCCTAGCGATGGCGATCAGCTTCAGATCTTGGAGACAAACCCTAAATTCTTGTGGATGACCCTCCCCCCCTTCCTGGAGGTGGGAGGGGGTGGAGGATCTCCCTCGACCTCTGATTCCACGGGCTACCATTGTTCCTTTTTCTAACCCTAGTTATCTTCCCGATGTTCTGTCGATTTCCTTGAGTCTGAAGGTTCTTGATCTGCATCTCGGGAACCCTCAGCTTACAATATCTAATTTGGAGTTCTTTGTGGCTTCGAATCTCCTGAATTTGACAATGGTGGATCGATTCAATCACCAGAGACCCTCAGTTGATGAGTTTGAAAGATTCTTGTTTAGAAAATGGGATCTACAGGACCGCACAATGGTGGGTTTGATTGACAATCATCATATGATGGTATGATTTTCATCAGAGGACGAATTAATTCATGCTTGATCTAGGGCTCCTCGGCGCTGTGGTGGTTGCAGATTCTTCCTCTTCTGATGGTCAATTGATTTCCACACGAATCAGGACTCGCCTTACGTCACCAACTGGGTACGTTTTACTCATCTTCCCTTACCCTTCCAGAACCCACGATTATCCGTATGTTAGGGAATCTGGTGGGGCGATTTCTATGCTCTGATGATCACATGTCGTCAGTGAGTCATCCAATCAACCAAAGGCTATGTGTTGAGGTGTATTCTCTGAAGCCTCCAGTTGATTGGATCTGGATTACGGTTGGGGAAGAGTTCTGCTGGAAGCAAGCAGTGCTTTTTGAATTCCAGGTTGATTACTACTCAGGATGCAATAATTTGGGTCATCATGATGGTCAATTTAATAATGTAAGCACTTCAATTACAGTGAATCAAAACTGGAAAACTAATGGTCAGGTGTATATGACTATTGTTGTTGCAAAGGCTATAAATAGAGTGAACGATTCAGACATGAGAAACACAGCGGTATCTGTGGCGATTGGGAGACTGAAGCAGGACCTCAAGGTTGATGTGAATCATGTGGATGCTATTTCTCCTGGAGAGGGTACAGATACCACAGTGGAAGGTTCTGAGGGAGGGAATGCTGCTAATGTTTGGCATAGGACTGGTGGGCTTAAGTAGTGGGTCAATAGTTCTAGGCATAGTTGTACTGGTCAGAAGGGTGGAGGATTCATTCGAATTCGGATGGCTGTGGGAAAATTTTGGATGCCAGTCCATGTATGAAAATTCAATTTGAGGCTTTAGGGAGCACTGCTGAAATTGGTAGTCATTTCCAAGTCTTGGCGTCTGGTGAAGTTTGAAATGTGGAAATGGGTGACATAATTCAAGATGGAACTGATATGCAGTGTGTTTCAGCTGATGCAAGGAAGGAAATGGATCTTAGGTTGGACACTGAGGGGACAACTGAAGATCGCGTAGAGGTGGGCGCTGTAATGAAGGTGAATAACAATTTGCAGCTTGTATTGAGTGATACATCGATGAAGATGGATGCTGGATAGGATCTTGGAGGGCAGCCACCAGGTTTGGAAATGCATGACTGTAACAGGTGCAATGATCAGGCTGGAGGAGTGGGTGATGGTTTTCAGGATGTTCAGATTAATGGAAAGTGGCGGAATGTCTCGGACAGAGACAAAGAAAATGTGACGGTGACACCTTCCTATTTTGAGGTTCTCAAGGATGAGAAGAGGGAATCTGGAAAGCATGTGTCCAGCCGAAGGATGAGGAAGGACTACTCTTAGTTGCCTAAGCTGTTTTCCACTAGATCCCCTTTAAAAAAATCACCATAGGAGCTCATCTCATTAGAGAAATTGAACCACATAAAGAAGAATGCCAAGATCCTATGGCATTGTGAAAGGTCAGAATGGGAGACAACCACTGCATAAAGAGACTCTAATATGGGTTGTGATGGGTAAAATTCTTATGATATGTAATCGGCTACTGAATTGTGGTTTGTGTACTACTGTACTTTTCATTTTTATTAAAAAATAGTCAAGCGCCTACCTCTGACGGACATTCCTGGGTAGTAGGTGCATTGGTAGTCTTCATCGGTAGCCTTGTATCGTTGACCTTCATGGTGACCATCATCGGGGACCTTCTCAACAGTAACATTCCGTAGTAACCTTGCATCAATGACCATTGCATCGGTAACCTTTGTATTAGTAACCATTGCATCTGTGACAATTTCATTGGTAACGTTTTCATCGATAACATTTGCATCAGTGAAATTTTCATCAGTAAAATTTTCATCGGTAATCTTTGCATCGGTGACCATTGCATCTGTAAGAATTACATTGGTAAACTTTGCATCGTGAACCTTTTCATCTCTAGTCTTTTCATCAGCGACCTTTGCACCAGTATCCTTTACATCTGTAACTTTTTCATATATAATGTTATTAATGAAAGCCTAATCAATTGAACCATGAGATTAATGATACATAGATATCACTGTAAAGAGATTATAAATATTAAGGAAATGTGATTATTCTATAGTATAAATATTATTATGACATTAATGAAACATGATTTGGAATTATCAAGACCTGTGAGTCCAACATAAAAAAAATATAGAAATTCATGAGTGTTTCATCACAATCAATGAATGGATATAAAATTTACTATTTTAAATGATCCATGTTTGGAAACATCAATATTTTGAAAGTCAAAAATATCTTAAGATGTGGAAAACACATTCTGTTTTATTAATAAATGTATTCACATGGTATTCATCAATTGTGTTAATATATTTTGGGTTCTAAGGATTGCTAATGGGTGTTTAATATGGTTTCAATATCATTCATATTTTGTTCACTATTTTTTAATCTAATTTTTGGTGGCTTCCAATGGGGATTATTCAGGGAACTTGAAACACAAAATGACTCTCATATAAATGATGGATCATGAGCCTAATTTTATAATGATGATTTTCATTGGAATACAAAACCAATGATTCAAATTTATTAACATTGGTTAAGAGGACGAGAGGTTACCCTCATCACATCCTTGGGTTAGTGTGGGGGGGATTATTTCTTATTCATGTGTTCTATTATAGGTTTATTAAAAATTCATTATTCCTTTCATAAATTCCTAATATAGAACATATTAGGACTATGTTTTAATAATGATGTATTGACATGCTCTAATGTGATAATATATATATGTATTCTGGTTTCACCATTGATGGAACCATTTGTATGTATCTATGGTTCTCCTTTTATGAAACCATCTATACGAATTTTTGGGCAAAAATCATCATGTTATCATAATAGCTTTTTTGGGATTACTGTGTTTGTTGACTAAGAGGGTTTCTATGGTATTTTATGGGACTATACGCATATTAATGTCATATTATGTTGAAAAGTATCAAAAGATAAGAAATGGATTCCCTAGAAGAGGTACAAAATTTTCCGTACACAAGGTGACTTCATTTCATACTGATTTCCAAATTTTTGGGGTCCAAAATCTGTAGTTTGGATAACATTGTGAAAAGTGTATTTCCTTTAATGACTTATAAAAAAAATGAAAATTCCTGAATTTTTTTAAGATGGGATTCATAGATAGTTTTTCTTAAAGGATCGAATAATGTTGATGGTGATCTATGCAAAAAATGATAAGCATCGTTAATGTCAAAGGTGAGGAGCATCGTGAATAGAGATTTGTGGTGGAATGAAGGGTTTGATGGAGGGATGCATAATTATGAAATGCATCATGAATGTGAATTTTTTTTGGAAAATTGAAAAAAAGGAGTGAGGAGAAGGAAATGGAGGAGCATTGTGAAATGGTTATGATGTGGCACAGAAGGTTCTAGAACTGGTGGAAGGCATATAAATGGGCCTATACCCCTTCAGAATAAGTTGAAAGACATAACAAAAAAATTTATGGATTTGGAATCCTGAAGGTGGTCCTTGAAGGGTGGTTCATAAAGGTGATATGTTTAGAAGATGATGATAGTTTTAATACCAACCAAATGTTCTGAGTATCACGAATGTAAGATAATTTATGAAGGCAATGTATGATTCACACAAAGAAGGATCATTAAGAAGGATGTTTGTTTAATTACCTAACTATAGAATCCTAGAGCTGGTACATTATATTAATACATTGTAATGACTAAAAGAATTCAAATACAAAAGGATATATCAATTTAGTATGCTTGTAAAATATATTACACACATGACCGTTACATTAAAAATTTAAATATAAAATAGAGTATATATAATCCTTTGAAAATTCCATTATTCCCCTAGAATAACACTAAATATCAATCATAAAACACTTCTTGGAATCTTTGTAAAATAAAACATAAGAAATGGGTTAGCTCAGATGCATAATAATGATTTATAATACAGAAGAAGCTATAAAAAATAAGCACAAACCTTTAAGGAATGATCAAAAACTAATATACAAGCCTTTATATTTGACAAAATATGGAATGAGTAAATCAAATAATGAAATTTAGAAATTAACATGGATATTCTAATTGTTGAATAATCCCACATACAATAAATAAGTAATATGATAATGAAGTAATCCATAACTTCAGACATCTTAACCACTACGTCATGGCCTCATGCTATGACCATACACAAATATTCGGCAACGCCTTTTTCCAAGAGAATAGTTTATCTCATGAGACCTATCGATTTATCGAGGTTCTATAGAGGACCATGATCATAACATACTACACCCAATTAATTTCTCTTATGTAATGGTTCATATATGACATAAACATTCATATTAATACTAGAATAGAATATGTTAATACTTTAATAATAAACCATGAATGGTATAAAAATAGCACATCCACAGTCAAACATATCACAAAATCATCAATATAATATGAAATATTTTATCATTATTAATCAACCTCATATAAGAATAAAATTAAACAAAGTATTTTGATATTGTAAAAAATAATTCCTTAAAATTATTTGAAGGAAATATCCCATTTTCCCTTAAATCAAATAAAAGTTGTAAAATTTAAAAATAAAATATTTCTTTTGAAAATAACACAGTAATTTAATAGGAATATCATCAAAATGGTGAGGTGACATAATAGAGAAAAAAATATGCTCACATTGTATAAGTTAAAAGATATTATTTCCCTAATTTTTAAAAAATTCCATAAAGTACATCATTTAGAAAAAGACTAAACGATTCATTTCAATACATTTTATAAAAAATTAAAAATGTGTATAAAGGGATTTAAAAATCCAGAAGAAAATAGTAATATATTTCATGAAAATAGTTTTAGGAATATGCACAAGAATGATAAATATGTCTCAGTAGATACATACACATCAACAACATCAAATAATAATGATATAGTGAAACTACTCATACATTAGGTCTGATACTCTTCGTACATGTATAAAAATCTATTTTATTGTTTTAAACATATTAGTAACATACATCATAATCAAAATAATATTTTTTTATATAATATATTATTCTTTTAGGACTTTATATTACCTATTTGTTTACAATTCTATGTTAATGTAACATTCGGGTAATAATCACTTTGTTTATTGTATGAGTTTTGACTTATAATTCTAGATCAATTTACATAGATCATGATATACATAATTTTATAATGTTAAATAAGATTTATATATCATATATATTCATTATATAAATATATAATATATATATATATATATGTGTAATGGAATACACCGTTCATGGAGATGTATTTTATATGTACAAATGAATTTTGTTTCTATTTTCTTGTCACATTGAATGAAAGTAAGTGGAGGACCTAAATGTACATACATAAATATTCATATACACACACACACACACAGACACACACACCCAGATATATATATATATATAATTGTATCCTTATTATGACATATATTTCAAAAAAATTCATAATATATATATCTTTTATAATCAATCTTGGATGGTGAATGTGGAAGATGAATCTCATCAAGTCATGGAGACTGTAAGCCATACGTACCAAAGAGCGATGATATAATTTCTTTAATGATTAAATGGTATGAAATTCGATGGACTATTAATTTTACTAAAACAATATAATGTTATATTTATTATTTAAGACATTTATATTCATCATTATACCAATAAAAGGAATGTATAGATGAAAAACAGTTTACACCCGGGCATGAAGATAGTAAGGTGTACATACACACACATAGTGATAATTTTTTATAGGGTAGTAAAAAGGAGAAACATGGTTGAACAATTATCATAGAAAATATCACATCATATATTATATTTTGGATTTATTATTTCAGTATGGTAAAAACATACGATGTTCATGTAGAAGTAGAAAATAACTTTGGAATCAAGGATAGAATGACTACCTCCTTTTCCGGTTTCTCCTTTTGATTTGAAAGAAATGACTCCATAAGATGGTTTAATGACTAACTGGGGGCCTATAGGATTATGATAGGTAATTTGGGAGGGTTTTTTTTCTTGTTTTTTCCATTCCAAGGGTTTTTGAAGGTGTTAATAAAAGTAAAGGATATGTGCCTTTTTATAGGAGAGGTGAGGGACACTTTAGCAATGTCTTGAAATATTAATTAATTATAAATTGATATTCTATTTATTATGGCACCAATTTTATTAATTTTTAAGATAAGGTGAATATGGGTCAAAATCCTCTCAATAAATTATTTATAAACTAAATTAAGTCATGAATTTATCTTTTTTTTTGTTTGGATTTAACCCTTAGTTAAATAGTTAACTCTTACCACATCTTCATGAAATTTTATAATATATGATTTATATAGTTGCTGTAAAATTCCTAGAGAACCTCAAGTAGATAATTAATGAAAATTTTAATAGTATATAATTATTTGGGATGAATACTAGACTTTTATGAATATTATATCATTTAATAAGATATTGTTTTAAAAATTCATTTATTTCAATTTTGACACTATTTATTTTTTGATTTTGTTTGAAGTCATAACAACTTTATTAATAAATAAAACTCATTCAATCATCCCAAACATGACAATTTTATCCAAAAAATATATTTCTTCGATTAAAAAAGATTAAATTTCATTTATTTTAATAATTATAATGTCATTTATTTCAATCATTAATTAATAATGTAATCATCACATCATTATAATGTCATGCATAAATATATTTATTTTCGGTATAAAAATAATAAATATAATAACATGATTAAGGAAATAGTTTTATCCTTCCAAGGAATATTTATAGTCAAATATATCATTTATATAAAGCAAATTTAAATTTCTTATTTAGGCGATACATGTTTAGGTTATATTTCCATTTTATTTAAATTAAGCATTATAAAAGGTCATTATCAAACACAACTGGCTCCATGGGGTCCTAAAATCAAACTAAAGATGCTCATGGTCTACCATATATCATCCAATAATATTATGAAACATGTTAAAGACATTTTATATTATAATAATTTTATTTTTAATCTTATTTACCTAATTTACCCATTAACTAGGGTAAATAAAACTGATTACTAAAGTAACAATTCACACTATCCAAAAAAAATTACTTATTTCCACATTTTTAAACTTATGGTTGAAAATATTGAATCCATTTTTCTAAATTCAAATCACAGAATTGGAAGAAATTAATTTAGAATTAATTCACATTGTCAATACCAAAAAGTGGGTTTTGTAAGAAGTAAAAATAATCAAATGTTTGGAATATGGTTATGTCAAATTTTAATGTAAAATTACATTCAATGACCTAAAGTGTATTAAATGAAAAAATATAACACAATTTCACTTTAAAATAAATTAATAGGATAATGTAAATATATAGATAAATTAGATGAAAATATAGTTTTGAATTAAAATTTAGTATTTCCCACTATTCATTAAAATATGAATTTTAACAGAAAATACCAAAAAATTATCCAAACTAAATATTGATGTCCTTATTATAAATAATATGTTCATGGTGTCAAATTAAATAAATAAAACTGTAAAATATTGGAGTTATAATGGGTTTTCCATTAAAAGGTAGAAAACTGTATTTTTATATAAATACTCATTTTATATGAAAAATTGACTTTGTCTTTATGTTTTGTCTAAGAAACACATACGAATAATTTTAAAATTATATTGGATATATACAATTATATATTTATTCATTACTCTTCATACCCTCTTTTTAAATGATTTTTTGATAGGTTACATTTTACTCGAACTCGATGTTGCATGTAGCGCAAGCTATTGAATTATTAAAAAGACTCATACAATGTATGCTTGGGGTGTCAAAATCTCCCCTCTTAAAATAAAATACACCCTCAAAATTTATAATAGAAATAAAAGACTATGCGGTGGAAATTTTAAAATATATTTATTGAAATCCCAAATAAAAAATTTATTAATAACACATCTATATTAAAATTATGTAAGAGAAGTATGAAGGTATCTGAAGATAAGATATAATAGGATTATATATATAAAAATATGGATATGAAAGAATAAAATAATGATATTTTTCTGATAGAGGGTGATAGGGAACCTGAATAGGAAAAGGTTAATAACTTGGACAGTATCTATCTATGATGATCCAAAGGGCAATTTCATTCATCACAAAAGTGTTCACTAGGAATAAAATTTATTTTTCATGATCCTTTACCTAATGTTGTAGAACAAGAGAAGAAATACTTACTTGATATCAGTATAATCCCACCATTTCTTGTGCCTTGATCAATTTACACTTCATATCTTATTCAATGAAATGAAGTAGAATTTTGTATTCCTGATGTGTTTCAAGATCATGTGATCCATAATTAGTTTGATAGGTCATTCCATTTGTCTCAACAACAAAAATTATCACATTTTATCACATAAGAATAAGTTCATCTATAGAGAGATAATATATTAATCTAACAATATTCAACCAGAGTATAACATATACTATCTATAAATGGATAACATTTAAATCCATGTAAAAACTAAAAATCTTCAACATTAGATTGATTTGAATTAAATCACCTTATAATTTATCTCCCATATGTTATAGGGATGTTATTTTTTCTCACATTCCAGACATGAGAGCGCATTCATCATCTATTCTCTTGAGTCGTGGTAAAAACCTGAATTATTAGAGAACCATTTTGAAAACATGCATGATTCCTTATTTCAAAACACAATGGATTATTCCATAAGTGTCAAAAATTTATATACTTTATCCATGATAGAATAAACCTTTTATCAAAAAATCAAATAATTAGTTCTCATGGATCTAGTAACATCCAATGTACTTATTCAAATCCAACATATCTTTATCCAAACATCATTATCTTAACATAAAGAATATATTAAGGGTTATATTTACCATAATAATATGTTCTGCAAACATAATCTACCCCTTAATTACCTTTTCTTGTCCATTATAACAATTCAACATATATGTAAAAAAAATTATCAGAAAACATAAAATGATTACTATTTATATAATTCACTATTCATAAATCATGGATATAAATATTTAAATAGACCAATGCATCCAATTTAATGGTATTAATGGAATATGTAATTTCATGGTTTAATAGAAGATTCTTATTTTTTGGCTATGAGTTAGTTAATACCCATGATTTCCATATATTATACATTGAACTCCATAACAATTAGTCACTCTATAACTGTTTTCCCAAAGAGATAACATCTTCCAATCCATTTGAGGTATTCCTCAATGTTCTTTCTATCCTCTTGACATGTACGAAATTGAATCGACTTACCTCAATAGTTCTTAAAATATGAACCTTTATAAACGTTTGTTTTTATCTTACCCAATGAGTTAGGAAATTCATCAACGATCATATTGTAAAACATATATAATGATAAATGATTCCATTGAATCAACATATATTTATCTCTAGTCATTGTCTATTTTTGTTTCCCAAAATCACCATCTTTTCATTCAAAATAAATGTTAAACTAATTATTTATGTTTCTCCTAATAACAAAGACCAGAAAGGACTAGGTGGGAAACAAATATCACTAGATAAAACCACATAATCAGGGGAAGGTAGTTTCAATCCATAATATAATAGTTTTAATCCTAAGTTATGCATGATCACTAACAAAATTATAGGGTGTTCTTCTATAATTTTCCACAAACTATATATTAGGTTTATAATCCATAATCAAACTAATCTAAATCTATTTCCAATTTTTTTTTATAAATATCTTCTGATATCACCTATAATGCCACGACACCCGAATCCCGAAGCTGTTGCATTATTTTCATATATTGGAATGATTATAGGGAATAAAATCCCAAAGTACCGGTCAGTTTACAAGTTATGGAAAATATATTATAGATATTAACATTACATTATAATTCACAAAAAAAAACAAAAAAAATAATCATTTGAGAAAGTCATTATTCCCCTTTATTAACCCCAAATATTAGTCATAATACAAATCTTGGAATCCTTGGAAAATAAAATAGACGAATGGGGTGCACTCAGATGCTCAGTAAAGATAAAAAATATAGGAGAATCTATCAAAAATAAGTATAAATATTTAATTAAATGTAAAAAACGAAAACACCTATCTTATAAAAAATTATATTCAGCATAATATAGAAAGAATAAATAAAATTATTCTTTTTAAACCATCACATAGATATTCTAAGATTTGAATAATCACATGTAAAATCAATAACCAATATCCTTATGGGGGAATGTATAATGCCATAAATATTAACTTCTACGCCAAAGCCTTGTGCCTAGAACATACAGAAATATTCAATCATGTCCTTGTTCCAAGACACTAGTTTTTCTAATGAGACCTACCAATGCATCGAAGGGCTATAACGATCCCCACTCATCACTTAGTAAGTCAAATACATTACTCATATGAAAAGGTAGAAAAATAATATAAACATTCACATTAAAAATATAATAAGAAATATTAATAATTGGAAATAAACAATGAATGGTATAAAAATAGAACATCCATTTTCAAACATATCAAAAAACTGTCAACACAATATGGAATATTGTATAAAAAATAATCTACCTCAAACAAGCATAAAACAAAACAATGGATGATGACACAGATGAAAATAATTCAATAAGAATATTTAAGTGAAATATCCTTTTTACATTAAATCATTTAAAAGATATGAAATTTAAAAATAAAACATTTCTTTAAAAATAACCTTGTAGGCTTGTAAAAATTCTTCAAAATTGTAAGGAGGAATAATGGCTGAAGATAGCCGCTCGAGCTGAAAAAACATTTGTTCCTTAATTTGTAAATAACATAATAAAGTACATCGTTTGGAAAATGACCAAAATATTCCATTCAAAAAAATTTATAAAAAGTTAAACATGGGAAATAATGACTTTAAACATCTATTAGATAATAATAACACATTTTATTATTTTTTAGAAGCACAAAATTGGATGATAAAGATGTCTTAGTAGACTCTTATGTATCAACAACCTAAAATAATAATGGGATTGGGAAATGATAACTTACATTATGTCTGATAGTATCCATACGTGTATGAAACACATGTATAATGTTTTTAAACATTTTATTAACTGATATTATTATAAAAATAGTATTTATAATGTCATATATGATTCCTTTAGGACATTATATTACTTGTTTATTAATAATTCAATGTTAATTCAATTTTTCTTATAATTATCCATTTCTTAATCGTACGTGTTTTGAATTTTTTTGGATAATATTTTATAGATCATTATATACTTAATTCTTTAATGTATAATATAATTTATATATCACATATATTCCTAATATAAATATTTATAATTGATAGATATTGAATTTGATTATACTGTTCAATGAGACGGTAGGTCGTACATATGCATGAACGATATATATTATTCCATTAAACTTATCATTTCATATATTTCATAATTATTCATAATATATATTTTATTTTTAATCATTATTGGATGGTGAACATGGAATATTAGTCTCAATGCATCGTTGTAACGATAATCCGTACATACGCACGACCGACGAAATCCTTTACGTTAATAGATAAATTATATATAATTATATGAAATATAAATTTTAAATAAATAATGTAATGTAATATTTGTTATTTAATTCACTTTTATTCATCATTATAACCATATAAATAATGTTTTCATGAAAAACAGTTTACACTATGGTGTGGAGACAGTATGTCGTATGTACACATGCATGGTGATATTGTGGTTCATAAGCTTGGTAAAAGAGGGAATATGGTTTCCCCAATTCATAAAAAAATCTCATTAAATATCAGATGCTGGAATTATTATTTTATTATGTTAACAACATAGTAATAGGATGTAGAATCTGAAAAGAACATTTAGAGAAGGGACAAAATTATTACCACTTCTTTGGGTGTCTCTTTTTGATTTTCAAAAAAGGACTCATTTAGATTGTTTTTTCTGTAATGGGTGGACTTTTGTTTGTATTGAGTGAAGTTTGTATGAGGGATGGGTAGGGGTTGGCCATGCGAAATGGTTTTGGTGTTGGGAATAAACTATAGGAGAAGTTCCCTTTTATAAGAGAGGTGAGGGACACTATAGGAAGGTCATGGAATATTAATTTATAATAAATTTATTTTAGATTTATAATGTCTCCAAAGTGATTTATTTCAAGGTTAAAATCATTATGGGTCAATAGATTCCCATAAAATAGGTATTAGATAGTTTTGGTCAAGAATTTAAACATATCTTTTTGTTTTAACTCGTTGTTAAATATGTTTTCTTACAATATCAACTTGTATTTTTATACTATATGGTCAATATCATTATTATAAAATTCCAATCGAACCTCAAGTGAATCATTAATTCAATTTTTAACACTATATATTTAATTTGGATGAATTATAATATTCTATGACAATTATTTATTTTAATAAGACAATGTTTGTATTAAAAATTCATTTAGGACAATTTTGATACTATTTTGTAATTGATTTTTGTTAAAGTCATAACAAATCGATTTCTTAAAAAAAGAATTAAATAATACAAAAAATGTCAATTTTATCCAGAAAATATTTATGTATGGAATCAAAAAACTCAAATTACATTTATTTTAATAATTATTTTATCATTTATTTCAATAATTTATTAAAAATGTAATCATTGCATAATCATTGTCTCAAAAATAAAGTTATTTATTTAATGTCTAAAAATTATAAACAAAATAAAATGATGTAGGAAATATTTTTATCATTTTAATTACTATTTATAGTCCAAGATATCATTTATATAATCCAAATTAATTTTAATTAATTAGACAATATATCTTTCTGTTATATTTCACTTTTCATTAAAGTAAACATTGTAAACGAACATTATCACACCCATGTGTCACTATGGGGTCCTAAAATTGGCCTAAGGATGCTCATAGTCAGAAATATATCACCCAATTGGATTAATACATGTGTTAAAGTATTTTTATATTATTATAATATTTTTTTAACCATATCTATATGATTTACCTTTGACCATGGTAAATCAAAATAATTACTAAAGATACTATTCACAATACATAAAAATAAAAGGTACCTATTTAAAAAATTTGGACATTTTAATTCCAAATTAGTAATCTATTTTCCAAAATTAAATACACATAATTGGAATAAATTAATTTAATGTTAATTCTTATTGTTGAAACCAAAAAGTATATTTTTAAGAAGTAAACAATGATCAAAATATTGTCGTCTGTTTATGTCCAATTTCAATGTAAAATTACCTCCAATCACAAAAATTTGATAAAATTATAAAAAATAATCTAATTAAAATTTAAAACCAACGAAAATAACAATATAACTATATAGATAAATAAGATAAAAATGTTTTTTTTATTAAAATGAATTATTTCCCACTATTCATTAAAATATTGAATTTATCATTAAAATACCAAAAAAATTATCCAAAAAATAGTATGGGTCCCACTGCTAAATAATAATTTCATTTTTTGAAATTTAATATATAAATTTATATAATATTGGATTTAAAAAGGTTTCTCAATTAAAATGCATAAATCTGCGTATTTTGAAAAATAATTCTTTTATCTGAAAAATTGAATTTTGGCCTTATATTATGTCTACGAAACACATAAGATGAATGTTAAATTTATAAGGTATATATATAAAATTATTTTTTTTTATATTATACTAATGGAATTTTTTAAATGGTGATTTTGATAGGTCCCGGTGCCATCAAACTCGTTGTTGCATGTAGTGCAAGATATGGAATTATTAAGGAGTGTACCATAGAAGAATTGTTTGTTGCATTATGAACTTAATTAATGAAGTGTATATTTATAAGGCTATGTGAGCTTCAAAAATAGTTAGAGATTCATGATAGGGATTTTGATCTTCCAAAAAATAGGTGCTTCATGAAGGTAGTGAGCATGGAGAAAGTTATTCAGAAGGTGTTTCCCAATAAATCTTTGGTAAAGAGTTATAAATCATTTGGTGAAATTGGAACATCAATAGTGCTTCTATTTATAACCAAATACTTATTCATTTGAGATAATGAAGTGACCAACATGTCGGTGAATAGTGTTTTAATCCTGTCCAAAATTATTTTGATAAGGAAGAAGAAGACGATGATCCTTTCCACAAGAAATGATCCATAGAGAGAGACATTAGGAGTGACCCTTTGGAATACACTGAGAGGATGATTAAAATTGTAAAGGATTTAATCAAGGCTATAGATGAGATATACCCCCAAACATTCATTATTATCTGTGACCCTTAGTGAAGTTTGTACAATTGGAAAATCATCATTGTATTCTACTTGGATATAGCCTAGTGGGGGTCAAGAAACTAAAAAATCATTATTTACTTTTTATTTATTTCCTTCATTACATTAAAATCATCATCATTGAATAAATAATGTGAGAATGAGATATGAATTAATACTTAAGTGAATACAAGTGAACCTTATAATAAATAGATCAATATCAACTGGTGAATGAAGATTTTAGAAAATAATATCCATACCATTATTCACCCCACCATCGGGGAGTCTATTCCCTTTTTACCTTAAAATAATCATCGGTTCTCTTTCTTGGTTATGTTTTTTGTGAATATAGTTTTGAGGAACATAGTTAGGTTGTATGGAATTCATTACCATCTAGAGAGAAAATTTTCTTCAATGTTAGGAAAGTCCCCATGATACAATATTTCTACATGTCCTCAGAAGAGATCTCAAAACCCAAGTACTTTATTTCCCTTTAATTTGAAATATCATACCATCGAGGTAAATCTGATAAGGATGAGACCATATTTTACGATATCATTCAATAAATACATATAAGAAGAAGATTCATAGAAATGGATTGCATATTGATAGTACTATAATATCATTTTGTGGTTTATGTAGAATAAAATATGTCTCGTAGATGAGATTACCTTTATCAGGAATGTTCAGTGAGGATAGAAAGATAAACAATACCAAGAAGAAATATAGCCCCTTTTGTGGGGGAATGTGTATACTGGTAAAATGGCCTCAAAAAGGATAAAAATGGATGAACTAAAAGGATTATGCCCCTTTATAGGACATGAACATACTAAAAATATAGACCATGAAATATTACGATGAGTTTTATATGTTGGGTTTGAACCGTAGAGATGCATCATACATGTCTAATTTGGATATGAATCGAATACCACATAGTTTAAAGGGGTTTGGGCTATCCTATGAAAGAGGCCAATTTTTATTATTCCTTTTTTAAATGACTAGTTGATGGTTTTTTCTCATAGGGAATAAATCCCTTTGATAGATTAAAAACATGATTAGGGGTTATATTGAATAAGAGTCTAAAATAAGAATTTATTCTGATGAGGGTATAATCTCCAAAAACCTCTAAGACCTTGTGAGTGATGCATGTTTTTAGAAATAAAAAGATGTTTATGATCTAATAATATCAATGATCAATTATTTTTATTGTGGATAATTATGAGGTTATGTAATGTAGAGTTTGTCTCCTCAGTAATATAAGGTTCTTACACTATGACAGATTTATTAGTGTTTTCCATTCTGATTGGTGTAATATTGGGTGAGGGAGAGGTGATTAATGAAAAGTAAAACTTTTTAATTGATTATATTTAAATTTCATGATAATGATATCATAGGATTTCTGGAGAATCCATCCACCAACATCGCTATGGTTGAGATTATCACTAAAACAGAAATAAAATATGGTAATCATTCTATGTATCCCATATAAGAAAAGTATATATGTGGAAAATCTATTACTATAAAAATTATAGACAATATGGGGACACATTATTGTGTATTCCCATTAGGAAAAATGGTTCTAGTGACTAATTAGAAGTTCTTATTGATGAAATTATTATGTTATTGTATGTGAGATGTCAAGACACATTGAAATTTGCAAAAGTAAAAATTTGTGGTTGTATTCTATATGGGTTGATAGAAACAAGTCTATATGGGAAAAGTATCTTATGTATACCTCACATTGAAAATTGGAATTTTATTTGGTGGGCGGGGATCATGAATGGTGTTCTTTTATATAGTGTGCTGTATTATAGTGAGAGTAATTTGAATGCATGACTAAACCATTTATGAGTTCATAGGATCATATTATTCATTATAGATCCCTTTTTGGATACACCCTCATATAATGTTGTATATGAGTTTTCTATATAATTATTCCCTATTCTTTAAAATTATTTTTATATATATCTTCCGCTACCACTTTTCTAAATGACCACGATTTTTTAGGGATGGTAAATATTAATTTTACTTTGATAGCCTATTAGCCATATATTATAACCAGTACTATGTGGTTGAGTAATTAAATCGTCATCCACAATTTATTTTATAGTTTTTGGGCTTATGTAGTGGCTGAGTCACACCGATAAATGAGAATTTTTTTAGTTGTATTAAAAAGGATTCCTCATGATGAAAATAAATAACATTGTAAGTGGGTGGAATGACATTACCACATATCCCCATATGAAATTAACATTTTTGGGTCTATGCTTAATGAATCTAAATATTAATTAAACTTGTTTGTTTTTTGAATGATTTAACCACCTACCACACAAATGAAAAATGGAATTTTTTGGGGTGAATGTATTTAGTAGTATTCATTTTCTGGGGGAGGGGGATGGGAGTTCATTTCACTAGATTCTCCCACAAAAAGAAATTTTATTTAGTGGGGGTCATCAAAAGTTTTCCTCAAAGATGATATTTTGTTTGCGGGATCTCCATTCAAAGTGGAATTCCATTATAATTACAAATATCATAGCTTATTTTACTTTTGATTTACTGAATTTTTATGTACATTATCATATTATTTTTAGACCTTAGTATACACAAATGTCTGGATATATAATGATAATCTATTAACATCAAAAATAATATACACTTATAATATATTATGGATAAGATACATACGTTTTTTGTGAATTTTATTATTTAATCAACGCCAAGGTTAATCCTATTAACATTTCTTACCTTAGTCTGTATGTTTAAATATTTTTTATGCATATTTTCTGTTTATTTATATTTATTGTTGAAGGTTTCATCCACATTATATCTTTTGAGAAACTAGTGATCCTGATATAGCTTATACGAAGGGTGACTCCCATTATAGAACTCGAATGTATTGGGTAATTCTAATGTTGGAAGTCGGGATTGTGGTTATTATCATTGAAAGTGTATTGATATGGACTATATATATATATGATGAAATATTTCAAAGAAAATGTTATTGATTTATTTTTAAAGGTTCTAATTATATTCAATGAGAAAAATACTTTTTTATTCATGTGAAAATGATTTATTTAATATTACCAACTTGCATCAAAGATTAAGGTAAAAATTATATGAGTTTACATTTTTTCCCAAATAACAAGATCCTTTATTTTTTATATCTTCTAGAGCATTTGTCTGCATCCCATGTTTTTAAATTTTTTTAACATGGTTTAAATATGACTATGGGAAAGTATGAAGTCACGTTGGATGTTGTATATATTTTGCATGAGTGGAATTTATGGTTTATTTTAACAGTTTTATATTATGGGGAAAATTGATATTGATCATAAGTGTCTAAATTTTGTTTTATTGTTGTTAATGTAGGAGATATGAAATAATTGTCTAAAACAATAAGACTAAAAAATCATTAATGTGAAGGGATGTATAATTATTGAATAAAAATCAATATTATGTAATGAAAAATGTTGTGAACATATATTTGGTGTAAAAATAAATTATTAAATAAGTTTAGTGGTAATGATAATGTTAATAACACTCCATTATAATATTTTATTTTGTGGTCAAGTTAAACTAATATATCATTTAATATTTCCATGTTTTTTCATCTAATTTATGATTATTTAGAATGGGTTTTCATTGATGAATCATGAAATCTATGGTGGTAAGTCATCAAAAAGAAAAATACATCCAAATGTAAATCCAATGTTGGTAGAAATTGCAATTGATCTGTTTGTTGTAGAGATGGAATAGGTAACAAAAATGTTAAATGTTGGTGCCACCAATGATAAAAAACTATACTAACCATTAAGGAACATAACTATAGTGGATCATCTCATGATGCATCATCCCCTATCATTCAATGGATCATCTGACCTAGTGGTAGATGAAGGATGTATGAATTCCTAGGAGAATATATTTGAAGTCATGTGATGTTCATAATGTCAAAATATAACTCTGGTAATATATCATTTTGAGGTTAAATATATTTGATGATGTTATCTGGTTAATTATAGTGTAGAGATATATGATCATGAGTCAATGGAATAGATAATATTCAAATCTATTTTCCTTGAAAAATATCTCCCTAAGGTTGATTGACTTATGATGGAGAAAATATTCTAGGAGTTTAAGAAAAAATATAAATATCTTTTGGATACATATTACGAAAACTTCACAACAATATCCATGTTTATATCAATCATTACCAGAGACATTGAGAGTAATATTATTATATTTTATTAAGGATTGAAACCAATTTTAAGAATATATGTTCCCTATCATTAATTAAAAAGTTAAAAAAGTAATTTGTTGTGATGAGAAACTTGAAAATGAGATTATTCAATAATTACATGCCCTTAAATTAAGTTCTTGGGAAAAAATAAAGGAATAAAAAAATAAATTAGAAAACAACTAATAATTATAGAGTTATGCCAAAAACACATTCTATGTGTGGTAAAATATATTTTGGGGAGTTAATGATAGGATATTGAAAGTGTTGCAGGTGTGGTAATATTGGTCATAATGTTCGTGACTAAAAGGAAAAGAGTCTTGAAAATCCAAAAATGAGATAACATATATATAGTAAGAAGTAAGATACTTTATTTGTAGTGTGTACAGAACTTATGCTAGTGTGTTTCCAATGAAACATACTAAGTGTGAAATGTTTTATGAACTGAAGAGAAATGGTATGGAGAAATCATGTTCTACTTCTACAATTGATGTTGGACAATTTTGTGATGTGATTGAAGATTTCATAAGTTCTATATTAGTCATGGGTTGATCATAGGGAAAATGTCTTCGTCACCCATATTTAAATGTTTTAAATAATTTAAATACCTTTTTAGACATTTATTGAGTTTTTTACATGTGTGATAAGTATTTTATAATTTTATTTGATGATTAATAGATGTACTTATGTGGATGTATGTTTAATATTTTGGATACCGTTAGTGTAATATATATAGGGATTTCTTTATAAATATTGGGTATCACTACTTAACTTTATAGAATAATGTATCATATAACAACATGAATGTTTGAATTATCATAATGTGTTCTAAATATATTGGTTTCAGTTAATATAAAAGGATTAGATATGCCCAAATATCCTTTATAGGATTATGTGATGTATTAGATATTTATTATAGTTCATCAAGCATGAAATTTCATATTGAATGCTTATTTTTTATATAAAAAGATGATTATGGGGTGGATGTTGAATAATTTGTGAATATAAAAACATAATTTAAGTATATATCCTTATTATATTTGTATATATTGTGAATGAATCCTATGACTATAGGAAACAAGTCTTGAAATAAAATGTTTTCCTATTATCATCATTTTTATGATAATGAAGACCCCATTAAAACTATTTGTCTTATCTAATTTTGGTTGTTAACTATCCTTATATAACCCACATTATTGTGACAAATTTTCTCTAACACTATCCATCAAAACATGATTGTATGATTCCACTTCGTTGTCAATATTTTTATTTCCCACATATGATCTCCAACCTAGGATCATTGTAATGTGACCTTAACACTTCAAAATATCTATTATCAATATGAATTTTTATTAAGATTTTTTATGTGGATTTATATTATGGAGTTTTATAAATGTTAATAATTTTATAACCAAGATGAATTTAGAGGGAAAATAATTTTACGGTGTGCATGATGTAACATCCCAAGATTTTGTGAAATATATTCTTTACAATTAAATCAAATTCTTAAATAGATTATATTACAAAAAAAATATCATTTATCTTTCATAACATGAAATACCATGATTATCTTGTATTTCACACAATATTGACTTCCATTGGGGACTTACGTTAAGCACATACCCAAGTCTTACCAGACAATAATATAATATAAATATACTTTTTTAACGTGATGTTTGTCAACTAACTTTTTTAATGGCTATAATAAATGTGATTAAATGAATATTTAAAATTATATTTCACAATTTTTTATTAAATAAATCACTTGGTTTTTCAATTTATTAGAAAATAATGTAAATAATTATTTAACATAAAGGATCTGTTTTAATTGGAATCATTTTTTATAACAAGATTAATTTTTTTATTAATAACATAAATTAATCATTGTTAGTGAATAATATAAAATGATTTTATATGTTATATATATCATAAAATATTTACAAATTCATCCAACATTTTTGGTCGGCATAGTATTAAAATAAATCAAATGTTAACCATAAAAGTTGAGTAGTTCTAAAAGAAAGATTTACCACCTACTAATAGAGCACATGTTTTAAAATTAATTTAGACACTTTTATAATTTACATTATAAGAAATGTTGTTTTTTTATTTTTTATATCAATATTTGTATTAGGTTTATTTTATGTATTTTTCTATGAACTTTAATATTTTGATGAATATTGAATAAAAATAAATTTTAATTTAAAACTACATTTCCATCCAATTTATTTATATAATTTCTTTACTATTTTATTGATTTTGAAGTAGTATTTCATTAAATACTAAATATATTAATACAATTTAGGTAATCATGATGATTTTTATATTGATTTTATATAAAAAATCATATGAATTTTTTTAACACGTTTTGTTTAAAAACATAATTTTCCATCCCCTATACAGGACTAATTTTAAATTAATTTCTATCTCTACTGTGATTCTATTGACCTCTTTATTTTAATTATCAAAAAATAATGACTCTAATTATATTAATAAATTTCTTGTTCTATAACAATATATTATAATCTGAGATAGGTGATTAAATTTACCAAGTATGAGTAACAGATAGTCCCTACTAAGGACAAGTCACCATTGAGTTGAAGACCCCATCAACTTGCCACACTGCTAATGAGGACTCAACAATAGAATAAGGACTCACTGTTAGTGTTCCATGCATCTAAAATATAAAATGGGAAATGTCTAGGACACCATCACCTGTGAGTATCACTTATCAATAACTCACCATCAGTATAGAAATATTGTTATGTATTAGACATTGTTTGATGTCACAACACCAGAGTATAAAATCCGTAAAGTATGGGGTACTTCCAAGATATTGCACTATCATGATATAATGCTCCAAGAATGTAAATTTTATAAATTGTGAGACACTAAAAACATGACCTACTATGAGAATTACCAACTATCAAATGACTCGTCACAAGTGGAGTTACCTCTAGACAAGAAATATGGCTAAATTAAAGCCACCAAAAGATTTGTGTCACCATTGTAGCGAGACAACTCGATACCCAGATACACTGTTATATCAAGTCACCATTATAATAAGGCACACCAATTGTTTTCCTAATTTATAATTATTTTATTTATACACTAACTTCTACTTTATTTTATTTAATTCAATATTATATTTTAATTATTTTATCTAAAATAATCGATATAATTCATTAAATAGCATTTCAGAAATTCTTTTTGAGGAAAAAATATCAAGATCCACATGTATACTCTATATGACACTACTATTAAGAATAAATGTGGATTCCCTATTTCTTATATTCAAGGTGAATATAGTTATAAATCTGACAGATTTCCTTTACTAAAGACACACATTGAGATGATGAGATGAACTGCCACATCCTGGAAACACTCAATTGAGGAATCTGAATCGCAAAAACATATGGTGCATTCCTCTATTCAAGAACAATAGTCTAGGACATTTTGATGTACTAACACTTTTCAAAATAAAATTAATAAAGATATATTTACAAATATTTTCTATGATTAATTAACTACGCTACAACATACCAAGTGTTTCTATCAATAAAATTGTTATAGTTATCAGTTCTTTTTATTAATTCAAACATTATGAGCAGTGGGTGTCAATACTCAATTTAATCACACGAACACTATTTATGGTGATGATCATGATATTTCTTAATAACATATTTTAACCTTTCATTCATATTCATTCTCATTCTTAATTGTGGTAGAGGTACCAATGTGGTTAATTAGTTTTTACTCACACAAAAAATAATAGAAGATCTCGTGTGTGACATACATTCTTTCTAAACGATTCTAGAACCAAATATTGGTTGTTGTTCAACTTTTTTATTTTATCCAAACATCATGGTGGAAAGTAATAACCAAGTGGTGATGACTAAGACACCACTTCACACAAAAACTATTGTTTCAAATTTTCACTGTGTGTATTTGTTTTCGTTAGGTTCTATAAAAAAATTGAAAATGTTTTACCAAAAAAAAAACATATAATTTGAAAAGTAATATTCTGTATTTTTTTAAAATATTATTATTACGTAAATTGAATTTAACAGATGAAGTAATATTTTATATTTATTTATAGACAACTAATCAATATTTATTAAGCATTTTGAAATCATATAACATATAATGATATTCTCAATTAATTAACTGGGACATTTTATATTTATTTTGGGATGTAAAATTAATCGTCCTTAAGATAAATTTTACAGGGTAGACAATTCACCCCAAACTCACTATTGAGATACTCAATCTAACCAACATTTTGTGTCAAAGGTTTGGATTTATTTGGTGTTAATGTTTTCAAATTCATTTTATCTTTTATTTTATAAATTCATCAAAAATAATAATTCTATAATTTTTCTAAATTTAATTAATTAAACAAATTTTAGACACGACGTTTATGCAACAAATAGCCATCCCTTGTTTAATGGTAACAAATATTCTCAATTGAAGACTAAACTGTGAATTCATATAGAAATCATTTGTTTTGATATTTGGTATACTATAAAAGAAGAATATGCTATACCTAATACAACTATAATTACATGGTGTGATTCAAAAAATATTCCTTATAATAATTATCAAAAAGCCATGGATTTCATAAACTATTCCCTAAGAGATAAATGGTTTAATATAATTTCTTCATGAAAACCTTTTTATGATATTTGGGACACTTTTTTCTATTTCCCATATGAGAACATATAGTGTTAATTAGATGTCACTTAACAGTTATACTATTAAATATAAAAACATTAAAATAAATCCTAATAAAACTATTTTGGGCATGTACATCAGGTTCAATGAAATTGTGAATACCATGATCTCTATTGGAAAACAAGTATGTGATACGTAATAGATTATTGGATTGTTGAGATGTCTACCTAAATTATGGAGAGGCACATATATCTCTATCATAGATTTTTCTGATATTAGCATGCTTCAAGTCAACTAGATAATTTGTTAGATTATGATTATGAAGAATATGAAATGGTTAAAAATGAATAGAATTAAGTTCCTAAAATAATATCAATACCCTTAATGAATACTATAGAAAAACAGAAGGGAAAAAAGAAAAGTAAAAAATGATTATGGTACTAATTCAGATGACATTAAATCACCACCTGATTGTGATGATGTGATGGCTATACTATCAAGAAGATATATGATGTTTTATTGGAAGGAATTTCTTTTTGGAAAACTAACCAACAAATAAAAATGTGACACCAAAGGAACATGGAATAAATAATGGAAGAGGTATGATGATCCAAAAGAGGTTGTCTTCTATGAATGTAAGAGGAAAGAACATATAATATTATACCATCCAAATCCAAAATAAAAAAAGAAATATGATTCCATTGAAAGAAGATAATGAAAGGCTATGAAATCCATATATATTCTATATAATTATATCTCCATTGATTCAGATTCATGACATTAGTAGATGACATATCAATAAAATATGTTCTTTTTGGTAATAGTAAATGTGGTACATACTGTTTCCTATGTTTTATCTATGAAACGTGTTGATATTTATAAAAACTAAAATAATTATGTTGGCATGTATTAAGAAGATATGTTTGAAAATTTTAGAATGATTTAAGACACATTAACTTAACATAAAGATAAATAAAATATTCTCAAAAGATTACATTCATTAACGACTAAAAGAATCTTTCTACTGTCTATTGAAAAAGAAAAAAATTATCAACTACTCAAAGAGAATAACTATCTAAAATAGTTAGATGATAAATTAAATATATACATATAAAATATAAGAAATTTTTGAGATAATCGTTGTCATATTTTAGTTTACCAATTTGTAAAATAATATGACACTGTAATTGAATGTCATCCTAGAGAGAATAAAATTAAAAAGAGTACTTATACCCCATATCTAGACCAGAGTGTTATTTAAAATTCTAATTTTATAAAGGACCTAATAGATTTTGTCATTTCAAAAATTTCTCAAATTTTTTTATAGGATCCCCCTTGAAAATATATATATATTCTCATTGTTTTAATTAAATATTTCTCTAAAACAAAAAATGTATTGGAATCGATGTCATTTCTTGCATAAATTTTGTTTTGTAGGAAATATTCATGAAGTCTTCATGTAAATGTCAATGGTACATGTATAACAGTTGTTCAAGATATATTATAGGAGACAATTCATGCTTTAAGAGCCTTTTCAAGTTTGATGGTAGATATTTAAACATTGGTGGTAATTCAAAATGAAAATCATCGGCCTAGTCCAAATCAGTAACCATAATTTAGTTTTTATTTCTAATTTTATATATGATGGTTGTTTGAAATACTATATTATTATATCATAGTTATATGATTATGGTTTTTATATTAAATTTGATAATTATTTTTCAATGTTTTTGATTCTGAAAAAGCCTTAGTTTTTACTTATATGATAAATGGAATTGTTTATGGAGTTGATTAAAATTTATTAGTTTCTTAAAAAATTCATGCCTAATTGACATTCACAAAGAGTATTTCATTTTTTATAGGAGACTATGAAATTGAAACATTCACTCACATTGTATGATTACAAGAAAATTATTAGTTAGGGATCCTTATAATATTGAGTTCTAAACCGATAACATTTATAACCCTTGTAAAAATGGGAAGAACCACTATGTTTCTTTTAAATTAGTGGAAGAGGATTAAACATCACAACCTATCGTGTTGGTTAAAATAGATTTAATTGCACCATATATAGTTTATAGATTAATTGGGAAATATTTTTACGTTCTTATTTATGATTTATATAGGTATACAGGGGTATAATTTCTAGATAACAAAAGTGACTCTTTCTTTTATTTTACAAAGTATGTTAAGTCTAAATAAATATTTATTGGACATAAAAATATGACATTAATAAGTGACCATGGATATGAGATTAGAAATCAATATTTTGAATATATTTTCTAAAAAAATGGTTATACTCATAAATTCTATTCTTATAAGACCCCTAATTACTAATCGAATATGAAAAAACCTGTGGTAAATTTTTTAGAGTTTTGACGTTCAAAGCCTTTATTATTAACACTAAGTATAATTTGGATAACATTTCCACAAAAAGCGAGGAATTATTTTTTAGTGGTTATTAATTCTCTTGAAATGATTATAGAGTTATTAATAAGATAACCAAAAAATGTAGAAGAATCAATTAATGTAAAATTATATGACACTGATCCACATAGTCCTATGAACTCCCAATAAACAATTAAGGATTAATACTCTTATTTAAACAAAAATCATAGTTATTTAGTTACTTATGTCTACTGGTTAGACAAATCATCCAGTTCTAAGGACTTTCCAAAACATCAAAAAATTGAATTTATAGAAATGAAGTGACCAATCCATCATTTTTTAGAGGTTTTAGAAACATTAAGTACCATCCATGTAACACCCAAAAATTTTATGAGAAATATTTTGTTTTTATATCATCAAAGTAATCTCTCACTACACACAACACTAGATTGGCTTTCTTTACATGCAACTGCGACCTTCCTCGATAGCTTGCATCGTACGTAATACCGAGTTTCACAAAACAACGATATACTATTAAAATATTATTAAAACTAGCTATTATGAATAGTAATATCCACTTTTTGAAATTTTGTAAATTTTCTTTTTCAAAATGGTCTTCAGTTTTGGATTCGGAATATCGAAATTATCCTAGGGTGAAATTTTGGTATTTTTCTGAAAACTTTCAATTTTTGATGAATAGTGAAACCACTAAGTGGTAGTTAAAAAAACTGAATTTTTTATAAAACATAATTTTACTGCTTCTGTGAGTGGTATTTCGAAACTCCGAGAGACACGGTTAATATGAAGTACTAAAATGTTGTTCAATGAGATTAAAATATTTTTTGGTGAATAGTAACTTTTTACTTTTTTTTACCACGGTTAAAAGTAAATAGGGTAGTTAAGGGTAAAAATGATATTATTATTACCCTGAAACATGTCTTAATTCTATTGGATAAGTGTAATTCGACCAAAAACAATCTTAGGAATAAAATATTACCATTTAGGCCCACTTGGATTAGATTAGGACATTTATTATTAATTTATTTAAAGATGGGTTAAAATAGGTAAAATCAATGTTTAATAAGTAAATCATTTTTAATATAGGGTTATTAAAAAGATAAATCCGATTGTAAATTTTAATTAGAAAGATAATAATATTTCCTACATAATTACATTTTATTTATAATTTTTAGACATTAAATAATTTAATTTATTTATGACACAATGATGATGCAGTAATTAACATAATAGTGAAAAATTAGAATTATTGATATTATAAATACCAAAATAAATATAATTTGCGACATTTTATGAATTCCACTAATTTTCTAGTTTAATACGACATGTTATTATTGATTTAATTATCTTTTTTCGAACTAATAATTCTTTTATGATTTTCACAAAAATCATTTACTAAATAGTGTCAAAATTGACATAAAATAGTTTTTAAAACAAATATTATATTATTAACTGTTATTTTATTCCTAAAAATCTTAGGTTCGAAAAAATGACTTAGATAAGGTTATATATATTAATAATGAACAACTTGGGGTTCTTTTGGCTTGATATAGTATGTTTATTAACCTTATAGTGTAAGAAAACAAGAAGACACGGTAAAAGTAAATTATCTAACTTAAAGTTAAATCTAAATGATAAGGTTAAAATTGATACCTAAACTTGTCTAAATTCTATTGGATTAGAGGAATTCGACCTATACCCACCTTATAATCGAAATATATCAATTTGGATCTATTAAAAACCGAATTTTACTTTATAATAAAATAATCTATTTAGTTATTCCAAAGGTGCCCCTCTCCTCCCTTATAAAATGGCACCTCCTCCCCCTCTTCCTCACACCACATTGAGCCTTCATGCTCGGACAACCCCTGCCAATTTCTTTTCTCCACTTCCCTAGAGACATAATAGAGGTCCTGGTCTTCTTCAAAGACCAATTTTAGTGCCCTAAAAGGAGTTCCCAAAGAAGCGCTTTAAAGAAGAGGTAATGTCTGTTACCGATTCTTTCATGTTTATTTCTTCTTCCACTTATTCTTCCTTAGTTTTTTCATTATGAAGTAATAACATCAGTATCACTCATATACTGATAAGTTATTATAAGTATGAAAAAACTCTATTTTTCCATCTATTCATCCAATAGACAACGAAATCACCACGCGTGCGTACGTACGGAATACCCTCTCTACACCGTGGTGTAATCTATTTTCCACCACCACCTTACATGGATGGGTATAATGGTGGAAATAATTACTATATATGATAATTATAAATTGATATTGATTCTAAAATAGTATACATACACTCCAATACAATTCCACTATCATGGTAACGATATCATCGCTCGTGTGTACGTATGGAATACTGTCTCCACGATGTGATGTGATTCGTTCTACATGATCTTCATTGCATAATGATTATATAAATTAATTTAATGAATAAATATTATATATAGTACATTAATACCATTCTTGAAATGATGTATCTATAACCTAAAGTGAAGAATAATAATTTATTCGACAAAACACGCATAAGAACAAAAAGTAATAAACGCCCGAATAACAAGTAGTAATGAAATATTACTAATAAGAAGCTAAGAGTATGACCATCTATGATATCATAAAAATTAGTATGATTCTGGAATAAGTCAACGACATTATTTAAATCATTATACAGGAGGTTCGGACACTTACGAAGCAAATCGGACCTAAGGTAAGGGAAATATCACAATATCATTTTTATCCGAGATTGTTTATAATTTGAAATTTACTGGGGTGTATTTTATCATCCACATCCATTTTTCCTCAATATGTAATATTATTTCCATCCACTAAAATTTTTTAAATCCAATTTTAACCTTCGATGTGTTTTTAGTAAATGATATCAAAGTAATCTTTTGTCATTTTTCGTACGAGGTACTTTTTTTCTTTTCCGACAAAAGTACGAGAAGAATGTTTTCTTTTAACTTATACAGAATGAATGGATTTTTAAAACATTATTTCCAAGAATATTCCCTTACATATTTTCAAGTTTATTTTTAATCAAATTCTTTTAGTTTATAATTGTATGAAATGTTAAGAAAGGAAATGTGTTTTTGAAGTAGAAAGGATATTTTCCTCAAGAATGGAGTTCAAGTGTTTTATCAAAATTAATTTACATCTAATATAAAAAAGGGTTCTGTTTCTATCCCTATTATTACATTTATTTGACTATTTTGTGATCAAATTATTTTTATGAATTCCTTTATCTTATATGAATTGTTTTATGATGTCGTGATGTTTAAGATTCCCATTTTTATTGCATGGGTTATGCTATGATGTATGATTTATGATTTTGTGGCACACATAAGAATGGTATCATTATGAGATGGAAGAAACCTATATCTCCCTCCAATTCATTGGGTAAAGATTTTATATCTCATGAGATAGACATGGCTAGAACGGCAGGTTAAACTGGTTCAGTGAAACAGGACTCAAACGAGGAGTGAACTCGGTTTAGAAATTGACATTGTCCACTAAGATAGTCTTGTCCATGAGTCTTGACTAATAAGAAATGATTCTCTATGATTATGTGTGTAGTCCAAAAAGCTTCATGTTTTAAGTTATGATTATTGTGATTATGTTTCACTACTATGATTTATCCCATGTTATGAAATTATGATCTCTTTTGCAGGTTAATATTTCCAAAAGTTACGTTCTTATGAATATGATGTGATTGATATTTCTTTTTTATACCCTTACTAAGCATTTGAGCTCACCCTTTTGTATGTTTTCTTTCCCATGTTCAGGAAGAATGTTATTAAGTAAGATATGACAAAAGGTACTATAGATATGTTGAAATATATGGGAGACCGTGTAGACACTTTATGAACCAGTTGTTTATGTTTCCCAGATTCTAAAGACACTATACATATATGGTCCTTTCCATGGTTTTGTTATATGTTGTAATAAGTATGCTTCAATTTTGAATTATTAACAATGTATGTAAAGTATGGGTCGTTATAGTTGGTATCAGAGGAAAGGTATAGTCATCCTTTGCAAACTAGGATGTGAAATCCTTAGTAAGAACCCTATGGATATGTCAATGCATAGAACACAATCTTAGTGTTTTAGAAATGGACATGAATAACCTAGGATAAGACCTTAAGTGTGAAATTTTATTCCTGATTATGTGGTTTTCCTATTATGATTAGTGTTGCTCAAACTATTATTCTTGGTTTTAGTCAATGGCTGGAACCCGAAGGAACCGTGTTAATGCGGAATATGACGGGCAATGCAATGATTGGCCCCCTGAGAAACCAAACGTTATAAGAGCTGGAATGCAAAATCATGTATCCATGATCACACAACTTTCTCAAGCTATGATTCATGAAGAATATCCAAACGAGCAAAGGAAGGAGCAACATTCTGTTGAATCCTTCATGAGGAAGCAGCCACCTTCTTTCAGCAGGTCTACTTATTCATTAGTTGCTAAACAATGGATTAGTACTACTAAAAAGATATTTTCAGTTCCTCAATGTTCTGAACATGATAAAGTCATCTTAGCAGTGTATCGTTTGGAAGGTGATGCTGATCAATGGTGGAATCTTATCAACAATATGAGGCAAAGAGATGAAATTGAGTCCATGGAATGGGACGAGTTCAATAACTTATTTTTTAATATGTTTTTCTCTCGTATTCTTCGAACAAAGATGGAGAAGGAGTTTCTTGAACTAAAGTAAAAGGATGATGAATCTTTTTGTACCTACGATGCAAATTTTACAAGACTTGCAAGGTACGCTTATGCTATTATTATCTAACCTAAGAGTAAGATCGATCGATTCTTTAGTGGCTTAAAACCATGTATTTGAAGGGCGTTATACATAAGGGACTTCAATAGCTACGAGAAAATCGTTTGATGTGATCTTAAAGTCGAGATGGAGATTGGAGTAACCCATCAATCATATGGGTTTGATAAGAAGAGGAAAATGGAATTCAGTGGAAAATCTAAAGAGCACACTGAAAATGAGATGATCATTCCCTTATGCTCAAAGTGTGGAAAGAAACATGGAGGGAGTTGCCTTAAAGGGACATGTAAATGTTTCAAATGTGGAAAGGAAGGTCATCTGGCATTTGAATGCTGCAATGATGGGAAGAAGATGTCTAATGATGAAAATAAAGTAAGGGATACATAAAATGAACCTAATACACTTCAATGTTTCAAGTGCAATGAGATGGGGAATTATGTCAATCAATGCCCAAATCCATGGGTTGATGATGATGGTCGACGTCAGCAAACTCTTACGGCTAAAGACAAATGAAAGTCACATGCAATTTCTATCAGCGATGTGGAGTACGATAACGATGTGGTGAAAGGTACACTTAACATCCACTCTAATGTATCAAATGTTTTATTTGATTCTGGATCCACCCACTCTTTTATTTCAGAAACATTTTCTAAGGATATCACTGTATTACCTCAACAATTAGATGTTGAGTTAGCTGTGAAAACCCCTAATGGCACAACAGTCGCATCAAAAGTTTATAATTCTTCCCCGATTGAAGTTTGTGGGAAAATGCTTCCTGCAAATCTTGTGATCCTTCCTATAGTGGAATTTGATGTGATTCTTGGCATGAATTGGATTTCTTTATATGGATCTCATATCAATTGCCAAAGAAGGGAAGTCACATTTCATATTCCAGATCAATCTATGATCATCTATCGATGCAAGGATGAACATAACCTTCCAGTGGAAATTTCATCCATCTTATGGGTCTTGATTCCACTGAATGAAGGTTGTTTATCTCAAATGGTTGGTGAGAAACTCACAATTATGAATATGCCCATTGTACGGGAGTTTGATGATGTCCTTTCAGAGGAATTGTCGGGTCTTCCACCAAATCGTGAAGTTGACTTTTCAATAGAACTCGTACCAGGTGCTTTACCTATTTCAAAGACACCTTATAGAATGGCCCCAATTGAGTTTCAGGAATTGAAGAAGCAACTCCAAGAGAATATTGATAAGGGATTCATACGCCCTAGTGCGTCACCTTGGGGAGCACCTGTTCTGTTTGTTAAGAAGAAAGATGGATCAATGAGACTCTGCATTGATTATCGAGAACTTAAGAAGATCACTATCAAGAACAAATATCATCTCCCACGCATTGATGACTTATTTGACCAACTACACGGAGCTCAATACTTTTCCAAGATTTATCTTCATTCAGGGTATCATCAATTAAGGGTCAAAAGGGAGGATACACCAAATACGGATTTCCGTACAAGGTATGGACACTATGAATTTATAGTGATGACATTTGGTCTTACTAATGCCCCGACTATCTTCATGGATCTGATGAATATAGTCTTTAGAAACTATCTTGATCATTTTGTGGTAGTCTTTGTAGACAATATTCTTGTCTATTCAAAGAGCAAGGAAAAACATGAAGATCACTTGAGAATTATATTGAAGACCCTGAGAAAGGATAAGATTTATGCCAAATATACCATGTGTGAATTTTGGCTTCAAAAAGTTTCATTTTTGGGTCACATAATCTCCAATGAAGGGATATCTGTGGATCCAGCAAAAATAGAGGTTATCGAAAGATGGTCGAGACCAACAATAGTAACTGAGATCCGAAATTTTCTTGGTTTGGATGGATATTATCAACGTTTTGTGAATGATTTTTCACGATTATCTAATCCACTCACCAGGTTGACTCGGAAAGTAGTTATGTTCGTTTGGATGGAGGAATGTGAAGATAATTTCAAGGAGTTGAAAAGAAGGTTATCCAGTGCACCTGTGCTCACACTGCCTTGTAGTGGAGAAAGGTTTTTGATATACAGTGATGCATACAAGACGGAATTGGGGTTTGTTCTATGAAAAATGATATGGTGATAGCTTATGCCTCACGACAGTTGAAAATTCATGAGCAAAATTACCCAACTCATGATTTGGAGTTAGCTGCGGTAATCTTTGCATTAAAGATTTGGAGGCATTACCTTTATGGTGAAAGGTGTGATATTTATACTGATCATAAAAGTATAAAGTATATTTTCACACAAAAGGAGATGAATATGTGCCAAAGAAGATGGTTGGAGCTGATTAAGGATTACGACTGCTCAATCCATTACCACCCTGGGAAGGCAAACAAGGTGGCAGATGCATTAAGTCGACAAAACCATGCTAGCCTATCCATGATGAGGATCACAAAAGATCCAATATTTATGGATTTACAAAGGATGCATCTTGGAATTATAATGGAAAGGGAAAAATCTTATCTTTTTCAAATGACTATTCAACCATCTATACATGTGATGATTAAAGAGGCACAGAAAGAAGATGTCGAGTTACAAAAGAACGTGATAAATGTTTCTGAATTCATCCTTGGTTGTGGTGGGATAATAAAGTTCAGGAATCGGGTTTGTGTTCCTCCCCTCCCCGAAATTAAAGAAGGATCTGTTAGATGAGGATCATAATTCTTCATTCTCTATTCATCCTGGAAGCACGAAGATGTATAGGGACCTGAAAGAGTACTTCTGGTGGGATGACATGAAAAGAGATGTTGATGAATATGTCTCTCAATGCTTGGTTTGTCAGCAAGTTAAAGCTGAGAGACAGAAGTCTAAGGGGATGTTACAACCATTACCCATACCCGAATGGAAATGGGAAAACATCATTATGGACTTTGTCACATGACTTCCTAAAACATCCAAAGGCAATAATTCTATCTGGGTCATAGTTGATCGTCTAACTATGTCGGTACACTTCATCGCTATTAGAGATGATTTTCTCTGGATCAGCTTTCCAGGATATATGTAAAGGAAGTGGTAAGATTGCATGGAGTACCACTTTCTATAATATCTGATCGGAATCCGAGGTTTACCTCAAAGTTCTGGTGATGTTTTCAGCATACTCTGGATACAGAGTTGAGTTTCAGCACTGCTTATCATCCTCAGACAGACGGTCAGTCTGAGAGAAAAATTCAAACTCTAGAAGATATGCTGAGAGCTTGCTGTATAGATTTTAAAGGTGGTTGGCATCAACACCTACCTTTGGTGGAATTTTCATATAATAATAGCTTTCACTCAAGTATTCAGATGGCTCTTTATGAAGCTCTCTATGGAAAGAAATGCAGGACTCCAACTTGCTGGGATGAAGTTGGGGAAAGAAAGCTATTAGGACCGGATATTGTTGATGAGATGGAAGAAAAGGTCCGATCTATTCAACAACACATAAGATCAGCTCAGATTCAACAGAAAAGTTTTGCCGACAACCGAAGAAAAGACCTAGAGTTTTAAGTGGGTGATAAAGTGTTCTTACGAATATCTCCCTGGAAGAGGGTCATGAGATTTGTAAAGAAGGGGAAGTTGAGCCCTAGATATATCAGTCCTTTCGAAATACTGGATTGTGTTGGGAAGGTAGCTTACCGATTGGAGCTTCCACCTAATCTCTCTCATCTTCACGATGTGTTCCATGTATCTCTCCTGAGAAAGTACATACCTGATCCTTCACATGTACTCAGCTCAGAAGTTGTACCGCTGGAGAAAGATCTTTCTTATGAAGAAAAGCCGATAGAGATTCTAGATCGTAGCGAAAAAGTCCTACGAAACAAGACGACTCACTTGGTGAATGTTTTATGGAGGAACCACCAATTAGAAGAAGATACATGAGAGCTTGAGGATATGACGAGGGAGAGTTATCCTCATTTGTTTGTTACAAAGTGACGAATTTATAGGGAAAAATTCATTTTAATGGGGGTAGAATGTAACACCCGAGACTTTTATGAGAAATATTTTGTTTTTAAATCATAAAAGTAATCTCTCACTACACAGAACACTAGATTGGCTTGCTTTACACGCAACTGCGGCCTTCCTCAATAGCTTGCATCGTACGCAATGTCGAGTTTCACTAAACAACGATATGCTATTGAAATATTATTAAAACTAGCCGTTATGAATAGTAATAAACACTTTTTGAAATTTTGTAAATTTTATTTTTCAAAATGGACTTCATTTTTTGATTCGGAATATCGAAATTAGTCTAGGTTGAAATTTTGGTATTTTTCTGAAAACCTTCAATTTTTTGATTAATAGGGAAACCACTAAGTGGTAGTTAAAAAAACCGAATTGTTCATAAAACATAATTTTACCGCTACTGTGACTGGAATTTCGAAAATCCGAGAGACACGGTGAATATCAAGGACTAAAATGTGGTTCAATGAGATGAAAATAATTTTTGGTGAATAGTAACTTTTTTCTTCTTTTTACCACGGTTAAAAGTAAATAGGGTAGTTAAGAGTAAAAATGATATTATTATTACCCTAACACATGTCCTAATTCTATTGGATAAATTTCATTCGACCGAAAACAACCTCAGGAATAAAATATGACCATTTAGGCCCACTTGGATTAGATTAGGACATTTATTATTAATTTATTTAAAGAAGGGTTAAAATAGTTAAAATCAATGTTTAATAAGTAAATCATTTTTAATATAGGGTTATACATAAGATAAATTCGATTGTAAATATTCATTAGAAAGATAATAATATTTCTAATATAATGAAATTTAATTTATAATTTTTAGACATTATATAATTTAATTTATTTATGACACAATGATGATGCAGTAATTACAATAATAGAAACAAATTATAATTATTGATATTATAAATACCCAAATAAATATAATTTGAGACTTTTAATGAATTAAACTAATTTTATATGTTAATATGACATGTTAGTATTGATTAAATTATCTTTTTTTGAACGAATAATTTTGTTATGATTTTCAAAAAAATCAATTACTAAATAGTGTCAAAATTGACATAACATAGTTTTTAAAACAAATATTATATTAGTAATTGTTATTTTATTCCTAAAAATATAAGGTTCGTCCAAATGACTTAGATAAGGTTATATATATTAATAATAAACAAACTGGTGTTCTTTTGGATTGATATAGAATGTTTATTAACCTTATAGTGTAATAAAACAAGAAGACACGGTAAAAGTTAAATTATCTAACTTAAAGTTAATTCTATATGATAAGGTTAAAATTGATACCTAAACTTGTCTAAATTCTATTGGATGAGAGGATTGAGACCTATACCCACCTTATCTTCGAAATATATAAATTTGGAGCTATTAAAAACCGAATTTGACTTTATAATAAAATAATATTTTTAGTTATTCCAAAGGTGCCCCTCTCCTCCCTTATAAAAGGGCACCTCCTCCACCTCTTCGTCACACCACATTGAGCCTTCATTATCGGCCAACCCCTGCCAATTTCTTCTCTCCAATTCTCTAGAGAAATCCTAGAGGTCCTGGTCTTCTTAAAAGACCAATTTTAGTGCCCTGAAAGGAGGTCTCAAAGAAGCGCTTCAAAGAAGAGGTAATGTCCGTTACCGATTCTTTCATCTTTATTTCTTCTTCCACTTCTTCTTCTTTAGTTGTTTCATTATGAATTAATAACATCAATATCACTCATATACTGATATGTTATTATAAGTATGAAACAACCCTATTTCTCCATCTATCCATCCTACGGAAAACAAAATCACCGCGCGTGCATACGTACGGAATACCGTCTCCACGTCGTGGTGTAATCTATTTTCCACCACCACCTTAAATGGATGGGTATAATGTTGTAAATAATTACTATATATGATTATAATAAATTGATATTGATTCTGAAATAGTATACATACACTCCAATACAATTCCACGATCATGGGAACGATATCATCGCTCGTGCGTACGTACGGAATATTGTTTCCACGATGTGATGTGATTTGTTCTCCATGATCTTCATTGCATAATGATTATATAAATGAATTGAATGAATAAATATGATATATTGTACATTACTAACATTCTGTAAATTATGTATCTATAACCTAAAGAGAAAAATATTAATTTATTCGACAAAACACGCATAAGAACAAAAAGTAATAAACGCCCGAATAACAAGTAGTAATGAAATATTACTAAAAAGAAGCTAAGAATATGACAATATATGATATCATAAAAATAATTATGATTCTGGAATATGTTAATGACATTATTTAAATCATTATACAGGAGGTTCAGACACTTATGAAGCAAATCAGAGCTAAGTTAAGGGAAATATCACAACCTCATTTTTATCTGAGATTGTTTATAATTTGAAATTTATTGGGGTGTATTTTAACATCCACATCCATGTTTCCTCAATATGTAATATTATTTCCATCCGCCTAAAATTGTTTAAATCCAATTTTACCCTTCAGTGAGTTTCTAGTAAAAGATATGAAAGGAATCATTTGTCGTTTTTCGTACGAGGTACTTTTTGACTTTTCCGACAAAAGTACGAGAAGAATGTTTTCTTTTAACTTATACGACATGAATGGATTTTTAAAAAATTATTTCCAAGAAGATTCCTTTACAAGTTTTCAAGTTTATTTTTAATCAACTTGTTTTAGTTTATAATTGTATGACATGTTAAGAAATGAAAAGTGTTTTTGAAGTAGAAAGGATATTTTCTTCAAGAATGGAGTTCAAGTGTTTTATCAAAATTATTTTCCATCTAAGATAATAAAGGGTTATGTTTCTATCCGTATTATTACATTGATTTGACTATGTTGTGATGGAATTATTTTTATGAATTCCTTTATCTTATATGAATTTTTTTATGATGTCATGATGTCTAAGATTCCCATTTTTATTGCATGGGTTATGCTATGATGTATAGTTTATGATTTTGTGGCACACATAAGAATGGTATCATTATGAGATGGGTGGGACCTATATCTCCCTCCAATTAATTGGTTGAATATTTTATATCTCATGTGATAGACATGGATGGAATGTCAGGTAAATCCGGTTCAGTGAAACAGGACTGAAACGAGGAGTTAACTCGGTTCAGAAATAGACTTTGTCCGCTAAGATAGTCTTGGCCATGAGTCTTGAATAATAAGAAATGATTCTCTATGATTATGTGTGTATGACACAAAGCTTCATGTTTTATGTTATGATTATTTTGATTACATTTCACTACTATGATTTATCCCATGTTATGAAATTATGATCTCTTTTACCTATTAAGATTTCCAAAAGGTAGGTTCTTATGAATATGATGTGATTGATATTTCTTTTGTCTACCCTTACTGAGCATTTGAGCTCACCCTTTTGTATGTTTTCTTTCCCCAGGTCAGTAAGAATGTTATTAAGTATGATATTCCAAAAGGGACTATAGATATGATGAAATAAATTGGAGATAGTGTAGACGCTTTATGGACTAGTTGTTTATGTTTCCCAGTTTCTAAAGTCACTATACCTATACAGTCCTTTCCATTGTTTTGGTTATGTTGTAATAAGTATGCTTCAATTTTGATGTATTAACAATGTATGTAAAGTATGGGTCGTTATAATCCATTAGATATTGTTGTATTATATCATTATATAGGAATAGAAACTAGATATTATCTTAACAATATTGTTAAACATCTGGACTCATTGTCTCAAATTTAACATAAAAACATCAGAGATGTTATTGATGATGAGTTCTGGGTAATAGACATGAAAGAAAAATTAATTCTGTTTGTAGTGTTTTTTTTAAAAACATATAGACAGTCCCAAGGAAACTTGGAATATAGGAACTAAATACGAATTTAGAAACATTGATGGTGATTCAATAAAAATATTTATGAAAAAGTATAGACTTAATACATGATGTTATTGTCAAGAGTAAGGGATAAACTATGAGGAAACCATTTCACCCATAACAAAACATGAATCCATTAGAATCCTAATATCTTATCCATCAAATTTAGATTTCAAAATTTATCAAATTAATTTCTAGAGTTCATTTCAAAATGGTTTTATAGTAGATTATGTTTTTTTCGAACAACCCCATAGTTATAAAAATTAATATTTTCCAAATCTAGTATTTTAGTTGGATTATGATTTATATGGATTAAAACATGATCTTAGAGAATAGTATTATAGGATAATAAATTATGATATTTAAATAGGATTTTAAAAAGGTATTTCTGATCCTATTATTTTTATAGAATTAATTTCATAGGATGTTTTATTAGTAAAAATATATATTATGGATTTTATTTTTTTGGTAATCAAGAAATTCAATTTGAACTAATTTTCGTAAAATGATGAAAATTTAATGTTACATTATTTTAATAGGATAAATAAAAATATTTCATGGATATAATATAGTAAAAAAAATATATATAATTTCTGTAATCAAAGTAAATATAGAAAAGATATTATATAATTATGTAACTTGGATAACACTAGGAATAGCTATACTCTTATGTGTGCCACATTTAATATGGATCTTTATGAATCTTGAAATATAGTTGATTAATAACGTTGTTGAGGTATAGTTATAAGTCTTTTATATCATACTACTAGTTGAATAGATAATATTTTTATTGTGTGTATATGTTCATTGATTCGTGATAATTGTAAAAAGTCACACATAAATTCTATTAAAATAGTTTTTAAATACATCTAGTATAATACCAATTTAGGATTATTTTACCCTAGGATAAAATCATGTGATCTAGATAGTTATTATAATGATTATTTTAGTGGATTCAATTTATATTGAAAAGGACCCCTAAAATATGTTACTTTTTAAGCAAGACTCTAGTTTCATGGTGTTGTAAATAACAAAATTCTACTGAATTTTCTATTATTGAAGCTGAATACATAGAACCTTTGAGTTTTTGTTCATAAAGTTTATGGTTGAAAAAAATATAAATATAATATGGATATAAATTCATGAAATTCACCATAAACTATAATAACACAAGTTTTATTAACATATCCATGAATCTAGTTTCAAATTCACTGACATAGAACATAGATATAAGACAAGACTTTTCAAGTGATCATTTTCAAAAATATTTTATCATTCGTGAGTTTGTTAGCACCGAATATCAGTTATCTGATATATTTAATAATAATTTGAAATATTATTGAATAAACTATATGAAATATTATTTATGAGTTGTTAAATTTTATTAAGATTAATTTTTTGGTGACCTATTGTTTGGTGACACACCGTTGGGTGACAAATTGTTGGGTGACACACCCTTGGGAAACACAAAATTGATATGAAACACTATTCTGTGACACACAATTGGTTTTTCATACCTTTTCAAAAAATATTATTCCTATATTTTTAATATGTAGTATATTTTTTCCTAGTTTATTGTATTTCCATTACTTGATAATTATTTTTCCCGATACCAAATTCAGATTAAATATTTCAATATTATTTAAATTTTAAATTTTCAATATACATAAATAAAAAATAATATGTAAATGTGTCTATGTCTATTTCTAGTTCTTCTTGATTCTAGTGTGATATGCTTGATCCCAGAATGAACTCTATTCTCCAAACCTTCAAACATGCAACATTTCTCTTAGCCTTTGATTGATCATAGTAAACTGATCTACATTCCTAGGAAAAATTGTCCTTATAATTCTTATCTAGATGAGTCACAATTAACTACGAAGCAAAAAATGTGAACCATGTGTTCATGATCATGTATCACTAGTAAACCCTATGATTTTGAATAAGGTTATACTAGCTGAAAGGGAAGTTGATGAAAAGAAGTAGTGGTATATTAAGTCTCATATATTGAAATTTCTATAAAACCATTGATGGATATATTAGTTCTCCACAAATGAGAGACCTTTATATCCTAGGTTAGTGTATCTTTTTTCACAATATGGTGATATTGGATTTAATAATGAAAAAGTGTACTGGATGATGGCTATAATAAATTGACTAAGAGTTGTGTTTTCTCCAAATCATTGGGAATCGTGTAATGGGGTACCCCCTATAGGGATTTTTTATGATTATAAAGGATATTTTCTTGATTATGATGACTTATTTTTATAAGATTATTCTCTTATAGAACATACTATTAATTAGTTAACTAGATGACTTATTGCCTTATACTAGGATGGGGAGTGTAGGTTAAAGTTTAAGTTCATACCACCCATGGAATTATACAAAAATGATGACTTTTATCATTGATATAAAAATATGTATATATTCATTGAATTATGATATGAGGTCATATGAATAATCTATATTGGTATCTCATGGTTCATATGTGTGTGGTGATAAATCCATATTTGAGATCTAACTCTTTGATATTTCCAAAGATGATTTCTTTAATGTTAAAGGACAACATTTGAGTTATTGTGATGGAGAAAAAGTAAAAATTATCTTTCATTCAGTAATTCATGACCAATAAATTAATTAATTAAAATTAGTATGAACCCGTATAAAAGATAGTGAGTTGGAGATAGTGAGATACATTGGGGAAACTTTTACTTGGAGGATCGTCCTACTAGACTAAGGGATAGTGTTGATATAAGTTTAGAAACTAACGAGAATATAGAATAAAATTTTGAGGAATAATATGTTGTTGAAAAAGAGTAATAAAATGTACCCTTTACTGATGAATTGAGTGATCCCAATTTGTCACACATGTCTTCCCTGCTTTTATTTGGAACTTCCATTCCACATTGTAGACATCCAAAAAATAGAAAATCATGGGAGCCACATTAAATATGTGACTGAGGTTATTGGAGAAGAGATATAATAAATATATAAATAAAATAAATAATAATATGATGATTATGATGATAAATAAGTTGAATACGAAATGGAAATGGCGGTTTATATGATAAAAATGGCCTTATAAGTGATGATAATAGAGGTAAAAAATCTAAACCTAGTGGATCATATAGCCGAAATAGAAAGACCAATGTAGATATGCCTCCCAAGATTCTTTATTTAACAAGTAATTCTCTTGGGAAACCATATTAGATAGAAAACATGGGCTCAGTACTTAATGATAAAGACTCACATGTTGAGAAGGGAAATAACTTTATTTTTAATTAATTATAAAGGATAAGGATTTTGATGGATATAAAATCTGTTTTGTTGGTGATGAATAGATAGATTATGATTCTTCTATGATTGAGAAGGTGTGTTTTATTACTATTGTGGAACAACATGTTTCTAAACTGATGAAAATTTAGAATTTTGAGGAAGAATATTGTAATGAATAGTTAGTTGGTATTGATAATCTTAAACCTCATGTGGATAATAATATTTATGTTTAATCAATTTTTGTTCAAAAAAATTATGTTCATATTCTAGATGCACCTACTATTAGAAAACAGCTAGAAGTCAAGCCTTCCACTGTAGTTTCACATAGCACTTATGCTTAGTAAAAAGATGATATTAATACTGCTGTTATTATACCTCCATCCACTAAACCTATTGGTGTTTATTTTTTAGACTAACTGATTGACCCTATTCTTGTAAAGTGTAATATATTCTCATGTGATGTAAGGTTACCTCTAATGGAAAGTAGATTTGATGACTGATATGAAGGTTATCCTAAGGGATCTATGATATATCTGGCTGATCTCAATGGGTTTTAGATCTCCTTGAACAGACCATGATTCTCCAGCAACTACAACTCTTCCAGTTGATGTATTTATAAGGATTGATTTGTATAGTTTTAGAGAAAAGATAATTTTATAATTTTCTATGTGTTTTATTAATCATGCTCATCCTTGAGACAATATTATTGAGAATGAATCTAGATATCTCTTTCAGTTAGTGATCTAACACATTCAACTCAAAATGATGCATCACATCTAAGAGGTTCAAATTTAAAATAAAGGGATCAGTGTTGAACTAGATTACTTTAGGGATATAATTAAATGAATTAAATCATCATTTATAGTGATTATGGATGATCTACAAAAAAAGGTTGAAAATATTACCTTAGTGGCCTCTAGATCAAATGCTCCACCTCTTCCAATTTTTGATACTGATGTTTTCAGATCTATTGTCAAAGAAGAATTGACAGATCCCTCATCTTGTACCTGTAGCCTTATTCTTGATCTTCCCTAATAAACATTGAGTATAAAAATATAATAGTGACTATAAGATAATTTTTTTTAATATTGGGATAATGACATAAATGAAGAAAGGGAGACTATCACAAATTCCATCGAGTATTATTTATCAATGATCTACAAAAAGCATCACATCAATGAAAATATCAAATTATTAGATTAAAAATTATGGATAAAATTAAAAAATAAAGATTGTAAGTAAAATATGAGAAAATTAAAGAATATGAATCATGTGTTGAGTATGTTTATGGATGATGAGGGATAATTATTTAGTGAAATGGAAATAGGGGACCATATTATTACGTATTTCATTAATTTGATGAAAATGCTTCCTCATATTTATGTCATAGTAGTTGTTTCTTAGGAATACATTCCTTTTAATCATCTACCATCTTTTAGACATATAGTGACTAGAGATCCTCATTCACCTTTTACTTCCCAATTACAACCATTTCATATGCCTCGATACATGCTTCAAAGAAGCTCTTGCAAGTTATTATTTTTGATGATTATCCTCCATGGGCTATCAATGGATTTCCCACTGGTTTTCTAGGAAGTTTTCTTATAATATCATTAGACCCTACATCTTCATATACATATAGAGTGGAAGATATTTGAATATAAACTCTATATCCTTCTATCCAACCTTGATAGTTTTTTAGTAAACCTTTAGTTTTGATGAGAATCATTTTTTATTGTAATAACTTTTTTATTAATACATTATACATTACCTTTGATTACCATTGGCCCTGAATGTTTCTCTCATTTATTTTTTTACTGAATTTCCTATTTTTTATGATCTTCTATACCTTCTAGATAATCCCAAAATGGGGAGAAAATACTTGAATGAAATTTATTTCTAATCTATTTCTTCTTATTCAAGGGATGTTCTCGATGATACTTTTTCTTTTTAATATTTACCTCTTTTATAAATGATAATTATATTTAATTTCTATTATTTATTTTTAATAACATCTATATAGACTGTGGATGATATTTTATGTTTTATATTTTTGATACATTTAATTCCTTGATTTTTTATCACCAAAATGGGGGAGATTATTGACCCCATTGTTTTAAGGATAACAAAATCATGGTTCTAGTGATACTTAAGATTTTAATATTCACTACTAATATTTCATAATCTAATATTGGTAATGAATGTATCTATATATGAGTATCCTCATGTCACTATTAAGAATGAGTCACAATTCTGGTTAAGACACCATAAACCTATCACACTAACAAGGCAGACTCTGCCAAAATAAGGGCTCACCGTCTGGATGTCATACCGCTGAAATGAATGTTTTAAAAAGATTAAGACCTCATCATATATGAGTCACCATTTTTTATGAATCTCCATAATCATGGAAATATATCTATTCTGAATAATACATATACAATTATGTTTATGATTATAAACTTAGAATGGTATGAGATACAACCTGGATATCTCACATGGAAGATATCATGCTTCCAGAATGTATATTTGGAAAAGTGTGTGACATCATAATCTTTTCTTACCCGTAGATTGAACTACCATTAGATGAATCAAAAATAGAATATTAATTTCAAATATTAAATTTTCCTATGTAGAAGACACATCCACATTTTTTCACTATTGTAATGAGACACTTTTAGACTATAACAGTCCACCATAACGAGTCACCTCTAGACTAAGACATGACCACTATTTTCCTACATTATAATTTTTTTCAATTATTACTAGAAGTTAGTTTATTTAATTTAATACCAAATTATATTTTAATGATTATCACTAAAATTATTGACTGAGTTTATTTATTTATATTTCAGACATGTTATATGAGGAAAATAAATATCTGGATGCACATGGATATTCACCCTTTTGATATTGTTACAAAAAGAAGAAGCCACCCAAATATACGGATTCTTATGGAATATAGTTAGATACATTAGAGGTATGTCTTACTAAAAACAAGAATTTAGATTACGAAATAAACTACTACATCTTGTAAACAATCATATAAAGAATCTAATGATCAAAACCATATGTTTATTTCCTCCAGCTAAGAATAAGAGTCCATGATAGTCCTTTCTTCTGATGTTTTTAAAAATAACTAGTCTCAAGATGAATTTTCAAATATTTTCAATGATTAATTAGCTACACTACAACAGACCAAGAATTGATATCTCTATAATTTTTATATTTCCTATTTTTTATGAATTCTTTCACTTTTAGTAGTGTGTGTGCATTATGTATTTTTTCACGTACACACTATCTATAGTGATATATTAAAAGATACTCGAAATCGTCTCTTAGAATTTCTTTTATAATAATTACCATAGATAACTATGGTATTGGTTCCTCTGTTACCTGTTTGTTTCTAATATTAAAAATAATAGTGGTAGAGGTGTTGTGTGACATGGATTGTTTATAATCTATTGTAAAACACGATCTAGTTTATGGATCATCTTTTTATTTAACATGATGTTTTTGGTAGAATGTGATAACCATTTTGAAAGGACTATGTCTCTTATTGAGACTGAATCTCTAGTTTCAAAAGAATAATTTATATTTTTTATATTACGTCCACTTTTGAAAATGAAACTATTTTAACCAACCAAAAACTAATTATTCAATAATTAATCTGTACTAGTGTATTTATAATATTTTTATTTTGTAAAATAATTTTAGAGACTAAGTATTATGTTATATTAATTTAAAAAGAAAAAATAAATCCTTAAGAAATCTTTTGAATTATTATGATTTATAAAGAGCTATTATACTGATTAAACATGATGTTTTACATTTATTAAGGGATATCTAATTAATCATTTTTAAAATAAATTTAATTAGGTATTTAATTCACACCACTCTCTTCAGATACTGACTCTAACAAAAAGATTCTAATTTAGAAATTTGGATTAAATATTAGGAATCATAAAAATGCATAATTTCTAATCAGGTCAATATATTTTTTGACAAAAAATATTATTGAAATGAAATAGATTTAATTACAATGATTTTGTTAAACATTTATTTACTTAGTGTATAAAAATTAGTCATAAGTATACAAATGAACATAATCAATCCTAAATTCAATTTCATTGAAATAATTTGACCATATATTCCATTTCATTGAATATGGACCATTATTAAGATACATGATTCCATAGAGACGTCTTAATTGTGTTATCCTTTTTATATTTACAAGAATTCCACTCATCCTTAATTATAAAAGGGTACTCAACCCTGTCACATTATCAAACCTATAAATCCTTTTGTATTGTCCCAAACTTGTCAAAATAGCTTTCCAAAATCTATCCCATCATTGTAGAAGACTCAAATTGTGCAGAAATCTTACAAAGGAATCCCTTTGGTCCAAACCAAAAGGAATACTCGAAAAAGGTAACATTCTTCAACATAAATTTTTATTTTAATTCTATCTCGACTTATTAAACAATTCTAAAAAGAAAATTATATAATATAATAAGTATCCTCGATATACATATATGTTATTTATAAGTGTTCATCTTACACATACACACACATCCATAAAATGGATAAAAAACATATAGTTCATGTGTTTGAGGGACTCACTACAGAAAAAATGGCTTATAACAACAGAAATGTTGTGACAGATAACATATCTGTTGGTAAAAATGAGAAATTACAACAGATATTAAGTTTTATTAGTATTGATTATATGCACAAATAGTTATTTTTACCAACCAATCTATCTGTTGGCTACGATCATTTAACACCAAAAAATCTTTCACCAATATTTAAATCTATTACATTATCACAAAATTACCAACATTGTTTTACCAACACTTAAATCTATTATTAATAATAACCATTACGAGAAAATCTTTTATCATCAATAAAATCTATTACAATAAACCATTCAATGATAATAACCAATTAATATAACCCAATTTTGTTTATATAGATTATTATTGTTATGACCAAAATCAATATTTACGGTTTTATTAAAAATATATCATTGATTGATCTTAATATTCAATTATCTCTAAGTGTCAATAGTGATTATATTTTATAATTATTTTTTTAACAAACATTAAAATACAACATATAAAAAATTAAAATCATTATGATTTTTGAATTTTATAAACATAATAAATATAAACATGATAATGAATAAAAAATTAATAAAAATAATTGAAATATAAGTAATAAATAATTGATATAAAACATAATTGACATTTATAAATTTAATTGAGATTTTATTTTATAATATAAAACAAATATATTAATTTTTGTAAAATTTTATATTTATTATAAAACAATAATTTAACTAATTAGCAACATATTGAAATTTTATTTTTTTGTCATATGTTTTCATATATTTAATTATATTATATATTACATATATTTAATTTTAAAAAATTATTAGTACTTTTCAATCCATTGGAGATTATTCCATCCTCTTCAATTCACCCCGCACACACGCTCGATCTCCCGTGTTCCTGAATCTTCACTGCGAGGGTTTCGTCCACTTCAATCCACCCCAAGATTCACTGAAATCATCTTCTTCCTGCCCCATCCATGCTCTAGTGAGTGGCACCAACTCCTTTTCTTCTCCTCCAATATGTAAACATGAAAAATTGTCGTTTCCCCTTCTCCACGTAAGCATCACTGAAATCTTTATCTAATTTCTACGAGTTCAGCATCCCCTTTCCCAAAAGTTATATGGAACCTTGATCTTCCATAATATCCTCAACTCTTCCATGAACAATCATTAACTCGACCTTCCAATAGTGTATTCAACCCAACAAATTGAATGGATTGAAAACCTAATCATTCGGATTCCTCCAATTAACATCCAGTATTGTAAGGTTTAATGCAAATCCATCCCATTACCTTGACAAGATTTACATCTCAAACTTTCCTCTTTCAGTCAGTCCCAAATCAATCAAACCCCTCAAAATATATGATATGTTTATAGCTGATGGTTTACTGTTTTCTGATGAAGATCCAAATATGTTTTTTTGTCAGGGTTTATGCATAATTTGAGACATCTGCGTCATAGATCCCTAACCAGCAGGATACCAGAAGCATTGCTAATATAGTCATGGTGTTCTGACCATCCAATCCAATGACCCATGTCCATGATAAGGGTACCCAAATTTTACCTTTACACCTATTTGAGGCTTGTAAATTCATTATCCCTTTTTTTTATTTCATGACATATGATCACATTAGGGTTTCACATGTCATGATTCACCATTTAAGGATTCATGTTGTTCAAATCATCAACTGAACCCACATTCTAGTGTTGTAGGTTACCTCATTGCTGAAATTTCATTGCATCACTTAAACCCACATCCTTCCCCCAAATCCCTCCACTGCATATGATTTTTTCATCTTAATGTTTTTCTATATCAATGTTCTAATTCTATACTAACAATTCACATTTTATTAAATTGTAAATTCTATTTTTTCTGTTCATGTATTCTCTTTAAAATTTATCTATAATTGATATTTGATCATTAAATTCACCCATCAAAAGTAAACAAAATATCATGGTTCCTTGTTTCACAAGATCAAATTTATTTTTGGTTTGATTTTGATCTTTGTCCATTTAGGTGTTTGTTCTTGTGTGTCCCCTAGGAATGTTTAAATTATGATTTTCCATAGGCTTCAGGTTTATTACATTCAAATTTACATAGAATTTGGAATTTGATTATCCCTTATGGATTATAACTGGTTTAATATTTCTCATTACCCCTATATAGATGTGAATATGTTCAACTAGGGAATAAGGAAATGGAACTATGAAAGAGTTGCTGATGTGGGATACCAAAACACTCTAGTTGTGATAATGATCTTAAATCCGAGAAAACCACAAATAAGAACTTGAGCATTAAGTGTAGAGAGGTAAAATACTGAAGAAATGTACAATTAAATATGTGATATCTTCTACCTAACCTTGAAGTGAAATCCTTTTAGAAATGATGCTGTTGAAGACCAACTATGAAAGACTGGTGTATACTGGTGAGCATTGAGGTCTATATTCTAGCATATGATGAAATCATCAGAATAGTGCAACATCAATTTAAAATAAAACATTATATTTTTTTTCAATATGATATATCCTTAGGTCTATAGAAGATTGTTTATGCATTGAATGAAAATGATCATTACACTCTATACTAGCGGTGTCCAATAGGGTGCTGGTATGGAACTAAATTAGGGTGTTGGTATGTAATGGAATGATTTGTTGACTCTTGATACTCAAGACAGGCGGGGTCCATCATCATTATCAGCTCCTTTAGGTAGATTGATATTCATAATTCACTACTTTATATCTTGAAAAAAATGGTTGATTCTTAGATCACATTGACAAAGATATCCTTCTTTAATCTTAGGGGATTTCTAACCTCTCTGGATTCCATGGTAATTTTATGCTTGAAGTCTTAATTCATGATATAGTATAATATAGATCTAATTCTATAGCTCTATCATCATTTCAATTCCTGAATTTAACACCATCAATGAATTAAAACTTTTTATTCTATTGATCTTTACTTCCGTAGGGCTATGTTATATTACTATGGGATTTTGACTAATTCTATTTTCCTTTTAACTATTTTGTCTATTTTTTATATTGGATTTTTGACTCTATCCTTTTGAATAAACACTTTTTAATTTCAATTTTATCTGTTTTAATCCTTTAGTATTATTTTGAAAAAAATATTTCCCTTTTAACATTATTTTTTCTAATTTGGTTTCATTTCATGAGGATTTTATACGGATTTGAGTCTTCCATTTTACTTTTTTTAATACTTTTCCCACCTTTAAATATATATCCAGGAAAGTATGATCAGATCCTTCATGTTGAATTTTCTACTTCTACATATATACTCATTTGATTTAAAGAGTTAATTATTTGACACTTTAAAAGGATCTCAGAGAATGGTAATGAAATAACACACTGATATAGTTGACATCATGCCTTTAAAATTATATTTTTTTATGAGTTTGTATCAACTAAATATTTCACCATCAAGCTATTCAAAAAGTAGACACTTTTTAAGTTCATTAGGCATTCACAATAAGTGAAACTACTTCTATTTGGTTTTAGGTATTAAAAGTAAGCTACCCATAGAAATTTTATTTATAATTATCATTGTTTTCTATTCTTTCCCATATTATATTCATTTTTTATTACTTATGTAATTATTATTCTATAATGGAAAGTATGAAAAATGATTGTTCCTATGTTATCCTCTTATATAGTGAAATTAAACTATGATCATGTGTTATATCTAACCATAATGAGAGATTATTCTTGAAAGGAAACACTTTTTTAGGCCCTTATGCATTCACAAGAAATGAAACTACTTATACTTGTTTTGAGGTATGAAAAATTAGTTTCTTGAACAATTGTATTTCTAGTTTTCATTTTTATTCTTTCCCTTAATCTCTTAATTTTATTACTTGTGAAATTATTATTCTATAATTTCAGATATGAAGTCAGATTCTCTTGAGATCTTCAATAGAAGAATTTGATTGTTTGGAAACATTAATAAGATGTAATTATCTTTTATGAGGTTTTTCTTACTGTACCATTATATGTTATTCTATAGAGTTTGAATTATATATATCTACATAGAACATATGTATGTTCTATATGTATATATAAAAATGTCCAGGATATCTATATTTATAGTAAAATTTTCAAACTCCAATATACAAGTCACATTCTCTTTAATCCATTATCATCAATCTAGCCTTGATGTACTTTTAAGGTGTTTGCACAACTTTTAGATCATGATAAAATTGTTGCACATAAAATTATATTAATTTCTATATTATAGTACATAAACATATGCCTCGAGGATAGAATTTTATTCTATTGTCTCATGGTTAACATAAGGTTATTGAGTTGAAGAGTGATTTCCCCATATTATAACATTCTTATCATCAGAAACCTCAACACCCAATCTATCAGTGATCTGACCAAGTGAGAGGTTATGATATAGTATAGTAACACATGTAATGTGTTTTTCAGGGATAGATGGTGAAAATTCCTATGGATCAGTGCATTAGTATAAGAAGGATTAGCAACAACTACCACCTTGCATCTTGGTGCGGCATACTATTCAAGAGCATAAGGTAGATTGATACATTTTTTGACATCACATCTTTCCTTTCCATGCCTTACTTCCTAGGGAATTAACCAACCATAAAAAAATTACTCCCTTTCATGCCTCACCCACATCAGTTGTAGCAACAACACCCTTCAGTAGTGGGAAGGCAGCATCCATTAACTCCATTGTCACCCCATTCAACAACTCTGATGAAATCTAAATATCAAGCACATGGATCATCATCGGATGGTCTGCACCCCGCATCACCCCTCTTGAAATCATGGGGAAATGAGCATAGCCAATTTATCATGTAGCTAGGGGAGGATGTTAAAAGCCCAGGATGTGTTGATAAGAAATCTATGAGAGGTATATCCCTTATGTTTCACTTCTTCGTGAGCCACATATTGAATGTGGACCATGTCAGTTACAGAAATGGCTCGGGGTAGAGAACCATTAGGGCACATCCACCTTATATAGTTTATAGATTTTAACAATTTCACACTTTATAGATGTTTTTCTTAGTGAATAATATATCAAAATCAAAATTCTATCTATCTAGTTTATATTTATGAATATTAAGTTATTGGTTTTAAATTTACAATTTTAAATATCATGTTCCTAAATTTGATGATGAACTTTTTGATTCTTATATTTCAATTTTTAATATCATGTTTATGATCTTGAATCTATAGTTCATATAATCTTGTTTATTGCATTTCAAACTTTTATTGAATGATTTTTATTGTAAATATTAAGCCTCCAAAATCTAGATTTACAAATAGAAGAATCTAGATTCCAATTACGGGTACTAATTTCAAGAGTCTACTATCAATTTTCTGATACTATATCATGTTTTCAATTTTGGATTTTAATTTTATATATTTATCAAATTTTTACATGGTATCAAACATTTCATCTTCAAAATATAAGAAAGTTTTGGTCTATGATATTGGGAGATTTATCTGTTGACATTTGAGGACATTATATATATTTTTGATTGAATCTCATTTTCATTTATGATAGAGAGACAATAACATGTTCATCTTTTGAGTTAATGTCACTCATAATTGAAATTAGGGTCATTAAAATGGTTTGTGGACATAAGTTATGTGTTACTATTAATTGAAATTAGAGATTGTGACTTTTTTTGCAGGTTTAGCTTGGTGGATCTGATGTTGAAGGTGGACAGAATGATGAGGTTGGAGAGAGCTATGAGTCAATTGGGATTGCTGTTGTCACCAGATTCTTGATATGTCAACAACGATGATGAGAAATGCTCACTATGAAAGTCATTTTTTATACATCTTTATATTTTGGTTTCAATTCATGTAGATTTTTTTCATTGATTTGAGTTGGAGTTCGCTCAGTGGTCCTATGACATGGATAAGTTGCAGGTCCTTGGTGTGGTATGGATGAGCAGGATCTAGCTCGCTGGTCCTAGGTCATAGACGGCTTGCTGGTGATCGATGGTCCTTGGTGTGGCATGGATGGATGGTGCTGGCATGGGTGGGGGATGGGTCATCGTGGGGTGGGTGTGTGTTGGTGGGATGATTTTTGTATTGATGGGTGTGATGGATCTGATAGGGGATGGATTTTGTACTGATTCTATATTTTTTAAATTTTATTATTAATATAATTATCTTTTTTTTTCTAATTTTCAACATGTGTCAAAAATTTATTTCTTTTTAATAATTAAAACAGATGAATTATATATGATGAGTAAATAAATATAATATGAATTTTTACTGGAAATAAAAATTTAAAATTTTAATTCAAATGTAATTTATAAACTAATATTATATATTGGTAATATTATTACCAATAGAAAAAAGTTTCTTTAGAATCTATTTCTAATCATTTTAACCAACATATATATTATCTATTGGTATTAGTATAATTGCAACAAAATGATTTTATCTATTGAAAACACATTTCGAAATAGCGATTTTACCGACAGTATAGTGACTGGGACACATATCTTGGTTAAACATTTTAACAATAGAAAAAGTAATTTTACCAATAGATGTTCCCCTCTTTGAAAAAGTGAAATACTTTGTAGTGACTACTGCCATGAAAAATTATGTTCATTTTTTACCACAAATTATGGATTGGAGTTTTCATGAACATAATATATTTTAAGGATATATATGATACTTATATTGTCTTCTTACTTTTTTTAATTGTTATATAACACATATGTTTGTTCTTTCCATATTGTGGGAATATGATAACATCATTTCTAGACATGTGCACTACCACCTCCTCAATGTGACGTGATTAGTTCACACGTTACATAGGATATATTGAAGATGGTATTAGTAAATATATGTTATATAAATAATATATATATGATATTCATTACATAATTACCTTTCTAGATATATAATATATCATTTTTCTTATTACGTTTTCACACACTGAAAAAAAAGTGACGACTTCGTTCATAGACGTATGGACTACTCCCTTTTTAATTTGATTTGATTAATTTTTTCATAAAAAATTTATATATTAATATATTGATGAAAGAAATGTTATTTATGAAATAATAATAATATATTAAATATAAATGTTTTTTACTTTTTCCCACAATGATCATTGAAAAATAAGAACCCTACTCAAGAATACGTAGGACCTACTATCTCCATGATTATAATGGTGGTTCTTTTTTTGTAACTATAATTATTTATTGGGTTTAAAAATATAATTGATGTACAAATACAATTATGTTATGATTCATATTTTTTATATTTCTTAATAATTACCTATTTGATAGGGTTTGACCTGCGAATGTCTTTTTTGATACACAAACCAAATATGGTCAAAACACCCAATGTAAAGTTACTTTTTTAAGTAGTTGTGTTAAAAATTGTAATTAGTGAAATAAATATAATGATAAATAGAAAATGGATCATAAGGATGAAATTAATTAACATTAGATTATTATTTAGGATGAAAAAGACACATATGGCAGGTCCGATGCATATTAAATGATTTCATCTCTATCTATTTTCATTGTGAAATATTTTGATGTTATATGACAACCATATTTTTGATGTGTATATACATCCCCTTTGACAGAGAATATCACATATTTATTTATTATTGTGTTATATAATGTGTTTTAGATCATATTCTTTCATGGTTATTATGATTTAAGTGTTCAATGTTGAATGGGATACATTGAATTTTTAATGAATAATATTCAAATCTATTTATCCATGTGAATATTGTTATTATTATTTTATATATTTATTAATATAGATAAAAATGGAATATGAAGGACACATTATTTATATTTATAATTTCATTTATTTTTGTCCCAATAGTGGATCTTTTAACATGTGTTATATGGAATGTTATCACAAACGACAAAAGGATAATCCTATTCTGAATGTAAAAAAAATTAATTTCCCTCTACCATATACATTATTATTTTTGGATAAAATTATAATATTTAATGTTTTTTTAAATATTTATCATTAAGTATTTTTGTATTTAATATAGTTTTTCAATGAAAATGATGTCTTTTAAAAAAATTGGCTCTCAATATAAAAGTGTAATTTTATCTCAATTTGTTTTTATATGGTTTTAAAAATATTTATTAAATAATTTTATAATGAATGTGTTTTACTATTAATATAGTACTTGAAAAATATTTGAAAATGGTGAGCCTGAAATATCTTATACAAATGGTTGAGTCCCATCATAAATCACGTGATTGCTCGATAAAACTTATTTGAAGGGTTGAGACCCATTATAGCTTGTGAGAAATGGGTGATCAGAATATCGATTATATGAAGGTTGATCCTAATTAAAATATAAAATTCATTGGGTAATGATAAGGTGGTAACTCATCTAAATACTTATTCCAATAAAAATTGTTTTGAAAGGGTTTATGTATGTGATTATCTATTTCAACAATAGAGTTTCAATTGATTTCAATCGGTTTTAATAATTTTAATTAGGAAAAAAATGTTTTTATTATTCCAGTGAATTTTTTTGTTTTATATTGTAATAAAATTTGAGATAATGTTAGATGTTATATTAGTTTTTATGTTATTAATTAACTAATTATTTATTTTTTCTATGAATTTTAAAAAAATTTATTATCATGTCATTATTTTAAAATTTATTAATATGTTTCAAGGAAGGGTGAGGGATTTAAAGCAGTGAATTTTTATTTCATGGATATTTTCCATAAAAATAATTAATTAATTATTTTCAAAGTGTTATAATATAAGAAAAATGGATACTGATCAAATGTTTCTTCTTTATATATTATATTTCAGTTTTGTATGATTTATATCCTAATTGTCTAAAACTATAATATTAAAAGATACTTGATGTAAAATAATTTAAATTTCATGAATAAGACACAATTTTATCTAAATATTTATGGTCGGGTCCTTATAATTACACTCACTGAAATATTTTTCTTCTAATACCAAATAGAAAATCCATCACTATTAATGAAGAACCAACTATATGTGGTTCAATTAAATGTATATACAACTACCAAATTGACTTCAGTATGACAAAAAAATAATTATGTGCACTGCGTATATAAAAAGGTCCATAATTCATTTATCCTTTTACACACATCATAATTTTTCCTACTAAAATATTTTCTGAATCATTTCGTTCAGATTAATACCCTTCACACAAGGTCAACACATATGAAATATCTTGTATGGACTCTATGAGATACAATAATACTACCAATATTGTTTTTGAATTTCTTATAATAAAATGATATATTGTGTTTAACTTTTCATAATGAGTTTGCAAATAATATAGTAAGATAATCCAATTTATCAAACTCTATTCCAAACATTCTCATATTTTCTTTACCATAGTTTTATTAGAAAATAAATATATAATCATTATGTTTGTCAATCATTAATGCCAAAAAGTAGTTTAGTAATCCAAACATAGAAATATAAAACTACTTATACATACATAACATCAAATCCTCCCCAAAAAACTGTTATTACTATAGAATAATATTTCATCTACATATAAAATAACCATTAGTGTGTCTCAGGAATCCTAATTCAAAAAATAATTTATATTATAATTCCACATTAATACCATTATTTCAAGCATGCGTCTTTTTTGGAATAACATTTCCTTTTATATTATTTCAATCCTTAAAATGATGTCTTCATTCTTGGGACCTATCATCCACAATTTTCTAGAATGATTTCTTCTGGATGACTAAAAAAACATAATCAATAACATGACTATTCAAAAATATAGGATTATATCTATTGAATAAAAATTTTAATTCTATTGAAAACCCACATATATGAAATTTATTATTTTACCTTGTCTAGTAACTAGAGATAAATGTATCTTTCATATCAATTCCATTCCTTTGAGAATATCATTTTCAAACAAGTCAAGCCTTGTTATATGCAACATCACATTTCTTATTTATTTATTTCCTAAAGACCTGTTTTCTATTAATATTTTTTTAGTTCTTTATCTTAGAACAGTTTACCATGTATGATTATTCATATACTAATTGATTTATTCATTAGTAGCTTCCCCGAATTCAGCATTTTCATCAACATAATCCACAATTCATGGATAAACATTAGATATAATAATTTTTTTATTTTGAAATCATAAAAATCATCTTTTACAAACCATTTCATTTTGATTATAAATAATATTCTCAATTACAACTTTCTACATCAATATATGAATGTAATTTTGGTCACTACAAACACGGTCAACATCATTAATGAAACATTGTGTATTTGCATCAAATATCATCAGACTAATTTTAGTGAATTTTCATCCAATTTCTTCATAAATGTACCTACATTATTCTATTTAATATTATAATTCTACTTGATTTTACAATAATATTTTTCCTATATTTTCTTCAATCTTCACATCTATCCACATAAAAATCCTATGAAATATTTTATTCATGATTCGATATGAACTCCAAATAGTTAAACATCACATAAAGACTCTAAACATATTAATTTTCTGAATAATTCCCATCTATTTTAAAATTAATTTTAATATAACTAGTACATTAAAAGACCTTGAAATATTTCACTATATGCTTATTCTGGGACAAAATAATATAATGTGTAGCATGTGATTCATGTATTATGAGATATCTATTATAAATTTTCATTTTAGTGCACACTACATCACTATATAAATATATTGAGATATCATTTTCAGCAAACATTGTTCTACCCATCTCCACAATGCTTTTATTTATCCTCTCTATAATGCCATCTTGTTTTGGTTAATATGTATTTATAAACTCATACGTAATTCCATGTTTTCCAAAATATGTTTCCATTGCATCACATGCATTTTCTTTAACATTATCTGATATTAATTTTTTAGATTAATATTCATTGATCGTTTCTATCCACGAATCTATGAATTTTAATCAATCTAAAAACATTATAATTTTACATGATGGAAATAACATTAGTCATCTGAGTAAAATTATTTATCAATGTAATGAAATTGATATAATTTATGAAATAATTATTTTATATGGGTACAAAATATTGTGTGTAATATCTCTAACAGACTTGTTGTAGTACTATAAATTTTTTTTGTGAGCCTTATAATATATATTTACCATTTTACATATTCTAGAGATTTTATTTGTATCTATCTCTATCGTAGAAAAATATCTTATCACTTCATGTCTCACAATCCTTTTTAGGATTCATTGCATACAATTACCATGTATTCTATTCCATAAAAGGTTCTTATCATTCTTATTAAATTAATATGAATTGGAATTATCACTAATCAATGATTAGTGTCTATTTTTTAATGATTCCTAGAGATTATATTATTCCATTACTTGATCTTTTAATGATGTAAGTATTTCCCTTGAATATATCTTTATTCGAATTATCTAAATGTTTACTAACACTTAAAATTATTTGTTTCAATCCATAAGAATAAAGAACATCCCCTGATAAAACATTTTCATTCTCAATATGGTTATTCGAAAACAATCTATTTTTTATGGAAGTGTTATTACCAATTGTTACTACGCAACCATAATGTTTCACAATGTTATTCATAATTTTTTTATCACCAATCATTTTTGAATAATACATACTTTCATATATCTATTCATTTATCAACATGCTTTCTCAAAAACAATATTCTACCAAACATGGATTTCATTATATGTAAAATTAAACTAATTTCTATTTTCATATGAAAATTAAATTTCTAATTAACAATGTAATTTATTTATCATATATGTGTCCCTCTTGATATCATCTTCTATATAGATCCTCAAGAAAATGAAACCTATTTTATGTTTTCAAATCGTACCCAGATTCATTCTAAGCCCAAATTATTCAATAATATTCATTCTACTCAATATACTAGTTACCCCTTGGTTATTCCTCTCTCCATGGTAATGACATGTTATACAAAATTCTATAATATTATTGTTTTTAAATTCCACATCACCAAAAAAACCCCGAAACATGAATTTTCTGGAAATCCAAGAGTTGTATCCAAAATGTTTTTGTCGTCCATTTTATAATAGCTGGTTAGGCGGTGTCTGATAATGTGTTCTATTATGAATGTATGTTTTATTCAATATTTTTTATTCATCAACTAATTTAATATGGAATCATTCTATATTTTTCATCATACAATTTTACTAGAATTTCTGTTTAAACATACATTATTAGTGTTATGCGTTTTAGAAACATATTTTTCAGATGGGGATTGTACCATTATTTGTTCATCATCCATAAGGGATTCACATGTATATTATATAGATTTTATAATTCCTTTATTACCCTTTCCAAATGAATAAAATGATGAATACACTTTGATTGTGTCATTGATATATATTTATCCATTAAAAAAAGTTCATATCTATTATTTGTTATCATATTATCATATTTAGTAGCTTTCAATATAATATTTTTTAATTCTTTTACAAGTGTTGTCTCCTTGGTAACATTCTCACCCATTTCATTGAGTAATTTAATGTTCACTCTCACCAATTTCTTCTTCATTTTCATGAGTATATTGTTTTCTCAGGACATTTAAAAATATTATATTTATCAAAATATTCTTAATATATTGGTCCTAAATCATAATTTTCACCACTTCATGAAAAAAAAACTTCGAAACCTACTATAATTTTGTTTAAATATTTCTTGCAAATAATTAACTGAACTGCTTCCCAAGGTAAAACCATTTTTTATCACAATATTTTTTCATTTAGTTCATTGAAATAAGTTACTACTTCCACCAACCATAATTGTTTATTTAGTTATTTATATCCACTTATTTATTTTATAATTTTCATCATCATTAGATTCACAATCATGTCCTTTCCTCTTTGATTTGTTAATTACATAGTTTCCCCATGTCATCAAAATTACAAGGATTTCATTTTATTTTAATTTATATTGGGTCTATAGTTTATGGGATTGTTAGTGTAATAGTGGATGTAGAGAAAACCCAATGTATGTTAGTTAAAAAAGAATTAGCAGAAATTTACACAATAATATATGGTTTTATGACATAAATTCCTTAGGCTATATTTCATAAAAATAGGGTGCAAATATATATATTAATGTAATAAATCATACTTTAACAACATAAATTGAGTTCTTCTATAAAACAATTTTTGTGATGTGTTTTTGAGAGAATTTGACCATCGATGGAATTAGAAGGAAAATTCATGATTTATGATAAAACTATTCTAGCATAGTAAATATTACATTAACCATTAGTGTTATTTTTCGATTCTATGTTGGTTTTATTCTATTTAATATGAGGGAAAACCTATGACATTTCTTGTTATCTATGACATCAAAAATCCTTTCTCAACAAATCACCGATTGGTTTTTGTTTGAATTCATATTATATGATCTCTTCCTTTTTCATTATCTTTGATTCTTATGTTTTTCCTCTCTTATAACCATTCATCATTGGGGAGGACCATATATATCGATCCTCATATGTACTAATTAAATATTCTTGGGTTTTATATATGATAAGATTGAAACTTATGTTCCTTATCTACTATACTACTATTATGGAATTTTTTTTTCAGAGTATTTCTAACATATTTCTTATTTTAAATATCTTAGGAGATTGATTTTTAGAAAAACGTTGTTTGAAAAGATTTCAACAGGTTTGTGTATAATATATGCAATATTCATCAAATATATATTTTATTGTATATTTTGGAAAATATATTGTTGTGTGTTCAGGTTCATATTGGGTGAGTTATGGATAGAAGTACCAAAATCAATTAATGATAAACATTGGATAGATTATCATCATATGTACCAATGTCAAATTAGGTTCATTATTTATGGCTTTCTTATGGGATGAATCTCTACTTGTGAGTATAGTGAGGTCCCAAGATTCGTTCAGTGTGCATATTCATGAGTGTCAAATGGGAACAGTTTTCCAAAATATATGAAAATTGTGTGAAAATAATTATTTAATATTTCCATGACATTGTCTTATTGTATTTATATAAACATTTTATATGTTCATATAATATTTTATAAAAAATGGGTGAACATAATCTTTTATTTATTGAATCTGTTGGGATTTATGTTAGGGAAATCCGACTGAGTTACATATTGAACCCTTTCATGGGAACATTAGTGAATTTGAATATTTAATTGATCAACATATATGAGAGTCTAATGTTTCATACTTTATATGTAGTGATTCTTGACATCGGTGTTTTTATGCTGAAGATAGATCTTGGTTATTTCTACATATTGGTATGGCGTAGCAACATTATTGTACTGATGTAGTTTTTTATTCTTATCATTAAATATTTATTTATTTTTCATGGGACTACGATATTTTTATGTTTCATTTATTTAATCAAGTTGTGGTGTATTTTCATGCATCATTTAGTTTGTCTTAGATTTGGTATATTTCCTAACATTTCATATATGTTCATACTTTAAATTTTCCGATATAGTCCTCTTAATCCTTAATAATTTATTATTAACCATTATAGTCTTGTGGATTTTTCCTATGTATTATAGAACCTCTATATCGTGTAATGTTAATGGTTGAGTGGAGTGGTGTTACAGTCCCAAAACAATGGAATTATATCATCTACCATAATATGTTCCTATATTGTTTCCCATTTGAAATAATTTAAAATTTAATGAAATAATATTGTGATAGTTTTCTTATTTTTAATAATCTATTGTCCTAAAAAATACTCAAAATAATAAATAATCATATTTCCCATGGATTCAAGAGACATATAATATTTTAATTTCTTTATAAATGTTGAAGGTTTTCACATTTCATAATCAATGAGATTATTATGTATCTCATCAAGAGAATGAAAATTTCAATAATAATGAGTTGAAATTTTAAGATCAAATCTATCTATAAATTTTCTCATAAAAAAATTATGATTCAATGTTCATTATGAAAAACATCGTATCCTCCAATATTTTCCACAATTTTATTGACATGAGATGATAAGTAATCATGAAATTCAACTTCATAATGGTAATGTCTTTAATTTTTATTCTCCTCATATGTCAATTTTCCACTATTACTATCATATTTCCTTCTAAACTGCTCTCAAGCTTATCCCAGTTATTTATTATATTTTATATAAACAAAAAATTATTGTAATAATTTTATGATAATAAAATTATAATTTTATTTTTATAACTTTTTATCCACATACATATTTCTCCTATCATTAAATTGCACCTAACCATCTCATAAAAAATTGTAAAACCAACTATTTTGTCATTATGATATTGAAGATCAATAGATAAAACATTTAGGAATATCATATTCTTACAACTATGATAATTTTTTACTAAAAATATAGTTAAGCACTTAATTTAATTGAATTGTTAATATAAATTGATCAAAGGATAATCATTTGGTTCCAATAGAGGAAATATTCCCTCTCAATCCAATTTATTTCCTTATTATGATCTAATTTGTGTTCATGTATGTTGAACATCATCATTCATGGAGGGGTGGACAAATGAAATTGATGGTTCATTAAAATGGAGAAAGTTGTATTAGTGCTTTTTTGGTGGTCATGAGATATTTATATGGTTCACTATTTTTATAACTATTTGGGGTTCATTTTTTATGATTCTCAGTTGTCAAACTATATTTAAAAATAAATAAATCCACAAAGAAGATGGGGATAAATCAATGTCGGTTATTTTTTAAAAATAATCATAAAAATAATTAATAATTTTTGGCTTATTAGATTATGATACACTCAAAAAATAAATAACATAGGCTCAAATGATCATGTTTACACTTAAAGATCAAGGAAGAGACATATTTTTATAGGTTCTGGATACAAGGAAGTATCCTAAACCGTTTCATTCTAGTTAATTCTTCCCAACCATGTATTCCTATCACTATATAACCATGTGAAATACTATTATGACCATTCATGTGGCATACCAATACACAATTTAGGAGTCACAATAACATTTTATATTTACACTAAAGTTAAAAATACAATTATAGAATGAAAAATATAAATAGAAAAAAGGGTTCTTCAAAAATAGTTAATAAATATCAACTTCCATGATCTTACATGATATGAACAAAATGTATTTTCACTACTTCAATATTTAATAAACTACAAAAAAATATTATATTCAAATTTATTATTCTAGATACAATATTTTCATCATATGATCATCTTCAACGAACTATCCACATCAATGGAATCTCATCTTCCTTTTTTATTAGTTTTTCCCACTAACATGTCTCCATTGTGTGTAACGACCTGAATCCGTAGCCCCTCCACTGGTCCCATGTACCCAGTTCTCCACATGACCTCAAGTGTGTTTCCCCAAACTGCAGAGGATTCCCTCTAGCAGCGAGGGCCTTGGTGGGTCGGTGGGGAAACTATGCCGTTATTCAGTAAAGTATACTATGGGAGAACAACAAGTCACAATAGCGGAAACAATAAAAGTATACAACAACTGAACTAAACAGAAGAAGCAGTGTATAAACTGATAATGAAGAAACATGGTACGTTTGTCTATGGGAAGAAGTAAACAAACCAACATTCTGAAATACAACTGATCACAAGTACTAAAGCAACAACAAAAGAAAAACAGAAGAGAAACTCCTCAGCATCGCAATCCTCAGCTCGGTCCCATGCTCTCTAGCTCCGGCAAGTCAGTTAATTGAAGTAGAAGGGTGCTTCCCTTTATCGATCCCTATAACAACATAATCTTCTTGGGAACCCAAGCATGGCCCAAACCGGTTGTGAGACAAGGTCCCAATAGGAAACCACCCAAAGATCTATGCCTAACAGTCAATAAATACATGGAAAGTAATGTACTGGAATAGTAAACATGAAATACACTGCATCTACAATTCACAGTTCTTATATATAATGTACACAAGTAAACAGCCAGTAATAAGAAGAAAATAGGTAACCCTATGGGTATCCCTCATAGCCTAACCCCTATGGTTCAACCTCTAAGTATCAGCAACCCTCTAGGAGGAACACACAGTCTCACCCTTCAGGTTCTGTTAAGAATAGACTCTTTGAGGAAGAACTCACCGTCAATTCCCCCTATAGTCACGTATCGCACTAAAAGGATCTCTTGGGAAACACTCAATGTCTCATTCTCCCTGTGGCCCGCGTCGAGAAACTGCATACTCTCTTAGGAAGCACTCATTGTCAATTCCCCCTTGTGATCTCGCATCACAATTAAAAGACACTCTGGAGAAGCCCTTGGGTCTATTCTCCATGTGTTCTACTACAATAGGTTCTCACAATCCTGTGTGAATCTATCATACTCAGCGTGCATGTATCGTCCAAGTAAACCTCAAAAACTACTTGGCTATCAATCTAAGGCTCAACATCACAACATCACAACAATCAAGAATTCGACTATCCTACAACTAGGCATGGAAACTAATAAAATGCCAATAATCAAAACAAGGATGGGAAACATCCATGATACTGTAAAAACTAATATATTCACAGGAAATTAAATCTACTCGAGCAATCAAGCAAAGAAGGAAATACAACAAGGGAAAAACAGGAACACGCAATACCCCGTTCAAGGGTATTGGTGGAATTTGCACAAAATACTCATCGACAACCTACAAAAAGGCACAAACCACCTACATCGATCTTAGGAGGTCGATTGAAATGAACCACGATGACTGATTATCCCTTGAAAGTCATAGATCTGAGAATACGCCTGAAACACGTAAACCATGATAACAAGGGAAAGAGGAAGAATCAAAAAACAAGGCTCATGTAGAAGGAATAACTCATAGGTGTGATTCTAATGAAATCGACCGTACTCGAATCGGAGAACAGACGTGGAGGCTGGAGCTCGTCGAAGATCCGGTCGTAAGGGTCGCTCTCAGACGAACAGGACCAAGAAGAAGGTGTTTCTGTGCGTTAGGAGGGACCCCGGTCTATTTAGTGAAAAAGATAATAGTGCACGGTGTGTAATTATAGAGTACATGGTGTGTACTATGTTTTTTAGTACTCTTCCAAAATCGTCCTCGACGTCACCCCTACACACCGTGTGTGTGACCCGAATACGGCATGCACACGGCTTCGAGCCAGAGAAGAGCACATGGCGTGTACTTCGAAATTTCGAGAAACATCATTTTTCTTAAAAAATCTAGAAAAAGGAAATGTGTACCTGAAACGAAGATACGAGTTCTTACAAACTTCCCCCCGTAAATAAATTCATCCGCGAATTTCCAAAGTGAGGCATAGAAGAAGAATCCCCGAACAGCTCTGGCCCCTGCGATCGTACATCGACCTCTCTCTCCCATGTCTCGTCCTGTACTCACCCATGCTGCCATAGCACCTATACAAGAGGGACAGACCGGCCTCAGAGAACCTTCGAACTGTGATCGACAATCCAGATGTGATTCTCCTCAAATGATGCATCCACTTCAATATCAACCTCCACTAGTTGAAAGACATGAGACGGGTCTTAAATGTAACGTCGGACCTGAGAGACATGGAAGACATCGTGCATGGCCCAGTACCTCTAGGGTAGCTACAACCAATAGGCGATCGGCCCAACTCTCTCCAAAACCTCAAATGGCCTGACGTACCGCGGTGAAAGCTTACCATGTCTCTGAATCCATTTGTGTCCAAACCTCGGTGCGACACGCAGGAAATCATGATCCCCAACCTCGAACTCCAGAGGTCGTCTCCATTGATCAGCATAAGACTTCTGCCGAGACTATGTTGTAGCCATCCTTTTCCGAATAAGCTTCATCTGCTCTAAAGTCTTCTGAACAAGACGAGGTTCATGTAAAGATGCCTCTCCTGCCTCCAGCCATCATAAGGGTGATCAGCATGACCTACCGTACAAAGCCTCGTATGGTTCCATATGAGTGGTTGCCTAGAAAGTATTTTTGTATGCGAAATACACCAGAGGGATATGCTTCTCCCAAGAACAGCCAAAGCCTAGGATGAATGCTTGGAGCATATCCTCAAGAACATGGATCGTGCGCTTGGACTGGAAATCAGTCTAGGGATGGTATGTCGTGCTCAAGAGTACCTGTGTACCCAAGGCCTTCTGAAGTCCCTGCCAAAACTGAGAGGTAAAGCATGCATCCCTATCGGAAACAATGGATTGTGGAACTACATGCAGATGTATAATCTCTCTGATGTACAATAATCCCATATCATCAGCACTAAAGGTTTCCTTGATTGGTAAGACGTGAGAAACCATCATGAGTCTATCGACGACAACCTAAACAGAATCGTTCCCCCGAGGCAACCTCGACAACCTGGTCACAAATTCCATTGCAACATTATTCCACTTCCACTCTAGAATGGGTAACTATTGTAAAAGGCATGATGGTCGCTGATGCTCTGCCTTCACCTGATGACAAGTAGAGAATCTCATGACAAAACAGGCTACATCTTTCACCATACCTGACCATCAATACTGGGAATGATGGTCCCGATACGTCTTTGTGATGCCAGGATGAACTGCCCAAACTGAGGAATTAAAATCCTGTATCAGCTCCTCACGTATGTCTGTTGTCACCCATACGCATCCCTAGAAACTCAAGATCTCATCATTGCCCATTATCCATCTAGGAAGAGGGTCCTCTTCTGACACACCCTCCCATAGGACTAAGCCTTCTGAGACTAATAATTGTCTCATCCATACCTGATCAAGTAGTATAGAGGTAGCAACTACAGAAGATAAGAAGGTTTGTCCCTATCTGTCATGCACCTCTAGATGCATCTCAGAGAACAGAGCCATAAGCTGCCACTAACTACTGGCCTTCTGAACTTCCTGAATCTGAGTTCTCTGGCTCAACTCATTTTTTACTGTGTTTCCCTTTCCCGGCGTAAAATAAATCTCAAAATCAAAAGACAAAAGATACTCAACCCACCCGCGCTGACATAGATTCAGATCACGCTGAGTGAAGTTATACTTGAGACTCTTGTGGTCAATGAAAACCATATTGTGCTCTACCAGAAGAATGTGTTCTCCAATAGCGTAAGGTATGAACAACAGCTGCCAACTCTAGATCATGCTTCGGGTAGTTCCTCTCATGTGGACTCAACTGTCAAGACCCGTATGCAATGACTTCATCTCCCTGCATAAGAACAAATCCAATCCCGATACCTGAATCATCACAATAAACAATGTAGCTCTTGCCTAGCTCTGGCAAGGCTAGTATCAGCACTGATGTCAGTCTTCCCTTCAGGTCCTAAAAGGCTGACTCACAAGAATCTGACCATAAGAACATTCCCCCCTTCTTGGAAAGTCCTATCAAATGTGTTTCTAGGTGTGAAAAGTTTGGAATGAATCATTAGTAGTATTCGTCCAGCCTTAGGAAACTCCACACCTCAAAAACGTTCTTCGACTACTCCCAGGATACTACAACTCACACTTTCTCTGGGTCTACAGATACTCCATCCTCTGATATGACGTGACCCAAAAAGTGAATCTGATCCATCCAAATGTGGCACTTCGAGAGTTTAGCATAAAGCTGATGCTCACTTAGTGTACTCAAAACGATATCAAAGTGTGTGGCATGGTTTTGAAGAGTGTGAGAGTACACCAAGATATCGTCCACGAATACCACGATGAATGAATAAAAGTAAAGATGGAACACTCGGTTCATCAGAGCGATGAAAACTATAGGTGCATTCGTGAGACCGAACGACATGACTGTATACTCGTATAGACCATACCTGCTCCTGAAGGCGGTCAGAGGTATATCTGATGGTATAACGCACTACTAATGATAACCAGACCTCAAGTCGATTTTCGAGAACAACCGAGCTCCTTGATGCTGATCAAAGAATTCATTGATCCTCGGAAAGGGATATTGGTTCTTGACTGTCAACTGGTTCATCTTCTAATAATCTACGCAAAGATGAAGGGTACTGTCTGCCTTCTTCGCAAACAGGACAGGCGAACCCCGAGGAGAAGTACTGGGTTAGATGAAACCCTTTTCCAGCAACTCTTCCAACTGCTTCTTGAGATCCTAAAACTAAGGTGTGGCCATACAATAAGTAGGAATGGACACCGGTGCTGCTCCTAGAATGAGCTCAATAGAAAATTCTACCTCATGCTTCAGAGGAAAACCCGAAAAGTCCTCTAGAAATACGTCCCTCAAAAGATCCACCACTGGAGGAATGTCCAACTGTGAAGTCCCCTGATTATCCAGAAAAAGTCTAGCAATCTGGGCTGTCACCCTTCCTAGCCCATGATGCTCGAGTCCTGCTCGACTCGCCTGAACATCCCATTCGCCTCTATGAAGAAAAGATTCACCATCTGGTGAAACGAAACTCACTCTGCGGTGATAACAGTCGACAACTACTTGGAAGGGAACCAACATGTCTATCCCGAGAATGACATCATAGCATGTCATCTCTAGGACATAGAGATTCCATTAGAAATGATACCCTTCAACCTCGAGAGGGTACTCACTACACTAGCGCACACTAGATTTCCTCGTCCCCAATGGTGTGTCTAGTGTCAAAAATTCGGTAGAAGAAAAAACACAGAGCCCAACTCTCTCCATAGAAGAAACATAGTTAAAACTATGCATAACACCAGTATCGAAAAGAGCTGAAGATAAAACTGGGGCTACTAAATCCTTACCTCGAACTGTAGAAGGGTTGGGATCCTACTCTTGATAGGTCTGCTCCCTGGCTAAAGACTGGCCTACAACATGGCCCTATGCCCCTGGATGACTACTCTGAGCTGAACCTCCCTACTGGTGCTGAGGGACTGGTGGATGACCGCCACGGCCTCGACCTCCACCTCAGCCCGAATAGCCAAAATAACTCCAGTTTCCCGACTGATGAGAAACTGGTGGTGCTGCTCCTGAACGTGGAGTCATGGAGAACCCCGGTCACCAGCTGCTGGTGAGAAAACCGAGCAGAACCGCTGAAGGTGGCCCATTTTTCAACATGATCGGCACACCACAAGGTCTCTCTGGCACTACAGCCTCATGTGCCCTGACCTGCCACATAGGTAGTGTACCACCTGGTTGCCTGAAGATGCATCATGCTTCCTTGGATCACTACGCGTAGACTCTATATGGCGATTTTTTTTTGTCACAAGAAGAAAACTAGCTCTGGAAGCAGATCCGCCCTGGCTCACATCTCCAGAGTCTCTCAGATTGCACTCCGCAATTAGTGCTTGATTGACAATGGAAGTGATGGAAGTCAAATAGATGATATTCACCTGTGAGCGGATCTCCCGCATGAGACCATCCTCGAACTTCCTTGCTAAGAACACCGCACTCCCATCCAGGAGGGGTGTGAAATGTTGTAGCTCGGCGAAACGAGATGAATACTCCATGAAAGAAATAGTACCCTGCTCTAAGATCATGAACTCCCGGGCTCGATCGGCCCTCAGGGACTCCGGGTAGAAGTAGTCATAGAACACGAGCCAGAACTCCTCCCAAGCCATAACCTACTGGTGACTTGCCTGTGAGATCATGTCCCACCACCTCTTGGAGGAGTCTCGTAGAATATAGGTGGCGAGCTGGACCCGCCTTTCTGGAGGTGTCTCCAAATGCTCAAATATAGTCAGCATGGCATGCATCCATGACTCTGCAGCCTGAGGTCCTCCATCCCCCGAGGATGTGGGAGGATGCTGCTATTGAAAACCCCACGTCAAGACTTCCATAGTAGAGGTAGGAGGCGGTGCTCCCTGGAAGGTCTCCATCATCCTCAGAAAACCTTCCATGAACTCTGCATCAGCGCCTGCAACTGGTATGACAGCCGGTGCCAAGGCTGGCTCGACTAGAAGATCGACTGGATGTTTCTGATAAGCCATACCTTGTGCCTGATCACTGTCGGACGGCAGACGTACAACTGAAGGATGTCTCGTAGGCATAGCTCTGAAAGATCAAAAGCACACCTTAGATTAGAAAATCATGGATATGAAACACAATAGTACAAAACGAGAACATGGGAAGGAAACCACACAAGGTTACAAAACAGGACTACATGCATGTATAAAAACTACACGGCGTGTCTTCTTAAGCCACTGACATGGGCATGTACCCCTGCCCTATAGGTCGTGTAACACCTCAAACTACACGGCATGTTGACCCAACACATGAATTGTACTGGAAAATTATTCCCCTGCCCGAGTCTCTTTACACGGCTAACCCACACGGTCCAACTTTACCCGATACTACACAGTGTGTTCTTAACACATGGTGTGTACTAGACATGGATTCAGCGGCCCATGTTTGTTAAAGACAAGTCCTTCTACACAGTTGAACCTTAAACGGCGTGTTCCGAACAAACACGGCGTGTATAGGTGAAGGTGACACCGTCATGTGTTGTTCGTGACATGGTCGGGTACCTGAACAAGACTACACGGCGTGTTCCCGAAACAACACGACGTGTTTAAGAGAAGGTTACACCAACCCGTGTTGTTCGTGACTCTGCCGGGTACCTATAAGAGACTACACAGTGTGTTCTTTTACAACACAGTGTGTTCTACTCGAGCTTCCCTGATCTGTGTTTTTAGTGACATGACCGAGTACACGACTCTGAACTACACGGCATGTACCATCCGTACACGGCGTGTTTCTGAAGTTATTCTCACGACACCGTGTTTCTGCTCACACGGTCAGTGACACGGCCTGAAAACTACACGATGTGTATATGAAAAGTCCAAGCCATGTATTCTTGGGTTTTCTGGGCAGTAGCTCAGAAATTGCACAGAATCCCAGAAAACACAAAAACAAGTCAAGGAAGTGCGAAATTATGATTTGTGAGGGCCCATACTCCCCATGAATCAAAACGTGGAATCTATTTAAGCAATGTAGGAAACAAATAATCATATAACAAGGCAGTAGGGATTCTATCAAGCATCTATTAAAACATCACGAATAATCTACACGAAGACTATTAGAACAGCATGCAATTGCTAATGCACCCTAGATGGCATGGCAAGAATGCATGGCATGTGATTTCTATAAGTGCCTATATGATTCATGAGATGGAATACCCTCATTTCATTGGGATGCAACATAAATAGAACAGAAATCATCATGAAAATAACAACACAAAGCATGTGAATCACTCTAGGTGAAATCATATCAATCCTAAAATCTCAAAACCAGCAAACTGCAATTAATGAAGATGTATGGATTTTCCCTGTACACGTGTTACCTACTCCCGAGAACAACTTAATACCAAGTACCAAATCCGTCATATCCATGGCTAAAGTATCCAAAAAAGTAACGAAAGAGAAAATAACTCCTTTGATACCACTTTGTAACGACTCGAATCTGGAGCCCCTCCACTGGTGCGCCGTACCCATTTCCCACATGACCTCAAGCGCGTTGCCCCAAAAGCCAGAGGATGCCGACTATCAGCGAGGGCCTCGGTGAGTCGGTAGGGAAACAATGCCCTCATTCGGTATTGTATATAGCAGGAGAACAAAAATTCACAATAGCAGAAACAATAATAGCATACAACAACTGTACTGAACATCGGAAGCAATGTATAAACTGATAATGAAGAAACATGGTACATATGTCTATGGGAAGCAGAAAACAATCCATCGTGCTGAAATATAACTGATCACAAGTACTAAATCAACAGAAAAAGAAAAACAGAAGAGAAACTCCTCAGCATCGCAAGCCTTGGCTCGGTCCCATTCTCTCCAACTCCAGCAAGTCAGGTACCTGAATTAGAAGGGCGCTTTCCCTTATCTATCCCTGCAACAACATAATCCACTTGGGCCCAAAAGCATGGACCAAACAGGTTTTGAGACAAAGACCCAATAGGCAACCACCCAAAGATCTGTGCCTAACAGTAAATGAATACATGGCAAGTAATGTACAGGAACAGTAAATAGGAAATACACAGCAGATACAATTCACAGTTCTAACATATAAAGTACACAAGTAAACAGCTGGAAACAAGAATAAAACAGGCAACCCTGTGGGTAGCTCTCACAGCCTAACCCCTATGGTTCAACCTTCAAGAACCAACAACCCTCTAGGAGGAACACACAGTCTAACACCTCTAGTTCTGCTAAGAATAGACTCTCTGAGGAAGCACTCACTATCAATTCCCCCTATAGCCTCGTAACATGCAAAAGGCTCTCTACGGAAGCACTCAACATCTCATTCCCCTTGTGGCCCACGTCGATGAGGTACATGCTCTCTGAGGAAGCAATCATCATCAATTCCCCCTATGGTCTCGCATCGTAATTAAAAGACACTCTGTAGAATCCCTTAGGTATATTCTCCATGTGTTATACTAAACTAGGTTCTCACAGTCCTGTGTGAATATAATATGATCATCATGCATGTATCGTCCAAGTAAACATCATGATCTACTTGGCTATCATTATAAGGCTCAACAACACAACAACCAATAGTTACACTATACTACAACTAGGCATGGAAACCGGAAAAACGCCAATAAGAAAAACACAAATGGAAAACATCCAGGATACTGTAAAAACTACCATATTCACAGGCATTTACATCTACTCAAGCAATAAAGCAATGCATGAAATACAAAAATGGAAAAACAGGAACACACAATACCCCATTCAAGGGTATTGGTGGAATTTACACTAAATACTCATTGACTTCCTATAGAAAGGCACAAACCACCTACCTCGATCCTAGGAGGTCGATATACATGATCCACGACAACTGATTCTCCATATAACGTCGTAGATCTGAGAAAATGTCTGAAGCTTGTAAACCACGATAACATGGGAAAGAGGAGGAATTGGATAACAAAGATCAAGCAGAAGGAAGAACTCACCGCTGCGATTCAATGCAATCGACCGTGCTCGAATCGGAGAACGGATGGTGAGGCGGGAGATCGTCAAAGATCCCGCAGTACAGGTCGCACTCGGATGAACGAGACCTACAAGAAGGTGTTTCTGTGCATTTGGTGTGACCTCGGTCCGTTTAGTAAAGAAATTACACGGTGTGTTCTTGTAGAGTACACGACGTGTACTTGGTTTTTCCGTACACCGCCAAAATTGGCCTCCACGTCACCCCTACACACCGTGTTTGTGGCCCAGACATGGCCATCACATGGCTTCAAGCCAAAGGAGAGTACACAGCATGTACTCAGAAATTACACGGCGTGTACTTCGAAATTTTCCAGAAACATCATTTTTCTTAAAAACTCCAGAAAAAGGAAAGTCTTACCTGAAACCAAGACCTGGGTTCTTACATTGTGCATAAATATGTTTTTTTAAATTTTTATTAGCATGAAAGGTACAGACACTATTATATAAATTCTATCTTTTTCCTCCATATATTTTATTATCCATGAATTCCATATTTTATATATTATCAACCCATAATTTCTATGAATGCTGAAAAATATAATAATCCAATAATAATCAGGAATTTTTATAATTATTTATTACTCATAATATTTAATTTTTAAGACTTGGGATAATCTAGTACCCACTTTGATTAAAATTTCAATCAACTATATAATTATTAACAGATATTGGCTATGTAGAATATTGTCTTATGTGTATCATTATTCAGCTATGCCACAAATTGGCTACGAGATACTAAATTTCTTATATAGAAATTTACCGAATAAAAACATTTGGTTATTTGGATACCCAAATAGGAAACATAGAAAATTTCTTTAGGTAACTCATTAATAAATGTGGCATAATTAAATATATTATTTCACATTAAAAATTAATTTATATAGAACAAAAATGATATTTTAATTTATTCTATGTTTAAAAATCGATACATGAATACAATATAAATAAAAATCAAAATAAAAAACTTCTACCGATCGTCATCCTATATTAATAACTATTTTTATCATCATGATACATGAATCCCCGATAAGTCAAATAATAAAAACCATATCAAGAATATCTAGGATTATGATATCCTCTTGAATCATTTTCAACAAATTCATCATTCAAGATACATAAAAAACTATGTGATATTAAATCATTCCCCTAAAAATACACAAATCACAGGTTTCTTCACATTGACCTAAACCAAAATTTTATAGTAGTCATAAAAAAACATAATTGTAATTGACCTTTATATTGTTGAAAAATAATTTCATCTAATTTATGAAATATTTAATTGAACATGAAATTGTTAATTAATTATTTCTCTTGTTCAAATAAGTTGTTGCTGAGACTAGACATGATAAATCATGAAAAAATGAACTACTAATAATAATGTAATATAAAAAAATAATAATCATATGTGTATCTATGATTGATAATGGTTTACAGTGAAATAGAGTTAAATATTGACTTTATAATACCAAATTCCATAAAAATGTACTCATCGTGGTCATGGAATAGCCCAAAAAATCATTGGAATATGCACTAATTTAACATGGAGTTGGTGGTATCCTGATTATAGATCGATTATAGAGAACGACAGAGAACTTGTTTTTTGTTAAAAATTTATAAAAAATAAGAATATGTCATTTATTTTTAATATTAAAATTACATGTTTTATAATAGTCTATACAATATCAATGTTTTCCTTCTACGTTAAATTCATATAAAACAACAATGGCCCATGCATATGTTCTTTTTATCATAAATTCTATTCTTCCCAAATATTCCAACTTGATATTCATTTCACATTATTAAAATAGTTCATTGTATATGATTGAGGAAAACTAGGACTCATTGTCTTTAGTAGTTAAATATAAAATTACAATTATAATTAATGTTGATGTCCATATATATAATTATGGAAAACATCATGTTATCGATCTATTATTTTATGAATATGTTTACCTTCAATTTCATCAGTAACCCCGTATGTAATGATTTTCATCTAATATTAAATAATTCTATTCTTAATTGATATATTATTCATTATTCTTACATCCAAATATCATTCCCATTAAAAAAATATGAATTAATTAATTTTTATATGTGAATGGGACTCACTAGGTGTAGAAATAAATATGGGGTTTGAACATTATCTACCACTATGTCCCAAAAATTATATTGATCCTAAAAAACTCTAAAATTGTATAATACAAAAAAAATATGATCTTAACGATAATATTTCATAGTGTTAAATGTCATCCCCAAGATATTCTATTTATCAAGACTTGTATGTATTTTCCAAACTAGAGGTAAAATTTCCCTATTAAACCCATATTTCCTCTTCTACAAATCATATCTATAATATAACATGAATAATAATTTCAATAAGTAAAATTGAATGGAAACATTTATCTAACGAAACAACACCCTTGGTATAGATTCTAGTATAAATTCATTCATGTGAATATATATTTTCTATCTATCAAATTATAATGTTTCAACATTTATTAAAAAACATACACAAAATTTTAGTATTCAATGAAATAAAAATATTTTTTTAGCACATCTCTTTAAAAAACCAATTTGGATAATAATTAAACTATATCTATATCCCATATTTAAAAAAACATTAAAAAAATACCACATAATAACCTTATTCTAAAACCTCAATTAAATTGACACATATTTGAATAATAGAAAAAATATAATATAATTATTTAATTAGAGATCCCTACTATCAATAATGACATATCCTAGAAAAAGTAATCAATTAATTTCAAATATGAAACAATTAAAAAAATTTGACAAGTCATTTAATAACAATGTAAAGTTACAAAAATCATAAAAAAACCACACATTTTTTGTCTTATAAAATATATACTTGATCTATAAGTCCTTTTAATATATTTAAAATATAAATCATGTTATAAAATTATAATTAATATTAATTTATTTTAAATAATGGGGGAATTGTATATGATAAATCTAAATTGGGATGAATATGAGAAATGATGACCTAAGCTATAAAGATCGTAATATATAAAACCCATTTTCAGAGCTTCTAATGGAGATGGAATTAATAGGATTTTATGTTAAACAATCCCAAGATGATATTATACAACTAATACTCTAGTAAATCCATTTAGGAGAGACGCTCATGATTTTTGAAGTCATATCCCAAACCATGTTTTCCAAACCACCACAAGAAAGTACCACCATCACAAAACCTACCCTTAGGATGTACACTTGTGTAAAAAGAATATGGTAACTTGGCCCTAATATTGCGAAATTTTATAATTTCTTATTAATTTGAGAATTATTATGTTTTCCAACTTTCATATTTAATATATATTGATTATTATATAATAATATTGATAAAAATAAGATTTATACACCAATAATAAACTTTATTCATTGTAATTAATAATATCATCTATAACCATAATTTGGATATATAAAATCATTATTTGAATAAATAATAATTTTTCAATATTTTTAAGGAATATTATTTTCATTAATATAATTGGTAAAATATTTTAATAAATTCCAATGTAATTTATATAAGGATAAAAATTGTTTAGTATCTTAAAAACTAGAATACTCTAATAAATAATTGTTTTATTTAAAATTGTAAATAGTCATATATTTAGGAAAATATTCCTGCAAAAAAATATTATTTTCTAAATCAATAGGAAGAAATTATCTAATGATGAATTTTTATAATATTACGAGTCTGTTGAATTTTTTTTAAATTAAAATATGGTATATGTATATGATATGTATTATGTCCTCATAATTGAACATATATTATTTAATATATTACATAACAAACATTCATGACCAGAAATAAATTTCCCATTTTAATTTTTTTTAATTTATTTTATTAGTATAGAATTGTTCAATTAATCCTCCCAAAAAAATATGGTATGTTATAGTCTGAAACAATTGTTATGTATGAATATGAATCTATTCCTTATCAAAAATGGTATAATTTTAAAATTTTTAGTTCTTTTCAAAATAAAATATTGAATACCACTCCACTTTGGGATAATCCTACAGAAAAACCAGTGTAGGTTTTCTGGTTCTAATTTTATTATCAGATAGATTCTAACACATATGTCTATAAAGTAACAAATAATTACCCAATATTTTTAATTTAAATTTCCACCCAGGCCCCCATTCAATATTTCTCCAAACTAATTAGATACAAGTATCCTCTCAAAATTACTCTCTAAGACCTTCTTAGTGTGTTTAAAAATTCTTTAAAAACCTATCCCAATGACTTAGAATAACCCTATAAATTTAGAGGATTCACATCCTCCTTCACATAATTCAATTACATTATAGGTATTGAGACATTTGATTTCAAATTTCACATTCTATAATGTGATTCGACATTATATTTTACTGAACATATGATGACCATATTATAAGACACCACCTTTCACTCTTACATATCACATTTATGATCCTTTATATACACCCATTATGCTACCAAAATTATGCCATCATTTTCCATGATAAATTTTCATATTGTGAATACCCTTCACCACTTCCACTCTACAGTATTTACTATGATTTTGGTAAACTTTAAATATTAGGTATATCCATGTATGTGATAAAACATTTACAATCATTGTATTAGAATTGAATAAATTTTCTTATGTTGTAAAATCTTTGGGGGACAGAAATGGATGAAAATGATTTGAATTTGATTGGATTGTTCGGAATTAAATATATCTCTAATCCATTGGGAAAATTTTCCACCAATTGAGGTATCATTTATTATTCATGGATGGTTAAACAAAAAAATACCATAATTTATATCAAAATTATTAGCATTGATTTTTTCATTTTCAATCATGTTTTATTTTGTTTTTTCATTCCTATGATGTCTTTATGTTATAATACAATATCATTCATTAGAATTCAGGATTATGAATCTCGTAAATTTATGCCACATTTATGTATCTATTGACTCACATTATTTTCATTCATTATTTTATAATTTGATTATTCCCATAATGGTACTTATAGATCACCCATTTATTATGTACATCCCTAGGTTATCCTATGCAGTTTCAGATGATCAATTCATATTTTAGGAACATTATGGGGTTTTAATTATTTTCCATGTACCATATTTTTCGTATATGTGGATAATTATCTAATTAAATTTAGAATATAAATCTTTTTTAATTTAATTATGGGAATATTTAAAAGTAGATCAATATTTAATTTTAAAAAAATATGGGTTTCATATTTGGTATCAGAGCGAGTTCTAATTGTTTTTAGTGATTATGATTAAAATATAATATTTAAATCATTAATTTATAAATACGGACAAAATAAAACATTATTTTTATTATAAATTATATTCCATGTGGCTTCCATAAAACAAGATCCATTTCTGTATACTATAAGTGGATCTTGTTCTGCTATAGTAGTGACTAGGGGTTAGAACCCTGAAAAGGGTACGCAAGATATTAATTCGATCATTAACAGGTTTATGAAAAGTTTCCAAACAACACACCTAATTTCATAATCCATTAATATATTACATTATAAATTTAAAGGATATCTAAAACCCATTATTAAAGGGACAAAAATTCCTATGAAATTTTATGTTAGGAAAAAGACCGTAGATAACATAGATTGAAACCTTGAAATTCATGACTTGTGGAATATATGTCATATAAGAGTTATCACTTCAATTTTAAGAATTTACTTTTTATGTGTTTAATATTTTGATAATTATAATCCCTTATTATCTCATTATTTATGTAAATGTATATCAATAGAAGGAACAAAGTCAACGCCCAGTTTGATGGGAAATGTTATGACTGCAAAAATAATATACCGATTCTAATGGTAGATAGAGTTGTGAATATCATGAAAACACATACTCAGTTAACTATATTGATGAATAGAAACATAAATAAAGGGTAAAAACCTCACCCCCTAGTAACGTAAAAATTTAAATTGAGACCATTCTTTAAAAAAGTGTGTTAGCATTCATAGGATTTTATGATCCCTTAATCTGGACCAATGGAAAAAATCCATTAATATATTATTTTCTGTTCCTCAATGATCTATAATATATATCATTATGATAGTTTTTAATTTCATGGAGGTTTGATTTGATTTGTGGTTGTTATTGATAAATAATTTTAAGCCAAAGGATGGAATTGATTCGAAGTACTGGTGTTTGATTAGGAATTTTTTATATTTTCTTTTCACCCTCCAATATATTTTAAATTGTGTGTTTCTTATCATTAGGAAAATTGGATGACTAATCCATTTTATTTTATGAGGAAAATATTACAATACATGGATGAAATTCCTTTGTATTTTTCATTGACCCTAAATTTTGAGTTTTCCTCTCTATTAATGGTCTGAATCCATATTTAATATATGATTTGGAAATTAATGACAGATTTTTTTAAGGAAATTATCTCATGTTCCCTTATAGTCAAAATAATTATTAGTAAATCCCTAGAGTCTCATGGATCTAGGAATATATAGTAGGTAATATATATTAATTATAGTGTAGTGATGGGGAAATATAAAGGTGAAAAGAGAGTCCAATATCAAACTTTTCAAAAGTGTCAAAAGAATCATCACATTTTTTTGAAGGGGATGTGAAAATGATATTTGTGTGTGAATGAAGTGTAGCTGGATATTGAATCCTAATGGTAGAAACCCAATAATATGATGGAATAATGGGATTATATAGTCAAGCATCATCTTTATATAAAATGATTAAAATTCATGGAACTAGGACACAATGGAAACCATAAAATTAATATTATTGTAGTTGATGATAAACCGCCACAAGAAACACAATAGCCAATAGATCAAGTTAATTCATGTTGTATCAAAACATTTGTGGTTGATCCAAACAAAGATTTTATGAAAGCTACAAAATTTATTAATAGAGGAGTAGTCTATATACTATATGATTTTAGACTTATATATTTGTTCATATTACACAATATTAGTTGATTAGTTTAATGACCATCTCCAAACATTAAATTTGAGATATTTTTGAAAATGAAAAATTTGTAAATTTTTCTATCCCAAGTATATAACTTATCCAAAGACATAAATTATAGGCTAAAAGTCCCATTGAACTGTATGATACTACCCTTGGTGTAATTTGGCTTTATTCTAGGAATGGATTGAATTTTCTTGTATAGTGCCCAAATAAATTTCAAAAATAAGTAAAATAACATCTCTATTATGAATAAATATATGAATATATATATATATATGTAAGAAGTAAGATATTTAACCCATAAATTCATCATCTCAAAAAAAAGTATTATTTATTAATTAACAATTTTATCTAACTATAATAAATTTGTCTAAATAAAAGATCATCCTTGATAATATCCCTATTCCAAGAGAAGACATTAATGCCATTCCCAGTGGATTTTCTATTCATCTACCTAGCCAATAGGTTGAGATCTTAGTAGAACTTATACATGGTGATTTTTCAATATCCAAGATATAATATAGAAGTAAAACTACTATATATAATGGTGTGAAGAATAAACTAAAATATAATAAGGATAAAGGAGTTATACACCCAATTTATTCAATATGGGATATTTTCAGTCCAATTTATCCTGAATAAAGAATATTTTACGGATATATATATTTATTATCCTGAGGAGATCAAGATTATAATAATTAAATGTTTTCCTCTTGTATGGAATGATGACTAATTATATCATCTATATAGAGCCCAATATATCCCTACATTGGATCATCGAATAGGATATTATCATGTAAATGTAAGCAAGGAGGATATCAAGAAGAATTTTCCCATATATTGTATGAGAAATTTGAGTTTAGAGTGATTCAATTTGGGCTCCATAATTATATAAATATCGTCACATACTTACTAAATAGAGTCTTAATAGATTACCAAGATGAATTTGTGGTATTCAAAATAGACTATATTCATTTTTAAACCAAGTGAAATAAAAAACATGAAGATAATTTGAATGATATTTTGAAGACCTTGTGAGTGATAAATTTTTTTGGAATATATATAAATCTTGACAATTTTATGGAGGAAGAGAAGTTAGAGGTTATGTTTATCACTTCTAAAGTGATATTAATTTATCGTCTGAAAATAAAGGAAATTCAAGGATTATCTAGACCAATATCTATAATTGATATAAATATTTTTATTTTAGTAGATTGTTACTATCAATTATATGTCTTAAACCGTCATGATATTAATTCCCATTTACCATATTAATTTGTAATGTTCTGAAAAATTTCTAGACTAATGAATATGAGTAGGGAATAAGAGTTAATGAAGAGGTTAGTCACTGAACCCGTGATCACATTAACACTTAGTGAGGAAGAAGTTGTGATATATAATGATAAATAAAAAACAATTTATTTGTGTAGTTAGTCAATAATAAAAAATGAAATCATTTTACTCACTCTATTTAATCATACATGAAAATATCTACCTAACACATGACCTATAATTGGATATTCTGATATTCTCATTGATGATTTATAGACATTGTGTCTAATGTCAGATGATTGAAATATATATATAGATTATAAAATCCTCATGTATATATTCAAACAAATAGAGATCAATATTTTCAAATGAAGTGTGTATTGCTAATCCAGTATTATGATTGGTCAATCTAATACCATGTCATGAAGGAAAAAATATTGACATCCTCATATTAGAAAGATTCTCATGGCCCTATCTATGAAGAGGATTAAAAAGGATATAATATTATTGGAAATAAAAAGTATGGAAATATGAATATAAAAATGGGACATCAACCTAACATTCATTAGTAACATAATAACTATCCATTATTTAGAGAATCTAGGAGTCATAGAAATATGAGGATCATCTTGAAAAAATTTATCAACTATTCAAGAGTTTAAATTTTCTAAATATGACGTTATAATTCTTGGAACCAAAATATGTATCCCATTAAAAGAAGAACTCATCAGGGAACTTCTCAATGATGTGGAATGTTAAAATTACTATATTACACATAGAAGATCTAGAATATATAAATATATAATGAAATACAATTGGTGGGATAACATTAACAATAAGTTTTCATGAATTATATAATGATGCTTTTTCTCCCAAAAAGTGAAGGTTATGTGATAGAAGAATATTGTAATCCAAAACTATTACCTATACTAACATAGAATTGGGAAAATATTACTATGTGATTAATTACATTACTCAATGGGAAATATAAAGGAAATAATGTTATTTGGGTGGTAGTCTATCACATTACAAAGTTACTTTATATTTTCATTATCATGAAATTTTTACCTATTGAACATCTCAATAGGATGTATAAATGATAAGGAGTAATAAGTCATGGAGTACCACTCTCTATTATATATAATTGAGATAATTTTTTACTTTGATGTATTGGAGAACCCTTACTAATGAGTATTATACATAGATATGTTGGAAACCTATTTATCACTTATATAATGATGGATATAAATAGAGAACCATTAAAACTATAGAGGATTCATTGATATCCTTTATATTGGGATTCCATGGATGGTTGGATTGACATATTTTCATTGTGTATTTCTCATATTATTATAGTATTCATTATATCTTTCAAATGTATCATCTTGAGGATCTATATGGGAATATGTTTCATAATCCAAATTGCAAGATCAAACATGGAAAGGAAATATCATAATAATGTTATGATAGTTAATGACCAAACCATTTAAGATTATATAAAATCTACCACATTTTGATAGAAAATTAATGAAAATAACCATAGTGGTGACATAGATTGAAAAGTAGGTGATAAAATATTCCATTATATAACTCTATTGAAGAAAATCATAATGTTTTGGAATAAGGTAATGTTTAGTGATAGATAGATTTTCCCCATTGAGATCAATGATTTCATCATAGTTGTGGACTAATGACTAGCACTCCCACCTAACCTATCTCAAATACAAGATGTATTCCATGTATGTCTCTTAAGTAACTTCATTATAGAACAATAATATGTACTAAATCAAGAGGGGATACCCTTGTAGAATTATTTTTCATAGGAGTTGCATCCGGTAAAGATCATTGATTGTAGAAACAATGTTATAGAATCCATAAAATCTTGATTGTAAAATTATTATGGTGGAGCCACATGTTTGAGTAGGAGAAATGAGAACCATGTGAGGAGGTTAAATATTAGTACCCTCATTATTTTTTTGTATACAATTATATTTATAATTTTAAAATTTTGATGGTAGGAAGAATTGCAAGACACCAACATTTAAAAATTATATTTTCTTATTGAATGATTAAATTCTATTTTATGAAAATATTTTATAAAAAAATGAAAAAATACATTTTTCTATTATAGGCCATTATGAAATTTTGAATTTATATTTGACAGACCGTTAAGAATAATAATTTTTGATAATATCAACATTCAATAGTTACTATTTAGATTGTTAGATAATATTAGTTATCATAATGTATAATTTTCATTGGCCTAAGAATCAATGACCTTGACCAGTACAACCATAAAATATGAATTCTATTTTTAAACTCGTGTAAGGTATATGGAATCAATGAGATTTTCTAGTTGACCATGCCCAATATATTATTCAATAGCTATAGCTAGAGTGAAACCATAAAAGAGAAATGTTCGTTCTTATCAAAAATCAAAGAACACAATGTGTTTACTTAACCATTTAAAGAATTTACCACAATTTCGCACCATACCCGCAGGGTGTATGCTAGTGTAATAGGTGGTTATGTATCTGGAACCTAATTGAATGAATTTTCTAATATTGTTTTAAAATTATATAATAATTTAATTTAGAACATCTTCATGATTAATTTAGACACATCATGATATAAAGAATATTATAAAGAATATATATTTCTAAAAAGAAATATAAATTGTATTTATAGAATAATATATTTCCAATTAAAAAATTTAAATAATTTTAGGAAATTATAAATAAATGTATTTTTCATGATTTTTTCAATAATTTTTACATGAATATAAATTACAATATAATTCAATGAAATCCTATTTAATTTTTAAAATGGACAAAAGTGGGTTGTATCATATTAAGTACTATTTTATAGTAAGGATTTTTATTAAAGTTTCAATTTTTATATTTAGAAATTTATTTTTCAATTATAATTATTTTTTTATGTAATTATTATGATGAAATTAACAAATGTAAAAGAATTTATGATTTTATTAAAAAGATGATTTTTTTGTAAAAAATTAAATACACTTGTATTATGACATCATAACATCCCAAAATAAATGTAATAAATACTTCAAAGGATATCATCAACTAAAAAATATTTCAACATTAATGTAATGTGGTTTTTAATTGATTTTATTAATTTTATAAACCTATAATGAACACCAAAAACTTATATTATATTATATGGTTTTAAAATAATTTTTTTATGAAAATAACACACGTCAAGGACACCAATGGTTTCATTATAATTATTTATTTTATTACCCTATAAAATAACTAATAACACTTTTTTAAAAAAATCATTCGAATAAAACATCAAATGTTCTTTTATTTTATCTTATAAATTCTAAAATCCGATGATTAAAAATAAATAAATAATTTCCATCCCTTTTTATAAAAATACCCAACCAAATTCCCATTCCTATTCAATCTACACAAATTGAGTGTGATTATACTCTCTATCTCCCTCTCTATATCCAACCCCAAGTGTTCACAACATAAAAACATGACCCTCTCAAGCATTTTGATGCACCCTTTCAAGGTAAATGATTAACTTTCTCTTCCTCTTTATTCATGAAATATCTTTATATTAATATTTTTAGTTTTTAATTTTTCGTATTGGAATATTTCTCTAAACCGTACCTTATTTTTCATATGATTCCCTTGTGATAGGATACTAACTCTCACTTCCATTAATCCCTTCTATGAACATTTATGTACATTCATTTTTAGTCCAAAACCATCATTGTATTTTTTTCATTAAATATGTTTGTGTTTTGAATAACCATACTCATTTAAAGTCAATGGTATTCACATATATAGTCCCATAATTCATTTAGTTTTTATATCCATATAGTTGTACCTTACTCTGTAATAAAGGTATTCAAATTTTAAAATGATTTTATCTTGTTTTAAGATCTGTTTGAGAAAATGTATATATATGACATAAAGGAGATCGGTGGGATTAATATTATATAGCCCAAAAATGAATTGAGTATTGTTTATTCTCATTATTTTCCATGTATGGTTCATAGGTTTTTATCATAATAATTCTATATTATTATATATTTGATGTTATAATTGAATTATTCTTATGATTTTTTGTATTATGTTGTTTTGAACATTCATATGTTTTCATGGTGTTGTCATCTTCTATCATGGTTCAATGTTCATGTTTATAATTATCACCCATTTATGTCATCTTCATATTCTTATGGATGCTCATATATTACATTTTTATTATTATTCCATAATTATAACCATTCTAGGATAGATAGTTCAACTTTTATTATGTATATCCCCACATTTTCAAATAAGGTATTATAAGATTAATGTATTCATAATGGAAAAATATGGTGTATTAATTGAAGAAAATGTTTCACAATTTAATGTTATTGTGATATTTCTCTATTATGCCATGCCACTAGGCCTATAAATAATTTGGGATTGTAAAATGTGTATCTTTAGTAATTTTTCATGAAATAATGTTTATTAATATATGAGATCTCATATAATGTATATATCCTTGAATTAAAGAAATAGGTTCTTATTTTATACAATTTCAAAATTAATTAATATGGTATTTTCTAAATATTTTACCAATATTTTAGTTTAGTTATATTAATCATGCGCTGGACGTTAAAAATAATAATCATTGAAAACTCATATATTTTTATGGAATGACATAACAAATGAGGATGAAATAGTTCCCATGGTCACGTATAAGTGTTTTATAAAGTATAATGATATAAACAATCATTAAGAAAGAGAAAATATGAACAACTAATCACGTGTTTATAAAATTAGCATAAAGTTGGTTATTTGGTTTCGAATAACCAAAATTCAAATTATTAGGAAATCATTTACCATTAATAAAAATAATAACATCCAATTATTATAATTCACCCATTTTTTCATGTTATTTTAATAAATATAATTACACTGGAGACATAATAAAATTTCATTGAAAGAGTGAATATATAGAAATAATAGTGAAAAATAATATATCACCGTGTTAAAAAAAGAATTTTGAATAAATTCTAAATTTTATCTATAAGCACAAAAATACATAAAGAATGAAAGTAAATTGTATCTATATTTTTCTACAGCATAACCACTACAATACAATATGAATAATGGAATGATTTTGGTGAGGCTCATTTCAAACACATGATGCCCAAATATCATCCATGATGAAGAGGTTTGAACACTCATAGAAGTTTAGAACATAAATTTTTATGCACATAATGCCATGGTAACATTAAGTATATTATAAATAGGTTAGTTAAACATTTTTCTATGCATAAAATTCATATCTAGAAATATCCTATGTTCAACCCTACCACCCCACCAATAGATCTGATGTAACTAAAAAAATGTAACATCTTCACCCCACCTCAAACCAATGATACAATAAATTATTTGAAAAATTCACAAATGATAAACTAAAACAAAGAAGTATAAAAAAATAACAGAAAAAATTTTCATGTAGTTTGGTTTTTAGTGAAGAAAAAATAATCCCTTTTGATTTATGGTTCAGTTTATGAGGCATACAAAATCATAAATGTTAAAAAACTATTCACTTGTAAATAAATTTAAAAATACATGGTGATTTTCTTTAAAATATTTTTTTAATGTGTAAATAATTATTACAGTTTTAATTATATTAATTTCATAAAAAAATTAAAATATATTATTTCAAACTAACACAAAATCCAATCAATCATCCCCACCACCTTTAAATCCCTTCAATTCCTTATACATATATCCACTTAATTACAAATCCCATGACTACATGATACTTTAATTAATCACATACCATGCTCTCCTATTTTGATTCCCAAATACCTAGGCCACTCACATGACCCCAATGTGTCCTATCATCCCCACCCAATTTGGTTGGTATCACCCCCTCCCAAGAAAACAATCCAAACCACCTGCATTCCAATATTTATCTTTTTATGATATCGGTTCAAAATACCTATATTTTTTTATCCCACCACCCTACCAGTTATAAATGATGATTGAAAAATCCATCCCTCCAACACACATAACCATTTTATGAAAACTATTGGATCCATCCACATGAATTTCCATCATCTCCATATCTCGAACTCTATCATCTATATTTATCTCATCTTGTTTTGGACAACCACATATCTAACATAGTAGACACAATAATTCTTTATTATATATCGATTTATTACTTCCTTTTTGAGTTAATTTTTTCAAATTCTATTAATCATTGGATTTTTTAGTTGAGTGTAATTTTATTAGGATATATAATGTCTCATCGATTGATTTGTATCATGATATTTGTTTTGTTCAAAAAAATATTTAAATTATTATTTTTTATACGGATGTTTTCAATAGTTAATATATGATAACAAGATTAGTTTGAAATCATTATTCAAGTACCCCAACATTTTGTATTTAGTTAATATTATGTCAGATTTACTCTCTCAAATTTCAAGAGTGTTAATTCCATACAATATTGATTAAGTAATAATTTTTTTAATTGAAATTCATTCTAATATTAATATCTAATTATCATAAATTGATTCTGATATAATTTTATAAATATATAATGTGTTATGTTTTTTATTTTTAGGTATAACTTCCCATCCTGGGTGCCACTATATCAGTTCCCCAAGACGGTGTTCCACATGACCTCAAGAGTACCTCCCCATATTTCAGAGGATACTGACTAATAGTGAGAGTTTAATGATGTTTTTGGGGAGACTATACCATGCTTACCAATATAATAAAATATAAAAAACCAGAAAAACATCAAAAAAGTAAGAGTGATCAAAACCCATGAAACATATAAACCAAATACCTTAAATTATTAAATAACCACAACCAACAAAATAAAGATTTCATATTATGTTAGTTTCTAGTTTCATTAGAATTAAAAAAGATACCAAAAAATCCACAAAATAGGTCCCATATTAAATTTAGGTTCCCTCTTCCCTGCTCTATCTCATGTCACATATCAACCATTTAATAAATTTCCTTTTACCTTATCAGGAATTGCACCCACAAAATATTATACGGTTCCCAATGGTAGACTGAGAAGTGCGTGATTACAACTTATTAGTCCACCACCGAGAGTGTCAATAAAAATATATAGACTAATTACAACAATATTGTTTTGTAAAACAATATATGGGGATTAAAATTTTGTTTAAAAACAATGTGAATTCATAAATAATATCAAATTAATAAAACAACATTTAACATTATCTTTAATAATAAAAATTATCATTATTTATTAAATCTCCATGTCAACACCCTAGCCAATAGTATGAAATTCAATGCCCAAAATATAAACTCTAGGATAGAAAATTCCATTTATATCCATCCTTTCTCAACATATGGAATTATATGTCCTACTGTTCCTAAACATGTATGGGAATCATCATTTTCCTACTCTTTCTACATTTCATAAATTCACATTACATGAGGTCCCACACAATATTTTTAACAAACTAAAATAAAAAGGGTGTACCACATTTATTAATCTATTATTCACTTGGTCTAACTCACTCAACATCATTAACCAATTTTAATCGTTGAAAAATTCACCAATTTATAAAACAAAATAATCAACATGAATTTATTGAATATTTAAACAATATAATCAAACCCTTATAACATTTACCCTTTCATTCCCATATCCACATACTAACAATTATGCATTACAATTTAACAGAAAATCCCATATAACAAGGTTACATCGTAAAAAAACCTTTGAAGTTAGTAAAATCATTAAACCATTCTAGACCAATATTTCATAACTCATTTACCATTTTCATGTCGATGACAAACATCAAGGGTTAACCTAAACTTGGTCACATTATCATAAATGGACTAGAACATGTTCATGGTATGTCCAAGCCACTGTTTAGATTCCCAATTTCGCATTTTATACCATGTAACTAAATTCACAATGAAACATCAAGAAGTCACAACCAAATATGAAATAATAAATTTCAGGACTATGGGATATAACTTATTGACCACCAACCTCAAGTTTGTGGAAAAATTACTAACCCAACATCATCCCTTGATTCTAGCATGAACATCCTTCAATAACCAATGAATGATTATTTATTAAAAATAGGGGTTTCTTGATTATAATAGAGAGAACACGTAAAAAATGCCTATCATTGAAAATAGATTATACAGGGGAGTTAAACTTGTATTTCACATCAATTTTCGACCAAAAATGCTTCAATACATGCGAATTGATGGTGAAACACCCTTGGGAAGATTGGGAGATCATAATTCAAAACATATACTAATGGATGAGGAAATGGGAAAATAATTGGGTAATAATTATTCAATATTGATGAATGATGGTAAAAATGACATTTTTAAATGAGACACAAGGTTTTTTACGCATTTCATCAATCTGTTCACTAACAATGCTTTCTATTCTATATAAATTGTTTAATGGGTCATGTGGTGGTATGGGGATCCTGAATGGTTTTGATAACCATGTATAGGACATGTATTCGGAACAATCCATGGTTGCAAGGATTCTAGGATCCCCCTTTCAATGTTTTAAACTATTTTGAATCCCCTTACATGTAGTATAGTTAATTTTTATAGTTAGTAATATCCATTCACCAACCATTTTCCCTAAACATTATTCCTAAATTTCCCAAATTTCCATGTTTTAACTCCCCTAAAAACATAGAGTCCCATCATACTCATGGGATGCATTTCATTAAAATTTTTAATGGGATTAACCTCTAAATTAAACCAAAATATACCTTCTTGAATGGTTAGGATATTACATCAACCACACATTATAATTGAATGTCCTCGAGATTATCTCCAATGAATCACTAAGTCATATTAATAAAATTATCAGGACATTTGACATGTATATCCAGCCATATCCCATGATTCCTTCTAAACACATCCAAGCTTCCATAGTAGTCAAAAAAATTGGCATATAGATACCCTAAAAAATTTTATCATAAGGATCCACCACAAGAATCAGATAATCAATAAAGTTCCCATAAATCCAAAGATAAATATAAAAAATATCAATAACATTAGATAGGTAAAAAAGAAATTATTGAAGTATGGACACTGGAAAAACATAATGAATAGAACTATACTACCGTGTAAATGATAATATGCATGCCACAAATCCATTACACTCTAAAATTTGAAATTTCCCAACATACATGTGCACCAAAATTTCATGTTTCCAAATCTGATAGGTCACCATCCTTGGTGAAACATTAAGGAATGCATGGATGACCAAAAAAATGAATGTGGTTGATGATGTTGATCAGAATATGACCTCTATATATTATGGTTCATTTCCATATGCATCCAAATCAACTATAAATGCTAAAAAATATCTTCCATTTGACCAGTTCCCAACAAATCTGATTCCTATAATTCAATATATCATAAAGAAGAACTATATTTTCTAACCAAGAGATACTTGTATGGTTCCATCTGAAAAGTGATCTGATAACAATTTTTAAAGGTGAACACATGACAGTATAAATGTTTCTCCCATGACACACCAATTTTATAGACATAAGACCTTACATCTACCATAAAACACGAATAGTGAACACTGATTTTTCATCCATCTCCATCTGGAAAATTTTACAAAAAACACATAATTAAACAATGCTTTATGTGATCCTTTTCAAAAGCATGATTTAAAAATAGGACCACAATTCAAAACAATACAACATGGTGTCCCTTTTATATGACAACATAGCTATTTATTAAAATTATTTCTTGATTTACAACATAATATTACACATAATACAAACTTGAATATCATTAATTATATTTTATTTGAGAATTTGGTAAATTGCATGGGAACCTAAAAGAGGGAATACATTATCTTTATTGAAAAATTCCATAAAATTATCATAATAAGCCATTGTACCTAAAAAATGACGGGATAACCTGGGGACATACATAATAAATGGTTGATATATAAAGCTTTATAAGGGTAAAACATGCAATAACACAACAGAATTCATACATGTTTTAAAATATACATATTAATGGGGCGTAAAAGGGGAGGAAATCTTAAAACTGCAAACGAGGAATAAAATAGAATAATGAAATAAAGGCACACATGGGAAATGTAGAACAAACCTAAAACAATGCATTATAAAAATAATTCAAAGATAAATTCAAAGAAATAATGATGGAAAAAATGCATGTTATGGATTAGGTTTACTCCCTAATCACTTTCTTGACATCTCAAGAGACTAATACATTACACAATGAATTGGAGTGTTATATAATTATAGTCACATCAACACATTAAATTCTATATAAACATATATTAATAATAATTAAGGAATAATATCCATTTGATAAACAAGAACATAAACAATATAGGTAATAAAAAAACAAGAATGCAAGGAGGAGAGGCGTGGCTCAAGAGGGCCAAGAAACATGAAGTCCAAGTGCATCACCTTGGACAATGATGGAAAAGTTTGGAGGAAAGGATCCCAAGCTATAGAATGAAACAATATTCTCTTCATGGGAGAACTGGTATTCTAGGATGTCTGCTACATTTTCTCCCTTATTCCATTAATGAAGTAGTCTTGTGTCGTTGAAAATGATTTTCTAGCATCTCCGGATATGGTATAAATACTCCACAGAGTGGCCCTATTATATATAATATTGTCATAGATAATTTTTGAAATATTTTCAATATCTAAGAGAGATATGTTATTGGAAATTAATAGTTGGATCCCTTTGAGTAGACCCTAGGACTCTACATGATGGGATACTCCTTTGCCAAACCATGCATTGTAATAGAGACCTCACATCACCTTATATTATGAAAAACCCTTACTCCTCTCATGATACCCATAGCACACGACCCATATGAGTTAATTTTTCATCCCTTTAGAAGGTGGTATCTAGAAAATCCATCAGCCCATAGACACCACGTCATTACCTATATGGGAAGATTATCTGTGATAAAGCATATGCTGCAACGACGGAGCCACATCCCATATTTTTTAGATGAACACCCAGATCAGCGATCATTTACTTCATTATAGAGACCTGAACCACCTTAGTGCATGAAAAACCATTGATATGAGTTCTTTTCCTCGCCTCCCATATACACCAATAACCAACAGAGATAAGGATCGACATAGAATTCTTCTCCGATTAATTATTTCTAATACCTTGGAACCACCTCTACAAGAATGTGTTTCCCAAACAGACATGAGACAAAAAACCAGAGAAATACCCTAATAGATCCCAAACCACCCATTCACAATCTCTCTGTAAAAACATATCATTGGTAGACTCGACGCTAGGGAGTAGAAAACATGAACACTTTGAGACAATGAAAATCCCTTTTTGGCGGATCTTCTCTTCTATAGAAATTTAATGGTGAAGTGTCCTCCATGTTAGATAATTGAATGTAAAAAAAATAACCTTGCACCAAATGAGATTTCCCCATGGAGGATGAGTTTGGGGATTCATGAGAATCAACTTGTTGGCCTTAACAGAAAAAGATCTAGAGGGAGTGCCCCTGAATATTCCCCTTTTTGTTTCGTTAGAGACCATAATAAGATGAAACATATTGATATTCACATTGTCAAGGACTTATTGAAAAATGGTTGGACTCTCACTAGCCTATTTGAAAGTAATTTAAGTAGTTGGGCAAGAAAGAAATCCTAAAAAATCTCCCAACCAATTATAATGCCATAATTTTCTCTCACCACATCCGATGATCCATCTCGACAAATTACAAAGACATGGAATATGGATTTGAATAGTTATCCAAGGAAAAGAACAGTTTCAACTTGAATTCAAAATGATATTCCCAAACAACTCAAGAATTTCCCTTTCTTATAGTGTTCCCCCTTCCACTACCTCCCAATCTTGCATCTCGTGAAGGCAGTTTATCATGAAATTGACTCTACGAAGACCAATACCACCTTCATCCATGGGAAGGGACATTCTATTCCAAGAGTCCAAATGGAAATGTTCATTCGAATATGAGTCCCATTTTAATCTATATATTATCCTATCATTGTTAATTAAAAATTACTTTAGAAAATTTTAGAACCGAGAGAACATTCATGGGGAACGATGCAAGCATACTATTAACAAGAGGGATCCTCCCCCTAAAAGAGAGGAACTAGTATTCCCAATTATTGATCCATTCAGAGATATTTCCCACAACCTTATCCAGATTCTTGAAATGAAACCTCCCCAACATAATGGGGGAACCTAAATAGTCTATAGGGAGGATCCTTATGCTGATACCCATAATGGATTCAATGTTACAAGCACGTCTCTCCGAGTAGACCCTCGAGATGTGGAGTCTACATTTATATCTATTGATGAGTTTACCACTCCATATGCATTATTCTTTTATAGTGCTATTGATACCCATAATAGATCTAGAACACATATTAATAAAAATTATAAAAATAATATGTGAACATTAGGTGGGATAGGTATTTAAAGAGAAAACGACAACGGTATGTTTGAACGGTTCCCTCATGAATTTTGGCTCTAAATAATCTGCTCCAAGAATCTTGATCCTGGATAAACAAACATGATGATATATTGTCACATTCGCTATGGCCATAGATATATTTAAATACCATTTTTTGTAACACCCAATTCTTCCATGGTATGTTTCCCTTTAAATAATGAAATGGCTTGCATTATATGCAACTTTGAGATTTTAACACATCTCGAACAATCAATATAGACGTTAGGAATAGTAATAACCACATTTTGAAATTTTATAAATTTTATTTCTAAAAATTGAATTGATTTTTGAATTCTTAGTATAAAAATTATTTTAGGGTGATGTTTTGGTAATTTTCTGATAAATTTCATATTTTTATGAATAGTGAAAAACACTAAATATTAATTAAAAACAACATTTTTAATAGAAATAATTTATAATGTTAAATTATAGATTTTATTTGTTTTAAAGTGTCATTAAATTATATTTTTATCAATTAATGTAATTTAGGTCAATGGATGTAATTTTACATTTACACATGACATAAACAAGTGGTAATCTTTTGATAGTTATTATTTCTTAAAAGCACCCTTTTTTTTTGACAATGGGAATTATGTTTAAATTAATTAATGCCACTTATGTGTTTTGAATTTCGAAAAATAGATTCCATATTTGGAATCAGAAGTTCAAAATTGTGTAAAAAGTTCACTTTTATTTTGAGTCATTATTAATATTTATTTAGTAAATGTTTTATTTACCATGGTTAAAGGGTAAATTTGGCAAATAAGGGTAAACAAATATTATAATATTAATATCATATTAAACTAAAATGTGTAATATTCCTATTTTTTGATACATTTCTGACTATGGGCATCTTTTATTCAATTTTGGGACCACTTGGCGCGACTTGAGAGTTAAAATGACACTGTATATTAATTGATTTAAAGTAAAGACAAATATGACATAACCAAATATCTTTTAGTAAAAAACTTTTCACAAGGTGGTATATAAGTTATCATTTAGAATATAAATATTCATCAAAAATAGAAATATATTTACTACATAATGGTTCTTTATTTATAACTGTTAGACATTAAATAATTAAGTTTATTTATGACACAATGATGATACAGTAATTACCATATTAATGAAAGAATCAAACAAATGGTGTTATATATATTAAAATATATATGGTATCGACGTTTTTATGAAATCCACAAATATTTTAAGTGAATATGATATGATAGGATTGATTCAATGTATCTTATTTGATGTAATCAAGTTGTGATGGCTTTTAAAAAAACCAAATACTAAATAGTGTCAAAATTGACAAAAAATTGTTTTTAAAACAAATATAATATTGATAAATTATTAAATAGTCCTAAAAATATATGGATCTACCAGAGATCTTATATAATGATTGGTATATCATTAATGAACTACATGAGATATTCTAGGCATTTTATAGTATGTTTATTAACTAATTATTATAATAATACAAGAATACACAGTAAAGGTTGACCAATTTATCTAAGAGTTAAATCTAAATGATAATGTTTATTTAATGACACAACCCAACTTAAACCCTATTTATTGAGTGGTTTTCAACCCATACCTGCCATATCCTTGAAATAAATCATTCTGAGGCAATTATTAATAAAAAATGATTTTATTATAAAATAATGTTTCTATATTTTCCAAAGGTGCCCCTAACCTATCTTTTAAAAGGGAGCTTCCCCTTCTCTTAATTTCACACCTCCAAAACTTTTTGGCCTGGCCAACCCCAGCCTAAATATCCTCCCAACTTCCATAAATTTATCCTAGAGGTATTACAATGATCATAATGCCAACCTATGTTTCCCTTTTGATCAACTCAAAAGTAAACACACGAAGTAGAGGAAATAATTTTACCACCCTCTTTCATGTTCTTTTATTCTTCCACTTCCACTTTCAATGATTTTCCATACCAAATTAAGAAATCTAGTACCTTCTGCATACTATGATGTAATTTTAAATATATTACAACCATATTTGTTATTCTGTCAATCTTATAAATTAAAAAGTCACCATACATGCGTGTGTACAGCTTACTGTCTCCACATCGTGGCGTATTTGGTTATTCAAACACTTAATTATTTAGATGGGTATAATAATGAGTAAAAATAATGTAAATAATAAATATAAAATATTAATTATTATCTATATATAATATACCATCCAATTACAAACTATTTCTCAATCAATATAATGTTATTATCACTCGTGCTTATGTACAGATTACTGTCTTCACGAACGCGATGAGATTCATTTCTCCATCATAACCATTCATGAATAATTATTTTCTTATAATTAAAAATAATTTTTAAGAAATTAATATTATTCTTTATAGGAATCAAATACATCATATATATAAAAAATATTGCTTATGTAAAAAAACATATAATGGAAAATGAATCAGTTAACACCCGAAACAATGATAATACTAGAATATTATAAACCAAGAAATATTAGAAGATCATATATGATTTCATATTTATGTATGTGGTTATTTTATAATTTAATAAAAATTATTTTACTATTATACAAGAGGTTAACGTACCCTTTCCCAAGGAAAAGTACAAGGTAAAGGTTAATTTCACAATCTCTTTTTTATCCGAGGTTGTTTTTTCATATGTATCTACTGGGACCTCTTTATCATCCACATCTGTGTTTTGTTAACAATTTAATTCAATTTTTTATACTATTTTCTCTAATATATGTTAAATTCATTTATACCCTTATTCTACCTTATATGTTTTGAATGGAATCTTTCCTTCATTTTCCAAACAAGGTAATTTCGGATCTTTTCGAACGAAATTAATGTAAGAATGTTTTTTGACCTATACAGCGGGTGTGGATATTTTCCACCATTGTAACATCCTCAAATATTCCCTTACATGTTACTAAGAATATTTTCATAATAAATATTTTCCTTTATAATTATGGGATTCTTAAATGATTCCAAAATAGAAAGAGATATTTCTCTCAAATACTTTTTATTTCATCTATGTTAACATCCATTGAAAAAAATTTACACTTGTCTGATGTTGACTTATAATTATACAAATATTTCATATTGAATTTAAGTATTTGTGATATGTTTGACTATGGATGTGTTATTTTTATACCATTCATAGTTTATGGTAAAAGTACTTATATTTGGTATGCTTGTTTTAATATGAATGTTTATGGTATTTTTCAACCTTTTCATATGAGAAATGTATTGGACTTAGTATGTGATGGTTGGATCACGCTATTAATCGTCAGTGTATCGGTATGTCTCATGAGACAATTAGATGTGGAATTGGCCATGGAAATTCCAAATTCAATATATGGCTTTGGCTGAGGGCTAAATCATTTTTAGACATCTTGGCCTAGGCCTTGACAAAATGATTTAGAATATATTGAATAATACATTGCCTCATTATGAAAATAATATTTATGGTTCATGTGGTTATTCGACAAGTATAATAACAATGACTAAGTTAAATTATGGTATTATTTACTCAGATTATATTCTTGAAATATAGTGTTTATGTTTATTATTTGTAAAGGCATGTGAATTTAATTATTTACGATGCCAAATTTTTATGTTATATTTTGTTATATGTCTTACCCTTACTAAGAATTTGATCTCACCCATTTCTTATGTTTCATTTCCCCATGATATGAAAAAGTTAGTTGTGAGTGACATGTAGGCATAATCTAGGAGATTTTGATATTTCTAATGGAATAAATTAGTGTTGTATTTCTTTTCAAGTTTTAATGTTGAACTTATTTATGTGTCTTGTTTACAATAATACTAAACTAATCGGCCATTCTAGAAATGATTCCTTGTATCAATGCAATGTTATATAATAATTCACCAACTCTGGGTAACGGGGGGCAGGGCGTTATAGTTGGTATCACAAAAAATTTAGTACAATCCTTGGAAACTAGATTTAGATAAAGCCTGATTAGAGCACATTTCCCTAAGATAAACATTGAGTATTAGTATATATGAACATCCTAAAATTTTGTTAATGTAGAGATTTTGTGTATTTTCCAAGAAATACATCCATCTCAAGATACAATAAGGTATATGCAACTCTGTCATAGATGTACCTTGGAGTTAAAACTGTAACAAGGTGTTTCTGGCTTGACCCGGGGTATCATTGTGCATGACAACAGGAATTGCTATACTCTAGGTTATGACACTCCCATGATATATGCTTAAGATAATTAGAATTTTATTTAAAAACCATTATAAAGTATTTATGTGTATATACCTCCTAAAAGAAAACATTTTTATGATTATGGATTATATCCATACACTGTTCAATTTATGTTAAGTGTTTTACAAGTATGGAATTATGTATTTAAATTCATAAACTAATAAATTGTATGACATTGTTTAGAAATGGTGAATATTGGAATGAATTGAAATAGTATCAATCAATATAATCCATGTAGGTATTTTCATCCAACTCAAGATTGTTATAGTGGAGTTGGTGATGAAACTGGTGTTGATTAGCTTATCATTATATTCGGGCAACTCACTCTTATTATGAATAATAACCATACCCGTATGGAGAACCCTGATACACAATGTAGAGGATCTATGTTAGAACACATTATGAGGAATCGACCACCAACATTCAAGGGGTGTTCAAATCCATTAGTATCATAGAAATGAATATTTTTTCCTTAGGGAAATTATTTCATGCTTTGGGAAGAAGCGAAAGGGAAAAAGATTTCATGACAGTTTATCAACTCACCAGAGATGTAGATCACTGTGGTCATTAATTCCAAACACAAAGGATGATGAAATAAGTATTAAGTATTTAATGGAGTTATTTTAAATTTCTTTTGTTAGAAAAATACATTCCTCGTGACCATAGAGAAGATATTGAAAAGAAATTTATGAGTCTGAGACCAAAGGAGGATATCAATGTCACCAAGTATAAAGCTAATATTATAAGGTTCGAAAGGAATGTTGTAGACTATATACGTAACCCAATAAGTAATATTGGTCATTTCATTGATGGGTTGAATCTATTTCTCTGTCATGCATTAGTCTCTCAATCATTCTCATTGTATGAAGACATTGTCTAATGCACTATCAAGACAGAAAATGAATTATCTATGTCTTATAAATTTTATACAATGAAAGTGGTGAAGCAATATGATGGACATTAAGGGAATGGAAATAAGGAAATAGTGAATAAGGGAAGTGTTTAATTTCCATCATGTGATAATTGTGGAAGGAATCACCATGGTGCCTATCTAAAAAGAAAAGGTGTATGCTACAAATCTGGACAGAAAGGCCATCTTGATGGTTATTGTAAGGATAAAAATATAATGAAATAACTATGGGTGAGGAAAGGAATGCTCAAATAGAGGATATACCTATTTTGAAATAAAATGATGATTTGTTTCCAGAGGATTTACCTGGACATCCTCCAGAATGTGAAATTGATTTTTCCATTGACTTGATTCTTGGTTCAAGGCCCATATTGAAGACCCCATATGGAAAATCCACTGTGGAATTAGTAGAGCTAAAGAAGCAACTAAAGGATTTGAGTAATAAAGGATTTATTCACCCTGGTGTTTCTCTAGGGGGATCCCTTGTTCCTGTTGTTAATAACATAGATGGATCTATGAGGTTGTGCATTTACTACAGGGAGATCAATGCTATAAAAATATAGATAAAGTATCCCTACAAAGCATTAATGATTTATTCGACCAACTTCATGGAGCTAAATATTTTTCAAATATTGAAATATGATCTAGATATCATCAATTGTGTGTGAAGAAATATGACATTATGAAAATAACATTTTCAACCATGTACGAGCATTACGAGTTTACAATAATGACTTTTGGGCTGACTAATGCACCCTCTGTTTTCATATATCTATTTAAGAGAGTTTTCAAAGAATATCATGATGAATTTGTAGTGGTATTTATTGATGATATATTGGTACACTAAAAAATCTATGAAGATCATGAAAATCACATGCGCATTATCCTAAAGGCTCATAGATGAAATAAATTATATGAGAAGTTTAAAAGTATGATTTATGGCTTCAGGGTATTTCTTTCCTAGACATGTTATCCCTAAGGATGGAATCTTTGTATATCCGTCTTAGACAATGGAAACCCAATAATGTTCAGCACCATGAAGTATAATTGAGGTATGTTTTTTTATTTGTTTAGTAGGTTATTATCGACGTTTCGTCCTAAATTATGTCTGATTGGAAACCCCATTAACTAAGATTACATGTAAAGAGATTAAATTTTTTTGGACAAAAGATTATAATGAATGATTTTATGTATAGATGAAAATATTAATCAACTCTCATATCTTGACTCTACCATTAGGTAATTATGGGTTTTTTATTTATAGTGATGATTCAAAGAACCTATTTTGTTGTGTCCTTATGCAGAATTATAGAGTTATTGCTTATGCATCACGACAACTAAAAATTCATGAGACAAACAATAACACTCATGATCTCTAGTTAGCAGTTGTAATCTTTTCTCTGTTGATATGGAGACACTATCTCTATGGTAAAAAAATGTGAGATTAATAAAGAACAAAAGAGTTTGATGTATATTTTCTCACAAAATGAACTCAACATGAGGCAAATGGGATGGATTTAACTACTCAATGATTATGATTGTACTATACGCTACCACTCAAGGAATGTAAATAAGGTGGAATTTGATTTGAGTAGAAAGGATAATGGAGTTTTAAACAATGTGAGAGTTGAAGGGGATATTATTCTCATGGATCTTGTAAATATAGATATGGGAATTACCATGGAATGTGAAACATCAATACTTATTCAAATGGTTTCCAAACCATCATTACTTGACAAGAAAAAAATTTATCTGACTGAGGAAGAAGAGTTTCAAAAGAATATTAATGATGTGAATAATTGTAGATTGAGTGACTTCATATATGAAGATAGAATTTTAAAATTTGTGGAGAGATATTGTGTTCCTAACATACCTGATCTAAAAATGGGATTGTTGGTTGATGCTTAGAGATCCGATTCCTCTATACATCTTGGGAGAAACAAGATGTATAAATATTTGAAGGAACATTTTTGGTGGGACAACATGAAGAGGGAGATTAATGATTTCTTCTCAGTATTTAGGGTTTTTCAACAAGTTAATTCTATAAGACATCATCTAGGAGGAGTCATGAAACCTCGTCCCATACCTAAGAGGAAATGGGATAATATTATAATGTACATTGTCATGAAGATAAAAAAGACTCTGAGAAGTAATGATGCAATATGGGTCATTCTTGAACGTCTATCAAAGTCAGTACATTATCATGCTATAAGAGAAGATTTACCACTTCAACATCTTGAAATATTATATATTAATGAAGTTGTCATACTTCATGAAGTACCACTGTCTATTTTTTCTGATCGTGATCCCCATTTTACATCATGATTTTAGAAAAGCCTTCTGAAATCCTTAGGTAATGAACATCATTTGAGCACACCCAACCCCCCTAAAATTGATAGAAAATCAGAACATACTATTCATACTGTTGAATACATGCTGAGATCTTTCTCAATTAACTTTTATGGTATGTGGGATCAGTATTTACCTCTGGTATAAGTTTCCTATAACAATAGATTCCATTCATGTATTTACATGGCACCTTTTGAAGTGTTATATGGAAAGAGATGTCGCACACCAACTAGTTGAGATGATGTTAGTGTAATAATACTCGTAGTACTAGATCATTTTTGTGGAAATTATAGAAATGGTGAAGGTAACCCAAACTCACATTAAAGTATCTCAAAGTAGGAATAAGAGCTATGCCGATAACCTAAAGAAGGATTTCGAATTTCCAATAGGAGATCATGTTTTCGTGAAGGTATCTCCATGGAAGGGAGTTATACGATTCAGTAAGAAGAGTAAATTAAGTCCCAGGTACATTGGACCTTTCAAAATTCTAGAACAAATTGGGGTTTTAGCTTACCATTGGGAAATGCCCCCAAGTCTCTCCAAAGTTCGCGATGTGTTCCACGTATCACTGTTGTGAGAATACATGCCTGACCCAACACATGTAATCTCCAATGAAGAAATTGAACTGGAACATCGTCTATATTATTGTGAAGATCCTATCATGATTCGTGATATTATAGAACATGTATTGAGAAACTATATAACTCTTATGGAAAAAGTTCTTTGGAGAGACCATAAGATGGAAGAGGCAACGTGGGAACCCGAGAAACTTATGATGAATAACAACCTGAATCATTTTGGGGGGTAGTATTCTAGACATTTCGAGGATGAAATTATTTGAGGTAGGGAAGAATGGAACCCCCCAATCTGCCATTGTATGTTTCTCTTTGAATAATGCAATAGATTACATTGTACGCTACTTCGAGATTCTAACAGACTGTGTCTAATCAAACTAGTAGTTATGAAAAGTAATACACACTTTTTGAAATTTTAAAAAATTTATTTTTCAAAATGACTTCATTTTTGAAATCGGAATATCGAAATTATATTAGGGTAATTTTTTCGTACTTTTCTAATGACTTCAATATTTTGATAAATAGTGAAAAATACCAAATTTTAATTAATAACAGATTTTAATCGAAATAATTTATAATATTAAATTATAAATTATAGTGATTTTAATGTATCATTAGATTATATTTTTATCATTTAATATAATTTAGGTCATTGGAGGTAATTTCACATTTAAACTAGACATAAAAAAGTGTTAATCTTTTGATAGTTATTATTTCATAAAAACATGTTTTCTGTTTTGACAACGGGAATTAATTTTAAATTAATTTCTACCAATTTTGTGTTTTAAATTTAGAAAAATGGATTACATATTTAGAATCAATAGGTAATTTTTTTATAAATAGGTAAATTTTATTTTTATACATTGTTAATATTTACTTTAGTAAATATTTTATTTTCCATGGTTAATGGGTAAAACTGGTAAATACATGTAAACAATTATTATTATAATAATATTAAATTAGCCTAACATGTGTCATATTTTCTTATTTTTTGATACATGTTAAACCATGGGCATCCTTGGGTCGATTTTGGGACCACATGGAGCCACTTGAGATTGATAATGACAGTTTATATTAATTAATTTAATGACAAAAATGACAAAAACATATATCTTTTAGTAATTTTTTTTACAAGGTGTTATTTAAGATATAGTTTAGACTATAAATATTCATTAAAAATATAATTAAATTTATTAAATAATGGTATTTGATTTATAATTTTTAGAAATTTAATAATATAATTTATTTATGACACAATGATGATGCAGTAATTACCTTATTAATGATAGAATTAAATAAATGGTGTTATAAATATTAAAATAAATATAATTTCAATGTTTTTACAACATCCGTGAATTTTAAAGGAGAATATGAAATTTTAGGATCTATTCAATGTATATTTTTCGAAGTAATCAGATTTTGTTGACATTCACAAGAACTAAATACTAATTAGTGTCAAAATTGATATAAATGAGTTTCTAAAACAAATATTATATTATTAAATTCTATAAAAGTCTTAAAAATCTATGGTTCTGCCAAAGAATTTACATAAAGGTAGGTATGTAATTAATGATCCTATTGATATTCTCTTGTCATTTTATAGAATGTTTATTGTCCAATTATTTTAATAATTCTAAAATACATGGTAAAAGTTATACAATTTAGCTCAGAGTTAAATCTAAATGATAAGGTTAATATGGGGATCCAAACCTATCTAAAACATATTGGTTGAGATTTTTTTGAACCTTCCCCAACTTATACTAGAAATAAATAATTTTTGATCCATTATAATGAGAAAATTATTTTATTATAAAATAATATGAAAATCATTTCCTACGGTTCCCCTCACCACTCTTATAAAAGGGCACTACCTCTTCTCTTAATTTTAAACCTCCAAAGCCTTCGGGCTTAGCCAAACCTGGCAAAAATATCCTCCCAACTTCACCAAATTGAACTTGGAGGCCTTAAATTGATCCAAACACCAACATAAGGTGCCCTTTTTATCAACTCAATAATAAACACCCAAAGTAGAGGTAATAATTTCACCACCCTCTTTCTAGTTCTTTTCTACTTCTACTTCCTCTTTCTTTTTTGTTTCAAAAAAAATCCATTATCTTCTAAATAATGTTATTTTATCATAAATATGGTACAACCATATTCATTATTCTAGCCAAACTATAAATTACAATGTCACCATACGTGTGTATGTACGGCTTACTGTCTCAACGTTGTGGAGTAGTTTGTTATTCAAACACTTTATTATTTTATGGGTATGAAAATGTGTATAAATAATGTAAAAAAGAAATATAACATGTTAAAGAATCTTTATTTATCATATAATTTTCAATTACATATTATTTTTCCATTAATATGATGATATTGTCGCTCATGCGTATGTACAGATTGTCGTCTCCATGAACACGATGAGATTCATTTCCCCATCATAGCCTTTAAAGAATAATTTTCATTTTATGATTAAAATTAATATTTAAGAACATCATATAATTCGAGGTATGAATCAAATAGATGTTATCCCAGACAAAAATGGCTTATGTAAAAACGAATATAAAAGTAAATGAATCAGTTAACACTGAAAACAACGATAATACTAAAATATTATTAATAAAGAAATGTTTAAAGATCATATATGATATCATGTTTATGAATATGGTTCTTTTATAATTTAATAACATTTATTTAACTATTTTACATGATCTTAATGTGCCCTCAACCAAGGAAAAGTACTTGGTAAGTGTTAATTTCACAATATCATTATTATCTAAGGTAGTTTTTACGTAAGTATCTCTTGGGGCCTATTTATCATCCACATCCTAGTTTTTGTAAAAATTTATTTCAAAGCATTTTCACTATTTAATAGAATATGGGTTAAAGTCATTTATACCCTTATTTTACCATATATGTTTTGAATGTAATCATTCCATCATTTTCAAAACAAGGTACTTTATGAACGTTTTGACAAAATTAAGGTAATAATATTTTTTTAACTTATACGGTGGGTGAGGCTATTTTATGCCATTATAACATCATCAAATAATCCCTTACAATCTTATAATAATAATTTTAAAATAATTGTTTTCTTTTATCTTTATGATACTCTTAAATATTTTCAAACTATAAAGATATTTTTCTCTCAAATTGTTTTGATTTCATCTATGTCAACATCTTTTGAAAAATTTTAAACTTGTTTGGAGTAGATTTATTATGATACAAATATACCATATTATATTTAATGTTTTGTGATTATTGACTATGTATGTTTTATTTTTATACCTTTGATGGTTTATGGTTAAAGTATTGACATTTGTTATGGTAGTTTTAATATGAATTTTTATGTTCTACTTCATCCTTTTCAAATGAGAAATTTATTGGAATTAGTATGTGATAGGTGGAGCCTACTATAGCTCTTTGGTTCATCGGTAGGGATTGTGAGACTATTAGACATTGAATTTTCCAAGACCTTCCCTATTTTGATATGTGTTTTTGGTCGAGGATGAAATCATTTTTAGATGTATTGGTCGTATCATTGACAATATGTTTTAGAATGTCTGGAATTATACATTCCCTCATTATGAAAATAATATTGGTGTTTTATGTGGGAATTAGACTATTAGAATACCCATGACAATGTTCTATTATGGAATTATTTACTCAGCTCATATTCCTGCAATAAATTTTTCATGTTAATTATTTGTAAAGGAATGTGTTTTTAATTATTCATAATCCCTAATGGTTATGTAATATTCTATTGTATTACTTTTCCTTACTGAGCATTTGATCTCACCCCTTTATTATGTTTCATTTTCACAGGATATGAAGAAGCTAGTTATCAAGGACTTGCAGGAATAATCATTGATTATTGTATGTTCTTAATGGAATAAATTATTGTTTTATTTCTTTTCCAGTGGTATGTTGAACTTATGTATGTATCTTGTTTTCAATAATACTAAACTGATCGGTCTTTTGGACATGATTCCTTGTATGAAGCCAGTGTTATGTAATAATGCACCGAATCTGGGGAACTAGGGTCATGCCATTACACATTCTTTATTCATATAAAGAAAATGTAAAACAACGAAGAACTCAAATATCGAAACATATGATTCGTTGACTGCCAAGATAATCACAAGCTTTGTAGAACCAGGATTATGAATGCCTACTAATGATTGTATTAATATTTCTACATATGAATCTTTATATCCTAATTTGATCCTTGGTATTTCATATTCATATCCTCAATAATTTCCTAGTAATGACCTACAACTCCCTAGATTGTCCTATCTTTCACAAAACCACATTCCACTTCGGATATACATAATGGGAGATGAAAACAAACTATTATCTTAACCACACTAGCCAATATTATTTAAGGAAAATATCACATACATATAGGATTATATTTCTTTTGGTATGAAGTGTCCTTGATATTCAGAATGAGAACAAGAGAAGTGTAACTTTCATTTCATTATTTTGTATATTTGTTTTAGAGATATCATAATAAATAAAATCATTTACCATACTAGTTTATTCAATGATCACTGATTTTTAAATATAAAAATGTAAGTCCCCAATAAAATAATTAAATGCTCATATAGGTAAACACCCCTCATAAGAAATGTGTATGGGAATTCATAACAAATTTGTTTGGCATGGAAAATCGCAATTAATTTTTTATAACATGACAGGGATGGATGAATGATTATGGGTGGGATTGATGAGAGTTAAAGGTGTATCTCATTATGTAGTAAAAAAATTAATAGTATAGTGGACATGGATTAACATATAAAAAAATTAGGAAATTAAAATATAAGAAAAAGGATACTAGATATAATTGAATAAAGAGGGGAAGGATGGGACCCCTTAACCTGTGAGGGTGATTCTAAATTCATGGGAAATATTCTTCAGAGATTAGGGGATTCATTGGAGGAATCTAGAGAGGGGTTTTTGTACTGATGTTCTCCTGTATTTTTGACTAATGTTAATTGGGATCTTGGGTGGGTTTATATATGAAATGATTGTGGATTTATTTATTATTTCGCAAATATAGGATTAAGAATATATATTATAAAATATTAAAATCCACAAAACATCCAATTATTTTTTCCCGTGGTTTTTGAAAAGGAGGGGGATTTCATTATTTAAATAGGCTATGGAATGAACATATTTAAATAATACAGTAACTGTTTATCAAGTGTGTCAAGAACTTATAGAAATATTTTTAAATCCATAAAATAATTTTTTGGAGGATCCATAATGGATTTAAACAATAAAAAAATTAAATAATAATAAAATTGTCTTAGATGGGAGATATATATTTGGTATTGTAATAACATTAGAGTAATTAATACCTCATTTTTAGTTCATTATATATTGATAATACAAATTTAATATTTATACCATATTTAATATTCACCCAAAAAAGATACTATTATAGAAAATAATTGAAAATTAACCATTTAATAATTTGAATATTATAATGAAAAAAAGAAATATTTTTTATCTAAATATTTTTCTAAACATGTGAACATACACTTTTAAATGATAATCAGCATGTATTGCGAACTGATAGGTTTTCTGACACTATAAATTTTTAAACCATTATTAAAAAATTCTTTTTTTAATTAATAAAAATTATATGATCATGAATATTTAATATGAAATATGTGGTAATTAAATTTTATTAAAATATTTTTTATTTCATAAATCCATTAATTAGTTGAAGTAATAATATTATTTGAAATTAAAAAAAACACTTTTCATTATTATATCAAAATATAACTCATTTCTAATGTATCAATGTGAATAAAATAGTACCACTATTCTATTATAAATAGAATAGAAATATTTATATTATTATATTTGTGAGACATGTAACTTTAATAAATTGTAAATTTCATTGATGGTCAGGTTCACAAAGGTGAGACATTCATGGGGGTCATGATCTGGATGAGCATGAACTTCTCCTATAAATGGATTTTCTCGTATTTATGTTGTTGGGTCTCAACATGTGTTTGGTCAGTGTTAAGGGCCAATAATTCAATATACCTTGTATACTCTGATAAATGAGCTTCTTTTGTTTAGATCACAATGGTTAAACCCATCACTTCTTTGAATATGTTAATTTCATTTTTTAAACCCTTAATTTATACTAATAAAACATGACTTGTTAAACATCATTATTATCAATGTTAATGATGTTTGAATATATTTAAAATTCGATAAGATATAATAGAAAAAAAATATTGTTTTTATATCAATAATAAATAGTAATTAATTTTAATAAATCACAAAAATAATTTTATTTATAGAGGTTTGTGTCATTCAAATCTTCCCCATTTATAAATTTTGATATTGATATTTTCATTTTACACACTAAAACTAATTTGGGTAATTATGTTTCATTAATTCATATGGTCCCCATTTTTCTTCATCACACATTTGTTTTCTCCCCAGATATTGACCAATTGTATTGTAGTATTCCAGAAAACATTGTCTCTATGATTTATTATCTCAATCGACTGCTCCTCATATAAGATATCATTCTCTAATAGTACCACCTATGGATATGGTACATGTGAGGTGTCTAAAATGTAATAACTCAATATTATTACATGAAATACATTATGAACATAATATAGGATAGGAGGAAGTACTCGTAGATATTATACATATCTAATATGCTTAAGGTTCTCAAAGGTAAAATGTATCTATGACTAAGATTTCCATTATTCCCAAATATCATGACTTTCTCACATAGATATATATGGCGGAATACCCTATATCCAACCTTAAAATTTATGTCTCACAAATTATTGTAAACATATAACTTTTGTCGACTCTGATATTTCGTGAAGTGTTGTTAAATGGTTAGGAACTTTTCCACCATTTCCTCTACCATTTTAAGACCTAGAAGTTTGTGTTTCCCCACATCATCCAAAAATGAATGTTTTCTACACCTCATATAATAATGAGTTTCATAGGGAGACACATGGATTCTTGAGTGGAAACTATTATTGTATGAGCACTACACCAGGAGTTTATTTTGATCTCATCCGCCTTGGAAGTCAATTGAGAATGATCTCAATATGTCCTCATGTGTCTCGATAGTCAACTCAGATTAAAAACTATTATGAGGGGGATAACCCATGATGATATTCAACTCTCTATATAGATAATGCTGAATACAAATCTTAAAAATGGTTGTAAATCTTGGATCTCAATAAAATATACTTGATAGGGGTATATCATGGTGCCTCAAAATAATTGTAGTGTATATCCTTGCATGTTTATTGACTGAAAAGTCCTCCCAAATTTCAATGAAGTAATAATTCATTGTATGATGATCCACCAGAACCTATATAGGCTTATTTACAATTTTTTTATTTGGAATACTATTTAAAATTTCAATTGTGATGTTTTCCCATATTCCATTTTGGTATGTATAATTTTTTCATCATCTAGTTGAATTTTTTTTTCAACTTTAACTTTCTGAAATACAATACATATTCTTGTATATTTTTTTATATTCCTTATCATTTTTTCCCAAAAACAGTTCTCTCAGAGATCTTGATACAAATTTTTCTCTTAATATATGGATAATGAAGGTTGGGGTATGTGTATCATAGAATAACACCATCATTAACACGTAATATTATGGTAAAAATAGTTTTGAACCAAATATCAAAAATTCATATTCATTAAAATATAACTGTAATGATTTCCCTTTTATAATAGATTAAACTTTATTTTTAATTCCCACATAATCTCTTTGAGAATATATTATCTTCTCCATATAGGATGGTTGAGAAATAATATGAGAAAGTATTGATAATGGTCCTTCCAGCATGATTACAATGTCTATTATTTTCATGTATAAGAATATTTTATCATTCTAAATTATAATAAATGATTAAATTATGAGATAATTTTTTCTTAGACTATATTAAACTTTATATTAATTCCCATGATGGCAGTGGATTAACCAGTTATAGTTTGTGATTAGTTAAAACCATCTTCATTGGTGAATATTATTTTTTTTAATATATAAATTAGTCTCTTGTGATCCGTATACATTTAAACCATCTCCTAGATGTGATTATACCATAATATTTGCAATGAAAAGATCACTATAAAAAAATATAGATATTGTGTTGGGTATTTATATTTGATAAAATTAAATTTCCATGAGGCATAGTTTTTAATTTTTTCATTCTACATTAAATCACAACCCAATCAATTTTTTATTCATAATGGAATACCAAAATTGTTCTCCACTTTTGGGTCGTTTGATTACATGTGTAGTGGTAATCCTATTATTCAACAACATGAAGTTATCTTACCATTCATCCTTCAATGAATCTTGAATCTTTTCTGAGTTATATTGTTTCTAGGGAATAATAACCGTGAGAAATTTCTCAGAAATAGATGATAGTGCCCCAGTAATCTAAAGGAATTACTGATATCAATCATAAATAGTGACCTCAGATATATTTCAGTTTCATATTTATTTTATTGGTCCATATATATCCTATTTAATATTATAATATTCAATAATAATAATACTTCCTTCAACAAGAACTCACATTTATTGTAATTTTCATAGAGCTTCTCCTTTTATATGGTGTTTATCATAGTTCTCAAATTCTCATTATACTCCTCGGTGATTTTGGAGTATTGTAAAAAATAATTTAAAATGAAGGAAACAAATTTGTCATGGTAGTATCAAAATACTATATTAATCAATTCCATGAAACTTTCTGGATCATTTTTGAGTCCAAATGGAATTAATATGAATACATAGTGCCCTACCATATTTGGGAAATATTTGTGGGCATATACTCCTTCACCCTAACAAGGTAATACCATTACCATACATCTACCTTGGAGAATTATTTTTCCCATTTATTTGATTAAAAAATTCATAAATCTTAGGAAGATAATACATGTTCATTATCATAATCCTTTTTATCTCTTTATAGTCAGTCCAAATGTGAATTTTCCCATCCTTAATCAAGATGAAAAGGATTGTTTCACCCCATGGTGATGCACATTGGTGTATGAACCCATTATTAATATTCCAATATATTTTTTTCCTTAAAAACAAAATTTCCAAAAAATCAATTCAATGTGGAATCATAAACAGTGTAAATAGCCTAAGTATATTCTCGATTCAAAATAAAAATTATAATCCTAGAGAAACACATAGAAATTCTTTGGGAAAAACATTAGTGTATTCTCTCATAATGGTCATGCCTTAAGGGTCATAATTTCCTTATAATCAATAATTTGAGATAAATATTTTTTATCATAGGGATGTAATAATTTTTTTGATATGTTGGTGCTAAATATTATTCATCATACTCTTTTCAATTTTATATAATCAAAAGTGGATTCCCGATACAGAGATGGATTTACAAATCATTGAAATTAATGTTGGATGATTATTAGGAAACCCAATTCATGATCAAAATTGCTTCAAATTCCACCAAATTATGTATATGGTTCTCTATGATGATCATACAAAAAACATTGTTAGGGTAGGAGTTATATAATTGATATGAACTAATTTTCTCTTTTTTCATTTTCACTGACAACTCAACATGCATGTTCTTTGGTGGTGTATAAATAGTTCTACTAAACATGTGTGATATAATGGAATGTTTTGAACAATAAACAAATCAATATTAATGAATGAATAACTAGCATACCAATCAACACTTTTTTGTTGGGATCCACCACCACAATTTTGATTGAATAATCTCTCCCTTTCGCCCTCATAGTTCATTGGTTGTCTCCAATAAACCATGGATCGGTGCATTAGTTTTAAAAGTTCTATTATTCTATAAATTTAAAATAATACACAATATGTTTAGGGTGGACTAGTGAATTTCTTACTACCATTAAATTAGTGGGATTCTCATATCATAAAACTCTATCATATTTTACTTCCTTCTCATACCTAAATCCTTACTCACCCATTTAGAAAATTTAAGTGGTCCTTCTTTCTAATACATTTACCAGTGGGATGTGGATATTTATTATCACCATTTTATTCCTCCATAAAACCACTATAATTAGCCCCAAAATTCTAAATATTATCCCTATTATACCCATGAGATTATCCTATCTCTTTTTCTACTATGATGAAAAATCAAAATATTTCTTTATAGTAATCAAGGTCACATATCCCTAATTATTTTAGCAGACTCGGTATTGGACAACCATTGAAGTTGTCAAACATGCATTCTTAGGTAATGACCAAGATTATAGAAAAATTTGAAGGTATTTTCATGTTTTCCTATTATTCATTTATTATTTATTCATCTTTTTTACTTAAGATAAATGATACACATTTTTATTTAAATTAAGATATTGTGAGGAAAATATTTATAAAAAAATATTTTCTTGAAGTCCTCCAACCCCATTACATCTTTATCTTTTTTATGACATCAATGGTTGACCAAATTCCTTCACTTAACATCTTATCCCACCATAACATAAATAGCATGTATATCATTATCTTACTGATAAAAGTAATGTATACAAAATAAAAACTCACTGGATTAGTCAAATTATTGGATGACTAGGGGATCAATGAGGATTTTAATGTCTGAGGCCTTTATAATGACTTTTCTATTTAATTGACACGTAAATATAATTTATTACATAAACTCTTCATATAATAGAACATATAAAATTTATAGGTCCAGTGCCTTTGGTTATTATGAAAATTACATAACAACATAAACCATGAAATACACATATTTATTTAAAACTTAGTTTTCATGACCACACACATTCCTTCATAGTTTTCATTGAATATGATAACCAGAGGACATGAATAAGAAAAGGGTGAGCAATAAAGCCCATTAAGGGAGTAAAAAAAGTCATAACCTGAAGAATACAGTACATGTTATGAAAGTGGAAATATTAATGAATCATAAGAGAAACAGGAACATAATGTAATGATAAATCATGATTATCATAACATGGAAATGTGGAGAGAAAGTTAAACATGATATTGGCGGGATCTAAGGTTCATTGCTCATAAAGCACGATTAACCCCACATAGAACTTGAAATAGAGTAAGTAAACCATAATATCATTGAGATTATCATGTGTATCCCTTCATTTCTCTCGATGTATCAAGATACCAGTATTTACCCAATGCATCGAAGCACTATCAGGGAACACCCTTCTTAATCATTACATTTCATGCATAAGTGTGCCACATGGATCATATAACATGGATTCATTAAACCTAAAAATTTATTATATGATAAAGGAATGTGGAATTCATACATTATACCATAAACTAAATTCGTAAATTTTATTTAAAGACGAATACCCTTAATATTGAAATGGGCATGGTTTTCCCTACATAATGACTTTGGCATGAAAAATCATTGTGCAATTTCAGCAGCATAACGACGTGACATAAGAATTCATAAAAATGTTTTAAGAGATAAAAAGTTATGTCTCGTCATATTTACATGAAATTTACATTAAGTGGGTCATATAGATACATTTCCCAACATATTTAATGGAATTTAGATTCATAATACAAAATAATTTCTTGAATGTAATTGAGGAGAGCGAAATCCCTTACAGAATGTTTCCATAGTCATGGGTGTACATGTGAAGAATTAATGAGAAATATAGTGGTATATAATAATTAAAAGACTAGTATGGACGTATTGTGGAGGTTTGAAATCATACCTCAACATTTTTAATGGAAAATTAAATTTTATAACAACATGAATAAATTTGGACAAAAAAGAGACAGGGAGAATTCTTTTACATGGATGTGTGATCCAAAATACTTAGGAGAGGCTTATAGAGAGCTTAGGGTGCCTTGGATGGATTCTAGAGATAGGATGGAATAGTTTGGTTGAGCTCCAAATAGTTTTAGTATATAGTAATGTGATATTGAGTGATTTATTATAGGAAAGGAGAGGAAATTCTTAATTATTTCGGTTTTGGACACCACAAATTAAACTAATAAAAAAAACCATGACATATTTTTTTCCCATAGTTTTTTCCAAAAGTTTGTGAAAAAAATTATTTTATAATTCCAATTTCCAAAAATCTTAAAATATTAGGCTTGATTATGTGGGTTGAGTCGCACACTGAAGGAAATTATTTTAAAATGTTAAATTGTTTTATAAATCTTATAGGGTCCACTAAGGCTTTGTAAAATAAATCATAAAAACCTCAAATAACATTATTTTAAATTTAAAAAATAAATTTTCCAAAAATACAGTTTATATTATTCTATTATATCACTATTGAGTCATTAATATGTCGTAAAACACATTATATATTTAACTGTATTTAATTTTTTACCCAATAATTTGACTGTCTCAGAAAATTATGAAACTTTCACCGTTAGATAATTTGGACGTCCTGAATCAAAAAAGAATATTCATATTATCTAAATGATTTCTATGTATTTTAATTTTTTTACTTTTAAAATAAAAACCCACATTTATCAAAAATTTGTAGGTTTTGATAAAAAAGAATTTGAAACTTAATAAAATTAAAATTTATATTCCTAAAAATAATATAATAATTTATATTTAATATATATTAATGTAGTAATAATATTTTGTTAAAAAATTATATAATTAAACAATCCATTAATTCATCAAAATTGATATCATAATTTAATATTCTCTAAAAATGGTATTGGTTCTCTAAAAACTCTTTACATCAGAACAATAATAAAATGTATGTATATTCATTATTATATAGAAAAATAATACACATAATCATATTGCTATGGTATTTTTATATAACCCCTTATAACACCGGCATAAGACTTAAGGGTTATGTGTGCGATAGTGCCATACTCTTGGGGAGGATCGGATAACATTTATTGAGTGGTAATGTCTATTAACTTCCTCTTCAACCATAGGCAGTTCCGTTCATGATGAACCTGCTGAAGACCGGCTTGGGTTTGGTTAATAGTGAATCTTATTGATTCTAACTCATTTCCAAGCTCCGAAAAATGGGCTTTGTATGGATAAATTCTATTGGATGACGTCATCGCTTCTGTTTTCCATGTAAATTAGATTTGTTAAAGACCTATATTTATACTAATCATGTGGAAACTATTCAATGCCTGTAGTAGAAATGGTAAAAATTCATAATTGTATAAAACCACAGAAGTTCATGTGTCTTATATAACCATTTTACATAAAATAAAATTAATTAGATTACGGAAAAATTTCATTAATAAATGTTTTGGTCATTACAATATTCCCCCTTAAGAAATCTTTCGCTCAAAATTTTATTTTTATCACACAAAATAGATAAAGGTAACTCTTCTTCATCACTTCCTATAATTCCCACATTATTTCTTCAATATTGTGGTTTCACCAAAATACCTTGATGAGTGGCATTGTATTATTTCATATAACATTTTCGCTATGATATACAATTATCATGGGCTTCTCTTCATAAGTGAGGTCATTTTCCAATTGCACCACCTATAGATTGAGTACATGTGATGGGTTAGATATGTACATATTCAAGAGTTATACATGGAATTCATCATGTAATTGGCATAGGTTTGGTGGGAGTACTATTTTATAGGCCACTTCTCTAATGTGACCATGGATTTCAAAACGACTGACGTACCATGGAATAAGCTTTCCCTTCTTCCCAAATCTCATAACTCTCTTCCATAGAGATATGTGTGGAAATACCATGTCTCCAACTTCATACACTAGGTCTCATCAAATATTATCAACATAAAAATATTTTGACTCTGGGAAACATTAATGTGATGTAGTATCGTAATATCCTTTTCCACCATTTCTTCGACCATTTCTACACCTTGGATTTTTTTCTCCCCATCTTCATCCCAACATGTCGGTGTTCTCCACCTCTTCACGTAAAGGTATCCATAAAGAGCCATTTGGATGCTTGAGTGGAACCTATTATTTTATGAGAACTCATACATAGGAATATGTTGATCCCATTCACCTTTGATGTCTATTGAGAATGCTCTAAACATGTACTCAAGTGTTTCATTATTCCACATTAATTGGACATAAGTTGGAAGATGATAAGTCATACAGAAGTTAATCTCAGTATTCAGAGAATATCGAAGAATAATCTAGAACATATAGGTGAATCTTGGATCACTATCAGATACAATAGATACGGGTACACCATTCAACCTTACCACTTCCCTGATGTATATATTTTCCACTTGATCCAATGAGAAATCCTACCAAATTATAATGATGTGTGTAGTCTTTGTAAGGAGATCCTCAAAAACACCAATAGCATAGTTTCATTTGGATATCTTTTGAAGTATAGTTAAAAATTCCATGGCTGGGTTTCCCATTTTTATATTGATATGGTTAATAATTTCATCATCCCCTTAGACATATACTTCTCAGCCTTCAAAAGATAACAAACAATGCACTTTGATTTATACTCAGTCATATTCTTATTCATGTTATCCCACCAATAATTATCTTGGAGATCTCGATACAATATTGTGTTTCCTTGGTGAATAGAGAAATATGAACTATTTGTATCATCCAAAAGTTATTTCTTTAACTACACACTAGATGGAATAGATAGTCTTGACCCAAATCTCATAGTTCATTCTCCATTATCATTGAACTCCTAGGATTTCCTTTTTCTGATAGATTCCACATTCTATTTAATTCCCACGTCATCCATTTATGTATTCTATAATTATTACAAACAAGATTCTTGAGAATATTATTTATGAAAGAATTTATGATGTTCCCTTATTAATGATTCACATGTACATATTCATCAAATCTAAGAAGATTAGATCTTTTTCAATTCTAACCAATTATCGAATTACCAGGTCTATTCTACTTAAAACATCATACACTTTTACACATTTCATGGGTGGTAATGGATTGAGAAGTCACAGTTATAGATCAGATCTAACAATATTCGTTGTCTCTTATTCAACTCTTTCTCTGTGATTATATACTTGAGGCTTTTTTGATTCATGTATATTTTACACTACTCCCCAAAGAGATAACGTTTCCAAAATTTTGAAGGCATGATTACAATAGAAATCTATATATCATGTGTTGGATTGTTTTTCTCGTGAACTACAAATTTACTTGAATCATATGCAATGAAATTGTCATTTTTCATCAACACACAACCCATGCCCTTTTTTGAAGCATCACTAAATACCAAAAAAATTTCTTCAATGGTGGGTAGAGTGATCACGATCACGATGATAAGCCTTATTTTCAACTCATTGGAGGAAACATCACATTCATCCCTCAATGAACAATTGACTCCCTCTCAAGTTATCTCGGTAAGAGGGTATGATAATCGTGTCAAATTTCTCACCTATCAGTGATAGTATCCAGATAACCCCAGGAATCAATGGATATCACTCACCAATGTTGGCATTAGCCATCCCTCAATTGTAGTTGTCTTGGAGGGATATATAGATATCCCATTTCATGTGATGATTTGACCCAATAATGATACTCTCATCAACAATAACACACACTTTCTTTCATTGTATAGAGTTTCTCCTTTCGCAAGGTCTCTAGTACAGTGCTTGGATGCTCTACATGCTCCTACTTGGTTTTGGAGTATATTTCAATATCATCTATAAAGACTACAACATTTTTTAGAAGAAATATAAAAAGAATCTATTCATCATGCCCATAAATATATAGAGAGAATTAGTGAGTCATAAAGGTATTACAAAGAATTCATAGTGCCCATACTTTGTATGAAAACCAGTCTAGGGGATATTGTCATTATTTTCCCTTACTTGGTAATATCCCGACCGCAATTCTATCTTGAAAAAATATTTTGGTCCAAGTAGTAGATTGAAAAATTATTCAATTTAGTGTTGATGATACTTATTCTTTATTTTGATTTTTTTTATCTAATGATAATCAATGAAAAGGTGAATTGAAACATCCTTCATCTTGACATAGATGACTGGTGCACCCCATGGTGAAGCACTTGGGTGTAAAACCCATTTATCCAGATGATCGTGTATTTATTTTTTCATCACCTCATGCTCCACAATAGCCATTCTATATGGATACTAGATATTATAAATTATCTATGTATATGTTCAACTGATAATTCAACATCTCTTCTAGGAGGAAGATGAGAAAATTACTCAGGAAACACTTCATAAAACGTCCTCACAATTAGAAAATCTTAATGGATGGTTGCTTCCATAGCCTAAATGATATGATCAATATACATGTAATCACAAAGACGTAACATCCATTATTTAGATGATGGTTCTAAAGAATATTCGTCCTTCTCCTAGAAAAATTACATAATCGAGGGCTGATTCACCTTATGGAGAGTAATTTCCTTCTCACAAAAAATTATGATGGATATATTTATGGAAAGACAACTCATTCCATTAATTTCATCAAATTCCACTAGAGGGATTATTAATAGGTTTTCCAGGTATTTCAATCCATAAATTAATATATGGGATGAGTTATATTCATTAGATGAAATGATTTCCCCATTTTTCATTCTCAGCAAAATCCATACTTCCATGTTTTATAGTGGTGTTGTGATTGTTCAAATAATAATTTTGGATATAAAATAAATCGTAGAAATAGAATAAAAAATTATGTCTGCTATTCGAAAATGAATAACTACCGTACCTGTCACCACATCATAGTTGGGGTTCACTTCGGTGATAATGATGGAAATATTTAAATCCTTGACCCTAGTTTCCTATAGTTGATTAATTATTAAATAAAAATGGCATGATCATAAGTGATAAAGTCTTTACTGACTGACTAGTTTAGCAGTCTTGGATGTACTAGATTCATATGTATGTTTTACACTGCTTCATGAAATTAAAAAAACAACATTGTGCCCCCATGGAACACACTCAGATTCTATGGCCTATCCTTACAAGTTAATCGTAATATACATTTTCAAATCCTGGGAAAAAGAAAACATAGGAAAGGGGGAGCTCAGATGCATAGTAAAGAAAACAATATATCAAAAACTATAATCAGTATATATAAATATTTATGTAATGGTATAATAATAATACACAATCCTTTTAAACGTAAACCTCATTATACTGTGGAAAATATAAATCAAATAATTCCATTTACTTATTCACATGGATGTTCATCTAGTTGGATAATCAAATGAAATATCAATAGATAATTTTATAATGATGGAATCCATAATGTTGGACATCAAAAACACATAATCAGGGCCTCATTCCATGACTAAAAATAATATTTTGTCAAGGCCATGTTCCAAGACACTAGTTTGTCTCATGAGACCTACCCATGCATCGAGGGGATATAGAAGGATCCACCCATCACATATTATGTCCAATGAAATACTTATATGAAAAGGTTAAATTATAAAATAAACATTCATATTTAAACTATCATAAGAAATGTTAATACATATAACAAAAAACCATGAATGGTATAAAAATATCACATCAATAGTAAAACATATCACACAACCTTCCACATAATATGGAAGATTCTATCATAATAAATCAGAATCAAACAAGTGTGATATATATCAAATGATGTTGAAATTGATAAAATATAAACTATTTGGGAGAAATATATCTTTTTATTTTGAATCGTTTAAATATCTGCACCCGTCGTATATGTTTAAAAAACATTTAATCATTAATTCGTAAAAAAATTAATAAAGTAACATGTTTGTAAAATAACAGAATGATTGACTTAAAAACATTTTATATAAATTCAAAAAAGTGTATAAATTAATTTAACACATATTCTACGAAATAAGAGAAAAATTGAAATATATTTTTAATAAACATGGAAGTGGATGATAAAGAAGTCCCAGTGTATACTAACATATAAAACACAATGGATAAATAAAGAGATTGTAAAATTAACCCTTACCTAGTACTTTTCATTTGTCGAGGGTATGTTAAGATAATTTATAATAGTTAAATAATTGATATTAAATTATATAATAAACACATAAATATGTATGATATCATATATGATCCTTTAATATTTCTTTGTTAATAATATTGCATTAGTATTATTTCTTAGGGTGTTACTGATTCGTTTTCATTTATATGTTTTGTTATGGAAGTCGTGTTTTTCATGGATATGATATATCTTATTCATATACATAATGATATTAATTTTTTTAAAAATTATTTTAAATCATCAAATGAAAATTATTTTTAAATGGTTACGATTGGGAATGAAAACTCCTCACATCGTAGAGACGGTAAGTCGTACGTACGCCCGAGCGAAAACATAATTATACTGATGGTAAAATAGTATGTAATTGAATGGTATATCATATATAAAGATTAATTAACATGTTATATTTATTATTTAAATCAATGATACTCATTATTATACATATCTAAATAATGAAGTGTTGAATAACAAAATACACCACGACGTGGAGATGGTATGCCCTACGTACCCACATATGGTGAATTTGTCTTTCATAGGATGGATATAATAATAGATATGGTTGTAGCATATATATAATAACCACATAGTATGTTGAAGGTACTGATGTTATAATTTTTGTATGGAAACAAAAAATAAAGAGGAAGTGGAAGAAGAAAAGAAGTTTGAAAGAGGTGATGAAATTATTACCTCTTCTCTGAGTGCTTCATTTTGATTTGATCAAAATGGCCCTATAAGTTGGCTTTATGATAAAATTAATGCCTATATGTTAATGTGAGGTTAGTTGGGACGATATTTGGGCAGGGTTTGGCTGAGCCAAAATACTTTGGCTGTGTGATTTTCAGAGAAGGAGAAGTACCCATTTATAAAATAGATGAGGGTTATATTAGGAAGAGATTAAAATATTAATGTATCATAAAATCCTATTTGGTTTATAATTCCTCCAAAAAGATTTTCTTTCGAGGATATGGTGGGATTGGGTCAAAACTATCACCTAATAGGTTTTATACAGTTTTAGATCACCATATTATACATATTTTTTAGATTTTACTCTTTGTTAAATAGTGTAACTTTTTCCATGTATTCTTATATTATTATAATAATTATATAAAAATGTACAATAAAAAGACAAGATAACCCAATGTGGTCCATTATTTAAATATATAACAATATCTATGTCCTTTTTCAAAACCTTATATTTTATGGAATATTATATCATTTCATAATATTGTATTTGTTTTAAAAACACATTTTAGTCAATTTTGACACAATTTTTATTTTGTTTTCGTGAAAGTCATATAAATTTTATCACCTCAAAACTAATTTATTTAATCAAACCCGAAAATTTATATTAACCTATTAATTTAGTGTAATTCATCAAAAGTATCAATTTACATTTAGTTGGATATTTATAATATCAATTATTTTAATCCTTCTTTGATAAGGTAATTAATGAATCATCATTGTGTCCTAAATAAATTTAATTATATAATGGATAAAATTTATAAATAAAATTCCATTATATTGGAAATCTTTTTATCTTTCTTAGTAAGATTTATAGTCAAATTTAACTTATATATAAATCTATATTAATAAATTTTTAGTTATTAAAATATGAATTTAATACTTTTAACTCTTATTTAAATAAAATAATAATAAATACCCTAATCTAATCCATGTGGATAAAAGATGATGATTTTTTATTCATATGGTTGATTTTCATCAAAATAAAAATATCCAATTGAATTAGGACATGTGTTAGGGTAATTATAGTATCATTTTTACCTTGAATTACCCTTTTTACTTTTAACCATGGAAAATAAAATTCAAAAGTAACTATTAAAAAAAATTATTTTCAGCCAATTAAACAACATTTACTTACTAATGTCAACTGTGTCTCTCATGTTTTTGGAATTCATTTAACAATAGTGGAAAAATTACGTTTTATGAAAATTTTCAGATGTTCCTAGAAGGTGGTAAAAGATGTTAAAAAATTAAAAAAAATATACATCAAATTTTATTATAAAATTACTCCAATGAATTACATTGAAATTATATAGGTATTATCTATATATTTTGACATAAAATAAATTTAAATATAATAAATAATTATTAAAGTAAAAAGTCCATTTTAAAAATAAAATAGTGTTTTTCACTATTCATAAAAAATTGAGAGTTTTCAGAAAAATACCAAAAATTCACCCTAAGATAAATTTGATAATATTAATCATAAAAATGAAGTCCATTTTGAAAAATAAAATTAATAAAATTTTAAAAAGTGAGTATTACTATTCATAACTTATTTTAAATACAGTTAGTTTGGTTTGTCGTGGACTGATAGAACGTGATGTTTTGTACAATGCAAGCTATTTTATTATTCAAAGAGAAGCGTACCATGGAATCTTAGGGGTGTTACATTCTTTCCTCCTAAAAATAATTCCATCCACAAAATTTCTAGAATACCATGGCATAAAAGATTCAGGTGGTTCTTCATCATTAGTTCCACGGGTTCCCATATTACCTCTTCCATATTTTGGTTTATTCAAAGAACTTTTACCAGAGGAGTCATATAGTTTCTCAGCACTTGTTTTCTGGTATCAATAATCATGATATGCTCCTCATAATAAGACAGATTGGGTTCCAATTCTATTTATTCATAAGTGAGTACATGCATTCGGTCAAGCATGTATTTTCTCAATAGTGATATGTTGAACACAACATTAATACTGGAGATACATGGAGGTATTTCTAAATAGTAAGCTACAACTCCGATTCGTTCTATAATTTTCAAAGTTTTGATGTACCTGGGATTTAATTTTCCCATTTTACCGAATCGTATAACACCCTTCCCTGGAGATACCTTCATGAAAAAGTTATCTTCTACAAGAAATTTCAAATCCTTCCTTAAGTTATCGACATATATTATTTTCTATCATTGAGCTGCTTTGATGTGTATTTGGATAATCCTCACTTCTTCAATTGTTTTCCCAACATGTTTTGGGCCATTGAGTTTTCTTTCAACAACATCATCCCAACAAGTTAGTGTGCGACATCTCTTTCCAGATAACATTTCACATGGTGCCATTTGAATACTTGAATAAAAGCTGTTGTTATAGAAAATTCAACAAGAGTTATATATTTATCCCACATACCTTGAAATTCAAGTGAATTATATCTCAATGTGACTTCTAAGGATTGAATAACCCTTTCTTATTGTTTATTAGTTTGAGGGTTGTAGGAAATGATTAAACGAATTTCATTATCTAGGGATTTCTGAAGCCTTTCATAGAATCTTAATGTAAAATAGGGATCACGATCAGAAACAAACAATAGGGGTACACTATAATGTTTTACAAATTCATTGATATATAGTCTTTCTAAACGTTCAAGTGGTAAATCTTCTCTTTTTGCGAAAAAATATGTTGACTTGATAAGACGATCAACAATGACCCATATTGCATCATTCCTTCTAGGAGAATTTGGTATCCCTATAACAATGTACATTGTAATATCATCCCATTTCCACTCATTAAAGGAAAGAGGGATCATGAATTCTCTTGGATGTGGTCTTCTAACCTTCACCTACTTAAAAACCCTACATCATGACACATTATCTTCAATATCCCTCTTCATTTTGTCCCACCAAAAATGATTATTAAAATCTCTATTCATCTTAGTGCTACTAGGGTGAATAGAAAAATTGGAGTTATGGGCATTATCCAAAAATTTCCTTTTTATATCAGGTCTGTCAAAACACAAATTCTCTTCCCAAATTTCAAAATTACATCTACATATATGATGTCAATATATCTCCAATCATTCACATCGTTAATTTTATTTTGAAACTCCTCATCATCATAATAAGAAATTTTTATACTTTCTAGTAAATGAGGATTGGAAACAATTTGAAAAAGTATTGACATTTCACCTTCCATGATTATTCCCATGTCCTTATTTACAAGATCCATGAACATAAAATCCCTTTCAACAGTCATCATGTTCAAAACTCCATAATATTTTTCTGATCAAATCATCAGCCACCATATTTTCCTTCCCATGGTGGTTGTGTATTGTGCAATAATAATCATTGTGTAGTTCAAGCCATTGTATTTTCCTCATGTTGGGTTCTTTCTCTGAGAAAAAATAATTCAAATCTTGTAATCAGTATTTATCTCACATTTTTCACAATATATATAATGTCACTATATCCTCAAAGAGAATATTACAGATCCTAACTCAAGATCATGAGTAGGATATTTTTGTTTAGAAATTTATTGCTCCTATGATGCATATGCAATAACTCTATCATTCCACATAAAGACACAACCATGTCCTTTCTTCGAATCATTACTATAAATAACAAACCAACCATTCCCTAATGGTAGATTCAAGATAGAATCATTGAATATTTTTTTACTAAATTTTTCAAAACATTATTCAAATACTATTGTCCAAACGAATTTAACGCCTTTACGTGTGATATTGTTTAATGGGATAGACATTCGGGTACAATTCTGGACAAAATTCCAATAATAAGCTGCTAAACATATTAAACATTGTACCTTTGTTATACTTTTCGATGCTGGCCATTCTTTTATTGCTCTTTTCATAGAAGTATCAACAGATATTCCATCTTAGATACAATATGTCCCAGAAAAAAATCTCCTATAGCCAGAATTCACACTTGTTAAACGACCCATATAATTCATTTCTTCTATGAGAATTTAGAATAGTGCGCAAGTGATTTTCATGATCATCATATCACTGGGAGTATACCAAGATGTCATTAATAAATACCACTAAAAATTCATCAAAATATTCCTTGAAAACTCTATCAATTAGATCCATAAAAATAGAGGGTGCATTTGTCAGTCCAAAAAGCATTACTATAAACTCATAATGCACGTACCTGTTACAAAATACTATTTTCCAAATATCTGCTTTCTTCATACCGAACTAATGGTATCTAGATCGAAGGTTAGTCATTGAAAAATGTTGAGCACCATGAATTTGATAAAATAAATCATCAATGTGAGGTAGGGTATACTTGTTCATTATTGTTATAGAATTGATCTCCTCATAGTTAATATTTCACCTCGTAGATCCATTATAATTCTTAACAAAAATAATACGGGATCCCACTGAGAAACACTAGGAAGAATAAATCCTTCATTACTCTATTCATCTTGTTTTTTCTTTAGTTCCACTATTTCAATAGTGTTCATTCTATAAAGGGTCTTTCATATGGGCCTTGAACCACAAATTAAACCATTGGAAAACTTAATTTCTTATTCTAGAGGATGTCTAGGTACATCTTTTAGAAACACATCAACATATTCTTGCATGATAGACATGCCCTATATTTGAACATTCCTTTTCTCACCCATAGTTATTTCACTCTCTTCCTCCCCAGTAATTGAATTTATTATAGCTACTGTGGGTGGATCTAGCTGAGACTCAGATGGTGATGTTTCTTCACTAATGATGTGGTATTTCTTATTATCATAAAAAATCGTAACATCCTTCTTTTTACAACAATTTTTTCACATCATTGTATGAAATCGAATCCATACTTTGGATTATATCATATTTAATAATGGTTTTGATGATGAGATCCTGAAATAAAGAACATCTATATTCCCAAATGAGAACTGTTTCACAAAACATTGTTGTAATGATACTTTCCTTAAAATATTTGATTGAAAACTAACTTGTTAAATCAAATTTGAAATATCTATGTTTCATATAAAACTAGGATGATATGAAACAATGTGATGATCCAGAATCAAATTATGCATTGGATTAATTTGAGGAAACCATCAAATTACCTGCCACCACATTATTCATCTTTTCAAACTCAGCAATAGTAATCACATAAGCATGACCACTCTCCCTTGGAATATTCTAAGGTATGTTTACATAACTCTTAAGAAATTAATTTTAATAAAGACCCATTTATATACAATTTTATCATTCACTATTGAAAACCTCTTTCACTCTCTTACAATCACGTGCTTGGTGGCCTTTTTCACCACACTTGTAATAGACTATCATTCCCTTCAGGCAAGTATAAGGGTGTTTCTTCCTACATTTACTGGATGATGGAAATTAAATGTTTCTCTTCTTCCCCTAAATTCTATTTATATAGTGTTCAATATATATCTTCTTCTCTTTCATTTATTTAAATTCGTAAGTCTTAGATAATTTATTTTTTGTCTTGATAGCTCATGAGACAATATCCTAGTATGATAAGAAGGATTGTAATAAAAATGTTCGAAAATAAATGGTTTTAACCCAAAAATATATATCAATATTAGTCCTTGCATTATGTATATAATCTATAGAATTCCTTTCTAATGTTGTAAATATAGCCACACACTTTGTGACATTCTCATCCCCCTTTTTCCTATGACTCAGAAACAACCTTTCCATATCCACTCGATGTTCACGAGGAAAGTATTTTTATAATAAGAGATCTTTAAACTACCTCTATTCCATATTTGATACTTCGTAATCATCTTTTATATTTGGAATCAATGACCACCATTGATCTACATCTCTTGTGAGGTGATAAACTTCAATGACAACCTTTTCTCTTTCGCTAGTCCCCAAAGTATGAAATATGTTCTCTAAGGAACTTATCCATTTTTAAATACAGGTTGATTTGTAGTCACATTGAATGTAAGTGGTTTTATCCCCATGAAGTATCCTAACATTGATATTCCATGTAGTGGATTATGGGTGCTCTATAAGGGTATTGATATTATTCATAACCTGAGTGAGTTGTCCCAATATGGTTATATGTTGTTCAACAATGTTTTCATCCCTAGATCTATTATAATTATCAAGATTAAGAGGGAAATACAAGTTTCTATTTCTTCCCCTAGGTTCCATTTCTAAATAAATATATAATCTAGATTAGATTATGAATCACAATACATAATTCAGTCTAGTAAAATACCTAACATCAATTTAACATTTTATGCATCTTATCCATAATAATAATAAAATGTTTCCCATGATTACTTATTTACTAATAAATTATTTTATAATTGTTTTTAAATAAAATGTGAATTATCCTAAGTATATCCCCCAGGAGTGTCGTAATCAAGAGTGCCACAAGACCCATTTTTGTGTACCAGGATACCCTAGGTCAAGCCTGAAACTCCTTTTCAGAGTTTTCCATCAAAGTTACATCTATACTATATCCTTCCTTACCTAAACATATCCTGAAAAGGATGTATTTATTGAAAAATACACAAAATCTATACATTAGAAAAATTCTAGGGGGTTATTCTATAATAATCCTCAAAGTCTATCATAGGGTAATGTTCTCTAATGAGAGTTTTTATAAATCATGTTTCCCAAGATTTTAATGATCTTCCTCTGATACTAGCTTTAACTCCTCGGACCTAGTTACCTAGATTTTGTTCATTATTACATAAAATTGGCATGATCATAGGCGATCAAGTCTCGAATGACAAGTTAGTTTAGTATCCTTGGAATTACTAGATACATACATAAGTTTTACACTATATCATAAATAAAAAAGAAACATTGTGTCACTTTCAACAAACTCATTTCTTTTGGCCTATCCTTGTAGGTTAATCATAGTATAATTCTTTAAATCTTGAGAAAAAAGAAAAAATAATAAAGGGGTGAGCTCAGATGCCCAGTAAGTATAACAATATAGTAGAAACTATCATAATTATGAATAACAAATTATGGAAATGTATAAGACTAAAACAGAATCCTTGTAAACATAAAATTCATCATTATATGGAAAATATAAATCGAATAGTTTCATTTACATATTTACAACGATATTCTACTAGTTGAATAATTACATGTAATATCAATATTTAATTTAAAAATAATGGAATGCATAATGTCAGAATTTAAAAACATACAGTCAAGGCCACATGCCAAGACAAAAAATAAGATTTTTTGAAGGCCTTATTCCAAGTCACTAGTTTGTCTCATGTGACCTGCTAATTCATCAAGGAGCTATATCGGGCTCCACCCATCACTTACTAAGTCCAATACATTTTTCATATGAAAAGTTTGAACCATAACATAAACAATCGTATTAAAAATAGAATAAAAAATGTTAATACTTTAACCATAAAACTTTAATGGTATTAAAATAAGATGTCCATATTCAAACATAACAAAAAAATATCAATAAAATATAAAATATTATATCATAATAAATTTACATAAAAAAATTATAAAATCTATCAAAGGATGTTGACATAGTTTAAATCAAAACTTATTGAGAGAAATATATATTCATATTTTGAGATAATTTAAAAGTATCATATTTATAAAAGAAAAAAATTATTTTGAAAATATTTTTATAATATATTAAGGGAAGATTTAAAGGTATTATTATGGTAGAAAATAGTTTCACATGCCGCATAAGTTAAAACAACATTCTTATCTTAATTGGTCGAAAAGGTCATAAAGTGCCTTGTTTGGAAAATGATAGAATGTTTCCTCTCAAAAAAATTTATAAGTAGTAAAACAAGGGTATAAATGAATTTAATAAATATTATATAAAATCATATAATTTTTTTGAAATACATTTTTAAGAAACACATATGTTGATGATAAAGTAGTCTCGGTAGAAACTATTGTATAGAAAACCTTAGATAAATAAAGAGATTGTAAAATAAACCCTTAACATGTACTTTTCTGTGGCCGAGGTTAAGTTAACCTCTTGTATAATATTTAAATCATTGTTATTAGATTATACAAGAACCAAAAACATAACTATGATATCATATGTGATCCCTTTAATATTACTTTAATAATAATATTTCATTTGTATTATTTTTTGGTAGTTACCGATTTATTTTCGATTAAATGTTTTTTTACATAAGTCATGTTTGTCGTGGATAGTGTATATTTGATTCACATATATAATGATATTGAGTTCTTTAAACATTATTTTTAATCATCAAATGAAAATTATTCTTGAATGGTTACAATGGGGGATGAAAACCCATCGTGGTGTGTAGACGGTATGTCGTACGTACGCACGAGCGGCAATATCATTTTATTGATGGTAGAATAATATGTAAATAGATAGTATATAATATATATATAATAATTAACATGTTAAATTTATTATTTACATCTATTATACTCATTATTATACCCATCCAAATAATGAAGGGTTTAATAACAAACTTCACCACGACATGTAAATGGTAAGCCGTATGTATGCACGAATGGTGACATTATCATTCATAGGATGGATAGAGTAATGAATATGGTTTTACCATCTTTATAATAGAATAAATGTATTTAGAATGTTTTTAGTTATTATTTTGGTATGGAAACAACAAAGAATGAGTATGTGGTATAAGAAAAGAACTTTGAAAGTGGTTATGAAAGTATTACCTCTTCTTCGAGTGATTCCTTTTGATCTAATCAAAATGGCTCTATAGGTAGACATTATGATCATAGTAAATAATATAGGTTGAATTAGGGGTATTTGGTAAAATAATTCAGTAGTGTTTGGCTGATCCAAAAGGCTTCGGAGGTGTGATACTGGGAGAAGGGGTAATACCCTTTTATAATAGCGGTGAGGGTCACTTTTGGAAAATCTTGAAATATTAATTTATTATTCAATCATATTTGGTTTATAATAGCTAAAAATGATATATTTCGAGGATAAGGTGTTTATGGGTCCAAAACCACTCAAACTGTATGGTTGAGACACGTTTAGATAACCATAGTAACCTTATCATTTAAATTCAACTCTTAGTTAAAAAGTATAACTTATACCATGTTTTCTTTTATTATTATAATAAATGGTTAATAAAAATGCTATAAAAAGCCATGAGATCACCATGTGATTCATTATTTACATATCTAACCTTATCAATGTCTTTTGGTCGATCCTAAGAATTATAGTAATATTATATCATTTAATTATATAGTTTTTGTTTTAAAAACATATTTAAGTCAATTTTTACACAGTTTGGTATATTTATTTTTTGAAAGTCATAAGTACTTTATCACTTTATAAACAAATATTTAATCAACCCTAAAATTTTATATTAATCTATAAAATTATTGAAATTCATCAAAATTCTAATTTTAAATTTAATTGTATATTAAGATATCAAATATTTTAATCATTCATTAATATGGTAATTAACGTATCATCATTGTGTCATAAATAAATTTAATTATTTAATATATAAAAATTATAAATAAAATACCATTATGTTGGAAATAAGTTTATCTTTATAATGAATATTTATAATCTAATTTATCTAATTTATATTCCTATATTAAATATGTTTTATTTATTATAATTTGAATTTAACACTTTTAACTCTTCTTTATATAAAATAATAATAAATGCCATAATATAATGCAAGTGGATCAAAGAGAATATTATTTTATTCTTAAGGTTGACTTTGGTCTAAATACACTTATTTAGTAGAATTAGGATAGGTGTTAGGGTACTTATAGTATCATTTTTACATTTAATTACCCTATTTACTTATAACCATCGTAAATAAAATTCAAAAGTTACTATTGAAAAAAATTATTTTCATCCTATTAAAACAAATTTTATATAATGATGTTACCATGTCTCTTGGATTTTTGAAATTGAATTCACAGAAGTGGTAAAATTACGTTTTATAAAAATGTTCAAATGTACCTAGAAGATGGGTAAAAGACGTTAAAAAGATCAATAAACTTTTATACATCTAATTTTATTATAAAATGACACTATTGAATTAAATTGAACTCATATAGTTATTATGTATCTATTTTTAAATAAAATAAATTTAAATAAAATAAATAATTATATATAAAAGAAATCATTTTAAAATCATAAAAAATATTATAGGTATTGGAGGTTTTATAAAGTATATAAAAATTTAATAAAATAATAAAAAATTATTTTAAATGGGAGACATATATTTGTTACTTTATAGATTTTATTGTATTCATTACCTCATTTTTCATTTCATTATGACATATTAATATAAACTGTATATTTATATCGTATTTATTTTTACTCGAAAATTCGAATGGCTCTAAAAATTTTAAGAAATTCACCATTGGATAGTATTAAATTGTTTATCCCAAAAATAATATGTATTTTATCCAAATAATTTACTAAATATGGGAAATTTCAATATATAAATAATAATTTTCATTTATTGAGAAATAAAGAAATTTTTTACAATAAAAAATTTTGAATCTTAATACGAATTACATTTGACAACATAATAATTATATGATTTTTTATATTTATAAAGAAATAATTTAATAAATAATATTTTATTAAAATAATATTTATTTGAAAATTTCATTAATTAATCGAAATAATCCTTTTAATTCAAATTGGAAATAAAATTTAAGTTTTATTATATAAATATGAAAATCGTTTATAAATTATCTATATGAAGTCAATATAATCATTATTATATTGAAAATACAATATATATATATATTCATATAAATTTGGTATTAATACATATCCCTTTAATCAATTCGAAAATTCATTAAGGGTGAGGTGTGTGATAGTGAGACTTTGATGGGGTTGTTCGACATACATGGTCGGGGCCATGATATTGATGAGATTTAACTTCAATCATAAATAGTTTGGCCCATTCATATGTTATTGGATCTCATATTGGTATTCTTCTAAGTAAAATCCCAATGATGTTTTCTACCATAGAATCTCTAATATATTGTATTTATAGGGTACAATCCTACTAGTCAAGTAAATCACTTCCTTTGTTTGTGTTAATTGGATTTGTTAAAACCATATATTTTTAATAATATTAAAATCATATAAAATGTCTATATTATAAATGGTATTGATTCTAAATGTTCTTTTAAATAATATAGGAAATAATGAATCGAATTACGTTCATGTTTTTTCTATATCTATAAAATATAATAATACATGTCATTTAATCATATTTGGAATTTTATTTATAAATATTTGGGTTTTTAAAATGTATACATACACCCTCCATGACATACATGTCACCAAAATAATCAATGGTGATAGTCTATTGTATCTGTAATAAATCATAAAACTTTTTCAACTTATCCACAATTACCCATATGTCATCATTATTCTAAGGATTCCATTGAAGTACCACCACAAAATTCATGGTAATAATTGTTTCACTTCTATTCTTGAATGGGTCATGGTTGTAAAAATCTAGGAGCACATTGATGTTCAACCATCACCTACTTTAAAGTATAGAAACATTTCACTAAAAAAATATCTATTTTCATTTCTTTACAACCAATAATGTCTATAAAGATAATGGTGCATTTTTTTGTCAAACCATGGTGCACCACCCACTAAGAGGCTTGAAACTAATAGATGAAATCTGACTTCGCAAGCTTAGTTGGAATAAAAGGAAAAAAATGGGGATAATTTCATCATTATATTTATCCTAATTGAATGTCTTCACCCCGTTATAATTTTTTTTTCTCAAAACTAGACATTATTAATTATCATAAAAACAAATCTTTACAAGGTTCATAAGAGATGGATCAACAGACATGAACAAGAGTACCATCGACTCATTCTCATCCAGACTACCTATATTCATATCACTAAAACAAGGACCTCATCATTCACTTATAAATTAATTTAGAAACATCCTGATTCCTTGTGTTTATTCTAAATATATCTCCAACATTTCTTCCATTAATCAATATATATTCTAGGTCAATGTAAAAATTTTCTTCAAATAAACCCATCTTTGTTTCCTTTTTTTCTTGTCATTCTAGGAAAATATTTAATTTCAGATATAATGGTTGGTATCAAAAACAAACTTCTCACCAAAAAGGTAATTCAACCAAAATTTATAAGAAAAAACCATTGCCTCAAACTCGAGATCATGTGTTTGTTATTTGGTTAGGTGGTATCAAATGATCAGATCCGTATTTCATGACTAGATCTCCATACATCAACACAACCTCTTGTCAAATCCTTGATTCCGAAAAAATATTGTAATTTTTTACCTAACTCTTCTAAGATCATGATCAGAGAAGCGTTCAAATATTTCATCTATTCATATATGGAATTATTTCATTCCATAGACTACAAAAATTTGACACCCTTATTGGGCATGCCAAAAAGTGATGATTCAATGTAATAAAAATCAATTATTATCCTTTGATAATACCTCACTAAATATAAAAAGCATAAGATATAAAAAAAATATTAGGATGCAACCAAGAAACTACATCATGAACCTCCTTTTGGTCAAGTATAAAAACGTTCTCTGAGATTATATGTCTCGATAAATGATCCCTATAATTTTTAAAATTATGAATTGTTATCTTGGTGTAATGATAATTATATCTTAGTTTACTGAATATGATTCCAAGATGTTGTGATGATTTTTGCGATTATGGGAGTACACCATGACACCTTGTAACATAAAGAGGTTTTGTGATATTTTCTTATTAAATAAATATAATCCATTTAATTTTTTTCATTAAAAACAACATAGATTGGAGAATTTATTACCCATAGAACAAATTTTATCTTTTATTGCACACAACATCGAGTTTAGGTTTTGTTACATAAAACATTGAGTCTAAAGGAAACATGACATAGTACTATAATTTTATCATTTAAAATGATAGTTATATATGGTCCATTGGAATGGAAGGTATGAATATAATTATCTAAATTATGAAAATATTTTTTAAATTGATATAGAAAATGAATTATTTAGGGAAAAAATCCTTAGAAAGAAAAAAATAAAAATTAGTTGAAAATAATGGAAAATTTTTCCAAAAAGAATTTTTTTATTCAAAATATTTGTATTTAATCAAAAAATCAAAAAACAATTGTTTTGGTGAATTATTTTATAGAAATTTATATATTTTATACTCAATAAATTTTTTTATATTCGCATTTTGTTTTTATGGACATGAGATAATAATTATTCCAATTTTACCCCTACAAAAATATTCTTCTATAATGCAGAATTGTTAGTTTCAGAGAACTTATATTAAAAATAAAATTGAAAAATTTTCATAATTTATAAGAAATATTAATTTATTTTCAAAATATACCATTATAAATTATCTTCGAATAGTATTTTTAATTTGTTTTAAATGATATATTTTTCAGTTAATAGGGAAAAATAATGTATTCATTAAATAACTAAATTTTCAATAAAATTATTTGTGGGATAAATTTTATTTTAATATAATTATAATAGTAAAATTAGTAAAATTATATATCAATTAATCTTATTTCTACTACTGGAATCAAATTAACATTGAATTTTGAAAAAAAATATTTCTTTTAAACACTTTATCGTTTGAATACCACTATCTCATCATGTATGCGGGTTTAATTTTAAATTAATATTTTCCTATTATATATATGGAATATGAGAAAAATATATATGTAACTATAGTAAATTTTATTATATGACAATTTAAACATAAACATTGGATATAATGAATACAAATCACAATAAAAATTAATTACTATGGTTAAGGTTAAACGTTTTTACAAAGGGTTATACTAATAATAAAAGGTAAGATGATCTAAAAACTTATAAAAATACCATTTTATTGATATATTTCAACTTTATATCTTCAATAATTTTTTAATATAACATTTTGGAGGATTTCATCATGTGAATAATGAGGGTACAACTTTATCTTTTCAAAAAAATTAATTGTGCCAGTCACCTCACTTTTAAAAAGACACCATGTCTCCTCCCCTATTCAAAAATATAAAACAGTATGGTTTTCAGAAAATATACCCAAATAAATTCCATAACTCCCTACCTAAATAGTATATTTCATTGTGATATCATGATGTTACCATATTAAGTCTTTGGTTTAATCATAATGAGGTTTTCCAAAGAAGATGTAGTATTTATAACTATGCACTTTTGTTTTACTTATTCCTCTCACTTATAAAAATATTATTAATTTATAAACACATAATAAAATACATATTTTCCATATAATTAGTTTATATTATATTAATTTAATACCATATATCTATATCTTCTTCAATTAAATAACATATAAAGTCACCATTTGTGTGTACAAAAGACTATCGCCTCATTAACTGATGTTATTCGTTTTCAATCACCACCAATCATAGATGTATATAATCATTTTCATTGATGTATATATATGATATATATAATATTTTAATAATTCTATAATTTAATCCCATTTCTACATTCTTACATCTAATCTTGTTTGGAATATAATAAGTCCAGTCATGTGTACGACGGACTACTATCTCTTGAAATGATGTTAATTGTTGTATATTTTAGATCTAATTGTATGGTATTAAGTATATATGAAATGATTATATTTGAAACTTTATCATATTTATATCTCTATAATAACTATATAACATCTACATTCATTCATTCCATTTTATGGGGGGGGTATGATAACGTCATTCATGTGTATGGCAGAATGTCACCCGTCAAAGAAATGCAAATCATTTTTCACTAAGACAATGCACAGATTTTAATAATGGTAAACTGAATGAATATATCTTAAATATATTACATAATAATGATACTTTATAGTTACTATATTATTTACTTTAGTTAATTTCATCCATTGATAGAACGGAAACAACGTTCATGCATGTATATGGAATACCCTCTCCATGATTATTGTATTTCTTTTTCAATATCTATATATTATGGATTATAATTAATACATATAAAATGAAAATATATTACATTAATATAATTTCAAATATTCCAGAGATTATGAAATGATGATAAAATTATGGGGACCTAAAATAAATAATTATAACAGTAAAAAAATACAAAGATAATATTTCTTGAAATAAGACTTTTACTAACTAATTGTTCATAAAATTGTAATAAAAGAGAATAAAGAAATCATATATGGTTTAATATATATTTCTATGGTTCTATAATAAATTTAAAATAATTTAATCATTATTATACTAAAGGTTTTAACATGCACTATGGAATTCAATACTTATTTTAAGGGATCTCATGCAACTCATTAAATTTTGAGAGACATATTCCATAATCACAACGCATTTATTTTGAGTGGAAAATATATTATGACATATAAATGTTTTATAATTAATATATTTATTTTCATATAATTTAATATTTAATTTTATTTTATTATTTCAAGAACAATATGATTCATGAAATTACTAATGAGGCAAAATATTTTTTCCTCACATTTATTTCAAATAGACACATACCATATTCACCATGTATTGATTTTATGTGGTCTATATACTATAAATGAGTATATTTTAGGATTATTCTTCCAAAAACATATAGTTATTTATATATTTTTTTAGGTAAACTCATTCATTGGGTTTACAGTTTAAAATATTCCGACAAGGTAAAGTATTTTTTTCCTAAATTTGTCTTCTCCAGGAAATATCTTTTATTATGAAACTACATTCTTTTATAAGGTTTATATACATGCCATTTATAATATAATATAATTAATTTATATCTTATCATTATTTTTTATTCATTTACTGTTATTTTGTTATGGGGATTATTATTCAATGTTACCAAAGTGGCAAGGGTGTCACGATATAATCAAATAATTTATCAAGATTGTTTATGTTTATATTTCTAATGATGAAATCATATAATCTATATATCATGAAACTCATTAAAAATATAATATTCTAGTTTTTTTTTAATGAGAATCATTTTTCACATAATATTCTTCTCTTTCTATAATAAATAGTTCAAATGATTTTTTTTTAAAAACCATCTTTATTTATCAATTCGGCCAAAAGCCAATTTTCTTCCAAAATAAAGTATTATAAAAAATTAAAAGGCTTTTTAACATTCTACAAATGATTTAGTAATGATTTTTTTTAAAAAAATTTAATTGATTAAAAAATTAAAAGTAATATTTATCTCATTTTTCAAATATTTCATGTCTCTACATTTCTGAAAATGTGAATATAATCATTATTTTAATGTGTAAAAAAATTATATTTTTTATCAAATATGAGAAAATTATTTTTATTTAATATTTATTTATATATTTTAAAAGATATTTTTATTCTAAGTTATTTGGAAAAAAATTATGATTTAATACATATAAAATATCTGACTTTTAATGAAGGGATATTTTTATAAATAAAATTTCATTAGGTTTTTATTTCAAAATAACTTCCCATTTTATATAAAATACTCTAATATATATATTACTAACTTGAGATATGATAAAAGGATTAATTTTCATGACCCAGACTAATGTTTCATAAACTATAAAATCCATAATTTTTCCTCTGTAGGGTAGAGGTGGAGACTTGCATTGAAAGGAATATCTAATATGATAGGAATTTTCCTAATCTTCCTAGATGCACACAACAAATATATTGATGAAATTGTGGAAAGGAATAATAAAAAATATGAAATATCATGAGAATAACCATACATGAAAAAACACATAGGGTGTGAAAGAGTATTATTGTGTAATAATAAAACTAAAGGGGAAAAATACACACCCAACTAGAATGATGTCCCAACCAGACAAAAACTAGAACGTAAATATTTATATAGATGAGCATCAAATCTCCAAGATCTGACCACTATATATGGTAAAATTCAAAGGGTATCCCAAATATTATATTTCAAATCCTCTATGATATATTTCAACTACATAAGACATGAAATGTGAGGGAAGATCCCGTACATGGGTGAGTTTATAAATACCTTGTAGGATTTCACAAAAGCTCATGAAATAGCAGTAAGAGACAATGTAAAAATAAATAACAGATAGCTCAACCTAAATCAAGAGTCATAAAATCCATCAACATGGATACATATACATACATATATATATATATATATATAAATGATCAAACAAAATAATCCCAAAAAATCTAGAACATGGGATCTCTTTCTCATTGCACAAATCAAGAAAGAGTTCCATCTATTCTAAGACGTTAATCATCATTGTGTATAATCTCTGACATCTATACAAACAATACACCCCTGAAAATCCAAACAACTCCACTCTATATATTGTTAAGGGGAAAAATCAATAGGTAGCGTACACCTGTACTCGTAAAACAAAATACTCTGACACATTATATAAGTAGAAAAACCATGCCATGTACTGATCAGAGGGTTCCAATTAAAAAAAGTTATATGAAATATGCCCATACAATTTAGTGGTTACCACTATAATAGTCTTGGAACCATGACCTAATACATTAAGAGGTTTCCACAGGGATAAAGGTTGGAGGACACATACCCATCTCATGAGGAGGGTTACACTATCATAGTCAGTAGAGGACCCTTACCCAACCCAGTAGGAAGGATCCACACAAGTAGTTAGTATAGGACACATTTTTATAATATCTATAAGGTTCCACTCTAATATTATTAGATCCATACATTTAATCCATAGTTTGGATCCAATAATAAGATAGGAAAAGGTCTCATGCCCTGTTAGGTAGGTGGGTGCCACTCTTATATTCAGGTATCATGTCTGATCAATTATATATTTAAATCATTGTCTCAATAATGTTACACAAAGTGTATTTTTAATAATATAACTGAAGGAAAAATAGAGGCCAAAATAACATTTTATGTATGAAAATAATCAGTATATGCTACTTGTAGGGATTATTATAGGTCCAAATTAAGGATATAGGAGAGTTTGAGTTTTCAGAAAAAGTAATTATGTGATAGAAAGAGTGTAAGTGAACCCTCAAAGAAAGTTGTCCCACTCCAATACCCAGTTGTGTCTCTAAAAGTAATCAAATCTAATATAGTGGGTATCTAAACTAAGCTTAGGTGGACTACATAATACACATCAGCTTCCCGGGGTCCTACACATTCTCCTTGGTCTTGTCTGTGTAAGTCTACATGTGTATATGTACATCAGTATATGGTGTTTTCTCCCCCGCATGGTTCTAACCATGTACCTGGTTGTGTCTATGTACATCATCACATGTAGTGTTATTTTTTTCATCCCACATAGTGTCCTACTTTTGTGCTCCAATACATGGCTTGTCTACCTGGGAAGGGATACATGATGTTTGGTCGGTCAACACTACATGTCATCCCTTACTCAAAACCCTAGCCTCGTATTCGATTAGTGACTACATGTAATATGTTCATCATAGTACATTCTGTGTAGATGTGATTCCCACATAAATATTTGACTTCCTTTGGAATTTCACATCTTGCATATCCTCCTCGAATCTTGCCTCTATGTCTCCCAAATATTTTCGAAATGGCCTTTATTCATTATTGTTTACAATCTAATGGTAGAAAAAACAATTACTATTAGTTCATTAAACTCCTTCATTAAAGGAAAAAATCAACCATTTCCTCTAATACCTCACTGATATTCTATTCCATAAGGTAATCACCCGTATCCCATAAATAATTATAAACCATACTACATTCTTTATTATGTTTTTCACAAATAAAGACACCAAAAATTTAGGGGTTTAATCAGCCTCTATCCCTTTGGATAATATCAAACTAAGACCCTGTTGGAAATTCATTGAACAATTGAATGAATCATTGGTATAAATGGACCAAAAAATGCATAATATCATTAGACAAGATTTTTTACCAATGAACACAATTGGGGATATCAAAGGAGGGATAAATATGAATAAAAAATAAAATTTTGTTCATAGAATCTTGTGATATATTGTTTTAAAAAAGATAAATAAATATAATAAAAAATTCTCAAATAGTTTAAACGGTTAGGTAAAATTATACATATTGACGTGTCCAACCGAGTTTTAGATTGTTTATCAATAAAGAACACGTACTCTAGTGATGAAGATTAGTTGTTTCTTTTGGCACGTCTTGATCTTCTGGGATCCAGAGTTTTTCTTATGTCAGATATTTTTTTTCCAATGAGAGGTGAATACAGAAGCACTCAATTATCATACCATTGAGATCCAAAATTTAGAGATTCGAAAAAATAATCAACATAAAGTTCTAATTAGGTATATTCTATTTGATTAAATAAGTATAATGATTTATTTATTTAACTAAATTCACTCACCCATGGCTAGTTTTATCCGAACATCCCACATCAACCCATTTTTGGTCACCTACCAAATAAACCTAGAATTCTGGATACTACCAATATCTTAGACTTTTGATATGACATTGCCTTTAAGATCTAACACATTTTATTTATTAAATATATAATGTTTATTGTAAAATATATATAATAATTTTATAATATTAATTTCGGCCACACCCTAAATCAAAATCATACTTCAAAATATGTTATTAAATACAAATGTATATCAAGAAATATTTAAATGTATTATAACAAAAAAATTGATTCTATATTATTACCACATTTAATATTTTCATCCTAGAAAATAATGAACTAAAAAATAAGTTCTTCATATTGATCATAAAACAAGAACTCCATATCCAAGGGCTACCAAACATTCTATTATACTACTATAAAAAAATAACCAATGGGATGATTTATCAAAACAATTTTTTCTCTACTGATCCTCAATATCCACCATGATTTTTATAAAAGTGACTACATCCTCAAATTTTATCTCTCCCCAATTAATATCTTGTGTGGTATCTTGCACATATCTCTTTAGTTGTAATACATAGTAGGATTCAAGCTATAGATCTTGTTTTGGGGGTAGGATGTGGTAGTAATAATCCTTTATATCCAACTAAAATATTAGGAATGATATTTTAAACCTTATTAATATCATTCATCCCTATCTAAATATCCACAATCCCATTCTGGTATAGCCTCTCTGAAAAAACATGGCTTCCCTACATGAACTCTAGCGGAATATGCAATTAAAATACATAAGATTTCATCCTACTATGAGATTCTTTCATACAGTCATGGATGACCTGGACTATATCCATTATCATTTTAACATATCTCTCCCAATATTTGATCCCCCGTTGACATATTTCCCACACAAGGGTGACCTACATGGTCTACCGTATAGGGCCTCTACATGTGTCATTCTAATAATAGAGTGGAAAATATTATTTTATGATCACATTATAAATATCAAGTGACCATCGGAGATCTGTAAAAATTATGACACATAAGACTTCAACATATCCCCCAACACTTGGATAATGTCCTCAGTGTTCCCATCTATCTGGCAGTGAAAGGTTGTACTCATACTTTTTGAGGTACCGAATGCCTCATATTGCCCCCCCCCCCACAACTATGATGTGAACCATGAATCATAGAAATATATAATAGATGAGATAACCTAATGACATTGAGAAATATCTCGCACATTAAAAATTCAAAAAATATTTACAAAAATCAACACCATGATCATATAGAAGTTTGATGACTCCATGATTCGTCAACTATAACTCATATTTATTCATGTCCCATCATTATAGATGGAATACTAGACATGATGTCCCTATATATGTCATACCATTAACACTCTAGTATCTCATGTGTCTATAAAAAACATAATGAAACATGGTGCTTAGAATTCACCTACTAATGGGTGACATGCCATCAAATGAACTGAACCCTGATATGTCACATGCAAACCCCCCAAAACTAATGTTGATGGTCATTGCACATCGTACCTAAACAAGGATGTATATATAATGGAGAATGGAAAAACTCCCTCATTGCCTCCTCATAAATCAAAACTAGTATAACGACCCATACTTTACATAAATTTTTATTACTTCAAAATTAAAGAATACTTATTACAACATATAACAAAACCATGAAAGGACCGTATATGTATAGTGTCCTTAGAAACTGGGAAACATAAACAACTGGTTCATAAAGAGTCTACACTGTCTCCCATTTATTTCATCATATCTATAGTCTCTTTTGGCATATCTTACTTAATAACCTTCTTCCTGACTGGGGAACAAACATACAAAAGGGTGAGCTCAATTGCTCAGTAAGGGTAACAAAAGAAATATCAATCACATCATATTCATAAGAACATATCTTTTGGAAATCTTAACCTGCAAAAGATATCATAATTTCATAACATGGGATAAATCATAGCAGTGAAATGTAATCCCAATAATCATAAATTAAAACATGAAACTTTTTTTAATACAGACATAATCATATATAATAATTTCTTATTAGTCAAGACTCATTTCCAAGACTATCTTAGTGGACAAAGTCCATTTCTGAACCGAGTTCATTCCTCATTTCAGTACTGTTTCACTGAACCGGTTTAACCTTCCGTTCCATCCATGTCTATCTCATGAGATATAAAATCTTTACACAATGCATTTGAGGGAGATATAGGTCCCAACCATCTCATAATGATACCATTATTATGTGTGCCACAAAATCATTAACCATACATCATAGCATAACCCATGTAATAAAAATGGGAATCTTAATCATAATGACATCAGAAAACAATTCATATAAGATAAAGGAATTAATAAAAATATTTACATCACAACATATTCAAATCCATGTAATAATAGAAACAGAACCCTATATTATCTTAGATGGAAAATAATTTTGATAAAACACTTGAACTCCATTCTTGACGAAAATATCCTTTCTACTTCAAAAACACTTTTCCTTTCTTAACATGTCAAACAATTTTAACCTAAAAGAAGTTGATTAAAAATAAACATAAATACATTTAAACGAATCTTCTTGGAAATAATGTTTTAAAAAATCCATTCATGCCGTATAAGTTAAAAAAACATTCTTCTCGTACTTTTTTCGGAAAAGTCAAAAAGTACCTCGTACGAAAAACGACAAAAGATTCCTTTTATATATTTTAATAAAAACTCACCGAAGGGTAAAATTGGATTTAAACATTTGTAGGTGGATGGAAACTATATTACGTATTGAGGAAACATGGATGTGGATGATAAAATACACCCCAGTAAATACCAAAGTATAAACAATCTCGGATAAAATGAGATTGTGATATTTTCCCTTACCTTAGGTTTGATTTGCTTCTTAAGTGTCCGAAAATCCTGTATAATGATTTAAATAATGTTATTGACTTATTCCAGAATCATAATTTTTTTATGATATCATATATGGTCATATTCACAGCTTCTTATTAGTAATATTTCATTACTACTTGTTATTCAGATGTTTATTACTTTTTGTTCTTATGCGTTTTTTGTCGAATAAATTCTTACTATTATTTTTAGGTTATAGATACCTCATTTCTAGATGGGTATTAGTGTAATATATTCATTCATTCAATTCATTTATATAATCATTATGCAATGAAGATCATGTAGAATGAGTCGCATCACATCGTGGAGACGGTATTCCATATGTACGCAAGAGCGACGATATCATTCCCATTATCGTGAAATTGTAATGGAGTGTATATATACAATTTCAGAATCAATATAAATTTACAATAATCATATATAGTTATTATTTACACCATTATACCCATCCAAGTAAGGTGGTGGTGGAAAATAGATTACACCACGGCGTGGAGACGATATTACGTACGTACGCACGCGTGGTGATTTCATTTTCCGTAGGATGGATAGATGGTGAAATAGGGTTGTTTCGTACTTATAATAACATATCAGTATATGAGTGATACTGATGTTATTACTTCATAATTAAACAAATAAATAAGAATAATTTGATGAAAAAATAAAGATGAAAGAATCGGTAACGGACATTACCTCTTCTTTGAAGCGCTTCTTTGAGGCCTCTATTTAGGACACTAAAATTGGTCTTTGAAGAAGACCAGGACCTATATGATGGCTCTAGGGAAGTGGAGATAAGAAATTGGCAGGGTTTGGCCGATATTGATGGCTCAAAGTGGTGTGAGGATGAGGGGGATGAGGTGCCCTTTTATAAGGGAGGAGAGGGGCTCCATTGGAACAAAAATATATTATTTTATTATAAATCCAAATTCGGTTTTAAATAGATCCAAATTGATTTATTTATATGTTAAGGTGGGGATGAATCGAAATCCTCTCATCCAATAGAATTTAGACTCGTTTAGGTTCCTATTTTAACCTTATCATTTAGATTTAACATTAAGTTAGATAATTTTACTTTTACCGTGTCTTTTTGTGTTCTTACACTATAAGGTTAATAAACATACAATAACAAGCCAAACAAACCCCAAGTTGTTTATTATTAATATATATAACCGTATATAAGTCATTTGGACTAACCTTATTTTTTTAAGAATAATATTACAATTAATAATATAGTATTTGTTTTAAAAACTATTTTATGTCAATTTTTACACTATTTAGTAATTAGTTTTTGTGAAACTCATAAACGAATGATTAATTCGAAAAACGTATATTAAATCAATACTAACATGTCATATTAACTAATAAAATTAGTGGAATTCATAAAAAGTCTCAAATTACATTTATTTGGGTATTTATAACATCAATTATGTCAATATTTCATTAATAAGATAATTACTGCATCATCTTTGTGTCATAAATATATTAACATATATAAAGTCTAAAAATTACAAATAAAATATCATTATGTAGTAAATCGTCTTATCATTCTAATGAATATTTATAGTCGAATTTATCTTATGTATAACCCTATATTAAAAATGATTTAGTTATTAAACATTGATTTTAACTATTTTAAACCTTCTTTAAATATATTGATAATAAATGTCCTAATCTAATCCATGTGGGCATAAATGGTCATATTTTATTACTAATGTTGTTTTTGGTTGAATGACACTTATCAAATAGAATTAGGACATGTGTTAGGGTAATAGTAATATCATTATTACCCTTAACTACCATATTTACTTTTAACCGTGGTAAAAAAAAGTGAAAAGTTAATATTCACCAAAAATTATTTTAATCTCATTGAACCAAATTTTAGTCCTTGATATTAACCATGTCTCTCCGATTTTCGAAATTCTACTCACAGAAGCGGTAAAATTATGTTTTATGAAAAATTCAGTTTTTTTAACTACCACTTAGTAGTTTCACTATTCATCAAAAATTGAAAGTTTCCAGAAAAATACAAAAAATTGTCCCTAAGTTAAATTTGATATTATGAATTAAAAAATGATGTTTATTTTACCAAATTCAAAACGTATCAGTTATATTAACTAGTATAAAAGTTAATTCCCGTCGTCAAAACAAATAACGTGTTTTTAAAAGATAATAACTATCAAAATATTGACACTTGTTTATGTCTGGTTTAAATGTGAATTTACATACAATGAACAAAATTGTGATAAATTTTAAAAATATATTCTAAATATACTTTAAAACCAATCAAATTAATAATTTATCACTATTAATTATTTCTATTAAAAAAAGTTGTTTTTAATTAAAATTTAGTAATTTTCACTATTCATCAGAATATGAAAGTTATCCGAAAGGTACCAAAATTTCACCCTAAGATAATTTCGATATTCCGAATCCAAAAATGAAGTCCATTTTGAAAAACAAAATTTCAAAAAGTGGTTATCACTATTCGTAATGGCTAGTTTTAATAATATTCTAATAGCATATCGTTGTTTAGTGAAACTCTGTATTGCGTACGACGCAAGCTATTGAGGAAGGCCGCGGTTGCGTGTAAAGCAAGACAAGCTAGTGTTGTGTGTAGTGAATGATTCCTTTGATGATTTAGATAACATAATAACAAAATATTTCTCATAAATGTCTCGGGTGTTACATTCTACCCCCCTTAAAATGAATTTCACCCTCGAAATTCGTCACATTGTAACAAAAAGATGAGTATCCCTCCCCCTCATCATATCCTCAAGCTCCCATGTAGCTTCTTCTAATTGTTGGTTCCTCCATAAAACATTCACCAAGCGAGTGGTCTTGTTCCGTAGGACTTTTTTTCTACGATCCAGAATCTCTATCGGTTGTTCTTCATAAGAAAGATCTTGTTCCAGAGGTACAACTTCTGAGATGAGTACATGTGAAGGATCAGGTATGTACTTTCTCAGGAGAGATACATGGAACACATCTTGAACATGAGAGAGATTCGGTGGAAGCGCCAATCGGTAAGCTACCATTCCAATACGATCCAGTATTTCATAAGTACTGATATATCTAGGGCTCAACTTCCCCATCTTTCCAAATCTCATGACACTCTTCCATGGAGATATTTGTAAGAACACTTAATCACCCACTTCAAACTCTAGGTCTTTTCTTTGGTTGTCAGAATAACTTTTCTGTCGACTCTGAGCTACTCTTATGTGTTGTTGAATAGATCAGACCTTTTCTGCCATCTCATCAGCAAGATCAGGTCATAATAGCTTTATTTCCCCAACTCCATCCCAGCAAGTTGGAGTCCTGCATTTCTTTCCATAGAGAGCTTCATAAGGATCCATCTAAATACTAGAGTGAAAGATATTATTATAAGAAAATTCCACCAAAGGTAGGTGTTGATCCCAACCACCATTGAAATCCATAGAGCAAGCTCTAAACATATCTTCTAGAGTTTGAATTGTTCTCTCAGACCGACCGCCTATTTGAGGATGACAAGTAGTGCTGAAACTAAACTCTGTATCCAGAGTATGCTGAAGACTTCTCCAGAACTTTGAGGTAAACCTCGGATCCCGATTAGAGATAATATAAAGTGGTACTCCATGCAATATTACCACTTCCTTTACATATATTCTGGCAAGATGATCCAGAGAGAAATCCTCTCTAATAGAAATAAAGTGTGCAGACTTTGTAAGACGATCAACTATGACCCAGATAGCATTATTGCCTTTGGATGTTTTAGGAATTCCTATGACGAAGTCCGTAGTGATGTTTTCCCATTTCCATTCTGGTATGGGTAATGGTTGTAACATCCCCTTAGACTTATGTCTCTCATCTTTAACTTACTGACAAACCAAGCATCGAGAGACATATTCAGCAACATCTCTTTTCATTCCATCCCACCATAAGTACTCTTTTAGGTCCCTATACATATTCGTGCTTCTAGGATAAATAGAGAATGAAGAACTATAAGCCTCATCCAGCAGCTCCTTCTTTAATTCGGGGATGGGAGGAACACAAACCCGATTCCTGAACTTTATTATCCCATCACAATCAAGGTTGAATTCAGGAATATTTCTCAACTTCTTTTTTAACTCTACATATTCTTTATACGCCTCTTTAATCATCACATGTATAGATGGTTGAACATTCATTTGAGAAAGATACGATTTCCCCCCTTTCTTTATAATTCCAAGATCCATCCTTTTTAAATCCATAAATATTGTATCTTTTGTGATCCTCATTATGGATAAACTGGCATGGTCTTGTCGACCTAATGCATCTGCCACCCTGTTTGCTTTCCCAGGGTGGTAATGAATTGAGCAGTCGTAATCCTTAATCATATCCAACTATCTTCTTTGGTTCATATTCATCTCCTTTTGGGTGAAAATATACTTTAAACTTTTATGATCAGTATAAATATCACACCTTTCTCCATAAAGATAATGCCTCCAAATAATTAATGCAAATATTACCGCAGCTAACTCCAAATCATGAGTTGGGTAATTTTTCTCATGGAATATCAACTATCGTGAGGCATAAGCTATCACCATATCATTTTTCATAAGAACACACCCCAGTCCCTTCTTGGATGCATCACTGTAGATCACAAACCTTTCTCCACTACAAGGAAGTGTGAGCACAGGTTCACTGGATAACCTTCTTTTCAACTCCTTGAAATTATCCTCACATTCCTCCGTCCAGACAAACTTAACTCCTTTCCGAGTCAACTTGGTGAGTGGATTAGTTAATCATGAAATTTTTATCACAAAATGTTGATAATATCTGGCCAAACCAAGAAAACTTCAGATCTCAGTTACTGTTGTTGGTATCGACCATCTTTCGATAACCTCTGTTTTTGCTGGATCCACATATATCCCCTCTTTTGAGATTATGTGACCCAAAAATGAAACTCATTGAAGCCAAAATTCACACTTGGTAAATTTGGAATAAATCTTATCCTTTCTCAGGGTCGTCAATATAATTCTCAAGTGATCTTCCTGTTCTTCCTTGCCCTTTGAATATACAAGAATATTGTCTATAAAGACTACCACAAACTGATCAAGATAGTCACTAGAGACTATATTCATCAGATCCATGAAGATAGCAGGGGCATTAGTAAGACCAAATGGAATCACTATAAATTCATAGTGTCCACACCATGTACGGAAAGCCGTCGTTGGTATATCCTACCTTTTGACCCTTAATTGATGATACCCTGAATGAAGATCAATCATGGAAAAGTATTGAGCTCCGCGTAGTTGGTCAAATAAGTCATCAATGCGTGGGAGAGGATATTTGTTCTTGATAGTGAACTTGTTAAGTTCTCGATAATCAATGCAGAGTCTCATTGATCCATCTTTCTATTTAACAAATAGAACAGGTGCCCCCATGGTGATGCACTAGGGAGTATGAATCCCTTATCAAGATTTTTTTGGAGTTTCTTCTTCAATTCCTGCAACTCAATTGGGGCCATTATATAAGGTGTCTTTGAAATAGGTAAAGCACCTGGTACGAGTTCTTTTGAAAAATCAACTTCACGATTTGGTGGAAGTCCCAGAAATTCCTCCGGAAAGACATCATCAAACTCCCGTACAATGGGAATATTCTTAATTGTGAGTATCTCATCAACCATTCGTGATAAATAACATTCATTCAGTGGAATCAAGACCCATAAGATGGAAGAAATTTCCACTGGAAGGTTATGTTCATACTGTCATCGATAAAGGATCATAGATTGATCTGGAATATGAAATGTGACTTCCCTTCTTTGGAAATTGATATGAGCTCCATATAAAGAAAGACAATCCATGCCAATAATGACATAAAATTCAACAATAGGAAGGATCACATGATTTGCAGGAAGCACTTTCCCACAAACATCAATCGGGGAAGAATTATAAACTTTTGATGCGACTGTTGTGCCATAAGGTGTTGTCACAACTAACTCAACATCTAATTTTAGAGGTAATACGGTGATACCCTTAGAATAATTTTCAGAAATAAATGATTTGGTGGATCTAGAATCAAATAAAACATTTTATACTTTAGAGTGGATGGTACATGTACCTTTCACCACATCGTTATCGTACTCCACATCACTGATAGAAAATGCATATGACTTTCCTTTGTCTTTAGCCTTAAGATTTTTTTGGTGTCGATCATCATCAACAACCCTTGGATTAGGGAATTTGTTGGCATAATGCCCCATCTCCTGGCACTTGAAACATTGAAGTGTAGTAGGTTCATTCTATGTGTCCCTTCCTTTGATTGCATCATTAGACATCTTCTTCCCATCATTACAGCATTCGAAATCCCGATGACCTTCCTTTCCACATATGAAACATTTACTTGTCCCTTTAAGACAACTCCCTCCATGTTTCTTTCCACACTTTGAGCATAAGGGAAATCACATCTTCTTTTCAGTGTGCTCTTTATATTTTCCTTTGAATTCCATTTTCCACTTCTTATCATACCCATATGACTGATGGGTTACTCCAATCTCTATCTCAACTTTGAGAGCACATCGAACTATTTCCTCGTAGCTATTAAAGTCCCGTATGGATAAGGCCCTTCGAAAACATTGTTTTATGCCACGAAATTATTGATCGATCTTTCTCTCAGGTTGGATAATAATACCAGAAGCGTACCTTGTAAGTCTTGTAAAATTTTCTTCATAAGTACCAAAAGATTCATCATCCTTTTGCTTCAGTTCAAGAAACTCTTTCTCCATATTTTTTCGGAGAATACGAGGGAAGTACTTATTGAAAAATATGTTCTTGAACTCGTATCATTTCATGGACTCAATTTCATCTCTTTGCCTCGTATTCTTGATAAGATTCCACCATTGATCAGCATAACCTTCCAAACGATACACTGCTAAGATGACTTTATCAACTTCAGAACATTGAAGAACTGAAAATATATTTTCAGTAGTACTAATCCATTGTTCAGCAACTAATGGATCAGTAGACCTGCTGAATGAAGGTGGACACTGCCTCATGAAGGAATTAACAGAATGTTGCTCCTTCCATTGCTCGTTTGGAAGTTCTGCATGATTCATAGCTTGAGAAAGTTGTGTGAGCATGGATACATGATTTTTCATTCCATCTCCCATAACGTTTGGTTGCTCAGGGGGACAATCATTGAATTTCCCGTTGCATTCTGCTTTAACAAGGTTCCTTCGGGCTCCATCCATTGACTAAAACCCATAATAATAGTGTGACAAACACTAATTATAATAGGAAAACCACATAATCAAGAATAAAATTTAACACTTAAGGTCTTATCCTAGGTTATTCATGGCCATTTCTAAAACACTAAGATTGTGTTCTATGCTTAGACTTATCCTTAGGGTTCTTACTAAGTCTTTCACATCCTAGTTTCCAATGGTTGACAATACATTTCCTCTGATACCAACTATAATGACCCATACAATACATACATTGTTATTACTTCAAAATTGAAGCATACTTATTACAACATATAACAAAACCATTAAAGGACCATATAAGTATAGTGTATTTATAAACTGGGAATCATAAATAGCTGGTTCATAAAGAATCTACATTGTCTCCCATTTATTTCATCATATATATAGTCCCTTTTGGCATATCTTACTTAATAACCTTCTTCCTGACCTGGGGAAAAACATACAAAAGGGTGAGCTCAAATGCTCAGTAAGGGTAAACAAAAGAAATATCAATCACATCATATTCATAAGAACATATCTTTTGGAAATCTTAACCTACAAAAGAGATCATAATTTCATAACATGGGATAAATCATAGTAGTGAAATGTAATCCAAATAATCATAACATAAAACATGAAACTTTGTGGAATACACACATAATCATAGATAATCATTTCTTATTAGTCAAGACTCATTTCCAAGACTATCATAGTGGACAAAGTCCATTTCTGAACCGAGTTCGTTCCTCGTTTCAATCATGTTTCACTGAACCGGTTTAACCTGCCATTCCAGAAATGTCTATCTCATGAGATATAAAATCATTACCCAATGCATTTGAGGGAGATATAGGTCCCACACATCTCATAATGATACCATTCTTTTGTGTGCCACAAAATCATAAACCATACATCATAGCATAACCCATGTAATAAAAATGGGAATATTAAACATCATGACATCATAAAAAAATTCATATAAGATTAAGGAATTCATAAAAATATTTCCATCACAACATAATAAAATCCATGTAATAATAGAAACAGAACCCTATATTATCTTAGAGGGAAAATAATTTTGATAAAACACTTGAACTCCATTCCTGAGGAAAATATCCTTTGTACTTCAAAAACACTTTTCCTTTCTTAACATGTCATAAAATTTTAACCTAAAAGTTGTTGATTAAAAATAAACATGAAAACATGTAAAGGAAGCTTCATGGAAATAATGTTTTAAAAAATCCTTTCATGTCGTATAAGTTAAAAAAACATTCTTCTCGTACTTTTGTCGAAAAAGTGAAAAAGCACCTCGTACGAAAAATGACCGAAGATTCCTTTTATATCTTTTACTAAAAACTCAACGAAGGGTAAAATTAGGTTTAAAAAAATGTAGGTGGATGGAGACAATATTACATATCGAGGAAACATGGATGTGGATGATAAAATACACCCCAGTAAATACCAAAGTATAAACAATCTCAGATAAAATGAGATTGTGATATTTTCCCTTAAATTAGGTTGGATTTGTTTCATAACTGTCTGAAACTCCTGTATAATGAATTAAATAATGTTATTGACTTATTCCAGAATCATATTTATTTTTATGATATCATATATGGTCATATTATTAGCTTCTTATTAGTAATATTTCATTACTATATGTTATTCGGGTGTTTATTACTTTTTGTTCTTATGCGTGTTCTGTCGAATAAATTCTTATTCTTCTTTGTAGGTTATAGAAACCTCATTTCTAGATAGGTATTAGTGTAATATATTAATTCATTCAATTCATTTATATAATCATTATGCAATGAAGATCATGTAGAGCGAGTCGCATCACATCGTGGAGACGGTATTCCGTACGTACGCATGAGCGATGATATCGTTCCCATGATAGTGAAATTGTAATGGAGTGTATATATACAATTTAATAATCAATATAAATTTACAATAATCATATATAGTTATTATTTACACCATTATACCCATCCAAGTAAGGTGGTGGTGGAAAATAGATTACACCACGGTGTGGAGACGGTATTCTGTACGTACGCACGTGTGGTGATTTCATTTTCTGTAGGATGGATAGATGGTGAAATAGGGTTGTTTCATACTTACAATGACATATCAGTATATGAGTGATACTGATGTTATTACTTCATAATGAAAAAACTAAATAAGAAGAAGTGGAAGAAGAAATAAAGATGAAAGAATCGTTAACGGACATTACCTCTTCTTTGAAGCGCTTCTTTGAGAGCTCCTTTTAGGACACTAAAATTGGACTTTGAAGAAGACCAGGACCACTAGGATGTCTCTAGGGAATTGGAGAGAAGAAATTTTCAGGGTTTGGCCGATCTTGAAGGCTCAAAGTGGTGTGAGGAAGAGGGGGAGGAGGTTCCCTTTTATACGGGAGGAGAGGGGCTCCTTTGGAAAAACTAAAAATATTAATTTATTATAAAGCCAAATTCGGTTTTAAATAGCTCAAAATTGATTTATTTATAAGCTAAGGTGGGTATGGGTCGAAATCCTCTCATCCAAAAGAATTTAGACAAGTTTAGGTTCCTATGTTAACCATATCACTTAGATTTAACATTATGTTAGACAATTTTACTTTTACCGTGTCTTTTTGGGTTCTTACACTATAAGGTTATTAAACTTACTATAACAAGCCAAAAGAACCCCAAGTCGTTTATTATTAATATTTATAACCTTATATAAGTCATTTGGATGATCCTTAGATTTTTATGAATAAAATAACAATTAATAATAAAATATTTGTTTTAAAAACTATTTTATTTCAATTTTGAAACTATTTAGTAATTGATTTTTGTGAAAATCATAACTGAATGATTAATTCGAAAAAAGTTAATTAAATACATAATAACATGTCATATTAACCTAAAATATTAGTGGAATTCATAAAAAGTCTCAAATTACATTTATTTGGGTATTTATAACATCAATTATGTCAATATTTTATTAATAAGATAATTACTGCATCATCTTTGTGTCATAAATAAATTAACTTATTTAAAGTCTAAAAATTACAAATAAAATATCATTATGTAGGAAATCGTTTTAGTTTTCTAATGACTATTTATATTCTAATTTATCTTATGTATAACCCTATATTAAAAATTCTTTATTTATTAAACGTTGATTTTAACTATTTTAACCCTTCTTTAAATAAATTGATAATAAATGTCATAATCTAATCCATGTGGACCTAAATGGTCATATTTTATTCCTAAGGTTGTTTTTGGTCGAATTAAATTTATCCAATAGAATTTGGACATGTTTTAGGGCAATAATAATATCATTTTTACCCTTAACTACTGTATTTATTTTTAACCGTGGAAAAAAAAGTAAACTGTTACTATTCATGAAAAATTATTTTCATCTCATTGAACCAAATATTAGTCCTTGATATTATCTGTGTCTCTCGGATTTTTGAAATTATACTCACAGAAGCCGTAAATGTATGTTTTATTAAAAATTCAGTTTTTTTAGCTGACACTTAGTGGTTTAACTATTCATCATAAAATGAAAGTTTCTAGAAAAATTACAAAAAATTAGGCCTAAGATATATTTGATATTATGAATTCAAAAAGGATGTTTATTTTACCAAATTAAAAACATATCAGTTACATTAACTAATTTCAAAATTAATTCCTATCGTCAAAACAAATAGCATGTTTTTAAAAGATAATAACTATCAAAAGATTGACACTTGTTTATGTCTGTTTTAAATGTGAAATTACATCCAATGAACAAAATTATATTAAATTGTAAAAATATATTCTAAATATAATTTAAAACCACTCAAATTAATAATTTATCACTATTAATTATTTCGATTAAAAAAGTTGTTTTTAATTTAAATTTAGTAGTTTTCACTATTCATCAGAATATGATGGTTATCCGAAAAGTACCAAAATTTCACCCTAAGCTAATTTCGATATTCCAAATCCAAAAATGAAGTCCATTTTGAAAAATAAAATTTACAAAATTTAAAAAAGTGGTTATCACTATTCATAACGACTAGTTTTAATAATATTTTAATAGCATATTGTTGTTTAGTGAAACTCGGTATTGCGTACGACTCAAGCTATTGAGGAAGGCCACGGTTGCGTGTAAAGAAAGACAAGATAGTTTTGTGTGTAGTGAAATATTCCTTTGATGATTTATATAACATAAAAACAAAATATTTCTCATAAAAGTCTCAGGTGGTACAACTATTACCACCGTCTACCCAATGAAATGTATTATGTCATTCCCTCCTTAATAATATCTATCATGTTAATATTTATGGGATATCTAGTCACACAATACCATAGAGTCAATATCTACTTAATAGGACTCTATCAAACTCTGAAGTAGTGTAGAAGACAACACAATCAACTATATCATAGCTCCATCCTTCATCTTTACCAGGTTGAGATACATGGATGTGAAATGATCACACGCCTCTTGAACTGAATTAGCATAGTACTTCATGAAAATTAAAAAAACCATCATGTTACCATTTACCAGAGTATAAAATATCTCAAATTAATAGTCCTTCAAGAACTACAACATGTAACTTTTTATCAAGTTCAAGACTCTCTATATGAATGAATACAAGGTACTCTGATGGTATGAGTAAATAATAAATACCTCACCCAAATGTCATTTCCAACACATACATACATTTAAGGATAAATCATACATTTACAGATTGGGAGCCGCATAGTTCCACTACTTAGGTCTCAAATGCATAAACCATATTCAATAACCTCATGTATCTACATAGACATGTTTCAATGCTTATATCCTAAGGAATCATAAAAAACGTGTAATTCACATCCTCATCTAGTATCCTCAAAATAGTAACACTCATTAACTTTATAATTAACTCATAAAATTCCCCCTTGAACTACTACATTCAGGTAAAAGGCTACCCTTTCAATGCCATCATTTTCAAATTAGATGAAATACTAAATAAGTATCCCACAATAATTCTTCATTACAATTTCATTTCAAAGAAACAATACACCTCTTGTGCACTCTTAGGTGGATCCCAAGATAACACTCTATGTATCTTCATTGGGTTCACTATGTATCCAAAACCATAAATTACATTCCATAGGAAGTGAACCTCATGAATCCAGTACTAAAAATTTGATAACATAAAATAAATATGGATCTCTTGAATTAATTCGTGTACTATACTCATGTACACTATAATATTTTATATCAGTATTTCATCAATTAAGAGACCCACAAAATTATCCATGTACAACTGGAATATTTGGTAAACCAAATACATAAATATAGAAGGTAGATTCCTCTAATTGAAGGTATTATCATGTAAATTATATTGTCTATAGAAATATCACAATACATGCTTTGGAATATTATCCATATTAATTCTCAATTAGTTTTTTCCAGACTAGAGGTCATTCATTGAGACCAACCGCATGCCGTCTAACTACTCAAACTGGATTTTAATGCTTGTAAATTAGTACTTTATATTTGTCATGGTATAGTTCAAGAATGATAATTTACACATTCCAAATGCTCCAATCCTCTTTTTTCTTGATCAATGTTGAAGTTTCCCTAGGGAATCCACTAGGTTTGATAAAACCAATCTCTCAAATTCCCTCTAACTATGACCACATATTCTATATCTCGCTGGGGGATATCTAACATGAAAAATAATATATCACAACTATCATGAAATGAATGTTGTAAAAAAATTAATATTTCACCTCAGAGGTTGTCCTGAAATATTCTCTGGGATCCCATCCACAAAATCCTCATTGGCTGAAGGAATAAAACTACCCTAAGAGACTTTATATCTAAGTGATAAACTTGTAAACTAATGTATAATGGGCTAAACCTCCTCCCCAAAACAACAACTTAACCCTCCATGAGATCACCCTCACCCACAATTGGTAATCTCATCCCATATGTGAAAATGAATATTACTTATCTATAGTGATAGTAAATATTAGTGTAGAAGTTGGAGAACCAATCTTTGTCAATGATGATGACATAATGATTGATTTTGATGACCAAAAGGTATGGAGGAAACCCTTCACCACTATGATATTTCTCTCACTATTGAAATATAAAAGATACAGAATAGTAATTACACGTACTAAACTCAAGACAAATATATTGGGCTAAATATTATATTGGGAGATATAGTTCTCAATGTATGAGTAAAGGGATTAGTAAATGACTTGTAGCTATGTCTACCAATACTGAGGTAAGATTAGAATAAGAATAGGCAGTATCTCTAAAAATCTCATATGCTCTGAAGTCAATCACATCCATATACAGTATCTAATGATGGCCCTGAATGAAAGCTCCCTGTGGCTCACATGTGAAACCTATGAGGAGGTGGTGGAAGGATATCATAATATTGTCCACCAACCATAAAAGTTCTTCTTGGAGCACCATATACTCCTATACTATCATCATCTCCCTGGGGGATACCCAGAAAACTCCATGGGTATCCTTGATCATGGTGATGCCTATGTTGGGGTGGTATATTCCCTATCTTCATGAACTCCTCTGAACACCTAGTCAATAAAATACACACCATGTCATCTCACACATAACATGAATGAAACTTCACCTCTCAGGGTATCCCAATCCTCTATGTTCCCTGAACCATGTTCCTGGTCCTAATCCTTAGAGGGTCTTTTCTAGTGATATCCTATCAATTGGGGTCATCATGATGCTATAGATGACTTATATCTATGAATTGCACTTCCATCACCAGCTACAATACATCCCTCTGGGAGGATTATTTCTATGCCAGTTCTTGTTCCAATACATAGGCATATGTGAAAATTTAAGATTGTACCACAATATCATAGGTATCTTTGTAGAGGCCCTTCTCACACATTTATTCTAAAATATATCAATACCAAATCATATCATGGTTCTAATGTATAAGGAATTTTATCTTCTCAGTTTTTTAGTAACTATCATCTCTCCCTACTACAACACCAAAAGCTCTTGAGTTTGAAATGAGGATAATGAGGGGTAGTAATCCAAAAAAAATGGATACTGGAGGATGGTCCAAAAAGTTTAGAATCATCATGAATCAATTTAAAAAGACTCCACTAGAACCAAAATCTCTATAAAAAAAATTTATCTACTTGTTCAACCACCTGATCCATTGGTGTTTGTAAAGGCCGGATGTCACTACATACCAAATCAATACAATCCTTCACTACCATGGTTTCTCACTCACCACGAAAACTCAGTGGACACTTGTGTAGAATCTCATAGAGTGTGCTAACCTATTTACATATGCATCCTATCATACTAGATGGTATAGAACTCAACAGGTGGGGGTGTTTCTACCTCTCCACCGAGAGGATGAATATTAAATAATAGCCCATGTTCTGAGAACTCATCACTCAATAAATCAACAACATGATCCAGAACTACTAACATGGATGGCTATCCTCACAGATGTATCCTGATAATTTCATAAAGTTGTACCATAGTTGGTTGAGAATATATATATATATATATATATATATATATATATGTGTGTGTGTATATTAATATACATATATATATATATATATATATATTTATTTATATTTACACATGAAGGGTTTTCAAAATAACCAATCCTATATGATTCATGTACTATTGATCCTTGTAACTAATGTCTCAGTATTTTGAGTCATTAAGCAGGCACTCAAGGTACTCAAGAATGTGTATATTGGTAAACGCCCACCCCTCAATTCCCTATCCCAAGAACTAAAATCAATAAACAATGACAATATTTCTCTAACTCCAAAAAAACAAAAGTTGACTAATCCAAACACCATCCCAAGGAATTAACTACTCTGATACCATTCTATTTTGACATGTCCCAACAGGTCTCAGGCTACAACTAAACTAGTACCACCTCCTGTTTCTATGGGTGGAGAAAAAATTTGTATGGGATTACCAATATGTTATTTGTCTTCATAATGTACATGTATTAACAAACCTAATCATCTTTATACATAAGTAGAGAGTAATACTAAAAATTATATGCAATATATAGGGAATAACCATACATGAAAACACTCCCTTGTGTGAGAATGAGTAATATAGTATAAATAGATAAGTAAAGGGGAAAAATACATTCCCAACTAGAATGAGGTCACAACCTATAAAAAAGTGGAATGTAAACTGTGAGATATCCTAGCTTTAGATCTCCTTGGTGTGACCACCATGTGCTGTAAAATTTAAAAGGTATCCCTAGTATCCTCTATAATCACCACTAACCTATCTATCATCTGTATTATATAAGACTTGTTCCAAAAAAAATACCATTTCTGGTTGAGTATATTCATACCTTGCAGGAAACCCAATAATATTATGTGCTAGTAGTAAGAGATAAAATATGTATGGATAATAGACATATAAACCCAATGTAACAGTGTATAAATCTAATGAAATCAAAATAGATATATATTTTATCCAAAAAAAAAGATTTTCCAATGAGAAATATAATTGTATCTCCATATCATTTAACATCCCAGCAAAGAGTTCCAAAACAACCAAGAAGTCCATCATTGATGTCAAGAATCTCATGAATCTATCTGAATGGACATATTTTTTTAGCCACACCTTGCTGCTATTCCACATAGATGAGGGAGAAAATCTCAATATAATGAACTCATACCCTTGTACAATAGGAGGGTTCCACTCAATACGAATCTAGAGGATCCATTCCTTATCCTAGAAAGAGTATTCCACTAAAGTAAAAGGTAGAGGATGCTTGCCCTGCCCATCTAGGGTGTGAAAGTGTAACAATTATTAGAGGATATGTGCCCAGTTGAGCCAGATGGTTCTACTCTAATATTTAGTAGATAACCCATTACTATCCTTATAAGTGGGTTTCAAAATATGAGTCCAGGACCCATGCCCTAATACTATTGGAAGGTCCCACTCATATACAAGATAGAGGACTTATTCCCAACCCATCCAGAGGGTTCCACTATCATTGTGGGTAGAGGAAACATGCCCAGCCTTGCTGGAGGTTTCACTGTAATAGTCTATAGAGGAACCATGCCTAAACTAGCTGGAGGGTTCCACTACAATTGTTTGTAGAGGAACCATGGCGATCATATCATGAGGGTGAAACTGTAATTTTCATGGAACCATACAAATATAAAATAAGAGGGTTCCACTCATTAGATAGGTAGGGACCCATAATCTATATTGTAAGAGGGTTCCACTCTAAATTTAGATGGACCGTCCAAATCAACACCATCATCATGTGTCACATAATAAAGCGTCATGATCAAAACATTTAAAACATATCTCAAATTCTATTATAGAGGCCTCCATAATGTTCTATGATGAAAAACACTTTGTATAGGCTAATCAATGACTAAAATCAAAGTCCAAAAAAAGAATATATGATAGGTTGATGTTTCCTCAAAATTAAATATGGGATATATGGTGTGAGAGGAAAACCAAATGATATGTGGTCCCGCACTGATGAATTCATGTGTCCCTGATGGTACATAGTTTATTAACAATTTAGCACTATATAGAGTGTATGTGGACTAACAACATGACTCTTCTAGTTGGAATCCTACTCATCATACCTAGCTATGTCAGTGTATTTCTATATAGGCATATGTAATTTGGTTCATGAAATGTCCTTATGAATGGGGTTAGACATGTCCCTCTCGTCGTAAATGTACATCGATACATGTTGTGTACCCGGCCATATTCTACTGTATGGGGACCTTTCCATGTTTTCCTCCACACGTAATTATAGAACAGGTAAGGATACACAGCAGGTGTCCCATACACCGGACATGTCATCCTTAACATTCTCAAAACCCAATCATTATACCCAATGGGTCACTAAACGGTGTTAATTTATCACAGTACTCCACGTGTAGTTGGATATTTCATGGAAGCATAAATATACTTATGGAATTCCATAACTGACCTCACATCCTTGGATCAATCCACTAAGCCTCCTAAAATATGGTGGAAAAAAACTATATACTTCTTTTTTCCATTATATGGATATAAATCAATTCCCATATGGTTATTTAAACTCTCACATAGACTGTAAATATCTCTCATCTCCTGAAACACCTCACCAATATTCGATCAATGGTAAAATCACCCATAACCTAAGAATCATCTTAATCTATCACTAATTCATCATTATTTTCATAGTACCTGAATACACCATGAATCTTGGGGTCCAATCAGTCTCGGTCACTCATGGAAATGTTCATCAAATACCTCATAGACTAATAATTGATGTTCACAAATAATCAACGTGGAAAAATATCCAAAAAAGGGGTGTAAAATCATTATCCAAGCAGTCCTATCAAAAAAATAGAATCATGGATATCTAGGGAGAAAAAAATTCAATAAACCATTTCAAAAATGGTCCATATGTGCAAAAAAGGATTTATTTAATTAATATCATGAAACAAAATTGATCCTTCTCAAACAGATTAATCAATTCTATTACAATAAAAAACTTTGGTGAGTCCTACCTATTTTTGGATCGATCTTCATTTAAGAATTTTATTTCCATGAACGAATATGAATAGTTATGTTCGGTGTGCCTTAATTTTCATCGATCCAGAGTTTCATAATTGTTAGATAATAATTCACCAATGATTGGTATAAGGAGAACCTCTCAATGAACCTAGGGTTATGTGTATAAACTTATAGATTCGTCATAATAAGGAATTTAAATGAATTATTAGTTATAGGTTAATTAATTAAATAAATAAAATTGTTTATTTATTTAACTAGTCTCACCCACCCATAACCACTTTTGTAGGAACACCTCATGATGACCGATTTTAGGTTACACCTAAAATTAAACATCGCCTTTCAGATTTAATCAGGGTCTCAGTTTTCTGATCTGAGAATATATTTAATGGTTATCCAATTATCTTAAAAATTAATGTGCATGTAATATAAAATATCTGTAATATTTCTCTAAAATAAATTATGATTAAATTGGGCCAAAAAAAATTCATACAATTAATGCATCTATTTACAAATGTATATCTAGATATATTTCAAAGCATTACAAGGTAAAAGAAGCTCTCAACATAAAATTAATATTCATTATATTATGAGAGTATTTGATGGAAAGAATTTTCTCTTCTATAGGTCATTCCAGGATAAAAGGATTATGAAACATGATTCTTTTTCCCCATGTTTCTCTATGATAAAATGATGAAATTATTATGAAGTATATTTATTTTTTATAGTTTTTTCATGAAGAAGTTTTTATCAAACCCAAAGTTTCATACAATATTATATAATGAATAATTTATGTTATTTTGGAACATTTATCCATGATTTTTCTTATATTACAATTTAGTCCTATATCAACCTTCGGAGAGTTGGGTAAACATTGATATCCCATGAGATAAATAAGAAAGAAATGTGGAGTGAACCTAATTAAATATGGGATGGGGAACACTATGATAATTTGGTTACTAATCCTTGGAAAGTATTTTGCATTTGTGAGAGAACACTTTAATCTATTTATTCTTCCAAATGACCCTTAATCAAATAATGAAATGATTTTCAAACGATTATCTATATTATAAATATTTATATACTATGTTGATGTTATTTTGTCATGGATCATGTTCATGGATTCCATTATAATTAATTTCATACGATCTTTAATAATTTTATTCCATGACTTGTGACCAATGACATGCATGTTATAGTTTTCCACTATTATTCTCATACATACATACAATTATACTCATGATAATTTTTTATCACCATTATTCATCATTACTGGTCATATGATATCACCATTTCATATGATTCATTTATATATGTCATAATGAAAGGTATAATGTATAATATGACTATAAAAGGTTAATGTTTTTAAGAAAATAGTGGGAGATATTATATCACACTTATTGATCAGTTGTTTATGTGTCCATGTATCAAAATGTACTATGCCTAAATAATTGATATGTTGATTGTTATTTTATAATGTGTATCAATCTTGTAATAAATCATATTTATTTATGATATGTCATTGTATTTACTTTTGATGTCATAGAAATGTGTAGTTTGCCTTTGTAACTATGATGGAAAAGTTTTAGTCAGATAACTAAGGATATGAGTATGGATACATCTAAGAATGAGTAAAAGTATAGAAAATTGTCCTGGAAATTTGGTAAATGATATAGTGGATGATTTCTATTCTATTTTATACATATATGGACAAGATTAGTGTATTATTCCCATTCATAGATGTACCTATTGGTAAAAAGTCCAATAAGGTCACATTAAACTGGACTCGATTATGATAATTTTCATGGAAATGGGCCTTTCATCACACATGATTTGATACTCTTAGTGAATATACATTGGAAATGAGAAATATCATCCGAAAATTCTTGAATAATTTATATAATGACCATGAATTTCGTAGGTTATGACTAAGGTGTCATATATTGAAAATAAGGTCTCGTGACTGAGAGATCCTATAAAAAAAATTCATGATAATGATGTTTACAACTATGAATATTGTGGATAATTCTAAAAAATTTGGTTTTATTAATTACTAGAAACCCTAATGAATAACATTAACACTAAATGTTATTGAAAATGTTTTGATGAGAAACAAAATTTGACGTTGATTTGATATAAGGTTATTGTGGTTATGCGAAAAAAATTGTAATGATATATGATTAAAAAATTATAGGTTAACCAAATCTCAGACTCCCCAAAGGAGAGAAGGATAGTGTTTACCAAGAGTACATTTAGTGGATATGATTTAGAGAATATTCCTTAGTTAAATATAGGTGGATAATTTGTGAAGAAGAACTCAAGGTATTGTCATGTGATGATGTTTTGAGTGTGGAAAGGTAGGAAAAAACACAAGTAATTTACAAGGACAAATGAAATGTTTTGTAAATTAAAAGGGATTAGAATGATGGATAAATCATGTAATACTAAACGGTTAAATGTTATAAATCTATAATATATATGAATTATACCAATTTGTGTCATAGGGAAAATCATGAGAAGAAAATTAGCAATGCAGTAGAGTAATGGTTATATTTTTTATGATGAAAAGACTAAGAATGTCATATAAAAGTAATGATCTATCCTAAGCATATTTATTATGTTAAATGAATGAATCATGACTAAATTTAGTATAATTATAATTAATACAAGTTTCACAAACCCTATTATAAAATATAGGTATTAAGTAATAAAAAGATAATGCCTAATAAATTATGTATAATGAAAGTAGAATGTTTGGTGTTTTTTCTCGATAAAGATTCTAATAATATTCTATTTATCAGTGGTATGTTTCTAGAGTCCTTAAATATCAATTGATTTATCTATATTTGTTTATAATTAAATTTAAAAAATATGTTAAATTTCACTAATGGCTTAGAAAATTAATTTAATGAAACTGTGGAATTTTCATTAAGGGATGATAACCTATAATTTGTTACAAATGATTATAAAATGATATTTATTGTTGGTAAAAAGATTATGTATATGAGAAATGTACATTAGATATAATAAATGAATTTATACAGATTGGTTATTTTTGTGAAATGTGGTTTTATGTTTTAATTGATGGATTTTATCACTAATGGATTTATGGATGATATTCCATAATATGTGGTTTAATTTAAAATAAAAGTAATGGTTTATATTTGAAAGAATGTATGTATTAAATATGGTATCATTGTAATTAATGAAATTTTAATGTATTAATATAATATAAGATCAAATAATTAACATATTTGGAATATGAAATTATGACCAAACTCATGCTGTATGGAGGGAAAATGAAATGTTGATTTTAAAATTTTAGTGACCTTATTGTTATATTTTATTATTTCAAATTTTCAATGAAAAGGAGGACACTTAGTTTTAGCTATTCATTTAATGGATTAAGTTGACCATTTCATATTATTAGATAACCTGTGCTAAATATTTTATATTTGATATTTACATGGGGAATAAAAAACATCTTATCATTATTTATGAATCCTACGGTCCACTAGTTCATCAAACATAACAAAATTCATTTTCAATTTTTATTACAATAGTTGAAGAGGAAATTTATCGAATAAAAAAAATTGATGAAATTGTTCTTACAATATAAAGGAATAACAATACTTAAGTATATCGGTCCATTTTAAATTATTTATCATATATGGGATGGTATTTATTCCATTATAACTTCCATTTATCCTCTCTCAAGTCAATGATGTGTTCTATGTGTATATCATGATTAAGTAAATAACCAATTATACACATTTAATTAATTCATAGGTCATACCTCTGTAAAATGATAGAAATGTTCATGAGGCGTCATCTAGATTTGCATTTATTGACAAGTCACCAGAAGAAGACAAGGGCTTGATTGAAAATACTTCCAAAAACTCACTGCTGTTTATAACAAGAGGTATTCATGAGGTACACACTTCTCATCCATCTCCCTTACTAGAAATTATGATTGAAGGGCTAACTAGAATGTTGAGACAAATGGCATTGAAGAATGTTAGTGACTAACAAGAACCAACTATGGTATGGTGTTTATGCACATTACCTGATCATTTTACTGGCCAATGTTCTGAAATACTGAGAAATGAACCATGTGTGGCATCCTTTCAGCTAAGGCAGTTCCAAATAACTCAAGGATGTAGACATCCTATCCAAGTCTAATAAGGTTTTGGAAATTGGCATAATAAATGTAGACCCCCGTACCAAAACCATTTTCAAAACCAATCAGTATTACAGAATCAATTCTAGAATCCACCACCATTTTCAAAAAAGAAATCTTATAACCAGATTTCTTACAAAAATACAACCACTTTCCAAAAACCCTATGAGAATCCATCCACCAGTGCACAACCTCCAATTCAATGCCAGCAGAAAAAATTTGATTTTGAGGGGTTGAAGGACACAGTTAAATATTTTTCCAACAAGTTTGAATGTCTCATGGGATTTTGGATCAAATATCCATGTAAACTCGCTTCCCAAACAATCCCAAACCCAGAAAAAGAATGTCAGTATAATAACAAAAAGTAGTGGAATAGAACTCCATCTGCCATCCACCATTGAACCTAAAACAAGAATATATGATCTGGGAGAAAATGAATTTAGAAATGATGAAAATTATATGAAAATGCTTCGAAATAAAGATAATAAATAGGAGGAGGTTAGGGATAAGGCAATGAAGAATAAACAAGAAACACCATTTCAAAGGAAACAATGGCAGAATAAAGACATACCCCAACCATTTCCATCAATGATGATTGAATCAAAGAGGAATCAAGAATAAGCAAAACAAAAAGAAATTCTAGACACCTTCCTGAAAGTGGAAATCCACATACCTCTTCTTGAAGCACTCAAATAAATTCCAAATTTTGAAAATCATTTGAAGGATATTTGGACCAAAAACAGGAGACTTCAAGGGAATGAGAAGATAAATTTGAGAAAAAGTCCCTCTTTCCTTATCACTCAACAATTTCTACAAAAATGTCAAGATCTAGGGATTTTTTATATTCCAAGCACCATTGGTTCATTATATTTCTCTAATTCTTTGTGCGATTTAGGTGCATCAATTAATGTATTTCCTCACGCAGTATATACATCTCTTTATATGTGAGACATGAATCCCACAAGAGTGGTGGTCCAACATGCAAAGAGATCCATTATTTCAAGCAAGTGTTCTAAAGGATGTCCAGGTAAAAGTCAAAGATCATTTATTCCCAACTGACTACTATATGTTGAATATGAAATATGATAGGATCCTATCTCACCCGCCCATTATTTTGTGGAGACATTTTGTGAAGACGACCAAAAACATCATCAATGTCCATGAAAGGACACTTACCATAGAGTATGGAGACATCATTGTCCACTTCAATATTTTGGAATTTATGAGGCACCCATCAGATGATCATTCACTCTTCACACTCTCCCATGATGATGGTACATAACCAATTTAATAATATGGTTTGTATCATGAATTCATATCATTAGGAGATAATTTTTACCTTAAACATTTCACTGAACATATGGATTCCCAAAGCATTGGAGATTCTGATATCCTGTGGGAAGAATAGGTAAAATATGATTTCTTTTATTATTTTTTAAATGTTGAAGAAAATGATATAAATTCATATGTATATGATTTGAAACCATTGTAAGTGGGTATCCTCAATTTAGTTTCATCACTTGATAATCCCCCTAATATAGAATTAAAACCACTCCCCACTAATTTAAAATATGTTTTCCTTATGGAGGGAGAGAAATTACTAGTAATAATAGAAAATAATCTATCTGAAACTCGATAAAAATCATTGATTTATCTTTTGAGATATAATTTACAAGAAATATGGTGGAGCTTATGTGATATCCCTGTAATAAAACCAAATATTTTCCCACCAAGAATTTTTCTTGAGGGTGATTCCAGTCTTGTCAAAAAACTCCAAAGGAGGCTGAAACCCACCCTAATAGAGGTTTTGGAAAAATAGATTGAGTATCTATTAGAAGCTGGGATCATCTATCCAATATTATATTCATAATGGGTTATCACCATCCATGTAGTTTGAAAGCAAACTGGCCTAACCATCATGAGGAATGATAAGAATGAATTAATCCCTATGAGAATTCAGAATACCTGGAGAGTTTGCATAGATTTTAGGAAGTTGAATCAGGTCACTTGAAAATATCATTTCTCCATCCATTTCATTATTCAGTTGTTAGAGAGATTGGTAGGGAGAACTCATTAATGATTTTTGAATGGATTTTCAGGTTATTTTCATGTACCCGTCACAATCAAGGATCAAGATAAGACCACCTTTTCTTGTCATTTTGGTACTTTTTCAAATAAAGGGATTCCATTTTGATTGTGTAATGATCTAGGTACATGTTAGAAGTGTATGGTAAGTATATTTTCTGATCACATCAATGATTTATTGGAGGTTTTCTTGGATGATTTAACATTTTTTAGAAATTCTTTTGATCATTTTTTAAAAAATGTGGATTTTCGTAAAACATGCATTGATTTGAACCAATTTTTAAATTTTGACAAGATTCATTTTATGGTTGTGAGATGAATTTTCTATGGGAATTTCATTTCATAGAAATTCATTGAAGTTGATAAATCAGAAATTGAGGAGATTAATTTGGTGCCTTACCCAACATGTGTCAAACATGTTAGATCATTTTTAGGACATGCAGTATGATACATAAGATTTATTAATGATTTTAGTATGATAAAATCTATCTATATCTATTACATTTGATTGTTTCTAATTTCAATTTCAATGGTTCGTATAGGGAACCCTCTCATGATTTTAAAAGAAGATTGATTACACCACTAGTAACGATGCCACCCAATTGGGGAGAACCATTTGAGCTACTTTGTGATGCTTCAAAATAATCAGTTGGAGTAGTCCTTTCTCAAAGAATTGAGATCAGGCCACAAGTCATTTCATATACCTCATAAACCATATATTCTCCCCAATTAAACTACACAATAATAGAAAAATAGTTTTTTGCAGTTTTTTCATTAGAAATATTTAGATCATATCTTCCTGGAAGTAAAGTCATTTTTTTTCTAATCAGGCAGTTCTTCGGTACTTGATGAAGTAGGATAAATCAAAACCAATGGTTTTGATATAGATTCTATTACTATAGTAGTTCAACATATACATCAATGATATGAATGGATCTATTACCAAAGTGGCTGATCACACAAGTAAACTACCCAACACTACTGTTGTCGAAATTCCAGACATTGAACCCCTAAATGATCAACTCCTAGGAGAGAAGTTATACTTCATTGAAGGAGAAGTACCTTGTGTGCTGACATATATAATTATCATATAACATCCCATATACTATCTCATTTAAAATCTCACTTAATTCACAAATTTAATGATGAATCTATATATTACAACTATGATGTCCATTTCTGTAAAAGATTTGTAATGATTTGAATGATAAGAAGATGTTTTCCTAAAAATGAAATTGAACCAGTATTTCATTTTTTAACACAATATAATTTTGTTTCCACTTTGGATCTCAAAGTACAACAAGTATGGTTTTAGGATCTAGACTTTATTGGCCAACACATCCCAAATATTCTCCAGGATTTTGCAGATGGTGTGAAAAATGTTAGTTTAGAGAATATATTTCAAAGGGACAAGAAATGACCCAAAATCCACTTAATTTATGTGAAATTTTTCTATGTTTAGGGGATATATTTTGTGGTACCTTTCCCAATGTCATTTAAATATTATTATATTCTTATTGTTGTTGATTATGTTTTCAAATGGTTGGATGCAAAAGCCCCTAGGACTGACGATGATAATGTTGTTTTTTATTTTGGAAGGTCTAACATATTTTGTATTTTTGTAATTACTATAACCACATTATTGATCAATGGACTCAATATTTCTATAATATAATGGAAGATTTATTGAAAAAGTATGAGTGCATCATAAAAAATCAACTCCATATCATCCATAGATTAATGGGCAAGATGAAATGTCGAATAGGGTAATCCAAGGAATTTTGGAAAAGACTATTAATCCAAATAGGATGGATTGGAGCCAATGGATAGAAGACACATTATGAGCTTACATAACATCTTACAATACCCCAATTATAATTATTCCATATAGGTTGTTTTATGGGAGAAGTTGTCACTTACCTGTGGAATTGGAACATAAGGCATAATGGGCTTTGAGGAAGATGAATGTAGATCATCAATGTACTGGGAAGGAGAGAATAGTTCCATTACAGAAGCTGAAAGAATTTATATGTGAAGAATTTAAAAATTCAAGGATTTACAAATATGAACAAGAGTGGATCATGAAAAACTAATACAACCAAAAGACAACCATATAGGCAAAAAAGTGTTTATATTAAGCTCAAGACACAAGCTGATTCTAGGAAAACCTCATCCTGGATGGGAATTTACTTTTATTTTTACTCATTTATATTATTTCAGTGTTGTGAAGATTGTGAAAGTTAGAGTGAATAAGCCATTCACTACCAATGGGCACATGTTGAAGAAATTCCATGGGACCATGCAATCAGAGTCAATGGAGGAGATCACACTCCTCTAAACTATTTATCAATAAACTCCATGAGTAATTACCTATAAATTACATTTTCAAGATTTTTTTGATTCAATTTTGAATATTCTTACATGTTAAATCCATTTGAATGCATTGTGGACACTGCATCATTTAGGTGTGGGGGAGGGAACCTTTGAAGTTTCAGAGTTTTTTTTGTTAAAATGTGTGCATTTCAAATTTTGTGTGTTTATTTTCAAAACATTTCTTGTTTAAGAATCATTTTAGATATTTCATATGAAATGATTATCTTATGGAATTTTTGATACCCATGTCCATTGTAGAAATATTTTATTCAATGAAACTCATCTTAAATGAATGCTGAAAATGACTTTGTTTCAAGATTAATTATTTGGGAATTTCATGAAAAGTTGTCTGACTATTGAATCCCATACCACATATCATCATCATTATAAAGGTAATAACATTAGAATGAGTCTTATGAACCTATCATTTCCTTATTATTTATATTCACCTTTCTTCTTGAGAGAACCAATCATGCTTGATTTAACCAGAATTTGATTTATTCCTTTCAAAACCTAAGGGTTTGAGGTAAAAGTGTTATAAATGATTTAGGAATTTCTGTGGTTTTAATTCCCCATTTTAAATAATTTTTTTATATAATGGAATAGCTTGAAAATGTAATCCATTTATCCTTTAGATTCCAAGAAAAGCATGTTATGAGAGAAACATTACTAGACAATTTTTTATATCCAACCCACTCTTGAAGTAATATTTCATGATCTAGTTGAATGTATGTGTCGGGGAAGATGTATTGTATTGTTATACCTTATTTGGTGACACTTTGGATGAAAATAAAATGTTGAAAAGATGTTATTTCTTCTAAAAAAATCATTCTTCTGAAAGTTGTGCCTCTTTTGGATCATTAATAATGAGAGAAGTTGTGCCTTTCTGGATCTTCTAATTGAGAAATAAAATTATGCCTTTTTTAGAGCATTCAATAAATATTATATTTGATAGTATTGAATTTTTTTCTTTTGAAATGATGAATTGAGTGAACATTCCTTGATATTTCATGATGATCGATCTGGTTTTCTACTAAGTGGAGTGAAGAGGAGTCCATACTTGTGTGAAAATTAGAGTAATGCAACATTGCATCAAACAGAGCCAATCCCTCTTCATTCTGCCTTGAAATTTAACATCTAAATACTACAATCATAAATCCAAATAACAACCTTGAAATTTCTTCATGATAAACATATGTCTTTGACACACATCGTGTCGAGATATGGGAATTTATCATGCCTATGGTGACCCTTGTATGAGTTTGGATGAGAAAGACATTCCCAAAAAAAATTGAAATTTGTGTCATGAGAGATAATGAAAGTTAAGTTAGTGTTTTGTGTGCTTGGTATAAGAAATTAAGATTATATATATTTAATAATATGAAATTAAGAACATTAAATAATAGTTTTTTGAGGAGTCATTATATATTTTCCTTGTTGTTTTCAAATTGTTGTATCTCATAGATAAATGTTTTGATTTTTTTTATTTTTAATTTCATTCTATCTTGTCCAGGTGTCCAAGTGATAAGTGTTGGGGAATTAATAGAGTTAATATTTTCATTATTATTAATATTTTTTCAATTATTTAATCCCTCCCAATTATTAAATTTGAGTATATTTTCATCATATAAGTGTTTTTGGTGTATTTTGGGCTTAAATGTGAAAATGGAGAAATTGTGTTAAATTGACAATTTTATATAGCTTTCGTTTGTCAGACATAAATATTATAATATTGGTCAAATTTAATTGAATATTTTTCCTTGGGCTATATATGCCAGAGGGCTTTAATTTTGTCTTTTAGACCAACACGGAATTCAAAACCCAGTGGTATAGAAAAAACAAAGAAATGGAGAAATCAGTATGGCTGGCAGAAAGGACCCCATTGCATTAAATATGACATATCTAATTCAACTGACCTTCAAATGAGATTATTATATGCTGGTTTTGACAGAGAAAATTCAATTTACAGTTTACATTAAATTTCATAAAATAATATGCTCATCAAACAATCCTTTGGGTGCGTTCAAGTGGAGTGGGAGAAACAGTGTTTGGAGGCCAGAAGAAGTTATACACACTAATCAAGCCATATCGCCCTTTACACCTGTCAATAGGATTTGATATTTCGAGGCTTCATAGAAAACTCAATTTCCTTTATCTTATAATTAGGGTTATTTTCTTGGTTTGGAGGTCTGGTGGGCATAACATATGCATTCTTCTAGAGGATATATTTTCGAGGATCAAAATTTTTATTCTCGTTTTTCTATCTTTTTTTCTTCAAATATTTGAAATGAATTATTGAACCCCCTTAAACTTGGTTACCCTTACCATGGTGGGGTAGATCTTCTGATTGATTAGGGATGGGTAGTTTTACCCTTTTTTAGTTCATGTGTTTTATCACTAATTGTTTTGATATCCTATTTTCTCTTGGGAAAATCAGTTTCAATTCCTTATAATAGTTTTTATTGTCATGTACGATTGTATCTAATTCTAGAATCTATTGTTTATTTTTTTTCTCAAAGAACAATATCTCCCTCTACTCGGTACTGGTTTATATACGATGAAATAGACTAGGAATTAGTGGTGAAGTACTCGGTGATCACATGTACGTGTGTGAGAAGTATTAAATGTCCTTGATTGCTTGTGATAAACAAGACTGTATTGGGAATTTCCAATGATAATTGGGGTTATTAACTACAACTCTATTATAAATTGGAAGTAGATTAGGCCAATATGAAGTTTTAGTAAGGTTTATTCTAACATTATTATTTTACCAAGGGAGTGAGAAGAAACAATTGTAGATTATCACTCTCAACAACTTTATAGAAGAGAACTGAGAATGTTGAACTATGATAGAATTACAATTGGAAAACTGACCCATGCCTGATCACCATTTAATATCACCTATTTAAATCAAATAATTTTTTAAATATTTGTAAAACATTGACTTATTTTCTTAACATTATTTAGTTTCTTTCATGTATTTTCAAAATCAATAACTTTCTAAAACAACCTCACTTCTTCCATTAATTTTAATTGACAATCACTATTGATGAGCACTCCTCTCTAAGGAAAACATATGTAACCCACTATAATACATGTTAGCTTATGTTATATTAGTTTTTCCTAACCCATGAAAGGATTGTGACAATCATATAAACCATAATTTATTCAGAACGATTGTTATAGTATGGTAGAGGGTATCACACACAAATGGTTATGCCGTAAACTCAAATTAATATTGGAGATCACACAAGAACCAATAATTTGGTCAAAAATATCATCAATACACTGAAGTAGGTATCCAATATTAAACATTATCTGGTTTGAAATTCTATAATCTATAAACAACAATAAATTCCCATCAACCTTCATATAAAATAAACCCATTGATCCCCATAATGATGTGATAGGATGGATATAACCCTTGCATTCTAAATCCTATAACTATGGATTATGTTTTGGAAATCATGATAATCACATTCTATAATTTGAAATAAAAACAACATCCTCTCTATGCCTCAGTTCAATGGAAAAATAGATCTCATTCAAGTGTGCATAAAATTAAAATTAATCTCAAAATACATCGAAAAAATGATCTACTGTAACATGTAAGATATCATGATCCACTCTTCCATCACCAAGATTAATAATTTTCATATGGGCTATAATTTCAAAAATTGTTATACTAATTGGCCCGGTATGGCCTGCTTGGATGTTCCATTCCAAATGTTGGACAAATATATTTCCCTAATGAGACATAAAACTATATATACTATATTATTAATATCTAAGATCACATCATCTTAAAAACCTTCCTACCACTAGGTTCTGATAAAAATATAACATCTAAATAATATATAAATCATCATAGATATAATACCAATCAAGCTTGAGGGAATAAATCATACATTGAGAGATATCATGCGATCTCATCCCCAACATCTTATCGATCCACATAACCCAATAATATACACTTCTATCACAACCAAACCTCTAAAAAATCTATCCATATAAAAAATAATGCAAGTCTCATATATTAAATAATGATTTAGAAGGAATGGAAGAAATAAGAATATTACCTCTTGAATTTGATGGTATATCCTCAACAACTATGGGTTTATGGTAAACATCAAGTATATGACCTACCCCTCTACACTAAACTCTTTTCTAGCCCTTTTGTGCTACACTACACTACTAATATAGACACTCTTTCTCTAGATTACCATTTCCACCTCCTCAACATGTACGACAAGTAGAGCTCCAACTGCCTAATGGGTATGGGGTATTAAACACCTTTTCATAACCCTTCATCACTCTAGATCTTCCATAACTAAATATATGTTGAGGGATTCTATAAAATATATCCAGGTTCCCCATCCACCCAAATCTTTTGGGAACCAATGGTGTTCAAAGACCCAACCACTCATGTGACTATGTTTTCCACACTAATAACAAAGTAGTTGGTAACTTCACTAAGAGGTCAATCCTCCCCTTGCATGTATGCCCAACATTCCCCTAACGGTTGTTATCATAACTTTGATTTTTATTTTTATAGGCATACCACCATATATCCCAATTGATACCATCATTCAACCACTATTATCATCCTTCAGGTGTCCATCATAAATGAAGGTCTGATTCACTACATCAGCAAACTTCTTCAAATAGATGATATTCATTTGGTAGATGATCTCACATCTTTTTTCATCCTAAAATAATTTTTTCATTTGTACATAAACCCCAAGATATGATTCAATAATAAATACATGATTTTTATGTGGCTAGGATAATCCATCATGGACATTGTCTCGTAACTCAACGTCAAAAATTATATAGCTCTCCCCTTCTATAGAGTATCCAAAATGAAATATTACTATAAATTTTCCTAGAAATAATTCCACAACATACCATCTTCTTATGTATTCTAAACTTGGATATCCCACTAGTGATTCAATTTTCCTTGTAATATTTATGCTACCATCAGGACCTCCTTCGGTAGAGTAGTCTCTATGTTATCCATAATTGTCTGGATATGCTCAATCCAAAACTATGTTGCATCAATTCCACCATCCTAGGAAAATATTATAGGATTATATTATTAAAACGCATCAGTAAAAAAACTTATTTATTACTATCCACCATGGGTCTCTCTACATGAACTATAAAAAAATGAAACATTTTCATGGAATTACTATTCACCGTGTTACCAAGATCCAATGAGGTTTCTTAACCCTCTACTAGGGGATCATTATAATTAATTTATTTCTATCACTAAAAAAGTATACATCATCATGATGGAATCACTAAATAATTACAAACACACATCTCAAAACACTAATCATAAAATTCTTAGTGTTTTCAAAATGTAGTGAAATATACATTCTAAATAAAACCCATTCCACAGTCACTATCCCAGCACATATAATCACATATCTATCATTGCCCTCAACCATCCATTCGATAGGCCATAGATAAAATACATTAAACCAGACATACTTAATTGAAATACATCTTCTTGGAACCATTTTTACAATTAATCTTTAAAACAATATAAATATTCCTCATTTAGGCACCATATCAACAAATTCAATTTTCCCATTTAGACTCATATAATTTTCAGCTTGTTTTTAAAACACTATTTTTATATGACCATAATAAAACAAGAAAAACTTGTTCCTTATCCTAAACCAACCATAATCATCTATTATTTGACGACCTAATATGACGCTTTCAATTTAAATTCATGACCTGAAAATATGATGCATAAACCGAAAATATCATTCCATGTTTGACAATGAATAATAAATTAGAAAAAAATACCATCAAAGAAAAATTGTTCCACCCATTGTTAAATAATATCAAACTATATTATTACAAATCAATAAAATTAATTCCATCCTGAGAACTTGGTTCCCCCCTTATAAGGTATACCTACTCCCATGCATGAGAACATTTATATGGTTATTCACACCCTAATCTCCTATATTCCTTTCCTAATTAGTATTGAAATGGAAAATAAACTACTCTGATACCACTTTGTAAATCTAGACCTGGGTACCACTATATCAGTTACATGAGCTATTTCCACAAACCACCATAGGTATCCCATTCCATTTTCAATGGTTAGTGACTAATAGTGAGGGTCTAATATAATATGTTGGGAGACTATATTGTTTTTATAGGATTATTTCATAAATGAAAATAAAGATAAATAATAACCATGAAATAATGATCAATAACCCTAAATCATATATTCAACCACCCAATATTAGTAAATTCCCACAACCATACTAATAAAATTTTCAAGTGTCATTAGAAACCCAAAGTAAAGACACAATACAATCTGTGAAATGGTTCTTGATGTCGATTCTAGTTACATTATCCTTGGTCCATACCATATACCAAATAAGAAATCTAACAAAGGGAATTTTACCTTATCCTAAATTTTATTCCCAATGTTCTATAATGTATTCAATGGTATCATGAGTGATGTTTGAGTACTACAAAGTAGGTTACCACCAACACTATCTAAAAAAATATCTTCTCTAATAACAACAATAGTGATTGCTGATATTTGTGTAAATAATGAACATGGATGAAGAATTTATATGTTCTGCATTTAAATTTTTTAAAAACAAATCATATATTACCGTGGGTTTTATCGTTCCATCCAACCCAACTAAACATAATATAGACATGCTATATGTATGTATCAATAAATGGAGAGTTTTAAATTTTTTATTAATAAAAATGGGAATATATTTTGAAATTAATATACTGAGGTGAACCAATATGATTTGTCATGACATAGAAATGTTTTTATTTCTTGAATCTCCATTCAATCACCTTAGTCAAACAAAAGAACTCTTGGTCCATAATATCAGGTCTAATTTTTCAAACATATTTTTTGTCCATCACTATTCAAAATATGGAATATTATTTACAAAAAATTCATACGTAGGTATGGAATCTGTCTTTTTCATCACATTTAATCTTTTAATAAATTCACATTCCACAAGTCCAACACACTTCACCTTTTTAACACGTTATAAATTTAATTGTGTACCAAATTCATTTCACCATTATTCACTTTGTACAACTCACTCTACAAAAATAACCCACTTATATATATGAACCATTTCAAAATTTAATCAATTAATAGAATCAATAAGAATTCATAATATCATTAAATGAAAAAATCATACTGACCGCGTTGTCGAACGCGTCAAATTAGTTGTTTAATTTTGACTAGAATTTCTGCAGTATAGCAGCAACCCTAGGTCATCTCTCGACGGAGCCTTAGATCATTAATTATAAAATGTGGTTCTGATTATGAAATTAAAAAAAAGGTAATTGGGGTTTTATAATACTTGGGTTTGATAATTAAAGATGACAATAGAAAATAGAAGCTATAAAACAAAGTAGAGATTAACAAAATTAATTAAGCGTGATCAACCCGGGGTACTCGTATGATGTTTTTCCTTCATCGCTTCATGATATAAGGTTTTGATCTTTTAATCCATGGTTTGTAACACCTAGAACTAGAATGTTACTGAGATTATACTAGGATACCTCCTAGGTTTCAGTCAAAAACACACAATGATTCACCGGACACCGCCGATGATTGAATGAATTGTGTTTGACTTCATAACCAAAACTCACCAAGGCAACACACGAAACATTCGATGCACTGTACAGATTTGTATGTTATTTATTTGTGATACCATGACATAAATTTACATGGCCTTGACAGTACTTTTGTGAGTTCAATTTACCAATATAAACCACGCAAACACCTCAATTGAAAGGGGGAAAGAAAGTGGTGAACGGTGTGTGAAACATCACATGAATGGGTACCCCCAAACATGACCATTTGAGTTGAGAATGACATACCAGTACATAACTCAATAAAATAAGAATAGAGGACGATGAAAAACAACACAACAATCTGGAATTTAAAAGATCATTCAAATATTACAAACATGAAGCTCGGGATGTACATCACATTCCTCCCCGGGTGATCACAAAGGGTTTAGAAACCCATGGGAGAGGAGGAAGAGAAATATGTTGGGGTAGAACTTCCCATAGCCTCCATAACCTCTAGGGATGTTGATAAGACTCCTTGGGGACTCCAAAATGGCAGCAACTTGCCTCTTGTCCGAACTTACAAATGAGGAGCCCAAGGTGCCCTTTTATAGGAAATGTGGGAGGTGGTTTTGGGCACACAGATTTCATCAATCCACTTGCACGACGCGTTTCGGCCTCCAGACAGTCTTATATCGCTTTGTAGAAAATAGAAACGTTGTAGCCCTACCTCTTGGCTGTCTCCACCGAAAGGTTGGCACCGTTTGGACAAATAAAGCTCAAGATATTGATAAAATACAGAACACCGCATTTGACTTGGTCCAAATTCGGTGGCTTGGACAGATCAGTTCGGATGGGCCCCATAGAAGCTGAATCAGCATTGGGTTCCTTAATATGAAATGTAGCCTATTAAATTCTAGACAGGCCCACAAAATGGCAGCCCATTTAGATGCACGAATGGTGTGCACTATGCAAAGGAGTGGACAGATGTCCATAGATCCATGCAATTTTGGCCCATTTTTCTTCCACTTCATCAAAGGCCATCCAAATCACCTCCACCTACATTGAAATAATAAAACCAGGTAACATTGCCCATTATAATATTGATTAACATTAATTGATTTATTAAAACAATGAAATGTAATTTATTATTATATTTGGAATATTCATTACAAAACTAGTTTAAAACTGCGGTGTAAGGGTGGAATAAAACAGTGAATCGTGGTACGATCACACCCCCACACCTAAACATTTGCACTCCTGGGCAAAGTCACATATCCAAATACAATGATTCATATATATATATATATATATTTCCAACATCATAAAGATTTATCATTTGAGTAAATTTTATTTAAAGTGATCAATGCACGAACCACACCAAGGAGTTCTTCCTAGTGAAAATAGAAAAAGATGTCTCATAAATCATATCATAGTGAAATTCAAAAAGATTCATGATACCCAATTGAGAAAGGAATTCAGAAGTAAACGATGACACTAAATCTCCATGTGTGTGTGTGAAAACCATTCCATGCTATTCTTTCCACTTGATATCTAATAAATATATGTTATTTTAACATTTTTCAGCTTAAATGATTTTGTCACCGAACCTGTCCTACATCCTTTGCAATCATATTTCAAGACCCACTCATTTAAGAATTCCCAGAAGTCAAACCATAAGCTCCCGACCTAGATATCCCCATATGTTGCACATTTCACCACTCCCCTCATTTATTATTTTTTTTTGAAGTTGCAATTGGAACAAATCTAACACTCATCTCTCAACCCTTGTTTGATCTTCTCATGACACTAATTGCAATAGTTATAACAAGATCAAAGGTTGAGGAGGAATGGTTTTTGACCTGCCCAAGACACAACAATTTTTTTTTGAGGGCGTACAACAGTCGGACATTAGGTACACACGCGTAGGTCAATCTGGTATAGTAATGAAACAGATCGGATAAGGAACGAACGTATGAAAATATCATTTAAAGCTGAAAAATATTAACCCAACATATATTTACCTTATATTAAGTAAGAAATAATCACACTTTGTGGTTTGGTGCAAAATTGTTTTTGGAGATATTAGTGACACAGTTTTCCTAAAAACTACTCACATAATGGGCATCAATCATCTCAAAGGTTTCACATAGATACAACCATTTATATCATTGGAAGAAAACCAATTCACTAAAAATCACTCCTTGATGGTAAACTCATACACATTCTCTTTCTAGCCTTCGTTATGGTATTTTTACTTTCCCCACTTTATGGTCGCCACATCATGGAATTTCGAAATGGGGAAAAATAAAAATACCATAAAGAAGGCCAGAAAGAGAAAACAAAAGGAGAAAAAGATGAAAAATCCTAACTAACCCAGGAATGTATCCACCCCCCACACATAGAATGTGTAGTGTCCTCACTGAAATAATTGAAAATGTGAGAAGGAAGGATAAAACCTAGTATGTTTTATTGGTATGATGCATCGAGAAGGTGGATTTCCTCCACCGGATTCTTTGGAAAATCCTCATAGAAGTGTTTAAGTCGCTGCCCATTGACGGTAAGACTTCGTCCACTCTGCTCATGCAAAACCTGTATTGCACCAAAAGGGTAAACATTAGTAACAGTATAAGGACCGAGCCATCGGGAACGAAGCTTACCTGGGTGGAGCTTAAGCCTGGAATTGTACATGAGGACCTTCTCACCAATATGGAACTTCCGCTGGTGAATCATGCTATCATGAATAGCCTTTCTCTTCTCTTTATAGATTCTGGAGTTTTCATATGCATCACGTCAAATTTCTTCCAACTCTTGAATCTGCAGCTTTCTTTCCTCACCTGCATCTGAAAGGTTCATATTACATTGTTTAACAGCCCAATATGCACGGTGTTCGACCTCCACGGGGAGGTGACAAGATTTCCCAAACACAATCCTATATGGTGACATTCCGATCGGTGTTTTAAAAGCAGTACGGTACGGTCAAAGTGCATCATCCAAGCGCAAACTCCAATCTTTCCTATTGGGTTGTACAGTTTTCTCCAAGATTCGCTTAACTTCCCGATTTGAAATTTCTGCTTGTCCGTTAGTTTGGGGATGATATGAAGTGGAGACTTTATGAACAACCCCATACTTACGAAGCAAGTTTTTCATGTTATGATTGCAAAAATGTGAACCCTGATCACTAATGATGAATCTTGGTAGACCAAACCTACTGAAAATCTGGGACCTCACAAAATCAACAACCACTCGAGAGTCATCGGTCCTGGTGGCCTTTGCTTCCACCCATTTAGATACATAGTCAACCGCCAATAAGATGTACACAAAGCCAAATGAATTTGGAAAAGGCCCCATGAAGTCAAAGCCCCATGCATCGAAGATCTCACAAAATAACATGGGTTGTTGGGGCATTTCATTCCTCTTGGAGATATTCCCTGTGAATTGACATCGAGAACAAGATTTACAAAACCTATGGGCATCTCTATACAATGTTGGCCAATATAATCCTGAGTCAAGGACCTTTCGAGCTGTACGTTGAGAGCCAAAGTGGCCCCCACATGCCAAGGTGTGGCAGAAGGTCAAAACAGAGGTGAACTCATGGTCAGGGACACACCTACGAACAACCTGGTCACTACAAATTCTCCACAAGTATGGGTCATCCCAAATGTACCATCGAGAGTCATTCTTAAGTCTATGGGATTGTGAAGTGCTAAAATCAGGGGGGGGCCTGGATGTTGCTAGAAAATTCACAATGTCCGCATACCAGGGGGTAAGGTCCACAACATCACAAAGGTTCTCATGAGGGAAGAATTCTCCAATGGGTAGGGGTGAGTCAACATGATGGTCCAATGGTGGGGAAATCCTACTAATGTGGTCAGCTACAACATTCTCCACCCCTCTCTTATCTCTAATCTCGAGGTCAAACTCTTGGAGGAGGAGCATCCACCGAATGAGGCGGGGCTTGGCTTCAGGTTTCTTTAGGAAGAAACGAAGGGCAGCATGGTCAGAAAACACAATCACTTTTGACCCAAGAAGATATGAACGGAATTTTTCCAAGGCAAACACAATAGAAAGGAGTTCTTTTTCTGTGGTTGTGTAGTTTACCTGGGCAGGGTCAAGGGTACGCGAGGCATACACAATGACATGAGGAGCCTTTTCAACCCTTTGTGATAAAACTGCCCCAACTGCAAAGTTAGAGGCATCACACATAAGCTCGAAGGGGAGATCCCACCTAGGTGGTTGGATTATGGGAGGTGATGTGAGACTCTTTTTTAGTGAATTGAATGCATCCTCACAATTTTTATCAAAAACAAATTCAGAATCCTTTTGTAACAACCGAGATAAGGGAAGTGCAATCTTACTAAAGTCTTTAATGAATCGTCGGTAAAAACCAGCATGACCCAAGAAAGACCGCACCTCACGAAAACATTTTGGATATGGAAGGGATGAAATCAATTCAATTTTAGATTTATCAACCTGAATTCCATTATTTGAAATGATATGCCCAAGAACTATCCCCCGCTCAACCATAAAATGGCATTTTTCATAATTTAAAACAAGATCTTTTTCAATGCAGCGGTGGAGGACAGAACCTAGGTTTTCCAAACAATCATCAAAAGAAGAACCGTAAACCGCGAAATCATCCATAAATACTTCCATACAACTCTCAAGGTACTCAGAAAAAATACTCAACATACATCGCTGAAAAGTGCCAGGAGCATTACATAGACCGAATGGCATCCTTCTGTATGCAAATGTGCCAAATGGACAAGTAAATGTTGTCTTTTCTTGATCCTCAAGGGCTATATGGATTTGGAAATAACCCGAATAGCCATCAAGGAAACAATAATGAGACTTACCAGCCAATCGTTCTAACATTTGGTCAATGAAAGGTAAAGGAAAGTGGTCCTTCCGCGTGGCTTGATTCAGTCGACGGTAGTCAATACAGACTCGCCAACTGTTTTGCACACGTGTTGGAACCAATTCATTCCTTTCATTTGACACAACTGTTACTCCTGTTTTTTTAGGCACAATTTGCACTGGGCTAACCCATTTACTATCAGATATAGGATTAATGATCCCTGCAACAAGTAATTTACTGACTTCCAATTTTACCACTTCAAGGAGAGTGGGATTCAACCGGCGTTGAGATTGTCTTACGGGTTTAGCCTCATCATCCAAAAGTATATGGTGCATACAAATAGATGGGCTAATCCCGGGAATATCAGCCAATGTCCATCCTATTGCCTTTTTACACTCTCTCAAAAGTTTGAGAAGTTTCAATTCATGTTGTGGAGAGAGGTTATTGGCAATAATGACGGGCAATTGGTCAATACCCTCAAGATATGCATATTTTAAATTAGAAGGAAGTTGTTTAAGTTCAAACATCGGTTGTTTCTGGATTGAGGGAGGGGATTTATGGGGAGTGAGTTCCATGAAACTATCTATCTGCTCATGTTTATTCTCAAAGGAAAGAGAATCTATTGAAATGAGATTTGCAGAATCATCGATAGTCATGGGTACCTCAGAATAAACACACTCATCAATTAAAGCACAAAATTTACATTTTTTTGAACCCACACAACATTCAAATGAAGAACCAAAACTCAAATCATCCAAGGGTGAGGAAAACAAAAAAGAATCAGAGTTTGGGTTGAGGAGAGAATTGTGTGTGTGTGCATCGTTTGAGAGCACTTCCATCGAATAGACAGGAAGAGTGGAGTGCTCTTCAACGGGGTGTTTCATAGCCTCAAGGATGTTAAAACTTACCTTTTCTCCTCCGAATTCCATGGACAATGTACCATTGTGATCATTGATGATCGTCTTTGCTGTTTTTAGGAATGGCCTCCCAAGTATGAGAGGGGCATGTCCATGGGTTCATGTATCTTCCATCTCAAGAATGTAGAAATCAGCGGGGAAGATGAGATTCTTTACTCTAACAAGGACATCCTCAATCACTCCTTTTGGATGTGTTGTACTCCGGTTGGCAAGTTGCACGATAATTCCTATTGGTTGAAGCTCTCCAACCTGTAGAGAAGTATATACGGAGTGAGGCATTACATTAATGGAAGCACCTAAATCTAGCATAGCATCAGAAAAGAAGGTCTCCCCTATGGTACAAGGTATGGTGAATGTTCCGGGATCCTTGCATTTGGTTGGCATTGCTGGTTGAATCAAGGCTGATACATTCCTCCCCAGGTTGACTCTCTCATTCCCCTTCAACATCCTTCTATGGGTGCAAAGCTCTTTAAGAAATTTGGCATAACGGGGAATTTGCTTGACTGCATCCAACAATGGAATATTAACTTGAACTTTTTTAAATGTATCCATTATTTCATTGTCAATCTCATTATCAAAGTTTTTCTTAGATTTAGAGACTCTTTGAGGGAAAGTAAGAGGAATTGATTGTTCATTTGAATCATCAATGATAATTTGATTGCCCTTTTTGTTTTGTTTTTCATTAAATGCAATTTTTTAGGGTTAGGATGGAGTGTTTTCAAGATGGGGACATACCTGTTTCATAGGATCAGTAGAAGGAGAAGTTTCTTTAACACTACGAAGTGTAATTGCACATACATTACCTTTATCCTTCGGATTGGCAATGGGTTGGGGTGGTAGTTGTCCATAACCTTGCATCTTAAGCTCACCGATGGTGTTCGCCAATTGTCCCACTTGAGTTCGTAGGTCTTGAATTTCCGATTGTGTGGTCTGTTGGAACTGAAGGTTCTGGGTTGCCATTTGTTTCACCATGTCCTCGAGGCTTGGTTCAGATTTGGGAGGAGGAGGAGGATGATTGTTTTGCGAAGTTGAAGGATAAGAAGGTTTCATACCTTGGCCTTGTTGATACCAATTCTGCTTCGGGTAGCTTGAGTTTCCTCCTTGTCGGTACTGTGGTTGTGCTTGCCACCCGGGGTTTGGATTTGGCCTGAATGGTTCTTGCTTGAAGGGAGGCAATTGTTGGAATGGACGCCCTGGGAACACCGCTGCACAGGACTCAGATGAATCTTGAAGTTGTGGGCACTGGTCAGAAAAATGAGTGTTATCAGAACAAATACCACAATTCAATGGAATAGAAGTAGAGTGTGAGTTACCTTGTGCTTGAGCTAATTGCCTTAGAAGGGTATGCATCTCATCAAGTTTAGTATCTACCTTTTGTTCTAGGGCTGAATGACTTACCTCATGAACTCCTTGGGTTGGTGCAATAGCTCGTGTACCAAATTGTTGTGCATTTTGAGCCATGTTGGCTATTAAGTCACGAGCGGAAGAAGGAGTTTTGTCAACTAGGGCACCACTAGCTGCAGCATCAATCATTCCACGATCCATGGGGATAAGTCCCTCATAGAAGTATTGGATTAATAGTTGTTCACTAATCTGGTGGTGGGGGCAGCTTGAGCAAAGTCTCTTAAATCTCTCCCAGTATTCATGAAGGGTCTCTCCTTGTGATTGCCTAATTCCACAGATTTCTTTCCTAATTGATGCAGTTCGGGAGGCAGGGAAGAACTTCTCTAGAAAAAGTCTTTTTAGGTCATTCCAGCCCCCAATTGTGGAAGGCAAATAGTATAGCCAATCTTTGGCTACACCATCAAGGGAGAAAGGGAAGGCCCTAAACTTAATGAGGTCCTTAGACACATTTTGGGGTTTCATGGTGGAGCACACTATGTGAAATTCTTTTAGATGTTTGTGAGGGTCCTCTCAGGGAAGACCATGGAATTTTGGAAGGAGATGGTTGAGGCCTGATCTTAGCTCAAAATTGGCCGCTTCCTCAGGATATTGGATGTACGCAGGTTGGTACTCCACATCCGGGGTGGTCAGTTCTTTTAATGTTCTGTTATTTGCAGCCATGATCTCTGGGGTTTGATTTGGTTCAATTTTGGATTGGTTTAGGACCACTTTAGGTTCCACAAGGGGATCCACAATGTTACTTGATTGACCTTCTCTAGATGCCTTGATTTGTGTGTGAAGTGACTTTTCAATTTCAGGATCAAATTCAAGTAGTGTTGCTTTACCAGATCTTGTCATGCAACAATGATGTCCAGTTTGATTGATTGATTTTTTTTTTGTTGTGTTTTTTTTTTATTTGGATTAAAAACAACTTAAGAATGGTGAAAGAAGAATATAATGTTATACTATAAAATTAGAGAGGGAGATTGAGAAGAAGAGAGAGAGATAGAGAGAGAGAGATATAGAAAAAAATACACCAAAAACAACAAAAAATAAAGACAAAACCCAAAACAAAAACAATCAAATGGGGGTGGGGTATTTAGAGGATTACTAATCAAGAAGTAAAATGACCCAATAAAAATAAATAAATAAAAAAATGATCTTGGCTCCCCGGCAACGGCGCAAAAATTTGACCGCGTTGTCGAACGCGTCAAATTAGTTGTTTAATTTTGACTAGAATTTCTGCAGTATAGCAGCAACCCTAGGTCGTCTCTCGACGGAGCCTTAGATCATTAATTATAAAATGTGGTTCTGATTATGAAATTAAAAAAAAAGGGAATTGGGGTTTTATAATACTTGGGTTTGATAATTAAAGATGACAATAGAAAATAGAAGCTATAAAACAAAGAAGAGATTAACAAAATTAATTAAGCTTGATCAACCCGGGGTACTCGTATGATGTTTTTCCTTCATCGCTTCATGATATAAGGTTATGATCTTTTAATACATGGTTTGTAACACCTAGAACTAGAATGTTACTGAGTTTATACTAGGATACCACCTAGGTTTCAGTCAAAAACACACAATGATTCACCGGACACTGCCGATGATTGAATGAATTGTGTTTGACTTCATAACCAAAACTCACCAAGGAAACACACGAAAAATTCGATGAACTGTCCAGATTTGTATGTTATTTACTTGTGATACCATGACATAAATGTACATGGCCTTTACAGTACTTGTGTGAGTTCAATTTACCAATATAAACCACACAAACACCTCAATTGAAAGGGGGAAAGAAAGTGGTGAACGGTGTGTGAAACATCACATGAATGGGTACCCCCAAACATGATCATTTGAGTTGAGAATGACATACCAGTACATAACTCAATAAAATAAGAATAGAGGATTATGAAAAACAACACAAAAATCTGGAATTTAAAAGATCATTCAAATATTACAAACATGAAGCTCGGGATGTACATCACATTCCTCCCCGGGTGATCACAAGGGGTTTAGAAACCCATGGGAGAGGAGGAAGAGAAATATGTTGGGGTAGAACTTCTCATAGCCTCCATAACCTATAGGTATGTTGATAAGACTCCTTGGGGACTTCAAAATGGCAGCACCTTGCCTTTTGTCCGAACTTACAAATGAGGAGCCCAAGGTGCCCTTTTATAGGAAATGTGGGAGGTGGTTTTGGGCACACAGATTTCATCAATCCACTTGCACGATGCGTTTCGGCCTCCAGACAGTCTTATATCGCTTTGGAGAAAATAGAAACGTTGTATCCCTACCTCTTGGCTGTCTCCACCGAACGTTTGGCACCGTTTGGACAACTACATCTCAAGATATTGATAAAATACAGAACACCGCATTTGACTTGGTCCAAATTCGGTGGCTTGGACAGATCAGTTCGGATGGGCCCCATAGAAGCCGAATGAGCATTGGGTTCCTTCATATTAAATGTAGCCTATTAAATTTTGGACAGGCCCACAAAATTTGAGCCCATTTAGATGCACGGATGTTGTGCACTATGCAAACCAGCGGACAGATGTCCATGGATTCATGCAATTTTGGCCCATTTTTCTTCCACTTTATCAAAGGCCATCCAAATCACCTCCACCTACATTGAAACAATAAAAACAAGTAACATTGCCCATTATAATATTGATTAGCATTAATTGATTTATTAAAACATGAAATGCAATTTATTATTACATTTGGAATATTCATTACAAAACTAGTTTAAAACTGCGGTGTAAGGGTGGAATAAAACAGTGAATTGTGGTACGATCACATACCCCTTAAAACATTTTCCATTTTATTTCAACATTATTATCCAATCCTCATTCCTTACCAATATTACCATCAATCCCTTATTCTATGATAAATTATTAAAACACTAATTTCAAAATTTTATGTCTGCCAGACAATTCATACCACTTTTACAAAACTCATTTGACTTTTTCAAGGGGTTGAAAAACATCGTGGGTTGCACTAATCCTACTCTCATAGTCAACAACGAACCCATTGGGGTTCATGAGAAGTCCAATAAATCAATTGGATACGTGTTTTTAAAATTCCTTCCATATAATTAAATGTGCGACATGAGGAAAAAAAGAACAACAACATACCAAAGAGTACAACATAAGACTATAGGATATAACAAGTAGTAAAAATACATCTAGTTAATATACATGTACTCTCAAAACCTTGACCACTAATTTTCGATGAAACATACATAAGCCCCCCAATATATGAATATATTTGAAAACAAGGGTTAATGTATTTTTATAATGATAGAAAACATTACACAAACATTCGCTATAAACATAGATGAATGTGAAGTGGTATAGTCAACTTAATTTTTAATTCTTAAAAAAATTACATCAAATAAACAATGATCGAATGAGAAATTACCTAGGTATGATTGAGAGCTTGTAGTTTGTACCCTATGTGGTTGAAGGGTGAAATGGAGAATATAATGGGTAATAAGTTTTTATGTATGTGGGGTTAAAATGGGATGATTATCATCCTTTAATGAGGCACAAATATTTCCAGCAGGATTTTCAAAACCCTACACCACTTATGCACCATCCCCTATCAAATTAGTGTCATGGGTCAATTAGTTCTATGAGGATCTAGCATAGTTTAGAGAACCATGAATTAGATATGATTCTAGAATTGTCCAATGTAATATGGTTTCTAGGCTCCCCCTTGAATGGTTTATGAACATCGTACTATGTCCACAACATACACCATGTTTATGGTGAACATTTCATACTATCAATGTTCCCATATTTCACCATACATTGTCAGGACACATTCCCCCCATTTTAATGTTTTAACTTCTCAAACACCATTGAGTCCCCTTAAGAATCCTTTCCTTAACCAGAATAGTGGTATTTGTATAAAAATTATACAAGAACATAACTCCTTGAAATGTAGAGATCTTGAATTATATTTATTGCATTTTGAGAACTAATATATTATGGATTTCAATTGAATCAATATTTTATTTGTTTTCTTAAATATTTGTATTCCCATAATCTTTTATTAATTATTTATTTTTTTAAAATTTTATATACAATTAAATACTTATTATAAATGATTTATTATATATATATATATTATAAATTTGGATTGGTTTTATGTTTTATTTTATTATGTTAATATTTTACATTTTGTAATGTTTTCGGGATATATATATATTGAATTGTTTCAATTTTCCCGCAGCTCAATGTACCTTATAAAAATAAAAATTGATTAATAAGATAGAAAATATATTCTAAAATCCATAAAATCATATCATAGATTCTACTCCCAAATATTAACACTATAAATGTGGACTAAAATAATGGATTATAAGTACGTTTGTAAAATTAATCACCAAATCAAATTTGATGAATGTAAAAAAACGAAAATAATTAGTCCAATGGTATGAAAATAGGATATAGAATTATTTATTTCGTACATAATGGCTATTTATAATCTACTATCATACCCATATCCTTAAAAACATATTCAATATAGAATAATTTAATTTAACTTATCAAATTTTTATGAATATTCACTTTCATTTATGAAACTACTCATTAATAATGACTATTATCTTTTACATTTCCTTTGTCAACAGGACTAACATTTTGTAAACCTTTAGTTATCATATATGATACTACCTCACAAGTTTTTCTAAATATTTCTAATTAAATATATCTTTGTGTTTTATTTCCTTGTAAAAATTGAAATTTATATATTATCCTCATGACGTGAGTGTAATTTTTCTAGGGTGTATGATTTTATTGGGATCAACCCAGGAAAATTTATTTTCTTTTTGAATATATACACACTAATTTTAATATATGAGTGATTATTAGTAAAAATATTTAAAATATTTCTTTTTTAACATCCATCCAATATATTATTTCCAATTAAATCTTGTTTTTCTAGATTATCATAAATTTTCTGTGAGTGTGGAATATTTTTTAATAATGATAGATAAATATAACCTAACATGAAACATTTAAAGGGATTTTATTAAAATAATTTTAACATCTCCATTAATTTTCCTAAAAATATCAATCCCAAAACAAAGAAGTTGATTAATACTTATATTAAATCATGTGTTAAAGTCTTCATAATTACCCTCCCTTTTATTATTTTTCAATATAAAATAACAACTAGAATAGAAAAAATATACATTTAATGATGACTGTTTGTGATTCGTGTGGATGCTACATTGAATTATGTCACTTATAATTTATTATTTTCATGACATATTATATATCACTAATTTTAATGTATTTTTACTCTAATATAACTTCATGTTATGTGCCATTATTATTTTTAGAAAAATAAATTGTTAAGGATTGTTTAGAACAGTGCACCTTTCTATTTTAACCATGTAATATTTATTGGTTAGTAATGTATCAATGTTTTTTTATTTTATGCTATTTGGATATCATGTTTTTATTTTATATTTTATTTTTATTTTTGAATTATTTTTTTTGGTTTATTAATATTTTTTAAGTAATATTTATTTATTATGATTATATTATGTTTAATGTATCATCCAACTATTTTAAAATATTATTAATATGTTTTATTAAAAAAAGCGGCAATCTGAACAAAAAATTGATTTTTATGATTTTTTTACAAAACATAAATTAAAAAATTCCAAACCAGTCTATCCAAACCACTTTATAGGACAAACATGTAATGACCCAGAATTTCCATGTAATTTTTATTAAAATAAATGCAAATTTTACGAGTCTGTTAAAGTTGATGTCATGAGATTCCGAGGCCCTGAGAGCCCGGAATGAATTTATGAACTATTTATCTAGTACGTTCAGTGAATGTACGAGTGAGTTTTTTTAAATTTTAAACTGGTGATCATAATTGAAATATAAGGAAACCATTGAAATCATAGTGCCAATATTCACTTACGCAGACTTTCACCTCGACGACAGATGGATGAGAGTGAAAGTTAGTTTTTAGGTTTTTTGTGGAAATAATAAAATAAAATACAAACTGAATTTATTTTATTTTTGTTGCAACCACCCTCCATGTGGATGTTCAGGGTGGGGTCCACCTAATCCTAAACCTCCTCTTCATGTTCAATTGTGGTGGGGACCACCAAATTTTTCAATAACCACCCAATTTGAATATAGGGGCGGGGACCACCTGACCCCTATTAATGGGGGAAGAAGAAACTAATCAACCCCCCTCATTAATAAAGGAGATCCTCTTGACCTCCCCTACCTTAATTATGCCAATTCTAATACCATTAATCTTTCCAGACCACCACTTAATTGTGAAAATTTAATTTTATCCATTTTGAATTGTGCCAACGATTAAATTGGGGGAACACAATTATTATTTTCCTATCTCTTTTTATCCATTGTTTTTATCTTATTCATATCCAGAATGATATGAAGTCCTTAAACATTATTTTTAATCATCAGATGAAATTATTATTTAATGGATACGATGGTGAATGAATCTCATCGGGTTCGTGGAGACAGTAGTCAATACATAAGCAAGAACGCTACATCCTTTTCATTTTTTATTTTAAAAGGAATCAAAACCAAATGATACATAGATATATTATTCATACATTATAATAAAATATCTTATATGTGTTACTTAGTTTCATTAACACCATCCTTTATACGTTCCTTGTATGGTATGAACGAGTCATATCACATTCAGGGGGAGGTAGTCCTCACTACCTCTAATGAAATTGACAGGAAATGAAAAATAGTATGATATAAAATGGAATTACAGAAGCATCTATATAAAATAAATATCATTAATATCATATTTATTTATAGTTCCATCATAATGGCTGCAATGAGAGGCGATAGGACATAATTTAACAATCTTCATTTCGTGAGGTGTTTGGTTTCCATCCAAAGAAACATTATGTTCATCGCCTATTAGACAGAGGTGTGTGTAAGTGTAGTTAGAATACTTCTAATAAAAATATTATAGTTTATTTCGGATACTGGTTTTGTTACAATATTTAATAATACGAAGAGTTTTGGTGTTGGAGAAGTAAAATAAAATAAAAGAAGATAAGAGAAATTGTTGCCTTTATTTTGTGTAACTCCCTTTGGTTTGAACCAAAAAGGACTCTTGAAGTGCCTTCGTCCTACGTTAAGGCTTATAGCTATAGTATAAGGATGTAGGGAGATTAATTGGAAAGAGTTTGGATGAGCCAAAAGTCATTATAGGTGTGAGGAATTGGATAGAAGTGGTGTCCTTTTATAATGGGGAGGAGGGGATCTTTAGGAAAAACTTAAAGTATTATTTTATAATAAATTCATATTCTATTTATAATGGCTCCAAACTGGATTTTTTAAATTATAAGTATGGATGGGTCTAAAACCACTCAACCAATAGGTTTTAGACAATATTGGGTCACTATCTTACCCTTGTCTTTTAGATTTAACTCTTAGTTAAATAGTTTGACATTTACCATGTCTCTTTGTATTTTTATATTATATGGTTAATACACTTACTATAAACTGTCAAGAGACCCCATGTGGTTCATTAATGACATACCTATCATCATATAAGTTCGTTATCCGAACCATAGATTTTTAGGAATATTATATCAATTAATAATATAATATTTGTTTTAAAAACTCCTTTATGTCAATTTTGACATTATTTAATAATTGATTTTTTTAAATTCTTAATAACTTTATAATTCGAACCAAATTCTTTTAATCAATAATAACATGTCATAATATCCAATGAAATTTGTGGAATTCATTAAACGTCTCAAATTATATTTATTTGCATAATTATAATATCAATTATTTTATTTTTTCACTAATAAGGTAATTACTACATCATCATTGTGTCATCAATAAATTAAATTATTTAATGTCTAAAATTTATAAATAAAATATCATTATGTAGGAAATCGTTTTATATTTCTATTCAATATTTATAATCTAATTTTTATTATGTAAAACCCTATATGAAAAATGTTTTAGTTATTAAAAATTGATTTTCACTATTTTTACTCTCTTCTTTGAATTAAATAAAAATAAATGTCCTAATCTAATACAAGTCAACCAAAGAGGTTCATATTTTATTCATATGGTTTTTTTGGTCGAATTATACATACCCAATAAAATAAGTACATGTTTTAGGGTAATAATAATATAATTTCTACCCTTAATTACGCTATTTACTTTTTACTATGGTAAATAAAAGTAAAAAGTAACTATTCACCAAAAAATAATTTTTATCTTCATGAACCTCATTTTACTCCTTCATATTAATCATGTATCAAGTATTTTTTAAATTCCACTCACAAAAGAGGTAAAATTATGTTTTCTGTGAATTTATAAATTCTTCTAAGAGATGGGTAAAAGACGATGAAAAGTTCAACAAAATAATTATATATCTAAAATAATTACAAACTGACTCCAATGAATTAAATTGAGATTATATAGGTATTATTTATCTATTTTGACATACAATAAATTTAACTGAAATTATTAATTATTTAAATAAAAATTCGGTTTTAAACTATAACTTAGTGTTTTTCACTATTCATCAAAAATATAACGTTTTCAGAAAAATACCACAAATTTACCCAAAGAATATTTGATATTCATAATTCAATAATGAATTATATTTTACCAATTTAAAAACATAGAATAAGGATTTATTAATTTAAAATTAATTCCCACTGTCAAAACAAAAAGGCGTATTTTTAAAAAATAATAACTACCAAAAGTTTGAAACTTGTTTATGTCTAATTTAAAGTGAAATTACCTAAAATCACCATCATTGGATTAAATGTTAGGAATATAATATATTTATACTTCCAAACCATTAAAATATATAATGTAACAATATAAATTATTTTGATTTAAAATGTTGTTTTTAGTTAAAATATAGAATTTTTCACTATTCACCCAAATATGAAAGTTATCAGAAAAACACCAAATCATTATTGAAACTAAATCCTTATGTCCCAATTCTAAAGAAGTAGTTTATTTATTTAAATTTAACATATAAAAGTTTAATGTATTGGATTTAAAAATGCTTCCCCATTAAAAGGCGGTAAAATTGAGTTTTTTCAAAAATTACATCTTTTATCTAAAAAACTGTTTTTGTTCTTAAATTATATCTAAGAAACTCATAATATAGATTCAAAAATTATATGTATTATATGATGTTCAAAATTTAGTTTATACTGTTTATAATAGCTTTTGAACGGCTTATTTGGTAAGTCATGGTGCACTAGAACTCGTTGTTACCTGTAGTGCAAGTTATTGAATTACATTGAAGAAATAACGTAATATGAAATATTGGGGTGTTAAATTATTCCCCCTTAAATAAATTGTGTCCTCACAATTTGAAATTATTTTTTGAAAATAGAATGTTGAAAATAGAAAATACCATTGGGAAAACCCACATTGGAAATTAGGTTAATAAAATTTAGTCTTAATAAGAGGAAACTGGAAATGAAAGGGTCACCACCAAATTATGAACACGATTAGGAGAAAATTGTTGGAAATTATAGACATACAATTAGAAGAAAACCGTAAATATTTATAGGTACTGATTGAGGACATCAATCACAAACAAGTGTAAAATTGGGGGACATAAATTTATTAATTTATAATTATTTCAAATACCATCGGGTCAACAAAAAAATTTATTAGGATAACACATTTTTTGTTTTAAGATCCCTTCACTAAAGTATAAGAATTAATTTCTTCATATAATAAGAGAAGAAGAAAAATATATACTTGACAAGTAGAGTCCCATCCTTTAACTAATATCTAACAGAAACTCATCTTTGACTCTAAAAGACAATAGATCTTAAAAATAATATTTAATTTATCCAATTCATATATGGTTCAACAAAATGAATTTATAATTTATCTAAAAGATTTTTTAAAAAAAATTACTACATTATTCAATCCAGGACATCACATGGGCCAATGGTAGGTGATACACCCTTGTCCCCATTCGGTTGTGGTTTCATGTCTCGTGGCCTTGCAAGACGCGACGGGTTGCTTCCTGACCTCCGAGTTGTCCTTTTATGGAAACACAAAAATAATCTCAAACTATAATTATCAAAAATACTTCTGTCTAAACTCACAGACCAAAATTTATAAGGAATGTAAACACAATGATAATCATTTTTTCCTCATAATAACATGTGAACACCTTCATCATGTATTCTTTTAAAACACTGCAACATCCTGAATTACCATAAAACCTTCTTAATTACATCCATGATCCCTTATTCCTTATAGAATACTGGATATACTCCTTATATCAATAAATGTTGTAAACTACAACAATGATGGAATGTACAAATCATTAATCAGTTTCAAGGTAGTAAAACATATACAATATAATTTATCAAAATCAATCATGTATTTTTCAAAAATCACTACATCGGTATCAGAACCATATTATGGTTTATCTTTCTCTTAACCATATATTTTCCAAAAATTTAACATGTCATTGAGTCAATTTTATTGGTTCCACACAATCTCAAGTCCTTCATGAAATATTATTGTATTACAATCCTTATATAATCCATAATTATTATAACCAGTACATTGTTGATACAACACTCAAATGACATAATTATATAATAACACCATAAGAACTCTAATCATTACTCCTCATCTGTGGTAGTATCATAACATGATTATTATCCAATAGCATCATTTGGGGAATACTCTGATGATTTGGACATCGGTTCACATAGTGTCCCAACACCTTGCAGATGAAGCATTGTTCATTTGAAACCTTTTTCTTACCCTTGCAGTCACGTACTTGGTGTCCATTTTCTAAACACTTATAACAAAATTCCATTCCCTTTAGGCAACTTCCAGGGTGTTTCTTTGTACAGTCATCACATATGGGAAAATTATTCTTTTCCCTCTTCACTTTATCTGTCTTTCTCTCTTCCATCCTTTTCATCTCTTTCTTCCCTTCAAAGCCATAGGACTCGGAGAATTCTATACTTATCTTACTAACACATGACACAATTTCATTATATGTTGAGAATACATGGGAGACTATTTCCGTTCTAAATGTTGGATTAATACTGTGAAGGATATGATCCTTCTTAATCTTTGTATCATACGTATTGTTGGAGTTCACATTCCTTCTATTGGGTGCCATTTCTATACAATAGCATTAACTATGTCAGTTTATGAATTTCAATGAAAAATTCCAATCATGTAAAATAACTAAATTAAATTGAATGGTTTATGGATATAATCGATAATCATAAAAATGTTTTCATTGATTAATTATATACTCATAAACCCTTCATAATAATTTGTAAATAAAATGAGAATTATCCTAAGAATATCCCCCGGGAGTGTTTTAACCAATAGTGCAGCAAGACCAATTTTCGTTCACCAGTTCCCATTCGAGTCTAGATCAATGCCGTGTTTTTGGGTTTTACCCCCAGGTACATCTGTGCCATAGCTTCCTCTACCTGCTCATATCCAGACAGGGATGTATTGCTCAGAAAACTCAAAAAATCCTTACAATACCAAAATTTTAGGAAGTTATTCTATACTAATCATCATAGTCCATCATAGTTCTATGTGCTCTAATCAGAAATTATCTAAATCTAGCTTCCAAGGATTGTACTAAAATTCATATGATACCACTTGTAATGCCCCTACTTTTGTTACCTAGAGTTGGTGCATTATTACATTTCATTTGCATGATCACAAAAGATCATGTCTCGAAAGACCGATTAGTTTAGTTGCCTTGGAAACACTAGATACATTCATAAATGTAACATTACATCATAATGTGAAAACTACAATAATATAGTCTCCATGGTCCACACTCATATCCCCATCAGACTATCCCTACAGGTCAGTAAAAAAATATTTCTTCACATCCTGGCAAAAATAAAACATAGAAAGGGGTGAGATCAGATGCTTAGTAAGGATAACAATATAGTGGAAACATTCATAAATAAGCATAAACATTTAAGGCGATCTATTAATAAATCAAAAGACTTTTAAAATTGAACTTCAGCATAATATGGAATAAATAAACTGAAATAATTCCATTTACTTCTTCACATGGATATTCTACTAGTCGAGCAATAAAAATCAATGTCAATAACCACTTTCATAATCATGGAATTCCTAATGCAAGACTATCATAACCACATAGTCAAGGACTTGTTCCAAGACTAAATATATGTTTTTTTTCATGGACTTGTTCCATGACACTAGTTTGTCTCATGTGGAATACCGATGCATCTAGTAGCTATTGTGGGCTCCACCCATCACTTACTAAGTCCAATTCATTCCTCATATGAATAGTTTTAAACATAATATAATCAGTTGTATTAAAACTAGCATACGAAATGTCAATAATTTCTCCATAAACCATAAATGGTATAACAATAACACATCCACAGTAAAACATATCAAAAAACCTTCAATACATTAAGGAAGTTTTGTAAAATAATAAATAATGTTCAAATAAGCATAAAATCTATCAAAGAATGTTGACCTAGATGAAATCAAAATTTATTTGAGAGAAATATATAATTTTTTGAAATAATTTAAAAGCCACAAAATTAAAAAATTTATTTGAAAATATTCTTATAATATTGAAGGAAATCTTGAATTATTTTATAACATTGGAAAATAACCTCACCCGACGAATAAGTTAAAAAAATTACCTTAACTTTGACAAAAAGGTTAAAAAGGACCATTTTTGGAAAACGATGGAAAGATTCCTTTTGTACCATTTAAAAAAAAGTAAAACAAGGTTATAAATGACTTCTACCGATAGTTTAGTAAATAGTAAAAATGTTTTGTAATATATTTTTAAGAAACAAGTATGTGGATGATAATGATGTTCCCTTAGATAATAACGTACAAACAACCTCGGATAATGAAGAGATTGTGAAATAAACTCTTACATTGTACTATTACTTGGTCGAGGGTTGGTTAACCTCCTGTATAATAGTTAATCCATTGTTATTAAATTATACAAGAATCATATACAAAAATATGTTATCATATATGAACTTTTAATATTTCATTGTTAATAAAATTTTAGTATTATCGTCGTTTCATGTGTTCACTTACTCGCGTTCTTTTATATGTTTTGTTACATAAGTCGTTTTTGTTATCCATATGTTTTATATTATTCATATAAAGAATGATATCAAGTTCTTAAACATTATTTTTAATCATTAAATTAAATTACTCTTGAATGGATACGATGGGGAATGAATCTCATCGCGTTCGTGGAGACGGTAGTCCGTACTTACGCACTGACGCTACTTTCATTTAATTTTTCATTTTAAAAGGAATGAAAACCAAATAATACATAGGTATATTCTTATTCCAGTATAATATAATATCTTATATGTGTTAATTTAGTTCATGAACACCATAAATTATACGTTCCGTGTAAGGTATGAACGAGTCGTATCACTTTGAGGGGGTGGTAGTCCGCAATTCCTCAACTAAAATTAACATAAAATGAGTAATGGTATTCTATAAAATGGAATTAAAGAAGATTATATAATAAATAAATATCATTAATAACATATTTAATTTTATTTCCATCATAATGGACACAATAAGAGGCGGTAGGAGATAATTGAACAATCATCGTTTCGTGAGGCGTTTGGTTTCCATCCACAGAAACATTCTGTTCATCACCCATTAGATGGAGTTTGGTGTAAGTGTAGTTCGAATACATCTCATAACAATATCCTAGTATATTTAGGATACTCTTTTTGTTACAAAATAAAATAATAAGAAGACGTTAGGTGTTTGAGAAGTAAAATAAAAGAAAAGAAGCTAAGAGAAATTGTTACCTTTAATTTGGGTAACTCTCTTTGGTTTGAACCAAAAAAGGACTCTTGAAGAACATTATGCCGTAGGTAAGGCTTCTACGAGGATGAGAGGGATTTAGTGATCTTAATTGGTTATAGTTTGTATGAGACAAAAGGCTTGAGAGGAGTGAGAAATTGGTTATAAGGGGTGTCCTTTTATAAGGGGGAGGAGGGGCGCTTTAAGAAAAACATAAAGTATTATATTATAATAAATTCATATTCGGTTTATAATGGCTCCCAACTAGATTATTAAAATTATAAGGTGGGTATGGGTCTAAAACCACTCAACCAATAGGTTTTAGACAAAGTTTGATCACTATTGTACCCTTATCTTTTAGATTTAACTCTTAGTTAAATTCATTGAAATTTACTTTATTTCTTTCTATTTTTATATTATATGTTTAATAAACATACTATAAACTTCCTAGAGAACCCCATGTGTCTCTTTAATGACATACCTATAATTATATAAGTCTTATGGCCGAACCTTATATTATGGGGAATATTATATCAATTAATAATATAATATTTGTTTTAAAAATGCCTTTATGTCTATTGTGATACTATTTAATAATTGATTTCTGTTAAATTATTAATAACTTTATTAATTCGAAAAAAAATTCATTTAATCAATCCTAACATGTCATATTATCCAATACAATTCTTGTAATTCAGAAAAAGTACAAAAACAATATTTATTTGGGTATTTATAATATCAGTTATCGTAATATTTCAATAATATGGTAATTACTTCATCATCATTGTGTCACAACTAAATTAAATTATTTGATGTATTAAAATTATAACTAAACTACCATAATGTAGGAAATCATTTTATATTTCTAATGAATATTTATAATTTAATTTATCTTATGTATAACCCTATATTAAAATGTTTTAGTTATTAAATTTTGATTTTAACTATTTTAACTCTTCTTTGAGTTCAATAATAATAAATCTCATAATCTTATCCAAGTGAACCAAATAGGCTAATATTGTATACCTAAGGTTTTTTATTTTTAATTATACTTACCCAATAGAATTAGGACATGTGTTAGGGTAATAATAATATCATTTTTACCCTTAATTGCCCTATTTAATTTTTACCGTGGTAAATAAAATTAAAAGGTTACTATTCAACAAAAATTATTTTTATCTTATTGACCCAAATTTTACTCCTTGATATTCACAATGTCTCTGAGTGTTTTTAATGTCCACTCATAGAAGCAGTAAAATTATATTATATATCAATTTGCAAATTCTCCTAGGAGGTGGGCAAAAGACGTTAAAATGTTCAATAAACTTTTTATATATCAAAAATTATTATAAACTGAATCCAATGAATTAAATTGAAAAAATATATGTATTATGTATCTATTTTGACATAAAATAAATTTAATTTAAATAAATAGTTATTTAAATAAAAATTCAGTTTAAACTATTACTCATTGTTTTTCACTATTCATAAAAAATTAAACGTTTTCAGAAAAATACATAAAATTTACCATAAGATAATTTTGATATTACGAATTCAATAATTAAGTCAATTTAACAAATTAAAAACATATAAGTTTCATTTATTAATTTAAAATGAAACCCCGTTGTCAAAACCAAAAGGCGTATTTTTACGAAATAATAACTACCAAAAGTTTGACACTTGTTTATGTCCAATTTCAATGTGAAATTACCTAAAATGACCATAATTAGATTAAATGGTAAAAATATAATCTATTTATACTTCCAAACAATTAAAATATATAATTTAAAAATATATATCATTTTGATTTAAATAGTTTTATTCAGTTAAAATACAGTATTTTTCTCTATTCACCCAAACATGAAAGTTATCAGAAAAACACCAAAACATTGTTGAAACTAAATTCTTATGTCCTGATTCTAAATAATAAGTATATTTTCTATAATTGAATATAAAAAGGTTTCAAATATTGGATTTAAAAAGGCTTCTCCATTAAAAGTTATTAAACTTGCATTTTATTTTAAAAATACATCTTTTATCTGAAAAGATGTATTTGTTCTTACATTATGTCTAAGAAAATCATAATATGCATTCTAAAATTATAAAGATTATATAAAGTTAAAATTTCAGTTAATACTATTCATAACCGCTTTTGAACGGCTTGTTTGGTAAGTCATGGTGCAGTAGAACTCAGTTTTTCATGTAGTGCAAGTTATTGAATCACTTTGAAGAAATAACGTACTATAAAATCTTGGGGTGTTACATGTCCAAATCATATTACCTATGTAACCCCTACACAACCCTCCTACTATAATCCCTCACTTCATCCTAGAGGCCACTATTTTCTCATGAAACCATGTTGATAAGTCATTTTTTAAAAATAAATTGGATACACCCAAAGAAGATATAATTGTTTTACACCTTCTTCCAATGTTCTTTTCATTTTCTACGTCATCTTCCTATGTTATTACCATACTAAAATAATAATTGAAAAATCTAAAATATGATGACATTTTTTTATTATTATGGTGAGACTGTGTTCTATCTATTACACATTTTTTGAAATTAAATATCACCATGCGTTCAAGCGTACAACATACCCTCTCTACGTCATGGTGTAAACTATTTTTCATCTATACATTATTACGATAGGTATAATTATGAATATAAATTAATTAACTAATAAATATAACATGATATTATTTATTTAAAATTAAAATTCCATCCAATTGTATACCATTTAATCTTTGATGAAAAGATATAGTCACTCGTGTGTACGTACAGCTTACCGTCTCCATGACGCGATAAGACATGTCTTCCACATTCACCATTGAAGAATGATTATAAAAAAAATATTACGAATAATTTTAAAATATATAACATAATAAGGTACCATAATAATATATATATATATACAAATATATTTCATTCACTTACTTCCCTTCAATATGATAAGAAAATGAAAACATCGTGCATGCTTACGTATGACATACCATCTCCAGGAATGGTGTACTCCATTTCATATATATATATTATTTATATTATGAATATATATGATATATAAATCATATTATACCTTATGTTTGTAACTAAATCATGATCTAATTAATATTATCAATAATAGCAAGTCAAAACACGTATGAGAAACTAAGCAATTATTACCCAAAATGCTTCATTAACATGGAATTGTCAATTAACGAATAATATATCACCATAAGATAACCATATATGATATAATAATTATTATTTACATTTTTATATAATTTAATTATATCTTTAAAAACATTATAATGGTTCTTTATAGACATACTGGGAAAACAATATCTAATATAAGGGTTAATGTCACAATATCATCATTATTCGAGGTTGTTGATGTGTAAGTATCTACTTGAACATATTTATCATCCCAGTACAGTATCCTAATAAAATTTTTACTGATGATTTAGTTTTTAAAAAACATTTTGAAATTATTTTTTCGGTTGTTCTCTAAATGATGTACTTTATGACCTTTTCTAAAAATTCAGGAAATGATGTTTTTAAACATAATAGGAGGGAGAGGCTATTTTATCCCGTTATTTCACCAAAACATTTTGAAGAGTTCTATGAAATCATACAATATTATTTTCAAAATATATGTTTTATATTAAAAAAGTAATGATTTTAAATTATTGTAAGTAAAAAAGGAATATTTCCATCAAAGAGTTTTAAGGAATTATTTTCATATATGTCAACATCCTTTGTTGGATTTAATAATTTATTAAGGATGATTTATTATGATAAAATCATCCATATTATTTTTACAATTTTTTGACTTATATGACTCGGGATATGCTATTTTTATTCCGTTCATACATTGTTGTTAAATTATTAACATTTCATATACTAGTATTTAATACTAATTTTTATGTTATCTTTCAACCTTTTCATATGAGGAATGCATTAAACATAATAAGTGATGGGTGGGGCGCGTTATAGCACCTTGATGCATCGGTTGGTCTCATAATACAAACTAGTGTCCTCTAATAGGGACTTGACAAAATATTTGTGTATGGTCATAGCATTAGGCCTTCACGTAGTGATTAAGATCTCTGGAATTATGCACTCCATCATTACGAGATTAATTTTTGATTTTACATGTGATTGTTCGAATACTATAATATCTATGTGAATGTTTAAATGGAATTTTTTTATTTAATCTCTCCATATTATGTTGAATAAATAATTTTAAATGTCTTTTGTTTTATATTTGAACCTTTCAATAATATTTTATTCTTGTTTTTTACATCTTTAGCTGTATTGTTTATCCTTACTGAGCATATGAGCTCACTCCTTTCTTATTTTTTATTTTCCCAGAATACCAAGAAGTGTTTTATGATTGATATGAATGGTTAAACTATATGATAAATGGAATTATTTGAGGATTTTATATTATATGTTTTCTATTATAAATAGTAATATGACGATTTTGAATCTAATATATTTTCTTAAACCACTAAACCGATTGTTCATTTTATATTTTATTCATTGTAATCATTGTAATGTATTAATATAATGCATTGGATCATATATTATGGGGTCATGGCATTACATTTGGTATCAAAGGATGTTTAGAAACAACCACAGAAATACATTTAGGAAACATAAATTAGGGATCATAACCCTATGATAGACTTTGAGGATATGTGTATAAGAACCCCCTAGACCTTTGATAACAATAATGGATAACCTACTATTAATTCTATGATGTTATATATAAAATTTCCTTCCATTTGTTATGTGGTTTTCATAAATGATATGTGTTTCTCAGCCTATTATTTCTGGTCTTAGTTAATGGAGGAATCCAGATGGAATTGGATTGAAATTGAGTTTTTGGGAAAATCGGGTCATTTGCGCAATATAATTTAATAATTGTTGGAGAGAAAGATATTGTAATTATGATTAATTAGTTGTCACGATATATGAATAATATTATGATCTTTGATGAAATTCCTAAAACATTGAAAAAGTGGATGATGACAATTTATAAATGCTAAAATTTTAAGAAACACAGAGGAAAGAATATTCTTCTTCCAATATTTTTAGAGGAATGAAAGAATTACCTTGAGGAATACCTCAAATTTAGAGAAATATGTTATATCTACAGGAAATAGGGTCATAGAGTGGAAAATTATTATGGATTTCAATGTCTCATTTTGGTAAATCATGGTCATTACCCAACTCAATTCCCAAACATAATAATAAACTTCTAAACCATGGAAGGATATATTCCATGGTAACTATAAATTTTGAGGGATTGAATTATTTATTTAATTGGATCCAAGAATTATGAATACTGAATTATATAAGGAGTTTAAATATTATTATTTCCACTAAGGGTTTTGATGAATAAGATGTTTAGTAATAATGGGGAACAAAATTGATTTAAGGGTAAAATTATTTTTTGAGAACATATAATTAAGTTAAAGATAAAACATAATATCATTATTATGTTTAGATAATGAAGTTTGGACAAAATATGTGGTAGATGTGAATAAGTAAATTTGATGGTTCTAGTATCTTGAGATCTATTTTTGGATTTTTTGAAAATAGGGTTATGCTATTAAGGATGAATTATAAAACCATTTGGAACGTAAGTAATAATACACTATTGTTTTGAACAAAGAAACATGCATGTTTTCAAAAATGATATCTGATAATTAATGTGATTTCCATGATTCAAGAGATTACATGATGAAGGTGTTCTCATGTTTGGAATGTGACAACCAAGAACTGACTTATGAGTTATAGGATATAAATTCTAATTTGATTTGGTTCACCGCTTTCTAAATTTGTTGATTTACAGTTTTTGGAAGGATTTTATGTTTATCCATTGTTGTATAGTATAAGTTATAATCTAGTTGAATTTTGATAGATTAATGAATTATCTCGCTACAGGTGGACTTATACAAATGTAGTAACATGTGATAACTTGTTTTGTTGAGAAATATGGAATGAAATTTCATTCTATTTATGAATCACATGATCTTACAAGACTTCAGGAATGACTAGTTCAACTTCATTTATCTCAATAATCAATGACGTGGAAATTGTTCAAGTTATGACCAATAGTGAGATTTTATTGAAATATAATAATTTTTCTTCTCATGTTCTTCAACATTAAGGAATGTATATTTAAAACCAAAAATGTTTTCCTAATGCATTTATTGTACTCTATGCTACACCAAGATGATCATACACAACACACAACATCGTCTTAGTTTGTGCTACACATAACACCGAGTTAGAGCGCACCATGACCTATAAAACTAGGTGGTTAAAAAGAAGTTATGAATACTATTAAAAAAAATTAATTTCGCATCTATTCCATATAATTTTAACATTCATATTATTTATTTCTTAGATATGATATAAGGAAAAATTCTATTTTTCAGATAAAAGAAGTATTTTTTTCAAAAATTCTAATTTTCATCCTTTTCTTGGAAAACCCGTCTTAAATAACATATTTAAAACCATTATATATTAAATTTTAATAAATAATATTATTCTTAAAATAGGTACATAAAAAATTATTTTTGATATATGTTTGGTATTTTTTGATAAAATCCATATTTTAATAAATTATGTGAAATACTACATTTTAATTCAAAACTTTCTTTTCATCTTATTTATCTATATATTTATTTTATCCACTAAATTGGATTTAAATTGTATTTAGAATAAAAATTTTTATTATTTAAACCATTTTTCATCATTGGAAGTATTTTTTACATTGAAATTGGACTTAAACACTAGTCAATCTATTGATGGTTTTTACTTTTTAAAAACCCGTATTTTGATTTTGACCATGGGAAATTAATATTAAATTAACTTCAGCCAATTATTTGTTTTTAAATTAGAAAACTGGATTCCATATTTTTAATTACTGGGTTAAAATTTTTAAATTATAAAACTTTTTTTATATGGACATTATGAGTAATAACATCAGTAATTATTATTATTTACCATGGTTTAAAAGGTAAATTTGGTAAATAAGGGTAAAATAATAATATTGTAATAATAAAAAACAGTGCTAACATGTCTATTAATACCACTGGATGACATATGGACTACCATGAACATCCTTATATAGATATCAGGACCCGATAAGTCCACATTGGAGTGATAACAAAATTTTATAATATTTAATTCAATGAAAATGGAAATATAACATAATCATTTATCTCCCAACAAAACCATTTTAATTTGTTTTATATACATAGTTTCAGTGACTATATATATTCTCTATAATTATAAGAATATTTAAAATATAATTTTCTTTTATTTATAATTTTTATACATTAAATAAATAAGTTTATTTATGACACAATGATGATATTGTGATTACCTTATAAATGAATGATAGAATGAAACTATATTATAATTATTAAAATAAATGTAATTTGAGATTTTTAAGGCCATCCAAGAATTTTTTTGATAAAATTGAAATGTTGTAGATGTGTTAGTTATTTTCATATAATGAATAATGTATTTATGACTTTAACAAAAATTAATAACTAATATTTTCAAAATAGACATAAATGAATTTTTAAAACAAACACCATTTTATTAAATGTAATAATAGTCATAAAAGTATATGATTCATAAAAATAACATATTTAGTGATAAAAATTCCATTAATTGTCCACTTTTGGTTCTTTTTGTATTTTTTAGTAACTATTTTAACAATATAGTATACAAATACAAGAAGACATTTCACGAGTTAACTTATTTAACTAAAGGTTAATGCAAGAAGATAAGCATAAATTCAGGACATGTACATGTGTAAAACCTATTATCTGAGAGGAGTTAGACCCAAACTCATTTTATACTAGAAAAATAATAATTTGGATCTATTTGAACTGAAAATATATTTATATTAAATTACTTTTTAATGACATTCCTAAATTTCCCCTCAACACTCCTGTTGAAGGACACTTCTTCTTCTCTATTATTTAAACCTCCGAAGCCATTTGGGTCATACAACACCTTCCCAAACCACCTATAAAAATCCCTAAATTCATCCTAATAGACACCCTTTAGGAATAAAACCATATTTGGGATTCCTTTTGAGAAAACCAAAAAGATACACCGAAAGAAGAGGTAATTGTTTTATCTATTCTTTCAAAATTCATTTCATCTTCCACTTCATTTTAGAAAGATATTACCATAATAAAATTATAACTCTAGAATATAATATATTATGGGATGTTTTTATGATTATGGGACATCTTTTATCCTCTTTTTACCCATCCAATGAAAAACAATATCATTGTGAGTGTCCATGTTAAACTTACCGTCTCCACGACGTGGTGTAAACTATTTTCCTTCTATATATTATTTTGACGGGTATAATGATGAATATAAATGGCTTAAATAATAAGTATAACATTATTTTATTTCTTTAATCTACATATTCCACAAAATTTCATACCATTTAACCATTAATTAAATGATACCATTCCTCGTGCTTACGTACAACTTATCTCCACGACACATTGAGACTCATCTTCCACGTTCACCATCTAGGAATGATTATATTAAAAGTATATATTATGAATAATTTTGAAATATATGAAATAATAGGGGTAATTTAATATATATATATATATATATATATATATGAATGTACATAAATGTTATTCACTTACTTTCATTCAATACGATAATAAACCAAAAACAATGTTCATGCATACATCTGACCTTCTGTCTCTATGAATAGTTTATTCCATTTCATATGTCTATCTATTATATATATTTTAATTATTAATATATATTATATATAAATAATATTATTAATTCTATAAGTAAATAAATCATTATTTAGGCAATATAATCTTTAATAACATATCAAAACACGTATGAGAAATGAAGTAATTATTACCCAAAATGTTGAATTGACATTAAATTGTTAATAAATTGATAATGTAACATTATAAACGACTCACATATGATATCATAAATATTATTTTTTTTCTTATATAAGATAATAATATGTTTCAAGAAATTATACATGATTTTATTATACATATTAATAATATTAGACCGTATGTAAGGGTTTATATCACAATCTCATTATTATTTGAGGTTGTTGATGCATTAGTATATATTGTGACATAAATATCATCCAAGTCCATGTTTCTATAATTGTTTTCATATTATATTTTAATATTATTCTATGAATTTTTAAAATCATTTTTAACCATTTTTTTATATTTTATAAATTGACCGAAAGAAAATCTTTGCGTCATTTTCCATGTAAGGTACTCCATGACCTTTCCGACAAATTATGGAATGAATATTATTTACATAAACAGCATGAGTGGATATTTTACACCATTATGTATAAAATAAAAATTAATAATATAATATTTGTTTTAAAAACTATTTTATGTCAATTCTGACACTATTTAGTAATTGATTTTTGTGAAAATCATAACTGACTGATTAATTCGAAAAACGTTAATTAAATCAATACTAACAGGTCATATTAACCAAAAAAATTAGTGTAATTCACAAAAAGTCTCAAATTACATTTATTTGGGTATTTATAACATCAATTATGTCAATATTTTATTAATAATATAATTACTGCATCATCTTTGTGTCATAAATAAATTAACTTATTTAAAGTTTAAAAATTACAAATAAAATATCATTATGTAGGAAATCGTTTTAGGTTTCTAATGATTATTTATAGTCTAATTTATCTTATGTATAACCCTATATTAAAAATCCTTTAGTTATTAAACATTGATTTTAACTATGTTAGCCCTTCTTTAAATAAATTGATAATAAATGTCTTAATCTAATCCAAGTGGGCCTAAATGGTCATATTTTATTCCTAAGGTTGTTTTTGGTCGAATTACCTTTATCCAATAGAATTTGGACATGTTTTAGGGTAATAGTAATATCATTTTTACCCTTAACTACCCTATTTATTTTTAACCGTGGTAAAAAAAAGTTAAAAGTTACTATTCACCAAAAATTATTTTCATCTCATTAAACCACATTTTAGTCCTTGATATTAACCGTGTCTCTCAGATTTTCGAAATTCTACTCACAGAAGCGGTAAAATTATGTTTTATGAAAAATTCAGTTTTTTTAACCACCACTTAGTGGTTTCACTATTCATCAAAAAATGAAAGATTCTAGAAAAATACCAAAAAACTAGGCCTAAGATATATTTGAAATTATGAATTCAAAAAGTATTTTTATTTTACCAAATTCAAAACATATCATTTACATTAACTAATTTAAAAATTAATTCTCGTCGTCAAAACAAATAGCGTGTTTTTAAAAGAAAATAACTATCAAAAGATTGACAATTGTTTATGTCTGGTTTAAATGTGAAATTACATCCAATGAACAACATTGTATTAAATTGTAAAAATATATTCTAAATATACTTTAAAACCACTCAAATTAATAATTTATCACTATTAATTATTTCTATTAAAAAATATGTGTTTAATTAAAATTTAGTAATTTTCACTATTCATCAGAATATGAAAGTTATCCGAAAAGTACCAAAATTTCACCCTAATCTAATTTCGATATTCCAAATCCAAAAATGAAGCCCATTTTGAAAAATAAAATTTAAAAAATTTCAAAAAGTGGTTATCACTATTCATAATGGCTAGTTTTAATAATATTTTAATAACATATCATTGTGTAGTGAAATTCGGTATTGCGTACGACGCAAGATATTGAGGAAGGTTGCGGTTGCGTGTATAGAAATCCAAGATAGTGTTGGGTGTAGTGAAATATTCTTTTGATGATTTATATAACATAAAAACAAAATATTTCTCATAAAAGTCTCGGGTGTTACAACTATTACCACCGTCTATCCAAGGAAATGTATGATGTCATTCCCTCCTTCATAAAATCTATCATGTTTATATTTATGGGATATCTAGTCACACAATACCTTAGAGTCAATATCTCCTTAATAGGACTCTATCAATCTCTGAAGTACTGTAGAAGACAACACAATCAACTATATCATAACTACCCTTTCATCTTTACCAGGTTGAGATACATGGATGTGAACTAATCACACGCCTCTTGAACTGAGTTAGCATAGTACATCATGAAAATTGAAAAAACCACCATGTTACCATTTACTAGAGTATAAAATATCTCAAATTAATAGTCCTTCCAGAACTACAACATTTAACTTTTTATCAAGTTCAAGACTCTCTATATGAAAGAATACAAGGTACTCTGATGGTATGAGTAAATAATAAATACCTCACCCAAATGTTATTTCTATCACATACATAAATTTAAGGATAAATCATCCATTTATAGCTTGTGATCCGCATAGTTACACTCCTTAGGTCTCAAATGAATCAACCATATTCAATAACCTCAGGTATCTACATAGACATGTTTCAATGCTTATCTCCTAAGTAATCATAAAAAATGTGTAATTTACATCCTCTTCTAGTATCCTCAAAATAGGAACACTCATTAACTTTAGAATTAACTCATAAAATTCCCCCATGAACTACTACATTCAGGTAAAAGGCTACCCTTTCAATGCCATCATTTTCAAATTAGATGAAATACTAAATAAGTATCCATAAATAATTCTTCATTCAAATTTCATTTCAAAGAAACAATACAACTCTTGTGCACTCTTAGGTGGATCCAAATATAACACTCCATGTATCTTCATTGGGTTCACTACGTATCCAAAACCAGAAATTACATTCCATAGAAAGTGAACCTCATGAATCCAGTACAAAAAATCTGATAACATAAAATAATGATGGTTCTCTTGAATTAATTATTGTACTATAATCATGTACTCTATAATATTTTATATCAGTATTTCATCAATTAAGAGACCCACAAAATTGTCCATGTACAGCTGGAATATTTGGTAAACCAAATACATAAATATAGAAGGTAGATACATCCCATCGAAGGTATTATCATGTAACTTATATTGTCTGCAGAAATATCATAATCCATGTTTTGGAATATTATCCATATTAATTCTCAATTAGTTTTTTCTAGACTAGAGGTCAATCTTTGAGACCAACTGCATGCCGTCTAAGTAATCAAAGTGGATTTCAATGCTTGGAAATTAGTACTTTATCTTTGTCATGGTATTTTTCAAAAATGAAAATTTACACATTCCAAATGCTCCAATCCCTTTTTTTTCTTGATCAATGATGAAGTTTCCCTAGGGAAGCCACTAGGTTTGACAAAACCAACATCTCAAATTCCTTCTAACTATGACCACATATTCTATATCTCGGTGGGGGATATCTAACATGAAAAATAATATATCACAACTATCATGAAATGAATGTTGTAAAAAAATTAATATTTCAAATCAGAGGTAGTCTTGAAACATTCTCTGGGATCCCATCCACAAAATCCTCATTGGCAGAAGGAATAAAGCTACCCTAAGAGACTTTATATCTAAGTGATAAACTTGTAACCTGATGTATAATGGGTTAAACCTCCTCCCCAAAACAACAACTTAACCCTCCATGGGATCACTCTCACCCACAATTGGTAATCTCATCCCATATGTGAAAAGGAATATTACTCTTCTGTAGTGATAGTCAATATTAGTGTAGAAGTCGGAGAACCAATCTTTGTCAATGATGATGGCATAATGATTGATTTGTATGACCAAAAGGTATGGAGGAAACCCTTCACCACTATGATATTTCTCTCACTATTGAAATATAAAAGATACAGAATAGTAATTCCATGTACTAAACTCAAGACAAATATATTAGGCTAAATATTATATTGGGAGATATAGTTCTCAATGTATGAGTAAAGGGATTAGTAAATGACTTGTAGCTTTTTCTACCAATACTGAGGTAAGATTAGAATACGAATTGACAGTATCTCTAAAAATCTCATATGCTCTAAAGTCATACACATCCATATACAGTATCTAATGATGGACCTGAATGCAATATCCCTGAGGCTCAAATGTGAAACCTATGAGGAGGTGGTGGAAGGATATCATAATATTGTCCACCACCCATAATAGTTCTTCTTGGAGCTCCATATACTCCTATACTATCATCATCTCCATGGGGGATACCCTGAAAACTCCATGGGGATCCATGATCATGGTGATGCCTATGTTGGGGTGGTCTATTCCCTATCTTCATGAACTCCTCTGAACACCAGTCAATAAAATAAACACCATGTCATCTCACACATAACATGAATGAAACTTCACCTCTCAGGGTATCCCAATCCTCTATGTTCCCCGAACCATGTTCCTGGTCCTAATCCTTGGAGGGTCTTTTCTGGTGAGATCCTATCAATTGGGGTCATAATGATGCTATAGATGACTTATATCTATGACTTCCACTTCCATCACAAGCTACAATACATCCCTATGAGAGGATTATTTCTATGCCAGTTCTTGTTCCAATACATAGGCATATTTGAAAATTTAAGACGGTACCAAAATATCATAGGTATCTTTGTAGAGGCCCTTCTCACACATTTATTCTAAAATATATCAATACCAAATCATATCATGGTTCTAATGTGTGAGGAATTTTATCTTCTCAGTTTTTTAGTAACTATCATCTCTCCCTACTACAACACCAAAAGATCTTGAGTTTGAAATGAGGATAATGAGGGGTAGTAATCCAAAAAAAATGGATACTGGAGGATGGTCCAAAAAGTATAGAATCATCGTGAATCTATGTAAAAAGACTCCACTAGGACCCAAATCTATATGGAAAAAATTTATCTACTTGTTCAACCACCTGATCCATTGGTGTTTGTAAAGGCCAGATGTCACTATATACCAAATCAATATAATACTTCACTACCAGGGTATCTCAATCACAAAGAAAACTTAGTGGACTCTTGTGTATAATCTCATAGAGTGTGTTGTCCTATTAACATATGCATCCTATCATACTAGATGGTATAGAACTCAACAGGTGGGGGTGTTGCTACCTCTCCACCCAGAGGATGAATATTAAATAGTAGCCCATGTTCTGAGAACTCATCACTCAATAAATCAACAACATGATCCAGAACAGCTGACATGGATGGCTATCCTCACAGATGTATCCTGATAATTTCATAAAGTTGTACCATAGTTGGTTGTGAATATATATGTATATATGTATATATATACACACACACATATATATTGATATTTACACATGAAGGGTTTTCAAATTAACCAATCCTATATGATTCATGTACTATTGATCCTTGTAACCAATGTCTCAGTATTGTGAGTCATTAAGCAGGCACTCAAGGTACTCAAGAATGTGAATATTGGTAAACGCCCACCCCTCAGTTCCCTATCCCAAGAAATAAAATCAATAAACAATGACAATATTTCTCTAACTCCCAACAATAAAAACAAAAGTTGACTAATCCAAACACCATCCCTTGGAATTAACTACTCTGATACCATTCTATTATGAAATGACCCAACAGGTGTCAAGCTAAAACTAACCTAGTACCACCTCTTGTTTCTAGGGGTGGAGAAAAAATTTCAATGGGATTACCAATATGTGATTTGTTTTCATAATGTACATGTATGCACAAACCTAATCATCTTTATACATAAGTAGAGGGTAATAATAAAAATTATATGCAATATATAGGGAATAACCATACATGAAAACACTCCCTTGTGTGAGAACGAGTAATATAGTATAAATAGATAAGTAAAGGGGAAAAATACATTCCCAACAAGAATGAGATCACAAATGTTCATCAAATACTTCATTGACTAATAATTGATGTGCAAAAATAACCAACTTGGAAAATAACCAAAATAGGGGTGTAAAATCATTATCCATGTAGTCCAATCCAAAAAAAAACAAAATCATGGATATCTAGGGAGAAAAAATTTCAATAAACCATTTAAAAAAGGGTCCATATGTGAAAAAAAGGATTTATTTAATTAATATCATGAAACATAATTGATCCTTCTCAAACAGATTAATCAATTCTATTACAATAAAAAACTTTGGCGAGTCCTACCTATTTTTGGATCGATCTTCATTTAATAATTTTATTTCCATGAAAGAATATGAATAGTTATGTTCGGTGTGTCTTAATTTTCATGGATCCAGAGTTTCATAATTGTTAGATCATAATTCACCAATGATTGGTATAAGGAGAACCTCTTAATGATCCTAGGGTTATGTGTATAAACTTATAGATTCGTCATAATAAGGAATTTAAATGAATTATTAGTTATAGGTTACTTAATTAAATAAACAAAATTTTTTATTTATTTAACTAGTCTCACCCACCCATAACCACTTTTGTAGGAACACCTCGTGATGACCGATTTTAGGTTACACCTAAAATTAAACCTCGCCTTTCAGATTTAATCCGGGTCTCAGTTTTCTGATCTGAGAATATATTTATTGTTAATCCAATTATCTTAAAAATTAATGTGCATGTAATATAAAATATCTGTAATATTTCTATAAAATAAATTATGATTAAATTGGGCCAAAAAAAATTCATACAATTAATGCATCTAGTTACAAAGGTATATGTAGAAATATTTTAAAGCCATACAAGGTAAAAGAAGCTCTCAACATAAAAATAATTTTTTTTATTATGATAATATTTGAAGGAAAAATTTTTCTCTTCTATAGGTCATACCAGGATAAAAGGATTATGAAACATGATTCTTTTTCCCCATGTTTTTCTATGATAAAATGATGAAATTATTATGAAGTATATTTATTTTCTATAGTTTTTTCATGAAGAAATGTTTATCAAACCCAAAGTTTCATACAATATTATATAATGAATAATTTATGTTATTTTGGAACATTTATCCATGATTTTTTATATATTACAATTTAGACCTATATCTCCCTTCGAAGAGTTGGGTTAATATTGATATCCCATGAGATAAATAAGAAAGAAATGTGGAGCGAACCCAATTAAATAAGGTATGGGGAACACTATGATAATTTGGTTACTAAACCTTGGAATGTATTTTTCATTTGTGAGAGAACACTTTAATCTATTTATTCTTCAAAATGACCCTTAATCAAATAATGAAATGATTTTCAAACGAATATCTATATTATAAATATTTATATATTATGTTGATGTTATTTTTTCATGGATCATGTTCATGGATTCCATTAAAATTAATTTCATCTGAACTTTAAACATTTTATTCCATGCCTTGTGACTAATGACATGCATGTTATAGTTTTCCACTATTATTCTCATACATACATACAATTATGCTCATGATAATTTTTTATCACCATTATTCATCATTACTTGTCATATAATATCACCATTTCATATGATTCATTTATATATGTTATAATGAAAGGTATAATGTATGAGATGACTATGAAGGGTTATTGTTTTTAAGAACATAGTGGGAGATATTATATAAGACTTATTGTTCAGTTGTTTATGTGTCCATGTATCTAAATGCACTATGCCTAAACAATTGATATGTGGATTGTTATTTTATAATGTGTATCAATCTTCTAATAAATCATATTTATTTATGATATTTCAATGTATTTACTATTGATATCATAGAAATGTGTAGTTTACCTTTGTAACTATGATGTAAAAATTTTAGTCAGATACCTAAGGATATGAGTATGGATACATCTAAGAATGAGTAAAAGTATAGAAAATTGTCCTGGAAATTTGGTAAATGATATAGTGGATGATTTCTATTCTATTTTATACATATATGGATAATATTAGTGTATTAATCCCATTCAAAGATGTACCTATTGGTAAGAACTCCAATAAGGTCACATTAAACTGGACTCGATTATGACAATTTTCATGGAAATGGGCCTTTCATCACACATGATTTGATACTCTTAGTGAATATACATTGTAAATGATAAATATCATCCAAAAAATCTTGATTGACTTATATAATGACCATGAATTTCGTAGGTTATGACTAAGGTGTCATATATTGAAAATAAGGTGTCGTGACTGAGAGATCCTATAAAATATTTTTCATGATAATGTTGTTTACAACTATGAATATTGTGGATAATTCTAACAAATTTTGTTTTATTAATTACTAGAAACCCTAATGAATCACATTAATACTGAATGTTATTGAAATGTTCTGATGAGAAACAAAATTTGACGTTGATTTGATATAAGGTTGTTGTGGTTATGCGAAAAAAATTGTAATTATATATGATTAAACAATTATAGGTTAACCAAATCTCAAACTCCCCAAAGGAGAGAAGGATAGTGTTTACCAAGAGTACATCTAGTGGATATGATTTAGAGAATATTCTTTAGTTAAATATAGGTGGAAAATTTGTGAAGAAGAACTCAAGGTAATGTATCTAATAGATGAGATGATGTTTTGAGTGTGGAAAGGTAGGAAAAAACACAAGTAATTTACAAGGACAAATGAAATGTTTTGTAAATTAATGGGTTTAGAATGATGGTTACATAATGTAATACTAAATGGTTGAATTTTATAAATCTATAATATATATGAATTATACCAATTTGTGTCATAGGGAAAATCATGAGAATAAAATTAGCAATGCGGTAGAGTAATGGTTATATTTTTTTATGATAAAAAGACTAAGAATGTCATGTAAAAGTTATGAGCTCTCATAAGAATATTTCTTATGTTAAATGAATGAATCATGACTAAATTAAGTATAATTATTATTAATAAAAGTTTCACATACCCTACTATAAAATATATGTATTATGGAATAAAAAGATAATCCCTGATAAATTATGTATAATGAAAGTGGAATGTTTGGTGTTTTTTCTTGATAAAGATTGTAATAATTTTGTATTTATCAATGGTATGTTTCTAGAGTCCTGAAATATCAATTGATTTATCTATATATTTTTTATTTAAATTTAAAAAATATTTTAAATTTCAGTAATGGCTTTGAAAATTAATTTAATGAAAGTGTGGAATTTTCATTAAGGGATGATAACCTATAATTTTTTACAAATGATTATAAAATGATATTTATTGTGGGTAAAGAGATTATGTATATGAGAAATGTACATTAGATATAATAAATTAATTTATACAGATTATTTATTTTTGTGAAATGTTGTTTTATGTTTTAATTGATGGAGTTTATCACTAATGGATTTATGGATGATATTCAATAATATGTGGTTTAATTTAAAATATAAGTAAAGGTTTATATTTGAAAGAATGTATGTATTAAATATGGTATCATTGAAATTAATGAAATTTTAATGTATTAATATAATATAAGGTCAAAGTATTAACATATTTGGAATATGAAATTATGACCAAACTCATGCTGTATGGAGGGAAAATGAAATGTTGATTTTAAAAATTTAGTGACCTTATTGTTATATTTTATTATTTCAAAATTTCAATGAAAAGGAGAACACTTATTTTTAACTATTCATTTAATGGATTAAGTTGAACATTTCATATTATTAGATAACCTGTGCTAAATATTTTATTTATGATAATTACATGGGGAATAAAAAACATCTTATCATTATTTATTAATCCTACACTCCACTAGTTCATCAAACATAACAAAATTCATTTTCAATTTTTGTTACAATAGTTGAAGAGGAAATTTATTGAATAATAAAAAATTGATGAAATTGTTCTTACAATATAAAGGAATAAAAATACTTAAGTATATCGGTCTATTTTAAATTATTTATCATATATGGGATGTTATCTATTGTATTATAACTTCCATTGATCCTCTCTCAATTCCATGATGTGTTCTATGTGTATATCATGATTAAGTAAATTCCTAATTATACACATTTAATTAATTCATAGGTCATACCTTTGTAAAATGATATAAATTTTCTTGAGTCATCATCTAGAATTGCATTTATTGACAAGTCACCAGAAGAAGACAAGGGCTTGATTGAAAATACTTCTAAAAACTCACTGCGTTTATAACAAGAGGTATTCATGAGGAACACACTTCACATCCATCACCCTTACTAGAAACTATGATTGAACGGATAACTAGAATGTTGAGACAGATGGCATTAATGAATGTTAGTGACTAACAAGAACCAACTATGGTATGGAGTTTATGCTCATCACCTGATCATTTTACTGACCAATGTTCTGATATAATGGGAATTGAACCATGTGCGGAATCCTTTCAACTAAGGCAGTTCCAAATAACTCAAGGATATAGACATCCTATCCGAGTCTAATAAGGGTTTAGAAATTGGCATAATAAATGTAGACCCCCGTACCAAAACCATTTTCAAAACCAATCAGTATTACAAAATCAATTCTAGAACCCACCACCATTTTGACAAAATAAATCCTATAACCAGATTTCTTACAAAAATACAACCACTTGCCAAAGACACTATGAGAGTCCATCCACCAGTGCACAACCTCCAATTCAATGCCAGCAGCAAAAATTTGAGTTTGAGGGGTTTAAGGACACAGTTAAATATTTTTCCAACATGTTTGAATGTCTCATGGGCTTTTGGACCAAATTTCCATGTAAACTCGCTTCCCAAACAATCCCAAACCCAAAAAAAGAATGTCAGTATAATAACAAAAAGTAGTGGAATAGAACTCCATCCACCATCCACCATTGAACCTAAAAAAGAATATATGATCTGGGAGAAAATGAAGTTAGAAATGATGAAAATTATATGAAAATGAATAGAAAAAAAGATAATAAATAGGAGGAGGTTAGGGATAGGACAATGAAGAATAAACAAGAAACACCATTTCAAAGGAAATAATGGTAGAATAAATACATTCCCCCACCATTTACATCAATGATGATTGAATCAAAGAGGAATCAAGAATAAGCACAACAAAAAGAAATTCTAGACACCTTCCAGAAAGTGGAAATCCACATACGTCTTCTTGAAGCACTCAAAGAAATTCCGAATTTTGAAAAACATTTGAAGGATATTTGGACCAAAAAGAGGAGACTTCAGGGGAATGAGAAGATAAATTTGGGAATAAGTCCCTCTTTCTGTATCACTCAACAATTTCCACAAAAATGTCAAGATCTAGGGAGTTTTTATATACCAAGCACCATTGGTTCATTAAATTTCTCTAATGCTTTGGGCGATTTAGGTGCATCAATTAATGTATTTCCTCACACAGTATATACTTCTCTTTATATGTGAGACATTAATCCCACAAGAGTGGTGGTCCAACATGCAAAGAGATCCATTATTTCCAGCAAGTGCTCTAAAGTATGTCCAGGTAAAAGTCAAAGATCATTTATTCCCTGCTGACTTCTATGTGTTGAATATGAAATATGATAGGATCCTATCTCACCCACCCATTATTTTATGGAGACATTTTGTGAAGATGACCAAAAACATCATCAATGTCCATGAAGGGACACATACCATAGAGTATGGAGACAGCATTGTCCACTTCAATATTTTGGAATTTATGAGGCACCCATCAGATGATCATTCACTCTTCACACTCTCCCATGAAGATGGTACATAACCAATTTAATAATATGGTTTGTATCATGAATTCATATCATTAGGAGATAATTTTTACCTTAAACATTTCACTGAACATATGGATTCCCAAAGCATTGGAGATTCTGATATCCTATGGGAAGAATTGGTAAAATCTGATTTCTTTTATTATTTGTTAAATGTTGAAGAAAATGATATAAATTCATATGTATATGATTTGAAACATTTGTAAGTGGGTATCCTCAATTTAGTTTCATCACTTTATAATCCCCCTAATCTAGAATTAAAACCACTCCCCACTAATTTAAAATATGTTTTCCTTATAGAGGGAGAGACATTACTAGTAATAATAGAAAATAATCTATCTGAAACTCGATAAAAATCATTGATTTAGCTTTTGAGATAGAATTTACAAGAAATATGGTGGAGCATATGTGATATCCCTGTAATAAAACCAAATATTTTCCCACCAAGAATTTTTATTGAGGGTGATTCCAATCTTTTCAGAAAACTCCAAAGGAGGATGAACCCCACCCTAATAGAGGTTTTGGAAAAATAGATTGAGAATCTGTTAGAAGTTGGGATCATCTATCCCATATTATATTAATAATGGGTTATCACCATCCATGTAGTCTGAAAGCAAACTGGCCTAACCATCATGGGGAATGATAAGAACGAATTAATCCCTCTGAGTATTCAGAATACCTGGAGAGTTTGCATAGATTTTAGGAAGTTGAATCAGGTCACTTGAAAATATCATTTCTCCATCCATTTCATTATTCAGCTGTTAGAGGGATTGGTAGGTAGAACTCATTACTGATTTTTGAATGGATTTTCAGGTTATTTTCATGTACCCATCACAATCAAGGATCAAGATAAGACTACCTTTGCTTGTCATTTTGGTACTTTTTCAAATAAATGGATTCCATTTTGATTGTGTAATGACCTAGGTACATGTTAGTTGTGTATGGTAAGTATATTTTCTGACCACATCGATGATTTATTGGAGGTTTTCTTGGATGATTTCACATTTTTAGCAATTCATTTGATCATTGTTTGAAAAATATGGATTTTTTTAAAACATGCATTGATTTGAACCAATTTTTAAATTTTGACAAGTTTCATTTTATGGTTGTGAGATGAATTTTCCATGGGAATTTAATTTTATAGAAATTCATTGAAGTTGATAAATCAATAATTGAGGTGATAAATTCGGTGCCTTACCCAACATGTGTCAAATAGGTTAGATCATTTTTAGGACATGCCGTATGATACATAAGATTTATCAATGATTTTAGTATGATAAACTCTCTCTCTATCTATTACATTTGACTGTTTCTAATTTCAATTTCAATGGTTCGTATAGGGAACCCTCTGATGATTTTAAAAGAAGATTGATTACACCACTAGTAATGCTTCCACCCAATTGGGGAGAACCATTTGAGCTACTTTGTGATGCTTTAAAATAACCAGTTGGAGTAGTCCTTTCTCAAAGAATTGAGGTCAGGACACAAGTCATTGCATATGCCTCATAAACCATAGATTCTCCCCAATTCAACTATATAATAATAGAAAAATAGTTTTTGGAAATTTTTTCATTAGAAATATTTAGATCATATCTTCTTGGAAGTAAAGTCATTTTGTTTTATAAACAGGCAGTTCTTCAGTAATTGATGAAGTAGGATAAATCAAAACCAAGGGTTTTGATATGGATTCTATTACTATAGTAGTCCAACATATAAATCAAAGATATGAATGGATCTATGACCAAATTGGCTGATCACACAAGTAAACTACCCAACACTACTGGTGTCGAAATTCCAGACAATGAACCACTAAATGATCAACTCCTAGGAGAGAAGTTATACTTAATTGAAGGAGAAGTACCTTGTTGTGCTGACATAGCCAATTATCTTGTAACATCCCATATACTATCTCATTTAAATTCTCACCTAATTCACAAATTGAATGATGAATCTATATATTACAACTAAGATGATCCATTTCATTAAAATATTTGTAATGATTTGAATGATAAGAAGATGTTTTCCTAAAAATTAAATTGAACCATTATTTCATTTTTTAACACATTATAATTTGGTGCCCACTTTGGATCTCAAAGTACAAAAAGTGAGATTTATAATCTATACATTATTGGCCAACACATTCCAAATATTCTCCAGGATTTTGAAAATGGTGTGAAAAATGTTAGTTTTGAGAAAATATTTCAAAGGGACAAGATATGACCCAAAATCCACTTAATTTATGTGAAATTTTGTATGTTTGGGGGATATATTTTGTGGGACCCTTCCCGATGTCATTTGGATATTATTATATTCTTCTTACTGCTGATTATGTCTTCAAATGGTTGGATGCAAAATCCACTAGGACTGACGATGATAATGTTGTTTTTGATTTTGGAAGGTCTAACATATTTTGTATTTTTGTAATTCCTATAACCATCATTATTGATCAATGGACTCAATATTTCTATAATATAATGGAATTCTTATTGAAAAAGTATGGGTGCATCATAAAAAATCAACTCCATATCATCCATAGATTAATGGGCAAGATGAAATGAAAAATAGGGTAATCCAAGGAATTTTGGAAAAGAATATTAATCCAAATAGGATGGATTAGAGCCAATGGATAGAAGACACATTATGATCTTACATGAAAGCCTACAATACCCCAATTATAATTATTCCATAGAGGCTATTTTATGGGAGAAGTTGTCACTTACCTGTGGAATTGGAACACAAGGCATAATGGGATTTGAGGAAGATGAATGTAGATCATCAAAGTACTAGGAAGGAGAGAATAGTTCCATTACAGAAGCTGAAATAATTTATATGTGAATAATTTAAAAATACAAGGATTTACAAATATGAACAAGAGTGGCTCATGAAAAACTAATCCAACCAAAAGACATCTATACAGGCATAATAGTGTTTATATTAAACTCAAAACACAAGCTGATTCTAGGAAAACCTCATCCTGGATGGGAATTTGCATTTATTTTTTCTCATTTATATTATTTCAGTGTTGTGAATATTGTGAAAGTTAGAGTGAATGAGCCATTCACTACCAATGGGCACATGTTGAAGAAATTCCATGGGACCATGCAATCAGAGTCAATGGAGGAGATCACACTCCTCCAACCTATTTATAAATAAATTCCACGAGTAATTACCTATAAATTACATTTTCATGATTGTTTTGATTCAATTTTGAATATTCTTTCATGTTAATTCCATTTGAATGCATTGCGGACACTGCATCATTTAGGTGTGGGGGAGGGAACCTTTGTAGTTTCAGAGTTTTTTTGTTAAAATGTGTGCGTTTCAAATTTTGTGTGTTTATTTTCAAAAAATTTCTTGTTTATGAATCATTTGAGATATTTCAGCTGAAATGATTATCTTAAGGAATTTTTGAAACCCATGTCCATTGGAGAAATAGTTTATTCCATGAAACTCAACTTAAATTAATGCTGAAAATGACTTTGTTTCAAGATCAATTCTTTGGGAATTTCATGAAAAGTAGTCAGACTATTGAATCCCATACCACATATCACCATCATTATAAAGGAAATAACATTTCAATGAGTCTTCTGAACCTATCATTTTCTTATTATTTATATTCACCTTTATTCTTGAGAGAACCAATCAGGCTTGATTTAACCATTATTTGATTTATTCCTTTCAAACCTTAAGGGTTTGATGTAAAATTGTTATAAATGATTTAGTAATTTCTGTGGTTTTAATTCCCCATTTTAAATAATTTTTTTTATAATGGAATAAGTTGAAAATATAATCCTTGTATCGTTTAGATTCCATGAAAATCATGTTATGAGAGTAACATTACTAGCCAATTTTTTATATCCAACCTACTCTTGAAGTAAAATTTCATGATCTAGTTGAATTTATGTGTCGGGGAAGATGTATTGTATCATTATACCTTATTTGGTGACACTTGGGATGAAAATAAAATGTTTAAAAGATGTTATTGCTTCTAAAAAATCATTTTGCTGAAAGTTGTGCCTCTTTTGGAGCATTCATAATGAGAGAAGTTGTGCCTTTCTGGATCTTCTAATTGAGAAAGAAAAGTATGCCTTTTTTAGAGCATTCAATAAATATTATATTTGATAAGATTGAATTTTTTTCTTCTGAAATGATGAATTAAGTGAACATTCCTTGATATTTCATGATGATTGATCTGATTTTCTACTAAGTGGAGTGAAGAGGAGTCCATACTTGTGTAAAAAATAGAGTAATGCAACATTGAATCAAACAGAGCCAATCCTTCTTCATTCTGCCTTGGAATTTAACATCTAAATACTACAATCATAAATCCAAATAACAACCGTGAAATTTATTCATGATAAACATATGTCTTTGACACACATCGTTTCAAGATATGGGAATTTATCATGCCTATGGTGACCCTTGTATGAGTTTGGATGAGAAAGACATTGCCAAAAAAATTGAAATTTGTGTCATGAGAGATAAAGAAAGTTAAGTAAGTGTTTTTTGTGCGTGGTATAAGAAATTAAGATTATATATATTGAATAATATGAAATTAAGAACATGAAATAATAATTTTTTGAGGAGGCATTATATATTTTCCTTCTTGTTGTCAAATTGTTGTATCTCATGGATAAATGTTTTGAATTTTTTTTAATTTTATTTTCATTCTATCTTGTCCAAGTGTCCAAGTGATAAGTGTTGGGGAATTAATAGCGTTAATAATTTCATTATTATTAATATTTTTTCAATTATATAATCCCTCCCAATTATTAAATTTGAGTATATTTTCATCATATAAGTGTTTTTGGTGTATTTTGGGCTTAAACGTGAAAACGGAGTAATTTTGTTAAATTGACAGTTTTATATAGCTTCCGTTTGTCAGACATAAATATTATAATATTGGTCAAATTGAAGTGAATATTTTTCCTTGGGCTATATATGCTATAGGGCTTCAATTTTGTCTTTTAGACCAACACTCAATTCGAAACCCAATGGTATAGAAAAAACAAACAAATGGAGAAATCAGTATGACTGGCAGAATGGACCCCATTGCATAAAATATGACATTTCTAATTCAACTGACCTTCAAATGAGATTATTATAGCTGGTTTTGACATCGAAAATTCAAGGTACAGTTTGCATTAAATTTCATAAAATAATATGCTCATCAAAGAATCCTTTGGGTGCGTTCAAGTGGAGTGGGAGAAATAGTGTTTGGAGGCCAGAAGAAGTTATACACACTAATCAAGCAATATCCCCCTTTACACCTATCAATAGGATTTGATATTCTGAGGGTTCTTAGAAAACTCGATTTCCTTTATCTTATACTTAGGGATATTTTCTTGATTTGGTGGTCTGGTGGGCATAACATAGACATTCTTCTGGAGGATGTATTTTCGAGGATCAAAATTTTTATTCTCATTTTTCTATCTTTTGTTCTTCAAATATTTGAAATGAATTATTCAAACCCCTTAAACTTGGTTACCCTTACCAAGGTGGGGTAGATCTTCTGATTGATTAGGGATGGGTAGTTTTACCCTTTTGTAGTTCATGTGTTCTTGCACTTATTGTTTTGATATCCTATTTTCTCTTCCGAAAATCAGTTTCAATTCCTTATAATAGTTTTTATTATCATGTACGATTGTATCTAATTCTAGAATCTATTGTTTATTTTTTTTCAAAGATAAATATCTCCCTCTACTCGGTACTGGTTTATATACGATGAAATATACTAGGAATTATTGGTGAAGTACTCGGTGATCACAGGTACGTGTGTGAGAAGTATTGAATGTTCTTGATTGCTTGTGATAAACAAGACTATATTGGGAATTGCCAAAGATAATTGAGGGTATTCACTACAACTCTATTATACATTGGAAGTATAGTAGACCAATCTGAGGTTTTAGTACGGTTTATTATAACATTATTATTTTACCAAGGGAGTGATAAGAAACAGTTGTAGATTATCACTCTTAACAACGTTGTAGAAGAGAACTGAGAATGTTGAACTATGATAGAATTACAATTGGAAAACTGACCCATGCCTGATCACCATTTCATATCACCTATTTAAATCAAATAATTTTTCAATTATTTGTAAAACTTTCACTTAATTTCTTAACATTATTTAGTTTCTTTCATGTATTTTCAATATCAATAACTTTCTAAAACAACATCACTTCTTCCATGAATTTTAAGTGACAATCGCTATTGATGAGCACTCCTCTCTAAGGAAAACATATGTAACCCACTATAATACATGTTAGCTTATGTTATATTAGTTTTTCCTAACCCATGACAAGAACGTGTTAGTCATATAAACCATAATTTATTCAGAATGTTTGTTATAGTATGGTAGCAGGTATCACACTCAAATGGTGATACCGTAAACTCAAATTAATATTGGAGATCACACGAGAACCAATAATTTGGTCAAAAATATCATTAATACACTGAAGTAGGTATCCAATATTAAACATTATCTGGTTTGAAATTATATAATCTATAAACAACAAAACAATCTCATCATCCTTCATAGAAAATAAACCCATTGATCCCCATAATGATGTGATATGATGGATATAACCCTTACATTATAAATCATATAACTATGGATTATGTTTTGAAAGTCATGATAATCACATTCTATAATTTGAAATAAAAACAACATCCTCTCTAGGCCTCAGTTCAATGGAAAAATAGATCTCATTCACGTGTGCATAAAATTAAAATTAATCTCGAAATACATCCAAAAAATGATCTACTATAACATTGAAGATATCATGATCTACTCTTCCATCACCAAGATTAATAATTTTCATATGGGCTATAATTTCACAAATTGTTATACTAATTGGCCCGGTATGGCCTGCTTGGATGTTCCATTCCAAATGGTGGACATATATATTTCCCTAATGAGATATAAAACTATATATACTATATTAATAATATCTAAGATCACATCATCATAAAAACCTTCCTACCACTAGGTTCTGATAAAAATATAACATCTAAATAATATAGAAATCATCATAGATATGATACCAATCAACCTTGAGGGAATAAATCATACATTGAGAGATATCATGTGATCTCATCCCCAACATCGTATCAATCCACATAACCCAAAAATATACACTTCTATCACAACCAAACCTCTCAAAAATCTATCCATATAAGAGAATAGTGCAAGTCTCATATAATAAATAATGATTTAGATGGAATGGAAGAAATAAGAATAGTACCTCTTGAATTTGATGGTATATCCTCAACAACTATGATTTTATGGTGAACATCAAGTAGATGAACTACCCCTCTACACAAAACTCTTTTCTAGCCCTTTTGTGCTACACTACACTACTAATATAGACACTATTTCTCTAGATAACCATTTCGACATCCTCAACATGTACAACAAGTTGAGCTCCAACTGCCTAACGGGTATGGGGTATTCAACACCTTTTCATAGCCCTTCATCACTCTAGATCTTCCATAACTAATTATATGTTGAGTGATTCTATAAAATATATCCAGGTTCCCCATCCACCCATATCTTTAGGGCACCAATGGTGTTCAAAGACCCAACCACTCATGTGACTATGTTTTCCACACTAATAACAAAGTAGTTGGTAACTTCACTAAGAGGTCAATCCTCACCTTGCATGTATGCCCATCATCCCCTTAACGATTGTTATCATAACTTTGTTTTTTATTTTTATAGGCATACCACCATATATCCCAATTGATACCATCATTCAACCACTATAATCATCCTTCAGGTATCCATCATAAATGAAGGTCTGATTCACTACATCAGCAAACTTCTTCAAATAGATGATATTCATTTTATACATGATCTCACATCTTTTTCCATCCTAAAATAATTTTTTCATTTGTACGTAAACCCAAAGAAATGATTCAATAATAAATACATGATTTTGATGTGGCTAGGATAATCCATCATGGACATAGTCTCGTAACTCAACGTCGAAAATTATATAGCTCTCCCCTTCTATAGAGTATCCAAAAAGAAATATTACTATAAATTTTCATAGAAATAATTCCACAACATACCATCTTATTACATATTCTAAACATGGATATCCCACTAGTGATTCAATTTTCCTTGTAATATTTATGCTACCATCATGACCTCCTTCAGTAGAGTAGTCTCTATGTTATCCATAATTGTCTAGATATGCTCAATCCAAAACTATGTTGCATCAATTCCACCATCCTAGGAAAATATTATAGGATTATATTATTAAAACCCATCAGTAGAAAAACATATTTATTACTATCCACCATGGGTCTCTCTACATGAAATATAAAAAAATGAAAAAAATTCATGGAATTACTATTCACTATGTGACCAAGATCCAATGAGGTTTCTTAACCCTCTACTAGGGGATCATTATAATTAATTTATTTATATCACCAAAAAAGTATACATCATCATGGTGAAATCACTAAATAATTACAAACACACATCTCAAAACACTAAACATAAAATTCATAGTGTTTTCAAAATGTAGTGAAATCTACATTCAAAATAAAACCCACTCCACAGTCACTATCCCAGCACATATAATCACATATCTATCATTACCATCAACCATCCATTTGATAGGCCATAGATAAAATACATTAAACCAGACATACTTAATTGAAATACATCCTCTTGGAACAATTTTTAGAATTAAACTTTAAAACAGTATAAATATTCCTCATTTAGGAACCATATAAACAAATTCAATTTTCCCATTTAGACTCATATAATTTTCATCTTGGTTTTTACACACTATTTTTATATGACCATAATAAAACAAGAAAAAAAATTTCCTTATCCTAAACCAACCATAATCATCCATTATTTGACGACCTAATATGACACTTTCAATTTAAATTCATGACCTGAAAATATGATGCATAACCCGAAAATATCATTCCATGTTTGACAATGAATAATAAATTAGAAAAAAATACCATCATAGAAAAAGTGTTCCACCCATTGTTAAATAATATCCAACTATAATATTACACATCAATAAAATGAATTCCATCCTGAGAACTTGGTTCCCCCCTTATAATGTATACCTACCAGCATGCATGAGAACATTTATATGGTTTTTCACACCCTAATCTCCTATATTCCTTTCCTAATTAGTATTGAAATGGAAAATAAACTACTCTGATACCACTATGTAAATCTAGACCAGGGTACCACTATATCAGTTACATGAGCTAGTTCCTCAAACCACCATAGGTATCCCATTCCATTTTCAACGGTTAGTGACTATTAGTGAGGGTCTAATATGATATGTTGGGAGACTATATTGTTTTTATAGGATTATTTCATAAATGAAAATCAAGATAAATAATAACCATGAAATAATGATCAGTAACCCTAAATCATATATTCAACCCCCCAAAATGAGTAAATTCCCACAACCATACTAATAAAATTTTCATGTCATAAAATTTTCAACTGTCATTAGAAACCCAAAATAAAGACACAGTACAATCCGTGAAATGGTTCTTGATGTCGATTCTAGTTACATTATCCCTGGTCCATACCATACACCAAATAAGCAATCTAACAAAGGGACTTTTACCTTATCCTAAATTTCAATCCCAATGTTCTATAATGTATTCAATGGTATCTTGAGTGATGTTTGAGTATTGCAAAGTAGGTTACCACCAACAGTTTCTAAAAAAATATCTTGTCTAATAACAACAATAGTTTTTGCTGATATTTGTGTGAATAATGAACATGGATGAAGAATGTATAGGTTCTGCATATAAATTTTTTTAAAAAAAATTCATATATTACCTTGGGTTTTATCGTTCCATCCAACCCCACTAAACATAATTCAGACATGCTATATGTATGTATCAATAAATGGAGAGTTTTAAAATTTTAATTAATAAAAATGGGAATATATTTTGAAATTAATATACTGAGGTGAACCAATATGATTTGTCATAATATATAAATGTTTTTATTTCTTGAATCTCCATTCAATCACCTTAGTCAAACAAAAGGAACTCTAGGTCCATAATATTAGGTCTAATTTGTCAAACATATTTTTTGTCCATCACTCTTCAAAATATGGAATATTATTTCCAAAAATTCATACGTAGGTATAAAATCCATCTTTTTCATCACATTTAACATTTTAATAAATTCACATTCCACAAGTCCAACACACTTCACCTTTTTAACACGTTATAAATTTAATTGTGTACCACATTCATTTCACCATTATTCACTTTGTATAACTCACTCTACAAAAATAACCCAGTTATATATATGAACCATTTCAAAATTTAATCAATTAATAGAATCAATAATAATTCATAATATCATTAAATGAAAAAATCATACCCCTTAAACCATTTTCCATTTTATTTCAACATTCTTATCCAATCCTCATTACTTACCAATATTACCAACAATCCCTTCTTCTATGATAAATTATTAAAACACTAATTTCAAAATTTTCTGTCTGTCAAACAATACATACCACTTTTACAAAACTCATTTTACTTTTTAAAGGGGTTGACAAACATCGTGGGTTGCACTAATCCTACTCTAATAGTAAACAACGAACCCAATGGGGTTCATGAGAAGTCCAATAAATCAATTGGATACGTGGTTTGAAAATTCCTTCCATATAATTAAATGTGCGACATAAGGAAAAAAAGAACAACAACATACCAACGAGTACAACATAAGACTATAAGATATAATAAGTAGTAAAAATACATCTAGTTAATATACATGTACTCTCTAAAACTCGACCGCTAATTTTGGATGAAACATACATAAGCCCCCCAATATATGAATATATTAGAAAACAGGGGTTAAGGTATTTTTATAATGATAGAAAACATTACACAAACATTCTCTATAAAAATAGATGAAATTGAAGTGGTATAGTCACCTTAATTTTTAATTCTTAAACAAATTACATCAAATAACCAATGATCGAATGAGAAATTCCCTAGGTATGATTGAGAGCTTGTAGTTTTTACCCTATGTGGTTGAAGGGTGAAATGGAGAATAAAATGGGTAATAAGTTTTTATGTATGTGGGGTTAAAATGGGATGATTATCATCCTTTAATGAGGCACAAATATTTCCAGCAGGATTTTCAAAACCCTACACCACCTATGCACCATCCCCTGTCAAATTAGTGTCATGGGTCGATTAGTTTTATGAGGATATTGCATAGTTTAGAGAACCATGAATTAGATATGATTCTAGAATTTTCCAATGTATTATAGTTTCTAGGATCCCCCTTTAATGGTTTATGAACATTGTACTATCTCCACAACATACACCATGTTTATGGTGAACATTTCATACTATCAATGTTCCCATATTTCACCATACATTGTCAGAACACATTCCCCCATTTTAATGTTTTAATTTCTCAAACTCCATTGAGTCCCCTTAAGAATCATTTCCTTGACCAGAATAATGGTATTTGTATAAAAATTATACAAGAACATAACTCCTTGAAATGTAGAGATCTTGAATTATATTTATTGCATTTTGAGAACTATTATATTATGGATTTCAATTAAATCAATATTTTATTTGTTTTCTTCAATATTTGTATTCCCATAATCATTTATTAATTATTTGTTTTTATAAAATTTTATATACAATTAAATACTTATTATAAATGATTTATTATATATATATATATATTTTTATAAATTTGGATTGGTTTTATGTTTTATTTTATTATGTTAATATTTTACATTTTGTAATGTTTTCGGGCTATATATAATGAATTGTTTCAATTTTCCCACAGCTCAATGTACCTTCTAAAAATAAAAATTGATTAATAAGATAGAAAATATATTCTAAAATCCATAAAATCATATCATAGATTCTACTCCCAAATATTAACACTGTAAATGGGGATTAAAATAATGGATTATAAGTACGTTTGTAAAATAAATCACCAAATCAAATTTGATGAAAGTAAAAAAACGAAAATAATTAGTACAATGGTATGAAAATAGGATATGGAATTATCTATTCCATACATAATGTCTATTTATAATGTACTATCATACCCATATCCTTAAAAACATATTAAATATAGAATAATTTAATTTAACTTATCAAAATTTTATGAATATTCACTTTCATTTATGAAACTACTCATTAATAATGATTATTATCTTTTACATTTCCTTTGACAATGAGACTTACATTTTTTAAACCTTTGGTTATCATATATGATAATACCTCACAAGTTTTTCTAAATATTTGGAATGAAATATATCTTTGTGTTTTATTTCCTTGTAAAAATTGAAATTTATATATTATCCTCATGACGTGAGTGTAATTTTTCTATGGTGTATGATTTTTTTGGGATCAACCCAGGAAAATTTATTTTCGTTGTGAATATATAAACACTAATTTTAATATATGAGTGATTATTAGTCAATTTATTTAAAATATTTCTTTTTTAACATCCACCCAATATGTTATTTCCATTTAAATCTTGTTTTTCTAGATTATCATCAATTTTGTGTGGGTGTGCAATATTCTTTAATAATGATAGAGAAATAGAACCTAACATGAAACATTTCAAGGGATTTTATTAAAATAATTTTAACATCTCCATTAATTTTCCTAAAAATATCAATCCCAAAACAAAGAAGTTGATTAATACTTATATTAAATCATGTGTTAAAGTCTTCATAATTACCCTCCCTTTAATTATTTTTCAATATAAAATATCAACTAGAATAGAAAAAATATACATTTACTGATGCCTGTTTGTGATTCGAGTGGATGCTACATTGAATTATGTCACTTATAAATTATTATTTTTATGACATGTTATATCTCACTAATATTAATGTATTGTTACTCTAATATAACTTCATGTTATGTGCCATTATTATTTTTAGAAAAATAAATTGTTAAGGATTGTTTAGAACAGTGCACTTTCTTATTTTAACCATGTAATATTTATTGGTTAGTTATGTATCAATGTTTTTTATTTTATGCTATTTGGATATCATGTTATTATTTTATATTTTATTTTAATTTTTGAGTTAGTTTTTTTGGTTTATTAATATTTTTTAATTAATATTTATTTATTATGAATATATTATGTTTAATGTATCATCCAAATATTTTAAAATATTATTAATATGTTTTATTAAAAAAAGCGGTAATCTGAACAAAAAATTAATTTTGATGATTTTTTTACAAAACATAAATTAAAAAATTCCAAACCAGACTATCCAAACCACTTTATAGGACAAACATGTAACGACCCAGAATTTCCATGTAATTTATATTAAAATAAATACGAATTTTACGAGTCTGTTAATGTTGACGGCATGAGATTCCGAGGCCGGAGAGCCCGGAATGAATTTCTGAACTTTTTATCTTGTACGTTCAGTTAATGTATGAGTGAGTTTTTATAAATTTTAAACTGGTACTCGTAATTGAAATATAAGGACACAGTTGAACTCACAGTGCCAATATTCACTTACGCAGACTTTCACTTCGACGACAGATGGTTGAGAGTGAAAGTTAGTTTTTGGTTTTTTTGTGGAAATAATAAAATAAATTAAAAACTGTATTTATTTTATTTTTGTTGCAACTACCCTCCATGTGGATGTTCAGGGTGGGTTCCACCTAAACCTAAACCTCCTCTTCATGATCAATTGTGGTGGGGACCACCAAATTTTTCAATAACCACCCAATTTGAATATAGGGTCGGGGACCACCTGACCCCTATTAATGGGGGAAGAAGAAACTAATCAACCCCCCTCTTTAATAAGGGAGATCCTCTTGACCTCCCCTACCTTAATTATGCCAATTCATATACCATTAATCTTTCCACACCACCACTTAATTGTGAAAATTTAATTTTATCCATTTTGAATTGTGCCAACGATTAAATTGGGGGAACACTATTATTATTTTCCTATCTCTTTTTATCCATAGGTTTTATCTTATTCATATCCAGAATGATATGAGGTCCTTAAACCTTATTTTTAATCATCAAATGAAATTATTCTTGAATGGATACGATGGGAAATGAATCTCATCGGGTTCGTGGAGACAGTAGTCCATACATACGCACGAATGCTACTTCCTTTTCATTTTTCATTTTAAAAGGAATGAAAACCAAATGATATATAGGTATATTATTTTTCCAGTATAATATAATATCTTATATGTGTTACTTAGTTTCATTAACACCATCCTTTATGCGTTCCTTGTATGGTATGAATGAGTCTTATCACTTTGAGGGGGAGGTAGTCCTCACTACCTCAAATGAAATTAACAGGAAATGAATAATGGTATGGTATAAAATGGAATTACAGAAGAATCAATATAAAATAAATATCATATTTATCATATTTATTTATAGTTCCATCATAATGGCCACAATGAGAGGTGATAAGACATAATTGAACAATCTTCATTTCGTGAGGTGTTTGGTTTCCATCCACAGAAACATTACGTTCATCGCCTAGTAGACGGAGGTGTGTGTAAGTGTAGTTAGAATATTTCTCATAAAAATATTCTAGTATATTTAGGATACTGGTTTTTTATAATATTTATGAATAAGAAGATTTTTGGGGTTGGAGAAGTAAAATAAAATAAAAAACCTAAGAGAAATCGTTGCCTTTAATTTGTGTAACTCCCTTTGGTTTGAACCAAAAAGTACTCTTGAAGTTCCTTATGCCTAAGTTAAGGCTTCTATTTATAGGATAGGGATGTAGGGAGCTTAATTGGATAGATTTTGGATGATCCAAAAGGATTTATAGGTGTGAGGAATTGGTTAGAAGTGGCGTCCTTTTATAATGGGGAGGAGGGGCTCTTTAGGAAAAACTTAATGTATTCTTTGATAATAAATTCATATTCTATTTATAATGGATCCAAACTGGATTTTTTTAAATTATAAGTATGAATGGGTCTAAAAACACTCAACCAATAGGTTTTAGACATGATTGGGTGACTATTTTACACTTATCTTTTAGATTTAACTCTTAGTTGAAGAGTTTGACATTTACGATGACTCTTTGTATTTTTATATTTTATGGTTAATACACTTACTATAAACTATCAAGAGACCCCATGTGGTTCCTTAATGACATACCTATCATCATATATGTTCGTTATCCGAACCTTAGATTTTTAGGAATATTATATCAATTAATAATATAATATTTGTTTTAAAAACTCCTTTATGAAAATTTTGACATTATTTAATAATTGATTTTTTTAAAGTCTTAATAACATAATAAAAAACCAAATTCTTTTAATAAATAAAAACATGTCATAATATCCAATAAAATTCATAGAATTCATTAAACGTCTCAAATTATATTTATTTCCGTAATTATAATATAAATTATTCTAATATTTCACTAATATGGTAATTACTACATCATCATTGTGTCATCAATAAATTAAATTATTTAATGTCTAAAATTTATAAATAAAATATCATAATGTAGGAAATCGTTTTATATTTCTAATCAATATTTATAATCGAATTTTTATTATGTATAACCCTATATGAAAAATGTTTAGTTATTAACGATTGATTTTAAATATTTTTACTCTTCTTTGAATTAAATAAAAATAAATTTCATAATCTAATACAAGTCGACCAAATAGGTTCATATTTTATTCATATGGTTTTTTTGGTCTAATTATACTTACCCAATAAAATAAGGACATGTTTTAGGGTAATAATAATATAATTTCTACCCTTAATTACGCTATTTACTTTTTACTGTGGTAAATAAAAGAAAAAAGTAACTATTCACCAAAAAATTATTTTTATCTTCATGAACCACATTTTACTCCTTGATATTAATCGTGTCTCTAGGATTTTTTAAATTCCACTCACAGAAGCGGTAAAATTATTTTTTATGTGAATTTATAAATTCTTCTAAGAGATGGGTAAAAGACGATGAAAAGTTCAACAAAATAATTATATATCTAAAATAATTACAAACTGACTCCAATGAATTAAATTGAGATTATATAGGTATTATTTATCTATTTTGACATACAATAAATTTAACTGAAATTATTAATTATTTAAATAAAAATTTGGTTTTAAACTATAACTTAGTGTTTTTCACTATTCATCAAAAATATAAAGTTTTCAGAAAAATACAAAAAATTTACCCTAAGAATATTTGATATTCATAATTCAATAATGAAGTATATTTTACCAAATTAAGAACATATCATAAGCATTTCATAATTTAATATTAATTTCCACTGTCAAAACAAAAAAGCGTATTTTTAAAAAATAATAACTACAAAAATTTTGACACTTGTTTATGTCTAATTTGAAATTTAAATTACCTAAAATCACCATCATTGGATTAAATGGTAAGAATATAATCTATTTATACTTCCAAACCATTAAAATATATAATTTAACAATATAAATTATTTTGATTTAAAATGTTGTTTTTAGTTAAAATATAGAATTTTTCACTATTCACCCAAATATGAAAGTTATCAGAAAAACACGAAATCATTATTGAAACTAAATCCTTATGTCCCAATTATAAAGACATAGTTTATTTTGTCAAATTAAATATATAAATGTTTAATGTATTGGATTTAAAAATGCTTCGCCTTTAAAAGTCAATAAAATTGCGTTTTTTTTAAAAATTACTTCTTTTATCTAAAAAATGTATTTGTTCTTAAATTATGTCTAAGAAACTCATAATATGGATTCTAAAATTATCTGTATTATATAATTTTCAAAATTTAGTTTATACTATTCATAACCGCTTTTGAACGGCTTATTTGGTAAGTCATGGTGCACTAGAACTCAGTGTTGCGTGTAGTGCAATTTATTGAATTACATTGAAAAAATAACGTAATATGAAATATTGGGTTGTTAAATTCTTCCCCCCTTCAATAAATTGTTTCCTCACAATTTGAAATTATTTTTTTAAAATAAAACGTTGAAAATAGAAACTACCTTTGGGAAAACCCACATTGGAAATTAGGTTAATAAAATTTAGTCTTAATAAGAGGAAAAGGGAAATGAAAGGGTCACCACCAAATTATGATCATGATTAAGAGAACATTGATGGAAATTATAGACATACAATTAGAAGAAAAACCTAAATATTTATAGGTACTGATTGAGGACATCAATCACAAAAAAGTGTAAAATTGAGGGCCTTAAATTTATTAATTTATAATGATTTAAAATACCATCGGTTCAAAAACAAATTTTATTAAGATAACACATTTTTTGTTTTAAGATCCCTTCAGTAATTTATAAGAATTAATTTCTTCATATAATAAGAGAAGAAGAAAAATATATACTTGACAAGTAGAGTCCCATCCATTAACTAATATCTACCAGAAACTCATCTTTCACTCTAAAAGATATTAGATCTTAAAAATAATATTTAATTTATCCAATTTATATATGGTTCAAAAAAATGAATTTATAATTTATCTATTAGATGTTTTTAAAAAAATGACTACATTATTCAATCCAGGACATTACATGGGCCAATGGTAGGTGATACACCATTGTCCCCATTCAGTTGTGTTTTCATGTCTCACGGCCTTGCAAGATGCAACGAGTTGCCGCCTGACCTCCGAGTTGTCCTTTTATGGAAATACAAAAATAATCTCAAACTAGAATTCTCAAAATACTTCTGTCTAAACTCACATTCCAAAATTTATAAGGAATGTAAACACAATGATAATCATTTTTTCCACATAATTAAATGTGAACACCTTCATCATGTATTGTTTTAAAACACTGCAACATTCTGAATTACCATAAAAACTTTTGATTACATCCATGATCCCTTATTCCTTATAGAATACTTGATATACTCCTTATATCCATAAATGTTTTAAACTCCAACAATGATGTAATGTACAAATCATTAATCAGTTTCAAGGTAGTAAAAAATATAAAATATAATTTATCCAAATCAATCATGTATTTTTCCAAAATCACTACCTCTGTATCAGAACCATATTATGGTTTATCTTTCTCTTAACCATATATTTTCCAAAAATTTAACATGTTATTGAGTCAATTTTATTGGTTCCACACAATCTCAAGTTCTTAATGAAATATTACTGTAGTACAATCCTTATATACTCCATAATTATTATAACCAGTACATTGTTGATACAACACTCAAATGACATAATTCTATAATAACACCATAAGAACTCTAATCATTCCTCCACATCATTGGTAGTATCATAACATGATTATAATCCAATAGCATCATTTGGGGAATACTCTGATGATTTGGACATCGGTTCACATAGTGTCTGAACTTCTTGCAGATGAAGCATTGTTCATTTGAAACCTTTTTCTTACCCTTGTTTTCACGTACTTGGTGTCCATTTTCTCAACACTTATAAAAACTTTCATTCCCTTTAGGCAAGTTCTAGGGTGTTTCTTTCTATAGTCATCACATTTGGGAAAATTCTTCTTTTCCCTCTTTACTTTATCTGTCTTTCTCTCTTCCATCCTTTTCTTCTCTTTCTTCCCTTCAAAGCCATAGGACTTGGAGAATTCTATACTTATCTTACTAACACATGACACTATTTCAATATATATTGAGAATACATGGGAGACTATTTCCCTTCTAAATGTTGGCTTAATACTATGAAATATATGATCCTTATTAATCGTTGGATCATACGTATTGCTGGAGTTCACATTCCTTCTATTGGGTGTCATTTCTATACAATAGCATTAACTATGTCAGTTTATGAATTGCAATGAAAAATTACAATCATGTAAAATACCTAACTTAAATTGAATTGTTTATGGATATAATCCATAATCATAAAGATGTTTTCATTGAGTAGTTATATACTCATAAACTCTTCATAATTATTTGTAAAGAAAATGAGAATAATCCTAAGAATATCCCCCCGGAGTGTTTTAACCAATAGTGCAGCAAGGCCCATTGTCGTGCACCATTTCCCATTCGAGTCTAGCTCAATCTCGTGTTTTTGGGTTTTACCCCCAGGTACATCTGTGTCATAGCTTCCTATACCTTCTCATATCCAGACAGGGATGCATTGCTCAGAAAACTCACAAAATCCTTATAATACCAAAATTTTAGGAAGTTCCTCTATACTAATCATCATAGTCCATCATAGTTCTATGTGCTCTAATCAGAGATTATCTAAATCTAGCTTCCAATGATTGTACTAAACATCCTATGATACCAGCTATAATGCCCCTACCCTAGTTACCGAGATTTGGTTCATTATTACGTTTCATTAGCATGATCACAAAATATCATGTCTCGAACGACCGATTAGTTTAGTAGCCTTGGAAACACTAGATATATTCATAAATGTTACATTACATCATAATGTGAAAACTACAATAATATAGTCACCATGGTCCACACTCATATCCCCATCAGACTATCCCTACAGGTCAGTAAAAAAATATTTCTTCACATTCTGGAAAAAATAAAACATAGAAAGGGGTGAGATCAGATGCTCAGTAAGGATAACAATATAGTGGAAACTTTCTTAAATACGCATAAACATTTAAGGCAATCTATTAATAAATCAAAAGCCTTTTAAAATTGAACTTCAGCATAATATGGAATAAATAAAATGAAATAATTCCATTTACTTCTTCACATGGATATTCTACTAGTCGAGCAATCAAAAGAAATGTCAATACCCACTTTCATAATCATGGAATTCATAATGCAAGACTATCATAACCACATATTCAAGGACTTGTGCCAAGACTAAAAATATGTTTTTTTTCATGGACTTGTTCCATGACACTATTTTGTCTCATGTGACCGACCGATGCATCGAGTAGCTATAGTGGGCTCCACCCATCACTTACTAAGTCCAATGCATTCCTCATATGAATAGTTTTAAACATAATATAATCGGTTGTATTAAAACTAGCATACGAAATGTCAATACTTTTTCCATAAACCATGAATGGTATAACAATAACACATCCACAGTAAAACATTTCAAAAAACCTTCAATACTATAAGGTAGTTTTGTAAAATAATAAATAAACCTCAAATAAGCATAAAATCTATCAAAGGATGTTGACCTAGATGAAATCAAAATTTATTTGAGAGAAATATATCATTTATTGAAATAATTTAAAAGACACAAAATTAAAAAATTTATTTGAAAATATTATTATAATATTGAAGGAAAGCTTAAATGATTTTATAACATTGGAAAATAACCTCACCCGACGTATAAGTTAAAAAAATTACCTTAACTTTGACAAAAAGGTTAAAAAAGACCATTTTTGGAAAACAACGGAAAGATTCCTTTCATACCATTTTTAAAAAAAGTAAAACAATGTTATAAATTACTTCTACCCATAGTCTAGTAAATAGTAAAAATGTTTTGTATTATATTTTTAAGAAACAAGTATGTGGATGATAATGATGTTCCTTTAGATAATTACGTATAAACAACCTCGGATAATGAAGAGACTGTGAAACAAACTCTTACATTGTACTTTTCCTTGGTCAAGGGTAGGTTAAACTCCTCTATAATAGGTAATCCATTTTTATTAAATTATACATGAATCATATAAAAAAATATGTATTCATATATGAACTTTTAATATTTCATTGTTAATAAAATTTTAGTATTATCGTCGTTTCAGGTGTTCACTTACTCGTGTTCTTTTATATGTTTTGTTACATAAGTCGTTTTTGTTATGCATAGGTTGTATATTATTAATATACACATTTATATCAAGTTCATAAACAATATTTTTAATCATCAAATGAAATTACTCTTGAATGGATACGATGGGGAATGAATCTCATCACGTTCGTGGAGACGGTAGTCCGTACTTACGCACAGACGCTACTTTCATTTAATTTTTCATTTTAAAAGGAATAAAAACCAAATGATACATAGGTATAATATTATTCCAGTATAATATAATATCTTATATGAGTTACTGTAGTTCATTAACACCATAAATTATACGTTCCGTGTATGGTATGAACCAGTCGTATCACTTTGAGGGGGCGGTAGTCTGCAATTCCTCAAATAAAATTAACATGAAATGAGTAATGGTATGCTATAAAATGGAATTAAAGTAGCTTATATATTAAATAAATATCATTTATATCATATTTAATTTTAGTTCCATCATAATGGCCACAATAAGAGGCGATAGGAGATAATTGAACAATCATCGTTTCGTGAGGCGTTTGGTTTCCATCCACAGAAACATTCTGTTCATCACCCATTAGATGGAGTTTTGTGTAAGTTTAGTTCGAATACATCTCATAACAATATCCTAGTATATTTAGGATAGTCGTTTTGTTACAAAAGAAAATAATAAGAAGACTTTAGGTGTTTGGAGAAGTAAAATAAAAGAAAAGAATCTAAGAGAAATTGTTACCTTTAATCTGGGTAACTCTCTTTGGTTTGAACCAAAAAAGGACTCTTGAAGTACCTTATGCCGAAGGTAAGGCATCTACGAGGATGAGAGGGATTTAGTGATCTTAATTGGGTAGATTTTGGATAAGAAAAAAGGCTTGATAGGTATGAGAAATTGGTTAGAAGTGGTGTCCTTTTATAAGGGGGAGGAGGGGCGCTTTAAGAAAAACATAAAGTATTATATTATAATAAATTCATATTCGGTTTATAATGGCTCCCAACTAGATTATTTAAATTTGAGGAGGGTATGGGTCGAAAACCACTCAACCAATAGGTTTTAGACAAATTTTGATCACTATTGTACCCTTATCTTTTAGATTTAACTCTTAGTTAAATTGATTGAAATTTACCTTGTCTCTTTCTATTTTTATATTATATGTTTAATAAACATACTATAAACTGTCAAGAGAACCCCATGTGGTTAATTAATGACATACCTATCGTCATATAAGTCTTTTGGCTGAACCTTATGTTATGGGGAATATTATATCAATTAATAATATAATATTTGTTTTTAAAACGCCTTTATGTCTATTTTGACACTATTTAATAATTGATTCCTGTTAAATTATTAATAACATTATTAATTTGAAAAAAATTCATTTAATCAATCCTAACTTGTCATATTATCCAATAAAATTCGTGTAATTCAGTAAAAGTATCAAACGATATTTATTAGGGTATTTATTATATCAGTTATTGTAATATTTCAATAACATGGTAATTACATCTTCATCATTGTGTCATAAATAAATTAAATTATTTTATGTATAAAAATTATAAATAAACTTCCATAATGTAGGAAATAATTTTATATTTCTAATGAATATTTATAATCAAATTTATTTTATGTATAACCCTATATTAAAATGTTTTTGTTATTAAATTTTTATTTTAACTATTTTAACTCTTCTTTGAGTTCAATAATAATAAATCTCCTCATCTAATCCATGTGAACCAAATAGGTTAATATTGTATTCCTAAGGTTTTTTATGTTTAATTATACTTACCCAATACAATTATGACATGTGTTAGGGTAATAATAATATCATTTTTACCCTTAATTGCCCTATTTACTTTTTATCGCGGTAAATAAAAGTAAAAAGTTACTATTCACCAAAAATTATTTTTATCTTATTGAACCAAATTTTACTCCTTGATATTCACCATGTCTCTGAGTGTTTTGAAATTCCACTCATAGAAGCGGTAAAATTATATTTTATATCAATTTGCAAATTCTTTTAGGAGGTAGGCAAAAGATGTTAAAATGTTCAGTAAACTTTTTATATATAAAAAATTATTATAAACTGACTCCAATTAATTAAATTGAACATATATAGGTATTATGTATCTATTTTGACATAAAATAAATTTAAATGAAATAAATAGTTATTTAAATAAAAATTCAGTTTTAAACTATTACTCATTGTTTTTCACTATTCATCAAAAATTAAAAGTTTTCAGAAAAATACTTAAAATTTACCATAAGCTAATTTTGATATTAAGAATTCAATAATTAAGTCTATTTTAACAAACTAAAAACATTTAACTTTCATTTATTAGTTTAAAATTAAACCCCGTTCTCAAAACCAAAAGGCGTATTTTTACAAAATAATAACTACCAAAAGTTTGACACTTGTTTATAATACTATTCATAACCGCTTTTGAACGGCTTGTTTGGTAAGTCATGGTGCACTAGAACTCAGTGTTGCGTGTAGTGCAAGTTATTGAATTACTTTGATTAAATAACGTACTATAAAATCTTGGGGTGTTACATGTCCAAATCCCGTTACCTATGTAACCCCTACACAAACCTCCTACTAGAATCCCTCACTTCATACTAGAGGCCACTATTTTCTCATGAAACCATGTTGATAAGTTATTTTTTAAAAATAAATTGGATACACCCAAAGAAGAGATAATTGTTTTATCCCTTCTTCCAATGTTCTTTTCATTTTCTACGTCATCTTCCTAAGTTGTTACCGTACTAAAATAATAATTTAAAAATAAAAAATATGATGAAATTTTTTTATTATAATGGTGATACTGTGTTCTATCTAATACCCTTTGTTTGAAATTAAATATCACCATGCGTTCAAGCGTACGACATACCCTCTCTACATCATGGTGTGAACTATTTTTCATCTATACACTATTACGACAGGTATAATTATGAATATAAATTAATTAACTATTAAATATAACATGATATTATTTATTTAAAATTAAAATTCCGTCCAATTATATACCATATAATCTTTGATGAAAAGATATAGTCACTCGTGCATACGTACAGCTTACCGTCTCCATGACGTGATAAGACTTGTCTTCCACATTCCCCATTGAAAAATGATTATAAAAAATATATATATTACTAATAATTATAAAATATATTACATAATAAGGTACCAGAATAATATATATATATATATATATACACATATATTTCATTCACTTACTTTCCTTCAATATGATAAGAAAATGAGAACATCGTGCATGCTTGCGTATGACATACCATCTCCAGGAACGGTGTACTCCATTTCATATATATATATATATTATTTATATTATGAATATATATGATATATAAATCATATTATACCTTATTTATGTAACTAAATCATGATCTATTTAATATGATCAATAATAGCAAGTCAAAACCCGTATGAGAAACTAAGCGATTATTACCCAAAATGATGCATTAACATGGAATTTTCAATAAATGAATAATATATCATCATAAGATAACCATATATGATATAATAATTATTATTTAGATTCTTATATAATTTAATAATATCTTTAGAAACATTATAATGGTGCTTTATAGACATACCGAGAAAACAATATCTAATATAAGGGTTAATGTCACAATATCATTATTATTAGAGGTTGTTGATGTGTAAGTATCTACTTGGACATATTTATCATCCCAGTACAGTATCCTAATCAAATTTTTACCAATGATTTAATTTTTATAAAATATTTTGAAATTATTTTTTCGGTTGTTTTCTAAATGATGTACATTATGACCTTTTCTAAAAATTCAGGAAATGATGTTTTTTGACATAATAGGAGGGAGAGGCTATTTTATGCCGTTATTTCACGAAAAAAATTTGAAGAGTTCTATGAAATCATACAAGATTATTTTCAAAAGATATGTTTTATTTTAAAAAAGTAAAGATTTTAAATTATTGAATGTAAAAAAGGAATATTTCCATCAAAGAGTTTTAAGGAATTATTTTCATATATGTCAACATCCTTTGTTATATTTAATAATTGATTAAGGATGATTTATTATGATAAAATCATCCATATTTTTTTTACGATTTTTTGATTTATATGACTCTAGATATGCTATTTTTATTCCATTCATACATTATTGTTAAATTATTAACATTTCATATGCTAGTTTTAAATACTAATTTTTATGTTATCTTTCAACCTTTTCATATGAGGAATGCATTAAACATAATAAGTGATGGGAGGGGCGCATTATAGCACATTGATGCATCGGTTGGTCTCATAATACAAACTAGTGTCTCATAATAGGGACTTGACAAAATATTTGTGTATGTTCATAGCACTATGCCTTGACGTAGTGATTAAGATCTCTGTAATTATGCACTCCATCGATACGAGATTAATTATTGATTTGACATGTGATTATTCGAATACTATAATATCTATGTGAATGTTTAAATGGAATTATTTTATTTACTCTCTCCATATTATATTGAATAAATCGTTTTAAATGACTTTTGTTTTATATTTGAACCTTTCAGTAATATTTTATTCTTGATTTTTACATCTTCAGTTATATTGTATATCCTTACTGAGCATATGAGCTCACTCCTTTCCTATTTTTTATTTTCCCAGAATACCATGAATTGTTTTATGATTGATATGAATGGTTAAAATATATGATAAATGGCATTCTCATAGGATTTTCTATTATATGTTTTCAATTATAAATAGTAATATGACGATTTTGAATCTAATATATTTCCTTAAACTACTAAACCGATTGGTCATTTTAGATTTTATTCATTGTAATCATTGTAATGTATTAATATAATGCATTGGATCCTATATTATGGGGTCATGGAATTAAATTTGGTATCAAAGGATGTTTAGAAACAACCACATAAATACATTTAGAAAACATAAATTAGGGATCATAACCCTATGATAGACTTTGAGGATATGTATATAAGAACCCCCTAGACCTTTGGTAACAATAATGGATAAACTACTATTAATTATATGATGTTATATATAAAATTTCCTTCCATTTGTTATGTGGTTTTCATAAATGAAATGTGTTTCTCAACCTATTATTTCTGGTCTTAATTAATGGAGGAATCCAGATGGAATTGGATTGAAATTGAGTTTTTGGGAAAATCTGGTCATTTGCGCAATAAAATTTAATAATGGCTGAAGAGAAAGATATTGAAATTATGATTAATTAGTTGTCACAATATATGAATAATATTATGATCTTTGATGAAATTCCTAAAACATTGAAAAAGTGGATGATGACAATTTATAAATGCTAAAATTTTAAGAAACACAGAGGAAAGAATATTCTTCTTCCAATATTTTTGGAGGAATGAAAGAATAACCTTGAGGAATACCTCAAATTTAGGGAAATATGTTATATCTACAGGAAAGAGGGTCATAGAGTGACAAATTATTATGGATTTCAATGTCTTATTTTGGGAAATCATGGTCATTACCCAACTCAATTCCCAAACATAATAATAAACTTCTAAACCATGGAAGGATATATTCCTTGGTAACTATTAATTTGGAAAGATTGGATTATTTATTTAATTGGATCCAAGAATTATAAATACTGAATTATATAAGGAGTTTAAATATTATTATCTCCACTAAGGGTTTTGATGAATAAGATGTATAGTAATAATGGAGAACAAAATTTATTTAAGGGTAAATTTATTTCTTGAGAACATATAATTAAGTTAAAGATAAAACATAATATTTTTTTAAGTTTAGATAATGAAGTTTGGACAAAATATGTGGTATATGTGAATAAGTAAATTTGATGATTCTAGTATCTTGAGAAGTAATTGTGGATTTTTTGAAAATATGGTTATGCTATTAAGGATGAATTATAAAACCATTTGGGACGTAAGTAATAATACACTAGTTTTTTGAAAAAAGAAACATGCATGCTTTTAATAATGATATCTGATAATTCATGTTATTGCCATGACTCAAGAGAATACATGATGAAGGTGTTCTCATGTTTGGAATGTGACAACCAAGAACTGACTTATGAGTTATAGGAGATAAATTCTAATTTTATTTGGTTCACCGCTTTCTAAATTTGTTGATTTTTAGTTTTTGGAAGGATTTTATGTTTATCCATTGTTGTATAGTATAAGTTATAATCTAGTTGAATTTTGATAGATTAATGAATTATCTCGCTACAGGTGCACTTATACAAATGTAGTAACATGTGCTAACTTTTTTTTTGAGAAATATGGAATTAAATTTCATTCTATTTATGAATCACATGATCATCCAAGACTTCAGGAATGACTAGTTCAACTTCATTTATCTCAATAATCGATGACGTGGAAATTGTTCAAGTTATGACCAACAGTGAGATATTATTGAAATATATTAATTTGTCTTCTCATGTTCTTCAACATTAAGGAATGTATATTTAAAACCAAAATTTTTTTCCTAATGCATTTTTTGTACACTATGCTACACCAAGATGATCATACACAACACACAACATCATCTTAGTTTGTGCTACACATAACACCGAGTTAGAGCGCACCATGACCTATAAAACTAGATGGTTTAAAATAAGTTATGAATAGTATTAAAAAAAATTAATTTTGCATCTATTCCATATAATTTTAACATTCATATTATTTATTTCTTAGGCATGCTATAAGGAAAAATTCTATTTTTCAGATAAAATGTGTATTTTTTTGAAAAATCTAGTTTTCATCCTTTTCTTGGAAAACCTTCTTTAAATACCATATTTAAAACCATTATATATTAAATTTTAATAAATAAAATTATTCTTAAAATAGGTACATAAAAAATTATTTTTGATATATGTTTGGTATTTTTGGATAAAATCAATATTTTAATGAATTATGTGAAATACTACATTTTAATTCAAAACTGTCTTTTCATCTTATTTATCTGTATATTTATTTTATCCACTAAATTGGATTTAAATTGTATTTAGAATACAAAATTGTATTATTTAAACCATTTTTCATCATTGGAAGTATTTTTTACATTGAAATTGGACTTAAACACTGGTCAATCTATTGATGGGTTTTACTTTTTAAAAACCCGTATTTTGATTTTGACCATGGGAAATTAATATTAAAATAACTTCAGCCAATTATTTGTTTTTAAATTATAAAACTGGATTCCATATGTTTAATTACTGGGTTAAAATTTTGAAAATATGAAACTTTTTTTATATGGACATTATGAGTAATAACTTCCGTAATTATTATTATTTACCATGGTTTAAAGGTAAATTTGGTAAATAAGGGTAAAATAATAATATTGTAATAATAAAAAACAGTGCTAACATGTCTATTAATCCCATTGGATGACATATGGACTACTATGAACATCCTTATGTAGATTTTAGGACCCGATAAGTCCACATGGGAGTGATAACAACATTTTATAATATTTAATTCAATGAAAATGGAAATATAACATAATAATTTATCTCCCAACAAAACCATTTTAATTTGTTTTAAATACATTTTTTCAGTGACTATATATATTCTCTATAATTATAAGATAATTTAAAATATAATTGTCTTTTATTTATAATTTTTAGACATTAAATAAATAGGTTTATTTATGACACAATGATGATATAGTGATTACCTTATAAATGAATGATAGAATGAAACTATATTATAATTATTAAAATAAATGTAATTTGATATTTTTAAGGACATCGAAGATTTCTTTTGATAAAATTGAAATTTTATAGATGTGTTACTTATTTTCATATAATGAATAAAGTATTTATGACTTTAACAAAAATAAATTACTAATATTTTCAAAATAGACATAAATGAATTTCTAAAACAAATACCATTTTATTAAATGTAATAATAGTAATAAAAGTAAATGATTCATAAAAATAACATATATATTGATAAAAATTCCATTAATTGTCCACTTTTGGTTCTTTTGGTATTTTTAGTAACTATTTTAACAATATAGTATACAAATACAAGAAGACATTGCACGAGTTAACTTATTTAACTAAAGGTTAATGCTAGAAGATAAGCTTAAATTCGTGACATGTACTTGTGTAAAACCTATTATTTGAGAGGAGTTAGACCCAAACTCATATTATACTAGAAAAATAATAATTTGGATCCATTTGAACCGAAAATAAATTTATATTAAATTACTTTTAATGACATTCCTAAATTGCCCCTCAACACTCTTGTTGAAGGACGCTTCTTCTTCTCAATTATTTACACCTCTAAAGCCCTTTGGGTCATAAAAAACCTTCCCAAAACTCCTATAAAAATCCCTAAATTCATCCTAATGGACACCCTTTAGTAATAAAACCATATTTGGGATCCCTTTTGAGAAAACCAAAAAGATACCCGAAAGAAGAGGTAACTGTTTTATCTATTCTTTCAAAATTCATTTCATCTTCCACTTCCTTTTTGTAAGATATTACCATAATGAAATTATAACTCTGGTATATAATATATAATGAGATTTTTTTATGATTCTGGGATATCTTTTATTCTCTTTCTACCCATCCAATTAAAAACAATATCATCATGAGTGTGCATGTTCAACTTACAGTCTCCACGACGTGGTGTAAACTATTTTTCTTCTATATATTATTTTGACGGGTATGATGATGAATATAAATGACTTAAAAAATAAATATAACATTATTTTATTTCTTTAATTTAAATATTCCGCAAAATTTCATACCATTTAACCATTAATTAAATGATACCATTCCTCGTGCGTACGTACAACTTATCTCCACGACACATTGAGACTCATCTTCCACGTTCACCATCTAGGAATGATTATATTAAAAGTATATATTATGAATAATTTTAAAATATATGAAATAATAGGGATAATTTAATATATATATATATATATATATATGAATTTACATACATGTTATTCACTTACTTTCATTCAATACGATAATAAAACAAAAACAATGTTCATGCATACATCTGACCTACTGTCTCTATGAATATTTTATTTTATTTCATATATCTATCTATTATATATATTTTAATTATTAATATATATTATATATAAATAATATTATTAAATCTATAAGTAAATAAATCATTATTTAGGTAATATTATATATAATAACATATCAAAACACGTATGAGAAATGAAGTAATTATTACCCAAAATGGTGCATTGACATTGAATTGTTAATAAACTGATAATGTAACATTATAAACGACTCACATATGATATCATAAATATTATTATTTTTCTTATATAAGATAATAATATGTTTCAAGACATTATACATGATTTTATTATACGTATTAATAATATCAGATCGTATGTAAGGGTTTATATCACAATCTCATTATTATTTGAGGTTGTTGATGCATTAGTATATATTGTGACATAAATATCATCCAAGTCCATGTTTCTATAATTGTTTTCATAAAATATTGTACTATTATTCTATGAATTTTTAAAATCATTTTTTAACTATTTTTTTACATTTTATAAAATCACCGAAAGAGAATCTTTGCGTCATTTTACATGTAAGGTACTCCATGACCATTCCGACAAATTATGGAATGAATATTATTTACATAAACAGCATGAGTGGATATTTTACACCATTATGACACCTTACTAATTTGAGTCCTTCCATACATGATTTCAAGGGTATTTTAAAAGAGAATTTTTTATTTTAAAATTTAACAGTTTTAAACTAATTTAATGTTAAATGGAATATTTCCCAAAAAGAGTTTAAATTAATTAATTATTTCTATGTAAACATCCATTATCATATTTTATGCTTTTCTAAGATGATTTATTATGATAAAATAATACATATTATATTTAAGGTTTGGTAATATCTTTGATTGTCTATATTTTATATTTATACCATTAATGGTTTATGGATAATGTATTAACATTTCAAATGATAGTTATAAATACAAATGTTTATGTTATCATTCAACCTTTTCATATGATGAATGTATTGAAATTATTACAGGACATGTGGGGCTCTCTATAGCTCTGTGAGGAATCAGTAGGTCTCACAAGGCAACTCAGTTTCTATTCAATAGGACTTGATAGAATATTTGTGTATGTCTTATCATGAGGCCTTGACATAGTGGTTTAAGTGTTTGGAATTATTCATTCCCTCGTTATGACATTAGTTATTGATTTTAAATGTGATTATTCGACTAGTATAATATCTATGAGATTGTTTAAATGGAATTACTTAATTTATTCTTACTATATTAAGATAAATATAATGTTTTATAGGGATTTTGTTTTAGTTTTGTACCATTAATTAATATTTTATTCTTTTTTTTATAGCTCCATCTATATTTTTTATCCTTATTGAGAAACTGAGATCACCCATTTATTATGTTTTATTTTCCTAGGATTACAAGAAGTGTTTTTTGATTGATATGTGTGAAAGGACCAGTTTGGGATATGCCTAACACTGAGAGGGGGGGGGGGTGAATCAGTGTTGGGGAATTTTTAAACCAATTCCAACTTTTATCCCTGTACCTCTAGACCTGTTAGGATCTTGATTCTATTATTCTCTTTTCCTTGTCGCATGCAATAACAAAAAGCAGTAAAAATGTGCACCCGATATTTTTACAAGGTTCACCACTCAATAAGAGTAGCTACGTTCTTTCCATGCATGGGTATGACCACTGCATGGATTCTCTACTATAAAGTAAAATGTTGTTACAATGGAGTGGCTAGGAAAACAATCCTCTAGCCAGTGTGAGTCCCTACACTTTGGAGGGGGGTGGGAAACAATCCTCTTCCCTGGACTGGTGAAAGCCAAGTCCAACTTGTAGCCTCTAGCTGGTTCATTATACTGCCTATCGAGACAGTCTTCATCCTTCTTCAAAAGGTTGGTTCTACTCTTGATCTATTGTAGTGCTCTTCACTTGATTACATGCAAAGCAGTAGGCAAGCAATTCTCTTCTTTCTTTCTCTTTTTCTCTAGTGCAAAAAAAAAACTGCACTAGTTCTTCTTCCTTCTTCCTCTTAGTGCAACAACTGACTGCACTAATCACCTTCTTTATTTAGCTAGAATCACATACACCAATGTGATTATTCAATAACTGAAGATCTGCTCACAAAAAATCATCTGAATTAAACTACCCTGAATAATTGTCAGCCTTCAGTTGGGCATACTCTGTTCTTCTTCTTCTCTTCCTTCTCTTCTCAATACCAACACCTGAGTGTATTGGTATACTGAATTCTTCCTTTGGGCAGATATGAGTTCAATTGCACGTCTAGTTCTTATTCACTTCGAAAATCACAACGAGAGTGTTAAACACCAGTCGTGTGAGTGCGGTTCAACTTCTCTTTGTGAAACCGAATGGTTCACAGTTCTTTTTCCTCCACAAGGCTGCTTCGAGAGTGCTCTGTACCTATCAAAGGCCTGCGGTACCCTCAAATTTTTCGCGCAACCTTCTAGGTGTCTTGCGCATTAAATTCAAGCCTTGCGCGTATAAGCACCTTTTGGCGCGAAAAACCCTTTTCGCGCACAACTCTTCTTTTTCGTGCAGAACATCCTATTTCGCGCAACAATTCTTTTTCCGCGCAACACTTATTCTTTTCGCGCAATGCTCTATACTACAATTTTCCGCGTGCCAGAGCTCGGGATTTGTCTACGTGTCGAGTCTCTCTTTTTTTTATAATGAGAGGGGTTCACCCCATATTTATAGGCAGTTTTGACCTTGCGCATAAAAACTTCTTCCTGCGCGTAAAAACTACTTCATGCACGTAAAAACTCTTTTATGAAACTTCATATTTCGCACCATGCTTCAATATTTCGCGCACCTCATGCCTTTGCCATTTTTCATCCTTCTAAGCATGAAGCACCAATTGCGCGGAAAATTCCGCACCACGTTCTATATTGCGCGCAAACCCAATCTTTCCTGCAACATCAGATTTCGCGCACTGCTCCAATATTTCGCTCATTTTATGCCTTTGCCAATTTCTGATCTTCTGATCTCGAACCATCATTTGCGAGAAAACTTCATTCCTCAATTTTGCGCACCATGCCAATATTTCGCGAATCCCGCAGATTTTTCGCGCAACCCGATACTATTTCGTGCATCCCACAGATATTGCGCGCACCACTTTATTTTTGCGCGAAACATGCCTAAATTTCTACTCACTCCATTACTTTGACATTTTTCAACGTTCTGACCTTGAATAACTCTTTTCCACGTATAAACCATCTTCAATCTTATGCGCAACATCCATTTCCAAGCACATTTCTTCATCTCCCGATTTTCAGGCCCTAAAATTTGGCAAACACTGGAAAACGGCGCCACCTTAAACTGTGCTTTTCTGCCATCCCCAGATTCTCTATTGCTTTTCCATTTTATCTCTTTACTGCTTCCCATAACCATTCTTCTGCTCTTATCACGAATCCCACCATCGTGATATTTATCCTTTGATAGACCAGCTTAAGCATCGTCAGAGTTGCAATGGGAACTGAATCTTTCCTATCTTCCAGCAGCATCATTCCTTCCAATCAAAACATTATATGACTGGCATCATCATTTCTCCCCCTTTCCTTCATAAGGCTTGCATCACTTGTTCTCCTAACTCATGATTTGTGTGAAATACATACCAGCAAAGCATCGTCTGATTTCGCTTCATGAAGTGTTGCTCAAGCCTGACATTCAATGCTATGATTACATAACAATGCTACATGCATCCTCACTTCAGTCGATCTCCATTAAATTTGGAGTCCTTCTTCATATCCTTCTTCATTTTGACCAGCATTGACAACAGTTGACAACAAATACAATCATCATATACAAAGTGGTCCCAACAATGTGGGGTTAGTCTAGGGGAATAATCTCATTATTAAAGGATTATATATACTATGTTTATGTTAGAAATTGTAATTTAATGTTTATGTATGTAATCTATTTTCCAAGATTGTTAAAATGATCAGTCTTTCAGGATTTTATTCCTTAGAATCACAAATATTTATTAAAATAATGCACTATATCTGGGCTTCTAGGGTCAGGGATTTACGGATTTAATTATTGTCTTATTTCGAAGGAGTATATTAGGATTATTTGCATTGGTATTAGACTCATGGGAAGGATGTGCAGTGATATAGTGCCCTAGGTGATGGCTTCCTATGAATCCTAGTTATGGTGGGGAGCAGATTTCTCATAGTTAATTTCATTTGTGGATCAAAAATAAGAGTAGTCCCATTTAGGGTGGTATGATTTTTCATTTCATGGATGAGATGTTATAGATATTTACACATAAGAAGGCTTCCAAAACATCTCAATTGTGGTGGGAATCACAATTCTTATATTCCATTCCTTTAGGTGGATGTTTTGATGATTAAAAACTACAACTCCACATTAGTGATGCTCGGTGTGATATACGAGATGATGTGAATTATTCAACAAACCACACAATTATTCCTCTGTTGATGGAAGAGGTCTGGCCCAGGGAGGAAGAGTCTTTGGGTACGAAACTTCCCCCCTATTCTCTTTAAATTTGACTAGGTTATAATGTAATGAATGGGTGGAGGTTATGGGTGTATAGAAGAGTGAGACAACAACCTCCTACAATAAAGGCTAGGGGTTTAAACTAGGATTTCTACCCTATAATGGGACCTTTGGTGGGGTGGGGAACTACACCTTTGTCCAAAAGGAAATTAATCTGTGATAATTACACTCCCAACATGGGATTGGAAGCTCCGGTTATTAGAGATGAAACGGGGTGGAGACAGTTAGATCCATAAAACCCAATACCGACAAATTATCAACATTTTCTTATGATAAGGGTCTATGTGACCATTGATATCCAAATCCATGGAAACCCTAGTGACCCTTACCCTCTAGTAAGGCAAGACTAGGAAGCCCTTGACAATAGATATCCAAATGCAAATGGGAAGTAAACATAAGTGAAATTACCTAATATTTTTGAAATTAAGAGGTCATGGTAGAGGATTCAACAAAATACCTTTCAAGAAAGAGATCCAATTAAGGAGAGGCCCTTCCATGATGGACTTTGAATGAGGCTTAATGAAAGGATCGAGCATGATGAAGGAGTGAGGTGACAAAGAAAGGTAACCCATGTAAGTGGCATGTCACTATGTGGATTAGAAGTAGTACTGGGTAAATTTATGTCACATTCAGTGATGTAAATACTCGATTATTATACATGGGAAAGACATTTATCAAGACTTAAATATTCCTCACCAGTATTCCCCGAAGTGGGGTGATAACTTCTTACTTAATGAAGGGTGATCGTGCATGTGTTATTAAATGTGTAAGTTTGAGAGAATGATTCTCACAATTTTTTATTTTTTTAAAAAAATTAGAACCTAAGTCTCACTATCCCCCCTTTAATTCCCACACATTATGTTTTTAGAAACTACCTTGGAGGTTTCAAAGCACTTGGGAGAAGTACTAAGATGATTAGATAAAACATCGGGCTTCATGGAAATTCTTTTGTTCAAATGAAGACCCCAAGTGTCATTTTGTAGGAAAAAATGGCACCCTAAGTGGTGGTGACATGGTGCAGAAGTGATAAGGTGGAACTCAAGTGAGGCGGGACACAAGTACTTGATTGTCGCTGGTGATTCATGCTACCTTTGGAGAAACAAATTTTGATCCATTGAAAATAATTATATTTTAGATCTATTTTCTCCACTTTTTCTAAGGAATTTCCATTTATCAATTTTCAATACAAGTGATGAAATGGAGATTTTGGGGACTTAAACCAAAACTCTTCTCTATACCACATGGGATGTGCCCCCACACCCACATATAGAATTATTGCTATGATTCGGTCTTGATCCATTTGGTCGGTACATTCCCTTCCATCACTGACCCTCATAAAAAATGAAGAGTTATACAATGAACATTTTGATCGTCATTGTGGTTATTTCCTATAACAGAACATAGAAATCCAATTTTCTCCTTTCATAATAATGAAATATTTTAATTCAACCTCATCATTTCCTGTCTATGTGGGATTTAAATCTTCAGCATTGTTAACAAGTGCATGGAACACATTTCTTAGTGTCAACAAAATCCACCCCCTTATAATACGATTTATTCAAAAATAAAATAATCTAGTTTTAAGGTAACATGACAGAACATTATTTTATTAAAACATGCTTTTGTGGGTTTAGTGATACATAATGTTTGGAAGGATGCTCTAATTTTTTCCTAAGCCTTGAGACATAGAGAGAAAATGATTTTGCTGTTTATAGGGTTATATGAATAACCCTAAAAATATTATGACACTTCTGTTATTAAAATAAAATTTTCCTTAAAACAATATATAAGGGACTTTTTGGGTGAAAATTTTAATTTTATTATACTTATTTTTTTGGTTTTTTTCCAAACATGTTTTTCCTTTCAACATTTTATGGAAGGATATTGGATGAACCGTACAATGCATAGTTCTTGCACGATAATACTATACTTTTTATAGATTTCCCTTTGAAGGGTTTTCAACTTGTGGGGTAATATGTCTCTTTTAATAGGTAGTTTAAATTCATTCATTTCATAATATAAAATATAGTGTTTTAGTTTGAATAACATTGAACGTGAATTTCAAAATTAAAACCCAAACAAGGCTTGATGGCTACGAAGGTCCTCTTTGTTTTTTTAGATACTTACACGGGGAATCTTGAGTGAGGATTTTTATGGACAACAAATATAAAATATGAAATATAATAATATAGGAGGTCTTTTCTAGGAATTCAGTTACACTATTTGATAAACCTTTTATGGGGGCTGTATTATATAGGTCCGACTAGGGTGTGTCCTGCCTAACCAAATTGTGGAATCCTTATGATGGAATGCATGTTATGTGGGTGAATAATGCAAGGAAACCTTGGTGCACATACTGCATAATCATATGAATGATTTTTTAGGAATTTTTGCTTTATATTACTGATATACAAAGGGTATTATGATTTGGATGTCTCTATAAACATTGGTTGGATAGGCTGTGGAAAAATGTATGAAGATAAAGGGGACCATCTATGTCGATGTAGGCCATGACTGAGAGACCACATCTACACCAATATAATTTGTGATGGGGGTAAAATAGTGCTATAAAGGGGATTTATGATATTATTTTTTGAATTTCTAAGTCTGGGATCAATGAAATTATGGGATCTCTGATACAATAATATGTAGTTTTTGGTCATGTAGTAAAGGAATTAGTTGATTTTTTATAATATGTTATGCAGTTTAAATTCATGAAGCATAGACATAATATTGTGATGATTAATGTCATGCATAAATGATTAATGTAGGGGGTGTGATGCTTAATGTTATGCAGCATGGAAATTCAGAGTATTTTCCATTCAAATTCAAGAAATTCGGATATTACGGGGTTGTTCAGTTTAAAATCATATAGAAAGGACATTATAAAGATTTTATTTAATATTATTTAGATCTAACCAAATATTTTATGGTTTTCCAATTAATGGTAATTCATCTAGAGTGTGACTACCATATTCTGGTATGGAAATGGATAATTTAAAACATTGATAATGGGACTCTTGAATCTGAAGAGTGATATAGAAAAGGGAATTCTGAATTAGAGGTGGTATCTTCCAAGAACGAAGTTATCACTACGTCAAAAACCCATTATGGGGTATGTATTATATATGGTCACCTATGAAATATGCATCATATAAAAACAATGGAATCCTTTGATTCAGAGGCCTATTATGTAGGTGAATTTTATGCATAGAAAACTAGTTCATCAACTGCATAGTCAGGTAAAGAATATCTCAAAGATTCTAACATTCTCTTGCTCAAATATGAAGCAAGTTTATGGAGATTTGTTGTTTTCCCTAGTACATGGTCTGGTTAATGGGTAAAAGTAATTGAATATAGAAGGGGTATCTTAGGTTTTGATTTCAAAATAATTGGAGATAGTGGCCTTTTTTGAATGTCTTGCCCAAATATAGAATGTATGGTGCATGTTGTGTTAGGTCATACGAGCAAGACCATAACATTATGTAAATAATAGAGGATATTTGGTTAATAGAAAAAGTTAATTCCAATATATTTTGATCATATGAAGAGGGAAAATGTAAACCATTTCATTGGAGACTTTCATGTCGATAGAAAGGATATGAGACAAATAAAAAATGATTACCACTTTAAATTGAGGGGATCCTCCATACTGTTATCAAATCAGAAATGGAATAAAGAGCCTTCTCCTAGGAATGCATTTACTACTATTTAAAAAACCTATTATGGGGTCTCTATTATAAAATTCCATGTATGACATGTGTTGTATAGCCAAATAGTGGAAGTTTTTGGCTAATAGTACCGCTATGTATGTGAATTTTATTCATGGACAACTGGGGTAGTTAGGTAAAAAGAGATATAAGATCTCATAAATGTTTTCACCAAAAACTGAAGAAATATTACGAATAATACAATGTATTTAAATATATGTATTATTATGTGTGAAATGTGTATTTTCCAATGCATAAAGAACATTTTGGACTGATATTGGCCATGAGTTTGGTGTCCTCTACATGCATCTGACTCATATGTAGAAAAGGGGACAACTCTTTTTTCTATGATGTGTTCTCTGAAGATAGGTCCCAAAATAAAAGATCATATATTGATTTTGATCACATACTAGAGGGGGAATTTTCATTTATTTTATGTCTTCGACTAAGATCTGGAGACAAGATTTCACTATGTATCTCAAATGGGAAGAGAATCAATCCATACTCTGAATATTGTTCATTTTAATATGAAGGGGTGAGTACATTATTCATGCGGTTTAATGTCTTTTGGTGAGGATGATTATTTACAAAACAAAAAAATAAAGGGTAATTGTGGATTAGTGAAGTTTTATGTCATTTAGTAATGTCATTGGGTGTCTTGACTTGAAATTGCATAATATAATGTGGATAAACCAAGGTATAGGGTCCAACTGTTACTATAAATATTTTTAGAGAAATAATCAAGACAACTGTAGTTCTAATAGCTAAGAGATCATGTGTAAAGTGACAACTCGTATTGGACATCCTTCTATAGATCTGTCTCAAACATAGAAGAGTAGAGTCTTTTTCATGTTGTGATGTGTTTTGGACCATGATTGAAAATCTATACATCATTATGTATCTCACAGGGGTGAGAATCAAGCCAATCTTTATTCTAGGAGAAATATCCCCTCTATAGTTTTAACTCATGCACACATAGAGTCAATGAATTTTTTACATGAATAGACCCATGATTGGAGATTTGGGACTCAATATGGGTACCATTAGGATGAGAATCAAGTCATACATAGTTCTTGAGGGTGATTCCCCATACAAACAAGATTTTGATGTAAGGAAACGAGATTTTTTCTTATTCATAGCTAGGCCCGAGATTGGAGAGATGGATATATATATGTATCTCATTGGAACTGTAATCAATCTATATGTGGACATTTTCGTACAGTTTATCCTCATGCAAAAAGTATGAAGGTAAATTGATGTGAATGAACCATCAAAGTTCAGCCTTGGAATGTAATTCTTGGAATCAACATTATATCATGTGGAGTTTAACAGGGTCCCTATGTAGATCAAATTCATACACAGGAATTAAATGTGCATAATGAATAATCATATATTGACGCATGATTGGAAATTCGAGTGCCACTAATATCTTGTTGAGACAAGATTCAAGAAACATGTAGTTATTGACGGTTCTACCCATGCAATTTTGATTCATATGCATAGGGGAGAAATAATTTTTTCATCATTAAGTCTCGAATCAATATTGGATATCTAGGTGTAACTATGTATCTGAAGGGGAAATAATTAATCCATACATAGTTCTTAAAATTTTCCATGTATTTTAACATCATGTGGTATAGAATAAGATGAACCTACATGAAATAAAAGAAATATTATAACTGGATAAGGAGATAAGAACCACATGTCACTACATATCATTATGGGGAATGAATCAAGAAACACATAGTTCTTGAATATGGTTCCCCATAACAATTGAATGTTGATGGGAGAAAATATGGATTTAATACTTTCTAGAATAATGGATGTGTACAAAATCCCAGATGGTATGAGAATCAGGCCAAATTATCTTGAATGGTTCATAATATAAAATTAATTCAAATACAAGGAAAAATGATATTGTTTTCAACCATTTTGGATGGAACAGTGGTTGGATATCTTGATGTCCCTACACATCTAAGACTGTTCATCTGTAGATAGTTGATCACAAATAGAAACTAAGAGTGAAGGAAATTTTACTTTAAATGGATGGACTATTTTCGTCCTGTATACCATTGACTATGGGGTTGACAGTGAGGCATTACAGGTAGTATTCATGTAATACCATAAGGTATTCATGTGTTTATCATGAATTTTTTATCATTATCCACAAACTACTATAGTATGTTGGAAAATGATTTTTAGAAAGCCTATATTTTTCCATTTTATGTTTCATGATAGCGGGATGAATGGTTTGATTTGATATTGTATTCATCATTTAAAATCCATGCCACAATAGAATATAAACCAGTACAGTTGTCCATCCTTATGGTAAAAGGGACACCAAATCTGGTAATGATCTTATCTTTGAAAATGATAATGTTTTTGGCTCTAACTTATTTAATAGGTATTTCCCCATCCCATTTAGATATGTAATCATTAGCAATAAGGATGTATTTAAACTTCTTGAACATATTTTAAGGATAAGGGACCACAACTTCTATTCCCTTGGTATAAAAAGGCCATGAGTGTTTAGATATATGTAGAAACTATAGGGTTTGATGAATGAAGTATTCGTGGACCTAGAAGGGTTGATACTTCATAGTGAAATCTGTGAAATCCTACGTCATCAAAGTCCAAAAGTATACACACCTTACAATTTGATAAAATTGGTTCTTCCCATATTGGTGGGCAGCATAAGCTCTTGCATGTAATTATTTCATGACATCCAAAAGTTTGTCCCAAATAATGCATCTACGGAGAATTACATCAAATCCTTACATATGGGGATATTCTAGTGATTTGGTCCATAATAAAGGGTGAATTTAAGAACATGTCATCATACATTCTATTTTGTATCTTAATCCAATGGAAGTAAAACATCTTAGAGATATTCCATGTTGGGTATCATTCATCCCATGGTAGGACTAAATGGTTCAATAATAGAAATTATTTCATTAATTTATTTTATTCTAATTTGATCAAAAGTTAAAACCACATGGCAATGAGAAATACTAATAATATTTTCATCCCTGTTCGGATCTTCTAGGGATGTAGCAGCATTTTCAAAGTCATCATCTTGGGCATTTTGTTACCGTGAGATAGAAGAAAATATTGGTTTTGAGGAAACTTCTTCCATTAAATGTCAGACATAATCACATATGGGGTTTATTGTTATTTTCTAGTTGCATAATCCCATTTATCTATTGGATTACCAATTCTAAATCACCCTTCACATCCAGGTGTTCCATTGGAAAATTGATTACTAATTTAAAGTTGTTAATGAGAGCCTGGTATTCTGCGTAATTGTTAGTACCACCTAATGATAAGATGAAGGAGTATGTTCATACATATTTATTTTGGAAAATATGTACAATTCCTTAAACAACATTTTTATTCTTAGGGTCTTCCATTATCTTCCTCCTCGGACTTCTAGAAGCATCCTTAACGTGAATGTCCTTTATTTGGGTACCATCCTGAATAGATAATATTTCTTCACCACTAAGTTCTGGTATTATTTTCTAATATTACTTAGATGTTTATTCATTATGGAAGTCTGTTAAGGCATGGCCTTTAACTGATCTATATCACACAAAATGTATATCAAACTATTAAATAATAAATCTCCATCGCGCTATACATCCTGTCAAAATAGGATGAATGGGATTAATTTGAGCGTGTATTTTTGAGGGAACATGCGGACCTTGTGATGTTGTATGTAGTTCCCCAACTTTTGTGCAACAATGATTTATTCAATTTAGCTCTTCTCAATATCTAAATATAGATTCTATACATTCAGTGTGGTTTAACAGAGATAGTAATGGAAGTTTTCAGTCCCATTATGTTATTTTGTGAAAGGAAAGCACCTAGTGATCTATCCAATGTTTTCAAAAAAATAATGAGTAGTTTCCCTTCAATATGTGAGATCAATACTTGTGGAATAAAGAGGTATTTCTTTAGGGTATGAAATTCATCTTTAAATTAATTATTCCATTGATGTGTGGCCCACTTCTTTATTAATTTCGGGAAGGTAAAACCCCTCCCTACCACATTGGCTATGAAGCATCAAATGTAGGCCAACTATCCTTAAATTCCTCTCAACTCTTTCATGTTTTGAGGTGGTGACATTCCAATGGTAGCATTAGTTTTCTCAGTATGAACTTCAATGTCATGATGGAATACATAAAAACAATGAAAATTTCCCATGGATACCACGAAAGATCATTTCATATGGTACATCTTCAGAGTATACTATAAAAGGCTTCTTGAATATAGTATCCATGTAAGTCTGGTTATGAAAACATTTTATTAATTTGATGACTATATCATAAACATGTCTTTCAATAAATTTACCCAAGAAGGGTTTCACTATGTGGTGCATTGCACATTGATCTGTCACACTGGAATTATTCAACATAAATGGCATTACCTGATAAAAAATTTAAACTTGAAGAGATCCCAAGGATTCATATTACTATTATTATAAAACCATAAATATTTGGTTATACCCATAGTATCTATCTGTAAAAGAGAGAGCCTCGTAGTTAGATATTTCATCAATCAAGGGTTTTGTGATTAGAACCGGGATGCCATCTTTGGGAATATTTCTTTTGAGGTCACTAAAACCGATGACAATTCTAATTTTTCCATTCTGATTTTTCATTGGTAAAATATTTTATAACAAATTTGAATATTTCACCTCTAAGATGAAGATTTATTTGATAATCTTCTCATTTTTTGCCTCAATTTTGGAGGAATGATTCAGGTGTGATCTTTTTTCTACCTTCTTGTATCCCCAATGTTCATATAGTTAGTCCAAATGATTGGTGGACACCTAAGGTTCATGTCATGTAATCTCAATTTAATTAAAAAATTTACATCCCAATGTTTCTTTAGAAAGGAAGTATACACCTATTACTATTCTTGAGTCATGGCCAAAATAATCTGAGTGGTGCGTAAATATTCCATTATACCAATAATTATTACAGTGAGTTCATCCATATTGGTGGAGATTCCTTCCTCAAATATTATAGGTGTTCCCTTAAAGTCTTCCCCCTTATCTTCTTCTTCTTCTTCTTCATGTGTTTCTTATTCTACCTATTCATGAAGGGTATATGATGAATAAATAATTTCATAGATAGGGGAGGATTCGGTATTTTGACATCCTAAAGGGGAGGCTTTCATCTCAAGCCCAATTGATGATGAATTGTCATTTTGATGTCCTGAAGAGAAGATTATGGGATGGGAATCATTATCCTTTTCATTTTACACGAATAAAATAAATTCATATATATTGGATATAAATTAGAAAATTGATGATGTTTTCTTGATTGAACAAAGACATCACTATTTACCCTTTCATCACTGCTTACTGAATAATCAATTTCTATTATGCTATCATGCTCAGTTGCCACAAAAGAATTTATAGAAGCCACTGATAGAGTGTATGAATTTGGGAAAATCCTTTAAATTTGATTAATTGTCAACATGAAGTCATCACTGAGATTCTTGAATGGGTTATCTGAGATACTTTCCAAAACATTTAGATCATTTATTATAGTAATATCATTTTCCGTAGACTATTATCCATTTCTTTGGTTGATCTCTGCATCAACGTACTGATATTCACATGCTTTGAACATGACCTTATCACCACGAAATGTACTAATATGACCATTGATACAATATTAGGGACATTGGTGGTACTGTGATTGAATGGAATCATGAAAATTTATCCATGGAATCTCCCAAAAGAATTTTGAAAGGTGTGTCCCACTGGACAACAATGAATTCAAAATTAGATATGAGATCCGCAAACTGATTTCTAAGAATAATCTCATATAGAGGTTCTTAATTTTTTAACCCTATACCATTAAGGTAGAGGGTGATCCTTGGGATTTATTGAGGCCCAATCAGTGAAGCATCCAAATAGGAATGAATTTAATGCCAGATCTATTATCAATGAAGGGTCATTGAATGTCAATATCATTGATCATTCCAGATAGATACAAGGGTTTGATGTATCAATGTACGAAAAAATCCTCATACATGGTCTATAAAATATATGACTACATGTAATTCATCTATTCATTCACTATAAGAAAAAAATTTTTGTAGCAACCTCAGATTAAAACTCTTTATTTCATTACAAAGACTCAATATGTTCTTCTAGGAGATCCTTATATAAACTCGATGAATCTAAAATTGATAGATTGTCTAGTACATGGTCTCGTTCATTCATCACATCATAATTTTTATCCAAATTTATGTTTTCTCATGTATAGATATGATATTATGAATTTAACATAGATGTTGATTCCACTGATGTGGATAAACACATTTTGGAGATAAAGATAGAAATAATTCATCTCTAGGTGGATTAGACTTTGTAGTTTTTCTACCATCAAAGAATGTTGGGGTATAGCATCTAATCGGTCATCCAAGATGATCATGTTAGGGAATACCCTATCATTTGTAGGATAATTCTATTGTTCATTTTTATATCAAGGGTGGGATCTACCATAAATGTTTTGTGGCACAAACTGTTCGAGTAGGGGGTTGGTTGGAGTAGTGGAATCTAAAATACACATGGCTTCCATTGTATTCTTGACTTTAATGACCTCGTCCCTCATTTCCCCAATCATGTATCGGAACTCATGTTCATATTTAGAATAATCAATTTTATAGTGATATATAAAGTGAATAGTGTTAATGGAACTAAATATCAACTCCTCGTCTAATTAGGATTATTCCTAACATGTTTATTCTTGTTGTTCCATTTGGATGTGTGGTACACAGGCTTTTGAGACAGTTGGAATGAAATTATTTAAGTTCAATGTGGAATTTGGCCTTGAAGAAAACACATGTTCTTAATTTTACTCCTTATTCATCTACCCATGTAGCTTCATTTAGCAATTTCCTTTAGAGGACTGGGATTTTGATGAAGATTGATTTGTTCTAATGGAAGTAGAATGATACAAATTTGGTTTCTTAAATTTCTTCTATAGAATGACATGTGTTCACTCTATTGTTTTCCCGAGCTTCAAATCACTGAATTACTAATAATTATTACTTTTTAACATCTTTATACTCTCCTTCTTCCCCTAGATTGGTAGTAGTAACACACGATACAATGGATGAGGAATTATTTCATTTCACTTTCCTGAAAACTATAATTGTTTATAGGAGGTCTTTAAAAACAAAACACTCCTAGATGGGGTGCCACAACATTTTATATAATGGTCGATAGTTTGGGAGGTCCTCGTCTCTTTAATTGTTATATTTCTTTAGTCTTGGAAACTGAAAAATGTTGTTTTAAAAAGATGAGATGAAGTAGCCGGGGACTTGGTCATTTTTAATCTAATAAACCATGCTTTTCAACTCCTCAAACTATCTCTGACTTTTATCTTTTTTAGTACTTCGACAAGGTGATCATTGATATTGAAGTTTGGGAGGAGGATTCATATGGTATGAGGAGGTATTTGAAGTAAGAGAAGATATATGAGCCTTCTTATGGATGACTATAACGGCCAATGCTTTTCATTTTCTTCTTCCTGGAGCTGATGGGACTACTCAGGAATTGGATATTGTCTCTATTACGTAAATTTATACATGTTGAACAATCATTATAAGATATTGAAACCCTCTAATGTATTTGACATGGATTTATTGTGTGTGAAACTCTCCGCATATATTTTCATCACTAATGTGACAAAACTCTTCTTGATGGAGTGGTATATTCATGGATTATATTAATAAGTTCCAATGTGAAATGAAATCTGAAGCTCTTTCATTCCCCCTTTAATAACAGTTTTTTAGATCAATGACTGTTGTCTTCTGAAGAATTGAACTAAATGGTAAAATGAATTTCTAACAGAGATCATTCCATATGTTAATTGATTGAAACTGCATGATTTTATACAATAAGAAGGATTGTCCCTCAAGTGACTTAAAAAAATCAGAGTTTTACTGTATCTTTTTGCTTAGGGGTACACATCATAGGACCACAACGAGATAAAAAATGTGTCATGTGCTACTTCAGATCACCTAATCTATTAAAGATTGAAAGTGTGATATTCCCAATGTTTGGATAAGGAGGGTATGAATACAAACATGCATGATAAAACTTCTATTGTAGTTTTATTGGTCCACATCATCCTTCCTTTTAATCCAATTGATCATTAATTAACTTTATGGTGGTCATAATAATTCAATGAATATCTGGTTGAGTTGGGACCTTTATAAGTATAACTACTAGATCATGAACTAGTGAAACTACTAAGAAGAAAACTGGTGGGGTAACTACTAGTATTTTCCTTAGATGACCTGTAACACCCCAAACTTCCATGGTATGCTTCTCTCTGAATAATACAGTAGCGTGTGTTGTACGGAACTTCAAGTTCTAACACACACCAAAACTAATAAAACTAGCCCTTATGAATAGTAATACCCACTTTTTCAAATTTTATACATTTTATCTTTCAAAATGGACTTCATTTTTTGATTCCTAATATCGAAATTAGCCGAGGGTGAAATTTTGGTACTAGTCCGATAACTTTCATATTTTGATGAATAGTGATAATTAATAAATTTTAATTAAAAACAACTTTTTTAATCGAAATAATTAATATTGATAAATTATTAATTTCAGTGGTTTTAAAGTATATTTATAATATATTTTTACCATTTAATAAAATTTTGGTCATTGTATATAATTTCACATTTAAACCAGACATAAACAAGTGTCAATCTTTTGATAGTTATTATCTCTTAAAACACGCTTTTTGTTTTAACAATGGGAATTAATTTTAAATTAATTTATGCCACTTCTGTGTTTTGAATTTGAAAAAATAGATTCCATATTTGGAATCAGGATTTCCAAATTTTGTAAATAGGAAACTTTTATTTTTAGTCATTTTGAATAATTTCTTTGGTAAATATTTTATTTACCATGGTTAAAGGGTAAATCCGGTATATAAGGGTAAACAAATAATATTATAATAATAATAAATTACTCTAAAACGTTTCCTAACATTATTTGTTGATACATTTCCGACCATTGGCATATTGGGGTCGATTGTTGGACCCCATAGAACCACTTTTAAGTGATAATGACACTTTATATTAATTAAGTGAAAATAAAAACAAAAATGACATAAGCATATATCTTTTAGAAAGACAATTTTTACATAGGGTAATATATGTTGGATTTTTGACTATAAATATTAATTAGAAATCTAAAACTATTTCCTAAATAATGGTATTTTATTTATAATTTTTAGACATTTAATAATTAATATTATTTATGACACAATAATGGTGCATTATTTTCCTAATTAATGAAAGAATCAAATAATTGGTTTTATAAATATTAAAATTAATATAATTTAATGATTTTATGACATCCATGAATTTTATTGCTTAATATGACATTATAGGATTGATTAAATTAATTTTTTTCTAATTAATAATGTTTTTAAGACTTGAACAAAAATCAATTATTGAATAGTGTCAAAATTGACATAAAAGAGTTTTTAAAACAAATATTATATTATTAATTCATATTAAATTCCTAAAAAATATAAGTTTCATCAAAGAGACTTATATAATGATAGTTTTATCATTAATGGGCTACTTATAGGACTCTTGGATGTTTATGGTAAGTTTATTAACTATATAATAAAAAATACAAAGTGACATGGTAAATGTCAATTTAATTAACTAAGAGTTTAAACTAAATGATAAGGTTAATATAATGACCAAAACCTGTCTAAAATCCATTGGTTGAGTGGTTTTCGACCTATACCCACCTTAACTTTTAAATAATCCACTTTTTAGCCATTACAAACTGAATATTAATTTATTATAAAATAATATTTCTAGCTTTTTCTAAAGAGCCCCTCACCCCTCTTATAAAATGGCACTCCACCTCCTCATTAATACACACATTAAATGCCTTTTGGTTCAGCCAACCCCTGCCAAAATAATCTCTCAACTTCTCTCACTTCAACCTAGAGGCCTTAGTTTGATCAGAATTCCATCCTATGGAGCCTTTTTGATAAAATCAAAAGGAAGAACCCAAAGAAGAGGTAACGTCTTCACCACCCTCTTTAAAGTTCCTTTCTTCTTCAACTTCTTCATTCATTGTTATTACCATTCTAAAATAATAAATCCAGTATATTATATATACTTTGATGTAATTATAAACATGTTACAAATATATTCCGTATTATATCCATCATTTTAATGACATGTCACCATACGTGTGTACGTACGGCTTATAGTCTCCACGTCGTGGTGTAAATGTTATTCAAAACATTATTATTTTTATGGGTATAATAATGATGTTTAATTCATGTAAATAAAAAATATAACATGGTAATGATTCTTTATATATGATATACCATCCAATTATATATTATTTTAATATCAAAATAATGATATTGTCGCTCGTGCGTACGTACGGACTACCATCTTCACGAACGCGATGAGATTCATTCCCCATTGTATCCATTAAAGTATAATTCTCATTTTATGATTAAAAATTATTTTTATAGACATGATATTATTCTGGATATTAATAGTATGCATTCTATCCATAACAAATATGGCTCACATAACTAAGAATATAAAGGAAAATGAATCTGTTAACACCCGAAACAATGATAATACTATGATATTATTAACATATCAATGATAAAGAATCATACATGATATCATCTTAACATATATGATTATTGTATAATTTAATAAAAATTATGTCACTATTATACATGAGGTTAACCTACCCCCAACCAAGGAAAAGTAAAAGGTAATGGGTTTCTTATCTCACTTTTAATTCTGTGAGATTTCCATTGTTCACCACTTATTTATTGCATGTGGTGTGTGTACTGCCCATGTTTGTATAAATTGTGTAATATAATTTAATTCATGTATATTTACATCATCATTGTATGATCCTTCTTTCAGGGGTATATGTTTCGTAAGTTACCAAATCAATAAGGGAATCTGAAATTTAAATTTCCACTCATTTGGCTTTACACATACTTCATTGGTTATTTTACTCCAAGATTATGTGTGGAATAACTATTCATTTGATTATTTCATAATTTCCACTACTGATTCTATGGATATAATTTTGATACACATAGTCACTCCAATGATAAATTCTAAAGTCATCGGTACGAATTTGATAAGAGTAATTTTAACTCAATCTCCGTCTATTGAGTTAAACATCTAATTCATTGGTGTTGTTTTTACAAGAATACATGTGAATTTACATTGATTGATTTAGACTGAATATCCAATAATATTGAGTGTATTTATATTTTTCACACATAACTATTCCATTGATTAATCCTTAACCAAAAGATACAGTCTTTATAAGAAGTTTCATCTCAAATTACATTCCATTGAGACTCCTTTATTGTTATACACTAAATCACTTTTATATGGTGTATATAATGTACTTTGACATAGTATATCATGAATCCCTTTATTCTCATTATTTTAAAAAGTTTTTATTACCTCAATTATTTTTATTCAAGTGTCTTTCCTTTAGTTATAAACACTAACTAATATATCATTTTTCAATGTTTTGAAGATTTATTCTTCTAAATAATTCTCATTAATGTACATATTTTAAAAAAAATTAATGATTTATATATATGGTTATTAAGGTTTTAGAATTAATATTACTTTTAATAGTTTCAAAGTGGTATGGGACACTTTGATTCAAAAATCTACTTTAAATGTCTTCATGACAAATAGTGCAACTTTTAAATGTTTTCAATAAAAGGGGGATATTTCTCTCAATAGTTTGATGATTATTTTAATCTATGTCAATATCCTTAATTATTTTCAATTGAGGTTAATATGATACAATACAATCTTCCATACTGTATCAAATGAGTAATGTTTGATTGTGGATGTGCTCTTTGTATACTATTCATGGTTTTTGGTTAAAGTATTGACATTCTGTATGCTAGTTTTAATACAAATGTTTATGTTAGGTTTCAAAATTTTCATATGTGGAATTCATTGGACTTATTAAGTTATGGGTGGAGCCCGCTATTACTCCTAGATGCATCGGTAGGTCTCATGAGACAAACTAGTGTCTTGGCACAAGGCAGTGACAAAATGTTATTTGTAGTCTTGGCACGAGGCATTGGATATGTGGTTATGATAGTCTGGAATTATGCATTCCATCATTATGAAAGTGATTATTGATATTGCATGTGATTATTTTACTACTATAATATCCATGTGAATAAGTAAATGGCATTATTTAATTTTATCTTTTCCATATTATGCTGATGTTCAAGATTAAAATTCTTTTGTTTTAGTTATGCATTGCCTTAAATGTTTATTCTTATTTATGAATGTTTGTCTATATTGTTATCCTTACTGAGCATCTGAGCTCATCCCTTTCAAGGTATTATTATTCTTAGGATTTGAAAATGTAATTTATGAATGACCTTCTGGGATAGTATGTGGGGATATGAGTGTGTAATATGGAGACTATTTTGTTGTAGTATGCATTTTTATGATGTAATATAAGACTTATGAATATATTTAGTGTTTCCAAGGATAATAAACTAATCAGTATTTCGAGATTTGATCTTCCTTGTAATCATTCCAATGTTATGTAAACATGCACTGACTTTGGGTAACTGGGGTCGGGGCGTTACAGTTTGTATCAGGTGAATTTTAGAATAAACATTGGGAGCTAGATTTAGATAAACTCTGATTGGAGAACATATCCCTAAGATAGACATTGAGGATTATTATAGAAGAACTTATATAATTTTGGTATTGTAGAGATTTTTTGAGTTTTCCGAGGAATACATCCTAGTCTAGATACGAGCAGTTAGAGGCGGCTCTGGCCCAGATGTACCTAGGGGTAAAACCCGAAAACACCGATTTGAGCTAGGATCGAATGGGAACTAGTGAACGACAATGGGCCTTGCTGCACTCATCATTACGACACTCCTGAGGGATATGCTTATGATAATTTACATTTTATTTACAAATACATTTGATGTATTTTAATATAAGATGAGAATAAATGACCTTAGTTAGTCGTAAGGTGTTTCAAATTGAGAATATGTTGTCATGATATTCTCTAAATGATTTTATGGCTACTGTTACTAACACAATGCTTTCTGGTTTTAGTCACTGGCTGGAGTCCAAGGAAGTCATAATAACTCTGAGAATGATGTACAAGGTGTAAACGGTGGTGTAAATGAGTAACAAAATAGAATTTTCATGGGCGTAAAAGATATCGTGTTCATGACAAATCAATTTTCAAAAAATATGATCAACAACATATATATTAACCAATTTCTGGACTCAAAAAAGAAGATAAAGGTGATGAATGATAAGATCTCTAGAAGTGGAGACCATGGAGAAAGGAATCCTCAATTTCCATCATGCAGGAAATATGGAAGGAGATACCCAGGAAAGTGTCTCAATGTGACATAGAAATGTTTTACATGTGGGAAGGAAGGACATAAAGTGAAGAATTGCCGAAAAAAATGAAGAGTACTATAGAAGAAGAACAAAATGGTCCCAAGAATCCATTTACAGTCATTTTCCCAAAATGTAGGGGACCTGGCCATTACCCGATTGAATTCCCTATTCTATAGGATATTTTCTTGGTTAAAGAAGAAGCTATGTGGAAATAAATGGTTGGAGAAATGTTTAAAAAGTATTAGTGCTCCTTTTTTATGAGTTTACTTTGGAATAATTTTCTCATGTATTTGTAACCCAGAAGTTTTACATGTGAGAATGATATTTGAGGAATAATTATCTTTTCTCTTGTGGATATAGTTATAAATAACCATTTGGTTTTATATGATCATTGGGTTTGAGACAATTCTTAGTTATTATAATTTGGGATGAAAAATGAAATTTATGATATAAAATTTGTGGTTTAATTATTTTATGGTTATTTTGATGAAATTATCTCATTTTGGTAATGTTATCAAAATATATTTTTTAAAAAATGACTACAAATAGACCGTGTGAAAACCCGTCACGTCGAACAAATCTCTGAGAATCAAACCCACAACCAAAGTGCGATTGAGATTTATCGCCTACCACTGGACTAAGTGAAGTCCATGGATAGTGTGACTAATTATTTTTAGTTAAATTATTTTATTGATTAATAATATGTTGATTTTGGTTCTTATGTCTGATCAAATGAATACCCTTAGTATAGGAAAATTATTTGGTGATTAAGTGATAAATGTTATTTTGGAAGATGTTCACTTTGTTGAGAACACTATATGTCCACGGAAAATAGAATACTATGGGGTTTCGTTTGTGGAGTAATGGTTGATTTTTACCTACATTTTTATTGTGGATTTATAGTGATTTGGGTTATTAATGCAAATGATTAACCAATAATAGAGAAAATGTGATTATGTTAATTAATTTTAAGTATGTGACTTCAAGAGTATTTGATTTCATTTGGAGATAAAATTTAACATGGAAGACTACATAACCAAATTCTTCTATGTTTTTTGTTTCAATATTAGTTTGGATTATATTGAAGGATTTTAAGGACAATATTTTATTGAATTCTATTTATTTAACGTTGGGGTATTTATTTTAGAAATTATGATTAGTGTTTATTTCTCTCAAGGAATATCCTTATGGGGGATCATTAGATCTTGTACTAACCATTTTTGGTGTTGATTAATCTTTAAATACAATGATAATATATAGTTTATCCTGCGTGGATCATGTGAATCTATAGAAGTTTATTCTAGCTCTTCCAATGTGACCACGTCTTCTTGAATACTCATCGTTTTTAAAAAATGAGTTAATGGTGAAAATTTATTAAAGAATGAAACTCTACATAAAAAGTAACTATATATCTTTATTTTATTAGTCAATCTCAAGAATTAATTCCTCATCCTTATGTAATGTAACATAAAACAGAAAAAATGTTGTCTTTTTTACTTTTCCTAATGGGAGACTAATGACCATTTTTTCCAACACGTGTTGGTGGTTTTCTTATTGTTAACTTTCTCCTGATCATGTTTTCTACCCCTCTCCATCAGAACTTGACAATTATTTTGTTATCCATATCCATGTTTTTCTACATGTAATTCTACTATAGGTTATCTTGGGCAACCATTGAACTTCTCTTTATTTCTTTTAATGTGATAGTTTTATTGAATATTTTTCTGATGTGGGACTTTCCGTTTTATTCTAAATCCCAATTTTAAAAATTGCGAGGAATCAATTTATTAAAGGAGGGGAGAATGTAACACCCCATGCTTCCACGGTACGCTTCTCTCCGAATAATACAGTAGTGTGTGTTGTACGCAACTTTAAGTTCTAACACACAACACAACTAATAAAACTAACCGTTCTGAATAGTAATACCATCATTTTTAAATTTAATAAATTTTATCATTTAAAATGGACTTCATTTATGGATTTGTAATACCAAAATTATCCTAGGGTGAAATTTTCGTACTATTCAGATAACATTCATATTTTGAGGAATAGTGAAAATTACTAAATTTTAATTAAAAACAAGTTTTTTAATCGAAAATATTAATAGTGATAAATTATGAATTTGAGGGGTTTTAAAGTATATTTAGAATATATTTTCACCATTTAATATAATTTTGTCCATTGAACATAATTTTACATTTAAACCAGACATAAAAAAGTGTCAATCTTTTGATAATTATTATCTCTTAAAAATATGCTTTTTGTTTTAACAACGAGAATTAATTTTAAATTAATTTCTGCCACTTCTGTGTTTTGAATTTGGAAAAATGGATTCTATATTTGGATTCAGGATTTCCAAATTGTGTAAGTATGTAATTTTTATTTTTAAACATTTTGAATAATTACTTCGGTAAATATTATATTTACCATGGTTAAAGGGTAAATCCGGTAAATAAGGGTAAAAAAATAATATTATAATAATACTAAATAACTAAAAAACGTGTCCTAACATTATTGGTTGATACATGTCCAACCATGGGGATATTTGGGTCGATTTTTTGACCCCATGGAGCCACATGTAAGTGATAATGACACTTTATATTAACTCAGTTAAAATAAATACAAAAATGACATGAGCATATATCTTTTAGAAAAAAAAAATTTACATAAGGTTATATATTTTGTATTCTCGACTATAAATATTCATTAATAAGGTAAAACAATTTCTTACATAATTGTATTTTATTTATACTTTTTAGACTTTAAAAAATTAATATTATTTATGACACATTAATGATGCAGTATTTCCCTTATTAATGAATGAATCAAATTATTGTTATAATAAATGTTAAAATTAATATAATTTGAAAGTTTTGATGACATCCTTGAATATTCTTTCTTAATATGACAATATAGGATTGCTTAAACTAATTTGGTTAGAATTAATAATGTTGTTAAGACTTTAACAAAAATCAATTATTGAATAGTGTCAAAATTGACATAAAAGAGTTTTTAAAACTAATATTATATTATTAATTAATATTATATTCCTAAAAATCTATGTTTTGGCCAAGTGACTTATATAATGATATTTGTGTCATTAATGAACCACTTTGAGGTCACTTGGAAGTTTATGGTAATTTTATTTACTATATAATATAAAAATACAAAGTGACATGGTAAATGTCAATCTAATTAACTATGAGTTTAAACTAAATGAAATTGTTAATATAATGACAAAAACCTGTATAAAATCTATTGGTTGACTGTTTTTCGGCCTATCCTCACCTTAACATTTAAATAGTTCACTTTGGAGCCATTATAAACTGAATATGAATTTATTATAAAATAATATTTCTAGCTTTTCCAAAAGAGCCCCTCACCCCTCTTATAAAAGGTCACCCCCACTTCTCATTAATTTATACCTTCAAAGCCTTTTGGTTCGGCCAACCCCTACCAAAATACTCTCTCAACTTCCCTCACTTCAACCTAGAGGCCTTAGTTTGATCAGAATGCCATCCTAAGGAGCCCTTTTGATCAAATCAAAAGGAAGAACCCGAAGAAGAGGTAACGTCTTCACCAACCTCTTTAAAATAATTACTCCAGTATATTATATATACTTTGATTTTATTATAAACATGGTACAACCATATTTAGTATTATATCCATCCTTTTAATGACATTTGACCATACGTGTGTATGTACGGCTTACCGTCTCCACTTCGTGGTGTAATTGTTATTCAAAACATTATTATTTTGATGGGTATAATAATGAAGTGTAATTCATGTAAATATTAAATATAAAATGATAGTGATTCATTATATTTGATATACCATCCAATTATATATTATTTTAATATCAAAAGAATGATATTGTCCCTCGTGCGTACATACGGACTACCGTCTTCACAAATGCGATGAGATTCATTCCCCATCCTATCCATTCAAGTCTAATTCTCATTTTATGATTAAAAATAATTTTTATAAACATGATATCATTCTGGATATGAATAATATGCATTACATCCATAAAAAATATGTCTCACAAAACAAATAATATAAAGGAAAACGAATCTGTTAACACTCGAAACAACAATAATACTAAGATATTATTAACAAATCAATGTTAAAGGATCATATATGATATCATATTAATGTATATGATTATTGTATAATTTAATAACAATTATTTCACAATTATACAGAATGTTAACCTACCCCCAACAAAGGAAAAGTACAAGGTATGGGGTTTCTTATCTCACTTTTAATTCTGTGATATTTCCATTGTTCACCACTTATTTATTGCATGTGGTGTGTGTACTGCTCCTGTTCATATTAATTGTGTAATATACTTTAATTCATGTATATTTACATCATCATTTTATGATCCTTCTTTCATGGGTATATGTTTCGTAAGTTACCAAATCAATATGGGAATTTGAAATATCAATTTCCACTCATTCGACTTTATGCATATTTCGTTGATTATTTTACTCCAAGATTATGTGTGTAATTACTATTCATTTGATTATGTCACAATTTCGACTTCCCATTCTGTGGATATACTTTTGATACACATAGTCACTCTATTGATAAATTCTAAAGTCATCGGTACGAACTTGATCAGAGTAATTTTAACTCAATCTCCATTTATTGAGTTAAACATCTAATTCATTGGTGTTGTTTTTACAAGAATATGTGTGAATTTACTCTGATAGAATTACACTGAATATCCAGTCATATTGAGTGTATTTATATTTTTCGTACGTAATTATGCAATTTATTTATCCCTAACCTAATGATACGGTCTTTATAAGAAGTTTCATCTCAAATTACCTTCCATTTAGACTCATTTGTTGTTATAGACTAAATCAATTTTATATGGTGTATATGATGTACTTTGACATAGTATATCATGAATCCCTTTATTCTCATGATATTAAAATGTTTTGATTACCTCAATTATTTGTATTCAAGTGTCTCTCCTTTGGTTATAAACTCTAACTAAAATATCATTTTTGAATGTTTTGATGATTTATTCTTTTAAATATTTCTCATTAATGTCCGTGTTTTAAAAATGGCTTTAAGGATTTATATATATTGAAATTAAGTTATTAAAATTAAAATTACATTTAATAGTTTCAAATATGTATGGGACATTTTGATTCAAAAATCTACATTAAATGTCTTCTTGACAAATAGTGTGACTTTTAAATGTTTTCAAGAAAAAGGGGTATATTTGTCTCAATAGTATGATGATTATTTTATTCTTTGTCAATATCCTTCATTATTCTCAAATGGGGTTAATAGGACATAATACAACCTTCCATATTTTATTGAATGATTTATGTTTTACAGTTGATGTGCTATTTTTATACCATTCATGGTTTGTGGTTAAAGTATTGACATTTTGTATGGTTGTTTTAATATGAATGTTTATGTTATGATTCAAAATTTTCATATGAGGAATGCATTGGACTTAGTAAGTGACGAGTGGATCCTGCTATATCTCCTCGATGCATCGGTAGGTCTCATGAGACAAACTAGTGTCTTGGCACAAGGCCTTGACAAAATATTATTTTTAGTCTTGGCATGAGGCCTTGGCTATGTGGTTATGATAGTCTAGAATTATGAATTCCATCTTTATGAAAGTTATTATTGATATTTCATGTGATTATTCGACTAGTAGAATATCCATGTGAATAATTAAATGGCATTATTTCATTTTATCTTTTCCATATTATGCCGAAATTCAAGAATAAAAGGCTTTTGTTTTAGCTATACATTACCTTAAATGTTTATTCTTTTTTATGAATGTTTCTGCTATATTGTTTTCCGTACTGAGCATCTGAGCTCACCCCATTCAATGTTTTATTTTTCCCCGTATTTGATAAATTAATTTGTGAATGACTCGCTGGGATAGTATGTGAGGATATGAGTGTGTACTATGGAGACTATTTTGTTGTAGTTTTCATTCTTATGATGTAATTTAAGACTTATGAATATATCTAGTGTTTCCAAGGCTACTAAACTAATCGCTCTTTTGAGATTTGACCTTCCTTGTGATCATGCCAATGTTATGTAAAAAGGCACCGACTCTAGGTAACTGGGGTCGGGGCGTTACATGACCCATTGGTACAGTCCTGTATGTATTCGATTGACCATGTTCAAGGTGTGTACCCAATTTATAAAATCCATTATCCGCATCAGTAGTTGCAAAAATCCAACTTTGCTGAGGTTCTCCTTCTCGAAGTGAAAGATGAGGATATCCTTGTAATGTATGTCTGGAAGGAGTGTTGTTCTGGAGTAACTATGAATTGAGTTTTCACAACTCCTTCATCTCCTCCATTTCTTTAGAAAATATTTCCCCACGAAAATGGGAATGACCTTCTCTAGGGGAAATTTGAAATATGGTATGACCTTTACCTTTTCCATCAATATCTTCTTTTTTAAGAGGTGGTAGTTGATTAGTCATGATAATAACTAAACTTTGGTTAAGCCTCTGATTTCATTTTCACACACCTCTTTCATTTGGTTCTGTGTGGACATTATTATGAACATGAACTTCATATTTGGACTCCATTTAACTACATTAATTTTATGAATGATCATCAATGATGGAATTGATGAAATTCATCAGTGCATAATTCATTGTTATCATTGTTTCGGTGCCTTTTTTATGTCACCTTATTTAACACCATCCAAATTACATTTTCCTCATATTTATTGATTCCTTGGGAAATTTTTGGTGTAAATTAATCTAAATAGATTCCTCATATAGTTTAGTTATACATTTATTTGGAGTTTTCTTCCAAAATCGGGAAAAATATAACTTCCACTAAGGAAGGGATTGTGAATGTGAAAAATCCCCCATCCCTACGAGAAGGGGTTGTTCCTCTTCTTATTTCACAACCTTCGGGGCTCTTTTTGTTTTCTCCATGGGTTTAGTTAAATGACACACCATCTTGTAGGGATGGGGTGGCTTCTAAACTACTGTGGTTGATCAACACAATTGCCCTTCAGATTTAAAAAATCCTGGTTCGAATGTTGGTTGGGTGCATTATCTAGAACTCGTTTAAATCACTAGTCTAATAAGGCCATTTTCCTATTTTAGTTATTTGTGCAACAGGAGGAATTAAATCTTCTATGAGTGAGGCCGGATCATTGTTTTTATATTTTTGATGAAAAATTACCTCTATAGCTTCCTATCTTTGGCCCTTACATTGTTAGAATATGGTTAAGGCATGTTCTTGTTGGGAATCTCTTCGGTCATGAACAAAATATTCTTACTGTAACCATCCTAGGGTAGTAAAATTTCATGAAATCACTTTTGGATGATTTTTCTAGATTTGGAGATTAGTGAAATGAATTTATCTATGTGAATCCAATCCTTTGATATTAACACCATATTTGGATTCTACAATCATTTTCCGCAACTTATTTAATGTGTCAAGTCATGCATATTGAAGGGCTCCATATTGATTCTCAATTTTTGGATACTGGGAAACTGACAAAGAGTCCAAGTCAATTTGATTTTGAAACCCTTCTATTACCTTGACATGAAACTGATATTCTCTACCAGGTAATAATTTATATTATAGACAACTAAGAGTCTTATATTTTTTATGTAAGATATCATAAATAAAATATTATGCCAACATCTAATTAATTTTGTATTGAGAGGTGTCGAAAGGCCAAAACATGACTAGTATTTAACCCTTATCTAGTTGTTTCGTCATGTTCAACATTTCCTCGTCCTCTTTTTAGAGGTTTCTCTACATGATTGAACCAAATATGATGTTTACTATAAATTTATGAGAATCAAAATTATTGGTAGAAAAATTTTCACTTCAATTGGACGATAAATGAACCCAGGGTGGTTTGAAGTATGATTATTTCCTTTTGTTATCTTCTGGTTGGGTAATTATTTCACCTTCGCATAATAATTAATTAGGCATGACTTGCCTTATGTTTTCCTATTCCTCAAGATAATAGGTATTTCTCTTCACAAAATTTTCAGTCGTAGAATTCTCTTGATAATGAATAAAACAACTATGGAGAGAACAATCATAGTGAATTCTAACATGGAGAGGACATCCATGGTGGATTACAAAAAGGGATAAATCACCTTTCTCATTTGTCTTCTGTTTATATAGATGGTTGTAATGGATCTCATCCATAGATAGGTTCTCGAGAGTTATCGAACTATCCGGAATAAATAATTCATGATGAATTTCCAAAAGAGTAAATTCATAATTACTACTACTTCTCAAGTAATTTGGAAATGGAAATGTATCATCTTTAGTTGCAATGGATAAATGTATAAGGGCTTCCAGAACTCCATAATTAAGTGGATCCAATTCAAAAAATGACTCTTTATTTTCCAACTATGTTTGATAATACTTGTTTTTTGATTATTTTATACAAGATGTTGGGGAAAATTAATGGTAAAAGTGGTTATCATGATATGGTGTATATACCTGATTTAGAGTGGCTGTTACAATAGTCCAATTATCTCAAATTCGAATGGGGGTATGTGCCCAATACAGTTGTCTGTATAAGATTGTGGAGAGTTCCCCATAAGCATCCGGAACTAAAATATAAGTGTATATAATACATTGTGATTCTAAGATGATGATTCATACTAGGTATGGTGACAAAACTATGTGTATGTCCCTCAAGTAATGCTGATGTTTCTATTATTATATTCTGGATATCTTCCAGGATATATGAATGAATCTGTGTCTACCATTTCACCATTTCCAAAATGTGCTTCGGGACATCAGTAGTTAAAATATTAATAAATGTACATTAAGTTTTTGTAGTTGTTCTATATTCCTACAATAATCATCCATTTATTATTAGTGGATATTGAATGTACACATGAGTGGGGGTATAGAGTTGAGTCTTCCCTAGGTTTTTCAATGATGATTCTCGACTGACTTCTCTGGGTGTTACCAAATGAAAATGTGGAAGGCTTGATGGATGTTGGTAGGTGTATGATCATTCTGATTTTTTCTTCCATTATTGATCAATAGACTTATATAAGTGTCACTAGAAGAGATTTTTGGTAGGCATAGTGTGTACATGCAGGTTCATGTTCATGCTTACAAGTTTCAACCATAATTGGGTTTTGGGATTCCTTAAATGATTTCAGATGAGATTTCGGACTAGTTGAAAGATTTTATGTAAGTGTGTTTCAATAATCATGGTACTCCACTGGGTAGGGTGTATGTATTGGTGGGGTGCCTCTAGATGAGTTTATTGGCTAATGGAATGAAGGAAGACGGGTGTATCTGCCCACTCCTAATTTTCCACCAAATTGGGTTGTTGGATTTCATCAGAGGGGGAAAAGGTATGACCCTACTCCCTACTGGCTATCTATTTTTCCCAGTGGTTCTTCTTTTATGCCCGAGATTAAGTAAACTAGTCCAGACAACCAAATATACCACCCTCATCATGTTGAGGTTGTGTAGTAACATGACATTGACAATGTTGATTGAAGGTAGAAGCCTTCAGGAAGGACCCATGTGTATTTGAGATGAGGTCATGAGTGGAATCATCATCCACCACCCTAAAATATGGGAGATACTAGTTATTTCATTATAGGGATAAGCTCCTAAAACTGTTGAAGATGTATTTCAATGTATTTATCTTCTGGACCATCAGACATTTTTGACCAGACAACCAGGGGTTATTTTGGATCTAGAGGGTCTATCGGGCAACCTCCAATGTTGGGATAGTACCATGATTATGTTAGTATCAGACCAGTGAAATGGTGTCCCGATGTTGATGATGTAGAGTTGGTGATGGCATCCTTCAAGCGGACTAGGATCCATCTTGAGTAGCAGTTGGGGTGTTCGCAGGAGAAATATGAAGGAATCCATTTATAATAAAGAGAGTTCTTAGAAATAATTACTGGTGTATATGACAAATAAAAACAATGAACTCTATAAAAGTTGTATCTTTTTTACGAACATATGCATTATTTATTTCTTTATTTGGACCTCTTATTTCAATTTATAAGGGACTAATATATGTGTAACACTATAATATTGGTTAAGTATTTGCATTAGGTTCATTGTTTTTTAGTTTCCTTCAGAACGTGTGTTCTAGGTAGGAATCACTATTTCTGAACAATTTCCAACAGAAATTTTTATGGAACCTGAAACACCTAACAGTTCTATATCCAAATTTAATTGATTTCCAAAGGTATGTGTTCATTTTTTTTATTGACCTATGATACTAAAGAACTCACATTTGATCAGAGGATGGGTAGTTAGGATCATCACACCCTTTTAGGGGGAATTATTTCGTACATTGGGAATCATTTATAGATTTTAGATATGTTCATGAATAATTATAGGTTCAACATGTTTAATGTTGGTTTCCATTAAAATTTAAAATCAAAAAATAGCATGCATGGAATTTAGAATCATCCATATATATTCAAGGTTCTTTAACAATGGAGATAGTTGTCTGTATATGAGGTCCTCTATTCATGGTATCCACATATATAATACTTATAGAATATTTGGTCATTATCAAGAAGATGATATTTTTTAAATCTACTCAGTTGGGAATTCTAGAATATATGGTCATCCAGGTAGACAAATTTCACTCTTGAATTTTTTTTCATCCAGGGAGATGGATCACTACTATGGGGATTATTAGAATCTACGTAAAGAGTATTTTTTTCTAGAGTTTATCATCATACAGGGATACAAAATTTGTTTTGATTTCCGGATCGAACCTATAGATGGTCTCCATACATATAATCATGAAAGAAATCAGAAACTAGGTAGTTTGGTGACGCTTGATCGATAACATCATGCCTTTTAAGGTCATATGCTAGGGACCCAACCGGAGAAATTAAAATCATGTGATAAGGATATCTATGGGAAGGTTCCTAGTAAAATAATGGTGTGAGAATTATTCCCCTCAATTTCAAGGGACTTGTATTTAATATAATATCCTATATTGAATTATACCATAATGGGGATATGATAAAAACATAAAATGGTTGAATTGGAATGTTGGGATTGAACCTCAGGGGAGAATTCCTACATATACCATTGGAATGAGACTCAAATACCATTTGTATGGGACTCAAATCCCATAGAGTTTGGTATGTATCATAGGAAGGTATGGACCTTTGAGATAAATAGGTTCTGAAATACTCTTAATGAGGATTCCCTTGTAACAGGGCCGATGAGATATGTCTTAACACATGGAGATTTAGGGTGATTTAATTTGGGGGTTTTTCATATGGAGGATACTCAGATTAACTGAATTATTGTTGGACTGGTTAGAAGGATTTCCAGTGAGCTCTGGCCGTAGATGAAGGATACATATGTATCCTAGTTATTGTGGGAATCAAAATTATTGTAGTTCATTCCATTTGGATCTTACTCATAGGATGAGGCCCATTGAGGGGGTAATGATTACTAATTTCAGGGATAAGATGATGTGGAACTCGGTCCCTAAGAAGGATTCATATATATCCCTTTTCTGGTTGGAATCAATGATCTCATAGATCATTCCTTATGGTAGATGTTGTGATTATTACAATCATCTTATCCAATGGGACTCATACTCGATTTGAGAAACTAGAGGATGTGAATGATTAAACAAACCACACACATTCTCCTCTTCTAATGCAAGAGGATTGGCCTAAGGTGAAAGATGCTCTGGCTATGGCACATCCTCCTATTCTCATTACATTGAATGATGGTTTAATGTAAGGAATTGGTGAAGGTGAAATGTCTAGAGAGGAGAAATTCTGCATCCTCCTAGATGAAAGGCTATGGGATTACACAATGATAGCTTCCCTAAAATGTGTCTCATAGTGGGGAGGGAGAATTTTCCTTTTTCCAAAAGTTAAAAAAACTATGATTCATAACCTCTATACTAGGGACCTAATGGTTCGGGCCTTAGAGATGAAAATGTGAGGTCAAAGTCCTATACTTATAATCCTATATAGGGAAATCCTCAACACTTTCCTAGGGGTATGGGTCTATGTGACCATAAATATCCAAATCTACAAACCCCCCAAGGGCCCTTACCCTCAACTAGGACAGGTGTGGGGATCCCCTAACCATAGATATCCAAATCCAAGTTGGAGACATGCATATGTCCTTGTCTCAAAGATGGGGTAAATCAAGAGGTATTGTAGGAGGTTTTAACATATTACCTTTCATGAAAGGGATCATATGAAGGAAAGTCCCTTCCATTACTAGATTTGAAGGAGGCTTCATGAAAGTCTTGAGTATGATTAAGGGTTGAGGTGAACAAAGAAAGGGTGCTCACATATGTGGCATGATGTTATGTGGAGAACAAGTCAGAATGAAGGAATTTATTTTAACTTAACTGAGGAAGAACTTGGATTACTAGACTTGGGTGACACATGGATCAAACCTTCATGAGACTTCACAGTTATTCCATGAAGTGTGTGTCATGCAGGTACGTGGTGCACATGTAGGATTGGGGGAATTAATTTCACCTTATGTGAGGAAAACCCAAGATTACTAGACTTGGTTGAGACATAGCTCAAGCCTTCAAGAGTCTTCATAGTAATTCCATGAAGTGGTGTGTGAAACATCATACTTGGGGAATGTTGTTTCATCAAGTGTTATTAAATGATGGGTGTTGGGATAATGAGTCACGTAAGTGATGTTAATTTTTTAACACATAGATAACCCATGTCTCATTATACCCTTTTAGTTCCCACACATTAGGTGTTATGAATCTACTTTGTAGGTTTCAGAGGCCATGGATGAAGAACATGGAAAATCATAGCAGTAATCAGGCATCATGGAAAATCATCCCCACAAATGAAGACTACAAGGACCTATTTAAATGAAAACAAGGAACCCTGAGAGATGGTGACATGGTGCCCAAGTTATAAGGTGGCACACAAGTGAGGGGTGCTGAGATAATTTCCCCCCACTGAGGATTCGAGCTACCTTTATTTATCCAAATTCATTACATTGAATATCTTGATATTCTCAATATATTTTATAGTCATCCTTCTAAGTCATCTCTCTTTGACACTTTTTCATCCTAATGATGAATTTGATTTTTGGTGACATAGGAAAAAACGTTTCTCTATACCATAGGTGTTGTGCCCTCACACCCTTGTTCAGGATTATTACAGGGCTTCGGTCACACACCTTTGGTCTAGTTCCTTCAATATCATCACCTACCCCTGTGAAAATTATGGAGTGATGCCACAATCATTTTGAGCCTCTTCGAGGTCATTTCCTATCATGACACATGAAAATTAAATCCGCTACTTCTTTATGCATACATATATATTTCTACTTAACCTCAAGGATTTATATCTATTTGAGGGTCACATATTCAACATTGTTGAGATGTATAATCAAGACATTTATTGGTGTTTACAACCCATCACCCCCCCACTTTGATCATTTTATTACATTTTAAGTGCCTCTCTACAAAATTCTACGAAAATTCTAACCATTCATATGGGGAGGGTGGGGATGTTTTTTTCTACACCTACTAAAGTCACCCCAAGGTTGTATTATATGTGGGATACAATCACCCAACACAATTGAAAATATAGGTTGGCCTGTCATGTAGACTATTATTTTAGTATCACCTTTTTTCATCTTCCTTGGTCTAAAATGCATTGTCCCATTAGAAGAAGTGGGCCACCAACCATACCTGATGGCCAGATAACTTATCTTATCCTATGGACCAGGATAATAATGATGGGTCCCCTACCATCATGAACACTAAATTATGTATAATCCTATATATGATTGTTTTTAGATAAAAAATACCCACCAAAATGGATTTCTCACCTCTCTATACCATACTATCAACTGTAATCTATCAAAGGGAACCACTTAATAATGAAAAATTGTATAGTAAGGGTCCTCCCCATTATGAAGAGAATAAAATGGATGCCACCCCATAGACATAAAATCCTTTTTATGTAATTTACATGCCATGAATGTATGGTACATAGATTCTATGAAGGCCCTACCTGCGTCTTTAACCATAACATGTATAGATGATTTCCAAAAAACAATTATGGAATCTCACTTTAAAATATTCCACAAAAACTATAGAGGGAGGATCAAGGGAATCAATATCATTTCATAATCTTCCATTTAGAGTATTATTAAACATACTTTTCAAGGGAAATGCATCTTCTTCTACCGATATAGTTAGGGGAAGTATCCTATCAGTTGATGATGACCATCCACAATGTTGAGCTCTATAGGGTCCCCCAATCACTCTATAAGTTACCAATCATGGAAGTATTATTTTATACTATTTTGTTTCTCCCTATGTATCGATCAATTCGACCATTATTCTCCCCCATATCCACATACACAATGAGTCTAAGGGAGAACACATGATCTATTTTATCACCCTTCGATGATAGAGATAACCACACCAAAATGAAGGTTCTTAATAGTCATCCAAATCATTAATAGGCATTGGATAATGCACCATACACTCATAGAATCATGAATCCGATTACCAGTATGGAATATACTCCATTAATATATTGAAATATGTATAATGGGATGAATATTCTACCAAAAAATTAATAGAATAATTGATCTCTATAAAGATTATAAATTTCATATTTATTATTAAAAATATGATCTTTGGTCAACTATGAGTAGGAATCCCCTCTAAAAAATGAATCGATGGATGAATTTTACTGGATATTTTGGACACTAAATTGTTTCTAGTATTGTTATAGAAAAATAAAACTGCACACAATTTTATCTCAGTATCACTTACTAATGACATTGAATTATTCCTCAACCAAGACCAATGGGTGATGTTAAAATTCCATAGATAATATTACCTGATCTAATTATAAAGGAATGAACTACTTCAGGATAACCCTCCGAAATGTTGAATGTTTAAGATCATATCACAAAAAATAGATCAATTCTAAAATCTATATGTGTGCTACCAGATTTTCTAGTACACCAATATCATCATCATTACCGTGTTTCATCACTTCATGAATGAAGCATCACTTTAGGTATAGATAAATGGATGGGGTAGTATGTTTCCCTCCACAGAGACCCAATATCTAATAAATAGTAGGTCCATCATGATAATCTGTATATCAATGATGAAAGGCTCATCTAATAACTCTCACTAAGAATTTCAACATGATTACCTCCCAAAATAACCTGGAATGTGAGACTGATAAAAGAGATAATATAAAATGAGACTCACCTTGAGGGGATGCTCAACATCAAACAAACCTTCAAATTAATTCTTGGACTTGTTTGGTGGTATATATATTGGGTCATGAGAATACCACTGAGGATATCAAATGTTTCTTTTGACACATTTACATGTTAAATGGTTTAGATGGACCCATTTTTCCATCATAAAAAACACAAAATGACTGACAAGACACAACAATAATTGATTTAATCTAAAATATTAAAAATTGAAATAGGAACACAACCAAACTCTTTGGTGAACAACTCCTAGAGCTAGAGGGTGTCTGTGAGGCACTACTGATTCCCCTAATGGATTCTCTAAACCTTCGCTCATTGGTCAATCAACAAGGTTATAGGGTCTGGTCGCACCAATTTGGTCATAGTGGAGCAGAAAATATCATCCCAATCAACACACAAACCCATATTCATTGATGATTCATCCCCATTCAAATAGTCCAACATCCTAACTATTGATTTTGGTTGTTCTAATTTACAATCTTTTAGGCTAGTCAATGAGTATAAATATACCAATCCTCCACCGAATGATGTGATAATGACACACACCACTCATATTGAGGCCATAGTAACACAATAATCCCAAATATATTCATAAATGAATTTATATATGGTGTTGGTGGATCACACGCCACCACCTAATGATTCTAGTAACCCAATATTCTCCTCATTAAATGGTAGAGGTGGCATAATGTAGCATTTATCCCAGTTCTCCTATTAGTGAGCTTCAATAATAGGATCACAAGAGTAGCAGGAATTGTCCAAACTATGGTGTTCTGTTCATATTGTAGAGGTTCGTGAAAATTTCGAGTAATATCAATTGGCCCTAGGATCTACCACCACTAAAGAGAATCTATAGAGAATTTTCCTCTACTATTTTACCTCTACCTTCCATAAAATGATAATTTCTGATCTCTCCATGTGAATGAGGTAGGATAATGTGTGGAACACCAAATTCATTAATCTAATGAATTGATTTACATATATTACATTGTAAAGTATCCCTATGATTATACTTTTGGAATGTGTGTGCGGAATTCCTATGAAACGCTTTTACCAACCCGCACCTCCCTAAAGTCCCTATGAGGGATCCAACATTTTTTAATAAATCCCAATACATAAATAAGAATAAATAAACAACACAATGAAATTTTCAATACCATTACCTCTTTTATCTCTCATATAAAATCAAAATATTAAAGAGAGAATTATGGCTGTATATATATAGGCACGTCAGCCTATCTGACACTAAGATCCCCCACAGAATAGGTCTCATCAAGTGAAACCTTTAAATGAGAATATTATCTAAGGAAAACATTACATCCAAGAACCCATAGATTCCTTTAAATAATCAAATAACATTCTCTATGCCATGAACCGACTTGTAGGGGTGCAACCCGTATCTACCCCAAGCTAGCCTTCAATAGGCCAGGGGGTAGCGACCAATGCCAAGTTGTCATATCCCACAAGGGGGGGGGGTAGACTAAATTAAATTCACCCATTCACACATATCAATGCCAACAAAATGATGAAATGTAAATAACTTAATGAATTCATGAATATATATAAGATCATGAAATAGAAGATGACATGATTTTATCGAATGTAAACATGTAAAAATACACGTCCACCACAAAGAGTCAACAACACAAGTCCACTTGAAACTGTACGAGTGAAACCAACCCCAACGGAAAGGACTATGTTAGAGGTATGATCCTAGTAGAAAACCCAGTCTGACAAGAACTAAATATGCTCTAACCTCCCCTATAATCCTAAGACAACATAAAAAAGTGTTGTTTTATACGTAACACAAGACACGTGTAGGAAGATCTCGTTCATGGGTGAGTATAAAAATACTCATTAGGATAAACCAAAAACAGTAAATAGGAAGAACCAATTATAGTATTCTCAATTAATGATTTAAAAATCAATGTATAAAAAAAACAACCCAGATATACTTAGGAAATAAACCACACCTTCAGGTGGTCATAACCAACTAGCAGCCATATGATACTTCTCCGTGCAATACTCATTCTAAGAGAACTCACACTAATAGCCATGAAATTAACAGAGAAACTAATTATATAGTTTATTCTCATTTGGGCCCCTCCTAAATAGAATGCACTAGTCTAAGAAGAATATAATACATATATAGGGTTGATGCCCAAAACCATTGGGGGACACCATGAACCCAATCTAGATCAATATGTTATGTAATGGATCCTATCCCAATGATTCCAAAAACATATACTAATGTTACTTGCTATATATAGGTTTAATTAACTACCCATGGAGGTCTTGGTGATTCCACAAACTTCAACTTGGGAATAAAGGTTATAGAGGATTCACCCCATTTTCATAGAGGGACACTATGGCTCTATCTCATACTCATCATCTAAGGGGTGTTAGAATCCAATGATTTGGATGTAATATCACAATGTAAACTAAAGGAAAAGGATAAAGTGAACTCACTCAACCTATTCTGGTATAAAATAAAAAAAACTAAGAGCCCCAATCACTATTGGATGGATTATAGGGCATGTCCCATGGGGAACATAGTGTGTCCATCTATCCCATGTCATGCCCATTGGGAAGAGACTCACATAACATGTAGAATCCATATACACGGTGTGTAGAAGGATGTACCCAGTGTGTATAGACAAATATTATCATTCCCATATCACCTGGACATGTCTATGTGCTGAATCCATTTCACTGTACCAGTCGATATAATAAAATCCATGTACATGTGAATATAAATAGTGTTCCCATACCTATGTATTCCAATCAATTCCAGTGCACATGCAAAGTACATGTTGAGGAAACATGAAAAGGTTATATGATAGGTGATAGGTTTGAAACACTGTTTATTCATCATCATCATTCTAAAACCATTACAGCCACTGAAGGGGCCCAACACACTATGTAATACTGCATTACATGTTGTACTTTATATGATTTTCTAGAATACCATATACATGTTCTCACACCAGATATATCACTCTTCCCTTAAGTTTCCATCCTCACCTCATCAAAAAACCCATGATCGAAGGGCATCCAAGATCTTGAATCACCGAACAATGTGTTTCACTACTGAATCGACTCACAAGTCAGATCAAAAAGTCAATCCTTGTCTTGAAACAAATAACACCAAAGAACACAATTTTCAAGAAATTTTAAATATTTTATTCACTGCCCTAACCACCATCGCACCTATTTTGTATCATTTAGATTCTTGATATGCTATAATGGGTCATTGTGAAAAGAATTGGCTGTGTAGATATCGATTGATCAATATGTTTCAATCCCCGGGCCAATGAATATTATCTGTGGTGAAATGTGGAATTTTGGGGCGAAAAGCACAATCAATCAGAGGATCAATCATTGATCAATGATATTTATAAGCATGGTTCATTTTTGTTAGAATATTAAATTAATCCATCAAATAATTTAAACAAAATAGACTTCTCTTGATAATAGCCCTGAAATATAAAGTCCATCCCTCAATAATCATGATTCGTGTATCAATACATTCATCGATTGATTCAATTTCATTTTAGAAATTAAGAACATGTAAAATAAAATCAAAACTGCATGCCCTACCTCGATTCGATTTGATTGCGGATGAATAATTCTCAATGTTATTCCTTAATTGGTGAGATATATCAAATTCGATGATGGGTGGATCAATCAATCCATGATTATAAACCTCATCACCATTCATTTGAGGGAAATCTCTATGTGTTCTCTCTAATGATCCTCCAGAGGTTGTAGCATTAAGTGGCTAATCCTAGAATTATGAAATACAAGATACATTTAAACAAAATGAATTGGTTGAATCGACACAACAAATTAAAAAAATATTTAATAATTTTATTACTTTAACGCAAATGATTAAATTTTATAAACAACCTATGGCGAAAAATTTAGGTCTCACAAAGGGTAAAACCACTATTCTGAAGTAAACGGTGCCCTCAAATTTCTGATCTCCACAACCATTTAGAAGTTACTACACATTTTCAGTAAAACCTTGAATTCATGATATTTAATAGTTTAATATTTGAAATAATTTATTACAGGTACATCAGGCCTCAGACTCACATATTGTATTAGTTACTGGCCTCATTAATAAAAAAATAATATTTAAAAATAATTCACAGAAAATATGAGATGTTATATTCTCCCCACATTATGTCTTTATGTCCCAGAAATCCCAAATAAGGGATACTCAAATAGTTAAGGCTATTGAGAATGAATACGAGCCTCTCACTCCCATGTCATTTCCCAGTGATTCTCCTAATACAACAATACATAAGGCAAAGGAATCAATCACCCAAGATGCATGTCACAACCTTAATTTTTATTAATGAAATTTCCACATGATCTAATTAAATGAATTATTATGTAAAAGGGATATATAAAATATGAACTTCATTTGTTTTGTGTTTTTGAATTTAAAAATACCATTATGAATTGTGACCATTGCTAACATAGTTGTTGAATAGTGATCACAAGATTATTATAAATATAGGGCTTTAACTAATGTAATTTACTCAAACAACATAAGCGATGACCTCATACAGTAGAATGTCTCTATACGAATCCCATCATTTGGAGATTGAAAAAGAGGTGGCTTCACTGGGCATCACTCTTGACAAATAAAAATAATAGATTCAATATGTTATGAACAAAATAAACCACATACGGGAGAAGTAGAAGTTGATAGTGATTACCACCTGAGTGATGTTATCTGAGCCACCTCGAGAGTCCTTTACCATCATACACCATACCCTTAGGAAATATGGGGGTGTTATGAGTTGTTATGTAACAGGACCCAATAAATATTATTATGTGCATTATTTTTGTTTAGAATAAATAATATACATTAATTTTATTATAGTTACTTTGTAAATAGTTTTTAAATAACAATTAGTATTTTTCTTATATTCAATTTAGAAACATACATTGATGAATTAATGGATTATTTAATTAAAAAAAATATTTTTATAAAATATTTTTACTAAATTAAGTTTTATTAAGTATAAATAATTTAATAATTTTTATGAATACAATTGTGATTTTTATTGAAGTTTGAAAACCGTTTTTGGTTAAAACCCTTGATTTTTTGATAAATGTCAGTTTTTATTTAGAAGAAAAAATTAAAATATTTAGAAAATTATTTTGATAAAATTACGATTATTTTAGGAATCAGGATGTCAAAATTATCCAACTATTAATTTTCCATAATTTTATGGGGCATTCGAATTTTTCGGGTAAAAATGAAATACCATTTAAATATATATTGTGTTTATGACATTATAGTGACCAAATAGTGAAGTAATAAAATACTATAAATGGGTTTTTATGTCAATATATGTTTTAAAATTCAAATAATATTCTTTTTTTATTTATATATTTTACAAAGCTTTATTGGACCTTCTATGACATATAAAACATTTTATCCCTTTAAATTGATTTCTTTGAGAGTGTGACCCACATCCACAAAATCAAGCCTAATATTTTAAGAGGTAAATTCATTGGCCATATAAAATAATTTTTTCCACTCTCCTATAGAAAAAAATGTGTTGAAACCATGGGTTGGTTTTTGGTTTTGATTAGATTAATGTGTGGTGTATAAAACCTAAATAATAAAGAATTACCACTCTTTTCCTATATAAACCCACCCATACTCCCACTTCATCTTTAATCAAAGACTATTGAGCTCAACCAACATATTCCCTCCTCACTCTATAATCTTCCCAAGGTTCTGAAATCTCCCAAAAATCTTCTCTCAAGCCTCTCCCAAGCATTTTGGATCCCACATCCATGTAAGGATTTATTCCTTTCTTATTTTTTCCAAATTTCTTCATGTTGTTATTCCCTATAAGTTTCAATTAATAATATTGGGGGTAAGATTTTAAACATCTCACATACATCCCTCCATATTATTGAATGAGAGAGGCCCCTTTCTCTCTCATTAATGCATTCAATGTACACTTGTTACCATGCTGAAATTCTATAAGGGATTTCTCACTCCACATTTGCATTCAAGAAATTATTTTGTTTCTTGAATAGAAATTCAATTACATATGTTGGTAAATGTATCCATATGACCCCCTTACATTCCATTTCATGCAAATATTATGAGACACCCCATTCTCGCACATCAATAATATTTATGAGTTCTTATGACACGTCATTATTTTACCGAAATTAAACTTTGATATTCCAAGACCAAGTCATTGTATAGTGAATACAAAGCCCATTTCTCTATCCAGGGTATTCCCCATGATGCACATTTATATATTTATCATATAGTTTCATGTATTTATTAAACATTCCTTTATAATGGAATAAATTATTATTTTGAATGATTCTATATTGTATGATCCATGTGGCACACTTATGCATGAAATGAAATGATTAAGAAGGGTGCACCCTCACAGTGCTCCAATGCATTGGGTAAAGATTAGAATCATGATACATCAAGTGAAATGACAGTTTACTCGTTATAATTATAGTATAATTAGGGTTTACTCATGATCCATGTGTAATGATACTTGGCCCATGTAAATATCATTTTAAATGCAGTTTCCACATTTATATGTTATGATAATTATTCTATGTCATGCCTTTATATTCATGTTAATATTGTGATCTGGTGATATTACATTTTCTTAACATGTATCTTATTCTTCATGTTATCCCTTGTTTACTCCCTTATTGTTCATTACTATTCACCCATTTCTTATGCATGTCCTTTGGTTATCCCATGCAATGCTAAGTACAAAGGAAAATTAGGGTCATGTAAATGATGTATTCAATAAAGATGTGTATTTCATTATTTATGTTGTTATGTAATGTTCATATACCTAAAAGATAGTTGAACTCTCAATCTTATATGTTGTATAATGTGATGATTTTATGTAATAATTCATGTTTAAGTGTGTATTAAAGAGCAGGGCTGTTAAAGTTGGTATCAGAGGATAGGTTTAGTTATTTTTGGGATTTTGAATAGGAAACCCTAATGAATTCCAAAGGAATTAGACTTATTATAATAAAAAATCATTTAATATTTGTGAGTATTGATTAATTGTTTTATCATGAAAATAAATAATTTTCTGGATAAGAGTAGGAAGAGGTGGCTCTGGCACAGATTTATCTAGGTGCAAAACCTGAAAACAATGCTTTGAGCTAGACTCAAATGGGAATTGGTGCACAAAAACAGGACTTACTACAGTCTTGGTTACGACACTCCTACGGGATATGCTTTTTTAAATTCATTAGCTTAGTTTAAACCATTATAAAGGGAAAACCTCCCTATGAATATATTTTGGGAATTAGATCATGGATAACAAAGATTAAAGCCTATAAATTCATATGTTAAAGAAATAAAAGTAATTTATAAGTAATCTGTTTTTGTCTTTGGATTACCCTTTATGTGTTACCTCTAACATTGATTTTTTTCTAGCCCGTGGATGGTTATAGGAGGATTGGGGCTAACAATCGGTGATAATATCAATGTGATGACTATCCTAATGAGATTCCCAATCTGATGGGAGTGATAATCGCAAACTTTTTCAATATGATCTTTCATTTAAATCATGTTTTGAATTTAAACATAGATCAATAAGAACATTTAACCCTCTCCCCAAGAAATATAATGTCACAATTGAGAGCTCTGTGATATGATGTCCCCATACTTTTAAAGAATCATATGATCCCTCAAATATCGAAAAATGGGTCAACTCCATTAAATAGATCATTTTCATCCTTCGATGTAATGAAAAAGAGATGTTTCTTCTATCTTCTTATCATATGGACGGTGTATCTCTTCAATGGTGGACATTGATAAAAAAATATGAGGTCTAGGGAAGAGATCAAGGTGATGGAATTGAAGGATTTCTGAAAAATATTTTTCGATAAATACTATCATCGTACCCTCAGCCATATGATTGAAAGTGGATTTCTTTCCCTAAATTAAAAAGACAAAAAAATCCATCAGATAGTATGAGGAAAACATTGTAGGGTTTTCATGATATGCCTCGGGCTCTATCATTACCCTCGAATGAAATGTTGACTACCTCTTTGGATGGCTAAAACCTAGCCTAATGAAAAGCCTATAAATCTGTGACTTCTAGAGCATTGAATAAATTGTCTGATGTGTCCTCAATGTTAAAATAGAGATTGGAAAATCTCAGGTGTATCATGGAGACACAAAGCATAAGTCGGATTTCAATTTTGGAGGTCCGATGGATAAATCCAGGGTGCTAGGAAAATATTACACCCCACTTTCCAAAGGTTCCGAAAGAAGAACCCTGTAAATTCCCTGAAGGGGACGAGGAAAGTCTTTAGGGGTGGAAGAGAAGGGAACTTTTCCATTAACTTCCGAAAAGAAAAACCTGTAGCTATGACATAGGAAAGTACCACTCTATTCAACCCACAATGTGGTGTTCAATAATTCAACTAATAATAACACGATAACATTGAAAAACAATTCCTTATGACAAGGGTTTTGGAGGCAACCAACTACCTCCAAGGTTGCAAGGGGGATATTTTTCAATCAATACCATCGAAGTGAACCCCGACAATGAATTGGTGATAGTTAGACTGGTTATTCATTCAAGAGTAGCCAACATAATTTTTTATTCTAGTATTAAGAAATATTTTATATCCAAAAACTTTAGTAGAACAATCCCAACCCCACTGCAAATCATGGATGTGAAGATGTCAGTGAGAACGACAAAAGGGAAAATCATTTCATACCATGAATATAATGCATCCCCTATAATAATTAGTGGATTTAACTTCCTAGAGAACATATAAATACTCCTTTTGGTGGAATTTTATGCAATCCGTGGAATATATTGGCTTTCCTTATACACATAAAACATAAATTTCTATGAGAGGGGAATCACTCTCCACCGAGAGAATCGACCAACGATTCTATACTATTCAAGAAGGAAGAATATTATTTAGCGCCATCATCTTGTGCATTGATATTACTATCCAATGAGCACGTGTATCAAGATACGATGATTGATTCTTTGTAAGCAATCATCCTTGATGACATGGATATAGTGAGGGAATTTGATGAAGTGTTTCTCCAGGAATTGCCTAGTCTTCTTATTATAAAAGATGTTGAATTATCAATTGTCCTTATACCTAGGGTGTTTGTAATATCCTAGACTCTATATATAATGGATTTTGTGGAGATTTAGGAGATGACGAAACAACTACAGGAGAATCTAGATAAAGGTTTCATATGCCCAAGTGCCTCACCATGGGGTTCAACAATCCTCTTCATCAAAAAAAATGATGGGTCATTGCATGTTTGGATTGATTATTGTGAACTAATAAAAAATTATGATAAAGAACATGTATCCTATGACAAAAATTTATAAATTTTTTGATCAGCTACATAGAGTACAAAAATTATCCATGGTGGATTTGTGGTCAGGATATTACCACGTACGGGTGAAAAGAGAGGATATCCCCAAGACTACATTTTTTGCAAGATATGGGCACTATGAATTCATTGTAATGCCTTTCGGACTCACTAATGCACTAGAAATATTCATGGACATGATGAATAGATTATTTATATATTACCTTGACAAATTTGGGGTAGTATTTATAGAAAATATTCTAATATACTCCAAAACCAAGGAGGATAATGAGGAACATCTAAGAACTATACTTGAGACATTTTAAAAGAAGAGGCTCAATGAAAATTACATCGAGTGTGAGTTTTGGTAGATGGAGGTATTATTCATGGGTCATATCATCACATGATATGGGATATCTATGGATCCATCCAGGAATACTAAAATTGAGGGATGGTCGACACTAATATCAGTGACAAATATCCATAGCTTCTTGTGGATAGATAGATATTATCGCCAGTTTGTGAGAAATTTTATCAATTTTACGACCCTCTTACCAAGATAACATGGAAAGGGGTAACATTTTCATGGATTGATTAATGTGAAGGGAGAATAAAGGAATTGAAAAAAAGGTTTATCACTATGCTCGTGCTCTTATTATCCACTAATTGGGAACTTTTTATTGTATTCAGTGATGTTTCGAAAAAGGGTTTGGCTGGTTTGTTGATTCAAAATGAAAAATTCATTGTCTGTGCTTCAAGGAAATTGAATGTTCTCGAGAAAAACTATCCATCACATGATCCAATGTTGGCTGTAGTAATCTTCAATTTAAAAAAATTTCACCATTACATCATTGGGTAGAAGTGTGAAATATACAGAGACCACAAAATACTCAAGTATATACTCACACATAAATAGTTGAACATGCTCCAACGAAGGTGGTTTGAGATGATCAAGGACAATGACTTCTCAATCCATTACCACCCTGGGAAAGTGAACAAGGTGGAGAATTATCGAAGTAGAAAGGACCCAGCAATTCTATCATTGATGATAATTGACAAAGCTACAATTATCCTAGATTTGATGAATATGGACATAAAAATCATAAAGAATGGAACATCATCTATCCTTTCGCAAATTATTCCTCAACCGTCTATTTTGGAATGGTTAATGGATGCTCAAATATTTGATGTGCGAATTCAGAAGAATATTAATAAAATCAAAAGAGATAAATCCTCAGAGTTCAATCTTATTGAATTAGGAATTGTCAGATTTGGGTCAATACTATGTGTCCCATCAAATATGGATTTAAAGAATGAACTTTTGGATGATTCACATTGTTTGAATTTCTCTATTAACCCCCGATACATAATTATATATCGAGATCTCCAAGAGTATTATTGGTGGGATAACATGAAGAAGGAGATCACTAAGTATACATCAATGTGCCGAGAATGTAATCACGTGAAGGATGAGATACATAAGTCTAATGGGATGATGCATCCATTACCCCTAGTATCATGGAAATGGGAGAACATCGACATGGTATTTTTCACTATATTTCTGAAGACATCAAAAGGAAACAATTTTTTTGGGTTATTGTGGATCATCTTAAAAGGATTTTACACTTCATTTCAATTTTATAGGATTTCTCATTGGATCAATAGGAACAGATATATATCAAAGAATTAACAAGGCTGCAAAGAGTACTACAGTCGATTGTATCTGCTCGAGATCCAAGATTAACCTATGTGTTTTGGAAGATATTTCAACATGCTCTGGATAATGATTTTAAGATCATTATTTCTTATCATACTCAAACCTATGTCTAGTCATACTAGACAATCCAAACACTTGAGGATTGTTGAGAGCATGCTCAATTAACTTCAGAGGAATATTGGATCAATATATTCCTCTGGTTGAGTTCTATTACAATAACAATTTCCGCTAAAGAATCCTAATGAATCCTTACAAATCCATGTATGGGAAGGGATGAAAAACACCAGTATGTTGGGATGATGTAGGGGATAAAGAACACATAGGTCTAGAAATGGTCGAATAAATGAAGGAGATGGTCAAGACCATCCAAAAGAACAATAATGCTATCAAAGTCAACAAAAGAGTTATGCTAATAATTATCGACGAGACATATAGTATGATGTTAGAGGCATGTTATTGCATCACATATCATCGTGGAATAGATTTATGAGATTTGGGAAGAAGGGAAAACTTAGTCCAGTGTACATTGGCCCTTTTGAGATCCTTTATTGCATTAGAGTAGTGGCCTACCGACTAGAACACCCATCAAACCTATCTCTAGTACATAATGTATTCCATGTATCACTCTGGATTAATTATATACCTATCCCATTTCATGTACTCAATCTAAAGGAGGTACAATTGGAGAATGACCTCTACAATGAAGAGAAGCTAGTTAAGATCATAGATCAAAAGGAAAATGATTTAAGAAATAAGACAATGCCCTATGTCAATGTGTTGTGGAGAATCCATATGTTTGAAGAGGAAACATGGGAATCAGAATAAGTGATGAACCATAGTTACCCTCATCATTTTTAGTGTGTGAAAATAATATTTTTAGGGAGAAATTTCATAAGTGGGGTAGATTGTAATGACCAAAACATTTATTAATGAAAATTCATCAAGATCTAATTAAATGTTGTATTATGTAAAATGGTTATATAACATACAAACTTCCTTGGTTTATTTTTTTTATTTCTAAAATACCATTAATATTTGTGGCCATTTCTAATGTAATCTTTGAACAGTGATCAGATGATTAGTATTAATATTGGTCTTTAGCTAATCCAATTTACTCACACAAGGGAAGTGATGACCTCATCATGTAGAATTTCTCCATCCAAATAAAATTTTTCAATGATCAAAAAGTGGGTGGAGTCAATGGGATTATCTCTTAAAAAATCTCAGGACAAGCTTCAACATATTAATCACGAACGAAATAGAATATGGGAGAAGTGGAAGTTGGTAGAGATTACCACCCAAGCGATGTTATCCAAGACAGCCCAAGATTCTCTCCCATCACACACCTTACCTATAAGAAATATGTGGTTTTTATAAGGAGTCTGGTAACAACACCCAAGATCTATGATTATGTGTATTAATTTTTTATAGAGAAATAATATACATTCATTTTATTATTGTTTCTTTGTAAATAGTTTATGAAGGAAAAATAATATTTATATTAATATTTAATTAAGAAATCTATTTTGATGAATTAATATATTTTTTGATTAAAAAATATTTTATTAAAATATGATCAATAATTTTTTATTAAATATAAATGATCAAATAAATTTTATTCATATCATTGTTATATATATTACGGTTTGAAAGCTATTTTTTTCAAAACCCGTGATTTTTTTAATAAATGTATGTTTCTATTATAAAAGTAAAAATTCACAAATTTAGAAAATTATTTAGATAAAATAAATAATATTTTAGGAATCAAGATGTCAAAATTATCCAATGGTGATTTTTTCATAATTTTCTAAGAGAGTCGAATTTTTGGGTAAAAATTAAATACCATTTAAAAATTTAATTTGTTTTATGAAAATTAAATGACCCAATTGTGATGTAATAAAATAATATAAATGATATTTTAGAAAATATATGTTTTAACTTTAAAATACTATGATTTTAGGTTTTTTATTAATTTATTTTACAAAGCTTAATGGACCCTCCTAGACATAAAAACTATTTTATCATTTTAAATTTATTTACTTAAGAGTGTGACTCACCTCCACATAAGATAGCCATATATTTTAAGAATTTAGTCCATTGGACTTATAAAATAATGTTTTATACTCCCCTTTGGAAGAAAACCAGGGTAAAAAATCGTGGATTCGTTTTTTCTTTTGATTAGTTTAATGTGTGGTTCCCAAAATAGAAATACTAATGAATTCCCTCTCTTTTCCTATAAAAACACACCCAAGCTCCCACTTCCTCTTCACTAAAATATTTTGGAGCTTGACCAAAATCTCACCTCCCCTATCTAGAATCCTTAAAATGTTCCACATTCATCTGATAATCCTCTATCAATCCTCTACCAAGCCATTGAGATCTCATTCTCACTAGCCAACTATTTTTATGAAATCTTATGACACAACGTTATGCTGCAGAAATTGCACCATAATATTCAAAGACAAAGACATTGGGTAGGGAATACCAATCTCATTTGTTTAGAAAGGGAATTCAACTTTTTGCACATTTACTTATTGATCAAATAGTATCATGTATGTATTCTATATTCTTTTATCTTATAATAAATGATTATGTTGACTTATTCCATGTTGTATGATCCATGTGGCACACTTAGGTATAAAATTAAATTTTTATGAAGGGTGCGCCCTGATATCACTCTAATGCATTGTTTAAAGATTAGTATCACCATACATCAAGTGAAATGAGGGTTTACTCATTATAATTCATGTTCAATGAAGTTGAATCATGCTCCATGTGAAAAGATCATTGGATCATGCAAATATCATGTTAAATGTACTTTCCACATTTCCATGTTATGATAATCATAATGTATGATGCCATTATGTTAGTTTTTATCTTTTTCTCTGTTGATATACCTATTTCCTATCATTTACTATATTCTTCATGTTATTCCTCGTTTACACCCTTACGGAGCTTTATAGCTCACCCTTTTCTTATGAATGTCCTCAGGTTATCCAATGAAATACTAATTATGAAGGAATGTTATGGTAATGTAAAATATTATTTCTATAAAGTTGTTTGTTTCATGTTTTATGTTTTTATGTAATGTTCCTAAGATCCAATGACACCATAAATATCAATCTTATCTATTATATAATGTGAATAGTTTATGTAATAAATCATCTTTATGTGTGTAATAATGGGTAGGGTTGTTATAATGTATCCTCGCATACCGATCCTTGGTCTCCATTGGGTACTCCACAATGTTATCCCCATACATGATGTCCATCATTCCCATGCTGATAACATGTGATGGGTCATGAACATACCTCCTCATCTGTGAAACATAGACGATGTTATGTTACCAATCTAACTATAGAGGTAGAGTGAAGAGGTTCACCACCGCAAAAACTCTACAAATTTTATGGATAGGTCTAATAAACCATAAAGATATCATATCTCCTTCAATAAATTTTCATAATCGATATTGAGGTCAAACCCACAGGAACACATGATCTCTTTTCTCAAACTAAAACGGGAACTATCTTTGGTCAACATATGACTTCTGAGGGTTTTGTGCAATCTTCATCTGCTCCTAGATGTTCTAAACCATCTCAATTGTATCACTCACAAAATCCGTGCCCACTATTACCAGATCCCATGGGTCAATCTAGAATATTGTTGAATAATAGACTATCCTGTATAAATCATCAAAGCATCCCATATCATTGTCGAAATGGTAGTTATATATGTATGCAAAATCCACCAATGTTAGGACATCCGCCCAACTATATCCAACATGTAACAGGAAACACTACAATATGTCCTCATGAACCTGGAATGTCCCCTCTATCTAGAAATCAGTTTATGGGTGAAACACTATGCTCAAGCATAACTAGTTCCCAAAGGCCTCTTATAATCCCTTCCACAACTTGTTTGAAAATAGATCAACACAATTAAATTTTTTATTGATAGAACTCCATATAGCCGAACTAACTCCCAAATGTAGAGGATTCCCAAGATCTCTACAGATCTCTACTATCAGATAACTATGAAGTGGGATAACATGAAGAGTCTATATACGATCACCCACATGCCATCATTTTCAATGGTCGTACATGGAAAACACATAATTAAGTCCATATATATCAAACCCCCTTCATCTCTAGAACCTGAAATGGTTGAGCTACACCACATGGAACATGGTTCTCGGCCTTCACTTGTTGAAAAGTATGTCATCAAGACATAAATTTGGAAACTTCATTATTCATCTTTATTGACCATAATTGGTGATGGAGGTCCAAGTACATATTTTCCACAACCAGATGTACTTACAAAGGGTATATATGAAACTCCATTAGAACATACTCCGGCAACGTCAGTGGTAACATCATGTGTTCCCTAAAAATAATGAAGTGATCCCACCATTGAAAAATCCATTATAAGAGAGCCCAGTATATATCTGATTAAGTAGGGTCTCAAAGTTGGTATCCCAATGTTGTTCCTCCATGACCTACTATAATAGTGGAGGGGTGAAAAGATTCGACTATAGATAAGATCTCACATCCCCATATAAAAGGGATAACTACAATGTGTCTAACTACTCTGATGCCTCATTGAACAATAGTGAGATATATCTCTTACTGAGAGCATATACTGACATGTTTCCATTTCTAAAAGTATAGAAAATCTAAAATTCATAGTCCCAGAGGAAATCGAGTCATTTCCATTACATCATGTTATGATCCTTTTGTGAGTGGATATACATGAGACTCTTGTGTTCTGATAAAATTATAAATACCTCCCCCATAAGGTAGTGTCTCTGTATATTCAATGAAAAACTACTAATATTAACTCAATGTTTTGAGTCATGTAGTTATTATCATGTATTATCGACTAGTGCGAACCATAAGAAATAAATTCATTCTGCTGTATCAGAGGAAAACCATGTCTGGTCCATGATAAATCACAAAACACTACGTACTATACACATTTTTCCAGTTACATCAATATGAGGGTGTTCTTAAACAAATTCTATAGATCTTCTATATACATATGAATTTTTTTTATCCATATGAATGTTTTACCTTTCAAACTCTATACTTTAAATGATGATTCCACTCAATAGAAGTATGTTTTGAACCTCTGATAGTACTCATCCAATCTAAAGAAACTATGTGCCTCGATAACAATCTTGGGTGGATCCTAAGAAAGCACTACCTCAACCATCACTAGATCCACTGAAACTCTAGCCTCTGAGATAACATGCCCCAGAAAATTGAAATCTCGAATCTAAAAGTGTAACTTTGAGAGATTCCCATAAATTTAGTGTTCTTGGACTGTGTCCATGACCATCCTCTAGTGTCTCACATTCTCCTCCATTTACCCTGAATACACAAAGATGTCATCAATGATGGAAACCTTGAATCAGTCCATGACAGGTTGAAAGTTGTCTTTCATGAGTACCATGAACACTTCATGGGTGTTCATCATAATAAATAATATAATCAAGTACTTATAGTGACCATAATGACATCTAAATTTCATGTTTGGTATATCCTTATCTCATACTCATAGCTCGTTATAGCCTGATCTAAGGTCAATCATTAAGAACCATATTTACCCTTTCAAATGATCAGAGTTTCAATTGATCCACTGTAAATGATAATTTTTCCTCAAATTAATTTGTCTCAACTGTTCTTTACCAACACATTACCTCATGCTCCTATCTTCCTTATTGACAATCAAAAAGGAGGGGTGCCCAGGGTGAAACACTAGGTCTCAGAAATCCCTTCCTTTGTAATTCCTCTAATTATACCCTCATCTCATGATGCTATATGGGATCCATCTGATTTTTTGTGTGTAGATTTATATGTCTTATCAGGATGTAGATCAACTCACAAGTCAACCTCATTGTCAATAGGTAATCTTAAATAATATTCAGGAATGTTTTCCTTATACTTCACCAACACTATAGGAAACTGAGGACTCATAGTGTCCAATGCACCGAGGGTCAGTCTTGCTAAATGATGAGTAATCTACTGAACCCCCTTATGAGTGAGTCCATTAGGTGCTACCAAGATTTCCGATTCACCAACATGTGAATACGTTGTTCTATCACTACAGACACACCACAGTCTTCTCCAAAAAATGTCATTCTAAGAGGGACCTTTTGTCAACCAGTCCATACTAATAATCAATTCATAAGTACATGATGCCACTACCAAGAGATCTCAATAGAAATTTTCAACTCCAAATGTCAGGTCACATTGTCAGCACCAATGTTTGATCATTGAGTCTCCTCCATTAATAGTCTCCAAAAATAAAGGATGAGTTGATGGTTCAACCAAAATCATTGAGTCTCAAACATGATTCATGGAAATAATATAATGGATAGAACCCATGTCTATATATAATATAGATAAGGTATAAAAGTTACATAACATACCTTATATCATTTAGGGATCCTCAGGCCCATATGAATGCATACCCTAAAGCAGGCCTCATTCCTTACCACCATCTCCCTTACCCCGGCATGGACCACATGGGGGTGGTGGAAGAAATACAACAAACCTCTGAACACCTCCTACTACCCTCCCAACCTCCTACCACATCCCCCATCATATATAACACAGTGATAATTCTTTTGTATTTATCTTAGTGGTCCCTCGACCATCTCATAATAAGTTGTATAATGAGTTAGTAAATATTGTTCCAGATGTCCCTGAATATTGCAAGAGAAACACTACCTACCCCTTTCTTAATTTGATCCTCTGTGAAAGCCATGAACTATTGAAACTCATTCTTGGGATCAACTCATGAAGCCTATGACCCACTTGGATGCCTATTATTGTTGGTGACTAGCTACTGCCAAGGATTCTTCTATTGGGTTCCAACTGCTACCTCCCATTTCTAGAGACTTATCTTCAAGAAAACATTCTACCAAAACTGTTCACTAATGTACCCCATAATTAATGGGAATAATAAGAGATACCACTGATGCCCTGATGTCCAAAATTTTGTCCTGGTGAAAATTTAATGCCCCGAAGAACTAGTCTGGTACAATATCTAAGGATCCACATGAGAGATCTTTAAACTATAATGAATATTATACCATGTACTTACATCCCATATGTAGATTCAAAATCCCCCCATTTGCATACCAATCACAATGTGGCTAAATGGTACTCCAATCTCAAGAGATGATCAATGTTTATCTAGGTGAGAGTTTTCTCGTCATGTGAATAAGTCACGAAGCTCCATTATCTCTCAATAGATCCATGAAAAAGGCTCTTCATGAAGACTAATATCTGTTTTATAGGTTTCCTTATAAGGTGGAAAACACAAGTGACTCCCTTTAGCTAGTCTTTAGCCACTAATAGGTCTTTATCTCACCAAAACCAATGGGGTCTCTACCTTTTAAACTCATAAAATTCACTCACTATACGTGCATACTTAGCTGATTGGCCTGGTTCTAGATACTACTCATGGGGTGTTGGTATAGTAAATAAACCATGAAATGGTGCTATCTCCAATACAAGACCTTGTACTAATCCCTAATCACATATAGGATCATCCATGTGATCACGTTATGGGAACCTAGCATGTTATCTATGTGGAGGATCCTAAAACAGAAAAAGATGTACCCCAGTCAAAATAGTATATTTGGGGAGCTAAAACATGAAGGACAGAAAATACAAAACAATTCTTATATGATGCATGTACCATTTTCCCTTGAAACTAGTGTTCTCATATACTGAGTCTAAAATAAGGTGATCAAAGTCGAGGTGTAAGGATACAACAGCTTCCACACCAACAATGTTTTTTCGGGCCTCAAATATGAACATGAAATAGTTAACACTATTTCCCAAAAAAAATCACCAACTTACATCCTATGGATTAACCGACCAGCTCATATACCACTATGTAATAACCTAACCCATTGGGGTCATACATGTGACTACCAAAGCCAACATCCAATAGGCTAGGGGATGATGACCAACACTGAGTAGGAATATGAAACAAATTGGTGGAATTATCCAAAAGTGATTGTATAGATGCACACATTTCTAAGCGGAAAAAATAATTAAATGTAAATTATATAATGATTTAATGCATAAATATAGGATCCCACAAAAGAGTATGGTATGAAGTAATGGAAAGTATAAAAGTCAAAATACATGCCCACCACAAATAATCAATAACACAAGTCCAACTGAAACTCTAATTGTCCAACCTTCTCCACATGTGAGGACTATGATGAAGTTAAAATCATAGTAAACACCTTTTTAATACAAGCTCCATATATGCTCCACATTCTCCCTTTCTTCCCGTAACAAAGTCAAAATTGGTTTTCATCTGAACAAGACACAACACGTGTGGGAAAGCCTGTGTAGGGGTGAGTATGATAATACTCAGTGGGACACCCCAAAAACACTAAAAATTAAGAACAATGTATAGACACCTAAATAAAATATATAAAAATAAATATATAATATAAAATAAACCCAAATATATATATATATATATATGAGATAAACCATGCCATCATGTGGTCGTAACCAACTATCAGCCATACAATTCTGCTTCAAACAATGCTCATTCCAAGAGAACTCACTCCATGATCCATACTATTATCAAGGAAACTCGGTGAAAAGGTCTATCTCATTTTGGCCCAACCCAGAAATAACACACTATTTGGATAATATAATGGTACACATTTTGGCGGTCACACCCAACACTACAAGGAGGTACCATGTACCCAATTTGGATCAACACGTTATATTGGAGGGTATGTGTGAATGATTCCACAAACAGTATTAATGTGGACTTCTAGATAGAGGATCAATTCCTTGCCCATAGAGGGCATGATGATACCAAAAACACCAACTAGGGAACACATGTTATAGATGATCACACCGCAGACTCAAGGAGAGACACCAAAAGTCTATATGAGACTCAACCTCTAGAGGGGATAAAATATATAGTGATATGGATGTAATTATACACTATACCATTAGAGGAATGGATAAAGGGGAACTCAATCAACATAAAATGGTCCGAAATATGAAAACAATGATCCTCCATAACTCTTTGAGTGATTACATAGCATGTACCAAGGGGTACACTGTGTGTCTAACTATCCCATGTACTACCCATGTGGAAGAGCCTCACACATCATGTAGTTCCTATATACTCGGTGTCTAGAATGATGTACTCGGCTTGTAGATAAACTTGGTATATATCTCATGTGTCCTTTCAATGTCCGTGTATGGAATCCATTCCAATATATTGGTCCTTGTTTGTCAATTTATTTCTCTATGGAAGTAGACGACATTTCCATGAATGGTACTCCAACATGTTTCTATGTATCTATGATGTACATGTTGAGTTCTCCCAAAAGGGTCATATTCCATGTGACATGTGTCACGTTCTGTGAGATGATCATCTTCATGCTGAAACCATATCCTCCACCGATGGGGTCCCACAAGCCAGGTAATCCTAGATTACACAATGTGTGTTAATATATTTTTAGAATTTCACATCTACTGTCACGCACCTAGTCCACCACTCCATAAATTTTTTTACGGCCTCACCTTTCTAGAAAAATAAGGATCTAAGGTATTTTAAGTCATTAAATCATTGAACAACAAATTTCAATACTGGATTCTCTCATAAATCTGATCAAAACTTATTTCACTATATTACACTGAATAAGATCAAAGAACGTTATTTTGGTAATCATTCATTGTTCAATTCACTTCCTCAACCACCATCACACCACCATCACATCCTACTGATCTCATATCAGTAATATTGGATCCTTATTCAATGAAATAGGTTATAAATGATCAATTGGTCAGGATGTCTTAGATCTCATGCCAATGAAGAATGCCAATGGTGAAAGAAAAAATTTGGGAGAGAAATTCGTACTAAATCCAGATAAATGAACCTTAATTGATGATCATTTGGATCTCACTTCACTGGATTAGAACTATATATGAATCCATCAAGAATTTAAATCAAATAAATATATATTGATAAATCATTGAAAAAAATCTCATCTTGTCATACGAATGATCTGTGAATCAATTTGTTCGATGATTGATTCAAGTTCATTGAAGAAGTAAAAAATGGGGGAAAGAAAATAAAAATTAAATTCCCCAGCTTGATTCCGTTCGATTACTGGTGAATAATGTTTACAATGTCATGCTTGTTGCTGTGATACATCATATATAAGGTGACACTGATCAATCATTCCCTCGTTAGCAACTTCCTCCTCGTTCATTTGAGATAATTATCTAAGGGTTATCTCCACAGATCCTCCAAAGTTACTAGAGTTATTTGGCTAAACCAATAATTTTGACATAATAACAAATTTAATTAAAATCAGGATGATGTGTCAACATAATGAATTAATATAATTTTAATAAAAAAATTTATTTATTTTACTCCCCTAAAATCATTTTCACAACTGACCCACACCAACTAATATTAGATCTCCTCTAGGTTAAAATTTTTATTCAGTAATCAATTATTCCTATGATTTCTGATTTGGGAATCCATTTTTGAGTTATTCCTTCTTTTCAGGAAAACTATGCACACGTTCTATTTAATAGTTTAATATTTTTTGAAAATTCTTTTCAGGAACCCCAGGAATAGGAATAACACGCCGTCTTAGTTCCAGATCTCAATAATAATCAATATAATTTTTAAAATTAGAACATGGAAAATCCTAGATGTCAAACTCTACTACACCAAATACGAACAAGACCATGTTTTACTTCAATGTTCTATGGAGAAGAACCTTTTTATGGTTAAAAAAATAAAAAAATCATAGGAGTTTTTATTAACATATCACTCAAAATATAATCCCTATCAAATTATAATTGTAAACACTATAAAAGAGTTCCTTTTTATCAAGGAATATCATTAGGAATAAGTTGATCATGGAATAGAAAGTTGCTTGATCCCCCAAAATATGATTGGTATATAACCACCACCTTAATTAGTAATGATGACCATTTCATTGAATGAAAGAACGTCTTATAACAAAAAAACCTAATGTATTAATACATCACTTAATTTTTACTGAAAACATATATAATTTGAAGAATATCCTCATAATGAACGTATTAGATTAATTCCCATGTAAACATGGAAATGTAAGAAATTTTACATGAGTGAGCCTATTTGTCTCTTAGTAGGTTATCCAATACCATTATCCCTCTTAAAAATAACATACATAAAATATATATTGACTACATGGAGAAGGAAACATAAAAAGGGGTGAGCTCATATGCTTGGTAATGGTAAACAATGAGATATATAAGCATAAAATTGATCATATGGGTATGAGAATATGATCATAACATTAGTAGATCATTCCCTACAAATCAATGGCAATAAACAAAAATCATGGTCAAGAGGTAAGTAGTTCATATGGAATGAATCATATGAAAATCAAGACCATAATCAATGAAAGAATAACATATGAGTAAAAATGGAATTGTGGAATACACATAAATAGGTAATAGTATTCCCTATAAGTCAAAATGCATTGATATAAATTATTAGGGATCATAATGGAGATTACATGTCCTTGACGGTACACACCACCATCACTAGTTACTATCCTTTCATTATAAGGGACTGGGTTTCCATATATTCCCAGAGTGGATTGGGTTTAACCATCTTCCCCTATTCATGGGGACTACACCTTCCAGGAGGGATGCACCACCATACCCAGTTGCAGTACATTCCTAATAAGGTATCGGGTTTCCACAACTTCCCATGTTGGATAAAGACTCTGGGCCTGGATCCCATCATTATCTCATAAGATATAAATATTTACCTAATTCACTGTGGGAGATAAAGGTCCTACTCATCATATAATAAAACCATTCATGCTTGTTCCATGAGATAAAAAAGAATTCATCATATGATGACCGATAAAAAGAGAAGGTTTTTATAAAAATCAAATCATAACCCCTGAAATGAAATGGGTATCATAAAATTTAAAAAACATCATGAAAAATAGAAAATATATAGGATTCATAATCTTTTAATCTATTAATAACTAATGAAAAAAAGAAAGTTTCAAAATAATATAAACTTTCAGAGAGATAAGAGTGTCATAGATAACATGTTATTAAGACATAAAATATTACTGAAATAATATAAATTATATTCTTGGATCAAGTCCTCTAAAAAGAATAAACTATGTAAATGATGACATCTTAGGTAGATAAGTATTTCCGAATGTCAATTGGTGCATTTCTTATTGAAAATAGCCTTTATTTGAAAATCATTACCATAAACCATTCCGAAATTAATTTTTTATAATGAATTATTTAAATTTTTATTTAAATATATATTAAGGAAAATATATAGTCATCTTTGAAAAATTATTTTCAAAACATATAGCATTTTGAAATCATTTTTCTTTGAAAATACTTTAAAAACATAAAAATAAGTATTGAAATTAATTTTAAAAAAATTTCCTTATAATATTTTAGAGCATTCTTGAAAAAATAATTAAACACTATTTAAAATTTTTTTTTGTTGAAACCCTTTATTCAATGAAAATAATTAAAAAAACAAATTTTTATAATATTAGAAAGAAAATTTATTTAAAAAACATTGTAAACATACAAAGGAAACACTAATGAAATGATAGTCACTACGATGTATAAGTATGGTCATTCCAAACATTACTTTTACACATAAAAATATTATAAGATTACCTATTTTCAATAATGAAAATAGTATTCCATTAAAAATAATTTTTTAAAAGGTAATACATAGGTATACATTTCCTTTAATGATCATAGAAGAATAGAAAAACATTTTTGAAATAATTTTTAAAAAACACGATTTTGAATGAACAGAAATATCTGACAGAATGGTGAAATAATGTGATAGTATAAGAAAATTCATGATTATTATAGAGATATGTATCATAATATTTCATTAATATAATCATAATCATAAAAAATCTTAATAATTATTGGAATTTAGCTATAAAATACTACCACTTTGTTAACATTTAATCATAACACAATACAAATAATAACATTAAAAGCAATATTTACATATCATGAAAATAATTATAATTAATTATATACAATATCATAGGGATTATTTACACCTCATTTAACATGTAGATGCATAACGTAGTATGTGTCTTAAATAAGGAAACGTTGGACAAAATAACATTACCGATTTGGTAGCTTTTGAAACATAATCCTCAGGAGAGAAATATAATAAAAAGGATATGTGAATACCTATAATCTTAATTATAATAATCATATAATACATAAATGGGTAGAATACACATCATATAAAATAAAAAATTGGTGATAAAGACATGTATCTCCTCGAAATAATGAGTGATATAAAAATCCCTTACCATAAATCATTAATTTCTTTTCAAACATTCAAACCAACTATACTATAAATATATGATTATTATATATATATCATAGAACCATATTATTCTATCTAATCCCATATAATATTCACATATGAATTTATGTTACATGTGTATTAATAATTTCATGTAAATAATGTTTCGTTCAATAACTCATATGTTTATCATATGTGTCTTGAATTTTCATTCCTGATCATATTACATATATCAAGATTTAAATATTTAATTAAATAGATCTTTCATCGAGATGGTAGGCCATATGTAAGCATGAATGATGCTTTCATTTTATAGTTTTATTGAAAGAAATAATGTTAATGAAATATATATGTATATATATAATATCATTCCTTTATAATTAGTATTTCATATACATTATAAAATTACTAAGCTCTTCCTTAATACATTATATGTAAAGTGTGAATGAATCACATCTCTTTGAGGTGGCGGTATTCCACATTTCCACAAAAGAAGTTATCACATTTACAAAAAATGGAAAGCAAGAGGATAAGATTTATATAATTTATAAATAAGTATAAATAAATCATATAAATCACACACACACACACAAATATATATATATATTAATATATATTATAAAAATATATTTTCCATCTTAATTCCCTACCATGAGTGGTGATAAAGGATAAATGAACCACAACATTTCATGAGGAGATATTTCACTGAAACAATAACGATATGTTCATTGCTAATTAGATAAAAGATTGTGTATGTGAAGATAGAAAACATTGAATAAACACATATTAGTAAATTTAACATTGTTTTTTTATTATATAATTATTGTATAATAAATTTTTAGGTGATGGTCAATGAATATAAAATAAAATAGCTTGAGAAAGGATACTACCTCTTCTTTGGGTAACACCTTTTTATTTTCACAATGGGAATATTTGGTAGATTTACGAACAAAGGGTGGATTCAAGGGGAAAGAAAGGATATTGGGAGATTATTTCAGTATATTGTTTTTAATCAATAAGTCCTATATTTTGTGCATATATGTGAGGGTGAGTTACTTTTTATAGTGGCTGATGAACAATATTCTTGTAAATTTTTGGAAAGGGAATTTCACCCACGTTTTTCCTATGAAACATTACTCCAATAATGAGAAAAAATCTATAAAATATAGATTATGGTAACAATATTCAAATTAAATGGAGTTTTTCATGTTTACTGGAAATTGTTTCCTTAATATTAACCATTAATCTTTTATTAATCTATTTCCCCCATAATCGATGTATTAAATTTCATTTAATTTTACTATTATATTTGGTAATAAAAAATCATTCTATAAATGAACAATATAGATTTATAATAAATTATAAATTATTATTATTTAAAATATAGAATCAATTTGTCTATATTAAATTGAAATTTATTTCTACATATAGGACTACAAAGCGGGTTTTTAATGTAAGAATGTTCAAATGTTTGGTAAATTTGATTATGAAATATCAATAATAATTTGATTCCCATGACCAAATTGTGAATTAATTAATTTATATCTTATCTTATTATACATAAAAACCAATTATAAATATTAATAAATATCATAAATAAATTAGATATAAAATAATTTTTGAGATCAATGTCAATATTTCTAACTATTTATCAAAATATGAAACATTGTAGAAAAGTAACAAAAATTCACCTTAAACTAATTTTTATATTTCAATTTAAAAAATTATGTTTCATCTAACATATAAATTTTGTAGAGGTTCCAAAATTTATATCTATAATATTTTCATCCTTATAATGTTGGTAAAACAACTTTTATTAAATTATAGGATTTTATTTTTAATATTAGGTATGTCCCTATATTATTCCTATAAAATATATTTGATGAATGAAAAAAATATGGTTGAATATAGAAAACATATATTTCACTAATATCTCTCACTAATAATAATTAATTTAACATATTTGGATAAAATTATTGTGTGGGAATAATAATTAATTTTTTTAAATCATTCACTTTATATTCAATTGATTATTATATTAATTTACAATTAATTTTTAACTAATAAATTAAACCAAGTTTTTTATTATGATTTCTAATAATATTCCTTACTAGAAATATAATGTCTATATTATTCATATTATATTGAATTATAATATTTTTAATAATATATTATTATTTGGTAAAACACTGTCTTGAATGTAACCCAAGCCATATAAGAAATTTAGTCTTGTGGGTAATGTATGTTAACCTCAGTTTTTTTATAAACAACAATAAAAATTATGTTGCAGGTTGTCCATGATTATCCTAGTGTTTCATATAACACAATAAAAATTCAATTACATATTATAAAAAACTATTTTCAATGATTTTTGAAATGTAATATATTAAAAATATTAAATTAATCCAAAGAAATCGAAAATCTTAGGGTGTTACATTATTCCCCCATTAAAAAGATTTTCACCCCTAAAATTATTCTATTTTATCAATGTTTTAATACATGAAAATTTCTTTCATAGGAACCAACATCATAAAAATGAATACTAAAACATCCTTTAAAGATGGAAAATTGGAAACATAATTGTTACCAAAATGAAACATATAACTAGGTTTCCATATAGGAGAGCACATGGTAAAAGTGAAAAAATAAACAAAGAAGAGAAATGTACCAATAATGTTGTCATAGTGAGATATAGAGATTAAGGTCAGGATAATGATAACAATAATAAATCCATAATTCTTTGATGTTTTAAGGGGATATTTTATTCATCAAAAATGAAGTTACGAGTATAAAAATTTTGTTTTCAAGTTCCTTTTTCCAGAATTTGATTAATATTCGGATGAAGTTAAAAATATTGATTATAAAAATCTCTCCCTTTATTTCTGTCTTGATCAATTTCCACTTCATATGTTATCTTAAAAATTGATGGTGAATTTGTCATTCCCAAAGTATTATAAATTCATGATATCCATAAATGAAATGATAGGTCATTCCATATATCAAAAATAAATTTATCACATGTTATCCAATATGAATAAATCCTCATATAATTATATAATAAATTAATCTATAAAACCCCTTCAATTTTTAAACATAAACCATTACATAAATGGTTTACCTTATAACCCTTCATGAAGATTAAAAAACATGACCTCAGAAAGAAAGACCCTAAATCATGGTATCATTGTTCGCCAATATATCATACATTATCTCTCAGTTGAAATGTTCCAAACATGTGAATACCATCATCATATATTCTCTTTAAACACTTTAATAACTATAATTAACATAAATTCTGTTTGAAATCAGGCATTATTGAAAATTACAAGGATTACTAGATATATTATTGAGGTAAAATAAGTTGTAAACACCATCATTGATAACATAGATTAATTTTAAAAAATATCCTATATCAGTTATTCGATAATCAGTATCATCTTATTTACTTATTCCCATCTAATATATCTTAATCAAATCACCATTATACCAACATCATGAAAAAATTGAGAGCTACCTACCCTTAATCATAATATCACATTTCTTTGAAATTAGTATTCTACCTCACCAACACTATACCACATATCCTTTAAAATCCTTCATTAAAACTCATACTAAAAATAAAATTATATTTCTTGATTTTTATAACATAATATTTGAATTTTAAAACATAAATACATCATTGATCCAACTATCTTCTTAAACCATTTACAATGATTAATTGTCGTATTATTTTATACCCCTTTTATAAAACATGAAATACTAATCATGTATTCAAATTTATTAATAGAAATTTAATAATTATTATAAATAATACAATTAGAAAAACACATACCTTTGATATATTATTTTTAGTCTCGTTAACATCAGTAGAAAAACAATTACTTATACCACCTTGTTGATTCACTTCAAAAGCCTTTCACATAGAAAATAAATATAAAAAATGAACATATATTCTATATTTAAGGTACTCATCAATGGATAATACCTTATATGATACAATAATCACACTTATTGGGTCAACAATACATTTCAGTTTCCCTCTACAGTTACATACTTGGGGTCTTTCTTTTCTAAGGTTAAGTCCTCTTTATTTTCCTCTTAGAAATTAACATGGTCGATTCTTCTCACATTAATTTCTTGTAATAAACATAATATTATTTCCCCCATGGTATCTATTACCTAAATTTTCAATGATATCCTTCCATATCTTATTTCTTTTGTACAAAATACCATCAACGTACATATTGTTAATCAAGTTATGTGAAAACTGAATGGGAATTATAACAAAATCCATCACTCCTGTGGTCATCCCATTTTAATTATTATCATCTAGTTCTGTCAAGTTTATCATTACCATAGTCCATTATATTTACCTCCATATAAATAAAATAAAAAAATAGAGTAAGAAACATTTTTCATAGTGAGGATGCACATAATAATGAAAAATCAAAAATAAGATTTCTAAATTATGAAACCTTATATAAAATATGAAATCAAAAAATTGTCTTAATTTATTCATAACCAATTTATTTTTTAATCCTTCCCGATGGTTCATGATTTTGTTTTGAATTACTAAATAATATCCCCTAAGAGTGTTAATCAAAGTGTGCATTATGGCTTATTGTCATGTATCATGTTATACATGAGTCAGACCTGACGCACCTTGTTGGAGTTGTTAATCCCATGTACATATATTCTAGAACAATATCCACTTTTAGTATATAATAATGGGACGTATATCTCCGAATCCACTATCTCTATCATTTTATGAAATCTCGGAAATTTTCGTATACATTTCATTATCCTTAGACATTTCTTTAGAAATTCCCTTAGAGTTCATAATAATTTTATCTCATCATACATTCCAATTTTTACCTCAAACATTTATCTGATATATACTATAATTATCCATTTTAATAAACATGCACATTCCATTATTTTTTTGATGACTTAAAACATTAAACGAATATATTCCCATGGACCATATTAGTTTAATGACTTTGTAAAAAAGGAAATTAAAAACTAGTATCTGAGTGAAGATCATTATCTCCCACTATGTTCTTCAAGACTAGAACAAATATAAAAAATATCATATATAAAATATATCTTTGTAACATGGGTAATGAAATATAGAAAGGGGTGATCTGAAAATCCTACTAAGAGAAAAAAGGGAGACACCTATGAATAAACACGAGCTTATGGGTATGAGAACGTGATCACAACATTAGAAGATCACACAATTAATATTAATCATATTAAATGTAAATCATTTCAAAATGTTTATTAGTTCATAATTCATGAATCATAAAGAAATCAAGAGTATAATCCCCAAAATCATAACATTGGAGTAAGACAAGGAATTTTGGCATAAATAAAAACATTTAATATCATTCCCTATAAGTCTGGACACATTTCTAGTACTTATCAGTTCATATAATGGGGACTATATCTACTAGGAAAGATGCATGCCCATCACCAGAAACATTCCATCCCTTGAAATGGATCAGGATTACCCATCTTCAAAAGTGTATTGGGTTTCCCCATATTTTAAATTCATGGGGACTACAACTAATATAAGGGACACACCTATTTCCCTAGTCACGGATGATTCATTGTAATGTATTGGGTTTCCTCATCTTCCTATAGTGGATAATGCTCATTCATATGAATACCATCAATATCTCCTGAGATATGAATCATTACCCAATGAATTCGAGGGAATTATATGTCCCACTAATCAAATAATAAAACCATTCATACATGATAATCGATATAATAAAAATTTCATCACATCACAAACCATAATAAATTGATGGCTATCATAATCATCATATCGTTACCCGTGAAATGAAATCGAAATAATAAACATTTCATAACCTTATATTATATAAAATTGATTTAAGCTTCATAATCATTTATTCAAATCATAACCTAAAAAATAATTTTGTTTCAAAATAAAATTACATGTATTAGAGAGATAGGATTCATAAACATTATGTTTTTATTTCAAAAATTATTTAAGAAAAAAATATAAATAATATTGTTGGATCATATCCCCAAAAAAATAAAATATAACAATGGTTCAAATATTAGTTATATACAGATTGTAAAAAAAACTTGAATTAATTTTTATGCAAAATACCCTTTGTATGAAATTTATTTTCATAAAAATATTTAAGAAATACTTTTATTATATAGAGTTATTTTCAAGATCAATTATAACATTTATTGATGAAAATATAATTTATGTTTTTAAAAAAACTATTTAAAATATAAAGAATTTAGAAAATATTTTTCATTGAAAATAATTTGAAATCTTATAAACAACACATTAAATTATTTTAATATATATTTTCCTTGAAAAAATAAAAAAATATAGAAAACATTTAAATCACTTTTTATGAATAAAACTTGTTTTTGGAAAAAAAACATTCTTTGAAACCATTTTTTAAAAAAATTAAATAATATTAGGAAAAACATTTTATTTTAAATATTAACTTTTAAAAATACAAAGGAGCCATCAAGTAAATGGTAGTTATGGTGGAAGGTAAGTTCGTACATGCTAAACATTTCTTTTGAACCTTATATATTTAGAAGAGTTCCTTGATTAGAAGAAAAGTGCATTCCATTTAATTTTTTCTATAAAATGATATTACATCGGTATTAATTTTCTCTAAGCATAATAGGATAATAGTAATAAAATTGAAACATTTTTAGGAAAAAATTGTGTCTCTAAAACCATTCCGTATGTAGTGATCCTATGTTCATACATGCTGTGGTGATCACTGGATTCCCACGTCGATTAGAGTAGTAAGCCTTATGTGATGTTCTTAAGTTTCTAAATGTGATGAGAATCTAATTTCTAACATTATTAATGTGATATTACTTGTGTGGTGATAATAAGATTCCAAAATAAATGATCCATATATGCCTTCCATTCATATAGTTTTTCCTTATAGTGAAAGAGAAATTTCATGAGTATTATACCTATGATTTCCTATGTCATGGTAATAATATTCCCTCAAAACCATAAATGTGGAATAACATTATAGATGAGAATGAATACAAAATTATATATCAGCATGAAAAACATGTAGATTCCCTATTATGTTGGAAGGTGGTTTAATTAATATGTTCCCGTTAGAAGATGGAAATGGGAATGAGATTCAGTACCATGAAATAGATTAGTAAGGGAGACCCAAACTAGGTGAATAATACCAAAAATGAATATGTGAAATCTAGTGTCACCATCAAATTATCCCAATATTCTCATTGATCTTTCATTATCAACCAAAATAGTGGAATCCCTCACCTTTGAAATGTGGGAATGATAGCCTACAAGATTCGTGATTGGTCCTAGGATGCATTTCTATTTGAGACTATGAACTGTAGATAAATTTTCATAAAACTAAATCTTGATTATTGAAACAATGTTATTAATATACGATGCTTCATGGAATTAATAAAAATAATATTCCACAAAATATAATTTTTTAATATGGGTTTATTAAATAATTATATCATTTATAAAAGTATTTAAAACCTATAGTAAAAAATGATATGAAAAACAGGGAATCGTAATTACTAAAAAAAAGTCACATGGTCTATTTATTCGGTTTATGTAATGTTTTTTTGTAGTTATAGACAATTGGTGGTTAAAATATTATGCTAGAAATGACTTTTCAATAGCTCAATATCAATATGTAGTCATTTGTATTAAATGTTTTATCAATCCATTAGTATTATTGTCAAAAACATTTATTCATGTGGTTGCTCATAATTTATCTATGAGGTGGAAACCGACACCCTATTTAATATCTTCATGTGGTTGGATCATTAGTTATAAAAATTGATGAAAAAAGTTATAGTCAATCCATAATTATGAGATAATTCATATTATCACTTAACCTTTGTTCATTCATGAAGGTAATCAGTATAGCTCTAGACAAGTCCATAAAAACTATTGAATCTACCATAATACTATTATTAGATAAATTTAAATTACATACGATTTCCAAATAGTTTATGTTAAATTTTTAACCTTCTTTAAAAATTTACTAATGTTATTATCCTCTTTAATAAAAACCATTTAAAATGGGTATGTTTAAATTTAATATTCCCCATCAGTAATTGATAAAAGACAGTATTATAAAAACATTGTTAATATAACTGTTGTGTATGATCAATTTATTGGGAATGATTTTTCAACATTGTGAAATGATGTTAAGGATTTGATTACATAATTACATTAGTTTAAAAAAATCATGATATTATTTAGGAATATAATCATCTTTATTTTCATATGTGATTAGTTCTTTAATGTTTAATCTTATTGATGTACTATTGGATATGGTTTCTTATTCTGATGTAATTGGCTCATTAACTAGGGTGGATGAATATTAACATAAATGAATTATGAAAATTCAAATATCTTTGTAAAAATGAATAAATAATGTTCTAGGTACAATTCTTCTTGTTTTATGCTCCATAATTCCATGTTCCTAATAGGTCTATAAGAACAAAGGTTACATCCTCAAACCAATCATATTTTTATGATTATAGGTGTGGATTTTGTTATTCATCTAGTATCAAAATGAGTTTTATATTATATAAGGATCTATGATCATCAGTGAAAGAGTAGAAAATTTGAAAGAGCACCGGGTTATATCTGTGAGAAATGAACAAGGATCATACAAAGCTCACACTAAACTGAATAGATTTGGATTCATGATAAAAACTCGTAAATACCATAAAACTATTATGTGGTAATGGATTCTTATTCATGGCATAACATTATGACAAATTCATATTATTTTAGTCTTTTTCTCATTGAAAACATGGATACAAAAATAACCTCTTCTTAAGAAATATATGTAATCTACCACTATGTTCATTATAAATAGAACACATTTAATACATATCATATTTAAGAAGTTTCTTCATTGCTATGGTAAAGGAAACATTAAAAATGTTGTGATCATATGATCAGCAAGGGGGAAAAGGTATATGTCAATGAAGACATAAAAAACATGCTCATGATAGTGTGTGAACATGGGATTATCATTTGAAAAGTCTAATAGAAAATATTATATATCATAATATTTAATAATGGATTAAATTATTTTTTGATCATAAGATAAGAATCATAATGAAATAAATGAAAATGTTCCATGAAAGTTTATCATTACCATAAGACATAAATTTGGAGAATAATAATTAGAGAAAATAACATCCTTGTTAAAGATTCACTACCACAACGACCATAGTGGATTTTTATCACTCCCCATTCAATCATATTCTTTATAAAGGATCACTCTCAATACCATCATAGTGGATAAAATCCCTTATATATATATATATATTAAATCCCAATTTTAGTTTTTATTATCCCATGAGATATCCATAATTACCCCATTTGTTAGAGATATAAATATTCCCATCCACAATTATTATATAATAAAAATCCATTATTATGTATTCCACAAGATAATAAATCATTAATTATATATTGAATCCTATTTAAAAGAAAAGGGCTTTCTAAATATTTCAAAATTTCATTATAACATAGTCGATGGAAAATAAATTGGTTTCATATTTATCTCATTATCATATTCCAAATCAATCTACGGAAATAATATGGAATGTATTATTGGATCACATAAATAGTAAATCGATAGTAATAATAAAGGATGTTATCACAAATTAATATACCTTGGAAATATTTTCTATAGTATTTATTTAGTAATATACCCATTTTTTTTTTAATCGTATAAATAAAATAAACAAATTCCAAAAAAAAATTGAAAATTATTTATTCAAACGTATACTGTTAAAGACCACTTAAAATAATTGAGAATTCATGATTGTATTAAATTCATTTCATATATTGTATGTTAATACAATGGTTACCTTCTCATGTTCAGTACAATGTATAAAATATGTCCTTCATGAAATGGAAACAAGAATCATTTTATACAATGTTCTTAAAATTAAAAACCTATTAAAATTGACTATAAGTTTTTTTTTATGATAATAATAAAATACCACAAATTATTTTTATGAAAAAATTCATAAGGAAGAAAAATATTATAGACTTATCATCTTCAATTTTTCTTAATAATATTTCATTCAAACTCATGAGGGTTTAATGCGATGAAAATGAAATAAAAAATATATATTATTAACAAATAAAAAATGAAAAGATTAATTAAATGGGTTTATTAGATAAGGATCATATTTTTTTCGTCAAATATAAATCAAGAATAAATAATTCCGATTCAAATTTATGGAAACATAAATCCCTTACATCGACTCTCGTATCACTTTGTTGACATTTGATTATCTTATATAAAAATATAATTTTATTGTAAAAGTATTAAAAAACCCTTATGTTGTGTATATATTTTTACCATAACATATATGATTCTCTTATAATATTCATAACCTATATATTTAATATTTTTCATTAAAATCACTATTTTATTTGATAAAAGCTTCATTTTACAACCATATTTCAGTTCAGTAGTTCCACTAGACCTCAATTGATCATGTTTCCAAAATCTATTGATTGTTAATCCCATTATTAATATAATATATATTCATTGTATATATTTATATTCGTCCACATATTATAGAGATTGAAAAATGACTTAAATTATTAATAGAGACGGTAGGTCGTACGTACACATGAATGTATGTTTCTCTTTGCGACAAATTCAGTGAAATAAAGGGAAATAATAATTCACCATTAACTAATATATATTTTTGTAAATATATAAATATCAATTATATTATATAAATTTATCCATATTTATATACATTTAATATTGAAATGAATAAAAATCTATCACGTTATGGATGTGGTAGTCCACACCAATGCACACACAACGTTATCATTTTCCAACAAATTGGGTAAAGGTTAATAATGGTTGTTGAATCACCAAAATAAAATATTATTAGACTAAATATACTTAATTGAATAATTTATAATTTATACTGTTTATTTAATATATTTATTTGAAGAAATAGAATAAAAAATGACTATTAAAAAGTTATACCACTACATTGTGTGGCCTATTTTAGATTACACATTAAGACATAACGGAATGGTCTTTTGAAAATAAAAAAGATACATGTTTTTGTGAAGGGAAACATTGAGGTTTTGTGGTTGTAATTTTCTAAGATATGTCTCCCAAAAATTTTGGTGAAGAGTGGGGAATATGTGCCTTTTTATTAGTGAATCGAGAAGAACTCTTAGAATTGCCTAAAATATGACATTAAAATATATTTATTTTTATTCCCAAATGGATAAAAATTGATATATTTAGATTATAATATTAATAGGAGTTTATCTCCTATAATTAAATAATGTTTATAAATGTTCCGATGATGTATTCACTCTTATAATTTCATTTTAACGCAACATTAACAATTTTTACAATTACAAAAATATCAATGTTTAATACTCATTATATCTTAATAATGTTCCCATAAAATAAAAATATGTTCATAAATAGACCATGGAAGATATTTTAAACAATATAAAAATTAATTAGTTGAGGATATCTCTATTATGAATATTAAATAATTTAATAAATTGGTATTTATTAAAACAAATATCACAAATTTTGTTGAGGAAATATTCATCTAATATGATAGTGATAAAAATATAACACAAATTTATTGAAACAAAATCCTTTAAAATATTCCTAATAATTTTAATTTATATAAAAATTGAATCAACTAAATAAATCATCCAAATTCAATAAATTATATCATTTTATATCATTTATTTTAATTTTGAGTTAATTAAAAATTACAATGTCATAATATCATAAGAATTTAAATTATTAAATCAACAAATAAAAATAAAAATTAAATTATCATTATAAAAAAAATCCATAATGTAAATTAAAATTTTGAGCCAATCATATATCCTTTTATCCTTTCATTGATAAATTTGAGATATTAAAATCAACAGAGTGACATTTTGTATTTATTTATTTCTGTAATCATTTAATAGAAATAATAATAAAAATTGGATCCAAGTGGAATTATGTTTTAGACACTAATTAAAATGGTAAAATTAAACTCATCTAACAAGATAAAGCCATGTTTTAGAACAATTTTAATGATATATCTAAATGGGTTTACCATCCTTTACCCATTTTACTCTTACCAATGAGATACTTATTTACCAAAGATACCATTAATTGTGAGAAAAAATAAACTGGACCTATTGAAAACATGATCTTCATAATTCTAAATATTTAATCCATTTTTTATATTTAAATTAATAAAAGTTATAGATTTTATTTTAAATATAAAACCACAAAAGAGGAGTAAAAAAGGTTTATATTAAATTTAATCTATAATATATATATATATATATTCCTATAATTGAACATTACATCAATTAAAATGAAATTAGTTTGAATAATATCAATATAAATGTACTACTGTTAAATATATACCCATTATTATACAAAATATGACATAATATACAAATTAATTAAGATACTATTTTCAATATAAATCTCAATTCTTCAATATTCATGAAGAAATTAATATTTTCATAAAATTATGTAGATTCCTACTCAGATAATAAAAAAGTGATGATTTAAAAAAATGAATGTTAAAATTTTAATATATATTTTCTTAATAAGGAATATATTAGTTATATTATTTTTTTATAACTGTAATAAAAAACATTCTACTAGAAATGTGTATTCTTAAAGAATGTGAAGGCTTTACAAAAAAATGAATTATTAGTCAATATTATAATTTCATTATATAATGCATGTAAACATTTTTTTAGAAAATGTTTTTATTACAACTAACTCTTCAAATTAAATTATTATTTTCTGACTACTATATAAAATTCTATTAGAATAGGGGTTGTAGGGATAACGATCTACAAAAGAAATTTAATTGTTTTTAAATATAAATATATATTATAAAATTTCATGGTTTTAAATTCGACCCCTTAAAATAAATTTAACCTATGAGATTATATTAATTTTATAAAACAAATTATGATATAATTGTTTCATCCAATCCCCTAGATCCCCTATAGCATATTCAATTTTTTATTCCTCTTGAAAACTTTAACGAGGTGAGTAATCATGTTTAATGGAACTTTTTTACTATGATCTAAGAGTTATGTAGGTTTTATACATAAAAATAATCATTATTCAATGGCATGAATATGGATTTTAGTACTTGTTAAAGATCGTGCTTGTACATCCTCCAAAAAGATACATAGAACACATTATGGACATCACAGTGGTTGATGGGAAGCATCTAGTTATAAGCTACTATAAATACTTAATCAAGAATAAACATTTACCCAATACACATAGGGAGAACTATCCAATACTTCAAAATATCATAACAATTTTTCATGGGAAATTTCTTAGGAATAAATTCACACTAATTTAGATTTTGATATCTCACAGATGACTGTTCGCATTCATTTTCCATCGACTCTGGGTTTCCATTATGTGCTACTTAATGGATCAAAATTTCTCTTCTATTTCCACTTTTATAAGAGGTAAAAATTTCATTAATTCTTTAACATAACCCTAATATTTTGGATCTAAACACGTCATTACATATTTTGTATCAAAAGTATCCATCTAAAATAATGAGTTAAAGGTAATGTTTTATGAAAAATTGAATTGAGGATGGTTGTGATTCCAACCACCTTTGAACTCCATATAACATCACCTAAGTGTATCCCTCAGTGTTTGAATAGTTATCTCAAAATGAACATCTATCTATGTATGAAAAGATGTACTAAATAAGAGCATTAAATTTTGAGCTTGATAGTGACTTCACTTGAACATTTAAATAATCCTTTGATCATAGAAAAATATAGTAAAATGTGTTATTCATTGAAACCATACCACATCCCTAATTTATATTCAGGACTGATAATCAAGAATGAAATTATCAATGTTAGAAATTATATATGATGAGTTAAAAATAAAATTAATTAAAACCCAAATAACATTATGGCCTTCGGATGTTTTGGGGAGTCTATTGAAGAAATCCATGGTGATGTTTTTGTATTTCCAATTTGGTATGAAATATGGTTATAATATACCCATTGAATTATCTATCTCATAAGTTACTTACTAACATACCAAGAACCTATATTAATACATTTTAATATTTAGTTTTATGTCATCAAAATATGAATACTATTTTAGAACATAATACATTTTCATACTTCGAGGTCTAATAGATAATGATGAATTTCATTCTTCTTCCAATATCCACTTCTTGATGTGTAGTATTAATGGCACAGTTACACGATTCTTGAAACTTATTATTACATCATAATCAAATTTTTTATTTAGTACCATTATATTCTTATTTTTAACTCTACATCTTCCTTTTAAGATGATTTAATCATTTCATATATAGATGGTTGAATATTCAACTATGAAAAATTGTATTTTCCACCTTTCCTCAATATTTCAAGTTACATTTTTCGAAAATACATAAGTATTGGATCTCATACAATCCCCATCATGTAAAAACTTGAATTTTCCTTCTAAATATTATCATCATCATCCTTTTTCACCTTCCTAGGTTGGTAATATGATGAATATTAATTTTCATTAATCAACTCCAACAATCTTCTCTAATTAATATCGTAGTCTTTATAAGTGGATATATAATTTACATCTTATGATAGGTATAAATATCAAAAAGTTATTTATAAAGATAATACATAAATTTCATTAATGTAAAAAAATATTATAGCTAACAACCTATCATTATTCGGTCATTTTGATTAAACACCTTCAATTTATCAGAGGAATAGGATTTCACAATATAATTCTAAAAACTCAATCATCCTAGTCCCTTCATTAATGCATAAAAATAGATCGAAAACCCTTCTATATTTTATGGTAGTGTAGTATAGAATCATAAATTGTCCTACTAATTTGTTCCTTGATATTTTCCTCACATTAATCTATCCAAACGTACATGTATCATTACTAAGTTAACATTGTTGTTGTATTACTCAACCATGGGAAATTATTCCCAATGTGTAACCAATATCATTCCAAACCATGTAATACATGGATTTAAATCAAAGTGGTTGGTATATAGTAACTTTTAATATCATCCATATTAGATGGATCTAATAATATAACATTTATTGATGTTATATGACCCAAAATTGATCTTCTGTTAGAGAATATTAATTCGTGTTAAATTTTTTTGATTGATTCTCCTTTCATAGGGTAATCAATTTAATCTTCAACTAATCTTCATGATATATTTTTTCTATTTTTATATAAAATAAATTCAATAATAAAGACATCAAAACCCAATCCTAAGAAATATATAAAGCATAAATTCGATAAATCATTTATGATATCTATTTGATTAGTAATACCCAATGGAATCAATATAAATTCATAATGAATGTACTTGATACATATTGATAGTTTTGGTTTATCCTCTTTCATTAACCTCAATTGATGATATCTAGAATGAATTTCAATCATTGAAAAGTGAAGAGATCAATATTGTAGAAAAAAACCATATCAATAGTTGTAAAATGGTACTTATTCATGACTATGATATTTTAAATTTAGTGATAATTAGTATAGTGTCACAATGATCATCCATATTTTGTCTCATAAAATGGATAGTGACAACCGAAGGTGATTCTATTTGGAAAAAATCACATATATTGATTCTCTAGGGAATTATTTCCCAATTCTTACTACACAATCATGATTGTTATATAAAGTGTATTTGAAATAGGTGAAACCCACGATACAAGTTTCCTTGAAAAACTCAACTACATGATTTAGAAGATAACTAGGAATCTCTTCCAGAAAGATATCAACAATGTCATGCATAATATACAAGTAATTAATGTTTAGTTTATCCCTAACTATATATTATAAACACCACTTTTGAATTGGTGTGAAAATCCCTAAAATTGTAGTAATTACAACTGAATTTTAATGATTATCACCTCATAGATAAAAGATCATAGGTTGTTTTACAAAATGAAATGCCACTTAAATTTCTCATAAATTGATATGGTATTTATGTAAATAATGTCAATAAATTCATAGAATAACATAAAATTCGACTTGAGGGAAAATAATATTTTTATTGGATTCCCCCTCCCATAAATATCAATCTATGAAGAATTATAAAATTTATATTTGATCATAATACCATTATTATTTCACTAATGATTCAACAAATATTTTTTGGGGTGGAATTATGATACCACTGGAAAATTATATACATATAAATGTGTGGGTAGATCCAAAATCAATTTATACATTATGAATTATATACTGGATGGAATGTATTCCATTCACAACTTCCTTAAGCTCATTAGTAATAATGATTCCTTGTGAATTTAATTTGATATAAGTTATTATTAGGTTATTGATGTTGATCATTTTCGTTATACATCATATTTTAGAACTAATAATTATAATTACCAAAACCCTTAAATTTGAAACCCTAGAGTGATGGTGGGACTTTATTTGTTAATTTTTAAAATTATTATAAAAATTATTATTACCATCACCTCAACATTAGAATGATCATTGAAAATATTTTTTAGATAAAAAATATTTACAAATCCACTTATAAAAATATCATTCATATTTTCTTGCACCCGTTTACTATTATTAAAATATCATCTTATGGACTCAATGTTTCTTATAATTTAATTTTAATTGCATAATTATTTTCATACCAAAGAATTTAAATTTATGTGTAATTACAATATCCAAAACCACTTTGAAATAACAAATAAATAATTCTTCATTTATGGTAATGACTATTATAGTTGTATCCCTTTAGAGACTAGGTTTTCAGAAATGTTTGATTCAGTCAATGTCACATTGTTGTGGGATTATAATACTAGATATGTTCCATTAATTTCTGGTAAAATTTTCCTTATTGGTAATATTATACTTGTCTCCCTTATATTTTAACTTAGGTAATTCATTCTCCATTTTCAAATGAAAATATCAGAAATCACATATTGAAAAATTATTACCTAAAAACATCCCACTATATGGAGTCTATTAGTATTTTTTCCCTTATGTTATTGATAATATTCCACCATTGATATTCTTCACCTTCAAAATAATATATGGTTATAATATTTTTTTTATATTGTGAACAAATGAAATTTTAAAATATAATTTTGATGATACTTAACCATTTCATAGTGGCTAGTGGACTAGAAAATCTACAAATTGAAGGAGGTTGATTCATCAATACAGAGTAAATTGATCATTTCCCCTTCTAAAATCATTTTCAATCTCATCATGATTCATATATTGAGAATTATGTGTAATAGGAACAATTATATTGTTTTAATATTTATCCCAAAATTTTTTTCATATGAGAATAATTATTTCATTTTCAATAAATTAATCATTAATATGGTTCCATTAGGTTCAATGCATTAACCAAAATAAAACAATTATATTTTTAGAAACAATAATAATCATGTGAAGCTAAATAATCATGAAAAATAGTAAATATAATGTTTAAATTTTAAAACCATCATTTAAGTTTATCACTCATTAGGATTAACGTAGTCCTTTCATGATCATAATATATTCAAATCAAATATAATAGTTCATAATTAAAATGTTTGTTTACCCAAGAATAACCCTATGGACTGTCAATAAATTTATGTAGTTAGGGAACAATCACAATCATCCATAATAATTTTTACCATATACTCACCCAACACCTTTTATCACTACTACCACAAGATTAACCTATTTTATAACCACACCAAATTGTAGTATCCAAAGAATGATTATTTTTTAGGGAGACTATGACACCTTGTTCACCATAACATTATATTTTTGCTTATATATCTAACTATCCTAAAGTTTCTCAATAATGATTTATAATCATATTTTATAAATTAATTAAACCATATTATAATATTATCTACAATATCCTATTATATTCATACGTTGACGTAACCTCTTTAAATATTAATATTCATTTCATAACATTGAAAACCATTCTTAAACCATATTGGTTTAGTGTCTTTGGAATCGTGGATATATAATCAATAGGTTCACAAAGGATCCACATCTTCTCCCACTATGTTATTCATAACTCTCACACTTCCTGTACATATCATTCATAGATCTATTCTTCATAACGTGTGGAAAGGAAACATATAAAAGGCTGAGGGAAAATTCTCAATAAAGATAATAATGGGAGATATAAATATTTAATTAAAAATTAAATTAGCATTGTTGTGTGAGATCATGATACTAAATTTTGAAAAACCAAATTCCATATATTTATGGTCATAATATTGAATCATGGAATAAATATTGGTAGTTTATAAGACCCGAATCAAAAGGAAATAAAAGAACATCTGTTATTAAATCATGGAATTAATATAAAATAAATGTATGAGTCATAAATATAGAAATAAAAACAATTCATAGTGAAGTATCACTATAAATATTGTCATAGTGTGTTATGATAAACCAACATTCCATAATATTTACAGTCTAGGTTCATTACCAAGACTATCATCCTGGTCAAAGTCCCTAGTTTAACTAGCTTACCTTCATAATAGGATCCTTATTATCTCTTTTAATTTGAATATTTACCCAAATAATTCATGTTTTACATAATTTTAAGATCAACCATCAAAAAATTAGAGTCCATGACTCATTCTTCCCCAAGATTATATATCATTCATTATATATCTTAATCCATGAAAATGAGATGAGTTTTATTACAATTTCAATTTTTCATCATAATGTAATCAATGGATAATAAATAGGATTCACAAACATCTCATTAACTGATTAATAAATCATATAATGAATGAATAAGGATTGTATCCTTGGATCATATCATGAGAAAAAATGTAACACAAAGGGATATTATTATAAATGATATGGAATTAAAAATATCAATTGGATTATTTCTTGAAGAAAATACCATTTTAATTTTGAAATAAATTTGTTAATATATAACATTTCAAAATAAAACCAAGGAATAAATTTATTTGGAATTATTTTAATAAATTTTTTAAGGAAACCTCAAAGTTGAGAGTGTTAATAAGACAATAAATTATGTTCATGTTGTGTAATATAATATAATGATTCCTTTCAAATTTCTGATAGGAAGAGAAAATTTCATCATGTCTAAAAATAAATGAAGAATAATTTCATTATTTTTAGTAAAATCATGTTTAAAAATAACTTTATAAAGTACTTAGATAATAATAAAAATAAAATTTAACAAATTTTGTTCATATAAGAAATGGAGTCCTAAATTAGTAGAAAAAACAATTGTTAATTTTCTATAATAACATTCACTCAGTGCTTTGAATAATTATAGTGAGTAAAATGATTGTAAAAATTTTTGAATTAAAAAAATTAAAAAATGGATAATAAAATTTAACTATATTTATCATTTATGGGTAACATAATTTCTTCAATAGAAATTCATGCATGAAAATTTAGAAATAATATGGTATTGAATAATAAATCCATCACCATTTGTTTCATCTTGCTTCGTAAAGAATGAAAAATCAAATATAATGAATACATAATTATAATATATTCCTTATAAAACCGAAAATATATATATCATACTATATATTATACACTTATTGTTCCCTATTACTTGAATATTAATAAATCATTATTAAAATCATTATTTATTTGGAAAAAAACTTTATTTTTCATTCATATTAATATTCAAAAGTTACAGTCTTAGTACATTGATAATCATACCATTATATCATGAATTATAATATTTATATAAAAATATTATATATTAAATATATATATATTTTGAGTTATCTACTACATTAAATGATGGAAAAATTATTTACTCTTTTTATTAAGAGGGTAGGTCTTACAAACGCATGAATGTTATTCTCATATTTCGTCACATGGAATGAAACAATGGTAACATATAATTCATATTTATATAATCTATATTATCTTCAATATATTCAATGAATATATAATTTTTATAATTCATGTACATAATAAATAAAAAAACTCCATCAATTTGTGGAGGTGGTGGTCCACATATACACATGATTTATTTTATTGGTTTCATATAGATTGAAATAAAGTGTATAATGGTTGGTCATGTAACGTTATAAAATGAATATATTTAAGAATAAAATAAACAAATGTGTACAAGAACATAATAATAACATTTTATGATAATAATCGACATGACAATGATCATATACATTTGTCTTGGGGTAAATATATATATTTCAAAAAACATTAATAATTAGGGAATCAAGAGCATACACCATGAAAGAAAAAAAAATGGAATAAGTCCTGAAATGGGGGCAGACACATACACATGTAATATCATTCCCTAAAAGGCAATTCATATAAAAATAATTATCATGCCACTTCATGGGGACTACACTGACTGGGAGGGACACACCACTATCAACAGTCGTAATAATTTCCTTATAGGGGACTTCTATTTAACATATTCCCATAGTGGATTGTGTTTCCCCATATTCTCATAGTTTAAAAGTCTTCCCCATATTTTTATATTGGATCAATCACATCTACTTTTTTCCCATCATTGTCTCATGTGATATAAATCATTACCCAATTAATTGGAGGAAGATATAGGTCCCACTAGTCATATGTTGAAAACCAAACATATGTTTTCCCAAATTACAAAAACCATTCATCCAATAATAGCCCATGGAATGAAATGGGTTTAAAAAACATCATTTGAAAATATCATAATCCATGGAAAAATGGGTTTCATAAATTTCATTTCTTCATAAACATAAACCAACAGCTGGAATAATGTGGATAATATCCTTGAGAAATATACCCATTAGAAAATAAGTAAAATGTATTAATGTTATCATGGATAGAAAATAATTTTTATATATCACATTAAAATATTATTGAGGAAAATATCATTCCTCATTTGAAAACATTTTCTTTTCTTAACGTACCATTCCATTTTAAAATAAAATGTTTTATTTGATAGTAAATATGACGGTAGTAAAGGAAAATTCAAATGATTATGGAGTAATGATGGTATAAGATTCCATTCATACTATATATGTTGAAAAAACATTCCTACTATATAATTCTGTTAGTATACTCACATAGAGACTTGTTAATAAAATGAAAAAATATTTATTAAAACCATTTCATAAAAAATCAAATAACTTTAAAAAACATTAATATTTGTAAAAAAATATAAAACATTTTTTTTTTAAACATAGATGAGGATGATAAATATTCCTCAAATGGATACTTAAAGTGAAATAATCCCAAATATTAATGAGATTGTGCAACAGGCACTTATCACATTGAAATTAGTTGATTTGTGTGCCCAATGAAAGAAATAAAATTATATTGATATTAAAATACCATAATAATAAGAATAATAATCATTAAATACCCTCATAGTACGTATATAGACAATGAAATAATAAACTATTATATTACAAATGTATCCTACATAAATAAATGTGTTCAAAAAATCCCTCACCTCAAGTCTTGGATTTTTTTGTAGACACTAAAACCTCTTTTATAAAACATTTCTGATTACATCATACATATTAAAACCTCTTTCATATGATGTGTTTATGGAATATTTTATTGTATTATTGTAGGAATTTTCTAATATATAATTATCAATTTTGTGTCAAAAAGTGACGAATATAGGTTCCATTTTATAAGTTAAGGGAGGGAAAATCTAGGTAATACATAATGTATTAGATTAATATAAATTATCTTTTAGTATCAAATGGATCTAAATTTCTATAATTATTAAATATAAATATTAGGAGTCAAACATCAATCAAAAAATTAAATTTGAATAAATTTAGTTGATTATTTAACACATATCACATTGTTTTAACCTGTAATAACACTTTCTAAAATTACTACCAAATCAACAATTGATACCTTTTAATGGTCCAGAATGATACCATAAAATGAAGACTTACTAATAAATAAGCCATTGTTTATTTTTTTCAAACATATCCCATTAAATATTTTTATGATGGGATGTTTATGAATTTTAAATCAATTAATAGTATAAATGTATTATAAGATTTAATTAATTTTATTCTTTACTATTTATTTAATTTTACATTGAATGTAACATGATTAGTAATTTGAATATAAAACATAAAAACATCAATAATAAGATATATTAATCTAATATATTTGTGGTACACAATAATTTACATAAATTTCATTACATTTAATATTTTGAAATTTATTTAGTTTACTTATTTATTGATTGATTAAATAATATATTATTTTTGCATTATTATTTAAGATAATTATTCAATCACTAAAAATTAAAAATAAATTCCATTGATTATCTTCCGAATGAATTTTCTTTGATTTTTTAATTACACATTATCATTATGTGAGGACTAATCAAGTTAAATATGCTTCAATGGAAAGTGGAGAACCTGAACTAAAAAAAGCTGAAACAGGCATGTCAATGATCCCTATATAGGACCAGAACAGTTGAGCCACTATTAATGAAACAACCAACCAAGAGACGCCTCGAATAGTTTAATATTTACCAAATCCACCTCCCCAATCCCAAACATCATGGAATCCATCAAATCCAATAAATTGGGGTTGTATATGAAAAAACATGATTTAATGGTGTAGGAACCAGGAAAACATTGAACTATCCAGCCATAGAAACCCACAACATCCACCAGTGAGAAAAAAATGTCCAAGGTCAAACTGTTATTATCCATTTAAGTTTTTTTGAGCATCCCGCACTAGGAATACCCACAAAAATGCTCTATGAAGATCCTGAGCAACAGAGGATTTGGACATGGAGTTTAATTGTAGGGTAAGTGGCTCAAAAAAACTAGAATGGGGAAATGATCTAGAACACAAGAACTCAAACCAAACCAAGCCCCCAAAAAATGATCCAGAAATTGAACATCATAAAATTATGGTCATGTAGCCAAAGATACATATCCAACATGTTGTCAAAGAAGGTGAACGAATGAGGAATATCCATCTTTATGAGATCTGGACAACATGTTTGATGAAGGGGGTTGCTTAGCTGATGTTGATCCTAAGAACCCAAGTCTGGATGCTATTCCAATAATGATCCCTATCAAACACGTCACTTCATTGATGTTGGTAGGGTGCTTCTAACCACACAAGACACACGGGTTCTATAAAGGTTGAAGGTACTCGATCCGTCGATGGTAGCGGCCTTGTGATAGAGGGATTTGTGAGGGGTTGTATAATCTAGGACGTATGATAGATATCAATTCTCGGGGGTTTTGTGGAGATTTTTTATAGCACACCATGTGGGGTTGACATCGGCATCACATGAGGGGGATCCTCATAGAAGCATGGAGAGAAGCTGAAGATGAAACAGTTGTTTCCACCAACTCGAGGACCATCAGAAACCTTTGAACTAGGAGGGAGTGCGTCTCCTAGGAGAGAATGGGGACATGTATAAATAAACCTCCATGATAATACTAATTAGTACATATTTCCAATAACTATTTATAATTTCGCATTTCCTCTACTTAAACTTATGTAATAAAATCTAGTGATAAAAAATTCTTGAAAGTTAAATATAGTATTTATTCATTTAATAAAATAATATAACTATCATAGTCAAATAAATATGTCAATAAATACCTATATTTTGAATAAATGGATAAAATTTGTATAAATTCACACATAAAATAGGTTTAAGTCAATTGTTATAGAAATTTTAATGCCTTGACCCAACGTTTTAACCATGCTTTAATCATTTTACCATTAGTTCGGTGAAAAATATTTTCCAATGATAATATTCATAATTAAAAAAGGGAAATGTTTAATAAATTTTATCCCCTTAATGGACCTGTTTTTAATCCTTAAAATCATGGATTTGGAAGAACATAATTTAGAATTAAACCCAAAATAGTCAATGAAAACATATTTTTTATAAAAATATTTCCCGAAGTATAGACATTTTAATACCAAAACATAACAGAAAATATATTCCAATGACATTAATTATGAATATTCATTATATAAATTAACTAATTTTACCTTTAAATAAAATATAAAATAAAATTTATCTTTTTAAACGTATTAAATGATTATTATAGTTTTTTAATAAAAATCATTTTTTATTTAGCATAAAAAATCAATATATTCAAAAAATTCTCCAAAAAATTATAAGATAATTTTGAAATAATTATTAAATTTTTTAAGATAAATTATTGAGAATATATTTTATAAAAGTAGGTTAAAATTTTTATATTATCAAATACAGAAACAAAAAATGACCCATTTATGTAGAAAGTTGTGTTTTTGAATCATATGAAGACAATATTAAAAATTTAGTATGTATTCATCACTATATGTTATTTATATAGTTATTTTAACCACAAATATTTTTTAAAAAAAATATTCCTAATTGCTCAAAAACATTTAACGGTGATTTTATAATGGTATAGTATATTACAATTCATTTGGAATTTGGGTAGCATATATAATATGATATTGAATAAATCAATTTTATTTTATAGAAATATATATCATAAAACAACAAGAGATTATATTTATTAACATGAGGAAGGAACAAATTGTCAGGAATTCACATGGAGTGTAATTCCGTGGTTTTTTAAAATAGATATAGTATTTGTATTCTAAAATATATGTAGAGATAAATCCTCAAATGAAGTTAAACAAGATTAAAAAAACTAGGTAAATACCAGAGAAGATAATTTAACACTATGTTGTGGATATTTTATTTTGGTCCTTGAAATGGGTAAGAAATCCCTTATTGATGATAATGGTTATTAAATGTGGAATTCAAGAAGTATGGATAATGAATATACCTCTTTCAAATACCATGGTTACCTAGTTCCATAGACCATCCATTTATAGTTATAACTCATTTGATGAATATGATCCGGCGAATGGGTGTTTTTTATTTTTATTGTTAAATATTTCTTCCATATGAGATTTGTGCCTTTTTATACCCCTTCAATCTAATTTTCATTATCATTCTTTCACTTTCATAATGATATTTTTATGAATCCATATAACCATGCTTAGTCTTTTCACATATACCTATTATATTTTTTTAAATTATAATCGATATATTACCACTAGTAATAATATAATTATGCCTTAAAATTTTTGTATATTCTATTTACTTCCTATAAATCCTTTCATTTATATTTCATCGAATAAAAATTATCAATAAAAATTTTAGTTCCCCCATAATGATACTTTTATTGGTTTTATTATTTTTAATTTATATTACACTTGTTAAATTCCATAACTTTTTTATAGAATTTGGGATCTGATGGTTTTATTTTTAAATGTCTACATTTACCATTTCAATTTTAATATTATTATTTATTTAATTTTTATCATTTATTTTTAATTACATCATGTGTGTAGTTTTGAAAATATTTATTTAAGGATTATAATTCGTCACTGATTATATTATCCAATGTTAAAAAAACTATCCAAATTATTATTACTAAAAATTAAAAATATATAGATGTTTTTTTTCAATCTCTTCAACTAAAGAACCTTTGCAACATGTTTAATTTGATTTAACAAAAATTTCTAGATCAAATTGGGAATTTCAACCAACTCCTCATTATATGATAAAAATTATTCTAACAGACTTGATTATTATATGAAGCATGTGAATGTTCAGCATTATGATTATGTAAAATAAAAATATAGAATATTTCATGTATATTGAAACGGGTGGTATGCACCGATATATGATATTATAATTATCCTATATACACTAATTTTTCAAATGACCTAAAAGAATAGTACATAGTGTCCCATAAGTTCCAAATTTCAAAATACCTTTCAATGAATATGTTAACAGAAATACATGTTCCCAAATTTTAAATTTATGACCATTCATTTACTTTTCATTTTAACATTAATATAGACATTATGACACCTTGATATAATTTTGGTTATATACAAGTTTTTATATTATATCATCAAAAATCTCTATACCAAATAATATTCATTCCTAAACATTTTTTCCTTTATTTATTTGTCCAACATATCTGCCCAAATAAAGATTATATGATTCCATTTGTACGCTATAGTGTTACTTGTTATTATATTAAAGATGAAATAACGGTTTATATTTTTTTATAACACTCATTATAATTTAAGTGAACATGGAATCATCATATCCTCTAATTTTGTGATAGAAATTTTAATACAACCATTAAATTTTGAATAATATAATTTTATAATATTAATTTGACATCTTGTCCTGGCTTCCACACACCAGTTCCTCGTCCTAGTTAATTAAATGGACACAAAAGTAAATCCCCATACGTTATAGGATGCCGACCAGTAGTTACTGTATAATATAAAACATGGCAAGAATATACCATCTTTATCAGAGTAACCCAACAACGGAAATTGAACATCAATACCAATGAAAATAACCCTCAAAAATTAATACCACTATCTCATGATGTGCAAAACAAGAATAAATTATCCAAGCTAAAATTGTAGAAATTTAATTATATATATGTCTGTCAAGTATCAATATAAAACCTACAAATGAATAATGAAACCAAGAACAGGAAACTGGGTCATAAAACATTGTCTGATTCCCTCATACATGCTCTATCCACACATTTTCTATTTACATACGAATTGTTTTATTATCCTTCCCTGAAAAAATGATGTTTATTCGGGTATTAATTAAGAATCCCAAGTATTGTGTTATTAGAACATAGTATTCCACCACTAATTAAATCTAAAAAATTATCCATCCAATAATAGTGAATGTTATTGTATACATTCTAAAATACAAGGAATAAATTAAACAATTTACATATCTAATAATTCATTATTTAACCATATAAATATCTTAGATTAATTATGACACCAAATCCCTCAACAACAGCTTTAGAACAAGGAAGAGTCTAAACTATCTCCAATGGATATCATTTAGAAAATCAAAGTTTATCATTTCAAATGGTTTTCATTTATGATTTATTTAACTCCAATCATGTTATAACCACTGGGAAATGTAGTCAAATGCTAACATTTTTGGGACTAGAAGGCCATTGGTAGTACCACGTGGGTATTCAAAGCATTAGTCTTTTTCCCACAACCCATTTACCAATCAATGAAAAATGATTGATTTTAAAGCATCATTCAATGTAACACAGCCATTATCAATCAATCACACTAGTGGGGGTTTGAATCATCATTACGTGCCCCACACTCGTTATCATACAATCCAATATGTCGGCTTTTGAACCACCAGTCTGTGTCCCAAACTCATTATCACATGCAGTGATTTGGTCCTAGAATTATACGTATAGAACCTAATTGGTATTTGAAGAATTATTTAATGCCACACAACCCATTTATCAATCAATAACAATATATCATAAATTTAAAATTTAACAAGGTTAATCAACATTAACCTTATTATAAACATATCACCACCTGGTATAACATTTCACATTTAAAATATAATCACAACTCATAATTTAATAACACAGAATAATATGAACACATTATCGTTAAACCATTAATTAACATTTTTTCACATAACCCATTAAGAATTTATGGATAATCAAAACATACCATTTTTCTTATTATTAATCAATTCTATATCTAAAAAATTTAACATATAACCTATCCCATTTAATGGAATTATTCGAAAATCCCAATATCATTTTAATTCCACAATAAAATAATTCTATTAATTAATTAACCAAATAATTATCCTCATTCAACCAATTATAATTTCTATAAATTCATGATAACCAATTATCAAAAGAAAATTCAATTTAATAATATTAAATTATATATTAAATTTCACAATCATGGAAATATAAATTTAACAATTAAATAAATGTAAATAAATTCACACTATGATATTTTAAATTTAGACCACCTAACTCAAGATCATTTACTGACACATGCCAATATAAATTCATAAATTGAATTAGAATGATTAACTGTACACCGAAGAATGAAATCTAGTTCCAAAACCTAGATCTAATTTTTATCTAATTAATTTATATATATAATCATAGATCTAGATCGATTACTAATGGATAAAAGTATCCCTTAAAAATATGTGATAATGAAATGGGATAGGTAGGAAACAAAACAGGATAATGTCACTTCTAGGTACTAGTGAGAATCTATCAAACACACTATTGATTCATTGAGAAAGTATTTTTGGAATCATTATAATCTCTCTGAGAGCCTAAAAAATTAAGGTAAATCAGTTGGGGTTGAGTTGTTTCAATATAGGTTGAATCTCATGTGGGTTGAAAATTTTAAAAAAAAAATTTGGAAACAATATCATGTGTATGGTTTCTTTTTCATGGGAAAATAGTTTTCCAAACCATGACCCATAACCATTTGACACTCCTAGGGGGTTCATGGTTACTCTGAAGGGGGAACCTGGCATGAAAATCAACATGATAACCATAAAATCCTTCTCTATCTTGTGTTACATGGTCTACTAGGGTTGGGAGCATGGTTTGGTTAAACCATGCCCCTATAATTCAAAGACCAAAATAATTCCTAAAACCTCCATATTTTCACCCAAACTCATCAAGGACATTCCTCAAGAAACATTTTACCAAAATAATGAAAAATAGTACAATTAAATGAGTTAGAGACATCACCATAATGTTTGGAATCCTATAATCTCCTGACCATATAACTGATCATCCTCAAGTTGTACTCCCAATAATTTCTATGATTCTAAAGCTAGAATATTAGTCTTCTAAGACCACATGTTAACTTATCTCACCCAAGTATACTCCGGAACAGTCCCATCATTCACAACAAATGATCTGTCAATATGTACTGTCACCACATAACCATATCACTGTGATTCAATAGATATATCAGATTCTCCTTAATAGATGCATCTTTATTATACTCAACATCATCCAAATCGATCGCATGAAAATGTTTTGGGTGATAACACTAAATTTGTGACACATGAAAAATGTCATTCACTACTCTATACCAATTTGGAAGAGCCAATTGGTATGTCAACAACCAAATTCTATATAGTACTTCACAATTTCTGACAAAACTAGGAACCAACATTCCCTCTATTTGAATCCTACAGTTACCCAATATATGGGACACCAGAAGGAACACATGGTGACCTAATGTAAATCTTTAGGGGTCATCGACATCTATCAGTATACAAATTCTATCTAATATGATCTATATGTATATAGTTCTTAATTAGCTAAACATGATCTGGAATCTCTTGTGTGAGACTTAGTCAAGAGAAATCTATGTCACCATCAACCAACCATCGTAGGGGTGGTCTTAATAGTCTACCATAAAGAGACTCATATGGTTCCATCCAAATAGTTTCCTGAGAGTAGTTGATATAGGAATATTCTTAATGTTCTAGATTCTTTTGCCAAGGCCCACTGATATCAAGAATGCATGCACAAATAATGTACTTGAAAACCTATATTATATGTTAAGGACTGCCCATATCTATGTTGGTAGAAATATTTACTCAATAATATGTATGTACTATGAATAATATTAAGCCCTTCTAGAATCATTAATTAATACATGAGTCAAGGTCTTAAAAAATTTTATTTGGCACCCTGTGAAGAAAGATTATCTCCTAAAAGAATAATTCTCTAAACTGATCCACTAAGTAATTATCTGAAATTGGATGGAAATGTGATTTTTTTGTCATCCAATTCACAAACACCCAAATAGAATCATTCATGTAAAGAGTCCATAGATGATCTAGAATAAATCCCATGGTAACATCTTCCCACTTCCATTATGAAATGGAAAACGGATTTTTTGAACCACTAGGTTGTTAATTCTTGGGCTTCAACTATTAATAGGTTTAGCATTTTTTTATACAGCCTTAATTATACTTTTTCATGTTTTACCACCAATATTATCATTTTAGGTCCCATGATTTTTGCTCAAACTCGGATATACCACACACTAAGAGGCATGAAACTCACACATTATCTCCTCTTGTATACACATAGAAACAACCACATTTCTCCATTAGCTGCCAATCTGGTCTCGTCTCTGAGTCAGCTATGGATTCTGAGAGGGAAAATGATGATTCTAAAGTTATGTTTGATGATGATTTTTGGGTTTAACTTGCGGTTCTCATGCAACCATAAAAGTAATCTATGGGAATGTTTTGACTCGTGTCTGAAAATGTGGATCCCCTTGGGCAGGTTGTCTCGTATGTGGTTCTTGTGCGGTTTCTCACTTTTTCCTTAAAAGTGTTTTTGAAATAAAAAATTAAATTTTCAACAAAAAAATTTACCAATACATATATTATAACATCCTCATATATAGTCCAATATAAATGTTACTATCCACCTTCAATGATTTAGGTCAAAGCCAAATACTCCCTATCCTCACATGGCTTTTCCTTGATTTGGTTCAATTGGTAAAATCCACTAAAATTGATATGATTGCCTTATGGTCATTCCCTTATTAAACAAAAATATTCATCTTTTTTATTATGTTCATAATATTCCACTCTGAAATATACTCCTAAACAACTTGAGTCCTTGTTTTCCTTTTTAGAGCATTGATAACAATATTTACCTTCCAGGGTATATATTCCAGCTCAAAATCATAGGACTATATATACTCCACCCATTGTTGCTACTGACGATTCTAGTATTATTTATAAAATATATTCATAAAGCTATTGTTTTTTAAATATACTGAAAATTTGTCTCCCAAAAGATATTTCCATGAACACTTTACAGCATTCACCACAGTCTCCAACTCGAGGTTGTGCACAGGATAATTCCATTCATGTGTACTCAACTTTCTAGACCCATATGTCAAAACACGACCTACATTCCTTAAAACTGCTCCATGTATGAACCTAGATACATCACATAGAACCATATACCAATTCCCAAGATCTATTAGGATCAATCATTGAATGTTAGTTAAGTACTTCTTCAACACAAAGAAAGCATTCACACATTCTGCATACCATTCAAATATGAATAACTTATTTATTAAGCACGAATGTTGTGATGCCAAATGGGAAAAGTAATTGATTAACCTGAGATAATAGATCACGAGAACAATAAACCTAAATATATCCAAACAATTCTTGATATACTCACATGAAACAACCATATTCCCCTTCTCATTGTCCACTTACACACCTTCCTCCGATATGAGGTGACCTAGGAAGTGTAACTGATCAATATATAATTGAATCATAGATAGAATGGTGTATATATGATTCCATCCAAGTGTGCGCAGGATGATTTCAAGATGTTAGTCGTGATCATCAACAGTACCAGAGTACACTAACATTCCATCTACAAAACAACACAAAAATAATCAAGGTATAGGGGTAATGTTCAGTTTAACTAGGCTATAAACAGTACCGGCGAATTTGATAGCTCTAACTCCATCACAAATAATTCATAAATTCCATAACTAATTTGTAATAGAATTTGAGGTACGTTATAAGGGTGAAATATTACATGATGATACACCAATCTCAAGTTGATAATAAAGAAATCAAAAGATCCCTTAAACTAGACATATATGTTAACTATATGTGGAAGATGATTCTTTTCCATTCCAAACATCTAGTTAAATTTTTTAGAATCAACACACAAGAATAATGATTCATTAACATTATTAGAAAACAATACTATCAAAGCACATGTTGACAAACTCAAATAGATAAATACAATATCCTTATCCATTTCCAACTAAGTCTTAATCTCTTGCTTCTATATAGGTACCATTTTGTATGGTGGAATATAATATGGATCATCACCCTAAATGACATCAACTTTAAATTCAACATCTCTCTTGGGTAAATTCCATGAGAATTCCCCAAGAAATACATCTTAAAACATATCCACTATGGGATTAAGTACATCCTTTTTCACATCCCCGGCATCTAGAAAAAGATAGGAAACCTAGGATTTTTTATTCCCCCATTACTGAAGAACTCACCCTACTTGGAATTCATTGATATCCTACAATTCACAATTAATATTATTATCACCCTCATGAGAAATAAAAGACACTCTCATGCAGAAACAATATTTTTGGTCTAATGACACCACTAAGAAGTTCATACGTATTATTAATTAAAAATATCAAATATATAGAATTTAATGATCCTAACTGAAATTATTCTATAAAATATTTAGAGAGCACTACATTCAAAAATAGATGTCTCACAACTATTCCCCCAATTTTGGATCGATCTTAATAACACTTATCACAAACTCTATTTACATATCATCCCTTTCACAAGTTGTAATGATATAAAAGAATGAGAGGAACCAATATCAAATAGGTAATTACGAAGCATATAATCTACAATAGTATTACCTCCAATTATCAATGGTCCTGGTTAAATATCAACAAGTGTAAGTTTAATTTCATGAAACTGACCTGAACATATTCCATGTGATACTCCCTGAGTCCATTATGCATCACCACTCCACTTATATATTCACTCTTTCATAGAAGCACAAAATCCACTACCTCACATTCAAGAGACAGTAGAAATATAATTACCAGGCTGATATGGGTTAGATGTCCCCATTCTAATACTTGGATTCTATCTAGATTTCCTATCAGACCCCATATATCATGGGTTTCTATAGAACCACTATAGATTTACCATAATGAGGTAGTATCGGCACCCTATTGGTGGTAGGGGATAATGTATAAAATTGTGACCTGGCCAACCACACTACTGACATGTCACTAGGGTAAGGTCATATGTGACTGACCCTTCCTCATGTCCACTCTTATTGATATCACCCCTATATTAAATCTCATAATGAAACTTCCTACACTCAGATGACATACCTCCAGATCATCCTGTAGATATTGACTATACTATGATGGAAGGCTCTTTCATGTTCCACATAGAAATTAGAGTCGTATTCACCACTTTAGATATCTTTTTTTCTAAATGTTATTCTCGTTGGGCATAATAGAAAATTTAATCCCATCATGAAACCATTTTTCCATGAAAAATTCATCTACATCAAATTTTGGGTAGAATTTCTATAATTCTACTAATATACCAACATTTTACATCATGGATATACTACCCTTGGTCAACCTTATGGAATCATCTTCCCCCTCATTCATATGTGACTCAATGTAAATGTTCTCCAAGAACATTTCATGAAATCTTTTCAACTACATATTTTCCAGCCGTCCATCCCAATTCTATATGTCCAACAAAATATTTAACTAACCTTGTAACATATAAGCCTTCATTTTGACTCTATTCTCAAAAGGAGTCTCTATCTCATCTAGTATTGTCTAGATGGACTCAATCCATAACTCCGAAACCATTGGTCCACATTCTCTCAAAAATATCATAGGGTGTTATAACTAAAACTCTCATATATAGTCATTCATACTCATTATAGTACACCTTGGGTATATTTCCATGAACATCATAAATTGATAAATTTTCTCATAATACATATCTATGGATTCCTCACTCAAGATTATTGAATCCTCAAGTTCCACATCTGGTGGATAATTTCTAGGCCCCTCCCCCTACCATACTAGAAGAAACCATTATCATAGAGGCATGTATCTAAAACATTCAACACAATTTTAATGATATATTACACAACTTTGAAAAGTTTTGATAATATGGATTCAAAATAATCCATTACAAGTCAATCCACATTTATTCTAACATGATCAAAATCATTGCACTATCAATACCCATGACAATCCTATATATAAGCCACAGTCATCAAAGTGTTACTAATTTTTCAATAACATACTTTCTAATTTGGCAGCAAATATTTTTATTTTTCATCATTTTACAATTTTCAATTTATATTAGGGTCATTATTATTTAAATTACACAAGAAAAGAATAAAATTTCAATTTCAACAACCTTCTTTGAACCAAATATTTTGTACATTCATAAAAATTATACATTTTACAATAGTTAATGTGGGCTTAAAATGATTAATTCTTACTTGAATCCCATGAAATATGATTCTATGAGTCAAATAAAATAATTTCTCAAAAAATTAATAACATAAGAAAACAATTTCATTAATTAAGGTGAAAAACAATCCAACTGTAACATCACATCTCCGTAAAAAACTCCTATCCTATGTATTGGGATTTTACCATCGTACAATGGAAGGATACTTACATGAATGAGATATTGACCATGGACTAACTCGTACAAATATTATTTCATCCTTATACAAATAGTAATAAAAAATAAAATAAAAGGATTCTCCTCTAATAACAATTTTTGACATACAGACCTCGGTACCACACACTAGGGCCCCAAGACAGTCAGTTAGTGACCTTACACATGACACCTCGTACACGAGAATATATTGACTAGTAGTGAAGGTATAATATAAATAAATAGGGACACTATACACTTTTTATTAGAGAAAAAACATCAAAAAATAGATCAAAAAACAAATGACAACAACCATAACCATAATAATACCATAATCACCTAATATCCAAAATTCTAATACAATGTCCAAACTGAAGGAGTAGATATATCATACAATATACCTATAAAATACAATATGAAAAATCCCATATCAATAAATATATAAACAACATCTAGGAGATCCCAAACACCATGTTAGTTTTCCCCCATATTTTCCCCATCTATACATATCCATCAAATAATTATCTTTTTACCTTATCATATTGACCAAACATGATGCTTATTTGGGTACTAATTAGGTAGCCCGAGTAGGGTGTGATTAAAACACATGAGTCCCCCAATAATGGAATCTATAAAAAATATCTAGTCAATAATTATGTATACAAATTTATATAGAATAAAATGAAAACAATATAGTAAAAAGATTACGTATTCAATTATTCAATATTTAACCACAAAAATATCTCATGTCTAGGATGATACCCAATCTCTCAATACCATCTTCATTCTCTCTCAGAGTCTGAAATATCCCCATGGAATTTCACATGGGGAATCAAAAGTAATCATTTCACATAGTTTTCACTAATCAATATTTTAATTTCAATTTATATTTTTACCAATTTTAAATATAGTCCAATGCCAATATTTTGGGTGTAGAATTCCATGGATAAGACCTTTTGGGTAACTAAAGAATTATTTTTCTCCCGCAAACTTTTTATCAATCAATCACACAAGTGTTATTCTGAATAATTTTTCCATGTCCCAAACTCATTATTAATCATTCACCCAAGTGGGATTTTCATGCATCATTCTATGTCCCATTATAATTATAAATAAATCCCAAATAGTTAGCTTTTGAGGAAGTTTTCTATGTCCCATACTAATTTTCACATGTATTCATTGGGTCCATGAATTCCATGTCTAGAACCCCATGGGTATTTGAAGCACTATTCTATGTAACAGAACCCATTTACCAATAAATCACAATATAACAAATATTCCATATTTAGCAAGGTGAATCGTCAATGACCTTCTTAATAACATTTCCCAACATGGAATGCCATTTATTTTTTAATTAAATCATTACTCGTTGAATTAATGACATAGATTAAAATAAAATATCATCATAAACCCATTTATTATCATTTATTAACAGACCGCATTAACCCTTCAATGATAATCCTAAAATCCATTTATTCACATTATCAAGTAATTAAATATCACAATAATTTCTCAATTACACAATCCCATTTACTTGACCAAATCCACAACCACAATATCCCATAAATTCCATAATAACATTATAACATTAACTAATTTTCCAATTAAATAATACAATTCAACCAATTATAATTTCCTTAAATTCAATCCAATCAATTATAACATGGAAAATCAATTTAGTGAAATTCAATTCCTGCTGCAATTTACCATTAATGGAAATTACAATTTCCTAGTAACAAATATATAATTAAAATATGAATATAGGATTATTAATTAGGACCACCTACCTCAAGATCATTGGTAGATGCTTTCCAACAAAAATTCCCAAATTGAAGTGGAAGGTTCAGTTGCATAATAAAGATTGAGATATAAGTCCAAATAAATGATCTAAAGTTGTAGGTATTAAAATCTCTCAAAAAACGAGGTCTAATTTCTTCTCTAATTGAAGAAAATATCCATTACAAATATGATAGATATGAAGAGTAAATGAAGGAATATTATGTGGCTGAGATCTCATACTATGATTGTTGAATATCTATGAAACATATCTTTAATTTTCCATGAATAATGTTTTGATGCCCTTATAATATGTTTGAGAGTAAAAAAATTTATACAAAACTACTAGGGACAAGTAGGGTCGAATTAGGGTGAATGTTAGGGGGTTTGGGAATTTAACCCAATTTTTCTGGGGAAATATTTCCACACCCATGTTTTCTTTAAAGGGGAACACAGTTTACCAATCCAAGCTATTTAACCTCTCGCCTCTCCTATGGGGTGAATAATTTCTTGTAAGAGGAATTAAAGTTGCGAAAACCATGAAAAATCATGAAATCCATCTCTTTATAATATTTTATGATTCTCTATGGTAGGGCGCACGGTTGGGGAAAACTTTTTTCCAACCAAACAATAGAAAAAATACCAAAAAACCCTTTAATATTTACACCAATTGAACAAAAGTTGGGACTCAAAAAATATTCAATAAAAATAATGAACAATAGTACATGGGAATGATTTGGTGACATCAGTAGAAAACTTTGGGATCATAAAATTAAATTCATGTTTTTAAACATTTCTATTGTGTCCTTATAATATTTGAATTAAACCATGAAACATGACAAATACTATTAATAAGGATGTAAATTGGATTTTAAAAATATCATTTATATGAATCAAAAAATGACTAAGATGGATATATTCATTAAATACTTTTATATATGATAACATGTAATTATAATCTATAAGAAACCTTGAATCCTTACTCTCATATTTTTTTGGATTCTCATTATTGAATTAAATAGGAACATTATCATAATTTGAATCTTTTATTGGTGATTGTTTCATAACCAATTTGATAATATGACTTTCATCCATCACATTTTGTTATATAGAACATGTAGAAATTAATTCTTTAATCCCTCTCTTTATATTTTTTAATATAAATGTTTTTCTATATCCCAATGAGATTGATGTTCTTCCTAAATTTATAGAGAAAATCATGATATAGGGATAATTTAATTTCTAAAAATTTATATCTCATATTAATAGAATACATAACATCTTACAAAACCATAAGACTCATTCTTCACAAATATTAAACAATGATAACATCCCATTTCTCACATCATCCATAATAAATTTTTGAGACTAGTCATCTTAATGTGCTTATACAATCATCTACAATAAGAATGGTTCTAAACAAATATATAATATCTATGTATCCCCCTACCATTATCTTATCTTGTTCTATCCTTATTAGATACACGAGAAAATATAATTCTTTATCCTCATAATAGATATCACACCATAGTTTTTTTAAATAATTTATCCTCTATATTTTTTATATTCTGATAATATATAGGATAATCGTAATACATCAATATCGTTATGATTCTAATTCTCCTCATGTTTTCAACATTCGGTGTTAATATATATTTCAGTCTCTTATAGGTGGAATATATATCAAATATCCATTCACGCATATACTATATACATAACTATTAAGAAATAATAATTTCTTCCATATACATTTCATGAGTTAAATAATTTATCTCATGGGGTTTAAATTAATAAGATATATATGTCATGACTAGTTAATTTTTCATTAACAAACATATGAACCCTTTCCATGAGGAATAATTATAAATAACCTAATGATTCATTCCCTGATGGTATGACCAATATTGTTTTTTCACTAATATCCTCTTAATTTCCCAAAAATGCATCTTTACATTCAATTATCCATATGAAATTAAACATTTTATATATTAACATAGTTAGAAAATTCAATTATCCATCAGTTTTTTGAAAAATTATAACAATATGCACTTAATCAAAAGAAATTATATATTTCTATTATATTTTTGGGTTCTAGTAATTCCATGTAAAAAATAATTTTTTTCTATTTAATGTACATAATATCCTTTGATATTATCTAATAAAGTAATGAAAATTCATTTATATAAAATATATATTTATAGACTATTCTATATTTTTTTCTTTATATTTTGAGGTGAATTTTCAAAATAAAATTTAGGCTTCTAATAAATATTAAATATTGAAATAATACCATTAATAAATTCCACAAAACAAATAATATTTTGTCAATCCTTGAAAACACTATTCATCAAATAAACAAATATTGAAGGTGTATTAATTAATAAAATGGAATTATTGTAAAATTTTAATTATCATCCCTCATACAGAAAGAAATATCTTAAATATCAACATTACTATGTTTTCATTAAAGATATATCAAATGAATATGAATTGTTGAAAAGTATTCATGTAATTAAAATTTATTTAAATGGACGCTAATATGATAAAATTAATACTTCTTTTATATGTAATTTTAAATAATTTACTTATAGTTAATTCTTAGTCTTCATTATCAATCCTAGTTTTATAAACAAATTGAAAATATCTATGGTGAAAAAATTGGATAAATAAGTCAATTATCATATAAATCCTTTAGTAATTTGAAACTCAACTAATTAAAAAATATTAATATTATATGGTGGATTAGATAATCTTTTTTATTAGAGAATAATTGAATAAATAAGTCAACTATTAATCAGGGTTAAATTTGGTTAATTTAATAGAATATACATTAATATATTATTTCATGATGGAAATATTTTCCATTTTTTAAACTATATCTTTCAAAGATTGTATTTAATACAATTATATCATGAATTTTGTTAATAAGATCTATACTAAATATTTAGATAGCAACCTATGTAACATATTTGGGAATGAGATAACTTATTGTATACCATTTATACTCATAAAACATTAAACATTACACAATTACATGGTAGAAGATATAGGTCCAACCCATTAATTAATTAAAATTATCAATATGTTTTCACAAGATCATAAAACATTGACAATATGAGAACGCATTTTAAAAAGTGGAATTGAAAAAAAAAATTAATCATAGAATATCCCATTTAATAAAAATTAATTCCATAAACATCATGTCATCCTAAACCTAAATATTCATGGGAAATACTATGGATGGTATCATTAGTTTTTAAGCCCTTATTTACTAAATAACATCAATGTATTTCATATGAGATTAATTTTTTTTTAAAATATCACTTTCAACACTTCATGAAAAAAATTACATTTTCACTATTAAATCACTAATTATTAATCTAAAATTTTATCTAATATAAAACATTAAATTTTCATTGAAAAGAGAAATGAAAATCTTTAATGGAATTATCAAATAATATTGTGGTCATTATGGTGAATGTTTATGTTCTCTCCATGTATTTTAAAACAAATATTCCTTTCACTTTTTTGGTAAAAAGTCAAAAGTGTGTCATTGGGATAAGGATAAGAAGATTCTGTTTAAATAATTTTCTAAAAATTTAAAATGTGGGTAAAAATAAACTTAATCAATCATTAGAAAATATTAGAAAAAATTATTTTGTTTTTTAGAAAAGATAATTAAACAGAATAAAATTGGATTTTGACTAAAGAGAGAGAAAAAATCGATTTTTCGTAACAAATTTATTTATATTTATTATGTCCATAATGAGATGGAAATGAAATGTAAACATAAATTATATTTTAATATCTAAAAGATATTAAAATTCATGATTATTTGAGATATAGATCATAACACATAATCATTGGAAAAATAATCATAGACAATCCCGATAAACAATGATATTATAATAGAAAACCCTTACCACTATAGTTGCTTTGATATCATAATCCACCATTAAAGAAATAAGAGTATATGGATATTGATATCCAATAATTCTTCAAGATAAAAATAATGAAATATATCCAAGGTCAGTAATTACACCCACACAAGAAAATATGGATAATATGTCATATGTCTTAAAAAAATTAAGTGAGATGAAAATCTACTATCACTATAGAAACTTTTTATTTATAAACCCCATGAATTATAAGATTAATTAAAAAATTTATTATCACTCGAATAAATTAATTTGTGATGTAACATATTAAATTTTATTTATCTACAAATCATAAAATTAAATTGACACAAAATGTATCATATTTACCAAGTAAGATAATTTGTGATAAAAATATTCTACCTAAAGTCTAGAATTTAATTAACCATAGTCATAACTATTTTATAATAATTATAGGATTATTATAAATCTATTAAATAGCAACATTAACATACATAGTTTTAGATATTAATTAATTTCAGTCTTCATTATCCATTTATTAACAATTATCTACGTTAAAATAATGTTTCAAGTAATTAGTGCATATTGTATGTTTTGGTTTGGTCATTTTGGTCCCATTACATTGATGATGGTTCAAAAATATCCATAATTTTAACCCTAATATAAATATTATATATATTCCTTATATGTTAATATATACTGATATATAAATATTTGATATATAATATGAATTTCACTATGCTTGGAGATGGTAGGTTGTATGTACGCATGAATGATATTTCCATTTTATCGACCAGAATAAATTATAATAAATATTAATTTACCTCAAAATATTATATCATATTTATCATTTATATTCAATACATATACCTTCATTAATATCCATGTCAAAATAAAATTTAAAATGCATCACACCCCATCATGGTGGAGGTTGTCCATACTTATGAATGTGTGATGTTATCATTTTACAAAGGATTATAAGTTACAAAGAATGATGTGAAATTAAAATTTAATAAACATAACTAGGTCATATATATCATTTAAATATTTTAAATTTTTTATTACATCCTTCCTCGATAGGTGGTGATGTAAAATGAATAACATTGGATTGGGAGGTAGTATTTCGTCATAGCCATGATCGATTGTTTTATTTTCAATTTGGTAGTGTGTGAGATTGATATAGGTTATGACATCAACATAATAGAATCTCATTACATATAAAATATGGATTTTATTATAAATAAATTATTAGTGCATGAATAATATTGGTATGATATGGTGTAAAATAATATCTTTATGGAGACAATTACATTTACTTAGTATAAAATTCTTCGGATCTACTATTAAGGACCATAAGGTTAATCAATTAGGAAAAATAGAATCAAGAAAAAAATATGTTACGGAATTTATTTTCGTATTTTATTGTTTGAAAATGTATTATGATATTTAAATATGTGAGGGTAGAAGGTTCCATATTAAATTAGAGGAGGCGTGTCATTTTTATATGTACCAAAAACTATTCAATAATGGGATGTCCCTCTCAAGAAATGTCACATCGAAATATATAAATAATGGTTAAGAGGGATAATATTTTCAAAAAACACAATCAATAATAAAAAATCATATGTTTTATTCCTGAAATTCTCAAACCCATTAATTTTACTCACTTTTACCATCTTAGTTTTCACTATGGTAACTAGTTTATTTCTTTTTTCTTATATTATTTAACTATTAAAGCTATAAATAAATGATCCCTATTAAATAATATGGACCAGATATTTATAAATATTAAAAAAATTGTTTACTAAAAAATCAATTTGCCTATAAAATAAATTTTAACATAAGCGCATGTAGCTCGAAAAATACTATTTATCCTTCATCTATGTAATGTAATTTGTGTTATTTTACAATTAATTAGGAACAAAAAAATTACATTATTAACTAATATAATTTATTCTAATTTAATATTTACATTTAAACTAAAAATATAAAATTAATTTTTTAAAATATGAAAAATTATATTCAAAATTTATTTGCAAAATACGATGAAACTATTTTTAGAAGAAATGGGTTTTAAGAAAACAAATAGATTTATTCCTTTTTCATTACATCAATTGTTTTTTAAAAAAAATATATTTTTATTCAATTCAAAATATATACATATCTTTAAAATAATCCTCTAATATCAATTAATTAATTTATTAATATAAAAATGATTTTCACATATAATTTTATTTTACCAAAAAATCATTTACTTTACAATTAAATGACTTTTTTACTAATTTATTAATAGAAAATTAAATAATTTTATACATGTCAGGAAAATATTATTTTAATAATATATTTTTTATTATTCACACCCATTAGTAAAAATACTAGGAGATAACTATTATATTAAATATTAGCATTTTGATAGAATTTTTGATTTGATTGAACTTAGTGATGAATGTAATACAATATATCGAAGAATTAAATTTATCTAGAAAAAAGTATTATTAAAGTCAGAGGGTATTGAATTTGATCTCAATTGAATATATTGTGTCACATAAATTTGAAGATGATTTTAGAAATAAATGGTTTTCCATATGAAAATACATATTTTTAATATCCCACTTCACAAAAAAAATTTATAAAACATCATCCAAAAAAGGAAATAAATATTTATTAAGGTTATATAAAATAATAAATAACTAGTCTTACAAATATAAGAACATTAGTGGTACCTAAAATATGTACATAAACCAAATTTATTGAATATAGATTATATTTTACAAGAAAGTATATGATCATGAGAATGATAATAACTATTAAACAATACACAAATGGGTAGGGAAAAATAAAATCAATTAATTGAAAACGAATATAATAAGAAAAAAAATCTTTTAAGATAATTATTCTTCGATTAGAGTAATTTTCATGAGAAAATAACATTACTTGATTTTTTTTATGAACTTTCACAGCCTCTTTTAAGCTTTCATTAGTGTATTATTTATCTCTTACTCTTACAAATGAAGATACATTTTTTATACGCGAATCAAGAAAACTAAATTCCAATTGATCATAATATATATAAATAAATGATAATTTTTTACTGTTATCTATAGTTTTAATATAAATAAATATCACAAGGTATCCAATATAGAAATATCTTGACATGACGAAATAATACAATAATATCTAAAACCATATCCAAAGATCAAATTAAACTATTCTATATGTTGTTAACATTAATGGACTTCCTAATTGATTTATTTCAGAATTTCACTACATTTTTAAAATAAAATTAACAATAATCCCCCATATATTATAATTTGTACATTAATTCTCATATACAAAATATTGTAATACCTTTGTAATATATTCCCCTATAACATTTTAATAAGAAAAATTACCATAAAATATTAATGAAAACATACATGTTTCCATATTTATTAAATGACCCATATATTTTTTTAATATATTTCAAAATCTAAACAATATGATAATATCTATCAAAAACAATTTTTTCATCAAATCATTGATCAAGTCAGTGGTCATTAATATAATAATATTTCTCTATCCATATAAATCATCACATTATACCAATATAACACCATTATATCAAAATCATGAACATATTAATGATTACCAATCCCTTAATATTTTGTTTTTAATAAAATATTACCTTTCCAATAAAACACATTTCTAGGAAATCATTACCATTAAACGTATTATTGAAAATCCTTGAAAACAACCATAAAAACTATATTTCATGATTCATATAACCAAATTATTTAGTTTCTATATATAAAAACGTAAACAATTCCAATTCATTCATAAAATATTAACTATTCTTATTCATCTTATTCATGAATACCTCATTCCTTTTATATGTTATTGTTTTCAACATCAATAGAAGACCCATTACTCATTCAACCTTTTATATCCTCTATATGATATTTTCCCCCAAGAAAATTGAATCAAATAATTCCAATAAATTCAATTTTTAAAATATTCAACAATTTATGATACCTTAGGAAAACCATTATTATCTTCTATTTTATTAATTAAGTTATTAATAGTTCCTTGAAAATATAAAACATTATTGTCTTCTTTATCACATATAAATAATATTAGCATTCCTTTGAGACATTCTAATTAGTGATTCCTCCTATATTACATACACATAGATAACACAATCTTCTTTTCCCCATGGTATCCACCACCAAAAATCTTATTGAACTCTATCTGTCTCTTTTTTGTTATATGAGATTTTGTAAATGTTCATGTTATTAATCATATATCTAGATAACTGGTTAGAAAAAATCACAATATTATTTACTCTAATAATCATTTTAATTCTTTTATCATCAACACATTCTCAATCACATTAAATATCAACACAAGTCCTTCTTGTTTCATACATTGAATAAATCCAAGCATCATACTCTAGGAAATAATAATCATAGTGGGAAACCAAAAAATCATGAATAATCACTCATAATATTTCTTAATAATTCCCCCTTATTTTTGATCTATGAGACCCGTAGGATCTATATTGGTTATTAATGTTCATTATTTAAATCATTAATGATGGTCAACATATAATTTTTGAATTTCCATGTCATATGCATTGGGAGTGTCAAACTAGGTCTGCAGCAAGGGGAAATTTTGTAGACCATGTAATGGTAAAGAAATATCTAAATGAAACATTTTTAGTGTTGTCACACATAGGTAAAAGTGTTCTATATCCATATCCAAATAAGTTATATATACATGGATATAATTTCATGGAATCTACTCACTTTATTTCTAAAAAAATATTCAAGACATTTTTTAACACATATACTTATTATTTCTATTCTCACTAATTTTTTCACATCATAGTATCTAATTTTAAACTAAATGATTCTCTGATAAACAATATAGTGACACAAAATTTTCATATATATATATATTACATATTAGTAGATTAATATTCATTACATAATAAATATATCTATGCCTAAATAATATTATTCTAGTTCAGTTGGAAAATTTCGATCAAAAACCAGTGATCCATAAGTGAACTACACCATCTAATAGAATTTTATCATAAATATCACTATTCTTATAAATATCGTGAATAATACCTTTCTTAATATCATATGGAAAGTCAAAATTGAAGTAGGATCTCCATTAAACAATAAGGGTACATAAGGCATATATCAAGATAACATGATCATAAGGGTATGAGAACATGAGAATAACATTTGAGAACCATACAATGCAAATAATATTTGATAAACAATAGTCATTGAAAACGTATTAGCAGATCATAAGAAATGAATCATAAATGAATAAATGAGCGTGACCCAGGAGAACATAAAATTTTCATAATGCATAGAATTATGCAATAAATAAAAGAATATAAAATATTTTTTAATGGATACACACCTTGAAATTTTTTGAATTTTAGGCTTGAGATAACCACATGTGTGCGTACTTCAGTCTTGGTATAAACTTCCATGTACACTCTTTGATTATTATGATAACATTTTATATACCCTATTTATATCATGGGATAACCATCTATGTATCCTATTTTGGGCTTCGGATAACCTTATATATAATCTCAATTGGGCTCGGGAAAACCTCTAGTGTACCATTTGAGATCATAAAACATTAATCATTACCCAATTCATCGGAGGTAGATATAGGTCCCACTAATTAAATATCGAAAAGAATTTATATATATTTTTATATGTTCCAGAAGATGATAAATAATTCATTATATCTTAAAACAAGAAAATAAAATGATTTAATGGACATATTTTCATTACAGACATAAATCACCTAGATCATGAATAAGGATACTATTATTGGATTATATCCCCATTAAAGCTTATTTTTCATAAAAGGATGTTACCATAGATGGAAAATTATTTTTAAATATCACATGAATCATTTCACAAGTAAATTACCCTATAAACATTGATATTACTTAATTAATATAATAAAATTTACAAATATTAAATATAAAAGTTAATTTAAAAATAAAAATTGAAAACATTAATGAATTATTAAAATAGTTTGGTGTTCATGATGATGTATTTTTTTCAGTATGTGCATGTTAAAATAATGATCCCTTTCACAAGTACAGTGAAAGGTAACACGTACCTTATTTAAAAAATGATAAAATGATTCCGTCAGATTTTTTTTTAAAATTTCAAATATGGATAAAAATAAAATTGAATTAAATTTTGATAATAGTAATAACATTTTATAATTCATTTATAAAAAACCTTAATGTTGAAGGAAAATTATGTTTTTACCAAAGTTATAGATAATGTAAATTTTTCTTAAAAGAGTAATTTTATGATCTTGTGTACATTAATTTTTGAAGATGACATGGAAAATATATCCTTTGAAATTTGCTTGAGTAGATGAAAGTTAATGAGTTTCTTGAGATAAATATCAAAATATTTCATCATTATAAGCATAATAAAAAACATCCCAGGATATAAATAGATTGTAATGTAAAATCCTTGCCAAAATGGTATCATGTGTGTCGTAATCCATCACGAAAGAAGGAAATATTTAATAATAATTAAATCCATTAATTTTCAATATATTAATCATAAAAAATATCATTGTTAGTATATACACTACCAAAAAAAATAATTGGTGAATATTCCATGATCCCCATCGAAATAAAAGTGAGATAAAAAACCATTACAACTTTTGAAACTTTTTAATCACAAGACCCATTCTAGTATAACATTAACTGGAAGATTAAATATCATTATAATTAATAAATTAATTATTTAGAAATAAAATGGGGTATTGTATACAGCTTATAAAATAATATAGCTGTATAAATAACATATGTCTAAAAAATTACCATTTGAGATGAAAATCCCTTACATGACGTCTCAAATTTCGTCGTAATCATTCACCCTATGATATAAAGAAGATAAGTTTAATAAAAAAATATACCATAAATATTATCATATATATAATCTTATATATTATTTACCTATGATCATATATTATTAGTTTATCAACAACATCTTGTCCAAATCATGTTTCATGTAATAATTGTTTTCTTTTTCATATATGTTTTGATTTGGTATTTTAGGTCCTTTTACTTTTATCTTAGTTTGATAATCTCTAATATTTTATCAATGATATAAAAATCATAAAGATTTATTATATCAATTTTTTTTGTCATCCATAGATGCTTCGGATAAAAATTAAATTAAATTGTCTTTTGAGATGGTAGGTCATGTGTACCGATAAACGTTAATAGAATTTTATCAACATATGGAATGGAATTATGGAAAATATTAATATGCAATTTTTAGAATCATTTTTATATCATATATATCATATATATTCATTAAATATATTTTCAGTATCTTCCATTGCAAAATAAAATGATAATTGTATCACATCACTTTGTGGAGGGGGTAGTCCACGGGTACACACAAGCAACATCATCATTTTTCCATTAATTGGAAGGTAATATGGTATATTTGATATTGTAATTATATGAGTATAATTATATATTATATATCATTCTAATCTGTAAAATACTTTATCCATTCATGAGAGGTGGTGATGGAATATGAATTACATCAGATAACGAGGAAGTAGTATGTCATCCACATGATCGAATGTTTCATTTCCCATTTCATTGAAGATTATAGTTTATAACATGAACATAAAAACATATCAGTATATGGTTTATACTAATGTTATTATGTTATATATATAAATTCATTATTGATGATTTTAATAAAATGAATAAAAATATAGATCCTAGTGAAGATAATTAAATTTGATTACAAAATCCTATTTTTTATCTCTTATTAAATCCTCTATGGTTTATCCATTGAAATTAAAAGAAACACTAAAAAATTTATAAGTAATTTGTTGATGTATTTTTGAAGGGTTCACTTAGAAAACTGTCTTATTTTTATTGAATAAGTGATGGGAGGAGTTTCCCTTTTCTAATTGAGGAGTCATATTTTTTTTAAATACCAAAATTATCCAATAATGAGTATTCAATATCAATTTCTATGGATAAAATATTATTGAAAAATGTATTTTATGTAATATACAATTTATCCATTCTTACACCATAATAAATAAATGTGTTACACTATTTATTCTCAATACTATAAGTTTACTCACATTTAGAATTTTTGTTTTCACCACAATAAATAGACTATTTTTATTTATATGTGTAATTTAGAATTTACATTTAATTATAAATGAGACTTATTATAGCATTTTTACCCCCGAAACAATAAATATGAAATTCAATTAACTAAATAATAATAATTATTTTTCTAAAAGTTATTTTACCCTAAGAACATGTAACACACAATACCCTGCATTAACCTTATCCGTGGAAAATAAATTTTATAATATTTATTTTTCATTATTACTAACAATTAAATTAATATTATTAAATAATATTATTTATTATAAATTGAAATATGGTTTCCATTTCAACTAATTTAATATACATATGTAGAAGAATTGAATTTTTTATTATATATAAAAATGCGACCAAAATGATGTTTTTCAATGAAATGTATTCACAAGTATTGAAATTTTCTATATCCACGTTAAACACAAAATATATTTCTATAACCTAAATTTGATTAATAATAAAATATTAGAGCTAATTTAATTTTTGAACCACTTTTAAAAATTAAAACAATATAAATTTTATGAATATAATGGTCATTTAAAATAAAAACAATTATGCATGACTATTCATTCAAACAACTAATATTTTTATAAAACTATGAAAAATTAAATCAATAATTATATAGATATGTATATAAATAATATTAATTTACTTATTTCATATAAATTTACTAAATATAGAAATATTTAATTTAAAAATAATTACACAGAATGTGATAAAATCAATTTTCAGAATAAAAATTTAATTGTTTTATGCATAAAATTGTATTTATTCGTACTGATTTATATAAATACTATTATTTAAATGATAAATTTATTTATTCAATACAGAATATATAAATTCCATTTAAATCATTTGAAAATAATTATTAATATAATTTATCAAGATAAAAACCAGTTCATATTTAAAAAAATATTTTTCAAAACAATTATTTCCTTCAAATGATTTCTATTTTTATTATAAAATAGATTTGATATGAAGTGAATTAATATTACATATATTTGATCTATAATTTTTATATTTTAATTATTCTCACTCATACCCTCTAATATGATGCCTATTTGATAACCATAACAATAAATAGTAATATTTTATATATATTGTTGTTTGTTCGATCTCGATTTTTTATGTAACATAAGCTATCAAGAGAATATATATTTAAGGAAAAAATATTTCATAAAATTTTGTGTTTATAAAATTTAAAAAATATACTATAAGAATTAAACATTTTTAGTTTATTTTTATTCATTTATTTATTGAAGATTGAATCCGCCAAAACCTTGTTTATAGTCTCTTGTAACTACAAGACATGTGCATAAATATATGGAAAGTGATAGTACAATAATGTCTTATTTTTTTCCCACTTGGTAGTGTTCTTATTTTTATGGTGAATAGTAGTTGGAATGGTGGGTAGTAAATTATGCTTCTATTGGTACCCCACTGAGTGAAATGTCATCATTTTCAGAGATTACTCTGTCTTGGGAGATGTATATTTTTTTCCCATTACTAACATGACATATATCCATGAAATTGATTTAAATGTGTGTCCTCACAAGGTCTAGTGATGTGTTCTCCAGGGTATATAGTGTGATAATATAAATATTCATAGTATTTATTTTATTTGAATTAATATATAGGTATATATTATTTTTATTGTCTCTTTCTCTAAATAACACTCAATTTATCCTTTATTTCCAAAAAAACATTGATTTTGATCAATTTTAATGAATATAAAAAAGGTATTCAAAAGACCTAAACGTTGGTAAATGTTTCTCTTATTTAAAATAAAAAAATTTAAATCAATTATATATAATTTAATATCGTATTTTCCCTCACATAGACCATTTCCCATCTTATAGAATATTATCGTGGGATCGTAATTGAAAATAATGTTCTTCAAAAACATCAATTCTGATGTATAAAATCACATTATAAATCTCATAAATAAAAATTATTTTGAGTTTATAGATCATTTTATTTATTATTTTAACAATATTTTTTGTATTTAATCGATATGTATTTCACAGTTAATATGTTTCATTAATGTACCCCCATATTGAGGATAAAATCTCTATTGTGATATTCTTCTCGAGTTTTTCTCAAAACTAAATTGGAGATGAATGTTTATATTGGTATACATTTAATCTACTTTTTTATATACTTTTATTGGAAATAAATAAAAATAAATTTGTATTCATGTAATTTAAAATATATTTGGATGATAGGTAATGGGTATAAACTAATACTAAGAAGAAATTTATTCAATAAAAAATTATTTTGAATAGTAATTAAAAAATAACACTTCTTCTTAACCCTCAATAAAGAATTTTGTTGTTATCATTCATTAAATTGTTATTTTTTATTTATTTCATTATTTGAATATATGTATGTGTGTGTCTATGTTGTAGTATGATAATCATAAATACTAAAGTACCCATAGATGTGTTGTATCACTAAGAAGTGGAATGGTGAATCTGGGATGTCTTTTTCTTTTTATGATAAATCCCATTAAACGGTACCGCTTTGACCATTGAAGGTGTTGATCCATTCTTAAATAATATTTTTTACCTTTAATTAATTCAGGAAAAAATTAAATAGTTTAAAGAACATTAGAAAGTACATAGTTTTTACTTAAGTATATTCACCTTATGCTAATTAGTTCAACACCAAAATCATATATTAACAACTACAGACATAAAAAGCTACAAAATAAGTAGTTTAGAATCCCCAGCTATAATCTTCCCAAAACTAATTATACCACCCAACTAAAGAAATGTACTTTATTGACTCATTGGACACCCCAATCATGAGCCCATTTATAATGATGACTCAATGAAATAAATATCATGATATTACCTAGGATTCTTTTTTCAAAACATGTAAATATATATCCCTATTTGAATAGGATGGATTATTTTTCCTAAAAATTTACAACATCATGATCTCTACAACTTCTTTAATATGTTTATAATTCTCTATCTTTACTATAGAGATGGTGTGATATAATTAATCATTAATCCTATTTAGTACATCGATATTATAATTCTTAATCCAATTGAATATATCATAATCAATATCTCTTTTTTATTCAATATCTATCGTAGTGTTTTAGAGATTCCCATATTTTACATATAATTATAAAAAATACTATATTTATTATGTATATATTTTATATTCATATAATATTATGTAAAGATTCAGCATATTATTTCTTTTTTTTAATTTATAAATCCTTGCTGCAATTATTTCTTCATTTGAATAAATAATATTATATTAAACTACCCCCTAGGTCATGAACAAGTTCATTATTATGTAGATGTTTGTTTTAGAGAAAATTCAACATTATTTTATATTTAAGGTTAATCTATATCCTTGATAATCCACTTCTTTTAAAAAAATCCAATGAATTTCATTTCATCTCATATAAAAAGTTATGTGAAGGCTCCTTGATATATCCATTATTTTGTTCATTTAAAAATTAGCTAGAATACTCATTTGAATCTATCTGAAATTTAGTAATTTTATTACTTATTATATTTATTAATAAAAATAGTCATCAACTATGAACCATTTCTTATTCTAACCAGCAATTTCATACAGGTGAATTTTATCTATGAAACACATAATAAATATTATTGAATGATGGACTCTATATCATTTTCATTTATTAATCATAATACTTAATTATAGAATTAAATTTTGTTTCTATATCCCACAATATTGTTACTCTATGACATGTTAGTTTTTATCTCTACATAAAAAACATTTTTCTCGGGTTTTTTCTCTTTCATCACATCTTAAAAAATGATCCATATGTGATCAAAATATTTAATCTAAGATTATCATCTTAACAAAAGATTTTTATTCTAATCATCCAATTTCTTTGACATTTGCTATGTTTAAATATTTTACATGTAGATAAATATTTTTTTGATAATCAAAATATCATACACCCGTCTCAAATATCATGTGGTCAAAAAACATTTCATACCTCTGATAAATTTTCCAATTTTGAAATTTTAATAAACATTAATATCTGACTCGATGCACAATATGTCATAGGAATGGATAATGTAACTCTATTATCATTTTTGTGTGTGAAATTTCATACACATAGGTTAATTCTATTCCTTGTATGTGAAATTTACAATACTCTAGATTTTTCTCTTTTACATAAATTAATTATTATTTACATTTTCTAAATATTATTGAATATTTATAATATCACAAATTTATTGAAGAGAACCATCCACAATGAGGAAATTTATATAAGGTGGGAAAAATGTCTAAAAAATTAGATAACTTTCATTGAAATTTTCTATATCACCACCAAATTTATTTACTTCCATCGGTTTAAATATAGCCCTCTTTCTGTAACTGGAGTCCTCTTAAAACATCGTAAAAACACTTATAAGAAATATTATACAATACACCCAAAATCAATATTTTCTAATATTGAAATTTTTAAAAAAAGAAATCATGGTATATATTAATGTTTCTTTGCTATAAATTATTCCATGTTTCTAAAAATAAATCCTAGATGGATCTCAATGGTGAAACCTATAATCTATTTTACTATTTAACATGAATGTGCCATTAATACTCTGTGGTTGTTGAAAAAACTTGTTGAATTACTCTAAATTAAAATGTAGTCTTCAATATTGATAAGAAATACAATATAAGTAATGCTAAAAAAATATAATCCTCTCTATTTTATTATTTACATCACAAAACACATCCTATGTAAACATGTGTTTTTTTTTATTTTTCCAAGATAGATAATATATTGTGGTATTACTAGGATTTATTAGTATCAATAAAAAAATATACACCCTACTCTTACTTGAATAATAACAATTATGACCTTTTAGAGAGAAGGATGATATCACATACATATTTAACCATGATCCATTCTTTGATATATTATAGGTCTATAAAGACTAACATATTTCATTGAAAATATAATTCAACAGGGTATCAGGGTTGTCCATAAAAATGTCTAAATGTTATATCATCTAATAAAAAAGTCAAAAAGAATTATCAAGGGAATTAAGAACAATTTTATTAATAAAAACATGTTAGCTATACATATCATAAAACATATCAAAATGATCATGTTCCAGAAATGATACACCCCATTTTTCTCATTTTCTTGAGAATAAACAATATATCTATAATAATATTTACCTCAAAATATATGTTTTTAGGTTTTATTCAGTACCTCATAGTATAATATTCATACAGATTCAGAAAAATTAAAATTTCAAAAAATATATGATGCTATGATAGCATTATCTATAGTTTTCAACAACTCTTTAAATGCACCAATTTCCTATAACATGTTTAAAATTAGATACATCATCCTGAAAATAGTTTTTTAACTAGAAGTAGAAGCCTCATTCCTTACATAAATCCATTACAATTTAGATCAAAAAAATAAAGTAAGAATTAATATGGATGGATATCTTGGTTTCATAGTTGAAACACTAATTCTGAGAGTTTTCATTCACCCAAGAATATGGTTTTCTTTTAAACTCGTATTTAATTCACCTGTTAACAAAATCAATTGGTTTTATACTGATTTTATTCTATTCTACTACATTGTTTAGGATCAAAAATTTCATTAACTAGGATGTTTATAAAATTTGATATCCTTGTTCTTCGATTATCCTTTTACATTCTCTCTTCTATGAAAGAAATAATACTCATGGAAAATCTATGAAAAAATATATTCTAAAAATATACACCATATATAGTTTTTAGAATTTTCATATTTGTTCTTAGAGATAGATTCTCATGAAGTTGACCCTGTTTATGTGAACCCACTTAATATCCCTTTTTATTTTCAATTATATATTTGTTATTTTTCTTTCTAATCTATAACTGATGGATATGTCAAAATAGTTCGAGTCATTTTTGAAAGTATATACTATTTTGGGTGTTTCACAATATTTATTATTATTTTCATATCTACCAATTTTATCTTCTAAACATGATTCAATTTTATGATATATGTAACATCTACTATAAGACAAGGTATACATATATAATCCTTATTAACTTATCTCCATCATCAATAAACTTCTTCCAATAATTATACTCTATTTATTTTGGATTGATTTGATGCACTCTTGTTCAAATAATATCACCCTTAGTGTATTATACTCATTTTAAAAAAAAACATCCATTTGGTTCATTAAAAATTCATATAAATGTCATGTTATCCAAATTAGAATATACTTTGTGTCTATATATTCTTAAAAACTAATATCATTATATGAATTTTTATTTCTCATTTGGACGAAGAGTTATTAAATAATTTTAATGGGTTGGTGTTTCTATATATTGATCCTTATTTTTTCATACGGTGTGTGATTCTTGGAATTTTTCTTTCATCTTCTTATTTTAATGGTTTCATTTTTTATCCAAACCATTGAATATATTTTTTTAACACATAAATTATTATAAATGACATGTTATTTCAAATAAATTAGGTGTATGCTATTCTAATTCTCTTTTACTTTTATTATCACTAGTTTGAGAAGATTATATTTTAACTATAGTAGACCTGGTATATTATTCCCTACTAATTATGGCACATTTTGGAATACTAGTCATCTATTTCACACCATAAATGGTTAGTTATCCTTTTGAGATATTTTATTATCAAAATATCATTCCATTTTTCTATTCTTAACCACATTATTTCTTTTATAAATATTTCACTTAACATAAAATGATTCATTTGTATTATAATCATCCTTTTTAGTATTTATCTTTTTATTTTCATTCTAATGATATTCTATTATCATTAATGAATAATTTTTATTTCTAAATATTTTCATTAGAATTATCCTTAAATGTCAATTCTAGTTATATAATATTTTATCCATCATATTCACTTCATGTGAATCAAAGTATTTTCCCACATGTGTATATAATTTATATACTTTAAGAAAAGATAAATGAAAATATACTTCCATTCATATATTTCTCATCAAATTCCACTTTTCGTTAATGAATTATATATTATTCTTCTTATCCAATTTTTTGCAACACCTTATCTTTATCATCTGATATAGTATGAACCACCTTCATCATTATAAATTCAGAGGAATGTTTTAATGTCGTTATGATTCAATCATAATGTTGGTTGTTTTCATTCAATTTTCCAGTTTCACATTATGAAGTTCTTTTAATGAAGATAAAAAATATTCCTATTATTTTCACCATTTCCACATTATCAGTATCATTTGATTATGAAACCTCATAATATATGAATTTTTCTTTTATCATGGATTAAAAAGACAAAATCATTATTAATAATACAATGAATGTTAGAACCATTATCATTTTATACATGATAAGAATATTTTATAACATCTTTGTAGACTTGTAATCTAAAAAATATAATATTTGTGTGTATTTATGAAATCAAAATACAAAATTCTTCAAATTTTATTTAGAAAATGTATATCCTTATAAATTCACACTAAAACCTTGAATATTTCTATCTATCGCTTTCACGTCAGGGAAGTACTCATTAATATTAACATCAGATATCTCAATGATATCTTCAAAATTTATCATCTAAACATGAATATTTTTTATATGACATTAATATATAAATTATATCAACTTATAAACAGGTACAATACTTCTAGGATGGTATTAAGTTAGATAAAAGTTTTATAGAAAATTTAATAAAATTACATTTAAATTTCATATTTAACCCTACAAACATTATCAATATTTTTCATGTCTTAAACTGTCATGGAATATACAATAGTGATTGGTCAAAAATACACTATTTTAGTATCCCTCACTTATTTCCCAAGAAGTAAGTTGCTTTTTTAACATATAATTAAGCTCATTGAGAACAATAATATCATAAAAATTATAAACAATATTCCTTATTAGATAATTTTTATGCTTCATCATCAAAAAAATTGAGGATCACTCCAAGGTAAACCTTTCTCCAACACTATTTAATTTTCAAAGTGATTTTTTGAATCACAGAGAGGGGAAATGGGTGAATAACTGATTAAAATTTCTTTTTGAAGTTAATCTTTTTAAGAAATCATCTAGTACTGGTTATGTTCTTGAAACATTATTCAATAATTAGGCAACCCTTATTCATATAAATTCATATAAAAGAATATAATATGTTATAGAAGAATTTATAATGTTTTACAAAAATACATAATCATTTATTTTAATGATTATAAACCCAATAATTGATTATAAACTATATTCACATGTGTTTATAACTAATTTAGATATAATTTCCAAATATAATATTTCAATAACTAGTTATATTCCAATTTGGAAACCATAATTTAGTGATTCTTTAGAGACCATAATCCCAAGTTAATTTATAATAGATATTTAATGATTGAAATATATAAAAACTTTTTTGGATTTATTTGTCATTAATGTAAATAGGCATCCCTCCAAATGTAATCAAGACCCATAGTTAATCCATTATTGCATCATGAAATCCATAAACTTCGTAAACTTGAATATAGATCATGAACCTCACGTAAAATTAATTATGGCCTTTTTTCTTCAATCATATCAAATACCCAGGTGAAGTAGGTATTATTCAACTTTAATGTATCTTGGATACGATTTATTTTCTCCCACTTACATAATGTTTTATATCATCAATCTCTAAATTTACATATAATTATCAATAACCACAAATTTATTCTCACATTAGTCTCCTATATATTCATATAATGTTTTGTTAACTTTCATCTCTATATTTTATTAATGTAAAATCTATAAATTACATAAAAATTTGAATATAAATTTTAGTAAATGATATAATTTTTTATTTTTCTCTTGATCGTAGATAGGTACACGATTATGGGGATAATTTTGTTTCTATATATTCCATTTTAATCCTATTTTTATGAAAAATTAAAATTAATAATTCTCCGACAACTATTAAAAAATTTAATAAAGTGTAATATCTTCTCATGTAAAATAGTTGGCCAAGACACATCAAGATCTGCATGATTTTCTCCATTTTAAAACTCAACGGACATCATCATTTAAATATCCACAAAATATGATACATTTAATTATTATGACATAGAGAAAACTAAATTCATTCTCTACTATGAACTAATATATATTCAAACTCTCCATTTATAATACATGTATTTCTTATAAGAATAACTTAGTGAAATGACTAGCTCTAGGTCTTCCAATCTATTTCTAAATATTTATCAATATATCAATTTTTTAATTAACTATTGTTATGAAAATGGCCCATGATATAAATTCATGGCATGGTTTCATTTATCTCATTATAACATCAATTTCCTCAGAAGTTTCATCTATATCATCTTATTTCATGATAATAGTGTGATAATGATATTTAATCTATGACTATTAACTGAACATCGTCATATGATTTTTTGTCTATCATCTTGTCAATAATTTTCTATGTATAAATATTATATATGAATAGAATTATCATAAAGGAACTTAAAATTTCATATAACCATTTTATATATTTTATCTCATGTTGAAATTTCATATGTCATGTGAATTTTACATTTGGGAAATTAAAAAACTATTTAAATTTATATAAGATGTAATAAACATCCTCTAATTTGATCGCATAACACAATTTTCAGTTGGTATATTATATGTCATATTTTTTTATGAATTCAAATTTATATAAATTAAATTTTCAATGTAATAGCTACTTCTATTTTAAAAAGATGAATTGGATTTAAATTTTTTACTAAAATGTAAATTGTAAGTAAAATATCATAATCGTAGGATAATAATTTTTTAGTGTTGATAAAAAATTGGATGAGAGAAAGAGTTCTCCAACTTGTGGGATAAATTACTTTGTCATTTTTTTTCTTCAACACCCATCTTCTAAACATCACTCAATTTAGGTTCATATATCATTCAATCATTTTTATACCTCATCAAATATCTCTATAACACATAAAAAATGTTTTAGACAATACTAACGTCACCGATGCATCAATATAACTTGTAGATTATCACATAAATAATCATATATATTAATTATTATTTCTTTTATACCCTTATTAGTGTTTATAAATTTTCACAAGGTCTTATAAATTTACAACTTAAATATATAATTCATTTAAAATGTAAGTACATAAAAAACTATATTTTTATGCATTAACACAATTCTCTTCTACATAATATTAATGTAGTGTTCAATATTGGAAAACAATACACCAATTTCCATGTGATAAATAGAAACATTTAGTTAATTATTACTCCCTTTTGAAAATTTAGTATAATTTTATGCTCTAGATTTCTAAATAGAATAAAATTCAATAGAAATGATTTAAAACATCTTATCCCACACATAATACTTTTTTTCAACAATGGTCATAATATTGTCGGAGTATATTTCTTCCCCATTAAATAAAAAATAATATATTTATTTTTATCAATACATATATATGAAGGGTTTTACAAAATAAATTAGTTTCAAATAAAGAAGAATTATTTATGGCTTCAAGTGACCTTATTATATGTATGTTTATCGAAAGGAAAATATATAGGTAATAAATTTAAAAACTAAAAATGGCTTATTTAATTTTCATTTCGTTTTCTGGACATTATTAAAAAGAATTTAAATTGATGTTCTCAATTTATATTCACCAATATAAATAAATATCAACATTTAAATGAATTTTGAATGTGGAAATTATCATCGGAGTTAATAGGATGGGTTAGTTTTATAATATTACTCAAAAAATACATAATTACAATATATGTTCTGATGAGAAGAAATATAAATAATAAAATAAAAAATAATTATATCATAAAATTTAATTACAGTTAAAATAAAATGCTTATATTCATTAAAGAATTATGAGGATAATAGTTTGGAATTTATTTCACTCCCATCGGTTTCCATAAACTATGAATCTCTAGAAATATTAAAAACAATAGGTGTATTATATGTAAAAACTAGAGAAATAAAATAACTCATGCATGAGAAAATTTCCCTAAAGAAGAAAAATTACATTTTTATTGGTCAATATAATATACATGCTTCAAAATAATTACACCAAAAAATATAATTATTTTTAATTTAATTATATTTAAATTATGATCATATTACCGCATATAAAGCTTAGTCACGACATATATTCCAAGGATATAGTGTCAGTATCTGAGAGTATTGTCATAGGTATAGAATCATTAAAAATAGATTTTTGGGCTATCATTATCCAACTATGAATATAGTTTATATATATCACCATAATAATCTGTTAGATTTATTAATGGCATTGAAAGATCAAACAAGAATATCTTTATTATAATTTTTTAAATGGATTTTTTTATGTAGATGGGTTGGGATTAGATATAAATATGACCATTTGTTGGTTTTATCTATCTATAAAAAATATAAAATGGTTTAACAATTCCTTTATCAAGTATATATTTTCTCTCGATATTATACATCCTATTTAATTGAGTAGTGTGCTCAATCAAGTGTATAGAAGTATATGGTTATTTAGAAGATGGTGAAGATTTAGTTGATGATAAAAGAATAGATAATAATTTCTTATTTTGGATATTGGTTTTTTTTAAGATAAGTGTAGAGGTAGTTGATAAAATAAATTCCTAGGGATATTAGTCCCTATATCCTCTACATTCACTATATGGGTTACCCTTAAGAGAATATAGGTGTTCCTATAATCTCATGTCTTCATTATGTGGTATGGTATGTGGTAATTTATACATTGGGTAATATATATATGGTTATTTGCTGAATATATATTAAAAAACCCTATGTGATAGGTTAAAAAAATTTAGTTGGGGTATTTTTCATGTTACTATAATATATGGTAAAAACCGAACAAAATTATGTGGAAATAAAATAGTAAAAATGACTGAAAAATTTATCAATGGAATTTTATTCCTTCTTGTAATTTTATTATATAGTATAAGACATAGACATAGAATGGAGATCCTAATAAAAACATAATTATCATTTTTGAATAACAAAATAAGTATTATTTAATGATATTAAATAACCTATCTTGATGGAATAGTAATCTGATGCTTGGAATAGTAACATGACTATTAGGAATAATAATAAAAATAATAGAATAGTAACCACATTTTTAAATATTACTAAAATTTGGAAATATTATAAATGATAATATGATATAATCACATCCTATTCTAAGTAAATAATTGTTTTTTGAAAATTAATTAAGTGCTTTTTTTAAACATAAATGTTTATTTAAAAGATAAAAAAAATATAATGATTTAAAAAAATCATAAAATAGATTCAAAAATTAATTTTTTTGTCTTATGACTATAATATAATTTTTCCTGGCCGTAATAACTTTTTAATGTGTTGTAAAATGTATTTCAAATTTCAAATTTTTATTTTACTTTTATACGAACAATTTAATTACAAATTTGTTTTTGTTTTTATAAATTTTATTTCATAAAATAGAGTTAAATTTTTAATTCTACATATCGAAATTGATCATGGTGAATTTTTTTGATATTCAAAAATAGTAAATCCCCCATTTATTATTTAATATATTTAGTGATAAGGTTCAAACTATTCATATTTTTGATACACAATAATAAGCTAATAATGAAAATAATCAACAACACTTATCTCCTCCCCTATAAATAGCACCAATCCCCACCTCTTCTCTTCAAAACATAAATGGAATTAATTTTGTCTAATTTATGACCTATTAGCTTCCCAAGCCCCTACCCCATGTCCATGAGTCTTTGGAATCAACAGAAGGCCCAATACAATTTCCCTAAGGAGGTTCTCATGGAGAAGACGTCCAAGAGGTAAAATCCTTTTCTGTTTTGTTATAATTTTTTTGGGGATCTTTTGTTTTATTATTCTATCCTCATGTCCCCTCATACATGTTTCATGATAACTATAGTTTCTTATATATACTTTAATTTTATTTCGTTAATGTAATAATCCATCATCAAATATCTTATCCCCTCCCTTTTATTCAAAAAATGAATATTTCACCTGTAAGGTGTCGATTTTTCGCCATCAACGATGAAATGATTTAATTTTAGTTTAATTACTTCAAAGATTGTAATAAAACTCGTACAATGGTTGGAAAATAGTTTTATATTTATGTTATAACCTTTTTTATTTTTGGATACTAATATATATAAATAATATTTAATAATAAAATAAAACGAGTTTGTTGTGATTGAAAACCACCAAAATTAATCTAAATGATTATCAGTTGTATATTATATAAAGAATCGATCTCAAATATATAAAATTAATTTAAGTCATTTTAAATTGTTTTACTTCATTAACAATATACAATTTCAAATCGGGATAATTATCCCCATTTTACAAGATCTTCCATAAATGTATCCAAGTTAACCAACCATGAAAATCAAGTAAATGAACACTCTCTAATGAAAAAAATGAACAGTATAAGTCCTCAAAATATCCCAAAATAAACATAATAAAAAAAATTCCAAAAAAATGTATAATTGGATATATATTTTTCAATTAAGGAATATAATTAGATTATTCGGTATATTAATGTGATGAAATTATTCAGACACATGGTAATGGTATTCTGGAACTCAATTTCCTTTCTTTGGGTTATTACTCATTCATGACAATGATTAGTATGGATGTTATTTTAATATTCCTAAATTAGAATTTCATTTTACTTCCCATTTCATTTATGGGATATAAATCCTTCCAAAATGATTTTATGAAAAATTAATATATTTTTTCCAAAAGAACACTTCCTTTTAAAAACACATGTTTTACTTCTCTTGAAATTGTTTTTCTTCATTCATGATTTATTATCCTTATAACTTGTATGTTAATAAATTTATCTTTTGGGAACCAAAATGTTTATTCATGAATGTTTGAATTATGAAATTATCATGATATCCATTTCATTTCCATTTTTTATTTTATGTATAATATTGATATACATTCGATGTGAAATTCATTATTATGTAAATTTTATGATTTGATAGCTGTGTACAAAATTATATTTCACTCTAGTGCCAGGGGTAATGTGATTTATCCAATAATATGGTGTTTTATATGGATTATTAAGATTTTAACTTTGTTCCTAATCCGGATGTTATGATTATCCACATATGCTATGCACAAACATGATGTTAGATTTGTGTAAAAATATGAGTGTAAGATAACAACTAGGACATGATATTTAATTTTTATGCATTTCAACATTCGATGTCTCTATCTAATTCTTACTCTCAGGATTATTATGATGATACCATTCTTATATTTTGAGGATTATGATTATTCTCACCCACGTTATATTGATTCATTACCTTATTTATAAAATTATTTGGATTTTACCTCACACCTTTTATTGATTTATATCATTAGGTGATTAATTTTATTAAGGAGTAAATGAGGACTAATAAAAAGATATAAAAGAAGGAATTAAATCATTATTATTTTTTGTTTTGTAAAAGTTATTTGTGGTCCTAATTATTCTAAGAAACTAACCCTTTGGATACTTGTATTGTATTTATATTATCTTTATTATATTTAAAATGTTGTAATAGAAATATAAGAAAAAAATGGGTTTTTATTGTTTATATCAAAGGCATGTTTAGTTAATTTGGGAATTATTATTAAATAACATTATTTAAAAAACAATGTATTATAATACTTATATAAAACAACCCGAGAAGATTTGTTTTAGTAAATTGTAAACATATGAATCCCATGAGATTTTTCTTTGGAATTAATTTCCAAAAAGAAGAAATTATTTATTCATGATATTTTGACTTATGATTTTTCAATCCTTTTTTTGTTTGGACCAATAGGGGCTTATATACCCTAAGCGGGGGGGGGGGGGTTGAATCAGGGTATGGATATTCTTCATCTAAATGATTCCTACCCCACTGGATCTTGATATCCTTATTACAATGGTCACTTTGTTTGAAATTTTGTGTTAATTATGACCACTTATTTTCTTCTTTATCTGATGATAAAGCTTTAAATGCAATGCATGGAAGAAAGCAGGTTGACATAGAAATTTTTACTTACTTCACCCTCCCTAGGATACATCCATGGAGCATACAATAGAGATGTGTCATTGTACCAAATCCACTAAAGCACACTACTATTTACAATGTTCGGGATATATCAATTATATTCCCAGGCTCAATTCCTTTACAATTTTTAGGGTCAGCTCACTACTTTTTCCAAGGGTCACTCCCTTAGTATCTCTCTCTCTGTCTCACTGCTGGTGGACATGATCATCTTATTTCTCTTCCTTTGTTTATTTCTCTTGAAGAATCCACTTATAGTTTATAGACCTGTGAGTATCTTCATTATCACTAATTAATTTATCCTCTATTGTGTGTAGATGGTCTGTTGAATCCCAACTTTCACCCGTAGATGAATCTCTATTTGCACAGAATGTATCACGCAATCTTCCAGCTTTCACGCTGCCCTGAATCACTACCTTGAATCATCCATACTTGGAGACCTTCTCCAAGCTGGCACACATGTATCGGCGCTCAAGTTACAACTAGCGTGCAAGTCCACCTCAACCACTTGCGTGACACAAGCTTCTGCAACTCCAAACATGCGCATCTCACACCCTTTTACACCCAAATCAATATTGGTGTGCAACCAAAAACTATTGTGAATCTTCAAAAATAGCGCACAAATTCTCTTAAACCACTTGAACGACACAACCTTCTTCAACTCAAAACATGGGTGACACACTTTCTTTCTCTCCCAAACCACCTTGGGCGTGCAACAAACAATTGGCGTGGAAATTCAACTTGCATGACCCACCACCACTTGCGCAACCACCACCTCTTCTCAAAAGGAGATCTGATTTTCTCTTAGTGTTGAACTAATACCAAATTAGGAGGTTTCGACCTCTATTTCTAGGCATTTGGACCCCCTACGCGATGACATACAACTCTCCCCTCGGCGCGCAACTATCGACATGCAAGGCACTTGCACGACCAACACAAAACATGGGGGCCACTTTTCCTATTTTCATGTTTTGATTTTCTGACCTTGAAAAACATATGGCATGAAAGTTTCTTCACCTTCAAGTCAACAGCGCGCAAGTCCCTTTTCCAAAACCACTTTTCCCCATTTTTTGATTTTCAGGCCCAAAAATTTGGAAAACACTAGAAAACAGTGCCACCTTGTTTCTGCTCTTTTTTCACTACCTCCAGATAATTCATTCCTTTATCAAAATTCATGAATCAAACATGGATTGTTGACCACAGACCTTGAACTCAACATGACATAAAGAAATCACCTTGGTCAAAAAAATTGAATGGCATGGTTTTCTTTGTCAACAATCACAACACGGATGTCCACTTTTTCAACAAACACAATCACCTCAAAAATCATCAATGATACCATGAGGGATTTTTTCACAACATTTTTCTTTTAGATTATTTTTTGATCCATGATAAACCAAGAGAACAACCATGTGATAGATAACACAATAATTTCATGAATAAAATAACCAATTCTTTGGGAGGTGGAGTTCAAAAATTCATGGAGATCCATACCCAGTAATCTGAGGCTATGAATAATAACCATAAAAATGTGGAACATACTCCTTCACATAATTGGCATAAAATGGTTTTTGAATCATTTATGTTGAAATGACCACCGACATTTGATGGATCTTCTAATCTACCTATTGTAGAATTGTGTATTTACTCATTAGAGAAGTTATTTTCAACGAAACGTATTTCTATAAAGAAAAATGTTACTATAGTCTTCTATTGTGTATATGGAGAGGCTAGTCAATGTTGTTCCTTAACTAAGGAAACCAAATAGACAGTTTAAATTGAATAGATTGAGTGGGAAGACATTAATACATTTTTTCTCAATAAGTATTTCCTTCTAACTCTTCAAAAATAAATAGAGATATAATTCAAAGAGATGAAGAAAAATAAAGGTGATTTGGTCGTGGATTATGAATAAAATTTCACAAGTATTTCATGGTAGGCCTCAGATATTGTAATTATAAATTAAGGAAAAAAGATATATTCTTTACTGGTCTAAAACAATGCCTTTTTAAGGAACATGAAATTTGAGATATTAAGAGTTATGAAGATGTTTTTCAATGATCACTAAAATTGGAGATGGAGTATTTAGAATGGAACCATGGCTACATATATAAGAAATGATATATAGAGTTTCAAGATGGAGGATATAATTACTATAGTGACCCTCTCTTTTCATACATGGACAATAGATAGGTTTTGGGTAATACTTAAAATTATTTTTCTAACGGATTCCCAATGACCTTTATAGTTTAGAGACTTTAGAAACAAGGAAAAATAAAACTATTAAATATGAAATATACATTTTCTCAGAATAGGTTCTCTAATAATAAAAACCCTCTAAGACATATAATTCATAAAAGATTTCATCTTAACTTGGGGATGTAAAGATAAAAAGGGGTGATATCAGATGCTCATTAACGGTAAACAAGAAAGAGATGTAAGCATAAACATGAACATATGTGTATGAGAATATGATCATAAGATTAGATGATCATACCCAACATACAAAATATCATAAAAATGAGTTATGTGATAATTATATTGCGTTTATAGGACATGAATCATAAGGAAACAAAAATCATTATCCCTGAAACCATAACTGATGAACAGAACATTTGATTTTTGGTATACATATATGAATTGAAATTTTTTAAAGGATACCTACCACGACCATTATAGCATGTTACGACTGGGAAAAAATCTATATACCAACATCAATATTTGGATAAAAACCTATGTACGCTTTTACATTTATGCTTGGGCTACGACCCATGTACTATCCTGTTTTCGAGCCTAGGCTATAACCCATGTACCCTCTTTACTCCTTGGACAGCTCAGTTGAATGGTGGTGTTGAAAGAATAAATATAACATTATAAGAGATATCTTGGACTATTCTTAATGAATATCAAATGCCTGTATATTTTTTGGCACAAGATATCAATACATCTTGTTATATAATTAACAGTCTTAATCTTATCAATTCTTAGGAGAACCCCATATGACCTATGGAACAATATAAAACAAAATGCTAATTTCTTCATTGTTTTTTATTGAAATGTTTATATGATTAATACAATGTAAAATCATGAAAAATTTTCATTTAAAAGTGATTAAGGAATATTTCTATGTTATTCAATATCAATTAAAGCATATATAGACTTTAATAAAAGAAATAAGTGAGTGGAAGAATATATACATGTAGAATTTGATGAAACAGGTCCACATGAACCCTTTTCCTCCCTAGAAAATTTTGATAATGATAGTTAAAATCAAGACATAAAAGAAAAACAATATATCCCAAAAATTAAACAACCTATTAAATAATCTATTTTGGTAAATTCTCTATAATCTAATCATGATGAAACAAAACCTAGTAATTAACCTGACATAACATCCCATTTTTTCTCTAGACCTACAAGAACCATTATGAAGAATCCTTTAGATTTTGTAGTTAGAGATGTAGATAAAGATCCATAGACTAGATATTCTGTTAGAAATCAAATTGAACATCAATCTTTCTAGTCTAAACTTGAACATAAAAGCTTTAATGATGCAATCAATGTTGAATTTTGGGTAATGAAAATGAAAGATGAATTAAATCTTTTTGAAATAAATAATCTTTGGACACTTTTATATATACCCAAAGACTCCATGACTATAAGAAATAAGTGGGTGTTTAGAAATAAAGTATATGAATATGATAATATTGCAATAAATAAATCTAGATTTGTACCACAAGGATATAATCAACAAGAAGTGATTGAATATGACAAACAATTCCACCAGTTTCTAGACTTGAGGCCATCAGAATATTTCTTGCATATGTAGCACATCTATATTTCATGCTATATCAAATGAAGGATAGAAGTGAATTCCTATATGGGTATATATTTGATCATGTTTTTGTTAAACAACATCCTAGATTTATAATCCCTCATTTCCGAAATCATTTTATAAAAATTAACAATGGATTTATATGGCATAAAACAACCTTTAAGAGATAGTTATGATAGACTATGTAGTTTTATTATTTCCAAAGGATTTACAAAAGATATTTTTGATCCTAGTATTTTTATATAAAAAATTTCTAAATATTTTTTTTCAGTTCAAATTTATTTAGATGATATTATTTTTGCATCGTCAAAAAAATATTTATGTCTTGATTTTTAAAAAATTATGTAGAACAAATTATAAATGAGTATAATGAGGGAACTCAAATTATTTCTTATATTTCAATTCATTCAAAATAAAGAAGTTTTTATTTTAAATAAAATTCAATATAGTAAATATAATTTAAAATGTTTTCTCTTTGATGGTACAAGAAGTAGTGATACTCTAATGAGTACCACTTGTAATTTGGATCTTGATGAAAATGGTAAATCTGTAAATCAAACCACTTATAAAATAATGATTTGTAGTTTACTCTAATTAACTATAACTAGTATTGAAATTATGTTTAGTGTGTGTATGTGTTCCTGTTTTCAAGATAACCCTAAAAATATCATAAAATTATTGTTAAAATAATTTTCAAATCCCTAAACTATAGAAAAAACATTGGATTGTTATATCATAGAGGACAACCTTTTGATTTAGTTAGTTATTATTTTGTTGATTTTGGTGGTTCAAAGATAGATAGAAAGAGAACCTTTGTAACATGTTACTTTTTAGTATGTCTGTAGTTATAATGTGTAGTACGAAGAAAAACTCTCATGCATTATCTATTTTTGAAGCTCAATACATAGCTACTGATAGTTTTTGGGATCATATTTCTTACAAGAGACACACATTACTATACTATGGATATCAATTCATACATGACCCTTTAAATTGTTACAATACAAGTTCTATAAAATATCTAATAATCCGGTTTCTCATTCTAGAATAAATCATATTGATCTAAGACATAAATTTTTGAGAGTTCATTATAAAAAATGGTCATATAACATCAGAGTTTATTGGCCCTAAATATCAGATTACTATCATACTCACGGAACCCTTAAAATCTCAAAGAATGATTTACATCAAACATAAATTAGGTATGACATATTTATAAAGCCCATGTATTTATAAATCTTTGTGTAAAATAAATGTATATGTGATAATGAAAATGAAAATGCCATGCAACCAACATCATGCCGACAGTTGGCCATGCTATCACCAACACACTATTATATAGACACTAATAGAGTCGTACGGACATAGTCATGATGACACTGATAATGTCAAGCTGATATTGTCAGGCTGAAAAAATTAGATCCCACAATTTTATTTGTTTAATTTCCTAACTAGAATGTCCTTGTTTTATTTATTTCTTTTATGTCAGCATATAAATTTACAATCTGTAATACCCTAAATGATATAATTTCTAGTTGATCCACTCTACTACTCACCCTCACCTTTAACCCTTATACACTTTTTCGATTGATCATTACCCTTGAAATTACACCTTCCAACCTTCAACTAAACCATCAGAAATCGAAAGGATGATGCACAAACTCAAAGGAGGATATGGAGATGAGTCACAATCAATTAAGAAGAAGAATGGACAATATAGTAAGTCTCATCTAGATAATCCATCTCTTGTGAATCCTATAGTTACACAAGAGATGGAAATTCTCATATAATGGCTATTATAGAGTAATTATCTCTTATTAATGTTTCTAAAAAACCAAGGATGGTTGTACTGGTTTTAAAATAATGAGAGTCCTTATTATAAAAATCTTGTCCATGAGTTCTAAAAAAATGGTGAAATTATTTTGGAAGGTAGTGAGGTATGTTTGATCAAATCTATACATAAAGGAAAGAGTATTTCTTTTTCTTCTAGGCAATAGGAAGAGTTCCTCATGTTTCTACATGGCGAAATATTTGATGACTATCAAGGATTTAGTCCACCTAAAAGTGTCATATTTTTCTATGAGACAACTCTAATGGATCTAATTGGGAATGAGGAGCATACGAGTCATATTGATACTGAACTATATTAGGATAGTAGACATTTTTTCTGTTTTATATAGAATTAGCTATGTTCTGAGAAAGGTTATTTTCATCCTTGAAGTACCATGATGTCTAACTAATGTACCTATGGAAGAATTTAATGAATGAGAATATATGAAGATACCTTATTGTTCATATCATTGAAATTATTAAGCCCTACTGTAAGACCAATTCCATGTTCTACCCAAGGATTATATTTTCCATGCCACATGTGGATAGATGTATTGATGAAGGTGATGAAACATATTCAACTTGTAGTGGAATTGTCTCGAGTAAGGAGATATACAAGGGGATGAAAATACCCTAGAACCCATGGAAGAAGGAATGGGTTGGTGATAAAGATAAGGTTAATGACAAAATCAACCAAGTGGACTATCCTATTATGCCGAGAGATTTAGTGGATGTTGTTCTATGACCAGAAGAGGATAATCCAACTCGTTCTCATGAGGAAGTGGTTGTTATACCTAACAGAGATAAAAGTTCTCATAATAATGATATAAGTGAACATGGCACCGTTGAAGCTCAAAAGGTATATCATATAGGCCTCCTAGTGAACCTAGAGCCTTACATTATGAAAAAACATCTCTTGGTGACAATGGTAATGAGGAGACAGAAGTGTTAGGATGTGTGGAATATATGATAAAGTCTAGGAGTTCTTAATATGATTGAGATGTAAAAGAATAAGGATGGGGAGGTGAAAAATAAAATGAAGAAGCAGCAAGATAATGTGCCTCAGGGTATGTAGAAGAAGAAAAAGGCACTGGCTCTGGTAGTGCGGAAGATGATGATGATGGAAATGATGAAAATAATGGAGTGTATCAAATATGTGGGAGTGATATTGAATTGGATCATCCAGGTGATAATCAAGGTTATAATGTATTTATAGCTACTATATTAAGTAAAGAACCCATTATGGACCCTCCTTGTTCTTTAGTAGTTGATATTGCCGAAGAGTTAGTGGTTGATGTTTAAATAGAAGTGAAGCTCAAATAATCTCAATGCATCAGTTGGATTATGCTAAAAATAGACCTCATTGTAAGGTTGTAGCAGTAAATAGAAGAGATCCAGCTGAGGATGAGCTTAAAGATAGAAGATCGCAAACTGAGGGGGACCGTCAAGATGGAAGAGTTAGACCTGACACTCTCACCCATTTAGATGATGATTTTATGTATAAATGGCAATGGAATCATGAATATATAGCTCTTGGTTTGGTGAATGAAGATTTAGATGATGAGGTGTTTGTACATGTTCCAAGGGAATAAGTTGATCAGATCCATTAAATTGACTATGTAACTAAAGAAGATTTTCTCATTTTTAAAGAAGAAGTATGATCAGATGTCAGGTAATCTATTCACAATAATTTTTTGACCATGCCTACTCTAGGTGACGAGGCAATCTCTTTAAAGTATTTTTTGAAGAGATGAGATAATCTATCATAGATACTCCTAATATAGTTAAGGAAGTGGTTGTGAGTGAGACTGATGCAACCAACGTTTCAAATAAGGTTATAAAATAGATTCAACCAAACATATTACAATGGATGATTAGATTGTTGATAAAAATACCAATCATTGGAAAGAGATGATAAAACCGGTTTCCACTATAAATTGGTTAACATGTGAGTATAAATGATGTTTGGAGATAGTGTTTAATGCACTAAAGGAACACAACTCATCCCCTATTGTTCCTTCAAACACTACTCAGTCTACTCAATCATTGGACATTGAAGTGGTTAGATATGTAATTCAAGAAGAGATACATTATTTGTTTTGTAATTTTGGACTGGGTATCATTGAAAATTTTGAAAAGAACAATAACCATGTGCATGATATGTTTAGATTTTATATCAAGGAAGAATTTTCTACTCAGGAAGAAATCACAAAAAGGATTAATTACTATTTAAAAATCATTTACACCAATAATCATCTGACTAGCCTCTTTAAATATTTTGTTGATAATCAGAATTTTCCTCAAGTTATTTTAGCTTTAATGATCAACATGAAAAAGTGAAAGACTTCACACCTCTTCATGAAATGTTTATAGAGAAAAGGGAAATTTTATAAAAATAAATGCAATATGATGGGTATATAATAACATATTCCATAAATCTTTTGAATACCTATAACTATGATTAGAGTGAAGCGATAGTAGATCCTGTTGATTCACCTATCAAATCACATATGACCTCTCAAACCCCTCCGGGTACCTACTTGCCACCTTAGCATCAGTTTATATCAGTTGCTCGTGACTTGAGACACATCTCACCTTCTATCACAGAGCAGATCTAGCTTCATGGTTCAACAAACCCAACCCTTTCTCATAATGTTCTAAATGCCATTATACATCATCACATTAGAATTTATTCAGATCCTCCAGTCTCCCAAAATCTAACCACTAACCCTACTGTTGATACTTTTAACAATTTAAAGAAAAAACTAGATCCCAAGGAGTGTTGTGAATAAATTTTTAATATGGATGATTGAATGCAATTTTTTTGTATTCCTCAATATTTTACATTACATTATTTATGAAATTCCATTATCTTACAATTAAATTTGAGTGTTATGCCTTTGTCTTTATTGATTTATATTCTTTTATATATTTATTCTTTTTGACAATCCCAGAGGTGTAGAAAATGAATGGAATTATTATAATTCTTTTAAACATATCCATAATATAAAGGGAGAGAAAAGATAACGGGGTATAAAATTAGGCATTTCTTATTTTACGTCAGAATATTTTCTATTTTTTAGAAATTTCATTTTCATTAAGAAATTTATTAATGGGATTTGGTAAGTGGAATGAATATATTAATAATAAAATAATTTTACTTTATAATGCCATGATTTTCTATCATCAAAAAGGAGGCTATTTTTGGGCCATGTGAGATTGTTGGCATACAGGAGCTTGTTGGACCCTCAATGATTTTAATAATCATAAATCATGCCTAATCCTCATAATTATGTTTATTTACACTAAATCATGTTTAGTTATGTCTAATTATGATTATCTATATTCCATTATATTTTTAACAAATTCTGTTGACATTAATGTAATAAGATAGTTAAAATGGGAAAATTGGCTATGTATGAGTCACTGACACTGATAGTTCAACTGAGACACCGATAGAAGTAAATGTCTCTCACACAGTAAAAATTGACACACTTATAAGTTACTCATCAATAGTACAAACTGACTCACTGATAGAGTACTCAATGAACTGACAAACGAGACACCAACAGAAGGAATGACTCATTGATAGAACAAAATGATCCACCAATGCATTGAGTTACTTGCGCATAGAGATATTGAAAAAATGAATCACTGAAAAAATGAGACACTAATATGAAAAAAATGACTCCGGATAGAATGATTCACTGATAAAAATATAAGGGATCACTGAGAGGAGGAGTCGCTGATAGAATTAATCACCGAAAGAGGAGTCACAGATTGATTTTTTTATATTTTCTTTTATTTAAAATTATCTCTACATTCATATTTTAGAGTTTTTATGCTATTAATTAAATTAATTATTTTTTTTTGTACAACATTAATGACTATGTGAGTGGAAAGTATGAGGTATGATATACCTCCACATGATTATTATTGGCCAATACAAGACACCAAAAAATGAAAGCTTAGCACAGGAGTTGAACAGACAAAGAGAACAAAAAATAACATACAAGCAGATATATGAGCCCAAGTAAAATAATATACGAATAATTCTCATTCCTACCAATGGTGAACTAAAGGAGGATTTATGTTCATCAAAGCCTCAATCATTATTATAGAGAATATACACTATGGTATAGAATTCCATCTTCCTAGAAACTAGAACACAGATCTCCAATGACAATCTGTTTCAGTTTCTATTTCCAGAAAAGGACTCAAATTTTACATCTTCTACACACAAAGAGTCAAGAGCTACATTTCACAACACATAGCCTCATAAACTCTATCTCATTATTTATTTCTCTATTGTGTGCCTTTTTACTATATTAAGAGAAATTTTAGTATTTTTATGTTAAACACATGCTCTATCTTACACAGAACTAAAGTGTACTTGATATCCTTCAACAAACATATTTTTAACCATGTTATATCGCACGTTGAACTATGTTAAACGTGTTGTGTGACCTAGATTTTGTATTTCACATGTAGAACTATGGAAGAGGTCATTTGACCTAGATAGTTTGTATAATTTTGTATAAACACTAATCCAAGATCTTGATCAATGTTATATATATATATATATCTATATCATAGTGTGAGGTGATCACATAGTGGATTATATTTTGTCTCACCTTAATACTGAACCTCTTTTTTTATCTTATATTTTTTCAAATTTATTTTTTCTCTATTTTAACTCATATTTCAAAAACCAAAGTTTCACATTGTTAGTTAATCATGGATAATATTTACAGGCCTTTTGGTTTAATAAATTAGTTTCAAAAGTTATATCAGTATATCATTTTATTGTAACTTTGAAATAATCGATCTTTTAAAATATTTATTTAATAACTAAACTACTATAAATTTACTACATTGATTAAGTAAGTTGTCTTGTTTTTTAAGTTTCAAAATTCGTTCAAATACTTTTCTTAACATATATTTTTGTTGGAACTCTTTTCACCCCATCTTGAGTATCCTACTCCAACAAAGAATTTCATATTCACTTTATTAAAGTGTAACCAATTAAAATAATCAAGTTTAAATGGCATCAAACCTGTTTTTGTGATATATGTGTCATAAGGATCATTCCACCAAAACATAAACCATTCATGATAGAATGTGAATAGAACCTATAGATCATTTCATATAAGAGAATTAGTAACATCAATATATGTTATCTTAGATTGAAAACAATTTGGAAGGATTTTTTTTAAAACATCTTGAGGTAAATATCCTTACTTTTTTTGTAGAAGTCTCGTAAATATATAAAACTTTTTAAAAACGTGTTTACTAAATACATATAAATGACTCCTGAAATCCTTTGGAAAAAAATCCTTGAAAATAAATAATAAAAATATTTCTTAAAAATTATCCATTTAGAAATGAAAATAAATATTCTCTGAATTTTTGGTGGGTAAGTCCATACATGTCATATGATTTAGAAAGACCTTTTCCTTTTCACTGTAAAAACATTGTAATAATTCCTCACTCATAAAAAGGTAATCATATTACATTAAAAAAATTAGTAAAGGATAATATTGTTAAACATTTGTGTAAAATTATTTATGAGAATAGATGAATATTTTTATAAGACATTTTTATAAAACATTTTTTTAGAAACATAGATTTCAGACCAAAAATAGGGTATTGTTGAGATTCTATAAAAAAACATTAGTAACAATCTTATTTACCATGTATTGGAAAAAATGGTACAATTTCATGAATTTATCACGAATAACCAAAATAGAATAAATATCATTAGTGTTCTTGAGATATGTATCATAATATTTCATCAAACAAATCCTATACATAAACAATATCAAGATGTCATAAGATTATTTCAATAAACACATACAACTCTTAACATTGTAGCATTATCCCCATTTAAGAAAATGAAATTACATGAATCATAAAATATTATTAAAAAAATCATATTCATGATATAAAATTTCAAAGGTAGTGTATACATCTCATGGGTAAATATATGTGCATGAAATGGAATGTGTCTCGTGAAAGGAAATTTGTGACAAAATTAAATAAAAGATTTGGAAACTTATCCAACATAAACCCAATGGGATAGATTTCATAAAATGGATATGAGAATACCCATATATATATTTATAAGAATCATACAATGTATATATGGTAAATATATACATCACACAAAATGAGTGAGTGTTGAATAAAGCATGTGTCTCACAGAAATGAAAAGGTATATAAAATTGCATTACCCTATGTCTTGAAATTCATTGTACACATAAAAGATTACTATTTAATAAATTTATATTTATTATAAATATTTTGTAGAATAATTTTCTAATTTATAGTTCATTACATGGTTTTTTATGGCATCATATTATCTTATTATAAAAAAATCTATGTTATGGCTACATTTCAGGTAATATCTTCCTTGAATGTGTCTTAATTTGTTATGTCTTTGATCCTTATACATATATCACAATTTAAAAAATTCCAATTTCTTATAATTATTATATATTTTCAGTATATTTTCATTATAATAATTTATAGAATGAAGATGTATGAAATGGAATACATCATTCATAGAGAAGGTAACTCGTACGTACGGATGAACATCATTTCCATTTTTATTTTGATATTAAAAGGAAGAAATAAAATGATATATATGAATATTTTTATATATATAATTATATCAAAAGAATTATTATATAATATATATTATATATTTTCACTAAACATTTCCTTAATAAATTATATGTAGTGTGTGAATTAATCACATCGCTTTGAGTGGGTGGTATCCCACACTTCCTCAAAAAACATTTTTGCCTTTACACCAAGTTTAATGTAAAAAATAATATGTGTTTTCAATGGAATAAAGAAGAATAAATAAATAATAAATCTTAATATATCACATATATAATTATATTTTCCATCATATGTTCCACCATGGTAGTATTTAAAAGAATAATAAACATCCCTCGTTTAGTGTGGTGGTAGTTCTCCGCACAAATAAAAAATATATTTGTTACATATTAGAGAGAGGTGTATGTAAATTTAGGAGTATCCCATAGAATTAAAACATACTAGTGTGTTGAAGATATTTTTGATGTTATAAATTCATCGAAAAAAGAGACTGGATGGGGTGGAAAAATAAAATAAAAGAAAGGAGTTTGAGAGAAGTTATTGCCTCTTAATTAGGAAACTCCTTTTGGTTTTTTCCAAATAGATTCTATGGACTTATTTCTAAAAAAGATGTGGATTATTGGAAGTAAAAATTCATGTTGTGAAGTTGATAGGGTAGATCATGTCTTATATTAATTGTATTGATAGGTTGAAATAAGAGGGATAGTTTGTGGAATTTTATATTGAAGGGAAAGGACACATTTGTTATTTTTTATAACAAGTTAGTGGTACCCGTGTTTCAACCTAATTAAAATCATAAAAAAACAAAAAAACATCACAATGTAACATTTATGGCCGAATTATGGCCATCCAATGGGTTTTTGGAAAGTGTATAGGTCATTTTGGGTTTTAAATTTAAGTTTTAATACTTTTTTAACCTTATTTTCTCTTAATCATTATAATTAATTTTTATCATATTCACTAATTATTTTGGTCCATAACAAATGTGGGGTTATTAAAAATTATAAATGTTTATTATTAAATGATCAATCATGGAGAAAATAACGGATTTTTAAGTAAACGATGTGAAAATTTAGAAGAAGGTGGAAGCATTTAGAATGGAGAAATCGGAATAGTTCGAAATTTATTAGGAACGATTTGTAAGAGTTAGATCATTATTATATGTACCATCAAAACTAGAGAAACTGAAATGGATTTTGAATGAGGAGAATAGTTCATAATTCTCTATTGACCTATGTGCATAATGATGTATTGAAATATTTGAGAGAATTATTGGTGGAAAATATAAAGGTGATCAAATAATATAACTCAAAGTGCATAATATGTCATATAGTAAAAGAGTAAGAGGAAAATTTATAAGGGGATGATACAATAATTACACATAATAACATGGAAATTTAAACACATAACCATTTTCATTGTCTCTGGACATCCAACCACATCCAGAGTAAACAATACTATAAGGTTTGTTACAGATCATCTCACAATGATAACTCATTGTATTGCAATTTGAGAGGACATATTTCTAGATCAACATACAATGAAATAAAATAGGGAAGTTCCAAGGTTTAATGGAGAACCACTAAAATATTTATTTGATAGATATCCAATATTGTCCTCCTTGTTGTGGAAGTGTCATTAAAATGCTCTAAACCTGAGCTGAAATTCAGCATGGCTTATCAGCCTCAAAATGTTGTCCAATAAGAATAAAACAATTATTAACTAGATGAAATATAGTTATCATGTTCTATTGACTTATAAGGATAATGGGATGAACATTTACCTCTAGCTGAGTTCTCTTAGAGGAACATTTTCCACTCAAGCATCCAAATGGATCAATATGAAGCCCTTTATTGGAAATGATGTATAACATTTGCATGCTCAGAGGAATTTGGTGAACATAACCTTCTAGAAACTGAAATGATCAATCAAATTAAAGATAAGGTGAAAGACATTCAACATCACAACAAGGTATCTAAAAGTCAAAGAATGATCTAGGCAGACAATTATCAAGGAGACATAGAGTTTAAATTTAGAGTCATGAAATTCTTCCATATATATCTGTGGAATAGGATCCTGATATTTATAAGAAGGGAATGAAAAGTCCTAGTTTTATCTTCTCCTTATAGATTCTTGATCATGTCGGATCCGAAGACTATCGGACAACACTTCCACCAACCACGTCTCAAGTACATTATTTATTCCTTGTATCCCTCTTGAGAAAGAACATACAAGATTCCCTATATGTAATGAATCTATAGGTGGTACAGTTGGAAAGTGATCTCTCTCATGATGATAAATGAGTGAATATCTTGAAACATAGAGATAAATTTATAAAAAATAAGACTACTCACTCGGTAGAAGTAAATTGGTGGAACAATTCGTATGAATATGAAACATGGGAACAATTTGACGTGATGAGGGATAAATACCCTACCAAGTATATATAAAACCTAATTTTGAGGAAATTATTTCAAAAGAGGGGAAGAATTTAATTACCCACAATTTTATCAAAGGAATTTTCTCCCTTATAATAATTATGATATATAGGATAAAATAATACATATTTTGGAGATCCCAATAAATACTTCATTCTCATAAATTAATAATGAAATAAGTAATATGTAATGAAATTAATGAACATATCTTAATTGAATAGTAACATGACCCTTAAAATACCATCATAACCATTATGAATTCTAATTAAGACGAAATAATAGTAACATCACTTTTGAAAGTATAAATAAAATTCATTAATCCTATAAATGATAATATGATATAATTATATCATAGTATATGTTAATAAATAATTTAAAATTTTGTAATTAAGTGTTGTTATATTTATAAAATAAAAATAATTACTTAAAATTTTATAATTAATATAGTTATTTACAATAAAATCTAATTTCAAGAATTAGATTCATAAATTGATATTTAGTTTTCTTTATTATTATAATATAATTTTAAGACAAATTTAATAATTTTTCAAAATTTTGTAAAATCAATTATAATTTAAAATATTGTATATTCCATGTAAATGATGAATTTAATTAAAATTAAATTTCTCATACATAGAATTTATTTTCAGGAAATGGTATTCATTTTTTAAATGAACATATTCAAAAATGAAAAGGGGGATTTTTGGGAATTTTCTAAAATATTTTTTTTATTTGATAGAAAATTGTGATAATTTATTATTTTTATCAAACAAAAGAATTATTGAGTCATATTTGACATATGGATTATTTAATCATGTAATATTGAATTATCCTTAATTATTTAATATATTTAAAAACAAGGTTAAAAATATTCATATTATTGTTCCAAAATAATAAAATATTGAATAATATTTTTTAAAAATAGCCCTCTCCTCCAATATAAATACCACCCCTCACCTTATATTCTCCTGAAACATTCGAATCCTTGAATATTTTTCACATTCTACCAAATAAGCTTCCCAAGCCATACCTAATTTTCAAGATCATTAAGTATAAAAAAATACCAATTCCAATTTCCTTAAGGAGGTTATCAATGAGATGAAATTCAAGGGGTAATATCCTATTAAATTTTCATTTTGATTATTTTCATGTTCTTTTCTTTTTCTTGTTGTCACCTCACCTCCGCTCATAAATGTGGAATGATAAATATAATAACATATGTATACTAAAATTGTATTATGTTAATGGAATAATCCATCATGAGAACTATTCTCCACTCACATTTATTCTGAAGTTGAAAATGCCATCTGTATGGTATGGATAAATCACCATTAAGGAAGAAATGTTTTCATTTTCATTATAAGACATCAAGAATGGTCATAAAAAATTAATAATAATTTATGTAGATTTTAATATTTATTATATAACCATTTTTATGTTATGGAAATCACATATATACATAATATTAAATATTAAAACAATACGAGTTGGTTATGATTCAGAAATGTCAAAATTAATCTAAATGATTATCATTAACATTTTATATAATGAGTCATCCTATAATCTAGTGATAAATATATATGGAAAATTAAATTTATTTAAGTTAATTAATAATATATAATTTCAATTTTGTATAATTATCCCTATTTTACATGATCATTAATATAGGTATACAGGTGAACAGATCCTAAAAATCACGAAACTTAATACACCCGAATGATGAAATTGAACACTATAACTTGTAAAAATGGTCATAAACAAACTTAATAAAATTTTAATGACCCAAATACATTTAAAATATGTTATTTATTTATTTTTTAATTAATTTTATTTAGTTATCAAGTATAGTAAAGTGAATAAATCATTCATACATAAGGTAAGGGGATTCTCGGTCCCAATTTCCTTTCTTTTACATCATTTTATTTGATTGAATATTTATGTATGTATCACATTTTATTATTCATAAAATTTAATTTAATTTTCCTTCCAATTTCATTTATGGAATATAAATTATTTCAATGTTAATTTATTAAAAATTCAAATATTTTTCCAAAATAAGTCTTCCTTCTAAAAAAATATTTTTCTTTCCTTGAGATTGATTCATATACACTTGTGATTGATAGAATTATTCATTGTAAAATCATGTTTTACTTGCCTTGATATTTATTCTTCTACATTCTGGATTGGTGATTCTTATACCACGTATTTTATTATATTTTACTTTGGGGAAACACATTTTTTATTCATGGAATTATTAATTATCAAATTCATAGAAAACATAATTATTTTATATGAAATAATTTATTTCTATTCTTGATGTATGTCATATGTGTCATTCATTATTATGTAAATATTTTGGTGTAACAGGAGTTCTTGTAATTATATTGTGCTCAAAAAAATTGGGTTACGTGATGTATATCATGAGATAATGTGAAATATATATGAAAATGATTCTATATTTTTTTACAATGGTGATGTTATGATTATACCCATATGTTATACATTGACATGATGCTATATTAATTAAAATTTTATGTTTGTTTATTGACTACTCATACACGATGTTTCATTTTCATGAATTTCCACATTCCATTCCTCTATCTAATGCTTCCTCTCTTGATTATGTAGATGAGTACATGGTTATGTTATAATGATTTTTATTATTCTCACCCATGTTGTATTGATTAATGTTATTATTTGTAATCGTGCTGGGATTTTAGATCACCCATTTATGTGATGTATATCGATAGGTGAATACTCATACTAAAGAGTACATGAGGGCCAATAAAATGATAGATAAGAATGAATTAATTTAATGTTTTGTTTTATTATATAAATTTTGTTATGTATTGTCCAAATTTTACCAAGACACTAAACCTTTTATCCTAGTTTTGTAATGCTGTTATGTTGTATATCATTAAAATAGTGAAATAGTATTGTCAGAAAAATTATGGTCATTATAATAGTTGATTTGAAGGTATTTTATTTATTAAATAGATATGAAAATATTCACATCTCTACTAATGATTCCATCCACTTCCTCATGGTATAGAAAAAGTATTATTTTCAAATAGTAATGAAAGAGGGTATATGCGAGGGATAAGATAAGTATGTTATTTTGCAAGGTAGAAGAGTAGCTTTCTTTAGATTTGGTATTATTATAACAATTTTCCATCATATCAATAATCCTATATATTCTAATGGGTTAACCCGGGGAGGGATGAATAGTGAACTATAAAACTAGCATTCATATCCAAAAAACACATAGTGGTTGGAAATTCCCAATTTATTATGATAGACTGTGATATTCAAAATTTATATCTCATAAAATGACAATGTAATCATGAATTATAATATGAAATTATAGTTTTAGTGTCATTAAATATAGAATTACTACATCAAAAATGTGTTTTATTGGATCATGGTCATCTCATAAAACATGAATTGCATGACAAAAATAGATATGTCTATGAAATATTTTCACATGTGGATATAGAATCATTGGATATTCCTTATTAATTAACTAGTATAGATTATCTCTTGATGTAGGGATGTGTAGTAGATGAAAAGTGAATAGATTCATATTTTTATTAAATCATCATGGATGGAGAAAAACATGTCTTATCCTATACCGGTGAAATGGTATGGGTGATGTCTTCATATAAATGATCACTATTATTGGATGTTTATCCACTACAACATAATATAAATATCACTCTCCCGAATCTACAACTCTAAGAATTTATGATTTTCGATACTTAAATGTAGATGTATTTTGGAATTTCATGCATTAATTCTATCTAACATGATCGAAAATATATTTAAAAACAATAAAGATAATCAATTATATTTGAAAAATAAAATTATATAATATTTTAAACAAAATAATTATATTTTATTATAACATTTTAGTTGACTTGGGTCTGACTGAAACATATTTTTTATTATCATGAAGGTATAATGACATACCCCCTTCCAACCACATAGCCTCGAAGAGGTTTAAAATAATGTAATCCAAGGGAATCCCCTTGCAAAAATATCTGGCACTACTAAGGAAGAGACCCCAGACCATTAAAAATGGTTAAACCTAATCATGAACATCCCAATCATTCAATCACATTGGCAAACAAAATGGATTCCATCCAACTGTGATGTATCAATTTACCCTAGGGAGCCTCAATAACACATCTTCAGATAAATTAGGTCATATCCTAGGGAGTCATATACCTCCCCTAGAACATATTTACCAATTAGTAGACTTGTGGACAAGTAAATTTATTCCATATTTGTTTCCTAAAAAATCCATACAAGGCCTATGATCATTAGTAAATACCATGTATATTAATTTAAAGTTATGTATTATATAGGATATTATATTCCATTTGATACTACTGATTATTTTATTTTAATTTTTCATACATGAAACTACATGTCTTGTATTTTTAAATTTCATAATTCGGATATTGGCATGTCATGTGTGTGGGGATTAAGACAAATTTTATCAACAAACCATGTATCAAAAACTAAAAAGATTTTTTTTGTATTTTTTTGTGATTTTGTTTCATATTAATACAAAAAATATTTTATAATAATATTAAAATATTATTATTGTTTTGAATATATTAAATGATATATATATATATATATATCTATGAAATACAAAGTAATTAATTGAAAATAGACAGAATTCACACTTATTCTTTATGAGAGAATCAATCTGAGTTGGGTCTGTTGGTAAAAAAAATCATATATGTAACATGTTATTTTTTATATTAGGAATATAAAATATAACTTTTATACTGCTATTTTAGAGAATATTGCAACCCTCTAAAATTTTTAATTTTAGTATAAAAATTGAAAATATTGTAAAAAACATCCAGGAAAATTTTAATATTTTTTATGTTTTAGTTTTATTCATAAAGTAATTATTATGTGAATTAAAATATCCAAAAATTAAATTTATATAAATTAAATTCTTGGAAAAACAAAAACCTATAGTAGATAAGTCTCAAGGTATTCTCTTACTCACATTTTTACAAAGATTTTATATTTATTTATTTTAAATATTATTTAATATATAACGTATATGATGATTAACTAAAAATAAAACGAAAAAATTGATTTTGATAAAAATGGAGAGTAGTGTTATTTCAATTAGTGATAACATACTTTTGTGATGTGTTTTTATTTCCAATGATTTCATATTCAGGCATTTGTAGTCCAATTGGGTTGTCAATATTGAAAATTATAATAGGAAATAAAGAATATATAAGGTAAAATAAAATCACTAAGGATATATAATCATATTTTAGGTGTCACTAATACATTGAAACATATGTTAATGTAAAAATTCTAGATAACAATAATATTTTATTTTACATTACATTTTATTCTAAAGGGGAAAATAATTATTATGAAAATTTTTAATAAAAAAATAAATATATAGAAACAAAAATTTACGTAAAGTATCTTATACTCATGGAACTGGTTCTACTGTTCTTATTTTATATGGGAATATATTTATGAAATTCTAATAAAGTATAACTCTATTTGAGGTAGTGGTTATGAATTAAGCAACATTTGGGTCGGTATGGAGTTATTAATAAATTGTGATCATCATGAACATGTGAATAGTGGTTTAATAATTAATTACAAATAACATATTATATTCAAAACATCGTCTTCTATAAATTTTATGGAATAATTCCTTAATAGTGGAATGTTTTTATGAAATACAAGATCATAACCAATAAGTTTTAAGGATTCACTAGTTCCACCATTGTGGGATTATTTAATTTAATTTTCACTAATATAGGTGATGATTTTATAGCTCACCAATAGTTGATAGGGCTACCATATATTCATAAATTGAGGTATGGGTTTTTTGGAATGACACTGGTGGAATAATAGATTTACTAGTTTTCATTGACAAACTCATATATTGTTTTTTCATCAACAATGGATTGAATATAGAACATCGTCCTTAAATTATTTGTCTATTGGATCATCATAACCAGATAGATGGGTTTATTATATCACCAATAATGAAAGTAACAGTTCACATGTGTGTCACTAGTGATTGTTTAAGTGTTTTTTAGAAAATCAGTAGTGTGATTCTTAGTTTTCCATTTCCCACCACCAGTGATATTCTTAATGGAATTTTATCCATTCATGAGGATATATAATGATTTACTAGTGATTAATACCATATAGGTCGGATTTATGTTTTAAATATTGAATTTTATGATCCTCTCCAAAGAGAGGTGTGTTGATTTTGAGAGTGGGTACATGATAAGGTATTCTTACAAATACCTAAAAATGGAATAAAAACCCACCTATTATAAATCCATTAGGATTAGGAATGACAATAGTGTAATTACTAGTATTCGTCATCAGGCTAATATTCTGGTCTTTAATCAAAAAAAATTTGTCTTTACTGGATCTTTACTAATAGATTTGTCTATTATCTCGTTATTACCATAGATATGTGTTCATTATATAACCACCAATGGAAATATGGTTTTACTATTATGTCACTAGTGAGTTTTAAGTGTTTTAGCTCTTTCTTAGTGTGATTTATAGTTTTCCATTTCTCATCAAAAATGATATTCTTAATAGACGTTTCTATATTCAGGATGATATCTAATAATATACACGTAATTATTGAAATTTAAAATGGATTTGGGGATTAAATATAGACTTTTGAGATCTTCTCTATTGAGAGGTGTGGTAATGTTGGGTTTGGGTCAATGATAGGGAATTTGTAAAAATCCACATAAATTGAACAAAAGAACACATATTTAAAAGACTTGTAATAAGAATGATCATAATTTTCATGATCAAATTAAAAGGATTGTTATGGTGAAATTTCAGAATATTAAACCATAACTATTATTATATATTTTAGGTCCATAAATCTTAAACCATTGTCTTATAGTACAATTGAATACTAATAGGACTAATATTTCTTTTAATTTATAGTCATATATCATATCCCAATGTGAATTTTATATGTTTTCAGATAAAAACCCCACAGGTGAAATATTCATAACATTGTTTAATGTAGGACTTATAAAAATTTATTTCTTTTAGTTTTCTCTGATAGATGAATCATATATTATTTGGTATTATATTATTTTATGGGTTGTGAACGTTTAAGTAATTCGTAAAACATGATGAATTTATAAAGGACATTATCCTGAATAATTTCAAATTTTTAATTATACATAATATATTTTAAAATATATATTTGAGGATAGAATGAACCCTTGGATATGATAATTAGTGGGTGAAAAGTCATACCTATGTAAATAAGTAGAAATTGTGTGGATGACTATTGAAATAATCTATATATACTATAACTATGAGATCCAATATGAAAGGATCCTATTTTTTAAATTATTAATGGGTTATAATGTGAAATTCAAACATTAGGTAATTATTATATAATTAAATATTTTTTTCTCAATATTTGGGATTTTCTGGAATATGGGGATGTATGTGAATCCCATATAACATGTGGGTGATCCAAGTAGAAAAGTAATAATATTAAACATAAATCACTTGGTTAGACATAGTTGGTAACCTTTAATCAAATATTTAATGAAAACATGAGTAATGTAAAACCCCAATATTTCATTGTACGTTATCTCATTTAAGTAATTCAACAGCTTGTGCTACACGCAACACGGAGATTGAGCGCATGACAACATACCAAACTAGCTGTTCAAAAAAGAGGATATGAATAGTAATAACCACATTTTAAATTTCATATATCCTATATAATTTTAACATTATAGTTTCTGTTTCTTAGACAGAATATAAAAAAAATTAATTTTTAATATAAAAGATGTTTTATTCAAAAAAATGCATTTTTTCAGGATTTTATTGGAGAATCCTTTTCAAATCCAATAATTTGAAACATTTATATATTAATTTTAGTGAAATTAAATTCATATTTATAATAGGGACTTTAACATATAGTTTGGAAAAAATTTGGTACTTTTACAATAGCTTTCATATTTTGATGAATTGTGAAAAATACTATGTTTTAATTGAAAACAACATTTTTAATCAACATAATTTATCATTTTAACGTTTATATTTGAATGGTTTTTAAGTATAATTATATTATTTTTTAGCATTTAATACAAATTAGGTCATTATAAGTAATTTCACATTTAAATTTGACATAAACACATGTCAACCATTTGACAGATTTTGCTTTTTTAAAACCCCTCTTTTTGGTTTTGAAAACAGGAATTAATTTTAAATTAATAAATAAATCTTCTATGTTTTGAATATGGTAAAATGGACTTCATTGTTTAATTTATAGTATTAAAATTATCATAGGGTAATGTTTTGGTATTTTTATGGAAACTTTCAATTTTTGATGAATAGTGTAAAACACTGCGTTATTATTTAAAACCGGCTTTTTTTTAAATAATTATTTATCTTATTTGACATTATTATAAGTAAAACTAGGTTTATAATACTTATATATGTTCAATGTAATTCATTGGAGTCATTTTATAAAAAAAATTGTGTATAAATTGTTATTGAACTTTTTTGCCTCTTTTACCAATATTCTAGGAGCATTTGCAAATTTGGATAAAAGATAACTTTTTCACTTCTCGGAGTTGAATAAAAAAAATTTGAGAGACAAGTTTGATATTAGTATGTGAAATGGGGTTCAATAATATGAATATAATTGTTTTGAATAGTAATTTGTTACTTTTATTTTCCACGGTTAAATTTAAATAGGGTAATTAAGGGTAAAAATGATATCATAATTACCCTAACACATGTTCTAATTATATTGGATTAATATAATTGGACCAAAAACAAACTTAGGAGTGAAATTTGGCCCCTTTTCTCAACCTAGATAAGATTAGGACATTTATTATTATATTATTTAAATATGAGTTAAAAGAGTTAAATTCAATGTTTAATAACTAAACCATTTTTAATATCATGTTATAAAAAAGTTGAATTGGACTATAAATATTAATTATAAAGAGTAAATAATTTCCAACATAATGGAATTTTATTTAAAAAAATTATACATTAGATAATTTAATTTATTTACGACACAATGATGATGAATTAATTACCTTATAAATGACGGATTAAAATAATTGATATTATAAATATCCAAATAAATATAAACTGAGGATTATGATGAATTACAATACTTTTATAGGTTAATATTACGTTTTATGGTTGTTTAAATAAATTTTATTCAATGTTATAAAGTTTTTATGGATTTTAAAAAAATGAAATACTAAATAGTATCAAAATTGACATAACTGAGTTGTTAAAACAAATATTATATTATTAATTGATATAATATTCCAAAAAATCTAAGGTTCTGTCAAAGTACATAGATAAGGTTATATATATTAATAATGAACCACATGGGATTTTATTGTCTTGTTATAGTATGTTTATCCACCATATAATATAAAAATAAAAAGACAGATTGTCAATGTAAAACTATTTAACTAAGAGTTAAATCGAAAAGATATGGTTAATATAATGACCTAAACCTGTCTAAAACCTATTGGTTGAGAGGTTTTCTACCCATACCCACCTTATCCTCTATATAATTCATTTTTTAGGCATTATAATACGAAAATTATTTTATTATAAAATAATATTTCAAACTTTTCATAAAGTGACACTCACCTCTCTTATAAAAGGGAATTTCCCCTTCTCTTAATTCCACACATCCAAAGTCTTTTGGCTTAGACAAACCCTACCCAAATATCCTCAAAACCATAATACCGTCATCTAGAGGCCTTCCATTGGTCATAAATCCATCTTATGGATCCATTTTGATCAAATCAAAAGGAAGAACCCTGAGAGGAGGTAAATATTTATCACCTCTTTCAAGTTCTTTTCATCTACCAATTTTTCTTTTTCTGTGGTTTCCATTGTAAAATAATATCTCCATTATATTATATATACATTGATTTTATTATAAATAGTTTAACACCATATTCATTATTCTATGAATCCTATAAATGACAAAGTCATCATACATTTGTACGTACGGCTTACCGTCTCCACATCATGGTGTAGTTTGTTATTCAAAAACTTAATTATTTTGATGGGTATAATAATGAGTATTAATAATGTAAATAATAAATATAAAATTTTAATTGTTCTTTATATATTATATAACATCCAATTAAAGATGATTTTACCCTCAATATAATGATATTGTCGCTCGTGCGTATGTACGGATTACTGTCTCTGTAACATGATGATATTCATTTCCACGTTCCCCATTCAACGATGGTTATAAAAATATATATCATTAATAATAATGTAATATTTGAAATAATAATTCAACTTTAGATATATATATATATATATATATATTTACATATATCTTATTCACTTAGTTCTGTTCAATACGATATGAAAATGAAAAACAACGCTTATGCGTAAGTACGACCTACCATCTCCAAAAAAAAGTTTCTTCCATTTCATATATATGTATATTATGCATATTAATTTTCTAAATATATGTGATATATAAATATTGTTTTATATTCTGGAAATATTGAAATAATCATCTATGTTGTATAATCAAAAGTAACATGTTAAACCACGTAAGATAAAGAAAGTGATTATTACCTGAAATGTTAATTTATCATGGAAATTATTATTAAATGGGATGTATAATTTCATAAATGAATCATGTATAATATCATAAATATTAATGTGGTTTGGGTATAATTTAATAACATAATACATTATTTATACAAGAGTATAAACTTAACCTCGACTAAAGGAAAGTGTAAGGTAAGGGTTAATTTCACAATCTCTTTATTGTCTGAGGTTGTTTTATTTATGTATCTACTGGGACATAATTATTATCCATGTATGTGTTTCATAAAAGTGATTTCAAAGGGATTATTTTTAAGGGACATTTTTACTAAAACATCATTTTAAATGATTTAAATATTTATTCTTCTAAATAATTCTCATTAATTTCCATGTTTCAAAATGGTATTTATGGATTTTTTATATAGAAATGAATGTCTTCAAAAGATAATTTCTTTCAAAGTTTTAAAGTGATATGGGAAAAAATGATTCACAAATGTCTTTAAATGTCTTCTTTTCTAAATATTATGACTTTTAAATGTTTTTATGAATAAGGGATATTTCTCTAAAAGAGTTTTACAAATCATTTTCATCTATATCAACATACTTTAATGGATTTTAAACATGTTTGATGTTGATTTATTATTAAACATATCTTCTATATTTTATTGAATGTTTTGTGATATATTTTACTTTGGAGGTGTTATTTTTATACCATGCACAGTTTATGGATAAAGTATTGAAATTTTCATTTCTATTTTTAATAAAATTGTTTATGTTATTTTTAAACCTTTTCATATGAGGAATGCATTGGACTTAGTATGTAATGGGTGGAGCCTGCTATAGCTCCTCGATGCGTCGGTAGGTCTAATGAGACAAAATCTTATTTGCAGTCATTGCACAAAGGCCTTGACTATGTGGTTATGAATTGTGGAATTATGCATTCAATCATTATGAAAGTGTATATTAATATTTAATTTTATTATTCGACAAGTAGAATATCAATGTGAATAATTAAGTGGAATTATTGGATTTTATCTTTGCCATATTTTTCTAATGTTTATTTTTAAGAGGCCTTGTTTTAGTCTTATACATCTCTTTAATGATTTATTCTTATTTATGAAGATTATACTATATTATTATCCTTAATAAGCATATGAGCTCACCCCTTTCTATATTTTCCCGCTAGGATTAAAGAAGTATTTTATGGTTGACCTTCATAGATAGGCTAAGAGATATGAATGTGTTAAAATGGGGGAAATTTTGTTGTCATTTTTCATTTTAATATGTAATGTAACATTTATATATATAATAATTTTTCAAGGAATACTAAATGGGTCGGTTCTTAGGGACTTGTTTACTTGTAATCATGTCAATGTATGAAAATAATGCACCGACTCTAGGTAACTAGGGTCGGAGAGTTACAATTAGTATCAGAGGAAGTTTGAAAATAATCATGTAAACTAGATTTATAAAAACTATAATTAGAGAACATTACCCAAAGATATACTATGAGGATTAGTATAGAAGAACAACATATAATATAGCTATTTTAGATATTTTGTGAATTTTCCATGAAATACATCTCTGTCTGGATACGAGAAGGTATAGGCGGCTCTAGAAAAAATGTACCTAGGATTGAAAACTATGAAACAATGTTTTGGGATTGACCTGGGATATCATGATACACGACAACAGGCCATGCGTCACTCTTTTTTACGACACTACCGAGGGATATGCATAGGATAATTCACATTTTCATTACAATCCATAATGAAGTATTTAAGAGTAAATACTTCTTCAATGAATTTTTTTTATTATTATGGATTATATGCATAATGTTTTCAATTTAAGTTAGTTATTTTACATGTTTGGAATTATGGATTGAGATTCATAAACTAACCTAATGTATTCCATTGATTAAAAATGGAGCCCAGTAGATGAAATATGAACTCCAACAATACGCTTGATACAATGAGTAAAGAGGATCCTATTTTTTTATGGTATTAAGCCAAAATTTATAATGTAAATAGTATCCCACATATTATCATCATATGAAGAATAGTATCATGTGATAATAAGATAGGTAAATAATTCTCTGAGTCATATGGCTTTGAAGGGAGGTCAGATAAGAAAACGATTTTAGCAAGAAAGATGGATAAAGGGAATAAGGGAAAGAAGGATTTTCCCAAATGTGATAATTGTGTAAAGAATCACCCATGTAAATGCATGAAGGTAATGATATTTTGATATGATTGTGGAGAAAAAGGACACCAATTACATGATTTCAAGTTTAAGAATATGGTTTCAGATGAACAATGCTTCATCTGTAAGGAGATGGGACACTACGCGAATTAATGTCCAAATCATCAGAGTATACCCCAAATGTTGTTATTTGATAATAATCATGTTATTGTGCTACCAATGATGAAGAGGAATGACTAAGAGTTTTTATATTGATATTAATTTGTTTTTACATTTGAGTGTTGTATTATTGATGCACATGTTATAAGAATTATATAGTATATAAGGATTATACTGCAATACTATTTCATTAAAGACTTGAGTTTATGTGGAACAAAAAAAATGTGACGCAATGGCAGGTTAAATTTTGGGAAAATATATGGTTGAGAGAAAGATAAACCTTAATATGATTCTGATACTATGTTAGTTATTTTGGAATAAGATATGATTGATTTGGATAAATTATATTGGATATTTTTGACAACCTTGAAACTGATTAATGATTTCTGTATTCCATCACTGTTATAGTTTACAACATTTTTGGATATAAGGAGTATATCAAGTATTCTATAAGGAATAAGGGAGAATTAATGTAATCAATAAAGATTTATGGTAATTCAGTCTATTACCGTGTTTTAAAAGAAAACATTATGAAGGTATTCACAAGTTATTATATGGGAAAACATATCTTTATTGTGTTTACCTTCTTTCTAAATTGTTGACTATGAGTTAAGACATACTTATTTTGGATAAGAATAATGGTTGGAATGAATTTTGTAAAACATTGGATACTATTGTTTAAGGATTAAAAAACTTCATAATATTAATTGTTTTGGATTGTTATAAAATGGACAACCCTGAGGTCGGTAGACAACATGTCTTGTCCGGTATGTCCGCGAGACTTGAACCCACAACCGAAGAGAGAAAAAGATGCATCACCTACCAATGTCGCAATAGATGTCCTAGTTTTTATAATGTATTTTTTTAATATTTTCTGACATGTGAATTATAAATACATTTTTTGTAACCGTATACGATTAGGATAAATAGAATATTTTTGAGTTCTATTATATTTTGGAGTGAAAGATGAGTTTGTGGTAGAATTTTGTTGAAGGATGAAACTCTAATTTTCATGTGTATTTTTTTCGACTTATTCTTTGAATAAATTATTTCTTAAACTTTAGGGAATAGATCATAAAATATCAATGTATTATCCTAATACCTTATGTTTTATTGAAAGAATGATATTTTAAATCATTATAAATTGATGGCTTTGAGTCCCTCAATTTCACACTTATTTGTGATTTATGAACTCAGTCACTCCCTATAAATATTTTCGTTTTCCTAAAATTATGTGTCTATAATTCCCACCATTTTTCTCCTAATCGAGATCATAATTTGGTGGTAACTTTTTCATTCCCTTTCCCTCTTATTAAAACTAAATTTTATTTAGCCTGTTTCAGATGTGGGTTTTCCACCAAAGATATTTTTCTATTTTTGACCTTTATTTTGAAGAAAAATTTCAAATTGCGATGATGAAATTTATTAAAGGAATGTAGAATTTAATACCCCATGATTTCATATTACATTATCTCATTAATTTAATTCAATATCTTGCTCTACAAGCAACTCCATGTTCAAGCGCACCACAATTAACCAAACTAGCCATTCAAGAAAGAAGTTATGAATGGTATTAACCAAATTTTAAATTTTATATATCCTATATAATTTGAACATTCATATTTTTTGTTTCTTAGACATAATATACGAAATTTTATATTTTTAAGATAAAAGAGGTATTTTAAAAAAATGTATTTTTTCCACTATTTAATGGTGAAACCTTTTTAAATCCCATATTTTACACTTTTATATATTCAATTATATGAAATTAAATTCTTCATTAAAAGAGAGACATAATATTTTAGTTTGTACAAATTTTTATTACTTTTCTGATAACTTTATATTTCGATAAATAGTTAAAAATACTTTGATTTAGTTGAAAACAACTTTTTTAATCGAAATAATTAATACTGTTAAACTAGTAATTTGAATGGTAATGAAAAATAATTATATTATATTTTTATCATTTAATAAAATCTTGGTCATTATAAGTAATTTCACATTTAAATTTGACATAATCACATGTCAATCAATTGATTGTTTTTATTTTTCTAAAAACCCACTTTTAGGTTTTGACCACAGAAATTAATTTTAATTAATAAATGATACTACTATGTTTTTAATTTGGAAAAATGGACATCATTTTTGAATTCAGAATTTCAAAATTATCTTAGGGAAAATTTTCGTATATTTCTGATAACTTTTAACTTTTTATTAATAGTGAAAAACCCTGCGTTATTATTCAAAACTGACTTTTTATTTAAATAATTATTTATTTTATTTTAATTTATTTTAATTAAATATAGATATATAATACCTATATAAGTTCAATTTAATTAATTGGAGTCATTTTATAAATAAATTAGATGTATAAAATTTTATTGAACTTTTTAACCTCTTTTACCCAACTTCTATGAGCATTTGGAAAATTGCATAAAACATAATTCTTCCACTTCTATGTGTTGAATTTAAAAACTCTGATATACACGGTTGATATCAATTAGTAAAATGTGGTTCAATAAGATGAAAATATTTTTTGGTGAATAGTAACTTTTGATTTTTATTTACCATTGTTATAAGAAAACAGGGTAATTAAGGGTAAATATGATAACATAATTATACTAAAACATATCCTAAATCTATTATATATCTATAATTATACCTAAAAAACCTTATTAATGAAATATGACCCCCATTGGTCCACTTGTTTAATATTAATACATTTATTATCATTTTATTTAAATAATAGTTAAAAGAATTAAATTCAATGTTTAATAACTAAACCATTATTAATATAGGGCAATACTTAATTTAAATTCGACTATAAATATTATTTATAAATCTACCAAAATTTCATACATCATTGTATTTTATTTAAACATTTTAGACATTAAATAATTAAATTTATTTATGTCACAATGATGATGCAGTAATTGCTTTATTAATAAAAGGTTAAAATAATTGTTATTATAAATATCCAAATAAATGTAAATTGAGACTTATAAAGTATTATATTGATTTTATAGGTTAATAGGATATGTTAGGGTTGGTTAAATAAATTTCATTAAATATGATGATGCTTTTATAGCTTCAAAAAAAATAAAATACTAAATAGTGTCAAAATTGACATAAGTGAATTTTTAAAACAAATATTATATTATTAATTGATATAATAATATAAAATCTCTAAGGATCAGGAAAAGGGAATTTTTAAGGTTATATATATTAATAATGAACAAAATGGGGTTCTCTTGTCTTATTATAGTATGTTTAATAACCATGTAATATAAAAATACAAACAGACATGATAAATGTCAAACTATTTAACTAAGAGTTAAGTCTAAGAGATAATGATAATATGATGACCTAAACCTATCTAAACCTATTGGTTGAAAGTTTTAGACCCATACCCACCTTATCCTTTAAATTATTCATTTTGAAGCCATTAGAAACTGAAAATTATTTTATTATAAAATGATATTTCAAGCTATTCCTTTAGTTAACCCCACCTCTCTTATAAAAGGGAACTTCCCCTTCTCATAATTCCACACATCCATATCCATTTGGCTCGGCCAACCCCTACCCAAATATCCTCCAAAAGTTTCCTAAATTTTCTTATTGGCCTTCATTTTGGTATAAAAGCCAACCTACAGAGCCTTTTTCTTCCAATAAATAAGAAGAACCTGAAAAAGAGGTAAATATTTCATCACCACTTTCATGTTTTTTTCTTCATCCACTTCCTCTTCGTTTTTAGTTTCCATTATAAAATAATATCTCCAGTATCTTTTATATATTTTAATTTTATTATTAATATGTTTCATCCATATTCATTATTCTATATAGACTATTAATGAAAAAGTCACTATACGTGCGTACATACGACATACCATCTCCACATCGTGGTGCAATTTGTTATTCAAACACTTCATTAGTTGGATGGGTATAATAATGAGTATAAATAATGAAAATAATAAATATAATATTTTAATTATTATATATATATGATATACCATCCAATTACATACGATTTCACCCTCAATATAATGATATTATCTCTCGTTCCAACTTACAGATTACCATCTCCACCACACGATGATATTCATTTCCATGTTCACCATTCAATGTTGATTATAAAAATATATATCATTAATAAGTATGTAATATATGAAATAATAATTCTACTAGATATATATATATATATCTCTCTTTGATTGTGTTTGTGCACTTACATATATGTTATTCACTTAGTTCCGTTCAATATGGTATGAAAATAGAAACATCGTTTATGCGTACGTACGGCCTACCATCTCCATAAACAATGTTTTCCATTTAATATATATAGGTTTTATACATATTTATATTCTAAATATATATGATATATAAATTATGTTTTATATTCTAGAGGTATTTAAATCATGGTTTATGTGATACAATCCAGAGTAACATGTTGCAACACGTACGATAAAGAAAGTGATTATTACCTGAAATGTTCATTTAACCTGAAATTATTATTAAATGGGAAGTATAATGTCATAAATGAATCATGTATGATATCATATAAATTAATATGGTTCTGGTATAATTTAAAAACATACCACGGGCTTTATACAGGGGGTTAAACGTACCCTCGACTAAAGGAAAGTACAAGGTATGGGTTAATTTCACAATCTATTTATTATCTGATGTTGTTTTTATGTAAGTATCTAATGGGGAATATTTATTATCCATGTCCATGTTTCATAAAATATTATTCAATGGTATTCATTTAAATTGAATTTTTTACAAAAACAACATTTTAAATGTTCTAAATATTTATTCCTCTAAATCATTCTCATTAATGTCCATGTATTTAAAATGGGTTTTAAGGATTTATTTATATGGGAATGAATGTGTTTAAAATGTTCATTCCTTATAGAATTGTCAAAGATGAATGGGATACTTTGATGAAAAAAATTTATTTAAATTTCTTCCATTTTAAATTCTCTGACTTTTAAATGTTTTTATAAAAAATGGATATTTCCCTCAAATAATTTTACAAATCATGTTCATGTATGTAAACATCCTTTTATGGATTTCGAACGTGTTTGAAGTTGATTTGTTATGTTACAAATATTCCATACTGTAGTGAAAATTTTGTGATATGTCTGACTTTGTATGGGTTATTTTTATACCATTCATGGTTTATGGATAATGTATTGACATTTCATATTCTAGTTTTAATATAAATTTTTATGTTATGTTTAAAATTATTCATATGAGGAATGCATTGGACTTAATAAGTGACGGGTGGAGCCCGATATAACTCATCGATGCATCCTTTTTTCTCATGAGACAAACTAGTGTCTTGTAACATATCCTTAACAAAATTATATTCTTAGTATGGGTACAAGGCTTTGACTATGTGGTTATGAAGTCGGCATTATTCATTCCATCATTATGAATGTGTATATTGATATTGCATGTGATTATTATACTAGTAGAATATCCATGTGAATAATTTAAATTAATTGATTTTATCTTTTCCATATTATTCTAATGTTTATGTTTAGAAGGCGTTTGTTTTAGTCTTATACATTTTATTAATGTTTTATTCTTATTTATCAAAGTTTGCACTATATTTTTATCATTTATGAGCATCTTAACTCACCCATTTCAATGTTTTATTTTTCCCATTATTGAAGAAGTATTTTATAGTTGACCTGCAGAGATAGGATATTGGATATGAATGTGTTAAAATGGGGACAATGTTGTTGTTTTTTTCATTTTATAATCTAATGTATTGTCCTTGTATATAATCTATTTTCCAAGACATCTAAACTAATCGGTACTTTGGGACTTGATTCATTGTAATCATGCCAATGTATTAAAATAATTCACCAACATTATGTAACTGTGGTCTGGGGTTACAAGTAAGGTATTTTAAAAATAAATATATAGTCTAATCCATGTTTGTAGAATTGGATAACTTTATGTGACCAACCAATATTTCACATAGAGTACTTATTAGTCCTTATGTGAGGTACAAAGGTGATATATATCCCAAAAAATATGTTTAATCCATTTTTTATTGGGGATTAAATAATGATTGAATGTTTCTCTCCTTTGTGAAAATATTATTACATAATCTTCGAGGAAGAAATTTGAATTAAATAATTATACCAATGGTTCATATGGATTGGGGTTACATTAATGGAAAACTAATGATTATCTAATTTAGGAACATATGATAAGTATATGGAGATAATGTTTATCAATTACCATGATATGTGGGATACAACAATGAATGTGTTCCTTAATTATATCATTTTTTGCCTCCTAGGTTCCCCAAGAATAATTTTTTTCTTTGGGGACAAAAAATCATGTATAGTAGGACTCATGTTGATATAAATTCTAGGTGATTTCTATAATGATTTATCTACTCAATCATCATTAATTAATGGATGAGTTATATACCAATGGTATGATTGAGGTCAACATTTGGATTACAACATTATGGAGGAGTGTTATGTGTCTAGGAATGCTATGTGTCAGAACTATGGTTGTCTATACTACAACTGATGGGGTGAATCACTACTGAATGAAAACATAGAAACACAATTTAAATCAATGTGATTTCAATAATTTATTAGTGTGAAATGATATCAATGTTGATAATTATATAAAAAGACAATTAGAATGAATGAAAAAAAACACAAGGGTTTTACAAGAGTCACATACCCTGATTATTAGGTGGATACTCCATAGTATTTTATGATTAATATCCCACATTATAGACTTAAATTTTATCATCAAATGGATAAGGAAACGAGTTAGAGGATTATCTTAAACTCCAATTAAAAGATTAATTGTGAGATCCAACAATTTAAATGGTCTTTTCTTATCTTAACTTATGTGCCTTCATAATGTGAAATTTATTTACCCCATTTCCTTACCTCAAAATCCTAACGAACCTCACTTAGAATAGCTCTTGAATATGAATATCTCTCTTTATTTCATCAAACACACCTGTTCAAAGTGAGTCACCTATTTATTATAAACAATTATGAAAGGTACATCATAGAATCCTTACATGAGGATTTTTCATCATCAATAAATGCTATAGAAGACTGAATCCTAATAAAATTGATGTATTTCAACATATCATTAATTTGAATTTAATATGATAATAATAAACTGTAATGTGGCATGATCAATTTTTCAAAAACAAAAAATATTTAATGAAAAATCATTTTTTCATGGAACATTCCCTTTAGTGTGGTATACCTATGTAATCCAAAAAAGTGTAAATTATTATAATTATTTCATATATGGTAGTGGAGTGGTATCTTAATTAAATCTAGTTATTATTCACTTTATCATCTCAAATTTATTATTGAGCTGAAATAATTTCAATTGTGGTGTGAAGAATCTTGAATTATGTTAAATACTTTCTTATTTTAGGATATTTTTATAGAACAAGAATGATGTATGTATAACTCATTCCTAATATAAGCATTACTAAAACAAAACCAACCAGATTAAAACATGGTATATCACACCTATGATTAATATGATTCTTCATAAGCATAACCCATTATTTCTACTATATTATATTTGATAGTTTCATTAAATATATAAAATTATCTAAGACAGGATCTTGTACTATAACCCACATCAATTAATTATATATAATATATTCTAGGAAGTAACTCCAAAAAATTTATTCTTCCCCCTTCAGCCTTAAAAATATTCTAAGTCATCTATAAAAAAGTTTACACTAAATAAAAAATTGGATCATTCTGAAATCATCAATGAGTAATTATCATAAACAATTCATAATATACCCTAAATAAAATTGTAATCTAAATACCTAAATATAGGTTAAAATTTTATCTATGAGATAACTATATCACTCAATTTATGATCCTTACACTATAAACTATGACAAAAAAAATATCAACACAACCTAACTAAACTCCACTTTTTCTAATTCAATTCTATGATGTTTATTCAATCTTCATTATATAAATTGGAATTTAAATAGTGTGGTGATCCAGGGTTAAATTGATATTTTCTAACATACTTTCATGAGTAGAAGTTCTCTAACCCACACTACTTGTTCATTAGTGGTATTTATATGTATTTTAGGTTGTATATGTAAACATTCATCTATTCAATCTAAAATTGAACATGTATATCGTATTAGATGGTTAGGATGATTTACTTTTGGTTTGATACTATTAAAATATGATATATATATTGATATATCATCCCTATAATGAATATTAGGCTAGTCTCAATGTGATATAGTGGAATCAAACTTCATCTATCACCATGTTTATCCCATTGTGATATGGAAGAACCTAATGACTATGTGCATGATCGATTCTTTACTGACCCAAAATTTAAGGATATGGTGCCATTAATATCCCCAAATTTCAATGTATATATCATTCGTCAAACAATAGTTCAAAAAACTATATATATTGGGGTATTCGCATGTATTTTCACCCAAGTTTTCAATTTATAACTTCACTAAATTTTATTATTAGACATTATTTTGAACAGAAAAATTTGTTATGAATCATGTTTTTGGTTTACATTGTTCCACCCATTATGTCATGTATATTAAATTGTAATTAATTAAATTTTAAGGAAATGATGAATTTAGTATAATTTTTTATTACTGTTTAGTTATCCAATATTGGTTATTTTGAAATATAATTTAAAACATGTGAACATTACCATAGCATTATTTTATAACTTTTTCGGAGTCAAGAACATTAGAATAATTCCATATTTTGTGATGTTTTTCAAAAAATATTTATTTTTATATAATTATCTTCTCTCCTCTAACTTTTATATAAGAAATTTCTATATTATTAACTAAATCAATGAATAAATGAACCCTTGGCCAGTGGAATGTGAATGATTAAAATATTGATTCTAGTTTGCATAAAATTAATTTTTATAGTTACGATTCTCATATAAGATTTATAGGTCTTTATTGAGTATAATATATATTTTATAAATATATTCCATGTGTATGTATTATGTATAAATACCCCAAAAATGCACTCTTAGATCTAGTTTTGAAATTGTAAACATTAGATTTCTGTCTTTAATGATGAATTTTGTGACCTAATTTTTTTCCACCCAAACCACAAAACATCAAATGGAATAATTGGATCACATACATCCTGGTGGAACCTTTAGGTTTTTTATTTTTATTAGATTAGGACAAACTCCTACCAAAATATAACCCAAGTATTCCATGATTATTTCTCCCACATAACCAAACATTTTATATTTCACATTTATCCACCATCATCATCAATATAAAATACCTTTTCAAAATAACATGTTAAACCAATTTACCAACAAAATTTGCAAATGAAATATAAGTAATGTGGGATATAATCATCAGAAATGGAAAACATATGAATTAAGGAAAAAATTTCATATATGAGAATATTAATAGTTTAATTTTGTTACAAAAGAATCAATGTAAATGATTCTAACATAAATATATTCACACCCATCAATGCATAGATCATCAAACATGAAAACATGAAATAAGTTATTAACAATGGAAAAGGTTATAAGAATCAAAAATATTTTTCTATGTGATATAAATATTGGTCAATTGAAACATAAAAAATCAATAGAAAACATATTAAAATATAGTTGCATCTTGAAACATCATTTTAATATAAAACATTTAGAACCCATACAAGTGGAATAACCATACAGCCGACATCCAGTATCATTATCTAGAGAAAATGATCATTAACCATTGGATTGAAGTAGTATCCCAGCATTTCCATAGTTTAAGATATAACAAGATCCCATAGTGTTATCTGGGGAACCAATTACATATAACATCCTAGAACTGCAACAAAAATATTGTACATAAAGCATTCATTTCATCATAAAACTCAAATAATGAATCCTTATTTCCTTTATAACAAAATTATACCATGGTAAATAAATGTTTTTAGATCAATATGTGTTAAAGATGATTGAACCTTGGAAGATAAATATGTTTCAAAAACATTAATTTAAAAATGATTATCTTTTGTAAGAGAACATGATTTATGAAAACACTTTGAAACTATCATATTCCATCCTGTAAAATATTGACAATATTGTAAATAAACAACATCTTTAGTGCTATACAAGTAACCAAAACTATTTTTGACATTGAAAATAAGAAATACCATTAAATTATTGTTACAAAAATTCTTGAGGAAAACATACTTTTCATTTTGATAATCACTATTAAAATAAAAAATAAAAAGTCATTTTTTGTTGAAAGAATGTTTTTAAAAACAATATTTTTATAGAATATAAGGAATAAATTTTCTTTAAAAGTAGAACTTTTATCCTTTAATATAATCTTCAACGAAATGATGGTCCCATCGGTAGGTAATTTCTTATATGTCACCAACAAGATTCCATTTTCATATTAAAAAGATGGACAAATAACTTGTTCCGAACGAAACGAAAATATTACATTGGGATTATTTTTAAAAATAAAAATTGAGTATAAATTTATTTAATAAGTAATTTATATTTTACTAAAAAAAATAAAACATATTTAGTAAAGTGGTTTTGGGATTAAATAAATTTCCAACATAGTAGACAAATGAAGTTAGATCTTCTTAAAAACACATTACCAAACATTTTAAATAAAAACTATTTTAAATGGGAATATTAATTTAAAATATCATTCAATAAAAAGAGTATGTGATAATTATATATAATTTTTGATATATGTATTTAAAGATATTATCATTTGAAGAATAACTACCAATATTCCTAAAAAATATTGATATTGTAAAATAAGACTCTTGTCAAATTGGTAAAATTGAATTATAATGCCCATAAAATATTTACATTAAATGAAAGATATAACAGTATTAAAAATTAGATTAATGATATAAAAGGTTAAATGGGAATTATATACACAGATAAAAGGAATAGAGTTGTGCAACATAACATAAGTCTCAATGAATGCTAATTGAGACAAAAAACCCCTTAACTCTTTGTTTACATTAATACTTGAAACCAAAAGAAATTGAGATCCTAAAATTGATTTTTATATACCAATTAATTAATTTATAATAATTTCACAATTAATTCATGGAGTGTATATACAATACACAACAAAAATAAGTAGTTAATATGTTATATATCTCATATAAATATAAGTGAGATGATAAAAGCACATACCTCAAGTTAGATTCGTCAAGCGTGTTCTTTATCATACTAAAAAATTAATCTTATGTTACTTATTTAACTTTATGAAAAAAAATCATGTTTATTTTTAATTTTATTTAATTTATTAATATTTAATATATAATTACTTAATAAACTAAATTTATATATGTTTTTTTGACCATACTCAACTTTTGTGTCAAAAACTACTTAGCGGGGTTGAAAAAGTTAAATAGGTAATTTTTTAAACATATATAAAATAATATTCTTAAAAAAATTATCATATTTAATAATAAATTATTATTTTAAACACATAATTAATGATTTTTATGAAAAATTAATTACTATTATGATCATGGTTATGTTAGGTCATACGTACACATGATTGACATTTATATTTTTCAATGATCATTATGGAAACAAGTTAAGTAATATATTATACAAACAGAATGATAAAAATATAATGAATAAAATTTTATTTAACCACTTATATTTTTATATATTTTTATATATTTTTTATGGTAATGTGGTGATGAAAAAATTAATTTTATCAATTCAAGTAGGCAGTAGTCCACACATCCACAAACAATGTTATTATTTTTTCAGTGAGTGAAAATATAAAAGAAAAAAGTATATATTATAATTCCATAAAGATATATATTTCATTAATATCATAAATAATTCTTTTATATAATTCATATTTATTATCTCAACCCATTTTACATTCTATGTAACACTTTAGGTAAAAATGAATCACATTTCTTAATTAGGAAGTAGTCTTCCATACACATGGGAGAAGTTATTGTATCCCCTTTAGTATGGAATGTAAAAGAATATATAATATATAATTATTTAATAGGCATAATTATTAGTAAAATATCATATATAAAAATTATATTCATCATAATACCCATCTATGATAGGTCTTAAATAAAAAATAATTGATATTGTCTCGTAGGGTGGCAGTGTATTGAACACATGAATGATGATTTTGTGACCACATGGTGGAATTAGTACATGTTGATTTTCATATTATTAAAATAAAATCCTCTTTATATGGATTATATTCATCATTTAATATAATTTTCGTATAATAATAATTTAATTATATAGATATGGAAGTAAAATGAATATCATTATTGAAGAACATTATCTCTTCTTTTGGTATATTCCTTAGGGTTTCAAAAATCTCCAGAATGGTTAGATTATTAAAAATGTATGGATTCATGGATAATCATCAGATATATTTTCTGTGATTTTTTTCAGGTATTGGAGGATTATAATGGATTTATATTTGCGATGCAGTGAGGGAGTGAGTTCTCTTTTATAGTTGATGAGGTCTGTCTTTCTATTAAATACTCAAAAATATTAATTATTTGGGGTTAAATATTAACAAAATTTGATGAAAAGTATATAAATATATGTTTGTAGATATAATATTGTAATTAAATCCCTCCACTCGGCAATGAATCATTTTTTCATGGAATTTTTCCTTAACTTCTATACTTAATAATTTTACTATTTTGGGTTTTAACTATGGTAACTATTTTTCTAAATAGTTAATTTATCCTTTGAAAATATATAAAAAATTGAAATTTTAGAAAATTTAGACCTAATAATTAAATATGTGAAATAAAATTTATCAAATTAAAATCTTCTGTCTGTTGAAAATTTTCATTAACACAAGAACATGTAATGTGCAGAAACATTGCATTAACCATGATAAATTTAACATTGTTTTTTCCTAATTTATGGTCTTCGTATTCATAATAAATGAAACATTTTCCATTAGATGGAAAATATTATTTAATTATTGACATTTAAAAATTAAATCTAATTTTATAGTTTTTTGTAATTTTAAATATTTTCAGAAAATAAAATTTCTTATAAAATAACCTTAATGACAATTTTGACTTTATTCAATTATTTTTCTATTAAAAATATCAATAAAATGAGGGAATTAGAATATATTAGGATAAAACCTGCATAACATTATATATCAATCTAAAAAGTTAATATATCTGAAAAATTCAATCAATTTAATTTATATTTTTTATTTTTAGTATTAGGTATTTTATAACATATAAATTAAATAATTACTAAAATTGAATTTATTTAACATTTTGTGAAACTAATTAATAACAAAAATTTAATGATAACATATTATGATAAACAAATTATTTATTTTTCGAAATATTATGGATAACGGAATATTTTTTTATTTATCCTAATGTTTTTTATATATTAAATAAATGAAATGTTTCATTTATCTCCTTTTTTAACATAACATATTATATGGGTTATATTAAAAGGATTATGGCAAGTAATTTCTATATGTCATACAATATAAAGTAAAATTTATAAGTAAAAAATTGAAATTAAATTAATATAAAAATATTGGCCATTTTCACTATTTTCATTTTATTTTAACCCCATAGTAACCTAATTTTATCATTAACTACAGTATTCAATTTTCACTTTATTCACTGTTCAGTTTGTACAGAAAATAATTTTTTCATTATTTTAGATTTCAAATAATTCTGATTCCAAATATGGAAAAAATTTTCCAAATTCAATTCTTATAATTGGAAAATTTTTATTTAATATAAATCCCACATATGCTGCGAGAAAAGAGGTTTTTATGAAATGTATTTTTTAAGAAGGACAGTTCCCTATTAACTCTATGACTAATGGTAATAATATTATGAAAATAAATTAATATATATTGATATATACTGTATAAATTTCAATTAAAATATTTAAAAATAAGGATTATATTAATTATCAAAAATAGAGAAACATTATGGTTTTCAAAATTGTTTTTAGAAAAAACAAATTATTAAACCCTAAAAAGTTGTAGTAATATATAACATAATGTTGATTCAAATTTATTAAGTTATATAAAAAACTAAATAATTTTTATTATACCTATAAACATATTTATATAATAATAGGGTGTTTAAATTAGTTTATTTATTAGAAACAAATTAATTTTTTTAAAACACTGTATTTTAATTTATCAGAAAAAAAAAATTTATGGAAAGGTCGCAAATCAATACACAATGTTAATTTTTATATTCCAAATCTAGAAGTGAAAATATTTTTTTAAAAAAAATTCTAAATTTATAGAAAAAATATTAGTATATTTATTATATGAAATGAAATTAAAATCCTTTTTCAAGGAAACATAATTTTAAAGAATAATATTACTTTACTAAAATTTTATAAATAATTTATATTGAGTATAATATATATATATAATATATTAGTTCATATTATTCATACCCATCAATATACCGACTAGGTTATATGGGTAATATATTTTATATATCATTTCATTTGGATGTTGTGTGTTGAATATGATATTAACATTAAACTATTGGTGTTGCCTTTAATGCAAGACAAACTAAGTATAATTTTATTCTGTTAAAATCCGAGTTTTTTACAAAAGACCCCTAATAAATTTCATCGCTATAATTTTAAATTTAACTTTGTAATAAAAAATTAAATTTTAAAATACTTTTTATGTAAACCAACATCCTAAAAATTGTTAATGAAAAATAATTATAATAATAAAGAATGGGAAGTAAAAAGGTCATATTAAAAAACTATATAAAAATAATTAAAAATTTGACGACATAGGTGGAAATTGATGATTATTGTGAATAATTATAGAATATTATTTATGTAATCGATCCAACGAAACTGAATAATCAACGGTATGATAAGGGCCTAAGATCCATAAATCCTTAATGATCTAAAAGATCATATGAATCAATATATATGAATATACTAAGATAACATACTTTTTTCATGATTCTTTTCCTAGTGTCGAGGAATTATCATCCCATCTATATTAAGATAACATGGATATATAAATACATGTTGAGTAAAATTTCATACATTGATCAATTTAAACAACAATCAAATAATTTTAATATAAAATTTGTATACTCACAATGAATTCCTCATGCATGAATAACTAAAATGAAATTTTACAGACCACATAATAATAGAAACTATGACAAGAAATTACTTTATTTATTAAATAGTATTAAAAACAAAAATAGTTATAACATCGTAAGATAATTCTGAATATTAAAAAACATACATATATTAATCTTAAAATTTAAATAGGAATACAAAAATATTAATCATAATTATTTAATAAAAACCATCCTTAAAATTCATGAAACATTTCTTGACTCTGTTCATAACCCAATGATTAGAATAATTTGTTCATATATTCTTCCAATGTATATATAATTTTATTCCACAAATACGATCACATATTTTTTCAAAATAAACATAATATTTACTTGTAAAAAAATTCATACTAACAGGGACATCATATATGTTAGTGGTAGAAACTATACCCTTATCACAATGCAGTTGTGGTTTCTATCCCTACATCCTTTTCATATGTTAAAGGTTATGATTTACCATTTCATTTGTTCCACTTCATTATTTAAACATTGTAAAAGTAAAACATCTATAGAAAACACTTCATGTAGTTCCTAGAATTTTCAAATAACCCATGATAATAAAACATCTCCCGTATTATCATTATCCTCAAAATGATTCCTACAAAAAAACACTAAAATGAGGTTTCTCGGACATTAACTTTATGATCAAAATTAATCTTATAGACCTATGAAAATATCCATAACTCCTATGATAACCTCACATGGAAATATCCTAATATAAAATTTTATCAAAACTGACCTTTGCTAATAACTCTAACATCCAAAAACCTGATCTCCTAGATCAGGGTATGAAATCATAAACTTTACATTTCTATCGTTAATTCTAATAATTTTGAACCAATTCTATATCTATCCATAACCTAAAACATCAAAAATAATAAGATCACTTATATTCTTAAGGACATGTGTGGTGTTTTGTTTTAGAAGATCTGTAAAAACACAAATATCACAAAAACTAAGACACTAATGAAAATTTCTCCTTCTTATCCCATCATTTCTTATTGTATATTTTTTCATAATCAAAATCCATATTAATCCCATATGTTATTAACATATTCAATATATTTATTTTGACCTGTAGAAATAGAAACATAAGAAGGGTGAGCTTAAATGCTGAGTAGGTGAAAAAGTATGCATTAAAAAAAGAATTTCATTGGTGGGAATCCAAAGAGAATAAAGGTATGATGACTTAATCAATGTGAATGATTATATCATAAGAATATTCATACCCATAAATAACTGGATTATCAAACAAGAAAACATGGAATAATAAATTATCAAAAGAAACAATTAATAAGAATCAATAATCATGATCCATGTTATATCAATCCAGATTAGATGAAACGTCATAGACCTACCTCATGCATAAATAAATCGTGTTGGTATATTTAAACAATATTTTTATAGAAAACATAAATATCAATTTCATAACCCTTTCAATTGTAATAACTAAATGATCAACATCTAATATAATTTTTTAGATAACATAATCATTACCCAATGAATTGGAGCGTTGTTTGGATGTGACAATCTTTTAAGCAATAATGGGATCACCCAACACCATATGGGATCACCCATCGTGTATAATTTCTATGAACCACTACAAAAATAATGAATATAGATATTTTATTTATTCATTAAAAAAAGAGAAATAATGATTACTACTATTATACCATGATAATCCCATGGAAAATAAACAGTTTTTTATTTTATATTTTAATCATTATTGACATTTATTAATGAAACACGTTCTGTAACAATAACATTAAAACATAATTAACCCATGAGAGAGAAACGAGTTTTATAAAAATATCTTTGAGGTAATCTTATTATATCATGGTAATGAATAAGGATTGTACCCATACCAAATATCCCTAGTGGTTGAATGGTATCCAAAAGGTTTGTTGGCATTTTTGAATGGAAATACGATTAATATATAATTAAAAACATTCCAGAAGAAATATCCTTTTTATTTGAGAATAAATTTTTAAAACATAAAATAATTTAAAATTTCTTTTAATTGAAAATAATTTAAAAAATAATAATTTAAAAAATTTTAAGAATTTTTTTATTGAAAACATCCTTTTAAAACTTCAATGGAACATGAAAATAAATAATGGTCATGTTGATGGGTAAATCTATACATGTCTTAAAGAACATTCCTTTTTCTTAGTAAAAATGTTGGAAATTATCCTTGTTCAGAACGATAAAAGAATATTATTTTGAAAAAAAATTAAAAAATGGGTATACATGTCTTTTTAAATCCACATTAAATTAGTTAAAAACGTTTTTGGAAATATTGATAGAAAATATAGTTTTGGGAGAAAACATATTTCGGAATGAATAGAGAAATAAAAATGTATTTTTCTAAAAATAACTTTATCTACAATTTTATGTAACATAGAGTAAAAAATATTTCAAAATAACATGAAAATAAAATCATTTATGATATTATAATATAATCATGAAGAAATAAATATATTTGGATAATAATATCTCATCATTGTAAGTACTATCATAAAGACCCCCAACAAATAATGAGATTGAAACATTAGACTCTTACCACTATGGTAACATTGAATCATAATCCCCAAGAAATATAAAAAATAAATGAAACGTATAATATCTAAAATATAATATGATTCATGATATATCATGTCGGAGTGTTATTATATACACCTCATAAAAGAATATAATTGTATAAGATAACATATGTCTCTAAGAATGTTAATTGAAACCACAATCCCTTAATACTTTGGCAGCATTGAAACTGTAAACCCCATTAAAGTTATATTCTAAAATTGATATGTAAATCCCTATATTATTTAAAAAAATCACATAACACATTCAATTAAATTATATTCACCAGATAATGTTAATAATTTTGTAATATTTCATACATCTCATAGAAATAAAAGTTGGATGAGAAGAACACTTTCCACAAGTTTGATTCACTACACCTGTTCATTATATTCCTGAATAATAAATATTTGTTAATTATTTCCTCTCATGAGTACCATTTTCAGGTTAATTATTTCTTTTACATCACTTATTAACATTTCAAATACAAATACATAATTGATTAAAATTACATCAGATGTTTATACCTTATTCGGCTTGTGTATCAAAAATGATATAGGTCAATGGTTTGCCGACAATGTGGTCACTATTTAAACATATGTATACAAATAAAAATGAAATAATTAAACATTTTATATATTAATTATACATTTATAACACATCATGATATATTATTTTTAAAAATTATCTAATGTTATGATAATGTATATAGTAGGCCATATGTAAATATGAGTAACTTTTCACTTTGCAAATGATCATTATAGAAAGAATGTATATAGTATTTAATCATTAAAAAATAATAATAATATCACAAATACCATATTTCTATTTATATGAACTCATTAACATCATTCTTGTGATGTCACATGAAAAAAGGAACCACATCTCATTAAGGATGCAGTAGTCCATACGTCCACAGACACAATTATAGTTTTCTTTAATATTACAATACACAAAAAGAATAATAATATATTTTATTTAAATAATGATAAATATTTCATAAATAAAACAAATATTTCTTTGATATTACATATTTATATTATATTTACCCATATTACCTTTCATGTAACGTTTTAGTGAAAAACAAATCACATCACTGCACGAGATGATTCACCTTCACACAGACGTGTAAAATTATCATATTCACTATGGAATGGAATGTAAAATGGTATATGTGAAATAATTAATCCATAGGTCTAATTATGTTTTAAATATCATATATAATCTTTATATACATAATCATTACCTACCGTGAGAGGTGGTAATGAAAAAACAAGTGACATTGTTATGGAAGGCGGCAGTTTTCCATACACATGATTGATGATTTTCTAACCCTTTGATGGATGTGTGTCTAGTTGTAGTTAATAACCATAAAATTGAAAAACCCAATATTTATATGATACTGAGATTTTTATATCATCTTGATAGAATTATAAGTTAATAAGGTGAAAAAAGATGTAAAATAATGATGTTAATTGAGAAACATAACATTTTCTTCTAGTATCCTCCTAATGTTTTCACTAAGTCCATGAATGGTTGTACATTCACCCAGATAAATTATTCTTAGATGATGGTAGGGATGTTGTAATTTTATTTTGTAGTTCGTAAAACCCTAATGTCTTGAGATGTGTAATTAAGTTATTGGTGTGGTTTTATTTTTATAGATGCAGAGAATTTGAATTTGAATACTAAAAATTATTCATTATTGGGGAATAATTTATATGTAATGTTTCTAAAAAATTAAAAAAAAAATTCTATAAATTATATAGTGGATAAATAAAACTACCACATAATGGAACATATAATTTAATCATATTGTTCCTTAACATCTTTGTTTCCTTGTCTTATCCAATTTCGGTACCCACTATTGTAACATGTTCTCTTTTATCGGTAATTTATCCATTTAGACTATATTAAAGTTCTAATTATTAGAAAATTTACACTAAAATTTTATATATATGAAATAAAAATTATCAGATGAAAGTATTATGTTTTTTTAATTAGTGTCAACACAAGTGCAAGTAACGTGCAAAAACACCACTCGAACCTTAACTACCAGAATACAGTTTTGTACAAATTTTAGTAAATATATTCATTATAAAAGAAAAATTGGTACATTTTATGGTAATATTTGATCATTTCTGTAATTTAATATTCACTGGGATGAATATACAATTTTAAGTAATTTTAAATCATTTAATAAAATATAATTTATTGTAAAATAACAATAATTTCATATTTCATATTATTCATTTTTTTGGATTAAACAATATCAATAAAATGATAGAATTAGGGTATATTATTATATACCCTATGTAAAATGATATATTCATCTACAAATTTATTTAAACACAGTAATTTATTCAAATTACATATCTATAATTATTTTTAGAATCAGTTATTTTCAAACAAAATAATTACTATTTGGGAATTTCATAATCATTTTATGTAACTAATTCATCTCTAAAATTTAGAGATAAATTATTATGATAAAAAATCATTTATCATTAAAAATAATATTTACAAATAAACCAATTTCTTTTTCTTGATCCGAAATCATTATTGATATTAAAATAAGTAAAAGTATCTTTTTCCATTTATATTTAATTAACAAATTACATAGAACACATTCAATGGAAATTTTCACAAAAATTACATATTTAATATAATTTGAGGTCGATGGATGAAATAAAACAATTCAATAAAATTATTATAATATTTTATTTCATTTTTACTCCTATTAATTCTAGTTTAACACCATAATAACCTCATTTTTATCATAACTACAAAAATTAATATATACTACCTTGACATTTCATTATGGTCAAAAATAATGTTTAGATTATTAAATATTATAAATTAATATGATTCCAAATATTGAAATCATTTTTATAAATTCAATTCATAGAATAATACAATTTTATTTTAATATTAATCTTTTTGACATAGAGGAAAAATGGGTTTTCAAGAAATGTTTTTATAATATGACTATATTTTAAGTCCATGACTAATAATAATAATTTATAAAATAAAGTTAAAATTTAATGATATATACTCTATAAATTTCATTAAAACATTCCCCATTAGTGATTATTCAAATTAATTAATTTGGATAGAAATAATTCATTTTATATTAGTTTTTAGAAATACATGTATTTATAGCGAAAAATAAACCTATGCTGAAAAAATTATATTTAATTCAATGTGATTAATTGGATTATATATAAATAAATAATAACATAGTTTTATTGAAAACATATTAATAATATATTAGTATATATAATTTTTTAAGTAAAATACATTTTACAAAATTATGAATTTTCACTTTTCACTAAAATTATGAATATTTTTCAAAAAACTACCAAAATTTTACCCATAGTATATTTTGATATTATAATTCCAGAAAATTAACTTAATTTTTTTATAATAGATTTTTTCTAATTTCCTATAAATTAGTCATGTTTTTTTATGGAAAATCAACAAAAATAATATGGGAATAATCATACTTTAAAATAATAAAATTTCTTTTCTATAAATTGATAGATTATTTTCTAGACATTTATCAATATTTTATATTAAGTAAGATATATATATATATATATCCATATTAGTGAATAATAATCATATCATACAATTTAATTTCCATTTCATAGTGTTAATATATATCATGTGTCGTTTATGTTCAGTGTTTATTTTTGAATACGCTATCAAAGAAAAAAATATTGAGGCTTGCTGTAAAAAAATTATAATGAGAGATTTGTGAAATTCATGAAAAAACCAGTATTTAATTTCCATTATTCTATAAAATATAAGTTTATTCATTTAAAAATATGAATTTTATATATGGTCTACATGAAAATAATGAAACTTCTTCTTCATAACATAACCGACCATTAACATGGTTTATTGATTTCTAAGGGACTGATAAGGAAAAAATCTTATTATAAAATTAAACTCATTTGATAATATGATGAAATATATATCTAGAAATATTCCCCATTAAATTTTGATATTTATAACCAATGATATCAACCCATCATATAATACTACCCAATAATCCATTTTACATCATCAAACAATCATTTTATGGGATAGAATATACATTGAGGTCTCTTTTCCAGGGGGTTATTCTCTCACAAGTGTCCTTAGGTGCTTTTATTATACTACTTTAGTGAATAACATTCAATCACACTATAAGTATTGAACCAATATAAATTATCTTGGTCTTTATATTTCATTTTTTATTTACAAACTAACATATTATTATTGTTAGTGAGTCATTAGTTTTTTAATACCAATAAATTAGGCTACTTTATCCACATTCGAATTATATTATGGGATATATACCAAATATATATAACCCGTTATCAAATATTATAAAAATTTTATTTAAAACCATTTTTTAGGATCCTTATAAAACATATCACTTACTAAATGAATTTCAATTTGTAGTTATGTTGTAGTTAAGGGAAGATATGTATCCTTGTGTGACAATTTATTTTTGTGAATGGGTATATATAATTATATACACATATTGATCCAAAAAAATAATTCTATAACACAGCTTTCCTTCTAAACAATCCAACAACATTAAGGGTATTACTATTCTATTTTGGTGGGGATCTTTAACACGATGTGGTTTTATGATATTTAACAGTTGAAAAATAGTGGTTTCTAATGTGGAAAATTCTTTTAGTGACACATAGTGCGTCGAAGTTTCCATGTAGATATTATCTAACAAGAATTATGTTGTGTATTTTTATAAACATTGTTCTACTAGCACAATTATGGAAACATAATCATATTGTGTCAATTATGGACCTCAACTACCATATATTTGGAATTACACAATAGGGGATCCCTCATATAATATATGTAACCTCAATTATTTTCTTATTGGTAGATGGTGGGACATTATAATGTGTGTGAGTTTTGAATTTCCATAGGGGTTCCATGTTATATCCAATACAAAAAACTACATAATATTTACTAGGAAACACATGTAATTATTTATAAATGAAATTTATAATATGAAAATTTATTCTTAATACATTATATTTGAATATTAAAAAACATTGTATCAGATTATTATTGTTCAAAACAATTATTCATTTTAGTAGTTATCCTATGAAATATCTCCTATAGATTGGGTTACAGTGGCACAAGTTGACTGATTTTTCAGCTAATTTCATTATACAGTATATATATTGTATTTTAAAATTCAGGATCCTATAAAGAATTTCCCACATGACATATGATGTTTTATAATAAAAAATATGCATCTTCATTGTTTCATAGTTCCATGAAACATGTGTTCTATTTTTGAGAATCAAATTTTCCAAGTGGTTTCCATTGGACTTATTTATGGAACTGGAAACTTCCAACAGTTCTTTATCCAAATGGGACCTACTTTCCAAAGGAATGATATCGTTATATTTGATCATTATGATACATAAGAACATACATTGGTCAAGATGATTGGATGTTGGAATTATCACACCCTTTTGGGGGGAATTATTGTCTACTCCAGAACACTCATTGTAAATTTACGATATTTTACGGAATCCTTATTAATTCTCCAATTATATAATAAGTATCCCTTCGAATTTACAAACACTTATTAACATGAGTAAAATTTAGAATCATCAGTATATATTCAAGGTTATTCATTAAAAGAAATATCATTATGTATTCAAAGTTTTTGATCAATTGTATCCTCTAATATACTTATTAGAGATTCTTTTAATAATCATTGTGATGATAGTTTTTTTTTACCCCACTTAGTGGGGAACTCTGGAATTTATTGTCATCCACAGAGACGAAGGATTGGTTTTATCTTGTGATCATTCTCTTAAAATAGTCTACCTATGTATCCTTGTGAAAGTAATCAAAACCCTCATAGTTCGGGGCCGCTTAATTCGACATAATATACCTTTTAAAGTCCTGGGATTATGACCTGTAAGAAAATGTTTCTTTATCAAAACATAGTGTGTGACTTGCTCTGAATCAGCCCAAGGAACTTGGAAAGGCTATGGGTCTTCAAGTAAGATCGGGCCATGTTGGGAATATGACACAAGGAGAACACGGTTTATTTGAATTGCTGGGTTTGGACCTCAAGGCCGATTCCAACGTATACCATATGGATGAGAATCAAAGCTCACATAGTACGACATGTTTCATAGGATAGTATGGTCCTTTTAGAAATATGATTTTGTGATTACTTCTTTAAAATGATGCATTAATGATTTGGGGATTAATTTGGGGCTTATTCTTGTGGAAGATTCATAGATTAAAGAAATTACAGTTGGATTCTTGAAGAAGATATCCAGTGAGCTCGGGCGCTGAAAAGGATTCCTATGTATCTTAGTTTGTATAGGAATTAGATTTCTTGTATATAATTTTACCATGGGTGATTGTGAACATGTTTTGACCATGAAAAATATTGAATCCCATGTCAGTCATGCTCAGCGTGAGATACAATAGAATGTCAAAGATTCATTAAGGAATTCACACTTTCAAATATTTCCTCCTCCACTAGTGGAAGAGGGTACGTCGACCATGGAAGAGGGTGAGGTGACCCGGGAAGAGACTGAGGTGATAAGACTTCTCTCTATTCTCTTCACATTAGACAATGTTCCAAATCAAAGGAGGAAAGAATGAAAATTTGGGTCTTACACCATGATGGCTGCCCATGGTGAAAATTCCTATTGGGAGAAGGAATGGTCAATAAAATTCCATGTTCCCATCTCCCATTTGGTATTTGGCACTGAAGACGAAAGGAGGAGCAATGATGAAACCTCCTGCATGAAAATATAGGGGCTTACGCCAAACTGGTTTCCCTAATGATTGATCATAGTTGGTGAGGGAGTCTTCTCCTATTCTTGCAAAGGAAAGTAGGTTTGAATTGAACCTACCCTTCCAATGACCTGAGGTTCCATGTCTTAGATAAGAGAAGGTGAGGAAAGAACACCAACCCTTATTCTCAAAAACGAGAACATCCCAGAACTATTCCTGAGATAAAGGTCCAAGTGAATGTGGATAACCAAACCCACAGATACTCCATGAATCCTAACCCCATTTTGAAAAAAATGTTGGAAAACCATGGCAGTTGAAATACAAACCCAAATAAGAGACACATTGTTATGCCTTCCCCAAAGGTTTGATAAGTCAAGAGGTTATGGTGGAGGATTCAACTCAATCATTTTTAGATAAAGGAACCATGGAAAGAGATACCCTAATATGAATGGAATAAAATAGGGTACCTGGGATGGTACATAGGTTTTATACTAAGATTTGTCACGTAGGTACCTCGTGCAGGTATGCCGCATAGGTATCCCGCGTTGATGTACCACGCATGTATAATACATAGTTATGCCACTGAAGTATGAAATATGACTAATGAATTTATTTCACATTGGATAACCAAACCTATTTCAAAATATTAAAAGACTTTCAAAACATTCTTATACCATTTAATTATCTCTTCTCTAATGATTTTGAGTGCTACGTGAGACAATTTGAGTTATCTTGTGGAATGAGCTGCCCAATGGGAGCTTCATAGAGTCTTTCAACTTTTTTAGTCCTTCAAAGGGGGATCCCAAGGGCTCTATATATAGTAATAGATGGGCCTAGTCAATTAAAGGTTTATCCGCATAGGTTCTCTACAAATCTCTTCAGCACAGGTGCTCCGTGCAGGGGTAAAAAAAATATTCTAGCGCATAGCTTTGTCATGCAAGTCTGTTGTGAAGGTATATCGTGTCAATAGATCGCATTGGTCTTTTTGTTTTATTTTTTATTTCCCTTTGAGTTATTCGATCCTTGCATTGGGATTTTGAAATATCCTGGTGTCCCTTCATAATATTTTTTATTTATTAAGTGATTTCAACAAAAGACCCCCCATATGATTGGATCCGAATGTAAAAAGAGGGTCGAGTCCGAAGGTGAATTTGTGGGGAAAACATAATGTGGATCGATTTCTAAATAGTGTAGGTAGGCTTTGTAGGTACCCCTTTCAGGTATCTCATATAGATTTTGCGCATAGTCTGGGTGCGTAGTCTTTTCTTTCCTATAAATAGGTCTCATCCTTCGTTATTTTTTCTTCACTTGTACTTTTCTGAATTTTGACGACACTCATCTCGTAGCTCATTCGCGTAGCCCCATTGCATTGTGATCTCACTTAATTGCATTGAAATTTATTAACTGTATTATTATGTATGTGATGAAGCTATTCTAAAAGACAATATTAAAGAAGTTGTGCTACGATCCTTATCGAAGGACCTACACAACAAACCTCATCGAAGGAGCTACACGACTGACCTCATCGAATGACCTTCGCAAACAGTGACCTTTTGCAAAAAATATTATTCTCCTCTTCAAAATTCCAACATAATATGGAATGTTAGGTAATTCTATTGCAGGAAACAATGACTTAGTTGATGACCACACTATAAAATCTAAGGCTCGTCAAAATTAAATTATGAAGATCGTCAGACCACATTATTATGATGTTGTTGAAATTACTCTTCCTAGGCTATGGAAGGGTTTTATTTCCCAACATCATGATTATCCACAAAGTCCTTAAAAACCCCTCTATGGGCATGTGATTTTTCAAGAATACCATGTTCTATCTTTTACGAATTACTTTTCATAAATTTGGTTCCTTCAATACTCCAACTATAATAGCATAAATATTAGTGCACGGGTGGTTCTTGTAAAAGAAAGAAAGGTCCCTATTTGTTTCATCATTCATCATAGTGTTTATACTCCCAATATGAAGGATCACATTGTAGATCCAAGACCACATTACTATGATTCCACTTTTCAGGATTCTCAAATAGATCAATCTAATGGTTGAATAGAATATTGGGATCTTTGTTCTGGAGGTGGTGTCAAACTCATGTGGAAGTGGGAATTCTGGGTACTCCGTACTTGTGCAGAATTCAAGAAAGAGTTAGCAGACGTTCATATCTATGAATCAGTCTGTATGGGGAAAACATATGTTTATAAAAATGATATCATTACATAATTATTGACCCTAAGGACTTCTCAAATGAATTCCTTCCATTTGAAGCATGGTGAAGTGGGTATTAGTCTCTATGATATTTACTAAATAGCTGGAATACCCATTCATGGAGAAATGAATATTGAATTCATTCCGCATGCCGCAACATGGGGTGATTCTACTAGAACACCACCATTGGACCATGAATTATTTAAAATATTGAAGAATTTACCTAAATATAAGAATTATATTCATGATAGAGAGTGGATGGAAGCCTTCATAGAACCAACAATAGAAAAAGTCACAACATATGGACGTCCTACTGTTTGTCCTTCTACAGATAACTGGGGCAGTTTAGGCACATATTTTCATACAATAGAAAGAGGTGATTATAATTACTAAGCCTATAAAGTAAAATATGATATAGATGCAAAGGTACGCTTAGCTACCTTCCTTGCTATGTGGCTAAGCATTTACTTACATCTAGTACATGAATCCAGAGGTGGTGTAAGATCATGAACTTTTATCATTGCAACTAAATTGTAATAAGGGAAGTATATTGGGTTAGAAACCCCTATATTGGCTAGAATTTACCATCTCATGCTGAATTTATACAATGGGAAGGCTCCATTTAGGATTTCAAACCCATTCCAAGTGTTGTGTGGCACAATTGCAGCACATTTTTTTCATACTCGGTATTGAATTCACTTAGAGTTCCCAATGGTCGATTCACCCCATTTTTATAGAAATTTATTTTATTCAGCCTCTAAACATGACACCTGATGTAGTGTTAAAGTCATTGAATGTCTCATGAGAATTTAGATTCTTTCCTTTTGGTACCCCACCAGTTGAAACACTTATTGATGATGGTAATGAAAATAATTATGAGTTGAGATCTTATATGATGGTATTTATTGATGGAATATTATCAAGCTGTATATATGGTGAAATTATTTGTGAGTCTTACATCCCCTATAGGTTTTCTCATAAGTTCATATGTCTTCAACAATCAAACAATTTTCCACCCAAGTATTTCAGACAGAATAAACACCAAATGGTAATGCAAAAATTATGGATTCTAACGGATTTAAAGGTATAAAAATTGTTGATTAAGTTACATCTAACAGATACATAAACCGGATTGGAAGCTAGGTATGCCAAAGCATTGGCTCTTTCATATCCCCAAGGGGCTTTGACAAAAGGAATATATCGAGTGGCAGCTACAACAACTGTTGAACCTAGAAATTTTGGTAAGAATTCCAACGCTAGAGATGAAGCTGATGATTCAGAGGATTTAGAGCCCTAAAAATGCCTTCACATGAGGTATACAAGAATGACCAGGGTTAGATAAGTAATACCTCAAATTCCAAGGAATTCTATTCGCCGCCATCAAATAGAGGTTCCTATCCCATTTTCTGAACATTCTAAAGAAGAAAGGTGGCCTAAAAATCACACAAATTGGAAGGTGTTGAATCTCTTCCACAATCAACCATAACAAGATTTAATTATTTGCGACCATCATCCATTCACCATTTGAAGGGTGTAACCCATTATCATATGGATTCATGGGCATTCCTCTAACATGGAATTTGAATAACAGATATTGGTGACATGAAGGAACCTTCTGATTGAAATCCAAATAATAACCTGGATAATGTACAGATGTATATTATGAAGTTGGAGGCATTTATATATGCAACTGATGAACAAATACCAGCCTCTAAATGATTATCACATATGATGGACTTAAGAGTACACGAAGGGGTATTTATTGACTCTCAAGAGGAGTGGGATATTTATGTTAATATTGATAATGAATTTTCCCTTTTTTTGTCTTAACACTTCTTTACCATTTATCATCATTAGTCATGATGAAAATGCATTTTTTCTGGTCAAATGTAGAGAAGGAATCTCTGTACCAATTCATGAATCACCTAAGTATGGTCCTGCAAGCTATCCTATTAGCACAAAAAATTATCCTCCAAGGTCGATAGAACTTTCTCTTGGTTCAAGAATCATGAATGGGGTAATGGCGATGGATGATCCCCAATCAATACCTTAAGTTTCACCAAATAACAAGAGTGTTTCAATTTATCCCCATGATTTTGAACAGAAACGCAAGAGAGTAATGATATTGATATGAAGTGTTCATTGATGGAGTAAGTATTTTAACTACCTTTAGAGCCTATACTTTTCTCAATAAACTTTGGTAACCACGTTTTATCCTCTTAAAAGATCTACTTCTCTTTCCTCTCTCAAGGGATTGAGAGCTGATTCTTCGAGACCAGAAAAAGAAACACCTGGGTAAAATCATGTTTTTATGGACAAATATACATTTTTAGAAGTTAAATCATCAAAAGATTCAGATATACATGCTCCTGGATCTGTTGAGAGAGAGGAATGCCTGAGTAAGATTAAATACATTCCTCAGTTTCTTTCATCATCAAATCCAAAAAAAATAAATACTGATATTTGTATTGCTCCAAATGAAAGGAATTAGGACCCAGAGGAATATTATATAAATACTGATGTTGAAAAAAACATGGAACGTCTTGATATTGTTTTAATATTTTAAGATCCACATGATCAAAATATTAGAGGATCCAATTGTGAATCAACTAACATTTGTTGGATAACATAAATAGTTAGGATGATATAACATTCCAGGCCATATACACTAAAATGACGGACACCGTTAATCCAAATATTGATTTTCCAGGATCCATGAAAGGGTATGGGGATTTTCATGAGTAATTACAAAGATGTAAGTCTTTATTCATTCATTTTCATACATACTTGTTCTTTTTTACTTGATTCGTTACATTTAAGTTCACCTTATTCATCTTTATCTACAAAAAATGTTGTGAAGGCTCTTCAGGAATGGGGTATTCAACCTTACACTTCTATTGGAGATGGAGAAATACATATAGATTATCCTCCATCAGGAGATGTTCCAGAGCCTTCAAATATGAAAATTGAGAAAACATAGGGGAGATAACCTTCTCAAGAAACATCTACTCAAAATGCTGAAGATGAGAATACAAGGGATGAATCCAATCAAGTAGTTGAATTATTATTGGGTAAAAATCATTAGTTTTCTAAACCATATCTATTTCATCCATTTGAAACTGATAATGAACTTGATTTATCATTTAGGGTTATCAGCTCTAAGAACAAAAGTAAGATCTTATATTGTTCTGATAGTAGTATATCGAGTCACCTCTTCAAGTGATCTGTTTCTAGAGTACATTTTACCTCATGTTAGTGACTCAGATTCATAGATAAAAATGCAATGTTAACTCGGAATGACATGTTAAAAAACATGGCAGCATATCTGAAGAATAATTTTTGAGAAGCCTTTATATGAACTGTTGTCTCATTTTTTTAAACATCCATCATTATTTTGTGTATTGGGATTTGGTGGATTTCATTATTGGATAGTCTATGATGCCATGAAATAGACTATATTCCGTTGGGAGCAGGAGCATAAGTTGCGACATGATTTTGAATATTCTAAACTAATTATCAATATTGAGAGCTTTCAAGTTGCAGTAGTTGAGGCGAAGGTAGATCATAATAAAAAACCAATAGAAATTAGCCAACAAATCAAAGAATCCATGAAAGAGTTTTTATATCTTCAACATAAATTGGATGATGTTCATAATAAATATGGGAAGTTGAAGCAAACATTGGGGAAAACCCAATTACATGGGATAACTACCATTTTAACTACTAAGTAAGCACATTGTTAGACAGAGGAAGTTAGAGTTGCTCAGCTATCTCAACCTCAACAAGCAGTCGATGGGGCTTATGAAGTGCTCCAACAAATTAAAATTCATGTTGAGATATAATATTAAAACATGATGGAAAATATCAATTTTGTGGATGGACCTATGATTTCTTATGAATGAAAGAAATTTTATCCTTAATCATATATGTCTTCATTCCTATTTTCCATGATTGCAATATTAAAGATAAATGATGATAATTATTCCTTTATGGTATACAATCATTATTATAATGACATGAATGGAGTGGTAAAAATTTTATTATTATGCCAAGGGACTTAATAATCATAATTTGATTGTTTATAGGGTGATCTGAAAAAAAAACCTCATAAATTTCGTATCTTTTGAATTTTTTTGCTCAATATTATGTAAATCATTCAAATTTTATGCTTAATGTGATAAGACTGAACTTTTGAATAGAGTGGCCTTTGCGGGATTTCAATCTGGTGAGTACTACATCATTTTTTGTTGGAAGTCTAGATTCATGCATGTTGGACTAAACAGGGATAGTATTTAAGGTTGAATAGATTTGGCTATAAACATTGAATTAGATCCCAAACAAAACTATGTGGCCAAGAATTGCTTTAACATTCTTTAAATATTACCAATGGGAATCTTGAGCCATGGTTCTTATGGACATCAAATTTAAAACCTATATCAACATAATGGGAGTCTCTTCTAAGAATTAAATAACCATTATTTGAAAACCCCATTTTGAGGGTTGTGTTATGAAGGGCCTACTGGGGCATATGTTGCATAGCCAAATAGTGGAATCTTTTTACTAACAAGCATGTTACGTAGGAAACTAATGCAACGCTACCTAAGGTCATGTGATTCAAAGTCAAGAAAAAGAGTTCTTTGATGTTTAATTTTTTTTGTTGATAGGTAAGAGAAAATAAGATTTGGGTGACTCAAGACCACAATTGGTGGCTTTTCCAAGGAATGTAATTTTAAGAAATAAAGGTCTATTTCACACTGACATATTTCATGGATAAGAAATCCATTTCTATAAGAAAATTAGTGTGTGTAGAATGTTTAAGATTAATAAGAAAGGGGAATTTCTGATATCATATTGTGCAGTTTTATGTCATTCAGTGAGGAGATTGATACTATGCAGTTTTATGTAATGCATTGAGAACATTGGTACTGTTCGGTTTTAAGTCATGCAGTGAGGAAATTGGTATTATGGAGTCTTAAGTCATATAGTAAGGACATTGGGTGGCGTTAAGTTATGTTCTTTAGCTCGGACCAAAGGTACGATACACTCCTAAACTATTTATGATTTTTTGGGAAACAAATTATCATATTCAGGTATGGAAGGGGAAATTGGAAACTGTGATTTGGGAATTTCTGAGACCGAGGAATGATATTGGAAATGGGCTAAAAAAATTATATGATGTCTTTTCCAAGAACAAAATTACACTTACATTAAAAACCCATTTTTGGGGCTTTATTATGCAGGGCCAACTGGGGCATATGCTGCATAGCCAAATAGTAGCATCTTTTTACTGACATGCCTATTATGTAGGCAACATATGCAAGGCCACCTAAGGGCACATGCTACATACTTAGGAAAAATAGTTCTGCGAATTTTAACATTTTATTTCTAAAAGATGAAGAATGTTTATGGAGATTTAGATTTTCTGAATAAGGTAGTTTGATTTATGAATAACGGTACTAGAATATGGAAAGGGTATTTCCACTAAAGATTTCCACATACTCGGAGGAATATGACATTTATGAAAGTCTGACCCAAATGTAAGAGTTATGGTGTATGTAGTTTTAGGTCATAAAACTAGGACCTGAAATTGAAACAATATATAATATGTGTCCTTCTGACATCAAGGTTATTTCATATTGTATTAAACACATGGTGAGGGAAATATGAAACCATGATCTTAAAGACATTCAAATTATGAGAAAGATAATGGGACAAGTATACATGAATGACAGTTTTAAAATACAAATTCTTTTATATTATCATTAATGACTAATGGGGACTAAGATACAATAACCAAGAACAATGTTACCCTTACATGACTAACTCACAATGGGGGCTTTATTATATAGGTCCAACTGAGGAATATGCTACATAACCAAATAGTGGTATCACTTGACTGAAAATCCTGTTATGTAGGCAACTTAGGCAAGACCACATAAGGTCACATACTGCATAGTTGGGAAAAAGTGTTCTCATATATTAGAAAGTGTGTCGCTAGAAACCATAAGAATGATTATGATGATATGAAAATATTCAAGATTAAGAGTCTGAAATATTAAGGGGTTTATATCAATGCATATGGTAAATATTTGAACCAATATTGGACATGAGGTTGACATTCTTTACATAGATTTGACTAATATGTAAAATGAAGAATTCATTTTTTTCCTTTGAATTAATATTGTGATTTGTAGTTTTATGTCATGCAATGAAGACATTATGCTATGCAATTTTAAGTCATGTAGTGAGGACATTATACTATTCTGTTTTATGTCATGCAGTAGGACATTGATAGACCTATGTGAAATTGGAACACCCTATTTTTATAAATAAGCCACTTACCCAACTCCTAACCCCATGTGATCTATGATTGGTGTAAGAAACAATGAGAATCAAGGGTTCCTTTTACAACGCAATGGTGACACAAGTGAATAATATGTATTCTATATTTTCATGCATTTTAACTTCATTCTGTAATGACAAAGAATAACCCATGTGAATGGAAAAACATATTGTAATGGTATTAAGGGATACAAACCAAGTGTCACTATATGTCTTTCTGGGGAAAGAATCAAGTCATACATTGTTCTTAAAATAATCCTTATGCATAATTTATTATTATACAAGAAATAAAGGGTTGTTTTTATCGCGACTGGGCCCAATAACGAAGATTTATTCATCTCTATGTATCTCATTAGAAAATTAGAATCATTCCACATGTACTTCTTGAAACAATAATTTCTCATGCCAATTGAGTCTGACATTAAGAACGAGGGCTTTTGACACATTCTGAGAGAATAGTAAATCCTAAGACATAAAATAATTTAAGGACTAAATTTTATATCTTAAAAAACACTTTGTATAGTTCTGATTCATAAACAAGATGAGAAAATAAAATAAGAATATTTTTTGATTGCGGCTGGGCTCAAAATTTGAGATTTAGGAATCTCTACATATCTTATTGTAAAATGAGAATGAAGCCATAGATAGTTCTTGACACAATCATCTCTATACGGATCTGACTCAGATATAGTAAATATAGGGACCCATGTTCTACTATGGAGTAGCAATGATGTCAGTGATATTTCCGATGGAATCATCTCACATAAAAAAGGGAAAATGTTTCTTGTAAAAAAGATGTCAAGCAATTTAATGTCATGTGGAAAAAAAATTCTATGCCTTTTAAATTCTTGAATCATGGACATCGTACTGTGCAGTTTAATGTCTTGCAGTGAGAATGTTGTATTGTGCAGTTTAAATTCTTGTAGTGAGGACGTTGTACATGGAAGTTTAATGTCTTGCAGTGAGGAAGTTGTACTGTGTAGTTTAAGACTTGTAGTGAAGTTGTTGTATTGTGGAGTTTAATTTCTGGTAGTTAGTACGTTGTACTGTGCAGTTTAATGTCTTTTATTGAGGACGTTGTACTATGAAATTTAATGTCTTTCAGTGAGGACGTTGCATTGTGCAGTTTACAGCCTTGTTGTGAGGACATTGTACTGTGCAGTTTAATATCTTACAGTGAGAACGTTTTACTGTGTAGTTTAATGTCTTGTGGTGAGGACATTGTACTATGCTTTTTAATATCTTACTGTGAGGAAATTTTATTGTGTATTTTAATGTCTTTCTTTGAGTGTGTTGTACTATGCAGTTTCAATTCTTGCAATGAGGAAATTGTACTGTGTAGTTTAATTTCTTGTGGAGAGTACATATATATACCACTACACAAAGTATTTCTTCAATAATGTCACATTTTTTGGAGTTGTAATAAGTTATCTATCCATTGAGATTAAAGCATAAGATCCATTTGAATATACATAATGTATTGAATAAGGTCCTTAACATATTGGATCAATTTTTAGTGGTTTCTTTGCTAGTTTTATTGGATTTTTAATGACCAATTCCAATTCCCCAGGAATAAATGAACTGAGGTGAACATTCATATTAAGAGCTCATGATATTCTATTCTGATAGACTTCAAAATGATGCAAAGTATGCTATCTTTTCTCATCTAATATTTCCAACTCATTGAACTGTTTCTAACACCGCTCATTTGTAGTCGAATAATCATATATTGCAACTCTGAGTGAAGGGAATTACATTTCATTTGAAAACACTGCTTCAGTTTCATATACCAATGAATAAGGAGTTCCTTGGGTAGCAGTACGGGTAGTTGTCCAGTAATCCCATAAAGCATTATAATGTTTATCAGGATATGATTTCATATCTTTATCCAACATATTTTAGAGTATATTTGATATGGACTTGTTGAGGGCCTCTATCTGTCCATTGGCTACTACATGATAGCGAGATGAATGGTTAGATTTGATACTATGTTCCTGATATAACATTTTTACCTTAGTAGAACAAAAAAATCTTCCATTGTCTTTAAAAATAGTGCCAGGGACACTAAATCTGGTGATGATGTTAGTTTTTACAAAACTAACAAGGCTTTTAGCTCTGACTTCCTTGAGAGTTATTTCCTCATCACATTTAGAGATAAAGTCAGCAGTAGTGGGAATATACTTGAACTAATTATCCGTGGCCAGAGGATAAGGCCCTACTACATCCATTCCCCATGTCAAAAATAGCCAAGAGTATTTAATTGTATGTAAAAACTCTGGGGGTTTATGAATGAAGATGGTATGAACATGGAAGGGATGGTATTTTTTAGTGAAATATGTACAATCCTGCATCATTAAAGGCCAAAAGTATTCAATACTTCAGATTTGATCAGAGAGTCTATACCCAAACTATTGGGCACCACAAAATCCAAAATATATTTCTTTCATGACAGTTGTAGTATCTTCTCCATCAATACATCTGAAGATAATTACATCAAAACCTCGCTTGTAGAGGATCTTTTGGTTGTCTTGAATATCATAAAGAGTGAAATTGGTTCCTCATCGTCAGTTCTGTTCTTTTTCTTCCCTATCTGGTGGAAGTATCCCATTTTGAAAATATTCTATGATGGATGTTCTCTATCCTGTTCTATGACCATAAGGTTCAAAAATAAGGTTAATTTCATAATTTCCTCTATTCTTGTTTGAACAAAATGCGATACCACACGATGATGAGTTATGAGAATGACTATATCATCCTAATTTGGATCTTCCAAGGCTGTAGCTTCATTAGACAATGCATCCATTGGGAATTTTTGGATCGCGGGACATAGGGAAATGAAATCTCTGAGTGAAATTCAGCCATTAAACCTCTGAATTCGTTACATGAAAGGATTAATTCTCCTTTTCTAATAGATTTCCCCATTAATTTGATTGATTACTAGTTCTAAATCACCATTCACCTTTAAATGATCTATTTGAAACTTAATGGCAAATTCCAACCCTACGATGAGAGCTTGATATTCTGACTCATTGTTGGTATCACATTCTATCAACATGAACGAATAAGGAAATACATTCTTTTCTAAGAAAAAAAGGACAATTCATAACCCAACTATGTTGAGTTTAGGGTTTTCCATTCTCTTCCCTGTTGGACTTCTAGAATCACCGTCAGTGTAAATTTCCCATGTTTTGGAATTATCTTGAATAGAGAAGACCTCATCATCATGATTTTTATTATTAAAAAATGAATCTATTGTAGATGGATGTTCAGCAAGGAAATCAACCAGATCTTGTCCTTTTATGGCCTTTTGCGGAACACACTAGATATCAAACTATTGCAAAATAATGTCCAACCATGCTAGAAGATCCACGTGCATAGGACGACTGAGGATAAATTTGAGCAGGTTGTTGCGAGATATCAATTAAACCTCATGATGTTGTAGATAGGGCCTGAATTTCTGAATTGAAAAAAGTAATGTCAGACAGCACTTTATATAATTTAATGTCGATTTTCTGCATCAAGCAATGTTTAACTAAGATATTAAAAGCTATTTTCATTCCAAGTATCATACTTTTGGGCAAGGAAGGCACATAGTGATCGCTCTAAAGCTGTTACATAGTGAAAAATGGTCATCCTTCAACATGTGGCAATAATACTGGTGGTCTCAATAGATATTTCTTATGGGTATCAAATGCTTCTTGGAAGTCTTCAGTCCATTGGTAGGTGACTCCATTATTCATTAATCTAATGAAGGGAAAACACTTTCCATCCAAATTGGTGATAAAGCGCCAAATATAAGCCCAGGGACCTTAGAGTCCGCTTAATTATTTCAGATTTCAAGGAGGTGAAAAACCAAGGAATTATTTTGTTTTCATAGGATCATCTTTGATACCATGATGGAATACAGTGATGCCAAGGAACTATTCTAAGGTTACCCCAAAAGCACATTTCAAGGGGTTCATCATAAAACTATGTTGCCAATGTTTATTGAATATGGTTTCCAAATTATCCAAGCTATTGAAATGATATCTATATTTGACCACAAAATCATCCACATAATATTCATAAAATTTCCCTCAGGGTTTGAAGATATGGTTCATGACACGTTTTTATGTTGAAAATGAATTATTTAATGAAAAGTTAATTACCAAATATAAAAACACACATTGAGTGGTTATTAAGGCTATAGATTCTTAATTCTTTAGGGCCATATAGATTCTATTATACCCAAAGTAGTCATCCATTAATGAAAAAGATTTATAGCCAGTTGTGGCATCAATTAGAAGCTCTGTAATCGGAACTGGGAAATCATCTTTAGGACAATGTTTGTTAAGATCTATGAAATCGATGTAGACTATAATTTTTTCATTTTTCTTTGTCCCTCGGACAATATTTTCTAGCCATTTGGGATACTTAACTTCCATGACAAAGTTATCCTTTATAAGATTATCAACATAAGATCCAATTTTATGGGCATGAGTTGGGTGTCTTCTTCTTACTATCTGCCTGAATCAATGATGTTCTTCTATAAAACCCAAATAATAGGTGGCTACATCAAGATTATGACCTGGAATTTCTTTATGATTCAATGAAAATATATCCTATTGTTGTTTTATAATTGAGGTATACTCATCTTGCTCTTCAAAGGTCATGGACCAACTAATTAGAGTGGGGTGTGGATCTTATTATGTACCCATATTTATTTCTCAGAGCTCATCCATAGTTGTAGAGACACATTCCTCAAATGTTGGAGGAGCATCCCTTAGATCTTCCTCTTCTTTTTCATTATGTGTTACCTCTCCAGGTTCATTTTTCATAGTAGATGACAAGGAAAAACTTTCAGAGTTAGAGGGAAAAATATTATTCGAACATCCTGGTGAATATACCACCATATCTGACCCTAATTATGAAGAAGAGTATTCCTGTGGTAATAAAGAGGGATTGATAGATTTATAATCAATAGCTTTGTCCTTATCTAGCATTGCTACAATCTCTTCTACTCTGGTTGAAGAAGTAGATGCTTTTTGTAGTTCATTGGAAGAAATTAAAACATCCTCATATAGGATTTAATCATTAATTAGTGGATCAATAGTTTTTCCATGTTTTCAGGCTCAATTGATTTAATTAACATTATTGAAGTTACTGGTCGAGTTCCTGGATTTGGTTTTACCATTTCAATTTGACTGATTGTTAACACATAATCTATACTCAAATTCTTAAAAATATATTTTGGGATCTTTTCTAGTCTATTTGGAATCATGTCATACATAGTTCTTAAAAAATTCCTTATACAGAACTGATTCTTATAAAATAAATAAAGGGTCGTTTTTATCGCAGTTGGGCCCAATAACAAAGATTTATTCATATCTAATTATCTCATTGGAAAATGACAATCATGAAACATATACTTCTTGAAACAATCATTTCTCATTCCAATTTAGTTTGACATGAAGAACGAGGGCTTTTGACACATTCTGATTGAACAGTAACTCCTAAGACATAAAATAACTTAAGGACTGAATTTTATATCTTAAAAAACACTTTGTGTAGTTTTGATTCATAAACAAGTTGAGAGAAGAAAATAATAAGATTTTGTGATTGCGGTTGGGCTCAAAATTAGAGATTTAGGCATCTCTATGTATCTCATTGTGAAATGAGAATCAAGCACAACATAGTTCATGACACAGTCATCTCTATGTGGATCCGACTCAGATATAGGAAAGATAGGGACCCATGTTCTACTACGGAGTAGTGATGATTTCAATGATATTTTCCTATGGAAGCTTCTCACATCAAATAGGGAAAATGATTCTTGTACAATAGATGTCCTGAAATTTAATGTCATGTGAAAAAAAATGCTCTACCTTTTAAAGTCTTGAAGCATGGACATCGTACTGTGCAGTTTAATGTCTTATAGGGAGAATGTTGTATTGTGCAGTTTAAATTCGTGTAGGGAGTACATTGTACTTGGAAGTTTAAAGTCCAGCAGTGAGGATGTTGTACAGTGCAGTTTAAAAATTGTAGTGAAGAAGTTGTACTATAGAGTTTAAAGTCTAGTAGTTAGTATGTTGTACTATGCAGTTTAAAGTCTTGTAGTGAGGATGTTGTACTCTGCAATTTAATGTCTTTCGGTGGGGATGTTGCATTGTGCAGTTTACAGCCTTGCAGTGGAGACATTGTACTGTGCAGTTTAATATCTTACAGTGATAATGTTTTACTGGGTAGTTTATAGTCTTGCGGTGAAGACATTTTACTGTGCTGTTTAATGTCTTACTATGAGGACATTGTACTCTTCAGTTTAATGTCTTTCTTTGAGGGCATTATATTGTGCAGTTTTAATTCTTGCAATGAGGAAATTGTATTGTGTAGTTTAATGTCTTGTAGAGAGGACGTATAAATACAACTACACAAAGTATTTCTTCAATAATCTCACATTTTTTGGAGTTGTAATAAGTTATCCATCCACTGAGATTAAAGCATAAGATCCATTTGAATAGACATAATGTATTGAATATGGTCCTTCACATATTGGATCAATATTTAGTGGTTTCTTTCCTAGTTTTATTGGAGTCCTAAAGACCAATTCCAATTCTCCAGGAATAAATGAACAGAGGTGAATATTCTTTTTAAGAGCTCGTGATATTCTATTCTGATAGACGTCAAAATGATGCAAAGTATGCTATCGTTTCTCATCTAATATTTCTAACTCAATGAACTATTTCTAAGACTGCTCATTTATAGAAGAATAATCATATATTTCAACTCTGAGTGAAGTAAATTGCATTTCATTTGGAAAAACTGCTTCAGTTCCATATACCTATGAATAAGGAGTTCCTTGGGTAGCAGTATGGGTAGTTGTCCAATAAGCCCATAATGGATTTGAATTTTTATCAGGATATGATTTCATATCTTTATCCACCATATTTTAGAGTATATTTGATAGGGACATGTTGAAGGCCTCTATCTGTCCATTGGCTGCCACATGATAGCAAGATAAATGGATAGATTTGATATTATGTTCCTGATATAACTTTTTTACCTTAGAAAAACAAAAAATGCTTCCATTGTCCATAAAAATAGTGTGAGGGACACCAAATCTGGTGATGATGTTAGTTGTGACAAAAATAAAAATGCTTTTGGCTATGACTTCCTTGAGAGGTATTTCCTCGGCACATTTAGAGATAAAGTATGTAGCAGTGGGAATATACTTGAACTAATTATCCGTTGCTGGAGGATAAGGCCCTACAATATCCATTCCCCATGTGACAAATGGCCAATAGTATTTAGTTGTATGTATAAACTCTGGTGGTTTATGAATGAAGATGGAATGCACATGGAAGGGATGGTATTTTTTAGTGAAATATGTACAATCCTGTGTCATTGAAGGCCAAAAGTATTCAATACATCAGATTTGATCAGAGAGTCTATACCCAAACTAGTGGGAACCACAAAATCCTAAATGTATTTCTTTCATGACATTTGTAGTATCTTCTCCCTCAATACATATGAAGATAATTCCATCAAATCCTCTCTTGTAAAGGATCTTTTGGTGGTCTGGACTATCAAAAATAGTGAAATTGGCTGCTCATCATCAGTTCTGTTCTTTTTCATCCCTATCTGGTGGAAGTGTCCCATTTTAAAAATATTCCATGATAGATGTTCTCCATCCTGTGCTATGACCATAAGGTTCAAAAAAAAGTTAATTTCATTAATTTCCTCCATTCTTGTTTGAACAAAATGTGAGACCACACGATGATGAGTTATTCGAATGACTATCTCATACTAATTTGGATTTTCCAAGGCTATAGCTTCATTAGACAGTGCATCTATTTGGCATTTTGTGATCGCGGGACATAGGTAAATGACAGCTCTGAGGGAAATTCAGCCATTAATCCTCTGAATTCATCACACGAAGAGATTAATTCTTCTTTTCTAATAGAATATTTCCCATTAATTTGATTGATTACCAGTTCTAAATCACCATTCACCTTTAAATGATCTATTTGAACCATAATGGTGAATTCCAACCCTATGATGATAGCTTGATATTCTGCCTCATTGTTGGTACCACCTTCTATCAATAGGAAAGAATAATGAAATAGTTTCTTTTCTAAGGAAAAATGTAAAATTCATAACCCATCTATGTTGAGTTTAGGTTTTTCCATTTTCATCCCTGTTGGACTTCTGGAAGCACCATCAGTGTAAATTTCCCATGTTTGGGAATTATCATGAATAGAGAACCCTCTTTATCATGAAGTTTAGTATTAAAAAATTAATCTACCGTAGATGGATGTTCAGCAAGGAAATCAACCAGATCATGGCCTTATATGGCCTTTTTAGGAACACAATAGATATCAAACTGTTTCCAAATAATGTCCCACCATGCCAGGCAATCCATGAGCATAGGATGACTGAGGATACATTTGAGCAGGTTGTTGCGAGATACCAATTAAACCTCATGATGTTGTAGGTATTTCCTCAATTTATAATTTGCAAAAATTTATTCCAGGCAGCACTTTTCAATACTTTAATGTCATGTGTCTGCATCAAGTATAGTTTAACTGAGATATTAAAGGCTATTTTCATTCCCAGTGTCATTCTTTTGGGAAAAGAAGGCACCTAGTGATTGCTCTAAAGATGTCATGTAGTAAAAAAGTTGTATTCCTTCAACATGTGGCATTAATTCTGGTGGACTCAAGAGATATTTCTTGTTGGTATCAAATTCTTCTTGGAAGTATTCAATCCATTTGTAGGTGACACCCTTCTTCATTAATCTAATGAAGGGAAAACACTTGCATGCCAAATTGGCGATAAAGCGCTAAATATTGGCCACGTTTCCTCAGAGTCCGCTTAATTACATCATATTTCACGGAGGTGACAAACCAAGTATTGATTTTGTTTCCTTAGGATCATCTTTGATACCATGATGGCGTACAATGAAGCCATGGATCTATTTTGAGGTTACCCCGAAAGCGCATTTCAAGGGATTCATCATAAAACTGTGTTTACAATGTTTATGGAATATGGTTTCTAAATCAGCCTAGCTATTGAAATGTTATCTGTATTTGACAAAAAAATAATCCACATAATATTCATAAAATTTCTCTAAGAAGGGTTTGAAGATATGGTTCATGGCACGTTTGTATATTTCAAATGAACTCTTTAATGAAAATGGCATTACCAGATAACAAAACACACATTGAGTGGCTATTAAGGCTATAGATTCTTCATTCCTTAGGGCCATATAGATTCTATTATCCCCAAAGTTGTCATCCATTAAGGAAAAAGATTCATTTCCAGCTGTTGCATTAATTAGAATCTTTATAATCGGAACTGGGAAATCATCATTGGGACAATGTTTGTTAAGATCTATGAAATCAATGCAGACTCTCATTTTTTTTATTTTTCTTTGTCACTGGGACAATATTGGCCAGCCATTTGGGATACGGAACATCCTTCAAAATGTTAGCCTTCATAAGATTATCAACTTAAGCTTCAATTTTAGAGGTATGAGTTGGGTGTGTTCTTCTTACTTCCCACCTGAATCAATGATGTTATTCTAGAAATCCCAAATAATGTGTGGCTACATCAAGATTAAGACCTGTGATTTTTTATAATGTAATGAAAATATATCCTATTGTTGTTTTATAAACGATGTATGATCCTCTTTCTCTTCAGAGGTCATGGACAAACTAATTAGAGTGGGGTGTGGATCTTATTATGTACCCATATTTATTTATCTGAGCTCATCCACAGTTGTAGAGACACATTCCTCAAATTTTGGAGGAGCATCCCTTATATATTCTTCTTCTTTTTCATTTCGCGTTACCTATCCAGTTTCCATTTTCATTGTAGATGACAAGGAAAAACTCCCAGAGTTAAGAGGGAAAATTAGTATTCAAATATCCTGATGAAGATACCACCATATCTGGCCCTACTGATGAATAAGGGTCTTCCTATGGTAATAAAGATAGATTAAGGGATTGAGAATCAATATCTTTGTATTTATCTAGAATTGATACAATCTCTTCTACTCTGGTTGATGAAGTAGAGGCTTGTTGTAGTTCAGTGGATGAAATTAAAACATCCTCATGTAGGCTTTCATCATTTATTGGTGGATCAATAGTTTTTCCATGTTTTCAGGCTCAATTTTCGTAATTAACATTATGGAAGTTAATGGATGAGTTCCTGGATTTGGGTTTACCATTTCAATTTGACTGATGGTTAACACATAATCTATACTCAAATGCATAAATATATTTTTTGGGAACTTTTCTAGTCCTTTTGGAGCATTAAATCTAGTTATTTCTTTTTCCATGGGCTTCATACCTATTGTGTGATAAAACACTGCCTCAATGTATTGAGATTCACAAGGTTGGAATGGATCCTTGTAACCATACAATGTCCCGATTTTAAGATTGAAATAGTACTTAACGCATCGATAGTATGACGAAGGTATGGCTGCATGTGGATGCAGTCACGGCCTTCCAAGAAGAATAATGAAGGTTGTATCTTGATGAACAACCTTGAAATATGAGATTAAGAGAAGATCTCCAAATTGAGTTCTGTGGGTAATCTCACCCATAGGTTCATGTTCATTCTTATCATAATCATGCATCAATAAAGTCGAAGGAGATAATTCATATTCTTTCAAGACCAATCAATGAAGTTTACGAACAGGAATGGGGATGACTCTAGAGACATTATCAATAAAGGCCCGTCAAATGTATACAGCATTGACCGTGACAGAAAAATACAAGGGTCTGATATGCCCATGAAAAACATCATTTTGAGCTTCATCTGTAAAAGATATGACTGAATGACATTCTACAGAATCATTCTCTATACGGTATACCTTAGTAGCAGTAACTTCAATGTCAAACTCTTGTGTACTGGACTAAGTCTCAATGGGTTCTTCATGAAAATCTTTTGACAGATTCAAAGCATCCAGAATTGATAACATAGCCGGTACATGGGCCAATTGTTTTAAGAAATCACACTTTTTGAAAAATGGTTTGTGTTTCTCTGCATGGAGATGTGGTTTTTTGTATTCTTTGGAAGTTGGTTCTTCTGATGTAGACATACTCAGTGTCGGAGCAGAATCTGGAAATACACTTGGCTTTGGTAAATTAGATTGACTAGGTAAGTTCATTTGCTGAGAAGAAGACGATGTGACTTCTAATCGGTCTCCCAAAATAATTGTGTCAGAACCGAACCTATCATTCATGGAAGAAACTCCTTTCTATTATTGAACATGTAGAAGGGATATTCCATGAGTTTTTCTGCATATATGGTTCGAGCAAGGGTTGAGTTAAAATGGTGGTTTCTAGAATTCCCAATTTATCCCATGTATCCTCGACCTTAGCCTCTTCCTCTTGTTCCCCAATTAGGTACAAGGAATTATGGCACACTATAAACATAATCATCCTTGGCATAAGGATCCATTAAATGGTTAACATTAACAGAAAACAAATATTAATTCTTCATCTGGAAAATATTCTTGTCGACAGGTAAATTCTGGTTATGTCGTTTGGTGGGGCGGTGCTCATGATTTTAAAACAGATGGTTCAAAATATGCCAGTGTCAAGGACAACATCAGCCTTTACATGAACTCATCTTCTTCTAAATTCTCTTCATCTTTATAATAACTTCACTTTATTGAGGATAACCTTTTGATTTAGTTGGTTTGGTTGGGGTAGGCATGGAAAAAGACACAATAGGTTGTTTCAAACGTGTTCGTAAAATGACATGAGTTTAGTTGATCATTTTCTGGATCATCCATTCAACCAATTTCTACACATTTCTGATTTTGACCTCTTTTCATTCACCTTCTTCTTTAGGATCAGTAGCAGTAACACATGATAATTGAGATGATGAAATTTTCACTTTCACTTGTCCATAGTCTACCATCTGTTGAAGAAGGTCTCTGAATACAAAACACTCTTGAATGGGGTGTCACACCATCTAGTGAAAGGGACAATAATTAGAAAGATATTCATCTCCATATTTATTTTGCTTCTTCACCCTTTCCTATTGAACCAAATTATTTTCTATGGATGAGATGAAGTAACTATGAACGTGTTCATTCCTAAAAGAATAAACATTATTCTTTTATTCCTAAAACTGTTTCCGCCTTTGATCTCTTTGATCATCTTGATGAGGCAGTCATTACTTATGATACTTAGGAGGTAGAGCCCTTCGTTATGATGAAGATATTAAAGTAGAAGAACTTATAGGTGCCTTCTTGAGTTTGACTATAGAAGATTCTCCCTTTCCTATCATCCTCCTTGGAGCTGATGGAATTACTTGATTTTTAGCCTTATTTTCTACAATAGAGTGTTCAATATATTGAGCGATTGAAGTAAGGTCTCGAAACCCTCATGTGTATTTCACAGGGATCAATAGTGTGTGTAATTTATCACATAGAATTTCTGCACAAATTGGAAGCAAATATTCTTGAGGGAGTTCTAGAAAAATGGAATATGTTAATCCTTTCCATCGTGCAATAAAATCTAAAACTATTTCATTACCCTTTTTTACAATTGGTTAGATCAAAAACTATATTCTTTGGTAGTGTTGAACTAAATTGAAGAAGGAATTTATGATTGAGATCATCCCATATAGTAATTGATCGAGATTGTAAACAGGTATACCAGACAAAGTCTTATCTTTATAAGTACTACACAAAACACCTATGCTTAACTGCTTCTTGTTATTGAGAATTTCACATCATTGGATCACAATGAGAAAATAAATGTTTTAAGTGTTGTTTCAGATCTCCCGAACCATTAAATATTAGTAATGTGGTATTCATAAGTTTTTTTTGGGGAGGAATTTCTTCCACCCATTTAGGGTAAGATATCTTTTTCAGCTAAACAGGTGCACATCATTCTTCCATAGCTTCCAATCAAGTCGTTAATGCCCCAATTGTGTTCATAATCATTTGGGGAACATCCAGATAAGTTGAAAATTGTGCAGGTATAGTAGCAGGAGCATGATCTGGTGCAAAGACTGACAAAACCACTAATGTTGGTGATGATATATGACTTGGATAACCCCCAAGAACAGGCTTATCAAGATATATATGGTCCTGCATTGATTTTGTACCCAGTGGATAGAATATATTATCTGCATCTGTAGTTACTAAAAATACACATTGCTGAGGAGATCCTATAGGATTTTCATGTTGAGGACCTATTTGGGGAGTACGTCTAGTGAAAGGGATGTTTCGAACTAACTCTGTATTTAGTATTTTCAACTTCTTCATTTCTTCTTAGAGCTATGAAAATATCTCTTCAAGAATAAGAGATTGACATTCTCTAGTGGAAAAGTGAGATTTAATCTGACTTTTGGTTTTCCCCTTGTTATATTACTTTTAGAAAGTGGGGAGTTGGTTATTTGAAAGCATACATCGATTCTGGGTAAGAATCTGATTTCATGTGCATAAACCTTCTTTATTTGCCTTAGTGTGTACCTCATTATGGACAAGAACATCATCTTTTGATTCGCCTAAACTGGACTTATTTTATAGAGGATCTTCTGCAATGGTGTTAATCACATTTAAGGATGTATAGTGCATCGATGACATTCTGGTAGTATTTTTGCGAGATCTTCCTCCTTTGTGTCACTCATGAGACTTCATTCTCTTATATGATAAATCTCCTGGAACTATTTGGGGATTGTAACCCGATGGGAATCCTCGGATAGTTTATTTGTACTATTTCCTTGTGGATTCATCCATAATCGGGAGAATACATACATTCTTTGAGGAGGGGATTGCATATGTGAAAAATCTACCATCCCTACAGGCTTGGGCTATTTATGTTCTTATTATTCAAAAATTTTAACTTTATTTAATGAACATGACGGTTGAATTAAATGATCCCCCAGCATTGAAAGTTGGTGTGATTCTTGAACTTCTATGGATGAAGTTCGTGCAACTGATTTTATGATTCTGCAGATTTTGGTTCAAACATTCTCTGGGTGAATTATCTGAAAACCACTCAAATCACTGGTTTCAAAAGATCACTGAACTATTTTAGATATTTTCATTTTCTGACGCTTGATATCCTCCAAGCGGGATGCCTGATCAATATTATCGGATGCTTGATGTAAAAGTAACTTAGAAACCTTTTTTCTTTGGGCTGGATTCTGATGAGAACTGGTTGAAGCCTATTCCTGAGCATACATTTTATTACATACAAAATCTATTGATTGTGGCCAACAATGGGAAATAACATTTCATTAGTCCACTTTTGGCAGAAATTACTGATTTTGGAGTGCAGTGAAATGCATTGCTCCATATGTACCCCTTCCTCTGATACGAACACTAGACGGGGAATCAAAACATAACTAGCATAGTCCCTTACGAGCATTGAGATATGCACACTGAAGGGTTCTTTGATGTTTTTAAACCTTTGGATGTTGGAAAAATGGGAGAGAGGCCGGTAATTTTGGTGTTGATACCTTTCTATTACGTTCACATTATTTTTTATATTCATCATATTGTAGTACTTTGGTTTTAAAATGAAAAATAATTTCCCATAAGTTGTGGTGGATATCATGAATGCAATCCTCTATCCCCAATTCTAGAATGTTATACTAAGAATTTTCCAAAGGCCAGAAAATGACTAGTATTTATCCTTTGGCCAATTTTTTTTCTCATATTTAACATATCATCATTATCCTTATCTAGAGGTGTCTCCACTTGGTATGACCAAATTGGATGCTCAATATTAGAAGATAAATGACCCAAGGGAGGTTCAGAGAACAACCCTTCCCTTAAGATGTCTTTTGGTTGAGAAAGTGTTTCACCCGTAAATGAAAAGGCATCAGACATGACTGGACTTGTGTTTGCAAGTGCCTCATGATAGGAGGGTTTTCAAGTCAATACATTTTTAATTATGAAATTTACTTGATAATGTGAAATAATAATATGGATAATAATTTCAAGGTGAATTACATCATGGAGAGGATCACAATGATGGATTATAGCAATGGATAAATCTTTTTTCTCTCTGGCCTTCTGGCCACACAGAGGGTTTTCGTGTCTCTCGTCCGGAGATAGGCACTCTGGATAGATTGAATTTTTAAGAATAAATACTTCATGATGATGTGTCTAATTAGGAACTTCATAATTACAACTACTAATCCCATTATTTGGTAACAAGAGTATATGATCTTGGGAAGTAATAGACATATGTCTGAGGGCATCAAGAACTCTAGCATTAAGTGCAGCCAAATTACATCTTGACTCTTGATTTTACATCAATTATTGGAGTCTTCTTTATGGATGTTCTCTTACACATAGATGGGGAAACCTAATGGGAAAATTGGTTATCAGGGACAACTGTATGTGCATACCTTGTATTGGGTAATAAAATAGACAGATTACATCCAATTAGAAATGGAATATGTTCCCAATCTTGTTGTCTGTATAATATAGGGGAGTATACCCAAGACCATCCTAGATGAGAAAAAAAATGTGTATCTTCTCTAGGATGGATTTTTGATTTTTCATCCCATGTGTGGCGATATATTTATGTGTATATTCCTCTGATACTGCTAAATTAGTTGAATAAATATCATGGCATTCTTCCAGAATACGGATAGGGATACACGTTTTCCCTTTCACCATTGATAAAATTAGTTTGGTAACTTTAGCGGCCGGAATGGGAATTTATGTCAATTATGTATCTAGAGTTGGTGTATATGCCTACTTATGTCCTCCTTTTCCTGTCAATTTATATTGAAAGTACTCATGCATCAGGAAAAAGAGTTGGGTCCGCCCCAAATTTTTTGTTGGAGCTTTCTGACTGATTTCTTTGGGTGCTACCAAACGAGACTGTTGGTAGACTTGATTAACATTGGAAGATGTATTTACCTGATGGTTGTTTTCGATCATGTATGGTTGATGGAATTCCTTTAATACTGGCAGATGAGACTGCTGACAAAATTGGTGATTCTAAATAGGTGTATGTTTCTGTTTAACAGTTTCCACCACATTTGATTAGTGGGCTTATTTACATGCAGTCAGACAAGCCTGTTGACTGAAATATAACTTGTAATCAGTTGTATGTGCATGTTCATGATACTGCACTGGGTTTATCTATTGGGATTTCTGGGATGCTGTCAGAAGTGTCTGCTGAGTAGAAAAATTAGGACGGACTGGTGTATGTTCCCATTGGATGTTTTCTATTATGTTAAATTGATAAACTTCACCAGAGAAGGAAGAGGTGAGACACTGCTCCCTATTGACCGAAATTTGTCCCGAGTGGTTCATCTTGTGTGCTTGGGTCTGAGAGGCATGAGCCAAATGTCCAGAGGCAACACCCCCATCATGTTGGGGGTACACCACTTCATGATTATGGTGGCGACTTCTGTTGGGAGTCCTAAGGAAGGAATCCAACATTCTTTACTTAAGGATTTTAATGACCTCTTGATCCACCTCCCTATAGTATAGGAGGGATTGATTGTTGCGTTCTAGGGATAAGGACCCGAAACTGTTGGAGATGGTGGTTGGAACTGTTTTCTTCTTGATCATTGGCTATCATTGGCCAAATGATAGATGATTGTAATTTACCTGGATGCCATGTCGATCAGCCTCCAAAGTCGAGATTGTATCATGATGGAAATATTTTTTTCCCATCACATTAGATACCAAGCATTGAAGAAACTAGGTTTTAGATTAATTCATTCCGATTGATGTAGATCCATCTTGAGCAGCGATCGATAAGTTAACAGATGTTGATTTGGAAAAATCCATGTTAAGAATGAAGGGAATTTTGAGAAAAAAAACTAGAATACAACAAACAAATCCATTAAAGAAACATCATTTTAGATGGATTGATTGATTCATTTGTGTGGACATCCATTATCATTTGATAAGGTCCTAATAGGTGGGTAACATTATTAACATGGTTAAATATTTCATGTTGGGTTCACCATTTTTCTTTCATAGTTCCATGAAATATGTGTTCTAGTTTTAAGAATCAGTATTTCTCGATGATTTCCAATTGATTTATTTATGGAGATAGAGTCTTCAAAAGGTTCTTTTACCAAAGGTTACCTACCTTCCAAATTCATACATTCATTATTTTTGAACTTTACGATACGTAAAAAGTACATTGGTTGAAAGGATGGGGAGAAGACTTATAAAACACTTTTCGGGGTAATTATTGTCTACATTGGGATTCTCTTTGTAAATTAATTATATTTTAATGAATCTTTATTTATTCACATATTATATCATAAGTATCCCTTGTAATTTATATTCACTTATTAACATATGTAAAATTTAGAATCATCAGTATGCATTCAAGGTTCTTCATTAATGGAAATATTTGTATGTATTCAAGACTTCCAATCAATGGTATCCTCTAATATACTGCTTAGAGATTCTTTTAATCATTGTTTTGATGATACTAGTTTTTAAAGCCACTCGGTGGGGCACACTAAAATTTATTTTCATCCAGGGAGACAAAGGTTTGGTTAGATCTTGGGATTGTGCCCGTAAAATGGGTCACTTATATATCCTTGGGAAATGAATCAGAGACCTCTTAGATCAGTGACGCATAATGGGACACTTTATACCATTTATGGTCACGTTAAAAGGACCACTAAGTGAGGGGTGCTTGGTCAAAACATAGTGTGGGACTTATACTAAAGCAGCGCAAGGAACATAGAAAAGATATGGTTTTTCAAGTATGATCAGACCATGTTGGTAATATGGACCAAGGAGAACATGGTTGATTTGAATTTTTGGGTTTGGACATCATTGAGTCTTCCTACGTATCCCGCAATAATTAGAATCAAAGCCCATGTAGTTCAAAAAGTCTCATAGGAGTGCATGGTCCTTTGAGATAGATGAGTTTGGTCTAACTTCCTAAAAAGGATTCCTTAATGATTCGAGGTTTGATTTGGGGATTATTCTTAAGGAGGATGCCTAGATTAAAGGAATCAGGGTTGGATTCTGGAAGAGGATGTCTAGTGAGCTCGGTCCCTAAAAAGTAGTCCTACGTATCCTTTTTTAAACAGGAATCAGAGTTCTCGTAGTTCATTACACCATGGGTTTTTGTGAATATGTTGTGACAATGAAAATTTTTTAAGACCACGTGAGTCATGATAGGTGTAGGAAAAAATAGGATTTCAATGATTCAATGATGTCATTCACACATTCAAATTATTTCACCTCTGCTGGTGGAAGAGGGCGCATCAACTGTGGAAGAGGGCTAGGCGGCCCGAGAAGAGGGAGAGATGACAAGCCTACCCTATGTTTTCTTCACATTGGACAATGGTCCAAATAAATGTAAGAAATAATGAAAATTAGGGGCTTAATCCAAGATGGATACCCATGGTGACAAAGCCCAATGTGAGAGGTAAAGGGTAATGAAAGTCCATGTTCCCATCTCCCCATTGGTCTTTGACGCCGAAGAAGATAGGAGGAGCAATGGTGCCACCTCCTACAAGAAAATCTAGGGGCTTATGCCAAATTGGTTGTCATAATGAATTATCCTAGTAGGGGAAGGAGACTTCTCCTATGCTTGCATAGAAAATTAAGTGTGGACTGTACCTTCCCATCCATTTTCCTATGGTTCTGGGTCTTACAGATAAGAAGGGGAAGATATAACCCAAACCCTTATTCTCAAAACCGGGAACTTCCCATCAATGATCCTAGGAGAAAGTTCCATATAACTACTGATATAAAAACCCACAAATACTGTATGAACCCTAACCCCATTGTGAAATAAATGTGGGAAACCTCTGAATATGGAAATACAAACCCAAATAGGAGATAGGCTAATGTGCCGTTCCCAATGGTTTCATAAGTCAAGAGGTTTTGGTGGAGGTTTCAACATAGTCCCTTTCAGATAAGAGAACCAAGGAAGGATATACCCTTCCATGTATGGATTTAAAAGAGGGAACTTGAGTTGGAGCATATGATTTATACCAAGATCTGTTTCATAGGTACCTCGTGTAGGTATGCCACATTGGTATCCCACATTGAGGTACCGCGCAGGTATAACGTTCATGTATGCCTCTCCGGTATGAATGATGACTGAAGCATGTATTTCACATTGGAGAACCAAACAAATTTTAAAAAATTAAACGATATTCAAAAATGATTATCCCATTATTTATCACTTCATCCGTGTTTTAGAGGGCTAGCTCAGTTAATTTTAAGGATCATGGAGAAAGATCTATGAAATGGGAGCTTCAGTGTGTCTTTTAGCTTTTTTAGTCCTTCAAATGGGGAGAACTAGGGCTCCGTTTATAGGAACTTATAGGCGTAATGGAAAGAAGGTATATCCACACAGTATATCCACACACCTCTTCCAAAAAGGTGCTCTATACAGGGGTACAAAAATTACTCGGGCGCATAGCTCTGCCGCACAAGTCTGTCGCTCAGGTCCGTTGCACAGACAAATCGTGCAGATCTTTTTGGGCTGTTTGGATTTCCATATGATTTCTTCAAACTATGCCTAGGGATTTTGATATATCATGGGGTCTCTTCATAATATTTGTGTTTTATTATGTCTTGTCAAAACCTATGTTTCATACTCTCACATATGTTAGAGTAACAAAATGATTAGATAAAATAAAATTAAATAAAAGTGCCTTGGACGTGTAGGTCCTAATTAAGGAATGATAAACGGATGACTCATAAACAATCAAACATATTTTTTTAAATAAACAAGTACATGACTTGTGAAATTAAAAAAAATTAAATAAAATAGACACATATATAGGTATAATCCATTATTATGAAAATTAATATACTTCCAATGACTATGAATTATAAATAACTATCAATAAATCATTTCAATTGATATTTATTTAAGATAAACCATGCACGAATTATTCCGATTAATAATCATATTAATCAATTAATTAATTTTTTCTTAATATTTCTCCAATATTTAGAAGTGATACAAATCTATTGTAATTTTTTAGAAGTTAAAGTCTTTATTTTTTTAAAAAAATTAAAAAATAATTACATTGCATTTACAGGGATGGAACTCAAAGAGTACCTACTCAAACTATTAGGTATGGTCCTTATTGTATAAAATGAGCTCACATGACATATCATATACACAACATGTGAAGTAATTTTATGTGTTTTATAAGAAACCAGATCTTTTTTTAGGTATAATTTTCTTTTTTCTTGAGTTTTTGAGAAAATAGGAGTTTTTTGAAATTTTTGAAGTGCATATCGTGTACTTTATGAGTACACGCCGTGTACTTAGTTGCGGCGGGTAGTCGTGGGCTGGTCATGTAGCAGCCTTGCACACGGCCAGGTTGGATGACCTGGAGGCCACCAAAAGAAGAGTACGGAAGCAAAGAGTACACATCGTGTACATCAAAAGTACACACTATGTATTTTTTTTCATTAAACGCACCAGGGTCACGTCTGACAGGAAGAACCATCTCTTTCTCAAAATAGTTCATCCGAGAGCACCGAGCAGCCATGGATCATTGAAAATCCTTCAGCCAAGTGTCTGTACTCTGAATTGAACACCATTGGTTGCATTGGAATCACATCGGTGAGTTCTCTCTTTAGCTAGAGTCTCGTTTAATGATTTATCTTCTTCTCCAAGTTATCTTGGGTTGAACGTTTTAGACGTTTTCATAGATATAAGATGATCTAAGGAGATTGAGTCCTCAAGGTTCACTTATTGACATCTCCTAACATCGAGGTAGGTGGTTTGTGCCTTTTTATTGGATTTCATTGAGTATTATGTGAAAATTCCACCAATACACTTGAACAGGGTATTGTGTGTTTATTGTTTTACACATGTTGTTTGCCTACCATGCTTGTATGCCTATGTAGAGGTTATTTGGATATGAAATGGGTTGATTTTTATGATTTGTATGTTTTTTACATGCTTGTTCTATTTAAGACCATTTGGTCCTATTAAGCCGGTGTGGCTTCCTTGCTGGATTTCTATGCATGTTGCTATAGGGTGGAGAATTTGTTTTTTGACATGCTTGATATGATGTAGACCATTATCCTAGTAGTACTGTTGGTTTTCTTTGGCCATATTAAATTTCTATGCTCATTCACATACACCAGACCGTGAGAACTTGGTGTAGTAGACTCTATGGGGAATTGACCGGGGGAGCCTCCTCAGAGAGCCTTTGATCACTTAGGCTATAAGGGGGACTGAACGAGTGAGCATCCTCAGGGAGCCTAGAACCACCTTGGGATATAAGGGTAATTGACTGAGTGAGCTTCCTTAGAGAGTCCATTTTTACTTTATACAATAAATGGATTGACTGTGTGAGCTTCCTCAAAGAGTCTTTGATTTAATTGTACGACCTAGGCTATAAAGAAAATTGATCAAAGGAGCTTCCTTAGAGAGTCTTAGACCTTGGTGTTATAAGGGTAATTGATTAGTTGAGATTCCATGACTGCCGAAGACTATATGGGGAATGAACTGTGCGATCTTCCACATAGAGTCTTGCTTTACCTTTGACTATAAAGGGACAGACTATGAGTGCTTCCTCAGATAGTCTTGTTATATTTATATACTGAACCAGAGGGGTTAGGCTGAGTGTACTTCCATGAGGGATGCTTGTATTTTTTTTAGTTAGGACCAGAGAGGATGGTTGTGAGTACATCCCAGAGGGTTACCTGTTTGATGTTTAGAATTCTGTTCCCTATAGCATGATTTGAAACGGTTGATTATTTACTGCTTAGTGTCTTCTGATTTACTGCTTTCTATACTTTTACCTTCCATATACTCACTGACTATTTGGAACAGATCATCGGGTGGTTGCCTACTGGTATTTAGTCTGACACCCTGTTTGGGTCATGCTTTTGGGCCCAAACAGAATATATTGCTGCAGGTATAGATAAGGGAAGCACCCTTCTACAGTAGTACATGACTTGTTGTGGAGATGGAGAGCATGGGACCAAGCCTAGGCTTGCGATTCTGGGGATTTGTTTATATTTTTATTTTTTACATTGGTTTAGCACTTTTTGAATTTCAAGCATTGTGACTTGTTTAGTTGTTTTCCTGTATATATGTATCATGCATCATTATATATATGTGTGTACTCCAGTTGTTTATTATTCCAGTCATATTCTATTTACTGATTATGGATATTTACTGCTTTTGATTTTGTTTTCCTTCCACAGTTTACTCTGCCCATGAGGGCATAGTTTCCCCACTATCACACCCAATGCCCTCACAACAAGTTAGTAGCCTCGGGGGTTTGGGGAAATGCGCTTGATGCCATGTGACCAACCGGGTATGGGGAACCTCTAGGTGGCTTCTAGAACCAGAACATTATAAAGTGGTATCAGAGGAATTATTTTCCTCCTAAATTACGGTTTTGAGCCTTTAGCCTGGGATATGAAGGAATAGGTACTTTCTAATAATCTATGCATGGGAGTAGCTAACCCGTGTATAGGGAAAAGAAAATCTACCCTGTTTATTGATATTTCTTCTGGTTTTTCAATTTTATAGTTGATTTGATTTCACCATTGGGTGATTCACATGTTTTTTTTGTTACCATTGATGTTATTGAGGCTCTATTTCTGTCACAACCCGATGAGATGAGGATATTCCATCTCATGCATCATATAGGAACTTGTTAGAAATCGCTTATCATGCATTCTTGCCATGCCATTTAGGTTACATTAGCAATTTCATGTTATTTTGATAGATGTTGTATAAAATATGCATGTTGTTCTGGTAGATGCCTCAATAAAATACTTGATGTTTGATATGGAATTGTTTTGTGTAACGTTTTTCTTGAATAGATTCCATACATTGGTTCTTGAGGTGTTTTGGGCCCTCATAGAGCAGAAAATGGTTGATCATTGCTTGGTTTTCCTTGTTATAACATTTAGAAGATTCCAAACATTGATTCTTGGTGTATATGGACCCTCAGAGATTAGAATTTGGAACATTCTTTGTTTGTTTCAGTGTTTTCTGGGTTCCTTAGTAGTTTTTAAGTCTTACTATCTGGAAAAACCAGGAATACACGCCCGGTAATGTTAAGTACATGCCATTTTTTCTTCTGTTCGGGAAGAAACTAATTCTCTCAAGTATACATCGTGTACTTTATGTACACAACCTGTAGTATCTAACCGTGTCATAGACCATGTGGGCAGGGATAGGGGATAGAAAAATTTTGTAGGAACACATACGTGTACCAGTTGAACACGCCGTGTAATCTGAAAAAGGAACCGGGTCATGTAACCAACAACACAGGTCGATGTTATCCTTTCACATACATGTCATGTCCACCTTGAACACGTTGTGTAGTTTGAGTCGTGTGTCAGTCAGTTTCACTAACAACATGGGATAGGTTAATCTTATCTAGTACACACCGTGTCTATCTTGATCCCTCCATGTAATATTACCATAGGAGAGTCATGTGGTTTAACCATATAAAAGGACTCAGGAAGGGGAAGATAATTCAAGTGCATGTCGTGTTTTAGGAGAACATGTCGTCTGTCTGGGGTGTTACATGACCAGTTCAGGTAGGAGTACACGCCCATGTAAATGACTTGAGGGAACACACCATGTAGTAATTATACATGTCATGTAGTCATGTTTTGTGAAACATGAATGTTTTCTTTCTCATGTTCCCTTCGTATGATTCTAGTTTTCTGTCCTTGATAATATCATTTTAAGGTGTGTGCTTGACCTTACAAAGTCATGCCATAGTGACATCCTATGGTTGTACGCCAGTTTCCAGGCTGTGATCAGATACTGGACGTGGTTGATCAGGGACTCCCAGCATATCCTCGAGTTATGCCATCCTTGGAACCAGCTGTTTTTCCTGATCTAGGTGTTGATGCACAGTTCACGGAGGGATTTTGGAGGATGATGTAGACCTTTCAGGGAACGCCTCCTCCTACCCTGTCAATGGATGATTTGACTCAGGTCTTCCAGTAGTAGCATCCTCCTACATTCTCAGGGGATGGAGGACCTCAGGCTGTAGAGTCATGGATAGAAGCGACACTGACGATTTTCGAGCATCTGGAGATACCTCTTAAGAAGAGGGTGAATCTTGCTACCTACATGCTCTGAGACTCTGCAAAGAGGTGGTGGGATGGGATCTCATCGGTGGGCCACTAGCATAATATGGATTGGGAAAGTTTTTGGATCATCTTCTATGATTACTTCAATCAGGAGACCTTGAGGGCTGATCGGGCCCAAGAGTTGATGAGTCTAGAGAAGGCTACTCATACTGTTATGGAGTATTCCTCTTGCTTCACCAAGCTGCATCATTTCATTCCTATTCCAAGAGGTGATGATTTGTTCCTTGCACGGATGTTTGAGGATGTTCTATGGCACAAAATTTGATCTCAGGTGAACATTATCAGGTTAACATCGATATCCTAAATTGTCAACCAGGAACTGATCACAGAGTGTAATATTATGGATTCAGGAGCTGTGAGCTAGGGAGGTACGAAATCATGATTTAGTATTCCTCCTACTGATAGTATGTAGAACCACATGGATATTTCATGAGGATATCAGAGTAGACGACATTCATATTTTTGTCATCAGGTGGTATGCTACCAGTGCGGGAGGAGCGGGCATACGAGGACGCATTTCCTGAGAGACCTAGTGGAGTGCCGATCATATGGCAAGATGGTTCATCTTTAGCACTTTTTCCAGATCTTCTCACTAGCATCAGGTGACAGGTGTTCTTCTATGACTCCTTGTTCATGAGCATCACTACCATTTTCTCACTAGTTAGGGAACTACAGTTCTTCCGGCCTTCAGGCCGAGGTGGAGGTCTTGGCCGATGTGGAGGTCTTGGTCGAGGTAGTTAATCACCCAGTTTTTAGCGATAATAGGGTGGATCCGCTAAGATTGGTTAGGCAGGGTCACAGGGCTATGGTGTAGGCCAGAATTATTCAGTTGTCTAAACCCAGTAAGAGCAGGATCTTGGACCTTCTATAGTTCGTTGTACAGTCCTAGGTTCCTCAGTTTTATCTTCAGCTCTTTTTAATACAGGGGCTTCCAATAGCTTTATATCTATTTCTGTCGTGGAGAGACTTGGTCTCTATATCCTTTCCTCTACCGATATCATGACACTAGACACTCTGTTGGGGACTAGAACAGTGAGAGTACATCAGTGTATTGTGTTCCCTATAGAGGTTGGTGTGTGACAATTTCTATGGTACCTCTATGTATAAGAGATGACATGCTATGATGTCATTCTCAGGATGGACCGGTTAGTTCCATACCAGGCAGTCGTCGACTGTTATCGCCGGAGAGTGAGTTCCACATCAACAGAATGTGAATATTTTCTTCATAACAGTGAGTGGGATTTCCAGGAGAGCAGAGCGGGTCGAGAGCATCATGGGTTTGGAGGAGTTACAGCCTAGATTTTTAGTTTTATTTGGATGACTAGGGGACTTCATAGTTAGACATTCCTCTAGTGGTGGATCATTTCAAAGATTTATTTTCAGATGACTTTTCAGGTTTTCCTTTGGAGTTTTAGGTAGACTTTTCTATTGACCTTGTGCTAGGAGGGACACCGGTTTCCATTCCTCTTTAAATGATGGCTACACCAAAGTTTCAGGATGACAAGAAGCAGTTGGAGGAGTTGTAGGAAAAGGGTTTCGCCCAACCTGGTACTTCACCTTGGGGTTTTCTTGTCCTGTTTGCGATGAAGGCAGATGGTACCTTAGGCTTTGTGGGGATTTTCAGAAGATGAACTCGTTGATGGTTAAGAACCGATATCATTTACAAAGGAATGATGATCTATTTGATCATCTTCGAGGAGCACGAGTGTTATCGAAGATTAACATGAGGTCCCGTTACCATCAGTTGCGCGTTAGACCATCTAATATACCTCTTAAATCCTTTCGGAGAAGATGTGGTCCATATGAGTAGATTGTTATGTCGTTCATTCTAACTAACGCGCCTGCTGTTTTCATGGAACTGATGAACTATGTGTTCCATCCATACATGGATTCCTTCGCGATTATCTTCATGGACGATATCTTGTTGTACTCTCATATTCGACACGACCATGCTATACATCTTGATATTGTTTTGAGTACACTGAGAGAGAACAAGTTATATGATATGCTCACAAAATACGACTTGTGGATAGATCATGTTCACTTATTGGGTCATATCATCTTAGAGGCAGGAGTATCAGTAGACCTATAGAAAGTGAGAGATGTAGTTTCCTGGGAGAAGCTGTAAAACGGATTTGAGGTAAGATGTTTTCTGGGGTAGGCTGGATACTACATACGCTTCATATAAGACTTTTCATGCTTAGCATCACCACTAATGAGTTTGTATAATAAGGGTGAAATGTTTTTGTTGTCATATTCTTGTGAGTCAGCCTTTTAGGAGATGAAGGGTAGGTTGACTTCTGCACCGATACTAGTGTTTCCAGAGCCAGGTAAGAGCTATACAGTTTACAGTGATGCGTCAGGTATCAGGATGGGACTTGTGCTTATGCAGGGAGATGGAGTCGTTGCGTACGAGTCTCAGTAGTTGAGGCCACATGAGAGGAACTACCTGATGCACTATATGGAGTTAGAATCTGTTTTTCATGCCTTAATCTGTTGGAGAAATTATCTTCTAGGAGATCATTTTTTTTTTGTTTTCACCGACCACAAGAGACTCAAGTACATCTTTACTCAGCATGATCTGAATTTGAGACAGCGAAGGTTGATTGAGTACCTACAGTCCGTTGACATTTTTTTCCGATACGCCTGGGAAGGGAAATGTAGTGGCTGATGTGTTGAGCAGGAAGAATCAGATATAGGTAGTTTAGGAGGCCAGTAGTGTGTGGCAGCTTATGACTCTATTCTATGATATGCATTTAGAGATACACGACAGACATGGAAAGAATTTTCTATCTTCTATAGATGTTACCTCTGCTCTTCATAATCGAGTTCGAATGAGGCAGCTATCAGATTTTGAAGGTCTGGTCCTAAGGGAGAATGGGTCAGGAGATGACCCCATTCCTGGATGGACCATAGGCAAGGATGAGATATTTGATTTTCAGGGGTGCATATGGGTGCCAGCACACATACGCGAGGAGCTGATGCAGTACTCTCATTCCTCTGTTTGGGAAGTTCATACAGGAATCTCCAAGATGTATCATGATCTACACCGTCAGTATTGGTGGCCAGGTATGAAGACGGATGTTGTTGGTTTTATCATGATGTGTTCCACTTTTCAGCAGGTGATGGTGGAGCATCAGCGACCATTGTGGCTCTTACATATTTTACCCATTCCCAATAGGAAGTGGAATGATGTTGTGATTGATTTAGTGACCTTTTTTCTGAGGTATCCTTGAGGTAATTATGCAGTATGGGTTGTCATTGAGAGACTCACAAACGTCGCTCACTACTTGTCGATCATGGAGACCTTTAGTGTTGATGATTTGGGACTGTTGTACATCCATGATATTGTATGTCTACATGAATTCCCACACTCCGTTGTTTCAGACAGGGATGCTCATTTTACTTCTCGGGTCTGCCAGGGGATTCAGAAGGTGTAGGGTACACAGGTACCTTTGAGTACAACTTACCATCACTAGACTGATGGATAGTATGAGAATATGATTCAGCTGTTTGAGGACATGCTCTAGGCATGCATTTTGGATTTTGGAGGTCCTTGGGAGAAGCACATACCTCTTGTGGAGTTTTCCTACAGTAATAGTTTTCAAGAAACAATTCAAATGGAACCTTATAAGGCTTTGTACGGTATGTTATGAAGGTATACTATATGTTGGATAGAGGTGGGAGAGGCAGCATTGTTGGGACCTCATCTTGTTCAGCAGACCACATAGTAGATAGAGTTGATTCTGAAAAGGATGGCTACTGCGTAGTCTCGACAGAATTCTGATGCTGATCAGCAGAGAAGACCTCTAGAATTTGAGGTCGGGGTTAGGTTTTCCTGCGATTCACATCAAGGATGGGACACATGTGAAAACTGGGCCCTGGTGATAGCACAGACACCCCACCTTATCATGGTCATCGGGTCCTGACCTACCAGGTACCACCAGTTGCTCTGCAGACACATGGGGCTCACCCTAGGGTCCACCCACGTGCCAGAATGGGTTATCTGACTAATGACAGTCCCCATAGGCCAACACATGTTCTTTCCAGTGTGCTTTATCCTCACTCACACACACCCTAGGATACTTCCCAGAAGGACAACCATCCTGATAACTACTCAGGCCAAGCACGCTTAACTATGGAGTTCTAATCAAGTAGGCTCCCAAAAAGGAAGGTGAACCTTGTTGACATGAGTCATATCATTTAGCCATTTAACCCTTTATCATTTGGGGATGTTACAATCACCCCCCCCCCCCCCTTTAGAGCAAAACGCCCTCATTGTGGGCCCTATATCTCATCCCAGGCAGTGCACCGCACTTAAGGCTGGGTTCCTCCTTTGATACCAAATGTGACAATTGGGCCCCATTTATAGCACAGAAACCCAGCCTTATCATGGCTGTTGGGACCTAACCTACCAGGTACCACCAGTTGCCCGGCAGACTCATGGGGCCCACCCCAGGGTCCACCCACGTTCCCCAATGGGTTATCTGACTAATGACAGTCCCCATAAGCCAACACAAGTCCTTTCCAGTGTGTTTTATCTTCACTGACACACACCCTGGGATACTTCCCAGAAGGACACCCATCCTGATCACTACTCCAGGCCAAGCACGCTTAACTATGTAGTTCTAATCAGGTAGGCTCACAATAATTAAGGTGCACGTTGTTGACATGAGTCATATCATTTATCCATTTAACCCTTTATCATTTGGGGAAGTTTCAAACACCCCCCCCCCCTTAGAGCACAAAGCCCTCATTGTGGGCCCTACATGTCAACCTAGGCAGTGCAACGCACTTAAGGCTGGGTTCCTCCTTTGATACCAAATGTGACCACTAGGCCTCGTTGATAGCACAGACACCCCGCTTTATCATGATCGTCGAGTCCTGACCTAACAGGTACCACCAGTTGCCCGACAGACACATGGGGCCCACCCTAGGGTCCACCCACGTTCCCGAACGGGTTATCTGACAAATGACAGTCCCCATAGGCCAACACATATCCTTTCCAGTGTGCTTTATCCTCACTCACACAGACCCTGGGATACTTCCCAAAAGGTCACCAATCCTGATCACAACTTCAGGCCAAACACGCTTAACTATGGAGTGCTAATTAGGTAGGCTCTCGAAAAGGAAGGTGCACCTTTTTGACATGAGTCATATCATTTATCCATTTAACCCTTTATCATTTGGGGATTTTACCATCACCCCCCTAGAGAACAACGCCCTCGTTGTGGGCCCTACATCTCAACCCAGGTAGTGCACCACACTTAAGGCTGGGTTCCTCCTTTGATACCAAATGTGAAAACTAGGCCCTGGTAATAGCACAGACACCCCGAATTATCATGACCGTCGGGTCATGAGCTACCAGGTACCACCAGTTGCCCGACTAACACGTGGGGCCCACCCCATGGTCCACCCACGTGCCCGAATGGGTTATATGTCTATTGATAGTCCTCACAGGCCAACACATATCTTTCACAGTGTTCCAATCAGGTAGCCTCCCGAAAAAGATGGTGCACCTTGTTGACATGAGTCATATCATTTATCCATTTAACCCTTTATCATTTGGGGATGTTAACATCACCCCCCCCCCCTTAGAGCACCACACCCTCGTTGTGGGCCCTACATATCAACCCAGGTAGTGCACCACACTTAAGGTTGTGTTCCTCCTTTGATACCAAATGTGAAAACTGGGCCCCGGTAATAGCAGAGTCACCCCACCTTATCATGGACGTTGGGTCCTGACCTACTAGGTACCACCAGTTGCCCGACAGACACATGGGGCCCACCCAATGGTCCACCCACGTGCCCGAACGGGTTATCTAACTAATGGTTGTCCACACATGCCAACACATATCATTTCCAGTGTGCTTTGTCCTCAATCACACACACCCTAAGTCATATCATTTATCCATTTAACCCTTTATCATTTTTAGGGATTTTACCCTCACCCCCCCCCCCTTTTGAGCACAACTCCCTCTTTGTGGGCCCTACACCTCAACCCAGGTAGTGCACCACACATAATGCTAGGTTCCTCCTTTGGTACGAAATGTGACAACTAGGCCCTGGTGATAGCACAAACACCCCTCCTTATCATGGTCGCCGGGTCCTGACCTACCAAGTACCACCAGTTGCCCGACAGACACATGGGGCCCACCCCATGATCCACCCACGTGCCCGAACGGGTTATCTGACTAATGAGAGTCTACACAGGCCAAAATATATCCTTTCCAGTGTGTTTTGTCCTCACTCACACACACCCTAGGATACTTCCCAGCAGTTCACCCATCCTGATCACTACTCCAGGCCAAGAACGCTTAACTATGGTGTTCTAATCAGGTAGTCTCCTGAAAAGGAAGGTGAACCTTGTTGACATGAGTCAAATCATTTAGCCATTTAACCCTTTATCATTTGGGGATGTTACAACACAAGGGGATTAGGAGACATGGGAAGCCTTCGTCGAGGTATGCTGAGCCATTTGATTTGTTGGAGAGAGTTGGACCATTTTCTTATCGGTTGAATTTGCCTCATAGGTATTGGGCTATGAACAACCTTTTTCACGTTTCTCCACTCCGACGATAATTTTCGGACCTGTCTCATGTCTTTTAACCTGAGGAGGTTGAGCTCAAAGTAGATGCATCCTTTGAGGAGAAACCTATAAGGATCGTTGATCATAGTGCGATGGTTCTCGGTGGCTGGTCTCTTCCTCTGGTATGGGAGTTTTGGTAGCACGTCCGAGTAAAGGAGAAGACTTGGGAGAAGGAGGTAGACGTGCAGTCATAGTGGCCAGAGCTATTTGGAGTTTCTTCTTCTACACTTCACTAGTGATATTCAGGGATGAATTTCATTAAGGGGTGATGTTTGTATGAACCCAGATCTTTTTTTCAAGTATGTTTTTCATTTTTCTAATGTTTTTGAGAAAATATGAGTTTATGGAAAATTTTTAAGTACACGTTGTGTACTTTATGAGTATATGTCATGTACTCAGTTACATCGAGTAGTCGTGTGCTGGACATGTAGCGGCCTTGCACACGGCCATGTGGGATGACCTGGAGGCCACCTAAAGCGGAGTACAAAAATAGATAGTACATGCCAATGCACCCAGATCGCATCTGACGGACAAAACTGTCTCCTTCTCAACCTAGTTCGTTCAAGAGCGCCGAGAAGACCCGAATATTTGATGATCCCACGTATGAGCGTCCATACTCCGAATAAAACATTTTCAGAGGCATTAGAATCGCATCGGTGAGTTCTCTCTTATGCTAGAGCCTCATTTAATGATTTCTCTTTTATTCCTTGTTATCGTGGGATGAATGTTTTAGATTTTTTCTTATATATACGGTGTTCTAGGGATATTCAGGCCATGAGGTTCACTTATAGCGATCTCACAACGTCAAGGTAGGTTTTTTGTACCTTTATTTTGAAATTATTTGAGAATTACGTGCAAATTCCACCAATACCCTAGAATGGGGTATTACGTGTTTACCGTGTTACCCATGTATCTTTCTTTACATTCTTGTATTCCTCTGTATAGGTAATTTGGAAATGAAATGGGTTGATTGCTCTGCTTTGGATGTTTTTTCCTTTCTTGTTTAGTTTATGACCATTTGGTCATGTTTAGCATGTGTGGCTACCTTGCCTAATTTCCATGCCTGTTGATGTAGGGTGGAGAGATTGTTTTTTTGACATGCTTGATATGGTGTAGACCGTCAGCCAAGTAGTTCTGTAGGTTTACTTTGGACATATTACATTTGTATGCTCGTTGAACAACACATGGTCGTGAGAACCTATTATAGTAGACTATAAGGGGAATTGAATTGGTTTGCTTCCTCAGAGAGTCTTTGAGCACATAGGCTATAAAGGGGATTGACCGAGTGAGCTTCCATAGATATCCTAGAACCACTTTGTTCTATAAGGGAAATTGACCGAGTGAGCTTCCTTAGAGAGTCCTTGTTTTATTTAGACTAGAAGGGGATTGACAGTGTGAGATTCCTTAGAGTGTCTTTGTTAGTATTGTATGACCTGGGCTATAAGTGGAATTGATCGAGTGAACTTCCTCAGTGAGTCCTAGACCTTGGGTATATAAGGGGAATTGACCGGGTGAGATTCCCCAAAGAGTCCTTGACTACCCTAGACATTACAGGGAATGGTCTGTGTGAGCATCCTTTGAGAGTCTTGGTTTACCTTTGACTATAAGGGGATAGACTATGTGTGCTTCCTCATAGAGTCTTGTTTTAATCATATACTAAACGAGAGGGGTTAGGCTGAGTGTACTTCTTAGAGGGTTGGTTGTATTTTTTTAGGTAGGACCCGAGCGGATGGTTGTGAGTACTTCCCAGAGGGTTACCTATTTGAGGTTTAGTTGTCTGTTCTATATTACATGATTTGAAACTGTGGATTTTTTACTGCTTAGTGCCTTCATGTTTACTTCTTTCTGTACTTTTACCTGCCATATGCTCACTTACTGTTAGGCGAAGATCAAAGAGTGGTTTCATATTCAGATTTAGTCTCACACCCTGTTTGGGACATTCCTTTGGGCCCAAACATATTATATTGATGCAGGTATAGATAAGGTAAATCACCCTTATACTTTAGGTTCTTGACTTATTGTGGAGCTGGAGAGCATTGGACCAAGCATAGGCTTGAGATGCTAAGGAGCTATTTATCTTTTTCTTATTTAATTCGGTTTAGAACTGTTTGTATTTCCAATATTGTGACTTGTTTGGATACTTTCCTAGACATATATATCATGTATAATTATATGTGTGTGTGTGTGTCTGTTCTCCAGTTTATTATTATTATAGACTTCCTCTATTTACTGTTGTTGGATATTTACTGCTTTTTCTTATGTTTTTCATCCATTGTGTACTATGCCAATGAGGAAACTGTTTCCCCACTATCACACCCAAGGACATCGCTGATAGTCGGCAGCCTCTGAAATTTGGGGAAATGCGATTGAGTCCAAGACACCAACCTGGTACGGGGAACCTCTGGGTGGCTTCTGGAACTGGGACGTTACATGTTTATTATCAATAAATGAAAAAAATAAAATAAAATTACACAATTTTTAAATATTTATTGAAAATGGAGTTTGTATTATATAATAACCATTCAAATTTTGTTGTTTTGAATGAAAATAGAAATTACAATAATGATATTATGTCATATAAGACATAGCATAAGGTGTGTACTATCAATAAATAACATACCAAAACATACTGATGAGGTTTAATGGAGTAATAAATTATTTGTCTTCCAAAAAAATAGGTCGGATACATTCCTTCGTATCTTATTATTTTTATATCCCTGATACATGGATAATGATTTCTTATGTATATCTAAATTAATATTTCTGATGTAAATGGCATGTAATTTTGGTACATGTTATGAAACATCATTATTATATAGATTCCAGTTCGTACAAATTTTAAAATTGATAGTTTATGTGTACATAATTATAAAATTTCCAATATGAAAAAATATTTACTACATAAAATTTAAATCAGTTACGTTGTGTGCGGTCTGGTAATCCTTGTGCCAATGTGTTTTCGTCAACACATGATTTATATTTAATACACATTAATATATATATTTCATTATGACCCATGGAATCATTAGTTGTCGTGTATTAATTTACAATAATAAAAATTATTTACATTTTGTCTATACATTATGTACTCTTACACAATCTTAATAGAATTTATAGGACCCTTTGGTAGGTTCTTCGAATTTTATTAATTATGTATTTACTAAATCTGGGCTATATGAGTGATAAATGAATAGGGTAAATGATATATTGAAAATTTTATTATAATTATAAATTTATTGAAATGAAAACTAACATTTAAACATATAAAAATCAACAATTATTAAATAATTATAACTTTAAATGTTACACCTCATATACTATATGACTTTTCTAGACATAGTGAAAGTGAATATTGGATCCATGAAACCATCTATTTTTTATATTTAATGGATAATATTCATTGTATATCGAATTTAATGAAATATCTAATGAAATTTTCCAATGAAATAGATAAATGGTTTTGAAAAGATGCTGATAATTTCACATTAAATTTATAATTAATTTAAATCACATAATGAAATGATACCATAGTCATGAGTTCTTTGTTTATTGATGGATTTTTTATTTTAAAACCTATTTTATGATTCATTTTTTCATCGTGAGGAGCCAAATTTTATCCTCTATAATGGTGATCCATTCATGTTAGTTTGATCTACAAAAATAGATGATGAAATGTTTGGTGATAACATAGCCTATTAATCATCTTGTATTGTTCACATTGATCGCCATATGTTCCTTAGAGATTGAAAGAATATCACTTTTTCTTCTTATTCGTGATTGGATCAAAGAATGATAATGATGTCTCTTCATCTTGAGAGAAAATAGTTGGGAAATACTTAATTGGTAAATAATTATAAAGGTAGGGAATGAGGGGCATAATGATTGTATCTATCATGGAATGATTTTACCGAGGTATTATCTATCATAGTTTAAACTTATAATTGATTGTATCTACAACGGTTTATATATAAAATGGTTTATATCTACAATTCTCTATATCTATAATGTAAAATATCCTCAATACATTATATCTAAAATTCTTTTTATATAAAATGGATTGAATTGATAACAATTTGCATAAAAATGGTTTGTATCTAAAATAGATTATATCTACAAAAATTTTAACTTTCTATTTACAAACCTTGTGATAGAGATCAAAAATTTAAATTAATTTTCAATAGTCTTTTAACTGTATATGAAATCCATAATGTTCTCCTTTCCGTGAAAATATTAATATTTTTTCCGTGGTGTATGCCAACCCGTGAAATGATAAATATGTATCATGGAATTAATAATTGGTCCTTCCATTCTCCTAAATATTTATTTTGACCCTGACTAAATATTAAAATAAATATAATTCAATAATATATTAAATAAATATTATATAATATTCTACTTTAGGTGATTAAATATAATTATAATATTAAAATAAATATAATAATAAAAAATAAAATTTATCGGTCTGGAAAAACAATTTATTCAGAATAATAAATATAAATAATATTTAACTAAGATAAAAAGAAATAATAATTGTGTTACTAAAAATAATTCATCCTCAATGGTTTTAAGTATGTTGGCTTAAAGTCTAATATCAACGTCCAACATTATATAAAGGAACCCAATAGGAGTAAGATAATATTGTAATGTAGAAAACCACATATGAACAATTAACATGTAATATAATACAATTTTCTTGGTATCTCATCAGAAAAATAACAAAACAATTTCATAAACCTATTTTTTAATACCACCTTATTGGAAATCCAAAAATTAACCTTTCCAAAAACAATGTAAATAGAATTTACATTGATAATTTCATTTCAATCAATGGTTTGGAATATAAACATCTATAATGATAGAATATACAAAACCTCTCTGGGAGTATTTTATAATAACAAATCACTCATGATGCACACAAAATACAATGCTCCAGTGAGAATATATTTCATCACATATTACTGTAATATTTATAAGTACATTACTCAATATATGCATTAATAATAATATTAATGTCTAAAAATCCTTTTATATGATCGTATATGGAATTCCACTAACACCCAAATATATGGAATTCATATCAATGAGTATTATCTCATGATAATACCATATTTGGGATTATTTAGTGATATATTCATGAGAATAATCCTCGTCCACTTATGAGTACTCAAAACTAACATTAAACATACTATGTTCCCCATCATTTAATTTAACCCTTACCATAAAATGAGTTATTTAAGAAAAAATTGGCTTATCAATTTGTGTTATAAACCTAGAACAGAACAATTATGACCTATATTAATGTGATAGAAATCTAGGATATTATCATATTAATGTTATGAATAATAATAATAATTATAAATTGATAAAGTGTTTATTAATATTCATGAACATGAATTTTTTGGCAACCTAATGCACAATGTATTATCATCATGGGTACCCATTCTAACAAGTCATTATTAATTTTTAATGAAAAAAACATAATATAAATTCATTTCCAAACCAAAATTCTTAAATAATCTATATCATAATCATTTCATGCCATAAAAGAAAAATTTACAAGATAAAAAACAAAAACAAATCAAATTATCAATTATATACCTCTATGGTATAAAAGGAAAACTATTCCTCTAAAAGGTTTCTCATATCCAAGGACAAGTTTTCCCAATACATCCACTAACTCTATAAATAATATATATATATATATAAAGGGTGAGTGTATAAATATACCCATTATATTTCCCCATGGAACATTCACATATTGATATAATGGAATCATTCTAATGTATCCATGAATGGAATAGAATAAACAAAAAAATCAATCATTTATCCCTCAGTGACTTCCGTCAATACTTATTCAATACCATGCCTTATCATACACGTAGTTTTTTATACAATTAAACAAATAACTCCAAAAATATATAATACATCTCTAAATCATATCTAAAAACCAAATAGTTTTCATCCTATAATGGCCTCTATAAAATATAGATGTTCTTATACTCTTGTTGGAACCTAGATATAATATGTTTAAAAATATTTCCACCCATATGGGACTCAATATAATATATATATATATTTGGTTCATATACTCTAATATAAATTCAAATTTTTTTCAGTGTCAACCCTTTGGGACCCTTACCAAAAACTTCCTAGATTGAGTAGTTTCCATCCCTTAGTGATTATAACATTATTTTCTGGTGTCCAATCTCATTGCAATACCCCACATCAATCTGTATAATCACTATCAAACATAAAATATTTTTCACCACTCCCAAAATTATTAACATCATCACCATTGGGTATAAAAAGTATATTTAAACACATTCCATACATTTTGTCCCTCAAATTAGCCACTAAACATAGAAAGGTCTTGGGGAATAAAATCAGACAATATAGATATATCACACTACATGTCAGATAAAATAAAACTATATATTTAAGATTTAATTCTATATCATGGCTTAAAACTTTACTCCATAATAAATCTACCACAATATAGATCCTTGGTATAAAATCATTGCATAAAAAATATTCCTCTTATCATTGATGAAATCTAGTTTCACAATATCAGTATTACCCAACACATTTCTCAAAACACCTTTCAATAATGTATCTTTATTAATCATAGTCCATCCATAAAAATTAAATTTTATTAAGAGAAGAAGAAAGTACACTAATAAAACTATAAAGGTCTAAAGTGATGTAGACCGAGGGCATCCCCTCGGATCAAATTAACACATTCTGCCTTCAAGCTGTTAATTCGGAAGATATGCACGGTTGTGGAATAGTGGTCATCCATGGAAGCCAAATAGTCTGCGACCTTGTTCCCCTCTAGACATATGTGTGAAAGAGTGATGTTATGACTAAGCATATCATGACATTTCCTGACCACGTACGCTATGGACCAAGGTGTAAAGCGATTATATTTAAGGGAATTAAGGAGGACAAGTGAGTCCACCTCCACTTCCGAAATGGAAACCTCCTCCTGGATGCACAAATAAAGACCCATGAATAGAGCCCGGGCCTCTGCTAGTATGGAATTTCCCCTACCTAGGAAACAAGAAAAAGCCAGGATCACATCACCCTTAGGATCTCTAACAACCCCCTCCAGAGATCATCTCTACTTAATCATAGTATTTCAACATTAATTTCTATATTTACACACACAATAAATGTTTATCCAATGGAATATATAAGATTCCCATTTCATTGCCATAACTACTCATCCCAAAATCTCTACTATAACTTTTTATTTTCAAACACTTCTAAGGGAATGTCAGGATCATCACAACCAATAAGTTAAAACTCAAAAGAAATCTATAGACTTGTTAAAGAGAATTCTGAGTCGATTGGAACCAATTTTCCTTAAAAATTATATGGAATATAATTTAAAAGTGTGTTAGGATCATCTTTTAATATTTCTTCATAATGACACACCAAATAGCCCCATGATTGAATGTATTCCTCCTTGTTGATCCCCCCCATGTTGAAGCCTCTAACTAATATAGATTCCTGCTTATAAATCCACTCAAATAACTCCTTGTTAGTGTCCTATCAGAGCAATCTCACCTTAATTTCATCAAACTCTTTCTACATCGTCTTAATATTTTTTTAATTTCCTCGACCATTTCATCAACTAATTGCATGGTATTTCTATAATTTTCATCACTCTAACTCCTTCATTGAGTGCATTCGGGAGATCCTTCCTCACACTACAATCCAGGAGAATGTGAACTATCCACAAGCCGCACATCCTTTAATTAGAGAAACCTCTCAACATGCTGGTCCTTGGTCATCTCTTCTACATCCCCTTTCGGGTTCACCAAAACATCTTAGGTAACCTCATATGTTGAAACCTCCTTGTTGTTCTCTCGGTTCCATGTATAACCAATTTCATGATCCTTTTTGTTTCCTTCCATTGTGTGGGGATCCTATTATTTAAATTTACAACTTTTATTTAATTTTTTCTCCATTTTACTTGGAAGATATTATTATTACTTTCATCCCATTTATTTATACTTCTTAGACACAATACAGCTCCTCAGTCCATATTTTCTTTGTTTCCATTCTGTCTCCTTGGACTCAGAAAACCATTATTTCACCCTCCTATTTCTCCATTGGAATCCCCTTCTGAGTGGAAATTACTATTTTATACCCCTCTATCATCACTCATGACATCGAATCGATTTTTTAGATAGAGACAAGATAGACTCCTTCTTAGAATCATCTGACTTTTCGAGCCATGAAATGGCTCCTCCCACTCTTGACCATCCATAACACATCCCTCCCATGTCTTTTGAATCACCCAATTAGCTTTGTTACTACTTCATTGATGCATAGCCACCACAAAGGATAAAGATTTGGAGATCACAAACTCCTTGGAATTAGAAACACCAACTCAAATTGAACCCACATGAACATTTTCATTATCCCTAGGGCCTCCCAGATCATGCCTCAAGCGATTAAAAACATCACCCACCATCGGTTTAACTTCTTTACTCTTTTATTGAACAATTTATTTCATTGATTTCTCCTTAAATTTACCCAAAGGAAACTATAGCATATTGTATTCAATAGTCCCGGTGGATGGGAATCTATTACTAACTCCAGAACTAGTTCAATGCCTCCTCATGTGCCTACAGACTATCACTACACAACTTAGTTTCTTGCACGATGGATAGAAAATCATACCTAAATCAAACATAACAGATTGATTACAAGGAAATTCATCCCCAACATTAATCTAAATGAGATATATCGGCTTACTTGAAATGTCAAACTCCCCTAAAATTTTAGGGAAGAAGGGTGACACACATACCAAGTTCTACTATCATAACTCAACTATATTTCTAGCATATTTCCTATCATTTGTAAAATTGATGGATTTGGAAACAATAATAAATGTTTATGGGGACAAAAAAAATTAACACTGTCAAGTTATATCACTTTCTATGAATTTTGAATGACCACCTGAGCAGAGGGAAAGATAATCCATTGTAGAAGCAGGGAGCACTTGACCACACCTTGATTAAGTATATCTTTATTTCAAATAAAATCATGATGTGCTTTATATAATTTAAATCCAACGTTACAAGATCTTATAAGCCCAAAAAATCAGAAAATGATAGTAAAATATGTCCACTAAAGGGTGATGGTGATTAAACCGAGAAATGATAGTGATTTTCTAGGGAGATGAAGATTCAAAAAACTTTGTATGATAAAATAAAATGTTATGGAAACCTTGAAAATGGTCTGGAACATTCATTCCGAATATGATCTGGGGAAAATAAGGGAGGAATTAAGGGTCTGAGAATGGAATAAAGGGGATCAAGCTTAAATGCAATAACCCATAAATAAACAACAACGCCTCAATGAAAATCACTAAAAAATCTTTTCTAAACGAATATTTGGAAATGCGTCATTTTTATATGGTATGAACTTCGTGTAACATTCTACCTCACCAACCAATTTCATAACACCACTAATTTGTAGTCTTCAGATTCTAGTATGAATTTTTATATATTTGAAATGGAATATAATAATTTTATTTCAAAAACCCCCCTCACCACTAAATATATTTTCTAAATTATAACATCAATTTAGATTAAAAATCTATTTTAAGAGATTAAAAATCATTCACATATAATAATAAACAATCAATCATTTAAAAATAAATGATTAATATAATTTTATAGATATATTATCATAATATAAATAATTAGTTCAATAATAAAATCAATATTAATCAACCAGTATAAATAAAATAATTTCATATTCATAGTATACATATCATATTGATTTCAATATTTTGCTTATCAAAATTATTAATTTCCATCCATAATATGCCACATAATATTTTCAAAATTGATATAAAATATTCATATTGGATATTTATTCCATAAAATCACTTTTTCCTAATTCTTCATCCCCAATTCCCATTATTATATTTTATGTAATATTATTAATATTTATAGACATATCATAGAAGAAAAAATGCATAGTTGATTTACAAGGATTATTTGAAAGATGAGAATTTTGGGTTTTTAACTTAATTTGAAAATGATCATAAATCCTTAATTTTCCTTGATATTTCAAGTATATTCATTATTCATTTATATTTCCTTAATCCACCATGACACGTGGATTATAAAGGGTTACTTTCTTGAGAAATAATGGGAAATATTATCTTGGTGGAATGATAGATAAAAGAGCAAACAATCTCACATTCCCCAATAGAAAGATAACACAATTCCAATAAAATTTATATTTTTTAATCATATAGAAACCTTGAAAGGATATGGATATTGTCTAGGGATGGACCGTACCACAAAAAGTGATATATCAAAAGACCTCTATCCCACTATATGGTTGTGTAGTAATGATCACTATAAACTTACACTAATTTTTTCATTCATTTTATGATGTGTAATTTTATTTAATTCCAAATTAATTTTAATAACAACAATTTATTTTTTTTGGGTGTTACATAACAATTTTTATAGACACAAACTTTAATGCTTATTTCAATTTTTTATGTAATAGTTCAAATAAAATTAAGAAAATATTTTCACACTTATGTACATATATTTTTGATAAATTTGGTGTCCTGTAAATATGTTCTCAATTTTAATTTATCAATTTGTAAATATTTATAAATATATTATTTATATAATTTTTAATATTATTTTTATATGTGTTTTATATAAATATTACAATTATATTAAATTATATATATTAATAATAAATCTGTTCATTTAATTATACATTTTTTATTGTTTTATAAATATTGAAGACCTATATATAAATATTTATTGACATAACATAATATTAATTAGGTTTAGAATTATATAATCTATATTTCATTAGATACAAACTTTCTATTTTAATATTAATTTATATTAATTTTTAATTATAACATTGTCATGTATTTGTTTTGTAATGCATTAATTTATATTTATTATGTATATTGTTTGGTGAATGAATATATATTATATATTTAGTTTTTATTTATATAAATTAAATTAATTATTTGTTATGTATTATACATATTATTATTATAATTAAGTAATAATTGTAAATGTAATATAGTTGGCCACTGTGGTGATATATGGATTGTTGCACCACTATTACAGGCACTATACTATGACATTGTATGCATGGTAATATAGCTATATCTTGTAGAGGTTTATAATGGTTTAGTATGAACTTATATATCTTTGAATACCACTAGTAAATGTATATGGTTCAACCCTTTATGAACAATGAAGAATAAGAAAACACATGAGTTGTAAAATAATGGAACACAAATGAAGAAGGAAACCAAATTTAAATCATGTTTCATGAATAAAATTCACGATAAAAAAGGGTTTTATCAACCACCACTTTTGGTGTAGGGTTATAATGAGGAACCTTCCTAAAAAATTTCTCCATCATTTTTGGAATTATCAAACACCAAATTATTATAGCCCCAGATCGCTGATTTTGGGAGAATGTATCTGGGGAATTTTGGATTAAACATATTAACCCTCACTAGATCTCACTTCCCCCTTGTTTATAGATCAAAATCAGTGTGATTCATACTGATCTGTTCTCACTATTTCGATCCTAGGATTCTTTGGTTGGATTTAGAAAGAAAAAAATTTATTTCGAGAAAACTGATCAGATTATAAAATTTTAATATCCACAAATTTATGACTAATCTAATTATTACTCATTTTTTATAATATATTTCATTATATTTTTTTGTTCTTTTTCTTTTTTTGTTATATATATTGTGTAAATAAATATAAATAAAAAATACTAAAATATATATTTTTTTAAAATACATTAAAATAACTTGATTAATATATATATTATTAGGAAATAATTACTTACCAAGGCCTCTTTTTATATTGGTGAAGCCTTGATAATTTTTTCCTCATTGTCAATGTGGGATTAAAAATGTTTTTCCACCACATAAATGAAAAAATCCAAATAATGGTTCCCAAATAAACAAAATTTTATTTATTTATATTATGAAAAAAATATAAAATTCCCATTCATATATTCAGAAATATTATATCTCTATATCACAATTAAATCATTTTACATACTAAAGGTATATTTCGATTTTAACATTTACATAGTATCAATATATTAAATTATTATCCCTTTTAATTTTTTTTAAAGATGAAACATTTTAATCATTAAGATAAACCATAGATTTGATACATGAAATGATATTTCCAACTAACATATCATTTTGTATCACATTGATGTCCAAGATATTATATTCTTTTCATGAACTCTCTAAGGAGTAATCCCATTAAATCCTTTATGAAGAACAACAACATCTATGTTCAGATAGGAATAATATTTCAGCATGAGTCCATTATTAGAACATATAACTCATCGAGTTATCATATTTAGTTAAGAGGTTATAACTCATACTCTAGTCATATACGATGATATTAACAACCAAATAGTTGGTGTTGTAATTTTTGATATAAACAATCATCATTGTAACTAGTCTTCACCCATTAAAAATTTAATTATGATATAACTAATGAATTTGTTTTATTTCTAACAAAAAGGTTTTATTCTATAGATATTAACCCCACCACTTAATTATTTGTAGTAATAATCACTATTGGCAGAGATTTTGTAAGGTTATCTATATGGTTTTTATATTTTATCATAAAAAATAGATTTTACGGTACCATATTGTAAAAAATGTATAACATGATCATGTATCAAACATATATATTTTTATAGACATTCCATTTTAAATTAAACTATATAAGGATACTTATCAATCACAATTGATGGAGATAGTCGGCATCCAACTATTCAAAAATCTGATATCTAATAAATGATTCTTAATCCATTTATATTACTTTTCCAATTCCACAAAGGTGATAAACTCTGACTCCATGATCTAATGTGAAATACATGTTTGTTTCTTGATCCCATAGGAAACAAGATGAGCTATAATAGTAACAAACCAACCAAATGTGTATTGAATATAACAAAATATTTTAATCCAAATTGATTCATTGTATTATTCTTATATAGTCTTATTATCAATATATTATAATCTCAAATATGTTATGTATTCAAGTACCAAAAAAATTCTTTTGATACATCTTCAATTATTAACTACAATATTATTAGTGTATCAACTCATATTACATTCTGCAAAATAGTATTATGTCTAGTATAATGAATTCTATACATTACTTATCCAATTTTTTTAGGAATACTCTATTTGTACTATGTTTCTACCCAGATTTATAATCAGTATAACACTAGACATAAATGGTGTATTAGTATCCTTGAAACCAAAATGATCAAATTTATATTAATGTTTTAATGAGTCTCACTTAAATAAAAACCCCCATTATGTTCTATAACATCAATACATTGATTAGAATCAATTATTCCTCATTAATATGAGTATATCCATTAGATAAAATATTACAATATAATATTTCTTTTTATTCTTTTATCAAGTTTAAGACTAAAATGTTATTTAACAAGATTACATACTTTCTTTTCAATACATTATAAAGAAAACCCTTATAGTTATTCTATATAAATATCTTCACTAATGTATCATTTTTAAAAAGGTAGTTTTAAAATCCATTTTATGGGAATAAAAATGATTATTTGAAGCTAATGCACATTAAATCCATATCAAATTAATAAGAGATATATGAGGATAAGTATCAAAATAACCAATATAATATTTTTGTGAGAAACCATGAAAAACCAAACTAGACTTAATGGTTGAATATTACCATTGGAATCATACATATCATTAAAAACTCGTGTATAACCAATGGTAATAAACCTCTTGGTAAATATACATTTACCCAAGTATTTTTTCATAATAGAAACCATTTCATTATAATTATATTCTTCATAAAATGAAACATCACTAGAAGTCATAGATTTTTTTTATATCTTTGATTCATCTTCTGAAGTCAATACCATATGATTATTATTTAGAATATTATTTTTCGGTTATCTCTCAAAAATAAATAATTTTTAATAATGAGAAATAAATGTTTTATGTGTATGTTTATCCTTCCAATGTCTTGTACTCCATTTAGGATATAGTCAGAAATCACAATTATCATCAACATTTGTATTCGAAATTGATTGACTACATGAGAGTGATATTTAAGTAATAACCACCTCTACATAATCTTCATTAAATTTATTTTTAAAAAATTCTACATACATTGACTCAACAGTGCGATTAGCTTCAAAATACATGACTCTTTATTCTTTGTAAATTTCCCTATATCTAAAAAATAATAATTTAATGAATCTATGATAAATTTTAGTTATTTTAGGATTATTAACTCTTTAGTAGAATAAACTCCCATATTCTATAAATTATGAAATATTATGTCTTCTAATGTTCCAAATTTTAAATGTGGATAAAAAAGTTTTCCTAGAATGAATCCTGTTATGAATTTAAAAATAATAAAATAAAGTATATCCCTATAAATATAATGGGAGAATAAATTTATTAACCAGGCAATTAACTAGAACTACTAATGTATTATTTTTCCCTTCCATCTAATCCATTTTTTGGGGGTTTTTAGGAGCAGTGTGTTTATGAATTAAATCATTTTCTTGAGATTATTCATTAAATTCATTCATAAAATATTCATCACCTCTATCTGAGTGTAGCACATTTATTCTTTTTATTCATTGATTTTCAACTTCATATTTTTTTTATAAAAATATTAATGGATTCACCTTATTTTATATAAATATATATATATATATATAATTTTTATATTCATTAAAAATAATAATAAAATAGTGTTTTCCAGCATGATTCAAAAATCCATTTATTTCCAAAATATGAGAATTTTATAATTTTAATATATCACAATTTGACTCAATATTTTGAAATGGGTTTTAACTATTTCAGATTATAGAAATGTTTCACATTTAATAAATTCATTTATAAATTTAATTTAGTTTTATTTCATCATTAAATTTAATGAATTATAATTAATAGGTTCAAAATAATCAAGCAATACATTTGGGGACACAAACAAGTAATAATAACATTCAATAATACTATTATGATACCATTGATAGATGACATCATTTCAATAACCCTACCCCACAAACATGACTTCCGTTACCAAGATATCCTTGTTATATTCAAATGAAACTCAAAATATCTTTGTACAAATAATATCAATAGAGAGTAAATTATTTCAAATATGAGGTTCATAGAACAAAATATGACGAATCAAATTCTTCACCGAAGAAAAGTTGAGTTACACGCTTCCTTGACTTATTACATTGAGGATTGCATTATTTCAAAGCTGTATTTCCTTTATAATGGAAGTATCAATAATTTTTTGAATATAAAATGATACTTGAAAACATGTATCATTTCTCCTGAATCAAGCCACTATCCCATCTTATTCAAAGACATATTGGCTTCAAATTCCATCACAACTAAATTTTCATTGGTCAGTATATATATATATATATGTGTTTTTTAAATAATATTTTGATAATAATATTCCATTTAAAAAATGCTCAGGTTTTCCATTGACAATGCATCATTCTTTCTTATTATAAATATTTCCTTTCTTCTTGAATTATAGATGATTATTATTGAAATGTAAAGATGTGATTTGTAGTACCTTTACCTCATGGATATCAATATTATAGAGAATTAGTCCTTTAATAGTTCAAGTAAAAGGGATTTATCAGTTTTATAAAATCATTGATAAAGTAAGCAATGTTAATGGTCCAGCTTTAACATCACTAATAAAAAATGTCGAAAAGACCCCTTCAACAATACTAAAAATTGATAATGTAGGGCTTTATTAGTGCTTTTTTAGTGATATTAATGGAAAACATTTTCAAAATTTTTTTAGCATTGTTAAAGACATCCTTTAATTGTGATAAAAAATATCTAATAAAGGACTTTCTGATTACGGGTGTAATGTTATTTCATTCCCTCCACCATATCATCTCTTCCCTAATCAGTGTTTCCCCCACCCCTTCATTAGTGCTTTAGGTAATACCTCCCCCATCACATGACCCTTCCTCCATTTCAAAATTGATACATATAGCTTATATTAAAATTCCTTTTTCACTCACCCTATATTATTTTGTTTAACATTTTTTGATATATCTATGTGTTTATATATATTTATATATATATATATATATATTATTATATATATTTTACTATATATATTTATATATTTTTTTTAATACATAATGTTTATATTTTTTTTTTACAAAATGGATATTAACCTTATTAACCCTTAAAACACATAATAATATTTATAAACACTGAAAACCCTAGATGGGAAAAACATCGATTATGTGTGTTTATTAATGAAAGATATATATATATATTTCTTTAAATATACCCTTTATCAGTGCTATTAAAATATCTCAAATATTGGGAGGTATTTAACATGACATATAAAAAAGAATTTATACATACCACCTTTTTATTGTCACTTTTATAGAAGTCCGAATAAAGACCCCCATTATCAGTGCAATTTTAGAAGAACTGATAAATAACCATTTAATCAATACTTTTTTTACAAGAATTTATAAACTTACCCATTTAACAAAGATAAAAAACTATTAAAGAACCCCTTTAACAATTATTTTTCTATTTTTGATGAAGGGGTCCTTACCAGAACTTTTACTGAGAAATATTAAACGACTAGAACAGGGTGAACCCAGATTTTTAGTATTGTAACTGTGGTATAAAATTATGAAGTAGTAAAATGTGAACATGAACACCCAATTTTTATTTTTAATATCACATGACCTCAGGAGCTCATCCTTGTATTCTATAGGTTGTTGAATATCTATTAAGGTCTCAATTGAAACCAAGGGTTGACTATACCGTCCATCAAAGTAGCATAAGATATAAATTGCCAAAACATAATAATAAATAAAAAGTGTAATAGGAAATTGAAATCATAACCCATGTAGTATTTTTATGTAAGGATACATAAATAACCAAACTGAATAATGATCCATTCATAATACAGAAATAGAAATTAAATAATGATTATAAGGCATACTTAAACTACATCCAACAACATAAGGATATATCTGATCTACCTACTCAAACATTTAATTATTTTTCCCTTTCCCTTCTTTGGATACCTTATCATGAAATCTACAGGTGCATGGAAATGCTCGAATACTATGGGAGTACATAACGGAAAAGGAAACTAACAATGACCCTTAATAATAGTGAATAAGATATAAAAGTGTGCACTATGAGCATAAAAAGATACATAAATGACCAATAATATATCACATAAATTAAAAATATATTTTGTTTCCTTAGGGACTGGCTCTTCCAACATTAGCACTACTTCGAGAGAAAAATTCATTCTTTGCCACAATGTCAAGAGAACATAGGTAACCATCCTGACACATCATCCTTAGTGGTTAACCCCAACCATGTGACACATTCTATAGGATAATATAGTCTAATTACATTCCAACACAAAGTAATTTACATCCACAATGAGTGGATATTTGCATGCATGCATCAAATCTCACATATCGATCAAATTCTAGTACATCCCTCTTGAATGGATAGGCCCAAGGATGTTATACATCCTTTTTTCTAGAATAGTTTGAGTACATGTCGAACCAAGGTCTAGAACATCCATATGGAGTGGATAACACAATTAATGAATTACTTCTAATATTCATTCCAAATAGGTAAAAACAATACCCATAACTATAGAATATACGATGACATCATATACGATACACAATACATATGAATGATAAAACATTACATTAGGAAAGAAAACTTCATTATTATAACAATACATATGAAATAAACTAAAAAACGTGTCAATGATCTATGCACACACAACACATGTGATCATGTATCAAATATAGGTTTCTCAGTTCAACACATGCATGAAAACAATAAAGCTAAAGTCCCAAATATGACATATCTGATTTTAAGGGCTTCCTAGGTCATGTTATCAACATCGAAATCATCGATCATCAAGAGTTTCATCAATAAAATTATATTCAAACACTATATTAAATATGTTTACACACCAAGGAAACCCCAAATTTGATACAAACCAATATTATAGGGGTTTTAGTGTAAAAATTGAAACATTTCACTTCTTGACCAAATTTTCAAATTAGGTTAGTCTCTTAAATGCATAAAGGAAATTCCCTTGGAAAACTTGGATAATCCTTGGTAAAAGGTAGGTGATATGGGATGGAACTGAATAATAAAAAAGCACCATGACACGTGATATTACATTACAACATAGGGATTCTATAAAAAGAAAACACCATGGTGTTGGGCCGATCACCATGGTAAAATGGTGCACCAGGATGAACCATCACATTAAATGGTAAAAAATGTGACATTAGAATAATCCACTACACTATATAATATAGTATTATGGCATAAAGTGTGTGGAAAATTAACCCACATTAAGAAATTATAGAGAAATCCAATATTGGACCAGCTGGAGTCTCACTCTACTATGGGGCATTAAAACTATCTATGACATAAAGTTGTCTCTATAGTGCTTTAGAACATTAATGGTGTGAAAAATTAATTTTATTAATCTATAATACTTCCACAGGATCATTAAATATGTAAAAACTTTTGAATATCTCATAAAAAAATTAAGGTCTCTATTATTTCCAAAATTTATTCCCCATGTAAATTCCATTACAGTCTATTGAATTCGATAATCACCCGAATACCAATGGTTGAACCTATGGTCTGTAACAAATGTAGAGAATGTCTTTGTAGCATAGTTTTAGATGTTAGGGTTGGTTCCCTAGAAAAAACATCTATGTAATTTATGGAAACATGTATTCATAGTGTTTAATATTAATAAAATCCCTATCACACCATGATGGCTCTTCTATTTAATGTAGTATTTGATAATGTTCTAAGAGTGTATTCTGCACAAAAATATCATTTATGTTTCCAACTATGATGATAATTTAGAAGATTCATGATAGTATTAATATATATATATATATATTATAGATGTATGATATAATTTCAGGGACACAAATGCTACAAAATATCATGGGTGGAGACTCGTAGGACTTTGAACAACCTTATCATGGTGGACTCCCTTGGTATTGTGTGTTGTAGTATGTCATGAAAATGGGACTTGTTAGTAGGAATCCCAAATTTCTAGGTGTCATTGGATTTTACTATATATGGATGTGTGTATTGGGACATAGACATTAATATTATTATTAATTAACATTATAAGTTGCATACATTGATATTCAGAATAAAACAATGGCACCACATGTTTATAGTGAGGTAGGATACATATTGTGTGACATGAAAAATATTGCAATAAAGAATAATACAAGCTATAATTTTTCAATTATATTCATTAATAGAAGTTTATATCTTAGGCCATTCTATGGAAATTATGTGGCCTAAATAAATCCATTTCTATGGTTTTCAATAGAAAATTTAGATTTCTCAAAAGTCCAAGAAAGAGAAGTGGAGTTCATAGGTTGATGGAACCAGTATGCAACCTACTTGAAAAGTGATATCATGATAAAGGAATTATATTACATAATATGTTTCCATATGTGGTATTAAGTAACTAAGACATTAATTTCATTCTTTATGAGTGCCTTGGCATGTTTCTAGACACTATCCTTGGACATTATATTGCTTTTCCAAATTCCACTATGAAAGGGGACTAGGTCACGGACTAAGTCTATCGAGAGTCTCAGTTAATGAATATTTTTTTTATCTTTTATTATTTAACATGATGAATAAATAATATTTCCACATGTGGTTTAATAATTATACTAGTTTTTTGGATCACATATATTATGTCACCAATTATCTGGGAAAATATTATGTGAGCAGAATATTGAGTAAATATGTATTTACTAGTTAGTGAATATAATATTTATTTATTTATTAGATAATAATGAAATTATATTTCTTTAATAAATAAATATATATTATTAAGATCCCAATAAATATTATTTAGTGGTGGTTTATGGACTATTTTGGTCTGCTGATAATGAACATTCATTGAATATTTTTTTAATAAATAATATTTAATTTCAATTTGAAATTTAAGAGAATATCGATAAATAATAATAATAATAATATTCCAGTTAGAGGGCATTGTAATGGATTAAATAAATAATAAAGGGAACTTGTGTAATTATTTATTTCTAACCCTAATGATATATTAACCAAAATATTTTATTTTTCTTCACATCATGCTCATTTGTTTTGATGTGCACAATAAATCTGGATAATCCGGTCGAAGCAATGGAGATATCACTTCTCTAAAAATTATCCCAATAATGAAGAGTGGTCTTCCTCCACATCCCACTCTTGAGTCAAGATAGATCATGGAGAATAAGATATTTTTGTGGTGTCCAAAGGAAAATGATTCATGTAATAGGATCTATCACACTAGCATGGGGAAATTCCTAAGACAATGTTCAGTTATTTTTGGAACACATGTGGATCAACACCAGAGGGAAACTTCATGATGACTCCTATAATGAAATTATAGATAAACATATATCTATTTTATTGATCCATAAATGATGAAATAATTATCTGAAGGAAAGTATTAAATTTATTAAATTTATTATAAATAATATGTAATGATCATGTGCTTGGTTATGGAATTTTATCCACTATTTGTATTCTGTAATTTAATTACACATATCACAACACTCAATATTTTGTATAATATAAAATTAATGATAGATCATGTTAATAGTAAAATTTCGGAATAAACCATTTCATTAATATGTTGAGAAAAAAACATTCCGGTTGTATCAGGTCGGTCACATGATTATATATAATTATTTAAAGATTGTTGATTTATTTATTAATTTTCCATCTATATTTTCATTTCAATTTTAATCATTATTTATTTTGAATTGATATATACACTTCTTATTATTCCATTTCTCTTAAATATAATCAAATTTATTAATTTTATGAGTGAAATAAATTCAAAGTACTTATCATGAGGTGTCGAGGAATCTGGCCAGATAACACCAGAGTACACACCATGTAACACGAAGAAACTTGTCATGTACTGGTGTTCAATGTACCAATAATTATTTTGGAATTAATTAAAACCTTGTCCATTGAATACATTCGGTTCCTTAAATTTTACACCATGTATTGACTGAGCCAGCGTAGGGGACAACCATCCAGAGTACACATCATGTATCCCACTTAAACGGTATGATGTCCTTTATTTAGAGTCAGTATTTGTATGTTCTTACATGACCTACATGATTGGTGACCTTGTAACATGGAGACCACTCAATATGTATCATATGTACTTGTCATTTACTACACTTTTTTCCATGGCATGGTTACATGATGAGTCCTTGTCCATGTTCCACATATAGGTGGTGAGAAACATACACGATATATATCTGTATTGTACATGTTCTGTACTTATACCAAATTTTGTAGAATTAACATTGAATTATAATACTATGTAAACCTTATCAACACATACTTGGTCATGTTCATTATGTTTATAGGAAACAATATGTGATGGGATTATATATATATATATTTAAATGATTAATTAATTTCAATATAATGTTCATATATACATATCATGTATGTTTCATATTACATTTATTACTCTACATAAGCTAAAGAAGAACACATGATGGAAAAATCATGAAATATGTGTAATCATTTAGATGATGTTACACATCATGAAATAATGTGATAATTTGTGTATTCCATAGGTATAAATAGTAAAAAGTATAAAAGTATATTACAGATTTGGTAGATTCAGATGAATATTCATTATGTTCCCTCGTAGGTATGTGTATGTACACAATTAATATTAAATAAATTAATTTAATTTGTTTAAAATTATGATGGAATATAATGTTAAGGAAATTTGGATAAGAAATATGATTAATGGATGTATTAATTAAAAATATAAGTAGTCTATTCAAAGTTGATTAATGTTAAATAAAAATAATTAGAATTTTATTTTATTTTTCTTTAATGAATAAATCGTTACATGAAAATTGATAATTATCATCTTATACCCAAGACTTTAAATGTGATTGGATTCCTTATATTAATTATTAATTAAATTTATATCATTCATGGAATATCTCCTCTTATTATGTAAGGGAATATTAACCCATGGTAACTATTTTGTAACACCTTCCACTTACATGTGGGACTAAATACATATGTAATGGATGGATGCGGTCGGGGTTTGGCCTAGTGGAATAGGAAGCCCAGTAATATTGTATTAATATGGAATTAAATCTTTACATTCCTAAATATTTGGGGATCAGTACGAAGGGAAAATTTAGTGTGAGGAAAGGATGAGGGAGGGTAGATGTGGGTGTTAGTGCCATGGGGATGAATTGGATGGTGATGGGACTCAGTAGGTGGGTGAGATGTGGGGTCTTTGGATGCTAGTGGGTTGATGGTAGGTGGTGGGTCTATCAATTCTATCAGTAAGGGATGATTGAACTCTCTGAGGGGGTAATCAGGACAAATAATGGGAGTAAGAGACAGAGGGTCTCGTGATATTATCTAGAAGACGCTTACATGGATTAGTCGATGGATGAGTGATGTCTGTGAGAGTCGTGAAGAAGTGATAGAGGCATGAGGGGAATCGAGAAGCGATGGAATATGTGATGCAAATAGATGACCAAAAAAGATGGATTGATTCCTCCAAAGTTTAGATCAAGATGGGGTTCAAGAAACTACTACTAACATTAATGGGATACTAGAGTTTTATGTTTTAAGGGGTATGTAATCTACCATTAGGACTAGTAATTGTTTAATTATGTGTAAATTCTAGTAATATAGCATTGTATGATTGGTTGTTTCATGAAAAAATTATATATGCTCAGAGGGTATATGTTTTGATTTCAGTTCTCTGGGGTCTTCGGGCAATTTATTGGGCCCTGTTCCTCTGGGCCTACGGGCCATGTAAGGGTTCCATTTCAACACATATAATAACAATGATTATCTTATAATAATTAAATAAAATTTAAAGGCCTTCAGTATATTCAAAGTTAATAGATGGATCTCCCTATCTACTAGAAATGGTTCTTGTTTGGATCTATGGGGAAACCTATCCAAGATAGATACATAGATGGATTGTTGAAAAGATATAACACAAACCTAAATTGGTCGATTTTTTTTCCCTAGGATGATGATTTGTTTATAATTCCCCAAATAAAATAACCATTATTATAATCTCATGATCATAAACCATTATTATATTATTTTTGTAAAGTTCCATGGTTATTTAATTATTGGTTTTTTTTTGACCACATTAATATATCAATTAACATGAATGAAATATAGAACTAAAATAAATTTTATTATGTGTAAATATTATCTATGACATGGTTAATCACTGAAGTAAATCCACTTAATATTTCCAATAATATAATAAATATAATACTTTTATATTAATGCATAAAACATAAAATACCTAAAATATATATTAATTTGTATTGCATTCGACTACTACACTTAAAATTTAACCATTTTCAATGTGCTTGACCAACCCATGTTGGGTTACTAATATGATGTTTTGGGTTGAATTAACTTAATTCACATTGACAGTTGACAAAAAAATTAAGACATAGTGTAACCTAAAGTAATGGTTTGGTGAAATCTAGTTTTAGGATCTCATGATTTGGGAGTCCACTCAAAAGAACAAGGAAATATTAATTAATACTATTTTAATTTGGAATACCTACCGAAAACCATTCAAATTACTTGAACAACAAAATTTTAGGTAATAAGAAGTTGGATATGGATCATTTCCAATATAGTTTAAATGAAACATGATATTTCAAGGCCAATGGTGAGGGGTTTAGGTTTCAATAATGTAGTGGGAGGTTAATAAAAATAATATTTAATTCTCTGGAAAATATTTATTAGATAAGTTACTAATTCCCTTTTCTTTTTATTTTTAGAAATACTAAAAAAATAACTTCAAACCTGTCATTGTGATATATTCTGGTGAAGTATAATATGATAACCAGAATAAATGTCTAATAGTGGAAAAGGCATTATCATGTATCCTACACCATGAAAGTAAATTATAGGTGCTGGAAGAAACTATTAATGTTGTTCCTGGTATTGAGGATAGTGATTAAAAATAGTCTATCTATGAGAAATCAATGAATGATTCTATATATATTCAGGGTTTTATGCTATAATCCATGGAAAATAATCTTTTTATGAAACATGAGAACTTGTATGCGTATAGTTTTTTGTCTCACCTTCATGATATCTATCAAGAGAAGGAAATACAAGAGAGAAATGCAATATCAAATACGCTTTTTACAGCATCTCATAGATAGTTAGAATAAGATGGATCTCATGTAGTCATGCTTATTGGAAATATTTAATGTGTATAAATCTTAGTGTTTAAATTCCTAGAAGATTTTTTAATATATCTCATACATTCCTCACTACACAATTCCTTCTATAGATTTACTAAAAAAATTATAATATGATAAATAATGATAATATTCATTTGGTACTTCTTACTCTGGTTCTCCCATTTGATAAGGACATGTGGATTGTCTAATCAATTTTCCATATAGTGAATGAGAAAATGAATAATAAGTAGAAGGGTCCTTAGATGTAAAAATGTCTTATAATCTTGAGCACTATCTTCTGAAGAAGAGTATGATCTATAGTTTAGGACATAAAAAAGAGAAAGGGTGTTTTTCTTGTGGAAAGAAATTCCACTTGAAGATAAACTACACTCTAAATAATGGGGAAGTTAAGATTTCATTAATTATCAACTTTAATATTTCAATATCTACACATTGGGTTTTGGGTAAATCTTTTACTGTTCATATCTATATCCAAATGTGGGAACCATGAAGAATCTGAAATATTACTATAATACATGTTGAATTTCAAGCTACAAATGGTTAAATTATATATATACTATTCATTTATGAGTACCAACTTTCATTTCTAACATGAATGATATTTTCTCAAAAATATTTTGACTATTTACAAACTATTATCCATAACATAATTTCTCTATAATGCATTGATACAGATGGGATTACTTTCATGTTATAATATAAAATTTGTTTCGTTTATAAAGACAAAATTTTTATGATGTGGTACCCATACATAATGGTATTTATGTATTTAATTACAAAAAACCATGTATTTTATAAATATATCGAATCATGTTCACATTAGACGTATAACAACCACCTATAACATCACTATCATGTTTACGTAATTGAGAAGAGTTTGAAAAATCTCTATTTACATTTTTATTTATAATATTCTAAGCTATAACCACTTGAAATAATTTATTCTTATTTATAATTTAAAAGGGCCAAACCACTATTCAGTGGATAGGGTGAAAGGTATATGTATCTTCTAGTGTTTTTACACATTAATGTGTGTAGAATATTTCTAGTTGAAGTTAAATATGGATATTCATACTTCAAAACATTTACTGATGACTTGATTAGAAAAATATATGTCTAATTAATTTAATATAATTCCAAGTACTTTTAAAAATTAAAATTATTCAGGAATTAAGTAGATAGTCTACATGTAAATAATACAAATAAGCTTTTATTAGATTTAGGGGGTGAGTATATTAAAAAAAATTTATCGAACTTCTATGTTATTTTATGTTCCTATTTCAACTATATCCACCTTACACACCATAGTGGAATGGTGTTAGTGAATGGAGGAACCATACCTTGTTAGAAATGGTAAGGTTTATGATGAGTCATACATAACATCCATTATCATTTTGGGGACATGCATTAAAAATTGTGTCATATACATTAAACTGGGAATCAACTAAAGAGGAAAATGGACATCTCTTCATGTTTCAGAGGGAAAAGAATCTCATTTGTCTCACACACCTGTATAGGGTTGTGAGGTGTTTATTATGGCCTTTTAAAAAAACAACTAACACCTTGGGTTACAAAATGTATCTTTATAGGATATCCCAAGGGAACAAAGAGATACTTCCTATATAACACCTCAGAAACGAAATTTTAATTTGCTACAAAAATATATTTCTAGATAGGGATCGCTTCCTAAAAAATTTGTGAGAGGAAAATTTATTTTTATGATGATGACACTGAAGATAAAAAGTGTTTGTAGGTAAATAGATTCCATAGGTCCTCATGGAAGAGGTAGTTCCAAAATCACAAGTATTGTGTAGGATCACAAGACCGGTAAGAAAATTTGGGATATATGGTTTTATAGTCACCAATGATGGTGACTCATTATTAGTTGAAAATTATTAACCACTCTCTATGAAAGAGGAAGTAGAGAGCTCAAAAGATTCACGATGGAAATAATCCATGAATTATGAAATGGATACAGTGTATCATAACTAATTTTGTGCTCTGGTGATGCATTAATTGATGTAAATTCCAAAGGGTTTGAATAGGTATTAAAGAGAATGATGGGTAAGGAAGGTATTGTAAATAACTATAAATAATGGCTAGTTGATAAATGATTTATACATCATAAAAGAATTGAATAATTTTAAACCTTTTCACCTATTGAAATTTTTAAAACCATCAAAATTATACTTAATATAGCATCATACCATTACTATGAAATTTCACAAATGGATTTCAAAATAATATTCCTTAATGGGATCTTCTAGGATGATGTATACATGGAATAACTAGAATGGTTTGTGACTCTATGAGATTTTACATATATTTTATAGTATCAATGATCCATTTTTATATTAATGAAAACATCCAGGTCATCAATGATTTGATTGAATTAAACTATAAAATAATTTGGTTTCACTAAGAACGAATTTGAGCAATGTATTTACTTCATGTTTAGTGTGAATAAAGTCATCTTCCAAGTAATATATTTTAATGAAATAATAATTATTGAAAAGGACATACAAGTATTATATTCTGTTAAGGACTAGTTAATAATGTTTTCCCCGTGAAATACATAGGTGAACCAGACTGTATTCTAGGGATCAATATCATTCATGATATATCACAGAGGATTCTTAAACTACGTCAAATAAAATACATTAACCATATACAAAAGAGATTTAGTGTGGAACAACCCAAAATGGTATTGGTTATAGTGTCACATGGTATACATATTTCAAATATAATTTTTTCTTAGACATAGTAGGATAAAGAGTGATTGATTAAGATCAATTATGCTTCTGTGATATGATCAATCATGAATGAAATGTTTTTTAATATAATTTGTGTTGCCAACACATTGATCATGGTATCTGATAATAGTCTAACCCTAGAGAATAACATTTTTATGCTATTGAGGTTGTCCTTATGTATTTGAGAAGAAATAAGGATATGTCCCAGGTTTATGGAAAATACTAGGATTAGGTTAATAGTTTTATTGATTCTAGTTTTCAAATAGATCAAAATGATGTGATGTAACAATCAGTATCTATTTTCAATATCAGTAGAAGAGCTGTGAGTGGGAAGAGTTCAATGTAGCTACATTATGCTGATTCTATAATGGATTCTAAGAATATAGAAGCTTTTAATGTAGCCAAGGAAGTCTCTTTTATGTGGAATTGTATCCAACATCATGGTGTTGTACATTGTAGTAAAACCCCTATGATATTATATTGTGGTAATACTTCAGTAGCAGATTTTGAGAATGAGAAAAAGAATCATCAATAAACAAATAACATACTACAAATTTATTACCTCTTAGGTTATATTATCAATGGGGTAATATTCTAGTAAGAATGTTTCTTGTGGAAAAAATTGTAGTAGACCACTGAACTAAATTCCAATCATGTTATAATCATGATTATCTTGCGAGAGATAGTGGACTAATTGTTTTTAGCTGTTGGCTATAGTGTATGTTGGAGTGTGTTGGATGTGGTTCCCTAGAACATAAATTTTTGTACATTATGATAACTTTTATTCATAGTTTATAATATTAACAAACTCTTTATCACATCAAGAGTGTTCTTATGCATAACAAAGTAAGTGATAATGTCCTAAGTGTATTCATTGCCCAAAATGGTCGTAGTAGTTACCCACAATGTTGAGAACATAAATTTGAAAATATAGTATTATTAAAAATATGATCAATGGTCTGATGATATAATATTAGGGATGCAAATGATAAAGGCTATTATTCCTAGAGACTCATAGTACTTTGAGGCACCATCTCATGGTGTACACCCTTGGTAATATCTAGTGAAAGATATATGAGAATGAAACCCATCAGTAGAAAATACAAATCCAATTTTTTATTTTTATTTTATGTTCCTATATACATATGTGTGTATTTAACCATACAATTTGATATTTTTTATAACAAAAGTTATATATTTCATACTTTGATGAATTGATGAAAAATATGTTGACAAATATTCATTACGATGTAGGATATGTTGGGTGAATCAGGAGTAATATTGCAATAATGAATAATTTGACCAAGGATTTTTCCCTTATATTCCTTAATGGAATTTTATATCTCACTCCCTTTATTAGAAATGATATGGAATAAATAAATTTTTTGACATTATGTTCTATATTCATGTTTTATTTTCATAATTTCAAGGAAAGAGACATCAAGCACATAGGTTGATGGAACCATTATGCAACCTACATGACAAGAGATATGATGATAAATGAATTATATTAAAAAGTAAGTGTATGTATGTGGTATTATTTCATTCTTTAATTAATATATTTTTATATGGGTTTCTTGAAATGATTCAGGATTCTATCCTTGGACTTTAGGCTGCTTCGCCTAAATCCACTAAGAAAGAGGCCTAGAGGGTTCCACACTATGTGTATCCAGAATCTCAAATAAATAATATATATTATTATTTGTTATTTAAATGATTAAATATATATTATTCCCACATGTGGTTTAATAATTAATCTTGTTTTCTTGATCACATATATTCTATTACTAGTTATTTGATAGAATATCATGTGACCATAATATTTAATAAGAATTTATTTTCTATTTAGATAAAATAGTATTTATTTTTTTATTAAAAATTTATATGTTTATATTTACTTATTAAATAAAAAAACATTATTCAAGGACAAATAAATATTTTAGATGAATGGTGGAACACATTTTTATATTTAGTGAGAAATTATATATATTGAATTTTATGTTAATAACTAAAATTTAATTTTAATTGAAAATTTTACATCATGTTGAGAAATAATAAAATTATAATTATTTTAGACATGGGGTTCCATAAGAGATTAAATAAATAATAAAGGGAACATATACAATTATTTGTTTATAAAAATAATGATATATAAACCCAATTAAATTATTTATTGACATATATAATTCATTTAATTTTTTTGGAACAATAAAGATAAAGAATCCTCCCAATTCCAAAGAAATATCCCTTATCCTGAATGCTCCAATGAACATAGAGTGATATTCCTCCACCTCCAACTATCAATTAAAGTGAGATAATAGAGAATACTTTGGAATCAAATCTCATGGAAGTAAAATGTGAATTAAAGGGTCCTTTAGGATCCTCCATGCTGACAGTCAAAGATTCCCACAACAACATTTAAATATTTTTGGAACATGTGTAGATCACGAGTAGAGGTATAATTTTCCTTATTATGATAATGAAATGATGGTATAATGTATATCTGTTGTTAGATCCTTTAATGAAGAAATAATTTTCATAAGGTAATATATTTATCAAATTAATTATAAATATTATTTTATGATCATATTCTTGGTTCCAATGTTTTACGCTTGTTTATATTCTTTGATTGAATTTCATGGAACTCAATGTTCAATGTTATATAAAATATTAGATTAATCATCGATCATGAAATATATAGAAAAGTTGTGAAAAACCCATCACATGATCCGGTTATGCCCAAAACCTTCAGTAGAAACCATGATGTAGTCTCTAAAAATTATCCTCTATGATGATGGCTTACAGAACTAATTACCTTGGATTCATTTTGTACAGTGAATTTTTTTACTATAGTGTATCCCTAAATGTGTATTACCATTGTGGAATAACAACTTGTTTATGGTATAGTTTCAACCATTTCATCCAATAGGTTACCAAACTCATTTTGAAGCATCCTCAAGATTCCAAATCCCACTATCCTTCATCAAAACATTGATCAAATCGAAACACAAGGGGGAGAAAGACTGGATTATGGATTATATTAACGGAAAAATGTTCTGGTTTTTAATTTTCTCCCTTTCAAAGGACTTCTTATTATATAAAATTATCTTCAACGATCTTGATCTAAAATCCTTATATTAAAACCCAATCTTAATAAATCCACATCCAAAATAAGGAAATTAAAAAACATGCTCCCTCTAGAACCGAGGCTGGGAAGATGAAATAATTATCATTACTTATACTATGTGGGTCCACCTATATCATATACTATAGCAATAAAAATTTAATAATCCTATACATTCATCAATACATAATTTCCTTTGGCCTCATGATCCACCCAGTTTACTCACCTCCATGATGCATGCACCTACTTTCGAGGTTTTGACCCAATTCCTACATAAGAATCCTAAATTTTTGATCTGATAATAGCTTTATATAATATATCATTCCAAACTAGTGAAATGTATTATGTGAAGTTGTAAAATTATTGATGTAGTGTCCCCAACATCCATAGTTATATAATCTGGGAAAATTATCTCCCTTCAAGGAAGTCGAGGGACCCCTACCATGCTCCATCAGGTTATCGCTGATCTGGAATTGGTCTTTTATATTTCCATTCATATTCGAAGAATATATAGTTTGAATCGTGCTAGATAAGGTATATTTTAGAACACTCAATGTGATAAAAAGACCAACATTCATGTTTTACATTATTCCCTTATCCATCATTAGTTAATTATAAAACACTATATCATTGGTTTTCATGTCAAAATTACTTACCTATCAACTTATATATGGTTATAGGTAAATCTCCAAATGACTTTAGTTATAATATTTTTTACCCACTATAAGTGAATAAATGGAAATCATCTTTTCGAAGTGTGAGGAATTGTAAATCATAGTCATTTTTTTACTGAAGCTCCATATACTCTGAAGAAAAATAAATTTTCAGTGGATCACTAATGATCTTTGTGAAAAATATATCCTTGATGGTTTTCCAAGTTATTACTTCTCTTCTACCAGCCTATAATATGAATTAACACAATAATATATCGGAAACATGAATTATAAAGTTATACATATTAAAATATATATTATATACAGACTCTACTAGATTGAATGTCATCTTAATGACCTGTATCTTGTTGTATGAATCCTAAGGGATTTCAATTACCTTGAAAGATAGGGGATGTTGTGGCTGTAATTAATACATAAAGTAGACCATAATCCAGGAGTATCCACACATTGGATATGAACAATCTAGGGAATTTTGGGATGATGCCCCATTATATGTCTTTGGGGTTCCATTTGTAAAAAAAGGAACATTAAAAACATAACATGTCATAACAACTCTATGAGATTAAGAAATGATATGCAAAGTGTGTATCTATAACCCAATATATACCCTCATAGAAATATCCCTAATCTTAATCCCTAAACATTAGTCACAGTCACCATATTTATATTAATATAAAATACTGATCAGATCAAATAACTAATTCTAATGAAAATATATCTCAAAATAATCACGACATAGATACGCCAAATAAATAAGAATATATCCAAAATAGGTATAAATTAATTGGATTTTAATAAAATAACTAGTACTCCAAAAAATAATTGGTATTTATACATGGAATGTGTAGCTATGTTTAATGTGAAGTCTCATGAATGTATACCAAATCCCATAAATCACATATCAAGATCATGTGCATCACTCAGGGTAAATTTAATTAATGAAAACCCTTAACAAAAAAAATGAATCACTTTATAGTAACTTGAAGGTCAACTATGAAGTGTTGATTAGACACTGAAATAGTTAAGTGGAACAAGACCCAATTCATCTAACTCTTTTATACCTTCCCTAAAAAATAGAAAAAATATAAGTTATTAAAACACTTTATTTAAATCCATTATGTTACATCGAAACCAAAACCATTAGTTCTGAGATGGAATGCCACATGACCTCAAACGCACCTCCTTGTATGCTAGAAATTGCTGACTAGTAGTGAGGGATTCAAATAGAAATCTGGAAATATTATATCCTCAATCGGAGATTACATAAGAAATATAAATGTAATTTATAATAACAAATAACCATTGATAGAAAAAATGATAATCACAATCTATGTTCTATTAGTACAGAACACCACATCAATAGTCAAACAAAAAATTTCTAAGTACAATGTAAATATAGTAATACAAGTAGATGAAGTTGTCCGACTCAAACACTCTCTAGAAACAACAACATATTAATACACCAGAAGATCAACTATGCACCAAAAGTAACTTTCCCTATAAGAGATACTTGGTCATGAAATTTATATGCGTGCTGAAATTCCAATCTAGGATATGAGTACAAGACTCTTTAGGTCAACAGAAAATACCCTTAACATCATTTCATAATATATATAAGTTCATTTCAATATCATAAAAAATATATAGTTATAAAAAAATTATATAAAATAAATGACAAATTTAAAATTGGTCCTCAAGGATCATTTATGCCTTATTCGACACCATACTAAGCGAAACATACTTTTTTATGAACCATATCTGTAAAACATATTTAACCATACTGAAACTTCCTCATTGATAAATAGGTATAAATATTTGAAACATTAATCTACATGAGATATTGAAAATATATTTCATCCAAATTTCTATAACATCCCTCTTGAGTGGATATCCCAAAGAATGTTTTAAATCTCACATGTTAACCAAATTCCAACGCATCCCACCTAAATAGATAACCCCAAGAATATGAGACGTAGCATCAACTAGAGTAGTCTGAGTACATATAATCACATGCCCTAGAATATTCCACTTGAGTTGGTAGTTAAAATAATGTGTAACATGTGACATGCTGGCTGAATAGGCCAAACCTACATGCTCAACTGAAGAACATAAGAGAGAACCTATATAATAAAAATAGAAATGACGAATAAAACATCCCATAAAACCAACAAGAATGATAATCATCATAATAAATATGGAGTAAAAAATCATAGGGAATGGATAAAAACATACACCTAAAGGAATAAAGAATTATATATAGGTTTCTAAGCGACACACACACACACACCAACTATTATATGTCTTATACGACTAATCGGCATGATAGTTGGTGTGTCTGTGTGTGTCTGTCCCTTAGAAAGCTAAGGGACACACACACATACACCTCACGTAAAAGACACAATGATACAGCCTCATCCAATTATCCTCTATGATATCAACCTATGGTGAAAAAGACCATAATTGGATTCACTATGATGATGTGTTTTAAAATATGGTGTGGCCAAAAATTCATAGCTCCATTATGGGGTGGACACTTGTGATATGGTGTGGTGTTTCCCGTTTTGGATAGAGAGGACACCAAACTACTTATAAAGCTTTATAAAGATTATAAATCCCACAATAATTCACAATAACCTGGATCAACTCATGAAAAAGGAGGATAAGGAGGGAAATAAGGCTTCCATTGAGGAAACAAATTCATTGTTTTACCTAAGTCGTACCCACATCTCTCAACATGGATTCTTATTCAATGTGAATAACCCTTTAAAATTCTCCAAGTAAATATCATCATTATTTTTAATAAGTTATTTTCCAAATTCATTACACATAGGTTAAAATTATCATGTAATTTCATGAACATTAAATGTTTATAGTATGCAAATATATGAGAAATGGGTTGTTTTTCTATAACGTAGAGCACATAAACTTGCTCTAAAATTGGATTGCTAATAAACCATATTGATGTTAAGATAATTTTAAATAATATATTTCTTTTTAATTTCTTCTACAACATCATAATTTAATTTGAGTTAATATCAAATCTTTTGACTAGAATTCATTTAGTGAAAATAGTCCAAAAATAGATTTTATCATGTGATGAAAATATGAACCCAACACAAAACCTCGTCGTCCTTATATTTTTTCCTCATTTTTTAAAATCATTCTATTTGATTCATGCTTAAAGTTCTTTCATCTGTGTTTGGATTAGGATTGTTGGAAATGGGAGAAATATTTGGATCTATAATGTAAAAATAATCAGGAGAACAAGAAAAACATCATCTCATAGTGACATCAGTTGAAGTTGTATCTATAATAATGGTCATGTTTGACCATGTATTGGTTCATCGCATTAATTGATTTATAACCCATCATATAGTTCATTCCATGTCGTACAATTTTTTTGTTGAAAAATAGAATATGGATGACATTTTTTTAAAATCTTGATGCCTAAATTATATTCACTTCCCAAAAGGGTTTGATTATACCCAACTTCTAGTGATGTTTTCATGGTGAAAATTCACCTACAATATTTCCCACTTTTTTTGAATTTTCAAACACTAAATTCTGATTGCCATGTAGCCTCATTGTTGGAAGAATGTATCTAGATAATTTCAGATTAACAAAATTAAAACATGACACATATCTCCATACCATTATTTATTGATTAAAATTGGTTTCATTCACACTTATTCAATGTCATTACTTCAATAAAAGAAAAACATCTATTCATTAAAAATAAATCATCCTTTAGAGGTATAATCTGATCGAAAAATCTCTTCATTTATAAGACTTTATATAATATTTTAATTTATTCTTTTTTTAAATATATATATAACTAAAAATATATCATTTGAAATAATTTTGATAAATTTTTTTGAATATATATATTTATGAAAAAACCACTTCCAAAGGAATATTTTTTAATAGAGAGTCCCTGATAATTTTTTCCCCATTTCCATTTTGAAATTCCACATGTTTTTTCAACATCATTAATACAAACCTCAAAATAATTGGGGCCCCTTATAAAAAAATCTTATTAATTAAAATAATAAAAATATAAAAACATATTCATTGAACATATTAAGTTACGCATAATGGGAGTGAGATATGGTGAATGTGGTTAGTGTTGGATCCCTAGACCATGATCTTCTTGATGTTCATACCAATGTTTTAATAACAACACATTTCCCACAAGGGGTATCTGAATATATATTTCTATGAAAAACCCTTACATAAAAATATCTTAATAAGAATACATATAATCATTGCGATATCACAACATGCACCAGATCTCAACATAGTCAAGTAGTCATCATATCCATGATTCATACATTAAAAAGTGTATATATAAATATAATATATTAAAATTGTATTTAAACATTTTTATTAATATATATATATATATATATATATATTTATTTATAATATATATATATATATTTACTATATAAAAATATTTATATAATCTTAAGTATAATTCATATAAATATTAGGATATATAATATTGTTTATCTATTTATACTTATTTATGATTATATATAGTTATAATTACACACATGTATATGTGTGTCTGTTAAAATATAGTGATACGTACTATATAAATAAATAAATATAAATCATTTAATAATGTTTATATTTGAATTTATATATTTTTTTTCATGTCAAACATTTAATATATGTATATATATGTTTTTTTGTATATATATTCATGTGTATATATATACGTAGGTATATGTTTATATGTGTGTATATATGTGTATGTATGAATATTTTTGTATAAGTATGTGTGTGTATATGTTGGTATATGTATATATTCATATATATATATATATATATATCCAGTCATATGTATGTGCTTTATGTGTACGTATGTGATGTTAATGTGTATATGTATATTAATAAGAATCTTTTTTTATGTATGTGTTGTTTTCAATGTTTTATATGTTTGCATGTATGTATATTTGATTGTGTATCTATACGCATATATGTGCATGTATGTGGATGTACGTGTATATACGTATGTTTATGTAAGTTGATGTATATATATGTATGCATTTTGATATATGTTTCTGCATGTTTACTTAATATTTTTATGTTTGTATGTTTTTGTTTCTATGTATTCATGTGTATTTAGTATTTGTATATATCTATGTATGTGTATGTATATGGATGTATATGTATGTAAGTGTATGTGTCTGTGTATGTGCATGTGCATGTGTGCATATGTGCATGTACATATACCTATGTGTGTAATTTTTTTTGTTTATGTATCCATATGTATGTGTATTTGTGTGTAAGTTTATGTATATGTTTGTGTGTATGTCAATGTATTTAAATTGTGTGTTTGTGTGTATGAATATTAATATATAATTGTAGAATGAAAAATTTCGTTGATTTTATCAACATGAAATATCTCACTATATTATGTATATGTATATATAGATATATATACACACAATCATATGAAAATTGATTTGGGGTTTCAAATACAATTAATGCACTTTTAGTTAGAAATTAATGGATATATATTTATATATATAAACACACTTAATATTGTTTATAATTTTTTATTTTTTAATGTTTATTTATGTATTTTAAATTAATAGTATTTACTATTTTTAAAAACTATTTAATTTATATAATTAATATTTATTTTAATACTTTTTAATTTAAATCTTTATAATGTAGATGAAAATGGGTATCCATTAACCAAGTAGTCAACAATACCTGTCCCAATTAAATATGGTTTGCATAGTAGTTGAATGGGTATTTATATAGTTAGAATATCAAATTAAAAACTAAATTAATAAATGGGTAGGTTTGGTGTAGAACTCATATGGAACTAGAAATGCAATACCGATTATGTAAATTATTATTAATTAATCAATATGGAAATTTTATATGAAATTAAAATTACAAAAAATAATTAGTTTTTTAATTAGGTTCCTATTATATTTACATATTAAATTTAAATGTTGATTTTTTTAAATGTATGTTAGTAAATGAAGTAACATTAAAAAATGTATTTACTTAGTTTCTTTTTATGTTTATTCTCATTTTATAAATAAAATTATAATATTTTAATTTCTTATTAGGCGATTAAAATGGTTATGGTTGTCAAATCAGTAATTAAAAAGATAAAAGGATAGGGTTATGGTAGTGGATTTAAAAAATGAATAGTGTAAGGTTAGGGTTAGGTTATGTTGAAAAATGAATTAGTTTCATATTCCTCAAATTTCAGTGGATCCTGGTTTATTTCCATCCCAACATTATTGAATTATTATTTATTCTCCTTTGATAAGTAATTTATGATAAATTTTTTTATTTAAATGAAAAGTTTTTATATTAATCATTTTATTTTAATAATTATTAATTTTTAATATTTTTGAAACACATATTATTTATATTAATTCAATTTTATTTTGAGGTATTTGTATATAAATGTGTTCAAAAGAATTTTGTAATATTGTTTCATTAGTAAGTTATTATAAATCTATTTTTGAATAATAATGTGGAATTTTTTTTATTTTAATATCAATACATGAATAATGTTTTAATAATTCATATAATTAATAATTAATAATTAGTTTTATAATATGTGGGAATTTTATTCATTTTTTAATTATTAAATATGATTTAATTTAAGTATATACTCATTTATTATTATGTATAACTCTTTGAATACTAATTGTCTTTTAATATTATTTTAATTTTTTTGTTTCTAATATGTATTCAATATATATTTCTATAATATATTCAATTTTAATATTTTTTATACATTTTTTATTAAAATTTCATATTCTACAAATGTTTTTAATTTTAAAAAATTAATATATATTGATTTATTGTAATAGTTTTATTTAAAATTTTATTAAGATTGTGTTTATTATGTTTAAAAGATTAAATTATTATAACTCATTTTTATTTAAATACAATTTTTATTATTTATTTATTTTTATATATTTATTCATTTTTAATATTTTTGAAATTTTAATAAATAATATTATTTATTTGTGAAAATGGTTTTTTTAGTTTTTAATATTAATAATATTTTTTAATATAATACTATATATTCAATTTTATTATTATTTCTTTTTTATTAAAATATAAGTTTATTATTTCTCATTTATATATAATTAGTAATTTTTTTAAAATTTTATATATAATTTTTAAATTTTAGAAATTAGTGTTTGTTAGTAATGAATTTAAAATTTATCATTGATAAATTTAGAACTAATCAATCCATAAATTATTAGTGAAACATTTTTACAGATAAATATACAAATGAGTGATGGTGAAAAGTAATTTTATTTTTAGTTCTAATAAAATTATCTTTATCAACCATTTTCACTAATGATAATAAAATTATTTACGTTCTTTTGAAATAACTCTAATAGTGATCTCACATCCCAATTAAATTCATGATTTTCATGGAAGTTCAACTCAGTTGTGATCTCATGAGACATTTTGGATGAATATTATCTGATAAAATTGGTGATATGGTATTCAAATTATGTTTTTGTGTATATATAAAATTATTTCGTATATAAAAATATTTTTTGTTTTATTCTCTTTGAATTATGGTCTATCCGGCTACCCCGTTAATCACTTTGCCTCGAACCACAATTTTCCACTTCTTGAGGATTTTCTGTTTATTTTTTTTGTAGTGATGATTATCTTTTTTATCCACTTATATTCTATTCCATCCTTGTTTTTTCAAGTTGGTCCAATACCCAAACCTTTATTATGATTAAAATATAAGTTCATTTAATGAAAAGAAATTATTTGGTTTTAATATATGAAGTTTTTATTTTCAGTAATGAGGTAATGTAAGATTATATTTCAAAACTATATGCCTTAGTGTATTAACTATTTGGTTTAACACCAATGTGTCTTATTTTGATAGTTTTTTTTGTAAAATTGACTTATATAAAACCATTTTTGAGGTATATGTGGTTTCATGTTTAAAATGTGAGTTGATTTATGAAAATCCTGATTTATGTAATGAAATTTTATATATGTTAATTCTTATTTTCTTTTATTACTTCTATAATTATTTCAAATCTAATGTTATCAAGGATGTATTTAAATTTTTTATAAATGATTACTTAAGAACTTAAAATGGGTCTTCAAAACTTATGTTTTCTTCTAATGTGTTTTTATAATTTTAAAATTCACCATTGAAATGGATATTCAAACCTTATGCCTTTTAAAACTACAAAAACATTTAAAAATATATTTAATTTGTTTTAATATATTTTTTAATTGTTAATTCATATTATTTTAACATCAAGACTTTTCTAGTTAGCAAAATACATAGGATTCATGTGCACATTAACAGTGATAGTGACTAAATTATATCCCTTGATGAATCCCTTCAAAAATAGAATGGATATGGTTATCTCTCTTATTGAAATAGAATAAAAATTTCACTGTAGTTTTTATTTATATAATTATTCATATTTAAAATTTAATAACAAGTTTCGGATGCAATAAAAATTTAACTCAAATATTATGTGTAATATTTTGTCTCAATAATAAATATCCTTTTATGAATATAAACTCATATTTTATAAATATTTATTTATTATATGTTACAAATGAATATTATTGAATCAAATATGATTGATATGAACCCAAAATGGATAGATTCCCATCATATATTAAAATTGTTTAAGGATGAAGGTAAATGCATGATATACATGTCATAAGATTTTGAAAACAACCCTTCTCAAATATTTTTTTACACTTATAAATTATTGATATTCATGACTAATTATTTCTTATTAGTTCTAAGAGAACTTCATCTATCATAGAATAGTTTGAAATTATAAATCCTAGACTAAACATCGGGAGTAATTAAATATATTCTCTAACTGTGATAACACCGAGTCTTACATATCATATGATATTATTAAATGTGTTAATAATAATGATGATCATATTAGGGATTCGATTACATGTGTAAAAAATGGTGATGTTTATATTAGTTATGTGAAAGTGATAGTGGGAGAAGATCATTAAGATTATCCAAATCTATGTGAGAAGTTAAAGAGTTATGTAAGTACATTATTTTATTCAGGATGTACTAAATATAAAATAATATTAACCATACTGAATCTATATAATTTGAATGATAATAATTTCTGTAGAAGATTTTTTTTGTTCATGTTGTAATGAGTTTTATGTTTTTTTTCTACATATGGTTTGTCAAAAAATTTAATTTCATTGTAATGATAGTTTTTATTTATGATAAGAATGTTTATTCATTTTTTATTAGAAATCCAAACATTTCAATGTTTATCCATAATTTATCTAAAATCATAATTACTAAAATGTTTTCATGATTCTATAAGAATTTATACAATGAGGTAGAATTCAGTTTCCAATGCAAGATCATGTATTGGTTTTGCAATAATTAAGCCCTGATGTTTTGAAGCTATTGCAGATTGTCAATAATTTTAGCATGAAGGACAACAAAATTAGTCTACCAAATAGAATTATATAAAGATCCTATAAAATAATAGATTATAGGATTTTACAATATATTCCATGTTAGATGATATGAAGACACGAATTTATTTTTGAATAGAGGATGATATATAATGTTGTAATCATATATATTATGACAGGACAAAGACTTTATAACTCAAGAAAAAAAAGAATTCATTGACGTTTAAAGGATGGATCAGTTTAAATATACAGAAAAACTATATGTATTAAGAATACTAGAGAGAGATAAAATTTAAGAAATTCATCAAAATGAGTTAAATAAATCAATTTTAATTATCAAAGTCATTTGGAAAATATAATATAATGATTTTTAATAGATAGAGAGATAAATTTGTATCAAATGAACTTTTTCCTATGTTCGGATGAATCAGTTTCAAATCGATAAATGTATGGATGTATATAAAATAGATAAATATGATGTCATCGTATGAAAAATTCTACGACGTTATACCAGATGAAATTTCACATACAATCCCAATATAATGTTTGAGCCGATTCAGAATTCCAAACAACGACATCCCAATTCATCAGATGGATCTTTTCAAATGATCTTATGTGATGTACATAAAATAGATAAATCGTGTGATGATAACTAGAACAAGAAATCCATAGTGTACCAAATCATGTCAACCAGAGGATGCATATTTTCAGTGGATATTTTAAAGAACAACACCATATAGATGAGTTATTTTGAAGGTATCAAACAGATATTCACATGAAAATGATTTCAGAATATTTATATAATGTTTTTAGAGCCCCTTAACAAAATTATATTGACTTTTTTTAAAATTTTCGTTCATATAGTCAATATTATAGGAAAATTCATCAAAATTGATGACACCATATTTTTAGTAATGTTCAAGAATGTCCTAGATAGTTTTAAGGTGATCTAACGAAGATGGGTTGAGTAGAAAAATTCAAATCAAAATTTTTTAAAATCCCTTATTTTCCCCTATTTTCTGAAAATATGTATTCTAATATAATGGGTTTTATATTAAATTCTAAATCATTGTTAAAATTTATGAGTATGAAATAGTGAAGGGCACTAAAAATACTAGATCGAGAATTTATGTTTTGATGTCCTTGAATATCCAACCAATAATTCTCCATGTTGAATTAAAGGTATAAAAAGTGGTATCAAATATAATTATTTCGTAAATAAGTTCATTGGATATATGTTCATAGAAAATATGTAATTAAATAGATATGCATATATTTAAGGAGTACTGAACTCGGTCTTAATGAATTGAGGAAAAGTAGACATAGTATTTGAAAAAAAAAATTAGATCTTGAGAGAAGAATTTTATATTGTTTGGGATATATAGTGTATGAATACATTGTAACTGGTGAGATCTATTATAATTTTCTTTGGACATATAGAAGGATATTTTCATTGGTTGGATCATTTGTATACAGTTCTTACCATATTGAAAATACACAAAATGGTAGGATTGTTATGGAAAGGACATTATCACCCACATTGGGGTCTAACCTTGTAAATCATTTATGACTTTATTTATTGTCTTATTTTTTCAAATGAGTACGTTTTATATATAATTTGAGAGTATTGAGACTCTAAAAAGTTATATGAGTTAATTTATGTTGAAAAAAAATTGAAAAAGATTATCACTAATTCATCCTACCTTCTTATTCATACTCTCATTTTTGGGAACATTAAGTGGTATTTGTGTATAAAGGAACCATCTTTATGATCCAAATATTTCTTATCATGGATTATATCAACTCAGTTATTAGAAGATTTATTCCTACCTTTTATGGAAATAAATTTCATTGATGAAAAAATTTATTGATTACATATCTTTTATCTCTTACTATAGAGGTGATTGATGAAGAAAAAGTTGGATTTCCACCTATTGATAAATATCATCTTATAAAATTTATTGAATAAGGGAATCTTGTGTTTCATGGAATATCTCATATTTATATTCTTATGGACTTGTTATAAAAAATTTATATTAAGAACATGGGTCAAAAGATAAAAAAGTGAAATTAAGGAAAATTGGAAATAATATATGGGGGAAACATAAAAGTGAGGGAAGTGAACATAAAATATATAGAATAAATTTGATGATATCAGAATTAAATAATGTAATACTATTAATGACTAATTTACTTGTTTATGAAATTTCCTACAAAATCAGAGTATTTAGGGATGTCTTGTAAGATTTTATTATTATTAAAAAATTGATTAGTAGCATTCAAGATAGGTTTGATCAAAATGTATCCTATTTTGAAGATAAATATGATTTATCTTTTGATGGATTGGATATCTTTACTGTTTAATATCACATGATTAAATATTATACTTTCATAATGAATATTAAATAAAAGATAACTTTTAATGAATCAAATATGCAAAACTTTTGAGAACCTAAACATGAGGTAATGTGCCTGATTGAGTCAGAATTCGAGGAATATAATACTGATTTAAATGATATAATCAAGTCACTTATCTCAATTAATTAGCATAAATGTATATTCAAGTACAAAATAAAACTCATGATTAATATTTTTGAGTGTAGAGGAATCAAATATATTTCAATGAATATTCCTAATAAAGAAGATAGAAAATATGATGATGATTATGAAAAAACATTAATAGAATAATTATAATTATAATTATAATTATGTAGTGAAATAAAATGTTTCCCGAAATTAAAATAATTATGTATGTTGAGTTAATGGGAAGAGCGTGACATTACTAAAAATAGTTTATCAAATGGTAAAAATCTAGATAATTTCAGAACGCTCTTTTCTAAACATAAAAAAATGGAAACTACTTTAAACTATGAAGAATAATAAGGTGAATAACCCAATAGGTAATATCAAATGAGATTATAATAAGTGGAATATTTTGTGAAGAACAAAAAAATGATGAATCAATAATTTTTTATATGGAAAGTGGGAACATGAATTTTAGGAAATAAATGTTTTAAAAAGAGATGTGTAAATAGAAAAAATTAAGCATATCAAGATGAAATTTTTTGGGAAAAGAAAATATGATTAAGAATTTATAGTAAATAAATTTGATCTATATAAGACACATTAAAGCTGTATTGAGTTTGAAAAAATCTTGATGAAAATTAATGGTAATTTCAACAAATACCCAATGGTAAAGAATGATACATCTCGAAAAGCACAAAAAAATCTTCCTATAAATCAGGTGAAATATACATCAACTAAACTAAAAATTCATCTGGTTTTATTAACCATTTAGGTGTAGGAATAAAAAATGAGTGTACATTTTTTGGTAATGTATGTGAGAAAAATATCACATAAATTGTAGTTAAAGGTAACCCCATGAATAATATTTCTTTACACCAAAGGAAATCAGATGAGGAATGGTATGTTTAACCATAAAAAACTTATCATATATAAAAACCATATTTCTGTTGAGTATCATGGTTCAAGATATGATTTTATGTTATGGTATATACAGGAAAAAGGAATATAATTTTCATTACAGTATGCCTCTCTGTGGTATTAATAATGAACTGAGGTAGTTTAATAATGAAATAAAACAAGTTAACTTTCAAATGTTGTAGGATTAAGGAAAAACCAAGTCATCATATGTTAAACAGATCTCGAGTAATAATTTATTTGACTAATTAGAAGAATTTTATAGTAGGTTTGACCAACTATGTCAATATAGTGAAGAATATATGACAACACATTCAAGATAAATTTATTATATCAGAAAGGAAAATAAATACGGGAAGATAAAAATTGAATATTGTTTATTTGTTATTGACACAACTCTTAAAGATAGAAAAAGGTATAAAACATGGATTTATGATAGTGGGTTTCTTAATATATGACAAGTAATTTAAAAATAATGAAAGATATTAAATAAAAATATGGAGAGGAGTCACTTTCAGAAATGATAGTTTCTTAAAAATAATATGAAATTATACAACTGAGAATGAAGCATAATAACTAAAGTCAAAATAAGTTATATTAATTACTGGGATTATGAATAACTTTTTGTGTGTTGGAAAACTATGTGATGATGGTAAATAATTTCTCCACATAAATGATTTATGTAACATCATATGATAGATTAAAAAATATTTAATTTTTAAATAATAACATCTTGGGGATAATATGGAACCCTCACACAATTAGGGAAAAATTGAACATAAAACATCATAATATATAAGAAAGCCATTTTAACCAATTTTTATAATTATAGAGTCATTTACCCAAAAGAAAACACATTCAATTGAAACTAAATTCATGTAAGGGTAATCATTAATGAGATCCTCAATGTGGTTCTCCATCTTTCCCATGTCTAAAAATACACCTCTAGATTTATTTTTATTTCATTAAATAATCATGTCAAATTTAGGCTTTGTTTGATGATTTAAATGTATTTCTCATTAGTGATATAAAATCAAGGTATCTCTTGAATATTTTTTAGCATCCTTCTATGATGACTTGATAGCGATAACCGAATCCAACATACCTTCCTTTAAGTGTATATGAACCTCTAAGAAATTTTTTTTATTGGTTTCCTCATTTCCCACCTCTTTCATTGTACCATTAGTATGGCCAAATTAATAATACACAATGTTATAGACCTATATGAACATAGGAAGATATGGGTTATAAATAAGCTCCACCATATCCAAGATGTATTCATGGACTTAGTATAGGAATTTATTTTTATTACCACCATTTCATTATTCATTGTATTATTTATACTCAATCATTTGATTTTCTTCCTTTTATAGAAAAGTAATTTAGTTTTCCGGTTAAATAACATTGGTTTTAATTTTTTAATCCTTCTTATCAACATCCTTCTGGACAGACCTTTTCTCCATAGGTTTTGGATGGTCATCACAGTCTTTATGGACTTTGTATTTTATCCCCTTATGTATTATACATCTCCTCGGGTCCCTACTTCCCTTCACCCCTTTCTCCCCCCATGGGATATGCAGTCCTCTAGGTTTCCTTCCATAATCCAATATCACTAGAGATATAATGTATACTTCATCCCATGAAGTATCCACAGTCAAGCCTTATACAATATAAAAGTTACCCTAAGATGTTTAAAAGATTGCTAATTTGTTACTAATGGATAAATAACCACCATAAATCTATTGGAGATTATATTTCTTTATAATTATTATTACTTAATCAGATATAATTAAAACTAGTTAGAAAATTGAATACATAATAATCTTGTCATAAGGGTTTGAGAAACATTTATAAAGATGATATAGTAAAAGGTTTACCAAAATTGTAAATTAATGATTATATTCCTTGTATTAATTTCCTATACGAAAATATGGTTATTGGACAACATAATAAATTATAAATTCAATCAAACAAACCACATGAGAATATATGTTCTGATATATTTAGGATGATGATATAACAATCCCAAAAAGGTTATTTTTACGTGATTATGTTCATTGAAAATTTCACTCATTTGACCAATATAATTTTCATGAAATATAAATTATAGGATAAATGGTTAATAAAAAATCATAAGGTATGTTGAGATGTAACTGAAAGTATATTTATTGATTTTTTAGAAAAAAATGTAAAAGATAATATATTTAATTCATTTGAGACATATCTAATGAACCAAATAATTAAATATCAATAAATTTCTCCCTACACTCCTGAAAAATTATATGAAGAAAAAATTAAAAATATATGTTTAGTTTAAATGTGTATAAACATGCTTACTGAATATAAATTTTAAAAAAATTCCTATAGAGAATATGTAAGTGAAACATAAATGTTTAAAATAGTTGTTTTGTTTAGTTTGAAAAATGGATCGCTATAAAATGTGGTACAATTAAAAGAAAAAAAGAAAATAAATCAAATTGTCTGTTTAAGCATTCATACTAAATATGAAAAATAAATATTTAGTAGATTTTGAGGAAATGGTGGAAGAGACACTTTTCATGGGATATTCATCCATCATGAAAATTTTAAAATTTTAAAATAAATTACTATATAAATTAGTTAAATTTTTTGTTATAAAATTTAATGAAAATTTGGATACCATTAAATGGTTTTTTGAGGAAAGGAATGTGGAATAATAAAAGAGATAATGGGTACTTATAAATAATCTAATGTGAATAAAGATTATTATGATTCATTTTTTTAATCATATATTCATATTATTCTACTGATGAGGAATGTTAAACTAAATGAAAAACAAAAATGTTCCAAATTTTACATAAACTAGTTGAACCTAATAACATCATCATAAATCAAGAGGTTATATTTCATAAATGGTTTAAATTGAGATTTGATAATCATTAGTCACTAATCTCACAAGTGGAACCGATATCTATTCCAGAGGCAGATGAACTAAAATAATGGTAAAATGTGATGAATGAATAATTATATCAAATGGAGAAAAATAACACATAGTATCTTATTACTTGATATTAAGAAATTAATATTATTGGATACAAATTGGTGTTTAAAAATTAACTCAATGAATGTAGAGAAATTTCATTAAATAAATAACAACTTTTTTGATATGATTATTCCTAGGTGGAATGTAACATCCCAAGTAAGTAATGAGTAATAGATATTTTTATCTATTTCTATTAATGAATTAGATAGTGTTTTAGAGGCTTAAAATGAAAATAAATCCAATCTTAAGCATGGAATACACTAATATTTTTAAAAGATTGTTTTACAGCCTTTTGATGGAAAACCAATTTTAAATCTATATTTTGACAATTTTATAAGCTATGTTTGTCAAAATAAACTTATTCTTTATGATTGGGACATCAACATTTACTTTGTGTGAATTTTTGGTATTTTTCCAATAAAGTTCATTTTGTAATGAATAGTGAAAAATGTTGTATTTTCATTCAAAAACTCATTTTAATCTAAATTACTTATATGATTAGAATAACTTTTTAATTGGATTTGAAGTGAAATTAGAATATATTTTTACCATTTTATTCAATGGTGGTCATTGGAATCAATTTCACTTTGAAATTGGACTTAAACTAGTGTCAATCTTTTGATACTTATTGTTTCATAAAAACACGCTATTTATCATGACAGCAGGAATTAGTTATTAAATTAATTAATGCAACTTACATGTTTTGAATTTTTTAAAATAGACATCAATTTTGAATTCGGAATATCAAATATAGCTTTGGGTGAAGTTTTGGTATCTTTCTGAAAAACTTCAATTTTTGATGAATAGTGAATCCACTAAGTGCTCGTTAAAGAAACTGATTTTTTGTTTAAATGAAACTTTTCCACTTCTGTGATTTGATTTTCAAAAATCTGACATACATGGTTGTCATTAAGAAGTAAAATTTGGTTCAATGAGATTATAATAATTTTTGTGAATAGTAACTTTGAAGTTCTTAATCGCGATTAGTGGTAATTAGTGTAGTTTAAGGTAAAAATAATGTTTTAATAATATGAGATGAGTTTGACACATGTACTACCCTCATTGGATGTGTTATGGCCGACCCAGACAATCCATGGGTCAACTTGGGGACCCCATGGAGCCACTTTGGTTGGGAAATGACATAAATAATGTTTTATTTAATGTTAAAGAAAAAATGACACAAACATGAGATGTTTTACTAAAAAAAAATTTACATGGGGTTATACAAGTCAGATTTTTGATTATAAATATTCATTGGAAAGAAAAAAATATTTTATACATCATAGTATTTTTTTATTATTTTTTGACATCAAATAAATTAAATTATTTAAGACATCATGATGATGCAGCGATGACCTCATTATTTAACGATTTAAATAAAATGAAAAGATAATGTAAAATCTAAGACCTATACATGGCCAAAACCTATTGGATGGGTGGATTTCTAACCCTTATTGTCTTATCCTCGAAACACATTAATGTGGGACCTCTTAAATTCCAATACCATTTTAAAATAAAGTTACTTTTCTTTACCTTCCTAGAGTGTCCCTCCTCTCCTCTTATAAAAGGCCCCCACCTCTACCTCCTTAACCACACTCCCAAAGCCTTTGGCTCGGCCAATCTCTTCCCATTATGGCTCTCCACATTCCTCTATTACTCCTTGAATCCTCACTTTGTGCAGATGTCTTCCCGAGGAAGCCTTTGAGCTCAAATCTAAGAGAGTTACCCGATTTTAAGGTAATATCTTCTTTTGAGTCCTTTTGTTTGATTTTGCTTCTCCAACCCCCTAAACTCTTTTTATTCTTTTCTTTTGTAAAAACTCCAGTATCCTCAATATACTAGGATGTTTTTATAAGAATTATTCAATCTACACTTACACACACCTACATCTAATGGTTAAAGGACATACTGTTTCTGTGGATGGTGAATTTATGCCTCCCGAAACGATGATTGTTCAACATTCTTTTAACACCTTCAAAGGTGGCCATTAAGATGTCACTATATTTATATATGATATATAATATGTTTATGTTTTCTTTAAGCTTCTTTATTTTTCATTTTGGGCATACCTTTATGGTTTCCATTATGGGTAAACGTGATATCTTCATTTAAGGAAGTGCGGACTACCGCCCCCTCAAAGTGATTTGATTCGTTAAATACCATATGTGGGATGTATAAAGGATGGAACTATGATATTATATATGATATTATACTGGAATTATAATGTACCTTGATATCATTATGATTCCATTCTATAAAATACAAAACAGAAATGAAAGTAGCATTCATGCGTACGTACGGCTTACCATCTCCATGAACGTTGCATATCATTTATTACCTATAAATGACTATGTAATATTATAAATGCATGTATATACTGGATATATATGATATATACATCATGATTATAATTCTGGATATAATGGATACATGAACAACTTGTAATTATAAAGGGTTTATTTTTTACTCAAGTACCAATGATCGTTAAAACGAACGTTATTAACTTAAATAATTACATAGTGTTCATGAAATGGAAATAAGTGATATAAAAGGAATAATGAACTTGAAAAATGTTCTTAAGCAAGTATAAATTAACTCAATTTTATTATTCAGGACATTAAAGAATGACCGAGTCAAGTCGGACCCGAGGTATGGGACTTCGTCTCAATCTCCTTTCATTGAGGCATATTTTGTTTTATACACAACCTTCTTTTATACAGTGTATAAACCCCTTTGACTTTTACGTTTATCCAAAATGAATCTTTTTTATATGATGCGTTTTACTAAACGACAAAAGGGAATGTTTTTGTCGTACATATGCGGCAAAAACGAATTCTCCACCGCCGTGACCATTATTTGAGTTTCGACTTCCTCTACAAGCCATACCTTTTTTTAAAAGAAAAATAAATACCATGTTTTACTTTTCATTTATTTTGGTATTGAAAATGGTTTTCATAATGTTTTTATATCAATGTGTTGTATTGATATCTTGTGATTGAAAGGTGGAAATGTTATGTTTCATTTATGCATGTTTTATGCGATATGATTATGTTGAGGTTCTTGGGCATTATTATGAAGACGGGTAGTTCCATGATAATCTAAGGGCGGGTGAGCCCGATATAGCTCTCCAATGAATTGGGTAACACGAAGGAGTGAAACGTTAAGGTTTCTCCGAAGAGATTTAGGGAATATACTGTGGTGGGTATTCTAAACGTAACCAAGATGGTTACTCCCTATGTAAGAATGTTATGAATGCCTCAAGTTACCTTTATGTCTTATGATTTCTATGATTTATTCATGATTTGATGAGGTATGTTAAAGTGCTTATGTTTTATGGGTAAAGTATGATTTCATTATTATGTATATATCTACCCATGTTTCCTTTCCATATTTTTATATCCCTTGCTGATCTTTTTATGCTCATCCCAAGTTTTTTAAATTTTTTTCACAGGTCAAGGGAAAGGTACATGATATGATTATAGTGTCAAAGAAGTGTCAATATAGATTCCATGTTTTATTTTAAATATGTTTCCATTGATGAGAATAATACTATCTTTATGTAACCACTTTGTTTATATGTGGAATGTAATGCAAGTTTTATGATCTAATTCTCTAAAACTCTAAACACGAAAAGATCCTTAATGTGTAATCTTGTAATAACTCAAGATTAAGTAAGGTTTAAGGCTGGGGCCTTATAGTTGGTATCAGAGGTCAGTTTAGATAACTTTAGGAGTTAGAATTCTATTAAATGATTATCCAAAAATATATTTTTTATGGTCAAATTGAAGTGATATAGTATTTGAAGATTAACATGTTTCTTCATCTAAGACATGTTTGTTCAGAATGGTTTTCCGTAGAGGAAACAGGGAAGTAGTGCTAGGAAGGCATACAGAATGAAATAACCTTCCGAATCAGCATCCTGAGATGGTCGGAATTGGAACTGAACAGTTTTTTTGCAGTAATGGCGTAGTTGACTCAAGCGATAAATGGTGGTGGTATCCATGCACGAGATCAGCCAGATCGACCGAAGAGGAACATGTCAGTGGTGGAACATTTCCTGAGGCAACATCCCCCATCATTCAGAGGATCATATGACCCTGTGTTAACTGAAAGGTGGATTAAAGCACTGGAGAAGTTTTTCTATGTCATGGGGTGTTGATAGAATCAAAAGGTTAGTCTTTCTATTTACCTTTTGGAGGGTGAGGCAGATCTGTGGTGGTCTATGGTTAAAAATATTAGGGATGCCGATTAGATTGATGCTCTTGACTGGGATGAATTAAAAGGTAAGTTTCTTGAGAAGTATTTTCCTAAGGCTGTTCGACTTAGGATGGAAAATAAATTCTTGTAATTGAGGAATGAGGAAGACTCAGTGGCTACCGATGAAAAAAGGTTCACTTGAATGGCAAGCTATGCTCCAAATTTTATCCGAGACCTGGATAGTAAAATCATTCGTTTTTACTCAAGATTAAAGCCAAAATATCGAAGGGCATTAGCTTCTCGTGAGTTTAAAAGTTATGAAAATCTTGTTCGATGTGCTAAGAAGGTGGAAATGGAGTTTTTAAACGATCAAGTGTTCTATAAAAACCAGGAGAAGAAGAGACCGAGGTGGCACGAGAAAGATAATAATTCTTCAAAAGAGTCTAACGGTAAGAAAACTAAGTTTCCGGTTTTTGATAAATGTGGCAAAAGGCATGTTGGGGAATGTCTTCTGAATTCTGGAAAGTGCTACCGATGTGGTAATATGGGACATAAGGCTCATGATTGCACTAGAAAAGATCAGGGTGATGGTAAGACCAAATTTGATTTACAGTTAGTGAAATGTTATAAGTGCACTGAGATGGGTCACTATGAAAACGAGTATCCGACAAAGATCTTGGGTGATGGGAAGCAGTTAGACAACAAGCAGAAAGGGGTGGTGAAATCCTTTGCAACTACTTCAACAGATGTCGGGCCATCAAATGAAGTTGTATCAGGTACTTTGTTTGTTTTTTCAGATTATGCTAGTGTGTTGCTTGATTCAGGGTCAACACATTCTTTCATCTCTGAAACCTTTTCTAGTAAAATGGGAATACCATCTCATGAAATAACTCATGAACTTTTGGTAAAAACACCTGGAAGAAATGTTGAGGAAAAAAGAATTTATAACAATCTTTCTATCCTTATCTGTGGAAAGAACGTACTTGCAAACCTTATTGATCTACATCTAGTAGAGTTTGATGTTATCCTGGGTATAGATTGGCTCTCTATTTACCATGCTAAGATTGAATGTAGAGCTAAAGAGGTTTCTTTTCAGAAAGACTTTCAGTTTGTGTACATGAATGAACCCTTACAGTTGATAACTTATCAAGAGGCCAAAAAACTTGTAAAAGATGGAAATTAATGTTACCTTGCACACATCGTTGAAAATAAAGGAACTGTTCAGATTAATGATGTGCCAGTGGTAAATAAGTATCCTGATGTTTTTCCTGATGAGTTGCCTGGAATAATACCATATCGGGAAGTTGAATTTACTGTTGACTTAGTTCCTGATGCTAATCCAATTTCAAAACCCCCTTATCGAATGGCTCAAATTGAGGTTTTAGAGTTGAAGGACCAATTGCAAGATTTATTAGAGAAAGGTTTCATTCGACCTAGAACATCACCATGGGGTGCTCCTGTTTTATTTGTTAAAAAGAAAGATGGTGCAATGAGACTTTTCATTGATTATAGAGCCATGAGTAACATCACTGTTAATAATAAATATCCTTTGCCTCATATCGATGATTTGTTTGATCAGCTCCAGGGGGCTCAGTATTTTTCAAAGATTGACTTGAGATCGAGGTACCATCAGCTGAAGGTAAACGAAGCAGATGTTCCGAAGACCGCGTTCCGTACAAGATATGGCCATTATGAATTTGTAGTAATTCCTTTTGGTCTAACCAATGCAGCTGCTGTATTCATGGACTTAATGAATAGAATTTTCTATGAGTTCTTGGATAAGTTTGTGGTGGTTTTCATTGATGATATTTTGGTGTTTTATAAAAGTAAAGAGGAGCATGAAAGACATTTAAGGGTTATATTTCAAACCTTAAAATAAAAGAAACTGTATGGAAAATTTAGCAAGTGTGAGTTTTGGTTGCAACAAATTTCGTTCCATGGTCACATTGTTTCTAAAGATGGGATAACTGTTGATCCTACAAAAACAAAAGTTGGGGAAGACTGGCCAAGACCCACAAATGTAACTGAGATTCGTAGTTTCCTTGGTTTGGCAGGCTATTAACGAAGGTTTTTTAGAAATTTTCCACGGTTATCTAGTCCAATGACTAAGCTAACTCATAAGGTTGTTATGTTTATCCGGACAAAAGAATGTGATGATTGTTTTCAGGAATTGAAAAGAAGATTGGTGAATGCTCCAGTTTTGGCACTACCTTACAGGAATGGTGAGTTTGTTATATACAGTAATGCTTCATTGAAAGGACCTGGTTGCGTCCTAATGCAGAATGATCAGGTAATTGCTTATGCTTCATGACAGTTGAAAAATCATGAGGTAAATTACCCTACACATGATTTGGAATTAGCTGTTGTTGTTTTCGCTTTAAAAATTTGGAGACATCATTTGTATGGAGTAAAGTGTGAAATATATACTGATCACAAAAGTTTAAAGTAAATATTCACTCATAAAGAGTTAAACAAGAGACAGAGGAGATGGCTGGAATTAATCAAGTATTATGATTGTACAATTCATTACCATCCAGGAAAAGAAAATAAAGTGGATGATGCTTTGAGTCGAAAAATTAATGCTTCATTAACAATGTTGTGTTTGGAACGTGATCCTTTGGTTAAGGATTTGATGAAATTTGGCATAGAAGTTTTTGGCGCAGGATGCTCTTCTGTTTTGTTTCAGGTATCAGTGAGATCATCTCTATCAGATAGAATCAAGCAAGCACAAAATCAAGACAGTGAGTTGCGGAAAAAGGTAAAGCTGGTTCAGAAAGGTAAGTTTCCTGAATTCAACATTGATAATGATTGTGTTTTGAGATTTGGGAAGATATTGTGTGTGCCTTGCGATTCACAGTTGAAGAGAGAGTTGTTATGTTAAGCTCATAGTTCTCTGTTTTCAGATCATCCTGGCAGTACTAAGATGTACAGAGATCTGTGGGAGTATTACTGGTGGGATGGAATGAAAAGAGATATTGTTGATTTTACTATGAAGTGTTTGACATGTCAACAGGTTAAAGCAGAGTGGAAGTTACCGAAAGGGATTCTTTAGCCTTTACCAGTGCCAGAGTGGAAATGGGAGAATATATCCATGGACTTTGTTGTGGGATTACCGAAGACATATTGAGGTAATAATGCAATCTGGGTTATTGTTGATCGCTTGACTAAATTTTCTCATTTCCTTGCTATACGAGATACCATTTCCCTAGATCAACTTTCCCATTTTCATGATCCCAGGTTCACTTCTAACTTTTAGAAAGGCCTTCAGAAGTCGTTGGGTACTGAATTAAATTTTAGTACAACATTTCATCCTCAATCATATGGGCAGTCAGAACGAAAAATTAAGAACTTGGAGGATATGCTACGTTATTTCTCTATGTATTATCATGGAAGTTGGGACCAACATATTTTCTTTGGTTGAATTTTCATATAATAACAGTTTTCATTCTAGTATACAGATGTCACCATTTTAGGCACTATATGGGAAGCGGTGTCGAACTCCAGCTTTCTGGGATAAAGTGGGTGAAAGGAAGTTGATGGGACAAGAATTAGTAGAAGAGTTGGCAGAAAAAGTTCAGCTGATACAGAAACACATGAGAACAGCTCAGAGTAGGCATAAGAGATATGCAGACAACAAGAGGAAGGATCTCTCTTTTGAGGTAGGTGATCATGTTTTTCTCAAAGTGTCACCATGGAAAAGTGTGATGCGATTTGGTAAGAAAGGAAAGCTATGTCTAAGGTTCATTGGACCATATGAAATTCTGGAGAGAGTTGGATCTGTTGCTTACCGAGTGGCTTTACCTCCGAGTTTATCTCAGGTACACAATGTTTTTCACGTTTCGATGTTGAGAAAGTATATGTCAGATCCATCTCATGTTTTGAGCCTAGAGGTAGTTCAGCTGGAAGAGAACCTATCTTATGAGTAACAACCGGTCCAGATTCTTGACCACAGGGAGCAAGTGTTACGAAATAAGGTCATTAATCATGTAAAGGTTTGGTGGAAAAACCACATGATGGAAGAGGCAACATGGGAATCTGAAAATGCAATGAGGGATAAGTACCCCCATTTATTCGATAAGTAAATAAATTGCGGGGAAAAAATTTTCAAAAGGGGGGAAGGATGTAACATCCCATGTAAGTAATTAGTAATAGATATTTTTATCTATGTCTATTAATTAATTAGATAGTGTTTTAGAGGCTTAAAATGAAAATAAACCCAATCTTAAGCATGGAATACACTAATATTTTTAAAAGATTATTTTACTGCCTTTTGATGGAAACCCATTTTTAAATATATCTTTTGACAATTTTATAAGCTATTTTTGTCAAAATAAACTTATTATTTATTATTGGGACATCAAAATTGACTGTGTGAATTTTTGGTATTTTTCAGATAAAGTTCATTTTTTAATGAATAGTGAAAAATGTTGTATTTTCATTCAAAACCTATTATTAATCTAATTTATTTATATGATTAGAATACCTTTTGAATTGGTTTTGAAGTGAAATTAGAATATATTTTTACCATTATATCCAATGGTGGTCATTGGAATCAATTTCACTTTGAAATTGGACTTAAACTAGTGTCAATCTTTTGATACTTATTGTTTCATAAAAACATGCTATTTCTCATGACAGCGGGAATTAGTTATTAAATTAATTAATGAAACTTAAATGTTTTGAATTTTTATAAAATAGACATCATTTTTGAATTCGGAATATCAAATATATCTTAGGTTGAAGTTTTGGTATCTTTCTGAAAAAACTTCAATTTTTGATGAATAGTGAAACCACTAAGTGGTAGTTAAAGAAACTGATTTTTTGTTTAAATGAAACTTTGCCACTTCTGTGATTTGATTTTCAAAAATCCGACATACATGGTTGTCATTAAGATGTAAAATGTGGTTCAATGTGATTAAAATTATTTTTTGGTGAATAGTAACTTTTAAGTTCTTAATCGCGATTAGTGGTAATTAGTGCAATTTAAGGAAAAAATAATGTTTTATAATATGAGATGAGCTTGAAACATGTCCTACCCTCATTGGATGTGTCATGTCCGACCCAGAAAATCCATGTGTCAACTTGGGGACCCCATGGAGCCACTTTGGTTGGGAAATGACATAAATTATTTTTTATTTAACGTTAAAGTAAAAATGACAGAAAGATGAGATGTTTTACTAAAAAAATTTACATGGGGTTATACAAGTCAGATTTTTGATTATAAATAGTAATTGGAATGATAAAAAAAATTTCTAAATCATAGTATTTTTATTATTATTTTTAGACATTAAAGAAATTAATATATTTATGACATCATGATGATGCAGCGATGACCTCATTATTTAACGATTTAAATAAAATGGAAAGCTAATGTATATTCTAAGACCTAAACATGGCCAAAACCTATTGGATGGGTGGATTTCGAACCCTTATCACCTTTGTTGGACGGAGAAAAAAAAAACGGGGAATGATGGCAAGAGGGGGGTGAATTGCCTTTTAAAATTAATTAACAATTTAAAAATAAAAGTTAAAAATGCAGCGGAAAGTAAAGAGGAAATCACACAAGAAATTGATAACGGATTTCGGCCAAAACCCGGCCTACGTCTCCGCTCCCAACTCAACCGTTGATAGATTCCTACCGCTTGCTTTTCAATGGTTTTAGCAAGAAACCCACTAGGCTTTGAGGTAGCACTAGGACCTATTACAGCTTGCTTTTATTGGTTTAGCAAGAACCCACTTGCTTTTGATGGTTGAGCAAGAACCCACTAGTCTTTTTAACGGGTGAAGGCTAGCTCACCGAAAACTCAAGCCTTTTAAAAGGAAAGGCTTGAAGAAACCTATTCACACCTTAAAGGTGGTGTGAAACCCAAAAGAAAGAGGGGATAGAGAAAAGGTTGGGGTTTGTAGGCACAAACCCAATTTTAAGCTCAAAATAAAATAAACAAGCAAAACCGTATTGGAGGAAGACTTGGGCGCCAATTGGATGATGGAGTTGATGTAGCGTGCTCTCCCAAGCTTCTTGAGTGGTGCTCTTGGATGTGGAAATGGATGGAGCACTTGGTGTTCCCTTGGAACAATCCGCCGGAGCTTCGCCAAAATGATCAACAATGTGTCCGGTGGCTTGGATGAAGTTCCGGGGCTTCCTAGGCCTTTATTTATAGGCTAGGAACCCTCATATGGCCGTTGGAGGCCTTCGGAGCCGTTGGAAAGGCTTTCGGAGCCGTTGGGAGGCAAGTGGAGCAGCCTGGTCAAAGCTCCAACGGCTAGTTTGACTGGGCCACCGGCTGGCCGGTGCAGGGCCACCGGCTGGCCGGTGCCTTGGCAGAGGAGAGGAGATTTGGTCCAGGCTCTACCGGTCGACCGGTGGAGGAGCCACCGGCTGACCGGTGGGGAGACAGTAGCTCACACTATTTGGAGAGGGTACCACCGGCTGGCCGGTGCTGAGGCCACCGGTTGGCCGGTGGGGAGGCAGTAGCGTCCCTTTGAGTGCAGGTGCCACCGGCTGGCCGCTGGTGTGCCACCGGTTGGCCGGTGGTCTGAATTTCAGTCCAATTGAGATGCTTTCTTGGGCCATTCCTTTGGAAATCTCTTGCCTATCATCCACAACACTTAAAAACAAGGTTAGACAAATAATAAAGGTGATTGTGATCATGAAAATCAAACAACGAGGGGAACGAGATGTACAACAATCTCCCCCTATTTTGATGATCACAATCACCAAAACAATTAAAGTAAAAACATAAATGAAAGGCATGCTTTTAAATGATAAATTGAAAATAAATACTAAGCATGAGAGAAATGATTCTCCCCCAATCAATCAAGAAATTTCTCCCCCTTTGTGATTATCAAAATAGAATGGGGCATAAAACTTGATTGAGGGAAAGGGTTTGAAAAACAAGATTTGAGATTTGAACATCAATTGAAATTTTTGAAATTGAAATGGAAAATTGAATAATAGTTTGAATTGAAAGTTTTGAATCAAAAACCAATTGAAAATTTGAAACCAAAAGTTGAAATTGAAAGTTTGAAAAAATTTGAAATTGAAAAGCTTAATCAATCCTAACTCCCCCTAAATAAAAACAATAAATCACCGGGGAGAGGGATTAAATTTTGGCCCGGAGAGACTCGCAAGAAGGGATTTTTCAATCCAAACTTGTCTCATAGCGGGTCTTCTCCTATAAAATTCGTCCGAATAAAAAATAGAGTTTGGTTGACCATACCGGGCGTTTTTACAATTACACTCATAAATGAGGTGCCCGGGTTTTTTGCAATAGTTACAAAATTTAAAACTAGAGCTCCCCCTTACAAAAACAGTGGGTGCATGGGAGGAGGAAGCTTGCTTGGAATAGCCAAGCCCTTGGGTGGTTCGGGAAACGCGTTGGGAACCAAGTAAATTGTTCAAATTTTGTTCCCCTTGGGTGAACTTGGCTAAAGATTCCCTTAGGTCTTTAATGGTTGATTCCAAAGAATCAACATCCGGAAAATTTTGGATTTTTAGGGAGAGTTCCTCCTTCTCTTTGAGAAGTTGGTCTTTTTCGGAGGAAAGTTTTTTGAAAGACTTTTTTAAAGCAACGAATTTTGAAGATAGAGTATGAAAACCTTTTTCCAATTGATCTCTTGCATATTGGAGATCCTCATAAGACATATGATTGAAAGAATTTGAATTTGAAGAACAAGAGGATGAGGAAGAGGAAGAAGAGGAGGAAGATACCTCATGTTTTGCCATTAGGCATTTTTTACCTTGGTCGCTCAAGGAGAAGGAGGAGAATGAAGAGGTGGAGCTATCACTCCATGTTTCCTTTGAAGCCTTCTTCTTCCCCTTTTTCTTGGCCCTTTTCTTGTGGAGTGGGCAATTGGGAACGGATTTTTCATCGGGTTCTTGCTTGTTGTCGGGTTCTTGCTTTTGAGCCTTCTTAGTGCCTTCATGGGTAAGTTCTAAAAGCTTCCAAATATCATGAGAAGATGTGCAAGAAGAAATACAATCAAAAACATTTCTATCTAACCCGCAATGAAGAGCATTCATGGCTTTGCCATCAAGCTCGAAGTTTGCAATGTCAACGGGGGTCCATTGAGATTCATCTTTACTAGAGAGAGTATAACCATGCATGACAATTTTAAAAATAGGATATCCAATGCTTTTAAGAAAAGTGGTCATGCGGGTTTTCCAAAAAGTATAATCGGCTCCATCAAAGAAAGGAGCACGATCCAAAGAAAAGCCTTCGGGAGATTGAGAGGAAGAAGCGGTAGAAGCCATCAAAAAGTAGGATCTTTAATTTGAAACCGGTTAGGGAATTATTCAAATACACCCTCTGATACCAATTGATGGATCGGATCCCTCGGCCCAGCAATATTGTCCGCTCTGGCCCAGTTGCTATCCCAGGCCTCACGGCTTTAAAACGCGTTGCTGAGGGGAAGGTAGGCACGGGAATTTCAAGCACCCACCAATCTCCCTCCACAACCGATGTGGGATTGGTTACCGGGGCACAGGCGCCAACAATCCTGGCGGGGGCCCAACAATCCTGGGCCCAGGACACAACATCCCCCCCCCCCCCAAGCCCACACCGGTCCCGAGACCAACCACCCTCTGATACCAAATGTTGGACGGAGAAAAAAAAACGGGGAATGATGGCAAGAGGGGGGTGAATTGCCTTTTAAAATTAATTAACAATTTAAAAATCAAAGTTAAAAATGCAGCGGAAAGTAAAGAGGCAATCACACAAGAAATTGATAACGGAGTTCGGCCAAAACCCGGCCTACGTCTCCGCTCCCAACTCAACCGTTGAGAGATTCCTACCGCTTGCTTTTCAATGGTTTTAGCAAGAAACCCACTAGGCTTTGAGGTAGCACTAGGACCTATTACAGCTTGCTTTTATTGGTTTAGCAAGAACCCACTTGCTTTTTATGGTTGAGCAAGAACCCACTAGCCTTTTTAACGGGTGAAGGCTAGCTCATCGAAAACTCAAGCCTTTTAAAAGGAAAGGCTTGAAGAAACCTCTTCACACCTTAAAGGTGGTGTGAAACCCAAAAGAAAGAGGGGATAGAGAAAAGGTTGGGGTTTGTAGGCACAAACCCAATTTTAAGCTCAAAATAAAATAAACAAGCAAAACCGTATTGGAGGAAGACTTGGGCGCCAATTGGATGATGGAGTTGATGTAGCGTGCTCTCCCAAGCTTCTTGAGTGGTGCTCTTGGATGTGGAAATGGATGGAGCACTTGGGGTTCCCTTGGAACAATCCGCCGGAGCTTCGCCAAAATGATCAACAATGTGTCCGGTGGCTTGGATGAAGTTCTGGGGCTTCCTAGGCCTTTATTTATAGGCTAGGAACCCTCATATGGCCGTTGGAGGCCTTCGGAGCCGTTGGGAGGCAAGTGGAGCAGCCTGGTCAAAGCTCCAATGGCTAGTTTGACTGGGCCACCGGCTGGCCGGTGCAGGGCCACCAGCTGGCCGGTGCCTTGGCAGAGGAGAGGAGATTTGGTCCAGGCTCTACCGGTCGACCGGTGGAGGAGCCACCGGCTGACCGGTGGGGAGACAGTAGCTCACACTATTTGGAGAGGGTACCACCGGCTGGCCGGTGCTGAGGCCACCGGTTGGCCGGTGGGGAGGCAGTAGCTTCCCTTTGAGTGCAGGTGCCACCGGCTGGCCGCTGGTGTGCCACCGGTTGGCCGGTGTTCTGAATTTCAGTCCAATTGAGATGCTTTCTTGGGCCATTCCTTTGGCAATCTCTTGCCTATCATCCACAACACTTAAAAACAAGGTTAGACAAATAATAATGGTGATTGTGATCATGAAAATCAAACAACGAGGGGAACGAGATGTACAACAACCTTATACTCGAAACACATCAATGTGGGACCTCTTAACTCTGAATACCATTTTAAAATAAAGTGACTTATCTTTACCTTCCAAGAGTGCCCCTCCTCTCCTCTTATAAAAGGCCCCCACCTCTACCTCCATACCCACACTCCCAAAGCCTTTGTCTCAGCCAAACCCTGCCCATTTTGGCTCTCCAAATCCCTCTCTTACTCTTTTAAGCCTCACTTTGGGCAGAAGTCTTCCCAAGGAAGCTTTTGAGCTCAAATCGAAGAGAGTTACCCGATTTTAAGGTAATATCTTCTTTTGAGTCCTTTTGTTTGATTTTGCTTCTCCAACCACCTAAACTCTTTTTATTATTTTCTTTTGTAACAAATCCAGTATCCTCCATATACTAGGATGTTTTTATAATAAGGATTCAATATACACTTACACACACCTACATGTAATGGTTAACTGACATACTGTTTCCATGGATGGTGAATTTATGCCTCCCGAAACGATGATTGTTCAAAATTCTTTTAACACCTTAAAAGGTGGCCATTAAGATGTAACTATATTTATATATGATATATAATATGTTTATGTTTTCCTTAATCGTCTGTATTTTTCATTTTGTGCATACTTTTATGGTTTCCATTATGGGTAAATGCGATATCTTCATTTAAGGAAGTGCGGACTATCGCCCCCTCAAAGTGATTTGATTCATTAAATACCATATGTGGGATGTATAAAGGATGGAACTATGATATTATATATGATATTATACTGGAATTATAATATACCTTTATATCATTATGATTCCATTCTATAAAATATGAAATAGAAATGAAAGTAGCGTTCATGCGTACGTACGGCTTACCGTCTCCATGAACGATGCATTTCATTTCATACCTCTAAATGATTATGTAATATTATAAATGCATGTATATACTGGATATATATGATATATGCATCATGATTATAATTCTGGATATAATGGACACCTGAACAACTTGTAATTATAAAGGGTTTATTTTTGACTCAAGTACCAATGATCGTCAATACGACCGTTAATAACTTAAATAATTACATTGTGTTCATGACATGGAAGTAAGTGATATAAAAGGAATAATGAACTTGAAAAAGGTTCTTAAGAAAGTTGAAATTAACTCAATTTTATTATTCAGGACATTAAAGAATGATCGAGTCAAGTCCGACCCGAGGTATGGGACTTCGTCTCAATCTCCTTTCATTGAGGCATATTTTGTTTTATACAAAACCTTCTTTTATACAGTGTATAAACCCTTTTGACTTTTACGTTTATCCAAAAGGAATATTTTTTATACGAAGCGTTTTACTAAACGACAAAAGGGAATGTTTTTGTCGTACGTATGCGGCAACAACGACTTCTCCGCCATCGTGACCATTATTTGAGTTTCGACTTCCTCTACAAGCCATACCTTTTTTTAAAAGAAAAATAAATACCATGTTTTACATTTCATTTATTTTGGTATTGAAAATGGTTTTCACAATGTTTTTATATCAATGTGTTTTATTGATATCTTGTGATTGAATGGTGTAAATTTTATGTTTCGTTTATGCATGTTTTATGTGATATGATTATATTGAGGTTCTTGGGCATTATTATGAAGACGGGTGGTTCCGTGATAAACTAAGGGCGGGTGAGCCCGATATAGCTCTCCAATGCATTGGGTAACGCAATGGAGTGAAATGTTAAGGTTTCTCCGAAGAGATTTAGGGAATATACTGTGATGGGTATTCCAAACGTAACCAAGAGGGTTACTCCCTACATAAGAATGTTATTAATGCCTCAAGTTACCTCTATGTCTTATGATTTCTATGATTTATTCAAGATATGATGAGGTATGTTAAAGTGATTATGTTTTATGGGTAAAGTATGATTTCATTCTTGTGTATATATGTACCCATGTTTCCTTTCCATATTTTTATATCCCTTACTGGGCTTTTTATTCTCATCCAATGTTTTTTAAATGTTTTTCACAGGTCAAGGGAAAGGTACATGATATGATGATAGTGTCATGAAAGTGTCCAGAAAGAATCCATGTTTTATTTTAAATATGTTTCCATTGAATGGAAAGAAGAATACTATCTTTATGTAACCACTTTGTTTATATGTGGAATGTAATGCAAGTTTTATGATTTAATTATCTAAAACTCTAAACCCGAAAATATCCTCAATGTGTAATCTTGTAATAACTCAAGATTAAGTAAGGTTTAAGACTGGGGCCTTATATGGATATTGTTGATTTGGAAAAAACATTTTCCCCAATTATGAGAAGATGAATATTGGAATGTTTTAGGTAGTTTCTTCAAAATAGAATCTATAAATTATATTATATAGGTAAAAATTTTACTTTTTTGAATGATTATATTGATGTAGTAGATAATATTGTGAAATTTTTGGGTAAATACTTTATAATGATTGAACCAGGGTGTGTAAACCGAAGAAGTTTATTTATATGTTGAAATTTTACCCTCTTTCATAGTATTCAAAACAAAAGATAGTTTCTATAATAATTTATACTTTTCTTTGGAATAACTTTTTAATAAAATCTTATGATGAAAAAATTATTGGTAAAATAATTTTTGTTATTTATATTGATGATATCAATTTTTCATGTAGTAGAGTTAAATACTATGATGAATTTTATTAAAAAAATGCAAAGAAATTTTATTATTTCAATGAAAATTAAGATGAAACTATTTTTTGGGTTTACAACTTGAAAATATTGAAATATTAATATTCCCCTCACAATAAAATTATACTAACGAGTTATTAAAAAATTTAAGAATAATAATTCATAATTGGTTTCTACACCTATATCAATTGGAATATAGATGAGTAAAGATAAAAAAAATAATTTTGAATTTGAAATAATTCCATTATCTAATTAGAATCTTACACAATCTCACAAAATCAAGAATAAAAGTTACATATTTTTTACTTTTGTTGAATTTTATCATAGTTATCTAAATGAATAACACATAATGGTCGCTAATATAATAATTAGGTACATTTAATGATTAAAAAATTGTGTACTGATGAATAAAATAAGTAATACATTGACCATTATTTGGTTTACTGATTATAATTAGAATTAATATTACAACGATTGAGAATCACTGTTATGAGGAACTTTCTTATTTGATAATGTTTTTTGAGATGGGATACTAAGAATCGATGTTCTAAAAATGTTTTTGTCTTCCATTATAATGAAAAATGTAAATAAATTTCATTTCACTATGTATAACGATGTTGGTAGAGATGTAATTGTTGAGTACATTTCAATTAAATTTTAAATTTATAATGTTTTTACAAAATCAATACGGAGGGAAATATGTTAGTACGTGAGGTTAAAACAACATGTTTAGCCTCTATCGATGACTTAAGAATGATCTTAAGGTAAAACCCCCACTAACAGTAAGATTATTTGGAAAATGGGGAAGAATAATTAAAAATTGTAATCTATATTTTAGAAACTCAAAATATGTTGTATCATAAATGTGGGGGATATTTATGGGGCTATTATCAAAATCATTCCCAAAAAAGTCCATTTCCCCAATGTATGAAATTATTTTAAAAACAATACTTAAACTAGTAGTGTGGTGTACATGCCCTCTCTATAAGAAATGTTTTGATTTGAAGAATGTTTGTGAAAAGAATTTTTTATTATGTTTTGAATAACTTAATAGGGGGACTGAAGATCCTTTGGGTTTATTTCATATTAACTTTTATATTTTTTTCCAAAATCTTATTTTTGATTTTTTTATATATTTTATGGTAAGAAGAGTTATTGTTTGTAATAAGAAAAATTGAGATATTTTTCATACAAACACATACAATGTTATATAGATCCTCATAGTTTATGACTTCATTGTTACAAAAACGTTATGATTATTCTAACTCTTTAATAAAAATACTATGTGAATTTGGTTTCATAAAAAATAACTACTTTCTAATGTACAATTTTAATTCTCTCTTGGTTTGATGTTTTAGTTAAAGGTCAGGCATGCCAGTATAACACCTAATGAAAAAATTCTACCGGTTATAAAAATGTGGTGTTTTTGGACAAATATAACTTGTTTCATGTTACAATATATGAAAATCTCAATGATTTGAAGTTGTGAATTCCTCTCAAAAAAGGATCTTATATGAAGTTATAATCAGAAAATTCCAATTATTCAAAGACTTTGTAACTCCAAGAGAAGAAGAATGATATGGAGTCTACTAGATGGAAAATTAAAAATTAACATTGACTATATTTTTGCTAATTATAGTGGTTATGATTAATATTTAATTAAATCGTTATATTGTGTCTAAAAAATAAATAATATATAAAAAAGGGAATATAAAAATGAATGTTGAGGAGCTAGACCAAGTTGAGATATATATTTTTATCTGAAGTACTTTTGGATATAATTATCTCGACAAGATTCTGAGTGTTCAACAGACTAATAAATATCATATCTATAAATATGATATCATAAAATGGAAATTTAAATGAATTCATACTTGATTTTGTTTTTCAATCTCGGACTTGTAGTCTAAGAATGTTCATAATGGATGAACGGAGGCAAGCCAAATCATTAAACAAATCTTGTCAAACAAAATTATGTGAAGTCCATTGAACAAATGAAGCATGTGATTAAAACAAAAAAGAGACACCCTAAGTGTAAACAATAAATTAAATATAATGATATAACATGCATAGTGGATATTGAATTAGAATAGTTTTAGAAAAAAAGGAGTTCATGTAAATGAATCATACACACATTCGTTAGATAGAACCCAAAGAAGCTTTATATAAATTTTGTAATGTCCCTAACCATGATGATACTGATTTTTTAATTAATGTAATTAAATATAGAAATGAATTCAATGTTTTGAGTAAAATAATTAAAGACATATTTTCATGAATCATCAAGAATGATCTTTAATGTTTGAAGGTGGTCTATAAAAGTTGAGAAGAGAGGGAAAATTCAGATATCAAATTGGGATCCCATGCTTTTTCATTGATTTTCAACATAATTATACCTATATAAAGTGGTTTACAGTATAGTGAATCATTTTTCTAATATTTTCGTGCATGGGAATGTACTGAAGAAAATTTAATGTAAATAGAGACCGTATGAAGAACATAAGTGAGGAAGTGTTAGTTCCAAAACAATAATTATCCTAGATGTAGAATGTGAACTAAAAATACGTGTACTAGATTGGGCTCTCGAATATTAGTGTATAATATGGAAGTTCACTAGATAGAGGTTCATCATGTAGAGTGAATCTAACTAATAGACACTAATTTATGGTGTACCAAACGAAGACTAACTCGACGGGGGAAAGTAGATAAATTATTTATAGAAAACATTTTGTGAGATGCTGAGAAAAGTTCTTATTCTGGATCTAAAGTATAAAAAAATTAAAACTAATCGGGCTATTAAATTTTATTATTATCATATATAAATATATTAATGATATTTGGATCAATTATAATCACTTCATATCATATTGAATTTAAATTTAATTTTATGCGTCGATGTGATAAGGATGTGGCCACCCAGATTGTGGGTAAAACATATAAATCATATGTTCCTCGTTTCACTTTAATATTGTTTCATACATTTATGTTATATATATATATTCTACAGGTTTGAAACTCTATAAAGTTATATGTGTTAATTTTAAGGGATAATAAATTTTGAAAGATTCAAACTAATTTTGCCAATGTTCTTAGTTGACATCACATTCCTAGGAACTTTGGATAGAGGGAAACTAGTTTTAATCAACAACTTTATCTCACTAATAAAATGACAATAGTAGATAATGAGATTCAATATGAAACATATGGTTCTAAATAATTTTAAATTCAGTGAGTATGATCTTTGAAAGAATACAAGAATATGCAATTGAATGTATATGTTTTTTGTATGAACCATGATTCAGATATTAAATTCCCTAAGTGCAGTGAATTTTTCATAAAATAAATTTGAATCATGCTTTTCAAATGTTTTTTGGTATATTAAAATCATTTAATGGTTTCAAAATAAATATAGGATATAGGATGCTTCAAATAAATTTATATTTCACATGTAATGAAAAATTCTAGACACGAAACATCATCACCTAGAAAATGATCCTTAGTGGATGAAAATTGTTCTTGAGTATCTTGAATTTTGATATGATCTCAGAATATTTTGTATTACACTATATATAGAAGTAATGGATCATTTTGGTTTATAATTTAGAGTCCACAGTGCATGGATAATAATGTTAGTAAAATATAACTTTCCACCATGGTCATGCATGATGTGGAAATACATTATGTTGTCTTTCCATATATTAGGACCAAAAAAATAGGTAATGATGTTGATGTTTATTTAGATCCATTAATCAAATATTTGAAATAAATTTATCATTAATGTGTTTTGTTTTATAATGATTATAAAATTCATGATTTAATATTTAGCGTATTGTTTCATGGGAAGAGAAATGATTTTCTTATTTGTAACTTTTTCGTTGATATATAATTAATAAAAATATATGGTTTACAATATAAGAACAACATACAAAATTAATTAGTTTGAAACATTACTGAAATAACTTGTTTCTAAGACATCAAAAAATTTCCCCAATAACATAAATATTGATATTGGATGAAATCAGTAAATGATAATTCAGAATAATTTCCGTCACTATTACCACAAACATGCGAATAATAGTTAGATAAAGTAAATTATGTAGTCTCTATTTTCAGTAATCCTTTTTAAAAAACCCATATGAAAACTGGTTGAAAAAAAAAGAGATATTTATTTAATAACCATTCTCTAATTGTTTACACATTAGAATTTTTTTATGTCATGCATGTTGAAGAAAATAGGTCTGATAATTTTGTTGAAATGTTACTAAATGAACCCGAAAAAAAGGATGAAATTATGCCTATATTTGATATGATTTAAATGGGGATAAGGGAAGAGGTAGAATTAGTAAAGTTTGAAAAGAATATATTACTTCCTCTAACAACTTACACTCTTTATAGGAAATATATATATTAAGTTTACTATATATTTAATGATATAGTGGTTTTAGAGGGGTATTAATAAAATAGCAAGAATATAATTTCAATGATTAGTTTAAAGATAAAAAAGACTAAAATATAAATTAATTAATGATTAGATAAAATATTTAATGATTATAACTATACATTACATTTTACATAAAATTAATGAAACAAATTAACCATGTGTTGTATCTTTTTCAAAGAAATATACAGTAATGTTGTTGACCAAGATAAGTCTCTAACTAAAAAAAATAAAATTTATTTCATATAAAGTAAATTGGAGAAGTTCTTATTATCATTATTCATTGATATGTTAGTTAACTTGTTGGTATACTTGGTTTGAGAGATTTATATGTGTGGTATTAAATATTATAAATGGATGTACCGCATTGAATGATATAGAAATATTTTAAAAGGGTATAATAAAAATTTAAGTTAATCGTGAGTTTGTATTGTAGAGATATATATGGTTGGGGAAGCCATTGAATTCTATATCAACTATCGATACTATGCAGATAATACAGATCTACCAAAATCTCATCATAGTGGTCGGCTTATGGGTAATGGAATTTCTAGAACATATATTTCTACAATTACCATTATAGAGTAGGAGTATTCTCTCCCTTAAATTTTACATAATAGTTTAGAGGTTTGACTTTACATCAAAACCCATAAAGTAAATCAAAGACATTCAAATCCTGTAAAAGTTTAAAGATAGATATCAAATACACCTTACCAATAGTTTTTTATGATTATTTTATGACCATTTTTTTAATCTTTCAATTAAAAAACTAAATAAATTTAAGGATGAATTTTATGGATATCCAAGGGATAATGTTTTTAAGTATTATCTATAATGGTTATGTAATTAACAGTCATACATTCTGCATAATAGAGAAACATGAACATAATTCCTTGTAAAATAATGGAGTTAATCATATAAAGAAAATGATTCATTTATCAATTAATAATGATATAAATCAAAATTTTATAATATTTCATACTTTGACATCATCTTACATATATGGGAGTTTGATAATACAACATTCCAAGTGTCATTTTTCAATGTAAATGGAATAATACAATGACTGCAGTTAAAATTGATGAATTCAAAATTTTGATGGGAAAACTAGTTTGGGGAGGTATTATGGTAAAATTATTCTATAATTTTTCTTTTATACTAAAAAATAAAATAATCAAACATTGGTTAACTATTCATCATCCATTTTAGAATTCTTTTAAATTATAATACAGTAAAATTGAATTTATTTTCAAGGTTATAGGAAGGGATCCTAGATGGTTTCAAAATATTATTATAAAGAATAATCCCAATAATTATAATGGGAAAGTAAACCCCCACCAACAATAATTATATACACACCTGATAAACCATGATCTATTTGATAAATTTATTGGAAATCATGAGGAGGAATCATTTTATGTACATTTTGATTGGAAATATTTTTTGTGTAAATGTGTGCATTAATCACTTTAGTTAAAATAATTTAATTTATGAATCACCTACCAGGTGTTGAAAATAATAAGTGTGCATGAAAACTAGAAAAAACTGAATATAAATAAAGGATAGGGTATTTTTACCTACAAATTTGTATGTATTTTAAATCTACTACAATAATTTTATATGAAATGAAGAAACAATAAAATTATGATCGGTTTTTTATTTACACAAATTTTTATCAAAATCAAAATTCACTTCCATCCCACAAAATGGATGATATAAGAGGTTTTTGTAAATAAATACAGAATACTAGTAGATTAAAACACAGAAATATTATTGGAATCATATGTATGTAGTATATAATAACATTTTTCAATTAATTAATGTATTATTTCTTAACAATGTCTACATATTTTCATATATATTATTAATCAGATTTAGGAACAATAATATTTAATGAATATACCAATTTAATTAATACATTTAGTGTCCTTTAAGAATCTAGGATAATATAGTTTCATTAGAGGTGGAGGTTTCTTGTATCTCCTCAAATGTATATTGTAAAAGAAAAAGGAATAGGAGTATTTTGTTGGTAGAATAACATATATTGAGGAATGAATAGTATTACTAAAAAATAAATTACATATAAGTTTAATTGAAATAATAGTTAATGTCAATGAATTGAGAAGAATAAATAATAACATTAAAAATATTACATGAAGATACCCCCCCCCCCACCTTTAAGACTCTCCATTCTCGTTGAAGGAGATTATTACATTAGGTAATAAATTTATTTCATAAACATTTATTCTAAATTTGATTTAAACAACTGTTAATAATTTTTAAAACAATTACGTTAGATTACTTGTATTATTATTTTTATCTGTCAACACCCACCCATTTTCATAATGGAAAGGTTACATTGTACAATATAATAAGTGATATAATACATAAATAAATAACTTTAAAAAGATCATGTGATAATAGGGTTTCACATATCTGATGATACAAGCACCATGATAGATGTTTCCCTTGACGATATGGATGTTCACATGGTCAGATGTGTTATTATAACATTCATAGAATGAACTTTAAATATTTTTAAAATACACAATTCTAATGAGGTATGTCCATTTCAATTTTTTTTATAAATAATTATTCACAAATAAGAGAAATAGTCAAAACTAAGGAATTTTATTAAAAAAACAACTGAAAGTGAAATTGAAGTTTAAATCATATCAATCAAAAGGATCAACTAATAAATTGAAAATAACATTTTATAGTAACTTTATCATTCCCATTAAAATAACTCAATTACTAATATAACAGTCATGTTTAGATATAATATTCAATGTAATAATAGAATTCAAGTTGATTTTGAATATCAATTGTACTAAGAGTCCATTATAGACAATGTTAGTATAGATAATTTAAATTAAATTCGCATATAATAATATTTGGTAACCATAGTTCTAAATATATACATTCGGAAAATTTTTATAATGTACTTTACCAATAATTGATCTACAATGTTACTTACTTATAAATACTAGTTATTTTTTTAAAAGTGTATATATCAGTACTTCATGAATGGAAAACCTTGTGAATATTAAATTAGACTCATTAGTCATCACATATTTTCAATATAAAAATGTATATTGGGAAAAAATTATAATAAAATAAAATTACAGTAACTATACATAGCATTTGAAAAAAAAACTTATAGATTACATAATATTCATAATACCCACAGTGTTGGGGTATAACTATTTAATATAGTTCAATAAATTATATTCTCATTTAATTTATTACTTCATTCTTTATTAGTAATAATTTTTTTCACATTATAATCAGTTATGATACTCAAATATTTTATTCTTTGTATTTAGATTATATATTTACAAGATGGTCAAAATGACATTATGGCCTTTAAAATATTTTAAGTAACTGCATTAATTTTTTTCTAAAATTCATGTTTTTTATATTATGTACGAATGAAATTCTTTTTTGATAGGGATTTGTTTCAATATCTTCAAAATCATCTTATGAGGACTACCAATGAGAACATGAATCATAATTATTACTATAAATGGATATATATAAAGGTATAAACAATTAAATTTCACTATAAAATCATATAATAAAAAGTTGCTTATTTTTCTCAATTTATCTAGAGTGTATGAAAAAAATGACAATTCCTATTTTGGTAAGAGTAAGATAAAATGTCTATGGATAAATTTAATTTTTAAATAAATATTTAAAATTAATCGTTAAAGGCAAAAACACATTTGTGATAATTAAAATATTGAATATAAGAGTGATAATAGTGGATTAGATATAAAAATATATGAAAAAAATCATATAAGTATGCATATTAAAGAATAACCCACTTGAGCACAAATTAATTAAAAATATTATGTATTTTACAATTGTAATATATAAGAGATATAATTATTTGAAAATAAATATTATTAATAAGTAGCGTATCAAAGAAGAAATGATTAACAATAATGGTTATTAAACCAATAATTGAGTAATTCATAAAATAAATAAGAAACATTATTTGATAAAGGAGTTCTGCTAAGGATCATTGATGAGATCACATATATCTTACCCCAATTTATTCAAGGGTTATTTTATTAATATTTGGATTTAATGGTATCCATGATAGAAAATGTTCTATTATGTTTAATTTTTTATAGAAATAAATTGGAGTTATAATCAACCCATTGTTTTTATCAATTGTATCCAAAAACTACAAAGGGAATGAAATATATTTCCTTTTTTTATTTTTCGATTGAAACCTGAATCCCTATCATTTAATGGTTTGGGGAAATGAAATAGGAAAAAAATATCAATGGAGATATTTCTTTGGAATAATTATTTTGAATATTGGTCTCAATCTCTCAAGGAATAATAATGAATGCTAGGATAAATATTCAATAATTTTCATGAAGTGAGAATAATTTATAAAGAATTAAGTGTTTTGATTTGAATCGAGATATATAGTGTAATATAAATAAATGTTAGATTATAGAAAGTTTTCAATGTTAATTTTGCTAATATATATTTTTATACGTACAAGGGGTCTATTAATTGGTTGTATGGTCTTGAAGAATCTTCTATAAATAGTTTCTGGTAAATGATGTTGGGAGATACCAAATAAATGCATTTTACAATTATAAATTAGCCCCTTGACCATCTATCCAAATTCCACTAGGAAACTATTATTCTCCACTTGGTATCTAGTGAAACACTTATAGGATTATTGGAAATTACCGATACCACCAATTGGTCAGTGCAACTCCACCAGGAATCTAGGGGTTCATTCTCGTGATTTTTGATGAAAATGTAATTATTCTAGAGTTTGAAGGATAGTTTTTATCCAGTGAATTCGTAACATAATATCAAAAATATTATAACATAAATACTGTTAATTAAATTCATAGAACACATAAAAAGTGCTAGTGATCATTAAATTTTTAATTATGTGACAATTAAATAATTATCTACCTTATTGTGATTAAAAACCTGAATACAAATAATATAGTACACCAATATATTAATATAAGATATTTATAATAAGTATTTCTAAAATAATTATAAATTTTTTTTAAATCATTCAAGTCATGATCATTTGAAAAAAATTGTAATAATTTGAAATTTTAAAACCATATAAATAATTTCATAAATATACTCCCCATTATAAAAATAATTCCATAAAATTATAAATCTATATGAATACTATAAATTTATCCACCTCTTTATAAAGCATTTTGTCAATAAAATTATAAACATAGTATCGAGAGTTCCTTACCTACCTCATTTCCCGTGGAAATATCTCCCCCTATGTGATTAGAAAAAATAACATGAAAATGGGATTGGGAAATAACAATAAAAAGTAATAAATGTTTATGTATTATAAACAAAATAAGATTTTAAATATTTTTTTACCCATCATTAATGATATGGGGAGAAGAAAAATTAAATACAAAGTAGATTTTAAATTTTTACAATTTTTATTATATAAAAAGAATTTAAATTTCAACTAATTTAAAACAAAATTAATCTTTAAAAATTAACCATGAAATAGCAAATAGTTTTCAACATTAAATGTAAAATAGATCAACATGGTAAAAAAGCATTGTGTGTTTTAAAAGAATCCTAATATTTGAAAATCTTTTTCACATATAAGAATATGTAAGTTGTAATAAGATGAGCTCCCCCATAATTAATTCATCATAAATAAAAAACATTATTGAATTGTTTTAATTAATAAAAAAAACTAAAAACTAAAAAGTGATTTCTATCAAATAAATAAAGAACATATAAAAAAATAATTAAAAATTAAAAATTAAAGTAATATGTAATCATTGAAATACTATTTAGTCAATTTTATATCCATGATTATAATACTAAATAAGAGATTAATTATCCGGATTGTCAAAACATGTATTTAGTAAAGGCCCACGACTCGTTCCCAGGTTACAGATCGTTTTAAAATCCGAATCATCCATTTTTAGGTAATAAAATATAGGTACATATATTTCATAACCATGCCAATTTTTTCAATCTACGATGTATGATTTTTTGTGGAGTATAATAATAACATAACAATACCAAAATTATAGAACTTTTTAAAAAACAAATTAAAGAAATAAATATGTTTTGAAGAAATTAATAAAAATTTAATTAAAATTGATTCTAAATACTCATGTTTTCAAATGTTAAGGAAATATTACGACAATATAATCATAAATAACCCACCATTAATAGATTTAAACCAATCAATAGAATAGGTTTGAGGGAATAAATTTACTAATAGAAGGTTTGTGAATATAAATTAAGAAATATGCAACATTTCCTTATGGGATCACTAAAAAAGTAGGGTCATAGATAAATTTTCGTTGTGAAATAAAGTTGTATATTATTTTTAGAGATACCAATGTCACTAGTATTTCCACAAATTATATGTATGTGATAATTTATAATCCCATATTCTAAGATATTATTTTTATCCATATATATATCGAGCGATAACTCCTTGTGGCAATGTGTTCAATTTGGTCTATATAAATAGATACAGTGTTTTACTACTTAATACTCCATCAGTGGTGGGATTTTCTTAGAAGGTAGTACAAAAAGTGCTTTCCTGCCTAGTTGAAATCCATTAAAATCAGTATTATAAGAATATATATATCTAAATTAATTACAATTTGGATAAAATAATTGATGTTTTTTAGTTCCTCACAAATTTCTAATAATTATTTTGAGATAATTGAAATAATATTACATTGGATTTTATATAAAATTAGCACAAAGTAGACACAAAAATTGACATTTATTTGGGTTTATAGTATGGTAAATAAGTATCCTAATCATACTTCTATAAATTAGGTTATTAATCATGTTATCAAATTCAGCTATTATTCATTTACGAGTAGTACATGTGGGTGTACGTATTTCCTTACTGTTAAACATGTAAAATTTTACTATAATATCAGTATTTTATTGACATTGGTTTAAAATTTCATTCAATATTTTGAGAAATTTGAAATAAGTAAGAATTTTAGTTATCCCATAAACTCATTTCTTAATCCTTATATGTTGTATAAGAATACTAATTTCAAATAAATTATTTTTTTTAATTGAAATCAACATCATAAATGTAAATTTAAACGCCTAAAAATCATTTACATGTTTTAATAAAAAGAGTGGAATGAATTTCTCCAATTTTAAAATGATTTCATAAAAATATTTTTTTATCCATTTACAAAAAATATTTGGGTCCTGTTTTAAAAACTAAATAGATATGGTTAATTATAAAACACGTTTTGGGAAATTATTCTCATTAAAAATATGCGTTTTTTCTAGAAAACACATTTCAGAAAAAAAACATTTAGTGATGCACTTATTTCATCCATTAGAAAATGATTAATATAAAAGTGAGTGGGGAATTTCAATAATATTATAATGGACTCTAAATTTAAAATGGGTGAAATGCTTTCACCATATTCAATACCTTATTTATGATTATAACCATTGAAAACAATTCTATCCTTGTAATGAGTGATATTTCAATCTCATATAACTTATTTAAAACCCCATTTAGTTCTAATAATTAGATGATTTTTTGTATTTCTATGAGTGTTAAAATGTAGTTACATTTTTATTAGTTCAACCGATCTTACAAGTACAGTATAATATTTTCATTATTATTAACATCGATAAGGGTTTTTGGTTCAAAGAGAGAGATAAAATCAAGGTGTTCAACATCATTAAGATCTCCCTTATGCAATGAGTTCTAGATTGTAATTACCTGATAACATTCTCTAAGGTATGGTCTTTTTATTCGACCCATGCTTAGGTTAAAAGTTTATATTAGGGTTATTTTTTTAACCATTAATTTCATTAAAATATTGATGTTTTGGTAGGATTAAAATATTTTATTCAATAATGTGATAACATTGAGAATAATATATAGGTTTATTATCAATAAAAATGATGTTAATAGACTCTTATCGGGTTGTGGGGCACTTATTGAAGTCTAAGTATGATTTATATGATTTATATTACCCAATAAATATACCTTAATTTGATTTGGGGTAAAAATTTACTAGTTTTTTATGGTATTTAAGGATAAAACATTTACACCCAAACACCTTAAAATAACCATGTTTATTAAGTAACATTTAAAATTTCTTAGGTGTACTTTTTATGGATTGGTCCCACAAGAACATGATTAATGAAAAAATATGTGATTATTGAATACCACATCCTAAAAATATTGATTAATTCTAAATAAATTTAGATGTGACCGAGTAATCTCATGAAGTGTACTATTTTATATCTCGAAAAATAAATTTTATTAAGGTGTAATATGAGCGGGGAAGGAATGATGAAAACCATGAGAAGCCAAAATTCCACCTAAGTAATTATTACCAAATACTCTTTCATGGAAACTTCTAAGGTATATGATCATATATAGCTTTTTAATTTTCACAATTCTTTGAAAAATCGATGAAGACAATTCAATTCTAATTTTTATATTCTTAGAAATACAGTCATATAATGTCTAGTATAATAATTGGTAATTAAAGATGCCTAATATTTTCATAATATAGTATAAAAAATATTCATTATGAAAATATCAAGGTGTACATGTACTAATGATTTAGATTTGATCAAACACTTTATATTTAAAAGATGATTGTTTTCTTATTTAGTTGGAAATGCTCACATACAATTTTGGTTTTCAAAGATAAATTCACTAAATATCATACAAGTTGATTATGATTAATCTTGATTAGTGTGTGTGTGTCTGTGTGATACAATGTCCAATACACCTATTCCAAATCCAAGACTAATTATATTGTTCCCTTAAAAACATAACATTTTGAATTGTAAGATGGTATAAATCTATAATATAAATATTTTAAAAATTTGGTGTAAATATATTATTTATTTTATAAATAAAAATATTACCTTTGTTCAAAAGTAATTATAAAACCTCTGTAACATTACTGAAAAATACATAGAAAATTATTTCTCATGAAGTTAAAAATAAAAAATCAATAATTAATGTATAATTAAAGAAAATAATCAGAACCTTTCTCATGATTTTAAGTTTTAATTCAACAACAAATATGGTATGTACTCTATTGAATAATACAATATGATTGAATTTATAAATATCACTAAAAATATTACTCAAACACCTATTATACATATACCAAGTAGTATATGAGGTTTTTTTTTCATGATACAATTGTCCTATAAAAGATCAAGAGATTAATTTTTTCAGAAACCATATTTTGGATCCACTATAGATTTATAATAATGATATTGAGATCCAAACATATTATAAAAAATATTTTAGAATTTTGGTTTTGGAAATAAATTATTTTTACTACCGTATTTATCATTCATGTGCTTAAATTCATAAATAAGATTCCAAAATTTCATAAAATATTTATAGGATTTATTTGATGAACATTCTTTTTCAAAATTATCTATTTTCGATTTTTTTTAATAATTTATTGTTTTTGAACACCAATTATTGAATTACGTTTAACAAATTAGTGGGATCTAAAAATATTATTTAGAAATTGATCACCATAGGTGAATTGAAAAATATAAATTTGAAGATAATTATTTTGTGATTCCAAATTCTAAACATTTCATTGGTCTATTAATCATAAATCCAAATCATATTTCTCAACAGAAATATATCATTTTAAAAATACAAATATTTGGTACTTGTAATTAATATTCGTAAATTTTTATGTAATTCCTTATAAACATTTTTAAGATGATCCCATATATAAATGGTATTTTCAAAACTTATAGAATATAATGAAGAAGTAGAAGAAGAAGAGGAAGTAGTATGATTAATTTAATTGATTCCCCCACATACCTCAATGTCATCCATAATGATCCTTTCACTTTCATTACATGATTGAAATGAAGTAATATAGTCATTTATATCGCACTATGTTATTAAATTAAGATTTTTATTTCTTTATTTCATTTCATTGTCTTTAATATAATTCGAGGGTTTATCCATCTTAATACGACCCTTTTTTAAAACCAACATAGGTAACCTATGATTCATGATTCACCTTTTTAGTTGGGTATTTGATTTTTTATTTTTCCTAAAATTGTTTATCTTCATATAAATATGATTATTATTTTTCGTCACTTATAGTTGATATGTCGATGATAGAATTAAATTAAATTGAATTTAAAAACTCCTTGACTTTTTTATACTCTTTATATTCTTGTATCATTATTTTTATCTCATATGTCATCAGAGATACTTTCGGTTAGTGAGATGAAATTTTCTTCACATCATTGGATAATTGGATAATTTTAACTTTAGTTTCCCAATTTATTATAAAACCCAACTTATTTTCATGACTAAAGATTCTGATGAAAAAATATAACTAAGAGAATTTTGACCATTTAATATTCCATTACTTGTATACATCTTAGTAATATATTCATTTACATGCATTTAAAACATTCAAACACTCGTATATACAAAATTAATATACTATATTTAGCTTTATTTGTTCTTTTATGAGTGAATACAAATAGTTTTTCAAATTTTGTGAGAAGTTATTAAAGTAGATATACAATTAATCTCATTTTGTATTACCAAAAATACTAGGAATCCACGTCTTTACCATCAAATTTAATAGAAAAAATACAATCAAATTCTATTTTTATTATTTTTCACTAGTATATGTAAAACCATGCCTTAATATTTTCGAAACAGGATAACACATAATTTTGATAAAGGGTGAAATATTTTTCATACAATAACTAAGTTGGACCCACCAAAATAACATGTAATACCAATAATTTCTCTTAAATATCACCTAGTTTATAAGAAGTAGAGGACAATGAAGACGTTTCATCAAAAATCTAGAATATATTTTGAAGACTTATTAAGAAATTAATAATTTGAGTTCAAGACAAAACTAACATAGTGTAAATGTTTTTCCATTTATGATTTCCTCAAATACAAATTCTATGTTGTAGTAAGATAATATGGAAATAAGGATGATTTAACTTTTAAAAATAAAATTAATAATATAAGAACTGATTTAAATAAAATTGTGAAAATTAAAATATTGAATAGAAGACTAAAAATGTTTGATTAAATATAAAAAATATATTATTTCAAATGAGTAAAAATATTTAAAAAAAATTGTTTGAGATAAACAGAAATAAAATAATAGTTCTATCATACATTAAATATCTAAGAGAAATAATGATAAACAAATTAAGTGTATTTATAATAAATATGAAAAAGAATAAATTATTAAGAATATCCATAAATAAAAAATTAGTAATTAATGTTTATAGTAAAGAAGAAATATGAATTGAAAAATTATTTTGACTAAAGAACTTTGATAATTCCCTACGTCAAATACCCTATTTTTGTTAGGATTTACTATATTAGTTAATGGATTTTACGATAGCCAAGATATCGAAAATCTCTTTTTTTATAATTTTTTATAGTTAGAAACTATAATTACAATCAAGACAATAGTTTAAATGATTATATAAATAACCCCTAAAGATAATTAAATCAACACATATTATTACATTTTTAACAAAATCAAATACATTACTTTAAATAGTTGTGATAACTGATATATAAAGAAAGACTAATAGAGTAAATTATTTATATGTAATTACTTTAAAGAATGGTACCAATATGTCAATGAATAAGATAAAACACTAGGGTATAATAAGAAAATTTAGAATAATTAGGAATGATTTATAAGGAACAAACACTTTTTATTTAAATTTTGAGTGAAATCATAACCGATAAAATCTTGATATTGTAGTGATTTATCATTGGGAATTAGGTTACAGTATATTACATAAACTTTAAGGGGTCCCTTTATAGCCTCCAAGGTTACCTAGAATCCTATACAATTTTTTAAATTTTAATAAAGTTAGAGGAAACCAAATCCATGAGCATTTTACTATTATAAATGAGCATCTATATTATCTATCCAAATTCCACTGGGTTTCAGGTATCCTCCACTAGGTTGTTGGTGGCACTCATGTTGGTGTCCATAAAACTTTTCAACACATCATTTAAAAAATCATATTACACTAGCTATAATGATATCTTTTTATCAATACATAGTGATTTAAATTAGCACAGGTTATCGTATAACACACCATCATGTAGCCATTGGTTACTACTAGTGTAAGATGATGAAAATATTATCCTTAATTCATTTGAATCCATAATTTGATATATGGACTTATTAAGATAATATAAAACTTATTATAAGTAAAATACACTCAATGAAATTATTATAACACTTAAAAAGTTATTTTCATCATTAAAATATTAAGTAATAAAAATAATGAACAATTTTAATTACATTTAAAATATAATAATGATATCACATTCCATGAACATACTCACAATCGTTTAGTGCTACTTTTTATTATAATTACACTTTAATTTAAAATATTTATCAATAATTTATTTATTTAAATATATCTAGTACTACCAATACTATCAACTATCCACCCATTCAAAAGAAGAAATATATTTTTTGAAAAATTAGTTTGATGAAAACCTGGTGTAAGAAGGTTTTTAGACATCATTATGATGTGATTTCCAAATAATTATTTATTTTTTTTATAAATATTTTATCTTTTTATTTATTTTTTATTATCAAATAATTTTTATCTATGATATATTTTTATCATTTTTATAGATATCATGAAGAGGTAACATCGATTATAATAAATTTCCCTTAGATTAGGTTTATCTTCATAGAATAAAAATTTATAGAGAAAAATAATTTCTAGAAAAATTATTCAACAAGGATGATTCACTCAAGTACTACTTTTCTATCCATAAATATATTTTTTCCTTGTTATATTTTGTTATATTCAGTTTTGATTAAAAAATCATTCCCTTTTAGTCACAAGACCGTTTGATAAAATAAAATAAAAAAACATTTATAAAAAAAATATATAACCTATGTATTATTGAAATAAGACATATTCCAATCTAATACACAGTGTGAACAGTATGACTCAAATAATATGTTTTACATTTTAAAATATTAATTCAGTTAAAACCCTATTTCAGTTACAAAAAAACTATAAAACCTAATCGTATTATCATGATAATTCAGTACAATAACCTATAAGTGACTTATTATGTTTAGTAATTAGACTCAAATAAATATTACTTAATGTGTTTCTGATAGGATTTAATGGTTGTTTTTTATTTAAATTTTACATTTTAGTTCAAAGCACAAGTGATCTATAAAAAACTAATAATATATTCTCAATTTGTTTATACTTCAATAATGTTTTCTATATATCATTTATGACATTTAGAAATAAATCAAACATTAATTAGACACACCATGTAATAGTTATGAATCAAAGTGTGTTTTTATAATTTAAAAGTGACATTTTAGTTTAGAACATGCTCCAATCAATGAATACTGATAAATCATTCTCATATTGTCTTGAAACATTAGGATATTTGTTCATAAGTAATTTTAGATGTGTAATAATCAACCTCACATCAATAAGATATATAGTATACATGATTTAAAAGTGTGTGTTTTCAGTTTTAATGTATCATTTGTGTTCAAAACATTTTTCAGTAATTGAAAACTGTGAAGAATCACATATATTGACTTTATAATATAGTATAATTATAAATATTTCATTTTTGACATGTTGGTTCAACCACATGTCAATCCATCATTGGGTATGTTTAGTATGAATAAAAGATTATTTTTTTAGTTTAAAAAATGAATTTTCATATCAAAACATGTGTCACATATGTTAATAAAAAGATCAATAAGTAATTTGTGGAAAATTTGAATTAGCATCATATAAATATGATAAATGGTGTTCCTTGAATGAATTAAAGTGCACATTTCAATTTAATTTTTTTATTTAAAAACTTGTTTCACTCTCAAAATACCAATAAAACAAACTTATATTTGTTATGAACCTAAAATTCTATAATTAGAACATTATACTAGATTACCAATATGACACGCAACACCAAGATTACTAAAAAATATAACACCTTGAGACATCATGATTATTTATTTTAAAAAAAATTAATCTATTCAATAGATATCATTACATGAATCACGGATTTTATCTTGTGTTATAAGAACCACTATACTTAGCATGTGTTATACGCAATAAATAGATTATATTGTGTTAAACAAAATACCATGTCTAAACAAAATTTGAGATATTATTTTAATATTTATCACATAGAAATTAAAATGGAAGGTATGAATAGTAATAAATAAATTATGAAAATTATGTTGAATATTTTATTACAAATAAATAAGAATCATTTAAAATGAAAAGAAATGTTTTCTAAAGAACTCTAATTTTCATAAATGATATGATAGTCGTGCTCTACACCCATAAATAAAAATTTATTTTCACAATTATTTTAAAAAATGTGATAAAATGGACATAATTTTAGAAATATAAATATAAAACATATCATAGGGTAAAAATTTTTTAATTATCAAATAAAATATATTTTTAGATGAAATAGTGAAAATAATGAATTTTTATTGAAAACATAATTTTTAATTATTTATCTAGTTAAGTTATATTTTAATTTATTTTTATGTAAAATTAAATTAGATATATATCTATTAATAATCTTTACTCCATTGAAATCATTTTAATATTTTATGTTCATATAAAATCATTGTAAGCTTTTTTACATTCTCTCATTAAAAACCTCATTCTCATCACGTCTGCAAATTAATTTTAAATTAAAATGTTCCACTTTTATGAATGGATTTTAAAAACATATAATACATAATTTTAATCGTAATAGTTTATATTATCTAAAAATTAAAATAGAATTTATTTACCAAAATGAATATTGAAAATGTGAAAACTTATTACTGTAGTTGAGGTAAAAATGGGTTTCATTTCGGTTAATGTGAGAAGGAATGTGTTTAAATTACCTATAAACATGTAAAAATCCTATTGGATGTCCATATTTCTATAAAATCCTTCATCATTTCTAAAAAATTGTCCATTTGGAATTGTTTTTATATGAATTACATTAATATTTTTGGATTCCTTAGGAACATTTCCAAGTAGTTTCCAATAGAGATCCCCTTCCACACTTATAAAAGATAACTACCTACCATCACATATTCACCCATATAAATAAATTTGGATTACAATAAACATACCAAAATTTATCCACAAAATCAATACATTCATTCTATAGTGTTTGGTCTTCCTAAAAGACAATCCATATAGTCCTTAAGAGGAGATCCAAATAAGCTTTCTCTTAGAGAAGGCAATTATCTTGTCAATGCTCATTCATTTTATTTCATTATATTACACATTTAATTGTGTATTAAACCATATTATTCAATAACAACATTATTAACCATATAATTATATGTTCTTATATTGGTTTAATATTAATTATCCATGTTATATCCTTTAAATGAGTTATGAAATCATCATTCATGTGTATGATAGGATACCACCTCATGAACCAATTTTATTCATTTTTCCATTAACACCTCTCACTGTGGGATATAATTATGGGTCTACCACATTCAAATAAGATTCATGATATTTTTATAATTTTAAATTTTAATATCACATTCAATGAATTGTATTTTATCTAATTTTACAATTATAAATTAATTTGGAATATTTTGTGTCTAGACCCTAAGACGGAGTGAGATTCTGAGGCCACGTGTGTCTAGAATGAAACAGTGAAAAAAATTATATTTTTAAAAAATATCTTAAATGGTTTTATAATTAAAAAATAATAAATTATAAATGGGTTCATGGATCCGAAATCTGAGGGAACCATTGCTATTAGCATGGATTCTTTACCATAGGCAAGGCCTAACGTCGACAAACAAGGGTAGACTATGAATGTTAGAAATTTTATGTAAATGTCATTAAAATATTATAATAACTATATTTTATTTAATTTTGTGTTGGTTTCCTAGAATTATGGCCATTTTTCTAGAATCCATGGTTTTCACCATAACCCTGAAAATTATTATGAGGAATGGAGAACAAAATGTCTCTAATGAACGATGGCTAACATTGTAGGATCTAGGATCAATGAATACACAGAACCTAGTTCTTTTTCAATTACTAATCCATCATTTAGGTAGAATGTATATATTTATGTGATTTCTTGTCCGTTTTTAGATTCTGATGACAAGCGTATACCAACCAACAAATAGGTTGATCCACGGTACGGTCATTCACACAAGATTGATTTTATTATGGGGATTAAAATGATGATAAGTCATTGTGAATATCGGTATGTAGTTCTTCACTCAACCATATAACATAAACATATCATTTCAAACACAATCTAGGCCAAGATGTGTCCATTTAGGCATTCATGTGACTGCCTCTTTCCCCCAATCTTCTCTGTTCCCTGATCTTTGTTCCTTGCTAAAAATGACTTAAGGATCGTTATGGATTCATTTTGGTTCTCAATGATATGAAACCATGGATTTGATCCCATGACAGAACAAGATGGCCGTAGTTAAATGTAGTGGAAAATGGGTACAAAGAGCGGTAGGGAAAGGCCATCAACGGGCTACCCGTGGCGGAGGCAGCACCGGCCCGATCGGGTTAGCTAAGACAAGTGGAAAACTACCGGATTGGGTTACTGACAAGGAGACCAGAATCGGTGGTGAGACATGGTCCTAGTAACACTATTTCAGAGTATCCCCATGACTGTGGAGTCACTGGGTGGCGACCTCAAGTTGTGGTAGGAGTTTGTGGTGACGGCTGCTAGGACGTGGCTCAAAGCCGTATCGAACGGAACCTGCAATGACAGTGTGTCCATGGTACTAGGAGGATTAGGTGGGCTAGCCATGCGAAACATAGTATGGTGCCATGTTGACTGTGGGAGCTAGAAAAACATGTGGCCAGGTGACTGCATTGACCAATTGGATACAGCTTGGGTGGGCTGTGTCCGGTGAAGCAACAACAGCCAACACGTTGTGGGCCATGCAGGAGAATAGGGCACTCTTACGGCTCATCATGGTAGACTGATATCCAACAACTGAATTATTCATTACCATTGGGGCATCCAATTCCAAACCATGCTAGTTCAAGTTATCCAGACTGGGTCTAGTTTGACTCATATTGGCCCTAACCCTTTTTACTAAGTTGAACATATATTCTAAATTGTAGTTCTGTTTGAAAATAATTCTATTTCATTAGGACCATTGCGATGATAGGGTCCTTTGGAGATACTCTAAGTGAAATTTTATAGAAGTTGGTTTATGACATAATGGATTGAGGTGTATTCTCCCCTATAAGAAGATCTCTATAAGTGGAATCATATGACTGGTTGTGACTATGTGATCTTGGGGACTATGTGATCATAGTGACTACATATCTAGGGGTCTACAGGACCCATTGACACTCAAAGCACCATCGACGCTCAGTGCACCATTGACGCTCTGCGCTCCATCGACGCTTAGTGTTACATCGACGCTTCTTGCATCATCTTTGCTCATTGTTCCATCGATGATCATGGTGGCATTGACTTCCCATGAATCATCTACACTCAATGCGCCATCACCACTTCGTGCACCATATACACTTCTAGTGTCTTGGAGATATAGAATTGGTGGACAACAACTAGAAAACCTTATATTTATGCTTTATTCTTATACCTGTGTGAATTGACTGTATTGATTGTACTTCGTGTGTCTTTTTTGGTGAACTTCATGTGTTTCCTTTATGTTGTACATAGTTTTTTTTCCTCTCTGGCCTACTTCATGTATTTCTTATTGGTATTTCCTTTTTGGTTTTGGGGTATCCTACTGAGTGTTATTATAATCACCCCTTCAATCTCTTTTCTAGTACATGTAGTGACTTGTGCAGAAGATCAACGCATTGACAGAGGCCTAGGTGGACCCGAACCAGGTGGTGAATATAGTGAATAGATAGACATGTGGTGGTCCTACGAATTTTGAAAGCTACCATAAACATACCATTCAGCTAGGTTTTCCTACATATGAATTTCCAGAAATTGTGAATTCAGTTATGAGACACTTTATTTTAGTGGGTGCGTATTTATCCATTGTTTACTATCTAGTTTTCCTATTTTCTTTCTCTATGAATGATATCTTATTTTATTGATACATTTTTTCCTAGTGTTTTTATTTTAATAATTAATTTTCTTAGGAGATGCATGTGTGTGTGGGTGTACATGTACATAGTAAAATTCATTCCAGTTGTGGGACATTCCTATTCGTTACTATTCTCCATCCTCAGACCAATTTTATGTAGGCATGGGGTTGTCAAAACATGGGCCCCACTAGGATGGGATGTGATAGTGTGGTATCAAATTAAGTTCTTTATACGTAAATAACCAAGAGTCTATGAGATTTGATTGTGGATATAGTGTTAAATGTTTGAGTTTTTCATTCTGACCATGAAATCTAGTATTGGTACATCGGCCGACGTATCCATACACCTGGACTATTAATATTTATTTTTGATTCAGTACATGAAAATAATTGTTACATGACACTAAATGGTACATTAAACATATAGGGATTAGTGTAATTTCATTTCCTTCTTGAGTCAGTGTCACCTCACGATGTATACTCTATTGACTATGGTACATATTTATATATTTTAGGATTCCCCCACATAGACAGACATCCAAGATATGGATGTATGATCACAAGGATGATATGCCTTGTGATGAGGTGTTGTTACAAGGAACAATGCTAAATATAGGACCCATGGGTTGTGTACTAGTGATACCACCACCGGAGTACAAATGTTACTACCAGTGATACTAGAAGATGATGCATTCATGATTAGTGTGTTTTATGAGTTCCAGAGGCAACAAAAATCCATGTTTAGGGGTGATCCAGACTCCCAGGAAGATAAGGATTGGCAGGAGGTGTTTAAACTTGTTTCCACCTAGTGAGGACGCCTCTTGACCAGATGTAAATCCGAACTACAAGTCTTCTGCATTAATAAGTGGTGATATGGTAGAGATTAGTGATGTATATGCATGAGGAGATTACCCTCATATTGATATACTTTGAGAATCTTTTCTAGGAGTAGTTCTTTCCAGTGACGTTAGTCTCCATGCATATACTGGAGCTTTTTCTTCTTTAACATGGCATCCAGACTGTAGTGAAGTACTCATAGATATTTACATAATTTTTTGGCCACTACACGGATATGGTGTTTGAAAACATTCATCATGTCCTACACCATCGATCATAGGATACAAAGGGATATTAGGGCATCCATGATATCCCTTATTATCACTACATATGATGGGGTAATAGCGAGATCCCTAAAAGTGGATTTCTTTCTGGCGGAGCAGACACCAGCAGTTGCAGCTACAAGTGGGCATATAATAGATGAGTCTTCGACTATGGGTAGCTGACAATAGAAACAAGGACCTAAGAGACTCAATCACTTTAGGGGATTACCCTAGTATACTAGATCAATGTTATGGGGCACCCCGGGCAGAGTGAGTCATTTGAATGTTAGGTTGTGTGACTCATTCGTTGGTGAGGGACACATGGCTAGAGATTTCCCAACGCTCCAGACATATGATAAAAAGAAATTTCGGGGACTATTGAGGTAGAGGAGGAGTAATGACATTAGTGGTCCATAGGATGGTTGGCTTGGCATGGGAGTAGTTCGAGCATCATGTGTTGGATGTTGTTTTGAGGTACTACCACCACAACCCTTAGGTGGTCCACCAAATGTTTAGGGATCTAGTGGACTGGGATGATGCTAAATTCATGTGATGGAGCCTTTTCAGCCTAGTTATCTAGATATGATTAGAGGTGTGATCTGTGTCTTTTCCACCCTATATGTTGTTTTGATAGACACTATTTTTAGTCCCTCTTTTCTCACCACAACCCTTATTCGAGACTTAGAGATTTTAGTGGAACCATTGAATCGATCCCTATGCATAAATACCCCCATGGGGGAAGATTTGATGATTGCACACTGGTACCGGTAGTGTGCCCTTACACTTGGGGTAAGAGTTTCATTTGGAATCTCTTGGTTGATGCTTTGAGGCCTTATGATGTCATTATTAGTATGGAATAGTTATCTTCATTTCATTAGCATATTGATTGTTTTAGGCGCACAATGTGGTTTCTCCGTAGACATAGGTCAAGGTGTTCCATTATCATTGAAAAAGAAACCCAAGAAGTTCTAGATTAACTTTCATGTATTAGGGTGAAACTGATCACACACTAGTTTGACAGCATGAACCTCAGTGTAGTGGATGATTTGAGTCCTATGTTTTTTGATGTGGTGGATGAGTTTGAGGAAATATTTATTAAGGATTTAACTAGATTATCACCCCATATAAGGATTGACTTATACATTGATGTGTACCCTAGGATTACACTGATATCTAAACCTATATATCAGTGGATCCCAGAGAGGTTCATGACTTGAGGTCATATCTGGAGGACTTGAATAAGAAATTATTCGTGAGACCTAGTGTTTTACCATGGGATTACCTAGTTTTGTTATACAGGAGTCTAACATTATGTGTGTAATTCTGGCACCTGAACCATGTGACTATGAAAAATATGTATCCATAACCGATGATTTATGTTCTCTCCAATCGGCTTAATGGACTGGGATAGTTCTTGAAAATTACCTCAGGTTTGTCTATCATCAGCTTTGTGTATGGGATGGGGATGTACTGAAGAAAACGTTCTTAGGTTGGAATGACCACTATGAGTAATTAGTGATCTATTTTTGCATGGAGAATTCCTTAGCAGTGTTCATGGTACTCAGGAAGAAATATTCATGGCATAGACCAGTTATTCATGATCTTAATTGATGAAATCCTAGTGTACTCGGCATCTGAGGAGGAGGACATGATACCCTTGAAGATGCTCCTAGACACAATCTGAGAGCACCATATTTATTTGAATTTCATGAAGTGTCAGTTATGGATTCTGGAGGTTTACTTTCTGGGAAATTTCATTTCAAAGGCTGGTGTTATAGTAGATCTGGAGATGATTGAAGTAGTTCATTCTAGGGATCCACATAATAGTTTAACTGACGTGTATATTTTCATGGATTTATCTTGGTACTTTAAGATGTTTTTACAAGACTGTTCCATGGTATAAGAACAAATAAGAGTATTAACATGGAAGGGGTATCCTTTCGTTTCGACAGTGAAGTTCCCTCATTTCATTCAGGACATTCGGTAGAGAATGATGAGTGGCCACATCTTAATCATATTGGATGATGGAGTTGAGTATGTGGTGATATGTGATGAATTAGGGATAGTCATGGTTGTTCCCTGATGTAGGGTAATGTGAATATTTCCTATGTTTTGAGCCAATTGAGGCAGCACAAGAAGAAATACATGACCCATGTTCTTCATCTATTAATGATATCCATCGCATTGAATATATGGTGACACTATATAATCTGCAATCATTTTACCTTCTACTTTGACCACAAGTGTTTCATGTATATATTCTCTCATTATGACCTAAACATTAGATAATATATATGGCTAGAGTTCCTCCAGGACAGTGACTTTTATATTTGTTATAATTTAATGCAAGAGAATTTATTGGAAGATGCTCTCATCATGAGATCCATCTTGCGGATGATGAATCGGGTGTTAGTGTAGTTGGTTGCATTACAGATATCTTTGGTCGATGGAGATGTACCAGCTTACCTCTAGTTGAGGGTTTCTACCCCTCCACTCTTACAATGATTTTGGGAGACATAGCTTGGAAACACCAATTACAAGACATTATGAGCTCAGATGTCCATAGGGTATGCCCCCGATTGAAATTTGAAAGGTGGGGAGCACATTGTTCTCTTCAGAGGGTGCATAGTAGAGCTAGTGATATTTTGGGAGGAGGTATTTAGGGAGTACTATACTACCCCTTTGGTGGTACAAAAATGAGTGTATAAGATGTTACAGGACTTCGAAACTAATTATAGTGTCTATGTATTAATAATTAGGAAGAATATTTTGTTTCTTAATGCCTGACATGCCAACATGTGAAGGCTGACCACCGGGTTCCAGCGGACATGACCCAACAACATGATGTGCTAGAGTGAAAGTTGGATGGGATATCGATAGACTTCATTGTTTTTTTACCATTCACATATAGGTGGAATGATACCATCAAGGTAATAATTGAATGAATCACTATGTCGGTACAGTTCGTACAAATTCATTAGCAGAGTTTAGTAGAGAGCTTGGGGAACCTCTACATGCATGAGATAGTTCAGCTTCATAGAGTTCTATAAAATGTAGTCTTAGATCATGATTCTTATTTCACATATTAGTTGTTTAAGGGATATTAAAAGGTGTTTGGGAATCAGTTGAACGTGATCACGGTGTTTCATCCCCATAAGAATTTTTAGGTTGGGAGGAATATCCAATGTTTAGAGTAAATTATATGTGCCAGCATCCTAGACATTGGATGCATTTGGGAGAACAATTGATATCTACTGGAGTTTTCATATAACTAAAACGACCACTCCATCATTATTATGACAACATTCGAGGACTTATACAAGTGAGAATGTATGTCACCACTATGTTGGACAGACCTAGGATAGTCATCCCTCATGGGTCTAGAGATGGTGTGGGCTACCACTGATAAGGTGTTGATCATCCAGGAGAATATGATGAATGCACATATTCTGAATAAATAATATGTTAATATGATAATGAGGCCTCTATAGTCTAATAGGGACACCATATGTTTCTTTGGGTCTCACCTAGACAGGGATTGAGGAGATTTGGAATGGGTAGAATGTTATCTATGAGATACATCATCCCTTTTTAGATTCTAATTTTTACTAATGAGGTCGCATACTACCTAGACATACCCCCACAATTTTAGAGGGTGCAATATTTCTTATAGTTGTTGTAGAGGGGAGTTACATGCATGATCCCTTCTATATCATCTACTAGGTAGAGATATCCCTTGATGATGGGGAGACTTTCTTGGAGTACCTATTGGTGATTCGGTATTGAATGTAGAGAATACATTTTGGGTAGTTGATTCCTCAAATAATCATATGGTGGAAGCATTGGAATATCCAATAGAGCAATTGGGAGTGGGAGGCTCGTATTCATGATCATTAACCTCATCCTTTTGATCAGTATCACTTGTTTTGGATTTATAATTTGAAAGGACCTAAGGTGCGGAGAATGTAAAGATTTGGATTTTCTCTAATTTTATTTTTATAAATTAATTAGTAAAATTATGAGACCAGGACCTGAGATGGTGTGAGATTCTGGGGCCCAATGTCACTTGAATGATATGGTGAAAAATGATATGTTTTTAATAAAGATCATGGATATTTTTTATTTAAACATGAATAAAATCTAAACAGGTTCTTCAATTATATAACTAAGGGAACCATCATGTTTAGAGTACATGATTTACATTAGGAGGGGCCAAACATTGACTTGAATTTGTAGAATGTAAAATTTATAAATTATATGTAACTTTTATTATAATATTTAACAATACTTTATTTGATGATGTGTTGGATTCCGTTAATTAATTCCCATTGTGAGGAATCCTATGTTATCGCCATAACACTAGAAATTATTCTGAGGGAAGGAGATGGAAACCTCTCCGATGAACGATGAAGAATGTTGGCATATCAAGGATCGATGACGACGTGAAACTCCATACTTCATCAACGACTGATCCAACCTCGATGTAGGATGTTGATCACTTGTTTATTTCTTATCCTTTTTAGATTCATACATTGAACTCAGATAAACCCACGAACTGGTTATCCATGATTCGATTGTTCATACAGGATGAATTTTATAATAGGGATTATATGGATGATAATTATTTTTTAATATCGGTTGATAGTACATCAGTGAAACTTCTAACACAAATGGTTCATGTCCAACATGAACAAGGACAAGATCTATCCTTTTGGTTGTTCATCTTCATGTATTTGTACCCCAATCTCATTCATTCGTCGCTCATCATTCCTCACAAAAAATGACTAGAGGGTCATTCTGCATTCGATCGGTGGGAAAATGATCTAAAACTGGGGATATAATCCCCTATTGTCATAAGGAAAGGGTAATAAAAGGTGGATAACATAGGAAATGGCAAGAGTTGGTGGCTCCGGATGGATCAGGCGGAGCTCGGTAGGAAAAGACCTTCATGGGGAGGTCATCAGAGAAGGTCGCATTAGCCCAACAGTGGCGGTAATGATAAGCGGGGTGTGGCAGGAACATGCTGCGAGTATGGTGTCTGATAGTGGTGGTGAGACATAGTACAGGAAGCACCATGCCAAAGGAGGCCCACCATGGAGGATGTTGGGACACTGCTCAGAGCCATGTTAGACAGAAACAATGGTGGCAGAGAGGCCATATTGACCAGAGGAGCTAGTTGGATCCATGGTTAGATGATTGTGTGGACATGATGGGTGCAATCATGGAAAATTGTATACAGCGGAGAAAAATCAACCAGTAGGACATGGGCTAGGCATAAGAATCATGCCACTCTGGTGGGATACTAGGCTTCATTACATCATCCCAATAGTCTGGTCTAGTTCGGGATGACCTACTCTGAATTGGGTCAGGAAATATTGGTTGGGTCGTGTCTGGATGGACCCGGACCAGAACTGTTTCACTAAAGTTATTATATATTCCAAAATGGAGGTTTTTTATGATACTTGTGTGGTTTTTAGTCACTTTGGACAAGGTGGTCCTTTTGAAATATTCTATGTCAATTTTTTGGATGTTGGTTTATGACCTAATGGATCGTGGAGTAGGTTATTCTGATATAAAAACAATATGGGTAGAATCCAATAGATTTCTATTACTATGTGATCTTGGTGACTATGTAATCTTCATTACTAGGTTACTTGGGGACTTCATGCTTGACCGATTCTCGGTGCGCCATTAACACTTCATGCACAGTCGATGCCTTGTGAGCCATCGACGCTTCATCTGCCATCGATGCACCATGCACCATCAATGCTACATGTGACATTGACAGTCTGTGATCCATCGATGCTTCATGTGCCATCAATTCTCCATGCACCATGGACACTACTAGTGGTTGGGTGACTGAGAATCTAAGAACTACTATTGGAAACCCTTCTCATTGTGCTTTAGACATATAATTCTGTGAGCATACATTATTGACTATACTTTTTGTTTTTTCATTATGTTGTATTACATGTCTTTCTACTAGGGTGTACACTATGTTTTTCCATTATGGTATACTTCGTGTATTTCTTAGTGGTATTTCCTTTGTGATTTTGGGGTGTCCTGCTGATAATTGTTTTACTCACCCATGCACGGGTTATGCCAATGCATGTCATGTCTTGTGCAGAAGATTGAAACTTCAATGAAGTCCAATGTTGACCTAGACTAGGTGGTGGTTGGAGTGACCAGACAGATGTTTGGTGCTCCTATGGCTTCAAACAGATTCCCTACAGCATCCTATAGAGAGGGTTTTATGCGAATCAATATCAAGAACTTTTGCATCCACATGGAATACATTTTATTTTGGTGGGATGGTATTCTAGACCCATTTACATTCCAATTTTTCTATTTTCATACTATATATTTTGTATCTCATTGTATTCATGTATTTTTTACATAGTTTTTTTACTTTTAATAATTCATTGGGATTGGAGATGCATTTGTGTGTACATGTACTTTGAAAACTGCCTCCCAATTGTGGTATATGTCTACTCAGTGCTAGACATCGTCCCCTAGCCTATTGCAGGAAGGCATGGGGTATTTATAGAACAAGCCCCTCTAGGAGAGTTCATGACATCACACATTCTTTTTTTACATTCCTTTTTGTTTAAAATATGGCAATGTCACTCGTATATATTATAGACTACCTCCTCATTAAGTGATGTGATTCATTTTTCAATTACGATGTAAATGGAATGTAATAAGGATAAAATAAATTAATATATGTGATATATATGAGATGATATTGATTATATGAATTTAATATATCGCCCACTTCCTTTCTCTTTCAATGATTAAGTGAATTATTTCATCGTTCTTGTGTACGTATGACCTACCATCTCCACAATGTGATGTTATTCATTGTCCATGTGAAAAATTCATAAATGGTTATAATAGTGTATATAATGACTAAATGTGATATTTATAACACTAATATAAATTTGAATATTATGGATATATATTACATGGAAGTGAATCATGACTTTAATGAGAAAATATGTATGGAAAAATAACGAAATTAGGATAAATGATTTTATAAAATTATATACTAACAAACATGTGGAAAAATTAAATAATATGGTCTTATATGGTAATATAAGTTTTAATATGATTAATTTATAAATTAATAACATGCTAAAACTATTATAATGTATTTTCAAGAATGTTCAACTATAAGGAAGTGTGAAGTAAGGGATTTCACCTCAATTTAATTTCATTGAGTATTATTGTAATATTATACAAATAATTTATTCTAAATTATTTATATAATACCCATTAGACATTTCATATCATTAACACATCATCAGTCATTGAATTTTTTATCTCAATTTGAATTATTTTATATAAGTGTATTTGAATTAAAATTTTCATGTGGTAACGAAATTTATCACTCAATTTATTTTCATTGGGATATTTTTGTCCTCCATTTACATTAATATTCTAAGATTACGTGTTTAATGAATTTTCAATATGTTTTTTTTATTTCCACATGTTTATTTGGACTTATATTTGATGCAGATAATATATTCATTGAATATTTCTCATTTAAATATTATGATCAATTTAATGGTTTATTTCACAATCTCATTGCAACCGAGAGTGTCTACTCATAAATTATAATTGAAGAAAATTATATGATTACTATCTAATAATCCCATTTAATTTTTCCATACACTGGTAATTAATTAAAGTTTCATATAATAGTTCCATTTTTTCCACACTTTGGTTTTTTAAATAATTGTGAAATATATTTATCATGATCCAACTTCATTTATCACTTCGGTTGGAAATATGTTTTCTTCCAAATCAATTTTTTCTAAAAAATAACAATGTTTCTCATAATCCAAATGATTTACTAATGAAAATAATATCTATTATGATGATTTCATTTTATTTCAAAACAATATTATGTTATTCATTAGAAAATTCACTTTTAGAACCTTTTTATATTAAAAAATTAATGTTATCTTTAACTTTTAATATATGTATGAAACTACTAGCAATCACAATGATATTTTATTTGAATCTACCTTTTAATGTTTATAGGTATATTTTAAAAATAAAATTTTTCTCTAATATTATGTAAATAATTATTTCATAAAAATTGACCCTGAAATGAAAAAAAAAATTCAAAAAACTTTTTTTTTAAAAATTTATTTTCAAAATGAAACGTTATTTTCAAATATAATGTTTTCTATGATATTTTTATGAAATTTGAATTAAAAAATAACAACAACATGTTATTATTACTCCAATTGGTATATATTTTATTGATACCATCCTTTTTCATCCTATAGATGGTTTATGATCATTTTGACCAAGGAAAATACTTTAATTCATTACCTTCATCCATTTTTGTAATCATTAACTTTCCCTTGAATTATTCACATTCTTATGAACATAAAATTTACCCTCAATATGACTATAATTTATCATGGATATGTTTATCAATTAAACTATATATCATTTCTACAGATGGTGTTCTATATAAAAATAATTTTTTTATCTGGGTAAATATTGATAAATTTTTATTCTTTACTCAATATAGATATATGATGATATGGAACATTGTTTTTTAATTAAATCGATTAATCAATGTATGAAAAAATATATCGAAATGAATTAAATGGATTAGGACTGATTATAATAGCCACTTGATTCATCGTTAGTATCAAGAGATAATATAGATGGGTAGCCTTAGTAAAATGGGGTTCTAACAATCAGTTTTAAATAGTCGAGTGAAACGTATTGACTGTTGAGGTATCTTGTGCTTGGGACATTAAGTCCAATAATTAATAAATTTCCTCCATTCAAAATTCACTTATTATTATCCATGATATTTTCAATATGATTTTATCTCTATATTTATTTCAGTCATATTTTATTGATTAAATGAAAAGGGTTTTCAGTCATTTTAATTAACATAATTATTCTGACGTGTCCAGTTATTTGAAGGGTATGTGTTTTTATTTATTTACCTTTCAATAATTATTATTATCATTTAGAAATTCACATTGATATTTTATATAGTTGCACTTCCTTCTGAATTAAATGATTGTATGGCATCTATGTTGAGTTATTTTCCCTTTTACATTAATTATCCTTACTGATTCATGATATCTCCTACTATAATTAACCATTAATGATAAAATTATCTCACCCAACTTTTCTTCCTTTCCCCAGAAATATATTAAGTTTACTATTATTGATATGGAGATATTTGGTATATGGAATAAAGATATTCTTGAAAAAAATTATGATGTACCTTTTGTTTTCAAATGTAATAAGTGAATATGTATCTTGTTTAAAAAGACTAAAAAAAAATTTAGTCTTTCAAGATGTGATTCCAGGTATCTTATACAAATATAATAATTCTAGCACTGGCTCTAATATACTAGATCGGGGTGTCTACAATTGGTATCAGAGTATGTCTAGTATAAACCATGGGAACTATATTTAAGAAAACATAGATTTGGGAAAATAAACCTATGTTATACATTTATGATAAGTAAATAAAAACATCCCAATGTTTTGGTAACATATATAGTATATGGATTTTCAAATAAATATATCAATTTTTGGATACTATATGTAAATGTGGTTCAAGAGTATATGTGTTTTTGTGTAATAACAATAAAAAGGGAACATTGGGATTGACCTGATTATTCCATAGTGAATGACAATAGGTCTTACTGTGCACCTAGGTTGACACTCTCAGTGATATGATTTAGATAATTTACATTTGATTTACAAACAATTATTAATTATATAAATAAATGAAAACAATGAATAAACATGGTAAAAAATAGAGTGTCTTATATTGTATATAAGGTTTCTCAAAGGAATGTGAAAATGATTTATTTGTGGAAAGGAAGGGAATAAAGAAAAATTTTTTTATGGAAAAATGAATAGTATGATAGAAGGAAATAAATAGCATTCCAATGATATATTTATAGTTTGTTGTGTAAAATATGGGGAAACAAGGAATTGTAGAGTTCAATTTTCAATTATAAAGGGTAACCCACATATAAAGAATTGACCTAGGTTGAAATAAAAGGGATGAAGTATTTATGTATTGGGATTTGGGAATTAAATTATTAATTTATTTCTACTCATGATATTTTTAATAAAATAGATGTGAAATATATAATTATTGTGTTAAAATTTAGAATCATATGTGCCTTTATTAACTTAAGTGTTATGAATTCCAATATATGTTAATGAGTTTTAGATTGATTACTAGATAATAGTCTAGAATAAATATTTTTGGGGTTATGTGATGGAATATTTTCAATATAAGTATAGTTTTTAGGGAAATTTATAAAAATCATATGTTTGAGTGCATATTTTATTTAAGGAATGCTGAATTTACATTTTTTTAGTCAAAAAATTAATGGTATTGAAATCATTTCTCGGTTAAAATGTTTATTAAATATATTTATATAATATTTATATAATATTATTATAAATAAGGAATTTTATTTATTGGAAACCAGTGTAAACAGTTATTTAATGACTAATTTTATTTCAAAATGTTCGATATATTTTTGGGGAGGTTATAGGAATTTTATTAATATATTTTACAAAATGTCAAACCCTTATGTTGGTTGAAAAATCATCTCATGTGAATTTTTCATGGTGTTTAACCCCATGAATGAAATATGACAAGGTTTTATCACCTACCAATTTCGTCAAATATGTCTGGATTTATATTATTCTTTTTAGTTAAAAATAGTAAATATTAATGTCGAACTTATGATGTTGTTGTTCCAGTTTGTAGATTAATGTATTATACTGGGTAACTTGTGCTAACCATATTGGAATTTGAAAATATTACATGAATGATGGAAATACATGTCACTATTATAGATTTTATGATACATTAAGAATGAATTTGAGTTCTTAAGGAATTAATAATTCTTTTTAATAAATGCATTTCTTCGAGTAAGAGATAAATTGTTAATATATTGAAGCACAAAAAAATAAAATATTTTTCTTATCAAATAAAAATTTATCAAGTGATTATATTTAGTTACAATCATAGATAGTAAAATAATTCCTTAACATTAGGAAAAGGATCTTAAAACAGTAATTTCAACCTATTATATCCAATGAATCATATGCTGTTTTTTATCATCACATATTTATGGTTTTGAGGCACTTAAAATTCCACTGAGAATTCACTTGATTGTGATCAGTGACCTAATTCACTCCCTATAATTATTTACTATTTTCATCCATGTAAGTACATTTACATTCTACCAATGTTCTCCTATTTGAAGTCATATTATGTGTTCTTAAATATGATCTTGGAACAACCATTTCTAAATTATTAAGAGGATGATTTATGAAACATTTTAAGATATTGGTTTTTTCAAAAAAATTATCTCTCAAATGTCAGAACCAAAATTACTAAGATCAATTTTAAATTGAAATATATGTTATTTATTTATGTTTGTGGTAATGTAACACAATAATATTCTAAATTGGGAAGTTTTTATTTGATATCATATATGACACATGACACCAAACATATATGAAAATAAAACACCAAAACAATTTATGATATATTTATTTTTAATGATATCATCTTGTTAAATATATTTAATGATACAAAATACATAGTTTACCTTTCATTATATGTAATAGTATATTAAGATTGTGTTACATGTGACACAGAGTTTGTCTAATTCTAAACGTAATAGTGAGTTTAAAATAAATATAAAATATTATTATAATACTTATCAACTAGCCATTAAAATGGAGGGTATGAATAATAATAAATTAATTATTAAAATTTGGGTTATTTAATGATTATAATTAAAATAACTATCCTTTAAAATATATAAAAATGTTTTCTAAAGATCTATATTTTTTCTAAAAGATGGTTTAGTCGCGCATTATGTGGATAAATTTAAATTAATATTTTTCCACTTTTAGTAACATAATTTGATGAAAGATCTTAAATTATTAAATCAATAAATCAAAATTATTTTATAGTGATTTTTTGTGTTTTTTGGAAATATATCATTTTTTATAAATAGTGAATGTACTTCATTTTAATGGAAATCTACAATTTTTATAAAATTATTTATAAAATTTAATTATATTTTCAATTTTTTTTGAATTATAATTAGATAAATTATATATCAGTTAATAAAATTTAAGTTATTTAAATAATTTTAATATTTATTATTGTCAAAAAAAATATTGTAAACTTTTGAACATTTTCACTTTAAATTTCAATTTTTTAATCACTCATCGAGATTTAATTTTAAATAAAAATATTCTTATTAATTAAAGTGAATTTTGAAATGTGGATTCCATATTTCAAATCATAAAAATTTATAATGAATAATAAGGTAAAATTAAATTTTTAACAAAAAATAATAGTGAAAACATTAAATATTAATTACCGCAATTAAGGTAGAAATGTGTTTACGTTGGGGTTAAACTAAAACAATTATCATCAAAATGACCAAAAATGGGTATAAAGTATATGTTATTGACATACATTCATGTTATAATTCAAAATTTTGAATTTATGGCTATTTGGAATCATTTTTCATGTGAATGAATTTTACATTTTTGGATTCTTTTGGGACATTTCACATTATTTCTAATTGGGTTCCCTTTCTCCGCTTTTTAAAGGGAACACCCTACACTCACTTATTTACACTTAAAAATACCATTGGTTCAAATATAACCATCCCAATGATATTCCCCAACATCCTTAGTAATTGTTTAGAGAATATGTCCTTCCCAAAATACTGTCCATAATGTCCTTATTTAGAGATCCAAGGGATGTTTTCCTTGGAGAAGGTAATTATCTTAACAAATATCTTTTATTTTCTTTCTTATTTATTCAATATAAATCTTTTATTACCATTTTAAATAAAACAAAACAATTATCTACCATATACTATGAAGTTATTATGTTTATTTAATAATAATAATCCACCTCCAATTCTATCGAATGGGTTACGAAACCATCATTTGCATGTACAACGGACTACTGCCTCACGAAACGATGTCATTAATTTTTCTATTACCGCATATCAAGGTTTGAAATAATTATGTATATACCAAATTTATATTAAATATATGATATTATTATATTTATTTAATTCTAATATACCATATACCTTTTTTACATTCCATGTTGTTTATAGTACAATAACATCACTCTTATGTATGGAAGACTACTACGTCACGATGTAATGAGATTTTTTTCCAAGTAAAATTTTCATATAATGTAATAAGTATAAAATTAATTCATATATGTTAAATATATTTGATGATATTGATTATCAGAATTTAATATGTCACCCAATTTCTTACACTTTCACTAATTAGGTTATTGATATCATCGCTTGTGCGTATATACGATATGCTATCTCCACGAAGCGATGTGATAACATTTCCCAAAAATAAATTCAGAAATGGTAATAATATTGTATCTAAAGAGAAAATTTAATATTTATAAAAATAATATTATTATTTATATTTTGTTGACATATTATATAAATGTTAAATGGAAATTTGATGACAAATGTGAATAGGAAAACAAGACAATTAACACCTAAAAATGAAAATAATGAAATATTTACAAGCAAGTGGTAAAGAATAATAAAATAATGATATATGATATTATAAGTATAAATATGGATCTATTATAAATTAATAACTTGCTTAAAACCATTATATTTTAGGTTAAATCATGTTTATCCAAAATTATGCATTGTGCAATGGATTTAATATCAATTTCAATTCATTGAGGAATATTGTAATGTTATAAAACTAATTTCATTTTTATAGTTTATATACATCCAATTTGACATACAATATAATTAATAAATTTTTATTTATTAAATTTAATTATTAAATTTGAATTATTTCATACAATGGGGTTTTAATTAATGGTTTCTAAGTGGTAAAGAATTTTACAACTAAATTTATTCCCATTAGGTTATATTACTCCATTGTTTTCTTTGATATCCAAAAATTATGAGTCCAATAAGTTTTTCCAATATATTTGTGTATTTACACTTGTTTATTATGAAATTATTATTGATAATAAAATTATTCATTTACTAATTCTCACATCATTGTTATATTTATTTTAATGGTTCACTTCACAATCTAATTCTAATCGACAGTATTCATTATTTATTTTCAGTTGACGTAAATTATTTGATAATTATATAATAAAACCATTTAATTGTATTTCCCTCTATTTATTCACTATATTTTAGTGTGATTGTACCATTTTTAGTCTCACTAGTACTTATAATAATTGATAATTTTCTTATTAGGACCCAACATCATTTATCTCATTGGTCGGGAATATGTTTTATTTTAAAAATGACTTGTAAAAATGGTTTTTTCCTATTTAATATGATGTATTAAAGAAATTTCAACCCATTTTTTTTCTATTATATATTTTAATTTTTTTTAATGAACAAGAAACATTCCTAGACTTTTTAATGTAAAAGATGAATCTTTTTTTACATATACTGAATGTACAAAATTACCAACCATCATGGTTGTAATTTTATGTAAGCTTACATTGTACGTTTAAAAATAGAATATAAAATAAAATTTTATTACTGTAATTCCATAAATTCTTGGTTTTTAAATTTGATTTTCTCAAAAAGTATTTTCAAAATGATTTATGTTTTAAAAAGTGATTTTCAAATATACAATAGAGATTTTCATAAAGAATATTTTAATAATGATATGTTTATGGTTTTGAAATTTATAAATGAAAAAACACATTTATAATTAATATAATTTGTATATTTTGTATTAGTTCAATCCTTATTCTTCTATTGGATGGTTTATTATAATTTTTACTAAGTAAAGTAATGATATTCGCTTGTTTTATTAATTTTTTAGTCATTAAACTTTCTCATGAATAATTCACATTATTTTATAAATAAAATTTCCCCTAAATATACATGTTATTTATCTTAGAAATTTATATGACCTAAAACACATATCATTTATATGTACATTATTCTTTGTGATAATCATTTTTTTATCTATGGAAATATTGTTAAATCCATATACATTACTCAATAAATATATTTGATGATAATGAACATCGTTTAAGAATTAAACTAAGTAATCGATATATGAGGAATTTATCATACAAGAAAGAAATTAGTGGGGGCTGATTATAGATAGCCCCTCAATTCATTTTTATTCACAAAAGATGAAATATTTGGATACACTTATCTATATGGTTTCTTGACCATCAGTTTTAAATCGTATTTTGAAAGGAATTAATACTGGAGGTATCTTGTTCTTGAGACATAAGGTATATTAATTAAGAAATTCCATTATTGAAAATTATGGTATTATTATAGTTGATATTTTCACCATGATATTATCTATACCTGCATTTCATAATTATTTTATTAATTATATAGAATGTTTTTTAGTTGTTTACATTTCCGTATTGATTATTCCTTAAATAGTTTTTTAAATGAAATTTATTTTCATTTATTAAAATTTCTATATTGATTATTATACATGATACTTTTTCAATGATATAATCTATGGATATACTTTCTTATTAGTTTGGTGATTAAATGGAATGTGTTTTTAGCTATATAAACTTTCATATTTATTAAAATTATTTATTCAAGATAGCTTCCTTTATACATAACCCTAACTGATCATCAGAGATCACCCATATTTTTTTCTTTACAGAGGAATTTAGGAAGTTTAATAGGATTGATATTCAGAGATATGATAGATGGAATAAGTTTATTATAAAAAACATATTTTTCTTCAAATGTCAAATGGTATTTATATATGTATTTAGTACACCAAGATAATTAAACAATTTAGTCTTTTTGGATTTGATCTCTTTTATCTTATGACAATGTAGGTGTTGGGGTCACAATGTATTATCTTGATAATTTTGCAAAAATTACCTATACATAATTTTTAATGTGTAGTAAATATCCACTCATCAATAAAACATAATGTGTTCCTAGTATATCTTAATTATGGTATTGTAAATTAAAAATTATTTTAGTTTATAAAAATCATCACGTAAAAAATGAGAAAACATTATCATATTGTAGTAATAATTTTGGGAAATAATCCATACATAAGTTTTATATTTTAGAAATTAATGTCACATTAATCTAACACTTGGTGTATCTGGTATGACTATAATTTCTATTTTATTTAAAATTAATATTTTAGTTAAAATCAAACATGATATGCCTAATACTATGAAACATTTATTGTGTTATATTGATAATTATGAAAAATGAACCATATATTAATTTTTTACAAATCAGAATCAACATCCAGTAAATCCCTTACACGAAGTTCCCAATATGTCTTAATGTGTGTGTTCTCAATTTATAATTTACTTTTTAGTTAAAATTATGATTCAATCATTAAAAATATATATATAAATTTCAATTTTTTTAATTATTTTTATAAAATGAATAATATAAAATATTTATGTGTAGTAATTATACTTGCAAAAATAAGACACATGGTGTGACCGATATGACTGAAAGTACATGTTTTTAACTATAAATTTATATTTTAGTTAAAAATGTGGGTAAATCACAAAAAACTATAAAAATTCACTTTGATGATCATGATACATTTTGAAAATGATCAACATGTAATTTGTTATGTGTATGAATTATCTTCATATAAATCTAGTACATGATGTGACCAATATAACTAGAATATTCTAGTTTCCCTTTAAAAAATTAGTATTAGTTAAAAACATATCCAACTCACTGAAAAAAAATAAATCAAAATTTTATTTTCATGATACGTTAGAAAATAATCTATAAGTAATTAATAATTTTTATGAATCAACCAGAGATCAATCCAACAAATAGTGTGACTGGTATAATTCAAAGTGAATGTTTTTTATTTAAAAATATCAGTTTAATTCCAAACAAACATGACATTAATGAAACCAAAACAAAATTCTCAAATTACCTTAATAATTTGGAAAAAAAGTTCAATATATCATTTTTGATGTGTCATAATTAACCACACATAATTCTAACACATTATGTACCCATTATGACTGAAAGTGAGTGTTATCAGTTTAAAAATACTATTTTATTTCATAACACAAGTGAAAAATTAAAAATCAATAAAATAGGATCATATTATATTGATAAATTATTAAAATGATCTGAAATTCATTGTTGACTTGTAATAATCAATAAATCATCAATTAAACACATAGTATTCCCTATATGACTCAAATGAAGTTATTTTAGATTAAATTTTAAATTTTAGTTAAAAACATACATATCACATAAAAACAAGAGAAACATCATTATAATTCTTTTAATACATTAGTAAAATGATCCACAATTCATTTTAGAAGTTTATAAATCAAAAATTACTCAATATGATACATGATGTGGCGAGTCTGAAATTGAGTTAGGTTATTTAGTTTAAAAGGTATATTTTAGTAAAAAATGTATTTCACTAATTGAAAATATGGTAAATATAGTTTACTGATCATGATATATTAATAAAATTGTCCCTATTTCATTTATCACATGTATAAATCAACTAAACATCAATTTAATACATTATGTGTTGGATAAGATCCAAGTGTGCATCGCTAGTTTGAAAATGACTTTTTATTTAAAAACACATGTCACTCCTAAAAAAGAAAAAAACACTCATTTTTATTGATATTTTAGAGAAAAAATTGATAAATAATTTTTGATGTGAAGGAATTAGTTTCACATCAATATAACACATGGTTTTTCATTTTTTTATTATATGTTCATGTTTTTATTTAAAAATGATATTTTATGTCAAAACATGTATGATATACTCAAAACTATAAAAATTCACATGGAATGTCATCAAACATTTGGACAGTGAACATTGAATCATTTGTGACATGTAATAATTAACCATAATTTAATTTGACACACGATGATCATAGTGTGACTTAAAGTGTGTTTCAATTATGAAGTATCATATTATCAATTCATTATATCATATTTATATATGATTTATTTATTTAGTGTTAATGAAAATATTATAGTATTTAAATACAGGCATACAATTCATGTTTTTTTTGATGGGGTGGTTTTTTTAGTAACCGCTAGTATGATTTGGAACATTAGTAAGATGTTCTAAAGTCAACGGAATAATGCTTTTTATTTTTTTATATGTTTTGAAAAAAAATGTATATGGTAATATAATTTTATATAAAAATGATTGAATTTTAATTTTTCTAAGAATCATATGGTGCTTTCTATTTACTGTAATATAAATATATTTGAAATTCAATTGAGTATTTATTATTATATTCTACTAAAAATGGACAAGCACTCTCTTGAAATTAGATTTTATCAGCATTGTCTACAATGCTGATAAATGGATCCTTCATTAATGTTAAAAAAATGTTGATAAAGTTCCAACTTTATCATTAATTTCGTTTAGTTATTACAAAATTTTCCTTATCTTATTCATTTCTAGAACTTGTAAAATTTTATAGTTTTTAAGGGTTCTTACAATATGAATGATTTTTAGCACTGATAAAAACTTTTTCTAACACTGATTAATGATCGATATATAGTAGTAACTATCATACATGGAAACATTCCGTTTTACATTAGATTCACAAAGAACCATAAAAAAAATAATTTTATACATAACTAGAATTTAAAGCTAGGACACATAAGATGAATGGGAAAATAATGAACAATAATTAGTGTTGGATACATTACACTTTTCACTATAGCAACAAGAAACACCATCTTCACTAAACACATAGTAGAAGAGAGTGACATAGGAAGAAAACATAACAATAAATTCCACATTAATAAAATAATAATAATGTATCACAAATTAAATCAAAATAAACCATATGATTTATTTCCACAAATTAGGTAATGGAAGTGTACTGTTTCGAGGTGGAATGATCATGAGTTTAAGGGAGTACAGTACTATTAGCATAAACTGGAATAAAGTAATCAATGGAAATATATAATGTTCATATGACATACTTATATATTTATATGTAATAAGAGGACCATGAGAGAATATTATAGGAAAAATATAAATTGTAACCAAAGGAATGGGGAGGAAGAGTTCACTAACTTATAGATTAGGAATATATAAGAAGAATACATACACATAAGATTATAGTTTTTCGTATATAATAAGTGACATACATGGGAAGACCCTAAGAGACAGGAGTGCATCTTGAATTAGGAGTATGGTGTAAATAATTATTCTATAATATTTTTATAAATCTCCTTCCCACTATATTTCATTGATATTTTATTGATTGAATGTCTCAGGGTATTAATAATGTTAAATTCATCAGATCAGGTTTTAATTTTTCTATTTTAAATAATTTTTGGTTCTAATGATTAATTTCTATAAGCTTAAAGATTCACTAATTTCACTATTTGTTATGTTATCTTACTTTGTAAGTGGTCTAATGATTATTGAATCTCCAACTTAATCAATACAGATTGGACAAGATTATTAGATAGAGAATAATTTGGCTTCAAAGGGTACGCCTGTGTGTCTCAACAACTCACATATTAGGATAAATATCAATGACTAGTACAAATTTATATAACACCACCAATAGTAAGAGTTTTATTCTCTAGAAAATGTTTGAAAATAAACCATAATTGGACTTAAACCCTATTTATGAATTCATTTGCGTGTCTTGACATAAAATTTAAATACATTCCAACGACTTTACTAAAAAATGCATAACTAATAGGTTGGGTTTGGTGTTTAAGATAGATTGTCTCTCCTTTAAAGAGTTTCATAATTTAATATATGTATGTTACAATTTTGATAACCCATGGATAGGAAAATATTATTTTAATTTCCTAACTATCCAATCTGTTTGAGTTACTCCCTAGACATATTAACCTTATGTGCAATATTCATTTATTTTAATTCATTAAAATTTAATTTAAAACATGAATACAGGTGAACTAAACCTTTGCCCTAATATTTTATGATATATTTATTTTTTAAATTTATTTTATTTATTTGCTTGTGATAATAGAAACCTCATGTTTATATAAACCCTAATATAATATACCATTATAACATAGTTGTTATGTTGGTGGAATATATTAGAATAAACCTATTTTAAAATATATATAATGGTTTTATATAATGTAAATATATTTATAATTAATAACATAATTTTAAAAATAAATTCATTATGTTTTTTAAAAATACATCTTTCCTAAAAAACCATTTTTATTTATTTTTGTGAGAAAATAATATAATTAATGTTTTCATATTTTAGAAAAAAAGTTATTAATTGAACTCCATTTCATATATTTATATGTTACAATTTTCTGAAAGTTAATTTTGGATAATTTTAGGAAACTATTATTTTTTTCCAGAATATAGGAAAATACTATCTATTATTAAAACCAATATATTTAGTTAAATCATTTACAAAGTTTATTTTTTTTATAACATGCTTAAAAAATAAAAACTAAATAATTTATAATATTAATAATCAATTATGGTCTTTAAGTATTATTTTATCATTAGTTTAATATATAAAATTTCTACACAAAATAAATGGTTTTCAGGGAAACTATTTCTTTCCGGTTTGAGAGATTATTTAAATAGAAATTCATTCCAATTTTAGTGGATGAAATTGAAAAACTGTATTCCATATTTGGAATATAATTTTTTTAAATTTTTTAATGAGTCCAGTTCCATTTTTTTCATAATAAATTATCATAATAGTAAAAAAAAGTATCACCACGGTTTTGGTTAAATTTAGTTTATAAGAGGGGAGGGGTAAACTAAATGATAAGGATTTGTTTAATAGTTTAACTTGTATAAATCCTATTATATAGAAATATATTGAAATAACCCTATAAAACCTTATATTATATATCTATTTGGAATCATTTTTACTGGTAACAAGTTTATTATATTTTATTCTATTATGAAATTCCAATTGTGTCTACTTCCCCCCTTATAAAAGGACATAAAAAATATCTCTTACATACACCACGTTGATCCTTTTAACTAAACTGAACCTTGAGAAATTATCATCTCAAAATACATAGTATTAATCATAGGTTTTTTTCTTCTTAAAAAAACATTCCAAAATTCCTTTATAATTGAATTAATTAAGGTCCCTTAAAGAATAGATAATTGTCTAACTAGACCTCTAACAACTTACTTCATCCAATACCCACTCTAAATATATGTAATTAAACAAAATAATAAATCTTATGACCTAAAAATGCTAAAATGGTATTATTATCATGAAACTAAAAGTATCTACCATCTTCTCAATCAAACATGAAGTGACAATGTCATTCTTGTGTACGTGTGGCCTACCACCTCAACATAATAATACAATTTATTTCTCATCACCATATCTTAAGGATGTGTATTATAGTAGAATCAATGCTTAAAAATTATATTTTCGACATAATTTAGATTCAATAACTATAATATCAAATATACCCTACTACCTCCAAACCTATTGGAAAAGGATAACATCATTTCTGCATATGTGTGTACCATGACCTCTAAGATGTTATTTGATTCATTTTCCGTTTCAAAATAACAAAGTACTTAATAAAAACAAATTAAATTATTATATATATGATATATTTTATATAAAAATGATACTATGAAGGTGAATTATTATTTACTATTCTTTGATTCCATCTAATGAAAAGTAAAAACTGCATTCATGGAGACATATGACTTACCATCTCCCGAAACATTGTAATTCATTTTTTTTATCTACATTTTAATGATGACTATAATTATATATATGATGAATATATATGATATTTATATAATTATTAACATTCTGTATATTTTGGAATCATGATCAAAATACAAGGAATATAATCACTGAATTGATATACTAATGATAATGAAGACAATTGAATCCCAAAAAATGTATTTTAATAAAGATATTTTATTTAATAAATATTGAAATGTTATAAATGTATAATATATGATATTATACATATGAACATGATTATTGTGTAGATTTATATGAAATAAAAATACATTATATAGGTGGTTATTGTGTATTCCAGGAATATGGAACAAGAGGTAATGGATTTATCGAACAATTTCATTATTTATTGGGACTCCATTAGATCGTGCATATGGTTCTGAAATTTTTGTTATACCTCTTAGGAAACTAATGAATATTACTATAATATTGTTATTTCTTGATATTATTATGCTTTCTTTAATTTTTTAGTCTTTAAGTACTCATGTGGTTGAAAGAATATTTTTAAGGAGAACTACTTATTTTTCTCTCGTTGATCGAAAATACATTTTCATCCAAATACTTGTTTTCTAAAAAAAATACAAAAATGTTTTAAATATTATATGATTGTATTATAAATCAATCTTAAACATGAATTAATTTTAAAAAATTGTTTAAAATTATTCTTTTATTTGTTTTCCAATTGTTGCACTTTTAAATTTTTATAATAAATATGAAAGGACTCTCGTTATAACATACATAATCTGACCATAACTTGTCACTATCATGACCACACAATGATTTTAATATTTCATTAATAATTTAAATGTTTCTTTTCAAATAAAATGTTTCAATTAATATTTAATTAATTTTCAAATTCTAAATATGTGATTTCAAATTGAGAATGAAAATTTTCCCAAGAAATGTTCTAATGATCATTTAAAGTCCATTTTAATTTATTATAACTCCATTTTATTTTAACAATTACTTACTACAGATATGATCCATTGATACTATAAACAATCATTCTTTTTATGTCTTATGATTGTGATGATTTATTGTTAGTTCTATGAAACTAATTTCTTTCCCACATGTTATGTTATTATGAAGTAACATTTATAAAATCAGTTTATTTTACGATAGATATTTTATGATGAAGTCATTGATTTTTTATAAAATTCATTTATTTTCCACTGGTTATGATATGAAAAGTGTTTATGAAACCAATTTATTTTCCACATTTTATGATATGATGAATGTTGTTATGATCTTTTTTCATACATTTTATTGATTTTCATTATAAAATGGATGTGCACGGAATTATATATACCTACAATGAATTGGGTGAAGATGGATATCTCATTAGATAAAATATAACTAACTTATAGAGTGAAACCAATTTACTAATGGGTGTTTTCAACTATTATAGACTATAGAGGCAACCCTGGCTAAGGATATAATTGAATGGGGAGTGAAAGCAGTTCATTATGATGATTCTTCCACTATGATAGTTTTGGAAGAGATCATTTACTATAGATAGGATAGAGTTGTGAGTGGACCCGATAAACTTGTTACACTTTTTAGAAAGCCTTGACTAAGGTAATGATTTTCTATAATTATGTGTGTTACAAAAACATCTATTTTATATCAATGTTATGATCTTATAGTTTATATTCTCTGATTCATTTATGAATCATGTATTATGAACTAAAAACATTATTTTATGAATAATGATTATGATTTATGATATTTTGGGTATTGTTTCCAAATATTAATCTCAAGTTATCATACTGTTATTCTCATTTTATGTTTATATGATCATTAATATCTCCCTTGTTTACCCAAAATTGGAATTTGAGCTCACTATTTATTATGTTTCCGTTCCACTGGTTACGAAAAAATAATTTAATTATGATATGTCTACGGAGGGTGATGGTTATGAAAACAATAGTGGGAGATGATATAAATATATTATGAACAATTAGTTTATATATAAATGTTTCCAATGACAATGAAATATATAATATTCTTTCAGGGATTGTAATGGTGGGTAAAAATATTCATCTAAAAAGATGAAGTAGTTATGTATGAATATTATTGGTCTTTATATTTGGTATCATAAAAGTATTAGTTATATTTCGAAATTGAGATGATAAAACATTACTAAGAACTATTAAGATAATCATATTTATAGAAGAACATTTTATATTATGGAAAAAATGAAGTGTGATTTTCCATGGAAAACCCCATCTCTAAATACTACAGGTCGACAAAGTTTTGGAATATATTTATCAAGGGGTAATGACCCAGGAAAAGTAGGTTTAGTAGATCTTGTCCATAATTCTAGTGTATGCTGAGTTTTACCTTACTAATAACCTAGTTTTACACATCTAGGAGGATATTAGTATGTTAATTAAATTTATATTTACATATAATTTTTTGGTTTTAGTATGGGATTTTACAGATAATGATAAATTTCCAGTGGTAATAAGAATTATAAAATATTAATGTATTCTATTTGCTATTATTTATAAGAATTTCTTTATATCTTGAAATGTATTAAAATATTTTAATTCCTATATTCAATGATTATATGATTAATTATCAATGAAAACTCTTAATGGTTTTATGATCATATATCAGGTCTACATTGTTCAATATTTTATTTTTTTGGGAATTTGATTCCTATAAATCACATTATTCCATATATAGTATAACTTGATGTCACCATATGAACATTACATAAATCCCACATAAATTTATAAGGAAGTTAGGTAACATTTAATATCATATTCAATAATATGATCATTTATCAGTGCAATAATAAATATCAACTTCCAATAGAAATTACATCCCTTATATGGTCTTGATTTCAATTTGAAAGGGGTGTTTGTCTCATATGGTTGGGGGGAAAAGACAACATAGAAAATATTCCTAATGTGTGGGAGTTTTTATATGATTTATAGGTAATGCTTTTTTAATTTTCCCCTGAATTGTGATTTTTGGTTTTTAATGGAACTCATACCTAGTGTCGTACCTATTTAAAATAGTCCGTATAGAATATCCCTAATTGAGATGTAAGATTTGAAGAAGAAACTCTAGGAGAATCCTGATAAGATATTAATATATCCCAGTGCCTCAAATTTGATTTCACCTATTATTTTTTATAAGAAGAAATATGGATCATGTGACTCTCTATTGATTATCATAAACATAACAATATCACTATTAGGAACATTTAACTATTACCCGGTATTGATGGGGTTTTGATCATCTATGTGGAGAACCATAATTTTCTGAAATTCAATATCATCCTAGATATCATAAATTTATTTTGAATAAGGATGAAATACCCACTAAATCATTCCATATGGGCTTTAGACATTATAAATATAGGGTGATTCTATTTGGTCATACAAATTCCCATTTAATCCATACAGATTTAATGAATAGATTATTTAGAGATTACATTGACTAGTTTTTTGTAATATTAATACATGAAATTTTTATATATTTAAATATTAAGGAAGAACATGAAGATCATTTTAAAATTATTTTTAAGAAAAAATTTAAACATCCTTTTTATGATGAATTTACCAAATATGAATTTTGGTTATCTAAAGTCTCATTTTTTGGTCATATATTCTCAATTGATGGTAGATCTTGGGATCCCTAAAATATAAAGTTATTGATAATTGTATCAGACCAACCATATTGACTGATATCCATATTTATTTTGTTTCGTTTGATATTTTAAACATTTTGTGAAACATTTCTCACAACTCTCTAATCCACTAACAATGTATACTCAAAAGGGAGATGAGTTTCTTTAGATATATAAATGAGAATGAAATTTCTAGAAAGTAAAGATAATTTTATTTAGTGCACCAATTTTTACATTACTCTATAATGGAGAAGTGTTTTTTTATCTATATTGATACATCAAATAAGAGACTCGGATGTATCCTCATAGACATAGTTCTGGTGATTCCTTATTACTCGATATAATTAATTGTTCATGAAATGAATTACCCATATCATGATTTTTAGTTGGTGGATGTAATTTTTACACAAAAGATATGAAGTCATTTTCTTTATGGATAATGATTTGAAATATACAATGGTCATAAAATTTAAATTTATATATTCACTCAATATGGTTTAATATGTTCCAAACAATATGGTTGGAGTTGATTAAAGATAATGATTTTTCAATAAATTAACACTGTATGAATCTGAATAAGGTAGAAAATGATTTGAGTTGAAAGGATCGTGTTTTATTATCTATGATGAGTATCATTCAAGATACAATATTTCTATATATGAAAATCAAGGGTATTAAAATCATAAAAGGTGGTGGGAAATGTATCGTTCTAAAATAAGTTTTCAACCGTCTATCAATTTTACGGTTAATGAAGTTCATACGGAAGATATAAAACTACATACGAAGTTAAATTATGTTCTCTAGTTTAACCTTGATTTTTATGGAATGATATGTTATTGAATTGTTTATGTGTCCAATAATTAAAAAATATGTAGAAGTTGTTATTGAATGAATCTCAAGGTTCATAAATCGTTATTCATATTGAATGTATGAATATGTATATATATTTTAAAGTGTATGTATAATTAGTCAACATGAAAATAGATAATATTGAGTTTTTATATCAATGGTTTTAATGTAATTAAAATAAATTTGATAGATAATTGTATAAGGGTATGTTACAACCATTACCAATACCCAACAAAAAATTAGAAAACATCACCATGGATTTTTTGGCCAAACTCCTCAAAATGTATAATGTTCATAAGGTTATTTGGATTATAGTTGACCACCATAAAAATTCCATAAAAATCATTGTTGTTGTAGAATATTTATATCTGGATCAATATTTCAAAAAGTACATTAATTATTATGGTTTTTTGGAGTACCAAATTATATTATATCTGATCAAGATTTGACATTTACCTCGATGTTCAAGAAAATCCTTCATAGAGATTTGGATTCCAATTTGGGTTTCATTTCTGAATATCTTTCATTGAGATATGGTCAATCTCAAAGAACCTTTCATAACCTGCTAGATATTCTGATGCATTTTTCTATGTAATTAAAGGTGGTTGGGATCGACACCTTACTTTGATTAATTTTTCATACAAATATAACATTCAATCAAGAATTATGATAGATCGTTATAAAGACATATTTAGAAATAAGGGTAGAAATTTATAGATCTATGGTGAATTTGGAGAAAAAAAGTTATTTGGACCTCATCTAGTTGAGGAAATGGTAGAGAATGTCAAAATTTGCAGCATCACATCAATGCATCTCAATATCAATAGAAACTTTATACTAAAAACATTTGTGAAATATGGAATTTACATTGGTGAGAATGTACTACAATGAATCTATTCAGAAAATAATTTGTTTATATTCAAAAGTAATAAATTTATAAATCCTCAGTATGTGGACCTCTTTGAGATTCTTGATCAAGTAGGGGAGGTAGCTTATAATATGGAACTTCTGTCGAACCACTAAAAATTTCACAATGGGATCTATGTATCTCTCCGAAGAAAGTATATACTTGATCCATCACATTAATTCAAATAAAAGGTCTTACTATTGGATAATTATTATGATTCTGAATAAAAACCTATAGATATATTGGGGAAAAGAGATAAATTTCTATGAAATAATTCTATTAACTTACTTAAAGATCCCTGGAAGAATTATAAATTTGAAGAAGCTACATGGGAACTTCAAGATGTTATTAGAAAAAGATATCATCATTTTTATACCATAACAATGAAATTTTTATGTTTAACATCATTTTTTGGCAGTAAAATATAACACCTCAGGATTTTATTATACATTTCATTTTAAATAATTTTAATTTCATTGAAAAAATACAATAGAGAAAACCATGAGCCAAAATGAACAAAAAAAATAGTATAACCTAGTTATTAAATTTCAATAATAAAAATGAATCAAAAAATGTTAAAAATATGTATAAATTTATTGGATAAATAAAATTTATTTATAAATAAGAACACCATTTTTAAAATAATTTCATTATAACCTTCAAAAATAAATGTTCTCCAAAAAATGGCTCATATTGATTTTTTGAGAAAATTATATAATTAATTCATGACATTATTTGAAAATATATTTTGAAATATGAAAATAATTTTTCTAAATCATCATGTCAAAATTAAAATAAAGTTAATGTTTTTTATTAATAGTGAATGTATAAGATTTTTAGTGAAAATTATCATTTTATATAATGTATTTACAAATTTCATTTTGTTTTAAAATTGTTTTTAACATAAAATTATTTCATTTATAATTTTATTATTCTAATTATTTTAATTATTATTAATACTCTCTATATTTTAATATGGAAATTATTTTTATACATAAGAAAACATCCATTTTCCACCACAATTGTTGACTTTATTTGAAAAACTATATATTCGAATTCTAGAGTAATAATATAAATTTATTGAATATTTTTAATCAACATGTAAATGTTTATTAATTAAGCTATATATTTTTTTATCATAATGAAAAGTAAAAAATTTGAAATTTATCGTCATGGATAAGGTTAAAGTAGGTGTATCAGCATGTAAACCCAAATGATAAGGGTAAGTTTTCTGATTGAAAATGCCTAAATCCTATTTTATATGCGTATTTATACCAAATACTATCCATAATTTTAATATCTATCCACTTGGATGCATCTTTATTGTGAATTAATTTATTCTTTTTTTCATAAATTCTGATTGTTTCCCCTCCCCCATGTATAAAAGGACACCCATACATTATATTCTTTTAAAAATTTCATCAATATATATTGGAAAAAATAAAAATATTATATTATAAACTTCTCTATCCTTGGATTATATATTCTGGACTTCTTATAATACTAGGGTCATAAGAAAGTATCTAAATGAGCTATCTCGAAGAAGTAGTAATCATTATAAACATCATCTTTTCAATTATTTATTCTTATACCTCCCAAAAAACTATGTTATTATTCATAAAATAATCAATTTACTGTTCTAAATAAATTTAAATGATGTTATAATCTTTAACTACCATTATCCACCATCTTTTCCAGAAAATAGTATGTGAAAATATTTCTCATGTGTACGTGTTGACTATTGCATCCCCATAACATTACATTCATTTTTCAACAATATATTTAATGTATGGTTATTAGGAAGGGATTATTAATTATAAATTATATTTATGACATAATTATTATATTTTAATTATAATATCATATATACCATATTACCTTAAAGTCCATTATAAAATGATAAAGCCAAGCAGTCTTATGTGTGGACTGCCACCTCCACTGAGCGATGTGACACATTTTTCATATAAAAATTACATGTATTTTACTAAAGATAGATTTAATGATTAAATATGATATATAAATTTTAATTATTATATAAATTTTAATTATTTTTTATAATTATTTTTTCATAATTTGAAAAGTTTAATTAACATTCACACATACGTACCTCTTACTTTATCCAGGAGTTGTGTAATTCATTTTTATTTATATAACATTTTATATTAATATAAATTTATATATAAGGATATATATGACATTTATATCATGGTTTAAATTACTGAGATGATGTAAATGTGATCAAATTACATTGATAAGAACAATTAAACCAAATTTCTTAAGAAAAACGAAACAATTAACACCCAAAAAGACCAAATCTAACACCAAATTTTTTATAAATAAGTTCATAAATATTATAAGTTTAACATATAATATAATATATGTCTGTATATGATTTTTGTATAGAATTTCAATAAATTTATTTTTCTTATAAATGATTTTGGGGTGCTTCCTATGAAATTATAAATTGAGTTAAGGGATCTATCTTACAATCTCATCATTTATTTGGGGTTTTTATCATACTTTTGATTTAAAAAAATTTCATCTACCTCTTAGGAAACTCATGAATTTTATTCTACTAAAGTTATTTCTTGATATTAAATGTGTTCATTTAGTTTTCCTCTCATTAATTAGGAAATATTCTGAAATAATATTTTTAATTGAAACCTACTTTATTTACCTCTTTTATCGAAAACCATTTTTCATCCATATAAATTCTTGCTGATAATGTTTTCAAGAATGTTTAAATATTTTAATATGATTAATCAAATTATTTTTCCCATGTTTTCTTTTTAAAAAATTATTTCAAATAAATCTTTATGTTTTTTTTCAAATGATGTACTTTTTACTTTATACAAAAAATATCAAAGGAATGTTTCTTATAACATAAATGACCTGAACAAAATTCTCTATCATGATGAAAAATCAATGATTTTAATCATACATTAAATTCTTCAGAGTTTCAATTCAAGTAAAATATATTACTTAATATTTGGTAAAAGATTAGATTTTTTATAATAGATTTCAATGCAAAAAGTGGATTTAATTTCAGAAATATTCTAATGATATTTTAAAGTAAACCTTTATTAAAAATAACAGATTTAAATTTTACATATTCTATACTAGGGATATTATGTAATGATACAAAAAATATCCATTCTTTGGGTGGCTTATGATCATGATGATTTATGTATAATTCTATGAAACCTTTTTCTTTCCAATAGGCTAATTTTGTTACAATGATTCCTTTTATATATCCATTTATTTTCCATCAGTTATTCTAAAATGAAATTACGATAAGATGAAATGTTTTGAATATAATTTTGTTTACATATTTTATTATTTGACGAAATATTTATGAAACATTTTTCATTTCCCTTGGTCATATTATGATGATTGTTTTAGGATCTTTTGTAATATATATTTTTTATTTTTATTACGATATAGGTGGGCTGAGAAATATATTTTCATCAAATTTATTAGTAAAATATGGATATCCCAACAGATAAAAAGGATTTTAATGGAGTGGGAACCCATTTTATTAAGAAAATGTTTCCAATATTATAGTATTGAGAGTGAACCTTCACTACAGAAATGATGGAATGGGATGTGAACCAAGTTAGGTATGGGGATTTTTCCACTATGATAGTAATTTTAGAATCCTTGAATTATGATATAATGGAATGGGGAGTGATACAAATACACTATGATAATTTTGGTAGCGAAGAATTACTAATGAAATTATTTTAAATTCTTATGTAAATTATAAAAACAAATGTCTTACCAAAATGTTATGATCTCCTGACCCATGCACATTTATTCCTTTTTGATTCATGTCCATTGAACTAACATATATTATACCATGACTCAAGATCCTAATATATGATATGTTGGTTATGGTATTAAAATTATAATCTCACATTCTCATACCCTTTTGATTATGTTATGTTTAAGTAATCATTTATAACTACCTTATTTACCCTTATTGAGAATATAAGATCACCCTTCATTATGTTTTGTTTCCCCAGGTCATAAAGAAAGGATTTAAGTATGATATATATATATAATGTTGTTATTTATGATTAACATAGGTAGATATTGTGTTGATCTCTTATGAACAATTTGTTTATGCATATTAGTTTCCAAATACACGAAACCTATATGATTCTGGGGTGGATTATAATGTTTTATAGAGAATTTTAATTAAAAAAGAAGTAATATCTATGTATGCAAAGTATTTGTCAATATAAAACCTATCAATGTGTGTTGACCCGGTAACCAATGTATTTATTTATTCAAATAAGTGTAAAAATTGGATTCATTTCTATAGAAAATACATTGAGGTTAACTATGTGGAAGGTATAATTAGAAAAAAAAACTATAAAAATTCTTATACCAAACCCTTAAAATACACAAAAGAACTCCATGATGATTCCTTCATGATTGGGTAAATTCATTATTATTTGATTTTGAATGTATTAATTTTGAGTTATATGTTATATTACTAATTTTAACCATTTTTATATCCCATTATGATATTTTTGGTATTAAATTTACAAACTCATGTAGAATGATTAGTGTGTGTATGTTTTAAACATTTATAGTGCTATATGGAATCCATTTTGGAAATATAATGGAAACATAAAAAACATGTTTTTGTTAAGGTGATGTGTTCTAGAATGAATGGGAAAAGAATATTATGTCCAATCTAGGATATAATCTCAAGTACATGCCACTACTCATTTTATCCAGGATAATATGGATAAAATGGATGCAATGTTGGATGAATTTATAGAGAAGTATCATAGAGTAATCTATTTTGTTAATGGGATATCTTGAACTTTTACCCATAAATTAGAGGATAATTATCAAAAACCATCTAATTCCAAAAAACACATAACATCATTTTCTTAGGATTTATAGAGATGATATTTAGAATAATGAAAGTCAACAAAAGAATCATATTGGGGAAACAGATTTTAAAAAACACCCAAGGTGGAATCCAACATATCATTAACAAAATACCTGAATACTATAAATAAATTATATATAAAGGAGTAGTTGTTTAAGCTCTTATATTAAAATATAAATATATGATATTTGGGGTAAAGTGTTTAACTCAAACGAATTGAATAATTCTAGATTTATTTAAATGTGAGGGGAGATGTTTTTATACCATATCGAATTTGAGCATATAAGATGTGGTTTTTTATTAGAAAACATCACATACCCATAGATTATGGTAGATATTATGTGGTGAATCCTGGTTGAATTATTCAGTGAAAGTTCTCTTGAGAGGAAACCTAAAGAACAATGAAGTATTTTGTATATTTTTTTTATTTATTTTAGTTCATTTATTATATATTTATTTTTAATTTAGAATAAAATCCCACATATGTTTGAATCCCCTCAAATTTATTTATTATACTATACTATATCATAAAATAATATTATTATTCCCAAACCCCCTTCAAGAGGAGTATTCCATTCACATTTGAATAGTTTTTTCCATATATGTTATATAATACTTCTTACATGCTCGGAAATTTGAGACTTTAATTTTATCTTAATACACCAAGTTATGTTCAATAATTATATATTATAGGCTATGTGTTGGTGTAAATTTGTAGTATGAGAACTCAAAAAAACATTACATTATTTAAATGACCTAGAAGAAATGTTTATTTGAAATAGATTCAATGATTTGTTTTTGATATAAATTATATTTTGATTCATTGAATGAAATAATCATGTAGTAATTAACATGTGGCCATAATTAATTGGATTACAAAATAATGATATTGATAAGTTGAGGAGATTTTACAAATGGTTAATTTTTTTAACCATCAATTTAAAAAGTCAAATCATTCTCATAATTTTATAGAGTAGTATATTGAATTTTTCAAGTTATGTTTCTAATTTTCAAATATTATTTAAGTGGCTTTATCTTAAAAATACTCATAAAGAATTTTTTATAAATAAATTATTCCTAGAACAATATTTAAATGTTTTCAAGGTGTCATGTTTCCACATTGCTTCTTTCTTTGTTTTTCAAAAATAGTATAATGGTTTCCTATTATTGTAATTTAATTATTTTTTATTAGATAAAATAATATTTGAATAAACTTAATTATTATATCAAACTGTATAATGTTGATTATATACCTTCATTAACACACTTATCCTTTGGGCGGGTCTTAGAATTGGAAAGACTTTGTTACCTATTTTTCATATGTCATTATTTAATGAATTTAATTTAAATTTTGGATTGAAAAAAATTGTGGTATTTTTTATGCCAATCAGATGGGATAAAGGAGGATGGGTTTCTTCACGTCACATATTGGGAATTTTATTTCCAATATAAAATATACATTTAAAGTGAATGTTCAGAGTATATTAATTTTTAATAACATTTATTATCATTATTTACACCATAATGAAAATAAATTCATCTTATTATTAATATTAAAATTTCATCAGAATATATTATTTAATGTGTCTATATAATATGACAATTGATAATTTTAGGGAACAACACCCTTGGTGATAACTTTATTATTGACTCATGAGGAAAAGCATGAATTAAATGTGTGGTAATTTGATTAATGGTAATTTTAATGAATTCATCTATAGTTTCATTATATGATTTCATTGACTTGAACTAAAACAAAATTTGCTTTTAATAATGATATAATTTACCTTCTTAACACTTAGATAGCCCTATGAAATAGGTTTTTATCAATAATAAAGTTATTAGATAAAGTTATTTTTGATTAGTGCTAATTGTATCACTAATAAAAGGACCATTGACATTATTATCTCAAATATTGATAGAAGTGGCCTTTATCAAAGATATATATAGTGCGGATAAAGTCCCTACATAGATATATTAGTGTATTGATACATGAAAAAAATGAAGAATAAAAATAAAAAAATGTGAATAAATTATAAATTAATTTTCAATTCAATATATTATAATTAAATTGATTTGTAAAATTTATTAAGAAAAATAAATTCCAAGAAATATCTAAAAAAATCAACTAAAAGGATATCTGGTGTCGAAATTTACTATTTACCATAATACACTCTTCCATCATGGAACACTAATGATACCACTTATGGGACACACAACCCCAAACATGATAAAAAAATCTTTTACAAAAAAAACTTCAATGCTAAAGTTAGTAATACTGTAATGAAATAAATAAAATATTGAAATGTTATAAAAATAAATAGATAAATAAATAGAAATAACCAGATCAATGCTAATATATAACACACAAATAAAAATTATCACATAATAAATAAATAAAAATGATAACATAATAAAGAAATAAGGGATAACATAATATTTAAATAAAAAGGGTAACATAATAGTTGGTTTTTAATATGTGATTCATGTTTTGAACTAATATTAAACCATTGAACTAAAAACATTATCTTTTGTTCATATCATAAAATCCTTGTACCTTTATTTATGTGATACTAATTTATAAATTTGAAAAAATTAATTACATATATTTTTCATAATTTATTAATAATTTCAAAGCATGTTTTCTTACTATTGAGTATGTGATGTGAATTTTTAAATAAAATGTTAATTTTAAACTAAATACACATAATTTAACTCATATCATCCACACCATATTTCAATTTGATGTATGATTCATTATTACATGTCAAAAATGAATCATGTGTCATTGTACTAATTTATCAATAGAATCAAACTATGTTTACTCTTTCTTGAGAATTTAGAACATGTTTTGAAATAAGATTTCCATTTTAAGTCTACTTACAATCATTTTAATAAGTGAATTTTCATTAATCATAACATATTAATAGGTTCATACCTAGTTCTTAATCTAATATGTCTACTCCATATTAATTTAGTATAATATATCTTCTTAACAATAAGATCCATTTCTTTTTTTCTTACACACATTATCTTCAAATCTTATCCATATTAGTATGCCCACATGTACATATTAACTTTTTCATTTTCCTAACTATATTTTTGTTCAATGAGTAAAATTAATGGATAATAGTCACTGCTATATAATTTAGATATTATAAAAAAACTATAATTTTATTCATGATTATTAAAATAATTTTTTTATTACAAAGAATCCTGTAAGACTTTTGTTGTTTTACCCAATCAATTCGAATCATATGAGATAAATCGGAGTAAATAACTCTATAACATTTTATAAATAAATTTAAATATAAAAAATAAAATTTAAATATAATGGGATCCCAATCTAATAACTATAACATTAATATTAAATATTTTTCTAAAACAACAATACTTATATTAAATGTGATCCCAAATAAGTTGGTAACCATTAACTTATAAAATATCTCTCCAAAAAATATAAATTCAAATGATAATATATTTAAGTAAATAAAAATCATATAAAGAACATCTTTTTGATCGATAAGAAAAAAATTATAAAAATGATATAAAACCATCTATTCATGGTGTCTATAAACATTATGAAACCATATAAGATTTTTTTTCATTCTATAATAACATTATTTTCTCCTGTGAGTATATGGATTCTCGGTAGTACATATAGAAATAGAATAATATAGATAAATAAAATTTTAATAAATATTTTTAATAAAATTATAATTTCATTTGAACATTCTTATTTAGAGAATCTATTTTGTGGATGGAATATGGTATCATTATTAAGTTTACAAATGTAATAATTATAATTGATGTGATTTCTTCCATTTAAAAAAACATAAAAATAATAGAAAATTTGATATATATTTTGATAGTTAAATATAATCAAATAAAACATAATACATAACAAGTAGTATAAATTCAATGGATTCTAGTGTGCATTTTTCTTCCACATACCATACTTATGAAGATAAATTAACACTGCAATATAAAATTTTATTAGCCCATAATATGAATTATATATTTTTCGTTTTTCTAAGAGAATTATAAGGAAGTGTACTAAAAATTCATTAGGGATATCATATGTGGTAATGTTTTTTGATATCCACATAATGGATCATAAAATTATATATTTTTAGTATATAATTTGATAAAAATGAATACTCAATGATTTCTAAAAACAAAAGCGACTAAGTAGTGTAAGATAATTAAAATATACATTATATGATTATAGAATTTAGTTTTACCCTTACATTGTTAGTATTGAGAAGATAATATCATTTTTATCATCTTTGTAAATTTTCTGGATGCCTGGTGTTCTCTTACAAAAATTTCATCTTCATGAATTGATGTTTTTGGTGCCGAAGTGACATGAGGACTAACGAATCCAAAATTTTATTTATAATGATTACCTTTAAATTGGTGTGATGTATACACCTATAGAAAATATTAATATTATTAAACTATAACAAAATTAGTAGATCAATTATTTTATTAAAAATTTAAGAAATTTTACGTCAAGTATACATTCATAGTTGAGACTCCCAACTATTAATGAATTATAATTTCAATTATAATTTTAATTATAGTCATGTTAGTAATGTTATCTCTATACATTTGATCTAAAAATTATATATATGTTATAGTTTTATTATCAAATGTAATATATTCATGAACCCATAACATTAATAAACGTGGTATTATAATGGGTGGTGTAATTCTACTATTAGAAGTTGTTTTTTATTTTTTAGATGATTATTTATATTATATTTATTTTATAATTTTTCACCCTTATGTTTTTCCTTATATAATATCATACACCAGTCTAAAGGTCTTTCTATTAATTTTAAATTTTAATAGAAAATAAATTGCAGTATATACTCCTCATTATCATCATGTATATTTATAAGACTAAATATCCATGATAAAAATTACAAATAGAAAATTATACCATTTAAGGATAAAGATCAATATTTAAGAATAGGTATATCGACACTGAACTCGTAAGCTACATTAATTGAAAATATCATGTGATATTTTTGAAATTATTTATTATGTAATATATTACATTTAATATTATAAATTTTTCCTCCCACAAAAATGAAATGGGATTTTTCTGATAGATATAAAACATAATCAATCTCACCGATAAGAATTTTAGTAAATAAAGGTATCATTAGTCATTTTATTTAGATTTAGTATAAAAATATATATCCTCAGGAATTGATTTCTATTTAGGGTAATGGCTAGACTCATATTGGGGGTATGGGGGTCCCTTTGTGTTTTAGTTGTGGCTGTGTAAATTATTTTCATTCCACTCTTTAAAGAAACATGTTTATGTTATTAACCCACTGACTAAAATATTTTTTAAAAGTATTTATTTATTCTTAAGGATTTTTTATTTTATCATATGTACCCCCATGTGAAATTTCATTATCAATGTATTATCAAGGTAACACTCTAAAAATTTTACTTCTAAAATTATTGTACTATAATGGATGTTTCAAAGATATTAAAATTATTCATTCAATAATTATTGTTGGTAATGATTATTTTTTATAAAGAAGAATAAATTCATAAAATAAGTTGTCAATATTTTTGTAACAATTTCTTAAAGAATGAAAATTTTCAATTATTTCATACTTACACATGATTCAAATAAAACTTCGTGTTTCCATCTATTATTAATCCTAATTTATTTACATGAGCCTCCATCTATAACAAATGATGTTGGATGAATGTTTCTTAATATTATGACTCATCAATAAATATATAAATAAATAAAGGATTGTAATTACATTAATTCATTATATTAATGAAATGTTTTACTATTTATTTAATATGCATAAGATTATTTTTTCATGTAAACAATACATCGTCATTTGATTTTAATATCGGTACAGATCTTTCCATACATGTTGATTGTTTTATAAAATACTTTGATGTTTTAAATTATTTAAATTATGAATCAATGTTATTAACAAATTTATTATATATAGGTACATAATTTTCGTGGTCCTTGCTTTTTCATGTGAGTTGTTTTGTAGGTCGGATGATTTTTTCATATTTTAAGAAGTAGTTTTTAGATTGTTTTAAATATTAGGGAATTAATATAAATTTTTAATAGATTAATTTAAAAATAATTTCTGAAGTTTCTAAAATGATATTTTTGAAATGTTTTTGGGATTTTGAAAATTATTATAAAACATTATCATAACTATTTACATGTTTTTATGTGAAAATTTAATATTTTTAAATTTAATTTTACCCTAACAGATTTCCTCACATAGGCATAAAGGTAATCTTTTTATAAATTATATTTATTGGTAAACCTTAAATATTAATACCTATTTAATGTTATGCCAAAATATATTATATTGTGTAATGTTTCCTGTAGTATTATAAACCTTACTCCAAAATACTATGTGTTACATAAGTTTAATTCCATTTATATATAATGTGGGTAAAAGTAAAATAGGCCTTCATGAACTACATAGAGGTCTTACTCAACTCACATAATGGTATCTCCATGTTTTCAATGGCTGTGTAAAGGTAATACCTTCCTCACAAAAGGGTATCTAGATTCTAGTATAAGGGTAGATTAGTTTTTAAAAAGGATATCTTAATGGTCCTTGAGAGTTTCTCAAACTCATATAATGTTCATTCCCATCTTAATTAATAGTCAGGATTAATTTTGTTCAGATGTATAATGTTGCATTAGACAAAACTATGATTATATAAGGGAATATCAAATGTTCTAAAACTAGCATAAGGGTAACCAATTATGTGATAATAAAACCATGTTACCATTACATATCAAATAATCTGCATATAAGGGAAATGTTTTAAATCCATAAAATTAAAAAAGTTCCACTATTACGTATTTGTAAAGCCTTTTTTAGATTTTAATGTCATTAAAAGTGAAAATTAAGGATTTAAATTAATCATGATTTTTTAAAATTATATATATCATTTAAAACTACTTTAATTGGATTAAAACAAATATATATTTAAATATGAAATTAATTTTATTTAAATGGGAACAGTATAATGTTTTAAATGGAACATTCAAAGATGCCTTCAATAGATATTAAAATCATACACCTCTTACTCTATATTCTTTATCTATTTATTTATGTCCAAAAAATCAAGTCATAAATTCCTCACATTGGTTCAATCTTTGTATATTGATTCTTGGCCTATATATTCCATCCTTCAGTATCCTCTTTACATTGTGTGGTCTATGAATCCATTACATCATTTATTGGGGATTCGTGTTCCCTTATTATTTCATATGAATTACTTTTGGGTGGATGCTAATATTTTTTCCTAATGAATATAATTAATGGGACATAACAAAATTGATGGTAATGTGTATTGTTTACGATATTTTAATCTATTTATTCATTTTATAGATAATAAATCTCATATATATTATTATCACACAAGTAAAGAGTTTTTATTTTCATTATCTCACAATGTGTTAACATATCTAATTAAAATATTATCATAGAAATAAAAAAGTTATTATAACATGAACATAATTATTATTGGTTATATTCACTTAAAATAAAAATTTATAATTTCACGCGTAGATATAATTTGGTGATTTTTATTAAAAAATTGAAATAGAATTTTTGTTTCATACTAAAATTAATATTTACTTCATGAATGGAATTTTTATCTCATTCAATTTTTTATATTATGATTTGAAACTTATCCAACTGGGGGAATAGGTAATTAAATGATAAGTATAATTAATATATTAAAATTTAAAAATTTAAATTATTGGTAGGGATATTATTATTGAAAGCATAATATATTTCATCTATATATTTACTATATGGTGCAAAATTTACTTGGATATAGTGATAGTTATTATTTCTTTTCGTGTTTTCATTATTATATAACCAATTCATAATTGATTATTCATTTGATGAATGTAATGAAACAAATTTTGTTTAAATAATATCTTATTTTTTCCATGCTTATGATGTTTTTCTTATATGTGATGATTGTGATGTGTGTTTAGTATCTTAGTTAATGTTATTGGGTTTTTTATATGGTGAATAATTTATTTTGTGGGATTATTATAGTAAATAGGTGTGGATTTTATATGAAAATGGTTTATAGTTCCATGGTTTGGATTTCTCGTTTCTCGGTAGTTATGAAATTAATGAAAAGTGGTATGTCACAAATAAAATTAATTTGAGTTATAATAAATGGTTTGGGGTTAGGAATAAATGAATGTAAAATGGTGTAATGATATTTAATTTTATTTTGGAGAGATAATAAATAAATCTTAACATGGTTTTTAATTTATTTTTTAAATGAGAAAAGTGTAATTGACGTGTGATTATGTGTTTCGTATGTGGGACTTGATGAGAGGTTAGTATTATGGAAATAATGTTGAAATGTAATAGTGGTTATGTATAAGTTGTGGTTTTTTGGTGGTGCTTGTTTTTTGAACCCGAAGGTTGGGATTGTGTGTAATTGTTATATATTTTAATTTCATTGGGATTTATATACACAACACACACAAATCCTTTATTTAAATAAGAACCCATAGGTTTTGGGTTATGGTTGTTCTCCCTAAATATCCATTTTAGAATGGATGGATGGTTAGATACCCTATTTCCCCACTCTCTCTTCTAGGACAGCTTATTGTACATTTTTAGTGATTTATAATGGTTATATTTCAATTTAGGATGTGTTTTATGATAGGATGATGTGGAGCATAGTGGGGTCTGTACATGATTGGAGGTAGTAATGAGATTTATGTTCTCCATGTCCATGATACCCTATTATTATCTTTTATGATAGTGGTTATGGATTTATGCAGATGTGATGGTTATGGAATCTGGAATGATTTTGATGAGGTAGGGATACTATGATTGGTGTAATTTTTTGAGCTGGATATTAACCATTGTGATGAGGTTTGTGATGACATGTGGCTAATAGAAACTAAATATATGAGAGTTCCATGAGGTATGGTGTTGGGTAAAGAGAGAATAAAATAGGTGGGAAGTAGTCCATGGAACCCTTTTATCATAATTCTTCTTCTTACATCATTATTCATGTAAATAGTATTCGGTGAGTGACCCTCAGTGATACCAAGTACTAGTTAGCCTAATAGTTTCTAACTGATTTTGTTAATTATTCCCCAAGGAATTATCATTCTATTCCCATATACCAATGAGAGTTTTCGGGAATAATTCTAAGTTGTGTACATTTTATAACCGCATTAATTTTATATAAACTCCTTTTAGGTTTCCAAGGGGAGTTCAAGAACAAATATGGATTATAGTAGATTAGGTGTTGGAGTAGTAGTTGAGTTGTTTTCGTAGGATTATATTTGGTGATTTACCTAGATAATCTCATTTTTATTCATATGAAATAACGTGTATTGTGGTGTATTTTGGGGTTTTCCATTTTTTTATTTTGATATGGATTTGTTTTCATTGATATTCTATCTCCCAATCATAATTGGTTTAAATATGGAGGGAAATACCTCCAATATGTATATCTTTCTTTATACATGCAGTGGTTGTTTCTAACTTGAGGTCTACTAGAGGTGGTAATTTGGGGAGGGTTCAATATCTCTATTTCAACATTTGTTTCCATGAATATGTATATTTAGTAGTAGGGGTATTATTAGAGTGGTTTCCAAGTTTTAGATTGAGAGATATTATGGATTTTGGTGTTAGGAACTATGATGGTCGAATGATTTTGGTAGAGAAACCATGCTAGATGATATTCTCGCTTAATGTAGAATTGGGACAATAGCTAGGACAAAAGATTTTAGGGCCCTATGTGATATGATTCAAGGAATCGCATCCTCTAGAATTATTATGTGATCTATTTCATCCTATAGGGTAGAGAACTATTATAGGTACATGGATTATTATTATTTTCAATTATGATTAAATATGGTGGTTTTTGGAAGTTAATAAATTATTTATTTAAATAAATCTGGAATTTTCTGTTTATTTATCTTATTAATCATGGGATTTAATTGTTAATTTAAGATTATTGTTTTCAAAATTTGATATAAAACATGTATTAAGTGAATAAAACAATAATTAACTAGAATGAAAAGTTTTTCAGAACAGTTTTTAGACATTAATGTGTTATTCCCCGGCATGTTATAATATCATCCGTTAAGAACAGCTTTTTTTATTTTTACAGTGAAAGTATTATTAACCTATTTTCTGATTATTCAAACTAATTATACAATAAGTCTTAGTATATTTCACTATAAATAGTTACTACATGTCATAACTACTATAAAATATGTTACCTATAATAGATTTCATAATGGTATACTGAAATGAATTATTTTGAAACCATGCTTAAGATTTTTCTATTTCCCATGTAAGTCGATATACCACGAATTATTTTTCATTTTTAGGCATGGGTTATGGATTAAATGTAAAATTGTTTTTTGGTAATTTAAATTTTGGGATTCTTGAAGAATTACGATCTTTATTTTTAATTATTCATTTCAATTTTGAAATAATGACATGAATAATTTTCCCCTTCTTTTTTTTCATGATGACATTTGTGTATTATCAATACATTTATATGTTGTATACATGTCTTGGAAATATTATTTTAATGATGTAAATTTTTCATCATTGTTTTCTAAATTCTTGATAATAATAAATACGCTTAATATTAAACATTAATTGTTTGATAGTTTTCAAAATGAACAAATCAATCTCATATTACAAGCACTGTTAAAATCATAGAATGTTATATTGTTTGTACATATACATTGAACAAAAAAATATGTATTTTATGACATGTATTACTATTCCAATTAGTCTATATATCGTGCACATGTAATGAATTTATTATATGGATGCATTTTAGTTGTTCTAAATTCTTTAAAAATGATAAAAAAGAATTGGGGTAATATATAGGAACATGAAATTATTAAAATTATTTATCTTCTTCCATTCAATTTCGTTAAAAGTTTTTAGGGATAAAATAATTGTTTATTGAATATTAATCCATGTTTAGTCCATTATAGGGTTCATGTCTAAATTTGAAAAAAATTATGAAGTTACAATGACATTTCGATGCTTCCCTTACAGTCATGTAGTTATCTTAAATTTGTCAAGCTCAATTTTTAGTACCATAACCTGTGAAATGTTTTATCATTAACATGACCTCATTTTATAGCTATGTAAATTTTAGGAATTTTGTTTCCCTAGAAAAGACATGGAACTATTGTTTTTTGTTTGTGGTTTTATTTTTTTATAGATTAGTATAGTAAAGAGTTGATACTCCTTTCTTAAATCATGTTTCTAAATGTCAGTATGATGATTTAAAGGTCATTTAAAAATAATGCATTCCAAAATGAAGAATAATCAATGAAAACTTTATATTTATTATCTTGTAAAACGGTGTTATATTTTATATAATGTATGTTGATGTGGAGGACATATGATCCTGCTATGATTTTGTATTGTATTGTGTTATTATTGATTGAATAAACCCTATCCCATAAAATTTAAAACACTTAAATCTGATATTGGAAATTTTTTAATAATATAATTATCGAAAATAATCATTCTCCCCCCACGTAAAATATTATAAAATTAGTGAAGAAATTTTTTTTTCTCTTGTTGGTTGTTCTGGTGGGATACAATTTATTATTCCAAATTCATGTTTGGTTTTTGATTATTTATATATGTAAAATTAAGTTATATAATTTTTATGTTATTAATATTGATATTAATCAAGTTAAGAGAATAATATAGATGTATTATATGAATAAAAATAAATTTTATGAATTCATATAACTTGGTTAAATATGAGAGTTATCATTCAAAAATGTTAAATATGAAATGATTGATATCATACAAAGAATGTTTTAATTTATTTTAATTATAAAAAGGATTGATATGAAGATTTTGAGTTCTTAAATAAATTTTTTTGGTGTATACATTATATAATTAGAAGCATGATGAATTGAAAGATTTTATCTATTGGTAAACATAGATTTTTTATTTTTAATAAACAAAATTTGGAAACAATTATTTTTTAGTAACGTGTTTTCTAAAATAGACACATTATGTTCTTCAATGAAACATGTAGTTATTTTAAAATAATATTTTCAATGTTTATTACATCTGTTTTAAAAAAATATTTTGATAAACACCTTGTTATGAAGAATGATTAAAAATGGTGTTTTATTTTAATGTTTTTCCCACCATCTAGATTTTTAATGGATGAGTCTTAGTAAAAATAATTTATTAACATTATTTGAAATTTAACATGTTTAAATATTCAATTTTTTTAATACATATCTAGAAATTAATAATCATTTGAAAAGTATGATTATAACTTAATTTTCTAAATAAGTTTGATTTAAGGAAATATTTTATGCAGAAAATCATAGTATGTTAATAAAGTATTGTAACATCTTGGAAGAAACTTTTATCATAAAATTTTAATCATAATAAATGTGGAATAATCATTTATATATCATGATTTTATCTAATGACTAAGTGAAGTTATTGAAATCATGGATATAATAATATATTCTCTTAAATGAATTTTTATTTTTTCCAATTCATTCAATGTGATGTGATATTATTTGTTGGTGTTTCCTTATAATATGGTTTTGTGATTGATTTGTTTTTTTTTCGGTTTTTGTTCTATATCTATGTCCTTTAATGTGATTATGTGATCCTACTTAGGATGGGGAGTCACAGTTACATACTCGATATCCCATGTTGTATACATATTTATTTTTTTGCTAGTATAATTTATCTAAACTCATGTTGTTATAAGTGGTTGATTCATTTCTTTAATGAAATGGTTTATTAATGGATTTATTCCTACTTTAGAGATATATCCTCTAATAGATTTTTTTGAGACTGTTTCATAATGTTGTGTTTTTATTCCCATTGTTCTTCTTGTAAAGACCCATATTTAACATGTAATTTTATTTTAATTATATAGAATTATTAGGAGACAAAAAAAATTGGCAGTGCATGATTCCAAGGACCGATGCACCCAGAATGAATTTCTGAACTATTTTTTAGGTACGTTCATTAAATGTGTGAGCAGTGTTTTATATTATTTCAACCAATGCTCGGATTCAAAATTTGAGGGAACCGTTGAATCCGTAGCACCAGAATTCTATTCATGGAGGCTTCACTTTGACTATAGTAGGCTGGGATAAAAAAGATATTTTTTAGACATTTAAAAGAATAATAAAATAACAATATTATTTTATTTATCTTTTTTTTCCTCCAACAGACGACCGGTGGTGGTCACAACAATGATATGTCAAGACATTAAATGTCTTGACTCCCATTTTTTTAACTGCATTGTTCGAAATTGGAAGGTTCATTAATTAATTGAACCTAATTAATTCCACATGTGTCACTCACCCTTCCCCTCTCTTATTTATATGGATCTTGGGGTGGAGTGTTGACACAGCTTCACCAAGCGATGAAACTCTGCAAAGTACCACGACGCCAACCACTTAGTGGATGCGAGTGATTTCAGTGAGAAGTGATGAGTGAAACTGAATCACAAACTGACGACAATGATGAAGGAGTTATATTGATCGGCTTCACGTATCGTCCATATATGGGGATAGCTTAAAAGATATATTTGATGTTTTAACTTGTTCTCTCTTGTTATCACATTAACGTAGAGGGAGTGGGCCAAAAGAACAAGTCCAGAACCTCTTCTGATTCATTCATGCTTTGTTCATCAGGAACAGTTTCCTCATCATGACGGAAATGAAAAATAGTGGGTTACGCTGTGACGGTGGCAGCGCAGGAGAGTCGTAGGCATAGACAGCACCAAGAACGGGCTATCGAATCACGTCTAGTGGCACACGGAAGAAACCCTCGGTGTGTTATGTCAGCGATATCCGATGGTGGCTAGAAGATACCTACGGAAACCAGCCATAGGTGGTGTAAGGTGGCGTGCAACGGTGCATCGTGGTGCCCGAAGATAGCCGGCTGAGCTGGCTGCGTGGGACAAGGGCGGCTCCAGCAGGTGAAGTTGGTGGTGCATAGAAGCCACGGCCAGAGGACCATGGAAGAAGTGAGCGGTGTGGAGAAGCTGTGGCTAGAGGGCTGTAGCAGGAATGTGTGGCACAACCCCATGCCATACAATGCTAGCGGAACACGGTTGGCCAAATGGTTGACCATTCATGCGGTGGGGTAGTGCCCCACTAGCTGGAGAAATTGCCCCATAACTATGGGGCCAGCAGGACACAACGGTAACCCTTTGGGTGGACCGAGATGGACGACGTCTGCCCAAGCGGGCTAGGATGGACCCGCGGCCTAGCTGGTGAGTGTGGGTGGGCCGAGCCCCACATGGCGGGCTGAGCCAACCACGGTCTCGGCCCGCAAACCGAATCGGGTCGTCCCCAACGGATCGTGCTTAACCTGTATCAGGTACACCCTGAGACCCATTGCGTCTGGCTGGTCTGACTGAGTCGGACTGGGCTGAGACCTAACCAGCCTCGAAATAATGAAACTCCCATAATTTATGAATAATGTGTCCATTCGATACACTGTTAGTGGATTTGAAACCCCTTTTGGGAAGCGGTCCCTTTTGCATATTCTTGTCGGCCTGACCGAGCTAGGTCGGACGGAGGTGAGAAGTGTTGTAACTAACAGACCGAGCATCCAAATGACACACCATCTATGGAATAAGGACCCTTGAGATAAGGGGGTCTATTAGAGATACTATAATTTAGTATTTATGTAGTTTGACATGCGACTTGTGTTGGAGAAAAATGGAATTCAACTAGGCACTTTTTACAAAATTTCCCATATCTCATAGATTGGGCATCCTATTGACGCGCCTTCTATCACATTGGGACCCCTATGATAGGGCGGTCCCTTGGGTGTGATTTTTTGGTGAATTACTACCGATTGAAATGTTACCGATGTCTTGAGGAGTGGTTCTCCTAGAATCAAGCATGCTATGAGCGGGAATCCTGTGGATGGAAATAAATTGAAGTCGTGATCTAGTGTGGATCAGCATCATAGTGAACTTGTGTAGATCAACATCATTGCTACATAATTAGGACCAATTTGAGAGTGGCTCATCATGGATCAGCAACTAGAGACCTTGTGTGGATCAGCAGTTAGCATCCCTATGTGGATCAGCATACCAATGACCCTCTGTGGGTCAGCATTCTAGTGACCCTATCTGGATCATCATTCTAGTGACCATGTGTTGATCAGTAGTAATGTGACCCAATAAAGACCCACCTTATAGTGGCCAATCATGGAAAAAATACTTACGTCCAATAGTGGACATATAGTAGAAGAATTTATGGTAGTTCAGTTGAGGATCATTAAAATGTAATAAGAAGATATAGCTTAAGACTTATAATCTATATTCTTGTAATTTGATTTGTATACATGGTGTGAGATGACTATTTCATCGGGCTTTGTGATTGAGGTCTCTCATTGTGGTTCTTCCTTTTTAGAACTTTGGGATACCTTTGGTGGTCTCAGGCTCACTATAGAGTATTGTTATACTCACCCCTGAATGGGCTTTGCCCGCACCTTTTTGTTTCTTTTGCAGATGACGAGCAGTTGGGCTGAGACTCGACAGAGCCAGGACCAGGCTGTACATGGAGGATATGGGCTGACATAGAGATCCATGGAGATGAAATGTACCTAACCTTCAATTAGGATCTTTGGTGGATGATCCAGGAGTTTTTTTTCTCTTTTCTGTTGTACATGTACTTTTCATTTGGGATGGTATTCCAGCCCTTTTACAATCAGTACACTTTTTACTATAGAATTTTACATTATAGTTGCTTCATTTTGTGTTCTTGTATTGTGTGTTTCAACATGTTTGAAGGAACTTCCTTCCTATTATAGGGATATGCCTTTTTTGTTGGTAGTCTCCAACCCCTATCCTAAGGAAGGCGGGCTTAGTGTGGTCCTGGCATGGGCCCCGAGGGACGGGTCATGAAAATGTGGTATTAAATTAGTCAATTCTATTGAAAAACTAGGAATATGATATTTTAATAGAGAAATAGTGTAATGTTTTTTAGTGTGGGTTTCAGTTTGGGAAGTCCAGTGTTGGTGTCACCGCTAATGTATCTATTCACCAGGTCCCTGAATTCTGATTTCTGACTTGGTTCACGAAAAAACTCATTGTATGTTATTTATAAGTATTTTATTTTTGACCCCTTTGAGTCGTCTCACAATGTATAACTTATTGACTATTAAAAACCTGTTTTCATTCAATATGCCACCATGTAGACAGCTGGCCAGGATTTTTTAGAGAATACACAATGACAGCCCACAGTGCACTAAGGCTTCAGTGCAGGGCCCTCTTACGAAGACAGTACTATTATGTAGTGTACCACAAACATCCCTACCTTTTGGGAATCCCTTTCCATGAGACCCAGTAGCAGATTGTGCATGTTGACTGAGTGCATCGCACGAGTTCCAACGGCAGAGGCCTCCAAGGTTCGGAGGTGAGACAGATATGCCGGCAGTTGAGGACTCTATGGAGGTTGTGGCCATAGTTTTTCACCCAGATGGGACATCAGATGACAAGATGGTGATACCAGCTATCGATCATTTCCAAGGAGCAGTAGGGAGATGTTGGATTCTGATGCTCCAAATTAATGAGAAGGTGAACCTCACCCGGGAAGATTTCGAGATCCTCTTCAAGGAAGAGTTCGTTCAAATGACTCTACCCTTTGTGCATATACAGGTGTTACTACACTTACAGTAGGGCATCCTGACCATGTCCAATTACTCAGCAAGGCTCACCGACCTATCGTGCTACACCACTCACATGGTGTGGGGCCCTTTTTTTAGGGCCCAAACATTCGATCAGGGACTCCAACAAAATATTAAAGTTTAGATGGTATCTCGTTACATGCTGAAGCATAATAGAGTGTGGTATAGAGGACTGTTGGTGGAGAACTTCTTTGTTGCGCAGGTATTGACAGTGAGACCCACCATTGGGCGACACATAGAAGAGTCATCTACTGCTGCTAGTAGGAAGATGACATGGAGGTCCAAGATGACATTAACTTTTTTTGGATGACCCCGGGACATATGGTCATAGGTGTGAGGCTCACAAGGTAGATTAGTCTGGCAGAGGGGATGATTTTTCTTCATATGTGGTGAGTAGAGTCACATGTCCCACAACTGCCTCACCAACCACACTGACGGCCAGTAGATGGTCTAGGGAATGCTGAGGCAAAGGCCTAGATTCGAGCAAGGAGATATGCAAGGTGGTCTACTTGGCATAGGAGTTGGTCATGCAACAGGCGATGGGCATCAATTCGATGTTTGATTTCTACCACCTCCGGGTGGTCCACCCCAGCCATATGGAGAAGGTGGACAGGGATGAACTTAGCTCTAGGAAGCAGAGGCCTATGATCATGGCTCTCCAAGAATGATTTGAGGTATGATCTATGTCTACTACACCTTAGATGCAATACATATAGACACAGGATCCAGTAACTCTTTCGTTTCCCTATATTGTGTTTGGAGCTCGTAGATTCTTGTGGATCTATTGGCTCAATCCTTGTGATTAGAGTTTCTTACAAGAGAAGATTAAAGGATTACACACAAGTTCCAACAGTGTGATCTTACTCTAGCAGGAGAGAACTTCGGCAAGGATCTTCTAGTAGCGGCGTTGCGTCTTTTTTATGTCATCTTGGGTATGGATTAGTTATCCACACTCTATGCTCAGATTGACTGCATTAAGTTCAAATTGGTGTGTGTTTGGAAGGATGGGACCATTTTTTCCTTCATCAGTGAGAAAGGAACATTTTCAGCACAAGATGGTCATTCCTGAGAGAGGGTGCAGTCGATCACACATAAGCTGGCAAGCCTTACCCTCCGAGTAGTTGATTTTGAGATTCTGATCTATCCTATAGTGGTGGACCAGTATGATGATGTCTTCTTTGATGACGTTCCAGGACTACCTCCTCACAGATATGTGGACTTCTACATCAACCTGTACCCCAGGATAGCACTGATATCTACACTAGTATATCAGATGGCTCCTGTGGAGCTTCCTGAGTTATGGGTATAGTTGGAGGACTTGTAGAAAAAGGTTTTCATAACAACCAATGTTTCCTTTTGGGTTACCCCGATTTTGTTCTCCAAGAAGGAAGTTGAGATTTTGAGGCTCTTTGTGGATTATCAGCATCTAAACATGGTGACCATGAAGAACAAGTTTCCACTTATGAGGATTGATGATCTTTTTGATCAACTGAAGGGAACTCGTTGGTTTTTTAGGATAAACCTCAGATCAGGGTATCATCGGCTTAGGGTACAAGATGAGGATATGCATAAGACATCTTTCAGATGTCGGTATGACCACTATGTGTTTTTGTTATGCCATTCAGCTTGACGAACTCCCATAAAGTGTTCATTGGACTCCTAAAAAATAAAATTCATCCATACCTCGATATCTTAGTGGTGGTATTCATATATGACATCTTGATATACTCAGTGCCGGAGGAGGAGAATGCATATCATCTACATATTGTTCTGGATACACTCAGAGATTACCGAATTTATGGTATACTCTCAAAGTGCTAGTTCTGGATACGGGAAGTCCACTTTCTTGGACACATTATCTCAGGGGCTAGATTTCCAGTGGATCTGTAAAATTTTGAGGTTGTTCTAGCTTGGGAGATACTAGGGAGTGTAACAAAGGTTCGGAGATTACTGGGGTTGGCTGGGTACTACCAGAGATTCATACCTGACTTTTCTAGAGTTGTGGAATCCTTTTAAGCGATGAAGAAGAATTGTAACCCCTTTGTGTGGACAGAGAGATGCTAGCATATTTTTTCAGATACTAGGAAGATGCTAATGAGTGCCCCCATCATGAGGCTACCAGAAGAGGATTCTGGGTATGTTTTCTACTGTGACGCATCAGGGACCGGACATGGATGTGTTCTGATGCACGAGTGAGCAGTGATCACTTATGGTTCACGATAGATGAGACATCATGAGAAAAACTATGATACCAATGAACTAAAGTTAGTAGTAGTGGTCTTCAACTTGAATATGTGGTGACACTTCTTGATGGGTGAACAATTTACTATTTAATCTGATCACAAGAGTCTCAGGTATATCTTCTAATAAAAAGGACATAAACCTGAGATAGTAATGTTCTCTTGAGATCCTCCAGGACTCTGAATTTGAGATAGTCTACACTCCAGGGATGGAGAATGTAGTAGAAAAGACACTCAGCAGGAGGCCTGGACTACAGTTCTTGGGTGAGGCGACAGAGCAACTAGCGTGTTGCATATATCCATTATTGATAGAGATGGATAAGGTTACCTATAGTCTATAAAAGTCACTCCCCCACTCCTTCAGCGAGTCAGGGAGGCGTAGCTTGGGAAATTGAATGTGAGGCTCGACGTGCTCAGATATTCTCAGGACAGGCACCTGATAGATTTTTTGAAGGTTGGGATCACGTCGTCCTCTTCAGAGGATGCACCATGGTACTAGTGGCGTTATAGGAGGTTTTTTTATGCAGTTCCCTATGTCCCCTATAGAGGTACATCCTGGTGTGGTGAAGACATACTCGGACCTCTGGCATCAGTACTGGTGGCCAGGGATGAAGAAAGCAGTGGTAGAGTTTGTTTGATGATGCCCCACTTGTCAACAAGTGTAGGCCGAGAATCAGGTTCTAGTAGGCACAACACATCCATCAGAGGTACCAGAGTGGAAGGGGGATAATATTTCCATGGATTTTGTGACATGGAAACCACGTAGGTCTTGGAGACATAGTTCCACTTGGGGGGATCGTTGACTAACTCACCATGTCGGCCCACTTCCAACCTATTTGAGAGCAGGTATTAGTAGAGGGCCTGGGACACCTCTACATCCATAAAATTGAATGACTCCCTGGGGTGGAATCGATGATCCTCTATGACCGTGACACACATTTTATATCCCAATTATGGAAGGGATTACAGGAGGAATTTTGAAATCAGCTACGTTTGAGAACCACCTTTCATCTACAGACAGATGGTCAGACGGAGTGGAAAATTCAGACATCGGAGGATATGCATCATGCTTGCGTCCTAGATTTTGATCTCAGTTGGGAGGATCAGTTTCCCTTGTTGGAGTTCGCGTGTAACAATAGTTATCACTCCACCATCATTATGTCACCATTTGAGGCCTTTTATAGTTGACCATATAGATCACCTATATGCTGGGCATAACCATGGGAGTCAGCCCATATGGATCCAGAGTTTGTATGGGCTACCACTATAAGGGTGTAGATCATCCAGGATCAGATGAAGACTACACAGTGCAGATATAATACTTATGATGATAGAAGATAGTGACCTTTGTAGTTTGAGGAGGAAGGCCATGTCTTCCTATAGGTCTCACCTTATCAAATTTTGTAGAGATTTGGCTTGGGAGGAAAGATATCTCTGAGGTTCGTCATACTATTTCAGGTTCTCAGCAGAGTTGGCGAGGTAGAGTATCGCTTAGCTCTCCCCCATTGATGCATCGGTTCAATGACATTTTCTACATGTCATATATGGGTAAATATATTCCTGATCCATCCCAAGTTATCAACTAGGGAGAGATAGACATTGATAATGAGGTTATGTTTACGTAGGTTCTAGTGTAGATTGAAGATTGACAGGAGAAAGCCCTTGTTGGATGATTGATTCCTCTATTGCACGTTCGTAGGCAACAAGGGTACCTCCGGAAGAGCACATTGGAGAGGGAGGCTCATGTCTGTGATCAGTATCCAATTTTTCTTCCTTATAAAATGTTGTGGATTTTGGGGACGATAATCACTAAGGAGGAAAGAATGTAAAGACCCATGTTTTACATTTAATTTTTATTAAATAATATGAAATTATTACGAGTCTATAAAATTTGACGTCGCATGACTCTGCGGCCCGGTGTTCCTGGAATTAATTTCTGAACATCTTTTAGGTAGGTTCACTAAACGTGTGATAAGGGTTTTCTAACATTTTACCTGGTGCTCAGATTGAAAATTCGAGGTCACTATTGAATCTATAGTATCGTGATTCACTTAAGGGAGGTGTCACATCGACCGCAGCAGTTCAGGAGAAAAAGATAGTTTTTTAACATTTAAAAGAATAATAAAATAACAATGTTATTTTATTTCTCTTTTACTTTTCCACCAATAGATGAGTGGTGGTGGAGGATCCAACGATAAGTAAAGCCATTAAATGTATTGACTCCCCTTTATTTTTGTAACCTCATAGTTGGAACTTGGAAACATCTTTAATTGAATGAACCTCATTAATTCCATGTGTGTTACTCTCCCTTCCCCTTTCCTATTTATATGGAGCTTGGGGAGGAGTGTTGGCACGACTTCACTAAATGAAGAAGCTCTAGAAAAGTACCACGATTCCAACCACTTGGAGGATGAGACTTGATTCATAGAGAAGTGATGACGGCCACAGAATCACGAATCGATGACAAAGATGAAGGAGTCCTGTTGATCATCATTGGAAAACATATCTTCTAGGAATGGGGTGTTTAAAATTTAACTATGATGTTTTGCCTTTTTCCCGCTTTCTATCACATTAACGCGGAGGGCACGATCTAAACGAACAAGGATATACCCTTCCCTGCTTCGCTCATGCATCGTTATTCGAGAAAAGTTTTTTCATATTGATAGAAACATGAAATAGCGGGTAACACTATGACCATGGTAGTGCGAGAGAGACGTAGGCCCAGACGGCACCAAGAACGGACCACTGCAGCACGTCTAGTGGCCTGAGAAAGAAACTGTTGGTGTGCCATGTTGGCAGCATCCAGAGGAGACCCGCGACAACTGGACATGAGCGGTGGAAGGCGGTGCGCAACGACACACCGCTATGGTTGAAGACGGACAATCGCACGAGACAAGGGCAACGTAAATAGGTGCCGCCAGCGGCGCAAAGTATCCACGGCTAGTGGGCCGTGGAAAAAGGGGGTGGAACGAAGGAGCCACGGCCAGTGGGCCATAGTAGGAATGAGAGACGCAACCTCAAGACATTCCATATTGGCCGAACCTATTCGGCCAAACGGCCGACCATTCGTGCGGTGGAGCAGTTCCCCCTCACCTAGTGAAATTTCCTTGAAACTACAGGTCTAGCGGGACACAATGACCCACCTTTGGGTGGTCCGAGCTAGACAGAAGCTAAAACTACCTAGCAGACCACACCCGTAGCCCAACAGGCCAGCATGGGTGGGTCGATCCCCACCCAGTGGTCCAAGACAACTGCAAATGAGGCCCATGAATAGAATTGGGCCGACCACAATTAGCTGGGTCCACTAAACTGGGCCAACCCTTAATGGGTCGAGCCTTGGCGAAGTCAGGTAGACCCCATGGATCTGTTACGTCATGCCAGTCTGACCGAGTCAGACCAGGCCCAGACCCAACCAGTATCGAAATAAAGAATCATCTGTAACTGACGAACCTTGTGTCTATTTGACATGATTTCAGTGGCTTTGGGACCCCTTTTGGTAAGTGGTCCCTTTATAGAATATTGGTGGGCCTGATAGTGTCGGGCCAGACCGGGGTGTGATCACACTCGTTTCATGGAATGGAATGTAAATAACAGACCGAGCATCCGTATGACGCGACGTCTATAGACTATGGACCCTAGTGACAAGGCTCTCCATTTGAGATAAAATAAGTGGGTTTTGATGGAGTTTTATTTGTGACTATGGTGGGATCAAACTTGAATCCGACCGGGACATTTTTACAAATGTACCCACATCTCATAGATCGGGCATCCGATCAATGTGTAGTCTATCACGTTGGGGACCCTATGATAGGGGGTTCCTTTGGTATGATTTTTGGTTGACTTCCATACAGTTGTAATATGACTGATGGCTTTAGACGTTTTTCCCTCAAAATCAAGCGTTCTATGAGAGGGAATCATGTGGCTTGCTGTCAACTAAAGTAGAAATCCTGCGTGGATCAGCATCCTAGTGACCCTGTGTTGATCAACATCGTAACTACCCAAAGATGACATGTTTTAGAGTGAACCATCGAGGATCAGCAACTAGTGAACCAATGTTAATTTGAATCGAGTGACCCTGTGCGGATCATAATTTCAATGACCCTATGTGGATTAGTATACCAGCGACCCTCTGTGGATCAGAATTCCAGTGACCCTATATGAATCAACATTCTAGACACCCTGTGTGGATCAGCAGTAGCATGACCCGATGAGGACCTACCTTACAGAGGACCATCATGGAACATAGACTTACGTCCAAGATTGGGCCGATAGTAGAAAAACTTCTGGTGGTTCAGTTGAGGAACTTAAAAATGGAATAATATGATATAGCTTAAGAATAATCATCTATATTTCTGAACTCTAGGTTTTATACCTGGTGTGAGATGATTTTTGATTTTTGATTTGTGATTGTGCAATTTCCTTGTGGTTTTTCATTTCTGGAACTCTTGGAGACCTTTGAGGGTCTAGGGGTCCCCACAGTGTATTTTTATACTCACCACTACACAGGGTTCACCCGCGACTTGTAGTGTCATGTGCAGATGATGAGCTACTAGTCTTACACTTGACGGATATTGGACTATGTGGTACATGGAGGAGAGGGCTGACATGGAGAGATATGGAGATGATCTGTACCTACCCTGCATGTAGGATCTCTATTGGCAAATATAGGAGCTTTATTCTCTTATTAGTTGTACTTTTACTTTTCTGATGGGATTGTATTCGTCCACTTTAATTTCTATACATTTTTTACTATAGATGTTTGCTTCATAGTTTCTTCTTCTTGGGTTCTTGGATTGTGGGTCTATACAGGTTTAAAGGAAATTCTATCCCAATATAGGGATATTCCTTTTTTCGGCCCATGCAGCCAACCGCTGGCCTATGGAAGGCATGCTTGGGGTTGTCCCAGCACAGTCCCTAGGGGTCTGGTCATGACACCTCTAGTGTGGTTGTTTTGTTTCAAATATATTGGGATCCTTGAGAGGTATCACATAAGGTTGTTAAATTATCTCCCTCCCTTCCCTCTCCAATGAATTTTTTTTTAATTTTGATGTTGATAATTGTTTGATTGTTATCTAATGTAATGGTTTTTAATATTCTTGAGAATTACATTGTTATTCTAATTTTTCTTGTAATTTAGAATATATATTAATATATTAAAAATCTATTTTAAAATTTTCTACAAATTGTGGTAGAAATTTTAAATTTTTAAATGATTATTTGGAAATTAATTTTATAGTTTTTATGAATTATTATAGTATTTTGGAAGTGTTTTTGGAAATTTAGAAGTGATAACAAATTATTGTCTTAATTAATTACAAATTTTTGTAAGTGTGAATTTAATATTTTTATCATTACTTTTACCCTTATGATAATCCTTAATTATGTGTAAGGGAAATTATTATTCTCTAAAGGATACGTAAGGGTAATCCATAGATCTTATACACTATATTATGGTATGTTAAAATATATTTCATTGTATATAAGTATACCTAGTACTGTAATGGTAACTTCTAAAATTCTTTGAGTTGTATACGGCTAATTACCTTTTTCTTCTATCATTATAGAGGTAAAAATGTACCATTACATGATATATTTATGACCTTAACAGCTCATGTAAGGGTATTTTTGATTTTTCAATGGCTATGTAATGGTAAGAACTATGTCACAAAATTGTATCCCATGTTTCATATAGGGATATCCTAATTTTTGAATAGGTATTTATGGGTCAGTGGGATTATTTCAAACTCGAATAATGGTTCTTCTATGATTTAGAGTAGTGTAAGGGTACATGTGACTTTCTTAAGCCTATGTAAGGGCACATTCAGTTTTCTAATACACTCATAATGGTAACTAACCATATATATAAGACCAATATACCTTTATACAACAAAAACTCTATACATGAGGTTTATTTTTTAAATTCATAAATCCTAAATTTCTATATGTTATGTATCTATTATTCATTTTAATGATTTTAAAGTTGTAAAATATAAAAATAAAAGATTTAAATACCAAATGATCATTTCAAGTATTATAAAAAATTTCATAATGTTCTAAATAGTGGAAAATAAATATTTTATTTAAATCAAAATTAAATGGGAAATAAATTGGAATAACATACTCATTTAAAAAGGAAATTTGATGATGTGTTCAATTGTTTTAAAAATTCCATTCCTCTTCTTATAGTTGAGTTCTCCAATTATTATTATTCAGAAATGTAAAATGACCTCCCCTTATAGTTATGAAACCCTACTCTTGGGGAAACCTCTAGTTGTTGATTACCATCCAATATGCCATATCTTTCTCTCTCATTTATACTTTAGATGAAACGTGAGTCTAGCACCATCACCAAGAAGGGGATCAGAGTTATATCATTATTTCTTATGAATATATATTATTAAAATTATTTTTCTATTTTATTGGATACTAACAGCTATACAAATGAATATAAATAATTATAAATAATGAAAAATTTTGGAATGAAGGGTTTCTCTTGTATTTTACATAATTTCTTCATCATAGAAATAATTGATTCCCTAGAAAAAATTATCATATGTGTAATGATTTATTATTATGATTATTCCATGTCATGTTAATTTATATAATAAAAATATTATCATAGAATGGAAATTTTATTATCACATGAATATAACTAATATTGATTACATTTTGTTAAAATAAAAATATTGAAAATCATGCGGTTTCTATATTTTATGGTCATGAAATTAAAAAAATGAACTATAATTATTGTTGTGTGTTGTAATTAATATTGTTTTTAATGAAATGATTTGTTATATAATGTAATATTATATTTTATTATTTTAAAATTATCCAATACAAGTGAATAGATAATCACATTTTAAATATCATTAATATTTTATATTGCAGAAATTAAATTTATTCATTTGGACTCTTTGATCGAACATGTTATTATGTTGCTTCATGATATTAATCAAAAAGTATGTTATTTAGATAGATTTCATGATATTTTTAGTTTTTATAGTTGTGAACCATATTATGATCACCCATTCATTATTGATTAATATTATGAATATTGTAATTGGATCGGTTGTTTGTAAAAAAAGAATTTGATGTGTTTCCCCTTTCCCATGAAGTTATATTTATGTGTGTTAGATATTAAGTGTGATTAATTTATTATTTTGACTTTTGGGGTTGGGGTGATGATTTATGATTTGGTTTTCTCGTATTTGGGGTTGTGGTGATGATGTGTGATATGGATGCGTGAAGTTAATATGAGATTGGGTGATGGTGTCATTACTTGGATTGGAAATTTCCTAGTAGTCATTTAATGTTTGAAAAGTGGTATGTTCTAAACTATATAAAAAATACATTGGACTAAATTTTTTGGGTAGAAATATTAATTAATTGTAAATGGGGTAATTATTTTTAATTTGAATGTGGAAATATAAGAAAATCATTTAAAAATGGTTTTTAATTGATGTTGTTAAATGTGAACTATGAAATTGATGTATAACTGTATGTTTGGTACGTGGGACTAGATGGATAGTTGTTATTATGGTAGTTCTGTTGTTTAGAGATAGTGATGATATAGATGTTATGTTGGTTTGGATGTTTTAGTTGTTTGAACCCATTGGTTGGGGATTTTGTGTAAATATTGTATTATATATTTTCTTTGTAATTTTTATATACACCGCATCTGAGTCATGTGTTTACTCCGACACCCATTGTTTTTTGGTTTCAGGTGTCTTACCAAAACACCAATTTTGGAAAGGATGGATGAATAGATAACCCATCACTCTTTATGGGAAGAGCATTTATTATAAAAAATGTAATGGATTGCAGTTATAATATAGTATAGTTGGTGTTTGATAAAAAGAAAATGTCTCTTATAGTGTTGGTCATTCATTGTAGGAGGAGAGAATTGGTTTGAGGTGAATCAAATTTATTATCATGAACCATCCCTAATGGGTTGTGTCGTGACTAACCCAAGCCCACATTTAATAGGCCAGGGGATAACGACTGGAACAGAGTATGAATATCCCACAAATGGGGGTCATTGGCCTAGGTACATGTGCACATGCACACATATCCAAACCCACAAATGCTAAAATGTAAAAACACTATGTAAAAAATCATGCATACTACAATGATACCAAAAATACTGTAATGTACTAGTAAATTGAAAGTAAATAGGGGAAACATGCAATCCCAATGAAAAAAGTACAAACTTCTGAAACTCTTCTTTAGAAAACACTACCTAATGGGTACATACATATACAGCTATCTGAAGTAGTTGAAGAACACATCATCTGTTCGGACTCTCTCTATGAACCACCTATCCCCATCCCACCATGGACTTTGTTGAAGCATCGCTCATCATCACAAGACATGAAACATGATGTAAAAGCCTATGTTGGAGTTAGTGAAACAATACTCAGTAGAAAACCCTGAACCAAAAAGGATACAAATAATGAAATAAACCATGTATATCACAAAGGAAATTACACCAAGTACACTAGAAAGGAATTATATGAATTATTCCACAAAGTAATTACATGAAGTACACCACCAAAAAATTACATGATGTACACCACAAGGGAATTAAATGAAGTACCTTCATCATAGGCTCCAATTATAACACAAAAACTAAGAGGTCAGACACCATGATCTCAACCATATCAAATGGCACATGTCTAAGATATGCAATGTACTGGGAACATCCTACTAGATCTTGTTATGATGCCCTACACCAGGGGCCCAATATTCCACCCCATGCACCTGGTGTAAGCTATGAATCCCAAGTGAACTGGCCCACCCCTCACTAATGTATAATGTTGAAAAGGTACTTCCCCTTACAAACCCACAAAACCTGTTTCACTCCAAAATGGTGTGTCTCAATCATCATTCTATAGAGGAAGATCTAAATCCTATATAGGTATCATTCATACCATGCAAATGGGCCTTCTACTCGTAAATATTTCCATGATATGAGGGAGATCAATCTCCAATGGAGGATACACATCTGCATGATAAGACACATGGTCTCAATAAGAAAAATGGTCTAATGGTTCAGCACTGTAACATTGTATTAGAGTAACACCCAGTGACTTCAGGACCTGCACTTTGGAGGGATAGTGGAGTATAGTCTTAGTCTTGATAACACCCGGAGTGTCGTTGGTGAAAGAAGTGTCAACGTCAGCACACAGATTATTGTTTTTTGGTGCACAGAGCATTGATGGAGGACGAAGTGTCAAGGTTAGTGCACAGAGATTCATTATTAGTGAATGGAGCATCATCTAGTCCAATATGTCCCATGTCATGTAGTCACTAAGTCTCAGCCATCAGCATGATTCTGTTCGTAGCACCATTGTTTCTAGAGAACCAACTCCTCAAGCCACTAGGACATATTAAAAATCAAAAAACAATCACATAGAGTATGTTAAAATTTCATTCTTGAATAAAGAATCCTGATGTCATAAACATCATGTCAAATGGACATACGATTTGAATGATATGTCCAATTTAGTGAAAAAATGGTCTGGACCAGCCCGGGTCCGAACCAACTCTATCCAGAAGACCCAACCTATTCTGGACAACCCAACATGACCTGGTTCGGATGACCAACCCAACCTATTACTTCTGGTCTAGCGCAAACTGGCATATCCTGTTGGCCAATGTGTCCCCCAAGAAAGGCCACCGGAGTGGCCGGATTTCTCTATCTGACTTGTTTCACATGGGTTGGCCATACACCACCAGGCACGGCCTGCCTAGCCAAGCCCCACCCCAGTCCACATGGTCTGATGAATGTGTGGCCACTCAATTGGAAGGGTCAATGTAGCCTGACCACGGGATGTCACTGTCGCTGGCCGTCGATTGTAGGTTGGTCATGCCTTTGGTGGCCTGGATTCTATCTATTACCACTCCTACTATGGTGCTCTTTTTTGCGAGATGGGACCATCTTCATGATCCTTGGATCATATTAATTCACTAATTTGGCCTTATTTTATTCTCTACATACCTCTTGGGGTCCAACCAAATTTTTAACCTATTGGAAAAATCTGTTCATGACCACGAGAGTCTATTGGGGAAGAATTCCAAGACTGGTGATAAGAGAATCCCAATGAACGCTCGAAGGGTGAATGTTGGCCTTGTTGGTTTTGGCCATCATTCCTTATGTTAGAAAACAGGGGAAAGGAAACAATACTCACACTAATTACTCTATATTCAATCTTTTATTAAGGATTATCCATCCCGCATGCATGATCGAACCACAGATCATCCTATTCAGAGGTTGGTATGCGTTCATCATTGAATCTGAATGAAAAGGGGAAATCATAGAGATCAAGAACCTACCTCACAATTGTATCAGTTGTTGAGGAAGGGTGAATATTAATTTTTGTTGTTAATGGATTTATTGATTTTTTATTTGAGAGTATTCCTTTGTTCCATCATCACCAGTGAGAGATCCTCCTCTTCTTTGCCTCAGAAGAACTCCAGGGTTATGGAGATTACCATTTATTTTTTACAAGGCTAATAAAATGGGGTAAATATCACTACGTTTCCATGTAATATAAAATAAATTATTTTTATTAAAATATTTAAATGATGTTGACATTCGAAAAACATCATTCATACTTAGCCGATGTTGGTCGACATTATCACTCACCTAAGGAAAACCACATTAAGAACCCAACGACGGTATTGTATTTTAAATATGTGTTAACAATAATGAGTTATAAGTAATTGAATATAAAATAAATTTCATTAGTTATTTTATATATGGTTATATTCCATAATTAATTTTTCACATTTGACCCTCATCGGCCGACCTTAGGTCGCACATAATGTAAACATGCTACTCCAAACACATCAGTGCCCTCATATTTCTGATTTAGGCACCCATTTGAAATTTATTCCACATTTTTTGAAAAATACACACATGGACTATTATAACTATAACATATGGGGAAAAATATTTCTGGGCACCACAGGCCTTGGAATCACACAATGATTCTACACCTGGTCATGAAATTTTCCCTATGAATATATTAAAATAAATTTGGGAAAATATGAGTCATTACATTCTCCCCACCTTAAGTATTTATGTCCCTAAATGATAAAACATGGGTTACATAATGGATGAGGGTAGTGAAAATGAGTATGAGACTCTCGTTCTCAATTGATCTACTAGATATTCTCTTGTTATCTTAAGACAATCACTAATGGGATCGGTTGTCCACAAATGACCCTCCCCTTTTGATCCTTGATCTCCATGATCAGGATGAATATAGGGCATCATGATCTAAAACTATCATTGATTGAATTCCTTGGATTCCATCTATCTCATGAACATTAAGGTATTTTAACCTCCCTCTTTAAATTTTCTCCCATATTTCTAAGAGGTTTTCATACTTGGTGAGTCATTTAACAATCACCTATATGGTATTGGGTACTCTAGACATATGTGGAAACCCCATCATGATGTCTAATGAGATCATTCCCCACTTCCATCCTGGAACCTCAAGAATGAAAAGGATCAACCCTTTCAAAAAAAAAATTCTCGACATGGTTAGTCGATAAACCATGAACTGGTTCAGTAAAGAACTTATATTTCATATCAAAATGTAATCCTAGATTCCACCCATTTTTTATTCATGATGTCCTTTTAGACACCAACCGACTTCTCCCAATGCATCTCTCCACTCCAAACATCCCATATTGCCACAAGAACCCGGCCACTTTACCCCACATATGTCGACAACCTTACCTGATTAGCCATCCCAGGAACATGCTACATCACAAAAATCAATAAAAAACCATATTCTATAGGATCTCAGCCCCAAAAAAGGTATTCGGTCTTACCATGCATTGAGATATAACGGTTAAAAGGGGGGTATGTTCTACCCAATGGTAATGTATGGAATTTCCCCTTAACATCCTCCGTCAATGAAACGGGTACTATTGTGCATCATATGAATAGAATGGTGTTCTCTCCACCTTTTGATTTTATATTTGTGGTATTCTTTATGGACATCAGGTCATATAAGGTATCACAGCCGGTATCATGAAGTTGTGCCTCCTTGACACACTGTAAGAGTTGATAGGTGTCAACCATCAGCTGGAGGTGATTCACATCGACTCTACCCACCAACTATAAATGTAACAAGTCAATTCACTTTAATTCCATGTTTAGTAACTATGTAAAAGATCTCTTATTGAGATCATCTACTACCATGTTCACCTACACAGGAGTATAGAAAATTTTCAAATCATTTTCTTGTAGGGACTCTATCCAACACCTCTAACTCAACATTCATTGGATCCACTAAAACTATACCACTATTGTATGGAATTTAGGACTCATAACATCCAAAAAAAGAAGTTTGGCCTAGCCAATTGATGAGTAATAGGATAATACATCTTATATTTGAGTCCATATTAAATTTCCTGTGTTTATTTTTCTCTATGAATAGAAACATTGTTCCACCACTACGGATTGTATGCATGCCCATTTGTGGTATCCCCTACCCGACGTGGTCCTGCAAGACTGTGTCCACCAAAGCCTATCGGCGGTCGGCCCGCCTTCTCTCAGCTTCCACCACAACTTTGGTTCTCTGTTTTTAGAGACAAGGCCATCCACAGAATCTACCGATCAATTTACTCACTGCATTGGCCTTTGTATCTTCTCACAATCCCTATGAGATACCGGACATATTAAGAACCTCTTGATAAATCATGTCATGACCACAAGGGTCCATCGGTGAATAACTCCATGAATAGGGATAGAATGATCCAAAATAATGCCTGATGTATTAATGTCTCCATTACTAGTTTCGTCCTTTTTTCCCCATTAGAAAACATTGGAAATGAAATAATAATCACATCGATTAATCTCCCATCAATGTCATAGTAAATATTACCCATTCTTCAGGAATAATTGATCCAACGATCAACATGTTCATGTTTTAGTTCTCTATGGTAATTAAATATAAAACAATAGAAGAAATCACAAAGAGATCCAAACTGTACCTCGAGTTGGGATTGGTCATTAATGAAGGGTGAAGTCGTGTTGTTGTCTTTTATCCATTAGTCAATGTTTAACCCGAGTAAAGACCTCTAATCATTAATCACCACTGAGAGATCCTCCATCATATTGCCTTATGGGAACTCTATGGTTATGGTAACAACCTAGGGATTAGGATAAGGATTATTAAAAAGGGAAAATTCCTATGCATCATCACATAACATTAAATAATATATTTTTTAAAAAAATTATTAACGACATTCATTCCCAAAAACCAAAATTCAAAGATGGCATGTGTCGGTCGATGTTAGGCCTTGACTAAGGAAAGAACCCCATCAAGTACCCAAAAATCCTCTCATATTTTCAATACTAGTCACTATTAATGATTTATAATAATTTGAAAATAAAATAATTTTATGTAATTATTTTATTTACGGTTACGTACCAATAATTAATTTTCACAGTTGTCCCTCACCGTCCAATCATAGGTCACACCTATGGAAAACTCGATGCTATTAACTCTAAGATACCCTCTAATTTCTAATCCGGGAACATGTTTGGATGTTATTTCTCTTTATTCAGGAAAATTGCTCTCCTGGAATTTTAAAAGTTTAAAATATCTCAAAAAAATAATTCCTGGTACCCTGGGCCTCATATTCGCATGATATCTTAGTTCCTTCTCTTGGAATTTTCACAATTAATTTTTAAAAATAAATTCGGGAAATTCAGAGTAAACAATTTATGATATCCTACTATTCTTTTATAGTAGTGTTTATGGAATGTGGGGGATATCATAGATATTTAATGTGGTATGATTAGGATGAGGAAGAAATGTGGCGATTTTAATGGGATTAGAGATAGGGAATGCCTATTGTTATAAGTCTTATGATATAATGTGGATGTTGGATTCGGAAGGGATGGGAGAACTAATATATATAGAATTAGTGTTTGAGAGAAAAAAATTAGTTGTGGAGTAGTGTTAGATACCCTTTTGTTGACATACTTCTTGTATTATTATACATGGTTTGAATATTTGGTGTGTGATCCTTGGTAAGGTTGGGAACTAGTTTACATGATATGATCTAATTGATTCTTTATTTTTTCATTCAGGATATAATCTACTGTTATCACATTTTTATGAGAGTCATTATGTGTGATAAAACTGAGTATAAATGTTATCCTTACCTATTTATTTATAAACAATGTTTTTTTGTTTACAAGGACAATTCAAGAACATAACTAGACACTACTTGCTTTGGTGTTGGATCTATTTTTTTGTTCCTATCATAGGATTTTCATTTTCTTCTTTATATGGATACTTTGTTTTGTATTCATATGATGTTATAGGAATTGTGGGATATTAGGTGTGTTTTATTTATTAATTTTGTTATGGAGTTTTTTGGTGGTTTCTATCTTATCGCCTAATAAAAATTAATTTCTATTGGGGGAAATTCCTCCCATATGCAATACTTTCTTTATATTATCTATGTTAGTCACCATCCCAAGGAATACTAGAGGTAAAACTCAGGATTTCATTATCTATATTTCTCTTTTTTAATCCCATGAGGGGTAAATTTCATATGAGAGGTCATGATAAAATGTCATATAAAATAATAAAAATTATAATATACCATAAATTTGTTTTCCTCCAAACATCCCAATAAATTATTGTATTTTTCTCAGTTTGTTATGTGATTATATATAGCTGGTGGGGGTATTTTTACTTTCTAAGAAATATAAAAAAGTTTATGTTTTATAATAAGTCATAGAAATACACTATAATATTTTATAGGGACCATTAATATGTATTTAACTTAACAGTATTATAATATAAATGTACATTTTATGGGATAATGAAGGGTAAATTAATGTTTCATTATTTATATTCTCAACAAAACAAATAAGTTATATCACAATATTAAATTATGAGACCAAAATATAATGCAAAAATTAGTATAATCCCGCATAAATTTCATATTATGATACTATTTAGACCCATAATTTTCTGATCATATAATATTATCAATTTGGATCCATTTTGACATCAAAACTAATTGATATTAATTTTATTTTGTTATAAATTAAAAATATTCCCCTATCATCTCTTTATAAAATGGAACAAGTTCTTATCATTTATTCACACCTCAAAAACTATTTTTTCATTTACAACCTACCCAAATACCATATAAAATACCATTATCACACTCTAGAGTTCTTATTTTGGAAAACTACCAACATTAGAGGGAAAAAGTTGTAATGTAAAGTAGGTTTTCTTAAGAAGAGATATAGTTTTTAAATGGGTGTTTTAGTTATATTCCTTATTCCACTACATTCAAATAATATAATACCATGTTGAAAAAAATATCATTAGATTATATATACTATTATGTTTAATTTTTTAGTTTCATAACCTATATTTGTCTCTAACCTCTATCAAATGGGAATGGAATTCATTGTTTGTGTGTATGTTTGAAGACCACCTCGTGAACCGACATAGTTTGTTTTCATTACCACCAATCATGTATGATTATAATGTTTATATTAATGTTTTTATATATATATATAATATTTATTAAATACTTATCATTCTTGATAAATAATATATCATCTATTTTCATAATTTTTCATACACTAAAAATGATAATGTTATTCGTGTGTATGTGGTGACTTCCACCACCACAGAGTCATGGGATTAATTTTTCATCACCAGATCACATTTATAGTATATTTATATTTATCTAAATTAATAATATTCTATATAATAAATTAATATAATTTTTAAATGTTAATATAATGCATTAATTTGTTCCAAAATGGTCACTAAAAAAATAAACATTACTCCGGTGTAAGTATGACATATCATCTTCATGACTAAAACATAGTTAATTTTTCAGAACCATATTTCATGAATGTTTTTAAAATTATTATTTATTTTAAAAAATAATTATTATTTCATGGTTATTCTTGTTTATATGATGGAATAATGACCCTACTAACCACGGTCAACACATCAAAGATTTGTTTTTGAAATTAGGATCCAAAATTCTTCAACACACCCAACATGGATATAGTAAATTATGTAAGTTAATATTTCATTAAATTAAATGAAATAAATTTATTGGAATTAATATATTAAAATATGAAAATTTTCTTAAGAAATAAAATAATTGATATGAGTTTATCATACCTATGATAATGTGCATATATCGCAAGGTTGGACCCATAAAATGGGATTTTAAACTAAATTTCTCTTCATTGAGGCATATTTTAATGTAATCAACATAATTTATTATATATGAATTATATAAATCCTATATAATATTTAATATTCTAAATAATTCATACTTCATGGTATTTTATGTTTCATTTCAATGTTATTTGATGTGAAAGTTACAAAGTGGTAAAGGGGTTCTTACCCAATTTCCAATCATGGGGTAATAAATATTCTTCATTCACTTTTATATTCCACTATAATGATTTAATTGATCTATAAATTAAATTTTCCTATATTTACATTTTTTATTTTTGGATTTATATTTTTTACACTTAACCTCTTCATTAAGTAATTAAAAATTCATTAATTTGATCTTCATAAGGGTTTTCATCTAAAATTCTCTTTCTTTCAGAAAAATTTATATAATATGCACCATTATTCTCTTCTAAGGTGTATATGATTCCTATCTGAAAAAAATATATCATGAATCCCCTTATATTCATGATATATTATGTTTCATTTTAAATTATTCTTTCTTAGGTATTTCAATTGATGTATAACCAATGTAGTAATGGGTTTATGTTATAATATCGTCTATTTTAGGGATTTTTTATGATCAAGGTTACTTGTAGGAGAAATAATATACTATTAGTATCATGAACCATTCCAATTTATTTCCCTCTAGTTCAAAATTTGAATTATATGTTAAATATATTGTTTCTACCATTATTTATTAAAGAAAAATCAAGAAAGTCTTTTTTAACTAAAATTGATATTCTATCATATTTTAGATAAGGAATATTTATCTTCTACATCCTTTCTTTCAAAAAACATTAAATGACTCTCTTTTCTAAACATTAATTATTTACTTAAAAAATTTCACATGGTCTTCAAAATTGTTTAAATTTTTTTAAAAAAATATATATTTCTTAAAAAATTTCAAATATTTAACATTAGACAAATATTTGATAATATTTGGAAGGAATATTTATTTATTTTTTGTTTACAAAATGAAACAATTTCCCCTAATAATTACTGTTATTTTCCTTGAAAATTTGTTAATTTTTTTTCAATGAAATTTTCAATGAAAATCATTTTCACAATATGTGATTAATTTTTAGTTTTTAAAAGTGATTTTCAAATTATTAAAGGGTATATTTCTCAAGTATTTAACAATTATATTTTAATGAGATTTATATTCATCAAAATCGAAAACCCTTGTTGTTACTTATTCTCCATTGTGGATATTTTGTATTGATAGTATATTAATTCTTTCTTTGGATGGATTAGGATTGTTTCAATGATATTTTCATGGAACCCGATAGTTTTCCATGGGTTATTCAAGTAGTCAAATGAATAATGGATGTGTCTATGAGTTTTATAATGATATGAAATCTCAATATATGTTATTTCCATTTATTTCTTAGTCATTGATTTTAATGATTGGTGGTTTTATTATAATCTAAGGAATGGTGGTTTCTTTATATACCAAGGATGGTTAGTTATGTTATAACTATAGTGGGATATTTTTGTGTTATCCATATAATGAATTGGTTATATAAGTAGACAATATGTTTATTCAATATTATTGAGCAATTTTTAGAGTGATATAGAAATTGTACATTAATTTTCTTACATGATTTATATATGATTCCTATATTTTCTTACGGGAATATTATGGTTTCACAAGTTAATTTAATGAGTTTATGTTGTATGAAAAATATTTTATACTTTTTATGGGTGAAAATATATGGATTTTTAATTATTACTTTGATCATGATTCACATCACATATCCCAATATTATTTACTATAATTACTCTTTAATTTGTCAAAGATTTATTTCAAGTTTCATTATTTAATATCTAGGTGAGTATGGATATGAATTCCATAATGTTATCTTCATATACTATGATTATTTAATAAAACCCTTATGCTAATAGAACTCCTATTGATGACATTCAATTGTGAAGTCTTATGTTTACCTTTATTGTGCATTTGATCTATCCTCTCTTACGTTCTTTTTTCCCATTGTAATGAATATTTATTTTATAAAATTAGAGTCCATATAGGTTTCATATATGATGAAATTTGTGTGATATATTGAAGACATGATATGGAATGTTAAAATATATATAAAGTTGGATAAATACTCCCCTAATGTCTTGAGTGTTTTTTATGTAAAATATTTCACTAATAATGTTATAATTGAATCCTAAAAGGTATTAGGTTATATTAGTGATGAAATATTTCCATTTTATCTTGAATGGTTTGGAGAGAAAAAATTAGGTCACATTTATCAGTATAAAATCAAAAAATGTAATGTTTTTTTATCATCAAATATGATAGTGTGGGTTTGATGATGTTAGTGTTAGTATCAAATCAAAGGAAGGATTTTTATCCCCGAGATCTATTATTGGTAATCAATGGTAATAGAATTGATCTCCTCATAAGGGGTTTTTATGTAAATGGATTCTACTAGAGAAAGGTGTTATGAGTCCTACCTATGTGGTGAAGCTTCCCATAGAGTTCCCTATTAATGATTATATATAGGTGACTAGTAATCATCCCAGACCATTATAGTTTCTATCATTATAGGGTTTAGAAAAAATTTCATATTAGGAAGTTATCATGAGATATTTTATTAAGAATTATTAATATAATCTTGGGTTTATATGTTTGAAGCTTATCATATGTTCAAAGTATTATATAAGCCTTTTGAGGTTTTAAGTGATAGAATTTTAAGGTGGCTAAGGGTATTTTGGGAGCTAATTTATTTGGATGAAGTGTATATAACCCTTAGGTTTAACATTATGTAGTATTTAAGGAGTCATGTTTTAATTATCTTTTGGAATAATGTATTATCATAATGTGTCTATATGGGGATTTGGGTTATTTATGTAAATTATCAGTATATTCTGGTGATTTGATGATTAGATAATATATCATTTTGTGTATACGTCTTTATTGTAGAAAACATTTAATTGTAGATAAATGTTAGATTTATCATGGAATAATATATGATCATATCCTTCTGATTTTTAGATTTCAATATTAGTCAAGAATTTTTTGAAGAATTTTTTGGATGGATATTTATGGAATAACATAGTTAGAATGTGTATCATTACTATTAAATTTCAAAAATTATAAATTTATTTCTTCATATTATGGATAATTAATTTTTGGTACTATATTATCTTGGACTAACTATTTTTGTTCTTATTTTTAAAATATATAAGGAATAACTTTATATACTTTTATGGATTATGTGATTCATCAAAATTTGATTTTATTGCTTCAAACATGAAAACCTATTCTTAAATTATCATAGTTTGGAGGAAAATATGATATTGTGATAGAAATTGATTAAAGTATTAAATTATTATTAGAATGTAATTATTTTTTGTTGTTATTTTAGTTTATATTGTAAATTAACTCCTAAATTATTTTGGAAAGGATTTGGAAACAAAAATATTATTCTTTTACCTTTATTTTTGATGAATCGATGGTATATTCACCCATAAAAAATTTATAACTTTTTTATCATTTAATTTATCATGAAAATATTCTCTATCACTCTTTATACGGCCATGGTTATAAATTTTCTCTTCCATGTATATATTTTCACTTCTTACTGATTTTGTCCAATTTAGAAACCAATTTTTTTTTTATTATATTAGTTCCAATATTTCCCTTTCATTATTTTCAATAAGAAATTTTATTCAAAATTTTTAAGATGTGGGATTTCCAAAAAGTTATTTTGAAAATTTTACC